>JAQQTP010000038.1:5000000-7500000 GCA_029884605.1 Ormosia emarginata | reverse complement strand
GGCATCTCTTCTTTTTTTAATATAAATATATATTGACATAAGTAAAAAATGATATAGGCTTATTCACTTGATTATATTATCAGTTTGGTTGCTGCAAGCGATTGTCTTTATCACAAGTAGAACCTAGAGTTATCTTTCAAATTTTGTTTCTTAGGTGAATGGATGTATCCAATTTTATTGTGTTTGTGGCATACAAAACACGAGCACAAAAGCTAGGAGTTTCAATAGAACATGATTACCTTGTCCACAAGATCTGGCAAGTGCTCTGACAAAATAGTGAGCCAATATCTACATCAGATACAAATTGTGTTAGCTACAAGAGAAACACCAGAAACTATGAAGCCCTAATTAAGTATTAATTAACAGTAATTTACTTACTCTAATTCACTGTGATCTGCGAGATCAATTGTATTGGGCTCATACCTGTAGAGATGCAATTTAATATTTGTTATAAAAAAAAAAACACAGAATACTGATAACATACAATGACCTTATAAAACTGAAATTTGAAAAAAGTAACAAAAAATTCAGTGATGAATAAGCAAGCATATCAAGTAAGAAAAGTGGCTTATTATGAGAATGAGAGGATCAAATATTGACTATTGGATCTTACATAAATGGTCAAGACTAGAGATTACTTAAACAAAGTCTAATGGTCAAGATTTGTTCCTTTCACAATAAACCACTATATCCATCTTCATTGGCAATTTAAAATACCAAAACATATCAACACAAGGGCAGCCCAATAGACGGAAAATTATTAATCTCAGAACAGCCACCACATTCAGCAATCATGCTTACGTTTTTGGATCTGCTAGTAATGGAAACACCTCCAAAGTCGGTACTAGATGGAGAACACCAACATTGAGAGCACTTGCATCAGGTCGCAGAGTACTTCCTTTTGACAAAGGAACTTCAAAACCCCCAAGTCCAGTAGTTCCAGCAGGTGGAGTCATTGGCACAGGTGCAGTAATCTCAGTTCCTTTTTGCAAGAACTTCTCCATCCACGAAATCTGCATTGGAAATCAGAGTGAAAATGAAATGTAATTAGTGACAGAAACTGTATTGAAACTCAATCTTACTTATCAAACAATGGAGTCTTCTTACAACAGAGCAAGTTCTCAGTAAAACTGAAAAACAGTAGAGAATAAAAAAGAAAGAAAGAAAAATGACCAAGAATACTGCAAGTAGCGATATCCAGTCACACCCAATTCACCCTGAAATTATTCACGTTTTCCCCCCTCTCTCTCCCATCATATCAGAATCCTGCTCCCCACTCTCCTTCTGCCAACTGTCCCTTTTGTTAAGCCCCTCTCCCCCTCTCTCTCCTCTAGCCGGTTCCACCTCTGTCCCATTCTCTCCGTTAAGTGCAATTCCCTCCTTACCTTCCACGTCTCCATTTAGGCGGCCCAACACCTATTATATAACTCTTTTCTTCCTACTGTAAACGTGGGTAAAGGGCCTATCATAAAAACGTAAAATTCTCACAGAGATTGAGCTGCTTCTCAACATAAGAAAAAGAACTAAACAAATAACTGTAGAGGGCATATCAAAGTCGGAACCATCTAGAAGAATTTACAAGAAATTATAAAATCGATCAACCAATAGTAATTCAAACTGATAACTAAGCTTTAGCAGACATGCTCATTTGCTGCATTAAGCATATTTCTTGTCAGATAAAATGTAAACACTGCACCCTCTCCTTCTATCTATTCTAAGTAAAAGCTTGTCAATATCTGTAATTTGGTTGCTTCTTTCATTTTAAACAAACCATGGCACAGGAAACAGGTGCACCTCAGAAGTATAACAAAACAAGATATCTAATTCACCAAATTACAATAACAGTATTAACACAGGAAAGTCAAACAACTAATCAAAGAAAAGAAAGGTCAATTAAATTAGTACACCCACCACATAAACAGCAAAGCACCAGAATTTGTAGGGATTTAACACAAGAAGATTCAATGTTAACATACACTTATATGCAGGAGCTTTTCACAAGTTCAACTTGTTAGCAATCTTTACAAATATTGACAATGATGCTTTCCCATTTAACAACCTTTACTTGTTTCCTTTTCATTTTATAATTTCATGCTTCGTATTTAAAGGCTCTTTCATTATTCATTTATAGATTCCATCCTTTGTCTTTAGTAGTTATCCAAGTTGGTAGGCAATTATTCCAATTCAACTGAATAGGATTCCAGGGGATGGCATGAAAAAATATTCCAGAGAATCTCATTAGTGGAGTTACTTTAGCAATTTTATTATTGCAACTTCAAGAGACACCTCTGACACAATAAAGTGGGACCTTCTTGATAGTAATGGAATTGATGCCCCATAAAAAACACATTCTTATTAAATAGACTTCTCTATAACTGAGAAGTTAAGCAAAAACATCTTAAGATTTTTTTTTTTAATTAAAAAATCTAAAGATTATCCATTCATCTCAAGCAGGTAACCAGCACAAATCAGATATTTCCAATTTCTATCACTTACCTTCTCATTCAAATCTCCAAGTGCTGGGCCATGTATCTTGCCTCCTGTGTATGGAGCACCCATTGGGAACCTTTCAACTAACTGATGCACCATGAGGTCATCTAAACCATGCTTCTCATAGCTCATAAATGCACCAAAAGCACCCAGAAACCCTTCATGTCGCAAGAACATTGCTTGTGCTTCCCCTTTTGACCTAAAATGAAAAATTATATAAATCGCAAGACAATATAATAATTCATTTTAAAAGAAAGAAAAAATTTCTAGCCAGGCCAAGTCGTTAGGCATTTTATGTACCAGAAGTGAACTGCAAAAGAAATAGTGTCCATGGTATAGGCATGACCCCTTATAAAAAATCCTCCAAAAAAGATACGCTTCAACCCAAATCGCAATGCATTCAAGTAAGATATCTAGAAGAGATGAAAAGAACACAAGATTGGTCAGGTACTTGCTGAAAGAACAGATACGGGAATAGAACATGAAAATTACTGAAGGAAGATTCCTGATAATGCTACAAAGTATCATCCAGAACCAGAACTAGTGTCATGGATCATCTTCACAGATTAGAAGTGTCTCTATATTTTCTTTAGGTTGCATTTGGATCAAAGGAAACTATTTCTGGAAAATCTTTCTAAGGAAAATAATAAATATAAAAATCAATGTATTATCTCTTAGATCTTAAAAAGAAAGGTTCACTAATTGTTAAAGAACTAGTATAAACTTTTGTCTATATTATAACAAAAATGAAATTTTCTGCAAATATTTGTAGAAAAGCTTCTAGAAAGAATATATTCTTTCATTTATATACAAATTGTAAGAGATATAAAGCCATTTAGGAGCCTCCACCTAGCAGCTTAAGCTTTTAGGAGAGTTGGTCCTTGACATGATAACAAAGCCTCTATGACCAAGTGGTCAAGAGTTCAATTCTTGCCGCCCCCATTCTTGTAATAAAAAACTGGATTTCAGCACAAGGTAGAATGGGCCTATGCGTTGTCCACGTTTCAAGCTCTAGTGTGAAGGGGTATGTTAGAGGTATAAAATCATTCATGAGCCTCCACCTAACAGCTTAAGCTTTTAGGAGAATTTGTCCTTGACACATGTATAGTTAAAGTAAAATTTGACGTTATTCAATCACCTAAACACAAAGAACTTCATATTTCTACATGTCTAATTTATAAAACTGACCCTCAAGAGATTTCAAACAATGAATTGAAAACAGTATAAGTTGAATGAAACAGTATAAATTTTAACCAATAATTTCAAAATCTGCATTCATTTGCCAACTTACATTTATGCATAAAAAAAGGGATAAAATTATAATTGTCAGCTCACTTGGCCAATATTGTATGAAATCATCCGAAGCAGAGAGAGTGATATATCTTCAGGTCTGTAGTCTTCAAGCTCCTTTTTTTCTGATATAGTTTTGCCGAAACTTGAAGCAATAGTGGAAGCTGATAGGCCAATCTAGGATTATTTAATACCAGAGAATACTCAGTCATGTTGATTGACAAAAAAGATCAAATGATTCATATCTATCTACTCCATAAAGTTAATTTGGAATAGTTTTTTCTCTATAGGATGAATATTTATATGGCAATAAGATCTACTGCAAAATTCACCTTAGAATAGTCCAAACCACCATAAATGTCCCCAACAAGCATGTCAATAATTCTATTATCTCCTTTCTGACTCAGCTCAAGCAGCTCATCAAAGCTGGAATTCATTTCAACAAACTTGTCAATAGTTCAAATATAGCAGTAGATCAAAATAATAAGGAGTCAAATGAAAATGACCTCTTGCATTTTGTTAACAGTCTCCCCAAGCCCCAATAAGTACCACCACCAACATTTGTCCCACTAACCCTTTCAAACTTCCCTTCCCCATCAACCTATGTCAACACAAATTAAAGTGTAGATCACAACCTGTTAATCTTTATCAAACATAATCCACGAGATCAGAAGTTTAATAAAATTAGGAAACAAGACAAAATGTACCTTGATCATACTAACACCAGACCCAATATTAACTAGTAGGTAAGGGAACAAATCATTAGGGTCAATTTGAACAAACTCTTTCTGGCCCTCCATGTGTGTGAAAGCTTCATGGCGAATTGCCTACTAATCAGAAAAAGAAAAACTATTGACGGTGAAAAAGAAAAACTATAGACCAGTCAGCAAGAATGAATTAATAGAATAGAACATACCCTTCACATATTCCAAACTAAAGGATAGAACTTGTTTTATTACAACAGAAAAGGGTTAACATAGTTCTCAATCAGATGTTGCTTAATAGCAAGAAACATGTGATGTCAAGAAGGAAAACACAGAAAAGAGCAACAGCCAGCTATAGCTATATAAAAATTATGTTAACACATAAAACTGTAAGCATATTCCTTCAACCAATTTGCGAATAAAATGAAGCATCAATGAGAATGTATAAAAATATATAATGCCAGTCCAATCTTGCCAATTGATTGGCTCTTTACCTTCTGAAAGAATCTGAAAGAAGGATAAAACACAATAATCTGACTCAAAGAAGCAAAGTTAGGCACACAGTTTTTCTTCCTTTAATTATTTATTTCTTATTATTTATTTGAATAAGTAAGGAGTAGCTACTCATATTTATGATAACTATCACATAAGGAAAAGAAGATAATGCATAATGCGAAGATTCATACATACATTTCAACTCAAAAGACGCAATGTGTCCTCCATTTCAAGCTGACTTAAATAAAATGCAAGCAAAAGAGACAATTTTAAACAGGGATCCACCTTTAGCAAGAAATTAGCACCTGCCACAAGACAATCCATTTCATCTTCTTTGTCGAGACTAACCCCAAGTCTTTCTTTGAAAAGGTCAGCATACTTGTACGCTCCACCACCAGTAGCCTTTGTAACAAAATGAATACATTATTTTGGTGCTTCAACAGCATCAAAACAGAAGACAAGCAGTAAAGTACTACAAAATTGCCTATATTCACAGCTTTCTAAAACAGATATTGTTACAAATAATAATACCAACAACATATGAAACAAATAGAAACATCCTTAATTTTGGTTTTTATACAAGGGGGCAAAGCAACTCAGTTATCATTTTTGCAATAACTACTTCTACATGTGCCATGTGATAAGTAGTAATAAGTTATAGCCTCATGCGTGCAAGCTAAAATAAATTTCAATTGATAATTTGAAGATATGATATAATCCATACAGGAAAAGATAATAGAATCAAGCTTATGAATGAGCCAAAAACTCAAAGTTACCTTAATTATGGCATTCTGGTCAGCTACAGCATCAGTGTAATGTGATTCCAACCCCACAAGCAAGAAAAAGTCCATAATCATTAATTCATTAAGTTGTAATAATGTGCTAAAAATTTTTAGAAATATTGAAGGTAGTTGAATGAACACACAGGACCAACAAAACTATAAAATGATATTGAATGTGCAGTACTATTATAGCAATCAAGTATGGTACAGAAGAGACTAAAAATAAGTAAACTGAACAAGACTATACCACCACAGTGGAGCTGCTTTGAATAAATGAAATCTAAGCACTCATTAATCTTCCTTGTCTCAAACTTCACAAAGTGAAGCCTCCCACCAAGAATAGGGTAGCTTCTCCTGTTACCATTAGAAAGTCCCAGTCGCTCCTTCACACTTCTCTTCCTTTTATCATTGGCTGATTGGTCTTCATGTCTTGAAAAGTACACCAACTTTATCAGAGATCCTGCCCATATAATTGAATAAGCTTAAGTTTCAGACGTACTTCAGATGCTATGCTACCAAGTACCGACCTTTTTTTTTTCTAAAAATTAATTAAATTAATATAGAATTGACCAATCTTACTACATTGAATATGAAACAAAAAGTAAAAAGCCCAAAAAGAAAAAAGGTCAAACTGCTATAGGTACTGTCATAGGGTTCAACCCTCTTTTCTTCATTTTTTTCTCCACAAGAGATCAAAGAACACCATAAAAATGAGACACGACCAGGCCTAAAAGACTGATATAAAACAAGAATAAAAGAGAACAAAGAATCTTTTTGGGTTGAAAAAGGGAAGTTCCTCAAATGATGGCAATTGTTTTATACATTTCACATACTGCTTCATGACAGAGAGAGTAAGCAGAAAATGCTAACTTAACTCTAACCTCCCCCAAGAAAAGAAAACACAACAAAAACCACACAGCAACAAAAAGAGTGAAATGAAATGAAGGTCATAAAACATATTAAGTAGGAAGTAAGAAGGACAAACAATTTTCAATAAACCAAAACGGGACCTCACATCACCAATAAGCATTAAACATGAATGTTAATATAATCATTATACCTCCAATGTCAAGAGCCAAATGAGATAAATCATCAGATTGATTGGGCAACAAAATGGTGGGATTCTTCTCCTCCACATTCCCTTGAATTTCAGCTTTGCTGACATCAAGTTGAGGCCTTGAACTCGACCTGTGAATAGAATTGCCTGCTGGAGGAGCCATGTCTCTGTCCCCTTGACCACCCTGACCCTCCTCCTTGTCCTTGACCACGATCCTATTATTATTATGTGAGCGTTTGTTGTTGTTGTTGTTCCTCTCAGTCTCTTCTTGGTCCTGTCCCTCTTCGTCAATTCCAAGAACTTGTTGATGATCCTCATCTACCAAGCCAGCCATTTATATAAGATCCCACCAAACTGCCTTTGTCACAGGCTATATTTGGTTACTGGTCCTATCCTACAGTGTAACAAATAACAACCAACGCAAATTTTTTATCCATTCTAAGTTCATGGTAAATAAATAAATTAGTATTTTTCATTCACATTAACATGGGAATTTTTTATACGGAAACACTAACATGGGAGATAGCTTTTATACCTAAAAAACAACAACAAATGAGAGTGAAGCCATTTTTACATTAATTAAATTATAAATTATTATTATTCTGGTTCAACAAAAAAAATTAAAAAAAAAAAAATCAGTTTTACAAATTGGTGATGGAAAAACGAAAGGTAGAGATTGAATGCATCTAGCCATCTAGAACACCTAGGAAACGAGTTTTCATAGCAAAATTTACAGTTACATTGGAAAGGATAATAAAAATTTAAAAAACGTGTAACTGAGTTCAGATGAGATTGTGGACCAACCCAATCATGATTCATAAACGAAAAGAGATAAAAGAGACTTTGAGATATATAAGAGATTAGTGAAGAAGTGAGAAGGACATTGGTAAGTGAAGACAGAAGCTAAGACTAAAGTACCGAACAAGGGAATTATGAACATGATGCTAATACCTTCGATGGAAGAGGAAGGAAGAGAAAGCAAAGCAGTGCGTGTGGAGATGCAAATGTTTCTATGATAATTAATAAATAATTATTGTTGTTGCGGACGGCGCACGTACAGAGAGACAAAGCTGTTGATCAACTTTGGTCAGAGCTGAACTCTTATTTATCGTATACGCGCCAAGAGAGCGCGTGGTGTTAGGCTAATTGCTACTTTGTCTCGTGTTAACTTACGGTCCACTGCTGTGAATTTTTTTAAAATAAAAGATGTGATGATAAAAGATTAGTTAATCACTTAATTGCTACTTTCTATCCCTTAAATATAGGATAAGAGTATTTAAATCTGAATCAAATTCATTTAAATTTAAAAAATAGAAATTTAACTAAATTGATATTTTTATTTTTTTATTTTATAACAATTATTTTTAGTTGGACTTGATTTCAATTTTATTTTTGAAATTAAACCCAATTAAATTAAACTCGTTAAACTTATATACATATATTTTTTTATAATTTATATACTTATAAATCATTAAATTTTAACATTGTTATTTTTATGAAAATTTTAAGTGAGGCAAATTTGTTGTTTGTATTTATAAAATTTTTAGGCTAATTTAATTTAATGTCTGGTTTGGTGCATTACAAGTTTGGTTTCCTGTAGGTCTAGTTGTTGCTTTGTTGGTCCTTTAAGGTTTAAGAGTGTATAACTGAATTAGTCTTGTGAATTGTGGAGGTTGCATGCATATATATGATATGTTTTCCAAGTTTACTTCCCGAAGCCAACTTTACTAAGAAAGGATCCAGTGTTCAGATTAGTTAAGTGGAATAATAGTTATTTTGTTGGCCAATTAGAGGCAATACTCATCAAATGGATGTGTTTTGTCTTTACTGTAATATATAAAATGTCATTGTTATAAGAAATTCTATTGCTATTGTAGAACATAATTGCTTTTACATATGAATACATAGTTGTATAATCTGGACTAGAAGTTGACCTGGTCAAAAGGTTGGATCACCAAATAAGCAATTTGATCGCAAGTCAAATTATTGAACTGAAAAACGCTGACAAATAAGGAAAAAATGCTGCATGAATTCATTGGCTAATTGATTGATATAATCAAATCATACAAATCAATTCAAATTATACTATATAATGCATATACTAATTAATTCATATAGTGAAAATATGATGAAATAATTAACTATCTTGTTCGAAATAGGTTCGAGAAGTCTTGAAATAAAAGACGTATATGGTGGTTTCTCCTTATGCAATGCAGCAAGCCGAATGAAACCCAGGGGGTGGAGGGTATCAATGAGACTCCAACGCCAAGTCGACAATGCCAAAGTAGATGTTAAGTAAAGGAGAATATATCAGATAGTCAGAGATCTCCTCCCTTAGGTTTACTTAGCCTGATATATATATAGAGAGAGAGCGTGGCTGGAATCCTCATGCAATCCGCGTAGGACGAAGGTACATCAGGAACGTGCCTTGGCAGAAGTTTCAGTCCACGATCGTTGAAGTCTGTCTCTGACCTTGTCGGGACTGTCCTACGATCGTTGAGGTCCGTCTCTGACCTTGTCAGGACTATCCTACGATCGTGGAGGTCTGTCTCTGATTGGCAGGACTGTTACCTTGATGGCCAATCCTTGTTTGGAGGGAATTTGCATAAGTCTGGCTATCGTAAGTGTCCGATGCCTTGGACCGAGGTCATGAGGCTTTAGCCAGGGTGTCTACAGAGGAGTCTGGTGGTTCGTGTGTCGGGTCGATCCTTCAGGATGGGATCCCAGACCACGGTCCAGAACATACACTATAATCAAATTACTTTAATTGTGGGCAATTTTAATATATTTCCTTCCTTCCTTGGTCATTAGATATCCTTTGTTTTTATTATCTCATTTAAAAAAAAATTAGTTCAGAATTACAATTTTTATATATTTCAGTCACAAAATCAAATTTCTTTGCTTATTACATAGAAGTCCAATTAA
The DNA here is from genome assembly GCA_029884605.1 of Ormosia emarginata. Lineage (NCBI taxonomy): Eukaryota > Viridiplantae > Streptophyta > Magnoliopsida > Fabales > Fabaceae > Ormosia > Ormosia emarginata. The sequence goes on along the minus strand of JAQQTP010000038.1, from coordinate 7,490,257 downwards.
GAATGCATGTTAATAGTTGGATTCAGAGCTTAGGCAAAGGACGAGGCCAAACGAGAACAAGCAAAAGCCTCAGTTATTATTTCAAGGTATAGTTGACAAGGCGAAGAACTTATTAAACAACCTCATAAAAATGGAAACATATATCAAAGAGCAGAGAATAATACACACCCAAAATAGGAGAACAGAGGTTGCAGATGCCTCACTTCGATGCCAAAAATAGACGTGCCCCACTTTGATGCTAGAAATGGATGTGCACAGTGCACTGCAGCCTCACTTCGATGTCAAAAACAGAGCAAAGGGAGCTCCAATTCGAAGGAGATGATTATAGCTGCCACTTCGCACTGCAACCTCACTCCAAAAACAAGCATTCTGCTTGTTTGTGTCTCAACTTTCACGAAGAATGGCATGGCAAAATGGTGGCAAACAAAATGACATTGTTTTGTGATGAAAGTTTTTTTGCAAATATAATAACCAGTTCAAATAGAACCTGACAGGATACAAGTCAGTCTGGGTTTCACTAGGTCAATAAAAAAAACACTCCAAATGCATGACCAGACCTTCTAAGGACTCGATTAATGGGTTTTCCAAACGAACCAATTGGTCCGATCTAGGTTGTAAAACTATATCTGGATGTTTAAATTGAAGTTTTTGTTACTCCTCTTGAATGGCTGCAATCATTTAATTAATTACTTGAACATATTTAGTTAAAGTATTTAGGCACTTAGAAAAGTTTGATAACTTCAATTCATTCATTTGATTACATATCTACATGTCTTTATTAGATGGTATTGTAAATATGTTGTTGAATTACTTTCCAATTACCTTGCTTACTTTGGTTTATAGTGATCTATTCAATGTCTTCAAAATCGAACCAGAGATCAAACCAGTGAGACCTCTAGATCATAGTTCGATTAGCTTAATAAGCTAAATTGACGGTTCAACCCTAATTGAGCTGAAAAATATAATAAGAAATGATTGAACCAGAAACAAGATAGACTAGTTGAATTAGGCAATCTAATCTGATTTTTAAAATATTGGATCTATTGTGTTGATAATCGTCCATTTTCTAGATAATTGCTCCATTTATAAATCAAATACTCAAATGCATGTTATAAGTGGAATGTGAATGCATTGTATTCTTCTAAGCTCCATACCAAATGATTTTCACATGATATATTTCTTCAATCGCGATAATCCTACCGTGAACAGTGTCACACCAACATACGCACCATATCACTTTACGTACGGAATTACCTGTATCTCTGCCTTTCAAGACTACCTCTATATTTCTCCCTTTCTTTTCATTTTCATTTTCCTCTCATTCTCCTTTCTCCCGTCCCTTTCTCCCTCTCAAATTTCTCCTACTATCTCCACATTTCCCCCTCCATCTGCAAAACTCTTCGTTCCTTGTTTCCCAAAATTTCTGAACCCCGAAGTTGTCACTTTCTCCCGTCCCTTTGTCCCTCTCATTTGGCATTGTCACTTCCCCCAATTCGTTCCCTTTCTCCCTGGTCCCACTGTCCGTCGGAGACCACGTAGGCGCACCCGGCGTCCTAGGTTGCAGTTGGCACTCCCAGCTGGTGAAGAGTACGCACCATCTTCGTCTTCGTCGTCTTCCCCCAATCTCATTGCGTTGCACCCATCCCTTCGCACGCTTGCGACCCTTTGCACAAAACAAGTATACAAAGTTCATTTAAATTTGAGATTTTGTTTGGTAAATGTTGCATTTATTTTTATTGTGATATTTAGGAATGTGTTGTACATAGCATAGCCACGGGTTGAATGGCTTACCACGGTTCCTTTCTACGTGCTTCTCTATTATAGCTTTTGCTGATTTTGGTGTTATATGTGGCTTGTATTTAGTTTTGGTCCTGACCATCATGTGACCCAGACTTGACAAATTCATGGTTTGATATCTTGTAAATGCAGTAGTTAGGGTTTGAGTTTTGAGCAGCTACTTTTTGTCATCTTAATCAATCATAGTGAATTTTTTTCTCTGTTTTTGCCTGTAGTCACAGGCTTTTGGTTCACTCTAGGCTGAACCACTTCAAACTCTGTTGATATCTCTTGTTATTTTTTGCTGCACGTATGGTTATAACAGGTGGTTATCCCAAGTAACTTGTTAATGTTGTTTCCCGGAATGATGTTTACTAAGTCTATTTGTTTCCTTTCCCTCTATATCTAAGATATTTTCTTTGATTCCTTAATAGTCATCTCGCTAATAATTGGAAAGTTTTGTCCATGTATGTTAGGAAAATTGTGCCTAATAATGCTTAATTTTAGATTATTTTTTTCGGGTAAAACTCAAGTTTAGATTTTGTTAACTAGGTCTCTATTTATTTGTGTAATAGAAGTTTCTTAAGACATTGTTGATTGTCTTTGGCAAGGTTTTGAGGTATTATATGCTGTCTATTTTTTTTTCCATTTGAATGGATATAATTTTTTTTCTGCGTGGGTTGATTATTTGAGTGTGCTAAATACTTTTGTTGGCCTTCACTTTCTTGACATATAATACTTAAAGTAGAATTTGCTGGTAGTAATGTTATATTGAAGTTCGAAACAGTATACTATTCAGTAAAGGAATTTTTTTATAATATTTAGCTTTATTTTAATTGAAAATTTTGTCTAAGTTTTTCATGATTGGTTTTGTATCTTGGATAAAGTTGCTATTTTCATATTGCATCCATCATTCGTTTTGTCTTTCATCTTTTGTCGAGGTTGTACCTAAGGGTTGAAAACTCATACCCTATTTTTATTAAAGGGGTTTTTCATGGACAAGACATTAATTGACCTTATCAATTCCTTCTATTTGTACAGCTTAGGATTGTTTTAGCCGTGACAATCATACATCCATTTCATAATGTTCTATCAGAACACTTAACATTGTTCTGATTTTTTTAAGTTTAACATCAATTACAAACTTCTATTCACTTCTCCAAAGTGGGGAAAGAATTATGCCAGCTTTGTAAGATCTTTGGTTGACTTGTGCATTTAATTCTTCGTCTCCCTCCCACTTGTGTGTGTGTGTGTGTGGCGTTCGTGCAAGTATCCTGTCTATTTATAGTTGAGTCAGCTTCCAAGTGTGTACATAGAAAGCAAATGTTTTCTCTCAATCATTTAGTCAAGCTTATGAATTTCCGTAAATCAACTAAATGGTTCCCCCAATTGTAATATGATGTTAATTGGTTATTGCTGAGAATATCTTTGTGATGTTTACCAAATTATATTTTTCATTTACTAGGAGAATGGCTCTAGTTTTTAGTGAAGCTATTTCTAATTGCCTACAGATCCCAATAGAAAATTATCCTCGATTCTTTTTTAAGAAAAAATTTTTCTGATGCATTTCTGGTATGGTACTTCGTACCATTTGAAACTGCAGTTTTATGTGAGTACTAGGTTGTATGATTCACATGCAGTTTATCCTATCATCGTTGTTATAACCGTTTTGGGCATATCGTACTTCGGATTGGTGACACTTTATTCAGTTTATTGTATTTACCCATTTGATAGAGGTTGATACTTGATATTCAGTGTGATCCCCCCTCCCCTATGGGCTTTTTAGCCCATATCAATCACCATAGGCTACTAAGTTTACATTAATTAATAAGTTAATAGGAAACCAATATATGCAGTAGGGAAAAGAAATTAAGGTCTCCCTGACCATATATAATGCATATCTTATTGTATATTTATACCTTTTGTCATTCTTGATTGTAATAAAGATAATTAATATCCCTGTTCATGGATATAGATAGGTAATACCTATCTATGTACATATAGATAGGTAATACAAAAATAAATAGCTTACATTTACATATCCCTATTCATGCATAATTCATATATTAATTTGAGTTATAACTTGTTTGCAAGAATGTAATGTAATGCAAGCTTGGGATTGAACTAGAATAAGCGATTATGTACTTGTTTTTTAACAAGTATAGCTCATCTTTCATTAATTTCGATATAGAGAACTAAACTTTTATATATATATAGTAAAGATTTCAAATTTTTATATCTCACTACAGAACACTAACAGCTTTACAGTACAAAAGTATTTGACGTGAACACCATTAGTTTATAAGATTGATTTTGTTAGAAGATGTTGATATTGAGTATAAACTACTTATAATTTAGTTGTAAGTTGTTGTTATTACTTAGTCTTGTGAATTTGCTGCTATGTGGACTAGATTGAAGCTAGTCAACCGTGATGGACTAATTAAAGAAAGTACTAAATGATTGTCTAAGCTGAATAGTGTATAGTTTTGTTGGTTTGAGAATGGACAATGGGCCTTTTATAACGCATGTCGTTAGTTTAGTTGTCATATATTATACAATTATATGGGTTTATATTTTGTTAATATAAATACTTTATATACATTTTAATCCTTGAACATTGTCATACCATTCTATTGATTGCTTTGGGTTCGGTTGTGGTTCAGGGTAGATTAAAATGCTTTCCATCATTTTGCAGGTGCTGTTGCTTCATTTGTAAAGTGTGTTGGTTGAATAAAAAATTTGGAGCATGGCAAACAAGGAAAATGTATAGTACACATAAACTGCTTTTACTATTTGCATGACTACTATTTATTTATTACTAACATGAACTTTATTGTTCCACTCTTTAGTTACGTTTGAGGCATGCCTGCGCACCCAATGTGTTGGTTGACATTAACAACAATTTGTCTATTGCGCAATGAACCCGAATCGAGGCCACTCCATTCAAAGCGCTTGTAAATATGCCAGACAATTTGCAAATCTCTGGCATACTACTGTGGGAATTAGCTTGCCAATGGGATGACCAAAGTAGGGGGTTCAGAGTGAGAAGTCGAGTGGTCAGTTTTAATCCCATTGATGTATGTTTTGCGCTTGGACTACGCATCAGAGGTGAACGTGTCCAACCTGACGATGGAGGGGAGTGTCGAACATTGTCTTTGTTTGGGGGTGAAGCCGTCACCATTGATAGAACTATCCAACTGCTCCATGCGTATCAAGGTGATCATCAAGTGGATGATTTTTGTAGACTGTACATACTCCTTGCATTTAGAATGTTCTATTTTCCAAGAATAGGCAGGTGTGTGTACGGTGGCATAATTAAGATGTTAGATGACTTGGATGCTCTTAGTAATTACTGCTGGGGTTTAGCAGTATACGATTTCTTAGTTAATAGTTTAAGAGTAGCTGCTTCGGTTGTGAATAGGAGTGAGAATTCAACCCAAAGACACATAACAGGATGTGCAGCTATCCTTCAGGTATATATTTATAATATTTGTAAAATCGTCTTTCATCTTTTCCTATGCATGAATTTTATAGGCATATACTTATATTAGCCTTCCTTGTAAAACAATGTACTTAAATTTGACAATTGCTTAATGTAGATTTGGGCCTTAGACCACTTGTCCATGTGAAAAACAAACAGTAACCCCCAATTGTTTCCTTTTCCATGATTTCTGAATTGGCAAAACGTGGAGAGCGGCAAGGCCAAGATTGATGGGGCATTTCAACACAATTTGGTAAGTATGGTTCAAATAGTGGGATCCGATAACATGTTTGGCAAGCAACAAGTTTTTGTATGCTACTATTCTGTCAACCTTTGATATTTGTGCATTTTGTGTGTTTTGTGCATTATCAGATAATCAAGGATATGGCTGCAACGACTGAAGAGATGCGGGTTGACATACTCAGAGAAGCATTGGTCAAGGCACAACCCCAGTATAGGCATGATCGAGCAAGGTATTTTGATATGGAGGACTATGCTAGTGAACTTCATTGGGTGGTGGCGGAGAATAGGCAGTTTACGGAGAGGATTTCCTTTCTCGAGCAAGAACTGGGTATATTGAAACAAATAGTGCTTCAGCGTTCAACGGCGGCTCCCTCAACTTCAACTGCTGCCACGAATCATCCTGGAAACATACATCAACAAAGTGATGCATTTGTTACGCCATTCCATGGTGACAGTGACAGGCATGAAGGCGGTTCTCAGCAAAGGCCTGGTCATGCATCACCCTTGACAGTAGGAAGCCCACGGCCGCAGTCATACTGCTGCTCGGAATGATGATGAGGGTTGTTTGATTAACGTTAGATTTGCGTGGTTATTACGTTACTTTTTCTCCTATGTTTGACTTACCATATCTTTCTTGTAGGAATTTTTAAAAATCAACATTCCTGTTCAGGTGAATCATTGGTAAGCCTACCTCAAGAGAATGTTGCAGGTAATTGTGTAAACCTTTTTTCCATTGCCTCAATTGCTTTATATATACATAATTGTTTAACATATAACCTGAGGTCAGTTGTTACATAGATGGAAATAATCTCCGAGTTGAAGCTGATGTTGAGGTTGTTACCACCGATAAGCCACCATCGAACATTGCCACGCGAGCAAAACTTGCACTGAGGAAGCGTCTGAAAAGTGTATCCACTCGATCTCCATTTGTATATGAGCTAAGGAAGAGAAAGAAGACCTAGTAGTAACCGGTTGACTGATGGTTAATAGATATTCGGATGTGAACTTTGTAATGTGATTAAAGGCTTTTCTTATATCTTTGTGTGTAGATTGTTTGATTTTTTTGGTGGAGGTGGCTCCTTTGAGGAGTTTCAAATAGTTGATGTATTGATAATTGATGCTGTGAACTTGACATTATTGAATTTAGTTTTTTTTTAGATGGTATATGTATAAAGGTCACTAATATCTTGTAGTACATGTTATGTGAATGTATTTGTTTAGTTATTTTTGATTAATTAGTAGTGGCAAGTTGATTTTTAAACGAATATTATCCATTCTAGGATCAGTTCAATGTCGATTACACACGCCACCAATCTTGACGACAAGTATATAAATAGTTGGCTTGCTTATGATTAACCAATTACCTGTTTCAATGCTTCTAAAAATAGTTGGTTAACGAAGAACAAAAAAGTGATTAATTGCCTAGGGAAGTTGGTTAACGAAGTCAAGGATGGAAGGGTTGCATTTAAGTTGTGCATGGCCATTAACTAACTTCTGTAGCCTATTAACCATATTTTTGTTAGTGATTAACCAACTTTGTTTCAATGTTTCTGAAAATAGTTAGTTAACAAAGAACAAAAAAGTAGTTAATTGCCTAGGGAAGTTGGTTAACGAAGTCAAGGATGGAAGTGTTGCATTTAAGTTGTGCATAACCATTAACCAACTTTTATAGCCCATTAACCACATTTTTGTTCGTGATTAACTAACTTTGTTTCAATGCTTCTGAAAATAATTGGTTAACGAAAAACAAAAAAGTGGTTAATTGCCTAGGGAAGTTGGTTAACGAAGTCAAGGATGGAAGGGTTGCATTAAGTTGTGCATGGCCATTAATCAACTTCTGTAGCCCATTAACCACATTTTTATTCGTGATTAACCAACTTTGTTTCAATGCTTCTGAAAATAGTTAGTTAATGAAGAACAAAAAAGTTACAAGATGCCTTTAAAGAACTACATGATGAATCACTAAGGCTCGCTAAATTAATCTCTTCTTCTAAGAAAACAATTTCTTTTCTAGATAATCGAATTCTTATTTTAAATAAAGAAATTGAAGAATTAAAAATTGAAAATGAAACTTTGGGAATTATTGATGCATGCACATCTCATTCTTCACATGCTTCTACTTCTTCTTCTTCTTCTTTATGTCATATACTCGAAAAAGAAATTGAAGATTTAAATAACACCCTTGCAAAATTCACCTTTGGAAAAGATAATTTAAATATCATATTAGGAAAACAAAGAGTTGTTTTTGAAAAAGCTGGAATTAGTTATAACTCGAAAAATCAGCACAAATCTTATAAAAATTTCTTTGTTTATTCAAGTACCGCTGAGGCTGAATATGTAGCAGCCGAGAGTTGTTATGCTCAGATTCTATGGATGAAACAACAACTTCTAAACTATGGTCTTCAGCTTGATCACATCCCGATAAGATGTGATAACACTAGTGCAATAAACCTCTCTAAGAATCCCATTTTGCATTCTAGAACAAAGCATATAGAGATAAGACATCATTTTATTATAGATCATGTACAAAATTGCATTCTTGAATTTGTTGAAACATCTAAGCAACTTGCAGATATTTTCACTAAACCCCTAGCAAAAGAAGCATTCTTTTATATCAGAGGAGAATTGGGCATAATTGATCAATCCAACATATAATTGCTTGTAATTATTTGCTTAATTATGATTTTATCTTCTTGAATTGTTACTGACTTGAGCATCGGAGATATCCCGAAATCTTTTTTTGCAGGTACTCCATCAAAAGGTAAGCTTCCATATCTCAAATATACCTTTCTGGATGTAAAATATGTGTTTTTATGTTTAAGTTATTCGAATATCTTCCTATGGTATTCGAATACCATTGCTTTGTACATTTAAAATATGTTCTTCTCTGATAGGTCTATTCGAATACCATCATAAGGTATTTGAATACCATATATCAGTACAGCAATATTATAAGCTAGTGTATTCGAATAACTCAACAAGTATTCGAATAACCAGAGACACATATTTATCAATATTGCTCACATGCTCTCTGGAGTATTCAAATAGCCTTCAAGGTATTCGAATACTTGCTCTTCCTTGTTCATAATTCCATGATGGGTATTTGAATAACTGGGTAGATATTCAAATACCTTCTATTAGAAGGGTGCGTCCTTTGGTCTTTCCTAACTGTCCTATTCGAATACCTCACACGGTATTCGAATAACTCTGGGGATTCTTTATATACCCCCCTTCGTATTCGTTCGTTTATTCGAATACCTTTCTCTCTTTTCTCTCCGTTTCAAACTCTTCTAGTTTCCCTCTTCTCTCTATACCCTCCATTTTCCTCTCATATTTCACCTTTGTTCCATCCACCACCTTCGTTATCATCTCCTCCATCTCACTTCCATCAATGGCTTCTTCCTCTTTTCGCCCTAAATGCCCCCGCACAAAGACAGCTCCATGCAACAACCCTCTGGACCTTCGAAGGCTCTCATCCAACCAACAAGAGCTTGGTCGTTTCATCTCATATTTCCGGGAGCATAATCTGGTGCCACCGAAGTACCTCGACTTGGGGTTCTTCGAAAGGGCAGGTGGTTTTGACTTTCTGAACCGGCTAAATCACCAAGGTGTTCTTCGTTTCTACTCTTACAAAGCCGTTCTATATCCCGACTTGGTCAAAATGTTTTATTGTAACCTGAAGATTAAAGGTCATGAGCTACACTTGGATGTCTGCGATCAACACATTGTGATCACATCCGACGATTGGGTTTAGATGTTTGGGTTGCAGTCCACTAGCCGCAACATTGAAGAAGATGAAGAAACACCCCTCTAGGACTTCAACAAGAATAGAGCGATTGAAGATGTTCTAAGGCCTGGGGTGGCATTACCTGCGACTCAAAATTGAGTCAAAGGAGGCATGATGAAAAGCCAGGACAGGCTCCTATATTATGCCTATGCCCACATCCTAGCTCCTAGAGGTGGGAACTACGCCTACCTGAGCGAAGATGATGTGTTTATGTTGTGGATCCTAAAGAGAGGATACCAGCTTAACTGGCCCGTCTTCATCATGAAGCATATGATGAGGGCAAAATGGAAAGAGAAATCTGAATTGCCCTATGGTCTGATAATCACAGCCTTCCTAGGCAAGTACCCTCAGATTCTTAAAACCAAGCGTGTAACTCCGCTGACCCATTATCATGTGTTTGGGCCCTTCACTCTGAATAAAATGAAGATGATCAAGACCGATGAAGGCTGGGTGTTCCCAGTTGAAGTTGAAGATGATGAGGACGATCCAGCTAATCCTGCTACCCCTGCTGCTGCTGATATTCCTGCTCCTGCTCTTGTCACAAATGAGCAAATCTTGGCTTCTTTGTTGGATAACCGAGCTTACATGGAGAACACCTTCACCATTCTGTTTGACAGAATAGCTGGTGTTGAGCGTGAATAGGCTGCACTTCGAGCTCTGCTGTCTGGAAACGAACCTGCCTCTCTTCTTCCGCCACCAGATCCCTATTTCTAGAATTCGCTTTGGATAGGTTGCTTAGTTCTAGTTTGTTTGGTTGTTTATTGTATTAGCTCTTTTTTTATGAATTGTATATGTACTTGGCCAAATTATATGTAATGCAAAAAGTACTTTAATCAATCTATTGCATTTTAAATTGTTTACTATTTATTACATGCAAAATTGTATATGTGCATCCTTTTTTATCATGCCAAAAGGGGGAGAAAATTAACCAATATTATTTGAGAAAAGACAGGTTAAAAACTGGATTAACACTGGCTATTGGATTCCAACAGAAAAGGGGAGAATGTGCTTGTCTTTGATATTAAATTACCTCTTTTGAAAAAGAGGATAGTAAGTCTCGTAACCTATCTTTTTGAATTCAAATATATATGAACTAATGTTTTTCTCAATGATAGTTTATCATCATCAAAAAGGGGGAGAACGTGATTACCATGCAACAATGAAGATGAGTTTTGATGATAACAAACATGAAGATAATGAGAAGACCAAGTCCAAGATTTTCATGATTAGCTTTAGGACTTAGGATCTCTCTTGCACAGAGCTTTAATAGGATATCTCATTGTTTATCTTAAAAGATCTAAAAATCAGTTTCTTACTAACCAAATTAAAGTTTTAATATGTCTTTGAACAATGAAAAGGTTTGTGGCAATTCAGAAATCACCAAATCTGTTTTCCAAGTTTTTCAAATGGCTTTTCAAACAGAGGCATTCGAATAACCTCTTAAGGTATTCGAATAACCTGCCCCTTTTTAATACGTTTTTATAAAAGGTATTCGAATAACCCATATGGTATTCGAATATACCTAAATATGGAATACTACTTTTAAACAGAGGTATTTGAATACCCTTATAGGTATTCGAATAACATTCTTCTAAACAGTCTTTTAAAATGCGTTTAAAATAGAGGTATTCGAATACACCCCTGTAGTATTCGAATAACCTGCTTTTGAACTATTTTTTTTAAAGAAATGAAAACAGTGGTATTTGAATACCTCATGTTGGTATTCGAATAACCCACGAGACTCTGTTTTAAAATTTGAATTCATACGTAAACGTTTTAGCATTAATTATCATATTAAATGCTTCTAACGGGCATTTGTGCTTAAAAATTCTATAAATAGAGACCTTGGGTCACTTCTGCGGCCCCCAGACAATCTGAACTTATTTTGCTTGTGCTAAAACGCGGTTTACAATTTTCTTTCTTATTTTCTGTGCTCTTTTGCCAAAATTCTTAGATATCCTTAGAGAGCTCTATAATGCTTCAACTTGTGATATTTACTCTTTGTGAGAGTTTATTTTTCATTTATTTTCTGCTATATTTCTGAGAGGGTGAGGTATCCCTCAAAGGCTTTGTAACAAGGGTGAGGTATCCCTTGAAGGTTTATGTAAGGGTGAGGTATCCCTAACTATTTGAGACTTTAGCACAAGACTAGAGTTTTCCTGTGTGTGAAAAGTGCTCTAGATTGTAAAGGTCACAAACACCTGCTTTAAGCTTGTCTTGAATAGTAAAAAATCTCGAACTGTGTTTCGGAGACTGGACGTAGGCCACAAATGGTTGGTGGTTGAACCAGGATAAATATCGTGCCTACTTCTCTTATCCTTAATCTTTTTATTTATCTGCATTTATTTTATTATCTCTTACAATTTACTTATTGGCTATTCTTCTTCTCTTCTTTTATTTTCATGCCTTTTTAACATTTTATTCTAAGTATAATTAATTTGTTTATGCTTTTGTGAAAAGCTTTAATACTCAATTCACCCCCCTCTTGAGTACTAAAAGCCACTTGGTAACAAAAAAATGGTTAATTGCCTAGGGAAGTTAGTTAACGAAGTCAAGGATGGAAGGGTTGCATTAAGTTGTGCATGGCCATTAACCAACTTCTGTAACCCATTAACCACATTTTTGTTCGTAATTAACCAACTTTGTTTCAATGCTTCTGAAAATAGTTGGTTAACGAAGAACAAAAAAGTAGTTAATTACCTAGGGAAGTTGGTTAACGAAGTCAAGGATGGAAGGGTTGCATTAAGTTGTGCATGACCATTAACCAACTTCTGTAGCCCATTAACCATATTTTTGTTCATGATTAACCAACTTTGTTTCAATGTTTCTTAAAATAGTTGGTTAACGAAGAACAAAAAAGTAGTTAATTGCCTAGAGAAGTTGGTTAGCGAAGTCAAGGATGAAAGGGTTGCATTAAGTTGTGTATGGCCATTAACCAAGTACAAATATGCTCTTCTAGCCTTTACCCTGTTAACCAAAGTTGGTTAATGAGGAACAAAATAGTGGTTATTGACCTATGGAAGTTAGTTAATAGGCATGCACAAATTCAACCCTTCCAGCCTTTACCCCATCAACCAACTTCTGTAAGTCATTAACCACTTTTTCATTCGCTATTAACTAACTTTTTTCACAAGCGTAGAAATAGTCAAAATGATTATTTTCCTTTGAAAACATGAAAAACTGATTTAGCCTTAAAAAATGAATGGGTAATGGGCTCATGAGCAAGCCAACTCTTTGAATACTTATCCTTGGCATTGATGGCATGTGTAATCGACATTGAACTGATCTTGGAATGAATAATATTCATTTAAAAATCAAAATGGTATTACCAATCAAATAAAAATAACCAAACAAGTACGTTCACATAACAAGTACCACAAGATATAATTATGCTTCATACATGTACAATTTTCATTGGATACCTTATAAACCTGTACCAAAAAAAATTGTTCTACCTGACCATTTACATAACCTTATATAATTATCTACACATTATAAGTACTATGTCATTCACTAAACTATACAAACAACCTATTCCAAAAAAATACATAGATTGGTTGCTTTACTTACAACAAAATAAAGGTTTGAAATAATTAAAAGATCTAACATATTGCTATGTCATCACAATTCAACCATTGCCACTACCACGTTTCTCATCAGAAGTTGCCAAAAAAATCTGATTTCTACTAGCACTAATCTTTGAACCCATTATAGCTAAATCGACAGTTGCCCCATAAACCTACAACGCCAAAGTTAATTGCCTTAATCTTTTAAACTAAACATTAACCCCAATAAAAACTATAAAAATTATAATTAATTGAAAGAGTTAAGTACAACGTCAGTGTCCCACGGCTCGTGTTTCTTCAAATTGTCTGGAATAACTACTCATGGCAAAATTCATGTATAAAATCTCACTACTAGCAGCCTGAAAAAAACATTTAAAAAAGTCAACTACAATCACTTGTAGAACCTAAAATTTAGCATATGTTTCACATGTCTTTGGGACTAGTGACATCATGCTGAAAATCTGTAAGTAATGATAGAGAACTGTGTGTTGGACTTTCTACCAGCTGCGAAGTCCAACAACTATCTTTATAATCATCAACATTTGTGTTGAGGTTAACAACTGTTGACTGTAAGGGAAGAATATAACTAAAGTTAAATTATAAATTCTTATAAAAGTTTACACATAAGAATGACTCCATCAATACTACTACAAACCATAACAATAACTTCAACACTAATTACAATTTAAATTTAATTTTTGTGCGCACACACACCACAATACAGTCATCATCTCGTTCACCAAGAGTCATAATTTCTATAGATGAGCATACATGTAACTTGTTTCTATTGATCTGACTCATGCTTCCCTCAATACACTCCTACATAAACTAACACAAATAAGTTAAAAACACATTTCAGAATATATGCGCTCTTTCCAAGAGAGTTAACAGTACACAGTTGTTCCATATACAAAGAAAATATATCCAATTGCACTCACATCAATTGTGAACATGTGTGGACTTTCATGTGCTGTCTTTCTCTTTTTCCTCACAATTTGGTCAACTTTTGATACTTTCCTATTCGATCGAGGGCGGCCTTTACGTGCTACATGTAATGGACTATGAATCTCACTTGATGACTCCTTGGTTTGACTACTTCCAGTGGTAATCACATTGTCTGTTTTGTGTTGACCTTTATGACATGTGACATTATTGTGGTTCGATGTAGCAATCGACTGCACCTTGCTTTTACATGCACGCAATGTTTGGAGAAAAAAATCACTAGCATTGTCACATTCCGCAACAACTTCGGCAACCTCGTAAAACTCCTTCAATAAATTATCAAATCTTTGCATTTGAGGCTGCAATTGTTTCATATCATAACTGCTTTTGATGTATGCATGTTTCTTTCTTATATTTTTGCTCCATCTTGGCAAAATATATTTCGAAGGCATTTCCTTCACCTTTTCTTGCGCAAGCACGACAAGGGAATGTCTACACAAAATACCTTTATACTCAAACAACAAGCATTTGCATCTAACATAATGATTGTCGTGATTAAATACCACCTCAACTGTTCTTTCTTTCATACATCCAACTACTACCATCTCCTCTAACACATCATAAGTACAAATTCCATCCTCAATACATTTAATGCAAATAGAACAATTCATTTTACCCTTAAATTCAGCTTGAACCTCGTTAAACTTTGCATGAGTATACTCACCCTGGAATTGCCTCTCAATCATAGAGTTTGACCCACATGCAATAATGTTGTTAAATGATAAACAATCTGCCTCATATTCCTTTTCTGTCTTATCGTGGAGAACATTATTATACTGCCTTACAAATTGCTACAAAGTTGTTGTTAAGTTTATATACCCATCAAAAAATGTGTTAATGCTCTCGCTCCTCTGAGTCGTTGACATTCCAGCCCAAAAATCTTTCTTCAAAAAGATTGGGACCCATTTATGTCGCTCATTGTACAACCCACTCAACCATTCATTGTCTTGTAGGTCATGTTGTTGGACAAAAGTAACCCACTTTCCTTCAAATTCAGCCTCTGTCAAGGAATCATAAACTGCATTTTTCATTGCATCCTTAATACTGTTATATTCACCATAACCTTTCAACTTCTCTGGGATTTTTTTCATGATATGCCATAAGCACCATCGATGGAGAGTAGTAGGAAACATTATCTGGATTGCATTTTTCATGGCCTTGCATTGATCAGTAATAATACCTTTTGGAGCCTTACCTGACATACAATTAAGTTAAGATTCAAACAGCCATACAAACGAATCAGTGTCTTCAGTAGATAGTAAACCACATCCTACCAAAATTGATTGCCCATGATGATTTATACCAACGAATGGAGCAAATGGCATGTCATACCTATTTGTCAACTAGGTTGTGTCAAACATCACAACATCTCCAAACAATTCGTATGCAGCTCTACTTCTTGCATCAGCCCAAAAATCATTCTTCATGTGAAAGTTATCATCCAAATCTATAGAATAGAAGAAATGACTATTCTGTTGTCGCATCCGTGAAAAATAACTCCTACATAGCCTTACCATCACCTTCCTTCCCAATTGCACGTCTTTCCCTCTCGACATAGTTTCTCACGTCTTGTTCAACAAATGGTAAATTATCATACCCTCCTACATCATGAACAAGAGAACGGAAGGTCTTGTTCAGCCTCACGCCTGCTTCATTGTTGATCTCTATTCTTCTCTTCACGTGCATGCTGATATTTCTGTTTCCATGGAATATCCTTGCCTTTGCAGGGCTAAGATCATGAGAGTGGTGAAGTACAACTTTTTTTATGCACCAAAGTCCATTTTTGTTCAAACCAGCAGTTATCTTCGCTTGACAGTTCTTCTTGATTATTGGATATGTATTCAAATCATTTGGTATTGTTGACACACAACTCCCTTCTCGTGAACATGCTAGAATGAAGTATTTTAACTCTTCATCATCTCCTTTTCTTGAATTTCTAATGATGAAATTGAATCCCTTTGCCTTAGCATACTGCCGATAGAATGACTTAACGGCAACCACCGAAGGAAATATAATTCCTGCTGCAAGCTCACAAGTTCAAATTGCTCATTGCAGCTGTCACTCATAATTAACTCAGCTTCATTTGCTTCTTCAATGCATTCAGCACCGCCACCAACATCATCTAACACCCCACCGCCATTCACAGTATTTTCATCCTCCATGGAAGCACCTATTTCTAATTCTATTAACCTGCACATGCAAAACTCATGTTACCATCCAAAAAATCAGCAAGTGGAAGGCATTTTATCTATCAATGGTCAACAGATTTTTCAAAGTGACTGTAAGACATGGTCTTTTATATTATGCATGAGTTAGAGTTATAGTAAAGAAAAATGTGACTATTATTTTACTGCATTTTTTACTCTTAGTTAACGAGGTAGAAATTTATGGTTAATAACGTGTATATATTGGTTACTGGGTAGAATCATGGTCAGTGGTTAAGCCGTTAACCATCCACTACACGTCATTAACCATAAATTTATACCTCGTTAACCAAGAGTTATAAATGGTGTAAAAAAAAGTGACATGATAAGTAACAGAATCAACAAACACAAGCAACCATCTAACAAAAGAATCCAACCCTTCTCATTTACATGCAAAATTAAACCCATTCACAGGTCATTAATTTCCCAATAACAGGACAAAGTAAAAACTGCAGGAACCACAACATCCTCATGCTCAAATCAATACCTACACCAAACAGAATTGTGAGCCAACAATTTCTTAATCAAACTCATCCGCTATCCTAAAGCACCCTCAAACAGTACCTACTCTCATGGATATTCAACAAATGAACTAGCATTTTATTAAGCAACAAATGTGCACTCAACTAGGCGTTATCAAGTTAGGCTAAGCAAACAAATCTAACAAATGAGATGCATAAGAGATGACTACCCATAACATGAATCTGAATCCAATGCACTTTTGACTCGACTGAGGCTAATGTAGGAGCATTTTTCAAAGTAAATCACAAGGGAACATGCAGAAAGGTTTAGATAGTGGCAAATCAAAGCCCCAGTATACCAAATACCATACAACCAGACAATCTTGTTCAAATTTAATTGTAATAACAGCATAGAGAAAATATTGAATATACAAAGGCAAATTATGACACTTTAAGTTCAGGATATATAACCTTTTGAAAACAGAAAAGCAACATGAAAGTTAACAAGTACCCAAAAACGCATAGAGTAAAAGTAGTCCATCAAGACCTATTGGTTGGACAAGCATCATAATACAAAAATAGAATCTAAACATTTCCTAAACCCATTTCATGATTTCGGGTATAAAACAAAATCCTAGGTACCTTGACGAAAAGAGCAGTGGTGCGACAGAGTGCGCGATGGGTGACGACGTTGCGCAGCGATGGAGACTGCGGACGGAGCAACAGAGCTGAGAAGTAAAGATTAGAAGTGAAAGTGATGAGCGACGGAGGACAGACCAAGAGAGAAAGATAAGAGGAAAAGATGAGAGAAGTGAAAGAAGGAGAAATGAGAGGGAAAAATAGAGAAATGAGAGGGAGATAGGGAACACGGGAAAGCAAGAGCAAAAAGAAAAGTTTTTCTTTTTTTAAAAAATAAAAAAACTGATGTGGCAAGTGGTTTTAAAAAGGGTGTAGGACTATTTGCGGTAAGATGAAAGTTTTCCATATTTCTTAGTCTTAATAGCCGCCATTATTTTAATTTGATTATTCTTATTCTTATTCTTATTGAATTAACTCTAGCATCATATGAAGTAACTATTTGAATTCAACAAATGGAATCTAAGATAAGTAAACAAAATGGAGTGAAAACTATGTGAACCATAACCTTAATCACCAGTAAAAATATATACAAGATGGTGTGTGCAAAATTGTAAGATTAATAAGCATAGAACATAAATATTTGACAAAAACACTTTGAGAATGATAGTAATTGAGAAATAAGATTCAACATATTCAATATTTAACATTTATCATAAAGGCATTACATACTTATATTTCTATGCTTTGCTACACAATAATATTTACTATTTCATAAAAATGACATTAGAGACTCATACCTAAACTAAACTCATGTCAAACACCTACAATTTCCTACACAATACATCAAACATGAAAGCAAAATAATTCCCCCAACCAGTTTAGCATCAACCCTATGAGTTTTCTCTTTTTGCAATAGTTCATCAATTATCTCCTTAATTTGGTCCTTCATTTGGCTGCCATTGTTAATGGTGGAAATTTCATATGAATGTGGAGTGTTTACCTAGCAAAAAAATTTTGCAAGAATCTAATTCTTTCCACCTTACACAAGCATAAAAAGGCCTACCAAATTGCTACTTGTCTTCACTCTTCTCGATTGAGTGACATGATCTCAATGTTAGAATAAAAATGAACATACTAAGTGTAAGAATGGAGTCTATATACCTCCCGTCATAACACTAGAACCAAAAATACACAACTCTATGGACAAAAGAGTTTAGAGTTAATAGTGTATAAGAGATTTTCTAACTTATAACATATTATTTATTTTTGTAATGGTGCCTTAGTTGATGGTCACACATGCAATTTATAAGCTAGGCTAGAGACCCTTAAAATATCATCTTTAATGATTTCCTTTCATCAAAGTAAATCAAAAGTTATATGACATAATTCTTATTGGATGCTCAATCATAACTTACATGTGGTTATTGTCAAAAAGAAAAAAAAAATAAATTACATGGTTTAATTCCTATTATATGCCTAAACCATAACATCATATGTCATAAATTGTGACATTATATTTTTCACACATGTGAACTACATTATATTTACATTATGGACATAACTTTGTAATTTACCTAATTAAATCATGACTTATCATATTTCTACATGTGAACCACATTATTTTCTTATACACAGTTACACAATTGAACTTCACTTCCATTTGTTGGGAGTGGCTGATGAACAGTTGGAGCTCTGAAAAACCTAACATCTAAAAATAAATCGAGTTGAAGAAGAAAACCTAAACCTAAAAATAGATGGAATTTGGAAAGACTAGAAACCTTGAATTTTCAAGAATCCAGTGGAGCTTGTGATTCTTCATCAAAATTGCAAGTTGTCGAAATCCAACGGAGCTTGTGATTCTTTATATAAGACTTTCTTTGTTCTTCTTCTATACCTTCATTCGAAGAGGTAAGTTGCTCTTTGTGGGAGAATTGCTTATAACCTTTTATTTATTTTTTAATGTTATATTTTTAATTTAGGAAGTTATAAAAATTAGATAAAATTATTGTTTAATAGAGGGATCATATTTGGTTACTCTATTAGTGACTTAATAAGAAGTGGATGAAATGTTCTATTATTGTAATTGTTATAATTTATGCACTAATTCAAATAATTTTAAAATTTATGGTACAAGTTTACGAACAAATCAAAGCTTAGGGGCCATGCATTTTCCAAAATAAAAAATATTATATTTTAATGGGTGTGCTCTAGGAGAGAACAGAAATTTATGATGTTTTTATATAGATAAATCGAACTTCGCAGATGAAACTTTCATGAATTCGAAGAAAAATTTTAATAACACATTATTTTGAATATTTTTTTGAATATTTATTTTATTATTAGTTTATTTTATATACTTAAAAAATTATTAAAAAATATTAATAATTTTTACTTTTAAACCAATAATATTGAGAGAAATGTTTAAAATATTATGTTGATAGTTTTTTTTTTAATTTGTTAGGTTGCGTATGTTTTATTTTCTATTTTTTATTTTTAATTAATATATTTTTATTAATAATTATAAAAACATTAATTTATTTTTTATTTTCAAATTTTATAAAAAAATAAGAATAATTTTTTTAATAATGATCAATAAAACTATATCACCTAAAACTATTATTATTAGTGAAAGCAAATTTCATACAAGATTTTCTTGTAACTTTCTAAGCTTTTAACTATTATTATTATTATTATATTATTTTATTATCATCATCGTTGTTGACTGATTGACTCATCTCAATTGTAAAATAACTTTTAAGTAATATGATTTATTATAAATATTTAAATTATTATTTAATATGTATAATTATTAATAATATTTTTATATATCTTAAATAATAATTTAAATATTTATATAATGACGTGGTACACGAATATATTCTCAAGCTTTACTTGATTCGGCGTTTCAAAGACGCGAGTCACAACACCGACCTTCCATTTTCATCTCCACACTGCATTATCACCTTCCTCACCCACATACTTTCCAGACTCCATTCAAAAATCCTTTTCTCATCTCCCAAACAACCATGTCTGAACCAACACCTCCCACTCAGAGTCAGAGGTACCGCATAGGCTACGCCCTCCAACCCAAGACGATCAAAAATTTCTTTCGAACCTCCCTCCTCGATTACGCCAGCCAACGCGGCATCGATCTCATCCAAATCGACCCCACAAAACCCTTAATCCAACAGGGCCATTTCCACTGCATCATCCACAAACTTCACTCCCAAGATTGGAACAAACTACACTTGAACGAGTATTTGGAAAAACACCCAAATAGTGTCATCATCGATTCCCCAGAGCAGGTAGAGCAGCTCCACAATCGAGTTTCAATGCTCGATGCGATGACCCAGTTGCGAGTCTCTCTTGAAAACGACACCGTTGGGGTTCCAAAACAAGTATTCGTCGATTCCAACGCAATCGAACAACTGGGTTTGACTCTGCAATTCCCCATTATTGCAAAACCTTTGTATGCTGATGGCACTGCCAGTTCTCACAAACTGTGTTTGGTTTTCGACCGCGAAGGGCTCAGAACATTGAACAACAGTGCCATGGTGCTGCAAGAGTTCGTGAACCATGGAGGTGTTGTGTTTAAAGTTTACGTTGCTGGGGAACACGTCAAGTGCGTTAAACGAAGGTCCTTGCCTGATATATCAGAGGAGAAGGCGAAAACTTTAAAGGGAATGGTCAATTTTTCTCAGATATCCAACTTGACCGTGCAAGAGAGCAGCAACAACAGTGAAAACAACATTGAGAAAGCGGAAATGCCTCCTCAGAGTTTGATAACGGAGTTGGCAAGAGCGTTGAGGGAGGCAATGAGGCTTAACCTGTTCAACGTGGATGTGATTAGAGATGCCAATGATTGTAACAGGTACCTTGTGATTGATATCAATTACTTTCCCGGGTATGCAAAATTGCCGTGTTATGAGCCCTTTATCACCGATTTTTTGTTGGATTCTGTACGCAACAAGACTGCGTAGGTGAGTAAATCTTCAACTGGTTACTGGAGGATGATATGATGTGCAAGGAATTAATGTCGTTCTTAGCTTTTTAGACCATGTAGACCATATGATAGTTCATTAGTAATCTGTTTATGTTTCTAACGTTGCATAGATTGGTATTTGGATTTTGTCTCCTTTTTCTGTGTCCTTTTCAAGAATAAATTGTATACCTTGATATTGCTCCAGATATAGGTGATTGGGTATGGTTATTATAATTGAAGTTCTAGAAATATCAAACTGCAATGCCCATAAACAGATAAACATGATATTGGGTGTTAAATGCATCACAATGTAATGGGTTCGTATGCTCCAAAAATAGGAACGGTATGAATGAACGCTTCACTTTGGAACACCCTCAAAATTCACTCATCAATCATCATAGCATGATTCACTGTGGTCTCTAAGTTATACTTTATTTGGATTGTATTTATCGTTGAAAATTTAAGTGTGAGTGTTGAAATTTTACATTAGTAAAGAATGAGTTAAGTGATTAATATATAAATGAGAAGATCTATAGACTCATTTTCTTAAAGTTTTGGATCAAGATGTGGCGTTAGACTCACTGTTGTAGTTTCTTGCTTAACCAATTGATGAACATCTCTCATACTTTTGGGTTCTCCTTATATCTCAATAAGTGGTATCAGAGCCGATGGTTTGTTTGTCTAGGCCAAGTATTTAGAGACGATAGTTGATGCTCAGGTTCAGCCCAAACCTATGTTATGGAGTACATTGACATGACATGAGTCTTAATTGGTAACCCCGTAAATATTTGGAATTGCTTCCGCTTGAAGGGGAGAATACTAATGTTGGGACTCACACTTGAGGGAGAAAATATTAAAAATTAAAGTGTGAGTGTTGAAGTCTCACATTAGTAAAAAATGTGTTAAGTGAATAGTATATAAATGAGAAGACCCATAGATTCATTGTCTTAAGGTTTTGGATCAAGATGTGGTGTCAGACTCACTATTATAGTTTCTTGCTTAACCAATTGATGGAGATCTCCCTTACTTTTGGGTTTTCCTTATAGTAATGGGTTAAGTGAGGGAGGAAATTTTTGTTGGGTCACTGATATATGAATATCTTGCATATATGATATCAAGACTCTTTCGAATATGATTTTTTACATTATTGAGATGTTTATACTCTTATTTTGGACCAGTTGTTGAGAGTGCTGACTTGATTTTCACATTATGTTGTGACCACATATTGTTTGATTAATCTGGAGAATTGTTTTTTTATTAAAATAATGTGATATGACTTATATCGTCCAAGTGAGAGAATGTTGAATTTTTTTTTATAGACTAGTATAAATCATATTATAATTTTATAAAATCCAGATTAATTAGATGTCAAAATTATTAGAGTATTTTGTTTGGTCCAAATTGTGATCAATATTGTTAATGAGTCTATTGTTGTTAAAACATTGTTCATATGTGAATTTTGTTTTATGGGTCTCGTATATGAGTTTGTTATAGTGAGTATATTTAATCTATTTTAATTATTTTATATATACAGGGAGAGACTCATATTCCTAGTCATTCTAATGCGTATAGTTACTCTATTGATACTGATGCGTGAATAATTATTGTGGAATAAGAATAATATCTCTTCCTCATCGAAATTACTTTTAAGGATTTTAACAATGATTTCTTCATCGACGTTTTTTTATGATAATTTTAAAATTTTTATATGTATTAATATGTTATAAATATTGTGATTAATAAATTTGATAAATTTATATCAATTGATATTAGAGACTAATTTTAATATTAATTATAATTATTAATTTTTTGTTTTATTTAAAAATCATATGGTTTAAAATTGAACTCTTAAATCTTTTCAATTCAAATTTTTGTTATGATTACTTTTTTTTCTTTTTGAAAATTGGATGAGGGACTTAACGTCCTTGTTGTGCGATATTGTGCACGTTGCAATCTCTCAATCTTTTCGGGTGACGCGTGATGGTAGAAAAGAAAAATTTGGGCATAATACAACCACATATGATTATTTTTTTTTATTTCCTTTTTGTGCACGCCGCTCGATGAAAAAAAATAAAAAAATTGATGATAGAGTAGCAACGTGGATAAAATATATATATTAGATTATAATATTATAAATTCATAAAAAAAAAAATTTTAAACTTATGGAATCTTAAAATATTTAAATTTTATGATTTTTTTAAGATCAATTTAAGAAATTGATTTAAGATTATTGAAGATCTATAAAAATGTTTTTCTAATTCTGTTTTTTGGATTATTCTTCACGCGCTTTGATTTAATTTTGATGTTTTTCATACTTATTTATTATTTATTTTAAAAAAATTTGAGATTAAAATTATTAAAAAATAAATGATACTCTCCTCTTTTGTCTCTGGAAATTTCGTATATTATTGTGATATTTTTGGACATGATATATATTGTGTATTATCCGAGTTGATATTGTTTGGTCATTAAAATAATTTTCAGTGTTATTTTGTATATAAATTAATATGTAATGTTTTAAAAATTATTTATTTTGTTGTTATTTATACGATTTGATTATGAGAGTTGTTGTTTTAAGTATTGTGGTACTATTTTAGGATACTTTGCATGATTGTGAGCTCACCTTTGCTAGACTAATTATGTTGATATGTCATTTTGTTGATATTTTTGTTAATAATGTGGCATTGAGAAATATGTTGATAATATGTTTACCCTATCGGTTTGTCTTTATTAATATAATTTCTAATGATTTGTAAAATGGTACTATTTTGGGTATTTTTCATAATTGTGAGCTCGTCTTCGCAGGACTAATTGTGGTAATGTGTTATTTTGTTGATAAAATATTGTTATTTTGTGGCATTAGAGATTATGTTGAAAATGCGCTTACTCCATTGATTTGCCTTTATTAATATAATTCCCGATTATTTGTTAAAGGCATTAAGATTGTAGCCTTAGAGTTTTCAATATCATCTCAGTACTAGCTTTAGGGACATGATTTTGATATCCGTGAGAGTTTACTCATGTGTTATAATTCGGGACCCTTAGGATTGCAATTGCATGAGGAAGTTCCATTATGGTTGTTGCTTATCTTATTTATTGAAATACTCGACAAGAAAATCTCCCTTTAAAATATTGATTCAATTTTGTTTATGAAAATAAATGTTTTGACAAAGTTGTGTGGGACCAATTATAAAGACTGAGTTGAGTCAATGAGTTTATTTCTAGTCATCTCCGTTATTGATGTTGCTCTCGCTATTGATGAGCCCTAAAGCCTATAGATATGTTTTCCGTTGTGATTTGGGTGAAATATGAAAATTGAGATCATTCAAATAAAGTTTGTCTCATGACCATAAAGTATAGCATGGACAAAGCCATTAAGGAGAGTTTTCATGAAGTGAATAATGTCAACCAATTTTATAAGGTTATTGACACATCTAGAAGGGTTTGTGACCTCTCTGTGTTGACCAAGACTAAACATGATGGTGTGAATGGTGATCGTGAACGTGCCACGAAATTTGCGGATTGGCTCAAATGAGCTAATTGTATAGAGTTTAATAATTGAATTAAGGACAATGAAGTTAAACCACTGGCTCTAATGTGTTTTGAATCTAATCTTGTTAATGTTCCTTCTAACACTTGTTGGTTAAATATTGGTACAACTACTCACATTACAAGCTCATTACTAGAGCTCAAAAATAGGCAAAAGTCAAGTGAAGGAGAGTTGATGATCACAGTAGGAAATATAGTTAGTGTCAAAGTAGAGTATATTAGTGTTATTTCCTTGAAGCTCTGTATTGGATATTCTTTAGGTTTAAAAGGCACCATCTATATGTCCTCTATAAGAAGGAACTTGTTTCCGATTTCTATTTTAGATGGTTGCACTATCATGTCTATTTAGTGATAAGAGAGTTTCTCTACCTTATGATTCCATTTTGGTTATTTCTGGAGTTTCATCTAATGGTCTTTATATGTTAAATATTGACCCATTTTTGTTGATCTAACGATGTTTAGATATCAATAATGTTATTGGAAACAAGCGTGATAGAGTTGTTGAAAATTCTTTTATGTTATGGCATAAACGTTTAGGACATATCTCTAAGGAGAGAAAGAAGAAGTTGATTAAGAAGATTATTCTTCATGATATGAACTTCTCTGTTTTGATACCTGTGTTGATTGTATAAAATAGAAACTTACAACTAGAGCCAGGAGGAGTGAGGTTACCAGGAGGAATGGTGAGTACTATGATAGGTATGATGAAACTGGTAGAAATTCTTGACTTTTTCCTATGTTCTTACAAGACTGTGGTATTGAGGCACAATACACCGTGCCTGACACTTCGTAACAAAATGGAGTTGTAGAAAGGTGAAACCGTACTTTTATGGATATGGTAAGATGCATGCTTAGTCATTATACTTTTCCAGAATTCTTGTGGAGAGATGCCTTGAAGACTGCTGCTTATATATTGAATCATGTGCCAAGTAAATCTGTGCTGAAGACTCCATATGGGCTTATAATAAGTAAATGACCTACCTTGAGGCATTTTCATGTTTGGGGTTATAGGGCAGAGGTGAGACCTTATAACCCATATTTAAAGAAGCTTGATCCCAAAACCATTAGTGGTTTCTTCATTGACTATTGTATTGGCTCAAGAGATTCTAGGTTCTATTGTCATTTTCATACTGCTAGAGTTATTGAATCTGATCGGACTGTCTATTTTGAAGAGGACTTAGAACATGGTGGAACTTAGGAGCCGCATGTTGTTGATTTCAGTGAGGAGCATGTTGTTGTTCCTATTCCTGTTGATCCATTTTCAGGGATAATGTCATCTTTTTTTATTCATAATGATGATATTGTTGATAATGTCGATATCCCTCAAAAAGTCAAAAATAATGTACATAATCCAGATGTTGTTGTGACTCCGTTGAGAAGATCTGAGCGGCTTTCTATATCCACTGAGTCTATTAGATTCAGGGATTATGTTGTGTACCTGTAAGAGCATGAGTTTAATTTAGTTAAGGATTATGATCCTATTTCCTTTCAAGAGGCCATTTTGTCCTAATAGTGCACAATGGTTAATGGCTATAGAGGATGAGTTGACTTCTATAAGAGAGAATCATATGTAGGAATTGGTGGAGTTGCCTATTAGTTGTAAAACTGTTAATTGCAAATGGGTCTTTAAGACCAAACGTACTGCTAGAGATGAGATTGAGAGGTATAAGGTCAAACTTGTTGTTAATGGGATATAATTAGAGGAAATACATTGATTATAAGAAGACTTTCTGCCCGATCTCCACTAAAGACTTTTTTCGTATTGTCATGACATTGATTGCTCATTTTGATTTGAAGCTTCATCAAATGGATGTTAAGACTGTCTTCCTAAATGATGATTTGTATGAGGATGCGTATATAGATCAACTTGATGGTTTTATTGAAGATGGTAAAGATCATATGATATGTAAATTGAGAAGATCCATTTAAGGATTGAGACAGGCTTCCAGACATTGGTATTTGAAATTAGATTATATTGTTGACTCTTTTGGCTTTAAAGAAAATACTGTTGACCAATGCATTTATCTAAAGTTTAGTGGGAACAAATTCATCATTATTGTTTTATATGTTGATGATATATTATTGTCTAGTAATGATATTGATTTTCTGAATGAGACCAAACAAATGTTGACAGCGCATTTTAATATGAAAGGTCTTAGTGATGCCTCTTTTGTACTAGACATTGAGGTTCACTGTGACAGATCTCGTGGTATTTGGGCTTGTCTCAGAAAGCTTATATTGAAAGATTCTGAATAGATTTAATATGAAATCTTGTAATCCTTGTGCTACACCTATTTAAAAAGGTGAAAGATTCTTTAATACCCAATGTCCTCCAAATGATAAAGATATTGAAATGGAGAAGGTCTCATATGCTTCCGCTATTTGTAGCCTTATGTATGCTCAAGTTTGTACACATCATGATATTGTTTTTGTTGTTAGTGTACTTGGGAGATACTTGAGTAAACCGGGTGTGACTTATTAGTAGGCTGCAAAACAAATCGTGAGGTATCTGAATGGTATCAAACATCATATGTTAACTTATATAAGGTTAGATCACCTTAAGGTGATTGGCTATTCTAATTTTGATTATGGTGGTTGCCTAGGTGGCCACAAGTCACATCAGGGTATATATCTTTATGTTGGGAGAAGTAGTTGTTTCTTGGAAGAATGTTAAATAGATACTTGAGTAAACCGGGTGTGACTTATTAGTAGGCTGCAAAACAAATCGTGAGGTATCTGAATGGTATCAAACATCATATGTTAACTTATATAAGGTTAGATCACCTTAAGGTGATTGGCTATTCTAATTTTGATTATGGTGGTTGCCTAGGTGGCCACAAGTCACATCAGGGTATATATCTTTATGTTGGGAGAAGTAGTTGTTTCTTGGAAGAATGTTAAATAGACACTTACAACTACTTTCACTATGGAGGCTGAGTATACTGCTTGTTATGAGGTTACGCGTCAAGCGCTATGGTTGAAAAAATTTGATTATTGAATTTCGTATTGTGGAGAGTATTTTCAGATCTCTTACTATCTATTGTGATAACTCTGTCGTAGTGTGCTTCTCTTAAATTAATAAGAACTTTAAGTACTCAAAGCTTTTAACATAAAATATATGTTTATTAGAGAGAAGATTTAGGAGTTTCAAACTCATGTCGAATATATCCCTATATAACTATGGTTATATATCCCCTAACCAAAGGTTTAACTATCAAAGTTTGGTTGATCATGTGACCCATATAGGTATAGTGAGGTTTTTTGATGTTTTGAGTTAGTAGAAGTTTATTTTGTGATTATAATGTGACTTCATTTTATATCTTGAGACTTTAAACAATTATGTTATTATTATTGTCGTTACTATATAATATTGTTATTATTATCTGTGCAGTATTATTTGTTCATATTATGGCATATTGTGGAGACATTTTAGACCCAGTCTCATTTTGTTATTATGCTGAGATGTTTATTAAATTTCAGAAAGCATTTTGGGCGGATGTTTGAGGTCATTTTGTTGGGAAATACACTTTGATCACATATTAACATGTAATTTTGGATGTGCTTTCCCATTACCCATATACCACATTTTGTTAGGTCACCGAAATATGAGTATCTTGCATGTATAATATCAATACTCATTCGAATATGATTTTCTGCATTATTGATATGCTTGTACTCTTATTTTGGACCAGTTGTTGAGAGTGCTGACTCGATTTTGACATTATGTTGTTGCCATATATTGTTTGATTAATCTAAAGAAATTTTTTTTTGAAATAATGTAATATGAATTATGTCATCCAAGTGGGAGAATATTTAATTTTTTTTATGCACTAGCATAAATCATATTATAATTTTATAAAATTCAGATTAATTGGATGTCAAAATTATTAGAGCATTTTGTTTAGCCCAAATTGTGATCAGTATTGTTAATGAGTCCATTGTTGTTAAAGCACTGCTCATATGTGAGTTTTGTTTTATGAATCATGTATATGAGTTTGCCATAGTGGGCAGGATTAACCCATTTTAATTATTCTATATGTATACATGGATAGACTTCTATTCCTAGTCACTCTAGTGCATACAGTCGTTCCATTGATATTGACGTGTGAGCAATTATTGTAGGATAAAAATAATATCTCTCCCTCGTCGAGATTACTTTTAAGGGTTTTAACAATAACTTTCTCATCAGTATCTTTTTAAGATAACCTTAAAACTTTTATATGTATTGATAAATCATAAATATATTAGAATTAATAAATCCGATAAATTTATATCATTTACATCATTTTTTTTATAAAAAAATACTCACATTTTCTTGCTTTTTGTTTTACGTCGCAGTTGCTTTTAATATCTAGTTCTACTGCGGTTCCTATTGAAGAACATACACCGAATGAGTAAGCTTTACAACAATTACTTTGGAATTTTACTCGATATTTAACCAATATAACTAATAAGAGTTAAATAAAAGAAGATTAATTGAAAATTATAATCTATTTTAATTTATTAAGTTCATGCTTTTTTAAAAGATTTTTTTATTAAATTATAAGAGTCACTTTAAAATAAAAGACATGGCAAGAAATAAATCCATGACATTAGTTAATCGACTTATAAAATTGAAATAGACTATTGTGTAAATGAGCAGAGGTAAGGACCATATAAGGATCAATTTACTTGCTCGTGAGCAAGAGTTTCCTCTCTACTCAACCCTCCAGAGAATGAAATCAAACATCCTAGACATGCAGTAACCTTAAATATCTACTTCGGCGTGTGCTGCTACTATTACTTACATTTAACCTCCTTACCAACAGAGAACAAAATCTATCATGGGAGTTGTTGAAATAGGATAGAGCCAATTTTGATAAATTCATTTGTTGTCCACTTATTCTTCTGCTAATTTTAACTCCATGAAAGTACTCCATGAAAGTAATTATGAGCTTCCATCAACAAAGAGTAGGTATCCAACACAAACCATAAAGTCTTGTCACGACCATAATCGCGACGGAAGCGGCGAAAAAAATAAATAAATTAGAAAAAAAAGTAGAGTTGCCACAAATTTTATTTAAATCAAGGAAAAATTGAAAAACTTTTTTATTTTAAGAAAAATTGGTTTTTTAAAAACAGATCAGATTTAGGAGTCAATTATGCAAAAGGAATGGTAGAAACTTAATCTCACAATACCCCTAATACACCTGTCCTAAGACGGTATCTTAAATCAATTGTGCAAATTCTTGATAACTTTTGAAAATATTTATTTTACCCATTTCGTTAAAAGATAAACAAAATCAATAGATAAATTATGAAAATTAATTTTGACTTAACAGAATAAAGATTCTGCTCCTACGTATCCCCGGGTGCAATGAGGAATTCAAAGCCACGTCGTTTTTTAAAAAACGATTGTGGGTTATTTATTTTGAAAAGCTTTTTTTTGTTTTCAAAATTTATTTGATTTTTATTTTTTTATTTTAAAAAAAACGAATCATCAACCTGTCACAACTTAGATGATTCTAAAAGTTACAAGAATAACAAATTGTCACAACTAAGCTAATCTCGTTATATTTAAGAAAACTTTCATTTGTAAAATTAGTGCAAGATGAAGATCAATAATAAACATACCAATTCAATAAGTTAACAAAGAAAACAAAATATTTTTTTTTATGATTTTTGTTTGTATCCTTAGCCTAAATTCAAACAAGTAGAAAATCAAAGTCACTAGACTACTTTTCTAACCCAACCCAAAGCCTGGTTCAAGCTTATAGGAGAATGTTTATTATTATTTTTATTCTAAAAAAAAAACATAAGAACAAAGCTCAAATTTGCTGCCCAACCCAACACCCCAAAATAACAAAAAAACGCTGGCCCAAATAAGAGCCAGCAATAGGTAACAACAATTAATAATAATAATAATAAAGATGAATCAAACCAAATAAAAGAAAGAAGAGATTGAAATGATGGGTCATCAACAGTCTTCAAAGAAAAGTAGTAAAAGGGGTATAGAGTCAGATAGAAGGCAGCGCAGCGGCTAGGCGAAACGCGTGGTGCGCGCTCAAGAGAAAGGGGGTGCGGCTGGACACTGCAGATTACGGAGGGACGAAGCATTGTGCGGACAGAGGGGCACTGGCTTGGATCAGGTTTTCCGGGATGGAGGACGCGCGGTGGCCGTGTGATCTGGTTTTGGTGGCTGGTTTGGAGGCTGCAGTGGTCTGGTTCGGTTGGGTGGTTGGCGTTCTGGTCATGGTTGGGTACGAGCTTGACGTGGTGGTGTTTCCGGGTGTGGTGGTGTTTCTGGGTGTGGCGGTGTTTCCGGGCTGGAGGACGCGACTAGATCATGGTAGTTTGCGCGGTGGCTGGTTGGGTGATGGCAAGGGATGGTGATGACAATGCGTGGTTGTCTAGCTTTCGAGAGGGTGCTGGCTCGGATCTGCGAAGATGGCATAGTAGGAAGGGTGGTTCGTGGATGGTGGTTTCAGGTGAGGTTTTTGAGTGGGTAGCTTGGTGGCTCTGTGGTGTTTGGCTGGTTCTTAGGTTGGGGTTCGACCATGGTAGGAAGTATTATTTACAGGGTAGAGCTCAAATGATACTACTGTGGTGGTTGGAGGCGCTGTGGCTGGCTGGATAGCATGATGTGTTGAGGTTGTGAGGTTTGGTTGGAATTCAAAGGGGTTAAATCCTATTTGATTTTTGTTTACTATTGAAAACGTGCTGCTACAGGAGATGATGGGTTGAGAGGTTGATTTTTGGTTTGGAAGACAATGGGTTTGATTGTTTGAGAGTTGGTGGTTGTATCTTGGTTTAAAGGGTTGATTTTTGTTATGGGAACATGAAAAGAAAAGAAATTTATAATGATTCTATCCATTCTGATTCAAATGAAAGTGACAAAAATCAAACGCATGATGGGAGAAGGAGGAGATATACCTCATATGCTTAGAATTCTCCACTAACCCAGTTCCTACACACTGTTTATCCCTTGAACCTTACCTTTCCCTCTCAGATTTCTCTCTTTTTCAGACGTGAAAAAAAACCCCTCGCCTGCACCAACTACGTTGCCTCTTTTATAAACTCAAAATCATCACTTATACAATCAAGCATGGACTGCATAAGAATGTGTAGTCTTTTTCTGATTTCTTTTCTCGTGCTCCATTTCTCTGCCCTATGCCTCATCTTCTTCCCATTTTCTGCTCCATTCTTTTTTCCTCATTTTGCTGCTGCCTTCCGTTGTGGTGTTTCATTTTGAAAAACTTCAGCATCACACTTTTCTTTTTCCACAAAAACATGTTTTTGTCTTTTTTTTGGCTTTGTTAATTTACTGATTGCTACCCAACGTTAACTTTTTTTTTTTAATGTCAGAAACTCAAGACAAATGAGCTAAGTTAGTTAAATGGATTTGAACATTTTTTTTATTGGATTGGGCTTAATTTGGATCATGGAATCAAATTATTTTATTTATTAATTTTTTATTTTATTATTATATTTTATTATTATTTCTATTTTTTTAATTTAAAAAAAATATCCAAACAAAGTTGAGTATTCACAGTTGTCTCTCTTTACTTGTTTTTTATTAGATAAAAAGAATAACCGTAGTTTTTCATATTATCATTATAAGAAATGAGTAAAGACATGAACTTCAATTTTATCTGGCCATGCATGAGATGAAGTGAATGGGCAAGACAAAGATGTTAATTAAAAACCAACGAACTAAAATGAGGATTCACGAGCTGTCACAACGTCGTTAATCCTACCAAGGTGAAGCTCAGCGTAAAACTAGAGACGTCAGTGCATTGTTAACAAGATGTCACAACTTAATTGACTTTTATTGATTAAAAAGAATTATAATTTTTTTAGAATTTAAAAGACGTTAGGTGACTTTGTGACTGAAAAGATAGTGAGCTTGACCCGAAATTTAAAAGGCAATGGGCAACTGCGTCCCAAAATTTAAAAGGCAATGAGCAACTGCGAATCGAAAATTAAAAGGCAATAGGTTACCGCGGCCCAAAAATTAAAAGGCAATAGGGTTACTGCGGTCCAAAATTTAAAAGGCAATGGGCAACTGCGTCCTAAAAATTAAAAGGTAATGGACTACTGTGGCTCGAAAAGTAAAAGGAAATGAGCTACTGCAACCTGAAAATTAAAAGGCAATGGGCTACTGCCGCCCAAAATTTAAAAGGCAATGGGCAACTGCGTCCCGAAAATTTAAAAGACAATGAACTACTGTGACCCAAAAATTTAAAAGGTAACAGGCTACTGCGGCCCAAAAATTAAAAGGCAATGAGCTATTACGGCCTAAAAATTAAAAGGCAATGAGCTATTGCGGTCCGAAATTTAAAAGGCAATGGGCTATTGCGGCCCGAAAATTAAAAGACAATGAGCTACTACGGCCTAAAAATTAAAAGGCAATGGATATCTTGACCTAAAAAGATTCTTTCTTTTTTCTTCTTCTCTTTTTCTTTTTATTGAACGACATTTAATCCAACGACAACTCTGGAAAACTTTGACCAATCAAACCCTTATTTACGTGCTTTTGCTCGTCAGACCTGATAGCCTCGATTCTATTTATCCATCCATTCTCTCCTTCTTCTTCTTCTTCTTTTTCTCTTTTTTTTTTTATATCTTATTTTCCTGTTATCCGCTCTTAACTCTCCTTTCGAGAAGCGAGATGATCATCCCTTGTTACTAATCCTTACTTGGAGCTATTAAGTCTTTGCGAGAAAATTTTGCCCCCGTATTTAACTTTGTCCTTCATCCAATTGATTCTTTGCAACTACTTGATAACTCATATCTTTTCCTTAGTCCTTCATAAATTTAGCCCCAGTATGGCCAATCGAATCCAAACAAAGCTGCTAAAAAATTACCCCAGTTTAAGTCATTCTAATTTATTTGACCTAACTTTTGCTTAAACTACCCTTTTGAGTTTTCAATCTAACGGGCTTTTCCTTTTTACTCGGGTACATCTTATTTCTAGATTATCTCTTGAGGTAACATTCTCCTTCAATTGCAACTTCCAAGTTCTTTTCGATCTGAATTGTTTATCAAGAAATTATTATTAGATGGTCAAATCATGGTGTTGTACTCATGTTCACCTTACCTGAAGCATTATGTGACAGACATACATGAATTCAAAAGTACAATAGAAAAATAATTCACTAAGAGGACAACTTCTAAATTGGTCTTGTAAGTTTGACTACACAAAAGGATATTTACAAAGGATTAATATATGTAAAAAGACACAAACAATGGTATGAGATTCAAAGGGCGTTGCCCCAATATGAATTAGTTTGATCTTCATGAAATCAATCTTCAGCTGCCTACTTAGACATTATGACCAATGATTTCCTTCTGTTGAGCATCTACATCAAGTCAAATTAAACCAAAGAGAAATTTGCCCCAGTCCAAGACTGACATGAATAGGATAGAAATTTGCCCTAGTAACCAAAAGATTTATCCTAATATAGGTCAAATTGAACCCGAGAAAAGAAAAAAATTGGCTCAGTTTAGGGTAGAAACTTGTCCTAGTGTAAAGCCAAATTGAACCAAAGACAAATTTGTCCTAATCTAGGACTAAATCGAGCTAGAGAGAAATATTTTTTTTGCCCCAGTATAGGGTTAGCTTGAATAGGGCAGAAACTCGCCCCAATGTAAGTTTTTTTTTCTTCTTTTTTTTAAAGGAGCAATGAGCTAAATACTTGGGGTAAGCATAACCATTTGTCTCAAAATTAAAGTAAACAAAAATGACAACAACCCTAAATTGATCAAAATGGACTTTTTGAGGCTTGTAACATAGCCAAGGTTAAGGGTTATGAAAGGAAAGATATAAGACTCAAACAAGTGTTTAAGGGTTGAATGAGACCAAGGATCATTGTTCAAAATTAAACTTTGTCAACTGCTTTTGTGCTTTTAGGCACACTTTTCTCTTATTGTTCTCCATTTTTTCCTTTTTTCTTTTCACTTCAATCATTTACATTTGTCATAACCCATTTCATTTGCTCTTATTTCTTTCTTTCCCTCCTTTTTATGTTTTTTTCTTCTTTTTTTTAGTTTAATTTTTTTTTCACTTCTTGCCCCTTTCACATTTTCTTCCTTTTCTCTTTTTCCATTATGCTTTAAAATAGTCACCATGACAAACAACATTTGTTTTGTGCTATCCCCTAATACAGGGATGATCCTTGTCCATGGTTTATTGAAGAAAACTTTCAAGCCCTAAAAGGGACAACGAGAGATAATGAAAAGATGAATTCTTGTGAAGCAGAGAGAAAGATGATCAATCTTCATTTCAAATCTTGATTGCTCATTTTCAAAAATTTTAATTTAGAGACAAAAGGATAATGCATACTAAGTAATTACTTCTTTGCCCCTATTTATTTTTCTTTTTGATTCATTCTTTTTTTTTTTTGTAAATGACACTTGCAAATGTGGACTTTATGACTACTGACTTCTATCAAAGCAAGGATTGTCAAGAATTGGAGTCCAATGGGGTCATAATACAAAGAAGACACTTTGAGTAAACGAAAGAAAGTAAATGACAAGAAAGACCATGAAAATGAAAGGAAGCAAGATATACTAAAATTCATGCAAAATCATTACATTAATGCTTCAAGAAAGTTAACATAAGTTTAGTATCATAAAAGTTTAAGATGACAATCACATCAATTAACGTCTCAGATCGTTAATTGTTCAGAGGTTTCAAGTTATTGGAGGGTGATTAGTGTAGACAGGACGTGTTGAGATATATGGACGCGACGAGTTGACTTGGTATAAGATTTGGTGAGCTGAATGAGCAGGTGGAGGCGCTTGATAAGAAGGGTAATCGTTTGGGTTATATGGAGGGGCTCGGTAGACAAGGTAAGATGGTGGATGGCGGGTTTGTGAAGGTTGTTGGTTTTGCAAGTAGCTCATTTCTGATTCCTTTTTCTTTGGGGAAAACTCTTTCCTGAAACTACTTTTATTATTGCCAGTTGGCAATTTGCCAACTTTTACCAAAGTTTCATTCCTCTCTCCGGAAGCTATTAATTCAGCAAAGTCTCGATAAGCAACACCTGTAATTGTCTCAATATAGGGAGCTCCCAAAGTCCCTAGATAATATGAGCATATTTCTGTCAATGTCAACAATTACTGAACTTGTGTTGCGAAGGCTCTTCACCTTTGAGCATACTACTTGACGATTTCCTCATTTTTCTTTTGTAGCATTCCCAACTGTTCCCGAGTTGGGACCGTATCCAAGTTGAATTGATATTATCCTATAAACAAGTTTGCCCAGTCATCCCAAAAAGAGATTTCGAAAAGGTCTTGTTGGATATACTATTCCAAAGCGGGGCCAATCAAGCTTTCGTGAAAGAAGTTGACAAGGAACTTCCAATTCTTTGACCAAACTGACATTTTAGTAATGTATGTTTTCAGATGAAAAAGGGGGTTGGTGCTCCCATCACATTTGTCGAATCCTGGAACCTTAAAGCCCTTGGAGATGACAATGTTAGCAGTAGGGCATAACTCTTTTATCCCAAGGGAACCGTAGGTGCTAAAACCCTTGATTTCTTTGACTTATTCTTCTATCCTTTTCATCCACTCTTCCTTCATCTTATCACTTTGAATTGCTGCATGATCAATCATGGTAGGGAATCTTATTGACACTGGGATGGACGTGTATGGTTGTTCCCATGTGAATTCAGCATTACCATGATCCTCATTTCGAGTATCCTTCGACGAACGATATCCTTCTCCGATAGGAATCACTAGCGGTGCAGTATTCGAGGTTCCTCCCACTAAAGACATCTCAGTGGAAACCCCAGGATTTGTCCTTATGGAAGTGATACGCGAATGTGCCTTAACCATTCCTAAACCCCTAGCTGCCCTATTCAAGGTGAGGGTCTCCCTCATGGCTGACATTATTTCTTCCATTCTTCTTTGAGACTCTATTATCACATTCATCCTCTCTTTCACCTCATCGACTTCCATACTCAGATTTCTTCCTTCATTTTTAGTTGTCATTGCTACAAGCCTTACTTGAGCTCTTGTATTGCGAACTCGAGTTTAGTTGGTATCTTCTTTCTTGGGTCGCACAATGGTCAAGTTTTTGAAAAAAGAATGTTAATATTAATATAATAGAAAGAGACATTTTTTTATTTTTATTTTTAAAAAAAATATAAGAATGCATGATGAAAATTTGTCCTCCTTTTTTTAAACTAATTTTTTTAAAATGCAAGAATGAAAGATATGAGGAGGAGATAGATAAAGAAGAAGTACGCTCCCTTTGTGTCCTAATGAGATTGCCCTAAATTTGATGATTTCTATCCTAAAGATCTATGGGTCTTTCTAAGTCATGAGAACTTTCATCGGGTATCTCTACTATTCTAAAGGTTTCTAGAGCTAAGTCTCATTTCAGAATGTTGACCACAAACAGTAGGTAAACCACTAGGTATGTGACATTCATAAAGAAGGCACACTCTAGATGAAATTTTCACGATAACTAAACATGATGTACATCCAAAATGACTACCACTACGCAACATCTACCTAACTTAGGCTTCCCTCAGACTAGGGTATAGGGCCCCACTCGAATGTGTGTGCTAAACGTGTAGGTGGAGTGTGTGTAGGGAACATACAAACCTTCATAATCCTAAGGATTACCCATATCCTGCAAAACAAACGCAAAACAAAATTCCAAAAATCCTCTATCATAATGTTTGCATAATAAAATAAAATCACAGTTAAAATAATCAATAAATACTTTAAACAAAATAGAAAAACAAAATAAAAACAAAATGGGAAAAACAAACATATAAATGTCACAAAATTTGCACAACCAACTTATAAAGGCTTGACTCTCAAGTGTCTTCAGTGGAGTCGCCACCAATTTTATTTAAATCGAGAAAAAATTGGAAAACCTTTTTATTTTAAGAAAAAATGGTCTTTTAAAAACAGATCAGATTCAGGAGTCGATTATGCAAAGGAAAGGATAAAAACTTAATCTCACAGTACCCCTAATACACCTGTCCTGAGACGGTACCTTAAATCAATTGTGCAGATATTTTATAACTTTTGAAAATATTTGTTTTACCCCTTTTGTTAAAAGATAAACGAAATCAACAACTAAATTATGAAAATTAATTTTGGCTTGACAAAATAAAGATTCTGCTCCTACGTATCCTCGGGTGCAGTGAGGAATTCAAAGGCACGTCGTTCTTTAGAAAAACAATTGTGACTTAATTATTTTGAAAAGATTTTTTTTGTTTTGAAAATTCATTTGATTTTTATTTTTTTATTTTTAAAAAATAATAATCAAACTGTCGCAATTTAGATGATTCTAAAAATTACAAGATTAACAAATTATCACAACTCAGCTAATCTCGTTTTATTTAAAAAAACTTTCATTTTTAAAATTAGTGCAAGATGAAGATCAAGATCAATAATAAACATACAAATTCAATAAGTTAACAAAGAAAACAAAATATATTTTTTTTATAATTTTTGTTTGTATCCTTAGCCCAAATTCAAACAAGCAGAAAATCAAAATCACTAGACTACTTTTCTAACCCAACCCAAAGCCTGGTTCAAGCCCATAGGAGATTGTTTATTATTTTTTATTCTTTAAAAAGAAAAACATAAGAACAAAGCTCAAATTTGCTGCCCAACCCAACACCCCAAAACAAGGGAGAAGGTGTGCGGCTGGACACGGCTGCTTATGGAGGGACGCAGCGCTGCGCGGACGGAGGGGCGCGGGCTCGGATCTGATTTTCCGGGATGGTGGATGCGCGGTGGCCGTGGGATCTGGTTTTGGTGGCTGGTTCACAGGTTGCGATGGTCTGGTTCGGTTAGGTGGCCGGTGTTCTGGTCGTGGTTGGGTACGAGCTCAGTGTGGTGGTGTTTTCGGGGTGGAGGACACGGCTGGTTTGCGGCAGTTTGCGCGGTGGCTGGTTGGGTGGCAAAGGATGGTGATGACGACGCGTGTTGGTCTGGCTTTCAGAGAGGGTGTTGGCTCGGATTTGCGAAGATGGCATAGTAGGAAGGGTGGTTTGTGGATGGTGGTTTCAGGTGAGGTTGCCGAGTGGATAGCTTGGTGGCTCTGTGGTGTTTGGCTGGTTCTTGGGTTGGGGTTCGACCATGGCAAGAAGTATTATTTATAGAGTGGAGCTCAAAGGATACTACTGTGGTGGTTGGAGGCGTTGTGGCTGGCTAGATAGCATGATGTGTTGAGGTTGTGAGGTTTGGTTGGAATTCAAAGGGGTTAAATCCTATTTGATTTTTGTTTGCTATTGAAAACGTGCTGCTGCAGGAGATGGTGGGGTTGAAAGGTTAATTTTTGGTTTGGAAGACAATGGGTTTGATTGTTTGAGAGCTGGTGGTTGTAACTTGGTTTAAAGGGTTGATTTTTGTTATGGGAACATGAAAGAAAAAGAAATTTATAATGATTCTATCCATTTTGATTCAAACGACTGACAAAAATCAAACACATGATGGGAGAAGGAGGAAATATACCTCATATGCGTAGAATTCTCCACTAACCCAGTTCCTACACAGTGTTTATCCCTTAAACCTTACCTCTCTCTCTCAGATTTCTCTATTTTTCAGACGTGAAGAAAAACCCCCGCCTGTACCAACTACATTGCCTCTTTTATAAACTCAAAATAATCAACTCATATAGTCAAGCATGGACTGCCTAAGAATGTGTAGTCTTTTTCTGATTTCCTTTCTCGTGCTCCATTTCTCTACTCCACGCTTCCTCTTCTTCTCATTTCCTGCTCCGATCTTTTTTCCTCATTTTGCTGTTGCCTTCCCTTTTGGTGTTTCGTTTTGAAAAACTTCAGCATCACACTTTTTTTTTTCCACAAAAACATGCATTTATCTTTTCTTTTTAGTTTGTTAATTTGTTGATTGTTACCCAACGCTAACTTTTTTTTTTTTAATCTCAAAAACTCAAGGTAAATGAGCTAAGGTAGTTAAATGGATTTCAACATTTTTTTTATTGGATTGGGCTTGATTTGAATCATGGAATTAAATTATTTTATTTATTTAATTTTTTTATTTTATTATTATATAATTTTATTATTTCTCTTTTTTTTTTAAATTTAAAAAAAAAATCAGTGTTCACAAGTCTCCATCACAAAACCCTCAAATAGGTTAGCAAGAAGGCTCTTCTTCACAACTATACAACACGGAACACTACAAGCACACTGCAAAACCAAATAAATTCATCTTTTACTATAACCAGAACAGGTATATTTTTTTCCGGAAACCCACACTCAACACGGACACAGGCACAGCCACAGATAATCTTCATTATCTGGTTTCAAAGCTAAATCACAAAAATATCCTTCGTCCCTCGGTCTTTAGACGGATACATAATCTTATGAGCAATAAGAAGTTACCGAAGATAGGAAGACTTCAAAGCAAAGAAAAAAGATAATAAGACCTGGGTTAAAGGCACACTGATAAATTATGGTACCAATGAGGCTTTGCAAACAACCAAGAACCAGTCATAAGTTTTTAAATAAATTTTGAGATATGACCACAGGATGCTACTCCCATCCTTGTGGTGGCAAACATTATATCACAAGTCTTAACCAATAGCTAGTTGAATTGAGGAGACTGCTATTGCAATAACCCTTTCATAGTTTTAAATTGTGATTGCAATCGTGATCACTGCGATTGCGGACATTGCAGTTGCTATGATACAAATTACGATCATTGCGATGTGAATTTTTTTTAAGCTTATACAAAATGTAAAAAAAAAAAATCTTTTGTTGATAAAATTACTAAGCGAAAGAAATAATCTTCTTTTAAGTTATTTGTGATCTTACTGATATGTTTAAATTGAAAGAAAAAACAGAACGAAACACTGTCATATCCATTGCAACTGTAATACCGTTATATTGTGGCCATAACACTGTCACATTGCGGTCATTTTACATGATTTTCTTCTACAACACAATTGCGCAATTCCACAATATTACGACCGCATCATGTGATGCAGACTGCATTTTAGAACTTGGGACCCTGTTTTAATCCTGATACGTTGCAGTGATCATTTGTGGTCTAGTCAGAAGCCCTTCACAATTATGAAGGTTCTTGACAAGCTCATATTCTTTTCCCAGTTTCATCCCCATAGTAAACATCCTACACTCGAACACCCTCTTCTCCCAATCCCAAGTGATCCTAACCATACACGTCAATAATGCATTTTCCACCTTGAGGTGGCATTCATATCTTTATTGACATAGAGATATACCAAGTTGAATTACAGACAAACAAATGGTTCTGAAGAAAAAAATTGTGGAAACACGATGCTGTTCACTTCAGCAAGGATGAAGCTGTGGACTTACAAACATTCCAATATGTAAAAGTTCTGCTTTATTATATTGTGTACATAGTTTAATAAAAACATGATTTGACTCCTACAAACCGTGCAGATAACAAACTATAGCCAGTGACACAAGTATTCACTCACATTATGATAATACAATCTAGCTGACTAGCTCCAACCAAGAAAAGTCTGTCCTGAAGATGTTCTAATGATGTACAATTGGCTCGTTAACACCATCAGAAAACCACTGTAATGGTTGTTTTCATCATCATTCTAAACATGGAAGAAATCAAGCAGTGGCAGCTTTCTCTTCAGTTGTTGACTCTCCACTAGCAGTTGCCGAGGCATGCTTAGCTTCATAATCTTTAACTGCTGCTTTTATAGCATCCTCAGCAAGCATGCTGCAGTGAAGCTTGACTGGTGGAAGTGAAAGATGCTTTGCAATTTCACTGCAGGACATCAATTATGTGTCACTTCAAAAACTCAAAACAACACACCAAAAGTCCAAAACTATTAATCATGGAAGTATAACCAAAGCTAGAATCATCCAACAGGACTAAACTCCTAGAGATAGTGCATGATCTAGGAACCAAAAGGCCCAAAACAAAAGAAGAAGATATATATTAAAGAACAACAAAACATCTTCCAACATTAACCATTAAACCAACCAAAAATGTTATTTTGTATTTAACCAATCCTGTTGCCTCCTACAACTAACCACTTAAACAGACAAAAACTCATCTACCAAATTCATCTATCACTTCTGCAATTGAAGGTGAAGACTATAGAGATAAGGACCTAAAATTTGACACTGCTGTGCAGGGGAAAATAAAAATCAAAATAGCTATAACTCAGAACTTTCTCCATGCTTGCGGATAACATACTATTTTGTTACTTTTATGAAGATCCAATATTCTCAAAACGCATAACTACTGTGCAACTAACTACTGGTGCGAAGAAGATAATAAAGATAATGAGCCAACCAGCAAATAAATCACATAAATCACATCAAATAATACACGAACCATGGCCAGAACAGTAACATACACTTGCAAAATAAAACTTTCAAGAGTCATAAGGCAGGTGCTTGCTTACGTGTTTTTAATGGATAAAACTTCCTCCATTTGCTTTCCCTTTACCCATTCAGTAGCTGCAAAGAGAGAAACCACATATTAGAAACATCATCAACGAAGGTAGGAATTCACAAAACAGTGCACAAATTTTTCTTTTCTTTACATCACTTAGACCCTCATTGATTCCCTTTATAATCCAGTCATACTCCCAGAATCAGAATCACATGTTTCCAGGAACTCCGAAATTCCAGGAAGATAAAAACATATGAAAAAAAAAAACAGAATCGAAAATTGAAAATTCAAACAACACAAAAGGCATAAACCCTCGTTACCCTACCCACACAATTCCTCTCTTTTTTTCTCTCACACACTAATACAGGAAAAAAAAAAGCTATACCGACGGAGGAAGAAGCAATGGCGGATCCACAGCCGAAGGTCTTGAAGCGAGCATCGACTATCTTTCCGGTTTTCTCGTCAACCTTAATCTGGAGTTTCATCACGTCACCACACGCGGGTGCCCCGACCAGACCCGTACCCACGGTCGGGTCGTTCTTGTCGAAGGACCCGACATTCCGTGGGTTGTTGTAGTGGTCAACCACCCTCTCGTGATAAAGGCGCGGCAGAACCCCAACGGCCGGCGACGACGCCGTTCCCAGAAGCCTCTTTGCGCTTGCGGCGATCCTCAGCATTTTTCTTTGTTTTTTGGTGGTGGATGGATGCCAGGGAGAGGGAAGCCAAAAGGTGGAAATAAAATAGGATACCCTTTATTAAGCAGGTTTTGTGTGGTTACGTGGCGGGTGGAGATTCTTCTGAACCCAGAAACAAAATGAAGCCCCTTTTTTTTGGTCATCATTTTATTCTTTGGTTCAACAAATGAAGCCCATTCAAGCCACCTCCTGTCACCGAAGATAGTTTTGGGCCACTCTTTATTGGGCCCAAGATGCCCTTCAAATAGAAACGGGCTAATTGTGTATTCATAGTAGGGGTGGAACAGATCAAGTCACATCACATTTTGTATTAAATAGACTTAAGTTGTATTTTAATTATAAAGTATGACTTCACATTTTTGAAAATTTGGTCTGACTTGAAAGTTGATTTAAAGGTCTATTTTGTAATAAGTTAATATAAGCTGATGTACAAGCCTTTACATAGGTTAATAGACTTATCTTTAAATAGATAAATAAATCTTTACATATAACAAACTTAAGTCTTGAAATAAGTCAACGAACTTATGCCTTTAAATAAGTAGGCCAATAAGTATGTAATTTTTAAAATATTATATTTTTGTTATAACTTAACACTCACCCTTACTTTTATTGATGCTCATCACTTTCTTGTTCTACCTTTTGGTCGATGTGGGATTTGGAGATATGTTACATTCTCACCAAGCTTTACCATGAAACCTCCTTGCTCATCATTTTCACCATCATCTTCCCCAAAGCAACACAGTAACCTTATTAATACACTGCCGACGTAAATTATGTTTCAAATAATAATTTCAATATATTAATAATTTAAAAATTATATATTTTAATATGACTAACACTCTTTGGCTATCATGCCATGGCCACTATGAACTTCTGCCTAGCACCATGACCACGACTAACCCTCTACCAACGTCTACTCAACCTCATCTTCATTTTTAGTATACTTTTATTGATACTTGAGGTTACTGTGTTGCTCTAGTCTTGATGTATGAAAACATATTTTCTAACCCCAAAGAGTACAAGCCATACAATCCACATACTCAACAGGAGGAATGTCATACACATCAATCTTTATGTTTTACAACTATATGTTTTCAATAATTTTGTAACTTGGTATATCTCTAAGTCTCACATTAATCAAAGACTAGAGTAAAAAAATAGTGAACATCTATAAAAGTAGGAGGTGAGTGTTAAGTTATAACATAATTCTAATATGTTATTTTCATTCTAACTTACTAACTTAGGTTTTAGTTATTGACTTTTATTAAAATTTAATTTAATTAAAAAATATATTAATATATTATAATAAATTAATAATTATAATAATATATATTATATTATATATAGTTAAACAGCCAAGTCGGCTGTTAGACTTAAAAGTCTTATTAGGTAGCTTGAAACCTGACTTTTTTAGTTAAATAGACTTTTAAAAAAGTCTTAGTCTAGCTTGTTTAGTAAATAGGTCATGACAAGTCAGGTCTCAGGCAAGGTTAGCCATAGGCCCTTGACGGACATCATGGCCTATTTCAACTCCTAATTAATATATTAGATTAGATTAAAAAAAAAGAGTGTGTA
Source organism: Ormosia emarginata (assembly GCA_029884605.1). NCBI lineage: Eukaryota > Viridiplantae > Streptophyta > Magnoliopsida > Fabales > Fabaceae > Ormosia > Ormosia emarginata. The sequence continues at coordinate 7,445,984 of JAQQTP010000038.1, read as the reverse complement.
TTATTAGAAGCAATGTTTTAAAAATTGAATTGACGAGACATTCAAATTATGATTTTGCTGGTTCAACCAATTAGATTAGTGGTCAAATTAGGCTGTAAAATAGGGATGAAGGAGTACTCAAACCAAAGAAATAGTCAGTTCCTTGTATGATCAATTGAATTGATTGTTCATTCTAAATTTAAAACATTGATTAAAATATTAGAACAACATGTTGATCCTAAAAAAACATTCAAAGTGATAGAAAATTTATCTCATTTTGATTAATTGATTTTCTTATTATATAAACAAATGAATTTGGATTGTTGTGGCTGGAATTTGTTGCTAATGCACTATGTTTTGATGTTTTTAAGTGAAGGAGAAGGGATGGAAAAGGAAGGAAAGGAGAGAGAAGGGAATTCCTAGATGGAGATGAATGGAAAATTAATTTCCTTTGCTTGGATGTTTAAGTTGGAGAAGGAAGGAGAAATAGAGGGAATTAGTTCTCATACATCATACGTGTTATTTAATTTTAAATAAAGGTTTTCCCCTTCTTATCCCCTAATTTGAAGGGAAAAAAATTAGAGCTTTTAGGGGGAAGAAGGGGGTACACTTCCACTTCTTACCTTACCTTTCATTTAAAATCTTTCAAGCAAGGAAACAATTCTCTTTTTCCTTCATTTCTCTTGTTTCCCTCTTCCTTATCTCTCATCCAAACATATTAAGAAGATAAAATTGACTAGAATTTAAATATGATTTAATAACAGGGTTATTGGATAACATAGGATGACAAATTATAAAATGTAGCTGCAAAGTTAATTGTATTGTATAAAATTTTTATTGGATTTTTGTATATCAAGAAGTTGTGCTAATGACTTGTTGAACCTGTAACATTTAATTCAATTTTTTATTCACCTCAATCACCTTTACCATGCCCATATAGTAAGATTTTATAAGTTTTTTTGACTCGTAGTCATGGTAATATTTCCTTTTTTTATAAGTGAAATTTAGAAACTTATTATTTTGTCCTTTGAGTGAGTGATGAGCACTTTGGAGGTGTTGAACTTCACTGCAGCAGCTCCCTTGAGTGTTGGAATAAGTGAATTGGGTACTTGCAAAGACACTCAAACGCTCAAGTAAGTTAGGGCTTTTGTGGGTGAAGTATATGGAAAAAAATCCTTTTACCATAAAGCTACACTGCCCTATTTATAAGAGGAGGAGTTACGTAGATACCATCTGATGGAGAGGGGTAGGAAGGTCATTTCACTAGGGGGAAGGAAACTTCCAAGCACCTTCCTAGCCTATAGTTGATATTCCCCATGTCCCTTGGCAGAGGGACATTCCTTTTGTCCCTTATTTAAGGTCATCATCCTAACTGTGAGTGGGTTTGGCCCAACGAGGCCAAAATCGCAATATAGAACACTACCCCTAAGTCAGTGCTTTGATTAGTATCAAAGTGCCGAGCTTCGGTCTTGTGGGTTTGGTGCTGGGATTGTTGCTATATCCGTCTTCTATCTTACCCCCATGACTAGGCGTTTCGCTCTTGGTCACGGGGGATGGCCGTCTCGTGCTTGTGTTTCATTGGGGCCAGGCAATTAGGCTTTTGACCATGGGGACGCGAAGTGAGGTGAAAGAGTTAGGGGGTGCTCCGATACAATCTGAGGTCGTGGTCGTGAATCATGATGACCGGTCATAGCATCGTGCCATAGTACGTTATGGGACTGTATCCAAGATAGGAGAAGGGGTGTCATTTTTGGTTTGGCTTGGAACGTTCCATCCATTGAGCAACTGTCCTTTTGCCTGCGTTACAATAACCTTTTTGCCATGTCGCTTCTTAGGAATGAAAAGCATGCAACAGGCATTTGGTTTCTGCACCTTGTCATAATTTGAAATTAATGTGCTCTTCCAAAAATGCCTCTACTTAAGTAACAGTTACATTTGGACATTCCCTATAAATAAGGGGTGAGGGGAAGTAGTTCCCACTTTTTGCTTTTCTCACTCTCTAAACTTCCATAAACCATAATCCTTCTAGACCCTTTTCTTTTTCGATGGACTTTGCTACTTCTGGGGCCAACACATAGCAACTTAGCGCTTTTCTCCCACTTTTCCAAGGACTCATCTCATTTTCCTTTTCTCTTTCCATTTTTCTTTTTGTGGTTGTTGTGAGGGAAACAAGGAGTAATAGATAGGGTCTTTGGAGATTCTGGAGCAGTCCCCACCTCTGCCACATCATGCATGGCGGGATAGGTCCCCCGAAGGCACTTTTACTTTTGGGGAATGGAGGCAGTCTCCATCTATTGAGTTCCAAACTCATGGTAGGGAGTGGCTAGAGAACAGGATCAAAGAGATCGTTCCTATGTATCTTTGGATTTTTGAGATTGAAAAGGATTTGGAAAGATATCTAGGACCTATCAGTAACGATTCTGATAAGTCTTCTGCCTCTGTAAGTTTCGTGCTTTAACCATTTTTCGAGGTAATGGGCAGGCCAAAACTTACTCGCCAAGAGTAGCTATAGAAGTTACCTCCACCTCCCGATGCTGATCTCTATAAGTGGCTGCACTACGAGCCCCTAGGAATATGGTCCATCGTGGACTCACTAGCGATGGTGAATAAGCTTCAGAGTTATCTGAACATAACAGAGTACGACACTTTGGAGGAAAACTACCTTGTTGTCCACTGCAACAAGAATGATAAGAGCTACTTGCAATGAACAGATGAATCCCACTTCTTATATCTGTATGAAACGTTATATACAAGACTTTTGATATGGTTTCCGTTCTCTAACTTTCAAATAGCCGTCCTTAACACCATTTAAACGGCCTCATCTCAGCTACATCCCAACACTTGGGTTTTTATATGCTCTTTTGAGATTGTTTGCAATCACTATGGTCTTCCACTTTCCACAGATGTCTTCTTCTATATGTTCACTGTCCTTTCCAAGATGGACATCGACAAACTATCTTAGATCATTATTCGAAGTCACCTTAGGCATAAGTACTTTGAGCTCTTTGATGACTCCTACAAGGACTTCAAGGAAATCTATTTCAAGGTGAAGCACTACAAGGCCCTCTCATTCTATCTAAACAACAACTGGGAGCCCAGATCTAATCTCTACTAGAATCAAAACTTTCGCAATAAAAAGGACATTGATGTTAAATAAAGAAAGATATCAACTGACGTTCAAGATCCTTGAGAAGTTGACTAAGGAAAAGAACTTCGAATGTAGCTAATTGATTTATTGCGATCCTTAGTAGGTTGAAGCCATTCTAGGTGTGCAATGTTCTTATTGGACTTAGCCATTTTTAACTTGGCCTTACCATTTTCTTTCTTTCTTATTAGGTCGATATGTTTCTGATCTCGATTTTCCTTTTGTTTTGTAGATAGCATGGCTCCTCCAAGTGGCATGTTGAGGCTGAGGAGGTTGTTAAAGGAGATTGGGATAGATTCGGAGGCTACTAAGACAGACTCTAGAGTCCGTGCTGCTAGCATTCAGCAGAGGAACTAGGATGCCTCTTCCTCAAACGCTGCCCCTATAGCTCTGGCCCCTTTACCACTCCCCCGGCCCCTTCCTGCAAAAAGAAAAAATATCTGAACAAGCTGGTATGAGCCACCATTATTGTCTTCACCTCCATTCCACTGACCATGCTCGAGATCTTAGTTGGGGAGACCATGGTCCTTGACTTGACTATGGGGGAAGACAACCCACAATCCACCATTTGGGACAAACCCTTCAACGTCTGGGGTCATGTAGACACTTATTTCAGGACAGAGTGAGATGTGTATGTAACATCCCGAGAAAACATGTTAAGCTTGTATATGGTTTCAGAGATACTATCATATTTGTATAGTATGTCAGTTAAGTTTTGTGACAAATTGAGCTCGTTTAGGCATTTAGTTGCAACCTAGAAGTTAAAAAATAATTTAAAATGACTTAGATAGTAGCATAAATTGCTAAGTTGAGAGAAATAAACCTAGAGAATTTGTTTTTAAGTCACAAATAGGGTGGATAAGGTGTAGTTAAAATTTGAGAACAATTAAAGTTAGTTTGATATTTTTAGGCATACTGGTTATGTGTTTTAATGCCGGATTGACCCCGAGCAGATATGAAAAAATAAGATATTAGTGAAACAATAATTTTGATGAATCTTAGTTTTTATTTCAAAATTGTTGGAAGTTGAAAAACTTGATTTAGCTAAATTCAGATATAAGTTTTAGCATAGAAACTTAAATTACACTTTTCTCCTAATTCCCTCCATGTCCTTATCTCTCATTTTCTCTCCCTCTCACGAAATTTCCATCAAAAAACATAAAAGAAAGAAAGAAAAGAGAGAAAGGAGAGAAGGAAGAAATGGGAAGAAGGAGAAGGAGAAGGAGGAGAGGAAGACCAATGAAGAGGATCAAAGCTTGAAGATCTTCATCCAATCAAGAGGTAAGGGGATTAGCTCTCAAACTTTTATTCTTGCTATATTCTTTTGATTTAGAATATGCATAGTGATATTGGAAGATGGGTTTGACATGGTTTTTCATTGAGTAGAATGGATTAGCTTGTTCTAAACCTAGTTTCCGATTCATTTTAGAGTTGATAGAGGCTTGATGGCTAGTTTTAGCTTTGAGTTTATCTATGAGCTTCTTGAATTTGAAGTTGAAGAATGGGTATGTGTGAATAAGGTTTTGACCCTAAATCTATGCCTAAGAGAGCCAACAAGTTGTATGAGTATTACCATATGTTTAGAGGCTGTAACTGAAGTTAGAAAACACCTAAAAACCATTTTTGGGTGGTTAGAAGTTGGCTTGTTCCATTAGGAACCATGACCAAACTTCTACAGAATTTTGCAGAAGATTCTGTCACAGGGTTACGCCTAGACGTGACTTAACCACGCCTAGGCATGGGGTGGTCAGTTTTGCATACTAATTAGACAGAGAGTACCATGCCTAGGCATGGTAAAACCAAGCCTAAGTGTGGATAGGGCAACATCTTGACATCCTGTATTGTTTGTTGCATAACTTGAGCTGTAGATATCAGAATGACCTGATTCCATTGCCATTTGAAAGCTAAGACATAAGGGTTCATGTGACAAAAAATTTAGAATTATAGAAGTTAGGATGTACATTTGGCGCATCTATGAAAATAAACCTTTTTAGGTGATAAACCATGAAATGTTAAGTTATGAATCTTGTTGAAATGAAGTTTCCTACTTGTTGGGATTCTTTATACATTCTTTTTGGAGTGTGTTAGGATGCTACTAGGGATATTTCAAAAAGGAAACAACCCTTTAATGTAGATGAGAAAGTTTGTAATTGGCTAGCTATCATGAACAATAGTTTTGATGATAACAAACGTGAAGACAAACATGAAGATGATGAGAAGACCAAGTCCAAGATCTTCAAAGAATAGCTTTAGGACTTAGGATCTTTGTAAAGAGCCTTTTGGATATCTCATTATTTGGCGTTGCAAAGAAATGTTTTCAAAATTATTTTTCTAAACTTAAACAATCATTTTCTGGATATTTGAAAGCATTTAAAACTGTTTTTATAGCAGAGGTATTCGAATACCCTGTTAGGTGTTTGAATAGAATGGTTTTCTAATTCATACGTTTTCTGTTTTTCAAAGTGGTATTCGAATACCCCTCTAAAGTATTCGAATAACCTGATTTCATAATATACCTTTTAACTAAGGTATTCGAATACCTCCTCCTGGTATTCGAATAACCCAGCTCTGATCAATTTTTTAAAAGTGTTTTGGCAAGAGGTATTCGAATACCTCATAAGTCATTCGAATACTGTATTCCAGAATTGGATTTCACGAAGCTTTTGAAAATGGTAGCAACGGCCATAATTTCAATAATTACATGGTTTTAATTGCTCCAACGGCTATTTTCTCTCATTGCTCTATAAATAGAGACCTTGGGTCTCTTCTGAAAAAGCCCCAACCATTTGAATTATTTGCTTGTGTTAAAACGTGATTCTTTCATATTTTCTCGTGCTCTTTTGTCAAAACCTTGAGATATCCTTTAGAGACTTATTAGCACTTCAATTTGTAATATCTGCTCTAAGTGAGAGTTTATTTTTCATCTATTCTCTCGCTTCGTAAATGAGGTATCCCTTTGAGGTATCCCTCTAGTAAAAAGGTGAGGCATCCCTTGTTATAAAGAAGGTGAGGTATCCTTCAAAGGGTGAGGTATCCCTCTAGTAAATAGGGTGAGGTATCTCTGTTGTGTAAAGGTTGCAAGCACCTGTTTTTAAGCTTGTATTGAATAAAAAATCTCGAACCGTGTTTCTGGATACACGTAGGCCACAAGTGGTTGGTGGTCGAACCAGATAAATATCGTGTTAACCCTAATCTTTTATCTTTATGCACTTTATTTATTCTTGCAATTTAATTATTAATTGTTCTTCTTATCTTCATCTTATTCACGACTTTTAATAATTAAATTCACTATAGTTTATTTGTTTAAGGCTTTTGCGAAAAATCCTTAATTACTCAATTCACCCCCCTCTTGAGTACTGAAGCCACTTGGGTAACAAAGTTTAGACCTTTGTACATCCAATAGTTAAGGATTGCCATAGGTAGGTATCTAACACCCTAGGCACTTAGTGTTGTATTAGATATCACACAAGATATGATGAGTTTGTGTAATAGATACGAGTATACTAAAATGAATTAGTAACATTAATTCTAGTTAGTTGGAAAAGGCATAAGTCTTAGGATATCCAAGAGTAATGGATTACTTTGGAAGGGTACTTAAAACCTTAAGCAACAAAGTGTTGCAAGTACTAACCACTCATGAGTTAGTCTCACTCGAGTGGAGTCAAGTTTGTGTGTTTAGTTACCAAGTGGGGATAGTTGTGTATTAAGTTATCTAGTTAAGTGAGATCTTGTGCATTGTTTAATACACAATAGGATGAACTATGACTCGAAAGGTTATCATATTCATTGAGTATAGAAGAAAAATGTTTAGCTCTTCTAATAGTATAGTTTAGTTGAAGATGTTTGTAGGAAGAGAGTTACTTCCTTGAATACTATGTTAAGTATAGAAGTTCAAGTCGTTAGGTATTCCAAGAGTTAGGAGTTACCTAGAATGGGTATTTGGAATCTTGACCACTCTAGCATAACACAGGTCACTACAAGTAGTACAATAACAAGGAGAGCCGGATACAAATGAGATATGTACAGTTTAATTTTTTTAATGCATGAATTACTCACTTGTAGTAGAGTTAGTTAAGTGTGCAAAGATTAGAGAAGTGCGCATTTAGTTCCATAAGTTAGTTCAAAATGATGCATTAGTTAAAATAGACTCTTTCACAAGGATGAGTTGGGTTTATGAGTAAGTTTACATCTAGTAACGATTACAGTTTTCCTTTGTCTCGGGTAGGACTAGGATGTGATAAGTTCACTCCCTATCTTAGCAAGTGTTCGTGGAGCCAGAGTTTCCTAAAATGAACAAGTAGAGGTAGGGTTAAATCGTTAGCTTTGCAATTATAGTTCAGTTGGATGGGCAATTGTCTGTGGTTGTTGACATAAACGATTGTATGGGCAATTGCTTATGTTAACGATATATAGGCTATCGGTTTGGCTATACTACTAGGTAGGAAACTTCTATGACAGTAATTATAGATAATGTTATACGGTTGTATGGGCGATCGTATAATGTTGAGTTTAGTTTAATTATATGTACAGTTTATATAGTTTTTATGCCATGAAATATATGTTTATTACTGAGGATTTGTATGTTCTCACCACTTTCTGTGTTTTCATTGTAGAAGCAGGTCAAGGATCTTCATAGAGTAAAAATTTCAAGAAACAGAAGAACTAGTGTAGTATAGTTTTACTTGTTTCTTGTTTAGACAAAGCTTATGTATATTGTTTATATTTGCTTTGTAGTTATATTCAGAGGCATGTATTGCAATAAGCCCTTCTATGGCTAAGGTTGTGTATATATATATGTGTGTGTGTGTGTGTAAGTTTAAGTTTTTTCACATTCTTTCAAGACTTTCTATAATGACTTGCGTGGTTGTCATATATATATTTATAGTTAGTTATGTAGTAAGTGATGTGACTAGTATAATTTATCTTGATATATTCAAATATGTCAATATATCTATCCTAGGGCATTACATTATGGTATCAGAGTAGTTCATCCTGTTGAGCCGGGGTATGGACTGACTATGCTTAGGCATGAGTAGTAGTTTAGTAGGGTGTTGTGCATTCTTTTATCTCATAGTGAGATATGTAAATGGAATTGTATGACTTGCCTTAGGTATGAATGCTAATGGTTATTAGTGTGAACAAAAAACTATGGCAACTACCAGGTGAACCCATAAGACTAGGAGATTAGTAAAGATCAGAGCTCTCTTAGAAAGATGGCTGCTGCAATGAAAGAGCAGACTACCATTAGTAGAAGACCATGAGAAAAGTTAGAAAAGGACTCACTAGGGAAGTCAATGGACAATAAGGAACTAAAGAGGAGTCAGGATTTCTCACAGTTCAATAGAGTTACTCCTTTGTTCTTCAATGGATAGTATGATTCAAATAGGGTTGATAAATGGATTCAAGAGATAGTAGAGATCTTTATGGCCATGCATGCATCGATGATCGACGAGTGTCCTTCGATTCTTATCAATTAGTAGGAGGGGCCGAAAGCTAGTGGGTCAAGCTAAGAGGTTACTAGAGATTTTAAGTACTCAAATCACCTAAGAGGTGTTTAGAGTTACTTTCTTAGACAAGTAGTATTCCCTAGAGTTGCAGAGAGCAAAGGAATCAGAATTTCTGAGACTTGAGTAAGAGGGATATTACTGTGGACTAGTATGGGGAGCAACTCAAAGAATATTCTAAGTTCTCTTCTCATTTTATGAGTAGTCCAGATGAAAACTAGAAGTGTGTACGATTTGAAGTTGGACTTAGAGAAGGTATTAGAAGTGTTATAGAATTAGATAAGTCCAGAAATCACACAGCTTGGTACTGGAGGTCAGCGTTTAAGCGCTGAGAAAGCAGGTGATTAAGTGCCCATGGATAGTGAATTCCAAGATTTTTATCGTAGGGAATTTGAGTTCCCTATCAGTTGGGATTTTACATATATGTTTCCTAAAGATTGTTAAGACGCTTATAGAGGTATTTCACGGTAGAAATTACCACCTAGCATATATGTACAAGTTAGAACTTTTAAGCATTTTGAAAGTAAGGAATTATTTAAAAGAGGTGTCTAGGACCTTAAACACAATAATATGGCTTAGAATACCACCTGAGGTATGATAATAAGGTAAGCTAGATACAAGTTTGATAAGAAAATTAACCTTATCATAGAGGCATAGTTTACCATCTTATAGTAAAAGTTGGGTTAAACATGCAAGTCTTGGTTAATGCTCTTTTCTCTCATTGAGTTGTGTTGTAATGAAGCATTAGTCAGGAGATGGTTCTTTTAATAGTTAAAGTTGAACCATAGCACAATTATCCTACCTAAGGGAGAGTTAAACCCATTGACTTTGTAAAGTAGTGAGCAAAACTCTTTGCTAAGGATGAAGTTGTGACACTAGGTAGTGAGAAAAACACCTTGTGAGGGTAAAGATGTGAGCAAAACACTTTACCAGATGTGCAGAGGAAGTAGCCCTCCAATCCCTCCACATTGGGGCAAGTAGTGAAACTAAGGAAATCTTGTCAAGTATGGTAAAGAAGTGAGGTAAACATTCTACTAAGGACAAAGCAATGAGTTAAGCTCTTTGTCAGGAAACATGAGAAGTGAGAAAAACACTCATGTAAGAGGTAGTAAGAGTGAGTTAAACTCCCTACCAAGGGTTTTAGGTAAGAGTGAGTTAAGCTCTTTACCAAGGATAGTAAAGCAAGGAAAGCTTACTATCAAGGGTAATAGAATAAGTGAAATTCTATGCCATACTAAGTATTGAGATAAGCCCTTATGCAAGTCTAGTAAAGTGGGGGCAACTTACTACAAAGAACTAAATGATGAGTTAAGTACTAAGTTAGGCAATAATGTGAGTTAAGTAGTTTGCAAAGTATAATTGATTTAAGATTTAGTTGTCTTAGAATCAGAAATAGAAAGAGACTATTTCTGAAATTGTTTCTAGGATTATGAAAGAACATAGCCAGTATGTTACTGTAGTTTTGGAAACTTTTAGAAAAAAGTTTTAGCGTGCCAAGTTAGCCAAGAGTTAGTTTTGGTTACAAGTAGTACAATTTAAGTTGTCATGTAATTTCTCAACGAGAAATTGTAGAGAACCCTAGAAAAGTTTAAGCAAAGGTACAGTGTGCTGGACCAACCAGTGTAACCGAGATTAGAAAGTTTATCAGTAGACTTTTTCATTTAGTGCTACCCTAACTAGATCAACTAGAAGAGGTAGTAATTTTAGTAGACTCTAGTTGTGAGTATAGTTTCCAAGAGTTGAAGAAGAGGTTAACTACTACGTTAGTATTGGTAATTCCAGATCCCTATGAGAACTTTGAGGTGGTTAGTGATGCTTTGAAGATGGGACTAGGGTGTGTTATGATGCAACAGAGGTAAGTAGATGCCTATTCATCGAGGCAGTTAAACGTGCACTAGGAGGACTGTCCTAGGTATGTTTTGGAATTAGCCATAACGATGTTTACCTTAAAGACTTGGTTACTTTGCTCATAAGGAGTTTAGTAGAAGTATTCAGTGATCATAATAGTTCTAAGTACTTGTTTGATCAGAGGAAGCTGAACATGAAACATAAGAAATAGATGGAGTTTTTTAAGGTTTATAACCTTGAGTTATAATATCATATAGGCAAGGCCAATGTAGTGGCTGATGCACTAAGTAGGAAATCCCTACAGGTGTCCCAAATGATAGTTCGAGAGAGTGAATTTCTCGAGAGTTGCAGCAAATTGAGTCTCGCGGTAACTATGATGTCATATAATTTCTCAGTGAGCAACGTTGACATAGTAAAAGACTTAAGGACTCAAATTGTAGAAGCTCAAAAGGAGGAATGAAGCTCTAAGGGACATTAGTGAGCAGATCTTCTTAGAAATCCAATAGGATTTTAATATGATAACGGATGGAATGATAAGGTTTAGAGACAAACTTTGTATTCCAAGAGAGTCAGGAAATCAAAGAAGGGATTCTATAGGGAGTTCTCAAAGGTAAGTATACCATCTATCTAGGGGCTACTAGGATGTTTTAAGAGTTAGGGAAGATGCTTTGGTGGCCTAGTATAATAGAGGACATAACAGAATATGTTATGTTTTAAGTAATAGTAGAAAGACTTAGTAATCTGCCTACTTTTTACGAAGTAGAGTTAGCTATCTTCAAGATTAAGTAGTCTAACTACTTTTGAAAGAGATAGATAGATTGCAGGGGAGTCTCAGTGAATGTAGTGTTTGATAGAGGTACTAGGTTCATGCTCAGTTTTTGGGAAGCCTTGCAAAAGAAGTTCAGAGCTAAGTTAAGTTTTAGTACAACTTACCATCCATAGGCAGAGGAATCCAAGAGCTTAGAAGTAAGCATATTTCCTCTGGTGAGAGTATGGTTGGGAGAAGCTGGTACTGAAGGGACTACTTGGGAGTTAGAATCCTATGTAAAATGAGTTTACTCAGAGTTGTTTGCATAAAGTGAGTAATTTTGAGGACAAAATTTTAAAAAGGAGGGGAGGATGTAACATCCTGAGAAAACATGTTAGGCTTGTATATGGCCTCAGAGGTACTATTATATTTGTATAACATGTCAGTTAAGTTTGTGACAAATTGAGTTCGTTTAGGCATTTAGTTGAAACCTAGAAGTTGAAAAATAGCTCAAAATCAATCAGATAGTAACATAAATTGCTAAGTTGAGGGAAATAAACCTAGAGAGTTTGTTTCTAAGTCACAAATAGGGTGGATAAGGTGTAGTTAAAATTTGAGAACAATCAGAGTTAGTTTAGTATTTTTAGGCATACTGGTTGTGCGTTTTAATGCCGGATTGACCCCCAGCAGATATGAAAAAATAAGATATTAGTGAAACAATAATTTTGATAAATCTTAATATTTATTTCAAAAATATTGGAAGTTGAAAAACTTGATTTAGCTAAATTTAAGCGTCCTTAGCAGATATAAGTTTAAGCCTAGAAACTTAAGTTAGACTTTTCTCCTAATTTCCTCCATGTCCCTATCTCTCATTTTCTCTCCCTCTCATAAAATTTCCATCAGAAAACATAGAAGAAAGAAAGAAAAGCGAGAGAGGAGAAAAGGGAGAAAGAGGAAGAAGAAGAAGAAGGAGAAGGAGGAGAGGAAGACCAAGGAAGAGGATCAGAGCTTGAAGATCTTCATCCAATCAAGAGGTAAGAGGATTAGCTCTCAAACTCTTATTCTTGCTATATTCTTTTGATTTAATATATACATGGTGATATTGGAAGATGAGTTTGACGTGGTTTTCCATTGATTAGATTGGATTAGCTTGTTCTAAACCTAGTTTCTAATTCATTTACAGTTGATAAAGGCTTGATGGCTAGTTTTAGCTTTGTGTTTATCTATGAGCTTCTTGAATTTGAAGTTGAAGAATGGGTATGTGTGAGTAGGGTTTTGACCCTAAATCTATGCCTAAGTGAGCCAACAAGTTGTATAAGTATTACCATATATTTAGAGGGTGTAATTGAAGTTAGAAAACACCTAAAACCATTTTTGGGTGGTTAGAAGTTGGCTTGTTCCATTAGGAACCGTGGCCAAACTTCTGCAAAATTTTGCAGAAGATTCTGTCATAGGGTCACGCCTAGGCGTGACTTAACCACACCTAGGCGTGGTAAAACTAAGCCTAGGTGTGGACAGGGTAACAACTTGACATCATGTATTGTTTGTTGCATAACTTGAGCTGTACATATCAGAATGACCTGATTTTGGTGCCATTTGAAAGCTAAGGCATAAGGGTTCATGTGGTAAAAATTTTAGAATTATAGAAGTTAGGATGTACATTTAGTGCCTCTATGAAAATCAACCTTTTTAGGTGATAAACCATGAAATGTTAAGTTATGAATCTTGTTAAAATGAAGTTTCCTACTTATTGGGATTCTTTATACATTCTTTTTGGAGTGTGTTAGGATGCTGCTAGGGATATTTCAAAGAGGAAATAACTTTTAAGTGTAGATGAGAAAGTTTAGATCTTTGTGCATCCAATAGTTAAGGATTGCCATAGGTAGGTATCTAACACCTTAGGCGCTTAGTGTTGCATTAGATATCACACAAGATGTCATTAGTTTGTGTAATAGATACGAGTATACTAGAATGAATTAGTAACATTCACTCCAGTTAGTTAGTAAAGGTATAAGTCTTAGGATATCTAAGAGTAGTGGATTATTTTGGAAGGGTACCTAGAACCTTGAGCAACAAAGTGTTGCAAGTACTAACCATTCATGAGTTAGTTTCACTCGAGTGGAGTCAAGTTTGTGTGTTTAGTTCCCAAGTGGGGATAGTTGTGTACTAAGTTCTCTAGTTAAGTGAGATCTTGTGCATTGTTTAATACACAATATAATGAACTATGACTCAAAAGCTTGTCATATTCATTGAGTATAGCAAAAAAGTGTTTAGCATTTCTAATAGTATAGTTGAGTCAAAGATGTATGTAGGAAGAGAGTTACTTTCTTGAATACTAAGTTAAGTATAGAAGTTCAAGTCGTTAGGTATTCCAAGAGTTAGGAGTTACCTAGAATAGATATTTGGATCCTTGAGCACTCTAGCATGATATAGGTCATTACAGGTAGTGCAATAGCAAGGAGAGCCGAATACAAATGACATATGTATAGTTTAATTTTTTAGATGCACGAATTACTCACTTGCAGTAGAGTTGAGTTAAGTGTGCAAAGATCTGAAAAGTGCTCATTTAGCTCCATAAGTTAGTTCAAAATGATGCACTAGTGAAAGTAGACTCTTTCATAAGGATAAGTTAAGTCTATAAGTAAGTTTACAGCTAGTAAGGATTACAATTTTCCTTTGTCTCGGGTAGTACTAGGATATGATAAGTTTACTCCCTATCTTAGGAAGTGTCAGTGGAACCAGAGTTTCCTAAAATGAACAAGTAGATGTAGGGTTAAATCGTCAGCTTTGCGCATTCTGATTCGTATTGTATGGACAATTATCTGTGACTATTGACATAAGCAATTGTATGGGCAGTTGCTTATGTTAATGATATGTAGGCTATCAGTTTGGCTATACTACTAGGCATTATGCAATTATCAATTATAGTGGAGGAAACTTTTATGACAACAATTATACATAATGTTATACAATTGAATGAACGATCGTATAATGTTGAGTTTAGTTTAATTATGTATACAGTTTATATAATTTTTATGCCATGAAATATATGTTTATTACTGAGGTTTAGTATGTTGTCACCCATTTCTATGTTTTCATAGTAGAAACAGGCCAAGGATCTTCATAGAGTAAGAAGTTCAAGAAACAGAAGAACTAGTGCAGTATAGTTTTACTTGTTTTTTGTTTAGATAAAGCTTATATATATTGTTTATATTTGTTTTATAGTTATATTCAGAGGCATGTATTACGATAAGTCATTATGTGGCTAAGGTTGTGTATATATATATATATGTATGTATAAGTTTAAGTTTTTTTTCGTATTCTCTTAAGACTTTCTATAATGACTTGTGTGATTGTTATAGATATATTAGTAGTTAGTTGTGTAGTAAGTGACATGATTAGTACTGTTTATCTTGATATATTCAAATATATCAAGATATCTATCATCGGGCGTTACATTGTAATCCTAAAAAGTTCTCTATCGCTAACCTTTTTCTTAGGGCACAAAGGTCGTCCTTACAATTGGCAAGCATCCTCCGTTAATTGGAGATGTCGGTAGCTGACACTAAGAGGGTCATTATTCCCGAAGCCGAACTCTGCACCGCTGCAAATCAGATCAAGGACCTGGATGTTGAAGGAGAAGCTAGTCAATGGCTTGACCGATACTTGGAATAACTTGAAGGAGGCAAATCATAAGGTGGTGGCTGAAGGGATTCGAGCTGAGGGTTACAAAGACGAGGGCAAGGCGTTTGAGGCAAAAATGAAGAAATTTGAGGAGAAGGCCAAGGAGGTTGATGAGCTACAACCAAAGCTAGAAACTACCGAGAAGGAGGTTGCTGGTCTCAAGAAGAAGGCTGTTGATTTCAAGGTGGCTAAGTTCGGTTGGGCACAAGAGAAGAAGGAGCTTTTGAGGAGTGGGATAAATCTGCAATAGAGTCCTTCAATACCCTTACCCAGGTATCCATTCTCTATCCGTCGATCACCGACTTCACCAAGATCGATTATATGATGGAGGTGGTTGACATTAAGATCAAGAACGAGAGCAGGAACGTTGATGCTATTGCTTCCTAAGCCATTGCAAATGCCACCAATGTCAAAGCCTGAGCCCTTATCACTTTTTTTATTTTTGTCGTTGTTGATTGTTGTGTCCCCTTTATGGGGACTTTTAGAACTTGTAAGGACAAATGACCCTTTAAGGTCTTTATTTTATTTCTTGCTTTTGTAATTATGTTGCTATTTCTTGTATTGTTACCATTCCTAGTAGGTCCAACATCTTCCTGTGGCTTTAACATTTCTTTGTTTAGTTATTCGTAGAATTGCTTTAGAGATCTGACATCCCTTTAGCAAGGAGCTTAAGTGGGGATTCAAGATCCGCTTACTTAGCTTTATAGCTTAAGTTGGAATTTGAGATTCTCTAACTTAGCTTTTTGTATAGGATTGCTTTAGGGATCCAATGTCCCTTTAACAAAGGGCCTAAGTGGGGATTCGAGGTCAGTTCACCTAACTTTATAGTAACTTCGTGGATGTATATTGAAGAATGTTGGACAAACAATTTAACTGAATGTACCTTATTCTCATTAATTTGTTTTTCTTTTCAAACTGCACATGGCAAAAATTAAGGACTTAATATGCTTTTGACTATAGTACTTCCTCATGTTGGAGATGTCTCAGGACCTCGGTAGTTCCCTTCAAGCGGGGTCTACAATCTTGTACGTTCCTTTCTCCAACACTTTAGTGACTTTATAGGGGCCTTCCCAATTTGTGGCTAGCTTCCCATCTTTTGTGTTCCATCTTCCGATTGCCGCTTTCCTTAGCATGAGGTCTCCTACTTTAAAGTTTCTTGGGAAGACCCTCATGCTGTACCTTTGTGTGGTCCACAATTTGAATGTGACCTCTCTGATATGGGTTATATTAGGTTACTCTTGGGTGAGTTCAAGCTCCTTATATAGTAGTTTGTCATTATGCTCCTGGGAGAAGTGCTCGCGTCTCTAGTTCTCTTCATCGATTTCTACTGGGATCATGACTTCATAACAGTACGTGAGCTTGAAAGGAGTTTCCCCTATTATAGAGCGGGGAGTTGTCTGATAAGCCCATAGTACATGACCCAACTATTATACCCATTCTCCCTTGGCATATTCTAGTCTCCTCTTCAAACCTTGGAGAATAACCCTGTTGGCAGCTTCATTCTGTCCATTAGCTTGAGGGTGCTCAACCGAGGTGAAATGTTGTTTAACCTAAAGATCAGAGCAAGCTTCTCTAAATGCTCTACTTATGAACTGGGTCCCATTATTTGTTACTATAGACTCTGGGATCCCGAAGCAACAAGTAATATTTTTCTTCAAAATCTTCTTAACCTTTTCTACAGTGATAATGTCTAAGGGTTTTTGCCTTAATCCACTTAGTGAAATAATCCATAGCCATAATCAACCACCTTAACTGGCTTAATGCTTAGGGAAAAGGCCCTAGAAGGTTCAGACCCCATTTGCAAAAGGGCTAAGGTACTGATATAGTGGAAAATTCATCTAGTGGTGTTGTTTTAATGTTGGAGAACCTTTGACTTTGTCATAATTTTGCATGTAGGCCAACGCATCAGTCGTAATGTTGGGCCAAAAATATCATGCTCTTAAGGATTTTCTTGCTAAGGCTATGCCACCTAGATGTTTTTTGCAACATCCTTCATGGATCTCGGTGAGGACGTGTTAGGCTTCTTCTGGTGTAAGGCACTTTAACAATAGGGTAGAGAAACCATGATAATAGAGTTGATCACCTACCAGAACATGTCACACCAAGGTCTGAATTACCTTTTTTTTGTTTCCTTAGGGTCTTGGGGTAGCTCGCCATCTCAGAATTATTCTACGACCGACTTCATCTAACTTTCTTTTACCCTTACCAGCATCACCATCTTGGGCCCCACTATGCTTGGTGTGGAGAGGGTTTCTTGGATGACAGACCTATTATTCCTAGGGCTTTTAGTACTGACCAGTTTGGACAAGACGTCGACCTTAGAGTTTTGCTCTCGAGGAATGTGGTCTATCTTTACCTCGAAAAACCCTTCTATGAGCTTCTTGACCTTGATCAAATATTTCTGTAGTTGTAGATTGTTGGCCTGATAGTCCCTTAATACTTGAGAGGCTACCAGTTGTGAGTCACTACATAGTCTTACCTTAGATGCGTTGAGGTCTTTCTCCATAAGGAGTCTAGTTATCTTAGCTTCATATTTAGCTTGATTATTCGAGGTTGGAAACTCGAACTTAAGGGATTGTTCGACTGTGACCCCGTTGGCATTTCTAGCATGATCCCAGCTTCGCTACCCTTTGGATTGGATGTCTCATTGATGTAGATTGCCCATTCACCAACTTTTTCTAAGGTCGGACAATTGGTGAATTGTGCAATGAAGTTGGATAGAGCTTATGCCTTTATTGCTTGATGAGGCTCATACCCTATTCCAAACTCAGAGAGCTCCATGGACCATGCGATCATTCTTCTTGCTAGCTCAAGCCTATATAGTATCTTCCTAATAGGCTTATTCGATCTTACTATCACGGGGTGACATTAGAAATTTTGGCATAAACGTTTGGCAAAAACTAAGAGCGCAAAAGCCAAATTCTCTATCCTTTGGTATCAGAGCTCGGGTCCCTGTAGTACCTTAATGACAAAATAGATAGGCTTTTAACCATCCTTCGTTTCTCATATTAGGACCAAGCGCACAACTTCTTGAGCAACTGAGAGATAGAGGAAAATTTCTCACCTTCCTTTGGTCTGGTTAGGATAAGGGCTGTTGAAAGTGCTAACTTCAAACCTTGGAAGGCTTCTTCACACTCTGAAGTCCACATGAAGTCCTTACCTTTCTTTAGAAGTCTGAAGAAAAGCAGGGTCCTTTGTGTCGACCTGGAGACGAACTTGGTGAGAGCCACAATCTGACCTATCAATTGTTGAATCTTCTTGATAGAGGTAAGGCTTTGCATGTCTATAATGGCCTAATACTTGTTCGGGGTTAGCTTCGATCCCTCTATAGGTTAGCATAAACCCTAGAGACTTTCTTGTATAGACCTCGAAGTTGTACTTTTCTAGGTTCAATCTCATATTGTGCCTTTTCAACTATGAAAACACTTCTACAAAGTTAGAGACATGGTCGCCCGAGGTCGGGGTCTTCACTATCATATCATTTATGTAAACTTCCAAAACCTTGCTAATTTAGTCTTCAAAGACCCTATTCATCATCCTTTGATAAGTAGCTCATACGTTCTTTAGCCTAAACGACATCACTCTATAGCAGTAGCTTGTTTTTTTCTTTGTTATGAAGGCTATTTTTTCCTTATCTTTTGGATGCATAGGGATATGGTTATACCCTGAGTATGCGTCCATAAAAGACAAGTACTTATGACAAAATGAACCATCCATCAGCTTGTCAATGTTAATAAGTGGGTAATAGTCTTTTGGGCAAGCTTTGTTGAGATCTGTGTTATCTAGACACATGTGCCACTTCCTAAAAGACTTCTTAACCATGACCACATTGGAGAGCCAAGTAGTGTAGGCCACCTCTCTGATGAATCCAACATTTAGAAGCTCATTCACCTGTCCCTCATTTACTTTTTGACGCTAAGGTCCCCTCTAACACACTAGTTTGGCATTGGAAGAGACTGATAACTGATTGCATATGAAGTTGGGGTCTAGGCCAAGCATATCTGTTGCAGTCTAAGTGAAAATATCTTTATTTTCTAGTAGGAACAACTTCAACTCTTTTTTCTCTCTTTTTGATAGATTAGCTCTAATCTTTGTGGTTTACTTTGGACAGGAACCAAGTTGGATATCTATCAATTGGCCATTTGGCTGGCCTTTTCTCTTTCATTTCAGCATGAACGTCCAACTCTATCATCATCACGGAAGGCGGCTCCTTTCTGCGAGTTTGTGCTTCCTATTTTTTGTGGCCTATTTCCTTTGATATTTACAGGCTAACATTGTAACATCTTCGAGCAGCTTCTAGGTCTGTCTTCACCGTCACCACCTCGTCTTTATTTGATACAAACTTTATGGCTAGGTGGTAGGTGGAGACTGTAGCCCCAAACACATTGATGGATGGTTTGCCTAAAATTACATTGTATCTAGAAGGGCAATCAACAACTAAAAACTTAACTTTTCCCTGTTTCTCCAAAGCTTTCTGATTCTTCCATTCAGAACCCGTTCTCTGAGTCAAGTACAATTCCACACATATCCTTCGAGCCTAAACTTCCCCCTTGAAAACCCTACCAAATCATTGTCAAAGGGTTTCAAGTCAGAGAAAGGTAGTCTGAGGTTACGAAAGCATTCCATGAATAGGATGTCCACCAAGCTTTCTTGGTCAACAAAGATGCGCTTGACTTTGGCATTGGCCACGATTCTCGAAATGACCATCAGGTCATCGTGGCTGAGTACTATTCAATCGAGGTCCTCATCTTTGAAACTAATTACTGGGGTTCGAGAACTGCTTCCCCTTTTAAAGGTGGTTTGAGTTGACATACTTAGTACTTGCCTCAAGTGTCTCTTCTGAGCGGATTTGGATTGCCCCCTCCAGCAAAGCTTCCCAAGATGGTGTTAGTGGTCTTGATAATTTTGCCATCTCATTTCATTTCCCTCTAAAAGGAATTGTTTCTTTGACAGAGGGCTCTTTCACGAAGAGGTGATTGATCCTCAAGTGAAAGGGTTCAGCGTGGTTGACTACAATTTGATTTCCTGGCTTCTCTTCTTTGGTATCTTGGGGAGGTTGGTGACTATAGAGCGTTGGCTTTCTTCAGAGTAGAAGGAAAGACACAACATATGATGGGGTTAGATGCCCCAATGCATAGCATGGATGACATGAATACGTCTAAATGCTCTATGGGGTTCATAGACCCATCATACGCCTCTATCACTAGGGGCTTGAAGCCCTTTGGCAATGAAACCCTTACAGTGAAGTCAGAGAACGGGTGGTTAAAACGATAGGAGCCTCATAACTCTATGAAAGTAGAGTTATTTAAACTCTATTTGATATTTAAATTGTGCTAAATCCTTGTTTTATTATCATGATAAGCATTGAAACACTTTTTCTTTGTCAAGTTGAGTAAGGTTATCCATCTTTGATTATCTATGATTATATGCGATGAATTTGAATGATTTCTTTATCATAGTGCTTCGATCTTAATTACTGAGTTTCTTTCTACTGATGGAAAGGTAAAAAAATCATGGAAAAACATGAAGAAAAACGCAAGAATTAAACCTGAGAAGAAGAAGAAATCATCAACATGTCAGGACAACACAAGCTGCTGGTTGCCGCGACATTATAATGCTCAGTGCCGTAATAGCCAGTGAGGAAGGAGAGTTCCAGGACAACACAAGTTCCAGGACAACCTTAGCATCTGTTCAGTTTTGTAAGAGTTGAAATAAAATGTTATTTAATAAAAGGTCGTTCTGAGCTAAAAAGACACGAAAAAGGGATTAAAAGAGGGTTTTTGGAGGAGGAATCTTGAAGGAAACAAAGGGGGAATCGAGATTGGAGTCTTAGATTCATCGTTTGCAACTCCGTATTTACGATTTTTCTGAATTTCTAAGTTTTTATGAGGGCAACTGTTTCTGAATTGCTATTGTTGTTCTCAATGTATTCCATGAACTAAATTTTATTTCTAGGATTATAATAGAACTTCTCATGTCATTTGAATCAATAGTTTGTTGAATTCCTATTTCAATTTATGAGAAATATTTACTTATACTTATGTGTAATGCTTTTGATTGCCTGATCATCAATTGGATGATTTTGTAGATTTTAATTAAACTTAGAAAAGGGAATTTGAATCTATGAACTAGTATGGGTAACACATGTTTAAACCAATTGTTGTTAATTGGGGAAAAATTGTTCTCTAAGGATAGGAATATCTGTTAGAGCCATATGTGATTCCAAATAGAGCTTGATCATGAACGTATTCTATTTGATGTATTTTCTCATAGGAATATAGACATTAAGATTAAGTGCAAAAAAATTGTGTTGACATTGTTTGTCCCTTTATTAGGCCGCAAGTGTACGAGTCATACAAGTAATACAAATACAGAGTATAAGTTCATTCCCACGAGGATAAATGGCTTCCATTACTAAATAACAACCAATAACTTAGCTAAATTATATTCAAGAACATATAAAATAGGTGAAAAGTATAGAAACTAAATTTAAAGTCTACAAAAGCAATAAAGATAATGGTTTAGAGATTTAGGAAATCCTTTTTCACCGTCTACTTCAACTAATGACATGTAATCCTTATAAGTAACATTAATGAATTGTTAAGTTAGCTTGAGAATCTGATTTAGTTAACAACCTATGTCTAGGTCAATCAACCATAGTTTCATTTACCTAACTCTTTAGTTAGAACTAAAATCCACTCATGAACAATCTATTCTCAATCACACGCTATACATGGCTAAGAGGTATATTTCTATCCCATTAGCGAATCAATTCATCTAAGCCAATTGAACTCATCAAATATGCATCAACCATACCATATCCATATCCACAAATCCCTATGTCTAGTTCATTTGCAATAGTAAGATCATGCAATTGTTGGCCAAACAAAAGCAAGCATTAAGCATAGGTATGGAAGAACAAAACCAAACATCAATATAAACTCAAAGTAAGACAAAATCATTAATATCCAACAAAGATTCAAAGTAATTCCTAAATATAGCTTGGCTAAACATTGAACACGAATTTGTACAACAAAAATACATGTTCAGAATAGAGGGAAGAGAGAAAAGCAAAGGGAGAAGAGGTAGGAAGCTCACAGATGAGGATTTGATGCTTTAATCTCCTTCCATGAAGAAGATGGCCTCCAACCAGGCCTTCCTAGGCCTCCAATCAGCCTAGAACGTGAAAACGTAGCACAACTTCTCTAAACTCAGCAAGCCCTCTTTAGAAAATCTGTTAAATTTCTATTTATAGACTTAGAAAATAGAGTTACGCCACGACATTCAACTTTGCATGCCGCGGCGCACTTCAATTTAGGTCAGGGACATCATAACATTAAATCCTTGCACTGCGGCGTGCAAAATGTGTAGCTCTCTAACTTTGATGCATGGGATGAATCACGCTGTGGCATTGATATGACTACACCGCGGCGTTGCTTATTGAGATGCAAATTTGGCTTTTTCTTCCACTTTTTGTCTAAGTCCTCCACATTTGAGCTTGTTTGGAGCCCTTCCTAATATAGAGAAATTACCAAATCAATAATAGATACAAATTCACTCAATCTCTTACCAAATACGCACAATTTGCTCTAAAACATACAGAAGGATATCCAAATCAGAATATGTCAAATATAAGCATAAAAATTTCCAAATATGCATCACAAACAATGATTAAGCAATCAGAGAAATACATATATGGGGCACAAATAATTACACATTGTAAAGTTATCAGCCATCGGAAGATGGATACAAATATATTAGAGCTCTAGATTGATATTTTTGAGTAAATTGGAATAGGAAAAAGTTGTTTTTAAAGCAATTCAAATGAAGTGAGAAGGAATATTACAATCACAGGTTTCATCAAAACAGAGTTTCTAAATTAAATTAATCAAAATTAAATTATTATTTGGATAATAGTAAGAGTTCTAAATGTTAGTTGTTAACTATAAAATTTAGTAACAAATTCTTGTAGGAACGACTTTTATTCACTACTGTATCACTTGATTGTCATGTACATTTGCGTTGTTAGTTTTTTCTCATCAAGTTTTTGGCGCCCTTGCCAGGGATTTAGTTTCTAATTTTGTAGTTAATATTAACGCATAGAATTGCTTATTATTAATTCAAATTAGTTTCTGGTTATATATTCATATTTATTTTATTCAATTTAATTTTTAATTAGTTTAGTTGGTTTTACTAATTTTAGGCAATCTTTTCCCTTTTATGTGACAAACTCGACAAACGCAAAGACCTGAGTTATTACCTTTTAATCCTGAGATCGAAAGAACACTCCGAGGAATTAGAATGGAGCGTTTGGTGTCAAAAAACAACTCTCAATCAATGGTTGAAGAAATGCCAATGAAATCTTTGAGGGAGTATTATGTCCCTCAAGTTCAGAGTCTGCATTCTAGCATTCGGAGGCTGGCCATCCAAGCTAATAATTTCGAAATCAAGCTAGCCATTATTCAGATGATCTAGACCTCTGTGTAGTTTTGAGGGTTGCCTAATGAAGATCCAAATGTTCACCTGCTGAATTTTTTAGAAATATGCGACACTTTTAAGCACAACAAAGTTACAGAACATACTATCAGATTGAGGCTCTTTCCTTTCTGTCTCTGAGATAAGGCTAAGAGTTGGCTTCACTCACTTCCGGAAGAGTCTATCACTACCTGGGATGTCTTAGCTGACAAATTTCTTGACAGGTTCTTTCCACTTAGGAAGACAACCCAAATGTAGAAGGACATCATCTCCTTTGTTCAGTATGACAATAAATCTCTTTATGAAGCATGGGAGAGATTCAAAGAACTCATTAGAAAATGTTTGCATCATGGCATTACTAAGTGGTTGCAGGTTCATACTTTCTATAATGCTCTAAACGGACCTTTGAGAACTACTATTGATGCAACAGCTGAAGGAGCCTTAATGAGTAAGTCTACTGATAAAGCCATTGATATGATGGAAGAAATGGTTTCTAACAATTATCAATGGCCTTTAGAAAGACAAGTACCCAAGCATGCGGTGGGAGTATATGAGGTGGATGCTATTACTGAGTTATCAGCTCAGATTGCTTCCTTGTCAAAAAAGTTTGTTGGTCTTGGTGTTCAATATGCTACAAGTCCTTCTGTTACTTGTAATTATTGTAGAGAGGCCTATTCTCTTATGAGTTGTTCATTAAATCCAGAATTTGTGAACTATGTTGCGATAATTTAATCAGCAGAAGAATAATCCCTACTCCAACACATTTAATCCAGGATGGAGGAATCATCCAAACTTTGCTTAGGATCAAAATCAGAATGTTGGTGCTTCATCTCTAGAGCACAAGGCCCTCTTCTCGGTTTTAATCAGCAGAATACTATTCTACAACATGAGAAGAAGCCATCACTGGAGGAAATATTTATGCAATATATGGAAAAGAATGATGCCATGATTTAGAGTCAAGCAGCTTCTCTCAGGAGTTTGGAGAATCAGGTGGGCCAACTAGCTTCTGCTATTAATAGTCGACCTCCTGAAACTCTTCCTAGCAATACAGAGGCAAATCCAAGATTGGAGGACAGGGAACATTGCAAAGCAATTACACTTCAGAGTGGTAAGGAAATTGAGAATGATGTTACGAAAAATTCCAACACTTCGAAAGAAGACCAGAACGAGAAAAATCAAGCTAAAGAAAAGGCAATTTCAAATCTTATTCCTCTTCCTCCATTTCCTCAGAGACTCCAGAAACAAAAGAATAAAGCTCAATTTAAAAAATTTCTGAATGTCTTTAAGAAGCTGCATATCAATATCCCGTTTGTTGAAGCACTAGAACAGATGCCTAGTTATGTAAAATTTATAAAGGATATTTTGTCTAAAAAGAGAAGACTAGGTGACTATGAGACTGTATCTTTGACTGAAGAATGCAGTGCAATTATTCAGAAAAAGCTCCCTCCTAAGCTCAAAGATCCTGGAAGCTTTACTATTCTATGCACTATAGGCAATCATTTCTTTGGAAAAGCTCAATGTGATTTAGGGGCAAGTATTAATCTAATGCCTTTGTCAATTTTTCAGAGATTGGGTTTGGGAGAAGCTAAACCCACCACAGTCACTCTTTAGCTGGCAGACCACTCTTATACTTACCCCAAGGGTATCATTGAAGATGTTCTGGTGAAAGTGGATAAATTTATATTCCCTTCAGAATTTATTGTGCTTGATGTGGAAGAGGACCATGAGGTCCCCATCGTTCTTGGAAGACCATTTCTAGCTACAAGGAGGACCTCGATTGATGTGCAGAACAGAGAACTCACAATGAGGGTCTAGGATGATCATATTACTTTCAATATTTATAAAGCTCTACAATACCCTTCAGATTCTAAAGAATGTTTCAATATCAATGTGGTGGATAACTTGGTTCAAGATGTTTTTAGAGATACTCATTCTGAACCAGTAGTGACATCATTGTGCTATGCAAAGTATGATGGATTTTCTGAAGAAGTGGAAGAGTGTGTGAAATGGTTGGATTCATTTCCTAAATTCTCTAGATTTTTGCGGCAGTTCGAATCTCTTGATTTGTCTAGTGGTACTAAGAAGGTCCCTAAACCTTCAATTGAGCAGCCACCAGTTTTGGATTTCATGCCCTTACCTTTTAACTTAAAGTACATTTTTTTGGAAACTAATTCCATATTGCCAATAGTTGTATCTTCTGCACTTTCTGATGTGCAGGTTGAAAAACTTCTTCACATCTTGAGAGAGCACAAGAGAGCATTGGGCTGGTCTATTGCAGACATCAGAGGTATCAGTCCTTCCTTGTGTATGTATAAAATTCTTTTGGAGGACAAACATAAAGCATCTATAGAACATCAACGACGACTTAATCCAATTGTGAAAGAGATGGTGAAGAAGAAAATAATTAAGTGGTTGGATGCAGGTATAATTTATCATATTTCTGACAACTCATGGGTGAGTCCAGTGCAGTGTGCGCCAAAGAAAGAAGGAATGACAGTGGTGGCCAATGATAACAATGAATTGATTCCAACTCGGTCAATTACTGGATGGCGAGTTTGCATGGATTACAAGAAATTGAACAAGGCTACTTGGAAGGATCATTTTCCAATTCCATTCATTGATTAGATTCTTGACAGATTGGCAGGAAAGGAGTTCTATTGCTTCTTGGATGGATATTCTACCTATAATCATATTGCTATAGCTCCTAAGGACCAAGAAAAGACAACCTTTACCTGTCCTTATAGCACTTTTGCTTTTCAGAGAATGTCGTTTGGTCTGTGCAATGCTCCAGCCACTTTTCAAAGGTGTATGATGGTTATCTTTTCAAATATGCTTGAGCAAAATCTTGAGATTTTCATGGATGACTTCTTGGTATTTGGGGATTCTTTTGATAGTTTTTTGTTGAATTTATCTCAAGTTCTCAAGCACTATGAAGAGACTCATTTGGTGCTTAATTGGGAAAAGTGTTATTTCATGGTCCAAGAAGGCATTATGTTGGGCCATAGAATCTCCGATAGAGGAATAGAAGTGGACAAAGAAAAACGTGATGTCATTGATAAACTCCATCCTTCTTCTTTTGTAAAATTGATTCGGAGTTTCTTAGGGCATACACGTTTCTACAAATGCTTCATCAAGGACTTCTCCAAAATTTCAAAACCATTGTGTAATTTGTTAGAGAAGGACATTCCTTTTCTTTTTGATGAAACTTGTTTGAAAGCATTCAAGGAGTTAAAAATGAAGCTGGTATCTACTCCTATTATCATTGCTCCTGATTGGAATCTCCCTTTTGAGTCGATGTGTGATGCAAGTGACTTTGCAGTTAAAGCAATATTGGGGCAACGACAAGAGAATATTTTTCATTCTATTTATTATGCCAGTAAGACTCTCAACGATGCCCAAGTTAACTACACAACAACAGAGAAGGAGTTACTTGCAGTGGTGTTTGCTTTTGATAAGTTCAAGTCATATATAGTGGGTGCTAAAGTAATTGTGTTTACTGATCATTCTGCAATCAAATATTTGATTAGTATGAAGGATGCTAAGCCCCGATTAATTCAATGGATTCTATTGTTATAAGAATTTAATCTTGAGATTCATGACAGAAAATGCACTAAGAATCAAGTTGCAGATCACTTGTCTAGGCTACAGAATGAGGTTACATTGGAAGACTCTGTTCAGATTAATGAAAAATTTCCAGATGAACAATTGCTAGCAGTCAGTTAGGTAAATTACCCATGGTATGTTGATTATGTGAATTTCTTGGTAAGTGGTATTTATCCACTTGATTTAAATTATCAGTAGAAAAAGAAATTTGAGCATGATATTAGATTTTATTTCTGGAATGAGCCTTTCTTATTTAAAAAATGTGCTGATCAAATTCTGTGAAGATATGTTCCTAATAAAGAAATTTCTAATATACTGCACCACTGTCATTCTTCCCCCTATAATGGTCATTTTGGAGGTGAATGAACAACAACAAAGGTACTTCAATCTGGTTTTTATTGGCGTAATATTTTCAAAGATGCTCATAGATTTGTTGCAAGTTATGATCACTATCAGTATGTGGGTAACATATCCCATATGCATTGTTGATACCTAATTTTGTCCATAAAATTTTATTTTGTTGCTTAATCAATAATTAATAAATTTGTCATTTCCAAGTTTTATTTATTTCTTTGAATAATTACTTTTTACTATTTGTACAAAAAAAATCAAATAAAAGTAAAAATAAAAAAGTTATTTTTAACAAAAAATATTAAATAATAAAAATGAAAAAATATTTATAATTAAAATTAAAAAAAAAAAAAACAATGTATAGAAGATCTTTGCTTGATTGATTTTCTGTTCTTAGCCTTTGTCTTTTTCCTTTTGGCCATGCACCACACAACCACTCATCCATAACCACTCTCAATCATTTTTAACCACTCACACACACCCACTCCCAATCACACACAACCACTCTCACTCATTTTAACTACTCCTCCATAACTACTCCTCTATATAACCCTCACTCATCACAACCATGAAAGCCTGGACATGTTTATCATTTTTTATCCACCACCATCTCCATACTCAACTCACTATCTTCTCTTTCAAACTCACCACCCTCCATCAACCATCTACATCCACCCTTGACATTAACCACCAACCTTCACTTCATCCTTAGCCATCCATCCATAACCACCATCACATATCAACTTCAACACCTTCCAACCTCCTCCACGTGAAACAACCCTCCAACCGTGATCACCTCACCTTCCTCCATAATCTTCATCTTCCATTTCATCACCCTTTAATTTTCACCACCCTTCCAGACTTCACCATTTTTTAACTCAAGAAATCATTATCATCATCTTCCTCCCCCACCACCCATAACCTTTATTCCACTATCTCCATAATCACAACCATCTCCTAAACCACCATTAAACCAAGCCCCATCCTCCATAACCACCCAAAACCACCCACAACCACCATCGACCTTCCTCACCATCATCTCCAACCATTATCAACCTTCAAGCCACCACCACAAACCACCTTCAAACTCACCATCAACCCATCACCTTTATCCTCATCACAAATCACCTTCAACCCACAAGCCATCACATTCATACCTCTCAACAACTAAGGCTCCACCATCAAAGCCACCACACACCACACCAACAAAAGAACCACACCGCACGAACCCATCTCGCCCAGACCACGCACCACACGAACTTGTCGTGCCTCTCGTTGTCTCGTGAGCTTCATCCTCAAAATCCCTTTTCTCTTTCATTCTCTATTTCGTTTTTTTACTCTTAGACACCAAGTCTCTTTATTTCTTGATTTGCTATTTTTTTTATTTTTTTAAATTATTTTTTTTACTTGTTTGGGCTTGAGCCATTAGTCATCTTTTTATTTATTTATTTACTTATTCTTTTAGATTGATTTGTGTTTACTAATTTGGGGTTTTATTACCTGTATTTTAATTTAACACATTCATTTTTGTATTGATGTATTAATCAAATTATTTAAAATTGGCCGACGACGAAAAAATTAGGAGATGATCGGAGCGCCAATCAAATACACTCTTCCCGATGATCTTAAGGCTTTTATATTGGATCTTGCCGGGAGTGCTGGTGAGGTCTAATCCCCACATTAAAACTAAAAATACAACCTTTTGTTATAAACCAAAATAAAATCATCTTTTTTGTAAAATAAAAATCCTCAAATAAAAGCGAACAATTTCATATAGTCTCAACATTATGATTATAATGAATTCAAAAACTCTTTTTGTTACTTTTTTAAAAAAATAATTTTTTCTTTGTAAAATTCCTTTTAAATCATTTTCCCCCTCATCAAAAATAAATATTTTGAAAATTCTTTTCCTTACAAAATCAACACAATCTCAATTCACCACTTTTATATAATATGTTGCAGGTTTAGAATTTGTTCCAAAATAATGGCTATTGAGTCACTCATTCCATGTCTTAGTCATTTATCATTCTTAATATTATGCTCGATAAAATGGGACATGTCAAAATAAAAACAAAATACAATTCATTTTCTTTTTAAGGACCAATTTAATTAATCTCATAAATAACATTAGATTAAATAGGTAACCGTTCTTAGAACGGACGGTATAGGGTGCTAATATCTTCCCTATCTGTAATCAACCCCAAACCTAAACTCTGAAACTTAGACCATCTTTTAGGTGTCCAATTGCACAATTCTATTTAATGGATAAAGCGATTGGTGGCAACTCCCAACACCCCGAGGTCCTAACCTCCACAGCCTCTTTCTTTCAATTTCGCGGCGCCCCTTCGGGACGGTTGCTACAGCTAGCGACTCCACTAGGGACACTTAGAGGGTTAAGCCTTGTTTTAATCTCATGTTATTTGCTCTTTGAATGAGTTGGTCCACTTTGTTTCACTTGTTTATTTGCTTCATATTGTTGTACATTTTGTTTGCATTACATGAATTGCTCTTATGCTTTGTGAATAAATTTGCTTGCATGTTCCCTCATATACACTTGCATGCACAAGTTCTATACCTGGGCTCAGTACCTTGTAGGCTTAGATAGAGGGCGAAGTAGTGTTGCTTTGAGAGACCTTTGGTCTCCAAACAGGCATATGAAAACCCCTCACTCAAATTGAACTCTTTCCACTTGTAACCTATCATTGGTAAGGATTGAGGACTCTTACTAGTCAAAGTGTTGGCGATAACAAGGGATAATTTAGGGACCTTTTGTCCGATAGGGGTCTAGAACCAAAGCTATCACATGCTAAAATACCCTTAGAGCTACCATGGTCCATAGAACTCCTCTTTTAAGATAGGTACCAAGCATAGACTATCATTTTCCTTTAATACATAAGGAAATTCTTTTTGTCTATATTCTTTCCTTTTATTTCATTTGTGGACACTAATTCTCTTTTTGTTGTTTTTTATCTTGCATTTGCATATGTGGTCCAATCTTGCAAAGATATCGGTAAATCTCGAACATGAATAAAGGAAAAATGGCTCTAATGTTTGAGGTTGCAGAGAGTATATGGGCTGTCAGTGAAAAGTCTGCAAGGGTTCAAGCAAAGGAAGGAAACAGTTCACACCACGGGGATACTTCTTTACCACCTCTAATGGGAGGCCATGACTTTGAGCAAAATGACATTAGGAGGCTCTATAATGTGTGGTATAATATGAAAAGACAGGAAGAGTTCAATGAAAAATATGGAGATATTGCAGCTCTTATATTCATCACTCCTGATACCCAAATGTTGAAAGCCATGCTTCATTTTTGGGACCCCTCATATCGATGCTTCACTTTTCAAGAGTTTGACCTGGTACCAACAATTGAGGAGTAAGCTAGATTGCTCAATAAAGATAATATGCCCAAGGATAAAGTATACTCGCACGACCCTAAGAAGACACCAAAAAGGACATTGTCCAAACTCATAGGAGTTCAGGCAAGTGAATTGAATAAGTACATGAAGGATGGATTACAAAGTCTAGATTATGAGTTTCTACTTAGGATTGTTGAACCTCAGGTTGATCAAAGTCTTGGTTTAGTAACACTAGCTCTAGCTATTTACAGGTCGGTAATATTCACACAAGTGAAGAATCAGATAGATGGACATGTGATCAATTTGTTTGAGCAGATCGAGAATGGGGTACACACAGCCCCACCAATCTTAGCAGAGACAATTCGATCCTTGAATTACTGTCAAGTTCATTAGAAGGGAAGATTTTGGGGATGTGCATCATTGCTAGCAGTATGGATGCTTAGTCATTTACTAACCTTGAAATATTTTGGTCATCCAAAGATTGATCTTAAACAGTTTGTTATACCTAAGCACCCACTCTTGTATATGGTCGTGATAATTGGCCTTCCCGAACTCCGATGATAGGATAGTGGATCAGTTTTTTTGTGGAAATGAAGGAAGTGGTTTGGAGAGCTAAGTGGTTTTCTCTTACATACACCATATACAGGTGTGGGAGTAAGCCTTGGGTTCCACTTATTGGCCCATGGGGAGTAATGAGCTATGCTTCAGCAATGGTCCGAAGACAAATGGCATCCCTGCAATTCATTCCTATAACTCATGGGTTGTCAAAATATGAATTCTCATATGGTGATAAAGGAACTGTCCATAAGGTCAAAGAGGTCATTAGAGATTGGAAAGATGTAAGAAGTGTGAAGCCTGGTCTCCCCTCATCCAAAACAACAGAAGAGTATCCAATTTGGCAAGCTAATAGGAAGAAAATGGTTTCTTGCTCCTAAAGTATAGGGCCCAAAGCCACCGATGCACCGGTTTAATGAACCCATTGACTACCATGTTGAAGTAAAGAGTCGATATAAAATCATTTGTCAGCAGTGGGCTACTGAGAGAAGATCCTTGAAGACTCAACTTGACACCACAAGAGGGAGAATCCAAAGTCAAGAACATAAAACAGTCTATAAGGAAATTGAAATAGAGAAGCTAAGAGAAACTTGTCAAGTCCTTGAGGCAATCATTCAAGGGAAATGTGACCAACTTGAAGAGTACAAGTCTGAAGTTGAAAACATGAATCAGCAATTGAAAAAACATGTTGAATGGTCTGCTTTCTTGGAGAATAAGAAGAATAAATTGGAAAATGATGTTACTCGTTTGACTAATGAAAAAGATTTCTACCTAAATACAAGTCAGGACATGAAGCAGAGAGCCGAAGTGGTGATTGACAATATGAGGGAGATCTCTAACCATTCGAGAAAAAGGGCAAGAGAGATTCTCAAAGTGGAAGCTAAGTTGATACCAGGAGAAACCAAGTAGCTTCTGACCCTGGCTAGGATGGACCTTGACTTCCTTGGCAAATTTCACTGAAGAAAACCACCAAAATTAGTCTTTTATTCTTAGTCTTTAGGAGTACTAATGTATTTTCCTTGGATCTAATGGAAATTGAGAATGGTCTGATTCATTCTGTCTTATTCCTCTATCTTTTGACAAATAAGGCTAGTTAGACTTAAGGAGTAGCATGATCAATATGTTGTAAGGCTAACTCTCTATGACCACAAAGCTTTTCTCTTTGAATGAATGAGGTTAATCGATATCGCATGCTGCTTTGGATCATGTCTTTGCATGCATTTTTACTTTTGTTTGCATTTTTTTTATCATATTCCTAATAATAAAAATAAAAATGAATGTAGAAAAACTGTCTCTACGATACCATTATAGGACTCGCTTCCAATCAAAGGTCATGGATGAACTGAGGCAGTCGCAGGAAGAATTGAGGGATGAAGTAAGCCAATTGAAGGAACAAATGACCAAGATCCTAGAAGCTGTATAAGCCTTGGAAAGAACAAAAAACATAGAAGGGACTCCACCCGGAGCAAATGATGATCCTTCGGCCATGCCTGCTCACCCGCCTGGTTTTACGCCAATTCCTTGGTAATATCCCAACGTCACCTGTCAAGGGGTCATGGTGCCACTTACCATATACCTAAATGCACAAAACCCTGTTACCAATAATCAAGAAACTCATGCATCTTCATTCCCACCATATGGCCTTCCACCTGGTTATGTGCCACCATTAGCTGCCAGTACCCCTGAGGGCAGTGCACTGACAGTCATAACAACTTCGAACCTTCCAAACACTACCCAAACACAAGGATATCAATCAAATGCCAATGAGATTCCTCAACCACAAACGACATTTCCTATGTTTATGCCACCATATAGTCTTCCCCTGGGTTTCGTGTCGTCACAAATTACTAACCCTCCTAAGAGCGGCACACCATTAGTAATGCCTACTTCAGGGCCATAAAGCTCTACTCCGGCCCAACCTATTCACCTTGGTGCTAATGGGACTAATCCATGTAACACTCTGTCCCTCTTTATATGCAACAATATTTCCCTCATAAGATTACTGGTAACTCTCCATTGAACTCTTCAGCGGAAGGTCCTCAATCTAAGGAGAAACTGGAAATTCATGAAGAGAGACTATGAGCCATAGAGGGAGCAAGTAGCTATGGTCTTTTAGATGCCTCAGAGCTCTGCCTTGTCCCTGATGTGGTGATTCCACCGAAGTTTAAAGTCCTAGATTTTGACAAATATAAAGGATTCACTTGGCTGAAGAACCATTTGACCATGTACATCCGCAAGATGGCCTCACATGTTCATGATAACAAGCTGTTGATCCATTTCTTCCAAGACAGCTTAGCAGGGGCAGTGTCTAATTAGTATACACACCTTGAACGTGCTCATATATAATGTTTCAAGGACTTGGCTGATGCTTTCTTAAAGCAATATAAATATAACATCGATATGGCACCAGATAGGTTACAGTTGCAGAATGTGGGTAAGAAAGATGCCGAAACCTTTAAGGAATACGCTCAGCGGTGGAGAGAAATAACTGCTCAGGTAGAATCCCTACTGACAGAGAGAGAAATGGTGGCCACGTTCATCAACACTCTCCAATCACCATTCTATGACAAGATGATAGGGAGTGTGTCGTCAAATTTTTAGATATGGTCATCATCGGGGAAAGAGTCGAGGGAGGAATGAGAAATGGAAAGATCGCTGAAAGTTCGACAGGGACGATTAGCACTAAGAGGCCCACAATAGGGAAGAAAAGAGAAGGAGAAGCTTATGCTATTACTTTTGATCAGAGAAGTTTTACCCAAGGGAAATATAGCCAAGCTCCTATCAACCCTCAACCATCCTTCCAACATCCCTACATACCCTATAACCCATACATTGCTAATGTCTCCCAAGCTCCATACCCTTAACCTTATCACCTAATGATCCCTTATCATGCGCTATCTCTCATCCCAAACCAAACACTTCCTACCATGCCATCTCAACTAACCCAACCATGGACCCAAAACCCAAACATAAACCAAAGAAGATTGCTACCCAATCAAGAGAAGAAACCCGTTCAATTTGACCCAATTCTCATGACCTACACTGAGCTGCTACCGCAACTTATTCATAAGTCCTTGTTAGTTCCTTTCCCAATGAAACTAGTGGAACCTCCATACCTAAGAGGATTTGACCAAAACGCTAAGTGTGACTACCATGCTGGGGTTGTAGGCCACTCAACAGAAGATTGCAGAGCCTTGAAGTTCAAAGTGTAAGACCTGATCAATGCCAAATGATTGAACTTCAACGAAAAAACTCCCAATGTAGGCTGTAATCCCTTGCCCAATCATGGAGATTCTAGAGTTAATGCCATAAAGAGGTCTTTTGGTTAATGCCTCATGAGCAGGGTAGCTGGTGTAAAAACTCCCATGAGAATTATTTTCAGAGAGTTTTACAAAATTGGGTTAATACAAAACCATGTTGAGATAAAAAAGGTCCAAGAAGATGAAATAGTGTGTAATATCCATGGAGAGGTAGGGCACTCTATTGAAGAATGTGATGAATTCAAGCAGTTCCTTCAAAGTTTAATGGATAGCCACCTAGTGCAAATAAATGATCAGTATGATAATGGTGATATATACATGGTCAAAGAAACTACATTTCCACCAATTTAAGAGGCCGCTAATGCCTATGCAACGCAATCGATCATAGAGCAAGCTCTAGGTATACCAAGGCAATTGACAATTCGTTACACTAAAGGGGAGTCTCCATAAGCCCTTCTCGGTCGGAGTCCTATCACTATTCAAGTGCCAACTCTTTTTTCGTACAAGGATACCAAAACTTTGCCTTAGAAATATGATATGCAAGTCATTGTAAATGATCTCCAAGATAATCAAATGAAAATCCCATCTGCTGTCTCTAGCATATCTAGGATTGGTGGAATGACTCGAAGTGATCGTATTTATACACCTGAGGATATGCAAAAAGGGCAAGTGGAGGAAGTGGAAAAAACTCGAAAAGGAAAAGGAAAAATAAGGGAAACTTCTACCGAAGAAACCTTGAAAAGGAAAGAAGAACCAAAAATGGCAAAATAAGAAGGTTATAAGAGGGAAGTGACTGAGGAAGAAGTGTGTGAGTTCTTGAAATTCATAAAGCAAAGTGAGTATAAGGTGATGGATCAACTGAACTGCACCCCTGCAAGAATATCACTCTTATCCTTATTAATGAACTTTGAACCACACAGGAAGGTGCTGATGAAAGTACTTAATCAAGCTCACGTTTCTCTCGATATCATGGTTGACAAGTTAGATGGTGTTATCAGCAATATCAGGGCAGATAATTACATCACTTTCATCGATGATGAAGTACCCAATGAGGGAATGGGACATAATAAGGCACTCCATATCTCAGTGAAATGTAAAGATCATATCATGGCTAGAGTACTGATGGACAATGGCTCTTCCTTGAATATGATGCCAAAATCAACACTCTCCAAATTGCCTATTGATAAATCACATATGAAACTAAGTACGATAATAGTAAGGGCATTTGATGGCACAAGGAGAGAGGTCATAGGGGATATCGAAATATCAGTTCAAATTGGTCCTTACATCTTTAATATACTCTTCCAAATCATGGACATTGCACCATCCTACAATTGTCTCTTAGGACAACCATGGATCTATTCTGCTGGAGCTGTGCCTTCTACCTTGTATCAAAAAGTGAAGTTTATAGTTAATAACAAAATGATTATTGTCTTTAGTGAAGAGGACCTGTTAGTGAGCAAGCCACTAGATACTCCTTATATTGAAGCTGCAGAAAAGGCTCTCAAGACTGCCTTTCAAGCATTCGAGATTGCCAATACCACTTATGTAAAGAAAGGAGTTCCAATTCCGAAATCATGGCCCTCTGTTGCATCGGTAATGATGGATAAAATCATGCTGGAAGGAGGTTATCAGTATGGAAATGGACTAGGCAAGAAACGATAAGGTGTTAAGGGACTTTTACAACCCTTGGAAAACAAAGATAGGTTTGGACTAGGATACAAACCTACCAAGGCCGACAAATCATGGAAGAGAAAAAAGAGAAGAGACTGGCCTGATTAGAAAATCAAGAACCTAAAGTGGAGAAGGTCCCCATCTGTGATATATGATAAAGCTTCCAAAGCACGGGAGTGGTGTTCGTAGACCAAGTGACCGTTGTTAAAAATGATAACTTTATCAGTAATGCAGACATGGTGTATACATGTTCTTCAGATGCAAGACGTGACAATTGGGAGATCATCAAGCTTCCCATAACCTTGGAGTCTCTTTCAAAGTAATTCTGTAGTGTCATTCCTTTAGCTTTGCCCAAGGCTTTAGGGTGACCTTTTATAAAATGGGCATACATGTTTCCTTTCCAATAATTGTTATTAATAAAATGCATTGTGAGTTTTCTAATTTCTTATCTCATAGCTTTTATCCTACCATTATAATGGCCTTCTATTCATTTCATCTTTCTTATGTTAACATCATTTAATGCAGATTTAAAAGTGACTTTCCTAAAAGTGACAGTGTCAAGATCTCATCATATAATTTTGAACACCCTGTTAATCACGCCGATGAGGATAATGAGGATGATTGGGAAACTTCACCTGAGCTAATGAGATTACTAGAATAAGAAGCTAAAGAAATCTAACCCCATGAGGAACCAATTGAAGTAATTAACTTCGGGTTTGAAAATGATAAGAAATAAGTCAAAATTGGTACCTCAATAAAAGAAAGTGAGCACAACATGTTGATTAAACTCTTGTTTGATTATAGTGACGTCTTTGCATGGTCGTACTAAGATATGCCTGGGCTAGACACCGATATAGTTAAGCATAAATTGCGACTAAAGCCTAGATACCCTCCGATTAAGCAAAAACTGAGGCAAATGAAAGCCGATATGTCACTAAAAATCAGAGAGGAAGTAGAGAGCCAGTTTGATGCAAGATTTCTTGCAGTTGTAAAATACCCACAATTGGTTACCAACATTGTGCCAGTCCCAAAGAAAGATGGGAAAGTCCAAATGTGTGTTGACTATCGAGACTTAAATAGGGCCAACTCTAAAGACAACTTCTCATTACCTCACATCGATGTCTTGGTGGATAATACTGCCTAATATGCATTCTTCTCTTTCAAGGACGACTTCTTTGGATATAATCAAATCAAGATGGCACCTGAAGACATGGAGAAGACCACTTTCATCACTTTATGGGGAACCTTTTGTTATAAAGTGATGCCATTCAGTTTAAAAAATACTGGCACAACGTATCAGAAAGTGATGGTGACATTATTCCATGAAATGATGCATAAAGAAATAGAAGTTTATGTGGACGACATGATTGCAAAGTCTAGAACAGAAAAGGACCATGTTGTTAATTTACAAAAGCTTTTTGAACGGTTGAGAAAGTTCAAGCTCAGACTGAATCCTGCCAAATGCATTTTGGTATAAAATCAGGCAAGCTTTTGGGGTTTGTAGTTAGCTATAAAGGGATAGAAGGTGACCCAGACAAAGTTCAAGCAACCATAGAGATGCCAGCTCCTCACATTGAAAGAGAAGTTCGTGGGTTTTTAGGAAGGCTTAACTGTATTGCTAGATTTATATCCCAGTTGACTACGACGTGCGAGCCAATTTTCAAGTTGCTTCGTAAAAACCAGACAGTAGAATGTAATGAAGATTGTCAGACAACATTTGAGAATATCAAACAGTATCTACAAAACCCCCCAGTTTTGGTGCCTCCAGTGCCAGGAAGGTCTCTCATCATGTACTTGACTGTGTTGGATGAATTCATAGGTTGTGTATTGGGGCAACACGATGAAACTGGTAGAAAGGAACATTCCATCTATTACTTGAGCAAGAAGTTTACTGACTATGAGGCAAAATACTCCTTGTTGGAGCGCACGTGTTATGCCTTAGCATGGGCGGCTCATCGTTTGAGGCAGTGCATGTTATGTTACACCACTTGGTTGGTGTCTAAAATGGACCCAATCAAGTACATCTTCGAAAAGCCTGCTCTCATTGGGAGGATTGTACGGTGGCAAGTTTTACTATTAGAATATGACATTATCTATATCTCCTAAAAAGCAGTAAAAGGCAACGCTCTTTTAGAATTCTTGGCTAGTCAACTTGTGGAGGATTATGGGTCGATGCAATGTGAGTTCCCTGATGAAGATATAATGGATCTATTTAATGATGAGAAATTCGCTAAAAAAGAAAAATGGACTCTGTGGTTTAACAGAGCCTCTAATGCACTAAGGCACGATATTAGAGCCATTTTAATCTCCCTTGACGATAATTTCATCCCAATTACAGCAAGGTTGTGTTTTGATTGTACTAATAATATAGCAGAGTATGAAGTATGCACCTTGGGTATTCAAGCGGTAATGGAATCAAAAGTAAAGATCCTTGAAGTATACGAGGACTCCACCTTAGTCATTCATCAATTAAAAGGAGAATGGGAGACCCGTGATGCTAAGTTGATCCCCTATTATGCTTACATCAAAGAATTGATCGAGCAATTTCATGAAGTCACTTTTCATCACGTTCCTTGAGAGGAGAACTAATTGGCTGATGCTTTGGCCACACTATCATTAATGTTTCAAGTAAGTCATGAAAAAGACCTACCACTGATAAAAATGAAAAATGATGGTTGTCATGTATATTGTCAAGTGGTTAAAGGTGAGCCTGATGGGAAGTCATGGTACTATGATATCAAATGTTTCATCAAGAATAGGGAATACCCTGCAGGCACTTTAGAAAATGACAAAAAGACCCTGAAGAGGCTTGCGATGAGTTACTTTCTGAATAGGGAAATACTTTATAAGAGAAACCATGATATGGTACTTTTAAGATGCGTTGATGTAGTAGAAGCAGAAAAGATTATCGAAGAAGTACATGAAGGTTCCTTCGGAACTCACGTCAATGGACATGCAATGGCAAGAAAAATCCTCAGATCTAGTTATTACTGGTTGACCATGGAGATTGACTGCTTTAGCCATGTGAGGAAATGCAATAAGTGCCAAACATATGCTGATAAGATCAATACGCCGTCAATCCCTTTAAATGTCCTAGCAGCACCTTGGCCATTCTCCATGTGGGGTATGAATGTCATAGGACCTATTGAACCAAAGGCCTCAAATGGGTATCACTTTATCCTTGTTGCAATTGACTACTTCACCAAATGGGTTGAGACTGCTTCTTATGCCAATGTGACATAGAAAGTGGTGATCTAATTCATCAAAAGAGAGTTAATATGTCGTTATGGTTTACCAAACAAGATCATCACCCACAATGCAACTAACTTGAATAAAAAAAATGATGAAAGAGATGTGCGAGAATTTCAAGATCCAACACCATAACTCCTCGCCATACTATCCAAAGATGAATAGGGCTATGGAGGAAACAAACAAAAACATCAAGCATATCATCTATAAAATGGTTGTGACATATAAAGATTGGCATGAGATGCTTCTCTTTGCTCTACATAGTTATTGCACATCTGTCCATACCTCAACTGGGGCAACTCCTTTCTCTTTAGTTTACGGAATGGAAGCCATACTCCTTATTGAAGTAGAGATTCCCTCATTAAGGGTACTGATGGAGGCAAAATTGGAATAGGTTGAATGGGTCTAAGCCTGAGTAGATCAGTTGAATCTTATCGAAGGAAAAAGGTTGAATTGCACTGTGTCACGGCCAATTATATCAAAAGAGGCTTATGAAAGCTTATGCGAAAAAGTGCGTCCTCGACAATTCCAAGAAGGAGACTTAATGCTCAAAAAGATCTTGCTAATTTAAAAAGATCACCGCGGAAAATGGACTCCAAACTATGAGGGACCTTATGTTATGAAAAAAGCTTTCTCCGGAGGATCCTTGATTCTCACAAAAATGGATGGTGAAGATCTATCACTTCTTGTAAATTCAGACATGGTCAAGAAATATTACGTGTAGAAGCGCTACTTGTAAAAAAAAAAAAAGATGGCTCGCTAGGTAGAAAATTTGAAAAGGCTACCTAGGCAAAAGTTAGAGCGACCTAGTACGTTGCAAACTCGAAAGAGTAACCTAGGCAAAAGTTAAGGTCCAAAATGAAAAGACAATAGTGCTTAAGGAAGTGAGACTTGAACAACTAAGTCTCCACAACAGGGTGGACCAAATCTCTGAACTAGAACAAACTGAGTCAATACTTAGGCAGGCCAAATACCCCTAACTGGGGCTGTTAAAGTCCTCCAAGACTGGTTAATGGGTGTTCAAAATTTGGTATGTGGAGGATTAACGCTAATTACGTTGAAGGAATGAACTAGAAGAACTAAAAACCTTTGCCCTCACCATCTCTCTATAAATTTGTGATGACCACAATATCATTTTCTTTTTACCATTTCCATTTCAATGCAATATTATCATGCTTTCACCTTTGCCTCTTATTTGACCCTATATGCATTTTTATAATGAACATATATTGGAATGTGAAATGTGTGATATTGTCATTAAAGCATTGAGAATTGTCAATGATTTCAAAGGTATCAGGAGCACAATGAACTCCCAATAATGTTGTGAAAAAAAAGAAAGAGAATAACTAGGTCACTATCACATCTAATGTGCTCCTCAAGGGTCATCTCGGTTGGACATTTAAACCATCATCTGAATAGACAAATGAAGGGTTGCCAACAGATCCTTTTCTAGTTCACCTTTGAAAATGATTGTGATCATATCTTCAGGGGTCATAGAGATACAAAAAAAATAAAAAAAAAATAAAAAAAAACAAAAAAATAAAAAAACAAAAAAAAAAAATAAAAACAAAAAAAAAATAACAACAAAAAACAAAAAAAGAAGATAAAAAGTTTTTCATATTCTCATACATCTGAGGCATGCACTACATAGTGCATTATTTTGATTTGCTAAGCCTTGACCTATTAAAGTCCAACATGTTGTTTTCAGTTAAACCAGTGCCTTATGCCCATTGTCATTTCCTTTTCAGGACTCCACACGCATTGCTTTCAAGTTTTCACGACAAGTCAGAGCCTTATGCTCATTGCCATTCAAATCAGAGCCTTACGCTCATTGTCATTCAAGTCAAAGCCTTATGCTCATTGTCATTCAAATCAGAGCCTTATGATTCAAGTTAGAGCCTTATGCTCATTGTCATTCAAATCAGAGCCTTATGCTCATTGTCATTCAAGTCAGGGCCATAAGCCCATTGCCTTTTCATTTTCAAGTCCTCGTATCCATCGCTTTCACTGCAAGTCAAGGCCTTAAGCCCATTACTTTTTCATTTCTGGGTCCTCGCACCCATCGTTCTCAAGCAAAGTCAAGGCCTTAAGCCTATTGCCTTTTTATTTTTGGGTCATTGCACCCATCGCTCTCGCGGAAAGTCAAGGCCTTATGCCCATTTCCTTTTCATTTTCGGGTCCTCGCACCCATCGCTCTAGCGAAAAGTCAGGGCCTTATGCCCATTGCCTTTTCATTTCCGGGTCCCCGCACCCATTGCTTTCATGGCAAGCCAAGGCCTTACGCCTATTGCCTTTTCATTTTCGGGTCCCCACACCTATCGCTTTCACAGCAAGCCCTGGCCTTATACCCATTACTTTTTCATTTTTGGGTCCCCGCACCCATCGCTTTCGCAGTAAGTCAGGGCCTTATGCTCATTGTCTTTTTTTTTCTGGGTCCATGCACCCATTGCCTTTAAGTTTTTTGTTAAACTTCAGCAAATACTCAACTTTATCGTTTTATCAAACTCCAACAGGTCTCTATAGCCATTGCCTTTAAACTTTCGGGTCTCCGTACCTATTGCCTTTAAGTTTCTAGGTCCCTGTACCCATTTCCTTTAGGTTTCTAGGTCCATATACTCGGACCTATACCTTTCGGGGTCCTCATACCCCACGCTTCTACCTTGTTCTTGCATTGATTCACACAGGAAAATTTTCACGGACAAAATTGAATCAATTCATTTGTTTCCCATTTATTTTAAATGTAAAGCAAAGGGGGTAGCCATTGATACCCAATTTTGTCCATAAAATTTTATTTTGTTGCTTAATCAATAATTAATAAATTTGTGATTTCCAAGTTTTATTTATTTCTTTGAATAATTACTTTTTATTATGTGTACAAAAAAATTAAAATAAAAATTAAAATAAAAAAATTATTTTTTAACAAAAAATAATAAATAATAAAAATGAAAAAAATTTATAATTAAAAAAAAAAAAAACAACGTATAGAAGATGTTGCTTGGTTGATTTTCTATTCTTAGCCTTTGTCTTATTCCTTTTGGCCATGCACCATACAACCACTTATCTATAACCACTCTCAATCATTTTTAACCACTCACAGACACCCACTCCCAATCACGTACCTACTCATACACATCCACTCTCAATCACACACAACCACTCTCACTCATTTTAACTACTCCTTCATAACTACTCCTCTCGTATAACCCTCACTCATCACAACTATGAAGGCCGAACATGTTTATCCTTTTTTTCACCACCATCTCCATACTCAACTCACTATCTTTTCCTTCAAACTCACCACCCTCCATCAACCATCTACATCCACCCTTTACGTTAACCACCAACCTTCACTTCATCCTTAGCCATCCCTCCATAATCACCATTACACATCAACTTCAACACCTTCCAACCTCCTCCACGTGAAGCAACCCTCAAACCGGGACCACCTCACCTTCCTCCATAATCTTCATCTTCCATTTTCACCACCCTTCCGACTTCACCATTTTTCAACTTAAGAAACCATTATCATCATCTTCCTCCCCACCACCCATAAGCTCCATAATCTTCCACTATCTCCATAATTATAATCATCTCTTAAACTACCATTAAACCAAGCCCCATCCTCCATAACCACCTAAAACCACCCACAATCACCATCGACCTTCCTTCCCACTATCTCTAACCATTATCAACCTTCAACCCACCACCATAAACCACCTTCAAACTCACCATCAACCCATCACCTTCATCCTCATCACAAATCACCTTCAACCCACAAGCCACCACATTCATCACCTCTCAACAACCAAGCCTCTACCATCAAAGCCACCACACACCCCACCAAGCAAAAGAACCACACCGCACGAACCCATTTGCCCAGCCAGAGCCACTGTGTGAAGCCGTTGCGCCTCTACTATCTCGTGAGCTCCATTCTCAAAACCCTTTTTTTTCTTTCATTCTCTATTTCGTTTTTTTACTCTCATACACCAAGTCTCTTTATTTCTTGATTTGCTATTTTTTTAAATTTTTTTACACTATTTTTTTTACTTGTTTGGGTTTGAGTTATTAGTCATCTTTTTATTTATTTATTTACTTATTATTTTGGATTGATTTGTGTTTACTAATTTAGGGTGTTATTACCTGTATTTTAATTTAACACAATCATTTTTGCATTGATGTATTAATCAAATTATTTAAAATTGGCCGACGATAGAAAAATTGGGAGAGGATCAGAGCGCTGATCAAATACACTCTTCCTGATGATCTTGAGGCTTTTATATTGGATCTTACCGGAAGCGCTGGTGAGGTCTAATCCCCACATTAAAACTAAAAATACAACCTTTTTTATAGACCAAAATAAAATAATATTTTTTGTAAAATAAAAATCCTTAAATAAAAGCAAATAATTTCATATAGTTTCAACATTATGATTGTGGTGAATTCAAAAACTCTTTTTGTTACTTTTCAAAAAAAATAATTTTTCCTTTGCAAAATTCCTT
The DNA here is from genome assembly GCA_029884605.1 of Ormosia emarginata. Lineage (NCBI taxonomy): Eukaryota > Viridiplantae > Streptophyta > Magnoliopsida > Fabales > Fabaceae > Ormosia > Ormosia emarginata. The sequence continues at coordinate 7,402,051 of JAQQTP010000038.1, read as the reverse complement.
TTAAATCATTTTCTACCTCATTAAAAATAAATATTTTGAGAATTCTTTTCCTTACAAAATCAACACAATCTCAATTCACCACTTTTATATAATATGTTGCAGGTTTAGAATTTGTTCCAAAATAATGACTATTGAGTCACTCATTCTATGTCTTAGTCATTTATCATTCTTGATCTTATGCTCGACAAAATGGGACATGTCAAAATAAAAACAAAAGACAATTCATTTTCTTTTTAAGGACCAATTTAATTAATCTCACAAATAACATTAGATTAAATAGGTAACCATTCTTAGAACGGACAGTATAGGGTGCTAATATCTTCCATATCCGTAATCAACCCCTGAACCTAAACTCTGAAACGTAGACCATCTTTTAGGTGTCCAATTGCACCATTCTATTTAATGGATAAAGCGATTGGTGACGACTCCCAACACCCCGAGGTCCTGACCTCCACTTCCTCTTTCTTTCAATTTCGTGGCGCCCTTTCGGGACGGTTACGATAGGCATGAAATGCCACTGAAATCAATCTTAGAAGTGGAGTTATTTGATGTTTGGGGGATAGATTTCATGGGTCCCTTCATACCATCTTTCAGTAATCAGTATATTTTTGTGCTAGTAGATTATGTGTCCAAATGGGTTGAAGCAGTGGCTTTACCTTCCAATAACTCCAAGGTGGTGCTAAATTTTTTAAGAAAAAATATTTTCACTCGCTTTGGGACACCAAGGGCAATTATCAGTGATGGGGGTTCATATTTCTATAATAAATACTTTGAGGCTCTCCTCTCGAAGTATAACATTAAGCACAAGGTTGCTACTACATATCATCCTTAGACCAGTGGCCAGGTTTGTCAAATAGGGAGGTAAAATGCATTTTAGAGAAGATTGTTATTCCAACTCAGAAAGATTGGTGAAAGCGGTTGGATGATGCACTCTGGGCATACTGTACAGCTTACAAAACACCGATAGGCATGTCCTCTTTCAGGCTTGTGTTTGGGAAAGCTTGTCACCTTCCTTTGGAGTTGGAACATAATGCTTATTGGGCTATAAAAATGCTCAATTTTGATTTGCAAGCTACAGGTGAGCCCAAGCTTCTTCAGCTTAATGAGTTGGATGAGTTTCGAAGTGAAGCTTATGAAAATGGCAAGATTTATAAAGAGAAAATGAAAAAGTGGCATGATAAGCGAATTTTGGAATGTACTTTTGAGTCGGGTCATTATGTACTTCTATTTAATTCTCGTTGAAATTTTTTTTTGCGAAAACTCAAATCCAAGTGGTCTGGTCTCTTCTTGGTAACTAAGGTGTTTGCACATGGAGCTGTTGAGGTTGAAGATATCAATAAGCAAAGAAAGTTCTTGGTGAATAGCCACCATCTTAAGAGATATTGGGGTAGCGATTTCAATCATGATAAAACCTCAATTACTTTGGCTAATCCTGCATTATTAGGGATAGAGTCAAGCCGACGACTTTACTTCAAGCGCTTCTTGGGAGGCAACCTAAGTTTTGACCCTTTATTCTAAAATTAATCTTTATATGTTTGTATTTTTCCATTTTTAGTTAATGAGTAGCAAAGTTTCACAACTGATTTATTAAACAAGTGCAGTTTTTGGGTGCTAGGGCTATGAAGAAATGATGCTACGGCAGCTAGAGAGTGAGCAAAGACGAAAATCAAGTTGTCAAGATCAAGGACTGGGCACTGTAGCAGTCACCAATCAGTGATGCGGCATTGACGGTGAAATTTTCTCGCAGAAACGCTAGGCTCTGGGCGCTGTAGTAGCCACTAGTCAGTGTTGCAGTACTAACGGTAAAATTTTCTCGTAGAAACACTAGGCTCTGGCTGCTGCAGTAGCCAAGTGGCCAGTTTTGCGGTGGTGGCTACTCTAAAAAAAATTGACACTTGGCGCAGTAGCAGCAAAAGGCCAATGCTGCGGCAGCCAGGCGCGGGCTGATGCCTTAAATATTTGTTGCGTCGTAGCACCCCTCATTCCCCCTATCTATTTTTTTTCCTTCTTCTTCATCTTTTTACACCCCCTCCAGCCACCTGAAATCACCATACCCTTTGAGCTCCACCACCCACCATTTTTCTTCCTCTTTACCTACCATACCCACCATATTCCTCTCATTTCCCTTCCAACTCATCACTATATACCCCAAATTACAGCATTTCTACTATAACCCACCATTACTCATCACCACCACTCTACTATAGCCACCATAGCCACCGCCGTTCATGTAACGCCCCAATTTTTAGAAAATATTCTCATGTATCTTGTTTTCTGTTTTTCATGCTTTTGCATGAATGACCGTTGTGTCCCTATTTTTCTCGTTCTTGAATTTTGTATGAAAACAACTACGATAATACAGTTCAAATTTTATTTGATCGTTTTACGTAGTTTGCTTCGAGACTATAAAATAAAAATTTTTCTCGAGCTCCATCAGTATTAATTTTTCTCGAAAGATATACAAATAAATAATACTGCTGGATATTTTATTTGAACGTTTTGGACGATTACCTACGTTGTGGGAAAAAACGGAAAATGACCGTTACGTCCCGAACGTCATCGTTTTCTCTGTTTTTGTCTGCTTTTAATTGTTTTCTTCTTGATTTAATGCCGTAAAAATACTGTCTGTGATTTTATATGAACTTTTTGTGCGATTTGCTCGAGGCAGAAAATAATATTTTCCTGGCCGGGAAAATCTTATTTGATTATTTAGAATTGGGGGATCTTACTTAACCCGATTCTCGAATGAGACTAAAAATAATCTTTTAATTTTTAGGATTTAATCATCAAATAAAATAATTTTATATTATTATAATATTATTTTATTAGTCAGTATATTTTAGTGACAGTGGACCCGGAAATATTATGCGGGACCCACAATTAGCAAAGCGGTTAGATCGGTAGTTTAATTAATCACCGTAGGCTGTAGAACTTTCCAGAACAAGCTGACTCAGCTAGCTGACTCAGCAGAGCATTTATTACGCAAGGTGACTAAGCCATGTGAGTCACCGGGAACCAACCAATGAGAATTAAGCTTGCTCACCAAGGCTTGATCTTGGCCTTTGATTCATCCAATGGCTTGATGAAGCCAAGCAAGGAGCCACCTTGCATGCCCTTAGAGAGCTACGGCCAAGTGAAGGAGGAAGGACCAAAAATCACTTTGTCTTCATCACTTTTCTCTCTTCTCTCTCATCAAGAACCCTAGCCACCATTTTTGTCCATTTTCTTCACCATATTCGGCCAAGACACAAACTACACCATCCAACCATCCAAAAATTTTTCTAACCAAGTTTCCTTAACCTAAACACCATTTTAAGAACCTTTGTAGTTGGAAGTTTCTTCAAATTCTTCCATCTAAGGCTTGGAAACCAACTTTGAAAGTTTTACCTAGAAGGTGAAATTTCATGCTTTTCTTTTCTCTCTTCTTTTTTCAAAGTTCTAAGCCATGATTTTTCCATGGTTTAGCTTCTTTTTCATGGTTAGTAACATGTAGGTTTTGTTTGAGATTTTTAGGTGTTTGGTGGAGTGAAAACCGTGACCTAGGAGGTGAGAAAGCAAGCTTTTTGTCTTCATTTAAGGTAAGAGGAAGACAATTCTTATCATCCCTTGATGGTGGTAAGAAGATGGATTGTTTGTAGAATCCATAAGGATTCTTGGTTGTGGTGTGTTTATTGATGTGTATTTGTTAATTTTTGTGGTTGCTAGTAGCTTAAGTGTTATGTGTTAGTAGCTTTCTTATTTGGTGATTGTAATAATTTTGCATGTCTATTAGCTTTTGAGAGCATGTCTACAAGCTTTAATTTAGGTTTTATGTGTTAGAAATATTTTGCATGTGTTAGAAATATTTTGCATATGTTAGAGATATAATGCATGTGTTAGAAATATATGATAAGCCATAGGATGTGAATAACATGTGTAAGATTGCATGAGTGTTCCAAAGAACACATTCCTTAGCTCACGGCAATGCCAAAGTGTGAGGACCAAAATGTTCTCTTGATTTTTCTAAAGTGTAACTTAATTAACCTAGGAGAATCAAGAAAGTTTCTAACATATTTGATCAAAGAAAATGCATTTAGAAATCAAATGGTAAAAACTTAGTATTTTGGGCCAACATGCCTAAAGGATTAAATTGACTATTGTTAACTATTTTCTAAAATGATTTAATGAACTTAGACAATATAATACATTTGGTAAGATTTAAAAGGTGAAAGACATTTTGGAAATCAAATGCAAAAGTTTTATGAAATTTGGCCAACATGCCACTATAGGTAATTATGATTCCTAAAACTTGATTCTAAACCTTTTTCAATTAAAAAGAAACAATACAAGTTAAGAAGAAATTTTCGATAATGATTTTTGAAGGAACCAATTGATTAGAAGTAAGTTTAAAGGGTTAAAATTTATAATTTTATCATTAGGAAGGAAATACAGTAATGTTAAGAAATTTTCTAACATATAGCTCACTTTAGGTTTTGAAGCATGTTAGAGATTTCAAAGAGAATTTAATGAAATGGTTAAAAATTAGGTAAATAGAAATTTTATGGAAAATTTAGAAAACCATTATTATAAGTTTATAAACAAAATATCATCAATTTTTAGTAAAAATGAACCTATAAGATAGTAACAATATCCTAATGACAAGATATGCGGTATGAAAAATTATTCAACGTAGTTTAAATGTACTAAGTACTATTTCTATCTGCTTAAACAAGTAATTTTAAAGGCATTCGAATAAGAAAATGGTTTAAAAATCCTACGCGATTGAGAAAACGTATTAAAATGCTACGCGATTTTAAAAACGTAAAAATATCTTTACCCGATTTTTAAACGTTTGTAAAACGACGAGATTTCAAAAACGCGATAAAATTTCTACGCGATTGACCGTTACTATATTTATTTTTCGCTGTCGGGAAAATGTGAACCCGTCTGTGCTTTTGAGGTTATTTCTCATTGCCGAGAAAATGTGAACCCGTGTGCTTTTTGCTATTGAGGGCATATTTTTATCTTGAGGGCATTTTCGTAATTTCATATATTTGGAATTATGTTTTGTCTTTATGCCAATTTTTGGTGTTTTGGTTGACGAGACGAATCACATCGTGTTGTCGATGCGATAAGTGTAGTGTAGTTTATTGTTCTAATAAACTTGGAGACTTTAGTGTACGGGATCCCACATGTGGACAGTTGGTAGCTCCGCTGGGCCGTGGTAAACCGATAGCACACTAATGTACTCGACATTCACTATATTTAATCAAGGTTTGTAAAGTCTAGTAGTACATTGCCTATAGTGCCACAACGGGAGATCAGAACTATACTACGCCCGGATGGTGGATTCCCAGTGTCGTAGGCTATTGACGCAACGTGTGATCGCGTAATAGTTGGTTGGGCAGCCGTGGTACTAATAGATTTTGCAAGTCATTCTCTCTGATATCTGTTTGGGTTTAGCTCCATGGAGTAGGGTTGTGTTTTGGTGTATTTGATTATATCTTGGATAATATTCCATTTTCTCTATTTATCTTTATCTGGTAATATCTTGGATATTCTTACATTTTCTCTATTTATATTTATCTGATAATTTATGTTAGTTGTCTATTTCTTATCTTATCTTATCTTATCTGTGAGATTGATTTATCTGTGTGATTTTCTTTATTTGTGTTATGTCTATGATGTTCTGAAACACTAGGATATCTAATATGAATTACTGTTATAGCTTCTTCATATTGTATGAACTGTGTAATTGTTATTTGTCGTCTTCTTATTGGCCATGTTGCGATGATTTTATGTTGTCTTACCTCTTTATTGTATGTGTCTCTTGTCTATTTATTTTATACGGTAAAGAGTTTGAAGAGGAAGAAGAGGAACAACCTCTTGAGATCGTGTATCCTGAGGAAGAGGAAGGTCAGCAAGCCGACGATCAGTTTTACGAGCAAGAACCATCCGATCATCCATATCCTCTGGATTGATTGTGTGGGATGGCGACGCCAGCATTTTTGGGATTCATAGAGCTGGTATTTCATGGAGGTGATCTGGCTTGGCATTTACGAGGAGATCGTGCTTCTGTTACCTATGCTGGACGTATGACAGTGATTCTACGTCATCAGTTTGATGGAGATCCGATTATGACGACGACGTTATTTCTGCACTTAGAGTTACCCTTATCCATTAGGCGTTATTGGGGTGCTGAAAACCCTGAGCCTAGTGAGATAAGCATCGTATCGACCGCGCGATCCCGTTATCGCCGTGTGTCGAGACATCCGGATATCTATCTCCCGATGATCATTTTCGGGACCGAGAGTGATCCATCCGAGGATTAGATAACCATGATGTTTTTTTTTTGGCGCGTCACAATAGTATGTACGTATATATTGACTCTTTTATTGCTTTCTTTACTGTTTTTTGTTTAAATAGTTGTAGTCTTAGTTGTAAATTATTTGTACAACTTATAACTTAACCATATGTATATTATCGGTGATGATGTTTTTTTTTTATTTCATATTTTCTCGCATTATCTTTTTATTATATATTTCTCTATCGAATTATTTTACAACCCGTAATAATATTTAACAAATGTTTCACAACTTGGGTAGATTTTATTTCTATTTATTTTATTTTCTTTTATGTGTGACATCCTCAAAAGGGGTGTTACATTAGTTGGTATCAGAGCCCAAGTTAGAGTCTTTTGGGGTTGTGGTTGGGTCTGCTTTTTGTTTGTGCTTTGTGTGATTCTCTCGTGATGTTTGTGATTTATATCCTTTTGGAAATATCCGTAAGGATGTATCTAACTTTGTTTTGTTATGTTTGAAGAAAGAAGATGGCTGGTAGAGGTAGAGGACGTCTAACGTAAATCGAGATGAGGACCCGATGTTGGTTGTCTTTGAGGCTATGCGGCAAATGGTCAAGTGATAACTCAAAGAAAATTTGAGAGCAAATTTCCAACAACAAGATGCTACCGCAGATGCCCTAAATTTATCCGAATTTAGGCGTCATAATCCGCCACAATTTAGAGGCGAGGTGGATCCGAGAAAGCGAGTCGGTGGATGCAAGATTTAGAGAGAATCTTTGAGGGGATGAGATGTACGATGAAAAGAAAGTAACTTATGCTTTGTTTTCATGCCGAGAGGAGATGCGTAACATTGGTGGAGAGGAATCCGCCGAGTGTTGCAAGTCAAGGGACCGAGATCACCTGGGAAGTGTTTTCTAATACTTTTCTCGGATAAATATTTTCCCGCAAGTGCTAGGCATGCCAAGGAAATGGAATTTCTTGGTTTGCGACAGGGAATATGACGGTGAATGAGTATGCCACGAAATTTGAGAGTTTGTCTCAATTCTCGATTATGCTCGGACACGACAAGATGATGTGTGGAGATGCAGGAAGTTTGAATCGGTTTAAGGGTGGAACCGAAACGAGGAGTGGTATCTTTAAGGATGACTCGCTTCATGCTTTGGTGGATGCTTGTGCTCGACTTGAGGAGTTAGAGCCATCTAGAGATAAGAGGAATCGAATTTTGGACCGACAAGGTTCCGTAGAGAGGTGGAGGTGGTAATGCAAATCGGTTTCAACGTAAGCCGTATACCAGCCAACAGAAGTCAATCTCAACGACCATCTGTTAGTGGAAGTGCAAGTGGTAGTGGAGCTGGACAGAGGGTGGCGTTTACGCCAACATGTTTTAAGTGCGGGAAGAAAGGTCATATTTCTCCCGAGTGTACAGTTAAAGGTACAGTTTGTTTCAATTGTAAGCAACCTGGGCACATATCAAAGGATTGTCCACAGCCGGAGAGAAAACCTGCTGTTCGGTATGTTAAAGCTAATCAGCAGAAATCTGGAAGTACTCAACCGAGACCTGGAGGACGAGTGTATACAATGATGGGATCTGAGATTTCTAAGTCTGATGATCTTATTCAGGGAGAAGGAGACATTGGAGGTAATCTTCTGACTGTATTGTATGATTCTGGAGCTACACATTCCTTTATTGCATATGATTGTGTAGAAAGGTTGAAGTTGCCTATATCTTCTCTGAATGTTATGTTGAGTGTATCTACGCCAACTGCTAAACCTGTAGTTACTTCTAAGATCTGTTTGGATTGTCCTATTGTTGTGAAGGGCCGTTTGTTTTTGGTTGATTTGATTTGTTTGCCTCTTATTGAGATAGATGTAATCTTAGGGATGGACTGGGTTATGTTCTAACCATATCCTCATAGATTGTGCAAAGAAAACTATAGTTTTTCCTAAGGAAGAAGAGTCCGGATTCTTAACTGCCGTTAAGGTCAAGTCTTTGTTGAGAAATGGAGCGCAGGATATCTCGATATTGTCTTCTCTAGAAGTTAAGAATGAGAAGGATGTGAATACTATTCCCGTTGTCAACGATTTTCCTGGATGTTTTTCCCGAAGATGTACTGGTTTACCGCTGAGCGGGAGATCGAGTTCTCAATTGATTTAGTACGGGAACAGTCCTATCTCAATTGCACCATATCGTATGTCGCCGGAGAGTTGGAGGAGCCGAAAAAGCAATTGGTGGAACTGTTGGAGAAAGAATTTGTACGGCCTAGTGTTTCCCCATGGGGTGCACCAAGTACTTTTGGTCAAGAAGAAGGATGGAACGTCACGACTTTGTGTGGACTATCGGCTTGAACAAGGTGACTATCAAGAATAAATATCCGCTTCCAAGAATCGACGATTTGATGGATCAATTGAGAGGAGCCGTGATATTTTCCAAGATAGATCTACGATCGTTATCACCGATTCGTGTAAAAGGGGAAGATGTGCCGAAAACGCTTTTCGAACTCGTTATGGACATTATGAGTATCGTAATGCCATTCGGGGTGACGAATGCTCCTGCTATATTTATGGATTATATGAACAGGATATTTCGTCCGTATCTAGACAGATTTGTCGTTGTCTTTATCGATGACATTCTGATCTATTCTCAATCGAAGGAAGAGCATGCTGAACATTTGAGTGTTGTTCTTCAGATTTTGAGGGAGAAGCAGTTGTATGCGAAGTTGTCTAAGTGTGAGTTCTGGTTGGAAGAAGTTCAATTTCTTGGTCACGTAATTTCTAAAGAAGGTATTGCGGTGGACCCATCGAAAGTGGAGACTGTTTTGACAAAGGGAAGAGACCTAAGACAAGAATGAAGTTCGAAGTTTTGTTGGACTTGCTGGTTATTATCGGAGATTTATCGAAGGTTTTTCCAAGATTGCTGGACCACTTACACAACTTACGAGGAAAGGTCAAGCTTTCGAATGGACAGAAGAACGTGAAGCTAGTTTTCAAAAGTTGAAGAAGAGGTTAACAACTCTACGCGGTGTTAATCCTACCAGATTCGACGAAATCTTTCGATGTGTATTGTGACGCTTCTTATCAAGGACTAGGATGCGTGTTGATGCAAGACCGGAATGTAGTGGCATATGCTTCTCGACAATTGAAGGTTCATGAGAAGAATTATCCTACGCATGATTTGGAATTGGCTGCGGTGGTTTTTGCTTTGAAGATATGGAGACACTTTCTCTATGGAGCAACGTTCAACATTTTCAGTGATCACAAGAGTTTGAAGTACTTATACGACCAGAAGGAGTTGAATATGAGGCAGCGAAGGTGGTTGGAATTTCTGAACGATTACGATTTTCAGCTTTTGTACCATCCTGGTAAGGCAAATGTGGTGGCTGATGCCTTAAGTAGAAAGATTATCAGTGTTTCTGCTCTGATGATCAAGGAAAAGGAACTCATTGAACAATTTAGAGATGAGTGGTCATTTGTTGAGTTGAAACCGGGGAAGATCTGTATTAACATGGTTACTATCTCGAACGAGCTGATGGAAGACATAAAGGAAAAGCAAAATGCCGATAAATTTTTGCAAGGAATAAGGGAGCAAATGAAACAAGGCGAGACACTAGAGTTCAAGGAAGGAACTGATGGAATTCTGAGATTTCGGGGTAGAGTCTGTGTTCCTCGTAATCGAGAGTTGAGAAGATATATTGTGAAACATGCCCATACTAGTCTATTGAGTATGCATCCAGGCATAACAAAGATGTATCAAGACTTGAAGAAGTTATTCTGGTGGCATGGAATGAAGGGTGATGTTGTTAGATGCGTGTCAACTTGCCTAGTTTGTCAAAAATCGAAAGTTGAACACCAAAGACCAGCTGGGATGTTGCAACCATTATCGATTCCAGAATGGAAATGGGACAGCATTTCTATGGATTTCGTTACTGGTTTGCCGAAGACAAAGAAAGGTCATGATGCAATATGGGTTATAGTTGATAGACTTACAAAATCAGCTCATTTCTTACCAATCAATATCAAATATTCATTGGAAAGATTAACCCAGTTGTACATCAGTGAAATTGTCAGACTACATGGTGTACCGACAAGTATAATTTCTGATCGTGATCCGAGGTTTACATCAAGGTTTTGGCGAAGTCTACAAGAAGCTATGGGAACTAAGTTACGACTGAGTTCAGCATATCATCCGCAGACTGACGGTCAAACAGAAAGAACTATACAATCCTTGGAGGATTTATTACGGGCTTGTGTTTTGGAACAACGGGGAAGTTGGGATGAATTTTTATCTTTGATAGAATTCACCTACAACAATAGTTTTCACGCAAGCATCGGAATGGCACCTTATGAAGCATTGTATGGAAGACGATGTCGAACTCCGCTATGTTGGTATCAAGATGGAGAAAGTATGACTGTTGGACCGGAGCTTGTGCAACAAACTACGGATAAAGTCAAGATGATACAAGAGAAGATGAGGACGACGCAAAGCAGACAAAAGAGTTACGCGGATAAACGAAGACGACCTCTTGAATTTGAGGAGGGTGAGCATGTGTTTCTGAGAGTTACTCCTACGACTGGTGTCGGAAGAGTAATTAAGTCTAAGAAGCTTACTCCTAAATTCATCGGACCATATCAGATTATCCGACGTATTGGCCCTGTAGCATATCAGATTGCTTTGCCGCCGTTTCTATCCAATTTGCATGACGTGTTTCATGTGTCTCGCCATTTAAGTATATGCCGATCCGACACATGTTATACAAATCGATGACGTCTGATTAAAGGAGAATTTGACTTACGAAACTTTACCCGTCGGGATAGAGGACGAGAAGGTAAAGCAGACTTCGAGGGAAAATGATCGAGTGGTGAAGGTTATATGGATGATGTGACGGTGAAGCTACTTGGGAACTAGAAGATAAAATGAAGGATCAAGTATCCTCATTTGTTTTGATGAACAACGAATTTCGAGGACGAAATTTTTATTTGTTGGGAGAGTTGTAACGCCCCAATTTTTAGAAAATATTCTCAATGTCTTTTTTCTGTTTTTCATGCTTTTGCATGAATGACCGTTGTGTCCCTATTTTTCTCGTTCTTGAATTTTGTATGAAAACAACTACGATAATACAGTTCAAATTTTATTTGATCGTTTTACGTAGTTTGCTTCGAGACGGTAAAATAAAAATTTTTCTCGAGCTATCTTTGTATTAATTTTTCTCGAAAGATATACACTAAATAATACTTCTTGGATATTTTATTTGAACGTTTTGGACGATTACCTACGTTGTAGGAAAAAACGGAAAATGACCGTTACGTCCCGAACGTCTTTTTTCTCTGTTTTTGTCTGTTTTAATTGTTTTCTTCTTGATTTAATGCCGAAAATACCGTCGTGATTTTATATGAACTTTTTGTGCGATTTGCTCGAGGCAGAAAAATAATATTTTCCGGGCCGGGAAAATCTTATTTGATTATTTAGAATTGGGGGATCTTACTTAACCCGATTCTGAATGAGACTAAAAATAATCTTTTAATTTTTAGGATTTAACTGTCAAATAAAATAATTTTATATTATTATAATATTATTTTATTAGTCAGTATGTTTTAGTGACAGTGGACCCGGAAATATTATGCGGGACCCACAATTAGCAAAGCGGTTAGATCGGTAGTTTAATTAATCACCGTAGGCTGTAGAACTTTCCAGAACAAGCTGACTCAGCTAGCTGACTCAGCAGAGCATTTATTACGCAGTGTGACTAAGCCATGTGAGTCACCGGGAACCAACCAATGAGAATTAAGCTTGCTCACCAAGGCTTGATCTTGGCCTTTGATTCATCCAATGGCTTGGATGAAGCCAAGCAAGGAGCCACCTTGCATGCCCTTAGAGAGCTACGGCCAAGTGAAGGAGGAAGGACCAAAAATCACTTTGTCTTCATCACTTTTCTCTCTTCTCTCTCATCAAGAACCCTAGCCACCATTTTTGTCCATTTTCTTCACCATATTCGGCCAAGACACAAACTACACCATCCAACCATCCAAAAATTTTTCTAACCAAGTTTCCTTAACCTAAACACCATTTTAAGAACCTTTGTAGTTGGAAGTTTCTTCAAATTCTTCCATCTAAGGCTTGGAAACCAACTTTGAAAGTTTTACCTAGAAGGTGAAATTTCATGCTTTTCTTTTCTCTCTTCTTTTTTCAAAGTTCTAAGCCATGATTTTTCCATGGTTTAGCTTCTTTTTCATGGTTAGTAACATGTAGGTTTTGTTTGAGATTTTTAGGTGTTTGGTGGAGTGAAAACCGTGACCTAGGAGGTGAGAAAGCAAGCTTTTTGTCTTCATTTAAGGTAAGAGGAAGACAATTCTTATCATCCCTTGATGGTGGTAAGAAGATGGATTGTTTGTAGAATCCATAAGGATTCGGTTGTGGTGTGTTTATTGATGTGTATTTGTTAATTTTTGTAGTTGCTAGTAGCTTAAGTGTTATGTGTTAGTAGCTTTCTTATTTGGTGATTGTAATAATTTTGCATGTCTATTAGCTTTTGAGAGCATGTCTACAAGCTTTAATTTAGGTTTTATGTGTTAGAAATATTTTGCATGTGTTAGAAATATTTTGCATATGTTAGAGATATAATGCATGTGTTAGAAATATATGATAAGCCATAGGATGTGAATAACATGTGTAAGATTGCATGAGTGTTCCAAAGAACACATTCCTTAGCTCACGGCAATGCCAAAGTGTGAGGACCAAAATGTTCTCTTGATTTTTCTAAAGTGTAACTTAATTAACCTAGGAGAATCAAGAAAGTTTCTAACATATTTGATCAAAGAAAATGCATTTAGAAATCAAATGGTAAAAACTTAGTATTTTGGGCCAACATGCCTAAAGGATTAAATTGACTATTGTTAACTATTTTCTAAAATGATTTAATGAACTTAGACAATATAATACATTTGGTAAGATTTAAAAGGTGAAAGACATTTTGGAAATCAAATGCAAAAGTTTTATGAAATTTGGCCAACATGCCACTATAGGTAATTATGATTCCTAAAACTTGATTCTAAACCTTTTTCAATTAAAAAGAAACAATACAAGTTAAGAAGAAATTTTCGATAATGATTTTTGAAGGAACCAATTGATTAGAAGTAAGTTTAAAGGGTTAAAATTTATAATTTTATCATTAGGAAGGAAATACAGTAATGTTAAGAAATTTTCTAACATATAGCTCACTTTAGGTTTTGAAGCATGTTAGAGATTTCAAAGAGAATTTAATGAAATGGTTAAAAATTAGGTAAATAGAAATTTTATGGAAAATTTAGAAAACCATTATTATAAGTTTATAAACAAAATACTGTCAATTTTTAGTAAAAATGAACCTATAAGATAGTAACAATATCCTAATGACAAGATGCGGTATGAAAAATTATTCAACGTAGTTTAAATGTACTAAGTACTATTTCTATCTGTTTAAACAAGTAATTTTAAAGGCATTCGAATAAGAAAATGGTTTAAAAATCCTACGCGATTGAGAAAACGTATTAAAAATGCTACGCGATTTTAAAAACAGAAAAATATCTTTACCCGATTTTTTAAACGTTTGTAAAAACGACGAGATTTCAAAAACGCGATAAAATTTCTACGCGATTGACCGTTACTATATTTATTTTTCGCTGTCGGGAAAATGTGAACCCGTCATGTGCTTTTGAGGTTATTTCATTGTCGGGAAAATGTGAACCCGTCATGTGCTTTTTGCTATTGAGGGCATATTTTTATCTTGAGGGCATTTTCGTAATTTCATATATTTGGAATTATGTTTTGTCTTTATGCCAATTTTTGGTGTTTTGGTTGATTTGAGACGAATCACATCGTGTTGTCGATGCGATAAGTGTAGTGTAGTTTATTGTTCTAATAAACTTGGAGACTTTAGTGTACGGGATCCCACATGTGGACGAGTTGGTAGCTCCGTTTGGCCGTGGTAAACCGATAGCACACTAATGTACTCGACATTCACTATATTTAATCAAGGTTTGTAAAGTCTAGTAGTACATTGCCTATAGTGCCACAACGGAGATCATGAACTATACTACGCCGGATGGTGGATTCCCGGTCGTAGGCTATCGACGCAACGTGTGATCGCGTAATAGTTGGTTGGGCAGCCGTGGTACTAATAGATTTTGCAAGTCATTCTCTCGATATCTGTTTGGGTTTAGCTCCATGGAGTAGGGTTGTGTTTTGGTGTATTTGATTATATCTTGGATAATATTCCATTTTCTCTATTTATCTTTATCCGGTAATATCTTGGATATTTTTACATTTTCTCTATTTATATTTATCGATAATTTATGTTAGTTGTCTATTTCTTATCTTATCTTATCTTATCTGTGAGATTGATTTATCTGTGTGATTTTCTTTATTTGTGTTATGTCTATGATGTTCTGAAACACTAGGATATCTAATATGAATTACTGTTATAGCTTCTTCATATTGTATGAACTGTGTAATTGTTATTTGTCGTCTTCTTATTGGCCATGTTGCGATGATTTTATGTTGTCTTACCTCTTTATTGTATGTGTCTCTTGTCTATTTATTTTATACGGTAAAGAGTTTGAAGAGGAAGAAGAGGAACAACCTCTTGAGATCGTGTATCCTGAAGAAGAGGAAGGTCAACAAGCCGACGATCAGTTTTACGAGCAAGAACCATCCGATCATCCATATCCTCTGGATTGATTGTGTGGGATGGCGACGCCAGCATTTTTGGGATTCATAGAGCTGGTATTTCATGGAGGTGATCTGGCTTGGCATTTACGAGGAGATCGTGCTTCATTACCTATGTTTGACGTATGACGGTGATTCTACGTCATCAGTTTGATGGAGATCCGATTATGACGACGACGTTATTTCTGCACTTAGAGTTACCCTTATCCATTAGGCGTTATTGGGGTGCTGAAAACCCTGAGCCTAGTGAGATAAGCATCGTATCGACTGCGCGATCCCGTTATCGCCGTGTGTCGAGACATCCGGGATATCTATCTCCCGATGATCATTTTCAGACTGAGAGTGATCCATCTGAGGATTAGATAACCATGATGTTTTTTTTGGGCGCGTCAGCGTATGTCTGTATATATTGACTCTTTTATTGCTTTCTTTACTATTTTTTGTTTAAATAGTTGTAGTCTTAGTTGTAAATTATTTGTACAACTTATAACTTAACCATATGTATATTATCAGTGATGATGTTTTTTTTTTATTTCATATTTTCCGCATTATCTTTTTATTATATATTTACGTCTATCGTGAATTATTTTACAACCCGTAATAATATTTAACAAATGTTTCACAACTTGGGTAGATTTTATTTCTATTTATTTTATTTTCTTTTATGTGTGACATCCTCAAAAGGGGTGTTACAGTTCAAGCTTCAACCATCACCGCTACCCACGGTTTCTTCTATTATAAGCCCAAACACCATTTTCGTTTCACTTCCCCATCCACCACCACTCATCACCATCACTCCACCCACCGGAAAACCACCATGGCCGCCACCCTTTGAGCTCCATTTTCCATCATTTTTCTCACCTTCCTTCCACTCTTTCATTTCCCCCACCATATAAAACTACCCACAAACCGCCATAACCCACCTTGTTTAATGGGTCCCAAGCATTCAAGAGTTTCATCCAGAGCTTCATCAAGTGCTTTATTTGATGTTTCAAAATTTGTGTCCACTGATTCAGAGCATCGCTTCCAATCTGGTTTGGTGTGTAAAAAATTTGTTTCGGAGCAGTGTATGTGTGTCAGTGCTCATAGATATAGGGACCTATGTGTTGTTATTAATTCTAGGAGGTGGAATAATTTCTGTACTCACTCAGGCCTTGCAGTGTTGCCCGTTGTGCGGGAATTTTATACAAATGTTATGGAGCACACTGATAGTTTTGTATTTGTGTGGGGTAGGCAAGTTTATTTTTTTGGTGAGGCTATTAACCACGTTTATGAGCTTCCCGATATCCTTGACGATGACTACAGTTAGTTGAGCCAGGGAGAGGTAGATTTGGATGCTGTGTTGAACACAATTTGTGTTCTAGGAACTGCATGGCGGCTCTCTAATGATAATCCCTGTTCCATTTTGAAGGGTGATTTGATGTCGATGGCACGTGTTTGGTTGCACTTTGAGTTAGCCCGCCTGTTACCTAGTCTGCATTCTACTTCAGTTACAATGGAGCGGGCTATACTTCTATATGCCATCATGTCTGGTGTGAGTATTGATGTGGGGCGTTTAATCCATGAAGCGATATTGCACACTGCCAATAGCCGTGGTGAAGGTATATGGTATCCTTCTCTAATTACTTCACTTTGTGAGCAGGCAGGGGTCCAGTGGCATTCTACTGAAGAAGTTCTTCCAACAAAGGCCCCTACACACTTATTTCTCGCATTTTGAGTAGAGTTGATGGTTCCTCTACTGGTGCAAGTTCTTCTGCTACGCGACCACCTATTATGTGTCACCCACCTCCACCTCGTCAGACTCCATTGTCTACACATGCGCAGCTGGCTCAGGTGAATTTACGGCTTGATTATTAGATGTCTTGTATTACCACTCTTGAGCAGATGATGTAGCTATATGCTATTCAGCTAGCTGGGGGCAGATATGACCACATTTCCTACTTTTCCTCCCCCACCTTTGGAGTTGGATGATGGCAGCGAGGATCCAACTGTTGATTAGTTGACTTTACCTGGGAGGTTGCACTTTCTTATTTTATTTTCTTTTATTTATTTTATTTTTTATTTACTTGTTGTTTGTTAGTTTCATGATTGGCACATTGAGGACAATGCACTATTTAAGTTAAGGGGTATTTCGTTCTTGTAATTTGTTTGTTGTTTTGTGTGCATGATTGATTTTTAGCTCCTATAATAAAATTGAATCATTTATTTTGCTTGACTTTTGAGAACACAAAAGATTGTTTGAGGTGTGCTTAGTTTTGTTGTAATTGGTTTGGTTAAGTTAAGTGGCCTATAAAAATATTTCCACTTAGTCTCTTGCTTTGAGATGCATGTTTGTTTAGAGAATGTTTATGTAATTTGTGCTCTCTATTTGCGGGATCTTATAATAATTGTGATGCTCTCTTGAGGTGAAATCCTAGGTGTGATATTAGAATTTGGATATGATTTAGGTAGTTTTTGGATCGTTTGTACCTTTCAAGCCTACCATTGTGATATACATCCTTAGTACCTCTTTTGAGCCTTGTGATGCATAAGCCTTTTATTCTATTAAGCCATGACATGATTAACTTGGATAAACCTATTTTTAATTGTCAAACCTTATTGTGTTTTGGGTATTATGTGGATGCATCTACTTTGGGTCTGGACATTATTTGATTATATTTGAGGGTGTCTCAATTTTGTGTTATAAAAAGCATTTGTTTTGAATGTGTAAAAAAAAAAGAAAAAAAAAGAATTAAAAGAAAAAAGAGAAAAGAGAAATGAAGCAATGCAAAGAGTTAAAAGTAAAGAGAGACACCAAAGTCAAAAGTTTAGAATTTTTATGGAAAGATCATTTGTAAAAAAAAATTGATGTATCTTGTGATACCAACAATTTTTGTGATATCCATCCATTTGTTCATAGCCAAGTACCCTGGCCTAACAATACAAGCTTGAAAGTCCTTCTGATATGAGTTTTGGGGTCATGCCTACGTTAGTGGAGAGAGAGTGAAAATAAAAGTTGTGAGGTTCATGTATTTTGGTGAGTATCATTTTGCATAAGCTTATCTGGATAACATGCAAATCTTTGCTAAGAACTAATACACACAAACACGAGAAACTCAACTTAGCTCCTGATTTGTGGCTGACAAGCGTTGAACTCAATCAAAATTGTAACCAAGTTATGCCTATGGCTTATAGCATAGGAAACAACATTGGATCGTCTCTCAAAAATTTTAGTTGCAATTTAATCAATCAAGTCGAGATTGGGGCATTGGCAAGATTAAAAACGCATAAATAGAAACTGAATTCAAATTAAAGGATAAAACATAATTAAGAAAATAACCAATCCAAGAGAATTAACCAATATTGATTTTAATCCATCCTTGATTATTATAGGTCCATCCAATTATCAATCAAGTCCTTGGTCTTATATCACTTCAAGACGCCTCTCAATGATCCACGGATCTTCTACTAGAAACGTTTCTAGATTTCAATTAATTAAGGTTAGACAAATTAAGTATTCATCCAAAACCCAAATTAACTTAAAAGCCAAGATCCAACCAAGTTAAACATTTCACCAAACATCTTCAATGCCTTGTTTAATCTATGAGTTCATCTCTTTGCACATGATAATTAAGCAATTAACAAATGAAAATTCTAATTAAGTAACCAGAATTAACAAAGAGAAGAAGAAGAAAAGAAACTTGATTACTAGATGAATGAAAACAATTAAAGCAGAATCTCAAGATTAAGCATCAAGAATTGTTCAATCTCTTGGATTGATTTAAAGGCCCTACCCCTTCATGAGAAGGGGAGAACTCAGAAAAATAAAAGAAGGAAAAACGAAAATCTAGAGAAAAGGAAAAGGAAGAGAGTTCTAGAGAGAAGGAAGAAAAATGTTAAAATGAAGGTGCCTTAATTTCTGACTTCTAACCCCCTAAAATAATCCCTATTTTGGCTCCCATAATTAAAAACTCATTACTTACAAAGTTAGGTTCATTATGAGTAATTGAGCCAAAACCCCATACAATTTGGAGATCTATAACTCAAGTTATAGACAAAACAATATCAAAGGGTTTCCTAAACTCGTATTCTGACTTCTAGGCCCAATTAGGTCTACTAGACATCCAATTGAGACTTCAATCTCCATCAAAGTTGTAGAGCTTCCTCTTAGCTTTCCTACAAGATAAAATTCATAATTTTTAGATATCTAGAACTCAAGTTATGACCGAAATACAGAAACATTGTCAAAACTCATTAATGCTGGAAAAAAATCAATTAGGCCCAATTTGAGCTCAAACTCAAAAAACATGACCAAGCTCAATCAATTAAGAATATAAAGAGTGTAAATGACTAAACATGAGGGTTTATTAATGTATAAAATATATGATTATCAAATTCTCCCACACTTAGCTTTTTTGCACTCTTGGGCAAACACAAAAGACTAAAATAAGGGCACAAGGGATCAACAAAAAGACTCAAATTCCAATGACATTCAAGAATGTAAAAGTTTACAAGCAAGAAGAATAAGAAAAAGTTGAAGGGATCATAACATTCATGAGTTAACATTTTTTCACATCTCAATCAACAAGCAAGGTAGCTTTAAATTGAAAAGCATGAATAAAAAATGATAGATCCTCACAAGATGCACTCTCAACCCCTCAAGTGTTTACAAGGTAAGTATTTCACTCAATTGAACCCATGAAAATTACACTACCATACGCTTGCTTATCTTCTACTTCTCCACTACCAAACAAATGCACACAAAAAATGAAGAGGACTTTATTCAAAGTTGTAATGGGGCCAAGGTAAGGGAATGACACAATATAGATATGACAAACTAAACACTTAAGAGAATAAAAGAGTAATGTGGAGGAACTCAAATGACAAGTTACAAGCATGAAATTTTACCCCCCAAAATCCATATAATGCACATTCTCTTTACATATTTCTTCTCTTATTTAATTTTTATTTTTTCTTTTACAACCTTTCTTGCATTTATTCTTTTTCTTTTCACTTCATATTTTTTATGATTTTCATTTTTTTTTCAAGAATCACCTTGCATATTATACTTCAATTTGCACAACCCCCACACTTGAACTATTAATTGCCCACAACAAGCAAAAGAGCTCTTCCAATGAAAATGAACCAATGCTCTCTCATTCTCTAAGATAAGGTAAAAATATGATTTTTCACACAAGGCATATAATGAGCTAAGACAAAGAATAGGCAAATAGGCTCAAAGGGGTTAATCAAAGGGAAATAATGCAAGGTTGGCTATTTGGCACAAAGTAGTTAATTAAGAAAAAACATCTCAATCATGTTTATGCATGCAAGTGAAATATAGCCTAAAAAGAATCAAAGTAAGTTCTAGAGTGATCAATTGACATGAGTGAAATTCATACAAGAAAGAAGAGAATGGTGCAATGTTAAATCCACTAATAGGCTCAAAATCTCACAAGATATGAATCCATCAAACTCAATCCACCAATTCAAACATCCACCACCAAGCATGTCAAATTCAAGAAGGAAGAAAATTCATTCAATCATGCTATGGAACCTTAAATTTTAATTGTCTCAAACACTTAAACTTCACAAACCTCAACACATCATTGGAAAAACAATTAAAAATAGAAACACATTTAAAAAAATAGAATACAGAATTTAAAACAACAAAAATAGAAAATAAAAAATAAAAAAAAGAAAAAAAACAACAAAATTTTACATCGAAAAAAAAAATAGAAACAAAAATCGAAATACTAGCCAAATGCAATAATAGTAGAATTTAGAACAACAAAAAATTTAAAAAAAAATAGAATCAGCAAATTATGCAGAAACAACAGAAACATCTTCATGATAAAATCTCTCCCCCATACTTAAATTTTGCATTGCCCTCAATGTAAAGCTCAAAAATCAATAGCAAATATCAATAACATCAACAAATATGAGACAAACAAAATAAAAGAAAGGAGAAAGAAACATCCTTATCAAGTGGGGAGGCTTCCACCAAGGTCCCATTGCTTGAAGTGGAATAACCAATGTATGCTTAAAGTATCATGAAAGCATCCACCGGGGTCCCATTAACCTTCTTTAATTTTCTTGGCTTCACCACTAGAATGCAATGTGTTTACTTCATCAACTTCATTTTCCTTGTTTATGTTGGACCATGACCCAAAAACAAAATCCACTGCAGTAGTGACCGTCATCTGGTGCTCTTTTCCTTTCTTTGAAAATTCTTCAATGGCTTTTAACGCCATCTCCCCTTGTGTTTTAGAGTCTATAACTGCATCAAGAACATTACTGATAGAACTATTATGATCAAAACAGCATCCTATCTCCTAAACAAAATCATCATCATCTCATCACTATACAATGTAGAAATTTCAAAACATGCAAATAACATATATCATATCACCATCATAATTAGTACATGAGTGGCAATTGATAGAATTATTAAAACCAATAAAATCAGAAAATTCATCACACAACTCATTGGAAGTTTCCTCAAACTCAACTAAATCAGCAAGTATATCAATATGAAAAACAGAATGCTCCTCCATGGGATGCTTCATAGCATCAAAAATGTTAAACTGAACAATAGAGTCTCCAAACTGATAACAATATATTTTATACATTTTATAACCCTCTCACTAGGCTTCTTAAGGTTCAATTAGGTTTAATTAAGTTAGTTTTGTCACATTCTATGATATTGGACCTAATTGGATCATTGAAAGAATTATTGTATGAATTAGCCTTAATTTATCTCTTCGACAATGTTCAGTAAATTGGCTATAATTTGAGTTATATATGTCGAATTCATATGATTTTAGTCTTGTAGGAAAGCTAAGATAATTTTCTACAATTTTCATGAGACTTCAAGAGCCATATCATAAGCTTGGATAACTCAAATTGGAGTTGAAGTAAGAACTAGAGTGCTGATCCTGACAGCTTGACCTCTGTGTACTCATCAAACCATATCTCAGGCTATAGGAATGATGATGGCCTGAAATTTTGATAGTTGATATTTAAGATCCAAATCTACAACTTTCATGAAGAACACTTTTCGATATTCTGAGGTCTAGTAGGTCATATTGGGCTTGCAAGTCAGGACAGATGAGCTAAAATTAGGCCTAAGTAGTTGTAATGATTGGGGTCATATCTTAGGTTGTAAGAGGCCAAATTGGATGGTTCAAATGGGCATTTGATAGCCAAGACAAAGACCTACAACTTTCATGAAGGACACTTTATGAAAATCTGTCGGTAAGCGCAAGTTTGAAACCAAATTATTTTATACAAGTGAAAACAAGCATTTTTTGGCAATCATCTACCTACTCCTTAATCATCCACCCACTCCTTAATTATCCACCCACTCTTTGTCCCACTCATTGTCATCTTTTACTTGTGATGCTCTATAAAAGGTAGCCTTGGCTGCCTATTTGGGTAATCTTAGTTCTAGATCAAGATCATATTTATGTTATTTACTTGTTGTAATTTTCTTTTGTTGTAAATAGAAGTTATGATCATCTTCTTCTTCTTCTCTTTTTCTTTATTCTTGCTTATAGGCAACTAATTTTCATCTTGTTTAGGTGAAGGGGTGAAGCTTTTGGTAATAAAATAATGTTAAATTAATTTCTTTCTTGTGCTTAAATGATATATTATCAAGTGGACATTATATGTGTTGTATTTTGTTTCCAAACAAATTAGAAGTCCTCCTTGTAAAATGGAGTTCTTGATTCATTGTAGACAAGTAGTTTGGCACAATGAATGCTTGAACCCATTTATAAGTGTTGGTGTTGGTAATAATTAAAAGAACCATAATATAACTACGTATATAATTCTAAATAGACTTTGAATGTTTTATTTTCCGATGGAAAGAGAAGAAGTGATGTGAAGACTCCGTATTGTGCGTGGATTTCAATTGAGTTATAAAAAGAATTAATATTGTCCTTAATTTATTATCAAAAGTATATCTCCTAGCCCAAACAAGTTCTTTAATTTAGTTGTGAACAAGTTTTAATATCTTTATTGTTGTGACAAAGTCTTTCCTTACCTCAAAGAATATTTCTTCATCAATTCTCTGTGGATCAACCTCGGACTCCCGAGAAATTTATTACTTGACACAACCTGCAGTTGGGTTTGCATCCTTTAATCCACATCACAAACTCTATGGACAGAGTTCTTGCATGCACATCTATTTTGATCCTTGCTGTTTTGAAGAAATACCTCCCTAACATGAGTGGGGCCTTGTGGATGATGACTCCCCTTCCATCTCCAGAATATAAAAATCTGTAGGAAAAATCAATTCATCAACCTTAACCAACACATCTTCAATCAACCCAACTGGTTGTGCAGTACTTCTATTAGCTAACTAAATCACAACACCTATAAAATGCAAATGGCCAAGTCTAAGAGAATTAAAAACAGACATATGCATTACATTAATAGAAGCACATAAATCTAGCATGACATACTTAAATTTGTAATTGCCTATAACACATGGAATTGTAAAAGTCCCTAGATCCTTGCATTTATGAGGCATAAGATGAATGAGAGCTGAAACATTTTGGCTCATATTGATTCTCTCATTACCCTTCAGCCTCCTCCTTTGGGTGCATAATTCCTTAAGAAACATGGTATATTTTGAGATTTGCTTGATTGCATCCAACAATGGAATATTGACTTTTACTTTCCTGAAGGTCTCTTCAAGAAGCTCTATATCATTCTTAGCCTCATCTATCTTTTTGGTTTCAATGACTCTCTATGTGAAGGGAAGAGTTATGGTAGGTGGTTGCGGCTCATCAACAACTGCTAATTTCTTCTTATCCTCAGATTTTTAGATAGAATTTGATTTCTCTTCTGGTTGTTGCTTGCTTGCAGGTTGAGGTTCAGTTGGTGCTTGTACAGACTTGCCAGACCTCAGTATAATGGCACTCACATTCGGATTGGGAGTTGTTTGGGAAGGAAGTTGGCTCGACCCTTGACTTGTAAGCTCACTCACAATGGTAGCCAACTACCCAATCTGAGTATGTAGATTTTGAATGGTGGCATTGACATTCTGCTAGAACTGAATGTTGTTTGTGGCCATTTGTTTCATCAAGTCCTCAAAGGAAGGCTCAGATTTTGTGACTGCTAGACTTAGCTGCTACAGTATAGGTTGCTGGAATTTCTTACTTGGTAGCTGGAATGGTCGCTGGTTTTGCAATGGTTGCTGCAAAGACTGTTGTGATGCTGCATTGCCATATCTAAGACTCAGATGGTCTCTCCAGCTGGGGTTATATGTGTTGAAGAATGGATCATATCTCTATTGCTGCTAGAATTGAGGTTTATTAGGAATGACACTAGTTGCTACAACAACAGGGTAGGCTTGGTTGGAAGAATTCTCTTCCTGAAGTGTTGGACAAGCGATGGAAAAGAGCAAATTCCACATACAGTTGCAGTCATTTGCATAGTTGGTTGCTATCTCACTGCTAACTGTCTCACTAAAAAGGTCAATTCATCAAGTCTATACTCCATTCTCTGTTGATCAACATTGGATACATGAAGCTCATTGACTTCTCATTCAAGTGCCAAATTGTTGAGTGTTATCTACCATGTTTGCTATCAAATCTCTTACTGTAGTAGGGGTTTTATCCACTAAGGGACCTCCACTCGCAGCACCCACCATGCTTCTGTCCATTGGCATCAGTCCCTCATAAAAGTACTGGATCAACAACTGATCACTGATTTGGTGGTGTGGACAACTTGAACACAACTTTTTGAATCTCTCCCAGTACTCATGCAAAGTCTCACTAGAAATCTGTCTGATGCCACATATGTTTTTCCTAATTGCTGCAGCTCTAGAGGCAGGGAAAAACTTCTCTAAAAATAGTTTCTTCATATCATTCCAGCAATTCACAGAATTTGGTGAAAGATAATAAAACCAGTCCTTGGCTGCATTAGCAAGGGAGAAGGAAAATGCCCTCAACTTGGTGTATTCTTCATGGATGCCTTGAGGTCTCATGGTTGAGCACACAACATGGAATTCCTTATGATGCTTATGAGGATCCTCACCTACAAGTCCATGAAACTTAGGCAACAAATGGATTAGTCCAGACTTTAGTTCAAAGTCAACATCAATCTCAAGATACTGAATGTATAATGATTGATAAGTAACATCAGGGGCAGCCAATTCTTTAAGAGTCCTATTATGCATGTTATCAGCCATGGTTTCAAAATCACCTAAGCTCTCAGATTCGATGATAGATTCAGTGACAGATTCAATGTCATAATTAAATTTAGAAGCAATTTGTCTAAGCTTACGAGCTCTTATCAATGCATGCAAAGTCCTATCAATCTCAGGATCAAAATCAAACAAATTATCAAAATCAGATCTAGTCATGCACCAATCAGGGCTAAAGAGGTGTTAGAATGCCAAAAACTCAAGAACACACAAATTTACACTACAGAAATGGCTAGAAAAAAAAACATATTAAAAGAATTTTAAAAATCATAAGACCACCACAAGATGAAAACTACACTTTTTTAAAAAAAATTGTCATGCGGAGAAAATATTTCAAAAATGGAAAAAATGGTCTAAACGATGGAATTTGGCCAAAAAATGACTATGTAGGCATATATGGACCCCTAATCACTGAATTTTTTCTATTTTCTGGCAAAAAATTAGGTTATTCTGAGATACCAAAATAACTACTTTAATTACCTTTATATCCCTAGTTTGCTCAAAAACCCTACCAGATGATGGAATTTGACTAAAATCTAATGGGATAATCCTATAGGATTTCTTTGCTTAGAATGGTGATTTAACCTTGGGGACCAAGGCTCAACTTAAAACTTCACAGCCAGAATTACACTAGTATCCCTTGCACCAAAAAAAATCAGAAAATGGTGAAAAAGTGCTAGTAGGGTATGAAATAGTATTATGTAGTTAGAAACACGTCCAAAATGATTGAATGACACTTACAAAGAGATCTTGCAATGCAATTATCAATAAGGCCAGCAAAAGGATACTTAACAATAGCAAAAAGTAATGGAATAGTAACCAAGCAGCAAAATTGCAATGCAACAGGTAATTGGACAATTGTGTTAGTGTTATAGCAGAATTATGAATTGTGTTATGTTATGCAATGCAGTTGTAACGAAATCATGCAATGTACAGGAACAGAATGCAATGCAATGTAGCAAAATCCAATGCAATAGTAACGAGAATTATGCAACAAAATGCACCAGAATACAAAATGTAGCAGAGTTGTGCAATTGAAAAAGAGTTAGTAATGACACTTAATATGATCAAATTAAAACTAAAGATTCCCTGGCAACGGCGCCAAAATTTTGACGAGCGTTGAACTCAATCAAAATTGTAACTGAGTTATGCCTATGACTTGTAGCAAGAAACAACACTAGATCATCTCTCAAGGATTTTAGTTGCAATTTAATCAATCAAGCTAAGATTGGGGGGTTTGGCAAGATTTAAAATGCACAAACAAAAACAGAATTCAAATTAAAGGATAAAATATAATTAATAAAACAATCAATCCAAGAGAATTAATCAATCTTGATTTTAATTCATCCTTGATTATTATAGGTCCATCCAATTATCAATCAAGTCCTTGGTCTTAGATCACTTCAAGATGTCTCTCAATGATCCATGGATCTTCTACTAGAAACGCTTCTAGATTTTAATTAATTAAGGTTATAAAAATTAAGCATTCATCCAAAACCCAAATCAACTTAAAAGCCAAGATCCAACCAAGTTAAACATTTCATCAAACACCTTCAATGCCTTGTTTAATCTTTGAGTTTATCTCTTTGCACATGATAATTAAGCAATTAATATATAAAAATTCTAATTAAGTAACCAGAATTAACAAAGAGAAGAAGAAGAAGAGAAACTTGATTAATAGATGAATGAAAACAATCAAAGCAAAATTTCAAGATTAAGCATCAAGAATTGTTCAATCTCTTGGATTGATTTAAAGGCCCTACCCTTCCATAAAAAGGGGAGAACTTAGAAAAATAAAAGAAGGGAAAACGAAAATCTAGAGAGAAGGAAGAGGAAGAGAGTTCTAGAGAGAAGGAAGAAAAGTGCCAAAATGAAGGTGCCTCAGTTTTTGACTTCTAACCCCCTAAACTACTCTCTATTTTGGCTTCACATAATTAAAAATCCATTAATTACAAAGCTAGGTCCATTATGAGTAATTGGGCCCGAATCCCATGCAATTTGGAGGTTTACAACTCAAGTTATAGATAAAATAACATCAAATGGTCTCTGAACTCATATTCTAACTTCCAGGCCTAATTAGGTCTACTAGACATCCGATTGAGACTTTGAGCTCTTATCAAAGTTGTAGAGCTTCCTCTTAACTTTCCTACAAGGTAAAATTCATAATTTTCATATATCTAGAACTCAAGTTATGGCCGAAATACATAAACAGTATCAAAACTCATTAATGCTGGAAAAAATCAATTAGGCTCAATTTGAGCCCAAACTCACAAAACATGACCAAGCTCAATCAATTAACAATATGTAGAGTGTAAATGACTAAACGTGAGAGTTTATTAATGTATAAAATATGTTATTATCAGTGGCTGAGTGAAAACATATTAGGATGATATTTCTGAATATTGAGATGTTAAGTGAATGTGATGATTGTTTGAGGACTAAGCTGAGAATCTAATTTGTACAAGCTGATGAAATTAATTTGATAAATCTTGAGTGTTGCTCACTATTGTTCTTTTGCTCGAGGACTAGCAAAAATCTTAAGTTTGGGGGTGTGATAACTCTATGAAAGTAGAGTTATTTGAACTTTATTTGATATTTAAATTGTGCTAAATCCTTGTTTTATTATCATGATGAACATTGAAACACTTTTTCTTTGTCAAGTTGAGTAAGGTTATCCATCTTCGATTATCTATGATTATATGTGATGAATTTGAATGATTTCTTTATCATAGTGCTTCGATCTTAATTACTGAGTTTCTTTCTACTGATGGAAAGGTAAAAAAATCATGGAAAAACATGAAGAAAAAAGCAAGAATTAAACCTGAGAAGAAGAGGAAATCATTAACATGTCAGGATAGCACAAGCTCCTGGCTGCCATGGCATTATAATGCTTAGTGTCGTAGCAGCCAGTGAGGAAGGAGAGTTCCAAGACAACACAAGCTACTGGTTGCTGCGGCGGTACTCATTCCAATGCTGCGGCGGCCAGATACTATGATTAGCATCTGTTCAATTTTGTAACAGCTGAAATAAAATGTTATTTAATAAAAGGTTGTTCTAAGCTAAAAAGACATGAAAAAAAGGACTAAAAGAGGATTTTTGGAGGAGGAATCTTGAAGGAAACAAAGAGGGAATCGAGATCGGAGTCTTGGATTCATCGTCTACAACTCTGTATTTACAGTTTTTCTGAATTTTTTAGTTTTTATGAGAACAACTGTTTCTGAATTGTTATTGTTGTTCTCAATGTATGCCATGAACTGAATTTTATTTCTAGGATTGTAATCGAACTTCTCATGTCATTCAAATCATTAGTTTGTTGAATTCCTATTTCAATTTACGAGAAATATTTACTCATACTTATGTGTAATGCTTCTGATTGCCTGATCATCAATTGGATGATTTTATGGATTTTAATTGAACTTAGAAAAGGGAATTTGAATCTATGAACTAGTATGAGTAACATGTTTAAAGCAATTGTTGTTAATTGGGGAAAAATTATTTTAAGGATAGGAATATTTGTTAGAGTCATACGTGATTCCAAATAGAGCTTGATCATGAACGTATCCTGTTTAATGTATTTTCTCATAGGAATATAGAGATTAAGATTAAGTGGGATAAAATTTGTGTTGACATCGGAAGATGGATACAAATATATTAGAGCTCTAGATTGATATTTTTGAGTAAAATGGAATAAGAAAAAGTTGTTTTAAAGCAATTCAAATGAAGTGAGAAGGAAGATTGCAATCCTAGGTTCCATCAAAATAAAGTTTCTAAATTATTCAGTTCTTGATATTTTATGCTTTTGCAATTTTTTTTAAAAAAAATTAAATTGGTCAAAATTAAATTTTTAGATGGATAATAGTAAAAGTTCTAAATGTTAGTAGTTAACTATAAAATTTAGTAACAAATCCTCGTGGGAACGACTTTTATTCATTACTATATCACTTGATTGACACGTACGCTTGCGTTGTTGGTTTTTTCCCATTACAGCCCGTTGGAGATGTGAGGGGCCTTAGGCCATGGAGGGCTAATGCTTTCTTTGCAATTCACAATCCCCAACGGGTTGTTGCTCAACCTGTGGTCTGTGATCCACGCGAGCCCCCAAATTTTTTTCTGCTACCTATTCTTGTGATATTAGTCACATGAGTTCAATTATCTACTGCTTCTTGGTAAGCAAGTCGAAGAGTTCTTAGTTGGTTCATGGTTGTCGAGTTGAAGCATCCACTCTTGGAGTTGGCTAGGCTGGGCTAAGGACGTGTTGAAACTCCTAGGCGTCAAGTTGCACCCGTTCCACTGTAGCGCAAGCGAGTGGTAGCTGGTTGCCCACCATGCGCGTGACTTGTTTTCACAAAGGTTTCAACACATCACGCTACTGCTCTTGGCTCATAGTTGTCTTGTTAAGCATGTTAGCAAGAAAGATAGGTAAGAGTAGCAGTTTACATGTTCCCCACAAATGGCGCCAACGTTTTGCACTTTGAGTGAGTGATGAACACTTTGGAGGTGTTGAACTTCACTTTAGCAGCTCCCTTGGGTGTTGGAACAAGGGAATCAGGTACTTGCAAAGACACTTAAACACTTAAATAGGCTAGGGCTTTTGTGGGTGAAGTATATGGGAAAAAGATCCTTACCAAGAAGTTATAATGCCCTATTTATAATAAGAGGAGTTACGTAGGTACCATCTGATGAAGATGGGTAGAAATGTCATTTTAGCAAGGGGAAGGAAACTTCCAACACTTTCATAGCCTGAAATTGACCTTCCCCATGTCTTTTGGTAGAGAACATTTTTTTGTCCTATGTATAAAGTTATTGTCCCAAACTGTGAGTGGGTCAATCCCAATATGGAACACTTATCAATTGAACCAAATATTAAATCATTTTCAACAAGTCGAGAAGTTAAGTATCAATAAATTATAAAACTTTGACATTTTCCCCTATATTCATAAAGGGGGACAAAAAGTGATATATATATATATATATATATATATATATATATATATATATATATATATATATATATAGAGCGTATCTAGTGAGAGGAGTTTTTATTGTGAGAGGATGAGAGGAGTAAATCTTGACCATACAATCATACATAAATGATCAAAATTAAAAGTTACTTAAAGGTCATGTGATCACTTAAAAAAGTCACATGCATTTATGTTCTAATCTTGACCATTCACGTAAGATCCAATGATCAACATTTACTCCTCTCACTTTTCATAATAAATATTTCTCTCATCAGAATAAGATCCTATATATATATATTTGGGTCTTATATGTAGATTTTCCTTTGAAATGAATTGAACTAAACTTATGATGGTTCACGTAAAAAAAATTGAATGGTTGGTTGGGCTGCTAGTCAAGTCCAAAACACCACTCTAATCACCCAATGGCTGAACTCTGTTATTTATCTTTATGGGCCTATATGTAGCATGTTCGGCTATCTCCCTTACTGTTTTAACTTAAGATCTGAGATTTCAGGTGACATTAATCTGAATGAAGATTGAAGAGTCAAGACATACACCTAAATGAAGCCTAATGTAAGTAAACGAAAGTGAAAAACAATAATATTATTCCTACACTCAAGTTTCTAGACTTATCCTTTACATTTGTTTTTTTTTTTTTAAAAAAATCAAACTAATCATACTTCTTTCCTCTTTTTCTCTCTCTTTCCTTTCTAAAAAAAATAAGTATAAAGATGAGTATAGATATTTTGGTGTAGGAAAAACATTATTTAGTGAAAAATAGGCATACAAAATTAATAATATTATAAAAAATAAAAAAAAATGCTTACTAAAAGGAATTATAAAAAGTAAGTTCCCATTGACTTTTCGAAACTCTGTCATTCTAAAAATTGAGAAAAAAAAAGACTTTAATAATGATTGGAAAGTACCATAAATAGGCATAAATTGGTGGGAGAATACAACATCTTCTACCTTCAATTTTGTTGGGAATACACCCTCATCAATCTAATTGGGGAATATCATATCTCTTTCTTCAATCTAATTGGAGAATACTACATTTCCTTTAATTTTATTAGGAAATATCACATTTATTTTTTTCACAAACATGCATAAATATTAGTAATTGAAAAAAATATCATAAACAAATCTTGCACAAATTTAACGTGATTCAACAAAATATGTTTATATACACAGATGAGAAAAGTCAAATCTACTATCAACAAGTTTATCAAATCTACTATAAACAAGTCTATCAAATATACTATAAACAAGTCTGTCTTGCAAACCTTACAACACAATCTCTTTCAAATTTTTATTCTTATTCTCATAATCCTACTAATTCTCCAACATAAGTACTTATAGTCCATCCTTCCTAATTTTCTATTGTTAATAAATCTCACATGTCTATCACATATCTATTAAATCAGACACATATCTTTTACACATCTTTTTAATCTTTTACATTTCTTTAAAATATTTTAACAATTCTTTTACATATATTCACATATCTGTAAAAATTTCAAAAATCTTTTATATCTATCACACAATAGAAAACTAACAATTACAATCTTTATTAGAATTTGGATCAAATCTAACATAAATTATACGAAGAAAAAAAGTGAATAAGGCAACATGTTTTTTTTTTTCAAATTTTTCTGTGTCACGTTCGAATATTAGTACTTATTTATAATTTATAGGACTATGCTAATTGTCATTTTATAGAATTACAATTCAAAATATTAATTTTAAAATATAAATACCTATTTTAGTCCCTCAAAATAATACACGTGACAATAGTTTGGTCTTAAAAAAAATTGATATCAATTTAGTTTTTTAATTATGAAAAGTAGTATGAAAATTATCCTTATGCGTATGAACTGAGAAATTAAATTGATATCATTTTCTTTGTGTTTGTTGGTACATAAATTGATATCATTTTCTATAATTTAAGAATTAAGTTACTGCCAACTTTTTGTGACCGAAGGATTAAGTAAATGTCATTTTTTATTATTGAAAGATTAAATTGATATCAACTTTTTAAAGAATCAAATTGATGGTATTTTTTGTAATTAAAGGACTAAATTAATATTAACTTTATTTTGTATCACATGTATTTCTAAAATATTAAAATAAGTGTTTACTTTTAAATTTCACTCGGTATATATGGGATAAAGACAAATAATTTAAAAGATTTGATTTTAATATTAGAGATGAATTGCGGTTGAGTTTAAACTTTGAATGAATCATTTTTTCAATTTTATTTTTTTTATTTTTTATAGTTAGATAGACAAAATTCTAAAAGAAGACGAATTAGCAACATCGAACAATAGACAATTACCGGTTCCGAGAGACAAGTCAAAAGCTTAGTACTAAACCAAATTGATATGTTTTTTGTTTGAATTATTGCACCTGTGTTCATAATACTTGCTGATGCTGTGGTTTAATTGGTAAACTGAGTTTCATATGAGTAGATATTATCTATAATGTTGGGGTTCAAAATCGAAAGGACACTATTGTCAAAGCCATACTGAGCCGCAAGGGAAGATTAATCACACACCTATAGAGTACTTTTAGGAAGAGTTGAAAAAACAAATAGTAGATCGAATCGATGAAGCTAATTAGAAATACACAAGAAAGAATATCAACTAAATGTCTTCAATAATTATCTCCTTTTTTTATTTGAACTTGTTTCAAAATCCTTGCTTTTCAATTCATTGACCTTCGATCCTTAGTCTTTTTATAGGATACTTACTCGAATAGAGGTGTATTTTCCACTTAACTTTCTTATAATTGGTCTTTAAGTAATGAAAAAATACTGAATGAATTTAGAAAACTTAACTTTCGCAACATTACACGCCTCTTTTTTATGTTCTTGGCCTTTCTTTTTTATATAGGTTTTACCCTAGTAGGATTGTATTAGGACTTAGGATGCCAAAATGACCCTTAATTAAAGATTTCAACTGCACCTCCAATTCATGTTGCACACGCCTACTACCGTGTCGTCGCAAGGTTTAACACCAGGTGGGTGTGTGTCACACATTGTTTTGCATTCCTGATGCTCGCACACCCCTGTGTGGTATCCCATGAGAGGGCCGTGTGAGGTACTATTTTGGTTCTTCAGCAAAATCTTGACACATCGAGAGGTGTGTGGTTTTCCAATTCAAATGGGGGAGGCTTGCTCTCTAGGGTGAGATTTGGCCTTCACAATTTTCATAAAAGTTGTAACTCTTTCTATTAGCTTTCCAATGCCACTGGAATCACCTCATTTTGACATTCGCAACTCAAGCTACATCCATTTTACCGCACATAGGTAAAAAATTTTGTGAATCTTGGTGAGCTTGATTTCAAGCTTAACTTCTTTGGACTAAATTCAGTCAAATCTTCATGAAACCATATCAAAACATCCTTTTTGAACCTATAAACATGGAGAAAGGCCAAGCATAAATTACTAAGGAGAATTTAATTATTAGTAGCATAAACTCTAAAAAATTCCATCAAAATTCACATCAAATTAAGTATAAGATATGTGTATTTTACTCATACATCTATAATACTCTAATCCTTCTAAACTAGTGTCTTTATATTCACAATGATATTTCTGTTAAGAATTCAAGTGTGAGTTCTAAATATATATGTGGGTAAAAGAAGTTTTATATTAAAAAAAAAATTAAACAAAGTAAAGACTTTATAAGTGAATGAACCCTAAAACACCATAAGAAATCAGTAAATTAACAAGAGAAATTTCCTTCACTAATCCCTTGCAAAAGTATTTTTCGAGGGGTTAGCGACGGAAAAGTCCGTCAATTTTTTTTGGTCGCTAATTAGCGAGGAAACATATTCCCTTGCTAATCCCTCGCTAACTACAGAAATTTTCCTCGCTAATCTCTCGTTAATCCCTCGCAAAATTTAAAACAACTGGCAACTGTATTCCCTCGCAAATTAGCGAGGGAAATTCCATCGCTATTTTGTCGTTATATAAAGAATATACATACCAATTTTGGATCTATTACAATCAAAATTCCTCACTAATCCTTCGCTGACTTCCCTCGTTATTCTCTCGCTAATCCCTCATTGATTTCCTCGTTATTCCCTCACTAACCCCTCACTGATTTCTCCGTTATTCCCTCGCTAACCTCTTGCTAATTTCCCTCGCTAACCCGTTGTTAATTTCCTTCGCTAACCCGTTGCTAATTTCCCTCGCTATTCTCTTGCTAATCCCTCGCTAATTATGTTATATAATTTCCTTGCTATTCTGTCGCCAATCCCTCGCAAATTAATTTTTTTTTTTTGCCAATTGAAATATAAAAGACTTAGTTTTTAATATCTAATATACCTGTAAATCTTTTCAATCAAGATGAAATCCAGCAAATAATGAAAAGCAACAAAATACAAATAATCCAAAATAAATCTACTAATGATTCAAAGTTATAAGTTATGTAAGTTCAAAATTTCATACAATGTCATACAAAACAAGAATAAACAGAACATGCAATCAATCTGAATTTGCTTCGTCTTCGTCTTCATAATCATCATCCTCTCGACCCTCCCCAGTTGCTTCACCTTTCAATGGTGCTTGTGGAGCAACATTTGCTAATTGGATCGTAGATAGGAAGGGCGTAAACATAGGGACTAGTTGAGTCTAGACAAAGGAAGCCATCATTGTTGCCATTACTGCACTTACGACTGTATTTACAACTGTATTTACAGCTTCAGTTATATCCTGTGTCAAAGGTGTAGAGCGAGAAGGACCCGCAACCTCCGAGGATAAAGTATGCATGGTGTTATTATTAATGCCAATGTGTAAGCTGTTACCTATGTCATGCACTCGTCCCTTCTTGTTGGGACCCGCCGCATCCAACTATACCTGTGGGTCAACCATAGGATGAGTGGAAGAGTTTTCTCTACATTTTTCTGACATCGTGGTGTCATATGACTCCTAAAAAAATAAAACAAGAAAAATATTAGCAAAAAAATCAATAACTTAACAAATATAAAAGACTTAAATTATAAAGACACCTACAATGAAGTTCCTTGAGCGCTCAGAGATATAGCTTCCATCTTTCTTCTTATGAACATTGGCATAGAGATCTCTGTAAGAAACTAGATGCTTTAACTCTGCCTCCTGTAATCACATATAGAAGAATATATAATAAACACATATCAAAAGTAATTAGACAAACCCTCTAAAATACCAATGTCTTTATGTCATACTTAAGATAGGCAAATAACTCAAGTAATTACAAAAAATAAAGGTGAGAGAGTCTTGTGCATTTGAGTTAAGGAAAAATAAGATTTTCATGAACTAGAGAGAGCTCAATAACATCAACATAGAATTTCTAAACCACTATTTACTTCAGCTGAGAAACATGCAACCATTTCAATTACATAATCCATTCAATAGATACATATATAGGTATACACATAATCAATACATTAGTAAAGAACTTCCACGATAAAACATGAAATTTTCTCTAATCGAGGACTGTATTCATTTTACCCATGTTATTCTATTTCATGTCAGGATGATCTCCCTTATTCAGCCATGACATGATCCTTTTATATGGTGTATGCTTTGTCATGAGACACAATCAAACAAATAAGGGGCATCACTATGAATCAGAGTTTCAGAATTTACCTATCACAAGCATCCTCCAATAGGGGGTTTTATACGTAAAATGTGGTCTCTGACTTAGAGTTTGGCTATATCTCCTTTAGGGAGTTTAAGAAGAAATATGAGACATCTAAAACCCACAAATAGCTTCAAAACACACACATGTAATCCCTTATTTCTTAGATAATAGATAAATACAAATTCTTTTTGATATTCTAATAAGTTTATATTCACAACTCAAAACTTTAAATGATTTTTATATTACCATCTTGTGCTTATGTTGACCAAAGGAAATCGACCCTCATGTATGCTTCAAGGCATCAAGCATAGCTGCCTTGTTCCTTCGGGCAGCTTCAGACTTCCGCATCCATTTTTCTGTCAGCCAAATGTCCACCAGCCCATCCCACACTTCTGTCCTAAGTCCTCTGGGCCCATGACCCTTAACATCAGCCAAGTTATTTGAATTTACCTTCTCAAAGGCCTTCTCCCGCGCTCTATTCAAATGGTCTGATTAATGGTCCATGCAAGTCCGTTCCCAGACAGATCTAGCCATGTCGCGATCAGAATCGAATGCCGATGCTCATCCTACACAAATGTTATGTAAGTATATTTATTTTTCAATGAACATATAATATATAATTCTAGAAACACAATTACTTACCATAAAATCCTTAAATAGTATTTCCTTCATTTCAAGAGGATAATCTCTCCACGTACTAGCCGTAATAGACATCCTTGTCATGACATTGTACATAATGTCTCGGGTCACTCTTGATGGGAAAACCTTCTCTTGTAAGTACAAAAAGTTAATGTTAGTAATATAAAAGTAAATAAATATAATAAAAGATGATAATCACTATTACTTACGGTTCAAGGACAGGTGCCAAATATATAAGTTCCTTGCTATCAATTTCTATATGAGATTCTCCACTTGAAGGAACCACATTCGAGGTGCTAGTTAGTAGGTCAACAGGGGGTAGCATAGAAAGGGGTGGGTTAGTAAGGGATAGACACTGGTAGGCTTGCACTAGTCAATGGGCCAGTAGCTAAAGTTTCACCTAACATAATTATAGATAAACAAAAAAATTAATATTATATATATTACATTTATATAAACTAAGAGTTAACAATAATTAAAAAGATTATCCTACAGGTATACCTGGGAGTGCTAAGAAGGTTGTAATGGTGGAGAAATATGAAAGGATGGAGAAGGCTGGGGTGGAACATTACAGCCTCTCCCACGACCGCGTCCATTGCCTCTACCTCAAGTTACCATGATGAATATCTGCATAAGGAAACAAAATGAAACATGACGAGTTAAGAAACTATATGTCAATAAAAACCTCAAAATATAATAATGATATTTTAGTGTAAATACCATTAGCGAAATTTATTGAACAAGATTCAATTGTAACTACTTGAGTCTGAAGCAAAAGATTGCTCATCTTCATATGAGAATTCATTAATTTCATTATCTTCATTGTCATCAATGAACTCATCATCAACCAGAACGTCCATTGGATTATGTATATCATGTATGTTCACTTCTTCCATCTGGGCATGTGCATCAAACAAGGAAATTACTTCATCATCTATGACAATATTGTGTGTTCCAAGGGATCCATTATGTTGGTAATAATCAGTAACAGCTAGCTCATTCAATTCATCACCTTCATCGTTCAATGTCTCAGCCACGAAGAGTTTTGCTTTGACCTTGCAAGCTGCCCACCATTCACCATTAGCTCTATTTATGCTTTGTGGGTACCTTGTATAGTACACTTGTTATGCTTGTTCAGCCAAGACGAATGGTTCATTTGAGTGAAGTCTTGATTTATGCTTGATGTCAACTAACTCATATCTCTTATCAACATTGACTCCATTAATCGGGTCAAACTAATGACATTGTAAAAGAAATACTCTGTTCTGATTTCCTACATATGACAATTCTAATATCTCTTCAACGATGCCATAATAGTTGAAGTCATTCTCACCATATATACTACCTCTGACATACATGCCATTATTCATGGTAGCTTTATTTTGTATGTATTCCTTAGTATAAAATCTATACCCATTAACTATTCAGCCACAGTAAGAAGTCACTGATTTGATTGGACCATAACTTATCTCTTGTATCATTTGATCCTTAACTTAACCTATATTAACCTATATCATTACATAAATGGTAGATAGTTGTAACATTTAGCATAATGAATATTGAATTTAATATGAAAGATGTGATTATGGATAAAAGGACTCACTAGATGTTTTAGCCACCTACTGAAGTCCTTATCTCAAGCTTCCAATATTTGATCATCAGTGATATTGGGATATGTTTCCCTTAACAAATCCTTAAATTGTCTAATCAATACAATAATTAATATTTAGCATAACATAGTTAAAAATTAACAAATTCATTAGTTGGGAGTTGACTTACTGGACATAAGGTTCTACTTCTTCACAATTTACAAGCACATATGTCTCAGCAATATAAAGTTCCACATCCGTCAAGAATCTATTCCGACCTCTCCCAATAGGACGACATGAATGTTTAAAAATGGAAAACTGTTCATCAATTGTATTTTCCCCACCGTCGTCATTCCGAGGAACTTGAGTGCGCTTAGTC
Source organism: Ormosia emarginata (assembly GCA_029884605.1). NCBI lineage: Eukaryota > Viridiplantae > Streptophyta > Magnoliopsida > Fabales > Fabaceae > Ormosia > Ormosia emarginata. The sequence goes on along the minus strand of JAQQTP010000038.1, from coordinate 7,363,683 downwards.
TGTAGGTGAAGATCAAAATACATGGAAACAAAATTGAAAATTTCTTCTAAAATATATAATTTACAGATAGATCTTTCAACTTTCGCCTTATTTCGGACCTTCCTTTTTAAGTACAATATACACCTCTCAAAGGGGTACATCCACCTATAATGCACTGGTCCTCCAACCTTAACTTCATAGGGGAGATGCACAACTAGATGTTCCATCACGTCAAAGAATGCTAGAGGAAAAATCTTCTCTAACTTGTAAAATATTTCAATAATACTAAGCTATGCATTCTCCATAACAGAAACACGAATTTTAGTTGCACAAACTTCTTTAAAGAACAAGCTGATTTTGTTTATTCCCAACATATTTGATCGGTTTAGGAAAGATATCACGTGCTAGAGGAAAATAAAAATTTTATAAAAAAATTTAATCGTGACTTTTTATTTATATATCTTCCTGGTAATTAATTTACGTGTCTGATTTGATATTCGATGCATTTTCATAAAACATTGATTTTTATCCACTCACACACTATCCTTTTTGATTGGCATCCTAGGGCCATATGGTCGCCTTTGGTTTTTTACACTTGCCATTCTCGTGGCTCCAAGGTGGGTCCCGCAAATTATCTTCAAATTTTTTCGCATACAAAAATTTGCGTTGCCTTTTGTCTTGCCCTTTATGTCCATGACAAGTGTTGAAGATCTTGTCAAACACGTTCTTCTCGAAATGCATAAAAATTTTATGTCGTATTAGATTAGTGGACTAATAAAGCAATTCGTATTTATTCTTCACCCGATAAAAAATACCAAAGGCTTATAATTTTATGTTTACTTAAAATAATAATAATAATAATAATAAATATTCATATATTCAAGACATCTAAATCAACATTGGTGGGATTAGATTTTTCCATTGATTTAATTAAAAGAGTTTTGATCATGATTTAAAATAGATGATCAAAAGGTAGATAAGTTTAATAAACCAAAGAACATTTCCTACCGTGCTTTAATACAAATGACTTATTGGATTCAATCAATGGACAAGAAAGTTTCCATGAGTGCTCAAAAAGTGACAACATTCTATTTATAAAGTCACTTATTGTCTATAACAAAGTCAAGGGTGGATTAAAATTTTGCTTCTTCCAAGCATTATAAGTATGCACCCCATCGTCCCACAATTTTTAGATCGTCAATTAGAGTCTAAGATTTACATTAATTTTACCTGGATTTAGGTCTTAAAAAGAATCACAAGAGTAATTATGTATTCCTTCTCATGCACATACTTAAGTAATTGTTTGAAGGTGACAAAAATAGGCCAACATGCATAATTTTGTGGCTGAACATCCAATGAATGGATTAAAATCGTCTGAGAAAAGGTCCAAGCCTAACATTTCGAGCCTTTAAAATTAAAATGGGTAGTACCAAATCCTTTCTAAGCCATCAATTAATCAATGGCTGAAATCTTGAATCAAATAATGAAGCAACTTTATCCGCATGCCAACTCATATATTGTGCAGCGTTTTTAGACATAAATAAATGTTGGAGTCTATGAATAATGGGAAAATATCGCAACATTGAGTGTGACATATCCTTCTTATTCGATGAATGTCTTGCCTTCAGTTTGAATCGTGGGTGTCCACATACTAAGCAAACTGAATACAAACTCTTGTCACTGTATTCTTTGTAATACAACATGCAGAGGACACGCTTCTTCTTAAATCCTAACTCACGAGCCATTCTTTAGATTTGTAAAAGTTTTCGGGTAGGACCTTTCGAAGACTCTAAAGCATGCTTTAATTATGACAATCATTCTATCATAATAATTCATTTTAAACTTTGAAACATCAAGTTCAAAATTTTCTCCAATTCCTTTCTTCTCTAGATTTGGCAACCATCCTATAGAGGTTCACCTTCCATCACTAAAAATTTCATCCAACTTTGATTTTCTAAATCTTGAGCTTCTGGAAATCATCACCCGTGGCATCCATAATCAATCACGTCTGGATTCTAGGTTCCATTCATCATTTGAAAATCATTCATCTTATCTTCAAATTCAAGTCCTCACCAGAATTTCCATCAAAACCATAAAAAATTTCATCTTTGGTCTTCAAAAAGATATCATTTGGTCAAACACCCTAAAATCACCATTCAAGGATGCGATTTAATTTCATCAATAATTGTCGATCTCCTGAATCTTAATGATATTCAAGCAACTTTCATCCTTGAATTTTCTTAAATCATTCATCTTCATAGGAGTTTCTTCAAGATCCATGTTATTAAATTTATCTTAGCAAGTTAATACAAACTTCAAAATCTTCACTCTTTTTCATGATCTAAACACATTTGATCCATTTTTCTTAAACACTTAGTTGATATGTTAATTAACTTGTGTACTTGACAAAATTTATTTGAAATTTCTTGGTCTTCAAGTGACTTGAAAAAGAATATGGTGATATCTACCAGCTTCAAGTATGATCTTCAGAACAAAAGGAGATATCTCAAAACAAATTTTTATCAGAGATAAAATATATTTGATGGAATAACCATGTAATCCAAGTAAAGAAAAAGTTTCTTCCCATATCCCACTTGGACAATTCAAGATTCAATACAACGGTACCTTTGAAAAGTACATATGCTCATTAATATTGAATCTCAAACGGAAACTAAGGCTTCACTGAAATTGATTAATTTTCAAAGCATATAATTTCAATGATTTTATAACTTTGATGATATACTTGATATGCTATACATCTAATAAGGCTTTGATGGTACAAATATTATTTATATGACAACTACATATTTTATGTAATTTGATGATGATGAAAGAAAAAATTCCATTACCAATAAATAGAATATACGGATTTGAGCATAGGTTAGGGTTCTTTTATGTTGAAATTTTTTAAAGCATGGTTATAAATTAATTTTGCAATATCCTACTTCACAAGTGAATTTTAGTCAATGGAATTTATACCTCAAGATAAGTAAATTGATGAAAATTAATATTTTGTTTCATTAATCCATGTAAATATGTTTAGAAAAGACCTATGCCCAATAAACAAAAGCTTGTTTATTTTTAGAAATTGATAGTCTCGAATATTGGGAAACTATTGTAGATTAAATTCTATTCTTGTGAATATTTTGGATGTCTTTAAAAGGATTTTTTGATTGATTTATTTTTTGATAAAGTGTTTGTAGATTGTAGATTTTACTAAACATGAGATTTAAATGAAAATAGTACTTGATAATTTTAAGATTTGCAAAGAAAGTTGAAAAAGGATTCTAGTGTATTGGAAAGTAAAAATGAATTTCAAATGGGTTTCTTTTTCTATCATGGCATTTGGTTTCAAAATCAATAATTTTTATATGTAATGCGTTGTTTGAATAGGTCATATCAATTTAGGAGGAAAATATTTGATGTAATTAATGGCCTAAAGACTTCTATGGTTTTTGGATGTTGGAATAAAATTTGAGGTTTTTATTAAACAAAGTAATTTTTGTGTCCATTTGTTTGAATCAAAATGTTTTAGATAAGCATTTTTGAAGGCAACTTTTCAAAGTATTTTATCACTTAGAAGAAATAAACTTTCATATGAAAATGAAAATGAAAGTTAGGTCAGCCAAGTTTGAATCTTAATTTGTTTTGAAGAGAATTGATTTTAGAATATATTTAAAAATGGATAGAATATAATGATGTTTTGAAAATTTACTAACGTATAATTATTTTCAAGTTTCCTACCCTACGTTATGTCTTTGTCATCATTTGATGTATTCATAAAGCTGATTTATAATGCCAAAGGTTGGATATTTGTGGGACATTCTTATAATGCCATGCAAGTGACATTTAATCCTAAAGACACAAACGCCTTCGCTAGTGCATCTCTTGATCGCATCATAACGGTATACGTATGTTTTTATAATTACCTTATGAAGCAGTGCAATGAATGACAATGAAACTTGGCCCAAGAAGACTCCAGATGAATCAAGACTCAAGAACAAAGGTTGCACTTGCACGTCTGTGCCTTTACCAAGCTTAGATAACAAAAAGAACAAGAAAGGCAACAAGAACCTGCACCTAGAGCATACAATCAAATAACATTTTACATATCCACCTCTTTCAAATCAGGTTCAAAGTTATGATCTAAATTAGAGCATTCCAACAAGGAACTCAAATCTAAACAACAATAAAAGAACAAAAATCATAGTACCATAACAAGTACCACATTTATAAGTTCACAATGCATTGAGGACCATATAAAAGTTGATCCAATCATAAACAATGCATAAAACAAAAGAACTTTGCACATAAACAATGCTAATGTTTAGCCTAGTGCCAAACATAAAATAAAAGAACCCGTGAGTCATACCAGAAGAATCTTAATCTAATACCAAGTACGGAACTAAAAGCAAATTGTATTACTTAACTTTGCACCTTAATAATTAATTAATAATCACCAAGCTTGTTTTATAGATGAACTCAAAATAAGTCAATTATTATTGAAAAAATATATAGTTTAGTTTAAAATGAGAGTCTGCCTTAGCCTTTGCAAAAACTAGCACCAAAATATTAATATACATCTTAATAAAATTTTAAAACTGTTGAATAAATGTATACAATGCACAAAATTATGAAGATTTTTTTTTTCAGTCTGAAAGTAAGAAGATTTTAATTTCTATAAAATATTAATATACATGTCATACCATGATATATATATATATACTAATTTAAAGATATTGATATACTAAAGAGTGATTGGTCGTTCAAATTATATATTTCAAGAAAGAGTGGTTAGTGTACAACTATAATCTTTATATCTATATTTAGTTTAATATAACTTTTTATTTGCATAAATAATAAAAATGCAGGCAACTGAAGAAGAAAAGATACGTTTAAAAAATAGAGAAAAGAACTTGTACTATAAAAAAATAGAGAAAAGGACAATGAAGGATAGAGAGAGAGAGAGACAGAGCACCGACACTTTTGGGAATTGGGAGATAACAATGAACTAGATAATATATGAAAAAATTATGTACCAAAAAAAATATTTGAAAGAATTGACCACGTCCTAAGTCCCTTGTACTGTTAATCAGCACTTAAAAGAAAAAAAAATAAAAAATAAAACTTCAATATGTATCTGTGTATGTTGATTGAGTAAGCAAATTAGTAGCATGGTTGCAGTTGGAGGAAAGCAAGAAAGAAAGCATTGATGCTTGACAAAACTGTAGCAGGCTAGTATTCTTTCCAGTAGAAAAGTATCAGATTTAGCAACAATGGTTTTGCACAGAATCAGTCCAATAACGATGGTTCAAAGAGGTTACATGTTTAATTGGTATTTCAAGTTCATTAATAAAAAGATACATAAAAAAGTTGCATAATGCATAAATGAATCTTAAAAGTAATAGTAAATGCTATTTTATTTATACTAAAAATCTATGTAACACTTCACACAAAAACGATATCTTGTTTAGTTGTGTTTTTCATGTTTATAAGTCCCTCCTTCATGCATTTTGTACAAATGCTCTGCTTATTCTTATATTATTCTTTGGATTTTTTTAAAGGGTACTTAAAAATTATGAAAAATATAATAGTCAATATATTGATAATTAATTTTTTTTACTTTTTATTTTATACAAAAAAATTATTTTAAATTTTTTAACTAATATTCTTAGAATATTTATTAAAAAAATCCTTATTATTATTAGCTATTATGAAATGATTCTGACCAGAATGTTGATTTGATTGCACTCATGGTCATGTGTACACTTTTGAGAAAAAGATCCAGTGTTCAAAGACAAAAAATAAAAGAAACTTATTGTGGTCCCTCACTAATTTGTTCGTTTTGAATTTAATCTCTCATGAATCAAGTTTTGTAATCTAGTCTTTTAATTATCAAAATTTGCCTCATTAGTCATTTTGTGATCAAAATTTTTCTTAAATGATTTATATAAATTTTGATCTGGTGGAAATATTTTTATATTTTGATTTTAGGCCACCAAATGGGTTGGGAGGCCCCTGGTCTTAGGTCAATAACTTTACACCCTGCATGTATCTTCCTCTGTTACTATTACAGACTAGTAACTTGCCTTGATACCATAATAAAAACTTGAGCTTTGTTTTTCCATTAGGAATAAATCAATAAAAATGTGTATCAGATAACAGAATGAACATGGAATAAACAGGTCCACAACATAAAAATATTGATAGTAGTAGTAAATATGAAATTACAGAGAGGAAGACTACCTTTTCTATCCCTTCCCAATTAGCAAGGCGAGAAAAGAGAAGCTGGTGTCTGCAGTGAATATTGAGAAAAAATGACAAATCAAGTAAAGCTATGAACTATAGAGAAACTTCTTAATTTTGCACCAGATTACATGTCCTCATTAAGTCATAAGATCTAAAATAAACACATCTAAATTGGTATCTTTGTCTACAAATGAAGTGTTTAATAGATGAGAAATCAAGAGCTCATCAATAAGATATTTAAACTCAATCGAAAAGTTACAGACATACAATTTTGCATAACCTTGAAGTCCAATCGCAAGTGCTCTATCATAAAACTTTTGTACATGCCTGTGACTTATAAATTTGTCCCCAATCTGCAAACAATATACAGGTAACATGACTTCTAGTTAAGGTACAATAAGAGGCAAAACAAAGAATAATTCAAACTTTTAGTAATGTTTAATTGGTAGTGAAACTCAATGAAGCTCCATCAATAAGAGATTGTAAAAGACAGAATTTTGAACCTAAAGCACATATAACTTGTATGCTAAAAGCCTAAAAGTAAATCCCGAAGTCAATTTCAAGATAGTTTCCATTATGGTCAAATGATTCCAAACCACAAATGTCTTTAACATTTTCAGAAATGTCTACCTTTCCTTTTCCAAACCAAAAAAGAAATTGCAATCTATACACTCCATTGCTAAAGTTGAATGTCTTAGACTGATAGAGAAATGCATGAGTTGTACATCAAGTATAACTTTGACAACACTTAAGCAATAAACCCCTATGAAGCATAAAACTTTTCTAGGGACAAAATAAAAATTACATATTGACATTACTATCCTACAAGTTACTCAATTACAGAAGTTACTGTTATTCTAATGTGACATGGACCACACAACCTGTGCTAAGTAGGTCATAAAGTATATTGAATAACATCTATAAAGCCCAGCAACATCTATAAAACCTATTAATGCCTTCAAAAATTCTTGAAGAATAAAGCCATTTGTTATCACTCAAGATAATAAGCATAACAATAATGCCTCTACATAGACATGGAGGGTATCCAACGATTATAGATGATAAATTCATAGCCAGCTATTGTTATGTGTCTTTCTATTTTGTTGTCATATACTTCATAGGCTCAATCTTAGAGGACATTTGATATGCAAAATGGCATTCTATTGTCTCTGTTTTGCAGGAATGGGGACTACTTACTTTGGTAGGGAACAAAAAAAGAGAAAACATGAAATGGTGATTTTATTCCCTCTAAGCTGGAAGGAATCAGTGCTTGTTTTGTCAATAGTTATAATTGTGATTTGGGGTTCCATTTATGCTGATTCCATTTATTAAATATAAAACGGAATGACATAAAACAAAATTGCATTCTTAAGCAAACCAAATACTAGAAAAGGGAATGCTTATTCCATTCACATTCCAATTCTCATTTTGATTTTGGAAAAATCCATTGTGTACCAAACATGATCTTTTTTCTTCTAGTAAATCAGTCCGGATACTGAAAAGACCTGCTATCGTCTCATTTTGGCATAACATACTCTTTCTTTCTTCCACTATCTATATAGGTAAGTGTACCCAGTACCCTCCATGCAAATACATTGATGCAGCACAACATATGGAATACACAACTCACGCGTTTACTCTATCTCAATGGAGAACACAAGATAGTGCATTGGGGGAAGGAGAGTAAGAAATTGAAAAATAGATGAATAGAAGATAGAATGCAAAAGATATACTGAGAGTTGATTTATTTATAATCACAAAGCTCATTTATAAAAATAGGTTGTTATTCTAAGAAGTAATCAGCAATTGCAAATGACATCAATGAGGTCAATTTCACTGTCTGTAATTAGTCATACTCATTTGTAATAGCTTTCAGCTTAAGTATAAAAATTTTTGCTGTAAATTAGTGGTCTACATTTTTGGCTTAAAGAGCAATTCTTTAATTGTTATTTAGCATTCCTACATGTAAAGTCCACATAAATAAATGCAAACATACTCGTAAGCAATTTAGAAACATACTTGATATGGATTAAAGCTATCATTCTCAGATACCTTGAGAAAAGTAGCCAGACAAATAAGCTACCAGAGTATGTAGAAGAAAGGAAAAAGACTCAGATTGTCATCTTACTTTGTGCACAAATAGATGAAAATTCAGTATATTCACTAACCTTTACTAATTGCTTATTCATAATAAGCAACTATTTCAGCCTACATGCTTAACACAGATGCCAGAGAGGCTATATTGAACCTCTAGCCTTAAGTACCAAAGAAAAGGAACATTTAACCACGCCCTTCTATTTATTCTCAATTTATTCATTCATCCCAAATTTCCAAACTTGATGCATTATAGACCAACAGATTCTCTGTAAAGCACGAAATATAATAAGATAAGTTCTAAAATTCACTTGTTAATACACAGATTCAGGACAAAAATTTTGCTCAAATAACAGGTCAGTACACAGGTTTTGTTCTAGGCCTCTATCGGATAACCCATTAGTGGATGCAACGATGGTGGACATTGGGTAAAACAAGTTAAAGGTGAAGGAACAATAATAACAAATGGAAGGTGAGGTAACCCCATCCACCCCAATATGCGAATTGATGTACAAATTACAGAGAGAAGAAGAAGAAGAAAAGGGAGAGCAGAGCATACCTATTGGTGCGGTGCATCGTAGATCTGGACCTGCGACAGCGAGAACACATAGGGTTTTGGTCAAGAAGGAAGCAGCGAGAGTGAGAGGGAGAACGCGAGTGAGAGAGGGGTATTGTTGTGTGGGCGTTTTGAGAGTGAGAGGGAGGGGGCGAGAGACTGAGAGGGAGAGCACGAGAGAGAATGAGAGGGAATATGAAAGTGAAGGTGAGAAAGTGAGAGGGAAGTTGAGGAATATGTAAAATTTAGAATTCTTTCAAATACTTTAATTAAAATATTTATCAAGTTTTGCGAGGATTTGTGTTGAAAATATCCATCACTAATATTTTATCATTTTGTCTCGCAATTCTCTCGCTAATTTTAGTGAGGGAAATTATCTCTAACAATTCCTTCGCTAATTTAACTAAGTTTTAACTATGTTATTTGCGAGAGAAATTATCTCTCGCTGATTTTAGCGAGAGAAATTATCTATCGTCATTTTCTTGTTGATTTTAGCGAGAGAAATTAACCCTTGCAATTTTTTCGCTAAAATTAGCGAGAAATATTTTTTCTCGTTATTTACCTCTCATTTATTTTTAAAATTTAGCAAGAATTCAAAGTTTTTTCGTTAATTTCTCGTAATTTTTTCGTTAATTAACAAAGAATTAGCGAGAGAAATTTTCTCTCATAAATTTTTATTGCTAAAACATAAATTTCTTATAATGAAACTACTAAGATTTCGAGTTAAGGCATATTATTAGTCCACTATTGTGATTCTTTTTGAAGTCTATTGGTAGCATATCTCTCAGGAATTAGGTTCCTATTTATGAACTATTAAAGTTTTGAATTGAGATGTAATATTAGCTTACTGCCATCATCAATAAACATTAATTGAACTGACTTTCATTATCTTTATACACTACGTTAAAATTGGCTCTTCGAAGTCACCTAATGCCATGTCATGTTACGTATTGATGTGGCATCCTCCAAAGCTACTCCAAACCATCCAATGCCACGTATAATGTGATGTGTTAATGTGGCTTCCTCTACGTAATGTCAGGTGTTAATGTGGCCTCCTCCAAAACTCACCCAACTTCATTGTCTTCTACAAGCCAATTACTAACACTTAACTTTATTGTCTTTTACAAGCCAACTACTGTCACAAAGTGTCAAGTGTTGACGTAACCTCTTCCAAATAAATCATAGTCTCATTGGAGAAATAACTTTTGATATTCACTAAATAATTTATATTTATATAAAAAAAAGGTGGTGACATAAAATATTCTTTGATTGTTTTGTGCCTTTTTAATTTGAGCTCCGTATAATTACAGAAGGATAACCTATAACACAAAATCACAGTTAAAAAAATTAAACGAAGGACACACAACATAAAAAATATGAATAAATAAATTAATTAATTTCCTGCCAAAGTAAAAAAAATGTTGTCAGTATATTGAATTTATAAAATAGCCTATCATTACATAAATATTCATAAATTCTATAAAGAAAAAATAAATAATTACAAATATTAATATGCAGGCACAAGTGTATATTTAATTTATAAATTGAACTATATATCACTATAAAATATTCATAAATTCTATTAAAAAAATATCTACAAATATTATTATAATAGTGCCTACGCATTGCACAGGCTAAAAGATTAGTTAATCACACCTCTCACGTTATTATAAGTTTTTTTTTTGTTGGTAAGAAAGGGTAAAACGTATTTAGTGAAGGATTGAACCTTCCTCATAAATATTACATATGTGTTTGGAATGTAAAAAAAATAAAAAATGATTTGATTTGTAAATCTAATTTAATTAAATCTTGTATTTGGAATGTTAAAAAATAAAAAAAAATGATTTGATTTCTAAAATTTTATGGATTTCATTCTTTTTGTTTTAAAAATTCTATCAAATTTGATAAAATTTGTTAGGATTTGATTTAAAATGAAAAAACTATTTTATCCTTAGTAACTATCTCTAACTACCTCTCATAAGAGTTAAAATGTAAAATAATAAAATTAAATCAGATCAATTCTCATTTTAATGAATTCAAAGCACAAAATTTGATTTCTAAATCAATTCAAATCTTATTTTTTTTAAAAAAGTTCCAAACACAAAATTTAATTTCTAAATCAAATTAATTCAAATCAAATTAAATCATTTCTCATTTTTATTCATTCCAAACACACTCTAAAGACTTGGATCAATGCTAATTAGGGGTGCACATGAGACATGTTGAATTGGCCTGGTCCCAGCCTGAAATTTTGATTATGTAAGCTTTTATGACCTAGTCTCGGACTGTATTAAGGCCTTGGTTGGATGGGACCAACCTGATTTATATACACAAAATACTTTCTTATATAATTGATTATTTTCTTGCCACTTTTATAAATTTGCTTATACTAAGTACATTTTGCCCATGCCAAGACCCAATCCAATTGACAACTACATCATAAGTGAAGAACATGATAGTTAAAATTATAGAGTCATAATACTTAATCAAAATAAGATATTTGAAAAAATGTCAAGACAACATAAGAGAATTTTTTTTTAAAAAATATGTATTTAATATTGAGCAAGGTCGAGGAGACTCAAAGGGCAGCCTAGTGTTGACTGAGAAATATAGTGAGTCTAAATAAAAGACCTGGTCCAGCCAAAATACTTTAGGCAAATATCAAGTTTTTGAGCTGGACCAAGTCTTGTGCATCTCTACTATTAATTAAGTTATAAGCTTGTTGATAGGTTTTTATATTATTTTATTATATTACTTTTATATTTACTTTATTTTAATAACCTTTTATCATTGTTTAAAAATTAGGTTATAATACATTTCAAAAGTTCTAAACAATGAATATTAAGTTCTTATCTATCACAAACAAAATAAAAAAAACAAGATAATAAAGAAAAAGTAGTGTAAGACTGAGAGACTATCATTATCTATAAGTCAATGGAAATTGATTCAAAGGTTAAGAATAGAAGCATTTTATTTAAGAGTAGTGTTAATATAGATTTGGATTTAAGGTGAATCTTATACTGATACAATATTTATGATGCGGATTAAATGATGCAAACTCAAGTGCAGGTTGTCTCAAGTAATAAATTCTCGGGAATCCGAGGTCGATCCACAGGAAATTGATGAAGGAAAATTAATTGAGGTAAGAAAAGGATTTGTCACAACACCAAAAGTAATAAAAGTTGTTCACAAATGAAAAATGATTGCTTGGGGTTAGGAGATCTACTCTTGGTAATAAATTAAAGGCAAGATTATTTCTCTTTATAACTCAATTGAAATCTATACATAAAGGAAGTTCCAATTGAAAAATATAACATTCAAAGTTCAATTATATATACAATCATATTATGATTCCTTTAATTATCTACCAACATTTGTAAACGAGTTCAAGCATTTACTGTGCCAATCCTATTGTCTACAATAAATCAAGATCTCAATTATACAAAGAAGGTTTCTAAATTGATTAGAAATAAAATACAACACATATAATGTCCACTTGATAATATATCATTTAAGCACAAGAAATAGAATAATCTAACCTCATTTCATTACCAAGAGCTTCACTCTTTTACCCAAGCAAGATGAAGATTTAGTTACCCATAAACAAGAAGAAAGAAAGAGAGAAGAAGAGAAAGATGAACATAGCTTCAATTTAAAGCAAGAGAAAATTACAACAAATGAAAACAATATACAAGCATGAACATAATTTCTCCAAACTAAGCTTAAAACCAAAGTCTCTTAAATGATCAGCCAATGGAGTCTTTTATAGAGGATTAGAGATACAAAATGACAAGGGGACTGATTAATGAGTAGGTGAGGAGTGGGTGGATGAGTGGAAAATGCCAAATGGTGAGTTGGTGAGTGAAAAAATTATTGAGATTCTTTGTCTCTGAAATCATTCAGTGTTGATCTCATGAATGCCATCAGATTTATAAAACATGGTCTTCATGAAAGTTGTAACATTTTGTCTTATCTTTCCAATGGCACTAGTTTCAGCTTCAAAGGCCATCTACAGCCCGAGATATGACCCAATTACTGAACAATGTTCAGATCCAAGTACAATACCTCTGTTTTAACTTCAAAGCCCAATATCACCTTCAAGGAGTCCGATCTGAGTTTTGTGTTCATCATGAAAGTTGTAGATATGGGTCTTAACTTTCAAGCATCCAAATTTCAGCTCAAGAAAGTTCCTACAGCTCGAGTTATGCTCTGATTACTATACACTATTCAGGTTCTAGTCACAAAACTCGTATTCTGACTTCCAAGCCCATTTAGCTCCATTAGATGTCTGATTGAGTCTTGGAGCTCTCCATAAAAGTTGTAGAGTTCTCTCTTATCTTCTCTACAAGGTAAGATATATAATTATAAGACATATAAAACTCAAGATATAGCTGAAATACAGAAATAGTATAAGACCAAAATAGTGCTGAAAAATCAATCAAGTCCAATTTGAGTCCAAACTTACAAAACATAACCAGACTTAATCAATTAAGTGCATGGAGAGTATAAATGACTAAAAATGAGGGTTTATTACTGTATAAAATATGTGATTATCAAATTCTTCCACACTTAGCTTTTTGCACTCTTGGCCAAAACGCATCAGACTAAAGCCAGGAAACAAAGAAAAATGACATAGACTCAAAAGCTTAAAACTCTAAAAACAAGAAGAGCAACAAGAAATTTAAGGGATCAAAGCATTAATGAGGTAACATTTCTTCATATCTCAAATCAACAAGCAAGGAAATTTCAGTTGAAAAGAATGAATCAAGAATGATAGATCCTCACAGAATTCAATCTTAATCTCTCAAGTATTTAAAAGGTAAGTATTTTACTCTATTCAACCCATGAACAATTGCACTACCATAAGCTTGCTTATCTTCTACTTCTTCGCTACTCAAAACACATGCATACAAAAATCAAGAGGACTTTATTCAAGATTGTAATGGGGCCATGGTAAAGGAGAGGGGATAATATGGATATGAGAAGACAAATACCAAAGAGAATAAAGGAGCATTATGGTATAATTAAAGTGGAGAAGATGTTTGAGAACATTTATCATAAAGGACAATGACTAATATTTGACTAATGTTTTGTTGAATATCAATCCCAAATTGATGAATTGAATTCATTATTAAGTCTGAACCTTCTCATTCTTTTCCTGTTGTTTCCAAGCATCCATCTTTATTCTAGGTATGGATATGTCACATGGTGTATCATGGGACTCTGATAATCCTTTGATTACAGCGGTGGTCAGCTCTTTCTTTTTCTTTTTTTTTTTGATCATTTTGCACACACACCCCCACACTTATTCAAGAACAAGGCCAGTTGTAACACCCCAACTTTTGACTAAATTATGATTTTGTTCTAATTGTACTGTTTTACGTTTTCTGTGTGCTATAAAATTAATTTGACTATTTCGTGACTGTATTTAATTGTTGTGTGTGATTTACTTCAAGTCAGGAAAATAATAATTTTCTCATCGAGAAAATCTTTATCTGATTATTTGGAGCTGAGGGATCTTACGAAATCCAATTATGAGTGATACGTGTATCAATCTTTTAATTTTTAGAATTTATCTATGCAATAAAAATATTTTATATTTTATAATATTATTTTATTAGACAATACCTACTGTCTTAAAAATCGTAGCTTCTACCCCAATGGACCATAGACTTGGAAAAGTATATGGGACCCACGCTTGGTAAATCAGTCAACATTATTAGCTTGAATCATTTCTAAGCCAATAGGAATTAGTCAACATAAATGACTTGAAAATTTCTAAGCCAATAGGATGTTAGTCCACAAAAATGGTTGGACTAGTTAAATTAGTAACTAGAAAATCTAACTAAGTTAGCTTAAATCTATTTAAGTCAATCTAGAAAGCCTAAGTAGTAACCAAATGGAATAAACCTAGTTAGCTACTCATTAGAGTCTTAGTTAAAGAAGGTTCTAGTAAAATCAAGAAGAAGGCTAGCTACCCTAAGTAACTAAATGGTTAGCTAATTAACTAAGAAACCTAACTAAATTCACCTAAGCCTAACTAGATTGCCTAAGTTAACCAAAAATTAGTTACTATCCCTTTGAGCAATTCGGTTATGGAGTCTTCAAGCACCATCTAGAATGCTTGGATGTTCATCTACATGACCATTGATTTCATCTAAGGCCATTAGGAGTTAGGAGAAGTCAACTAGTGGCCACCTCCTTTGGGGGAGCTTCACGGCCAAGTGATGTAGGAGAGGTAGGAAAGCATTTTTGCTAAGTCATTTCATTTTCATCTTCATCTTTACTATCACCTAAAATCTCCTTTCTATTTCTTCCAAGAACCAAAAACACCATTGTTTCTCCTTGAATAGCTCACGGCCTCCACCCACTTCTCATACCTTCACTCTTCTAAATTTTTATCCAACACCATTTCTCAAACCCAAACACCATTCTAAGCATCTTTTATCTTGAGAGTTTCTTCAAACTCATTCATTTGAAGCTTGGAAAACAACCTTGAAGTTTCTTTCCTACAAGGTAGAAATCGTTGTTTCTTGTTTCTAACTTGATTCTTGAAGTTCTAAGCCATGATTGATCCATGGTTTATTTTTTTTCGACCATGGTTATGACTCTTTAAAATTGTTTGAGCTTGTTATGGCTTTTCTTGGAGCCACACGATATCACTAGGAGGGAGTCTAAGAGGAGTTTGTTTTCCCTAAAGGTAAGAGGGAGATTTAATCTCATCAACCTTGTATGGTAGTAAGAAAATGAATGTATTTGTGGTGAAGAATCCATAAGGATTCATTCACTTGGTTGTTTTAAAGTTCTTCCTATTTGTGATTGATTTTGTTTGTAAGCATGTCTATAGCTTTAATATATTTTGGTATGTGTTATGGATGCATGATAATTATTGTAAGATGTGAATAACATGTTAAGGATTTGCATGAGTGTTCCAAAGAACATAAGGAAACTCACGACTTCATCACCCCAAAGAGAACCAAAATGTTCTCAACCATTTTCTAAAGCATGAATTAATTGATTTAATTGAATAAATGATTTTTTACAATGACTTAGAAGATGAAAAATAATTTAAAGATGATTTATAAAGGATATATTGAATTTCAGCCAATATGCCATTTGATATACCTTTGATCCAAAAATTTATTTTCTAAGTGTGTATTAAGTAATTAACTTAAGGAGAACTCAATTTCAAAGGATTTTAGAGAACAAAGTAAATGAACTTATTTTTAGGAACTTAATTAGAGAAATTAAGTGTGGATGAGAAAAAAATTGAACACTTGAAAAATACTAACATATAGCTCACCCTTTGGGTTTTGAAGCGCGTTAGCAAGTTTCAAGGTGTAAATATTGGTTATGATTAAGAGAGGTAATTTTTAAAGGATAATGTAGAAAATACCACTTAATGGAATTTCTATATGAAATGTTATCAATAAAATTAAAAATAAATAAATAATGGAGAAAGTTTCAAAATATAATTTAGAACGTAAAGAAAATATTATGCGTAGTTAAAAAATATTAGAAATACCTTATGCGTATTTAAAATAATGATTTTTAAATTACATGATTGAGAAAACAATTTTTTAATGTTACACGATTTAAAAAACGTTGAAAAATACTTACGCGATTTAGCATTTGAAAAAGATGACGCGATTGTGAAAATGCGATAAAATATTTATACGACTAAAAGGAAACAGTAGTTTACTGTCAGGCTAAAGTGGTGAACCCAGACATGTTAAGAAATAATACTGTCAAGTGGAGGCGTACTATATTGGAAATACTGATAATGAGGTTATTTGTGTAATTTTGGTTCATGTACATGCATTGAGAAATGTGTTAATTTAGTTGAAATTGACGATTAGCTGATGAGATGAATTACACCGTAGTGCAGGTGTGATAGGCGTAATGTGGTTTATTGAGTGAACTTGGAGGCGTTAGTGTGCGGAGGATTCCACATGTGGACAGTTGGTAGCTCCTCTAGGCTGTGGTAACAGGCAACGCACTAACGATCTCGACAAGCACTATTCTTAATCAGGATCTAGTGGAGACTGTCTGGTACAATGCTTATTGTGCACGACGTTTTGACTGTGTACTGCTTGTATGATGTTTTGACTGTGTACTATTTACACGACGTTTGACTGTGTAATACTTGGATGGGGCAGCCTGAGGTACGGACAGGTCTTTCAGATCATTCTCTTTGATGTTTGTGTTTAGTGCCATGGAGTAGGAATGAGTCTGTGTACATTGGATATGTGGTTTGCTTCATAATGTGATTATTTATATTAATTTGAGATATTTTGTATGATGTGATAATATGGATTATTATATCAATTATTATATCTGTATGTATTATCGTTTTCTGTATTGCCATGTTGGTAATGATATAGATTGTCTCACCTCTTTGTATATATTTTCTGTATTATTATTTTTGTTCCATAAAGACTTTGAGGAAGAGGAAGAGGAAGAAGAGCAGCTGTTAGATCGTTAGTACCCGGAGGAACAACATCCAAGCTACCAATTTGACGAAAACGAGCCTTTAGATCATCCTTATCCTTTGGATTGATGTAGTGGTTATGGCTTTGCTTGAGTTTTTGGGATTCGTGAAACTTGAGTTTCCAATGGAGGCTCTAAGGCCTGACATCTGCAAGCTGACAGAGAGTTGGTTGTTTATGTGGGGCGCCTGACTGTGTCCCTCTATAGGGAGTTTGATGGTGCTTCGATGTTTTCTACTACTTTTTATTTACATCTAGAGTTGCCCTTGACTATTAGGCGCTATTGGGGTGGACGTTTTAATGCCCCTAGTGAGCTTAGTAGTGTGTCGACCATGCAGACTCCTGTCTGTAGGGCTTCACGACACCCTGGGTTTCTGTCTTCCGATGATCTCCCAGAGGAGGATCCTTCAGAGGATCAGAACTTCTAGTTTTGTACTTGGGCAAGTTTATGGTTTGCTTTAAACTAAACTGTTTACTGCTTTATTAAATAGTTTGTAGTTTGTAAATTATTTGTACCTTAAAGATGAAATCATATGTATATTATGGTGTCTATTTAATAGTTGGTTTTATTTCATGTACTGTTTATTTTATTTAATGATGTAATGTACAAAAAGAAAATTTTTACAACTTATATTATTATATGTTAATAAATAATTTATAACTTGGGTAATGTTTATTATATTATTCGGAAATGTGACACCCCCGGTAGGGTGTTACACCAGTGCTCTCTTATTCTCTAAGGTTGGGTAAAAACATATTTTTTTAAGGCACGTAATGAGATAAAAATAAGGAATGGTCAAATAAGCTCAAAGGGGTATACAAGGATGACTATTTGGTCAAAGTAGCTATTTCAAAATGCCTCAATCATATTTATGTATGCATGTGAAAATGTAGAGTAACAATTCCATGAGTGAAAATTACACAAGAAAGAAGAGAATGATACAAATGTTCAATTCATTCATCAATAGGCTCAAAATCTTACAAGGCATATTTCTATCATTCTCAATCTACCATATCAACATTCATATCCAAGCTTGTAATTTTTAAGAAAGAAGACAATTTATGCGAAGATCCCAGAATTCATTTGTTACTTCTACACAAAATAATTATTTCCTCAACTAAGATGTGTCTCAAGAGTAAACTTACTTCAAGGCAAAATTTACTCTTTACTCTGCCATCCTTAATTGGTTTTACTACGAATAGATTTCTGATAGTCATATCACTAAACATATTTTCCAATTTAGATGTGTCTCAGGAGTAAAATTACTCCTTACTCTGCCATCATTCATTGGTTTAGTAAGTCCATGACAATCATATCATACTTCCCAAAAAAAGAATTTTTTTTTGTCAACTATCCTTCCCCCCAAGCAGATCACAACATTGCCCTTAATGTTAAAATATAAATGAGTAAAGGATAAAGGATATTACCTATTCGAGAAATCTGACACAAATTTAAACAGAAATAAAGTACGATAAATAAAATCAAAAGTAAAGGAAAGCTATAAACGAAGTGTCAAATATGGCTTTCTTTTCATCCTGCTTCCCTCACTACTTCCTGCTAACCAATCTATCTGAGCTATTGCTGGGTCAGGTTTATGAACAAAAACTTCTAATTTATCAATCAACTCATCAATAGTAGAAGCAGAGATAAGAAGTTGTCTTGCCGAAGGTGTGATAAATTTCTATTCCATAGCATAGTCAAGAAAAAGTAACAAAATATCAAAGAAATTATTTACATTCAACAAACCTATGAGTTTATGGTAGATGTTCAGTTGGGCCCAAGAAACAATTTGAAAAACTTCTTCTAAGGTACCAAAATCACCTGGTAAGGTAATGAATGCATCAGAGTTGTCAAGCATTATCTTCATTCGTTCATGCATTAATGATACCTAAAGTTCCTCTTCAATTGTCTTTCCAGTGATGTTCTGTTGAGCTAAAGGTCCAGGAATGACACCTAAAACCTGACTGTCTCCTATATATGCAGCAAGTGATACAGCCCCCATTAACCTACGGTAACCTCCCCCATATACAAGATGAATATTCCTCGTAACAAGTGATTAACAAAGAGTGGTAGCTGCGTTTACAAACTCTAAACCATTCCCATACTTGGACCCATCAAATACACAGATATTTTTAAGTCAACGAACAGAAACACCTTCCATATCTATACTCACATTTCTCTTTGAATGATTCTGAGTTGGAGGAAAGTGGAGAAAATAGAGTATTTAAATAGGAAAAAGAATGGAAAGGGTAATAATAGCACCTATAAGGGTAGATTGACTGTTGTCAGAAAAGTTTGAAATTAAGAAATACATAATCTTTTTTTTTTGTTTTTTTTTGTTTTTGTTTTTGTTTTTTTTTTCTTGACTTCAAGAAAACCATCAGGGTAAAGAAGTCTAGAAACCCTTGAAGGACCCTGCTCAAAGGATCATCTGTCTAAAACCAAAATACAGTAAAATCATATAAAGATAAAAGAAATATAATAGCAAAGATGACATACTTTAATGTACAATTTTCATGGCATATCTTTATACTGCATGTCATGAGTGCAGTAGTGGCATATCTTTATACTACGTGTCACCAGTATAGTAGATATTCACGTCCATTTATTCGAAGAAAAGAGAAAGAAAAAACCATCGTGGGTTTCTATCCTGGGTCTGGAACCTGGAGAGCTCTCACTTGGGCTCGTAACATCAACCAAGATGCTAAAATCTAAAACCCGTAATGTCCAAGATCCAGAACATCCCATTCCAGGGCGCTGAAAGCCCCTTCTAATAAAAGAGAGGAACAAGCTCAGATGCCTTATATGCTTTGGCAGTCGCGGGCAACTTATCACTAATAACTAGAGTGGGATGCTTCTGCCTATCCATCAACTCCACAGTGCCTAGATGGTAAACATTGGGTTATGGAATGCGGCTCTCTACAGAACATAGTACATGAACTTTTTTAAGGACCCGCGTGCAAAGGTCCACCCTAGTCAATGATGGGTCAGCCAAAGGCTGGGGCTCCATAACTAATTAAAGTCATGGTACTCCTTCCAGATCACCCTTGTTCAAACATTTTTTTCTTATTTTTTTTTCTTTTTTTTTTTTAAGAAGAACATGAAGAAGAAGAAGAAGAAGAAGAAGATAATATATACAGATTGTTGTGGATATGACTCACATCTGCCTCTGGTTTCACGTCCAGTAACAACTGAAACGCCTTCTATGGGTCGAGGATAAGTTTCCCATCCAATTTTCTTATAAATTAGCAAACAGGATCTTTTAGAGTCAGATTCCCAAGACTGTAGCATTTTTCTTCATCCTTGAAGAGATTCCACAAATTAAGAAGTTTACGATGCACAAATCCATAAAAATACATCTCAAGAGTCAGTAAAATATCATCTAATGACTCCGTACTCAGTTCATTCTTAATGAAGAAAATTTTATCTTCTCTGTTTGTGGAAACCATCCCCAAAGAACGACATTGCTTGTTACAATTCCATCGTGCACATTTGTGATAGACTTGTAACTTTTTTGCTATTCTCTTTTTAGAATATGAACTTCTTCTAAGACCTGGCATGTATGAGTCAAATGAAATTGAAGACTCACATGCTAGTCGGACCTTTGCTTTAATTATTCAACGTACATCTTCTGGCATACCCTTGTGCATTAACAGTCTCAATCTTTCACATCTAGCTTTGTAGATTTTTGTCAGAGTATTTTGAGGGAGGGAAGGAAAATGTTTTCTTAGGTTTGAAAGAATGACATCCATTTTAAAGGAGAATGATTCAGTTATTTTGGGAAACTGAAAAATAAATCGACTCAAGAGCCACGAAGTACTGTTATCTGCCACTTAACCAGGAACACAAAGAATTGTAAAAACAAGGCAACAAAATTAGAATAAATTCTATTCATAACAAGGATCAGAAAGAGAGATGAATTCTACCTCATCAACTTGGTTTTCCAGAAATGGTTTGAGTCTTTGTCCATTGACTTTAAACACATTACCATTCCTAAGATTCTCAATATCTATAGCCCCATGAGGATACACATGTTTAACAACAAAAGGACCACTCCACCTAGATCTCAATTTTCCAGGGAATAGGTGCAGACGAGAATTATAAAGTAAAACTTTTTGACCATTTTCAAAAGATTTTCTCAAAATTGTCTTGTCATGAAAAGCTTTTGTTTTGGCTTTATAAATCTTTGAGTTTTCATATGCATCATTTCTCAATTCCTCCAATTCATTTAATTACAATTTGCGTATCTTGCAAGCATCATCAAGATTTAGATTGAAAGCATTAATGGCCCAAAATGCTTTATGTTCCAATTTTACAGGCAAGTGGCAAGGTTTTTCATAGACTAACCGATAGGGTGACATGCCCAAAGATGTTTTGAAAGCAGTACGGTAAACCCAAAGTGCATCGTTTAGTCTTAAAGACAAATCTTTAACTATTTTTTTCAAAATTTGTTTAATCTCCCTATTTGCCAATTCAACTTGTGCACTTATCTGAGGGTGATAAGGGGTGACAATTTTGTGTGTAATACCATATTTCTTCATTAAAGATTCAAATGGTTTATTGCAAAAATGTGTTCTCCCATCACTGATGATAGCTCGAGGGATTCCAAATCGACACAAGATATTTTCTTTTAAAAATTTGAGAATAGTTTTATGATCATTGTATCGGCATGGAATCGCCTGAATCCATTTTGAGACATAATCAACTGCAACCAAAATATACACAAATCCAAATGAAGATGGAAATAGGCCCATAAAATCAATTCCCCAACAATAAAAAATTTCAAAGACAAGAATGGGGTTCAGAGGCATCATGTTTCTTTTTGAAATTAAGCCCATTTTTTGACAATTTTCACAACTTTTGCAAAAAGTAAAGCAGTCTTTAAATAAAGTGGGCCAATAAAATTCACACTGTAAGATTTTTGCAGCTGTTTTCTTTGAAGAAAAATGACCTCCACATGCTTCTGAGTGATAAAATTTAATGACACTACCTGTCTCAATGTCGGGCACACATCTTTGAAAGATTTGGTCAGGACAATATTTGAACAAGTATGGATCATCCAAATAAAAATTTTTCACCTCTGTAAAAAATTTGCTTCTATCTTGGTGCGTCCATTGAGACGACATCTTTCCTGTTACAAGAAAGTTGAGTATGTTAGTAAACCAAGGCATGGAATTGACAGAAAATAAAAATTCATCGGGAAAAGAATCATTGATGGGTGTGCTATCAAAAGGTGAGCCTATTGTAAGTTTGGACAAATGATCAGCGATAACATTTTCGGCTCCTTTTTTATCTTTTATTATGATGTTGAATTCTTGAAGCAACAAGATCCACTGTATCAATCTTGGTTTGACATCCTGCTTAGACATCAAATATCTAATAGTAGTATGATCGGTGAAAATCATAATAGAAGAACCAATTAAGTAAGATCGAAATTTGTCCAGTACAAAAATTACAACAAGTAGTTATTTTTCAGTAATGGTATAATTCATTTGTGCACTATTTAAAGTTCTACTTGCGTAACAAATCACATGAGGCTTACCTTCCTTTCTTTGGCCTAAAACAGCACCCACAACAAAATCACTAGCATCACACATTAACTCAAAAGGCAAAGACCAGTCAGGAGATTGCATGAGAGGAGCAGATGTTAGAAGATCAATTAAATTTTCAAAATATTTTTGACATTCTTGAGTCCAATCAAATGGTGCATCTTTCAACAGAAGATTACATAATGGTCTAGATATGACACTAAAGTCCTTAATAAATCTTCTGTACAATCTTGCAGGTCGTAAAAAGGAACGAACTTCTCTGACTGTTTTTGGGGAAGGCAAATAGGCAATTAATTCAACTTTGGCCTTATCAACTTCAATTCCTTTAGAAGATATCACATGACCTAACACTATTCCCGAGGTAACCATGTAATGACATTTTTTCCAATTTAACACAAATCATTTTTCTTCACATCTTTTAAGAAATTTTCCAAATTATCAAGACAAATTTCAAATGAATCTCCAAAAACTATCAGGTCATCTATGAAAACCTCTAAATAATGTTCAATCATGTCACTAAAAATGCTTAACATGCATATTTGGAATGTTACCAGAGCATGACAAAGGTCAAAAGACATTTTTTTATATGCAAAAGTACCAAAGGGACATGTAAAAGTAGTTTTTTCTTGATCTTCCAATGCAATTGATATTTGATTATAGCCCGAAAAACCATCAAGAAAATAGTAGTATGGATGTCCTGCTACCATTTCCAAAATTTGATCAAGAAATGGCAAAGGAAAATGATCTTTCTTAGTAGTAGCATTTAATTTTCTAAAATCAATACACATATGCCAACTAGATGAGACTCGCGTAGGTATTAATTCACCTTTATCATTTTCAACCATTGTTATTCCAGATTTCTTAAGCACAACTTGTGTAGGGCTTACCCATTGGCTATTAGAGATAGGATAGATAATTCCAACATCAAGCAATTTAAGGACTTTAGCTTTAACTACCTCTTTCATGTTTGGATTTAATCTTTTTTGAGGCTGTTGAGAAGTTTTAACATTATCCTCTAAATGTATTCTATGTATACAAATTAATGGATTAATGCCTTTTTATGTCCTTTAATGTCCATCCAATTGCATTTTTATGCCTTTTAAGTACTTCTGTTAACATACCTTCTTATTCTTTAGTAAGAAACGAAGAAATTACCACTGGAAAGCTTTGCTCTTCTCCCAAAAATATGTACTTCAATCCAGCAAGTAATGACTTTAGTTTCGGTGTGGGTACTTCTTCATGGGCATCATCATTCATGGGTTTTAGCTCTTCAAATCTTGGCTTCCATCCCTTGTACTCCATTACTTGTGTACAATCAAGCAAAGCGCATATTTTAGAGATATCATCTTCTAATTGCATGCCTGAATCAAATGAATTGACTAAACAAATTTCTAATAGGTCAAAAGAACTCCTTGTTTGAAGATGATCATCTATAATAGCTTCAATTCCTTCAACTTCCTCTTTTTCATCAAGGACTTCCTGTGATTGCTTACACATGTTAAAAACATTGAGCTTCAGTGTCATGTTTCCAAATGTTAGTTTCATTATTCCATTTCTACAATTTATCAAAGCATTAGATATTGTTAAAAATGGACGGCCTAAAATAATAGGAATTGACTTGCAAATATCAATCATAGGTTCAGTATCCAAGATAATAAAATCCACAGGATATATGAATTTATCAACTTGAACTAACACATCTTCCACTATTTTTCTTAGAATTTTAATTGATCTATCGGCAAGTAGAAGAGTTACAGAAGTTGGTTTTAACTCACCCAAGTTAAGTTGCTGATAAACTGAATATGGAAGCAAATTGACACTAGCACCAAGATCAAGTAAAGCTTTTTCAATTTTATGTTCTCCAATAATACCTGAAACTGTAGAACAACCAGGGTCTTTATATTTCAACGCATTATTATTCTGAAGAATGGAGCTTACCTGTTCAGCCAAAAATGCTTTCTGTTTCGTATTTGGTTTCCTTTTAACAGTACACAAGTCCTTCAAATATTTGGCATAAGAAGGAATCTGTTTGATAGCATCTAACAGAGAAATATTGACCTTCACTTGTTTCAAAATTTCAAAAATTTTAGTGTTATGGTTCAATTTCCTTAAATTGTTTAATGCTTAAGGAATTGAGGGTGCAAGTGAGAGTTTTGTCTCTTTTTGTTCAACTTCTTAATTTTCTTGGGAAATTGGTTCATCTTCTTTCTCACAAGGTTCAAGAATTTGTTTTTCAACAACCTTTCCACTCCTAAGAGTTATCAATGACTTGACTTGGTCCATTTGCTAATTTTCTGAACTCCTCTCATTTAGACTGTACTAACCCTTGGGATTTGGTTGAGGTTGAGAAGAAAATTTTCCTTTCTCGTGAATGGTGAGTATAGAAGAAAGTTTAACAAGAGTTTCTTTTATGTCAATCATGGTTTGATTGTTTTGTTTATTAATGGCCTCTTGCTTTTCTATGAATGCATGCAGTGTTTCTTCAAGGTTTTTCCTATATGGTGAGACATAAGGTGCATATCCTTGAGAATTTTGAGAATCCTATTGTGCCTGAGGAGGTGGTGGTTGCACGAATTGTGACTGATTATTATTCCTCCAGCTGAAGTTTGAGTGATTTCTCTATCCCGGATTATATGTATCTAAAAAAGAAGAAGTAAATGACTTTTTAAAATTATTCATTGCATTTACTTGTTCATGTGCAACTTCTTTAAAAACAGGAATCTTAGGACATTCATGTGTTGAGTGTCCTAAGTCATCACAAATGTCACAAATTTCTTCATTTTGCACAGATTTGATTTCTTTTGCTTTTTCTAATTCCATTGCTTCAATTTTTCTAGCCAAACTGGTAAACCTAGCATTTAGATCTTCCTCTTGACTAAGGTGATATTTTCCTTTATTAGCACTTGCAAGGTTAGATCTAATTGAATTTTTAGAAATATTAGTACCATGCCAAGATTGAGAATTTTCAGCCAACTGGTTTAAATAGTCTAAAGTTTCATCAGGTTCTTTATCAAGAAGCTCACCATTGTACATTGTTTCCACAAATTGTTTAGTTTCAGGTGTTAAACCTTCATAAAAGAAGCTTATAGTGCGTCATTTTTCAAAACCATGATGTGGGCAAGAATTTAACAAATCTTTAAACTGTTCCTAACATTGAAAATATACTTCATTAGAATTTTGAGAAAAATTTTGGATTTGTCTTTTCATAGCATTGGTTTTATGTGTTGGAAAAAATTTCTTTAAGAACTCACATTGCATTTCTTGCCATGTGCCAATTGATCTTGATTTCAAAGTGTTAAGTCAAGTTTTTGCTTTATCTTTTAAAGAAAAAGGAAACAATTTAAGTTTAACAATCTCTTTAGCGCAATTTTAGTCATTGAAAGCAATATATGCTTCTTCAAATTCTTTGAGATGTAAATATGGGCTTTCAAATTCTAAACCATGAAAATTATGAAGTAAAGAAATCATACTGGTCTTAAATCTAAAATTGTTGGCATTGAGTGGAAATACAAAACATGATGGACTAGAATTTCGAGGTGGTTGCAAATATTCAAGCATGGTTCGCAACAGTTGATTTTCATGTTCATCATGTACATTTTCATTTTCAGTCATTGTGTCAATTGTGTGTGATTGTGATTCAAACAAATCAATATATAAAGTACCAGGATTAATTTTAACCAAACGACCATAATTTAAATCACGATACTAATTAAGCATAAATAAATGACTTAAAATAAAAAAATAATGTACAATTCGGTAGTTTACACCAGCCATTAAATATTAACAAGGATATGGTATAAAGCAACCACCTAATAAATATTAACAAGTAAAAAGTTAGACAACTAATAAAGTAAAATGTTAGATAATTGATAAATTAAAAAGTTAGATAATTAAAGAGAAAATAATTAGTAAGTTAGAAAGTGCAGAAAGTAAAATACGAAAAATAAAGTGCAGAAAGTAAATTGCAGAAAATAAATTTAAAATATGAAAATCGGAGAGAGGCGAGCCTCACTAGAGTCAAGCGAAAGAGAAGAGAAGAAGAAAGATTATTTCATTACGTTAGAAAGCAATAATAAATAATAGAAATTAAAAAATTAGAGAGCAGAAAATAAATAACGTAAATTAAAAGTTAGAGAAGCGAGAAAATAAAAGCTAGTAAGCAAAAATAAATGACATAAATATAAAAGTTAGTATGTTAGCAAGTTAGTATGTTAGCAAGTTAGTAAGTTAGCAAGTTAGATAGTTAGAAAGTTAAAGAGTTAGTAAAGAAACTGAAGGATCGGCAAGCCAATCTTTTGCTCTGGTGAGGGAGAAGAGAGAATAAATTTTATTAAAGAAAAAGAACCTCAATAAATTAAAACTTCAAATCAAGTCCCCGACAACGGCACCAAAAACTTGATGCGGATTAAAGGATGCAAACCCAAGTGCAGGTTGTCTCAAGAAATAAATTCTCAGGAGTCCGAGGTCGATCCACAGGGAATTGATGAAGAAAAATTAATTGAGGTAAGAAAAGGATTTGTCACAACACCAAAAGTAATAAAAGTTGTTCACAAATGAAAAATGATTTGCTTGGGTTTGGAGATCCACTCTTGGTAATAAATTAAAGGCAAAAATATTTCTCTTTATAACTCAATTGAAATCTACACATAAAGGAAGTTCCAATCGAAAAATATAAAATTCAAAGTTCAATTATAT
The DNA here is from genome assembly GCA_029884605.1 of Ormosia emarginata. Lineage (NCBI taxonomy): Eukaryota > Viridiplantae > Streptophyta > Magnoliopsida > Fabales > Fabaceae > Ormosia > Ormosia emarginata. Next base: position 7,336,071 of record JAQQTP010000038.1, on the reverse strand, counting down.
ATGCAATCATATTAGGATTCCTTTAATTATCTACTAACATTTGTAAATGAGTTTAAGCATTCACTGTGCTAATCATCTTGTCTACAATAAATCAAGATCTCAATTATACAAAGAAGGTTTCTAAATTGATTAGAAACAAAATACAACATACATAATGTCCACTTGATGATATATCATTTAAGCATAAGAAATAGAATAATCTAACCTTATTTCATTACCAAGAGCTTCACTCTTTCACCCAAGCAAGATGAAGATTTAGTTACCCATAAGCAAGAAGAAAGAAAGAGAGAAGAAGAGAAATATGAACATAACTTCAATTTAGAGCAAGAGAAAATTACAACAAAGGAAAACAATATACAAGTATGAACATAATTTCTCCTAACCAAGCCTAAAACCAAAGTCTCTTAAATGATCAGCCAATGGAGCCTTTTATAGAGGATTAGAGATACAAAATTACAAGGGGGCTGATTAATGAGTGGGCGAGGAGTGGGTGGATGAGTGAAAAATGCCAAATGGTGAGTGAAAAATTATTGAGATTCTTTGTCTCCAAAATCATTTAGTGTTGATCTTATGGATGCCATTAGATTTATAAAACATGGCCTTCATGAAAGTTGTAGCATTTTGTCTTCTCTTTCCAATGGTACTGATTTCAGCTCCAAAGGCCACCTATAACCCGAGATATGACCCAATTACTGAACAGTATTCAGGTCTAAGTATAGTACCTCTGTTCTGACTTCAAAGCCCAATATCACCTTCAAGGAGTCTGATATGAGTTTTGTGATCTGCATGAAAGTTGTAGATATGGGTCTTAACTTTCAAGTATCCAAATTTCAGTCCAAAGAAGTTTCTATAGCCCGAGTTATGCTCTAATTACTACACATTGTTCAGGTTCCAGTCACAAAACTCATGTTCTGACTTCCAAACCCATTTAACTCCACTAGATGTCTGATTGAGTCCTGAAGCTCTTCATGAAAGTTGTAGAGCTCTCTCTTATCTTCTCTATAAGGTAAGATACATAATTATAAGACATCTAGAACTCAAGATATAACTAAAATACAGAAACAGTGTAAGAATAAAATTGTGTTAAAAAAATCAATTAAGGCTAATTTGAGTCCAAACTTACAAAACATAACCAGACTTAATCAATTAAGTACATAGAGAGCGTAAATCACTAAAAATAAGAGTTTATTAATATATAAAATATGTGATTATCAATTTACAAATAAATTTCATAATATACATAAATTCATAATTTTAAATATTTTAAATAATAGATATATTATCACGTATAAGATTCACCGAAATCTATATTAACATTACTCTTTACTTAAAAGACTTATGTTCAATTCAAATATAATTGATGACCTAAGTTTAAGTTTGAGCTCATATTAAAGAACTTGTGAGAAGGAACAACCTTAATACTCTTAGTAAGAACTAGTTTCACATTTAAAAAAATAATAAGAAAATCTTGTACGACAAAAAAAAAATTGTTACCCTATGAATAAATAATAACGTGTAGTATATTTAAACATTCGCCACCTATACTGCTATACGTTTATGATAACCTTATCAACAATGATATTCCTACATCTAACAGTGTCCACACCCATTTTCACACCTGTTACTGTTCATGGGACCCACTAGTGAATAGTGCCAAATCATGTTTCTGTCTTTTTTTTTAGTATATGTTTATTAACCAACTTCTTTACGTAATTAACCACTTTTTTGTTCTTCATTAACCAACTCTTTTCACGAGCATAGAAATAAAGTTGGTTAATGAATAACAAAAACATGGTTAATGACCTACAAAAGTTGATTAATGACATAAGATTTTACCACATGATTTCTATGCTCGTGAAAAAAGTTAGTTAACGAAGAACAAAAAAGTGGTTAACGATGTAGAAAAGTTGGTTAATGAACATATACTGAAAAAAAAAGACAGAAAAATGATTTTGGCACTGTTCATGAGGTGGGACCCATAAACAGTACCGGATGTTAAAAATAATGTAGTACTGTTTGCGGTAGGATGATAATTTTTCTAACCTTGTTAGAGTATTTTTAGGAAAGGACAACCTTAGTATCTTGGGTGAGGACTAATTTCATACCTAACAGGTATGGGTATATACGGATGGGATCCTTTCCTATTGGAGAGAAACAGGACGCTATAGGTTTCACCCATTTGTTCTTTATTTAATCTCTCATCTTTGGCTCAAAGGAAAACACATCACTGAAGTCCCTCTTGTTCGTCGTTGAAATATTTTTATCGCCTTTATGTTTGCGGCATCTCCATTACGCATTAAAACCGAATAAGTATACTGGGTGGTGAACAATGATTAATTAATTAATGAAATAAAAATACATGAAGGATCAGGCGGGTATTCAGTTTGCAAAGGAACATATTCTCCATCCATAGCTGAAGCTCTAGCCATAAGGATGAGTATTCAGTTTGCAAAGGACTTTTATTTGCTGGACATCCATGTTGAATTGGACTCCAATGATTACATTACGGAGCTGTGCTCATCTCTACAGAAGCCAAACTATTTAGGAAGCATCCTTAATGATTATAAAACACTGACATCAGGTTTTAGGAGTTTCAGGTGCCCCCATGTACGAAGGGGTGGGAATAAGGTTGCAAACTATTTAGCTCACCTAGCCTCAAAGTTCCATGATAGCTCACCTCTGATGTTTGTATTCTGGTTGATGTGGACATTTTTTCTGTTCTTTCCGCGCAATAAATTAAATCATTTGGATGTCTAAAAAAAATGAAGAATCAGTTTCATTTGGCTACGGAGAGATTCTCTATTCATTTTTCTTCTTTTCCTCTTTTTGGTTAAATTAAAACTATCGTTCGAGTTTAATGGGAAAGGGAAAAGCACCAAAGGGTAAGGTGCATTGTAGTATTGTTTCAAATGGTCATAAAGCCAATAACAACATGAGCTAGAGTGGTGGAGTAGAGAGAGGCAATGTCATTGGGAGTTCGGTTGTTAAGGAAGTAGTTGGGACAGGGGCTGAAGTCCATGAGCATACAGTTAGTGATGGTACTGTTTGAAGGTGAAAAATGAGGAGAAGGGGGCAGTGATTGAAGTGGAAATTTGGATTGGGCTTTGAATGACGTGGTGTGGGGTTTCGGAGATGAAGAAAATGGCAAAGTTGGTAGTGGTGGGACAGAAGAGATAAAGCATGTAAGGTTATAGAGTAGCCTATGAAACTGAAGTAACTATGTTCAGTTGGTTATGCAACGAGGTTAGGGGTGAGGGGAGAGGTTGCATGAAGATGATGGCATGATGCAGACTATGGAGAGTTTCCCATACTACTTAGGAACTGATAGTTTCAGTGTTAAACAAAATTTTGTTTCAGTGGTAGTGTGTCAAACACAGGTGAAAAGGATTTTAATGTAGAAGAAGAGAGAGTTTAGTAAGGTGTTTCTCTATGGACTGTAGACGATGGGTTAATAAAAATGTAAGGCTAGGATTTAATTAATAGGACATTGTCATGTTTCTCTCCAACAGGAGAGGATCCCAATCCTGGGTATACGTTGAAAGTACTCACCCAGTAACACAGATCTGTTAACAAGGCATACTTTTCCCCAAAAGGAACACTTAGGAAATGACAAAGCCCTTCTTTTCAAGCGAGACAATAAAGATTTATGATTTAATCAACTTAATTACCATTTTCCCGTCTTGAATCAATAGGAGATTGGATATGTGGTACCTGGTCAGAACGAATTTTAGAGGTTCATCAAGGTGGTTTCTTTTGTAGCATAGTAGCAGTGGTGGTGATGCGAGAGGTGGATACTTACAAAAAATACTTTAATATTCAAGTTAGATTATACATAATGTGGGTAGAGCTTAGAGGTTCAGATTCATAAATTAGTGATTTTGTCTAGTATTTATAAGACTGTGATAATGGAGGGAGATCACATTTGAAATATGCATTAATAGATAATGAATGTTATTAATGTTGATCCCTATAAATGAGGGATTGGTTGGAATGACATAATGGATAATGAATGCAATAATGAATAGCATGGGAAATGAATAGATAAAGAAGAAGTATGTTTCCTTTGTGCCCTAGTTAGGCGGAACTTAAGGGTTGGATTTCCTAACGATTATGACTCTAAGTTTAGCAGTCACTATGTTCAACCTATCGGTGCAAAGTTTGTTGAGACAGGTCTAAACTTCTAAAAAGTCATAGTCTCCAAATTGTCCCTATCTCAAAAGACAATGACTCAATTCATGAATTAATCACAAGTAGGGATAAACCTTCTCAATATGACTAGTCCATGATATTGGTAACAATCTGAGTGATGTCTCAACTAATGCCAAGTGAGCATGAAGCTTCTCAATAACAGAAGTCGAGACCCCTCTTATTCCTCGGGTTCACACAGACTCGGGTATATAGCCCAAAAAAGTGTGAAAGATAAGTGATAGTGGTGCGTGTGAGAGAGCAAACAAACTTGTACAAAAATTTAAAAAGACCAAAAATTACTCCCTAACCTACAAAAACATATATACAACAGTCAGCCAACAATCATTTAACTTAGGGTTTCAACAATTAAGCACAAAATATATATAAAAGTCAAAATATATACAAGATAATGATATTAGATATTTACATAAAAGTACTAAATAAAATCTATTTACAAACAAATAAGAAAACAAAAAACAAGAACAAAAAGGGGTAAAATAAATAAATAGAGATTATTAATAATTTGCACAACTAACAACAACATGCCTGACTCTCTAAATTTCCCCAATGGAGTCGCCATCTGTCGGGACTGGTATCGCGGTGAAATAACAACTTACAAGATTTTAAAGAGGAAAAAAGAGACGCCGTCAATTTTATTTGAATTTGAAAAAAATTAAAAAACCATTATTAGAAAATAGTCTTTGAAAACCAGATTGGATTCGGGAGTCGGTTATGTATAGGGAATGGTGGAAACTTAATCCTATAGCACTCCTAACACACCCGTCCTGAGACGATACCTTAAATCAGTTATGCAGAAATTTGATAATTTCAAATATATTTATTTTACTCATATTTTTTTTTAAAAAAAAAACAATGGAACTATTTTTTATTTATCTATTTTTTTAAAAAAAAGGAAAGAAAGAAAAGAAACAACCAAATTATGAAAATTTAATTGTTGGCTTAACAGAATAAAGATTCTGCTCCTACGTATCCTCATGTGAAATGAGGAACTCAAAGTCACGTAATTCTCTAGAAAATAAGTCCAGATTGGTTAATTTTAATTAAAAAAAAACTTATAGCTTTTGAATCAAATTGTCAACAATAAATTAATTCAAGCAAACATGTCAATAGGCATAAAAGTGAGGCACAACTCACAAACAGACAGAATAATCAAATTAAAATCAACCAAATCCACAAAAATTATCCTTTATCACCTTTTGGCATTTTTTTTATCATTTTTTTTATTTTCATTTTTTTATTTTATCATTTCAGACTTTTTGTGATTTTTGAAATTTTTTATATATATTTAATTAAAACTATACCTAATCTAAAATTAACAAAATCTCTAAAAATGAGATAAGCTACTATACTCAGCCCAAAAAAAAAAAAAAGAAAGAAAGCTAAACCTAAAACAAAGAAAAGCCTAAGATATTTTAAACCTCATTTTAACACGTTACAAAAAGTTTGAGAAACACTCATGGTGATAAACACATGAAATCAAATGAGAAAACCTGAGAATGAGGCTCTATCCTCTACCTTCACACACGATGAGATAACGCAAGGGAGTGGAGGTGCTAGCTGGTCGGACTTTTGCGCTGGTCGAACGGTGGCTTCGCGGAGCCGAAGTACGGGCGATGGCTAGTCCTGCGCGACACACGACTCTGATTTGCAAGGGGAGCAAGATCAATGGCAGTGTCCAGTGGGTCAGCTATGGAAGGCGCGGATCTAGGCTCTCCGGCTCAACTACGGCGGGTCACGGTGGAGAAGCCACGAATCTGGTGCGGCTAGTCAGATGGCGGGTTGTGGTGGGTGGTTTTGATTTGGGGGGTGTAGTGGTTTTTTATGGTGATTTTTGTTTGTTTGTGGTTATGGGGTGAAGGTTGGAGATGGTGGTTTATGGTTGTTGGTGGTTGTGGGTGAGTTATTGATGGTGGTGGGAGAGGGTGGTTGTGGTTGTTGGTGGTTGTGCATGAGTTGTTGATGGTGGTGGGAGAGGAGTGGTTGTTGGTTGTTTGGTTTGGATGGAAGTTGATGGTGGGTGGTGAAAGGTAGAAGATAAAGGTGGCTATGGGTGGTGAGTGAAGGTGAGTCTGAAGGTTGAAGATGGATGGTTAATGGTTGTTTGAGGAAGGTTGATGGTGGGTGATGGTGAAGATGGTAAATGGTGATGATGAAGGTGGTTATGGAAGATGGTGAAGGTGTTGAAGATAAAAGTGTTGTTAAGGCTTTGCTGAAGATGGTAAAAAATGGTTCTCCTCACAATTCTCAGTTTTTCCTATAATTCTCAGCTCCCCCCACCCAGTTGTTCCCAGCTCTGCTCGATCCCTCAATATGTCTAACCATCACCCCCCATATTTTCCCCTCTATTATGTATTTAATTTTACAGCCCCCAAGTCTCTGCTTGAAGTGTGTGTGAGTGAGTAATGTGTGCAGAGTGATTGTGTGAGGATGGAGTGAAATTATGTGTGTTGCAGCAATGCAGGTTACGTGTGTGCAAGGTGATTGAGTGAGCGAGGAGTCAAAAATGTGCAGAGTGATCAATGTGCTACAAAGTTTTTTTTTCTTTATTTTTTTAGAAAAACAAATTTTTACTACTATTTTTTTTTATTTTTTTTAGAAGCCCAGTCAAAATTAAGTGTTCACAGTAGCCCCTCTTTAATTATTTCTTATTAGATAATAAGAATAACCATAGTTTTTTATATTATCGTTGTAAGAAACGAGTAAAGATATGAAGTTCAATTTTGACCAGTAAGGCATAAGATGAATGCAAAACAATACGAGAATAATAAAATGCGAAGAGCTGATGAGCTCAAAAGAAATGACATGAATTTAAAATGCTTGGAGTTGATGTGCTTAAAAGAATTTGAAATGCAAGGAGCCGATGCACTCAATGACAGGAATTTAAAATGTATGGAGCTGATGCGCTAAAAAGAATTGACAAGAATTTAAAATGTAGGGAATCGATGCGCTCAAAATAAATGATTGGAATTTAAAGTGCAAGGAGTCTATGTGCTCAAAAGAATTGACAAAAAATTAAAAATGCATGGAGCCGATGCACTCAAAAGTAAAAGACAGGAATTTAAAATGCATGGAGTCGATGCGCTCAAAAATAAATGGCAAGAAATTTAAAATGCATGGAGCCGATGCGCTCAAAATAAATGACTGAAATTTAAAGTGCAGGGAGTTGATAAATTCAAAGGTAAATGACAAAAATTTAAAATGCATGGAGCCGATGGGCTCAAAAGTAAATAACTGGAATTTAAAGTGCAGGGAGCTGATGCACTCAAACGTAAATGACAGAAATTTAAAATGAATAGAATCTATGCTCTCAAAATTAAAGGACAGGAATTTTAAAATGCATGGTGCCGATGCGCTCAAAAGAATTTAAAATACAGGGAGCCGATGCGTTCAAAATAAATGACAGAAATGCACTTGTGCAGTTAAACATAGAATTAAAATCTTTTTCTTTTCTCTCTTTTTATCTTTTTCTTTTCTTTTCAAAAAGCCATTTGAACTAATGACAATCCTGGAAAAATTTGACCAATCAAACTCTTGTTCACATGCTTTTCTTCATCAGACCCTCCGGTTGGCTTGGACCCTTTTGACTTCCTCTCTTTCCTTCTTCATTTCTTCTCTTTTTTCTTTTTTCTTCATCTTTTTTTTTTCTTTTTCTTTTGGACACCTCATCAGCCATGGACCTGGAATCTTGTGAAAGCCATCAAGCTAAGGTCCTGGAATTCTTTTTTGACACATCATTAGGCCATGAATATGAAATTTTATAAAGTCATCAAGCCAAGGACTTTGCAATTTTTTTCACCTCGTCAGACCATGGACCTAGAATTTTATAAAAGCAATCAAGCCAAGGACTTGGATTTTTTTTTGACACATCATAGGCCATGGACCTTTGAAAAGTCTCTTAGCAAAATTAAGATTTCCTTAAACCATGCGTTTCCTCGAAAAAGCTTATACAACTAATCTTGCTTTCATGCTCGTTTTCTGACTTTTAATTTGGATGAACTATGTGACGTGCTTTCTTCAAAAATCTCACTTCCATTTTTTTTTTCAAGTACCTATTGTCTTTAGATTATCACTTGGGATATCATTTTCCTTTTCAATTGGAAGTTCTAAATTCTTTTCGATCTGAATTGATCATCAGGGGATTACCATTGGATGATCAAATTATAATGTTGTACTCATGTTCACTTTACCTGAAGCATCACATAACAAACATGCATGGATTCAAAAGCACAACAGGAAAAAAATTTACTAAATGAATAACTTCCAGATTGGTCTTGGAAGTTTGAATACACAAAAGGATATTTACAAAGGATAAATATATGAAAAAAGACATAAACAAATGATATGGGATTCAAAGAGGTGTTGCCCTAATATGGATTAGTTCGACCTTCATGAAAATGATCTTTAGTTGCCTACTAGGCATTATGGCTAATGATTTCCTTCTTCTGAGCATATACATCAAGCCAAATTGAACCAAAGAGAAATTTGTCCCAGTTTAAGACTAAATTGAATAGGGTCAAAACTCACCCTAATGACCAAAAGATTTGTCCTAGCATAGGTCAAATTGAACCAAAGAGAAATTTGCCTCAGTCTAGGATTGAATTAAATAGGGCAGAAACTCGCCCAAATGACCAAAAGATTTGTCCTAGTGTAGGTCAAATTGAACCAGGAAAAAGAAAAATTGCCTCAGTTTAGAGTCGAATTGAACATGGTAGAAACTTGTCCTAGTGTAGGTCAAATTGAATCAAGGAAAAGAAAAATTGTCCCAGTTTAGATTCGAGTTGAACAAGGTAGAAACTTGTTCTAGTATAAGACCAAATTGAACTAAAGAGAAATTTACCCTAGTTTTGGACTGAATTGAATAGGGTAGAAACTCACCATAGTGATCAAAAGATTTGCCCCAATATAGGACTAGTAAGTACCTCTTATTTTCGTATTCTTCCTTTTTTCTTTTTTTGTTTTTTTCTTCTTTAAAAAGTAAGGAATTGAAAACTCGGAAGAACACGAACCTTTTGTCTTAAAATTAAAGTTAATGAAAAAACAACAGCCCTTCATTAATCAGAATGGATTTTTTAAGGCTTGTAACGCGGATAAGGTTAACAGTTATAGAAGGAAAGATATAAGGTTCAAACAAGTATTTTAAGGGTTAAGTGGGACCAAGGATCCTTAGTAAGCTTTGTCCATTGCCTTTGGCATTATCAAGAACACTAACACTTTTCGCTTACTTTTATATTCTTTTCCATTTTCACTTCATCATTTGCCTTTACTATTGAGTCATTTCATTTTTCATCATCTTATTCTTCTTTTCCTTTCCTTTTCTTTTTTTTTCCCCTTTTCTCTTTTTCACATAAATCGCCCTTTTTACTTTGTGCTATCCCCTAATGTAGGAGTGATCCTTGTCCAAGGTTCTTTTAAGAAATTTTTGAAGCTTAAAAGAGTGTAACAAAGGATAATAAAGATGATGGAATTTGTAATGGATAGAGAAAGGTGACCAATCTTCATTTTCAAATCATGACATGATTGTTTATTTTCAAAACTTTAATTTCAAGATAAAAAGATAGTGCATACCAAGTGATTACTTCTTTGCTCCATTTTTTTCTTTTTAAAAATAATTTTTCGCATATCCTTTTGTCTTTTTTTTTTTTGCAAATGATACCTGCACACGTGAGCTTCATGACCACCAAAATTTTTTTAGAATGAGAGTCCCATGAGATCCGAACCAAGAGAAAGCAAAAAAAGGAAAGAAAAGAATGACAAAAAATAACATGACAAGAACACGAGTGCTAAGAACATAGAAAAGGAAACAAGGTATACTGAGATTCACCAAATCCATTACATTAATGCTTCAAGAAAGTTTACATAAGTTCATCATCATCAAAGTCTAAGATGGCAATCACACCAATTAACGCCTTATATCGTTAATTGTTCAGAGGTTCCGACTTGTTGGAGGGCGATCGGTATAGACAGGACAGGATAGGATATATGGGCGTGACGAGGGAACATTATTGACTTGATATGAGATTTGGTAAGCTGAAGGAGTGGGTAGAGGAGCTTGATAAGATGGGTAACAGTTTGAGTTATATGGAGGGGCTCAGTAGGCAGGGTAAGACGGTGGAAAACGGGGTTGTAAAGGTTGTTGATTTTGCACGTAGCCCACTTCCAACTCTCTTTTCTTAGGGGGAAACTCCCTCTTGAAACCACTTTCACTATTGCCAATTGGTAATTTGCCATTTTTTACTAGAATTTCAATCCTCTCTTTGGTAGCTATTAATTCAGTAAAGTCTCGATACACAATACCCACCATTATCTCAATATATGGAGCTCCTAAAGTCCCTAGATAATATGAGCACATTTCTGTCAATGTCAACGAGGGTTGAACTTAAGCTACGAGAGCTCTCCACCTTTGAGTGTAACACCCTCCCTAGGGTATCACATTTTCGACTCCCGACTCATAATCTGAAAAGAAGTTCGCACAAAGCTTGAGTTATAAAATATGGGTTTTAAAATTTCTTTCTTGCTGAAACATAAACTTTCTGAAATTCATAAGTAATACGGAAAAACATATTGAAACAAACTCATATACAATACTGACACCAATTAATATTTAATAACTTAAAGAGAAATATAAAACTTACAGACTCTTTTTTTTTTTTAACAGTAGTAACCCTATGACAGGTTCTACTTAATAGCACGGTATAACACTAACGTTAAAACTTAACATACTTATTCCTTCTTGTATCCATTTGGATGCATCAGACATCTGTTCTATGTCAACACTGCACACCTTCGAGTCCTGAATGTCCACTCCTTATTGTTGTCACCAACCAACTAATGTAACACCCTCCCTAGGGTATCACATTTTCGACTCCCGACTCATAATCTGAAAAGAAGTTCGCACAAAGTTTGAGTTATAAAATATGGGTTTTAAAATTTCTTTCTTGCTGAAACATAAACTTTCTGAAATTCATAAGTAATACGGAAAAACATATTGAAACAGACTCATATACAATACTGACACCAATTAATATTTAATAACTTAAAGAGAAATATAAAACTTACAGACTCTTTTTTTTTTCTTTTTTTTAATAGTAGTAACCCTATGACAGGTTCTACTTAATAACACGGTATAACACTAACGTTAAAACTTAACATACTTATTCCTTCTTGTATCCATTTGGATGCATCAGACATCTGTTCTATGTCAACACTGCACACCTTCGAGTCCTGAATGTCCACTCCTTATTGTTGTCACCAACCTCAGAGTATCCATCGCCCGTTATGTCTAAGACAACTCGATCCTTCTATTATTTAATTTTAACAGTACATACACAACAAAACAAGATAACAAAGAGGTGAGATCACCTACACCAGTACCAACATGGCAGCACAAAGATAACGCAAACAACATATCATACAGATATATCATACCAGAATTCCAATAATGCACTCAACATTAATCAACTATCATCATCATACTATTAACATTATTATCATCACACAATAATCACAATAATGTCATCAACATGATTATCATCATCATCATCCAAGTATTCAAAACAATTATCATAGCCAATATTCCTCAATTAATATATCACACAGATATAAATGTTCAGATTATGCATGTACACAAGACTCGATTTCCTACTCCATGGAGCTAAACTCAGGTCAGAGAAATGATCGAAAAGACCTGCCGGTACCACGTGCCTCAGACCACATGCTTTAATTTTCATTTCAATTTTTGCACATCTAGCACATACACGACAGTCTTTATCAGATCTTGATTAAGAATAGTGTCTCAGTCATGATCATCGGTGTGTTGCATCGGTCTAACCTACGGGAAGAAGCGCGACCAGCCACCCGTGTAGGCAACCCGCACCCCGATGCCCCCAAGGTCAACAAGTGACTTACACTACGCATATCGCATTCACGCAAGAGGTGTGTTTCTCCTAGGCAATCAGCCATATCCAGTCCTCATCGGACCATTCCAATGCATGTATAATGCACCAAATACCAATTACAGGTATAATACCAATCACAGGTATAACTCATAATTTCTCAGATATAATTTATACAATGCACGAACATATTAGTGCAAGTCCAACCACAAGGGTCATTCTTTCCAAATTCGTTTGTTAAATTAAATCATATACACACACACACACACACACACACACACACACACACACACACACACACACACACACACACACACACACACATATATATATATATATATATATATATATATATATATATATATATATATATTTCCAATGCATCTAAAATGCACCACGTGCCAATAATAGGCAAAACTCGTTGTTTTCACAAACAGTGTATGGACACTGGTTCAACAGTAATCATACTGTATCTTTCAATAACAAAATCATCTTATCATGTTTTCATAGTTATAAAACATTGTTGTCGTGTTTTCACAAAATTGCGCAACATTTCCGTTACGTTTTCACAATTCCAAAATGTTTTTGTTACATTTTCAAAATATCGTAATACTTCTGTTACACTTTTAAACCACGTACTAATTTTTCAACATTTTTCTCAATCGCGTAAAAATATACGTTTCTCAAATCGCATAGTATTTTTTCACTATTTCAAAATCGCGTAACTTAAAAATCATTCTTTTAGGTCGCGTAAATCATCTTCCATCATTCTCAAAATATTTAAAACACTTTCCAAATCACATAACGATTTTCTGTCATTTTCACAATCCCGTAAAAATAATTCATCACTTTTCCATCACGTAGTGATTTTTCAATAGTAATTCAGATTACGTAAAATATTTAAACGTAATTCAAATCGCGTAGAAATATTTCAATGTACTTAAAATTGCGTAGAATTATTTTACTGTATTTCCAAACACTTAGAAATATTTTACTATATTTCAAACCACGTACTTTAAAATTACGTTTTTAAGATACGTAAATAATTTTTTCACCATAATTTCATTACAGAAAATACTTCTTGACCTTTAAAAATTCCTTTTTAACTTTTCCCAAAATAATATAACTTTATACTTCACTTAATATATTTTCTTACTCACGAAAATCTTTTTCCACAATTCTTTACTCAAGAAATTCTTTTCGGAATATAATTCACAAAATCACTTTTCCATTGATGTAAATCAATGTTCCAAAATCTTAAATTTTCCTAACGTACTCCAAAACTTGAAAATCAGTTATACGTTAGTAAATTCTCAAATCACCATTATATTCTCCATTTTTCTCAAATCAATTTTAAAATCAATTCTCTTCAAAATAAATTGGAGTTAAAACATTTTCAACCTCTCTTTGTCTTTCGTTTACAAAATTTTCTCAAGTGATAAAACACTCTGATTCCCTTTCCAAATTCCTTGTATTAAATCAATTTACGTTTCCACTTTGAAAATCACTTTGTTCATAAAAAAAATCAAGGCACTACCAGCCTTTAAAAAAAACGTGGTCATGACTATTGAAACCATTAAATATTTTTTTCTTCTAAATTGATATGGTTTTACACAAACAAAACCATTAAAATTTGGTTTTCAAAATCGTGTGATTCATGGTCACAAAACCAAACCCATTTGTTCAAATTTATTTTCACTTTCTTTGCAAATTCTTTTTCACTTTCTTTGCAAATCCTTAAAATCAACGTTTGCCCGTTTCATTCAAAACTCATATTTAGAAAAACACTTAGGATCTTTTTACACAAAATAAATCAATAAAAATCCTTCAAAACCATGTTCTTGTTCTCTTGAAAAAAAACATATCCTTTGTTTATTTTCCATACTCTTCAAATCAATCCAATTTTTAATCTTTCATGAAAATCTTAAGTTATAAACACCTATGTTGAGGTGTCTTGACTGAAATTCACTAAGTTCTAAGGACCCAAAAATCAATTCCCTTGTTCTTGAAAATTTACAACATGAACCCTAATCAAGGGCATTAAAATCGTAGCTATTCCTTGGCCATTGGGACCAAAATTAATTTTCTTTCCATCATCAAATCATGGCATATACATACATACACATCATATATATATATATATCAAAAGCATGTCATATTATCATTATGCATAGTATAAGCATACCATCAAAATCATAAACTCATGCAAAGCATATTAAGCATAGGTAAATAATCAAAACAAATAAATAACTACAAATAAATTACAAGACCATGGATATGAATTCTCACATGGATTCACCATCCACCAAATATAAACCATCTCTCACCACCATACTTGGTTGGTGAGATGGATCTCCTCTTACCTCTTGAAGATCCTCAAAAGCTCTTTGTTTTGCTTCTTTTTCCAAGTCCTTCACTACCAAGGGCTTCTCAAATACAAAACAAAATACATAAAAATTAGTATACTAAGCTTGAATAAGAAAACCATGGATGTGCATCATGGTTAGAACCTTGAAAATCAAAAGAAAAGTGAAGAGTAACAAACTTCACCATTAAAGCTTCAATCTTTAGCTTGAAGAACAAGGTTGAAGATAGATGATTTAGAGAAAATCTCCAACATGAAAATTGCTTAGAATATCATGTAGATTCAAGATCTATGGTTGGATGAAAATAAAAGAGATTGGAGAGTGGTTTTAGGTGCTATGGCCGAAATTCCTCTTGAAGAACAAAGATGAAATTTTTGATTTTTGTGAGAGAAAAGCTTCTTAGATTTGGTTAAGACAAAGGATGAAGTGAAAACATTTAGTTTTCCTTCCACCAATTTCGTGGATCTCCATGGAAAATTCCTAAAAAAATTACAAACAAATGTTAAAATCAATAACAAGTGTAGAAATAGGTAAACCATGGTTCAATCATGGCTTAGAAAATCAAAACTAGAAGATTAGAAGAAGAAATATGAAATTTACCATTTTTGGTAGAATCTTGAAGCTTGGATTTGAAGTACTAGATGTTGGATTTTGAAGAAATCTTCAACATGAAAGTTGTTTAGAATAAGGTAAGGATTCAAGAAACTAGGTTGGATGAAATTAAAGAGTGATGGAAGATGGAGTATAGGTGCTTGGCCGAAACTTGGAGAAGGAGAGAAATGGAGAGAAAATTTGCTTAGTTTCTTGAAAATGAATCAACAATGGCCAATAATGACCAAGACAACATATAATTGGTGGTCTTCAACTTTGCTACTCACTTAAGTCACCAAAACCGTAGCCCCCCTCCAATGCATTCTCCTTGAATGTAAATTAATCAATAATGATCAATAATGATACACCATTGACCATGACATGTAATAATGGTCATAAGTTTTGTTTCTTTGTCTCCTAAACAATCCAAAACCATCCCCTTCCATGCATGCTTCTCCTTGTGCATTTAATTATTTGTCATGATAATTAGCCACCATTTGGAGCATTTCTAGCCATTGATTAATTCAATGGTTAGGATTTAGGTAGACTTTTGATTTTAGAAGACTTAATCTAGGCCATTGGATCTTTCTCCTTTAAATTCTAGCCATTAGATGTGTCTCCAAAATGAAGGGTCAAGATTACTCCTTCTTACTTTTAATCCAAGGGTCATAATTAGTCTTTGTCACTTTTTAAGACTAAATCTTTACCATTGATTAAATTAACATCCAATGGTCATAAATGGTCCTTGTTACTTTACAAGACCAAATCTCAACCTTTGATCAATTCTAAATCCAATGGTTGTAAATGGTCATAGCCACTTTATATGACTAAATCTCTACCTTTGATTTAATCTCTATCTAATGGTTATAAATGATCTTATTCACTTTTAAGATCAAATCTCCACCGTTGATTAAATCAAGATCAAGTCTCTATTGTTAATTAAATCAATGGTGGATATCCAAACCACCAATGTTGACTTAAGCAATATAATTTCTATTTTTATCTACTAAAACCCCACGAAAGAATATATTTACTGTATTTTTATCGTCCGATAAATAAATACAGTACAAAACACAGTACAATAAATTTTCTAAAACTGTTTCCGGATTCAGGTTTAGTAAGATCCCCTGTCTCCATCTAAACAGTACAAATTTTTCTATGCGTAGAAAAATTTTTACTTTGCGGGACCCACCTGGGCCCACGGATGGCCACCTGGGCCCACATACATCCCCTGGGCCCACAATTAGTAAAAAATTTCATAATCATCCACAAAAATCACAAAAATTATAAAATGCACAAATATCAAATCAGATTACGTAAAATAATTACCTAACGGTAAAAATTAAATTACGTAAAGTTTTCCCCGGCTTGAAAATTTTTATTTTCCTGACACGGAGTAAATCACTCAAAACGATCAAATACGCTGACGGAATAATCAAAATAATTTTACAGTATTCAGAAATTACTAAACAGTAAAATTCTGTTAACTGTCAAAATTATTGTTTAAGAGATACGGAAATTTGAGGTGTTACACTGAGCATACTACTTGAAGGTTTCCTTACTTCCTTTTTGCATCGAGCTCAATTGTTTCCGGGTAGGAGCTGCATCGAGATTAAACTTGTATTGATCCATAAATAAATCAGCGAACCCCGTCTAATGATAAATCTTAGAGTGGTCTAAATAAAGATATCACTCTAAAGCAGGGCCCGTAAGACTCTCATGGAAAAAAATGAATGAGTAACTTATCATCCCTGGACCAAACAGCCATCTTGGTTCCATAACTGATCAAATGAAACCGAAGGTTGTCACTCCTGTCATACTTGGCAAAATCAGGAATCTTGAAATCTTTGGGGATTATGACATCCGTGGTAGGACATAGTTCCTTTATTCTAAGAGTTTCGTTAGCACTAGGGCCCTTAATTGCCTTGATTTGTTCCTCTATTTTCTCCATCCACTCTTCTTTGATCTTGTCTCTCTCAGTCATGATGTGGCTATTTCCTAAGTAAGGCATTCTTGTCTGCCCCAGAACAGACACATGAGGTTGTTCCTAGGTAGGGCTGACATAACCAGAAATTTCATTCTGAGCACCTTGCACGGCATGATACCTCCCAATAGGCATGACTATCAATGTCGCATGAGGTGGTTGCTCATTGTTAAGTTTTCCTAATCCTACGGATCACAACACGTGTGATCTAATGGAGCAGGATTCACAATCCAAATGTAACAAGGATTGCCATGCTGTACATAACAACTTTTCCCCCCTAAATAGTCTTCCCTCCAAAAATAACAGAATTAAGAGAGGAATTGATTGAATGAATTAGGGACTAGAATTATCTTTCCTATAATTGTTTTTCTTCTTTAAATACTTCAATGTATTTTACACAAAAATAACAACTCATTTTGTCAATTTCCTCAGTTTATTTCTCTATTTATTTTACATTCACTATGTTCATTCTAATTTATTCAATTTTTAAGATGGTATCAGAGCATTAAAGCTCTGAACCTGCGTAACTCTAATGGCTCGAGGCAATAATCCATTCGCTGGGTCTAGAACAACCAATGCTAATGCTAACACTGGCAATCGAGTTATGGATCCTTTCCAGGATTCAAGTAATCCCTATTATGTTCACCCAGGAGATGGTCCATCTTCTATCATTGTCACTCCGGTCCTCAATGGATCAAATTACCATGCATGGGCTAGGTCTATGCGACGAGCTCTTGGTGGCAAAAACAAGTTCGATTTCATAGATGGGAGCATTGAGGTTCCTGACACTTTTGATCCAAGCTACAAAGCTTGGAATAGATGTAATATGCTAGTGCACTCTCGAATAATGAATTCTGTAGTCGAATCGATTGGGCAAAGCATCGTATTCTTGAAGAATGCCATAGATGTGTGGAAGGATTTAAAGGATCGCTTTTCACAAGGGGAACTCATCAGGATCTCAGAGTTGCAACAGGAGATTTACTCACTTAGGCAAGGTTCTCGTCCTGTTACTAAGTTTTATTTTGAGTTGAAAATTTTATGGGAAGAGTTAGAGACTTATATGCCTATGCCTTGTTGTGCATGTCCTGTAAAATGTTCTTGTGCTGCAATGCATAATGCTAGGCAGTATCATCATTTGAATTATGCAATTAGATTCTTAACTGGATTAAATGACAATTTTACGGTTGTTAGATCACAGATACTTTTGATGGATCCTTTGCCTAACATTAATAGAATTTTTTTATGGTGATATAACATGAGGCAAAATAATTGTGTTGTTAGCGATGAATCAAATGTGTTAATTAATGCTGCCACTGATTACAAGAAATCGCAAGGCAGAGGAAAAGGTTTTGTTCAAGGTTCAGGAAGCAGAAATCCTAATAGAATGTGCAGTTATTGTGGAACGTTTGGACACACAGTGGAAACATGTTATAGAAAACATAGTTTTGCACCACATCTGCAGAGAAATTCAACACCAGTAGTAAGCAATGTTGCTACTAATAACTTAGAACACAAAGAGAATATGACAGTGAATGAGGATTCGAGATTTATGCCATCAGCCTTTACCATTGAGCAGTATGAGAAACTCATCAACTTAATCCAAGGATCTTGTATTCAGCAGCCTGCAACCTCATCCAGTCAGGTTAACATTTCACTGCTCTTTTGATTTATGTAGATGATGTCATATTTATAGGAAATTCAATGGAGGAGTTTACCCGAATCAAAGCAATCCTTGATTCCACATTTAAAATTAAGGATTTGGGCACTTTAAAATACTTCCTTGGCATAAAGGTAGCTCACTCAGAATCGGGCATATCACTTTTCCGAAGGAAATACTGCTTAGATCTTCTCCATGAGACTAGATTACTTAGCTCTAAGCATGTAAAAACTCCTATGGATCCTTCTGTTAAGTTATAGCAGGATGGTGGCAGTCCTTACACTAATGTAGCAGGCTATAGAAGACTTGTTGGGGAGTTGTTGTACCTTAACACAACCAGACCAGATATTACTTTTGCAACGCAATAGCTCAGTCAATTTATGAGCAATCCCACAATGAGTCACTACAATACTGCTTACAGGGTCATTCGGTACTTAAAAGGAAGCCTAAGAAGAGGCCTGTTTTATCCCAGAAAGTCAAAATTACAACTTCTTGATTTTTCTGACGCAGATTATACAGGATGCTTGGACTCATGCTGGTCTATTTCGAGTTATTATTTTTTTTCTTGGTTCATCATTGATATCTTGGCGAGCTAAGAAGTAACAAATGGTTTCTAGATCCTCCTCTGAGGCTGAATACCATGCACTTTCTACTACTTCCTACGAACTTCAGTGGCTATTGTATCTTCTTCATGATCTTCAAGTTATTTGCCAACGTGCATCTGTGCTTTATTGTGACAATCAAAGTGCCATGCACATTGCCGCCAATCCCGTATTTCATGAAAGAACTAAACACCTTGAAATAGATTGTCATTTTATTCGTGATAAGGTGCAGAAAGGTACTTTTCGATTACTACCTATCTCTTCCAAGGATTAGCTGTCTGACTTTCTTACTAAAGCATTGCCTCCACCATCCTTCCTTCCTTTCATCTCCAAGCTGGGCATGCTTGACATCTACCATGCTCCAGCTTGCAGGGGGTGTTAAGTTTCCCTAATCCTGCAGATCACAACACTTATGATCTAATGGAGTAGGATTCACAAGCCAAATGTAACAAGGATTGTCATGCTGTACATAACAACCTTCCCCCCCCCCCCCCAAAATAGTCTTCCCTTCAAAATAACAGAATTAGGAGAGGAATTGATTGAATGAATTAAGGACTAGAATTATCTTTCTTGTAATCGTTTTTCTTCTTTAAATACATCAATGTATTTCACACAGAAATAACAACTCATTTTGTCAAAATCCTCAGTTTATTTCTCTGTTTATTTTACATTCACTATGTTCTTTCCATTTTATCTAGTTTTTAAGACTTATGGATCCCCATAGCGATGCCTAAGGTTATAGCTGAGAATATCAGGGTGGTCATCTGTAACATCCCAAAAATTAATAATTTCAGGATAAATGATCATTTTACAATATTTGGGATTTTTAGGAATTTTTCTAGATTTTCTGAGAACGCGAAATATTTTAATATTATTTTTTGTTTTGCGTGCGTATTGAGCAGAGTCGGGAAAACGACTGTAATGCTTCAAAAAAAATTGGAAAATGATAAGACGAATAGTCGTTTTATAATATTTACAATTTTTGAGAATTTTCTGAGATTTTTCCAAAAACGTCGAATATTTTAATATATTTCTCGTTTTGCATGCGCGCTGAGCCTAGCCGGGAAAATGAAATATTTTTCTTGATAACCTTGATTTGTGGAAACGTCGACGAGGGATCTTACTTAACCCGAGGCTAGAAACGGTTTACGAGGTTTCATATTTTTCAAGAAATTTTAACAGATAAAATTATAATTGCTGTATAAATTTTATCTGTCAGATAAATTAATACGGACTTCGGTCAACTATAACGATTGTCTACTGAATAATAATATGTATTAAAAACCTTATCACATTATCTAAAAATTTACCTTGTGTCAAATCCATTAGCTTTATTTTCAAAATAAAGGTAAAGTTAATTCAAAAACCAATATAGGAAGTTTCCAGGAAATTTCCTCCCATTTCACATTTCTCTCTCTCTTCCCTCCACTCTTCTCTATGGCAGAAGGCCATTGGGGAGCCCATTATTCACCTTCTCATTTTATTACTTCACTTCTATTTCTAAATACTTCTCTTCTCACTTTCTTCTCACTCTCTTCTTTCTTCTCCTTCTCTTCTCCTTCCTCCTCCACCGTACACTCTCACCATTCACCATCTTCATTTCCTTGCTTCACCATTCCCATATCTAGCTTTCTTCCATCATTCCAAGACCACTTTCCTTGTGGCCATCCTTGGTTCTTCTTCTTCTTCTTCCATTTTCCACCATTGAAGCTAAAGCTTGGAGCTTTTGAGGTAAAGTCTTCAACTTTCTTCTATCTTCTTCTCATTTTCATTTTATTGGTCACCTATATGGCCAAGGAGTCATTTTTCCATGATTGGAGTGAACACTTTGGGAATTGCTCACCCTAGGGTTTTCTTGAAGGGGGAAAACGAAAATCAAGAGCAGAGAAAGAGTAGCACCGTTGTGTTGTCTTCCAAATAGGTAAGAGGGAGATGATCCTCTTCAACCAATCTTGGTAGTAAGGAAATTTCTTGTGTATTGTGTTGATGAGGGAATCCATGTTGAATTTCTCTCTTTGTTATATTGTGTCATTTCCATGATTTTGTAGTTGTTTGACTTGTATGAATATATGGATTTACATTGTGTGCTTTGATGATTATGAACTTATACATTGTTATTTTGTGTTTAGAGGACATGAATCATATTTTGGATCGTTGGAAAATAAATGAGAAACTTTGATGAAGGATGGGTCAGGGCTCTGCAGAAACGAATTCTGCAGAACCCTTGTTAATGCACTAGCGCTCAGGCGCTATGCATAGAACGCCTAGGCGCTCTATGCCCAGAAAGGTTTCCTTGTGACGCGGCCTGGTGAGCGCTCAGGCGCTTCGTGGTCAGCGCCCAGGCGCTACACCAACGCTCAGGCGCTCTAGATATGGCGCCTAGGCGCCCAGAACAGAACCAGCTAGGTAACTGTGAGATGAAGCTATGTAATTGAAGGTTTGAATGTTAATGTTAGAATTTGAGACGGAAAGTTTTAAGGGTTTATTAATTCAATTTGAAGCCACAATTTTGGCATTGAACCTTAGGCAATTGGATTAGTCCTAATGAACTAAAATTTAAGTGAATTGATAATGATGACCTAGTACATAAAAAGGAAAGAAAAAGTGAAAACTAGAGGACTTGCGAAACCACGGTTTGGACCTTGGAAAGTTAGGAATTGAATTGATCTTGTGAGAAATAGAATTGAGTGATTAAGTATTAAGTAACTAAGGCATAATGTGGTGAAGAATTAAAACTTTGATGACAAATGATGGCCACGGTTTTGGCTTAAAATCATAAGGAATTGAAATGACTTTGATAAATCAAAATTTAAGTAAATTGATATTAAGAAGTTAATACATAAAATGGAAAGAAATTAGATCTTTGAGGACTTGAAGGGCCATGGTTTGGACCCATGATGATGAGAGTTTGGATTGAGTTAGTAAGTAATAAAGCTTGTGTAATTGAATACTAAAGGATTTATGATCATAGTGGAAATGATTATGAAAAACTTAAAGTTTAAATGATGCCTTTGTGCATCTTTGGAGATTAGGAGTTTAAAGACATGAAAAATCCCTAGTGTGGATATGATGATAATTGATAAACTATGAATACCTAATAATGTTGAGGAATTGGATTGATCCCATGTAAAATAAAAACTAAGTGATTAGTATCAAGAGACTAGAGCATAACGCGAGAAGGAATTTAGAACCTTGAAGGCTTGTGAGGCTACGATTTTAAAGGTTAGTTAACCCAAAGGTTTGCATAATTGATCAAGATTTAGATTCGTGGAATTGTTAAACCCTTAATGGGAAATAGTAGTTTTGACAAGCCATAATATATATTAATATTGAGATTTAACTCTATGTGTTGTGAGTCCTTATGAAGGGTTATATATTTGTTGGTTTAATTCTTGATGAGAAATGATTTATTGATATTGAAAACGAATATATGCCATTGTGGTATTGTATATGATGAATGCATCATTAATGAGCATACATGATTGGACATTGAGTCATTATGCATATGTAAACCTAAGAGTTGAATAACACCTATGTGTGGGTGCGAATAGACTAGCGTAGGTGCCATATGTTGTTGGCCCTAGGGGGTGTCGGGGTGCGGGTCCCTCACATGGACAGTTTAGAGCTCCTCTGTACCATGGGGTAAACCGATGCAAACATACCGACGATCCGGATCGGGATGCTGTCCTATGTCACGATCAACTATTGAGGTGCCACGTATAAGCCATGATGCGCAAATATTTTATGAGATGAAGCACACTATTTTAAGGCTAACAATATATTGGCATTACTCCTTAATCATTCACTCTGAAAAGGTTAATGTTTAGCTCCATGGAGTAGGATTTGGTATCATAATGCATTGTGCGTCGTTCATTGTCAGTCTCATAAGTTGTTGGGCATGAACATCTGTTAAAGTATTTGTTTTACTTCTGTAGATGACTATTTAACCATTGTGCTGATTTCTGGAGATCTTATTATGATTGGTTCGATATTGTTAAATCTTGCTATTGCCTGTTGTTGTTCTGCTTTTATTATAAATATCACTGTTATTATTGATTCTTATTATTGCTTATGACTGAACTGCTATTATTATAAATTCCGTTGTTGCTGTTAACAAATGTATGAACTGTATTACTTTGTGGGCACTTTGTGCCGTGCTATTTTCTTACTGCCATAGTGGTAATGAAAGATGGGTGTCTCACCTCTTTCCTGTATTTCTGTATTGCTATTTTGTATTCATATTTGATAAAAGACCGTGAAGAAGATGATGAGGAACCACACCTTGCCGATGGGGTTAGGAATCTAGACAAGATTTCTTCAATTTCGTAGAAGTGCAGCTGCGTGGAGGCATTGATGCCTGTTGTGTTAACTGGGACGCCGAATGTCATGTACACATGGGGTTGCGGCCTTGTCTGCTGGTAATACCCATCCCTGGGTTACTACTTTTCCCCTTTAATTTTTTTATTCCCACTGTATTTTATTTGACTCTGTAACTACTATATTCTATGTTATTAGCAATATGTGTTAGTTGACTATAAAATATATACAAGGAATATGATTTTATCTCAGTGGTTGTGTATAAGATGATGTTGTATTTGGATATGGGTCAATACAAATATATTTCATTCGAGGCTCGTATTTTCTACCTATGCATAATTGTCAAAAAAAAATATATACTCTTGAGATTTAGAAGTTACTGTTATCATGACTGTGACACACTTGGATTTAGTAACTGTGGTGTAATGACGATTGCGCTGCAGTTGTTAGATTTAGGTGCGTTACAGTCATCGATGGCACATTTACGTATGTTTCAACCTTATTTGTACCTCTATTTTTGCTGATTAAGTGGAGAGACCTCACATCCTACAGCATTGCTTCCAACCTTGCTTGGATATCAGACATCTCATTAATCTTAACTGTTATTTCATCGATTTCCCTACTCAAGTTTCTCCATGCCTCAGGATTACTGGTTGTCATTATGGTTCGATATTTGGTATTGTGAAAAGGGCAAATTTGATTCAATTAATTCATCATTCACTTTTATATTAAGCAACCAAGAATAGTCAACAATTGTGGCTTTCTCTCCATTTTGAAGAGCACTTCTACGGCCATGCATTTCCAACAAAGGCTAAATGGATTCAATTAATTCATGTTCCATTATTTATATTACACAACAAAGAAATAGTCAATAATGGTGGCTTGCTTCAAGGAAGCTTACGGCAATGCATCCATTTATGAGACAAAATATTACAATTCAATTCCTATAATCTTTTATCAATTGAACAAAGTAAGACAAGTCAATATTGGTGGCTTTCTCCATTTGAAACATATGGCCATGCACTTGAAGGGGCGCTAATTCTTTTACTCATTTTACTTGGTCATTCTTCTAACAATAATTCAAGAAGCTAAACAAAAGTTAGTCAATTATTGGTGGCTATTCCTTTTAATTCTTACAGCCATGCTTGCTTGGTGAAAGAGAAATATTCTATCTTTAATTCATTTCTATCACCTTGTTTCAAAGTGGCTCATGACCAAGTATTTTTGGGGGGCCTAAATATTAACTCCTCACTTGACATTTCCTATCACCTTTTTATCAACTAACAAAACAAAATATCTCTCACCTTTCTCTCAAAATAGCTCACGGCCATGAAGGCTTTAGGAAGCCAAATTTGTGACTTTAATTTATTTGAACATCTTTTCTATTTCAAGAACCAAATTCTCTCTATTCTCTCCGAAGTGGCTTACAGCCACACCACTACACACCATCACCCAAGCTTCAATAATTTAATCCAACCCCACTTCTTGGATCCTTACAATATTCTAAGATACTTTGTAGAAGAAACCTAAGCCTAAATCATCCATCTTCATCTTGTTCTTCAAAAGCTCAAGTTTGAAGCCTTTGAGGTGGAGTTCCTTAATCTTCATATTTCTATTCATTTCAAAGTTCTAATCATGATTTTAATCCATGGTTATTTTAGTTTAAAACCTTAGGTGTTAATATTGTATGTTTTTCTTTGTTTTCAAGAATCACTTGGTGGAGAAAATCTACTTAAAAGAAGCAAAACAAGGAGCTTGGGAGGTTCTTCAAGAGGTAAGAGGGAGATCCATCTCACCAACCAAGTATGGTGGTGAGAGATGGTTTTGTATTTGATAGATGGTGAATCCATGTGAGGATTCATATCCATGGTCATGTAATTATTTGTGGGTGTTTATGTGTTTTGATTATTTGCTTATGCTTGATATGATTTGCATGATTTAATGCTTTTGTTTATGGCATGCTTGTGATATATATGATGAATATGTATATGTATGCCATGATTTGATGATGGAAAGGAAAACAATTTTTGGTTCCAAAGACCAAGAGGAATTTCGGCCAAGACACCTCAAAATAGGTGTTCACAAATTAATATTTTCATGAATGGCAAAATTGGATGTTTAGAGAAACAAGGAAATGAATAAATGTTTTGATTTCAAAGACCAAGTGTTCACGATTTTTTTTTGAAGGAAATTTTAATGGTTTTGTTTGTGTAAAACCATGAATGGAACTTAGTTGATTTAGAAAGAAAAATATTTGATGGTTTTCAATGGCCATGTCCACGGTTTTGAAGGTTTGTAATGCCTTGGTTTTATGAAACAAAGTGATTTTCAAAGTGGAAATATAATTGATTTAGTACAAGGATTTTGGAAATGGAAACAAAGTGTTTTATCACTAGAGAAATAGAAATTTTGGTTATGAAAGGAAAATAAAGGTTGTAAGGGTTTGAACCTCAAATTATTTTGGAAGAGGATTGAATTTGAGAATTTATTTTGAATTATAAAGGAAACGTTGATGATTTAAAATTTACTAACGTAAAACTTATACTTTGGGTTTTGGAGCGCGTTAGGAAATTTTAAGTTAGAAACATTGATTTAATTCAATGAAATGGTGAAATTGTGGAATTTATTGTGAAAAGGATTTTCTTGAGTAAGAAAATGTGAAAAATAATGTGAGAAGTCATATTATTTTGAGAAAAGTTGAATTGAAATATTGAGGAATATTTTACATGGTTGTAAAATGGTGAAAAATGATTTGCGTAACTTAAAAACATGATTTTTAAGCTACACGGTTTGAAAAACGTTTAAATATTTTCACGCGCTTTGAAAAATGTTGAAATATTTATACGCAATTTGGAAAGCGTTTAAATATTTTTACGCGTTTGAGATATTGTTGAAAAATTGCTACATGATTTAAAAATGGTGGAATATTTTTACGTGATTGAGAAAACGTTAAAAAATTACTACGTGATTGAAAAATAATGAAATATTTTTACGTGATTGAGAAAACGATGAAAAATCGCTACGCGATTTGAAAATGCAACAAAAACATTGCGAAATTATGAAAATGTAACAGAAATGTTGCGTGATTGTGAAAACGCGACAAAAGTGTTTCGCGACTATGAAAACGCGATAATATGATTTCGCTATTGAATATACAGTTTGATTACTGTTGAATCAGTGTATGGACACTGTATGAGAAAATGATGAATTTTACCTGTGATTGGTATTTGGTGCATTATACATGCATTGGAAAGATATGCAGTGAGACATATGATGAAATTGAAAAATATGCATTGAGGCATATGATGAAATTGAACAGAATTGCATTGAGATATTCGTGCATTGAACGAAAATTAATAGCTGATAGCTATTGTGACCCTTGTGGTTGAAGAGAGAATGAGAATTGAAAAGTGAGGTTTATGATGGATCCTGGGGGTGTCGAGGCGCGGCGGTCGACCAGTGGACAGTTGGCAAAGTACCATGTGCCACTTGGCGATGCAGTTCGTTGCAATGCATTGACGATACCTGACAAGAACACGATTCTTTTCGAAGACTGGAGATTGTCTTGGGCTAAGGCTGGACAATTAACCAGAAAGACTGGAGATTGTTTGTGGGCTAAGGCTGGGCAATTAACTAGAGCATTCTTCTCGAAATTGTGAAAGCCTCCATGGAGTAGGAAAATTGAGTCTTTGTGCACATGCATAATCTGAATATTTATATCTGTGTGATATAATAATTGAGGAATATTGGATGATGATGATGATAAATAATGTTGATGGCATTATTGTAATTATCGTGTGATTTGAATAATGTTAATGGCATGATGATAATTATGATTTATTATATTTGTTGTGATAAATAATAATTAAGGGCATGATTATAATTATTGTATCTGTTGTGATAAATAATGTTGAGGGCATTATTGTAATTATGATATGATATACCTGTATTATATGTTGTATATGTTATCTCTATGCTACTATGTTGGTATTGGCGTAGGTGATCTCGCCTCTTTGTTACATTGTTTTGTTGTGCTTGTATTATCAAAAAAATTATATAGTAGATGGAACGAGTTTCTTAAGCTTGACTAGAGACAAATATTCTGAGTTCGGTGACAACATCAAAGAGTAACCATCTCGAATTCGATGGTGTGTAGTTTTAAGGAGGAACAAATATATGATGCATCAAGATGGATACAAGATGGAATAAGTATGTTGAGTTTTTATCGTTAGTGTTTTACCATGCTATTAGGACCCATTATGGGGTTTGCTACTATTTAAAATTGAGTATGTAAGTTTTATATTTCTTGAATAATTGTTAAATATTAAGTGGTGTCTGTTATATGAGTTTTAATCAGTTTAAATCTATTTTTCAGTATTACTTATAAATATCAGTAAGTTTATGTTTCCGCGAAAAGAAATTTTGAAACCCACCTTTTATAACTCAAACCTTTTATGAAATTATTTTCAGATTATAAGTTGGTAGTTGGAAATGTGATGCCCTAAGGAGGGTGTTACAGAGAAGAATAGATGAGTTAAGTCCTTCGCAGATTAACGGCTTGATGGTAACTTGCACACATGCAATATGCAGAAAGTTGTATTTGGTTTTATGTTTTTTAATAGATTTGTCGGATAGAAGATGAAATTCTTCATCATCACTTTCTATTATGATTTGTTTCTCTACAGTCCTAATTATGTAATCAGAACTCCTAAAGAATATACCTTCAAGTTTGTAGAGTTCGTTTGTGGAAATTTTTGGGATTTCCCAGTTGTCAAAGTCTTGATTAATATCTTCAAAATGAATTTCTTCATTAAAGATGTCAGATATAGGTGCTTTAGTTTGTTCTTTAGAAAGAGAAGAAGATGAAGATTGAGATGATCTGATCGAAAGTTTGGACAAAGAGGAAGACAAAGATCACAACATAGCAGAAAAAAAACAAGATGTATAAACAAAATATAAAAGATAAGAAAGACAGAAAGAAAAGCAGATATAAGAACAGAAATGTAAACACAGAAAATAAAAGATCAGAATCAAATATGTTTAGACCCCCGATATCATTGCCATCATTTAGATCCATAGAAGCGGAAATAAGAAATTTAAGTTAAATTTTATCTTCTGAACTAGATCTTCTGAACTAAATCCGTTCATTATATCCCCCTCTGTTAACAGTTTTAAACTTGAGAACCGAATCAATTAAATCTCATTCGGTTTGGATTTTACTTGAATTAATTAACATACCTGAACCAAATCAAACTAATCTAATTAGTTCAATTCAGATTGATCGGGTTATTTAAACCAATTTACACCCCTAATCATAAGAAGTAGAGGAGGATCTAAGACAATTGATGTTGGAACTGAACTTAGCAAACCAAGCTCGAGGAGCTTGTTTAAGACTATATAAAGTCTTTCGAAGATGACAAACCTTATTTCGTGGACAAATGTAACCAGGAGGTAGACACATATAAACTTCTTCTTCCAAATCACCATTAAGAAAGACATTCTTCACATCCATTTGATTTAAAGTCCATTTTTGAGTGGCTATAATAGCAAGGAGAGTACGAACTGAAGTGATGTGAGCAACAAGTGCAAAGGTCTCCTCATAATCAATGTCATATTCTTGAGTGAAACCTTTGGCAACCAAACAAGCCTTATAGTGCTCAATAGAGCCATCAGAATAAGTCTTGATCTTGAACACCTATTTATATCCCACAAGGGCCTTACTAGAAGGAGAATCAACAAGGTCCCAAGTATTACTTTTCTCCAAAGGCTGTAATTCTTCTTGCATAGCATATTGTCAATGAGGATGTGTGGAGGCTTCTTGATAGGATTGAGATTCATGTAAGTGAAGGATGGTAAAAAAATAATGGTAATCACAGAGATGAGCAGACTAGGTTCTTACCCTAGTTCGACGCTCAAAAGTAAGACAGGGTGCAATGACAGGTGTAGGATCTACGTCTAGAACAACGTCATCAGGAGTGACTGGAACATCGGAAGTGACTGGAAGCTCACTGGAGTAACCTGCATCAGAATCACTAGGAAAGATATCAACAAAGGAGTTAGTGAAAATATGAGTCAAAATGGAAGGGAAGGACTTGAGCTGCGAGAGTGAGGAGAACATGGTGTCTTCCTAAAAGACGACATAGGAGATATATATACATTGATAGATTAGATCCTAACAGTGATAGCCTTTATGTTCAAAGCCATAACAAAAAAGCAACAGAGACATGCTCGGAGCTCAAGTTTAGTGTACTCATAGTGTTGAAAGAGAACAAAACATGAACAACCAAAAACTTTAAGAGAGTTGTAATCTATAGAAGTATGGTGGAGATGTTCAAAGAGAGAAACATTACCCAAAATAGAGGAATGAAGACGATTGATGACATAGACAGCGTTGAGAGTGGCTTCACCCCAAGCACGTTCAAGACAAGAGAAGGAGATGAGCATAACTTGGACATAGTCAAGAATATGACGGTGTTTTCTTTCAGCACGACCATTTTGCTGAGAGGTACCAAGACAAGAAAACTCAGAGAGTGTACTATGTTCAGCAAGAAATGTGAGAAGTTTTGAATAACGATATTCAGAAGCATTATCACGAAGAAAAACTTTCATTAATTTTGAAAATTGGGTTTTGATCATAGTAACAAAATTAATATAAATTTGAGGAAGTTCTGAACGATTTTTCATTAAATATATCCAAGTAAAATGAGAAAAAATCATCAATAAATATTACATAATATTGATTACCTCCCATAGTTTTATGTGGGGCCAAGCCTCTAGACATCATAATGCACAAGGTCAAAAGGAGATTTAGAAATAGAGGTACTTTTACTGAAAAAAAGTGTAGGTTATTTAGCAATTTGACAAGAAGTGCAACAAAAAAACTCATTATTAACTGAACCTAGAGCCCCTCGAGATAAGAGAGGATGCAGTTTCCTTAGAGAACTATGAGCAAGACGTTGGTACCATAATTGAATAGAGGATGAGGTGGATGCTGCACAAAGATTTGAGGTAGGAGAAACAAGAAGGTTGGTGAGCTCAAACAACCTTCTGACTTTACATCCATTCCTTATGACTTGTCCTATCTGTGAATCCTGCACACGACCACCAGAAGAAAAAAATATGGCTTCATAACCAATGTCACATAGTTGACCAACTGAAATGAGATTAAAGTTTAATTTGTGAATGAGATTGGCATAAGGTAAACTAAGAGTGGGTAGAGAGACAGAACTCTTATGACTAACATTCATAAGAGATCCATTGCCTGTATGTATAGAATGTGCAATGTCATTAACAGATAGGGATGAAAATGACTGAGATGTGAATGTCATATGGTTACTGTAAACAGAGTCAAAGTACCATTTAATATTACCTAGTGTGGTTGATAAAACAGAAGATGTATTACCATAATTGAATAATAGATGCTTAAGGAGGGACACAAGGTCATTAGTAGAAAATGCAGTCTAGGGTGTAGCTGAAGAATCTAGGGATCCATTAGCAGCAGTAGCAACAAGTACAGACTTAAAAGAATTGAGACGAGGTTGAAACTTGTTCTAATTAGACCTTAGAGGACATGTGGGACAATTCTCAATCAAGTGTTATGGGTCTTTACAATATCTACAACATCTGAGGGCAATGAGCACAACTGAAGGAGTCTAAACAATGTTTGGTTTCTAATTTATACCAAGGAAGAACGCAAAAAATTGAACTTTCGGAGCTGAATTGACATAAAAGAATCTCAAAAAAAGGAAAGATATCACTAGAAAACCTTAGGAAGGGTTTGAAATGATGTCTGAAACAGAGTCTAGAGTCTAAACTTTAGAGTCTAGAATCTAGAATCTATGATAGGACCGAAAGCCTAGACTCTCTGATACTAAGTTAGAAACAAAAATAAAAGGACAAATTTAATAATTTGTGTATATTTATGAATGAATGAATGAATACAGGAGAACTAACCTCTATTTATACAAGAAGGCTGCTGTACAGAAAAGAAAAATAATAAAATATACCTATGTACTAAATCAGTTACAATCATTTCTAAAATTAATTGTGATCAATCATATTCTTAATTATAATTAATCACATTAACACAAATAACTATACACTTAATGAGTTGCATAGTGTTAGAATATTTCATATTGTGAGCTACCATTAATTGAAGGATACTATCAAAAATCATTTTGTTTTGAAAATGACTCTTGAGTCAATAACTAATTTAGTAATGTGGCCACAAATTTCAAAAATAATATATAGGACAACACCTTTAACTTAACATAACCTAATACAACTGACAATGTCAAATTATGATGGTAATTATCTGCTTTTCATGGTCACAAACATTATCAATAGTATAGACTAAAGTCACCAATGTGATAGTGTAGCAAGAAAGCAGTACCAAACCTATGATCTAATAGTACTATTTACAATGTTGATTTTCCAGAATTTCTCTCCAATACTTCGGTCTACTTAAGCACGCGAAATCACTATCATGCTCTTCATGAGCAAGAAATACTATCATACTCTATCTAAGTAAGAATAACTAGTATACTCTACCCAAGCAAGAATAACTATCATGCTATACTCGAATAAGAAAAACTAGCATACTCTTTCGAGTAAGAATAACTGTCATGCTTCACAAGCAAGATAAATCATTGTCTAACATAAACCATATGCCACTATATCTCATAAGGTACACATTAATCGTATGCATATATATTGATAACTACAAGTGTATCAAACAGGGCAAGCAAATGGACACCATAAAAATAATAGCGTAGAATAGTGTGATCACAACATCATAATATCTTGTCATGCCAAAAAAAAAAAGGTTCTTAATGAGACAAACAAGTGCAATGATACAAAACACTCCCACTAACGAAGCACATCAAAAAGCTCAACACTCCCACATTATCAGCATGCCCCTTGAAATAGGATATTTTTGGTTCAGTTCATATCACACTTCATGTTAGCTGAAACTAGCTCGATGTCACACAATATTTTAAAGCAAATAATTTTTTTTGACAATTAGTGATAAATAATAAAATTTCTTGAGTTGAATTAATACGATTTATATAATATGATAATATGTTTATATTGATAATTTATCTCGAAATATAAACTATTAAACATTCCTTAGTTTTAGTTTCCAACTTTCAAGATTTTATGAATTGACTATGCATAATGTCCAAGCTTATACATTTTGTCTAAATTATCGAGTTGGCTTGGTCATTAGTCAATCAATGACTAGGTTAGATCCAGGTCCAAAAAACTTGCCTAACCAAAATATTAGGTTGGAATCGAGCTAGGTTAAACTTAGCCTAACCCATCCATGAACACCTTTACCTTAAAAACTATGGGTCTAAGTTGCTTGGTTAATGGTTCTGCTAGCATCAAGTATGTGCTAATGTACTCAATGACTGTGTTCCTTTTTTTTTTTAACAAAGTCTTTGCTATAGTCATAATAAACCTTTAGTAGTCTAGAGATATAATCAAGAAGCTTAAGATATGAGATAAAGTTTATAAGCCATAGAGCCTAATTAGTAGCAACATCAAACAATCAACAAACTTAGCTTTCATGGTCTGCTTAACACTTTTTAAGGATATGACACCAATAGGTAGCATGAAGATATAACCTAAAATGGATTTCAAGTCATCGGGGCACCCTCCAAAATCAAAGTTTGTATATCCAACCACTTCTAGGTTATCTGCCCTCCTGTATACAAGCATTCAGGCCTTTGTATTTTACAAATATCTCATCTTTCTTGGTAACGACCCAGTGATCAACCCCTGTAGTATAGGATATCTCCTAAGAACACTATTAAGAAAAGCCAAGTTAAGTACAATGCAAACTCGAATATATAGTAAAACTCCCTACAACATTTGCTTAAGGAGTCTCTTCATTGACTCTATTTTAATCTCACTTTGTGGACAGTGGCTCTTGTTAATCTTGTCACCTCTAGGGTCTGTTTGGTATCACAAAGAGTAAAGGAAATAAGGGATACAATGTAAAAGAAAAGATAAGAAAGAAAAAAAGAAGTAGAGGAGTTATCATTTCCCTTGTTTGGTATCATCCAACAAAAAAGAATCGACGTTTCCTTTCCTTTGTTTAGTTTCATCAAGGAAAAGAATAGAAATGTATGTAAATATAAGATGGGGCCCATAAAAGTATTTCTCTTCCCTCCATTTCCACACCATAACCAAGGCATACAAAATGTGTGGGTCCTACAAAAAATACATCTGTCCAAATATTTTACTTCCTATATACCAAACAACGAATAGGTCAAATCCTTCCCTTTCTTCATTTCCTTTCTAGTCAAGATTTGCATACCAAACATACTAATAAGTGATAAAAAGATAATATTTTTAGTGGTTGATTTACTATATTTATGGAAATATAATCTTGATAATCCAATGCCTTTTATCTTATATTTAAGAAAACCCCTATTTTAGGGTGATAATTATTTTGTATGTTACTTTAGGTCTTTTATATCATATTTTATCTACTTATTGCAGATATGATGGAAGATCCCAAGAGAACATATTTTCGATACAAATTAGCTGCATATTCACACCTTCTAACCTTACTGCACATTATAACAAGCATAACTTAAGTTACAAATATGCAAATAAGATAATTCTTGTGGAGTTGGAAGGTTAAGACAAAATGATACAACTTGTTCAGCTTGAAAGCTAATTTCATTGTTTTCAGGTAAAAAATTACCGTCTAATGACATACCCGTGCTTTTACCCCCAGGTTAGCACGGCAAGGCTGTGCCAAAATGCATGGTCGCTCCAAATTATGGATGATAGAATGTGTTTTTCCCTATTTCGCATAATTAGAGACTCTCTATACACCTATATGGGCCCAAAGCCCCAAACCTTGATAGAAACTAAAGACCTAACCCTAGCATCTTTCTAATCTAGAAATACTACATTCAAAAGTTATGTATCAATCAATTAGGAAGGAAGGAAGAGAGGAGCCGTTATAGAGCCTTCTTGAAGATTTGAAGAAAAACACGAGTTCCAATATCAAAGAGCTTCGAAGACAAGATATAAGAGGAAGATCAAGAAGATTCAAGACATCAACATAAATTATTCTATCATTCTATCTCTTGAGTTCTCTTTTATTATGTTCATATTGATTGTATCCATGGATTCTGTAACATCCCAACTTTGGGGTAAAAGACCGTTGTGTCCCTATTTTACTGTTTCTTATTTTTCTGTATGAAATACAGAAAAATAATATTGTTTGTTATTTTATTTAGTAGTTTTACATAATTTGTTTCGATACAGTAAAATAAAAATTTTATCAAATTACTGTTTTAAATTTTTCTGTATCAAAAACAGATGTATAATACTGTCTAGTATTTTATATAATCGTTTTACGTATTTTTCTTTAAGACAGTGAAATAAAATTTTTCTTGAATCATTGTTTTAATTTTTCTCGGTTGATATACGATAAATAATACTGTGTCTGTAATTTTATTTGAACGTTTTGCATGATTAGCTACGTTGTGGGAAAAAATTGGGAAAATGACCGTTACGTCCCGAACGTGTCGCTTTGTTTGTCTTTGTTTTTTGTTTTTTTAATTGTTTTCTACATGATACGATGCTCAATATTACTTGTCTGTAATTTTATATGGACTTTTTGTGTGATTTGCTCCGGGTAGGAAAATAATATTTTTCCTGGACCGGAAAATCTGTTTTTAATTATTCGGAGGCGGGGGATCTTACTAAACCCAATTGAATGAGCTTAAAATTTATCTTTTAATTTTTAGGATTTAATCACAAATAAAATAATTTTATATTATTATAATATTATTTTATTAGTCAATACAAATAAGTGACGGACCGAAAACATTTTGCGGGACCCACGTTTAGTCATTAAGTGCTGTACACGTGGACCAATGAGGAGCTAGTCAAAATTGGTGGCTATGACTCATCGCAACGGGCCAATAGGACGATGACACGTGGCGTGACAACTCAGCAGATTCCGGAAGGTTACAGAAGCTGCTGACTCGGCCTGTGACTCACCGTAGTGACTCACCAGTTCCAGAAGTTTCTCTGATGACTCAGCGCTGTGACTCACCATTGATGACGCAGCCAATGATGCAATTGTGATGCAGTCAGTGACTCAGCATGCTGACTCGCCATGCTGACTCACCTGTTGTGGAAAATATCTATGCTGACTCATCTGCTCTAGAAAAATATCTACGCTGACTCGCCATGTTGACTCACCCGTTCTAGAAAATTCCACGATGACTCATCATACTGACTCATCGTAGTGAGTCACATATTCTAAAAATTTCTCTGTGATGACTCGCTTTATGACTCATCAAGGGTAATCAGTAGTAGAAAAATAATTAATAATAATTTCTACTCTGTTAGTATAAAATAAAAATCTATGTGTATTTTATTATCCATTGGATAATAGATATTGACTTTTTAAATAATAAATATTATTCATTGGTTAAAGTATACTATAAAATATAATGTGCACCAATAGGAAATTGGTCAACAAAAATAGCAACCAATAAGAATCAAGTTAGCAAATATTTAACCAATAGAAATTGGTCAAAATTAATGGCTTGAATTTTTAAGAACCAATAGAAAACAAGCTTTTAAACAAATATTGGACTTCTTGAATTTGTGTGAAGCTACGGTGGAAGAGAAGAGAATTGCTCTAATTATTCAATTCACTTTGTGAATTCACGTAGAAGGCTTATTGGAATGCATGAAGAATGCCAAATTTAATAAAAGAAAGACTAGTCAAATTTAGTGGCTTTTCTTTGTTGTTTCTACGGCAATTTCAACTTTGCAAAGCCAATATCACAATTCTATTTTCCTATCTCTCATTAATTAACCAAGTATGACAAAGTCAATATTGATGGCTTCTTGTCATGATGCATTTACGGCAAGTGCATGCTTTATGGAGACAATTATTACATTTCAATTCATTTTTACACTCAATGCATTCACGGCAAATGCATGTGTGGAGAAGGCAATTTTAGTGTTTTAATTTACTCTTGTTCTCCAAGCTTCTACGGCAATTGAATGCCTTAAGAAAGGCAATATTCAATAATTCATTTCATGCTTATTTCCTATGCATTTGTGACCATGCATTTGGAGGAAGCAAAACAAATATCTCTCACTTTCTCTCAAGGTCATTTACGGCCATGCATTCTAAAATAGGAGACTTTGCTTTTGTTTAACCTAAAGTCTTCATCTTTCTCAAAAGCTATCAAGCAAAACTCTCAAATATTCTTCTTTCTTTTCTCTCTTTGTGTTCACGGCCAAAGCTCCCCAAATGGAGACAATCTTCATCAATTTATTTCATTTGTTCTCTTCTATATTTTTTTTCTCCAAAGAACCAAGATCAAGCAACCAAATTTTTTTCCTTTTTCTCTCCCCCTTGAATTCGGCCAACTCTCCAAAAATCACCTTCCAAGCTTCAATAATTTTAAATGACCATAGATCTTGAATCTCCATACCATTCTAAGGAACTTTCATGTTGGAAGTTTTTCCTAAATCATCCATTTTCACCCTTGTTCTTCAAGCTCAAGGTGTAGGGTTTTAAGGTGAAGTTTATGAAATCTTCACTATTAATTTTATTCTTTCCTTTTAAACCATATTTTGATTCATGGTTTTCCTTACTCAAGCCTTAGATATTAATATTGTATGTTTTCTTTGATTTTTCAAGTAGCTCTTGGTGGAGAGGAATTGCTTGAAGGAGACATACAATGGCTTTGGAGGTTTCTACAAGAGGTAAGAGGGAGATTACCCTCATCAACCAAGTGTTGGTGGTGAGGAATATATGTGGTTGTGCTTGTAGAATCCATAAGGATTCGGTGGTGTGCTTGTTTTGATGTGTTAATTATTTGTGTGTTTGTTATTTGTGTGTTTGATAATTTGGTGCTTACTAGTAGGTCATTGTGTATTTGTTAGTAGTCTTCTTATGTGATATTTGTAATAATTTGCATGTCTACAAGCTTTAATTTGCATGTCTACAAGCTTTGATAATATGGCATGTGTTAGAAATGCATGATAATATATAGGATGCAAATAATATGTCAAGGATTGCATGAGTGTTCCAAAGAACACATTAACAAGGCTCATGGCCATGATTTAAATGGGGAACCAAAATGTTCTCTTAATTTTCTTAAAAGGTGACCTAATTAACCTAAGAGAATTGGTAAGATATCCATTTGTTTAGATTAAGAAAAATGAATTTGGAAATTAAATGGCATAACCTTACATTTTCATCCAACATGTCTAACTTCAACACTTTGATTTCTAAAACTATTTTCTAGGGTAAGGATTAAATCAATGTAGACAATACAAGAGATTAAACATGTATTTAAAAGGTGAAAAATAATTTGGAAATCAAATGCAAAGTTTTTATCAAATTCGCCAACATGCCAAATTAGACATTCATGATTTCTAAAATTAATTCCAAGCTATTTTCAATCAAGAAGAAGCAATACAAGTTAAAGTAAATTTTCTACAATGAGTTTTAAAGAAATAAAGTAGTTAGAATTAAGTTTAAGAGGTTAATACTAATGGTTTTTACTGTAAGAAGAAATACAGTAGCTTTATTAAATTTCTAACGTATAGCTCATCGTGTGTTTTGAAGCACGTTAGGAATTTTCAAAAGTATAATTATTTGGTATTAATAAAAATGAAAAGGACTTTTAAATGGTAAATTTAGGAAACCATTATTATAATTTATTAAACAAAATACTGTCAATTTTTAGTAAAAACGGATAAATAAGATAGAAAAGATGTCCAAAAGACAGTATACGCTATGAAAAATATTCTACGTAATTTGAAAGTACTAAATATTATTTACATTTGTTTTAAACAGTTATATTAAGGAAGTTGGACAAGAAAACGATTTAAAAATCTTACGCGATTGAGAAAACGTATTAAAAATTCTACGCGATTTTGAAAACAGAAAAATATATTTACGCGTTTTGCAAACGTTTGTAAAAATGACGGAATTGTGAAAATACGATAAAATTTCTACGCGATTAAACGTTACTGTATTTATTTTTGCTGTCGGGAAAATGTGAACCCGTACAGGCTTTTGAGAATTTTCGCTGTCGGGAAAATGTGAACCCGTCATGAGCTTTTGAGGATTTATTGTCGGGAAAATGAGAACCCGTACAGGCTCTATATATTTTATCTCTTGAGGGTATCTTCGTAATTTTCTTATCTTTGGTTTGTGTGTTGAGTTTATACCAAACTTTTGGTGGATTGATTGACGAGGTGAATCACATCGTATTGTCGGTGCGATAAGCGTAGTGTGGTTCGATCTTGAATGGACTTGGAGGCATTAGTGTGCATAAATCCATATGTGGACAGTTGGTTGCTCTTCTGGGCCGTGGTAAATGGCGACACACTAGTGGACTCGACACACACTATGTTTAATCGAGATCCGGTGAAGTCTAATAGTACATTGCTGTAGTGCCACAACGTGAGACCGTGAACTACACCACGCCGGGATGATGGATTCCTTGTGTCGTGGGGCTATAGACACAACGTAAGACAGTGCAATAGTTTGGTTGGGCAACCGTGGTACTAGAGGACTTTACGGGTCGTTCCCTCTGATGTCTGTGTTTGTGTGGTTTAGCTCCATGGAGTAGGATTGTGTCTTATTGTATATGTTGATATGTGGTGCATTATTATCTTCTATTTGTTATTTTTATCTATTATCTTTTATTTGTTATTTCTTTTATCTGTCATCTTTTATCTATGATATTTTTATTTGTGATTTTATTTGTGATTTCTATCTATGCTTTTTATCCGTGATTTTTATCTCGTGACCTTCCATTTGTGATATTTATGTTGTTATGACATTTGATCTTTCTTTTATATTGTCTTGTTATGATATTTTATATGGTATGAATTGTTATATCTATCCCGATAATGTTATTACTTGTTTATTTTATTAGGTTATATGTATGTTAGAAATATTTGTAAATTGATAACATGACTATAATTGTGATTATTCATGTGTATGGAATGACTTTGTCATTCGTATTATTCTTTACTACCGTCTTGATGCTTGGTGAAAGGGGATCTCACCTCTTTCCTGTGTTGTTTTTGTTTGGTTTGTATTCTTCGAATTCGTATAGTAGGCGGAGTACATTCTTAACCCTAGGGGAGACAATATTCTGAAGATGGTGGCGGCGTCATTGAGTGGTCTTTCAAGTTTCAACAAGATGCAGTTGGTGAAGAAACAGACTATGTAGGTTGAATTTTTCTCGTTAGTGTTGTTACCGTGCTATTGGTAGTACCCGTCTTTGGGTTTGCTACTGTTTCTCTGAGTCTGTAAATATTACGTTTTAACTTATATGAAATGATTGGTGATGTGTATGTTAATCTGTTAAATTTAAT
This sequence comes from Ormosia emarginata, assembly GCA_029884605.1. NCBI lineage: Eukaryota > Viridiplantae > Streptophyta > Magnoliopsida > Fabales > Fabaceae > Ormosia > Ormosia emarginata. The sequence continues at coordinate 7,296,058 of JAQQTP010000038.1, read as the reverse complement.
TTCCATTTTACTTAAAATTTCCGGTAAGTTTGTATTTCCGCGACAAGAAATTTTAAAATCCATATTTTGAAACTCAAAGCTTTTATAAAATAATTTTAATTAGTTTTAAGATTTATTTATTTTTTTTAAATGTGACGCCCTACGGAGGGTGTTACAGATTCTATGGCCATGTTAGATTATATCTTTCCTTTTGGTTTAGGGTCATTTCAAAGCCCTAGATATGACTTTGATTATTTGACGTAGATCTTATTCTTTGAGTTTCAACTGAGCTTGTTTGTGTTCCATTACAATTGTTCATGATTCATATCTTGATTTGTTTAGGTCAACACTAAATAGATCTTGAAAGGTTTCTAATGCTAGTTTAGGAAGGCACAAAAATGTCTATGATGGTTCATCTAGTTTTCTTAGTCCCAAGTACCAATATGTAATTAATGATTAGGATGTCTTTTTGTTAATTATGATGGAGAATACAACATTGGTTAAATAATCCGTACAAGTGTGTGATTGTTTCTTATATCAGCCTATCTTTCTTAACTTAATGCATCTATTTGGGTATCCTATTGGGCTATAAAGGGTATTCCTTATTCTCGCTAGGATGGTCAACTAAGTAGAGATTTAAGGTAGGATTGCCTTGTACCTCCTAAATAACTAACTAAGAAAAGATTGGGATAGTTGCAAGTGTCTAGAGCTATCTACGGTTGGTAGGTTCAATTAGGATTCAAGGAATAGTATTGGAACAAATTATCTTAAGTGGTATGTCTTATCTTGTTGAAGTCTAGTGATGGAGATTAATCCCTTGACCAATCTTTATCCATTACATCTCATCTATATCCATTAATTTGATATTTATTTTATTTTATTTCATTTTATTTTAGCTTTTCTATTTATTTAATTTATATTTAACAAAACCCCTAAAAAATATTAGCTTGATAGTTTATTTGGTTTTACATCAATCTTATGTGGGAACGATCATTACTCATCACTACACTAAAATACTTTTTTATACTACAACTTGGTAAGGTTAAAACGTTGAATAATTTCTAAGCAACAACATACTCTTAGTTCTTAGCTTATTGTCGAGGCTAAAAGTGTTCAGGGGTCAGGTTTATCCTAACATGATATTCTGATCGAGCTAATTTTTTGAACCCTAATCGGGTTCAATCACGACCCAATAAATGATTGGGCCAAGATTGCTTTGACCCGATAATTGAATACATTGTACTAATTTGGACATTATATATAGCTAAGTCATAAAATTTTCGAAGTAGGAAACTAAAGTAAGGAATATTTTGCAATATATATTTCGAAACAAATTATATCAACATAAAATATATTATTATGTTATGACAATGGTATTAATTTAAGTCAAAAAATTTTATTATTTATCACTAATTGTCAAAAAGATTATGAGTTTTATAGTATTGTGTAACATCGGATTGAGTTAAGACAATTCGAAGCATGACCTAAACTCAAGCCGAAGATATATTGGGTCAAATTTCTACAGCCCAAGCCCATCCTAAATAACTTAGGGGTCAGGATGGATTATTAGGTCAAGCTAGATTTTGAACTCCCTTAATCGGGGCATAATATTTGGAATTGATCACATACCCTTAATGACAGAAAAATCTCCATGCTTTCAATATTATTTTGTGTTTAACCTCTCAAGAACTCTATTAATGTAGGGTTTCTATGATAATCCTAATAAATCATGAGTCCCATTACTATTGATTGGAATACCTAAGACAAACTATGCCTCCTTGAGATCCTTCATATCAAAACATTTGGACAACATTTGCTTGGTATAAACAATCTCAAGTCATTAGCAACAAACATAATATAATCAACATAAAGAATCAGAATAATAAACTTGCTCCCATTGACCCTGAAGTATATGCACTAATCTACTTTATTTTCCACAAAGCTTAGGTTTTCTGATTGTCCACAACTGAAAAGGTGCTTTTAGAACATATTTACTAGGGACTTTATTTAGGATGTATATAAGGTTGGTTTAATGGCTTCTCCCCAAAGATAACCTAACAAGTTAGTCATACTCATCATGCATGTCATCATATATTTAAAGGTTCGATTTCCCCTTTCAGCTACCCTATCCTGTTCAGGACTACCTAGCATAATGTATTAGAGAATAATCTCACAATCCTGTAAATACTTAACAAGAGGCCCCATGATGTTTGCCATAGTATTCTCCTACCTAGTCAGACCTCACAACTTTGGTGACTTTTCCCAATTGCTTTCCAACTTCAATTTTAAAGACTTTAAATTTTTCAAAAGATTCATTATTTTTTCTTTATCAAATGAAGGTAGCCATAGTGAGAAAAGTCAACAGTTAATGTGATAAAGTAATTTGCATAACAAAAATTAGTAGATTAAAGGCCACTAATATCTTTATGCACAATCTCTAATATATGATTTGCACCTTTCTTTTTAGTCTTAGTAAATTTTTCCCTTATGCATTCCACGTAAGTTCTCTTATCATTGAAACTTATAAGAAAGGAAAAATATAATTTTTAATTAATTACTCAACCCTTTCCTTAAAAATATGTCCTAGACATTTGTGTCACAACATTAAAAATTTATTATTTATTTCGAACCCTTTTGACACACCACATTCAATATTCTAAGAGGCAAATTAATTGTCAAAATCCAAGCATAATTTGCTTAAACCTCTAACCAAAATAGCACAACTAACAAAAAGAGAATACGTGTTTCTTTTAAAACAAGCTACATAAAAGACATTTTTCCAAAGTGACCTAAAAAATGTTTCTAAAACAAATTTTACTACTCTTAGGAATTTCACTTTGACATTGAGAATTCCCAACATATATTATTTCTCACTTAGCATAAAGGTATTTTGATCTTAAGAACTCTCTATTATATTAGGTTGTGAAAAACTAAAAAACTAGGGAAATAGCCTTTCATGACCTACACTACTTTTTTTTTCATTTTTCACATACTCAAATAACTATATGCTTAAGTTAATGAATTTCACATTACTCATTTAGACCTCCTATACGGTGATCATGTATTATGAAGGTAACAGTAAATTAAGCTTGGCAATGGGGTAGGTACAGATTTTTGCTAAACCCCACCCCACCCCACACCCTTAGGGATTAGAACCCGCACCTGCCCAGCAAGAAAAATATCAAAACCAACATCCCCCTTCCCCATACCACACTTATGAATAATTTAAATTAAACTTGTACAATAATCAATCACTATCTAAAAATTAATTCATCAACTTATATAAATTAAAAATATGTTCATGATAAGCATTAAAATAATGAAAATAATCAATATAATTGATTTTATCAGTAACTAAACCAAGCATAATATTTATATAGATGTGGGGTGTGGGGATGGGAAGGGGTAGGTGCTTACAAGTTAGGGTGAGATTGCCAAACAGTAAATAAAGAGTCTTGAAAAAAAGAATGCATAAAATTCATTTGTAACCTACTATCTACATTCATTGACAGGGATAGTACATAGAAATTTAATGCATGTGGAGGATAATTAATGTATAATATATCAAACACTTAATCAAATCTCAATTTCTACTTGCCCAATAAATATGTGTAGTCAAAATATTTTTTTTCCTAAATGTTACTTCTGGGGAAAATCAAATTATGTTCTAAATCCTTTACAATTAGGATTTTTTGCAAAATTCAAATGAAGACATATGTAAAATGGGTGCTGTTCTAGACTGGATTTCGTGGTGTCATGCAAATAGCAACCCAACATGTCCAGGGCGGACCCCGTACCATGGCCCACGCTAGCTGAAACCATGACAACACTCAATGAACCAAGAGGAAATCTCTCCCTAATCCCTTATTTCTAGGAATCGCGATTAAGGAGATAATCACTATAACTAATCCCTTATTTATAGGGATCACCATTAACAACATTCATTATCCATTAATGCTTATTTCAAATGTGATCTCCCTCCATCACCACACTCCTATAAACACTAGACAAAGTTACCAAGGTATGTATTTGAACCTTTAAGCACTACCCACCTTGTGTACAGTCTAACTTAAGTATCGGAGTGCCTTTTGCAGGTATCCACCCCTCGCATTACCGTCGTTGCTGTTATGCTACAGAGGAAACTACCTTCATCAACCACGTTTAAGCAAACCTCTAAAACCTATTTAGAACATTGACGCCGTCTGTGGGAAGAGATAAACTTCAAATTCCACCACTTCCACTACGGTAACCACTAGACAGAACTGCGCATCCACTATGCAAAACCAACCACTATCGTAGCTTCGTCGCTACTCAAGATATGATCACTACCATACCAAAACCCAAGCTCGATGAATAAGAGAATTTTTTCCAGCAAGAACCCTTCCCCTCCACCATGATGCGTTCTAGCTATGTAGCGACTCAGGTCATGTGGAGCCCCTTAGGAGAAGCCAAACCCCATGTTTCTACTTTACAAGCATGAGATAAAATAATGAAAGTGACTAATTTCAATAAAAAGAGTCAATCCCTGTTGGATTATCACGTCGAGAATTGATTTCCTTGATCCGCCTTCAGGATGAACACATTCATGAACTAGAGAGATCCATCCACGGGGAAAAAGAAAACGAGAACTGGGTTTCGCATAAAAATCACAACACTGGAAGGGGACCAGCCCGTGATGAGGTCTGTGTTCTTAAAAACTCTAGGATAATGGAACTCAGGTATAGGTTGGAAACCAAGAAAGAGGAGATCCCAGGGAGTAAGATCCCAGACAATAGAGAATTATGGTTCAGCAGAACCAGCCTTTCTCAAGTATCTCACCGATATTGAAGCCTATGATGGGACCTTGGCCCCCCAAGAGCATTTAGATTCTTATGTTTCAGCCATGTTGTTTGCTGGAAGTGATGATTCCCTCATATGCCGTACTTTCTCCCTCTCTTTTAAGAAAGTCGCCTTGATATGGTTCTCGACCTTGACTCTGAAGTCCATGGTCAACTAAGAAGGCTTGTCCTTGCGATTTTTGATGCACTTTATCACTAGTAAGGTGTAGTCAAAATCCATTTCATACTTCTCCCACATTAAATAAGGAAAATAAGAATCGCTCTGGGACTACATAACCTGGTTCAACAAGGAATGCTTGAATATTCATGATTGGGATGAGGCTAACCCTCCATTACATAAGGGACAACCTCCGTTCTGGTCCATTCTTCATATCCCTCACAAAGAAATAACCCCGAATGATGGACGAGTTCAAGGAAAGGGCTGACAAGTACATCAATGTGGAAGACGTCATCTGCACAAAGAAACATATTGATAATAGTAGTAAGGCAATGCCCAAGCTGGCCTAAGCTCTCTCACAACCTCGAAACTCCAAGCCACCACCAAAAGGAAGGTATCAAGACTACACCCCCCTTAACACACCCCTGTCTTAAATATACCAAGAGGTGATGTACACTGAGTTTAGAGATGTTCTGAAACCCCCTTCACTAAGGAAACATACCTAGAAAGACAAGTCTAAACACTATGTCTTTCATAAGGGATACGAGCATACTACTAAAGACTACATTTGTCTTCAAGATGTAATCGAATCCTTGATCTGAGATGGCCGTTTAGGGCGCTATGTACGTCGGTTTCAAAATGAAAACCAAAAGGGAAACAAAAACTATAGGAAAAGAAGTTGTAGTCCTTGAAGAAGTCTTTTCCCATCTCAAAGAAGACGTTGACTAACTAAGAATGACAACCAAAGGGAGGGCACACCCAAGGTAATGCCCAAAATCAGGACAGGGGATAACCTCAGGATCCTCCCACCCAGAATGATGATTGCCTTTATATACAGGTAACCTGGACAATCAACACAATATTAGGTGGCTTTGTGGGTGGTGGTGAATCTAGTAATGCAAAGAAGAAGGCCCTCTGGTTGTGCTGAGTGTGGCTTCCTATCCAATCTCCAAACTAGGGAGCATATCATGGAAGGCCCCACCTAATTCTTTTTCAGAAGATGATTATAGAAACACGATCCCAGACCAAGTCGATCCTATGATGATATCTGGGATAATCACAAATGCTAAAGCCCAGTATATATTTGTTGATCAGGGGAATTCGGTCAATATTATGTTCTTAGACTTATTCCAAAAGTTAGGGCTCTTAAATAAAAACCTAATCTTGTATATTGGCAAGCTAAGTGGTTTCACGGGAGATAAAATTACTCCAGTGGGATATATGGAAACTTACTTGACCTTGGGTAAGGACCCCCTATTTAAAACACTCAACGTTAAGTTCTTTGAGGTGGATTGCCCATCCGCCTATAGCGTGATCCTAGGTCATCCTTCTCTCAGTGCCTTTGGAGCTGTGATATCCACCTTGCACTTTGTTGGTGTATGCCCTAGAGGCTAATTTATTTTGACCATATTAGCTTACATTGTATTATGCTATTTATTTAATATATGAGGTATTTCATTTATTGTGTGTTATTTATGATAAACATAATAAAATCCTTAGAATAGTAAGTTTTATGCCATAGGACATCAAGTGGATGACTTGATCATGATCCTGTTGAATAGAATCAAAACACTATTCTTAAATGTCCCTAGTCAAGTATTATTGTTAATCAGGACGACAATAATGCATTGAGACTAGTATATGCATAGACTGATGGCCATATCTCATGGATCATAGATATGAGATATCTAGTCTTCACATGGATACATATTAGAGTAATGATGTATTGGACTGACCTGCTCTGAGAATGTTATGTGGATCGTTACCTGAGTGTCATGAGTGATTCTTATAGTGATAATAGTGTATGTGGTTCTTTGACCTGAAATCACTACGATTCCTACATGAGGATTTGTATGTTTTAATGTCATCAAACGTCATATGTAACAAGGTGATTATAAAGTTGGTTATTGAACATACCGTGAATCATGTAGAGGAATGTGAGTGATCTAGATGAGATTTGTCCCTCCTACATAACAAGAGTGATATCTTCGAATCCCCTGATTGAGTGAGACTACGAAATGCATGGCCATACTCAAATGAGTCAATATGAGATATTGATCTCATTTGTTATTACTACGTCTACTCGAGTATCAGGAAACGAAAGATTGAACTATACAAGGGTGACACGTTCCATACCTTGTGTTCAATCTAGGTATCTGGACAAAGGAACTAAACTACACGAAAATATTGATCACGGAAAGGTTATGTCAAATCACTAACATTCTCATTACTTGGGTAGTAGCGATGTGTTGCTAGATACTGCTCATAACTTGTTATATTAAAATGAGATTTTAATATTTCTGCCAATGTCCGAGATACCTATCTTTAACTAGAAGGAGAGCTCGAACCCCTCCAATTTAGCATAAAGTTAAACCAAGTCACCAAGATCAAAGGACAATTGAACCAAGTAACGAAGTCCCATATAGTTGCATTCCTCGAGAAAAATAAATACCTCTTTGCCTAGACATCGTCCGACTGCCAGGAATAGACCCCAAATTTATTTCTCACTAGCTTTCCATTAGGAAGGATGCTAAACACGTTGTACAATAGAAGAGGAAGGTCAGGCCAAAAAAGTCAGAGGTAATACAAAAACATGTAAAGAAGCTCTTAGATGTTGGGTTCATAAGGGAGGCCTCCTACACAACTTGGTTATCTAACATAGTCTTAGTAAAGAGAGCCAATGTTAAGTAGCATATGTGCATTGATTACATGGGTCTCAACAAACTTGTCCTATATACCCTTACCCGCTTCCCAACATCGACAAGCTAGTGGACAATTCATTTGAGTTTTGACTTCTATCCTTCATGGATGCCTATTCTAGATACAACCAAATCCCTATGCACTTGGATGATGGAGAAAATATGACATTTATAACTGAAAGGGCGAGTTACTATTACTGGGTTATGCCTTTTGGCTTAAAAAATGACAAAGCAACCTACCAATGGATAATGAACTAAGTTATTGATGAATAGATCGGTGGAATGCTTGAAGTCTATATAGATGAAATGATTGTCAAGACACCGGAGCCCGGTAACCACGTACAGGATCTGGAAGAAGTATTCGTCCAACTTTGGAAATATAATATGAGATGAATGCCAGAGCAACCTACCAATAGATAATGAACTAAGTTTTTAATGAATAGATCGATAAGATGTTTGAAGTCTATGTAGATGACATGATTGTTAAGTTATCGGGGCTCGGTAACCACGTATAGGATCTAAAAGAAGTGGTCGTCCAACTTTGGAAACATAGTATGAGGTTGAACCTGGAGAAATGTGCTATTGGGGTACATACTGGTAAGTTCCTGGGATTCTTGTTGACAAGCCACAATATTAAGGCCAACCCAAATAAATGCCACGCAGTGCTTGACATACAAATTCCATAGTATGCGAAGGAGGTATGACAACTTACTAGACAGATAGTGGCCCTCACTCATTTTTTGGCCAAGGTCGTTCACAAATCTCTTCCCTTGTTCAAACTCCTCAAAAATGGGAAAGATTTTGAGTGGACTCTAGAGTGTGGGGCCATATTCCAAGAATTGAAGAACCTGTTGGCTTTACCCCCTCCTCATTTTGACAAGGCCAAAGTACGGTGAGACCCTGTATGCTTACCTTTCCGTCAACAATGAGGCTATCAACTTAGCCCTAATAAAGGAAACCTCCAAGGGCCAAGGACCAGTCTACTTTATGAGTAAGGTGTTGCAGGGCCTTGAACTCCAGTATTAGAAGATTGAAAAGTTTGCACTGGAACTCCTAACTACGATTAGGTGATTATGTCAGTACTTCCAATGTCATCTTGTCGTAGTAAAGACGAACTAACTAATTCGTCAGGTATTACACAAGTTAGGCTTCGCTGGAAGAATGCTCGCTTGGTTTGTCGAGCTTTCCAAGTTTATGATAACCTATGAGCCAAGACAGGCAATAAAGGCTTAGGTGTTGTTTGACTTCCTGGATGAACTTACATCAGATATCGACTATCCCAAAGGGAACTCTTGGACCACTTATGTAGATGGATCCTCGAACCCTAAAGGAAGCGGCATCGAGGTTATTTTGGAGAATGAGGTCGAACTCACCCTCGAGCACTCTTTGAGGTTTGAGTTCCTAACTTCAAACAACCAGGCAGAGCTTGTATTGCTGGGATCACTATGGCCAAGGAGATAAGGCCATCGACAAAGTGCTTTGCATCAACTTACAATTGGCTACTTCAAAAATATGTGGTTATTATTAGGCCAAGGAACACCTCTTGGAGAAGTACTTAGCTAAAATGAAGAAACTTCTAGAGAATTTTGCAAACACCAAGGTTGAACACATACCTAGAGACAAAAACTCATGGGTCGATATCCTTTTGAAGTTTGCCAGCACAAAGACCCTCGAAAACAATAGATCCATGATCCAAGAAACTCTATTAACACAAAGCATTACAGATTTCGAAGTCCTTCTGCTTGAAGAATAAGAAACTCGGATCACGCTAATTGCTACTTACACCTGAGGTGGAACCTTGCCCAAAGACCGGAAGGAAGCCCAGAAGTTAGTATGAACCGCAGTATGGTACACACTCTATGATAATCAGTTATATCGCCATGAGTTCTCATCCCCCCTCAAGTGTCTCAAACCAAAAGAAACTGAATATGTTTTGGTCGAGATCCATCAAGAGAGTTGTGGGCACCACCTTGGAGGAAAAGCCCCAGCCCAGAAATCATTATAGGCATGATATTATTAGCTTAGTATGAAGGTCGACAATATGGAACATTTCCAAAAATATGGTACATGTTAGTGGTTCTCAGATGTCTACTCCGCCCCTCCATAAGAACTATCGACAATGTTCGTTGTAACATCTTCCCTAACATATTAGTATTAATTTATGAATATAGATTTATATTAGTACTAGTATGAGTTAGTTGGCCATTTTTGGATAACATGGAGGACTAAAATGTCTTTAAGAGGTATAAACTTTCCAAAGAATAACCCAAAGTCAATTGATCTTATCTCTTTCACCTTTCTTTCCACCGTCTTTGACTTTGTGCATAAATATCCTACTTTCTCTCATTTCACACAGCTGTAACAACAGAAAGAGAGGAAAAAATAGAGATAGGAATGAAACGAGAAAATAAATAAGAAAGAAAAGAAAAGAGAAAATAGAACGTGAAAGGGAAGAAGAAGAAGAAGAAGAAGAAGAAAGAAGGATCGAACACCATCTTTAAGGAGTTGAGGTATGAGGTGTTTGTGTTTGTTGCTATATTGTATCCTTTTCTATTGGTTGGAAATTGGTAAGGAATGGGCAACATAGAGCTTTCATGATTTTTGAAAAAACTCATGATTGTGTATTGAGGTATGTATATATATTGGATGAGGATTTAATTCTATATATTGATTCATTTGATTGATGAGATTTGAGCATACATGTGTTTGAACATGCATAAGTTTGAATACATCCATATGAACTTGATGGTTTTTCTACAGTTTTACTACATGATTTATGAATATAAAAGTGATGTTCTGATGCACCAGAAAACATCTCTGCAGTGTTTTGTTGGAATAGGCAAGAGGCTACTCAAATAGAATATTACAAAATGTTACAGTTTTGGCATCAGTTATTCTAATTGCATGATTTTCTATGTTAAATTTAGTTTATTAAGTGAACAATTCGAATGACATGTATTCAAGGCTAATCGAATAGACTAGGTGAGCTATTTGATCGACATAATGTAGAAGTGCATTGTTAGAGCTATTTGAATAGACTAAGTATGCTATTCAATTAGTAAGATTTTAATGTTAATCAAAAGAATTATGATAGCTATTTGAATAATAATCGAATAAGCTAAGAGAGCTATTCAAAAAGGATATTTCAGAAATGTTTTTAAGGCTAATCGAATAAACTAAGAGAGTTATTTGAATGGCATGTTTTCGATTACAGTCGAAAAGGGAAACTAGTTATTTTAAAGACAAGTGAAAGTGTTTTTCGATGTTATTCGAAAAAGGGCTTATAGAGCTGATCGAATAACATAATGACATTTGCATGTCAAAGTTGCGGATGGGCACTTTGATAAAGGACATGACATTCCATGAGGAACTCTTTCGATGTAGGTCAAAGGCTAAGTTACGAACGAGCTTTTAGTCGAAGGCTAAAGTTACAGATGGGCACTTTGTCAAAAGTCATGACATCATAAGCATGTCAAAGTAGTGGACGGGCACTTCGACAAAGGCCATGACATTTCATAGACATAATCATAATACATTTCATCCACATTATCATATTACATTTCATAAGCATCAATTTTGATCATTTCATATGCATTAATACATAACTGCATTTTTCGATGTCAATTATGTGTATCATGGAATTGTAATGAGATTGTTGTTGTGTGTGTTATGCTACTAAGAATCTTCGAATTCTCACCCCTTTGTTTGTTTGTATGTTAAAATACAGATCAAAGTCGAAATCTTTCCAAGGAAAAGATGTTAAGACAATAGCTTCGAGTAGAATAGTGTTTTTGACTTATATTAATTATGTATACTATATTTTTTATAATGAATCAAAGTTATGTACTGTGGAGAATCGATATTATGTATTGTACATAATCAAAATTTTTAGTTATATTAATGTTTAGTTCGAATTACTTTCTTTTCGAGGATTTATTTTCAATTATATTTGAATGTGTATTTTCGATACGTATGGTTATTTCAAACCTTTATGATGTTTCAAAGTTAGAAATAAAGAGTCTAATCCTATTTACTATGTATATTTCAAATATACTATAGTGACTCGAATTTGGATTTTACATTCGTACCCTGGCCTTTCTAGCAGTGAGGAATGAATATCTTGGGCCCATTTTACCAAGCACCTGGGTAAGTAAAATACTTAGTGGTAGCTATGGACTACTTCACTAAGTGGATAGAATCAGAGTCGTTATCCACCATCACCTCGGCTCATATCCAAAAATTTACTTATAGGAACATCATCAGTAGATTCGAAGTCTCGAAGTCCATAGTAACACATAACAGTACCCAGTTCACTGACCAAAAGTTCCAAGACTTGTTTTTCAGGCTCCGTATAAAACAATACTTCACCTTGATGGAGCATTCGAAGACAAACAGCTAAGCTGAGGCCGCAAACTGGGTTATTCTTTGCGGCATCAAGAAAAAGCTAGATGAAGCAAAAGGGAAATAGGCAAAACAACTTGACCATGTTTTTCGGGCATACCAGACCATGCCACACTCCACAAACAGGGAAACCCCTTTCAAATTAACCTACAGTTATGAAGTAATGGTTTTGGTTAAGATCGGAGAGCCCAGCTGGCAGAGACAACACTTTTCCGAAGATACTAACTCAAATCTCATTTGCCAAAACCTAGACTTGCTGGAAGAACAACGTCGCGTTGCTCATATTCGTGAGGCCGCCATCAAGCAAAGAAAACAACCCAATACAATACCAAAGTGATTCCATGGAGGTTTGTGATTAGTGATCTCATTTTGCATAAAGTGGATATCGGTGAGAAGAATGCGTCCCAAGGAAAGCTAGCTCTTAATTGGGAAGGATCATACCAGATCACATCCAAGACAAATACTAGTGCTTACACCTTAGAAACTCTCACTGGCAAGAGCATTAAAAACTATTGGAACGTGAACAAACATAGAATATACTATAGGTAATCATTTCAAGTTTTCCACTTTGTTTTGTTATTTCAACAACCATGTAAATGAAAGACTCTAACATGAATAAAGTAATCCCGAATTAATCAATTATCTACTTGTTCTATTACTTATACTTAATGCAACCCACAAGGTCAAAATACCTTAGCGAGATATGAGGAATACACATTCCTCCAAGGATTTGCCATTCTGATTACACCTAAGGTCAAATAGGCAGCCCACTTGACTACAATTTGCACTCTCATATAAAGCATATGGGTTTTCACTCATGCCCCAACGAACCTAACCTTATCCCACAAATTCAAAATGAGTTTGATGACGATAAGCGTGTCCAATGAAGAACCCGAAGCTCGACAACAATGATTGCTAGGATCCGCTTTGTAGATTCCCCTTCTAAGGTCTCCCCATCATTTTTCCACATAAGAAAGATCCTCACAAACACTTAGAAAATTTTTTGTGTCAAAAATATTTCACGCACGAAAAAGTATCGTACTTAAATGTCTATATTTTGAGGTTTGCGATCATTTACTCTTACTGATTCATCCTCTAGAATCTGTGATTATTCTAAAATCGAGTAACTCGTGTGAAAATATTACTAAGTCCTTTTCAGAATTTACTTGTGACTTCGAGCACTGGACCCAAAGCAGAAGAAGGCAAAAGAAGTGTAAGAAATTTTCCTAAGTCCCTTTGAAGGATCACATATAATTTTTAGGCGTTGGACCTATATTAGATAAAGGCAAATAGAAAAATGACATCTACGCAGAATAAGGAGATACGAAAAATACTAAGTCATATGAATGAAAAAGGCACCGGACAACAGGAACTTGTCTACAAAATTAATGACTAAAAATAGGACTTTTCCATACAAATATTTAAAACCCCACGAAGGAGGGCAAGGAAAAGAGTAAAGCAGAAAGTGATCAGGTCCTCTGATTAGGCTCCTCAACCTCAATAGCATCCTCCTGGATGGACTCCCTATCCTTGTCATCCCTCTCCTCCTCAACACCAGCATCTGCCGCTGAGACTTGGGTCACGAAGGTGGCATTAATGGAAACATCGATAATGTGGCCATCCATAACCGCCATGCGAGATCCAATTCCATCAATTACAAGACCGGGATTGAGAACCTGGAGTTAGGCCAAGCCATTGAAAAATGAGTCGCCCACAGAGGCCACATATTCATTTTCGAGCTCCATGACCTCAACCGTGAGCTTGGTTTCAGATTGCTCTAAGAACTAGACTTGGACCCTCAAAGCAGTCATGTTAGTCTCAAATTGCATAATCTATTCTTTCAAGCTCGTAACTTGAGTCTCAGTTTTTTCAGTTTATTCTGGAGCTAGGTTAACTCTACCTTCCGAAGGCTGACCTCTTCCCTAGCCTATTTTAGTAGCCCGTTGTGAACACTCAATTTTGATTGGGCTTCTAAAAAAAATAGTAGTAAAAATTTGTTTTTCTAAAAAAAAGAAAAAAAAAAGAAAAGAAAAAAAACTTTGTAGCACATTGATCACTCTGCACATTTTTGACTCCTTACTCACTCAATCACCCTGCACACATGCAACTTGCACTGTTGCAGCACACACAATTTCACTCTATCCTCACGCAATCACTCTGCGCACATTACTCACTCACACATACTTCAAGCAAAGACTTGGGGGCTGTAAAATTAAATACAGAATAAAGGGGAAAAAAAAAATTTTGGGGGGATGACATATTGAGGGATCGAGCAAAGCTGGGAACAACAAGGGGGGAGCTAAGAATTGTGGGAAGAACTAAGAATTGTGGGGAGAACCATTTTTGACCATCTTCAGCAAAGCCTCAACAACACTTTCTTCTTCAACACCTTCACCATCTTCCATAACCACCTTCATCATCACCATTCACCATCACCCACCATCAACCTTCCTCAAACAACTATTAACCATCCATCTTCAACCTTTAAACTCACCTTCACCCATCACCCATAACCACATTCATCTTCTACCTTTCACCACCCACCATCAACTTCCATCCAAACCAAACAACTAACAACCACTCCTCTCCCACCACCATCAACAACTCACCCACAAACACCAACAACCATAAACCACCATCTCCAACCTTCACCCACCACCCACCATCAACTTCCATCCAAACTAAACAACCAACACCCACGCTCTCTCCCACCACCATCAACAACTCACCCACAACCACTAATAACTATAAACCACTGTCTCCAACCTTTCACCACCCGCCATCAACTCTTATCTAAACTAAACAACCAACAACCACACCCTCCCCCACCGCCATCAACAACTCACCCACAACCACCAACATCCACACCACTCTCTCCCACCGCTATCAACAACTCACCCATAACCACCAACAACCATAAACCACCATCTCCAACCTTCACCCACAACCACAAACAAACAAAAAATCACCATAAAAAACCACCACACCCCCAAACCAAAACCACCCATCACAACCCACCATCTGACCAGCCACACCAGATCCGTTGCTTCTCCACCGTGACTCGCAACCACGACCAGTCCTAGCCGAGTCGAAGAGCCCAGATCCCCGCCTACCATAACTGACGCATCGGACACAGCCGACGATCCCGTTCCCCTTGCAAATCAGAGTCACGCATCGTGCAGGACCAGCCATCGTTCGCACGCTGGCACCTCGAAGCTACTGTCCGACCAGGGTGAAAGTTTGACCGCTAGCACCTCCACTCCCTTACGTTATCTCATCGTGTGCGAAAGCAGAGGACAAAGCCTCACTCTCAGGTTTTCTCATTTGATTTCATGTGTTTATCACCATTAGTGTTTCTCAAACTTTCTATAACATGTTAAAATGAGGTTTAAAATATCTTGGACTTTTCTTTGTTTTGGGTTTAGCTTTCTTTCTTTCTTTTTTTTTTTTTTGGGGGGGCTGAGTATAGTGGCTTATCTTATTTTTAGAGATTTTGTTAATTTTAGATTAGGTATAGTTTTAATTAAATATATATATATATATAAATTCAAAAATCACAAAATGTCAGAAATGATAAAAAAATGAATAAAAAAACAAAAATTAAAAAAAAAAACATGATGAAAAAAATGCCAAACGATGACAAGATAATTTTATGGATTAGGTTGATTTTAATTTGATTATTCTGTCTATTTGTGAGTTGTGCCTTACTTTTATGCTTATTGACATGTTTACTTGAATTAATCTATTGTTGACAATTTGACTCAAAAGTTTTAAGTTTCTTTTTTAATTAAAATTAACCAATCGGCACGTATTTTCTGGATAACTATGTGACTTTGCGTTCTTCACTTCACCTGAGAATACGTAAGAGCAGAATCTTTATTCTGTCAAGTCAAAAATTAAATTTTCACAATTTGGTTGTTTCTTTTCTTTCTTCCTTTTTTTACGAAAATAAATATATTTGAGATTATCAAATTTTTGCACAACTGATTTAAGGTACCATCTCAGGACAGGTGTGTTAGGGGTGTTGTGGGATTAAGTTTTCGCCTTTCGTTATACATAACTTACTCCCAAATCCAATTTGGTTTTAAAAGATTATTTTCTAAGAATGGTTTTCTAATTTTTTTTCAAATTCAAATAAAATTGGTGGCGACTCCTTTTTCATCTTTAAAATCCCATAAGTTGTTATTTCACCATGATACCCGTCGCGACAGATGGTGACTCCATTAGGAAAATTTAGAGAGTCAGGCCTGTTGTTGTTAATTGTGCAAATTATTAATAATCTCTATTTATTTATTTTACCTCTTTTTGTTCTTGCTTTTTTTTTCTTATTTGTTTGTAAATAGATTTTATTTAGTACTTTTATGTAAATATCGATATCATTATTTTGTATATATTTTGACTTATATATATATGTATATATATATATATATATATATATATATATATATATATATATATATATATATATATATATATATATATATTTGTGCTTAATTGTTGAAACCTTAGGTTAGATGATTATTGGTTGACTGTTGTATATATATTTTTACAAGTTAGGGGATAATTTTTGGTCTATTTAAATTTTTGTGCAAGTTTGTATACTCCCTCACACGCTACTAAGAGACCAATCAAACCCAAGTTCACAATAAGAGACCAATCACTTTGCATGGTCGTAGGTGCTTCTTCAAGAAGATGGCCATTTTTGTTGACTTCTTCATGACCACAAAATGGAGTTCTTCAATCTTATTTGCTAACACCAAAAGTTGTCATAGCCATTTTCATTGACTAAGCTTTCTATTGGTTCTTAGAAAGTCCAAGCCACTAAGTTGAACTCATCACCACCAATGATTAGATCAAGGGTGGATATCCAAAGGCTTCACCTCTAAGTTTGCACTATATATTTTTCGGTAAATATCAACCGATGAATAATAACTACTGTATTTTTATTACCCAATAAGTAAAACAGTAGAATATACAGTAAAAGAAAATTTTAAAAACTATTTCCGAATTCAGGTTTAGTAAGATCCCCCGTCTCCGTCTCAACATTACAAAATTTTCTGGCTCCGGAAAAATTTTCACTTTTTCGGACCCACCTAGGCCCACGTACAGCCCACGGATAATACTAAAATAATCAGAGAAATATAAAAATTTCATAATCGTCCACAAAATCAAAAAAATTATAAAACTTATGGAAATCAAGTCGGATTAGTAAAAATTATTAAGGATTTACAAATAGAAATAAAATACGAAGGTTCGTATACAGTCCCAAAATAATATTAAAATAATAAAAAAACGTAAAAACTCCCAAAAATTCCTAAAAATCACAAAAATTATAAAATCCACGGAATTCGAGTCGGATTATTCAAACTAATTAAGAATCGTCCGAAATAAATAAAATAAGAATTTTCGGGGTATTACATTCTCTGTCTCAGAGACGTTCGTCAAAATCAATTCCATGACTCTTTGCTTGGAACTATAGAAACAAGCCTAGGTCATGGCCCAATCTACTTCAACTGTTACCCGAATCGAACGGTAAGCCTCCAAGACAAAAACATCTTAGACTGTCTCTTCTTAAACCTAAAAGTCTGTGGCTTAGACATTGATTGCGGGATTTAAAGGATGCAAACCCAAGTGCAGGTTGTCTCAAGTAATAAATTTCTTGGGAGTCCGAGGTCGATCCACAGAGAATTAATGAAGAGAAATTATTAGAGGTAAGAAAAGGATTTGTCACAACACCAAAAGTAATAAAAGATGTTCACAAATGAATTTAAGAACTTGTTTGGGTTAGGAGATCCACTCTTGGTAATAAATTAAAGGCAAGATTATTTCTCTTTATAACTCAATTGAAATCCACACACAATGGAGGTTCCAATCGGAAAATATAACATTCAAAGTTCAATTATATATGTAATCATATTATGATTCCTTTAATTATCTACCAACATTTGTAAATGAGTTCAAGCATTTATTGTGCCAATCCTATTGTCTACAATAAATCAAGATCTCCATTATACAAAGAAGGTTTCTAAATTGATTGGAAACAAAATACAACACATATAATGTCCATTTGATAATATATCATTTAAGCACAAGAAATAAAATAATCTAACCTTATTTCATTACCAAGAGCTTCACTCTTTCACTCAAGCAAGATGAAGATTTAGTTACTCATAGATAAGAAGAAAGAAAGCGAGAAGAAGAGAAAGATGAACATAGCTTCAATTTAGAGAAAGAGAAAATTACAACAAAGGAAAACAATAAACAAGCATAACCATAACTTCTAAAAACTAAGCCTAACACCAAGAGCACCAAATGATCAGCCAATGGTGCCTTTTATAGAGGATTATGGATACAAAATGATAAGGGGGCAGATTAAGAGTAGGTGGATGAGTGAGTGAATGAGTGGAAAATGCCAAATGGTGAGTTAGTGAGTGGAAAATTATTGAGATTCTTTGTCTCCAAAATCATTTAGTACTGATCTCATGGATTCCATCAGAATGAAGCAACGTGGTCTTCATGAAAGTTGTAGTATTTTGTCTTAGCTTTCCAATGCCACCAAGATCGACTAAAAATTTGTCCTACAGCCCAAGATATGACCCAATTACTGCAGATTGTTCAGGCCCAGTTTCAGCACCTCTGTTTTGACTTCCAGACCCAATATCACCTCCAACCTGTCCGAATGAGCTCTTATGTTCTCCATGAAAGTTGTAGATATGGGTCTTAAATTTTAAATGTCCAAATTTCAGCCCAAGATAATTCCTACAGCCCAAGTTATGCTCTGATTACTACACACTCTTCAGGTTCCAATCACAAAACCTGTACTCTGACTTCCAAGCCCATTTAGTTTCATTAGATGACCGAATTTTACCTGGAGCTCTCATGAAAGTTGTAGAACTCTCTCTTATCTTTCCTACAAGGTAAGATACATAATTATTACACATCTAGAACTCAAGATATGGCTGAAATACAGAAACAGTGTAAGACCTAAATAATGTTGAAAAAAATCAATTAAGTCTAATTTGAGTCCAAACTTACAAAACATAACCAAGCTCAATCAATTAAGTACATGAAGAGTGTAAATGACTAAAAATGAGGGTTTATTAATGTATAAAATATGTGATTATCAGACATAAAGCCCGGTTCTGTTCCTTTGTCTTCAATCTATAGGATTCAGTATAAAGTTATGAATTCTTCTATGTCCAAAGCTTTAAAATCAAAAGAAAATAGTGTAACAACACTATTCTTAACTGACACATCTACGGTCAACGTAGTTGTCCGTAAAATGATCTGATGGGAGGATGTTGTTTTCCCTCAAAAATGGATAATGGGTGAAGCTGCACCAGCTTTGCCTAAAGAATCTCCTAAGATTCAAGAAATCATTCAACATCAAACTGGAAAAGTAGAGTTAACCTTTGATAGGAGAAACTCGTTTAGGTCATCTAGATCTTTTAGATCTAACTCATCTAGATTTGATAATTTTAGATTTGTTTTGTCTAGAAAGTCATTCTCAACTGTAGGATCTTCTTCTACAATCAATCTACAGGGTTTAGACACATCGTCAACCTTTCGCAAACCTATCTACCGAAAGGAAGATAATAATGATCAGAGATCTATTCTCTCTCCAACTTACTCAGATATGAATGATGTCCATGATTAGTACACCATTTGTAATTGATAAAGAAACCCTTAAAAAAGACTTCTTTTCCGAGGCATGGATGCCTCAACAGAAATGGTTTTTCGAAAATTATAAGGGTGAAAAGAAAACTGAAATCCAGAATAAATGATATACATTTATGGAAAACATCAAACATAATGTTCCTTTCTTCGACTGGTTTCATGCCTACTTAACTAGGAGTGAAATTCCTTATCCCTGGAGCATTAGTTTAATGGAGGATCTGTCTGTTAACGTCTTAACAGTCTGGCATCGCAAGGACAAAACTCTTGTCAAATCTGTCCTTCCTCCTCAAAGTTCTTATTTTTTGGATAAGAAAAATAAATCAAATAAACCTGTTGTCGCTTCTCCATTCAAATCTAAATTGGACGATGAACCCATAAGTCTGCAAGACATTAAAGGTCTTATGGAACAAAATAATTATACAAACAAATATCTTCAAATATTAGGTGAACAAATCATAGGAAAAGAACCTTAGAATAAATACAAAACACTTGAAGAAAAACCTTCAGTTTCTGGAGAAAAAACGGTTAAAACCTCAATAGAAAAGCCAATCTTTAAACCATTTAAAGTATCTAAACAACTTAAACAAAGCTTAAAACTTCTTAAAAATGATTCTGTCAAAATAGTAGATGACATCCCTAATTCTGAATTAGCTGATGCCCTCTCCTCTAGACTTAGGATGATTGTCCCTAAGACTCCGCCATCTCAAGAATCAAAAACTGCTAGAATCATTAATACAATCAAACAATCTGATTCCCAGTCTGAGCTAGATTGTCAATCTGAACAAAGTTCTGTCATCAAAGTCAACCCAGTTATTAGCAAAGTTCTTAACTGAAAAAATCCTTCTAAACTCTATTATCAGCGAGCAACTCCTCCTGATCTGTTGTTTGAAGAATGTGATCCAACATTCAAATCTTTTAGCGCCAACAATGTCTATGTCGGGGATATTGACGGTAAAATAGAGTATCAAATTCTTAATACTCTCCAAGAAATGACTATGGTGTCTACAGCCTATCAAACTTCCTACGACTGTAGCGATCAAATAATTATAGAAATCCTTGTTGCTGGTTTCACTAGTCAACTCAATGGTTGGTGGGATCATTATCTCACTGATAATCAAATAGACGATATCACAAATGCAGTTAAACTTGACCCTGAGGGTTATCCTATCCTTAGTGACGGCAAACCCATTCTTGACACTGTCAATGCTTTAATCTTCGCCATTGTCCAACACTTCATTGGCGATCCATCTATTTGGTGGGATAGATCTATTGAACTCTTGTCTAATCTTAAATGTAAAACCTTAGTTGATTTTAGATGGTACCGCGATACCTTCTTAACTAGGGTTTATATGCGAGAAGATTGTCAACAACCATTCTGGAAGGAGAAATTCCTTGCAGGTCTTCCAAAATCTCTAGGTGATATAGTTAGAGATAAAATCCGTGGTCAATCTCTTAATGGTGAAATCCCTTATGAGTAGTTGAGTTACGGTCAACTAATTGCTTTCGTCTAGAAAGTAGCCTTAAAAATTTGTCAAGATGATAAAATTCAATCCCAATTAGCCAGAGAGAAGGCTCAAACAAAGTGGGAGCTTAGAAACTTCTGTGAACAATTTAGTCTTTCTTGTGCTAAGAAGAAGAAAACTAAACCAAAACAGGTTCATCCCCAGAACCAAAAATCAAAATATTTTAAGCATAAAGCTTCAAATAAACCCAGAAGACTTAAGCAAGAATTTAAGTCAAAACCTCCAATCGATAATGTTAATGTCCCTAAGAAACCTGTAATCTGCTATAATTGTGGCGAACCTAGTCATATTAGCAAATACTGTCAGCTTAAGAAGAAAATTAAAGCCTTAAATCTAGATCAAGCTGTTGAAGAACAACTTAATAATCTTTTGATTGAATCATTTGAGGAAGATTCTGAAAAAGAATTTTCTGAAGATTTAAACCAAATCCAAGATGATGATATCTCACCGTCTAATGAATATTCAGATTCTCCAGCAATCAATGTCTTAACCAAAGAACAAGATCTTTTATTTGAAGTTCTTAATTCTGTCGAAAACTCTGAAGAGCGTGGTATCTTCTTACAAAAATTCAAATCTATTATTGACAAATCCTCTTCTAAAAACATGAAGAATCCAATCATTAAAAACAAATATGATTTGAAAGAGACAATCAAGAAGCTTGAAAAAAACTTCTTCTAAAAAACCAGTCACTCTTCAAGATCTTCAATTCGAGATTAATAATCTTAAGATTGAAGTTAAAATTCTTAAAGAACAACAAAAACTTCATCATCTTATCATCTCTCAGTTAGGTGATATGCAGACAGATTCTGAATCTGAGAAATCTGAAAAGATTCCTGAGAATGTAACCCTATTAAAATCTAACGAAGAACAAGATAATGAAGCATTTTGCGACATTATTAATCAACTTAAAATTCAAAATTCTTTATCAATATCAATATCAAAATCAGTGATTTTGCTCTTAATATTGTTGCCTTATTTGACACTGGCGCGGATTCAAATTGTATTTTGGAGGGAATGGTTCTGATAAAGTACTTTGAAAAAACTACTGAGTGGCTCAGTACTGCTAGTGATTCCAAACTTAAAATACAAAACAAACTCTCATATGTAATCATAGAAAATAATGGTTTCCTGGTTGAAACTTTATTCCTTCTTGTCAAGAATCTCAAAGGTGAAGTAATCCTAGGAACTCCGTTTCTTAGGTTTCTCTTCCCACTCCAAATCACTAATGAAGGTATAATTACCCAGCATCTTGGTCAAACTATCTATTTTCTGTTTCTCAGAAAACTAATTCTTAAAAGCCTTAACCCAATTGTTAATTTGATTAACAATAAGCAAAAACAGATAAACTATCTTAAGGAAGAAATTTCTTATAAGAACATTGAATCTCAGCTTTCTTAACCCCAGATTTAGAAACGTATTCAAACCCTTCATCTACAAATTCAAAATTCAATCTATTCCGATCTGCCAAACGCGTTTTGGGAACAAAAAAGGCATATGGTTGATCTGCCATATGAGAAAGATTTCAACGATTGACAAATCCCAACCAAAGCTTGTCCTATCCAGATGAGTCATGAACTGCTTGACTACTATCAAACAGAAATCAAAGATCTTTTATCCAAAGGTCTCATCAGAAAGAGTAAGTCTCCTTGGTCTTGCTCTGCCTTCTATGTTAACAAACCCGCAGAGATCGAAAGAGGAACTCTGGGTCTTGTCATAAATTACAAACCTCTTAATCAAGCTTTACAATAGATTAGGTATCCTATTCCAAATATTCACAAACAACTCCATTCTGCCAAAATCTTTTCTAAATTTGACATGAAATCAGGATTCTGGCAAATCCAACTCAAGGAAAGTAATCGCTACAAGACGACTTTCACTGTACCTTTCGGGTAGTATGAATGGAACGTAATGCCCTTTGGTCTGAAGAATACTCCTTCAGAGTTTTAGAGGATCATGAATGAAATCTTCAATTCATATTCTAACTTCACAATTGCATACATTGACGATGTACTGGTGTACTCCCAATCGATTGATTAACACTTTAAACACATTAATATCTTTATTAATGTAATTAAAAGAAATGGTTTAGCTGTATCTAAATCAAAGATTAATTTGTTTCAAACTCAAATTCAATTTCTTGGACATAATATCTATCAAGGAACTATCAATCCAATTAATCAAGTCATTGAATTTGCTGACAAATTCCCTAATCAAATTATTGACAAAAATCAGTTGCAACGATTTCTTAGTTGCTTAAATTATGTCGTTGACTTTTTTCCTTAGCTTAGTAATCTCATCAAACCTCTGCATGATCGTCTGAAAACTAATCCACCTCCTTGGTCAAACGTCCATACAGGTATTATCAAACAAATTAAATCTCAAGTAAAGTCTCTTCCATGTCTTTATCTTCCTAATCCACAAGCTTTCAAAATCGTAGAAATTGATGCCTCTGACATAGGTTATGGTGGCATTCTCAAACAGCGTGTTGCAGACAAAGAGTATGTCATTGCATATGCATCAAAACATTGTAATTCTGCTCAGCAGAATTACTCAACTGTGAAAAAAGAAATTTTGGCAATTGTTTTATACATAACGAAATTTTAGCCTGATCTTTTAAACCAAAAGTTTTTAATCCGTGTGGATTGTAAATCAGCTAAAGACATTTTGTTAAAAGATGTTAAGAATTTAGCTTCCAAACAAATTTTTGCAAGATGGCAAACCATTTTAAGTGTCTTTGATTTTGATATTGAATATATCAAGGGATCCTCAAACACATTGTCTGACTACCTTACTCATGAATATCTTCAGGGTAAATAGCAGCATGCCTAGATGAGGCTCCACATCATCTTCCCGGGGAAGAGGCAAAGGTAAGTTAATTCTTTCTGAATTAACCAAAAAGTCATCAGAGTCATCTACTCCAACTGAGTCTTCTACTCAGATTCAATCTACCAAATCCAGTTCTCGCAAACAAACTAGTGAAGACTATGTCTTCCCTATCCAAACACTTCAAGCTTTCCAACAACAAGGCCTTACCGAACTACCAAGACAGTAATGGGCTGACATAGCCCCTGATGATGATCTTGAAACCCTTATCCAAAAACAAAAAACCAAAGAAATTGTTATCAATTCTCCCAACAAACAAATTACCATGTCCCAACCTATTCCTGTTCAAACCCGAACATCATATATTCCAAAAACCAATTTTTTCCTGCTTGTAATGCAAATGGAAAAAGATTTCTAGGATATTAATCCAAAAATCGCAGCCCAAAAAATCTTCCCAAAAGGATTTTTGTTCAAACCACAATCTCTTCTTAAAACTCAACAGTTTTATGAATATATCCTTGTTGATACTAAATCAATTTCTTTGAATCATTTTAAAGATCCTCCAGACAGCAACAATATTATCTATTCAACCTGTCAGATTTTGAAGTTCATCTCTCCGGCTAAATGGGGTGGTGACCTCCAAATATCTAAAAAATTCTCTAAACCATACAATCCTATTGGATATGATTTTTATGATTACATCCAAGCCTGGTACAATATGTTCTGGATCAAGTCTAATGCAGAACGTCACTTCTGGCTCATCTACTTCGAACAAGGAGTAAAATATGACTTCTGAAACTGGTTCTACCAATGGTGGACTTTTTTTGGTCCAATTACTGACATCCTTCCTGTAGATGTTCTTGAAGGATTCAAATATTTTGAGAAGAGTATTGATCTTGCCAACGACCCTTGGCCGGTGGAACTACATTTCTTCTCTAAACTATCAATCTCTTGGATTGTTTCTTGGCAATTCATCTATGTAAAAGGTTGGCCTAATCTCTTGCCAATTCTCAACAGACATACCTTCATCAAATGGTGGCCCAAGTTTAATGCAACTCGAGCTACGCTTGAAGGTATTAAACTATGGTTTAATTAAAACAAAACCTTTTTGAAAGCTGCTGATCCTGAAACCAGTATCTTTCTCAACCAAAGAGCTCATGCTATAGCTGCACTCTCTACTTCAACTTCTAAAGAAGAATTTGAAGAAAATCTTCGCATCATTCTTCAGAATATTGAAGAAGAAAAATTCGAGAAATCTCAAATGAATTCTGACTCTGGATCTTACAATCAAAATGAAGATGACTGTTATGGTAAAGACGTTGACAGTCAAAGTATTGATCTTGACAATGATGAATAGTCATTCCCACGGCTGGTTACTGTATCAGGGTCATTGTACATTGTTCACTGTAGCAGAAGCAGCACATCACTATTTGTTATTGTTCATTGTAGTGGCTTTTATCATTTACTATTTGTAATAGTAAATTTTTGTCTATTTAACATTCTATAATCATAATTGTAAGGCATTCGAAGTTTACACCCCTTAGAATCCTTACGACCATCTTAGAGAGACTTTGAGTGAGAGTGAGTCTTCCTCTCTCTTCCTATCTCCCTTTAATCTTGTAATCTTTATACAATTTAATAAAGCTAAAACTTTCTTCATATGTAACTTACTCTTCTCTTCTCATCTCTTCGCTGGATCTCACTTCCGGTTTTCACTTTAATGTTTTAATTTATTTTTACTTTACTTTTTGCATTTTATTTCATGTAAGCAGTCTGTTTGCCTCTTACTTCTCTCCATCCTGCTCCCTTTTCCCCCTCCGTTTTTCCAGTGATCTTTGCCCTTAACTCTGTTAACAGTTTTAAACCGAACCAAACCAAAGCCGAACCAATAATATATATATATATATATATATATATATATATATATATATATATATATATATATATATATATATATATATATATATCTTATGAAACTCAGTTGTTTTGATTCTTTTGAGTTTTGTCTCCCGTCAGCCTTCAACCTTTCTTCTATTTCCAATTTTCCATTGAGCTTCGACACTCAAACCCCCAATTTTGAACCGTAGCAAGCAGCACAGCTGCTCCCTGCCCCTGCAACCATTCGCCACTTGATGCTCGTTGCTAGCAACTCAATGCTCACCGCTAGCCGCTCGACACTCACCGCTAGCCACTCGATGTTCACCGCTTGACTTTCTTGGTAAGGGCCAATATAGAGAATTATACCATATGAGTTTTAAATTCTAGAATTCCTGTTCATCATCATCGCTCTAATTGAATGCAACCTTCTTCAATATTGTCGTTAATGGAGCCATAATCAAGGCATAGTGCTTGATAAGTTTTTTGTATTACTCTTTTAACCCAAGAAATCCTCTCAGTTGCTTGAGATTCTGAGGAGCTGGCCAAGTTGTCTTAACTTCAATCTTCATAGGGTCACCTCAGAAACCTTTGTTAGTAATGATTTGGGCTAGGTACTCAATCTTACTTGATATGGCTTCAAACCAAGTTTGATAATCGACCATATAGGTAATTTGCTTGACCTTGTTCAATGGTGCTCATGGATCTTCATACAAGTAATCACCAAACCTCACTTGAAAGGCTTCCAAGAGATTTTCCAAATTATTCACCATTTTGTTCTTCATCATCCAGCGATATTAAGCATATGTTGGGCCTATCATGGCCATTGATGCAAGCTTGATCTTCTTATCAGTTGGGATCTTATACATGGTGAAGAATTCCTGAATGTGGAATATCCAATCTTTAACATTGGAGCCCTTGAATTGGGAACCTCCAATTCTATATGTTTTGTGAGCTTTAGAACCAAATTACCTATTACTAATGCAACTCCTTGTTGTTGTTCTTCTTGATTTACCATTACTATTATTAAAATCAATTTAGGATCAATAGTAGTACATGATGCAACTTATGCCAGAAAATCGCAAACATTAATCAACTTCTTTTTGTTCTTACATTTAGAATGACACTCTAAAACACCTGCTTGTCATAGAAAACGTATTGAATTTAGGCATTTTTATGTATTTATTCTCTTATTTGAATGGTAGTTTATTTATATTGTTTTGAAATGATAACAATTTTAATATACAATTGTTGATTGAATACAGATGCGACCTTTTATAATTTTTGAAAGTCTCAATATGCTCATCTTCTGTCAGAAAATTACTTTCATAATTTGAGCTGGAATCTAACAAGACAAATTAATGATGACCTATTTGCCATATTTTCTTTAGGCTATTTACTCTCTTGAAAGTTTTAAGCCTTTAACTAAAAAGTGATATGAACTTGTCTGTTCCGAGTGTTACAAGTTTGGTTAATTATAGCTAGTTTCATTTTCCATTTTTTAAATTATATGTTTAATATTTGTTGCACTTATTCGCTTTGGCAATTTTATCAAAACCTTGGTTTATTCGTGCAGGGTTTGTGATTTCATCTTTGTTCATCACATGATCTAAGTCTCCTTCAATAATAGTCTTTCTTGTTCTTTCTGCTATCTAAGCTTGGTAAAGGCAGAGACGTGCAAGTGCAACCTTTGTTCTTGACTCTTGATTTATTTGGAGTCTTCTTGAACTAAGGTTAGTTTCATCCTCATTCATTGCACTGCTTTATATCTACAATACTGATACATAGTATTTAACTATTTGTTTGATTAGATTTATGTTTATGTTTGAGGTAAAAGAATAGAACCCAAAAGACATCATTGGGAAATCAAAAGGACATGTTTTTTCCTCTATTGCGCAATGTTTGATTTTGTTAGAGGTGATTTTACTGGAAAAAACTTACTATCACAAATTTATTTAAGCTCATAGGAAGAAAGTTTTTCATGAAAAAGAAGGGAAAAGAAACTTTGTTGTCCACTTTAAATTACTACATGTTTTATGGTTTCCTCACATTTGCACTATTAATTGGGATCATTGCTTTGAACTTTGAAGTTTTCCTTTTGGGCTCATTTTCTGGTTGTCATATTCACCATTTTAATATGTAAAGAAAAGATTGAGTTGCAAAGTATATAATGATTGTTAATGCTAATTTTTTCATAGGTTTATTATGGATTTTTTTTTACTATGGAAAGCTAATTATTTCGTTAATTTTTTTGTTAAAAAAAAAACTAACCAACCTGACCACCCGAACTGAACCAATCTGTAGATGTTCAGTTCGGGTTTGATTATCAAAAAGAAGAAAATTGAACCAAACCGAATCAATTGATTTTGATTGGTTCGGATTTATTTCCTCCAAAAACCAAACCAAACTGACCCGATTACAGCCCTACTCATGATTTAGCACTCTTCATCCGTAAGAATGATAGTGGCACTGTGTTACTGCTTCTTTATGTTGATGATATGATTATTACAGATGATGATACTTCTGGTATTGATGATCTTAAAGCATTTTTGACCTGCAATTTTTAGATAAAGGATCTTGGCCTTCTCAGTTATTTTCTGGGTCTTTAGGTTCTTTCCTCTATTGATGATATTTATTTGTCCCAAGCTAAATATGCTTCAAATCTTATTTATCAAGTCAGTCTCATACAGTTGCACTGAGTCCACTTCTCTAGAATCTAATGTCAGGTTTACACCTCTAGATGGTACTATACTTGATGATCCTACTCTCTATTAGCAATTGATTGGCAGCTTGATTTATATTACTATTACTCATCCAGACATTTCATATGTTGTTCATCTAGTTAGTCAATTTATGTTAGCTCTGCGCACTACTCATTATGTTGTTGTTTTATGTATTATTCAATATATAAAAGAAACTATGTTTCATGGGCTTCATTTCTCAGTCAACTCTTCCTTAGTTCTCTAGGCTTATTCTGATACTGATTGATGTGGAGATCTCACTGATTGTCGATCCATCACTGACTATTTTATCTATCTTGGTGATACACTTATTTCATGGCGAAGTAAGAAACAAACTTTAAAACTGCATGTTCCAGTACTAGAGCAGAATATCGGGCACTAGCTGACACCACATCTGAAATACTTTGGTTACATTAGCTTCTTGATGACTTAGGTGTTTCTCAGTCCTCTCCCACTACTCTTTATTGTGATAATAGGAATGCTATTCAAATTGCTCACAAAGATATTTTTCACGAGTGTACCAAGCATATTGAGATCGCCTGCCACTTTATCTATCAAAACATTCTTTGTAGTTCTCTTCATATTCTTTCCATTGACACCCTTGATTATCCAACCGGTTTGTTCACCAAAACTTATCATCTTGACCGATTCTACACTCTAATTCTCAAATTCAAGTTAGTTTCTTCTATACCCATTTGAGTTTGAGGGAGAATGTTAGCATAATTAATTATAATTAAGATTATGATTGATCTCGATTGATTTTAGAAATAATTTTAATTGATTTTAGTACATAATTATATTTTATTATTTTCTTTTTTTGTACAGCAGCCTTGTATAAATAGAGGCTACCCTCATGTACATATATTCATTCATTTAGAAATATACACAAACTGCTAATATTTGTTTCCGTATTTCTGTTTCTTACTATTTGAGTATGTGAAAAAGGGAGAAAAAACAGTTTAATAATTAGTAAAATAGAATGATTTTGATTTTGATTTTTGATTAATTTATAATGTGTGAAAAATTACTTTTAATTGATATCTCTTTAGCTTGGAGTAATCAAGTTTCGAACCTACTATGCTCTAATGGAACAAAACTGAGGAAAGAGCAGCGAGACTGAAACTTACTCTTATACCATATAAGTAACTAAAATATATAAAAAAGAATACTAAAATGTATGACAGTGTAAATTAATTGCATTCTCTTTAAACCTTCCCACGTTTATACCAAAAAGTGAAATTATTTTTAGGTTTAAATATGTTTTATGTAACCCTAAATATATTAGCATTTGGTTGTGATTCTTTGAAAAAAAACTTCAACGGTTTGTGTCTTTCTAATTTTAAAAATGAATAAAATTAATCTATATCCTTATTTTAAAACTAAATAAAATTGGCTCAATTTAACTTCTTCGTATTAAATTTTTCTTAACATTTAAAATGAGAGAAGATTTAATATGAAAAAAGTTAAATTAAGTTAACTTAACTTATTTTTAAAATTATAGAGACACAAATCATAACAATTTTTTTCTAAAATATCAAAACTAAAAATTAATATATTTATAGGTATTAAAAATATATTTAAGCCGTATTTTTATCTTAAAGTAGTCTACTTTCTTACAACTTTACAACTCAAATATGAATGAAATATGTACATCGTAACTGATATGTTATCCGTTCTAAAATATCTTTTGTTTAAGGTAATTAGAATAAAGTTAAAAAAAATCATTTTATTAATTTTTTAAAACGAAAGATAAATTAAAATAATTTTTTCTAAAGCAAAAAATGTTTTAAAACGAGTAGAGTACCGTTTTAGAGATGTGTTACTAGGAGTGCATTAATAATAAATGATTTAGGTAATTTTTAAGAAGTGATGAGTTAAACTTTTGTAAAGTAATAATTTAAAAATATATATATATAGCACCAAAAAAATTATTAAAAAAACAGATATCATTTGAAAGATATATAGCAACAAAAGAAGTTGTACACGTTTTATAATTTCAGAACAGGAGCCACCTCTATTGATTTGGACTATATATGGTCCAATATTTTATCTAGTCCGAGACATATATTATTCCGGGGAAGAAGCTTCTCCACAAGTAGAGAATCACATCCTGGCATGGCTTTAATTATCTCATCCATGCATGTTTATTTATGGTTTTCCTTTCGAAGATCCACCACGCTAGTGCTCTTCAATTCATTTCACTTCAAAGCTCGCTTGCATAAAGCTGTACGTTTAACATATCATTCAATCCCCACTATCCCCTTATCTTTGCCGTCCCCTAGTGACTTACTTTAATTTGCTTTAATAAAAATATGTTTGCCTTATCCAAACAATTCTGATTTTCTCACCATATTTTTTTCTTACATCATTTTTTATAATATTTTTCATATTATTTATTATATCACTTTCTCTTTATCACTTTTCCTTACTTAATCATAACCATAAAAAAAAATATGGTAAGAGAAAAAGTATAATGAGATTAACATTTTCTTTATCCAAATATTATTATCAGCAAGTAAGCAAATATACGTTTACCTGGTTTTGCCACTGCGTTATTGATTAGTGTCTCCTTGCAAGAATGCAAGTTGAAACTACCTGCTACCGCTGGCAAGCTTTCTCTCTGACTCTGAGACCTAAGCAAGCTATAGGCATGGGATGAGACAGCTCTATATGTATAGGAAAGAAAGTAAGCTAGCTAGCTCTACCCATTACCTCCACCTGAGATTTTGTCATCCCGTTCATTGTAATCAAGTATATATAACTTCATGGCCCAAAAAAAGTATATTTAAAATCTTGTTATTATCAATTAGCCCCAAAAATATTGAAGTACTCCGGTTGATCCTGGAATAGTGTAACTGCGGTGTCACGAACCTAACCTAAATAAATGACATGAGAGGAACCTAAATAAATGACATGAGAGGCAGAAAAAGAAAGCCGCCAAAATAAGCACCAAAATTTAAAAGAAAAAATAACGAATTGTTGTTAATGTTAATGAATGTTGGCTAGATTAATTAGTGCAACACCCTCCTTAGGATATTACATTTCCGACTCTCGACTCATAATCTGAAAATCAATTCATAAAAGGTTTGAGTTATGAAAATATAAGTTTCAAAATTTTTTCTTTACTGAAACGTAAATTTACTGAAAATATTAGGTAATATTGAAAATCATATTTAAACTATTTATTATGCAATATTGACACCAATTAATATTTCATAATTTAAAGAGAAATATAAAATTAACAGACTTTTTTTTAACAGTAGCAAACCATATAACGGGTCCTACTTAATAGTACGGTACAACACTAACGAGAGATTTTAACATACTTATTTTTTTTTCTGTCCATCTTGATGCATCATACATCTGTTCCTTTGTCAACACTGCACACCTTCGAGTCCTGAATATCCACTATTTATTGTTGTCACCAATCTCAGAGTATCCATCGCCCGTTATGTCTAAGACAACTCGATCTTTCTATTATTTGATTTTAACAGTACAGACACAGCAAAACAACATAACAAAGAGGTGAGATCACCTACACCAACACCAACATGGCAGCACAGAGATAACACACACAGCAATATCATACAGGAATATCATACCAGACTTCCAATAATATATTCAATATTAATCAACTATCATCATCCAATCATATATCAATTCAATTATCATAAACAACAATTACGATAATGCCCTCAACATTATCATCATCATCATCCAAGTATTCAAACAATTGTCATAGTCAATATTCCTTAATTAATATATCACACAGATATAAATGCTTAGTTTCATGCATGTGCACATAGACTCAGTTTTTCAAAAACAACTCCATGGAGGTTTTCACAATTTCGAGGAGAATGCTCTGGTTAATTGCCCAGCCTAAGCCCACAGACAATCTCCCAATTGTAGAAAAGAATCGTGTTCTTATTGGGTATCATCAATGCGTTGCAACGGACTGCATCGCCAAGTGGCATATGGTCCAGCCTTAGCCCACAGACAAATATCCACTGGTCGACCGCCGCGCCTTGACGCACCCCAAGATCCATCATAGATCTTACTATCAATTCTCATTCCCTCTTCAACCACAAGGGCCAAAATAGCTTATTAGCTATACTTTATACAATGCACGAATATATCAATGCAAGTCCAACCACAAGGGCCAAATCTTTTCAACTTCATTTGTTCAATGTAATCATATGCCTCAACGCATATTTTTCCAATGCATGTATAATGCACCAAAGCTAATCACAGGCATATCTTTCCAATGCATGTAAAATGCACCAAATGCCAATCACAGGCAAAACTTGTCATTTTCACAAACAGTGTATGGACACTGGTTCAACAGTATTCATACTGTACTTTCAACAGCGAAAATCATGTTATCACATTTTCATAGTTATAAAACACTTTCGTCGTGTTTTCACAAAATTGCGCAACATTCCCGTTACGTTTTCACAATTCCACAACACTTTTGTTGCATTTTCAAAATATCATAATACTTTTGTTACGTTTTTAAAATTCCAAAACATGTTTATTGCTTTTTCACAATACCATAACACTACTGTTATTTTTACAAAATTTCGTAATATTTCTGTTACGTTTTCAAAATATTGCAACTCTTCTGTTGCACTTTTAAACCACGTACTAATTTTTCAACGTTTTTCTCAATCGCGTAAAAAAAAATATGTTTCTCAAATCGCATAGTATTTTTTCACTGTTTCAAAATCGTGTAACTTAAAAATCATTCCTTTAAGTCGCGTAAATCATTTTCCATCATTCTCAAAATATTTAAAACACTTTCCAAATCACATAACGATTTTCCGTCATTTTCACAATCACGTAAAAATATTCTATCACTTTTAAATCACATATTGATTTTTCAACAGTAGTTCAAATTATGTAAAATATTTAAACGTAATTCAAATCACGTAGAAATATTTTAACGTATTCCATCGCGTAGAAATATTTTACTGTATTTCAAATCATTTTTAAGATACATAAAATATTTTTCAACATTTTACAATCACGTAAAATATTCTTCAATATTCCAAACATTATTTTGGACTTAAATATATTAATATCATTTTCAACACATTTTTCAAATTGTGTAAAAAAATATTTTACTGCATTTCAAATCCTTTTTAAGCTACGCAAATAATTTTTCACCATAATTTCATTACAGAAAAATTTCTTAACCTTCAAAAATTCTTTTTCAACTTTTCTCAAAATAATATAACTTTATACTTCATTTAATATATTTTCTTACTCAAGAAAATCTTTTTCTACAGTTCTTTACTAAAGAAATTCTTTTCGGAATATAATTCACAAAATCACTTTTCCATTTATGTAAATCAATGTTTCAAAATCTTAAATTTTCCTAATGTACTCCAAAACTTGAAAATAAGTTATACGTTAGTAAATTCTCAAATCACCATTATATTCTCCATTTTTTTCAAATCAATTTTAAATTAATTCTCTTCAAAATAAATTGAAGTTAAAACATTTTCAACCTCTCTTTGTCTTTCGTTTACAAAATTTTCTCAAGTGATAAAACACTCTGATTCCCTTTCCAAAATCCTTGTATTAAACCAAACTGTATTTCTACTTTGAAAATTACTTTATTTTATAAAACTAAGGCATTACAAACCTTCTAAAACGTGAACATGATTATTGAACCATCAAATATTTTTCCTTCTAAATTGATATGGTTTTACACAAACAAAACCATTAAAATTTTGTTTTCAAAACTGTGTGATTCATGGTCATAAAAACCAAACTCATTTGTTCAAATTCATTTTCACTTTCTTTGCAAATCCTTAAAATCAACATTGTCCGTTTCATTTAAAA
Organism: Ormosia emarginata; assembly: GCA_029884605.1. Lineage (NCBI taxonomy): Eukaryota > Viridiplantae > Streptophyta > Magnoliopsida > Fabales > Fabaceae > Ormosia > Ormosia emarginata. The sequence goes on along the minus strand of JAQQTP010000038.1, from coordinate 7,261,498 downwards.
CTCATGTTTAGAAAAACACTTAGGATCTTTTTACATAAAATAAATCAATAAAAATCCTTCCAAAAACTGTGTTCATGTACTCTTTGAAAATAAACCCTTTGTTTATTTTCTATGCTTTTCTAATCAATCCAATTTTATTCTTCCATGAAAATATTAATTTGTAAACACTTGTGTTGAGGTGTCTTGGCCGAAATTCTCAATGTTTTAGGGACCCAAAAATTAATTTTCCTTGTTCTTGAAAATTTTCAACATAAACCCAAATCATGAGTGTCAAAACCGTGACCACTCTTCCTTGGCCATTGGAGCCAAAAATTTATTTTCTTTCCATATTCACATCATGGCATACATACACATATTCCATCATAAATTCCACAAGCATGCCATATACTTATCATGCATATTATCAGCATACCATCAAAGCCATAAAATTATGCAAAGCATACCAAGCATAGATAAATAATTAAAGCACATAAACACCCACAAATAAATTACAAAACCATGGATATGAATCCTCACATGGATTTAACATCCATCAAATATATAACCATCTCTCACCACCATGCTTGGTTGGTGAGATGGATCTCCCTCTTACCTCTTGAAGATCCTCAAAAGCTCTTTGTTTTGCTTCTTTTTCCAAGTCCTTCACCACCAAGAGCTTCTCAAATACAAAACAAAATACATAAAAATTAGTATACTAAGCTTGATTAAGAGGAACCATGGATCAAACATGGTTTAGATCATGAAAAAGAAGAGAAGAAATGAAGTCTTCTTACACTTCACCATAAATACCCCATAACTTTGATCTTGAAGAAAGTCCATGAAGATGAATGATTTAGAGAAAGTCTCCAACATGAAAGTTGCTTAGAATATCATGTAGATTCAAGATCTATGGTTGGATGAAAATAAAAGAGATTGGAGAGTGGATTTAAGTGTCTTGACCGAATGGTGTGTTTAGGAGAAAAGAATGGAGTTTTTTGTGTTTTGCTTTGGAGAAGATGATAAATAGAAAGGAAATTATGATACAATGATAGAAAACAACACTTTTGGCCTTCTTTGAAGTGTATGGCCGTAGCTCACATGGAGAGAAAGAAGAGAATATTTTTTTTTAAGTCTTGCTTTAGGAAAATCAATGAATGATGAAGATTGATCAAGATAGGTAATAATGGTCTTCAAACTTTTTCTTTGGCCTAAAAAGCCTACTCAAAATTGTCTCCTCCTTCCTTTGTATCTCCAAAACCGTCCCCCCCCCCTTCCAAGTAGTCTTCTAAGGGTGCAAACAAAACAATAAAGGAACATAATTGACTAAAGTATCAAATAATGCATTGAAACTTTTCCTTTAGCGCCAAATACAACACAAAACCATCCCCCCTTGCATTATGCATGCAATAATATTGTCATCTTTTCTAGCCATTATTTGAAGCATTCTAAGCCATTGATTAATTTAATGGTTAGAATTTAGGTAGACTTTTGATTTTAGAAGACTTAATCTAGGTCATTGGATCTTTCTCCTTTAAATTCTAACCATTAGATGTGTCTCCAAAATGAAGAGTCAAGATTGCTCCTTCTTACTTTTAATCCAAGGGTCATAATTAGTCTTTGCTACTTTTTAAGGTTAATTATCCACCATTAATTAAATTTACATCCAATGGTCATAAATGGTCCTTGTTACTTTACAAGACCAAATCTCCACCCTTGATTAATTCTACATCTAATGGTCATAAATGATCTTTGTCACTTTTTGAGACCAAATCTCTACCATTGATTAAATCCAAATCCAATGGTTATAAATGGTCATAACCATTTTATTAAACTTATCCTATACCGTTGATTAAATCGACGGTTGATATTAAAGTTTTCAATATTAAACTTGTTTCCTATTGGTCCATCAAAAATTGTCACAACTACTAATATTGACTTAATAGTATAATTTCTATTTATCTGCTAAAACCCCACGAAAGAATATATTTACTGTATTTTTATCGTCCGATAAATAAATACAAGATCTGAAACACAAGATATAAGAAAATTTTCTAAAAGCGTTTCCTGATTCGAGTTTAGTAAGATCCCCCGTTGCCTCTCGTCTAAATAGACAAATTTTTCTACATCGTAGAAAAATTTTCACTTTGCAGACCCACCTGGGCCCACGTATGGCCACCTGGGTCCACATACACCCCCTGGGCCCACAAACAGTAAAAAAATTCATAATCATCCACAAAAATCACAAATATTAAAAAACGCACAAATATCAAATCAGATTACGTAAAATAATTAAAACCTAACTGTAAAAATTAAATTATGTAAAATTTTTCCCGACCCGAAAATTATTATTTTCTTGACACGGAGTAAATCAGTCAAAACGATCAAATACGCTGACGGAATAAACAAAATAATTTTACAAATAAGTCTTGCGAAAATTACTAAACAAGAAAAATTACATTAATCACAAAATTATTATTTAAGAGATACAGAAATTTTGGGGTGTTACAATTTGCACCATTGAACCGTGTTGATACAAATATATTAAGTTTAATTTTCATTAGTAATTTTTTATTATTACATTTTTGTTTTATATACTATCAATGTAAAAAAAAAATACACTTTCATCTAAAGATGAAAACAAATCAAACTAAATTTATTTGGTAAAAAATAATCCAATTCAAAGCTCAATTCAAATTCAATATAAATTATTTTTTAATTCAAATTCGATTCAAATCAAATTTCAAAACAGTCACCCAAAATCAGCTCCTATATAATTGGACATTTCAGAATTTTGTTTTAATTTTTCTTTTGGTCTTTTCAAAGCAATAAATGGAGGCCCAATTAGTGGACCCTCGAACTAGAAAAACAAATGAGCCCATGGACCATGTATTGTATAACATTATGAAAATAAAGAGAGCCTTGCAGTTATACAGGTGCTATGTGATCAAGAGCTTTACCAACTATGTGCTGAGATGCTTTAAGCACTCTTTGATGCGGGTGTAATTAAGGGTGGAAATAAATAAGGCAGGTCATCATAGACTTAATGACATGACTTGGCTTGATTTAGTCGTTTTAATAAAAATGTTAAATCAAGATTTTAAAAAAGTATATTTAATTAAATAGGTCAGATTTTAGAATTTTAGAAAAAAAGTTTTAAGTTTAACGAATCAATCTATTTAATTATATATATTATTATTTTTTATATATTATAATATTTTAATATTTATATGATATAATTAATTTTATAAATAATATAATAATTTTATAAATAAGGGTTTCTTAGCTTATATAAAAACTTAGACTCATTAATTTATTTTATTGACTTATTTAAAAGTAATCATATTAATATATTTAAAGATTTTATTATAAAATATATATTTAAATAAATTTTTAAGTTAGACCATGCTTTTAAAAAAGTCAAATTAAACCTTAAAAAATAACTTATAACAAATAAATAAACTAGATTCAAGCTTATATTTGACAAAAAAAATCAGGCTCATTTACGACCGATTCCACCCTTAGGTGTAATGTAGCTCGTCACCACCACCAATCACAACCATTTGGATTGGTGCCGCGTCAACAACATCTTGGTTCATGAAATATTATTCTTCAGCAGAATAAATTTACTTTGTTGGAGATGAAGTATAGTTGCGATTTCTTTAGTCTTTAGTAAGATACAAGGTTTTGATATCATAAACTCCTGTTTCTATGTCACTATATATATATAGGGGGAAATTATGAAGGAACTTCGTATGTTTGTGTATGTCTATACATGGGTGTGACATTTTTTTTCCAAAAGAAATATTCCAATTCACAGGGTATTTACTGTTGACATTAAACAAACGACGTGTATATACCAATCTCAATACATAACATCTCTAAAGTTGTATTGCTAAATCAATAATACTATATAGAGTTTAAACAACAAAAGTAGAAGGAATTATATATATGTGGAAAAATGTGTGAACAATGTTATCTAAATTCCAAAAAGTTGGTGTCGTTTTCTTATGTTAATTAGCATTCACACTATATATATATATATATTTGTGTGTGTGAAGGGATCTGTTTATATTTAGTATAAGTAAAAAAGACTTACACTCAATCTTACACCCTTCATTTTATTGTGATCATGTGGCTACCATTTATCTTGTATCATAACCACATTATCACAATAAAATGAATGGTGTAAGATTGAAATAAATTTTTTTTTTATACTAAGCCAGAAAGTGGATCCCCTATGTGTATATATATATATATATATATATATATATATATATATATATATATATATATATAGTTTTGGATCAGATTTCGGGTTAGCGATTTAAGAGCAACACAGTCCACTAGAGTTGAATTACAGATATTTATGAGCGCTATTAAATAAGTAACTATGCATTTTTATGATAAGTAAATATTTAACGAAATCCTTTATAAATAAGGAAATCAATTATATCCCTCATAAAAAAGATGAATCAGTTATAAGAGATAACAATCTTATTAGATTTTTATTATAATTAACAACATTTAATGCAGATTTGATCTTGATTCTTATCAACCAAGACGCTCCTATAAATATTACACAAGATAGCAAATGTATATATTTAATTCCAAATACTATGCACCTTGTGCACGGTCTAACTTGAATGTTAAAGTACATTTTACATGTACGCACCCCTCGCACCACCATGCATCGGAGAAAACTACCTTCGTTAACCTAATTCAGATGATTCTCTGAAACACATTAAGAATATATATATATATACTAATTCATGAACTAAACGAGTCAAGACTCGAGTTTAGTTTGTTTATTTAACAAGCTCAAATTTGAGTTCAAGTTTAATTCATTTAGTTCATAAACCAAGTTTATCGAGCTAATTAACAAATCGAGTTTCAAACTACTAATCATGAATTAGTTCGATTTTCATTACCAGCCCTACTTGCATCTAATGATGTGTTGTTATATTATTCAATATATTTGACATCTTATGTAATTGTTGACATAGTCAAACTCATTAATAAAGTATCAACACAAAATTAAATAATAATATTAAAAAAATTACACTTACAATGTATTAAAATTAAATCCTTATTACTAGGCATTACTAATTACAATATTATTTTTTATTATAAAGGAAGTGTGAAGATAGAGGTTTCAATGAAATTTGATGTCGATTGAGACTATACAATTCTTAATGAGACTAGAGGAGCTATCTGAGTTAAGAGTATTGAATGAAAATCCTTTTTATTCCTCCATCCGTTTTAAAATATATCTCTTGGTTAAAGTTTTTGTACAAAGATTAAAAAAATATTAAAATAGTCTTAATTTTACTAAAATATAACTGCATTATTTAACTAAATTATCCTCTATAATAAAACCTCTAAAATTTGATTCTATTAATGTTCTTTCTCATTTTATTCATTTTATTTAGTAGAAATATCAAGAGACAAAGATAAAATTGTAAAAAAAAAAATACCTTTTCTATTTTTTAAAAAGTGACAAATAAAATAAAATTCATTTTATAAAACTATATATATATATATATATATATATATATATATATTGAACCGAATGGACTGTAATTAATGAATAATAAGTAATAACACCCTTTTGTCATTACCCCTTCTACAATGTTGACTAATCATCTATCTTAAGAAAAAAAAGAGTTGCGTTCATTGTAAACTTTATACGTAACAATATATTAATATGAGGGAGGATCGGTTTATACTAGTGTAAATTTTTTTTAACTTACACTCATTTTTAATCATGAGATTCACTTTCATCTAATGATTGAGATTATTTTATTAAAAGTAACCATTAAATAAAAGTGGATCTCATAGTTAAAAATGAGTGTAAGTCAAAAAAGACTTACACTAATATAAACCGATTCTCCTCTATTAATATATATATATATATATATATATTGAACCGAATGGACTGTAATTAATGAATAATAAGTAATAACACCCTTTTGTCATTACCCCTTCTATAATGTTGACTAATCATCTTTCTTAAGAAAAAAAAGAGTTGTGTTCATTGTAAACTTTATACGTAACAATATATTAATTATTCAAAAATTAATCTAACATTATAAATATTCATATGTTGCAAATTTTAATGATAAATAAATATGTTATTATGTATAAGATTCATTATGATCTAGAGTCTATAATAAATTACTAACACAACTCAAAGAAAATCGTTTAATTAATCATTTATTAGTGATCTTCTTAACTGAAATTGTTAATCATGAAAGTTCCGTACATGTGTAGGGGTATGATATTAATATTCAGGTGTACGCACACCTGAACAGTTTCGGAGAGCTTATTTTTCAACTTGCATTACTGAAGCAACCACCCAATACCAAGACTTCGTTAATTAACTACTCTCTTTTTTAAACGACGAATGGACATAAATGATATTATTATCTTCAATCCACTGATTCCAATCCTATCATCACAACATAATTATTTGGTTGTCGTGTTACGATAAACGGTATGCTATTGAGACGTAACTGAAGCAAGCCACCTAATATCATTAATTAACTACTCTCTTTTTAAACGACGAATGGACATAAATGATATTATTATTATCTTCAATCCACCGACTCCAATCCTATCATCACAATATGATTATTTGGTTGTCGGGTTACGATAAAAGGTATGTAATTTTTTAAGAAAAATGATTTATTCTTTTATTTAATTTTTTTATTAATTTTTTTAATTGTTAAATAAAAAAATATTAATATTTTTTATATTCTTAAGATATTAAATTTATTTATTTTTTATTTAATAATTTTTTATTTAATAATTTTTTATTTAATATTAAAATAATTATTAAAATAATTAAATAAAAATATATAACATTACTTATTTTTTAACGCTGCGCGTGTAGCAAGAGAGATGTAGCTTTCTAACAGACCAAATGGGTCCCACATTGTATTATATAACCTTTGACCAAATCTTTGCCCACTAGGCAACAATTTTATGAAGTTTTCGTCTACATGGCTACATGGTCTATAAAACCCAATATCAGTGCCTGTATATCTACCCTTCATTCCCCACACATGCACGTTAGTTAATTCCTTCAGTGACTTCCAAAATGTTGCAGAACTCATAACCTGAGACACAAAAAAAAAAGGAACATGTAACCTCATTCACATAAGCTAAAGTAACTGACTCAAAGCTTTGGACTTAGCTTAAACCCAAATATATACAAACAATAACAACTCCCAATTGATACAACAAATCTGCATATTTTATGCAGAACCAGCAGGCCCATTACCCAAGATGCAATTCAGTATTAAAAAATATCGCCTACACACTTGGCGACGTATTTTTCTTTATGTGATACACTTGCATTTGCATCCACTAGTTTCATACTTTCATTCGTATGCAAGTATACTGAAGCAACCTAGAGCACATACATCATTAACTAATGATCTAAAAGGACAGTCAAAAGAGGTGATAAAATAAGCTAATCCGCCTCGCCTGTCGTGTCTCGTATTTAATCTGCTAAAATACGAAGTAGGGCAGATTAACTCATTTTAAAAAATAAGTTGAAAGAGTTAACCTACTTCGCTTTAATGAGTTGACGAGTTGGTTCGCATAAAGAAAAAAATAAAAAAAAAAAAGTAAGTAAGTTGATCCTAAAAAATAAAATAAAATATATAAAAAAATCATAAAAATTAAAAAGTAGAAAAATTATAATTTATAGAGATTAAAAAAATAAAAAAATAAAAAAATTTAATATCATACTTATAAAAATATCACAAACACAAATAATAAGACTAATTTATAATACTTTTTAAAAAAATCAACCCGACGAATGTACCAACTCCGCACTGCCTCTCACTTAACCCGCGAGTTAAATAGGACGAATTATACAAATTAAAAATTAAAAATAAGTTAAAATCTTAAATTCATCTCACAAAAAAATAACAAATTAACAAATCAACCCAATAAATTGAACTTGTTTTACCACCTGTAAGTCAAAGCTAGCAGATTCAAAACTGTGGTTGCCTTTTACTGTTTAACCCTCCTCCACTTGTGCACTTGAGGACAACGTTGCTGAGGGCATTACGCACTCTTCTTCTGTTCTTCATATGTCCTTTAATTTGCATAATTTATTTGAGTACGTAACTGATTATTTTGCTCCACCAATGGTAAATGTTGCCTAGATTACTAAAACCGGCTATTGAAAATATTATCATGGAAAATCAGAATCAAACTTGTAAGATAACATTCCCTTTCATTTTATTATTTCCTTCTTTAAATATTTTTTGTGAGCTTTAGACCAAAGTACAATTAATATTTTTTGTTAATTAGGTTTTGACCAAAGTATAATTAATATAATGTTTTTGTTGTTCTTGAATTGCACTCAATAATCATTCTTCTAAATCGTTTTAAACATATTTTTTATTATATTTCTGTTCTGGACTGTGGTCTTGGGTTCCATCCGGAAAAATCGACCTAACACACGAACCACCGGATTCTTCCATAATCACCCCGGTCAAGGCCTTATGACTTCGGTCCACGACATCGGACACTAACGATGGCCAGACCTATGTAGATCCTCCTAAAACAAGGATTGACCACCAAGGAAATAGTCCTGACAGATCAAAGACGGATCTCCACGATCGTGGGGCAGTCTCGACAGGTCAGAGACGGATCTCAACTATCGTAGGACAGTCCCGATAAGGTCAGAGACGGACCTCAACGATCATGGACTGAAATCTCTATCAAGACATGATCTTAATGTACCTTTGTCCTATACGAATTGCATGAGGATCCCAGTCACGCTCTCTCTATATATATCATGCTAAGTTAACCTAAGGGAGGGATCTAACTACTATTTTTCCCTTGCATAACACCTTCTTGCACACTGTCTGACTTAAGCGTTGGAGTCCCATTACAGGTACCCACCCCCCTGATTCCATACGCTTGGCTGTAGCTGCGCAAAGAGGAAACCATCACACACGTACCTAACTCAGGTACCCTCTGAACCCACTTCATAACATTGGCACCGACTGTGGGGAATCGATAAACTTACATTCCCGCGTTATCCATGGTGAGCACAAGACACAACCAGAGGAAGGGAAGCACTGCGCATGCTGCCCCTGGTCAAATACAGGGCCCAGCAGCTCAGCGCGACCCTCCTTCCGTCACAACACCAGAAACCTCCGCTGCTAGAAACAGGCCCGCTATAGTAGAAACTCTCAACGATGGACACGAGACTTCAGCCTCTGCTGAAAGCCCTACTCCATCTCGAAGGGTTTCAATCCGTAACAGGCTTGTCTTTCCTCATGGTGGATCTAACAATACAAACCATGGAGCTAGGATCCCTGTGCATGCTTGCTTAGGAACCTCTCACGACAACGTGAACCATGCGTCTCACTATGAAGACAATGTCGAATCTGAAACAACAAAGAATGGCCTTTGAGAGTTGTTGCGCCAACAAACAACGCTCATCAAAGGTCAGCGACGTCAGCTGGAAGAACAACGTCGTCGGTTAAAGAACCTTGAAAGATCAGTGAGGACAGACAACGACAACGGAGAGCGTGGTGTGGCTCGTAATGAGCGCACCGTCCAGCATGCTAGTGTCGGGGTTTATGGAAATCATAACTCGGTCCACGGCCGTCAACAACAATTCTTGGATACTCTAATGGCATATAGGGTTCCGAGGAACTTCAAGCCTCCGAGCAACTTGGAGGCCTATGATGGAACTACGGATCCCCAAGAGCACCTGGACGCTTACACATAGTCCATGCAGCTCTATGGATACACCCCGGAGCTGCTATGTCGAGCTTTTCCCCTCTTTCTAAAGACGGATGCCCTTCGTTGGTTCGTCACTTTACGAACAAAAATCACTGGATGGGAAGACCTGACGCAACGTTTCTTGCAACATTACACCACAGCAAAGGAACGACCGAAGTCGATCGACTCTCTTTCTGGGATCTGCCACGGAAGTTCTAAATCTTTGCGCGAGTATGTCAAAAGGTTCAATCAGGCCTGTGTGGGCATTGAGAACCTGGACGATAGGATAGCTCTCTATTACGCCAGAAACAGACTCCAAACTGACTCAGGCTTCATGTCATTGGCAAAAAAGAAGCCGGCAAGCTTAGATGAGTTTCATTTGCGGGCTGACAAGTACGTCGAATTAGAGGAAGTCACTAGGGCCAAAGAGAATCCAGAAAAGGGCGAATCGGCCCACCAGAAAAAGAACTACAACTCCAACCAACCCCATGACTCCTCCAAAAGCGAATGGTATCGGCCCAAGTATTCTGAATACACTCCTTTGAACACCCCTCGAGAGACAATCTTGAAGGAGGTCCTTTAAACTGAGTTCAAGGATATCAAGAGGCCTCCGCCCGTAAAGAAGTAGTTCCAGAGGGACCACTCGAAACACTGCAGGTCGCACAAGAGCTATGGCCACGAAACCGACGACTGTTACCAACTCCGGATGTTATCGAATCCCTGATCAAGGAGGGACGACTGCAAAAGTACATCAGCGGTCTCCGGGGAGGAGAAGACTGCGGTAGGCGCAGGGATCAAAGACGAAGCTGCAGCCCCATGTGAAGTCCAAACCAATGCCCAAAACGAAGTTGGAGTCCTGCCAGAAGATCCCGGACCCCACCGCGTCGCAATACTGAAAGCAGGCAGGACAAGGAGCGGGATACTCAAGGCGAGGGTAACAGGAAAGACAGACTCATTAGTACCATCTCAGGTGGATTTGCAGGGGGCAGTCCGTCTAATAACTCCCGGAAGAAGGCACTCCGAACAGCGGTACTAAGCGTATCTGGCTCTTCTTCGCGAAAACCCCACGTTGAGAACAAAGACGCGTCATCCGTCTCCTTCTCCGATAAAGACTACGGCGACATTATCCGAGATCATGACGACCCTCTGGTCATATCCAGAATAATCTCTAACGCTAAAGTCCGTCGCATCTTTATAGATCAGGGGAGTTCAGTGGACATCATGTTTATGGATGCCTTCGAGAGACTGCAGTTCCCTCCGTCTGCACTTACACCGTATGAAGGCGAGCTAACCGATTTCTCCGGAGAAAAAGTTACCCCGGTTGGTTACTTTGAAACTTTCTTGACCCTGGGTAACGACGACATCTACAAAATGGTGAAGGTGAGATTTTTGGTCGTAGATTGTCCCTCGGTTTACAACATCATCCTGGGTCGCCCTACGCTAAATGGCATTACCGCTGTAGTCTCTACCATCCACCAGGCCATGAAATTCCTCAACAGGAACAACGAAGTGGTCACGGTCAAGGCGACCAGATTGCAGCCCGCAAATGTTATAATGAGAGTTTGAAGATCAATAGGGCTTCCAAAAAAACAAAGGCGCGAACATCTAGCCCCGCCCGCGATCAAGTCAACATCTTGATGACTGAGTTAGATGTTTGTAAGGAAATTCGAGGCACAAGACCCCATCCCGAAGGAGAATTGATCCCACTCCAACTGTGTGACAATCCCGACCAAGTCACCAAGATAGGAACAAACCTTGAAGAGCAAGAGAAGACCCAGTTGGTAAACAGATTTGACTCCAAGAATGCCTTCCATTTTTATTTCAAGTCATTTACTTTAATGCAATGTTCTTTTAATTTCCTTTATCTTCTGTTTTCCTTTACATTTACGCACTTTTAAATTTCTGCACTTTTAAGTTTTTGCATTTTACGTTTCCTGTATTTTAACTTTTTGCATTTTTATTCTTCAGCATTTTACTTTCCTACACGTTAATTTTATGCACTTCAAATTCTTGTCTTTTTAATTCTCTGTAACTCTATTTTTCTACAACATTTTATTTCTTTCCTTTCACTTCTGTTATTTACCTTCAGTTTGCTTTCAAAAGTTTTTTTTTTTTAAATGAGATTACCACATAACTCTAAACCCACATTCGACTGATAATATATATTCGTTTATAGAAATTTGTCTTGACCAAATTTACCCATAAACAAATTGGCACGCCCGGTGGGACGAGTTCAGAGTAACTCGTAGTGTCACGAACCTTTTTGCATAAAAGATGATTTTATGCATTTAAGAAGTGGAAAGGTAGCTTATTCTTGTCCTTCTCAAAATATGCAAATAATGAGTGATACAAACAATCAGGCGTCGAATGCACTTGCAGTTGATGTTAGTGCACCACTTTCGATAACTGTTACTGCACCACCTTTAACCGTTGTTAGTACGGGTCATGTGGTGGATGCAATGGTAACTGGTACTCTTCAGAGTAATCCAGTGATAGAACAAGTGCTACCTGGAGTGACTCAGCCATCACCGAGTCAACCAAGTAACCAAAGTGTGATGAATTCAAATTTAAGGTTTATACCACAATATGGTTTGCCACCCAATTATGTTCCTTCTGTGTTGGTACATACGAGACTTAGCTCTACTTTGACCAATACTATAGACCAAACAGTAGTTTCACAAGGCCAATCGCAAATAAGTTCAGCCTTGGTGAATTTCAATGGTTAAGGAGTTGGGGTTGCAAGTTCAAGTAATCCAACCCCTATTCGACAGGAGATATTGAACTTGGGACCAGTGTTCCCAAATATGTCGAGAGATATTCCTCAAAATGTAACAAGGCCAACTATGAATTCTTTAGTCAGTTTTCGACAACAAATGGATGAAAGCAACCATGACATGGTGCATGTGTTCACTCAGCAAATGGGTGTCGTAATTACACCAATCATGGAGACCACATATAATGCTTGTAATGCATTAGCTCAACAAATGGTAAGGCTAAACCAAGTTTTGAGAATAGAAGAATTGGCTAATGATAATACTCAAAGAGTCCAGCTTGGGGCAAATGCAGGAGTAGCTGCACCCCAATCAAACATGGGACAAGACCAGCAAAATTTTGGTCAACCTAGGCAAAATGATCAACCTCGCTTGGAATATGGTAATGTCCATATGCTCCATCGAGATGATGAGGATCAAATGGTTAGAAATGATGTAACCATGAGATTGCTTCGACGGAATCTTAGGGGGCACCAAGTGGTTGAGCAAAATATAAATCAAGTGGTGGAACAAGTGCTTAATAGGTTTGAGTTTAATGTTGGATATGCCAACCAACCCTACTTTTTTTTTGCCTTTCCCGAGTGGGTGCAACAAGTAGAATTGCCCAGGAGAATTAAAATTCCTAAACTTTCCAAATTTGCTAGTGAAAGTGGGGAATCGACTGTCGAACATATCGCACGGTATACTATAGAAATGGGGGAGTTAGCCACTATTGAAGGCCTTAAAAATAGATTATTCCCAAGTTCCCTTACTAAATATGCATTCTCTTGGTTTTCGACATTGAGACCAAATTCAGTTCATTCTTGGACTCAATGAGAAAGAAGTTTTCATGATCTATTCTTCAGGGGAGATTTAAAAGTGAGACTTACAGATCTCTTCAATATTAAGAGAATGTATAATGAAACCGTAGATGATTATCTTACTAGGTTTCGACAAATAAGGAGTAGATGTTTTACTCCCATACCTGAGGTGGAGATAATAAAAATTACTGCAGGAGGTTTAGATTATTATATAAGGAAAAGTTAGTGAACTAACTTTTAATTGATCTTGCCTAACTAGGTGAAAAGGTTAGGCAAATAGAACAACTGAAATCTGAAAAGGTTCAGAAACAAAAGAGATTCCTTAAAAGAGAGAAAGTAGCATTTGTCGGATTAGGTGAATCCGACAATGAGACTGAAGATAGCAATGATGAATTTGAAGTCAACATTGCTGAACTTTAGAATGATCCTCCTTATATGTGTCAGGCTCTACAGCCTGCAAGAAATAAGGAGAAAATGAATTATATCAATAGAAAAACATATACATTCGACGTAACAAAAACTGACAAAATCTTTGATTTATTGTTAAAAGATAAACATGTTAAATTGTCAGAAGGTCATAGGTTACTAAAACCTGATGAAATAAAAGACCGAAAATATTGTAAGTTTCATAACAATTTCTGTCATGTTACTAATGAATGTATATGTTTCAGAGATTTGATTCAAAAAGCACTCATGGATGGGCGTTTGAAGTTTACTAACAAGCCTAAGGTGGATATGAAGGTTGATACAGATCCATTTCAGGCTGGAGTTTCCTATGTCGATCAACAGGTTCCTCTAAATGTTGGAATGATCAACATAAGAAATTTGCAGGAATTTGACATTGATATGGAAGATGCAATGGACATCTATCCAATCCAAGAGAATCTCTCGAAGTATTCCTTGAAAGGAAGAAAGAGAGAGGTAAAGTAAAGTTGTGTCCAAGATGCAATGTAGTGTATGATGAATTTGTTGTGAAGAAGGTTGCTGAGGAACATCAGAGTAATTCATAGGGTAAGAAGAAGGTTTCCGACAGGAAAGGTTGGAAACCAAACTAGCTCGTTTATACTCCAAGACCAAGGCCAAGTTATACGCCTAGGTCTAACATGAATGGTTGGTTAGTTGAGTTATCTGGTGAGTTTGTGGGAAGTAATTCATTTCCCAGGGACTATGTCAAACCAACTAGGACGAGAGTGTCTCCTGCCAATGTTACTGTGGACAGATGGGTTAAAAATTCTACAATGGCTTACCACCCACAACTCCGACGAGAAGTGGCTACCAGGAAGAATAGGTTTCAAAGAGGTAGACCATTTTGGAATGAAGATTACAAAAATGGTAAGATCAACCAAGACGGAGCTATGATTGGCCAGAATGTAGCAGGGCCATCAACGTCTTTACCATTGTCAAAAACTCGAAAGAGGAGGCTGCAAAGGTTGAGACAAGTGCAGAAGAGAAGGAACATGGCTGAAGGTTTAGTTATTAAGGAACAATCCACAGAAAAAAGGGATGCTTAGTAGTCAAAGCCAAACTAGCATCAGACAAGGATGACAAGAAATTGAAGAGTGTTGTCAGAAAAGAATCTGCAAATACAAGGGGGGCAATTCCAATCAAACCGATGACAATTACAATTAGCCGACTCAACGGGAATGATAGTTTCCAACAAGATAAGCTTGCAGAAATAAAGAAAGGAAAAGAGATCCAAGGATCAGTTCCAAATAAAAATGAAGGAAAATGACCAATTGGGTTAGTAGCAGCAGAAGAAGAGGCAAAGAAAAGTAATCTAGTAGTTAAAGAAGACAATAAAGTAGCTAGATTGAAAGTTGAAAAGATGATAATGAGAATAACTGAAATCAAGGATTTCAAAATTGAAAATGGTGAAGAAGCTGAAGAGTGGTCGAAAAAAAGAAATCATGGAGGTCCTGAAAGATCCAAACCAAGATCTTGAATGGAGAAGAAAGATGTTTGGCATAATCAGGGAGAAGAGAGAAATGGCTAAGCACAACTGCTAAACCTTAGACATGGACTTAATAGCTGATGAAATTATTGGGACCTTGAATGATCCGAATGATCTTTTAGGCTTTGGTGATAATGATCAATTCGACCTAGATTTCAATTTGTACAAGGATCTGGATGACATCATAATGGCTATGGATAGCAATTTGTCATCGGATGGGTCAATTGACAAAAGTTACTTTAGGATTGGAAGGTACATGATTGAAGAGTTGACTGATGAAAAAGAATTCTTGAAATCAATGAGCATGAACCTGATTTCATTTATGCCTGCTGAATTTGAAGAGTATCACAAAATTGAGTATATTAGAGAAAATGAAGAAAACTTGGATGACCTTGGTGATCAGTGGTTTTTCTGTCAAGATAATATGTTAACTGTATTCGATAATACATCACAATTGGAGAAGTCAACAGAAGAGCAAAAGGCTCATCTCCGCCCGTTACACATCAATGCTTTATTAGAAGGAAAACTGACAAATAGAGTCCTGATAGACGGGGAGGGGGGTGCAACTATCAACTTGATACCAAGGGCAATGTTTAAGAAGTTTAGGAAGAATGAGTCTGATTTGATGTCAACTAACATGATTGTCACTGACTTTAGTGGCAAGACATCCCCGTCAGATAGAGTTGTAATGCTGAATGTGCAAGTCAGATCTGTTGTGAGGTCGACATTGTTTATTGTAATTCTGACGAAATTTAGTTACAATCTTCTACTGGAAAGAGATTGGATACACGCCGTCAGAGCAATACCATCGACGGTCCATTAGAAGCTCATTCTTTAGAATGCAGATGATCAGGTAGAAATAGTAGAGGCAGATGACAGTCTTTGCTATTTGCTACAACTTCATGTCGATTTTAAAATTTATGCTCCAAATGTCAAGCCAGTCACGACAAATAATGGAGTCATCGATAAAGATGCACTTAAAGCATGCTTAATGGATCAGTTTGACATTTGACTAGTGGATAAGGCCGAAAAGGATCGGCCAAGCACTAGCAATGAGTGTTAATAATTAGTTCGATAGACTGTCGACTTATTTCGCCGACAGAGTAGTATACACCATTGAATGTGTATTGTTGGATTACATAATAGATGATAGTCCTTTGGGATTCAAGAAAAGACTTGATGAAAAGCAAAGTATAGAGTTCGAAGATCTTTTGGAAGAGATAAACTTAGGCACTGAAATAGATAAAATATCCATATTTGTGAGTTCATTTTTGCTAAAGGAGTTCAAGGAACAACTTGTCAACCTAATTAAGGAATACAAAGATTGTTTTGCATGGGACTATGACGAGATGCCTGGGTTGAGCAGAGACCTTGTTGAACATAGACTACCATTGAAAGAAGGATGCAAACTTGTCAAGCAAGCCAACAGGATATTTGCGCCTGATGTGGTGTCGAAGATAAAGGAAGAGGTCGAAAGGCTACTCAGAGCTAAGTTTATCAGAATGACCAGGTATGTCGAATGACTATCTAATATAGTTCATATAATCAAGAAAAAAGGCAAGTTAAGAGTATGCGTAGACTTTAGGAATTTAAATGCTGCAACTCCTAAAGATGAATATCCTATGCCCATTGTGGACATGTTAGTTGATGCCGCATCTGGACATGAATTATTAAGTTTTATGGATGACCATGCAGGTTATAATCAAATCTTTATAGCCGAAGAGGATGTGTCAAAAACTGCCTTCAGATGTCCAGGGGCTATTGGGACATATGAATGGGTAGTCATGCCTTTCGGATTAAAGAATGCAGGGGCCACTTATCAAAGAGTAATGAATACCATTTTCTATGATGTCATTGGAACGTTCATGGAGGTATACATTGACGATGTAATTGTCAAGTCAAAAACAAAGGAAAGTCATTTGACAAACTTGAGGCAAGCATTCGACAGAATGAGAAAGCACAACCTCAAGATGAATCCGAAGAAATGTGGTTTTGGAGTATCGGCTGCCAAATTCTTGGGTTTCTTAGTTCATAAGAAAGGCATTTAAGTGGACAAGAATAAAGCCAAGGAACTTTTGGAAGCCGCACCACCGACGAACAAGAAGGAATTACAATCTTTCTTAGGGAAAGTGAATTTTTTGAGAAGATTCATATCCAATTTGTCAGGGAGAACCAGAGTCTTTGCCCCATTGGTCAAGTTGAATGCTGAATAAAACTTTGTGTGGGAACCTTGCCACCAAGAAGCCTTCGACCAGATAAAACAATATTTAACAAATCCACCGGTCATGATGCCTCCAGTTCTTCTTAAACCGTTGAAGTTGTACATATCAGCGTCAGATGAAACCATAGGGAGTATGCTAGCTCAAGAAGATGAAAATGATGTCAAGAGAGCCATATATTATCTTAGTCGAGTTTTGAATGATGCTGAAAGGAGATATAGTGCAATAGAGAAACTTTGTTTAGCATTATATTTCTCATGTATTAAACTCAAGTATTATATAATGCCTTGTAATGTATTGGTTATGTTAAAGACTGATGTAATAAAATATATGTTATCGAAACCAGTGCTAAATGGATGTATTGGTAAATGGACTATTGCTTTGTCAGAATTTTCTTTACAATATGTTCCAATGAAAGTTGTCAAAGGCCAAGCAATTGCTGATTTCTTGGTTGACCATCCATGTTTGGATATTGATGGTATAAAATTCGTCAGTTTAAAACCATGACATTTATATTTTGATGGCTCAAGGCTTCAAAATGGAGTTGGAGTGGGAATTCTAATTGTTTCTCCTCAAGGAACTCCAACTAAGTTCATGTTTGAACTTAAGTATACATGCTCTAACAACAAGGCTGAGTCTGAAGCCTTAATTGTCGGGCTGGAGATACTAATAGAAATGAAAGTATGTAATGTGCATATTTTTAGGGATTCACAATTAGTCATTAAATAGTTCACCCAAGAATACAAATGTGTCAGTTATAATCTAACCAAATATTACATTGTGGTGAGTAAGTTGATGAAGAAATTCGACGAAGTAATTGTCGAACATATCCCTAGAAATTTGAATGAAGATACTAATGAATTGGCATAAATGGCCTCTGGGTATAAAATTTCTTCCAGGGTTTTAACAAACATAATGGAAATTAGGAAACTTTTATATCAATTGGAAGAAAGAGATGTACTACAAAATGATATTTCGACAAATAATGTCTGGAGACAGCTAATAACAAATTATTTGGAAAATCCAAGTCAAAACGTAGATAGGACACTTAAGTACAAAGCGTCGAAATTTGTGATACTAGGAGGAGCATTGTATAGAAAATCTGTCGATGGAAATTTAGAGGCTTACTTGAGTGAAGCAGAAACTTATATTGCCTTAGCGGAAGTCCACGAAGGAATTTATGGAGCTCATCAGGCAGGTGGCAAAATGAAATGGGTTCTTCGACACCAAAGGTATTATTGGCCTACGTTAGTCAACGATTGTATAATGTTTGCTAAGTCTTATGAAGAATGTTAAAGATATGACCATATACAAAATGTTTCAACTAGTGAATTACATTCCATAGTTAAATCTTGGCCTTTTAGAGGATGAGCTTTAGATTTAATAGGCCAAATTCATCTTACATCGTCAAAGGGACATAAATATATTCTAGTAGGAGTTAATTACTTTACCAAGTGGGTTGAGGCTATAGCCTTAAAAGATGTGACCCAACAAGATGTAATTGACTTCATAGAAAATAATATAGTTTGTCAGTTTGGAATACCACAAACTTTAACAACCGACCAAAGGACAATGTTGATTGGAAAGAAAGTTGTCAAATATGCCAATTTGAGAAAAAATTAAATGCTTACGTCGACTCCATATTATGTTTAGACAAATGGCCAAGTAGAGGCCATGAACAAAATAATCATAAGCTTGATCAAGAAGCATATTGGTCGATAACTTAGAAATTGGCATAATACCCTTGACCAGATCTTATGGGCATATAGAAATTCACCAAGAGAATCGACAGGCACTTCGCCATATAAGTTAGTGTATGGTCATAATGCAGTGTTACCAGTTGAAATTAATCTTCAATTAGTTCGTATTCAAAAATAAGATGAGTTACTAGTCGAACATTACTGGACTTAATGTTTGATGAATTAAACAAATTAAGTGATGAGAGATTGATTGCTTTAGAAAACTTGATTTGACAAAAAGAAAGAATTTCTAAATTTTATGATAGTCGAGTAAAGTACAAGTCTTTCAAGGTGGATGACTTGGTTTGGAAAGTGATTTTGCCCATGGATAGGAGTTGTCGAGAATATGGGAAGTGGTCTCCAAAGTGAGAAAGACTATTCAAAGTTACTCGAGTGTTTTCTAGAAATGCTTATGCACTTGTCGAAGTTAATTCTAGTTTAAGAATTAAGTCTATTAATGACAAATATTTGAAGCCATATAGGCCGACAATTTATGAAGTAAAAATTAACAAGGAATGATCAAAATAAATTTCATTCATATATTCGACAATTACAAGTTACATGAAAATGCGAAGATATTATAACTTGTTTATCAGAACTTTACAGAGAAAAATAAACCTATTAGAAGTAAACCAGAAGCTTCTCCCCAGCTGAGGCATGCGTTCCGTTTGCCTCGTGAGAACTGAGGAAGAGGAAGAAATAAACGACCTTTGATTTGTCTTGGACAATATGATGGTTGGTCGTCTACTCCCTGATTAGTCATCCTTAACATAACAACCGTGTTTTAGAAACACCAGGTTGTTACGATGATTACTGAAGCTCATCAGGAATATTACGATGATTACTGAAGCTCAAGATAGGTATCACCATTAATATAGAGTCATTCTTTCCATAATATGAAACTAAATCATTTTTCCTATGGAGAGAAGAGGAGGTTATCTGAGGACATGGTGAAAGTTTTTGAGAAATGAGAAAGAAATGGTCAGATTGTACTCTTTGAATCATAGCGTCCTAAAGAACACTATTTATAGGGGATACATTGAAAAGAAACAGTTCAAGAGAGCATTTAAGCGTATAGAGTTACAAAGCAATAATATATATATAAAAAAAACATGTTAGAATTGATCAAAAGAAATGTTTATTAGGTATTGGCCTAGAAGGCCATACAAATCTTGTCGATTTACTAAACCAACAGTTAACCAAAAGAGGGAGGAGGAGATACAATTAAGTTTTTTGTAAAACTTCCTAAGAATCTTCTAATGATTGTTTGTCAGCACAAGCTGTATGTGTAACATCCTAATACAGATATCTAGATATATCCTAGATAGACAGAGATATATAAAGATAACCAGTACTAGAGACGTCACTTCTATACTACATACTAACATATCTCTATAATCACAACTGAGTAATTATAGAAAGCCTTGAGAGAGATTGCAGAAAAACTTAAACTCATACATATACATATATATATATATATATATATATATATATATATATATATATATATATATATATATATATATATATATATATATATAAACTTAGCCACATGAGGGCTTATTGTAATACATATAACATAAAACTTACAGAAAAAACATAAACTTATTACATAAGTTCTGTCTACTTAAAGCAATAAAAACTACTCTAGTCTTCATGCTTTATCTTCTCACCCTTAGCAGGGTTTGTACCTCTGTATCGGTGCCTTGCCTGCATCTATGCCTGTGCCTGCATCTATGCCTGCATCTGGATTTACATGGAATAGCAACTGGGGTGAGAATTAACATTCTCAGTAAAAGCAATTCCAATACCAGTTCTCTATAACATTGTATATAACAAATATAACAAATGCTATAATTTCTAACTTAGGAGTTTCCTCCTCTTTTTTCATAACTTAGGAGTTTCCTCCTCTTTTCTCATAACTACACACTTTCTCATAGTGTGACATCAACCGATAGCCTACACACTATTAATACATACAACGCCCATACAGCTGTACATACCAACAGTGACGGACAATGCCCATACAACTGTCCGTGAATGCAATGATAATGATATGTAATATGAATATGCTTAAGGAATCCTAAAAGCATGTGAATGAAATACAAATGCCATGTTTTGTTTTGAAATACATGCAAAAATCCATTTTGAAAACAAAGAAGTTTGCTAGGAACTAGTCAGTATATCATCCAGTGGTAATTAGAGGAAAAGCTTATCCTCATATTACACATATCCTGGCACGCTGAGATATTCAGGCTACATCCTTGCTCAAAGAACGTCTTTGGATTTCCCACTTATCTCCTTTGGCCTTGGCAATATCAAGATATTAGGGTTATGTCCTTCTCAAAAGTCCTTCGGACACCCATCTATCTTTTTTTGCCTCCATGAATGACATCAAAGGATACTCACCAGATCGATCTTACTTGACCAATTCATAGACTTACATTCGTACTTATATACTTAGTTCCTTTACGATCTAAGTATATTCTCCTAGGAACTTTGGCTTCTTATGTTTACCCTTTGTAATGAGGAGAATCTGTAACCTCATACTACATGTAACCTTAGTACTTGGTTAGAAATACTTGTCCCCTTAGGAACTTCTCTGATTCCTTACCTTCTGGCTAAATGACCTCACGTCATATAACGTTACATTCTCAGGTAAACATTACCAAACTATTCCTCATACTTGTATCCAAACACCACCTCATCACTCGTATCTCTTAAATGATTTCTAATGCAACACTATGTTGTTGAGGTGTTAGATACTTACCTATGGCAAACCACTAATCTTGGTTGCATTTAGGTTCTTTCTCTTCACATACATACTAGCTTAACTGACTAGTGTGTGAAAAGCTTAGTGTTATGTTTAACTCTTACATAAACACCATCTTACTCTCTTATAGACTCCACTCATCCTAGTGAAAGAGTCTGTCTTAACTAATGCCTCATCTACCCTTACTTAGGGAAATAAATGAGCATTTCTTTAAAGCTTTGCATAATTAACTCAACTTTAACTAAAGAGAGTAATTCATGCATCTAACTTTCCTTTCTATCACACTTCTGGTAGTAGCTTATACTACACGTGTGTGCTAACATACGTATTCTGGTTGTATCTAGTTTTCCCTTCTATCACACTTTTGGTAGTAGCTTATACTACACTTGTGTGCTAACATACGTATTCTGGTTATATCTAGCTTTCCTTTCTATCACACTTCTGGTAATAGCTTATACTACACTTATGTACTTAAGGTTCCAGATACCTCTTTAACTATTCTAAACTCATGGAATGCTTAAGAACTTAACTTCCATACTTTTGTTAGTATCTAAGGAAGTAAATTCCCTTTATCTTGTACTTCAAACTCATTTTTGCTAATACATG
This sequence comes from Ormosia emarginata, assembly GCA_029884605.1. Lineage (NCBI taxonomy): Eukaryota > Viridiplantae > Streptophyta > Magnoliopsida > Fabales > Fabaceae > Ormosia > Ormosia emarginata. The sequence goes on along the minus strand of JAQQTP010000038.1, from coordinate 7,238,907 downwards.
AGTTATTGCATATTTCTATTTTACCTTATGATTATGACATCTTCTTAGTCACAAATCATCTTATTGTGTATTTAGCAATGCACTAAGTCTCACTTACCTAGAGACTTTGCACTAAGTCTCACTTACCTAGAGACTTAGTACCTAAACATTCCCTCTTTGGAACTAATACACAATCTTGTCTCCACTCAAGTGAATCTAATGCAAGAGTGATTCTTACTTGCAACTCTTTGTTGCCTAAGGTTCTAGGTACCTTCCTAAGGTAATCCACTTCTCTTCGATCCCCTAAGGTTCATACCTTTCTCATTCTCTACTAGAGTGAATACTATTATTCATCCTAGTATACTTATCTTCATTGCACTATCTCATCACATCTTGAGTGATATCTATTACAACGTCAAGTTGCCTAAGGTGCAATGTCATTGCCTAAAGCAAACCTTTCCTTTAGGATTCTTAAAAGCTTATGCTTTCTCATACTTGATAGGTAAATATTTTCCACTTGAAAATATCCCCATTTGTGCCTTAACACACTTTAGGAAACATATATAAATGATTCCCTTTACTTTAGAACTTCAAAACATCCAAAAATAACATTTTGGATCTTTAGGGTCTCACGCCGCGGTACCCTGCTCTCGGGTGCTGATACTGGGCTGATTTTTGGTCTCACGCCGCGGCATGCACCACCTACGCTGCGACGCCCATGACAGAACAACAGTTCTGCAGAATGCGGTTTCTGTATAATTGGTTCAAAAATCAATTTCCAATCCTTTTCTCATGAATTCTAAGTGATTTCTAGCATTAATCTATACCCTTTAACTTGTTGTAACTCTTTTACAACTTATAAATTCTCGTGGGGCATAAATCTAAGTCCAGAATCACATAACACCAACTATTCTTAAAATCCATTTTCTATGGATTCTATGATTATTCTTGAGCCATAAATGGCCATTTAGCATTCTCTATGCTTAAATTATCCTAACCTAGTCCTCAGAATCAAGAACCAAGTTAAGAATATGGATTTAGCTATCTAAACCCCTATTTCTATTCAAAATCCCAAACTATATTCAAAGAAATCAAAGAGGGAGAAATGAATAGAAATCCCCTTACCTCTTGAAGACTCGTAGTCTTGAAGCTTAATCCTCTTCCCCTCCTTCTTCCCCTTTCTCCTTCTTTTTCTCCCCTTTTCTTTCTTTTCTTTCTCTTTCTCTGGTTTTCGGCTCTCTGCCGAGGGAGAAGGGAGAAATAAGGGGGTGGGACGCAGAGGAAATTATGAAAAAAGATTAACTTAAGTTTCTACACTGAAACTTATATCTACTATGGACACCCGAATTATGCTGATTCGAGTTTCCCTACTTCCAACAACTTTAGAATAAATCATAAGATTAATCTAAATTGTTGTTTCACCATTTTCCTCATTTTCTATATCTGCTGCTAGTCATTCGGTATTAAAACGCATAACCAGTATGCCTAAAAATACCAAACTGACTATGATTCTCTTGAAACTTTTACCACATCTTACTTGGCTTATTTGTGACCTAAAAATAAACTTTCTATGTTTATTTCCCTTAATGTAACAACTTATGCTATTATCTGAGTCATTTTAAGCCACTTTACAACTTCTGTGTTGCAACTAAGTGCCTAAATGAACTCAGTTTGTCACAAAACTTGACTGACATGCTAAACAAGTCAAATGCTACCTTTGGTAACCATTTACCAGTCTAACATGTGCTTAAGGGTATTACAAGATGATATTCTGCCTCAAGGGAGTTTATTTTCGCCAACACTGCCTTGGCCTTGGCAGCCCATTATTTGGAGTTGTTAGCAATGCTTTGTTGTCGAGCAGCCCCTTATTGTAATCCGATGTTAAGCTTTTGCTTTCGACGTCGAGTCTCTTCAAGTTTTTTCTCCAAATCTTCCATTTTTTTTGTCTAGTTTTGCCTCCTTGTTTTTTCCTTTAATGAGATAATCTTTTAATTTATCATTTTCGTTCTTCCTATCGGTTAACTGCTTCAAGAGCTTGGACTTTTCTTGAACTTCTTGTTCATAAGCAGGAATGACTCAACGAATGGTAGGCATTTTTTATAACAGATTTTGGAGAAAATCTTTGATAATTATAGGAAGAGCTTGACTGGCTATTGGCAGCTGTTGAGAAAGGGGCCCCAACTCGGTCATGATAGTCATCATCCTTTCTTGGAGAGGTTGATCAGAAATCAAATGTTCAAAAGAATAAGTGAAGGTTTTCTTTAGCTCTGCCAATAGTTCAGTAACGTAAGAGTCACTAGAATCTTATCCATGCTAAGTATAAGAGTGAGCTGACCGTGGAGAGCTTCTATGACTACCCGACAACATGGATATTAGTTCATCTAAATCCACTTCCATGTCTTCGACACTTTCTAGTCCCGCAACAGTTAAATTGTTTGGAGATGGTGGAGGTGGATTGGTGGGCTCAATTTTAGCCATAAGAGTATCCATGTCGAATTTGTTTGTAAAGGTTTGGATGAGTTAGTCTTTATTTGGCTGAGAAGAACTCCCAGCGCTCGAAGGAATTTGAATTTTTTCCAAGTTCGTGATAGTTTAAATTTCTGTTAGAAGAGGTAGAGAGACAGCAAGAGTTGGAAAATATTGAACTTTTGAAAAGGGATTCTCATTATCATGTCTGGCAGGACTATCGAGTACAGCAGGATTTGTTGATTTCTGTAGACAAACAAGGGAAATGACTATTTAATGTCTGAAGTAATGTTTCAGTTGTGGCCTTCGAGAAATCTACAGAAGATTTTACTGGATTTTTGAAAATCAGATAAAGAATTTAAATACCTTTTGAGAGGATTTTGATAAGGTATTAGAGTCAAGTTTAGAATATGTGATTAAAATTTATCTTTCTTCCAACAATGTTGAAAGAAAAATTTTGGTGGGCATCTGTTGGGGGTAAAATCACAAGTTCTAATTCGACGGAGAGATTTTTGACAAGTCGGATGATAACATTGAGATATTCGACGAAGAGATTTTTGACAACTGGATGATGACATTGAAGAAATTTTCTAAGTGTTAGACTGTTGGGGGTAAAGTCACAAGTCCTATTCGACGAAGATATTTTCGACAGTCAGATAATAATATTGAGATATTCGACGAAGAGATTTTTGATAGCTGAATGATGATATTGAAGAAATTTTTTAAGTGCTGGACCAACACAAGTGTTAATAGCCAGGCGTTGGTTTTTTGTCGAATAGTAGTTGTTCTCATAGTTGAGCAAAATATTTTCATATATGTGGCATAACTGTCATATACGTGCCTAATTTTTAGGAGTAAGTTATTTTCATAGTTTGCCTATAAATACTAGTATCTACGATGTAAAAGGGTTGGTTACTGGATATACAATCTTAATATCTCACTCAAGCAAATTAATGGATTTGATTCCAAGTATGCCTTCTATTTTCATTTCAAGTCATTTACTTTAATGCAATGTTCTTTTAATTTCATTTATCTTCTGCTTTCCTTTACATTTCTGCACTTTTAAGTTTCTACATTTTACGTTTCCTGCATTTTAACTTTTTGCACTTTTATTCTTCAGCACTTTACTTTCTTGCACGTTAATTTTATGCACTTCAAATTCTTGTCTTTTTAATTCTCTGCAACTCTATATTTTTGCAACATTTTATTTCTTTCCTTTCACTTATGCTATTTACCTTCAGTTTGTTTTCAAAAGTTTTTTTTTTAAACGAGATTATCACATAACTCTGAACTCATATTTGACTGATAATACATATTTGTTTGTTGGAATTTGTCTTGACCAAATTTACTCATAAACAATGAGACATTTAGTCTAACATATACCTCTAAGCTTATATCATGTCAACTCTATGTAGATCGCTATTGTCTTTCACTATCTGTATACTAATTATAGCAATTTTAAAAAAAAGGAGTAAATTCAGTGGTTAAAATGTAAGTACTATATTAGTCTGATGACATAATCAATCATCTTAATTCCTCTATAATAATTCAAATATTTAATTTAAGAGAAATTTTTAAGTATTTTTGAAGTAAAATATTTCTCTTATTTGATACTATTGAATGAACGTCATATTAGATTTGTAGACCATCATTATCTCCAATTTAAACTATATATTTTTTTGCTTATCAGAATATCTCTTACTTAATAGGTGAGAGATTAATCTATCGAGTACTATCAGATTCCTAAACGAGAATCTCTCTCGTTATTTTAATATACATGAATATTAGAATCGAACCCATGATTATATGTTTAAAGAACTCGAGCCCCTTCTACTTGAATTAATACATATTCTACATTTTTAATTCTGTACTTTAATAGTGGCATTAAAAATATCATTTAAGTAGGAGATAATAATAAAATATGTTATTAGATTTTTTTTACTGGTACGTAGTAAAAGAAATACTGTATTTTGAAAATAATGAAGAATTTCTCTTAATTTAGTGACAGAAACGAAAATGAAATATGTGATTAGATTTTTTTTTTAATCTAGAATATGATTTTATTCAATACTTATATCAAAAGCAAAGAGATCGGCTATAAAAGAAAGGCCATCCTCTAGCCAAATGTCAAGATTACAAACCCTATAGCATGAGAGAGGCAAGGAAATTAGCCACTGCATTACAATTATGGGGAACAAAACCAGATTTAAATCTAGTGAACCAAGAAGCCATGTTATAAATATGTGATAGAGACGAAAATGAAATATGGGATTAGATTTTTTTTGGTAGTATCTGATTATATCTATTATAATAAGTTTGAATTTCTTCTACTTTTTTGAGACCACCGAATCATATTTTTTTAGCAAAATAAAATGTTTTAACTCTGTGATTGGATTGTCTTTAACTCAATTTGGAAAGTGAATTAATGTACGTTTGAATTAACTAACTTAATGTTTAGAAAATAACTTTTACCTAAAATAAACTATATAATGTAAGAATTAAGCAAAATCTCATTTGACAAAAAAAAAGTCTTTGATTTGATTCTTAACGGTGATTTTTTCATTTGATAGGTTATCTAAAAGTGTCACTATAACTCGAATTATGTATCTATATTTGTAAATTTGTTATGTGACATGATATATGGTGAGAAGAGAATCTGCTTAGTTCTATGGCAAAAAAAAAAAAAAAAAGCATGGCTATGCACTATCCATCAAAGTGGATGTGGTGAATCTATCTTTTGTTTACTTTATGGAAGCACGAAGTCCAAAGACACAACAGATTAGCAAGATTCAATACAAAGTCCAAAAAAAGGGGCAGGGGGGGGGGAGTTTGTGTGAGAGAAATAAGAAAGAGTAATTTAGAATCTTAATTAATTCTTAAATAAATTAATTTTGTCATGGATGAAAGTAGATACAACTTTTAAAATTTTGAATTATGTTAAATTAGATAAATGAATAGAATAATAACTCAATAATTAGAAATAAAAGAAATTTAATTTTTAAGTGAATGAATAAGTCGAAATATGTGTAATTTGATTTAAATACTACCTAATTACAGTACAACAAAAAAAAGAAATTTTTTTTAAGTAAAATCATTAAAAAAAATAGATTTAAATGACTTATAAGAAAATTTGGCTTTTAATAAAATACAATAACATTGTCATTTGATCTATCTAACTGATTTCATGAAAAATGATTTTGATTATTGTTGTTTACAAAAGAATAGAATAAGTAAATTATTAGCCAATGAACTTGTAAGTCGATTAGCAATGGCTTAAGTCTTTAAGATTTGGGTATCATGTTGATGTTAGAGGTTTCAATCCTTTACTTGATCACATTTTTCTTTCCTCTACTCACGTGGTTGCACCTGTAATGAAATCAAAATAGAAAAAGCAAATTAAATATCCAATGACCATGCAACATGTCGTGAGAATTGTATAACGAAAAGTGTGTTAATTTCGGTATTAGGTTCTACGGAGAGTGAAAAGGTTATGATTTTTATTAATATTTATATTTTTTAATTTGTAATATAACTACTTTGAAGAGAATTTGATGTGATCTTGAGAAATAATTAAATATATGTCTTCATTAATAGATATTGTTTTAATCAAACAGAAATCATAGAAAAAAAACTTTTCTTTTGATAACTTCCTTTCTAATCTTAAATTAATTAACTGAAATTATTTCAATAGCTTTATACTACATTTTCTTTTATTTATTTATATTAAATTTAAGTTCTTAAGACAAATTTTAATTTTGTTAGCATTATCATTAATTTTTTTTGTGAGACTAAGCGGTATTCTCACAAGTTTAACACATTTGAATTGTTTATGAGACTAATCTACATTCGATCGTTAAAGTAAGATGATTATGCAATCTCTCTATAAAAGTTATTTCACTGGGATTTAAACTTGCGTTCTTGACCCACCCTTTGTGGGTATTATCATTGATTACTTATATTTAATTTATTCAAGTTTTAGACTTTTATATTTTTTCTTATTTTCTTTTTTATTTCTCAAATATCTCAATTCCAAAACTTATATATATGAATTCTTTTAATAGCATTATCCTACCTTTTTTTTCTTTTTATTAAATTTAAGTTCTTATTATATCTAATCTTAATTTTTTTAGCTTCGTCCTTGATTAATTATTAACTATATCATATTTACTTAAATTTTAGACTTTTAAGATTTTTCTCATTTTTTTAATTTTATTTTTTTGAGAATCACAACCCCAATGGAATCTTAAATTTATACGAATCTTTTCAATAACAATATCCTACATTTTTTTTCTTCTTATTACATTCAAGTTCTTAAGACTAATTTTAAATAGAGAAAATATGTATAAGAAAATGGTATTACAAATTAATTATGAATACAACATATACGAAAGGAATTATATGTTGCTTACCCATGACTAGATTGAGAGATTTCTCTAAGACTCGACTAGAAGATCTATCTTTTTTTCTAATATAAGATATTGTGAGCACTTACATCACTATTAGAAATTTCTGATTTAGAGACGAAAAAAATTTCGTCTCTAATAGAGAAAGAAACAGAGACGGAATTAATAAATTAGAGAAAAAAAATAAAATTTAAAATTTACAGACAGAATTTAGAGACATAAATGATTTGTCTCAGAAATTTTCATCTCTAATTTTGTCTCTATTTGGTCAATTTAAAGTCAAATATACTGAGAGACAGAATTTACCTGTCTTAGATTTTTTCATCTCTAGTTCTGTCTCTATTCGGTCAATGTAATATTTTAAAAAGTTAAGTATGTTTAGAGACAGAATTTATCTGTCTCTAAATTTTCTAGTCTCTAATTACCTTTTTTTTCCATCTCTCACTAATTTACATAATTTAATTAATAAAATTATTTTTTTTATAAAATAGAGATGAATTGTTTTTGTCTCTAATCTCTTCAAAATAAAATAAATTCAAAAACCCTTATTCCCAAATTACAACCCAACATTATTGAAGAGCTCTATTCTCATTCTAATACCTACATTCATGATGGTGGATCTGGGCGCTTTGCAATGACGAAGGCTTTGTCTACAAGCGCAAGAGACATCATCTGAATCCGATGGCGGAGGCTTCATCAACGACGGCAGAGGCAGATGCGTTGAAGCAGCGGACAGAGTGGAAGAGGCGGATCCTATTGAACCTGAAAGCTAAGTACGAGAAGGAGATCAATGTGTGGGACTCTTTATCGAGCAGCTTGCTCTCATTGCAACGACACACAACAACTGTTGAGCTTCAACGAGAGAGGGCCTTGGCGCAAACCAAAACGAAAATGCCGTCGTCAACCGATTCCATTAGTGGGTCCCTTCTTGATGAGCTTCTCTTCTAGGTACACTTACTTACTCCATGGATTTCCTTCCAAAATCTAATCTTACTGCCGTAATTGGAAACTGGGTCTTTCCATTTGCATTGTTAAGAGTTGCACAAGATACACATTTCATAGTCCCTCCCCTGATTCTTCCAAAAGTCCATTCTTTCCGTGTCAGGTGTGCCATTCACAGATAGGCTTAGAGTTAATCATCTTCAAAATTCAAAGCAAATAGAACAAAATATACATTATGTGAATAACATGTATGTTGAAACTCAAGTTATAATACCTCAAGAGTCAAGAGTATGTTATTGCTCACCAAATAATTAGTTCCCTCTATTTTGTAGCTATTACTTTCAATTAACTTTTATCAGGCCACTTATCATAAGCCTAGTTGCCCCAATTTAGTCCATAGCAAATACTAAATAGTGTCAGTCTTTTTCATGATTTCTTATAGTTGCATAAATTTGTTTTTCTTAAATTTAATCTAACAAAATGTCATAGATATAAAGAGTCAAAACTGTATGAGAAATTCAGAATTACAATTTTTTAAATGAAAATGTTGGGTTATTGGCTACAATAGGAAGTAATACATATTTGATAGGTTTTTCTTTTGGCCATTTTAGTCTTGGAACATCCTTTGTGTATTTGTAGGCTTCTTAATTGCATATCCAGTGGCAGTGCTTGGGAAAAAGCTCTTCTAAAATGAACTTGTTTCTAAAGTAAATAAGTATATTTACCTAAGTCATCTAATTACTGATATAGACTTTTAAATTAGTCATTTCTGGTCTGATGTACCTGACCTGACTTTGAATCTTGTTAGTGACTGGAACTTGTGTGACAAATGGAAAACAATGAAATCAAATGTAACAATATTCGAAATTGGATTGATTTGAATGCATGACACATTTTTATAGTAATTCTTTGATAAACTTCATGCACTCAAATAATGTATTGTCTTGAGAGGCAAGGACTTTTGCCTAACCATTGGAGTTTGACTCTTTGTAATACCTAATAAAATGTGGCACATAAATTTCATGCTTATGCATGTAGATTGGAGTCTGAAGCAGAGAGACTGAGAGAGAGAGAGAGAGAGAGAGAGAGAGATGATAACCGCTCTGAGGAGGAGGAGGAAGAAGAAAAAGGGTGGATGTGTTGATGATGAAGTATTTGCTTCATGGGCCTACGTTTGAAGAGTTGAAATTGAAGGAGAAGGAGAAGGATGATGCACAAGGTCAGTTGCAGATGACTTGTTTCACTAAAGTCCTCAACAATGTTAGCCTCCGTTTTCAAATCATTCGCTTTCCCAAACAGGTTGATTTTTCTACCTATTTATCTGCAACCCATCAATTAGAAACATTTGATTGTAAGATTTTACTGCACTTGTTGCCGTTGTTTTCATTCTCATGCTATTACTGTATAGAGATTGTAATCTTTTTTCCCCAAACATTGTCTCGTTTGATAGATATATGTGTGGATTAGTTACAATTCTGCCAAAATTTGGACACATGTATGCAGCAACTCACACTCGTCTTGTAAGTTAGTTTTCTCATTCCTTTTAAGCTCGTCAAATATAAGTATGTTCAAAGATTATATATGGATGGTGAATTCGTGATGTGTAGTGATAAACACAGAACAATATGGTATCTATCACTTCCTTACTTGGTGCGACTTCTGATAATATAGGCTCTAGCATTGCTCGCCGATTAGGTAACTAACTATAATCAAGTTTTATTTGGTACTTCAAAAGTGATTCTCCTACTTCATCAATTGACATTCTTTGTATTGTTTCTCACAGTGTTAAAGGCTGGTCTCAATATAATTTTGGCTTGCAATCTTCTAAAAAAATAACCCCATGATTGAGGTTTGTTCTCTCCCTCTCTTATACACACAAGTGTTATTTTTTGCCTATTTCTAGAATATGTTGGTGTAAAAAACTCATATTCCTATTTATATTTAAGTCAGGTTCTCAAAATAAGAAAGTAATATTCTTGTAGAAAAGCATCTAAGTAGCAATTTATATTTCTTGTATAATCAGTTATTTGATTACCTTACTAATATATTCTTTTAAATAGCTATATTCCTACTTATTAGTAGATTACTGTCATAGTTGCCAACATCACTACCTAGTTATGAGTGTATGTTACTTATCAATGATTTTAATATAAAGTTGTGTATGTTACTTTCTCGTTTGATTTTAATATTGAAGAAAATTGGATTCTAGTGTTAAAAATCCAAATGCATTTTTAGCTGATGAACTTGAGGAAGAACTTTTTAGATGCTTAATTTTTTTAAAAAAATATTAAAGACGAATTTAGAAACGAAAAAATTCATCTCTAATTTAGAGACGGAAATAGAGACAAAATTTTTCCGTCTTTAAATTAGAGACAAAATTAATTTTTTCGTCTCTAACAATCAGAGACGCTAGATTTAGAGATGAAACAATTTCTATCTCTAATTTCATCTCTAAATATTTAAAGACGAAATTTACACATTTAGAAATAGAATTTGTTCCGTCTCTAAATCTAAAAATTCTAGTAGTGTATTCTATTTATTTTATAGTTCAAGTATATGAGTATCATACTCTCAATTAAATCCAAATTTTATACTAATCCTTTAAATAATACTATCGTACTTTTTTCTCTTATTAATTTTATGTTCTTAAAGGCTTATTTTTTGTTTTTTAAGCAATGTCATAGATTAGTTACATTTTATTTAATTGATTTTTAGACTCTTATATTTTCCGTTTTTTTCTCATTCTATTCTTATTTCTCGAATATGTCCTAATCAAAGCCTAAATTTATATGAATCCTTTCAATAATATTTTCTACTTTATTTCTCATTACATTTTATTAAATTTAAGTTCTTAAGGCTAATCTTAATTTCTTTAGTATTGAATTAGGGGTGTTCGTGGTTCGGTTTAAATCAATTTTAAGATAAAAAGTCAATCAATCCAAACAATGTTATTTACATCAGTTTGGATTAGATCAGTTTAATCAGTATTTGACCAAATTTTTTTAAACTTAGAATGTTGTGAGTTAAAAGCAATTTAACCTATTAAAAAAAGAAATAAAGGAAATAAAAAATAGAAACAACCCATTTTACATGCCTAAAATAATATTTGATCACATAAAGTGAGAGAAGTATATGAGAAATTAGAGTTATTATAAGTAAAAATATAAACTCAATAAAAAATAAATATATTATATAATATTAATCAATTTGAATTGAATTGGATTAATTTTGAATATCAAAACAAAAAATTAATCTAATCTAATCGTTTTCAAAAAAATTAAATAAAAAAGAACTAGATCTATTCAGTTTTGATTGGATTTTGAATTTTTGCTTTGATTTTTAATTTGGATTGGACTTGAACACTCCTAACATTGACCATGATTAAATATTAATTATATTTTATCTACTTGAGTTTTAGACTCAATTTTTTCATATTTTCTTTTTTATTATATTTTCATTTCTCAATTATCTCAATCCTAATATTTTGGTAGCCCAAAATAGCAGGTTAGGTCTACGAACTGCATGCTGGAAGAAAATGGTATGGGCAGACACAACCTAACATAACAAGTGACACAAAGTGTTTGAAGTTCCAAAAATGGTATGCTTTAGATAGCAAAGCTTGGGTTGAATTTGGGTCGACCAAGTCAAATTGAGGATAAAAGGTTAGATAGAAGGTGGTGCCTAAAAAAATAGGAGATAAGGGATGTGGCAGTTGCTTCCAACGTTTAAACATGTAGAAAATGCTAGTTTGGGCAATTTCCTTTATTGAAGCCGGTTGAAAACGTGCCATGGAAATGCCCTATGACCTAAGATTGCTTGGAGTGATTAAGTGATTGGAGATCATGCTCCTGCAATTTAGGAAAGTGGACTTGGAGACCTAACATTGCATTGAAGCTATGATTTTACTAGTTCCAATTCTATAAAAGGACTTCTAAGACTTTGAAGAGAGGGTCCTCGAAAAATAACACAAAAATCATCTACTTTTCATACAGTTTATCTTTAATTTTCTAGCATTTTATAACTTTTCCTTTACATTCCCATTCTTTTGTTGCTTTTCTTTACATTTTGAAGCACTTTACAATATTTTTTTACAATTTTTATCTTTACTTTTAGCAATTTCTTTTGCTTTGTATTTCAAGGTACAAGTATTTTGTTATATTTTAGCTTCCATACTTGTAATTCATTGGATTCAAGTTCTTTATTGAAAAGCAGTGTTCTTCATATTGTTTGAGTTTTTTTATTTTGAATCTATTATTGAGGACTTACTTTTGTACCTAAAGAACCCACCGAAAGGCAAGTTCCCTATTTTAGGAGCTTTCTAAGGCGAAGCTCATACTATAGCTTTCCAAGGACTTCCAACAAAATCTCATGTCAATTTTGTGGCTTATCCTCTATGTACTTCTTGATTATGCCAATAATAATATTATTTGTACCTTTGGCCTGGCCATAAGCTTGCATATAGTAAGCAGATGAGTAAAGTATCTTAATTCCAATTTGCTCCACAAAAACCAATACTTTATCACCTGTGAACATAGTTCCTTAATTAGTTGTAACGGTTTGGGAGATACCAAATATAAATAAAATGTGTTTCTTAATGAACTCAATCACCTCTTTTTGGGTAACATTCTTCAAAGGTATAACTTGAACATACTTTGTAAAATAATCAGTAGTTACAAGGATGAAACAATGCTTTTTGGATGAGGGAGGGTAGATTTTCCTAATAATGTCCATAACCCAGCCACGAAACTGCCAAGGTTTGATATTGGATTGAGTTCAATAGCTGGAACATGTTGATTTTGACTATGCTTTTAACATTCCTGATAGCTTCTAGCATACTGCACACATATTTTGGAAATACTAGGCCATAAAAACTCATGGCGATGAAACAACCACCACATTTTAGGGTTGGCATGGTGTGCTACACAAAGTCCTTCATGGACTTCTCCCATAGCTTTCAAGACATTGACAGGACCTAAACATACAAGGAGGAGTCCTTCTGGACTTTTCTTGTACAACTTTCCTTCCACAAGACAATATCCTAAAGTTCTATTCTTTAAAGACATATTTGCCTTGGAACTTGGCTGATTCAAGTAAGTAATTAGCTCTTAATGCTAATCACTTTGGTTTTTGATTTGACAAATGACAAATAGCTTTAGCTTTGTATGATGAAAGAGGATAAGTTTTCCTTTGCGAAGCGAAAGTTGATGGTTTATATCCAAAGGTGTCTTTAGCTAAATTATTAGCTTCAGCAGTGTAGCTTCTAGGTACATGTACAAAGACCACACCAATTGATTGTCTTAACAAACTTAAAGCTGATTTATGACACTTAGCCAATGTTGGATTAACATATTGGTACTCTGCAACCAGTTCTTTGATGACTAATTAGGAATCTCCTATAATTTTCACATATTTAGCCCCTTGAGCAATCAAAATTCTAAGGCCAAGAATGAGAGCCCTATATCAGATTGATTATTGGAGTAATGATTCTCTAATTCAAGGTTGAATGTGCCTCGTTTACTCGTAGGGCTAGTTATTACTATGTCTAGGCCTACTCTAGTGGTAACATAAGAACCATCAAAATACAAAAAGCCTATAAAGTAGTTCCACGAAGCTATGTAGATTGGCTAGTAGACCTTGCATATCCAAACAAGGATGTTCATCTAAGAAATCAGTTAGAGCTAGGCCTTTGACAACATGAAGTGGAGTATATTCTAAGTCAAAAGCATTTAACTTCATTACCCTCTTGGTTAATTTGCTTTGGAAAATAGGCTAAGACAAAATATACTTAATAATATTTATTTTTGAAAGTACTAAAACAGTTATCGACAACAAGTAATATTTTGATTTAGTACAAGCATAATACAAAGATAAACTCAATTTCAAGAGGGGTGTATCTAGTTTTTACATCGGTTAACATTCAAGTAAGGTAATAGATGGCTCTCTCGGTGCCATCTTCAACATCTTGGGCCTAGAATGTCCTTATTGACTTCTCCGCAATCGAAATGTATAACTTTAGTGAACTTTCATTAGACGATAAGACCAAGATAGGTGGTCGAGCAAGACACTACTTTATGTCTTCAAAAGCCTGTTTTTTGCTCTTTTCCATAAATGAATTGCTCATCGTTTTTTAACTTCAACAATTTTGAAAATGCTTGTAACTTTCTTGTAAAGTTAGCTAATGCCCATGCCTCTTTTTATTCCTCATATCCTCTTTCGTTCTCATAAATGTCTCTCCTTCAAAGTTGTAGTTGTAGCAATAGTCAAGTCTTCCTATCTTGTTGAACATAATAAGTAAATAACAAAATCACAAACGCAAATAGCAGTAATAGGAAAGGAACTTTACTTAGAGGTGCTCTAGGATGGTGGTACAAATAGTGGCTGGATAGTGGCATTGGCCAATTAGTGGCAAGGTTGGATGGATGAGATGGGCGCACAACGACCCTGATTGGATTGTGATGTGCGCACATGGGGATAGGATTAGGTTTCGCCACACCTTCATCCAAAATGGCACAATTTTTTTTTTAGCAAATAGGGTCCAAAATGGTGTCATTTTAGTAAGCCTGGGATTTTCAATGTCATTTCATCCAAAGGCACTAGTAAGTTGCTTGAATCGATATTTGGCTGACCAATTCTACCAATTCACCGATTTTTGAGTAGTTTTTTTACCACACTGATTTACAATACATGACCAAATTGGGAAGGAGATCGGTTCCCATTCCAAATGGTTGAACTGGCCAGTTCGATCTAGTTTCAGAAACATGCTATTTTTATAGAGTTGAACTGGCCGGTGTGAAAACTGCTGCTCGAATGCACCTTCAAGCCTCAAAGCACATCTTCCTAAATTTAAGTAGCTTTGTTCTTCGTCAATTTGAGAACTTCTAGACACAATCAAGTTGTTGACATTTCCATGATGGATTTCTAGCAAGCTTTAGTATGAAAAACTACCAAAACTTGCACCTTCACCATGTTTGAACATGGAAGGTAATCACCCACAGCTTCCACTCATGATTTTCATGAGCCTCTTAATCTCTTTCAACTCCCAAGCTTTACACTTGGTCAAACCCAATTGCTTTATGTTCTCACCACCTGAAACTCATCATTTTAGGCTTTTATTCAACTGGGCTACCTTTTAATCCTTGATACACCAACCCATTACCCTAGTTGATCAACTTCTGGTCCGTCGGCCCAAACTAAATTTTTCTAGGTGCCAACACTTCTTATTAAATTCAAGTTTTTAAGAGTAATCTTAAATATGAGAAATATCTCTAAAAAAGGAGCACTACAAATCAATTGTGAATATAAACTAAATTCAATAAGCATTAAGCAAGATAATATAACAAATATAATCACATAACAAATATTCAACAAAATTAAATACTATAAAAAATGTAATTTATTTTGTGATTGTCAATGTAAAAGTGAAGATTAAATAAGTAAATGAAGGCACGTCAAAGATACAATCTGTACCGATGGAGTTATACATTGCTTACCTGTGGCTCGTTTGAAAGATTTCTCTATAGCTCAATTTAAAGATTTCTCTAGTACTACTCTTAAATAAATGATGTTGTGAGCTCATCCTATTTTATTCAATTTATAGTTTGAGCATATAAGTATCACAATTTCAATTGAATCATAAGTTTAAAAGTAGGAGAAAACTTAGGTAAAGTTCTCAAAGTACATGTGGTACTATTTTCTAATAAAATTATGACATGTGTATTATTTTTTAGCTACCTTATCCTCTTTTTTAAAGTTTTTATAGATGAGGTGTAAAAATAATATATATGTCATAACTTTATTGGAAAACAACACTACATGTACTTAAAGAACTTTACTTACGTTTTGTCGTATCCTTGATAAATTAGTTTTTTATTATTAAATCCTTGTGTTGGTATATATTGCTTTCTTCATTCAGCAACTTATAAATTTACAAGAAGCCTTTCAATAATTATTCTAATTTTTTAATTTCTTGTTAAATTCATTTTTTTAAAATTTTATTACATTATCTTTGATTAATTTTTTTATTTACTAAATTTGTTGTGTTAGCATATAAGTATTCCAATTTTAGTTGAATCTTAAATTTATAAGAATCCTTTTAATATTGTTATTCTACTTTTATTTTTCAATTTACAAGAATCTTTTCAATAGAATTATACTACTTTTTTTTTATTTCTTATTGAATTCAATTTTTTGATTTGGTTAGCATTATCTTTGATTAATTATTTTTATTTACTAAATTTGTTATGCTAGCATATATATGAGTATCTTAATCTTAATTGAACTCTAAATTTATACGAATAATTTTAATTGCATTATCTAACTATTTTTTTCTTCTTACTAAATTCAAGTTTTCAATTTTTTTATCATTATCTTTATTAATTATTTTACATTTATTAAATTTCTTATGATGACATGTATTACTATCTTCATTCAGTAACTCCTAAATTTGTAGGAATTATTTCAAAAGTATTATCCTACTTATTTTTAATAAATTCAAATATTTAATTATATTAGCATTATCTTTGAATATTTTATTTTATTTATAAAATCTTTAATATTGATATGTGTCACTTTCTTTATTTTTGCATTTCTATTTTTAATATATTGATAAGCACTATTGTTAATCATTTGATATACATTTAAAGTCATATTCATATGAATATAAGAAAATTGCTTAAAAGTGATAACTATAGTTGTCTATGGGATCACTTGAAACGATCGTAAACGAAACCAGTTAATGGAGCACTATAATATAAAACTGCCACAGATTTCAATCCTTGATTGCTCGAGTGCCATCTTGTTAGTTGCGTTAAAAATATAAAGTCATAGATACCTTGATCCAAACGAAAAATAGCAGGTTTTATGGCAACAATTCATGTACCTTTTTTTCTTTTTTTAAACAAAAAAAAAAGAAAGAATAGAGAAAGTTATCCCATTTCTAAGGTCAAAGCCGGTAACAATTTATTTATCTTATATTTTTTAAACAAGTTTAAAAAGAGAACAGATTAACCCAGTTTAAAGTATCGCAGTCTTCATTTAGATAGAGACTCCTAAATTAATAAAAATTATTTCAAAAATATTATCCTACTTATTTTTAATTTCTTCTTAATAAATTCAAATCTTTAATTATATTAGCATTATCTTTAAATAATTATTTTTATTTATAAATTTTTTAGTACTAATATGTGTCACTTTCTTTATTTTCGCATTTCTATTTTTTATATATTGATAATGACTATTGTTAATCATTTGATATACATTTAAAGTCATATTCATATGGCTATAAGAAAATTGCATAGAAGTGACAACTACAGTTGTCTATGGAACCCACTTGAAAGGATCGTAAACGAAACCAATTAATGGAGTGTGACACAAGAATATAAAACTGCCACAGATTTCAATCCTTGATTACTCGAGTGCCATCTTGTTAGTTGCGTTTAAAATGTAAAGTCGTATATACCTTAATCCAAAAGAACAATAGCAGGTTTGATGGCAACAATTCATGTACTTTTTTTTCTTTAAAAAAAAAAAGGAAGAGAGAAACTTATCCCATTTTAAGGTCAAAGCCGGTAACGATTCATGTACCTTTTATTTTTTAAAAAAGTTAAAAAAAAAAGAATAGATTAACCCATTCTAAGGTCATGTCATGAACGGAGAGCTTTAATGATTCTTTTTGAAATACTTCGGAGCAAACACACCCTTAGAGCTTTAATGATAGTCAAAGATGACTTAATAATGAAGACTACCAAGAGCTTATAACCTTTACAATGGACATTATGGATCCTACCACTGGAGCTAGCACATTTTATTAACATTCTTATTGTTATCTATAATGACTAATTACACATTATGTAAAACCCTAGAACAACAAAATTACAAATTACAAATTACAAATATATTTTTATAGAAAGAGTAGCGCTAGGGAGCCCGGACTACTTCCCGACTATAGTCTTTTATGTTGGGCATTGCTTTTTTTTTATATATATTTTTTTAAAAAAGTAGAAACACATTATCTTAAGAAATGCACTTCATCCAGGTAAAGCCGGGATATCATCATCCGGGACGTGCATCATTTCCCTTATAAAAATTATATAAATATTAAGTAAATTAATCTAACATTCCTTGTATGTTAGTTTAATTATTTGAACTTATTTTGAAAATAAATATAAGCTTCTTTTGAATTTGTTTTACCTTTTCACAAACTTCTCCTAAAAATACTACATGCAATGGAATTTTTTTTTATAAATATATTAAAATTTTGTGTAGTACAAAAAGGAAAAAAAAAATACTGGTGGAACATATAACTCAACTAGTATCTCCCCTAAGTCTTTTTTTAAGGACTGTGGCTGTGTTTAAAAAAAAAAAAAGCTTTATAACACTCCAATTAGCTACAACTAGAAGAATTATTAGAAAGCGAATTACAAAAAAAAATATAACTAAGGAAATGATAAATGAATCAACTAAAAAAATTTAAATTAAAAAATGGAATAAACTAATAAAATATAAAACAACAAAGGGAATTATTTAATTAAATAAATGCTAAAAATAAGAAGAAAGAATGTCCTTAAAAGGCTTATTTTACCCCCACAAAGAAAGCTTGGTAAACTGGATCTCGTGACAAACAACCCAAGACTCAATTGTAGTTGCCTAAGAACATGTGCACTCATGAATGATACTTCAAAGAGTAGCCCAGAAAGAATGGAACAGGAAAGAAAAGTTTATACTAAAACAACCTTGGTCCAAAACTTAGTAAGTCAGAATATTAACTTTTTGGATGAATCAAGCATTTGAAGGTCAATTCTTTATATAGGAAAATAAAAGAGAGATGGATCATGCTTTATCCAATGTAGAACTAGGATTAAAACACACACACAACAAGCGGATTAGTAAGGTACCCGAAGGTTTGAACCTTATCTTAGGTTCAACAAGGGAGAATTCGTTACGAAAGTGGTAGAATTATATTCTTCTAACCAATTTCTTTTTTATAGGATTTAACTCCACTTTTCAACCACATGAGATTGTCCGATAGTAGGCTACTCAAGCGGGTTAGTGCCTTTAACAACCATGCGCCTCGTGGGAATCATGAGTGCTCTAGAACTTTTGTTTGTAGCTCATAGAAGATGGCTCCACCTCCGCACTCACTTAGTGACACTCCATCAAGGGTGCTCTGTAGTTAACATCCCACCCCCACAATTTAGGCTATCGGTCCATTAAGAGCTATTTCTAAACCTTAAAACACTACAATGACATTGCCATACATCATAGGGAGGGACTTGCCACTAATCACCTTAGCGTGATAGTGAAAACAAACAATAAGTGACAGTGCCTTACATAGAGAAAACATATGATCTTGATTGACCACAGACAATCCCATTTCCCTTGATGTTTCACTTACTAGCCTCCTCACCAGTGGCTTGGTGTTGGGGGCAAAATTACAAATTATAGTTTGACGAAAATGTTGTTTTCGATAATTAGATGGTAACATTAAGATATTCGATAAAGATATTTTTGACAGTTGAAGAATGATATTGAAGAAATTTTTCAAGTGATGGATCACCGTAAGTGTTATATGTTGGAGGAAAAATTACAAGTTCTAAATTCGACGAAGACTTTCGACATTTGGATGATGACATTCAAAATATGAATCACCACTGTTAATAGTCAGGCGTTAGTTTTTGTCGAATAGTAGTTGCTCTCATAGTTGAGCAAAATGTTAGTGGGGGAAAAATGTGACATAACTGTCATATACGTGCCTAATTTTTAGGAATCAATTATTTTCATAGTTTGTCTATAAATACTGAAGCTTACAATGTAAAAAGGGTTGGTTACTGGATATACAATCCTAATATCTCACTCAAGCAGATTAACGGATTTGACTCCAAGTATGCCTTCCATTTTCATTTTAAGTCATTTACTTTAATGCAATGTTCTTTTAAATTCCTTTATTTTAAGTCTTGTTCTTAAAATTCCTTTACACTTTCTGCACTTTTAAACTTCTGCACTTTAAGTTTCTGCACTTTAAGTTTTTGCATTTTAACTTTCTGCACTTTTAATCTTTCAGCACTTTATATTTCTTGCACTTTACTTTCCTGCATGTTAAATTTATGCACTTTAAATTCATGCCCTTTATATTTTGCATTTTACATTTTCTGCTTTCCAATTGTCTACTTTTCTACAACATTTTAAAGCCTTTTATAAGCTTTTACTTCTTTCATTTCACTTTTGCTATTTATCTTTAGTTTGTTTTCAAAACCTTTAATCAAAACGAGATTACTACATAACTTTGAACCCACATTCAACTGATAAAATATATTTGTTTGTTAGAATTTTTTCTAACCAAATTTACCCATAAACAAATTGGCACACCGGTAGGACGAGTTCAGAGTAACTCGTAGTGTCACAAACATCTTTGCATAAAAGATAGTTTTATGCATTTAAGAAGTGGAAAGGTAGTCTATTCTTGCCATTCTCAAAATATGCAAATCATGAGTACCGCAAATAACCAAGCGTCAGATGCACTTTCAATTGATGTTAGTGCGCCACCTTCGACAGCCGTTACTGCGCCACCCTCAACCGTTGTGAGTGCAAGTCCTGTGGTGGATGTAATAGTAACTGGTACTCTCCAGAGTAATCCAGTGATAGAACAAGTGGTACTTGGAGTGACTTAGTCATCACCGAGTCAGCCAAGTAACCAAAGTGTAATGAATTCAAACTCAAGGTTTATACCACAATATGGTTTGCCACCCAACTATGTTCCTCCTGTGTTAGCACAAATGGGACTTGGCTCTACTTTGGCCAATACTATAGGCCAAATAACAGTTTCACAAGGCCAACCACAAATAAGTTCAGCCTTAGTGAGTTTCAATGGTCAAGGAACAAGAGTTGTAAGTTCTAGTAATCCAACTTCTTTTCGATAGGAGAGATTGAATTTGGGGCTAGTATTCCCAAATATGTCGAGAGATATTTCTTAAAATGTAACAGAACCAATGTTGAATTCTTTGGCCAGTTTTCGACAACAAATGGATGAAAACAACCATGACATGGTGTAGATGTTCACTTAGCAAATGAGTGTTGTTACGCCAATCATGGAAACTACAAATAATGTTTGTAATAAATTAGCTCAACAGATGGCAAGGCTAAACCAAGCCTTGGGAATAGAAGGATTGGCCAATGATAATACTCAAAGAGCCCAACCTAGGACAAATGCAGGAGCAGCTGCAACCCAAGCAAATGTGGGACAAGACCAGCAAAATCCTGGTCAACCTGGGCAGAATGATCAACTACGCTTAGAATATGGTAATGTCCATGTGCTTTGTCGAGATGATGAGGATCAAATGGCTAGGAATGATGCAACCATGAGATTGTTTTGACGAAATCTTGGGGGGCACCAAGTGGATGAACAAAATGTAAATCAAGTCGTGGAACAAGTGCTGAATAGGTTTGGGTTTAATGTTGAATATGCCAATCAACCCTACTTTGTTTTAGCCTTTCCTGAATAGGTGCAACAAGCAGAATTGCCCAAAGGAATTAAAATTCCTAAACTTTCTAAGTTTGCTGGTGAAAGTGAGGAATCGACCGTCGAACATATCACATGATATATCATAGAAATGAGGGAGTTGGCCACTATTGAAGGCCTTAAAATGAGATTCTTCCCAAGTTCTCATACTAAAAATACATTCTCTTGATTTTTGACATTGAGGCCAAATTCAGTTCATTCTTAGACTCAATTAGAAAGAAGTTTTCATGACCAGTTCTTCAAGAGAGATTTGAAAGTGGGACTTACAGATCTCTTCAATATCAAGAGAATGTACAATGAAACTGTAGATGTCTATTTTACTAGGTTTCGACAAATGAGGAGTAGATGTTTTACTCCCATTCCTGAAGTAGATATAGTAAAAATTGCTACAGAAGGTTTAAACTATTACATAAGAAAAAAGTTAGTGAACTAACATTTAGTTGATCTTGCCCAACTAGGTGAAAAGGTTAGGCAAATAGAACAATTGAAAGCTGAAAAGGTTCAGAAAAAAAAAAGATTCCTTAAAAGAGAGAAAGTAGCATTTGTCGGATTAGGTGAATCGAACAATGAGACTGAAGATAGCAATGATGAATTTGAAATCAACATTGCTGAACTTCAGAATGGTCCTCCTTATGTGTGTCAGGCTCTACAGCCTACAAGAAATAAGGAGAAAATGAATTATCAAAAGAAAAATATACATATTCGACGTAACAAAAATCGATAAAATCCTTGATTTATTGTTAAAAGATAAACAAATTAAATTATCGGAAGGTCATATGTTATTGAAACTTGATGAAATAAAAGACCAAATATATTGTAAGTTTCATAACAATTTCAGTCATATTACTAATGAATGTATTCGTTTCAGAGATTTGATTCAGAAAACACTCATTTTTGGGCGTTTGAAGTTTATTGACAAGCCTAAGGCGAATATGAAGGTTGATACAGATTCGTTTCAGGTTGGAGTTTCCTATGTCGATCAGCAGGTTCCTTTAAATGTTGGAATGATTAACATAAGAAATTTGCAAGAATTCGACATTAATGTGGAAGATGCAATGGACATCTATCCAAAGTCAGGAGAATCTCTAGAAACATTTCTTGAAAGGAAGAAAGAAAATGGTAAAGTAAGGTTATGTCCAAGATGCAATGCAGTGTATGATAAATTTGTTGCGAAAAAGGTTGTTGAGGAACAACAGAGTAACTTATAGGGTAAGAAGAAGGTTTTCGAAAGGAAAGCTTGGAAACCAAAACAACCCATTTATACTCCAAAACAACCCGTTTATACTCCAAGGCCGAGGCCGAGGCCGAGTTATATGCCCAGGTCTAACATGAACGACTGGTTGGTTGAGTTATCTGGTGAGTCTATGGGAAACAATTCATTTGCTAGGGGTTATGTTAGACCAACCAGGACTAGAGTGCCACCTGCCAATATTACCGTGGACAGATGGGTTAAAAATTATGTAATGGTTTGCCATCCATAACTTCGACAAGAAGTGGTTGCTAGGAAGAATAGGTTTCAGAGAGATCGACCATTTTGGAATGAAGATTACAGAAATGGTAGGATCAATCAAGGTGAAACTATGATTGGCCAAAATGTAGCAGGGCGATTAAAGTCTTTACCAATGTCAAAGAGTCGAAAAAGGAGGCTGTAGAGATTGAGACAAGCGTAGAAAAGAAGAAATATGGCTGAAGGTTTAGTTATTAAAGAACAACTCACAAAAATGGAGTGTTTAATAGTTGAAGCTAAGCCAACATCAGACAAAAATACAGATGATAAAAAGTTGAAGAGTATTATCAAGAAAGAATCCATAGAAACAAGAGGGGCAATCTCAGTTGAGCTGATGATTAATGCAGTTAGACGGCTCGATGAGAATGATAGTTTTCAACAAGAAAAGCTTACAAAAATAAAGAAAGGAAAAAAGGTGCAAGGATCTGTTCTAAGTAAAATTGGAGGAAAACGGCCAATTGGGCTAGTAGCAACCAAAGAAGAGGCAAAGAAAAGTAGTCTAGTAGTTAAGGAAGATAAAGAAGTGACTAGATTGAAAATTGAAAAGATGATAATGAGAATAGTTGAGATCAAAGATTTCAAAATTGAAAATAATGATGTTGAAGATTGGTTGAAGAAAGAAATTATGGAGGTCCTGAAAGATCCAGACCAAGATATTGAATGGAGAAAGAAGATGTTTGGCATAATTAGGGAGAAGAGAAAAATGGTTAAGCCCGACTGCCAAGCCTTAGACATGGATTTAACAGTTGATGAAATTATTGAGGCCTTGAATGATCCTGATGATCTTTTAGGCTTTGGTGATAATGATTAGTTCGACCTAGATTTCGATTTGGACAAGGATCTGGATGACATTATAATTGCTATGGATAGCAATTTGTTGTCGGATGGGTCAATTGATAAAAGTTACTTCAAGCTTAGAGGATACAAAAGTGAAGAATTGACTGATGAAGAAGAATTCTGATCTACTGATTATTTCTATATCTTGAGTGTCTTATATTTGATCTAATTAGACTTCATGTGTGGTTAATTGTTGACTTTTAGCTAAGTTTTAGATATGAAGTTTAATTGTATCCTTATTGTGAAACTTTGCTTAAGTGTGTTTTATATGCACTCATAATCGCATTATGTTTTTCAGGAGATCAATATCACCCTTAGAAGCAAAGAGAAAAGAAAGCATATGAAGAATTTGGGTTGAAATTGAAGAAACAGAAAAACATAGCCCGTGTCATAAAACACAGGGGGGACGGTGTTATTCTCTGGAAATTTAATTAGATGTAATTTTTAGCCTAGAACGAAAACACGACCCATGTCATAAAACACGGGGGGGGGGGGGAGGGGCATGTTCTTTTCTGTCTGCGTAATTTCATGAAAACTTATTGGCAGAATGAAACACAGGGGGTCGTGTAATTAAACACGGCCCGTGTTTGCATCTCAGAAATCAGAATTTTAAAGTTGACGAGGGTTATGGGCCCAAAAGCTATAAATAGGATTGCCTAAGGTTCCTCAAGGATATCTGGACTAAAAGCCGTCAGAGAATAGAAGAGGATTCGAAAAACAAGAAAGAGTGAGACTTGATCAAAGATTGGAGACTTGGGTTCGAGCAATCAAAGATTGATCAACCTTATTCGCTGGAAACTAGTTTGATCTTCAATTTTCTTTCGTTCTTTCATTCTTGACTATGTTTTTATTTCGTTTTTCTTTTGATTTTGAATTTGCCATGTGTGGCTAAACTTCTTATTTGGTTAAGGGAAGATGAAACCCTAGTTTTGATTATATGAACCTTGCATATCTCTTTATGTCAATTCAATTGAGTTTTTATTCATATGTTTTTGATCTTAATTTGGTATAAAGGTCTTTATACTTTCTGCCAATTTCGAAAGTGGTAAAGCTAGGATTGCTATGTGTGGTTGCAATGGTAGGACTAGTGAGACATATGATCTAAGTAATTTAATCCCGATGTGTGATTAGATCTTAGTGTGATTAATTTTCTAAATCTTAATGCAATCATTGGGTGGGGATAAGAGCGGTTGCTTTATAACTAACTAGTGATTAGGATTTAATTTGAACAGTTGCTGAATTAAACAAAACTTAAGGAAAATAAGAGATTTATCTCACAATCACATAAAAGCATAATTAGATATATTGGTATAAAGGGAATGTAAGTTAGCATAATCATATAAATTTAGTGGTGGATTCCATCTCTTAACCATTGTCTTTTAATTAGTAAATCAAATCGTGTTTACTGTTATTATTTTAGAATTAATTTCTGTTTTTAGTTTAACAAACAAAACTCCTTTTTTACTATTTACTATTTTTAAGAGTTTAAAATTAGGAATCAATTAATAGTGTTAATTGAGTTAGTTCTCTATGGATCAACCTTTGCTAACTACAACTGGTTGCAAGGTTTTTATATTTTTAGTGGGACTTGACAACTATTTTTAATCTCAATTTTAATTCACAATCCACACCATACCAAATTTTAGCGTCGTTGCTGGGGAACTGGTTATCCAATTGCGCTATTAATTTGTTTCTTATTTTTGACTCTATTTTTGTTTTTATTTTTAATTTTTGATTTATTGTTTCTGAGTGTCTTGTAGGTGCTAATGTCCTTCAAACATTGGTGACACGATTAATGGATATGGGGAAAGCACCAATACATGCTTGTGGGATTTGCTTATCACCCGGACAAACCACTGATATGTGTCCCACTTTCCTAGTGAACACAAATGTAGAGGAAAAAGAAGTAGGAGGATATTATGAACCTTCCAACAACTACAACCCCTACTCCAACACATATAATCTGGGGTGGTGGGATCATCCTAACTTGAGCTATGGAATACAGCCCCAAAATTAACCTCCAGCTTATAGACCTCCAGGATTTCAGCAGAGGCAATCACCTTTCCCCCCAAGACCGCAACAAGCTCAAGCACCATGGCAACCTAAACCTTCAATTGATGAGCTAATGAGGCAAATTTCGACTAACAACATCAGAAACTGAGACCTCCATTAACAACTTGCAAAACCTAATAGGGCAATTATCCGCAGGTCTCAACAAGCTTCAAAGCCAACTTTCGAGAAAACTTCTCTCACAACCAGAAGTGAATGTGGAGGAAAATGCTAGTGATATCACATCACGAAGTGAGAAGTTGTTAGGTGAACCTACCTCTTCCTCATAAGCCACTAAAGAGAAAGACCAAGAGCCTAAAGAGGTAAATGAGGAAGGGATAAATTCTAAGGCCCTCAAGGTAATTATTCTCGAACCCTTTCCTAATGCAGAGAAGGAAAGTTATGATGAGTTGTATGATGAATTTCCTGATTTTATTAGTTTCAATACTTATATTCATTGTCACTCATGTGCTGATTGTGATAGTGATATGATATGTGTTATTTGTGCTGAAATTTCTGCATTTTTGAGAGCTAATGATTCTATTTGTGCAGAAGCTAATGGTATTGAAGGATATATCAACAATGCTTTTGAAGCATTTGCAGAATCTAAGACAAAAAGGGAGGTGGAGTTGAAGTCCATTGAAAAATTTTCAGAGAAGGGAGAAAAACACTGGATGACGGTCACAACTGGACCTTGGTCTAACATAACCAATGATGCAAATGAAGTTGATAAAGTAAACATATTGCATTCTAGTGGTGACATCAAGGGAATTAAGGAGGGCCAATGGGACCTCCGTGGAAGCTCTCATGCTACTTCAAGCTTAAGTTGGTCATTATGCTTTCGCCAATGGGACCCTGGTGGAAGCCTCCTCATTTGATAAGGATGTTTCTTTTCTTTTTCTCTATTTTATTTTACTTGTCCTTCATTCATTGATGATTTTGATGGATGTTATTTTTCTTTTGAGCTTTACATTGAGGACAATGTAAAATTTAAGTGTGGGGGAGGACTCTACATTCTGTTTTCTGATTTTAAAATTCTGTTTTTGCTATTTTAAAAAAAACTGTTTTTATTTGATTTCCATTGATGTTTTGAGAATTGTGAAGTTTATGAGTTTGAAGCAATTGAAATTCAGGATTATGATTTATAAATGTCTTCTTTTATCTTGAACTTGACATGCTTGGTTTTGGATGTTTGATTAGTGGATTGAGATTGATAAATGCATACCTTGTGAGATTTTGAGCCTATTGATGGATAGATTTAGCATTTATTTCATTCTTTTCTTTCTTGTGTGATTTTCGCTCATGTCATTTGATCACTCTAGAACTTGCTTTGATTCTTTTTTAGGCTACATTTTTATTTGCATGCATGAACATGATTGAGGCCTTCTTTCTTGATTAACTACTTTGGTTAAATAGCCAATCTTGCATCATTTTCCTTTGATTAACCCCCTTGAGCCTATTTGCATATCCTTTGTCTTAGCTCATTACATGCCTTATGTGAAAATCATGTTTTTACCTTACCTTAGGGAATGAGAGAGCATTGGTTCAATTTCATTGGAGGAGCTCTTTTGCTTGCAAGTATTTAATAGGACAAGTGTGGGGGTTGTGCAAGTTGAAGTGCAATATGCAAAGTTTGGTGAAAAAAAAGGCAAAGAAAAAGAATAAATGCGAGAAAGGTTGTAAAAGAAAAGAAAGAAAAATGAAAAAAATATGTAAAAAAGATGTGCATTATATAGATTTGAGGGGATAAAATTTCATGTTTGTCAATTGAGTTCCTCCCCAATGTTCTTTTATTCTCTTAGGTACTTATCTTGTCATATCCATATTATTTTCTTCCCTTACCTTGGCCCCATTACAACCTTGAATAAAGTCTTCTTGATTTGTGTGTGCATGTGTTTGAGTAGTGGAAAAGTAGAAGATAAGCAAGCTTATGGTAGTGCATTTTTCATGGGTTGAATTGAGTGAAATACTTACCTTGTAAACACTTGAGAGATTGAGAGTGTATCTTGTGAGGATCTATCATTCTTAATTCATGTTTTTCAAATTGAGGATACCTTGTTTACTGGTTTAAGATATGAAGAATTGTTATTTCTTGAATGTTTTGATCCCTTGAATCTTTTCTTGCTCTTCTTGCTTACAAACTTTTGTCGTTCTTGAATATCATTGGGAATTGAGCCTTTAAAGTTTAACTTTTGAATTTGTTTTGTTTTTCCTTGTTCCCTGGTTTGGTCTTATGCTTTGCCCAGGAGTGCAAAAAGGCTAAGTGTGGGGGTATTTGATCTGTTGATTATTTCTATATCTTGAGTGTCTTATGTTTGATCTAATTGGACTTCATGTGTGGTTAATTGTTAACTTTTAGCTAAGTTTTTAGATATGAAGTTTAATCGGATCCTTATTGTGAAACTTTGCTTAAGTGTGTTTTATAAGCACTCATAATCACATTGCGTTTTTCAGGAGATCAATATCACCCCTAAAAGTAAAGAGAAAAAAAAGCTTATGAAGAATTTAGGTTGAAATTGAAGAAACACAAAAACATGGCTCGTGTCATAAAACACAAGGGAGCCATGTTATTCTCTGGAAATTTAATTAGATGTAATTTTTATCCTAGAATGAAAACACAGCCCGTGTCATAAAACACCAGAGGGGAGGGTGTGTTCTTCTCTATCTGCGTAATTCCATGAAATTTTTTTGGCAGAATGAAACACAGGGGGGCGTGTAATTAAACACGGCCCGTGTTTACGTCTCAGAAATCATAATTTTAAAGTTGGACAAGGGTATGGGCCCAAAAGCTATAAATAGGATTGCCTAAGATTCCTAAGGGATATCTGGACTGAAAGCCGTCAGAGAATAGAAGAGGATTCGAAGAACAAGAAAGAGGGAGACTTGATCGAATATTAGAGACTTGGGTTCGAGCAATTAGAGATCGATCAACCTCATTCGCTGGAAACTAGTTTGATCTTTAATTTTCTTTCGTTCTTTCATTCTTGACTATATTTCTATTTCATTTTTCTTTTGATTTTGAATTTGCCATGTGTGGTTAAACTTCTTATTTAGTTAAGGGAAAATGAAACCCTAGTTTAGATTATGTGAACCTTGCATATCTCTTTATATCAATTCAATTGAGTTTTTATTCATATGTTTCTGATCTTAATTTGGTATAAAGGTCTTTATACTTTCTGCTAATTTCGAAAGGGGTAAAACTAGGATTGCTATGCGCAGTTGCGATGGTAGGACTAGTGAGACATATGATCTAAGTAATTTAATCCCGACGTGTGATTAGATCTTAGTGTGATTGATTTTCTAATTCTTAATGCAATCATTAGGTGGGGATAAGAGCGGTTACTTTATAACTAACTAGTGATTAAGAATTAATTTGAGCGGTTACTGAATTAAACGAAACTTAAGGAAAATAGGAGATTTATATCACAATCACATAAAAGCATAATTGGTTATATTGGTATAAAGGAAATGTAAGTTAGCATAATCATATAAATCTAGTAGTAGATTCCATCTCTTAACCATTGTCTTTTAATTGGTAAATCAAGTCGTGTTTATTGTTATTATTTTAGAATTAATTTCTATTTCTAGTTTAATAAACAAAACTCTTTTTTTTTACTGTTTACCGTTTTTAAGAGTTTAAAATTAGGAATCAATTAATAGTGTTAATTGAGTTAGTACTCTATGGATCGACCCTTGCTAACTACAACTGATTGCAACGTTTTTATATTTTTGGTGGGACTTGGCAACTGTTTTTAATCTTAATTTTAATTCACAATCCACACCACACCAAGTTCTTAAAGTCAATGAGTGTGAACTTGATTTCAGTTTTGCCTGCAAAGTTTGAAGGGTATCACGAAATTGAGTATATTGGAGAAAATGAAGAAGACTTGGATGACTTTGGTGATCAGTGACTTTTCTGTCAAGACAATATGTTAACTGTATTCGACAATACAACACAATTGAAAAAACCAACAGAAGAACAAAAGGCTCATCTCCGCCTGTTACACATCAAGGCTTTGTTAGAAGGAAAATCGACGAATAGAGTTTTAATAGACGGGAAGGCAGCTATCAACTTGATCCCAAGGGCTATGTCTAAGAAGCTTGGGAAAAGGGAATTTGATTTGATGTTAGCTAACATGATTGTCACTGACTTTAGTGGCAAGACATCCCTGTCAGATGGAGTAGTAATGCTGAATGTGCAAGTTGGATCCGTTGTGAGGTCGACATTATTTGTTGTAATTTCGACAAAATCTAGTTACAATCTTCTGCTGGAGAGAGATTGGATACACGCGGTCAGAACAATACCATCAACAGTCCATCAGAAACTCATTCTCTGGAATACTGATGATCAGGTAGAAATAATAGAGGCTGATAATAGCCCTTGCTATTTACAATAACTTCATGTTAATTTTAAAATTTATGCTCCAAATGTCAAGCTAATTACAGAAAATAATGGAGTCATTGACAAAGATACACTTGAAACATGCTTGATAGACCAATTTGGCATTCGACTAGTGAATAAGGCCGAAAAAGATTAGCAAGCACTATCAATGAGTGCTAATAATTAGTTGGATATACTGTTGGATTATTTGCCCGATAGAGCAGTATACACCACTAAAGGTGTATTGTCAGATTGCATAATAGATGATGGTCCTTTGGGGTTTGAGAGAGGATTTGATGAAAAACAAAGTGTAGAGGTTGAAGATTGTTTGGAAGAGATAAACTTGGGTACTGAAACAGACAAAAGACCCATATTTGTGAGTTCATTTCTGCCAAAGGAGTTCAAGGAACAACTTGTTAACCTAGTTAAGGAATACAAAGATTGTTTTGCATGGGACTATGACGAGATGCCTGGGTTGAGCAGAGACTTTGTTGAACATAGACTACCATTGAAGGAAGGATGCAGACCTGTCAAGCAAGCCAATAGGAGATTTTAACCTGAGGTGGTGTCAAAGATAAAGGAAGAGGTCGACAGATTGCTTAAAGCCAAGTTCATTAGAACGACCAGGTATGTTGAATGGATATATAATATAGTTCATGTAATTAAGAAAAATGACAAGTTAAGAGTATGCGTAGACTTTAGGAATTTAAATGCTGTAACTCCTAAAGATGAATATCTTATGCCCATTGTGGACATGTTAGTTGATGCCGTATCTGGGCATGAAATGTTAAGTTTTATGGATGACCATGCAGGTTATAATCAAATCTTTATAGCTAAGGAGGATGTGTCGAAAACTGCCTTCAAATGTCCAAGAGCCATTGAGA
Organism: Ormosia emarginata; assembly: GCA_029884605.1. Classification (NCBI taxonomy): domain Eukaryota; kingdom Viridiplantae; phylum Streptophyta; class Magnoliopsida; order Fabales; family Fabaceae; genus Ormosia; species Ormosia emarginata. Next base: position 7,207,946 of record JAQQTP010000038.1, on the reverse strand, counting down.
CATATGAATGGGTAGTCATGCATTTCAGTTTAAAGAATGCAAGGGCCACCTATCAAAGAGCAATGAACATTATCTTCCATGATGTCATTGGAAAGTTCATGGAAGTGTACATTAACGATGTAATTATCAAGTCTGAAACAAAGGAAAGTCATTTGACAAACTTGAGGTAGACATTTGACAGAATGAGAAAGCATAGCCTCAAGATGAATCCGGAGAAATGTGGTTTTGGAGTGTCGGCTACTAAATTTTTGGGTTTCTTAGTTCATAAGAAAGGTATTGAAGTGGACAAGAATAAAGCCAAGGCAGTTCTGGAAGCCGCACCGCCGACGAATAAGAAGGAACTACAATCTTTCTTGGGGAAGGTGAATTTTCTGAGAAGATTCATATCCAATTTGTCAGGAAGAACCAGAGTCTTTGCTTCATTGGTTAAATTGAAGGTTGAACAAGACTTTGTGTGGGAGCCTTGCCAACAAGATGCCTTTGACTAGATAAAACAATCCTTGACAAATCTACCGGTCATGATGCCTCCAGTGCCTCATAGACCGTTGAAGTTGTACATATCAGCGTCGGATGAAATCATAGGGAGTATGCTGGCTCAAGAAGATGAAAATAACGTCGAAAGAGCCGTATATTATCTTAGTTGAGTTTTGAATGATGCTGAAAGGAGATATAGTGCAATAGAGAAACTTTCTTTAGCATTATATTTCTCATGTATTAAACTCAAGTTTTATATGATGTCTTATAATGTATTAGTTATGTCAAAGACTGATGTAATAAAATATATGTTGTTGAAACTAGCGCTAAATGGACGTATTGGTAAGTGGACCATTGTTTTGTCAGAATTCTCTTTACAATATGTTCCAATGAAAGCTGTCAACCTTGGCATTTATATTTTGATGGCTCAAGGCATCAAAATAAAGTTGGAGCAGGAATTATAATTGTTTCTCCTCAAGGTACTCCAACAAAGTTCATGTTTGAACTAAAGTATACATGCTCTAACAACGAGGCTGAATATGAAGTCTTAATTGTTGGGCTAAAAATACTAATAGAAATGAAAGCACGTAATGAGCATATTTTTGGGGATTCACAGTTAGTCATCAAACAACTTACCCGAGAATACAAATGTATCAGTTATAATCTAATCAAATATTGTATTATGGCAAGTAAGTTAATGAAATAATTTGACGAAGTTATTATCGAACACATCCCTAGAAATTTGAATGAAGAGGCTAATGAATTAGCACAGATAGCCTCTAGGTATAAAATTTCATCCAAGGTTCTAACAAATCTAATGGAAATTAGAGAACTTTTATATCCATTAGAAGGAAGAGATGTATTACAAAATGATATTTCAACAACTAATGACCAGAGACACCCAATATTAAGTTATTTGGAAAATTCAAGTCAAAACATAGATAGAAAGCTCAAGTACAAAGCGTCGAAATTTTTGGTATTAGGTGGAGCATTGTATAGAAAATTCGTTGATGGAAATTTAGAGGCTTGCTTGAGTGAAGCAGAGGCTTATATTGCCTTAGCAGAAGTCCACGAAGGAATTTGTGGAGCTCATCAGGTAGGTGACAAAATGAAATGGGTTCTTCGACGATAAAAGTATTATTGGCCTACGTTAGTTAGGGATTGTATAATATTTGCCAAGTCTTATGAAGAGTGTCAAAGACATGGCCATATACAAATTATTCCAGCTAGTGAGTTACATTCCATAGTCAAACATTTGCCTTTTAGAGGATGGGCTTTGGATTTAATAGGCCAAATTCATCCTACGTCGTCGAAGGGACATAAGTACATCTTAGTAGGAGTTAATTACTTTACCAAGTGGGCTGAGGCTATAGCTTTAAAAGATATAACTCAACAGGATGTGATTGACTTTATAGAAAATAATATAGTTTGTCGGTTTATAATACCACAAACTTTGACAACCGACCAAGGGATGGTGTTCACTAGGAGGAAAGTTTTCGAATATGCTAATTCGAGGAAAATTAAAATGCTTACGTCGACTCCATAATATGCTCAGGCAAATGGCTAAATAGAGGCCATGAACACAATAATCAAAAGTTTGATTAAGAAGCATATTAGTTGACAACCAAGAAATTGGTATAATACTTTTGACTAAATTCTATGGGCTTATAGAAATTCACCAAGAGAATCGACAGACACTTCACCATACAAGTAAGTTTATGGTCATGATGTAGTATTACCAGTCGAAATTAATCCTCAATCAGTTCATATTCAAAAATAAGATGAGTTACCAGTCGAACATTACTGGGACTTAATGTTTGATGAATTAATTGAATTAAGTGATAAAAGATTGATTGCTTTAGAAAACTTGATTTGACAGAAAAAAAGAATTGCTAAATTTTTTGACAGTCAAGTTAAGTATAAATCTTTCAAGGAAGATGATTTAGTTTGGAAAGTGATTTTGCCCATGGATAGGAGTTGTTGAGAATATGGAAAGTAGTTTCCAAAATGGGAAGGACCATTTAAAGTTACTCGAGTGTTTTCTAGAAATGCTTATGCACTTGTCGAAGTTAATTCTGGTTTAAGAATTAAGTCTATTAATGGCAAATATTTGAAGCCATATAGGCCGACAATGTATGAAGTAAAAATTGGCAAGGAATGATTAAAATAAATTTCATTCATATATTCATAAATTACAAGTTACATGAAAGTACTTGTGATATTACAACTTGCTTAAGTTGTTAGAATACTACAGAAAAAAATAGACCTATTCTAAATAAACTAGAAGCTTCTCCCTAGCTGAGGCATGTGTTTCGTTTGAGCTTGTGGGAACTAAGGAAGAGTAAGAAATAGACGGCCTTTGATTTGTCTTGGGCAAAATGATAGTTAGCCGTCTACTCCCTGATGAGTCATCTTTATCATAACAATCGTGCTTTAGAAACACAGGGCTGTTACGACGATTACCGAAGCTCATCAGGAATATTACGATGATTACTGAAGCTCAAGATGGGTATCACCATTAATATAGAGTCCTTCTTTCCATAATATGAAACCAAATCATTTTTCCCATGGAAAGAAGAAGAGATTATTGGATGACATGGTGAAAGTTGTTGAGAAATGAGAAAGAAGGGGTCTAATTGAACTCTTTTGTTCATAGTGTCCTAAAGGACATTATTTATAGGGGATTCTTACTGATAAAGTTATTATGCAATGTTTTGTAACTCATATTTTTATTAATTACGATAGTTATGTTGTGCAGTTACGAGATACAATGAAAAGAAATGGGTCAAAAGTGCATTTAAGAGTATAGAATTACGGAGCAATAATAAAAACATGTTGGAATTGATCAAAGGGAATGTTTATTAAGTATTGGCCTAGAAGGCCATACCAATCTTGTTGGATTACTAAGCCGACAATTAACTAAAAAAGGGAGGAGGAGATATATTCAACTTCATCTCAAAACTTACCAAGAATCTTCCAAAGATTGCTTGTCTGCAAAAGCTATGTCATACTCTGCTTCAAGGGAGCTTATCTTTGCCAGCACTATTTTGGCATCGACAACCCATTATTTGGTGTTGTTGATAATGCTTTGTCGTTTAGTAGCCCCTTGTTGCAAAGCAACATTAAGTTTTTGCTTCTGGAGATGAGTCTCTTCAAGCTTCTTCTCCAAATCTTCAATTTCTTTGTCAAGTTCTGCCTCTTTATTTTTTCCTATGACGAGATAGTCTTTTAATTTTGAAATCTAGTTCTTCATGTCGGTTAACTGCTTCAAGATCTTAGTTTTTTCTTGAATTTCTTTGTCATAAGCAGGAATGACTCGACGGATGATAGGCATCTTTGATGATAAGTTTTGGAGAAAGTCTTTGATGGTAGTAGGAAGAACTCAACTGTTTATTGGCAGTTGTTGACAAAGGGGTTCCAACTTGGTCACAATGGCCTTCATCCTATCCTGAAGAGGTTGATCAGAACTTAAATGTTCAAAGGAATAGGTGAAGGCGTTCTTCAGCTCAGCTAATAGTTCAGTGATGTGAAAGTCACTAGAATCTTGCCTTTGTTGTGTGGAAGAATGAGCTGACCGAGGAGAGCTTCTGTGACTACCTAACAACATAGATATTATTTCATCCAAATCAACCTCCATGTCTTCAATATTTTTTGGCCCTGCAGCAACTGAAGTTGTCGGAGAAGGTGAAGGTGGATTAATAGGCGCGACTTCAGCAATGAGAGTATCTATGTCAAGTTCTTTTGTGGAGATTTGGATGAGGATGCCTTTTTTAGCTTGAGAGGGATTCCCGACATCTGGAAGGATTTGAGCTTCTTTCTCCAAGTTCGTAGCAACTTGAATTTTTGTCGGAAGAGGCAGAGAGATAACAGGCATTGCCGAAGTTGGAGAAGTAGGAATCTCTAAAAAAGAATCCTCATTACTTTGTCTGACAGGACTATCGAGTGCAGCTGGAGTTATTGATTTCTATAGACAAATAAGGGAAATGTTAGAACAAATAAAATCATGAAAATTATAGTTAAAATTCAAAGTATTTTACCTCAGGAGGTTGTCGAATTTGTTCTTCAGTATTTAATTCGACATTGGACGCTGATGGATTTTCAGCAATTTGTTCAGCTTCTGGGTCCTGAAATGGAGGAAAAGATTAAACTATGAATGGGATCCAAGGTTTAAATGCTTGAAGAAGAAATTAAGTCGATTAAATTTACCTTGGATAAGAGTGAGGTGGTTTCTGTCTCAAATTCAGTAGTGGGTTTTAAGCTGGAACTTGAAGAATGAGTCTCCTTTTTTTTCTGCAAAATTAAAATGATTTGAGATTTTGCCAAGTGATAAAAGTGAAAGTAACAGAAGACATACCTTTAAAGGATTCTCAAAAGATGGGCTTGGAGACTCAATGATTTCGACAGAAAAGGCAGAAGTGGAATCACCAACCTATATTCGACACAAGGTTTAGTTTCGACGAGTTTATAGACTTAAATTTTGAAGTCTAGTCACGAAAGATACCTTAGGAGTTCTTGCTTTTGAAGGCTTAGCAGTAGCCTTGTGTTTAGCAGGACTTTTCGTCGAAGCTATTTTGGTTGTCTTGGCCTTTGGAGCTTTGGGGATGAAAGGATTCTGAGTTTTCTTGCCTCTTTTCTTTTTGGAGGAAGTTCCTTCTTTTCTTCTTCTTCTCCTTCTTGTGGCTGTTTATACTCTAGAGGCCTTTTTAATGGGGTTGCTATGAAAAGAATAATAATTAGAAGATAGGATAAGAGATCAACGACAGAATATAAAAAGAAGTATCTTAAGGTATTTTAGTGATGATTCGAGTATCCTTGGCAAATTGTTCATGCGACAAGGCAAATTGACGGGTAGAAGTAACTTCTGGAGTTCTTGTAAGAAAGATGTTACTCACAGAGTAAATCTTATCAAGAATAGGGAAGTTATCAGCCTTTGCAAATTTACCTGGGAATTCGTCGGCCAAACCGAAACGAGCACAAGGAAGAGACACTTTTTGGAAAAGGATCTTGAAAAGGTTCAAATTATGCCAAAGGATTTTTTATAGAAACCGCAATGAAGTTAGTGGAGCATTTTTCTTTGTGCATTTGTTTTAGTTTAGCCACGACTTTTTTGCAGTGTCAAACAATTGTGCCAAGATACCTGAAGTCCCACTTGATCTTGTAGTACTTTTCAAAAGCTCTAATATCTTGAATATGCATACCTTTGGTTCTTGTTGAAGGTTCTTGATCCTACGCAAGAATAAGGGTTTTAGTAATACGGCTTTGACAAACCTCAATATCAACATGGTAAGGACTATAATATTTAGTCCACCATTTGACAAAATCTTTAGTAACCCCTCTATAAGGTATGAATGCAGAAATCAAGAAATGATGCTTATATCTCTCATTCTTTATAGCCACATGAACAAGATTTGCCATGTAGGACAAACGGCCATTGATGAGGTGCTCTTTGGCTTTTGAAGAGAATGGTGTTAGAATGAATTGACAAAATCCTAGTTGTCTAGCTACCATGTTTGGTAGATGCAACTCTATGGATTTATCCGTTGAACCAGGGAGACCAGCAACTAGGATTTGCCGACAAAGAAAATTAGACCAGATAGAAATATTGTTGGCCTGAGTGGAAGGATCATTGGAAATTAGTGGTCGAGTAAACCACTCGAGACCAAGAGAACGGTCAGCGAATGACGCAAAATAGATGTCTTCAGTATTGAAAGAGAAGGAATGAAAAATGTTGAAGAAATACATAAAATTCTCCAAATTTTGTTTATGGATTTTTTCATGTTTAATATAGCAAAGTTTTGTGCCATAGGTGGTAGAAGAAATTGTCAGGGGCGAAGTGTCGACTAGATAATCTCCTAAGATGGCGTTTAGCCAGAGTTGAAGTAGCCATAATGGGCCACCAGCATTGGTTTTCTTAGTTTGAGACCAAATACTTTGAACAATTTTGCCAATGCCGAGGTAAAGATTGGCAAGGAAGAATTGACCAAGAGCCAAATTTTTACCTTCATGCAGAAGATTGGTAAGTTGAAGGTAAGATTTGGATACTTGAACTGACTTGGTGTATAAAGCATAGGCCGACAACCAGAGAAGAAGAAAAGCCACATGTTCTTCATCGGATACGGGACCTTTTTCTATAGAGTAGAAGCTGACGAAGTTTAAAAAAAAAAGTTGGGGCTTTTGAATAAACATCGATGGTATTTAGAGGTAGGAGGATAGAGGTTATGATTTCCCTATCTGGTCGAAGACTAGTCATAGCAGCTACATCGAATAGCGTAGGACCCATCATGCCATATGGAAAGTGAAAAGAATTGGTGGTTTTGTTCCAAAAGAAAAACGACGCTCCCAACATACAAGAATATATTTTTATGGGGTAATGTGAGAGTTGGATGCAGTCGAAGATACCTATGTTCTTCCATAAAGCTTCCTTAGAGGCTTGAACTCTATCAAGCTAATTAAGATACCTATTGATTTGGCCAAGAGGAGTTCTGAAAAGCCTCTTAGATTTACTAAAATAACTAATGGGAATGGAAGGAAGAGAAGCTAAGATAACTTCTTCCGGGGATTTTTACAAGGAAAAAAACTATGAATTTCTTTGGTAATAGAGTCTTTGGGCAAAATAGGACTCAAGAAAGTAGCCGAAGGATCTAAAGAAAGCGAAAAGTTTTCAATAGGAAAAATTACCTTAGAAAGATTCCACAACTCAGATTTCTCTAAGATTGGGTCTTGAACAACAGTGTGGTTGCCTAAGTCTATTGATGGTTCGTTAGGAGATTGAGAGCCAGAAGCCATTGAGGGGAGCAAGTTTTTGCAGAAAAGACACGCGAGGGTGAAGTTAAAGAAGATGAACAGTAAAGAAAGGAGTGAAAAAGAGGGATGATTTTGTGAATTCAAAGAGATGGTGAACAATGGAGAAGGAAGTGAAAAGATGCGTGATTTTTGCAAATTCAAAAAGTTGTTTCTTCTAGATAAGGGTAATTATAATCCCTATTTATTGGGAAACGACTATTTAATGTCTGAAGTAATAGTTTTTGTTGTGGCTTTTGAGAAATTTATGGAAGTTTTTTACTAGATTTTTAAATCAAATTGAAAATTCGAATACCTTGGAAGGTTGATAAGGTATTGGTGTCGAATTTAAAATTTATCTTTCTTCCAATAATGTCAAAAGAAAAATTTTGGGGGACATTTGCTGGGGGTAAAATTACAAACTATAGTTCAACGAAAATGTTATTTTTGACAGTCGGATGGTAACATTAAAGAAATTTTGCAAATGATGGATCACCGCAAGTGTTATATGTTGGAGGAAAAATTACAAGTTCTAAATTCGACGAAGACTTTTGACATCTGGATGATGACATTGAAAAGATGAATCACCACTATTAATAGTCAGGCGCTGGTTTTTGTCGAATAGTAGTTGCTCTCATAGTTGAGCAAAATGTTAGTGGGGGAAAAATGTGGCATAATTGCCATATACGTGTCTAATTTTTAGGAATCAGTTATTTTCATAGTTTGTCTATAAATGCTGAAGCTTACAATATAAAAAAAGGTTGGTTACTGGATATACAATCCTAATATCTCATTCGAGCAGATTAACGGATTTGACTCCAAGTATGCCTTCCATTTTCATTTCAAGCAATTTACTTTAATGCAATGTTCTTTTAAATTCCTTTATTTTAAGTCTAGTTCTTTAAATTCCTTTACACTTTCTGCACTTTTAAACTTCTATACTTTAAGTTTTTGCATTTTAACTTTTTGTGCTTTTAATCTTTCAGCATTTTACATTTCTTACATTTTACTTTCCTGCACATTAAATTTATGCACTTTAAATTCCTACCCTTTATATTCTGCATTTTACATTTTTTGCTTTGCAATTTTCTACTTTTCTGCAACATTTTAAAGCCTTTTATAAACTTTTACTTTTTCCATCTCACTTTTGCTATTTATCTTTAGTTTGTTTTCAAAACCTTTGTTCAAAACGAGATTACTACATAACTCTGAACCTACATTCGACTAATAAAATATATTTGTTTGTTGAAACTTGTCCTAACCAAATTTACCCATAAACACTTGGTCAAAGGATCAACCAAGTTTTCTCTTACTTTAAAAAATCCATGGAAATTATACTATCTTCAATTATTTGCCTCACAAAATTATGTCTCAATCTGATGTATCTACACTTTCCATTATACATCTTATTCTTTGCTTAAGCAATGGTAACCTGGTATTTAGAATGAAGAGAAACAAATGAAATTGGTCTCTTCCACAAAGGTATTCCAAACAATATAGTCCTAAGTCACTCTGCTTTAGATCCAGCCTTCTTTAATAAGGCTATAAACTCACTCTCCATACTAGATATGACAATACAAGTTTACTCGGAGGACTTCCATGCATAAGACTACACCTCTAGCTAGTGTAAAAACACAACCATTGGTTGATTTCAACTCATTTTAATGAAATCTGGTTAGCATTATTATATCCTTCCAACATAGGAGGATATCCACTAAAAGTCAAACCATATGATATAATTCCCTTCAAATAGTTTAGCACCCTTCTCAGTGCAACCCAATGATTATTACTTGGGTTATGTGAGTATCTATTGAGCCGCATTGTTTGGACTAGTGCAGTTCATCAAAAACATTAAACTGCCAATGATTCTAGCATACTCAGACTGTGACACACTAATACCATTATTTTTTATTAGATGCAAGCTAGGATCATAAGGTGTGGATACATGTGTGCAATTATAGTGCTCAAATTTCTTCAAAATATTTCAATACAGTGCGATTGTGATAATGTGAATGCATTACCATTTCCATGCAACTTAATACCAATAATCAAATTAGCTTCACCCTTATCCTTCATGTTAAACTTAAAAGAAATAAACTTTTTTATTTGAATCACAAGGTCAATGTTAATGCGAAATATAAGCAAGTCATTGACGTATAAACAAAAAATCACACAATGTTATCATTAAATTTTCAATAAATGCATTTATAAACTTCATTTATAACATGTCCATTTGAAATCATCATATTGTCAAATTTATCATGTCATTATTTAGGAGCTTGTTTTAAACTATAAAGAGATTTAATTAGTTTGCATATGTTGTGCTCTTGACAAAGTACAATGCACCATTTAGGCTACTCCGTATGGATTTCTTCTTCAAGATCTCCATTTGGAAATGCAACTTTGACATCAATTTGATGTGCATAAGTTTATATATGGATGCAATGGAAAACAAAAACTCTAATAGATGCAATTCCAGTAATAGGAGCATATGTTTCAAAATAATCAATATTCTCCTTTTACTTATAGCCCTTAATTACCATCTAGCCTTATATTTATCCATGCTACCATCATGTTTTAACTTCTTCCTAAACAACCATTTACAACTAATTGGTATAATTTTAGGAGGCAAATCTACAAGTTCCCATGTGTGGTTTGACATAATTGACTCAACCTCACTATCAATATCCTTTTACCAAAAAGGAGCATCAAAAGAAGTATTGGCCTTTTATAAGGCACATGATCATCACTAATAGTGTAAAAATCATCACCAAAGCTAGTTTGTTTTCTAGTTCTCTTAGTCCTTCTCAATTATGCATCATCATTACAAGCATCATTTGCACATACTTCATGCATGTCATGTGTGATTTTTTTCCTCTATTTTTCATAGGAAACTCTAGTTCAAAGAAAGTTGCATTACAGGATTCAATAATAGAATTATGTTCAAGTACATCAATTTTAATAACAATGAATAAGTATTTGTAGACTCAAGATCACTGCCTAGATACTGGCTATAGATGTTGACGAGCCTGAGTACCTGTGGACTCGTGGTCGCAGCTGAGGTCCTGACTTCGAGATAAGACATTAGTCATGAAGAAACGCCAAATCACTGATATGCAAAGATATTCAATATACATTAGAAGTAATGATTACAAGGCATTATATGATTGTGTGGGTTACTTCGTGGTGGCGATTGTTCTCTTAGTCGTTGTCTTAAGGCCACACCTTATCTTGATCACGGATGTTATCCCGAGGTGAGCGTGGGCTAGGGTTGTCATTTCTTGCCAAAGAACATCTTCTCTGATAGGAAAGAGAAGGACTCTGGGGGCTATAGCTTCGTCTTCTATAATGACTCCTCATCTGGTTGTTTATGAACATATTGACCCAAATGGTCATCCCGAATGAGGGACTCAATGGCACCTCAGAGGTTAGTATAGTCCTTCGTGTTGTGATCGAGACCATCATGCCATTCACAATGCTTGGATGTGTCTCTCTATGCAAGCTTCTATAGGGGGGAGGCTTATGTACTCCCCGAAGCTCAATGTTCATGATTTCCTAGTAATCTGGGCCTGTGATGTGTTGAGGGGAGTATAATTGTTGTACTTCCACTTGAGAGGAGGCCTCGAATTCCTCCTATGTTGATTCGATTGCTCCCCGGACCTTGGTTTAACATCTTCTTTGTCAAGATGCTTTTTGGCTCAGAGAATGTCTTCGACATTGATATATTTCTCGGCGTGGGCTCAAAACTCATCCATGGTTTGGGCTCCTTCTTTGCCAATGAGAAAGAGAACTGTCCTAGACAAAGTCCTTCCCTAATGTAGAACAGCCTGAGTCTCTCAACTCAATCACACACATTTACGATTTCCTTATTGAACTAGGATATAAAGTCCTAGAGAGACTTTTCTTTTCCTTGCCTTATCTGAGAGAGATATGAAATGGATTTAGGCTGCACTTTGCTAACAGCAAAAATCTCGAGGACAAGTCTCCCCAATTATCCACGGACCTCCGAGGTAAGGTTGTGAACCATCTCAGGGCGACTTTATGTAAAGACAAGGAGAAAGCGTGATATATGAGAAAATCATCTCTTCCAACAAACAAGAGTGCATACACTTAAACGTCCACGTGTTCTTGAGGATCCGTAGTCCCATTGTAAGTTGTGATATTGGCAGGACACTTGAAACGCTTCGAGATCTCATAGGCCATTAGTTTGTCAGAGAAGGGTTGGTTTTGCGACACTGTGTCCCTTACTACGTGTGCCTGCTCTCTTGTGTAGACATGTTCAGGATGATGGCTAGGATCCATGATCCTAGAGTTCTCTGGTTGATGGTCGTGTCAGTATTAATCTCTTCTGTTTTCATGGTTCCTCACTAGGGAACGATTCTCTGCTTCGTTGCCTTGGTTAGCAACTCTCTCCAGGTTATGGATTCTCTAATCTTAATAGTGAATCCTCTTATCCAAGAGTCTAACCAAGGAGAGCAGTTTTGCTCTGGACAGCTGCTAGTGATTAGTCATACCCTAATGAGACTAAACTTTATTTTTTGCTCGGTCACCCAAGCATTGCAGCACCGATACCTGCTACCCAATGTCCCTAGAAGGTGCTCTTTGAGGGCCAAGGCATTGCTTCACCAGAATCCTCAAGGAAGGAGGGGTGAGATTCTCTCCAGTGAAAGAATTCTCATGCTCGTCTTGTTTGGGATTCTGGCCGGGCTACGACCGATTCCAAGACTAGTTAACGAGCTATTGTATTTGACATCGGGTGATGATTCTAAGAAGGAAGGTTATGCACAGTGGAGGCGTGATTCTGGTTAGTTAATGTCTGTCTCCTTCTTGTGTTCACCATGGTGGTGGTAGTAGGGAGAGTTTTGAAGGTAGTATTGGGAATAGAAATTTATCTTTTTCCACAAATAACACCAATGTTCAGAACTGGGTTGTAAGGGTTACTTGGAGATGTAGGAGATGGTGGACTCCTCCGAGGTACAACAACTGCAGTAGTGGAGCGAGGGGGTGGGTACCTGCAAAAGGCACTCCGACGCTCAAGTCAGTAGCTATGCAAGGAGGATGATGTGTAATGAAATTAGGATATACCTTATCTCTCTTGATTACTGAATTTATATGAACGTTTTAGGGTATATGGTATCTGAGCATTCAGTATATGCAGAATACTACTACTTGGGATCCTGCCAACACGATCGTGGAGGACATGATTACAGAGACTGCTATCCATTTGTCCTTATTCGCCCACTTATATGAGATACGATCAAAATTTGTTCTTGTCATTATACCTGATGTGTGGGTTGCTACATGTTCACTGTATGTCTGGGTGCTAGCTTGGCGAGTCGGGTTGCTCTAGTTCTGTGGACCTGTAACCCAGTCTAGAACAATCCATTACATTCTAGAGAATCCTGGACAGTTAATCATTGTCACTTTTTATTATGGGTTCTCCATCAAACCATATTAATGCATCTATAGGACAAAATGATTGCATAACTTACAGTCCTCTTATTGATGAATATAAGAAGAAAGATCTTTAAATTTTATATGCTAACTTTGGAAGAAGGGAAAAAATCAAATATGAACTCTAGCTAATATGTCTAAATGGATATATCTTTATGGGCTGATGAAGTAGAGCTTGTACCCCGCATGGAAAAGAAATCAAGTTAATCAAAGTGATAACAAGTAGGCCATCTTAAAAACAATTGTACTTTAGAACTTTATGTAACCTCGTATGATGAGGATTTGTCCATCCTTCAAGATGACATATTGCATAGACCACAAATAGATGGAAACAAACTAAGAATTGAAAGGATTTCTAGGTAGCCCAAAAGCTAGAATTTAAATTTCTGTTTGAAAACCAATTTTTGATATTGTTCTTAGTTGTAACTCCAAATAAACTTCATTAGAGCAAAATTAAGAAATAAACCTTATCCCTCTCTTAACATTTTTCTTGCTATAACTAAACCTATCATACTAAAGTTTGAAACTTGACTCTCAGATTCATGTAAAAACCAAACCTCACAAATAAGATTTCCTAACTAACTAGTTTCAGATGATCATGAACAATCAAGAAGATAACTTTACCATTCCATGGTTCAAAAAGTCACATAAAGGCACACTTCAACATAAATAATAAAAGATAAATAGGCAATTGAAAAAGGAAGAAATTTTTGCACCTTTGAAGGATGATCATTCATGGGCACGCGTGTTGACATTGTTTGAGGGGTCACTACGTTGGAAATTTAGGGGAGAGCTTCATTTGTAGCTTGGAGATGAGAGAGTCTCTTACTGGTCATCTATTTGGTACCACGCAATGGGAATGATAGGTTTAACATTCTCTCTTCCAACTTACTTATAGAAGCTGCTTAGTAACTGCTATTATGATTTTATATGCTTGTCTTTGTCATTATAAGAAATTCGTTATTTAGCAAGGGATATTTCCGTCTTCAATCCCTCGCTAATTAGCAAGGGAATTTCGAGGAATTAGCGAGGAAAAATTTAGCTCACGCTAAATTCCGAAAACATATTCAAGGTGAAAAAATCTAGTGATTAGCAAATGATTTATGACGGAAAGTTTCCCCCACTAAAAAACTAGTGATTAGCGAGGGATTTGCAACAAAAAGTTTCTTGTAGTGTGTTATGTGTGCCTATAAGCTAATAATTTAGCGAGTAAATTATCTCATAAGAGTAATTAGAATAATTAATTAAAGTATGAGATAATTAAGAATAAATAGAGTTTTAGCTAAAATAATTATAAATAATATTATTTGTAATTATTATGAGATACATTAGTTTTTATTGAATAAAAGAGAATTAAATGAAAATAGATATTAAGCTAATTAGAGATTAATTAGTAAATTAGCTAATTAATTAAGTAAATAATTAGCTTCACTACTTGGAATATCTATTGATATTAATTGGTGATAGTAATATAATTAGATTAATAAAGGGATTATTTAGATATAATAATATTATTATTATTATATTCAAAGTAATTATCAGGAATTAGATCGATAAATTATATGCATGGTAAAGAACCAGTTAACTTCAATCTTATTAGTTTAAAGAATTTAGAGTCATAATGAAATTTTTTTTTGAAAAAGTAATAGACTCGTTAGTAGTTAGAGTTAGTGCACATGGATTATAGGGTTTACAATTCTAAATGAAATATTAAATGCACCTTAACGTGATTTAAGGTATGCATTGGCAAAAATAACAAATCCTAAAGGTGACTAATCTCTATCTAAAACTACTCAATACTCACTATTGTGACGGAATCATGACGAACATAGCGATTAAAACAAAAATTATAGAGTCGCCACCAATTTTTTTTTTAAATTAAGAAATATTAGAAAAAAAAACATAACAAAAATTGTCTACATTACAAAGTCCGGATTCCAGAATCTAATTATGCATAGGGAAGGATGAATACATAACCCCATAACACCCTTGATATATCCATTTTAAAATGGTTACTCTAAATTAATTGGGCAATTTATTAATAATCATCATATATTTATTTTACCTCTTTTAAAAATAAAATAAAATAAAACAAAATAGAAGAAACTAAATTAAGAAAAATTAATTTTAGCTTGACTTGCACTCGTACATATCTCTTGGTGCAATGAAAAATTCAAAGCCATGCAATTCTTAAAAAATATTGTGAGTTGGTTGATTTTAATTTTTTATAAAAAAATCATATATTTTTTATAAAAAAAATTAATTTTTAAAATTTGAATTAACAAGCTGTCATGACTTACCTAATCTAAATAATTTTTGAAAGGATCAACAAGTTGTCACAATTCTTTTAATTTTCGGTGGAACATTTGATAGTCAATTAAAATACACACCAATAATACATAAACATGCCATGTAGCCCGAATTGATAGAAAAATAGGAACATATTTTATCCTAATCAATTTAATTCCCAAAAATTCAAAGTCACATGGTAACGAAAATGATGAATGTGATATCGCAAGGTAAAAAGTGCTTGTACGTGTGAGTTAATTATAGTAGTTCATGTTGAAGAATTAAAAAGAAAAAAAAGGCTTATGGTTGAAAAAATGGAAAAAAAAATTAACTGAGTCCAAGCAAACATCAAAATGAATTCAACATCATAATTATAACATCACTGGAATACCATAGGACATGACATCAACTTCACCAACATCTAATCTAATCAGAGGTGATTACCAAGCTAAGGAATCCCTGATGTAGAGATACTTAGCTAAGGTAAAAAAGTTCATGGAGAAATTTGATAACATTAAGGAAGAGCACGTCACTAGAGAACAGAACTCGAGAGCCAACATCCTATCAAAGCTTGCCAGCACCAAAAATCCATGCAATAATAGGTTTATGATCCAGGAAACATTACTTGCACCAAACATTGTTGCACCAAACATTGTGGACCCCGAGGTCCTCATGCTGGAAGAAAACGAAACATAGAACACTTTCGTCATTGCCTTTCTTTGAGATGGTACATTACTCGAGGATCAGAAAGAGGTCCAAAAACTAGTACTGATAATGGTATGGTACACCATTTTTTATAATCAATTATATCGCCAAGGATTCTTTTTCCCCCTCCTCAAGTGTCTCAGGCCAAAAAAAGTTGAGTATGTCTTGGCTGAAATCCATGAAGAAAGTTATGGCCACCACCTCAAAAGAAAGTCATTTGCACAGGAAGCATTAAGAGCTGGTTATTATTAGCCTAACATAGAAGCTGATAGCTTGCAACATGTTCAAAAGTGCGACAAGTGTCAATGGTTCTCTAACATTTATTCAACCCCACCAGAGAAACTATCTACGATGTTCGTACCCTAGCCTTTCTATCGGCAGGGAATGAACATCCTAGGTTCATTCCCTCAAGCCCTTGGATAGGTTAAATACTTAGTAGTAGTTATGGACAATTTTACTAAGTGGATAGGGACAAAACCATTGTCTATCATCACGCATACAAAATTTCACTTACAGAAACATAATCAGTAGATTTGGAGTCACGGAGTCTATTGTCACGTACAACAGCTATTGTCACGTATTAATTTTACAACAGCTTTATAAATTTTTAAGAAAGTTTTAACGTATTAATTATCCACATAATTACCTTATTAATAATGTCCAGGTTGTAATTAAGTGATCTTAGCACCTATTTTAATCATTGGGATGAATTGGGCTTTAAAGCAATTTAATCATTAATTTTCAGATTTTAATGCATATTTACATTGGTTGAGTATTTTGGCCATAACTTGAGTTGTAGATCTCTGATTTTATGTTCTTTATAGGCTAGGAAAGATGAGAAAAAGATCTACAAGTTTTGTGAAATGTCAAATTGGAAGATTCGGGCATTTAAGTGGTCAAAAACAGCCTTGAATTTGGTCCAAATGGTGTCTTTATTTAATTTCTGGACATACCTTCACCATTTTGGGCATATCTCACTCATTTCAAGCCCAATTTAAGCATATGAGCACTCCTTGGAAAGCTTATTTCAAAGGCTATCTGATGGGATTAAGCTTAATTTGAAGTTGTGACAGAAATCCAGACTAAAGAGAAGGCAGAAAAGTGGAAATTAGGTGGAAGAATTATTAGCAAAAGTGGTTGAACCACTTTAATGATGGAGTTGGTGGTTGAACCACTTTAATGATGGAGTTGGTGGTTGAACATACTTTAATAATGGAGTTGGTGAACATGATGGAGTTGGTGGTTGAACCACTTTAATGATGGAGTTGGTGGACATAATGGAGAAGGTGGTTGAACCACTTTAATAATGGAGTAGGTGGAGGATGACAATATGTATTGTATTATAGGAGCTTTGCATTCATATATTTAAGGAGGGTGTTAGTCTTAGTTTGGGACTGGGCTTCTCCTTCTTTCCTCCTCTCCTCCACTCCTCCATTCCTTCCTTCCTTTAGTTTTTCTTCATAGTTTTTCATATTTCTTGTATCTTTTAATGATTTCTTTCATTGTAATGGAGAGCTAAGTTACTTCTAGTCAATTTGGGACTCTTGAAGAGATTGTGGTTTGGATTCTTGAGACCTTGGTTATGTAATGTATTTGATTTATATTTGAATTCTTCTTCTCTTCTTCTTCTTCTGTTTTCTTGATCTTGAATACATGAATGATGATTCTGTTCATGTTTGATCTGATTTGATCTTGATTTAAGATTAAGATTTGTGATGAAACTTAGAACTGATTGATCTAAACTAATTACATGACTGAAGATTGAGATTTGTGATGAAACTTAGAACTGATTGATCTAAACTAATCACATAATTGAAGAGGTTAGGTTACTGATTGGTGCCTAGGTTAATTGAATTTGATGCTTAAATTGACATATATCTACATGAATGGTGCGATTGCAGATTTGTGTTTATCACTTGTTAATTGAATTCTGGACGATTATCTGGTATGAATTCTGGGTCTGATGCTGAGATCTCGGTTAGATCCAAGTTAACCATTAAAATGTGTTTCAAGTGTTTGTTGAAAGGTTTATGATTGAATCCACCCAATCTCGAATAGATTTCTGAATTGACTGTTCTTCTAATTGTAATTTCTCTTTAAATCTCGTCACTGTGATCCTTTAACCATCAAAACCCCCATTTTCTAACTTAACTTAATCAAATTGCATTTACGATCCTTGAGGAGATAATCCGGTGTTGTTCACTATACTACAAGTTTAGGTAATAACTTCGGTTATAATTTTGACTGAGTTCGACGCTCGTTAAAATTCTGGCGCCGTTGCTGGGGACAACGTAAGTGTGATCTGATCATTTTAAGTTACCATACTAACTCTTTCTTTTTCCTTTTTCTTTCTCTACTCTTTTAACTTACTAACTTACTAACTTTTTAATTTCTGTCATTTATTTATGCCCACTAACATAGTAAAATAATATTTCTTCTCCTTTCCTTTTTCGCGAGCAAAAAAAAATCGGCTTCCTGATTCTCTCGTTTTCATCTTTTAAATTTACTTTCTGCACTTTATTTTTTGTATTTAATTTTCTGTATTTTATTTTCTGTAATTTAATTTTTCGTATTTACTTTTTGCACTTTATTTTATGCAATTTACTTTTTGTCTCTAACTTACTAATTTTTTTTAATTTATCACTTGCTAACTTTTTACTATTAATTTTTACTTGGTGGTTGGTTTCTACCACATCTTTGCTAATATTTAATGGTCTACCTCATACTGTCAACTTGTACATTATTTTTATCATTTATTTTAAGTTATTTATTTATGCTTAAACAATTAATTAGATTTATTTTTGTAGATTTTTAGAGTTGTCTAGTGTATTTTGCTTGTTTGTTAATTTTTGTGTTTTATGTGCTTTCCATGATGCATGACTAGGTCTAATCTTGATAACCTGCTTGATATTGATCCTGAAATTGATAGGACCTTGCATAGATTAATTAGAACTCGTAGGTTAAGTGCAAGTGTTGTTTCTGAACCTAATTCTGATCTTGAAATTGAACGTGAACCTGAGATACTTGAGATTGAACTTGAGATCTTGCGTAATTCTGAACCCATGGCTGATAATATGCAAAATAGGACCCTTAAGGAACTTACTGCTCCTGATGTTACTTATCAATCTTTGTGTATTCAATACCCTGATCTTAATGCTGATTTTGAATTGAAATCTGGATTGATACACTTGTTGCCCAAGTTTCATGGTCATGCAGGTGAAGACCCTCATAAACACCTAAAGGAGTTCCATGTTGTGTGCTCAACCATGAGACCACAAGGCATCCCTGAGGAACACATCAAGCTGAGGGCATTCCCTTTTTCACTTGCCGATGCAGCCAAGAATTGGCTGTTCTATCTTTCACCAGGTTCAGTTACAAGTTGGAATAACATGAAAATGTTGTTCTTGGACAGATTCTTTCCTGCCTCCAGAGTTGCTGCAATCAGGAAGGACATATGTGGCATTAGACAGATGTCAGGCGAGACTTTGCATGAGTATTGGGAGAGATTCAAGAAGTTGTGTTCGAGTTGTCCTCACCACCAAATTAGTGAACAACTCTTGATTCAATATTTCTATGAGGGCTTGCTACCAAATGACAGAAGCATGATAGATGCTGCCTCTGGAGGAGCCTTAGTAGACAAGACTCCTACTGCAGCAAGAGATCTGATAGTGAACATGGCAGCCAATACTCAACAATTCGGCTCACGGATCATTACCTCAACGAGAGGAGTTAATGAGGTTCAAGTGTCTCACATAGACCATCAGAGAATGGAACACAGATTGGATGAATTGACGACTTTGGTGAGACAAATAGCAGTGGGTTAGCAACCACCTATGTAGATGGTTGCTACTGTATATGGAATTTGTTCTTGTTCATCTCATCCTACTGATGCATGCCCATCACTTCAGGATGATAGATCTGTTTATCCAGATCAATGTGTTGCAACAACTAGTATTTTTCCTGGTAGACCCCAATATCAGCAGTCACAGCAGCAACCAAGATATGATCCATTTTCTAGTACTTATAACCCTGGTTGGAAGGACCATCCCAACCTGAGATACGGGAATTCTGGTCAGCAACAACAACTCCACCAACAGCAGCAACAACAATTTAGATACCAAGCTGCAGGTCCAAGCAACAAATACCAACCACTGCATTCAGACAAAGAACAACTCAGTGCAAAGAAATTCAAGCCACTCCAACCGAGTCATCATTCGAAGATTTGATGAAACAGATGGCCACAAATAACATTCAGTTTCAGCAGAATGTCACTGCCACCATTCAGAATTTACAGACTCAGATTGGGCAATTGGCAACTACTGTAAGTGAGCTGAAAAGTCAAGGGTCAAGCTAATTGCCTTCTCAAAGAGTCAATAACCCAAGAGGCAATGTAAGTGCCATTTCTTTGAGAAGTGGCAGAAAAGTTGATGGCCCTAGATCACCACAACAGAGTCACCAATGCAACAACTAGAGAGTGACCAGAAACAACAAGAAGTGGATAACTTAGTCCAGAAATCCGTGACACAGAAGAAAATTGTAGAGAATTCAGATGTGACTATTCCACTACCTTTTCCAAAAAGGGTCACACAGTCCAAGCAGACAATGCAAGCAGAAATGGAAAAAGAAGTCATAGAGACATTCAGAAAGGTAGAAATCAATATTCCCCTCCTGGATGCAATCAAGCAAATTCCTAAGTATGCCAAATTTCTCAAGGAGTTGTGCACTCATAAGAGAAGGTTGAAGGGAAATGAGAAGATTAGCATAGGTAGAAATGTTTCTGCAATAATTCTGCCAAGCATGCCACAGAAATGAAAAGATCCTGGAACTTTCACAATTCCTTGCACGATAGGCAACTCCAGATTTGAACATGCAATGCTAGATTTGGGTGCTTCAATCAATGTCATGCCTATGTCAGTTTATAAGTCCTTGAACATTGGCACTTTGCAACCCACTGGTATCATGATTCAGTTGGCGAATAGGACCACTACTCATCCAGCAAGAGTGCTGGAAGATGTGTTAGTTCGGGTGAATGAGTTAATTTTTCCAACGGACTTCTACGTCTTGGACATGGAAGATGAGTCTTCAGTAAACCATGCTCCATTGATTCTAGGCAGACCATTCCTCAAGACTGCCAAGACCAAGATAGATGTGCACGCTGGCACCCTTTCTATGAAGTTTGGCGATGATTTGGTACAGTTTAACATTTTTGATGCCATGAGACATCCCCTAGAGGAGCATTCTGTTTTCCATATTGATGTGATTGAGATGCTGGTTGATGATGTTTATGCTGATTTATATGCTAAATTCCCTGATATTGCTGACTTTCTAGATTCTGTTTCTTATGATACATGTGCTGCTTATGATGTTGAGCCATGTGTTGCATGTGCTGAGATTTATGCTGGTATGAGTGATGATGCAACTGCTAACTTGAATGATACCGCATGTGAAAATAGAAGTCAGAACTGTACTGAATTTAATGTTGCTGAATTAGTTGTTTCAAATAGCTTGCTGCCTTCCATTGTACAACCCCTATCCTTAGAGTTGAAGACTTTGCTAGACCATCTTAAATATGCATATTTAGGAGATGGTGAGAAGTTGCCAGTGATTGTTGCTAAGAATCTGCAACCTAAGCAAGAAGAAAAATTGCTACAGGTTTTGAGGCAAAATAAGCAAGCCATCGGATGGACACTTGCAGATCTTCCAGGTATTAGTCCCTCCACATGCATGCATAGGATTTTATTGGAGGAGGTTACAAAACCAGTAAGGCAACCCCAAAGGAGACTGAACCCCTTGATTCTAGATGTGGTGAAGAAGGAAGTGACCAAACTACTTCAAGCTGGCATTATTTATCCCATATCAGACAGTAAATGGGTAAGCCCCATGTAGGTTGTTCCCAAGAAATCTGGGGTCACAATAGTTGAGAATAAGAATAATGAACTTCTACCCACAAGAGTTCAGAACAGTTGGCGGGTTTGCATTGATTATAGGCGGCTTAACCAGGCTACCAGAAAAGATCATTTTCTGCTACCTTTCATTGATCGGATGTTGGAGAGGCTAGCTAGCAAGTCGCATTATTGTTTCCTGGATGGATATTCGGGCTATTTTCAGATTCATATAGCCCCAAAAAACCAAGAGAAGACTACTTTCACTTGTCTATTTGGCACATTTGCATACAGGAGGATGCCCTTTGGTCTGTGCAATGCTCCGGACACCTTTCAAAGGTGTATGGTAAGTATCTTTTTTGACTTTTTAGAGAATTGCATGGATGTATTTATGGATGATTTTACTGTCTATGGCTCTTCCTTTGATGCATGTCTGGATAGTCTGGCTCAGGTTTTACATAGATGCATTGAAACAAACCTTGTTCTGAATTTTGAGAAATGTCATTTCATGGTAGAACAAGGTATAGTTTTAGGACATGTAATATCTAGCAAGGGTATTGAGGTAGATCCTGCGAAAATAGATGTTATTTCATGCTTATCTTACCCCACATGTGTGCGGGAGGTTCACTCTTTCCTTGGTGATGCAGGTTTCTATAGGCGGTTCCTAAAGGATTTCAGCAAAATTGCCCTTCCACTATCCAACTTACTGCAAAAAGATGTAGAGTTCCACTTTGACCAGAAGTGTCAGGATGCCTTCAATCACCTGAAGCAAGCATTGACCAGTACACCTATCATTCAACCACCGGATTGGACACTCCCATTTGAGCTCATGTGTGATGCCTCTGATTATGCATTGGGAGCTGTCCTTGCACAGAGAGTTGACAAAGTACCTCATGTCATCTCCTATGCTTCGAGGACTTTAGATGCTGCACAAGCCAACTACACCACTATCGAAAAGGAACTTTTAGCAATTGTTTTCGCTTTAGATAAATTTTGCTCATATCTGCTTGGTTCTAGAGTGATTGTGTTTTCAGATAATGCAGCTTTGAAGTTTCTCCTGAAGAAGCTCGATGCAAAGCCCCGGTTGATTAGATGGATTTTGCTACTCCAAGAGTTTGATATTGAGATTCGTGATAAGAGTGGACCAGAGAACCTGGTGGCTGATCACCTAAGTCGAATTGTGAGAGAGGCGGATTCTCTTCTTATCCACGATGTTTTCCCTGATGAGCAGCTTTTCAAGCTGCAAGGTAACATCCCTTGGTTTGTAGACTTAGTTAATTTCTTGGTTGCTAGAGCACTACCTGCATATTTTACTAAGGCACAAATTGATAAACTAAAAAGTGAGTCAAAATATTATGTGTGGGATGACCCTTATTTATGGAGATTTTGTACTGACCAAGTCATTAGGAGATGTGCACCTGATAATGAGTTTCATTCTATTCTTAACTTTTGTCATACACTTTCATGTAGCGGCCATTTTGGACCCCAACAGACTGCTAGGAAAATTTTGGACTCTGGATTATATTGGCCCACTCTATTTCATGATGCCTATATATTTTGTAAATCTTGTGAACAAAGCCAAAGAATAGGAAATATTTCTCATAGGAATGAGATGCCCCAGCAACCTTTGTTGTTCTGTGAGATATTTGATGTATGGGGTATTGATTTTATGGGTCCTTTTCCTGTATCATTTAGTTTGCTTTACATTCTACTTGTTGTGGATTATGTATCTAAATGGGTGGAGGCTAAGGCCACTCGAACTGATGATTCTAAAGTTGTTGTAGATTTTGTTAGATCACAGATTTTCTGTAGGTTTGGTGTCCCGAGGGCCATCATTAGTGATCAGGGTTCATATTTTTGCAATCGGAGCATGGAAGCTTTGATGAAAAAGTATGAAGTCCTGCACAAGGTTTCTACACCTTACCACCCCCAAACCAATAGGCAAGCTGAAGTCTCTAACAGAGAAATCAAGCAAATCCTTCAAAAGACAGTCCAGTCAAACAGAAAGGACTGGAGCAAGAGGCTTGAGGATGCTTTATGGGCTTACCGAACTGCCTATAAGATACCGATTGGGATGTCTCCTTATCGGATTATTTTTGGAAAAGCATGCCATCTTCCGGTCAAAATTGAGCACCGTGCCTTTTGGGCAATGAAAAGATGTAACATGGATCTAGACCAAGCGGGCATAGAGAGAAAGTTACAATTGCAAGAATTGGAGGAGATTCAACTGGAGGCTTATGAGAGCTCCAAGATTTATTAAGAGAAGACCAAAGCCTTCCATGATAGAATGATTTTGAGAAAAGCATTTGAGATTGGTCAAAAAGTTCTCCTCTACAACTCCTGCCTCAGACTCATACCTGACAAATTAAGGTCTAGATCGGATGGACCATTTGTTGTTACTAAGGTTTTCCCTTCTGGTGCTGTGCAGGTTATTGGTCAAAATGCTACTAAAGCTTTCATTGTCAATGGACACCGTCTTAAACCGTATCATGAACTTCCAGAGAATGCAGAAGTGGAGGAAATGAACCTTCTAAATCTGCATTATGAATAACACAAGAGAATCACAATGTCAGGCTGAAGACATTAAACCAAGCGCTCATTGGGAGGTAACCTAACCAGATCTGCCTTCATGTTACAATTTGAGGATGGTTTCTGCAAACTGAGAAGATAAAAATATACTTCACTTTGAATGACTGAGTAAGGAGTCAGTAGGTTATACCTTATTGACTCTTGAGACGCATTCTTGTGACCTAGTACATCATGAACTTCTTAATTGTGGAATCTGTTCAGAGATGAACATAAGTGTTACAGTCTTGGGAATCTGACTTTAAAAGACCCTCATTTTCATCTTTTAGTTGTTTTTGTTATTTTTGTTTTAAATGCTACTCAGGTGTTGGGATTTTTCAAGGTCTGATGTGGCATTGACTGTGTGTTTCTTTTTTGCTTGGCGTTGACTCACTCCTCATCAGGTTGTGTTGCTCTTTTCTTTACTCTTATTTATCTCTCTTTCACATTGAGGACAATGTTTATATTAAGTGTGAGGGAGTGATAATGTACTTTGTTACTTTGTAAAAAAAAAAAATTGCACAACTGATGAACACTTGAGTAATGCTGGAAATTGAGCTGGAATTGTGTGTTAATTGCTTGATTTATTATGAGCTAATAGAAATATGTTTGACAGGGGAATTCATTGATCATGAGACTATTTTATGTGAAGCAATCTTGTTCAATTAAGAAAAGTGAAATTCAACATCTTTGTTGGAAATTAGCCATGTCTGCTTGTTTCTGTTTTCTTTATCAACTTAACCAGAAAGTGAGTTTTGAGCTTTACTGATTCTATTTCCTTCTGGAGTGAATTTTCTCTTGATTGATGTGTGCTAGAACTTGCTTTGATACCTTGTTGAAACTTTAATGATTCACATACATACTTGAATATGATTGAGGCAATTAGGCTTTATTCTTTCTTGACTTTCAGAGTTGTATTGATAAATTTAGCATCTTAGTTGCCCCATTTGAGCCTGAATTTGATTTCTTTGAATATCCAATTGAATAATCAGGTTGAATTCTTTGGAGCATCGGATGTGTTGATCAGAAGTCTTGAAAGTTGTTGTTTTATCTTCAAGGGTATATATATATATATATATATATATATTAAAAAAAATTAAAAAAAATTAAAAAAAATTTAAAAAAAGAGAGAAAAGAATTATTGGTGAAGAATAATGAAAATATTGGGTTGAAATTGAAAATTGTTTAAATCCTTGAGCATCATGGGTTATCTTTTCGACCTGATTCTGCTTTGTATTGATAGTTCTTTACCTTATTCACCATTTTTCCTATCTCTCGTTGTTACCCTTGGCCCTGTTACAACCAGATGAAGTCCTTTTGATTCTTGCTATGTATGTGAACTTGAAAGTGGAGATGAGATTGATTGGCAAGCCTATGGTTTTGCATTTTTCATGAGAAATTTGAGTGATCTCTTTGTCCTTAAACACTTGAGAGATGGAAAGTTGAGTGATCTCATATGTTTGGTGAAGAAAATAGTTGCAAGCTAGGCTAAAGCATCTTATTGTTTAAATTGTTGAATGATCCTGACTGATTGGATTTGATTGCTGAACTTGAACTTTTTAATTTTGAAATTCCCCTTGATTCATGTTTCTGGAAGTTAAGTTTGATCTTGCTGTTGATTCCTATTCTTTGCTTGAGGACAAGCAAAAATTCAAGTGTGGGGGTGTTGATAATTATGGTTTTTAACGTATTAATTATCCACATAATTACCTTATTAATAATGTCCAGGTTGTAATTAAGTGATCTTAGCACCTATTTTAATCATTGGGATGAATTGGGCTTTAAAGCAATTTAATCATTAATTTTCAGATTTTAATGCATATTTACATTGGTTGAGTATTTTGGCCATAACTTGAGTTGTAGATCTCTAATTTTTATGTTCTTTATAGGCTAGGAAAGATGAGAAAAAGATCTACAAGTTTTGTGAAATGTCAAATTCGAAGATTCGGGCATTTAGGTGGTCAAAAACAGCCTTGAATTTGGTCCAGCGGTGCTGTTACGAATTTCTGGACATACCTTCACCATTTTGGTCATATCTCACTCATTTCAAGCCTAATTTAAGCATATGAGCACTCCTTGGAAAGCTTATTTCAAAGGCTATCTGATGGGATTAAGCTTAATTTGAAGTTGTGACAAAAATCCAGACTAAATAGAAAGAAGAAAAGTAGAAATTAGGTGGAAGAATTATTAGCAAAAGTGGTTGAACCACTTTAATGATGGAGTTGGTGGTTGAACCACTTTAATGATGGAGTTGGTGGTTGAACATACTTTAATAATGGAGTTAGTGGACATGATGGAGTTGGTGGTTGAACATACTTTAATAATGGAGTTGGTGGACATGATGGAGTTGGTGGTTGAACCACTTTAATGATGGAGTTAGTGGACATAATGGAGAAGGTGGTTGAACCACTTTAATAATGGAGTAGGTGGAGGATGACAATAGGTATTATATTATAGGAGCTTTGCATTCATATATTTAAGGAGGGTGTTAGTCTTAGTTTGGGACTGGGCTTCTCCTCCTTTCCTCCTTTCCTCCACTCCTCCATTCCTTCCTTCCTTTAGTTTTTCTTTATAGTTTTTCATATTTCTTGTATCTTTTAATGATTTTTTTCATTGTAATGGAGAGCTAAGTTACTTCTAGTCAATTTGGGACTCTTGAAGAGATTGTGGTTTGGATTCTTGAGACCTTGGTTATGTAATGTATTTGATTTATATTTGAATTCTTCTTCTCTTCTTCTTCTTCTTCTTCTTCTGTTTTCTTGATCTTGAATACATGAATAGTGATTCTGTTCATGTTTAATTTGATTTGATATTGATTTAAGATTAAGATTTGTGATGAAACTTAGAACTGATTGATCTAAACTAATCACATGACTGAAGATTGAGATTTGTGATGAAACTTAGAACTGATTGATCTAAACTAATCATGTAATTGAAGATGTTAGGTTACTGATTGGTGCCTAGGTTAATTGAATTCGATGCTTAAATTGACATATATCTACATGAATGGTGCGATTGCAGATTTGTGTTTATCACTTGTCAATTGAATTCTGGATGATTGTCTAGTATGAATTCTGGGTCTGATGTTGAGATCTCGGTTAGATCCAAGTTAACCATTAAAATGTGTTTCAAGTGTTTGTTGAAAGGTTTATGATTAAATCCACCCAATCTCGGATAGATTTCTGAATTGACTGTTCTTCTAATTGTTATTTCTCTTTAAATCTTGTCACTGTGATCCTTCAACCTTCAAAACCCCCCTTTTCTAACTTAACTTAATCAAATTGCATTTACTATCCTTGAGGAGATAATCCGGTGTTGTTCACTATACTACAAGTTTAGGTAATAACTTCGGTTATAATTTTGACTGAGTTCGACGCTCGTCATGTGTTCTACCTTAATCAGCAATTGCTTTCCAATTAGTGACATGAAGAAAATTACTTTGGAGTAATTTCCATTTGGCTTTAAATATTAGCAGTTTTGTGTTTTAATTTACAATGTTGACAATTTTAAGTTCCTTATGGAATGGATAGATTAGAAGTGATGGGTTATTAATTTGTGTAACTGAGCCTAGAAGCTAATTTAACCTTTCCTTCATCTTGGGAAGGCAATCTGACCCCCTGCTCTCTTTCCGTTTGTAGTTTTAGTGCAGTCATGTGTGTGGGAGTAACTGTTGGGGCTTATATTCTTACCTTATTTGCTGTAAGTTTTTATCTGAGCACCCATTCCCCTTCTTTAATAGCTTTATTTAAGTTTCAAACATGGGATCTTAGTGGTCTTTCTAACTCTTGACAATAGATGAAGTATAGGCAACGTGTTCTTGGTTTGATACTTGTTTCTCCTCTACGTACAGAACCATCTTGGACCAAATGGTTTTACAACAAGGTTCTTTTTCTATGCCTAAATG
This sequence comes from Ormosia emarginata, assembly GCA_029884605.1. Classification (NCBI taxonomy): domain Eukaryota; kingdom Viridiplantae; phylum Streptophyta; class Magnoliopsida; order Fabales; family Fabaceae; genus Ormosia; species Ormosia emarginata. The sequence continues at coordinate 7,179,893 of JAQQTP010000038.1, read as the reverse complement.
ATTGTGTCTTCTTATACAAATAAATCTTATATTTTTCTTAAGATTTTGTAATATTTGCAGGTCATGTCAAATTTACTCTACATTTATGGCATGTGTGGGGTGGTAACGGAAATATTGCTGAAGCGGTACTTTAGCAAGGTATACTTATGCTTCCAAAAGCATTCCTTTTTCTACTTCCAGTATGTCAGGCTGAGTCATTTAATTTTATTTGTAGTTATAGGAAATTCGAGGTGGTACTTAGTTACCTATTTTGAAATTGAATGTTCATTGCCTAATGGAAGAGCAAAGTGTTACCAAGTGGCCTCAATACTCAAGAGGGGGGGTGAATTGAGTATGTAAAATATTTTCGTAAATCTTTCGCAAAACGTTTGATTGACAATTTTCGTTGAAGCTATTGGATGATTGAAGTGAATAGATAAACGAGATTGAATACTTTACTCACAAATAAACAACTTAAGATAGAAAGAATTCAAGCAAAGCAAAATATCGAACTCAACTCAAGCAAATATAATTAAAGCACAAAGTAAAGAAATAGAGTTGAGAAGAACAAACACAAGGATTTATCCTGGTTCAGCCACCCCTTGTGACCTACGTCCAGTCCTCAAGCAAACCACTCGAGATTTTCTACTAAACTTCAAGCTTGAACGGGTGCTTGAAAACTTTTACACAAAAGAGCACTCAACTCCTTGGGATGCCTCACCCTTGAGCTTGAGCCTCAAAGCAGGGATACCTCACCTTTTCCACTAGAGGGATACCTCACCCCCTTTACAACATTTGAAGGATGCCTCACCTTCAACAAGGGATACCTCACCCTTTACAATCTTTGAGAGATACCTCACTCTCTTTTTCTCTAGAGGGATACCTCACCCCCTTTACAAATAATCAAAGTGTTTACAAGATGAAACTCTCATAAGAGTAGATTACACAAATTGAAGCCCTATGATGCTCTTCAAGAATATCTCACAATATATACAAAAACAGAGCAAAAGTGATTTAAGGATGAATCTCGGATTATAGTGATTGAAAGATGTTTCTCAATTGTTGGTTAGCCACAAATGATGCCCCAAGATGAGTATTTATAAGTTTTTAGATCAATAGAGCCGTTGGGGGTTTTAATAGGCAACATTAAATGTACCAAATATAGCCGTTGGACACTGTCAGAACACTGGTAATCGATTACATGTTATTTGTAATCGATTACATGGCCGAATGAACGTGTTCTTGGCTTTCTGGGTTTGTGGTAATCGATTACATGACTTGTGTAATCGATTACACGCCCTCTGACTTTCTGGTAATCGATTACAATATTGATGTAATCAATTACACGGCCCTTTGAACGAGTTCTTCCCTTTCTGGGTTCTTGGTAATCGATTACATGGATGAGGTAATCGATTACAAGGCTTCTGTTTAGCTTGTAATCAATTACTGAACGTTGGTAATCGATTACACCATATTTTAAACTCATTTTTCAAGCCCAATTAAGTTTCCAAGCTATTTTTAACATAGAGGTACTTGGACTAAACAAGATTTATAAATGTTTACCATAATCCAAGATTGAAATCAACATTTCTTTGAAATATGAGCTTTGAAAACAAGTTGATTTATGAGATCTTTGAAAAACCATTTGAATATAATTGAGATACCTTGAGAGCATTTCACATTGATGTTCTAAGACCTATATCTAATATACCTCTTTTGATCTTGGTCTTCTTCTCTTGGTCTTGATCTTTTCTTTTGATCTTGAACTTTTCTTTTGATCTTGGTCTTTTCTTTTGATCTTGGTCTTCTTCTCTTGGCTTTGTTATCATCAAAAACTTATTTGATATGCTTCATGACATAAGCATTCACACAAAGATTAGTCTATGTTCTAATATTATTTAGAATTTTGGATACATTATGTGCATTTTTCTGTATTGTATGTATAATTGTTTAGCTAATTTGTGTTAATAAAAATAATGACCAACCCGATCACCCGAACCAAACCAATCCGTAGATGTTTGGTTTAGTTCGGTTTGGTTCGGATTTGGCTATCAAAAAACAAGAAAATCAAACTAAACCAAACTAATTGATTTTGATTGGTTCGGATTTATTTTTCCCCAAAACCCGAACCAAACCACCCACTTACACCCTACTTTATATATTGATTTGTTTGAATCACAATCACTCATAATTGACATAATGACTAAAAATGAAAGTATACATGATGAACATGAAAATCAACCATTGCGAACCATGCGTGAATATTTGCAACCACTTCGAAATTCTAGTCCATCATGTTTTATCTTTCCACTCAATGCTAACAATTTTAGATTTAACCCGGGTATGATTTCATTACTTCCTAATTTCCATGGTTTAGAATTTGAAAGCTTATATTTACATCTAAAAGAATTTGAAGAAGTATGTATCACTTTCAATGATCAAAATTGCACTGAAGAAATTGTTAATCTTAAATTGTTTCCTTTTTCTTTGAAAGATAAAGCAAAAACTTAGCTTAATGCTTTAAAATCAAGATCAATGGGCACATGACAAGAAATGCAAAGTGAGTTCTTAAAGAATTTTTTTCCAACATATAAAACTAATGCTTTGAAAAGAGAAATCCAAATTTTTTTCCAAAATTCAAATGAAGCATATTTTCAATGTTGGGAACGTTTTAAAGATTTGTTAAATTCTTACCCACATTATGGTTTTGAAAAATGGCATAGTATAAGCTTCTTTTATGAAGGGTGAACACCTGAAACCAAACAATTTGTGGAAACAATGTGCAATGGTGAGTTTCTTAATAAAGAACCTGAAGAAACTTTAGTACATTTATACCATTTGGCTGAGAATTCTCAATTTTAGCATGGTACTAATCCTTTTGAAAATTCAATTAGATCTAAGCTTGCAAGTAAAGGAAAATACCACCTTAGTAAAAAAGAAGATCCAAATGTTAGGGTCGCCAGTTTGGCTAAAAAGGCTGAAGCCATGGAATTAGGAAAAGTGAAAAAATCAAATCTGTGCATAATGAAGAAATTTGTGGCATTTGTGATGAATTAGGACATTCAATACATGAATGTCCTAAGATTCCTGTTTTTAAAGAAGTTGTACATGAGCAAGTACATGCAATGAATATTTATAAAAAGTCATTTACTTCTTCTTTTTCAGATTCATGCAATCCGAGATTGAGAAATCACTCGAACTTCAACTGGAGGAATAATAATCAAGCACTGTTTATGCAACCATTGCCTCCTCAAGAAGAACAAGACTCTCAAAATTCTCAAGGATATGCACTTTATGTCCCACCATATAGAAAAAACATTGAAGGAACACTGCATGCATTCATGGAAAAGCAAAAGACCATTAATAAACAAAACACTCAAACCATGATTGTCATAAAAGAAACTCTTTCTAAATTTGCTTTTGCACTCACCATTCACGAGAAAGGAAAATTTCCTTCTCAACCTTAACCGAATCCTAAGGGTCAGTACAGTCTAAACGAAGGTAGTTCAGAAAACTAACAAATAGATTAAGTCAAGTCAGTGATAACTCTTAGGAGTGGAGAAGTTGTTGAAAAACAAATTCCTGAACTTTGTGAGAGAGATGATGAATCAATCCTCCAAGATAAGGAAGGGGTTGGTAAGCTATCTGGCTTAAATGAGACCAAACTCTCGCTTCCACCCCCATTTCCTCAAGCATTAAACAATTCAAGGAAATTGAACCACCACACTGAAATTTTTAAAATTTTTAAACAATTGAAGGTCAATATTTCGTTGTTAGATGTTATCAAACAAGTTCCTTCTTATGCCAAATTTTTGAAGGACTTATACACTGTTAAAAGGAAATTAAATGTGAAAAAGAATGCATTTTTGGCTGAACAGGTAAGCTCAATTATTCAGAGCAATAATGTTTTGAAACATAAAGACCCTGGTTGTCCTACGGTTTCATGCATTATTGGAGAACATAAAATTGAATAAGCTTTACTTGATCTTGATGCTAGTGTTAATTTGTTTCCATATTCAATTTATCAACAACTTAACCTAGGTGAGTTAAAACTAACTTCTGTAACTCTTCTACTTACCGATAGATCAATTAAAATTTCAAAAAGAATAATGAAAGATGTGTTAGTACAAGTTGATAAATTCATATATCCTGTGGATTTTATTATCTTGGAAACTGAACCTGTGATTAATAATTGCAAATTAATTCCTATTATTTTAGGTCGCCCATTTTTAGCAACATTAAATACTTTGATAAATTACAGAAATAGAGTGATGAAGCTAACATTTAGGAATATAACACTGGAGCTTAATGTTTTCAACATGTGCTAGCAACCATAGGAAGTCTATGACGAAAAGGAGGAAGCTGACGGGATTGAGGCCATTGTAGATGATCGTATTCAAACAAGGAGTTCTTCTGACCCATTAGAAATTTGTTTAATTAATTCATTTAATTCAGGTACGCAAGTAGATGATGATATTTTTGAAATATGCTCTTTGCTTAATTGTACACAGGTAATGGAATACAATGGATGGAAGCATATATTCAAAGAGCTAAAACTCATGAATGATAATACCCATGAAGAAGTGCCCATACTGGAACTAAAGTCATTACTTGCTAGGTTGAAGTACATATTTTTGGGAGAAGAACAAAGCCTTCTAGTAGCAATTTCCTTGACCCTTACTGATGCGGATTAAAGGATGCAAGTCCAAGTACAGGTTGTCTCAAGTAAGAAATTTCTCAGGAGTCTGAGGTCGATCCACAGGGAATTGATGAAGAAAAATTATTTGAGGTAAGAGAAGGCTTTGTCACAACAATAAAGATAATAAAACTTGTTTACAATTAAATTAAAGAACTTGTTTGGACTAGGAGATCCACTTTTGAGGACAAGATTAATTCTTTTTATAACTCAATTGAAATCCACGCACAACGGAGGTTCTAATCAAAGAATAAAACATTCAAAGTCTATTTAGAATTATATACGTAGTTATGTTATGGTTCCTTTAATTATTTACCAACACCTACACTTGTAAATGGGTTCAAACATTCATTGTGCCAAACCACTTGTCTACAATGAATCAAGAACTCTAATTTACAAGGAGGGTTTCTAAATTGTTTGGAAACAAAATACAACATGTATAATAATCACTTGATAATATATCATTTAAGCACAAGAAGGAAATTAATCTAACCTTATTTTTATTACTAAAAGCTTCACCCCTTCACCCAAGTAAGATAAAGATTAGTTACCCATGAACAAGAAGAAAGAAAGAGAGAAGAAGAAGAAAATGATCATAACTTCTATTTATACCAAAAGAAAATTACAATAAGTAAATAACATAATAGCATGATCTTCCTCCCTAACCAAGATTCTTCAAATGATCTGCCTGTGGTCCCTTTTATAGAGGATTAGGGATACAAAATGACAATGGAATTGATTAATGAGTGAGTGGATGAGTGGATGGATGAGTAGAAAATGCCAAAGAACTTTTGTGAGTGAAAAATTATTGAAATTTCTTGTCTCCGAAATCATTCTATGATGAACTCATGGATAACGTCAGAACAAAGTAAAGTGATCTTTATAAAAGTTCTAAGAAGTTGTGTCAACTTTCCAATTCCACTAGAATCATCCAAACATTCGTCCTATAGCCCAAGATATGACCAAATTACTGCGGACTGCTTAAGCCCAGTTTCAACACCTCTGTTTTGACTTCCAGATCCAATATGACCTCCAAGCTGTCCAAATGAGCTCTTATGTTCTCCATGAAAGTTGTAGATATGAGTCTTAAATTTCAGATGCCAAATTTTCAGCCCATTTCAGTTCCTTCAACTCGAATTATACAATGATTACTGCACACTGTTTGGGTTCCTATCACAAAACTTGTGTTCTGACTTCCAAGCCTAATTAGCTTCACTAGATGTCCAATTTTTCTCTAGAGCTCTCATGAAAGTTGTAAAGCTTTCTCTTATCTTTCCTACAAGGTAAGATACATAATTATAAGACATCTAAAACTCAAGATATGACCGAAATACAGAAACAATATAAGACCAAAATAATGCTGAAAAAAATCAATTAAGTCCAATTTGAGTTCAAACTAACAAAACATAACCAGACTTAATCAATTAAGTACATGGAGAGTGTAAATGATTAAAAATAAGGTTTTATTAATGTATAAAATATATGATTATCACTTACTAAAGATCAAGAAGGTATGTTAATAGAAGTACTTAAAAGACATAAAAGTGCAATTAAATGGATATTAAAGGACATAAAATGCATTAATCCATTAATTTGTACTCATAGAATACGTTTAGAGAATAATGCTAAATCATCTCAACAACCTCAAAGAAGATTAAATTCACACATGAAAGAGGTAGTTAGAGCTAAAGTTCTTAAATTACTTGATGTTGAAATTATCTACCCTATCGCTGATAGCTAGTGGGTAAGTCCTACACAAGTTATGCCAAAGAAATTTGGAATAACAGTGGTTGAAAATTAAAAAAGGTGAATTAATACCTACGCGAGTCTCATCTAATTGGTGTATGTGTATTGATTTTAGAAAATTAAATGCAGCTACTAGGAAAGATCATTTCCCCTTACTATTTCTTGATCAAATTCTGGAAAGAGTAGCAGGACATCCCTACTACTATTTTCTTGATGGTTATTCGGGGTATAATCAAATACCAATTACATTAGATGATCAAGAAAAGACCACTTTTACGTGTCTCTTTGACACTTTTGCAGATAGAAGAATATCTTTTGGCCTTTGTAATGCTCCGATAACTTTCTAAAGATGCATGCTAAGTATTTTTAGTAACATGATTGAGCATTATTTAGAGATTTTCATGGATGACCTACCAGTTTTTGAAAATTCTTTTGAAAATTATCTTGATAATTTAGAAAAAGTTCTTAAAAAATGCGAAGAAAAATTATTTGTGTTGAACTGAGAAAAATGTCATTACATGGTTACCTCAGGAATTGTGTTAGGTCATGTGATATCTTCTCAAGGAATTGAAGTTGATAAGGCCAAAGTTGAATTAATTGCTTAATTTGTCTTCCCCAAAAACAGTCAGAGAAGTTTATTCCTTTTTATGACATGCAGGATTCTATAGAAGATTCATTAAGGACTTTAGTATCATATCTAGACCATTATGTAATCTTCTAATGAAAGATGCACCATTTGATTGGACTCAAGAATGTCAAAAATATTTTGAAAAATTAATTAGTCTTTTGACATTTGCTCCAATCATGTAATCCCCTGACTGATCTTTGCCTTTTGAGTTGATGTGTGATGCTAGTCATTTTGCTGTTAACGCTGTTTTAGGTCAAAGAAAGGAAGGCAAGCCTTATGTAATTTATTACGCAAGACGAACTTTGAATAATACACAAATGAAATAACCGTATCTAGACCATTATGTAATCTTCTAATGAAAGATGCATCAGTTGATTAGACTCAAGAATGTCAAAAATCTTTTGAAAAATTAATCAGTTTTTTGACATTTGCTCCAATCATGCAATCCCCTAACTGATCTTTGCCTTTTGAGTTGATGTGTGATGCTAGTCATTTTGCTGTTAACGCTGTTTTAGGTCAAAGAAAGGAAGGCAAGCCTTATATAATTTAGCAAGTTCGTCTTGCTACTGAGAAAGAACTACTTGTTGTAATTTTTGTATTGGACAAATTTTGAGCTTATTTGATTAGTTCATTTACTGTTGTTTTCACCAATCATGCTACTATTAAATATTTAATGTTTAAGTAGGATGGCAAACCTAGGTTGATACGGTGGATCTTATTACTTCAAGAATTCAACATCATAATAAAAGATAAGAAAAGAGCCAAAAATATTATTGCAAATCATTTGTCCAGACTTACAACAAACTCACATTTTGATAACACACCTATCAATGCCGAAAAGATATGAATTTTTTTTTTGTCAATTCAATGCCTTAGTTTGCTAATATAGTCAACTTTCTTGTAACAGGAAAGATACCGCCTCAATAAACGCATCAAGACAAAATGAATTTTTTGACTGAGGTGAAATTTTTTTATTGGGATGACCCATATTTGTTTAAATATTGTTCATATCAAATCTTTTGGAGATGTGTGCCTGACAGTGAGGTAGGTAGTTTCATTAAATTTTGTCACTCATAAGCATGTGGAAGTCACTTTTTTTCAAAGAAAATAGCTGCAAAAATCTTGCAGTGTGGATTTATTAGCCCACTCTATTTAAGGACAACTATACCTTTTGCAAAAGTTGTGAAAAATATAAAAAAAAAATTGGGTTCTATTTCCAAAAGAAACATGATACCTCTGAATCTTATCCTTATCATTGAAATTTTTTATTGTTGGGGAATTGATTTCATGAGTTTATTTCGATCCTTATTTGGATTTGTGTATATTTAAGTTGCAGTTGATTATGTCTCAAAATGAATTGAGACGATTCTATGTTGACATAATGATCATAAAATTGTTCTTAAATTTTTAAAAGAAAATATCTTGAGTCAATTTGAAATGCCTCGAGCTATCATCAGTGATGGGGGAACACATTTTTGCAATAAACCATTTGAATCCTTAATGAAGAAATATGGCATTATCCACAAATTTTCTACCTCTTATCACCCTCAGACAAGTGGACAAGTAGAATTAGCAAATTGGGATATTAAACATATTTTGAAAAAAATGGTTAACCCAAATCGTAACGATTGGTCCTTAAGACTAAAGATGCATTTTGGGCTTAGCGTACTACTTTCAAAACATCTTTAGGCATGTCACCTATCAGTTAATCTATGAAAGACCTTGTCACTTGCTTGTAGAACTAGAGCATAACGCATTTTGGACCATTAAAACTTTTAACCTAAACCTTGATGATGCTTGCAGGTTACGCAGATTACAAATAAATGAACTTGAGGAATTGAGAAATGATGCATATGAAAACTCAAAAATTTATAAAGTTAGAACAAAAGCTTTTCATGACAAATCAATTTTGAGAAAATCTTTTGAAATTGGTCAAAAAGTTCTGCTTTATAATTCTCGTTTTCATCTATTCCTTGGAAAATTAAGATTTAAGTGAACTGGTCCTTTTATTGTCAAACATGTGTATCCTTATAGGGCCATATACATTGAAAATCCTAAGAATGGTAATGTGTTTAAAGTCAATGGACAAAAACTCAAACCATTTCTTGAAATCAAGTTGCTGAGGTAGAATTCATTTCCCTTTCTAATCATTGTTATGAGAAGAATTTATTCTAATTTTGTTATTTTTTTTTTTGCAGTTCTTTGTGTTCCAAGTTAAGTGGTGGATAACGGTACTCTATGGCTCTTAAGTCGGTTTGTTTTCAATTTTTCATAATAAATGTATCCTTCTCCTTTAAAATGGATGTCATTCTCTCAAATTTAAGAAAATATTTTCCTTCTCTTCCTCAAAATGCTCTAACAAAAATCTATAAAGCTAGATATGAAAGATTGAGACTGTTAATGCACAAGGGTATACCGAAAGATGTATACTGGATAATCGAAGCAAAAGTCCGTCTAGCAGGTGAGTCTTCAATTTCATTTGACTCATACATGTCAAGTCTTGGTAGAAGTTCGTATTCTAAAAGGAGAAGAGTAAAAAGGTTACAAGTCTGTCAAAAATGTGCACGATGGAATTGTAATAAGCGAAGTCATTCTTTGGGAATGGTTTTCGTAAACTGAGAAGATAAAATATTTTTCATTAAGAATGGACTGAGTAAGGAGTCATTAGATGATATCTTGTTAACTCTTCAGACACATTCTTGTGGATTTGTGCATCGTGAACTTTTTAATTTGTGGAATCTCTTCAAGGACGAACAAAAATGTTACAATCTTAGGAATATGACTCTAAAAGACCCTATTTTCAAATTTATAAGAAAATTGGATGGGAAGCTTATCCTCGACTCATAGAAGGCGTTTAAGACGTTACTAAACGTAAAACCAGAGGAAGATGTGAGCCATAATCACAACAACATGTATATATTATCTTGTTCTTGTTCTTCTTAAAAAAAATTGAAGGGCGATCCGGAAGGAGTACCATGACTTTAATTAGTTGTGGAGCCCCAGCCTTTGGCTGACCCATCATTGACTTGGGTTTAGACTTTCACACTCTGGTTTTTAAATAAGGATAGTGTGTCATTGATAATTATGATTTTTAATGTATTAATTATCCACATAATTACCTTATTAATAATGTCTAGGTTGTAATTAAGTGATCTTAGCACCTATTTTAATCATTGAGATGAATTGGGCTTTAAAGCAATTTAATCATTAATTTTCGGATTTTAATGCATATTTACATTGGTTGAGTATTTTAGCCATAACTTGAGTTGTAGATCTCTGATTTTTATGTTCTTTATATGCTAGGAAAGATAAGAAAAAGATCTACAAGTTTTATGAAATGTCAAATTTGGAAGATTCGGGCATTTAAGTGGTGAAAAACAGCCTTGAAGTTGGTCCAGCGGTGCTGTTACGATTTTCTAGACATACCTTCACCATTTTGGGCATATCTCACTCATTTCAAGCCCAAATTAAGCATATGAGTACTCCTTGGAAAGCTTATTTCAAAGGCTATCTGATGGGATTAAGCTTAATTTGAAGTTGTGATAGAAATCCAGAATAAAGAGAAGGCAAAAAAGTGGAAATTAGGTGGAAGAATTATTAGCAAAAGTGGTTGAACCACTTTAATGATGGAGTTGGTGGTTGAACATACTTTAATAATAGAGTTGGTGGTTGAACCACTTTAATGATGGAGTTGGTGGACATGATGGAGTTGGTGGTTGAACATACTTTAATAATGGAGTTGGTGGTTGAACCACTTTAATGATGGAGTAGGTGGAGGATGACAATATGTATTGTATTATAGGAGCTTTGCATTCATATATTTAAGGAGGGTGTTAGTCTTAGTTTGGGACTGGGTTTCTCCTCCTTTCCTCCTCTCCTCCACTCCTTCACTCCTTCCTTCCTTCCTTCAGTTTTTCTTTATAGTTTTTCATATTTCTTGTATCTTTTAATGATTTCTTTCATTGTAATGGAGAGCTAAGTTACTTCTAGTCAATTTGGGACTCTTGAAGAGATTGTGGTTTGGATTCTTGAGACCTTGGTTATGTAATGTATTTGATTTATATTTGAATTCTTCTTCTCTTCTTCTTCTTCTTCTTCTTCTTCTTCTGTTTTCTTGATCTTGAATACATGAATGGTGATTCTGTTCATGTTTGATCTGATTTGATCTTGATTTAAGATTAAGATTTGTGATGAAACTTAGAACTGATTGATCTAAACTAATCACATGACTGAAGATTGAGATTTGTGATGAAACTTAGAACTGATTAATCTAAACTAATCACGTAATTGAAGAGGTTAGGTTACTGATTGGTGCCTAGGTTAATTGAATTCGATGCTTAAATTGACATATATCTACATGAATGGTGCGATTGCAGATTTGTGTTTATCACTTGTCAATTGAATTCTGGACGATTGCCTAGTATGAATTTTAGGTCTGATGCTGAGATCTCGGTTAGATCTAAGTTAACCATTAAAATGTGTTTCAAGTGTTTGTTGAAAGGTTTATGATTGAATCCACCCAATCTCGGATAGATTTCTGAATTTACTGTTCTTCTAATTGTTATTTCTCTTTAAATCTTGTCACTATGATCCTTGAACCATCAAAACCCCCCTTTTCTAACTTAACTTAATCAAATTGCATTTACGATCCTTGAGGAGACAATCCGGTGTTGTTCACTATACTACAAGTTTAGGTAATAACTTCGGTTATAATTTTGACTGAGTTCGACGATTGTCAAAATTCTGGCTCGTCAGAATATTATGTGTGGGAAGACCCTTATTTATGGAGATTTTGTACTGACCAAGTCATTAGGAGATGTGCACCTGATAATGTGTTTCATTCTATTCTTAGCTTTTGTCATACACTTTCATGTGGCGGCCATTTTGGACCCCAACGGACTGCTAGGAAAATTTTGGACTCTGGATTATATTGGCCCACTCTATTTCATGATGCCTATGTATTTTGTAAATTTTGTGAACAATGCCAAAGAACAGGAAATATTTCTCATAGGAATGAGATGCCCCAACAACCTTTGTTGTTCTGTGAGATATTTGATGTATGGGGTATTGATTTTATGGGTCCTTTTCCTGTATCATTTGGTTTTGTTTACATTCTACTTGCTGTGAATTATGTATCTAAATAGGTGGAGGCTATGGCCACTCAGACTGATGATTCTAAAGTTGTTGTAGATTTTGTTAGATCACAAATTTTCTGTAGGTTTGGAGTCCCGAGGGCCATCATTAGTGATCAAGGTTCACATTTTTGCAATCGGAGCATGGAAGCTTTGATGAAAAAGTATGGAGTCCTGCACAAGGTTTCTACACCTTACCACCCCAAAACCAATGGGCAAGTTGAAGTCTTTAACAGAGAAATCAAGCAGATCCTTCAAAAGACAGTCCAGTCAAACAGAAAGGATTGGAGCAAGAGGCTTAAGGATGCTTTATGGGCTTACCAAACTGCCTATAAGACACCGATTGGGATGTCTGCTTATCAGATTGTTTTTGAAAAAGCATGCCATCTTCCGGTCGAAATTGAGCACCGTGCCTTTTGGGCAGTGAAAAGATGTAACATGGATCTAGACCAAGCGGGCATAGAGAGAAAGTTACAATTGCAGGAATTGGAGGAGATTCGACTGGAGGCTTATGAGAGCTCCAAGATTTATAAAGAGAAGACCAAAGCCTTCCATGATAGAATGATTTTGAGAAAAACATTTGAGATTGGTCAAAAAGTTCTCCTCTACAACTCCCGCCTCAGACTCATACTTGGCAAATTAAGGTCTAGATGGGATGGACCATTTGTTGTTACTAAGGTTTTCCTTTCTGGTGCTGTGCAGGTTATTGGTCAGAATGCTATTAAAGCTTTCATTGTCAATGGACACCGTCTTAAATCGTATCATGACCTTCCAGAAAATGCAGAAGTGGAGGAAATGAACCTTCTCCATCCGCATTATGAATAACACAAGAGAATCACAATGTCAGGCTGAAGACATTAAACCAAGCGCTCATTGGGAGGCAACCCAACCAGATCTGCCTTCATGTTACAATTTGAGGATGGTTTCTGCAAACTGAGAAGATAAAAACATACTTCACTTTGAATGGCTGAGTAAGGAGTCAGTAGGTTATACCTTATTGACTCTTGAGACGCATTCTTGTGACCTGGTACATCATGAACTTCTTAATTGTGGAATCTCTTCAGAGATGAACATAAGTGTTACAGTCTTGGGAATCTGACTTTAAAAGACCCTCATTTTTCATCTTTTAGTTGTTTTTGTTATTTTTGTTTTAAATGCTACTCAGGTGTTGGGATTTTTCAAGGTCTGATGTGGCATTGACTGTGTGTTTCTTTTCTGCTTGGCGTTGACTCACTCCTCATCAGGTTGTGTTGCTCTTTTCTTTACTCTTATTTATCTCTCTTTCACATTGAGGACAATGTTTATATTAAGTGTGGGGGAGTGATAATGTACTCTGTTACTTTGTAAAAAAAAAATTGCACAACTGATGAACACTTGAGTAATGCTGGAAATTGAGCTGGAATTGTGTGTTAATTGCTTGATTTATTCTGAGCTAATAGAAATATGTTTGACAGGGGAATTCATTGATCATGAGACTATTTTATGTGAAGCAATCTTGTTCAATTAAGAAAAGTGAAATTCAACATCTTTGTTAGAAATTAGTCATGTCTGCTTGTTTCTGTTTTCTTTATCAACTTAACCAGAAAGTGAGTTTTGAGCTTTACTGATTCTATTTCCTTCTGGAGTGAATTTTCTCTTGATTGATGTGTGCTAGAACTTGCTTTGATACCTTGTTGAAACTTTAATGATTCACATACATACTTGAATATGATTGAGGCAATTAGGCTTTATTCTTTCTTGACTTTCAGAGTTGTATTGATAAATTTAGCTTCTTAGTTGCCCCATTTGAGCCTGAATTTGATTTCTTTGAATATCCAATTGAATAATCAGGTTGAATTCTTTGGAGCATCGGATGTGTTGATCAGAAGTCTTGAAAGTTGTTGTTTTATCTTCAAGGGTATATATATATATATATATATATATATATATAAAAAAAAAAAAAAAAATTTAAAAATTTAAAAAAAGAGAGAAAATAATTATTGGTGAAGAATAATGAAAATATTTGGTTGAAATTGAAAATTGTTTAAATCCTTGAGCATCATGAGTTATCTTTTCGACCTGATTCTGCTTTGTATTGATAGTTCTTTACCTTATTCACCATTTTTCCTATCTCTCGTTGTTACCCTTGGCCCTGTTACAACCAGATGAAGTCCTTTTGATTCTTGCTATGTATGTGAACTTGAAAGTGGAGATGAGATTGATTGGCAAGCCTATGGTTTTGCATTTTTCATGAGAAATTTGAGTGATCTCTTTGTCCTTAAACACTTGAGAGATGGAAAGTTAAGTGATCTCATATGTTTGGTGAAGAAAATAGTTGCAAGCTAGGCTAAAGCATCTTATTGTTTAAATTGTTGAATGATCCTGACTGATTGGATTTGATTGCTGAACTTGAACTTTTTAATTTTGAAATTCCCCTTGATTCATGTTTCTGGAAGTTAAGTTTGATCTTGCTGTTGATTCGTATTCTTTGCTTGAGGACAAGCAAAAATTCAAGTGTGGGGGTGTTAATAATTATGGTTTTTAACGTATTAATTATCCACATAATTACCTTATTAATAATGTCCAGGTTGTAATTAAGTGATCTTAGCACCTATTTTAATCATTGGGATGAATTGGGCTTTAAAGCAATTTAATCATTAATTTTCAGATTTTAATGCATATTTACATTGGTTTAGTATTTTGGCCATAACTTGAGTTGTAGATCTCTAATTTTTATGTTCTTTATAGGCTAGGAAAGATGAGAAAAAGATCTACAAGTTTTGTGAAATGTCAAATTGGAAGATTCGGGCATTTAGGTAGTCAAAAACAGCCTTGATGTTGGTCCAGCGGTGCTGTTACGAATTTCTGGACATACCTTCACCATTTTGGGCATATCTCACTCATTTCAAGCCCAAATTAAGCATATGAGCACTCCTTGAAAAGCTTATTTCAAAGGCTATCTGATGGGATTAAGCTTAATTTGAAGTTGTGACAGAAATCTAGACTAAAGAGAAGGCAGAAAAGTAGAAATTAGGTGGAAGAATTATTAGCAAAAGTGGTTGAACCACTTTAATGATGGAGTTGGTGGTTGAACATACTTTAATAATAGAGTTGGTGGTTGAACCACTTTAATGATGGAGTTGGTGGTTGAACATACTTTAATAATGGAGTTGGTGGACATGATGGAGTTGGTGGTTGAACCACTTTAATGATGGAGTTGGTGGACATAATGGAGAAGGTGGTTGAACCACTTTAATAATAGAGTAGGTGGAGGATGACAATATATATTGTATTATAGGAGCTTTGCATTCATATATTTAAGGAGGGTGTTAGTCTTAGTTTGGGACTGGGTTTCTCCTCCTTTCCTCTTCTCCTCCACTCCTCCACTCCTTCCTTCCTTCAGTTTTTCTTCATAGTTTTTCATATTTCTTGTATCTTTTAATGATTTCTTTCATTGTAATGGAGAGCTAAGTTACTTCTAGTCAATTTGGGACTCTTGAAGAGATTGTGGTTTGGATTCTTGAGACCTTGGTTATGTAATGTATTTGATTTATATTTGAATTCTTCTTCTTTTCTTCTTCTTCTTCTGTTTTCTTGATCTTGAATACATGAATGGTGATTCTGTTCATGTTTGATCTGATTTGATCTTAATTTAAGATTAAAATTTGTGATGAAACTTAGAACTGATTGATCTAAACTAATCACATAACAGAAGATTGAGATTTGTGATGAAACTTAGAACTGATTGATCTAAACTAATCACGTAATTGAAGAGGTTAGGTTACTGATTGGTGCCTAGGTTAATTGAATTCGATGCTTAAATTGACATATATCTACATGAATGGTGCGATTGCAGATTTGTGTTTATCACTTGTCAATTGAATTCTGGACGATTGTCTAGTATGAATTCTGGGTCTGATGCTGAGATCTCGGTTAGATCCAAGTTAACCATTCAAATGTGTTTCAAGTGTTTGTTGAAAGGTTTATGATTGAATCCACCCAATCTCAGATAGATTTCTGAATTGACTGTTCTTCTAATTGTTATTTCTCTTTAAATCTTGTCACTGTGATCCTTGAACCATCAAAACCCCCCTTCTCTAACTTAACTTAATCAAATTGCATTTACGATCCTTGA
This sequence comes from Ormosia emarginata, assembly GCA_029884605.1. Lineage (NCBI taxonomy): Eukaryota > Viridiplantae > Streptophyta > Magnoliopsida > Fabales > Fabaceae > Ormosia > Ormosia emarginata. The sequence goes on along the minus strand of JAQQTP010000038.1, from coordinate 7,163,598 downwards.
GGAGACAATCTGGTGTTGTTCACTATACTACAAGTTTAGGTAATAACTTCGATTATAATTTTGACTGAGTTCGACGCTCGTCAGTCATGCGTTGTAGAGAACCATTCTTAATGTCCTAAAGTTTACCTTTTTGGCAAGCTGAGATGATGGATAGATAAAAGCACCCCGTGTTAGCATACTCGCGTGACAATGCAACTGAGATGGATCCTGTGATTTCATGCCATGGGCTCTCCAACGACCTCTCACTAGCTGTGGTCGTTGGTGGTGGCTATTAGATTTACACACTTTAATTAGTTATATCGTAACTCAATCCAAAATATCCCATAAGCGGGAGGGAGAATAATTCCAAGCTTGGCTAAGTTGTCTTGGTATTACTGCACTGGTGATACACCATATAAAGATATGCCACCTTGTATATAGCTTTTGAGTGAACGATCTCTTTGGTGAGGTCCTTTTGAGTGAACGTTTTTGGGGGCCAAGTTATGGAAAGAGTTTAGAGTTTGTAAACACAACAAGCACTCTTGGATGAATACTTGCTGTGAGGAACATTCGTGTAGTATATAGGGGAGATAGCATTGGGTTAATGGAGGTTGTATCACTCTCTGCACATCTAAGAGGCGGTCAAGTTTTAGGTATCATTCCTGAACCTTTAACCCAAAAGAACATCACTGTAAAGACAATTGGGCTGGAACTTAAAGTATCATTTATGCATGGACGAAGGAGAGCAATGCTTGAAAACTTGATGCATTCATTGCCTTACTGAGTGGTTTTGGTACTTTGGAAGAAGTTTTTCAAATTGTTTCTTAGGTCCAACTGAACATCCACCATAAACCTATAGGTTTGTTGAATGTTAATAATTTCTTTGATAATTTGTTATCTTTTCATGACCATGTTGTAGAACAAAACTTTATCACACCTTCGGTAAGACAACTTCTTATCTCTGCTTCCACTGTTGATGAGTTAATTGATAAATTATAAGCTTTTGTTTATGAACCTGATCTAGCAATAGCTCAGATAGATTGGTCAGGAGGAAGCAGTGAGGGAAGCAACTTGGAATACAAGTTTGATCTGACACTTCATTTGTAACTTTCCTTTACTTTTGGTTTTATTCATCGTACTTTGTTTCTATTTAAATATGTGTCAAGTTTCTCTTTTCAGTAATTGTTGCAACATGTAATATCTTCTATCCTTTACATATCTATATTTTTACATTACGGACAATACTGTGATCTGGTTCGGAGGGAAGGATAATTGACATTTACAAAAAAATTGAGAAGTATGATATGATTGTCAACAACTTACTAAACCAATTAAGGATGATAGAGTAATTAGTAAATTTTACTCTTGAGACACATCTAAATTGGAAAATCATGTTTATTGATATGATTGTCAGAAACCTACAAAACTAATTAAGGATGGCAGAATAAGGAGTAAACTTTACTCTTGAGGTGATTTTACTCTTGAGACGCATCTTAATTAGGGAAGTAACTATTTTGTGTAGAAGTAACAAATGGATTCATGGATCATAGCATAAATTATCTTTTTTTTTCTTAAAAATCACATGCTTGGATATGAATGTTGAATTGGTGGATTGAGAATGATAGAAATATGCCTTGGGAGATTTTGAGCCTATGGATGAATGAATTTAACATTTGAACCATGCTCTTCTTTCTTGTGTGATTTTCACTCATGGAATTATTACTCTAGAACTTGCTTTGATTCTTTTTTAGGCTACATTTTCACATGCATACATAAACATGATTGAGACATTTTTCTTGAAATAGCTACTTTAACCAAATAGCCAACCTTGCATACTTTCCTTTGCTTAACCCTTTTGAGCTTATTTGATCATTCCTTATTTCTAGCTCATTACGTGCCTTAAATGAAAAACCATGTTCTTACCCAACCTTAGGGAATAAGAGAATATTAGCTTTGTTATTGGATGAGTTCTTGAATAACTGTGGGGGTGCATGTGCAAAATGGTTGGTGAAAAAGGAAAGAGTGGTTAATTAAAAAAATGTATATTTATATCTAAAAAAAACAAATGTGTAACGAAGGACCAACAAGATAAAAAGGGAAGAGAAAAGCATATGTAAAGGGAATTTGTATTAGGTGGAGTTGGGATGAACTTTCTCGCTTATTAATTGAACTCAGCTATTATTCTCTTTGGTTTTTAACTCGTCATATCCATATTATATCTCTGCTTTACCTTGACCTAATTACAACCTTGAATAAAGTCCTCTTAATTTGTGTGTGCATGTGTTTTGATTAGTGGAGAAGTGGAAGATAAGCAAGCTTATGGCAGTATAATTTTTATAGGTTGAATTGAGTGAAATACCTACATTTTTAACGCTTGAGGGATTGAGGGTGAATCCTGTGAGGATTTATCATTTTTTATTCATTCTTTTCAACTGAAGTTTCTTTGCTTGTTGGTTTGAGATGTGAAGAAATATTACATCATTAATGTTTTGATCCCTTGAATCTTTGGTTGCTCTTCTTGAATATTATTAGAAATTGAGTCTTTTAGAGTTTTTAGCTTTTGAGTCTATGCCATTTTTCTTTGTTTCCTAGCTTCGGTCTTATGTGTTTTACCCAGGAGTGCAAAAAGCTAAGTGTGGGGGAATTTGATAATTATATATTTTATACATTAATGAACCCTTATTTTTAATTATTTACACTCTCCATGTACTTAATTGATTGAGCTTGGTCATATTTTGTAAGTTTGAGTTCAAATTAGGCTTAATTGATCTTTTCCAACATTATCGAGATTTTACACAGTTTCTGTATTTCGGCCATATCTTAAATTTTAGATATCTAAAAATTATGAATTTTATCTTAGAGGAAAGCTAAAAGAAAGTTCTACAACTTTGTTACAGAGCTCGAAGTCTTAATCAGACATCTAGTGGAGCTAATTGGGCCTGGAAGTTAGAAAATGGGTTCTATCACAAGAACTCGAGCAGTGTGCACTAATCAAGGCATAACTTGGGTTGTAGGAGTTGGATTGGGCTGAAACTAGTGGCATTAGAAAGCTAAGACAAAACCTTTCAACTCCTATGAAGACCACTTTTCCAAAAAAATGGCATTTTAATAGAGTTGGAATCGTGTGAAGATAGTTGAATTAGTTGGAACAAGTGGAGAGACAAGCATGATAATCATCCACCCACTCATTAATCATCCACTCACTCATTAAATAACTTCATTGTCATTTTCCATTAATCCACCCATTATCTACCCACTCATTAAATAACTCCATTGTCATTTTCCACTCATCCACCCATCATTGACCCACTCATTAATCATCCACCCACTCATTAGTCACCTTCCACTCATTAATCATCCTTTCACTCATTAAATAACTTCATTGTCATTTTGTACTCCTCAAGCTCTATAAAAGGGAGCATTGGTTGATCATATTGTGCATTTTGACTTAGAGATTAAGATCATGCTATTGTGTTATTTGTTTCTCTTGTTATAGTTTTCTTTTGTTCTAAATTGAAGTTATGTTCATCTTTTTCTTCGTATCTCTTTCTTTCTTCTTGTTCATGAGTAACTAATTTTCATTTTGCTTGGGTGAAAGGGTGAAGCATTTGGTAATAAATTAAGGTTAGATTAATTTCTTTCTTGTGCTTAAATGATGTATTATCAAGTGGTCATTATATGTATTGTATTTTGTTTCCAATCAATTTAGAAACCCTCCTTGTAAAGTGGAGATCTTGATTCATTGTAGATAAGAGGTTGGCACAAAGAATTCTTGAGCCCATTTGCAAGTGTTGGTGTTAGTGGATAATTAAAGGAACCATAATATAATTATATATATAATCTTAATTGAACTTTGAATATTGTATTTTTCGATTGGAATCTTCATTATGTGTGGATTTCAATTGAGTTATAAAAAAATCTTGTCTTTAATTTATTACCAAGAGTGGATCTCCTAATCCAAGCAAATCTTTTTTTATTTGTGAATAACTTTTATCACCTTGTTATTGTGAAAAATATTTTCCTTAACTCAAAGAATTTTTGTTCATCAATTCCCTGTGGATCGACATCGGACTCTTGAGAATTTATTACTTAAAACAACCTGTACTTGAGTTTGCATCTTTTAATTCGCATCACATTCCCCACTCCTCAACTAGGGAATCCCTCTTCAAGCTAACTTACGATTGTGAAGTCATGATCCCGGTCGAGATAGGTGAATCGAGCTAGCGAAGGAAAATTTTCTCTAAAGAAGTCAACTTGAACCTTATGTGCCAAAACTTACATCCATTAGTAGAGCATCATCACATCGCCCACATTCGTGAAGCTGCTGTCAAGCAAAGAACTACAACCTGGTATAATTCCAAAGTGATATAATGAAGATTTTGGGAATGCTTATGTCATAAAGATCATGAACGTTTTGATGATAATAAAGTCAAGCAAAAGACAAGTTCAAAGGAAGCATAAATGGTATAGTTTATGGGACTTAAGGTCTTTATGTAAGAAGTTCTAGATATCTCAAAATGTTTTATAATGCTTATTAAAAGAGGTTCTCTTGAACATTATTTTAGTTGGTGGGAAGTTTTTAAACAAATGATGTTTTAACCTTGGATCATGAAAATAAAGTTTGCGTCTTTGAAAAGTCCAAGTGTTCAAAGCTAGAAATGTTTACCAAGAGATTTTGGGCTAAAAAATAGGTTCTAGGATGATTGTAATATCATCCAATGACTTAGTAATCAATTAATAACTTTTTTGTAAGCAAGTAATCAATTACCAAGGCCTGGTAATCAATTACAGACATGTAGGAACCTATTTTTCAAAAGTCAGAAGCTTGGTAATTGATTACCATGACTTGGTAATCGATTACCACTTGCCTAGAAAGCCAAGAACACATTTTAAAAGCTTGGTAATCGATTACCATATGTTGGTAATCGATTACCACGAGCTTGAAACCAGCAACGACTAGTTTTAGAGCATTTAATGCATGGAGTAAATGCCCCCCAATGACTCTTTTTCTTATAATACTATAAATACAAGTTTTTGGGACATCTTTTACATACAACCAAAACATTCTGAAAAACATTTCTCAAGGCTTTAATCCATGAATCATTTAATTCAATCTTTATGCTTTATTTTTGACAAAAAAATTAAGATATCTTTGAGAGCTTCATAGGACTTCAATTTGTATTATCTACTATTGTGAGAGTTTTCTTTTCATCCATACTTTGATTATCTATAAAGAGGGTGAGGTATCCCTCAAAGAATTGTAAGGGTGAGGTATCCCTGATTGTTGAGGCTCAAGCACAAAGGGTGAGGTATCCCAAGGTATGAAGAGTGCTATAGTTTGTAAAGGTTGCAAGCACCTATTCAAGCTTTAAGTTATAGTGAAAAATTTTGAGTGATTACTTGAGGACCGGACGTAGGTCACAAGTGGTTAGTGGCTGAATCTAGATAAATATTGTGTTTGCTCTTCCAAACTCAAACTCCTTTATATTTGTGCTTTGATTTCATATGCTTGTTTGAATATTTTCTATCTTGGCTTGTTTATTTGTGAGTGAAGTTTTCTATCTTCTCTATCCATTCACCTCAAATCAATCAATAGCTTCAACAAAAATTGTTTTTCAAGTGTTTGTGAAAAGTTTGCAAAAAAGTTTTATAAACTCAATTCACCCTCCTCTTGAGTATTGAAGCCACTTGGTAATAAGTGTTATCAAAGCTAGACTCTTTTGTAAAGAGCTTAGCAGCTTTAAGAGAAGTGATGACTTTTTCAAATGATTTTTCATCGGAAGGATTTTCTATAAATAGACCTCATTTTTTCAATGGGGATGGTTATGCTTATTGGAAATAATTAATGAAATTTTTTATTGAAGCTATTGGTCTAGATGTGTGGGATGCTATTGAAAATGGTCATTTTGTTTCCACTCAGGTTGTTAATGGTGTAAGGACTAATACACCAAGAAGTGAATATACCGATGAAGATAAAAAAAATGTCCAATATAATTTGAGAGCCGAGAATATCATTGCCACAACTTTGGGGTATGATGAATTCTTTAGGATTTCAAATTGTAAGACTGCCCAAGAAATGTATGACACTTTACAAGTTACCCATGAGAGTACTAGTGAAGTGAAAAAGGTCAAGAATAAATAAATACTCTCACTCATGAGTATAAACTTTTTAGAATAAACCAAGGAGAAAGCATTCAAGAAATTCAAAAGAAGTTCACACATATTGTAAATCATCTTGCTTCATTGGGAAAGACATTTCTTAATGAAGATCTTATTAACAAAGTTTTGAAGTGTTTGAGCAAGAATTGACAACCCAAAGTGATAGCTATTGCAGAGTCAAGAAATCTTTCAACAATGACACTAGTCACTCTCTTTGAAAAGTTCCAGGTATATGAATTGAAACTAAATAGATTCAATCAAAATGAGAAGCATGACAAGAAAAAGAAGGGAATTGCACTCAAAGTCACTTCGTCCACAATTGATGATGATGATGAAGATGATGGAGATGACATGGAGAACATTGAGTTAAATGAGGAGAATCTTAGCCTCCTTGTAAGAAGGTTTGGAAAATCTCTCAAGAAGAAGGGAATTCAAAGAAAGTCACATTTCCCTCCAAAGAAGACTTATCATAAAGGGGAAAGAACTTCATCCACACTAACTTGCTACAAATGTGAAAAATTGGGGCACATGAAGATAAAGTATCTCATTTATCAAAAGAAGGTGGAGAAGTTTAAAAAGAGACCTTATAAGGAAAAAAAAGGAGGAGAGCCTACATTGCATGAGATGGTAATGACATGGATTCCACGGATAGCTCAAATAATGAGGAAGCTCATCTATGTCTTATGGCCAGAGGAGAAGAAGAAGAAAAAGAAGAAAATGACATTGAGGTAATTTCTTCTAACCTTGACTCTTCCCTTTCCTATAGCGAATTACAATATACTTTTGAAGAGTTTCATCATGAATCTATGGGGCTTACAAAATGAGTTTCTTCATCCAAGAAAACAATCTCCTTTTTGGAAAAAAAAAATTACTATTTTAAACAAAGAGATTGAAGAACTCAAAATTGAGAATGAGATTCTAGGACTAATTGATGCTAACTCTTCTTACATAACTTATTCTTCACATGAAAATGTATCTACATCTTCATCTTGCTCATCATGTAAAGCTTTTGAAAAAGAAATTGAGGATTTAAAAAATACTCTTTCAAAATTCACCTGTAGAAAAGATAACTTAAATATTTTGCTAGGGAAATAAATATGTGTTTTTCAAAAAGCCGAGTTAGGGTATAATCCCAAATATCAACAAAAGTTTTACAAAAATTTTTGTTTCCTCAAATACTTCAAGTAGTCCTTCCATTAAATGTTTTCATTGTGGGAAGAAAGAGCATAATGTTTCAACATGTAATGTGAAGAAGAATACCAACACCAAAATTGGAACTAGAATGGTTTGGGTCCTCAAGGGCACCATACCCAAAACTAATACACAAAGACCCAAGAAAATTTGAGTACCAAAAGTTAAAAACTAAATATGTGTTGTAGGTGTGCTTGAAGGCCAAGATCTCAAATTAGTATCTTAATAGTGGCTGCTCCAAGCACATGACTGGAGATGACTCCAAGTTTTTCTTCCTTATTCCCAAGAAACATGGGCATGTAACCTATGGAGATAATAACAAAGGGAAGATCATTAGAGTTAGCAAAGTTAATAAAATCATTTCCTCTTCTATTGATAATGTCTTACTTGTTGAAGGGCTTGAACATAACTTGCTTAGCATTAGTCAATTATATGATAAAGGAAATAGAGTTATATTTGATTCTAGTTATTATATAATTGAAGGAAAAGATGATAAATAAGTTAAATTTGTTGGTCATAGGATCAATAATATATATATGATTAGCCTTTATGTTATATCTTCAAATGATGCTAAATGTTTTATAAGCAAAGAAGATGGTTCATGGTTATGGATTAGAATGATTGCACACATTCACATGGATCACTTAAATAAGTTAGTCTCAAAAAAGCTAGTAATTGGACTATCCACGCTCAAATTTGAAAAAGATAAATTATGTTATGCATGTCAAAAGAGAAAATAAGTAAAGATCTCTTTTAAAGCTAAAAAAATTGTTTCAATTTCTAGACCTTTACAACTTTTGCACATGGATCTAGTTGGACCCTCTAGAACAATGAGCTTTGGTGGGAATTAATATGAATTAGTGATTGTGGATGATTTTTCTAGGTTTACATGGACATTATTTTTATCTCATAAAAATAATGTTTTTCAAGCCTTTAAGAAACTTGCCAAAGTTATCTAAAATGAAAAAGGTTTTTATATTGCATCCATAAGAAGTGATCATGGTAGTGAGTTTGAAAACTTTTGTGATGAACATAGCATTGAGCATAATTTTTCAGCCCCTAGAACTCCACAACAAAATGGAGTTGTAGAGAAGAAAAATAGATAATTAGAAGAAATGACAAAAATTATGCTCAATAAGGCTAACATTCCTAAGTATTTTTGGACGGATGCAGTAAGTATCGCTTGTTATGTAATGAATAAGGTCATAATCAGGTCAATTATAAAGAAAACTCCTTATGAGTTATACAAAGGAAGGAAGTCAAATGTTTCACACTTTAATATCTTTGGATGCAAATATTTTGTTTTAAACAATAAAAATGATAGCTTAGGGAAGTTTGATGCTAAATCTGATGAAGGTACATTTATTAGTTATTCTAATCATAGTAAAGCTTTTAGAATTTACAACAAAAGAATTATGACCATAAAAGAGTCCATTCATGTTGCTTTTGATGAAACTAACCCAAATAGACCGAGAAAGGATTTTGTTGATGATGTTGCAGAAATTTTGGCAAGAATACACTTGGAGAACAAGGAGAAAGAAGTCAAGAAGCAAGAGGAAAGTCAAGTATATCTCCCAAGACAAGAGGATTCATAAGTCATGGACCTACCCAAGGAGTGGAGGACTTCAAGATATCATCCTCTTAACAAGGTGATATGTGATGTATCAAAAGGAGTAATTACTAGAAACTCTCTTAGAAATGCATATAACCATATAGCTTTTACTTCACAAATTGAGCCTAAAGACCTAAATGGTGCCTTTGATGATGAACACTAGATCTTGGCCATGCAGGAGGAACTAAATCAATTTAAAAGAAATCAAGTTTGGGAATTAGTTCCAAGACCCAATAATCATTCTATAATTGACACCAAATAAGTCTTTAAAAACAAACTTGATGAAATTGGCCTAGTAATAAGAAATAAAGGTAAGTTAGTTGCAAAATGTTATAATCAAGAAGAAGGAATAAATTATGAAGAAAGTTATGCACTTGTAGCTAGATTAGAGGCCATTAAAATGCTACTTGTCCTTGCATGCATCATGGATTTCAAACTTTATCAAATAGATGTTAAAAGTGCTTTCTTAAATGGTTTTATATAAGAATAAGTGTATGTGCAACAACTCTTTGGTTTTGAAAGTCATGAACTGCTCAACTATGTTTTTAAGTTAAAAAAAGTCTTGTATGACTTAAAATAAGCTCCTAGAGCTTGGTATGAAAGGTTAACAAGTTTCTTTTAGAAAAAGATTTTTCTAGAGGAAAGGTTGACACAATACTATTCATCAAGCATAAAAAGCTTGACATACTCCTTGTACAAGTATATGTTGATGACATAATCTTTTGTGCTACTAATGAGTCTTTTTGTAAGGAATTTGCTAATACCATGCATAATGAGTTTGAAATATCAATGATAGGTGAACTCAACTTCTTCCTTGGACTCCAAATGAAGCAAACTAGGGATGTGACTTTCATTAGTAGGGGTGCACACGGTTTAGGTTGGGTCGGGTTTAGGGGAAATAAAAATCCAAACTAATTAGTTGAGGTCAGGTTAAGTTGGATCGGATTTGAAAATTTTTTCTCAGGCAACCCGAACCGAACCAACCCGATTATAATCGAGTTGGTTTGGGTTGCGTAGTCGAGTTGTTCAAAGAGACTCCTCCACTATCAACCAAGAAGATACCACTACTCAAGCCATTTTAGAATCAATCCATCAATGATTTAATCTAATATTTAAATCACAATATAAGTAAGCAAAATAAAACTCCAACAGTAGAAAATCAGACCACTGCAACCTCAAACCAAGATGTTCATGAGTTCAGAAGCAAAACAAAACAACAAATGAGACATGGCAAGTCACTCGAATTCTGTTTGCACAAGAGGAAAAAAAAAGAAAAAAAACTAGTTGATTAATTTGAACAGGGAACAAACTTAATCATACCACAAGCCAGAATTATCGCATAGTAACTTTCATCAAACAGGTAATGTGCATCAAAGAGTACATGTGATTATCTAAAAATTTTCTAACCCATTATATAATTTCAATCACAGTTTACAACCAAATCACTATATCTATTATGTAAACATGGAAATCTGAGGGAAAACACTGGAGAAATAAAAGTGAAATAAATAGTAAAATGAGTTACCCTGAATCCCCCTTCACTTGCCCAATCATGCACCACCGAACCAATAGCACACCACTTACATGCTGAAGCAAAAGCAGGCAGCTAGTCAGATTCGCACATGGCACTGAGCAATGACGCACGATGGCTAGTTGGCATAAGGTCAGATCTCCCCTGTCGCACGGCGAGGATACACCTCACCTCACCTATCAACCATATTCACGCCTTACCTCACTGAATCTCATAGTGACTGGTCAAATATCACTCATCGGCGTTATAGTGGGGACTAGGAAGGACAAACGAAGGTGGCAACTGGTAAGGAGGGGGGCTAGGGTTCAAGAACATGGAAGGAATTAGTAAATCAGAAACAAAGAGAAAGAAGAGCTTGACACTTAGGGTTAGAGGAAAGGAAGGATTTGGGAATGAGAAAGGAAAGTGGAAGGAGAGAAATTGATAAATTGAGAACGAGAAAGGCTGCAAAAACGAAGGTGATATTTAGGGGGCTACACAATATGATGTCATTTTTATTCAGGTTATCGGCTCATCGAGTCGGCTCATCGGGTTGGTTTACTAAACCCGTCACCCGAACCAATAAGAGGACGGGTTAATCGGGTTCAACCCAAACTGACCCGATTACTTGAACCAACCCAGATATTTTAAATCGGGTCAGTTCGATCGGGTTCTAGGGCATATGGCTACATTAATGGGCACCTCTTATTATTTGGACAAGGATGAAAGAGCTAAACCCGTAGAAATCACTAAATATAGAGGTATGATTAGTTCTCTCCTTTATCTTACTACTAGTAGGCCATATATAATGTTTAATGTGTGCATGTATGCTAGATATCAAGCTAATCCTAGATAATCACACTTAAGTGCAGTAAAAGGAATAATAAAATATCTTGTTGACACTTCACAAATGAGATTGTGGTACCCCAAAGATGCCTTTTGTAGCCTAATTGATTATTCCGATTTAGATTTTACTAGATGCAAAATAGATAGGAAGAGTACTATTGGGACATGTCACTTGCTTGGAAGCTCTTTAGTTTCTTAGCATGACAAGAAACAAAACAGTGTGACATTGTCTACAGCTGAAGCTGAGTATATAGCAGTTAGAAGTTGTTGTGTACAAATTCTTTGGATGAAGCAACAACTTCTAGATTATGGACTTCAGCTGATCACATCCCTATAAGATGTGATAACACTAGTGCAATCAATTTATCTAAAAATTTCATCTTGCACTATAGGACTAAGCATATTGAAATAAGGCATTACTTCATAAGAGATCATGTGCAAGAAGAAGATTATATGCTTAAGTTTATTGAAACTTCTAAATAACTTATTAATATCTTCACTAAACATTTGCCTAAAGAAACTTTCTTTTATATAAGAAGAGAACTAGGCATATTAGATCAATCATGTATTTAAAATTGATATTCCTACTACATAATTTTCCTGCTTTGATTATCTTTTGTATCCCATACTGACTTGAGTGTCGTAGGTTCCTCTAAATTTATTTTGTAAGTGCCCCTATCATGACTAAGTCCTCCAATTTGCTCAAGAAATTATCTGCAAAATGCTAAGTGAGTTTTTGAAAAAATTGGTGTAACTCACTTGGAATGGGTTGATCTTTGGAAAAGATGATGAAGATGCAAGAAAAATGGTTTTGGATCAAAACAAGTCCCTACAAGAAGGAAAGTTGGTTTGATAAGCTTTTGGAATTAGTTTAAAGAGTTTGAGGACTAGTCTTCTCCTATTTGAAGTGAGAAAACTATTTTTGGAAAACTGGTAATCAGTTACCTGAGCCTAGTAATCGATTACCAAGGCACTGCCTCGCAAAAAATTACAACTCAGAATGGTGATAATCGATACCACCACTTGGTGATCGATTACCAAGTTTCCAGATTGATGGTAATCGATTACCACTACTTGGTAATTGATTACCATGGGTTTTAAAGGGTCCTGAATGCGCCAAACAACCATTTCTCACGAAGATGCTCTCATTCTCTCTCTAGACCCATGCACCTCCACTCTCTAAACTCTCAATTTCTCTCATTTCTTTTCACCAAATCATCTTTCTCCACCACTAAATTGCTCAAAAACATTTTCTCTACAAAACCCCCAACCTTTTACTCACCAAAAACACCATAAATCACCCATAAATTCACCCAAATCGTTTGTCACTTTCTTTCTCTAAAACCCACACCCTAACTTTCAAATTTTTCTCAAGTGTTCATCTTTTCTACCTTTTCCTAACAACAATCCACCTTAAACACCTTCCTTTCATCCTTTTTTCCAATCTTTCACCTTTTTACTACCTATATGGTTGAATCTTCACGTAGGACCAAGAGGCCATGAATAGGGGTGGCTGCTGGAAAGGTTGCCCAAGCTCCACTGGCTACCATTCTGGGTTTTGACCTCTCCACTCACTTCAGCACCTCCAAGCAAGCAGAGATTTTTCACAAGAAATTTTAACTCTGGAAAATCATATAACTGAGGTACCTTATTACTGCCTTTTGCTCAAAGGAGCTGTTACAATACTTTAGATTATCGGAAAACCTTGATTTAATTAAGTTTGTGAGAATTATGAGAGACATATACCCATACCAAGTTAGGATTTTCCATGCAGACTTAAAATATGAGAATGTCTGTCTGGTCACAGAGGTGAAGAAAATTAAAATTGTTATTCCTCATGATGATTGGTATACAATCACTGGTTTGACTTTTGATGGTGTCAATTTTACTAGGTCAACTAAGGTGTGGGAAAGGATTATGATTATAAAACTGCTCTGAGCACCCTATTCAGAATTGGCTACAGGATCACTAAAAGGGTTATGGCCAGTGGACTGACAATGGATAACAGGGTATTGCTCTATATCTTGGTGAAAGCTTTGATAACAAGGGAAGGTAATTATTCCCAGGTTATGACAGATGACATGCTCACCCTATGGGCATTGAACACTAGAAGACAAATTAACTAGGGATACTATATAATTCAGCACATTCTGAAAGCTCAGAAGTAGAACTACCCCTACCCTATGCTGTGCTAATAATGAAGATTTTGGAGCTCTTGCATCTTCCTTTGGCTAGCGAAGTGGAGGACACTAGCACTGATGAACTCAAATCCATTTGTGGCCATACTTTGCAGTAGCTGAAAATGAAGAAAATAGATTATCAGTGGTATTATCTGCATCATGGGGTAGATGGGAACATGCCCTAAGGTGATAAGGAAGATGTTGAGGAAGAGGCACCGCTTGCTGCTTTAGCTGAGACTACCTTGGATCTTCTGCTCCAAGAAATGCGAAGCCCCTAGACTGCTATTGATACTTGAATAAACTGTCTAGAAGAGCGAGTGACCCACACCGATCAGGAGGTCGCTACCATATGAGCTATGTTGGAGAGTAGTCAGTTACGTCGAGTTAGGAAGGCTTCCACCTCGTCAGCTACACCTCCTCCACCTGTACAAGATGATGTAGCTGGGGATATTGATGATGATAATGATACAAAAGCTGACAGTGAGTAGATTGAATGAAGACCGGGTTTAGTCATGATAGTCCTTATCTTGTCATTTTTTTTACTAACCTTTAGAACTTGACATTATTTCTGCCTTTTGACTCTGATTATCATATGACTCTTATGTTTATAAGCTGATTATATATGTGATGTTGATTATTATTATTATTATTATTATTATTATTATTATTATTATTATTATTATTATTATTATTTTGCATGTTATTGGTTAATCTATTTTGATGAAGGTGATTATATACATATGCAAACTGATAATGATAAATACTTATGGTTACTCTGATATCTTTTTGATAATGTCAAAAAGGAGAGAGTATGGATTGTATGAGTAAAGGGGAGTTTCGCATGAAAATTTTTATGTCATTACTTAATATTGTTTTCCTGCTTGAACCTCATTCATGGCTTAAGGGGGGGAGTTGTGCTTTAAATCTCTGATATAAATATAAATATAAATGCTACTCTTTATCTATTTTGGTTTGTCATCATAAAAAAAAGGAGAATGTGAATGCTTATGTCATATAGATCATGAAGGTTTGATGATAACAAAGTCAAGCTAAAGACCCAGTCCAAAGGAAGCGTAAATGGTATAGTTTATCGGACTTAGGGTCTTATGTGAAAAGCATTCTAGATATCTTAAAATGTTTTTTAACGCTTATTGAAAAAGGTTCTCTTGAAAATTATTTTAGTTGGTGGGAAGTTTTTAAACAAATGATGTTTTAACCTTGGATCATGAAAATAAAATTTGCATCTTTGAAAAATCCAAGTGTTCAAAGTTAGAAATATTTACCAAACTATTTTAGGCTCAAAAATATGTTCTAGGAAGATTATAATCTCATCTAATGACTTAGTTATAAATTAACAATTTTTCTATAAGTTGGTAATCGATTACAAACATGCGGGAACCTATTTTTTCAAAAGTTAGAAGCTTAGTAATCGATTACCATGACTTGGTAATCGATTACCACTGCTCACAGAAGCTTGGTAATCAATTACCACTTGCCCAAAAAGCCAAGAACACATTTTAAAAGCTTGGTAATCAATTACCATATGTTGGTAATTGAATACCATAAGCTTGAAACTAACAACAACTAGTTCCAGAGCATTTAATGCATGGAGTAAATGCCCCTTAACGACTCTTTTTCTTAGAATACTATAAATACAATTTTTTGGGACATCTTTTACGTACAACTAACATTCTGAAAATCATTTCTCAGGGTTTTAAACTGTGAATAATTTCATTCAATCTTTGTGCTATGTTTTTGTAAAAAAATTGAGATATCTTTGAGAGCTTCGTAGGACTTCAATTTGTATTATTTGCTCTTGTAAGAGTTTCATTTTCATCTATACTTTGATTCTATGTAAAGAGGGTGAGGCATCCCTCAAAGAATTGTAAGGGTGAGGTATCCCTGATTGTTGAGGCTCAAGCACAAAGGTTGAGGTATCACAATGTGTGAAGAGTGCTCTAGTTTATAAAGGTTACAAGCACCTGTTCAAGTTTGAAGTTATAGTTAAAAATCTCAAGTGATTACTTGAGGACTGAAAGTAGGCCACAAGTGGTTGGTGACTGAACAAGAATAAATACTGTGTTTGCTCTTCTAAACTCAAATTCTTTTATATTTGTGCTTCAGTTTCATATGCTTACTTGAATACTTTTTATCTTGGCTTGTTTATTTGTGAGTGAAGTTTTCTATCTTCTATATCCATTCACCTCAAATCAATCAATAGCTTCAACGAAAATTATTTTTCAAGTGTTTGTGAAAAGTTTGAAAAAAGTTTATATAAAATATATTCACCCCCTCTTAAGTATTGAAGCCACTTGGTAACAAGTTTGTGCCTAACGACCTTGTTTTATGCAAAGCGGATATTAGAGGCAAGAATGCAAAGGATGGAAAGCTAGCTCCAAACTAGGAAGGTGTATACCGGATCACTTCCAAAATAAATATAGGAGCCTATACCTTGAAAACCCTTACTGGTAAAAGTACCAAGAACTTCTGGGATGTTGATAAATTTAGGAAATATTATGGTTGATGAATTTTATCTTTACATATATTTTTATTTTTATCAAGTAAGAGACGTATGACGAGCGCCGAACTCAGTCAAAATTATAACCGAAGTTATTAACTAAGTTTGCAGTATAGTGAACAACACCGGATCGTCTCCTCAAGGATCGTAAATGCAATTTTATCAAATTAAGTTAAGTTAGAAAGGGGGGTTTTGATTGTTCAAGGATTACAATGACAAGATCTGAAGAAAAATAACAATTAAAAGAACAGTCAATTCAGAAATCTATCCGAGATTGGGTGGATTCAATCATAGATCTTTCAACAAACATTTGAAGCACATTTGAATAGTTAACTTGGATCTAACTGAGATCTCAAAGATCGATCCGAATTCATACTAGACAATTGTCCAGAATTCAATTGACAAGTAATAAACATAAATCTGCAATCGCACCATTCATGTAGATATATGTCAATTTAAGCACCGAATTCAATTAACCTAGGCACCAATCAGTAACCTAACCTCTTCAATTACGTGATTAATTTAGATCAATCAGTTCTAAGTTTCATCACAAATCTTTAATCTTCATTTACGTGATTAATTCAGATCAATCAGTTCTAAGTTTAATCACAATACTTAATCTTAAAATAAACATAAATAGAATCACCATTCATGCATTCAAGATCAAGAAAACAGAAGAAGAAGAAGAAAGAAGAATCCAAATATAAATCAAATACATTACATAAACCAAGGTCTCAAGAATCCAAACCACAATCTCTTCAAGAGTCCCAAATTGACTAGAAGTGACTTAGCTCTCCATTACAATGAAGGAAAAATATACAAGAACTATGAAAAGCTATCTCTAACACCAAGTGTCTTCCTAGAGCTCTCCATATCCAGCCTTTTATAGAGGATTAGGAGTAGTAGGTGGATGAGTAGGTGAGATTAGTAGCTGGAATTAGTAGGTGGATGAGTAGGTGAGATTAGTAGGTGAGATTAGTAGGTGAACTTCCTTGTCTCCGAAATTATTTATTGCTGAACTCATTGATTTCGTCATTTCCAAGCCAAGTGGTCTTCATGAAAGTTCTAGGAAATTGTCTAAGCTTTCCAATGGCTGTGGAAGCACCAAAAAATCGTCCTACAGCCCAAGATATGACTCAATTACTACAGACTGTTCAGGACCAGTTTCAGCACCTCTGTTTTGACTTTCAGACCCAATATCACCATTAAGGAGCCCGAATCAAGTTTTGTGTTTGTCATGAAAGTTGTACATATGGGTCTTAACTTTCAGATTACAAATTTTCAGCCCATTTTATAAACCCAAACTCGAATTATGTTCTGGTTACTACACACTATTCGGGTTCCAGTCACAAAACCCGTATTCTGATTTCCATGCCCAATTAGCTCCACTATATGTCTGAAATTGTCTTTGAGCTCTTCATCAAAGTTGTAGAGCTCTCTCTTATCTTTCCTACAAGGTAAAATTCATAATTATCAGACATTTAGAACTCAAGATATGGCCAAAATACAGAAACAGTGTAAGACCCTAATAATGCTGAAAAAAATCAATTAAGTCCGATTCGAGTTCAAACTTAGAAAACATAATCAAATTCAATCAATTAAGTACATGAAGAGTGTAAATGACTAATAATGAGGGTTTATTAATGTATAAAATATATGATTATCAGATTCCCCCACACTTAGCTTTTTGCACTCCTGGGCAAAACATATAAAACTAAAGTTAGAAGACAAAGACAAACGACACAAACTTAAAAGCTAAAAACTTTAAAGGACTCAATGAAGCAAGAAGAGCAACAAGAAATTCAAGGGATCAAAGCATAAATGAGGTAACATTTCTTTACATCACAAACCAACAAGCAAAGAAACTTCCGTTGAAAAGAATGAATTAAGAATGATAGATCCTCACAAGATTCCCTCTTAATCTCTCAAGTGTTTAAAAGGTAGGTATTTCACTCAATTCAACCCATGAAAATTACACTACCATAAGCTTGCTTATCTTCTACTTCTCCACTACTCAAAACACA
The DNA here is from genome assembly GCA_029884605.1 of Ormosia emarginata. NCBI lineage: Eukaryota > Viridiplantae > Streptophyta > Magnoliopsida > Fabales > Fabaceae > Ormosia > Ormosia emarginata. Next base: position 7,145,579 of record JAQQTP010000038.1, on the reverse strand, counting down.
TGCACACACAAATCACGAGGACTTTATTTAAGGTTGTAGTGAGGTCAAGGAAACAGAAGAGGATAAAATGGATATGAGAGGATAAATACCAAAGAGAATAAAAGCAAATGAGAGCTGAGTTCAAATAACAAGCATAAAAGTTCATCCCAACTCTAATGTATATCCCTTTACATATTCATTTCCCAATCCTTTTATTTTTTTTTTTTTTTTTTTTATTTTTTATTTTTTATTTTTTTGGGCACTCTTTCCTTTTTCAACAACCATTTTGTACACACACCCCCACACTTGTTCAAAAACTCATCCATTAACCAAGCTAATGTTCTTTTATTCCCTAAGGTAAAGTAGGAACACGATTTTTCATTTAAGGCACACAATGAGATAGAAACAAGGAATGGTCAAATAAGCTCAAAGGGGTTAAGCAAAGGAAAATATACAAGGTTGACAAGAATCAGAGAATTTTCAAGAAGTCAAAAGAGTGCTTGATATCATATTGAAAACAAGGTTGGCTATTTGGTTAAACTAGCTAATTAAGAAAGAGGGCCTCAATCATGTTCATGCATGCAAGTGAAATGTAGCCTAAAAAAGAATCAAAGCAAGTTCTAGAGTGGTCATTAACATGAGTGAAAATCACACAAGAAAGAAGAGAATGGCATAAATGTTGAATCCATCCATTAGGCTCAAAATCTCACAAGGTATGCATCCATCAAACCCAGTTCATCAATTCATTCATCCATCACCAAGCATATTAGTTCAAGAAGGGAGAAAAGTTATTCAATCATGCAATGAACCCCTTTTTTTTATTTTTTTTTAACAAAAAAGAAACATGCTAAAATCTCTCCCCCACACTTAATATAAACATTGTCCTCAATATGAAAGTGATAAATAAAACGGAAAGAAAAGAGCAACACAACCTGATGAGGGGCGAGATAATGGCAAGCAGAAAAGATGTGTAAGAATCAAAGCTGCAACAGAACCTGAAAATTCACAAAACAAATGAGTAAAATATAAAACCAAAATAACATGACTGGAATAATATAAAATTAAAGAGGAAATGCGGGTCTTTTAGAGTCAGATTCCCAAGACTGGGACACTTCTTAGTGATCTTTATAATGTGGATGGTAAAAGCCCATCACTTTCACTTCCACATTTTTCGGCTTGAGATGGTGTCCATTGGTCTTATTAAGTGAGGTTGGTGAAAAGACTCCACCAGGATCCCATTGGTTGAAACGTGATGACCAAGTTATGGTTGACACAACATGATAGCTTTCACTAGGGTCCCATTGGTTGAAGTGTAATGACCAAGTTAAGCTTGAAGCATGAGGGCTCCCATTGGGTTCCCATTGGTCTTTCTTAATTTCCTTGACTTCACCAATGGCATGCAACACGTGTAATTTGGCAATTCTGCTTTCATTGATTATATTGGACCATGACCCAAAAACAAAATCCACTTCAGTAATTACTGTCATATGTTGCTTTTCCTCCTTCTTTGAAAATTCCTCAATGGCCTTCAACTCCACCTCCCTATGTGTTGTAGACTCTGCAACTGCATTGCTGATAGACCCTTCAATATCATTAGATGCTGTGTAAACAGAATCATCAACTTTCAAATATGCAGAAATCTCAGCACATGTAACACATTCTATATTACCGTTACAATCAGTACATGAGTTGCAATTGATAGAATCATTAAAACCAATAAGATCAGGAAATTCAGCACACAACTCATCATGAGTTTCCTCAACTAAATCTGTAGGTAAATCAATATGACAATTAGAATGCAGGGAGTTAGGAATTGTTTGGGAAGAGAGTTGGTCTGACTCTTGACTTCTCAATTCATTAACAGTGATTGTCAACTGCTCAATTTGGGTTGTTAAATCCTGAATAGTGACAGTAAAAGTCTGTTGGAACTCAATCAAGTCCTCTAATGAAGGCTCAAGTTTTGTGGTTGTTGGACTTGTTATCTGTTGAAATAGCTGCTTATATTGCAATGATTGCTGCTGTTGTGATGCCGGTTTGCTATATCCCAGATCCAGATAGTCTCTCCAGCCAGGGTTGTATGTGTTGAAGAAGAGATCATAACTTTGTTGCTGCGGTTGGAACTGTGGTTCATCAGGAAAATAACCAGCTGTTGCAATAAATTGATCTGGAAAAACAGAACTACTATACTGAAGTGTAGGGCATGCATATGTGGGGTGAGACGAACAAAAACAAATGTTACACACAAGTGTAGCTTCCTGCACAGGTGATTGTTGTCTCACTACTATATGTTTTACCAAAGAAGTCAACTTATCAAGTTTTGACTCCATTATGCATGGTCCATTGTATCCTTAAAATGCAAAAAAATGCAACAAAATGACAATGAAAGAAAAAGAAAAAGAAAGAGTTAGTATGATAATTTAAAAAGATTATATCACACTTACGTATCCCCGGCAACGGCGCCAAAATTTTGACGAGCGCCGAACTCAGTCAAAATTATAACCGAAGTTATTAACTAAGTTTGCAGTATAGTGAACAACACCGGATCGTCTCCTCAAGGATCGTAAATGTAATTTTATCAAATTAAGTTAAGTTAGAAAGGGGGGTTTTGATTGTTCAAGGATTACAATGACAAGATCTGAAGAAAAATAACAATTAAAAGAACAGTCAATTCAGAAATCTATCCGAGATTGGGTGGATTCAATCATAGACCTTTCAACAAACATTTGAAGCACATTTGAATGGTTAACTTGGATCTAACCGAGATCTCAGCATCAGATCCAGAATTCATACTAGACAATCGTCCAGAATTCAATTGACAAGTAATAAACATAAATCTGCAATCGCACCATTCATGTAGATATATGTCAATTTAAGCACCGAATTCAATTAACCTAGGCACCAATCAGAAACCTAACCTCTTCAATTACGTGATTAATTTAGATCAATCAGTTCTAAGTTTCATCACAAATCTTCAATCTTCATTTACGTGATTAATTCAGATCAATCAGTTCTAAGTTTAATCACAATACTTAATCTTAAAATAAACATAAATAGAATCACCATTCATGCATTCAAGATCAAGAAAACAGAAGAAGAAGAAGAGAAGAAGAATCCAAATATAAATCAAATACATTACATAAACCAAGGTCTCAAGAATCCAAACCACAATCTCTTCAAGAGTCCCAAATTGACTAGAAGTGACTTAGCTCTCCATTACAATGAAGGAAAAATATACAAGAACTATGAAAAGCTATCTCTAACACCAAGTGTCTTCCTAGAGCTCTCCATATCCAGCCTTTTATAGAGGATTAGGAGTAGTAGGTGGATGAGTAGGTGAGATTAGTAGCTGGAATTAGTAGGTGGATGAGTAGGTGAGATTAGTAGGTGAGATTAGTAGGTGAGCTTCCTTGTCTCCGAAATTATTTATTGCTGAACTCATTGATTTCGTCATTTCCAAGCCAAGTGGTCTTCATGAAAGTTCTAGGAAATTGTCTAAGCTTTCCAATGGCTGTGGAAGCACCAAAAAATCGTCCTACAGCCCAAGATATGACTCAATTACTACAGACTGTTCAGGACCAGTTTCAGCACCTCTGTTTTGACTTTCAGACCCAATATCACCATTAAGGAGCCCGAATCAAGTTTTGTGTTTGTCATGAAAGTTGTACATATGGGTCTTAACTTTCAGATTACAAATTTTCAGCCCATTTTATAAACCCAAACTCGAATTATGTTCTGGTTACTACACACTATTCGGGTTCCAGTCACAAAACCCATATTCTGATTTCCATGCCCAATTAGCTCCACTATATGTCTGAAATTGTCTTTGAGCTCTCATCAAAGTTGTAGAGCTCTCTCTTATCTTTCCTACAAGGTAAAATTCATAATTATCAGACATTTAGAACTCAAGATATGGCCAAAATACAGAAATAGTGTAAGACCCAAATAATGCTGAAAAAAATCAATTAAGTCCGATTCGAGTTCAAACTTACAAAACATAATTAAATTCAATCAATTAAGTACATGAAGAGTGTAAATGACTAATAATGAGGGTTTATTAATGTATAAAATATATGATTATCAACGTATTCTGACATGAATAAAATGGTTAATGAGTTTCCAGTGCTTAGTTATTACATTTACTAACAAATGTTGCAACCCACAAGGTTAACTTACCTTGGCGAGGTCCAAGGAATACACATTTATTTTTGGATCAGCCTTTTTGATGCAAAAAAGGTTAAGGCGGGCAACCCACTTGACCGTCCTCCGTGGTCGTGAAGCAAGCTTATGGGTCTTTACATGTGTCCCAACGAACCTAACCTTAACCCATAAATTTAAAGTGGTTAAGAGTATTTGACCACTGCTTGGGTTATAGTAATAGCATTTGCTGGTATCCAAAATAAGGATACCACCCCCTCAAAGGCTTACATGTCGCTTTTACTCTTAGAAAGTTTTCTAAGTGTCACAAGACTTTAATGCTGATTAAGTGCCAATTTCTTTTATACGTTCCCTGAGATTTGTTATCATTTTTAAGTGATGCATTTTGGGATCCGTGATTGTCTTATCTAAAATATGTGTGCATAAATAGAGTCATCTACACCTTTTTACAAGTTTTGAACCCAACATATAGATTACAAGAAAAAGATGAAAATGAATAAATATTTGCTAAGTATTTGTCATAAAATTACCAAGTTTAGACGTTGGACCCATCGTGGACAAAGAAGTAAAAGAAACAATAAATGTAAGAAAAAAAATATAAAGTTATGAAATTTAAAACGATGCTCGTGATCTGGGACTTGTCTCAAAATTGCCCAAAAACAATGGAACTTGTCATTACAAATATTAAAAACCCCACGCATGGGGCGATAGAAGAAACAATAAATGATCAGGCGTCCGAGTTGTGATCTCTGGGGTTGAGCTCTTCCATCTCAGCCTCTTGATCAGACTCTACACTCTTACCATCTTCTTCTTCTTCACTGGCATCTGCCGTAGGAACTTGAGTCCCGCGGGGCAGGCTTAGTGACGACATAAAAAATGACACTATCCTAGACCATCTTCTGCAACCCAGTACCCTCGGTGACAAGGTCCAAGTTGAAAAGGTGAAATTTATAACAACCACTTTTTAAGATGTTAGACTAGTTTATAGTTACAAAAGTAGCATAACATTTTTTTACGTATCTGTTTATTTTTATGACAAACTGAGTTAGTTTAGGCACTTTGTTGCAACTTAGAGTGTAAAAAATAACTTAAAATGACTCAGATAGTATCATAAATGACTAAATAAAGGGAAATAAGTCAAGAAAACTTGTTTCTAAGTCACAAATAGGTGTAAGAGGATGTAGTTAAATTTTGAGAATAATCAGAGTTAGTTTGGTATTTTTAGACATACTAGTTGTGCATTTAATGCCTGTTTAACTAGCAGTAGAAATGGAAAATTGAGATTTTGATGAAACAATAATTTTGACAAATCTTAGTATTTATTTTAAAGATGTTAGAAGCTTAAAAACTTGATTTAGCTAAATCTAAGTATTTTTAGTAGATCAAGAAGTATCAGAGAAGTATCTTAAGGTTACAAGTCAAACACGGTTCCTAAGCCCTTTATATTGACTTATAACATGATATTTCAATTGTTATCCATTTTCACTCATCTTCTCAAACAAAAATAGTAGCAACAACTAAGGAAAACAAGGAAATAAAAGAAGACAAAGCCAAGGAGGAAGAGGAAAGGAACAAGAGAACTAAGGGTAAAGGCAAACTTGATCATCCACTATCTTTAAACACTTGAGGAAAGGGATTCTAACCTAAAACTTTGTCTCTCTTCTTCTATTTTTCTCTATGGTTGAAGTTAGGTTACATGAATTGTAAAATATGGATTTGATGAGCAAAACTAGGTTTTAAGCTTGGTTTTCAATTCCAGCTGTTAAATTAGAGTGTTTATACCTTATTGTATGTATGAGTAGGAGTCCTTAACCCTTAAGAACCATTAATCTCCACTGGAGACAAAAATGAGGATTTTAGGTCTTTGTTGGTGGAACTTTCACTAATCCATGATTAAGTGAAATTCAAATTGCATAAGTATCACAATGTGTTAATGAATCATATTTGAGGTTTAAGATGTATTAGAATCATATTTTTAGTGATTGGAGTGATGATTTTGGTTAATGGAACAATAAAATTGTTTTGCAGAATTCTGCAGAACTTTCAGTCTCAGAATCACGCCTAGGCGTGACTGAACTACGCCTAGGCGTGGGTTGTTCTATTTCTCAGCCACGCGAGACAGATTGGGTCATGCCTAGGCAAGGGAAAGTCACGCTTAGGCGTGAGTTTTAGGATTTTTCAAGAATGTTGTTCTTGATATTTTGAAGTTTCCTACTAATTGAAATCATTCTTATATGCTTTCTTAAGTGTATTAATATACTTTTAGAAATATTTCACAAAGAAAATAACCACGTATTATATGAGTACAAGTTGAGTGTTAAGTTATTCAATAGTTATTGATTAAATTGAAATAGTTATCTAGGACCTTATACACACTTGTGTGGTTTAGAAAATCACTAGAATTATAATTATAAGGTAAACTAGATACAAGTTTGATAAAAAAAAAAGGTGTACTTATCATAGATGCATACTTTATTCTCTTATAATCAAAGTTGAGTTGAATATGTAAATTTCTATAAAAATACTTTATTATCTCATTACGATGGTTGAAATAGAGTATTAGCTAACATTGGTTCCTTTATATGTTTGAATTGAACTATAGAACCATTTTCCTAATTAAGGAAGTGAGCCAAACTCCTTAACTTAGCAAATTTGAGGGTCAAACTCTTTGCTAATAGGGTAATTGGGAGAGGTAAATGTCAGTACAACACTTCACCTAAGACAATGTAGCGAGCTAAACTAATTGTCAAGTAACATGAGGATTATGATCAACCTTATGCAAGTGTATTAAAGTGAGTTAAACTTACTAACACGAGCCTTAGGATGAGTTAAGTCCTAAATTTAGGCATTGAAGCGAGTTAAGCTATTTGCCAAGTTTAGTTGATGTTATACAGTTGTATGGGCGATTGTGTAATATTGAGGTACCTTAGATTTATATACATTATATAGTTGTATGTGCGACAACATAATGTGATTATTAATTATGTTTATAAGAGATTTACATTAATGAGTGCCATGAAATATATGTTTAATTACTGAGAAATTTTATGTTCTCACCCTTTTTGTATTTCCATGGTAAAAGCAATTCAAAACCCTTTACCGAGGGTTAGAGAAGCTAAGGGAAACACAATGATAAATAAATAGTTTTACTTTTACTATTTGAGAACTCTTTTATATTTTTACGCTGAGATGTAGTTATGATGTATATATAATAATTTGCTCTTAGAGGCTTTTGATGTATATATATGTATGACCTACTTTATCGTGGCTCTCTGTATATAATTTCTATACTTACATATTAATAGAATGATAGTAAGAATAGAAGTGACATCATTAATGCTTTATATCTTTACATATATCAGTTATATCTTGATATTGGTATTATGGTGTGACATTATGATATCAGAGAAGTTCATCCTATTGAGTCGAGGTATGGACTGACTATGCATAGGCAAGTTAGTAGTTAAGATGTTTGTTATGTATTTTTTTTATCTCTTTTGTGTGATTTTTGCATGACTTGCCTTTGTTTTGGATGTTATTAGTTACTGTTACACTAATACATTGTATTGAGACTAATCAACTTGATATTGGATGTGTTGTATGAACATGATATTATGGCTTCTCTTAGGCATAGTACGAGATTAAATGAGAATTCTTCTAGTGAGGGCAATGACGTGGCTGAGGCATTGATGGCAATGGCCAAGGCTATGTAAGATCAGACATCAACTATTAATAGAAGGTTGGATAGGTTAGAAACTGAGCGGTACTCAGAACTCCCACCTGTACCACCACCAGTTCAACCTGAGCAACCACTTCAAGAGGCTCCAGTTGGACAGGATCAGAACTTCCAGGACCTCTCAAAGTTCAGGAAGTCTACTCCATCATCCTACAGAGGTGAGTATGACCTAATTAGAGCTTAGGGTTGGCTCAAGGAAATGGAGAATATTTTCACAGTTATGGCTTGGTCGGATGAGCAGAGAGTGCTTTTTGCTTCCTATATGTTAGAGGGGGAAGCAGAGGATTAGTGGATAGATATGAAGATGGTGTTTGATGCATCAGGGACTTAGTTTACATGGGAGATCTTCAAAGAATCTTTTTTAGAGAAGTTTTTTTCTCAGAATTTACAAATGCAAAAGAGATGGAGTTCTTAAAACTAGAACAGGGCAACATGTCTATTAGTCAATATGTGGCCAAATTTAATGAGTTGTCAAAGTTCTCGTCCTACACCAGATTTCACACAGATGAGAAGTGAAAGTATGCAAAGTTTGAGGATGGACTGAGAGGGGATATTCAGAGGGCTATTAGACCCTTAGAGATTCGAGATTTTTCATCAATGGTGAACAAGTGTCAGATAATAGAAGCAGAGAGTTTGCAATTCCAACCAGGGCAGACACCACAGAACTTCCAGAAGAGGAAGAGGTATGATGACAAAAAGAATACTCCTAAACCAAAGTACCCACAAGCCAAGGGTAAGCAGGTTCAAGGAAGAGTAGGAGGACTTAAATGTCCTAAGTGTGGGAGACAGCATAGAGACAATCCTTGTTTAGCGGGCAGTCAGTTTGCTATGCATGTGGTCAGCCAGGGCATATGCCCAAAGATTGTCCAAGGAAGTAGAAAGTTATGTTCACTCCTAAATCGCAAGCAGCAGGAAGAGTTTATACTTTGAGCGGTAAATAGGTGACCTAGTCATTAGATCTAATCCAAGGTAAATGCATAATCCATGATCACCTTTTAACTATTTTATATGATTCAGACGCATCACACTCCTTTGTTTCTTGTGATTGTGTGAAGATGCTTGATTTGCCTATGACAAACCTTCCTTTTGATTTATATGTTTCCACTTCCACCTGTAAATCAGTTACAACTTCTAAAGTTTGCTTAGATTGTTGCATAAAGTTAAAGGAAAGGATATTCTTTGTGAATCTTATTTGTTTACCATTAGTAGATATTGATGTTATTATTGGCATGGATTGGTTGTTGTCCAACCATGTAGTTTTAAATTATGCAGATAAAACCCTTATGTTTATGTCAGATGTATCTACTAAAGTTGTTCCTTCTGAGTTAGTGTATCTTAATGCAAACCAAGTAAATCACTGTTTGGAGGAGAGAGCTCAAGGGTATATTCTCATTTTCTCTCTTAGCACAGAGGTTGAGCAGAGTTTGGGTAATATACCAATAGTGAGGGAGTACCTAAAAGTATTCCTAAGTGATATAGCGAAGTTGCCACCTACGAGAGAAATAGAATTTTTTATAGATTTAGTACCGGGAACGGGACCTATCTCTATAGCACCCTATAGAATGGAACCCCTAAAACTAGTAGAGCTTAAGAAGCAAATAGAGGAATTGTTAGAAAGACAAATCATTAGACTGAGTGTTTCTCCTTGGGGAACATTTGTGTAGCTAGTAAAGAAGAAGGATGGTACCATGAGACTTTGCGTAGATTATAGGCAATTGAACATGGTAACCATCAAGAATAAGTATTTGTTGCCTAGGATAGAGGATCTTATAAATCAGTTGAGAGGAGTATCAGTGTTCTCAAAGATTGATCTACGAACAAGATACCATCAGATAAGGGTTAGGAATGAGGATATTCCTAAAATTACTTTCAAGACTAGGTATGGACATTATGAGTATCTTGTGATGTCTTTTGGGTTGACTAATGCACTAGTAGTGTTCATGGATTATATGAATAGGATTTTTAGGCCTTACCTAGATTAGTTTATGGTAGTATTCATAGATGATATCCTAATCTATTCTCAAACAATGGAAGAACATAAGTTGCATGTTAGAACAGTCTTAGAAATCTTTAGGGAGAAGAAATTGTTTGCCAAGTTATCAAAGTGTGAGTTTTAGCTTACAGAAGTTTAGTTTTTAGGTTATGTGATATCTCAAGAAGGGATTTCAGTAGATCATCGTAAAGTTAAAGCAGTGTTGCAGTGGGAAAGACCCACCACTGTGATAGAGATCTGGAGTTTTATAGGCTTAGTTGGGTACTATAGGAGATTCATCAGTGGATTCTCTCAGTTAGCACTACTTTTAACAAGATTAACTAGGAAAGGTAATAGTTTTGATTGGACTCAAGAGTGTGAAAATAGTTTCCAAAAGCTTAAGATGAGGTTAACTACTACACCAGTTCTGGTGATTCTGGATCCGCAGGAGAGTTTTGAGATGTTTTGTGATAATTCAAAAATGGGTTTAGGATGTGTTCTGATGCAATATAGGCGAGTAGTTACTTATGCATTGAGGCAGTTGAGGCCTCACGAGGAGAACTATCCCACCTATGATCTAGAACTAGCCGTAGTAATGTTTGCCTTAAAGATTTGGAGGCATTATCTTTACGGAGTTTAATTTGAAGTGTTTAGTGACCATAAGAGTTAAAAATACTTATTTAATCAGAAGGAGTTGAACATGAAACAAGGAAGATGGATGGAATTTTTAAAAGATTACGACTTTGAGCTTAAGTATCACCTGGGTAAAGCCAATGTAGTGGTTGATGCATTAAGTAGGAAATCTCTACACGTGTCTCGAATGATGGTTCGAGAAGATCAGCTTCTTAAGAGGTTTAGAGATTTGAGTCTTAGGGTAACCGTGACACCACAAAGTCTCTGTATGAGTAAGATGGACATAATTAATGACCTGAGGGCTCAGATTCTAGAAGCTCAGAGCTAGGATGAAACCCTAGGTGAGATAAGGGAGCAAATCTTCTTAGGGGATCAACTAAAGTTTGATATGGCAGATGATGGAGTGATTAAGTTTTGTGATAGACTTTGCATTCCAAGAGATTCTAAAATAATAAAAAAAAAAGATACTAGAGGAGGCTCATAAAAGTCAATATACCATTCATCCTAGAGCCACTAAGATGCACCAAGATTTAAAAGAGATGTTTTGGTGGTCATGTATGAAGAAAGAAATAACAGAGTTTGTGTCTAGGTGCTTGATGTGCCAAAAAGTTAAGATAGAGTACTAGAAACCTTTAGGACATCTCCAATCTTTAGTAATTCTTGAATGGAAGTGGGAGAACATCACAATGGATTTTGTGACAGGTTTGCCTAGAACTCAGTTGGGACATGATACAATTTTGGTCATAGTGAATAGACTAACCAAGTTTGCCCACTTTTTGCCAATGAGAATGAAATACTCTTTAGATAAACTAGCTCAGTTAAATTTATAAGAGATAGTTAGGTTGCATCGAGTGCCCCTCAGTATAGTTTTAGATAGAGATCCTAAATTTATATCTAGATTTTAAGGAACCTTGCAAAAGACCTTCGGGACTAATATAAGTCTTAGTACAACATACCATCCACAAACAGACGGATAATTAGAGAGAACTATCCAAACCCTATGGGATATGCTCAGAGCATGTGTTTTAGATCACCAGGAAAGTTAGGATAAGCTTTTGTGTTTAGTGGAGTTTGCTTACAACAACAATTATCGTACCAGTATAGGAATGGCACCGTATGAGACACTTTGTGGTAGAAAGTGTAGATCCCCTATATATTGGTATGAGGTTGGATAGAAAGTTATTCTAGGACTTGAGTTAGTACAACAAGCTTCAGACCAAATCAGAATAATCAAGGATAAGATGGCTATAACTCAAAGTAGGCAAAAGAGTTATGCTGCTAGAAGAACAAGACCTTTAGAATTTGAAGAGCGTGCGCATGTTTTCTTGAGAATCACGTATACGACTGGAATTGGTAGAGCATTGAGAATCAAGAAGTTAAACCATCATTTCATTGATCCCTATCAAATTCTTAAAAAAGTCAGACTTGTAGCTTACCATATTTCCACCCAGTTTGTCAAACCATCATAATGTCTTTCATGTATCCCAACTTAGAATCTACAATCTGGATCCTTCACATATCATATGAAATGAATCTATACAGTTAAGAGATGATTTGTCTTATGTAGTGAAACCGATGAGGATTGTAGATAGAGGGGTCAAAGAGCTCAGAGGTAAACAGATTCTTCTGGTAATGGTCATATGGGGTGAGGCAGGCACAGATGAGGCTACGTGGGAGCTAGATTCCCACATGCAGCTAGATTGCCTAGAGTTGTTTTTATGAGGTAAGCAATTTTAAGAACAAAATTTTTAAAAAGGAGGGGAGTAATGTAACAGTCTCTATTTAACATGTTAGACTAGTTTATGGTTATAAAGGTAGCATAACACTTATTTTACATATTTGTCTATTTTTGTGATAAACTGAGTTAGATTAGGCACTTTGTTGTAACCCAAAATATGAAAAATAGCTTAAAATGATTCAAATAGTAGCATAAATGGATAAATAAAGGGAAATAAGTCAAAAGAATTTGTTTCTAAGTCACAAATAGGTGTAAGAGGATGTAGTTAAATTTTAAGAATAATCAGAGTTAATTTAGTATTTTTAGGCATACTGATTATGCATTTAATGCTGGTTTAACTAGCAACAGATATGAAAAATTGAGATTTTGATGAAACAGTAATTTTGACAAATCTTAGTATTTATTTCAAAGTTGTTGGAAGCTGAAAAACTTGATTTAACTAAATCTAAGTATTTTTAGCAAACAAAAAAGTATCAGAGAAGTATCTTAAGGTTACAAGTCATGCACGGTTTGTAAGCCCTCTGTATTGATTTGTAACATGATATTTCAATTGTTATCTAATTTCACTCATCTTCTCAAACAAAAATAGCAGGAGCCGCTAAGGAAAACAAGGAAAGAAAAGAAGACAAAGCCAAGGAGGAAGAGAAAAGGAACAAGAGAACTAAGGGTAAAGGCAAGCTTGATCATACACCATCTTTAAACACTTGAGGTAGGGGATTCTAACCTAAAAATTCATCTCTCTTCTTCTGTTTTTCTCCATGGTTGAAGTTAGGTTACATGAATTGTAAAAAATGGATTTGATGAGCCAAACTAGGTTTTGAGCTTGGTTTTCAATTCCAATTGTTAAATTTGAGTGTTTATACCTTATTGTATGTATGAGTAGGAGTCCTTAACCCTTAAAAACCATTAATCTCCACTGGAGACAAAAATGAGGATTTTAGGTCTTAGGTGGTGGAACTTTCACTAATCCATGACTAAGTGAAATTAAGATTGTATAAGTATCACAATATGTTAATGGATCATATTTGAGCTTTGAGTTGTCTTAGAATCAGATATTTAGCTATTAGAGTGATGATTTTGGTTAATGGAACAATAAACTGTTCTGCAGAACTTTCAGTCGCAGAGTCACAACTAGGCATGACTGAACCATGCCTAGGCGTGAGTTTCAAGATTTTTCAAGAATGTTGTTCTTGATGTTTTGAAGTTTCCTACTAATTGAAATCATTCTTATATGCTTTCTTATGTGTATTAAGATACTTTTAGGGATATTTCACATAGGAAATAACCACGTATTATATGAGTACAAGTTGAGTGTTAAGTTATTCAATAGTTATTGATTAAATTGAAATAGTTATCTAGGACCTTATACACACTTGTGTGGTTTAGAAAATCACTAGAATTGTGATTATAAAGTAAACTAAATACAAGTTTGATAAAAAAGTGTACTTATCATAGATGCATACTTTATTCTCTTATAATCAAAGTTGAGTTGAATATGTAAATTTCTATAAAAATACTTTATTATCTCATTACGATGGTTGAAATAAAGTATTAGCTAACATTGGTTCCTCTACATGTTTGAATTGAACCATAGAACCATTATCTTAATTAAGGAAGTGAGCCAAACTCCTTAACCTTGCAAATTTAATAGTTAAACTCTTTGCTAATAGGGTAATTGAGAGAGGTAAGTGTCAGTACAACACTTCACCTAAGACAATATAGTAAGCTTAACTAATTGTTAAGTAACATGAGGATTATGATCAACCTTATGTAAGTGTAGTAAAATGAGTCAAACTTACTAACACGAGCCTTAGGATGAGTTAAGTTCTCTATTTAGGCATTGAAGCGAGTTAAGCAATTTGCCCAATTTAGTTGATGTTATACAGTTGTATGGACGATTGTGTAATATCGAGGTACATTAGATTTCTATACATTATACAGTTGTATAAGCGACAGTATAATATGATTATTAATTATGTTTATAAGAGATTTACATTAATAAGTTCCGTGAAATATATGTTTATTTATTGAGAAATTTATGTTCTCACCCTTTTTGTGTTTCCATGGTAAAAACATGTCAAAACCCCTTACTGAGGGTTAAAGAAGCTAAGGGAAACACAACGAGAAATAAATAGTTTTACTTTTATTATTTGAGAACTCTTGTATATTTTTACGCTAAGATGTAGTTATGATGTACATATAACACTTTTCCCCTAGAGGCTTTTGATGTACATATATGTATGACCTACTTTATCGTGGCTCTCTTTATATAATTTCTTTACGTACATATGAATAGAATTATAGTAAGAAAAGAAGTGACATGATTAATGCTTTATCTTTACATATATAAGTTATATCTTGATATTGGTATTAGGGTGTTACAAAATTGAGCTTGGGCATTCTCAAATGATGAGTTTATAGAGGCCGCCTATTCAACTTCAAGTTGCAAGACCTCGGCCCATAAATTCGCCTCGGTCTGCTTCAGAAGCTTGCTCATAACCTCGAGGGCAGTCAAGGAAGCCTTGGAGGAAGCTATTTGATCCTTGGGGACCTTTTCCCAAGCTACACCTTCCTCTATCTTTTTTTAGAGCCTGGTTATTTTAGTCTTCCATAGACCGATCTCCTTATCTGTCTACTTTAGTTGCACATCTTTTTGGGCCATCTCTAACTCTTGTTTTGCTTTTTCTCCCCAATTGGTGTCAAGCTCCTTCTTTATTTCTTAAGCCTGGATAACCTGCTTAAACATCGACTCCAGAAAATGGAGCTTGGAGGCATTGCGCAAAGCCCAAACTTCAGTATCCCAGATCAGCTCAACTAAATCTTATTCTATCAAAACATCTTGATCCTTCGAGGTCGGCAAGGCGTTATCTATGATCCGACCTGGATCAATTCCAAAACCCTAAACAGATGCGATAGTAAGGTGGAGATGAGCACCCTCTAAGATCTCGTGCTTCCGACCAGTTGTGAGGTCAATGTGGACCTCCTCAGACACCGATCTTTTTCCTTTCCTGCCCTTATGCCCTTCACATTTCCTTTAGTGCAGTCTGAGGGCTGCTACAGGTGATTCAGGATTTTCCTACTAGGTTAGTGATGGAGGAGGAATTTGTGGTTTAGAAGCCTGATAATCACATATTTTATTCATTAAGAAACCCTCATTATTAGTCATTTACACTCTTCATGTACTTAATTGACTGAATTTGATTATGTTTTGTAAGTTTGAACTCGAATCGGACTTAATTGATTTTTCAGCATTATTCGAGTCTTACACTGTTTCTGTATTTTGGCCATATCTTGAGTTCTAAATGTCTGATAATTATGAATTTTACCTTGTAGGAAAGATAAAAGAGAGCTCTACAACTTTGATGAAGAGCTCGAAGTCAAATTCAGACATCTAGTGGAGCTAATTGGGCATGGAAATCAGAATACGGGATTTGTGAACTGGAACCCGAACAGTGTGTAGTAACCAGAACATAATTCGAGTTTGGGTTTATAGAATGGGCTGAAAATTGGTGATCTGAAAGTTAAGACCCATATGTACAACTTTCATGACAAACACAAAACTTGATTCGGGCTCCTTGATGGAGATATTGGGTCTGAAAGTCAAAACAGAGGTGCTGAAACTGGTCCTGAGCAGTCTGTAGTAATTGGGTCATATCTTGGGCTGTAGGACGAATTTTTGGGTGCTTCCAGAGCCATTGGAAAGCTTAGACAATTTCCTAGAACTTTCATGAAGACCATTTGGCTCAAAAATGACGAAATCAATGAGTTCAGCAATGAATACTTTCGGAGACAAGGAAGCTCACCTACCAAGTTCACCTACCAAGCTCACCTACCAAGTTCACCTACCAAGCTCACCTACTAATTCCACCTACTAATCTCATCTACCCATCTACTACTACTCTGAATCCTCTATAAAAGGAAGCATGAGGAGAGCTCTAAACACAACATACACTTAGTGTTAGAAATAGCTTTTCATAGTTCTTGTATATTTTTCCTTCATTGTAATGGAGAGCTAAGTCACTTAGTCAATTCGGGACTCTTGAAGAGATTGTGGCTTGGATTCTTGAGACCTTGGTTATGTAATGTATTTGATTTATATTTGAATTCCTCTTCTCTTCTTCTTCTGTTCTCTTGATCTTGAATGCATGAATGGTGATTCTGTTTATGTTTGATCCGATTTGATCTTGGTTTAAGATTAAGTATTGTGATGAAATTTAGAATCTGATTGATCTGAATTAATCACGTAATTGAAGAGGTTAGGTTACTGATTTGTGCCTAGGTTAATTGAATTCGGTGCTTAAATTGACATATATTTACATGAATGGTGCGATTGCAGATTTGTGTTTATCACTTGTCAATTGAATTACGACGATTGTCTAGTATGAATTCTGGATCGATGCGAGAGATCTCGGTTAGATCCAAGTTAACCATTCAAATGTATTTCGGTGTTTGTTGAAAGGTCTATGATTGAATCCACCCAATCTCGGATAGATTTACTGAATTGACCTTTTAATTGTTATTTCTCTTTAAATCCTGTCACTGCGATCCTTGAACCATCAAAACCCCCTTTTTTTCTAACTTTCACTTGATTTGATCAAATTGCATCTACGATCCTTGAGGAGACGATCCGGTGTTGTTCACTATACTACAAGTTTAGGTAATAACTTCGGTTATAATTTTGACTGAGTTCGGCGCTCGTCAAAGCCTGAGCTAGGGGCTGGGATCCGGAACCTGAAACCCCCTACTTCTTCATGACCTAGCACCAAGTTAGTGCTTTAACCTTGCCAGTCGGTGCCATGTTCTTTGCAAAAGGAGGAAAAAAATATCAGAACACTTAGAAAAATTTAAGAGCAATTAAATAAGCATGCAAAGAAATGATTATCCGATATACCCAGAAAAGATCTTAAAGAGTAGAGAGACTCATCTACCATATTTTTACAATAGATGACTCCTTTCTCAACAACCCAATTTACCAAAAAATTAAGGACATCAGTTTCATCCTCGGTGAGAGTAGATATCGGAGTTTCTAATTCTTCTTAACTCTGCTCCTAGGCAGCCTGAGTCTAGTAAAGATATATCCGCGAGGTGCCCTCTTGGGTTACCAAAAAAGGTATTGTACCCAAAGCACCTTCTAAATGAAAGAAGTTCTTCTTAAAGTTCTTGAAGAACTCATGGTATGGTTTAAAGACTCAACATCCAGCTTGAGCCCACAATGTGACCCACCCTTTTTAAAAGCTGTTCTCATAAGGCGAGAACCAGGAGAAAATGAAGAAGAAGTCCTCTATGAAGTTTAGCCATTCGAGATCTTTGCACATCAGCTTGTACGCCTGTATGAAGCCCCATGCATTCAGATGGATCTGAGTTAAGGCCACTCGCAAATGATTTAAAATGCCTATTTTGAACTAGGGGAACGACAGTCAAGCCTCGATGTAGGTGAGCATCATTTCGTTTAAATATACAAAGTGGTTGCCCTTTGTCTTTGTTGAGCAAGCCCTCTCTTGATCAGTTGTAGCCCAGATCATGAACTCATAATCCCAGTGGCCTCCTTCCGTCAATTGCAAATGCTCTTGTTTGTCTGCGGCGTTTTTTAGGGTCTTTATGTTTGACGGAGTCCCCAATACCTCTCTATCGACCCATTGATACAAGCTTACATCTTAAGGAAATAAGTACTATCTAGCTTCGGATGTAGTCACCTTCTTCTGTACCATCTTTGAGGTCCTAGAATTACCTATAGAGGTCGTACTCATGTCAGAATCAAAAAAAGTTTCGTCACTACTTTCCAACTCTCTCATGAGTTCGGAGAGTGGACGAGGTGGCCTCATCCTTGCCAATTCCCTAGCCCTATCCATTCTATGTATCATCCCTAGGATGGTGATCCCAAATAACAGCCTCTGTCCCCCAACAGTGTTTCCAATTTGAAGGGTCTGCGGAGGAGACAGTGGCATACTCAAAATCTCTAAGGAACTCCCCTCCTCATCATCACTATTCTTTTCTTTCACTCTCACCATGCTATTTTTTTTGGAAGAAAATATGTATGGATTAGGGGGAATACCTTAATGTGTGATGGGAAAAGGGGTTGCAGAAGATGAAAACTGTTGTTCAAAGCTCACTGAAAATCGCATGGTTCACCGGACACAGAGAGGAAAATAGAGGATAAAGTGAAAATAGGAGGGTGATAACCCCTCACTCCTATTTATAGGTGCACGGTAACCCCTAACTACCACCATGTGCAGAGGCAAAATTGCCTATTCGCATTAAATTCAAATTGAGGTAATCATGGCAACGCGAAGATCAATTGGTGGCTACCATTTAGCATTCACTACGTTTCAATATGAAACCGACGTCAAAGATGAAAGAACTACGATCAAAATGAAAGGACACATGTTAAGTGTTGGCACTTATGTCAGATCATGGATCACTACCATATGTTCAATTAAGGCACAGAATACGGATAACGGACTTCAGTTTGAAAGCGTATGATTAGACCCTATAGTCAAAATTAACATATGGGCAACACAATGTGAATCCCAAACAACATTGTTACAACACAATGTGCATTTTTTTAGCTTCACGAACTTCGACATTTCAGATAAGACATCGCGTGACCCATCATTTGTGTTACGACTTGGATCCCTTTGTCCCACACATGCTAATTGCACCTAATAATCCTGGATATCTTGACGTTCAATTGTCACATATGAGTGTATCAAGTTGGGGGGGGGCAATTGTTCTAGATCAGATACCAGGTTATCCAAATTAGGAGCAACCTGCCTATCCGAAGCAGATCCCCGTAACATTATGTACTCTTAGATTGATAACTACGTCTAATAATAAGGAGTAAAAATCTCTCTAAGAATCCCTCATTAATAGGGGATATGGTTAAAAGGGATAATTATCCTAGTTGATTCTTATTTTCATTAACAACATTTATTATCCATTAATATAGATTTAAATGTGATTCTTATTTATCATGACTCTCCTATAATTACTAGACAAGGTAGCAAGGTGAGCATCTAAACCAAAAACACTCTACCTATCTTGTGCACGGATTGACTTGAGCATCAGAGTACCTTTTGGTAGTACCTACTCCTCGTACCACCGTCGCCATCATCATTCAACGAAGGAACGATGGTATATTTTTTGGATGAATATAGTATATTTTTTATTAAAGGGTATTTTTGTTAAAAGTATTAATTTTTTATCATATCTAGTATTATATAGTGTATCAGCAAATACATGATAATATTATCTTATACAATACAATATCTTATATAATATCGTGTCAAACACTGGATAATATTAAAATCTTATCAGACTTTGTATTATCATACCTAATACAATCAGACCTTATCTTATCTTGTATACTAAACAAACTCTATATATTTTTATTTGTTTAAATATTTAAAGATAAATATAAAAATAATAAAATTAAAAATATTTTTACTCTAATTACAATTATCTTAAACAAATCATCATCATCTTAAAAAAAATTTAAAAAAATGCGAATTGACTAACACTGTAGTGCAAGTCAACGAGTTCTCCACGGACACTGCAGCGTCAACATTAACTATAATTGTGTTTGTACCTGGTTTCTGCCATTTGATCTGAACCACTTGCAGCGCAACATCCATATGAGGAGCAAGATGAGCTGCACGATAAGCTCTTTGACTAAGCAAGGCCCATAACACCACCGTAGAGGATGGCGTTACATCCTTTGCTAAGCCTGATTTCTCTCCCACCACAGCTCGCTTGCCCATACCACCTCCAACACTGCTAGCTGCTATTTGTCTAACTGAGACCAAGTAGACCATAGCTTCTCCACCCAAGTCCCAACATCATTCCACAATACCATGGGTGGCAACACAGCACCATGGAAAGCATTCTGGACGTAAGGACTCCATAACAATAAGTGTTCAATGGTTTCCACTTTGAAAATTTTATTTAAAATAGAAAATGAGTGCTAGAGAAGATTCTTTATAATTAATTTGATAGCATTACTCTCTTATGAAATGTGTAATCAGTTAATCACAAACTCTATTCGAGGTGTTTGCTTTTTTTTTAATTTATTTTCAGTTGATATATTTTTATTAATAATTATAAAAATGTTATATTGTTTTTTTATTTATTTTTAAAATTGTGGAAAAATAATAATAAAAAATATTATTTTTTACCATTTCTTTTATAAAAATTTCAAAATTAAAACATAATGTGAAATTTTTATTATTATTAATAAAATCGTATAACACAAAACAAACAAATCACTCCTTTATTGGATCATTTCTACCCTGAACTCACCACTTGTTTCGTTAGAGCAGTAGAAAGAATCGTCCTTTAGTAGCACCTTTTCTTTTAATTTGTCTGCATTCCACCTATCTAGGTCATACCTGGAGCCTGGAGTAAATTGACATTTAAGAAGCAATCACCAACCATGGAATATTCTTGCCTGTTATGATTTTTTTAATGAAGAATTTGAAAAACGACACTTAACAAAATTTTAATGTTTGAACAGTTGAAAAAATTGTAAGTTTGTCACTCAGTGATTTACATTAAAGTATGTAAAAAGTGTGGGTATAAAGGGAATAGATATTCACCAAACGAAAAAAACCAAAAAAAAAAAAAACAAAAAACAAAAAGATAAAGATATATATACACAATTTAGAGGAAAAGGTTGTAGTGGGATCAGACTATTATA
This sequence comes from Ormosia emarginata, assembly GCA_029884605.1. Taxonomy (NCBI): domain Eukaryota; kingdom Viridiplantae; phylum Streptophyta; class Magnoliopsida; order Fabales; family Fabaceae; genus Ormosia; species Ormosia emarginata. The sequence goes on along the minus strand of JAQQTP010000038.1, from coordinate 7,124,674 downwards.
TAATGGCATACATGAGCCAATAGCTTGCACAAGAGTTTGTACTGAGTGTGTGATTATAAGTCTGCACAAGTATCATCACTACTATAGTAAGATTTTTGTATAAATTTGAAGTATTTAATTAAATGTATTAATTTAATTAATATTTAATATTTTTATAAATATTTATGTTACATAATTAAAAATATAAAATTTATAAAAATATTAAATATTAATTAACTTTGATCACTTAATTTAAATATTCTAAGTTTAAGTAAGAATTTCTCTACTAATATAAATATGTGTGATTATCTTAATTTTTAAGCTGAACCTGAAACTATTTCATAAAAATACGTACCAAATAAAATTACTATTTTTTTCTATGAGCAATCTTGTTTATGTTATTTTTGTTACATAAATTATATGTAAAATAACAATTGAGTAATCTAATAGAAATTATTGCTATATTGACCAGCACTACATACTTTTAATTTATATTTTTTATTTGTATTAAGATAAAAATAAATAAATAATTATGAAGATTGTTTAAATATTTTTCTTTATATTTTCTTTTAAATTTTAAATAGACAATAAAATATGTTTATATTCTTATTTTTTATATTAATCTTTGAATCTTTAAATGAGTAATGGAAGGAAGTAAACTGGCGCTTAACTACAGCTTGGGCTAATTTTCTTTACTCCCAGAACTTATTTGTTAATTTCCCTGACAAACAATTCTCCTACCGAATCAACTAATCCTAAAAATAGATGATGCTAAAGCACACAACCTATACACAGTCTTAAGATGTTACTCAAACTCAATAATGTTTTATTTATACATTTATTTATTATTTTGGGTACCATTCGGGACCTAGATTAGAATAATCCAAGAGGAAGGAGGGCTCGCTGAAGACCTACAGGTAGGTCTGCAATAAGGCCAAGAGAACCTAAGCAAGTCAACAGAATGAACGTAAAGTTTAGTTGGTATAAATGTTTAGGAAAGATGGAACATATCCGGCCTAGACAGCCAGGCTGCCTTATATAGGAGTCCGAAGATTGATGCCTCAGATACCTTCTATTGAAGTCATTTAGTGCTTAGATCATTTGGAAACGTTATGTCTAGTTTTCATGGCGCGAGGCCGTTTCTGGCTGTAAGTCATGATGGCACTAATCGGTCAGTGACCATTGGAGAAACATCAACCACATGCTTAGCAGGCCAACCATTCGACAACAGAACGGTTAGATCCTTTGAGAAAGGCATCGGTCGAGTTAACCTAGATTTCTGAGTCTGTCATTCCAAAATGGACTTATCTAAGACGAGCTTGAATGGTCGACTCAAATGGTCAATGGGAGACCTTTGGTCCTAGGCCTGGGACGGTCCACGGCCCTCCCAACTTGGTCATTTGTAAAGATAGGCCGAGCTCAAAAAGTGGTCAGGTGAAGGAAAGGCTAGTATGGTCCACAGCCTTCTAGCTTGGTCATTTGTAAAGATGGGTCGAACTCCAAAAGTGGTTGGAGAGGAATTGGACCATCTCGGCCCAATATTATGGACCGTGCGAAGACCCTGCACATCTCGTATTTCAACACATCGAAGGTTGTGTTATGTGAACCACGTGCTGTTCATTCACTAGGTGTATGTCATGTAAATTATTTTATAGTTAATACATCCACCACTTGAATGCATCATAACCATTGAACCCTGACTTTTAAACTCCCATCGTTAGATACATCTAACGTCCAAGACAAAAAAAAACTATGCGTTTTCCTTCATCCTCCACCATCAACTTCAAGCGGTTTTCCTTTATTTAAAACCTCACTTAGTTTATTTAAAACTTCACTTCATCTACAACTTCATTCAATTTATCCTGCGAAGCATATTCGAGCATTTCACTTCACTTCAAAGACCATGTTCCTCCTCTTTCAAGTTTTCTTCCAAATATTTCCTACTAGATTTATTTAATAGGTAACTTCCTGCTCATTCCATTCTCACACTTCTTTTTGTTTAGATTAGGAAAATTCTGGGTATAGGGGGAAGAACAGAGTGCGAAGCTTCTATTGGGGAAAGCAGTGGAAGCGAATCCATGGAGATTCTGGGGGAATCTCCTCCTCGGGTACCAGAACCTGGCCAACAAGATTTTGGTGACTCCTCTTTGAAGAAGGATAAGGAGGTTGGGAAGGACTTAAGAGTGAGCAAGTTCGATCGAACAACCCGGAGGACCTATACAGTTGGGTCCATCCCGATGTCTAGAAATACTACTCGGCCTATATCTTGGCCGAAAGTATTGTTGTGTTTTGCCCGCGGATGGTGATGGCGTCAAATGGGGATGAAACCAAATTCATTTGCCGACCATGCCACCCCGAAGAGAGGATCTATATGAACCCTGGACCTAGAGAAGAGCTAGGATGGCTTTATGTTTATAACACCTTCTTTATACAACTCGAGTTATGGCTCCATTTTTATAACTTCCAAAGTGGGGTTCTATCAAAGCTGAATGTTGTTCCAACCCAGCTTTATTCGAATAATTAGGCATTTGTTAGAGCTTTTGAAGTTTTAATGAGGTGTCTCGGTCTGAACCTGAGCATAGGAGTATTCTTTTCATTTTTTCAATGTAAAGGCATTGGTAAGGTTGGATAGGTATCACTCAATGGGCACCCGCAGAAAAGGCTTCTTTCCACCTTTGATACTTCATACAAAAATTTTAAATCCAAGTTTTTTCACGTGAGTTCTCCCCCGATTGAGCTTGCGTTTTTTCTTGATGCCTATGGGGTAGAAAGGTACCATTTGTATTGGCAGAGCAACCCGATCTCTACATTGGGTATAAAGTACCAAAGTTTATCGTTATCCGACTGAGCTCTCGTTGATGTCCTAGAGAAAACTTCTGTTCTGGATACAGGTTCCTTGATAAAGTTCGGACATGACCAGACCGAGCTTTCCAAATTTTTTTGTAAATATTTCTAACATTTAATTTTCAAAACTAATCTCTTACTGAAGTAGTAATAATCTTATTTTTAAATTACAAATTCAATGGCTCTTCGTCTTAATGCTCAGGAAGTGCAAAAATGTTTGAAAAAGCTGAAGAGTAAAGAGACTGCTACGTCAGTTCCGACCGACCACACTGTACTTCATCCGAAACTGATTCAAGTGATGCCTGATTCGGAGTCTTCCGAAACTAGGTCAGACACTGAGGTGAAAAAGCGTTCAAGAATGGACTTTGAAGCTATTGGAGTGAAGATAGTATTGGGTCCTTCGACTAGAGTCCATCATTCATTAGGTAAGGGTTCTTCCTCCCACCACTCAGATGTCCAAGCTATTTTCGAGGCTCTAAGCGATTTTGCTCATGGTGTAGATGTACCATCACTTTGGTCGGCTAACTTTCTGTTCAAGTTGCTGGTGGATCATCAAATTACTCTTTCTATAGATAAAGATCGCAAAGATAAGGTCGGAGGAGTCAGTCTTTGCCGATGGGCTGAGGTACAACTTCTCCGCACTATAAGTGTTATTCGATTAGCTAAATTGGAACTTGAAGACTCGAAGAAAAAATTGTCTTCTTTTAATTGGCTATATCAATCGGAGTTAAAGAGACTTCAAAAAGCTCATTTGGCTGAGGTCTTATAACTAAAGAAGGCGATTAAAGCGTTGAAGGCAAAGGCCTGTCGAGTTGAAGGTCTTGAATCATCCTTGGAGTTGTTGGAGGAGTCGAAGACGAAAGTCGAAGAAGACTTGAATGCAATGAAAAAGGAAAAGCACATGGCTGACCGAGAACTTAAAGAAGCCCTTGATAGTAAAAACAAACTACTTGTCGAGTTGGAAAGCTTGAAAGATGTGGCGGTCGAGCAGAGAGTTACTAGTTATAAGATCGGTCTGAAGCAAGCGAAATTTCTGAATCCCAAAGGTGTGTTTGACTACCGTTTTGGGGAGCTTGGAGTTTGTGAAGAGATAATTGACGATCGATTTATTGATCCTCCCAGAGAAGATGATGCAATAGTCAACGATCAAGACAAGACATGAAAACTTTGTTTAACTTTATGTATTTCAATATGCACACTTATATTTTTTTTGGCTCTATTTTGAATAACAAATTGTGTTTCTTTTTAGTAAACTTAAATTTTGTTTTTCATGTCTTAATTTCAAAAACCAATTCCGAATTTAATGTTGTAGTTACGACCCCGACACCTTCCAAGCACGCCCTAAAAACTAATTTCGTACTTATGTCAAATTTTTCTATCTTTTAATCGTGAAGTCGATGCTTTCTGAGCATGTCTATAAAAATTTATAAAACTTTTCATATTTTTATGAGCTTTTTCGATTTAAAAAAAAATGGTTACGACGTCGATATTATCGTGGCTTGGCTATGACCTTGATATTTCACTAGATATGTCTTTGACCTTGGAACTTTATCGAGTTTGTCTTTGACCTCAAAATTTTACTGAGTCCTCGGAACCTCGGAACTTTACCGAGTCCTCGGAACTTTACCAAGCCTGTCTTTGACCTCAGAACTTTATCGAGCTTGTCTTAGACCTAGAAACTTTACCGAACTTGTCTTTGACCTTAGAACTTTATCGAGCTTCTCTTCATGTATTAATCCTGATCTTATAACTTTCTTAACCTTAGGTAACGATATTCTACTAGAGACAAAGGTGGAAATAATAATAAAAAAGAATTTAGGATGTGTCTTATTAAAACCTTTCAAGAAAAACCAGTGGAAAAAATCTTGGTAAGGAAAAAATGTACATCATCCCGATCCTCATACATGAAATTTATATTCATAAAAATACAATAAAAAAGTGTAAAAAACTTAGCTAAAATATATCCGAAGAGAGGTCGAGTTCAATGTTCTGGGAAGGACTTTTCCATTAAGATCGCTGACCTTATAAGCCCCATCTTCGATATCTTTTAGGATTTAGAAAAGTCCTTCCTAATTTACTACTAATTTTCCTTCACTGGGTGGTTTTCTAGAATCTTTAATTTTCCTTAACATCATATCTCCCTCTTTAAATTTTCGTGGTCGGACTTTTAGATTGTATTTTCTGGCTGCCCTGGCTTTAGCGCCCTCTTCCCTGATATGGGCAATTTCCTTTTCTTCTTCAAGTAAGTTAAGATTTGTCTTCCTTATTTCATCGTTGACCTCTTCATTAAAAGTTGACCTTCGAAAGCTCGGCTCACCGACTTCCACTAGGATCATAGCATCGGCTCCATAGGTAAGTCAGAACAGTGTTTCTTAGGTAGAGGATTGTGGTGCAGTGTGGTAAGCCTAAAGAACAGTCAGTAACTATTCTGGTCAAAGACCTTTGGCCCTCTTTAACCTTCTTTTCAAACCAGTCAAAATAACCTTATTCATTGCTTCAACTAGACCATTTGTCTGAGGGTGCTCGACTAAGGTGAACACCTGTTTTATTTTTTTTAAAACAAAAATCTCTGAATTTCTTGTCAATAAACTGACTTATGTTATCCAACACAATTAAAAAAGGTAAACCAAATCGACAAATAATGTTTTCCCAGACAAACTTTGTTACCTTTTCTGAAGTTATGCTAGACAGAGGTTCGACCTCAATCCATTTAGTGAAGTAATCAATTAGAACAACAACATACCTTAACTATCCGACTGCCACAAGAAAAGGTCCTAGAAGGTCAATCCCCCATTTACAGAAAGGCCATGGTGTTTCCAAGATATGAAGTTCTTCGAGTGGAGACTTACGCAGATTTGTAAATTTCTAACATTTGTCACATCATTGGATATACTTTAAACAATCAGCTTTTATCGTCGGCCAATAAAGTCTGGCCCTCAACACTTTACCTACAAAAGATCGGCCACCAAAGTGACTGTCGCAGACTCCTTTGTGAACTTCCTCCATAACCGATCTAGTCTGACTTTGATCAACGCACTTCAAGAGTGGAAAAGAGAATCCTCTTTTAAACAGTTCACCTCTGATCAAAGTATAGTAACCAATTGACTTTCGCAGCTTCTTTGCCTTCTTATCATCAGTCGGAAGCTCACTGTCTTGTAGGTATTTGATGATTGGATTCATCCAAGAGTTTGGATCATTGTCAATAACAAAGAGCTCTTCCAATTCTATACTCGGTCAATCCACGATCTCTTGAATGAGTGATTGGTTGTTGCCCGACCGCTTAGTGCTGCCAACTTCAAGAGTAAGTCAGCCCTAACATTCTAATCTCTAAGAATATGCACAATCTTAAATTTCTCAAACTTTTTAACTGCTTTGAGCCCTTTCAACACATACTTAGTCAATTGTGAGTCTTTGGTCTGAAATTCACCCCTGACTTGCTCGGTGACCAAATGGGAATTCAACTTCGCAATCAACCGAGTTGCCCCCATTTCTGTGGCCAATGATAATCCAATGATAAGGGCCTCATCTTTGGCCAAATTATTGGTTGCTCAAAAGTTTAATTTTAAATATTGCTCAATCAGAACTTCGTTTAGCCCTTCCAAGATAATTCCAGCCTTGCTTCCTTTGACGTTAGAAGCTTCATTAACAAAAAGAATCTAAGGGTTGTTGGGAATCACGGATACATCACACAGCGAAAAAACAGAATTCCAACTATAGGATCTATGCGAAAAAAGCCATAATCCGAGTTTTAAAAATTATTTACCTCTTGAAGCGTGATCAAAACAAATGACATGAATCACCAACACCGTAACAGTGACGATGTCTCTGTGGCATCCACACGAACAGACTCATGAACATCCAACATCCGCAAAAGGGAGTTACGCCTCTCTCACACAGTGCTAGCTACGAACAGAAGAGAAGAAACCTGTCACTCTCTCACTCAGTATTTCTATCAAATGCTACTAGGGTTTCTAATGCATGCCTTGACAGCCCCTTAGCAGTGCTATTTATGATAGTTGATTATCTTAAGTGAGTGAGAGCAGCAGCAAGGTAAACTGTGCAACCCTAGACTCATCTGTTATGAGTGTGGCCCACAATTGTACCCAAGTCCAACTTGGATCCTAATTACTCGAATTTAGTCTGCTCTATGTGTGTGACCCTACAAGTTCTCATAATGTTGATAGTAACATAAAAAAATTTATTTTAATATTATAAGCAGTGAATGGTATCTAGCAACACATCGCTGCCACCTAAGTAATAAGAATGTCAATGATTTGACATAACCTTTCTGTGACCAATGTTTCCGTGTAGTTTAGTCCCTTTGTCCAGATATCTAGATTGAACACAAGGCATGGAATGTGTCACCCTTGTACAATTCAATCCTTCATTTCCTGATGCTAGAGTAGACTTAATAACAACAAATGAGATCGATATCTCATATCAACTCATTTGAGCATGGTCATGCATTTCACAGTCTCACTCAATCAGGGGCCCCGAAGATATCGCTCCCATTATGTAGGAGGGACAAATTCCATCTAGATCACTCAGATCCCACCGCATGATTCGTGGTATGTCTAATAACCGACTTTATAATCACCTTGTTACAGATGACGTTTGATGGTATTAAAACACATAACTTTTTACGTAAGAATCATAGTGATTTCAGGTCAAAGGACCACATACACCATTATCACTATGAGAATCACTTATGATACTCACGTAGCAATCTATGTAACGTTCTCATGGAGGCCTTTCCAGTACATTATTACTCTAATATTTACCTGTTAGGAGTAAAATTACAAGTTCTAATTCGACGAAGAAGAAGTGATGAACTGACATGATTTTCTAAGTGATGGACCGACGAGATTTTCTAAGTGTTGGACTGACATATGTTAATAGTCAAGCGTTGGTTTTTTGTTGAAAGGATTCATAGTTGCTCTCATAGTTGAGCAAAATATTAGTGTCAAATTTACCCATTGTTAGGGGTAAAATTATGAGTTCTAATTCGACGAAGATAATTTCGACAGTCGGACAATAACATTGAAATATTCGACGAAAATAATTTTGATGGTCGGATGATACTATTGAGACATTCGATGAATAAGGGTTTCAACAGCTGAATGATAACATTGAAATATTTGACGAAAAGATTTTTGACAGCTCGATGATGATGACATTGAAGAAATTTTCTAATATGTTATAGTCAGATGCTGGTTTTTGTCGAAAGATCTTAGTTGCTTTCAGTTATTAGTCTTGAATTTGACAGCCAGATGGTGATCCAAGTGGTGGCCAACTCTCAGATGTCAAAGGTTAGTTTCGTTAAAAATACCATTACCAATTCTGAATTTGATAGGAGTTAGTTATTATCGAAAGATTTCATAACTACTCTCAGTTTAGCAAAAGATTAGTGTAGAAAAACGTGGCATAACTGCCATGTACGTGGTCAGTTTTTAAGAGTCAGTTATTTTTTATATTTTTGCCTATAAATACTAGTATTCACGATGTACAAATGGTAGTTTTACTAGATATATAATCCTAACAACTCATCCGAAGCAGATTAACAGATTTGATTCTAAGTATGACTTCTATTTTCATTTCAAGTCATTTACATTAATGCAATGTCTTTTTAAATTCTTTATTTTCAAGTCATTTTCTGCATTTAAATTTTCTGCACTTTTACTTTCTGAACTTTTATGTTTTCTGCACTTTTAAGTTCTTGCATTTACTTTCTCTGCATTTTAAAGTTTCTGCACTTTACATTTTGCAAGTTATTTATTAGTTTTCTTTACTTTCTTGCAATCAATTTTTACAAGTTTTTTGCTATTTACTTTAAGTTTGTTTTCAAAAGCTTTTTCAAATGAGATTACCACATAACTCTAAACCCACATTCGACTGATAAAATATATTTGTTTGTTAGAATTTGTCTTAACCAAATTTACCTATAAACAAATTGGCACGCCTGGTGGGATGAGTTCAGAGTAACTCGTAGTGTCACAAACCTCTTCATAAGACGATGGTTTTATGTGTTACCCAAGTGGCTTCAGTACTCAAGAGGGAGGTGAATTGAGTAATTAAAGCTTTTTTTCGCAAACTCTTATAAAAGTAAATTTCTTCGAAGCTATATGTTAAAAAGGATATGAAAATGAAGAAAATAATTGAAAGCCTTAAGTGCAGCAATTTAACAGATAGGCAATAATAAATAAATTGTAGAAACATAAAGAGATAAAGATGAGAAGAGCAGGCACGATATTTATCATGGTTCAACCACCAACCACTTGTGGCCTACGTCCAGTCCTCGAAACACAGTTCAAGATTTTTTACTATTCAATACAAGCTTAAAACAGGTGCTTGCAACCTTTACACAATAGGGATACGTCACCCTATTCATTAGAGGGATACCTCACCCCCTTTGAAGGATACCTCACCTTCTTTATAATAAGGGATACCTCACCCTTTTCACAAGAGGGATACCTCACCCCCTTTAAAGGATACCTCACCTTCTTTACAATAAGAGATACCTGACCCTTTTTACAGAAGCAGAAAATAGATGAAGAGAAACTCTCACAAAGAGCAAATATTACAAATTGAAGCACTAGGAAGCTCTCTTAGGATATCTCAAAGTTTTAGCGAAAAGAGCACAGGAAATAGTAAAAAATATGAAATACGAATCAAAGCATGAAAGAATTATTTTAAAATAGTTGAGTGTGTATAAAAGATGACCCAAAAATATGTATTTATAGTGTTCTTGAGAAAATAGCCATTGGGTATCATTTAATATCACATTAAAGGCATAGAAAACTAGTCGTTGTGTGTTTTTGTCGTGTTTATTCGAATAACACATTTAGTATTCGAATATATCCTCAAAAACATGTTCTAGAACATTTTCTGGGTTGTGGTATTCGAATAACCCTTTAGGTATTCAAATAGATCTTTAAAAACACATTCTGGAACATTTTCTGGGGTGTGATATTCGAATAACTATGTGATTATTCGAATACACCACTCTGATTTTGAAATCTAACTTTAAATAGTCGTAACTTCTTCATTTCTTATCCGTTTAAAGCAACTGACCAGTCATTGGAAAGATATTTGAGTCTATTTTCAAATGAAACAAGTTTCAAAACAAAACTCAAATTATTTTGAAAGTTATGATCAAAAGAGTAACTAAAGGTCAGTTTTTCAAAACTTAAACTTGGCTATTTTTCATAAATTTGAACTACCACCATAACTAACCTTTCAAAACTTGTTTGTTGGATATTTTAGCTTGTGAAAATCATTTTTAAATATTTGAAAACATATTTGAGATATGTAGAAGGCTTCTTATAAAAAGGCCCTAAGTCCTATAAGTTATACCATTTAATCTTCCTTTGAACTTGGTCTTTGACATGATTTTGTTGTTATCAAAACCTTCTTCTCCTTGAGTTGAGCATAATTGAGATCTTTGCTTTCTTGTCGCAATGTTCACTCTTGGTACTTAGACTATCCATCATCTTCATCATGTTTGTTATCATTAAAACTATTTTCAATGTCAGCTAGCCAATTACATTATGCTTTTAAAAAGTGAAAAGTTAGTATATTCTTGCCTTTCTCAAGATACACAAATTATAAGTAATGCAAATAACTAGGCATCGAATGCACTTTCAGTTGATGTTAGTGCGCCACCTTCGACAGCCGTTACTGCGTCACCTTTAACCGTAGTTAGTACGGGTCCTATGGTTGATATAATAGCAACTGGTGCTCTCAGGAGTAACCCAGTGCTAGAACAAGTGGTACCTGGAGTGACTCAGTCATCACCAAATCAACTAAGTAATCAAAGTGTAATGAACTCAAATTCAAGTTTGGCACCACAATATGGTTTGCCACCAAATTATGTTCCTCCTGTGTTGGCACAAATGGGACTTGGCTCTACTTTGGCCAATACTATAGGCCAAACAGCAGCCTCACAAGGCTAACCACAAATAAGTTTGACTTTAGTAAGTTTTAATGGCCAAGGAACAGGAGTTGCAAGTTCAAGTAATCCAACTCCTTTTCGACAGGAGAGATTGAATTTGGGACCAGTATTCCCAAATATGTCGAGAGATATTCCTTAGAATATAACTGGGCCAACTATGAATTCTTTGGCCAGTTTTCGATAACAAATGGATGAAAGTAACCATGAAATAGTGCATATGTTCACTCAGCAAATAGATGTTGTGATTACACCAATTATGGAAAATACAAATAATGCTTGTAGTGCATTGGCCTAACAAATGGCAAGGTTAAATCAAGCTTTTGGGATTAGTGAATTGGCCAATGAAAATGTGCAAGGAACCCAGCCTAGGGTAAATAGATAAATGGTTATACCTCAGGAAAATGGGGGACAAAATTAACAAAACCTGGAACAACCTAGGCAAAATGATTTGCCACGCTTGGAATATGGGAATGTCCATATGCTCCGTTGAGGTGATGAGGATCAAATGGCTAGAAATGATGCAGCCATAAGATTGCTTCGACAAAATCTTGGGAGGCACTAAGTAATTGAACAAAATGTAAACCAAGTAGTGGAAATAAGTTTGGGTTCAATGTTGGATATGTCAACCTACCCTATTTTGTTTCGGCCTTTCCTAAGTGGGTGCAACAAGCAAAATTACCTAGAAAAATTAAAATTCCTAAACTTTCAAAGTTTGCTAGTGAAAATAGAGAATCAACCGTCGAACATATCGCACGGTATACAATAGAAATGAGGGAATTGACCACTATTAAAGGCCTTAAAATGAGATTTTTCCTAAGTTTCCTTACTAAAAATGCATTTTCTTGATTTTCAACATTAAGACCAAATTCGATTCATTCTTAGACTCAATTAGAAAAGAGTTTCCATGAACAATTCTTCAGGGGAGATTTGAAAGTTAGACTTACAGATCTCTTCAATATTAAAAGAATGTATAATGAAATCGTGGATGATTACCTATCTAGGTTTCGAGAAATAAAGAGTAGATGTTTTATTCATATACTTGAAGCAGAAATAGTAAAAATTACTGCAGGAGTTTTAGACTATTACATAAGGAAAAAATTAGTAAATCAACATTTAGTTGATCTTGCCCAACTAGGTGAGAAGGTTAGGCAAATAGAGCAACTGAAAGCTGAAAAGGTTCAAAAGCAAGAAAGATTCTTTAAAAGAGAAAATGTAGCATTCGTCGGGTTAGATGAATCCGACAATGAGACTGAAGACAACAATGATGAATTTGAAGTTAACATTGCTGAACTTCAGAATGGTCCTCCTTATGTGTGTCAGGCTTTACAACCTACAAGAAATAAGGAAAAAATGAATTATGTCAATAGAAAAACATATACATTTGATGTAACAAGAACTGACAAAATCTTTGATTTATTGTTAAAAGATAAACAGATTAAACTGTCGGAAGGTCATAAGTTATTAAGACCTGATGAGATAAAAGACCGAAAATATTGTAAGTTTCATAACAATTTCGGTCATGTTACTAACGAATGTATTCATTTCAGAGATCTAATTCAGAAGGCACTAATGGATGGGCGTTTGAAGTTTGCTGACAAGCCTAAGGCGGATATGAAAGTTGATACAAATTCATTTCAGGCCAGAATTTCATACGTCGATCAACAGGTTCCTTTAAATGTGGGAATGATCAACATAAGGAATTTATAGGGATTCGACATTGACATGGAAGATGTAATGGACGTTTATCCCAAGCCAGGAGAATCTCTTGAAAATTTCCTTGAAAGGAAAAAAGAAAAAGGCAAGGTAAAGTTGTGTCCAAGATGTAATGCAGTGTATGATGAATTTGCTGCAAAGAAAGCTGCTGAGGAACAACATGGTAATTTACAAGGGAAAAAGAAGTTTTTCGAAAAGAAAGTTAGAAAACCAGAACAGCCATTTAATACTCCAAAGCCAGTTTATACTCCAAAGCCTAAGCTAGTCTATATGCCCAGGCCTAATATGAATGGCTGGTTGGTTGAGTCATCTGGTGAATCTATGGGGAGTAATTCATTTCCCAAGGGCTGTGTCGGACCAGCTAAGACTAGAGTGCCACCTGCCATTGTTACTGTAGACAGATGGGTTAAAAATTTTGTAATGGCAAGATATACGTATTTTTGACGAAACGTGGCTGCTAAGAAGAATAGATTTCAGAAGGATCGACTATTCTGGAATGAAGATTACAGACATGGTAGAATCAACCAAGATGAAGTTTTGATTGACCAAGATGTAGCAGGGCCATCAAAGTCCATACCAATTTTAAAAAGTCAGAAAAGAAGGGTGCAGAGGTTAAGACAGGCACAGAAAAGAAGAAATTTGGCTGAAGGTTTGGTTATTAAAGAACAACCCATAGAAATAGAATGTTTGGTAGTTGAAGTTAAGCTAACACCAGACGAAAATAAAGGTGATAAGAAATTAAGAAGTATTATCAGAAAAAAATCTACAGACACAAGGGGGCAATCCCAGTTGAGCCGACAACAAGTAAAGTTAGACGGTTGGATAGGAATGATAATCTCTGACAAGAAAAACTTGTAGAGATAAAGAGAGGAAAACAGGTTCAAGAGCCTACTCCAAACAAAATTAGAAGAAAAAGGCCAGTTGGACTTGTAGCAATGGAAAAAGAAGCAAAGAAGAACAATCTGGAAGTTAAAGAACATAAGGATATAGCTAGGGTGAAAGCTGGGAAAATGATAACGAAAATAGCTGAGAATAAAAGCAGTAGTGATGATGAAGATTGGTCGAAGGAAGAAATCTTGAAAGTTCTAAAAGATCCTGACCAAGATGTCAAGTAGAGGAAGAAAATGCTTGACATGATCAAAGGAAAAAGAAATTTGGTGAAGTCTGATTACCAAATTGTAGATATGGATTTGACGATTGATGAAGTTATTGAAGCCTTAACTGATCTAGATGATCTTTTAGGTTTTGGTGATAATGAACAATTCGACATGGATTTCAATCTAGACAAGGATTTGGATGACATCATAATGGCTATGGATAGTAGTTTGCCGTCGGAAGAGTATCTCAAGCTTGGTGGATTCAAAAGTCATGAAGAGTCAGATGAGGAAGAATTCTTGAAGTCAATGAATGTGAATTTGATTTTAGTTTTACTTACTGAATTCGAAGGGTATCACGAAATTGAATATGTAGGAGAGAATGAAGAAGACTTGGATGACCTCAATGATCATTGGCTTTTCTATTAAGATAATATGTTAACTGTATTCGACAATACAACATATTTTGAAAAGCCAACAGAAGAACAGAAGACTCATCTCTGCCCATTGCACATCAAGGCTTTGTTAGAAGGCAAGCTGACAAATAGAGTCTTGATAGACCGGGGGGAGGCAACTAACATGATTGTTACTGATTTCAGTGGAAAAACTACCCTGTCAGACAGAGTAGTGATGTTGAACGTGCAAGTTGGATCCATTGAAAGGTTGACATTATTTGTCATAATTCTAACAAAATCCAGTTATAATCTTCTACTGGAAAGAGATGGGATACATACTGCTAGAGCAATACCATTGACGGTTCACTAGAAACTTATTCTCAGGAATACAAATGATCAGGTAGAGATAGTAGAGGCAGATGATAGCCCTTGCTATTTATAACAACTTCATGTTGATTTTAAAATTTATGCTCCAAATGTCAAGCCGGTCACGGCAAATAATGGAGTTATCAACAAAGATGCACTTGAAACATGTTTAATAGATCAGTTTGGTATTCGACTAATGAATAAGGCAAATGGATTAACCAAGCACTAGCCATGAGTGTTAATCAGTTGGATTGACTATTGAGTTATTTGGCCGACAGGGCAGTATACGCCATTGAAGGTGTATTGTCAGATTGTATAATAGATGATGGTCCTTTGGGTTTTGAGAAATGACTTGATGAAAGACAAGGTGTAGAGGTAGAACATCATTTGGAAAAGATAAACTTGGGCACTGAAATAGACAAAAGACCTATATTTGTGAGTTCATTTCTGCCAAAAGAGTTCAAAGAAAAGCTTGCCGAATTAATTAAGGAATATAAAGATTACTTTGCGTGGGATTACGATGAAATGTCTAGATTGAGTAGAGATCTTATCGAGCATAGATGGTCATTGAAAGAAGGTTGCAGACCTATCAAGCAAGCTAATAGAAGATTTGCACTTGAGGTGATTTTGAAGATAAAAGAAGAAGTCGAAAGATTGCTCAAAGCCAAGTTCATCAGAACAACCAGGTATGTCGAATGACTTTCTAATATTGTTCCTGTAATTAAGAAAAATGGTAAGTTAAGAATATATGTAGATTTTAGAAATCTAAATACTGCTACACCTAAAGATGAATATCCAATGCCAATTGCGAACATGTTAGTTGATGCCGCATCTGGACATGAATTGTTGAGTTTTATGGATGGCTATGCAGGTTATAATCAAATTTTTATAGCCGAGAAGGACATGTCGAAAACTGATTTCAGATGTCCAGGAGCTATTGGGACATATGAATGGATAGTCATGCATTTCGGATTAAAGAATGCAGGGGCCACCTATCAAAGAGAAATGAATATAACTTTCCATGATGTTATTGGAAAATTTATGGAGATGTATATCGACGATATCATTGTCAAGTCAGAAACGAAGGAGAGGCACTTGACAAACTTGAGGCAGGCATTCAACAAGATGAGAAAGCACAGCCTCAAGATGAATATAGAAAAATGTGATTTTGGAGTGTCAATTGCTAAATTATTGGGTTTTTTAGTCCATAAAAAAGGTATTAAGGTGGACAAGAATAAAGCCAAGGCAGTTTTGGAAGCCACACCACCGACGAATAAGAAGGAATTATAATCTTTTTAGGAAAAGTGAATTTCCTGAGAAGATTTATATCCAATTTGTCGGGAAGAACTAGAGTTTTTGCTCCATTGATCAAGTTGAAGGTTGAACAAGAATTTGTGTAGGAACTTTGCCACCAAGAAGCCTTCAACCAGATAAAGCAATACTTGACAAACCCTCCAGTCATGATGCCTCCAGTGCCTTATAGACCGTTGAAATTGTATATATCAACGTCGAATGATACTATAGGTAGTATGCTGGCTCAAGATTAGAATGATGTCGAGAGAGCCGTATATTATCTTAGTCGAGTTTTAAATGATGCTAAAAGGAGATATAGTGCAATAGAGAAACTTTGTTTAGCATTATATTTCCCATGTACTAAGCTTAAATATTATATGATGTCTTGTAATGTATTGTTATGTCGAAAACTGATATAATAAAGTATATATTGTCAAAACCAATATTAAATGGACGTATTGGTAAATGGATCGTTGTTTTATCAGAATTCTCTTTACAATATGTTCCAATGAAAGCTGTTAAGGGGCAAGCAATTGCTGATTTCTTGGCCGACCATCTATGTTTGGATGATGATAATATAAATTTCGTTGGGTTAAAACCTTGGCGTTCATATTTTGATGGATCAAGGCATCAAAATGGGGTTGGAGTAGGAATTCTAATTATTTCTCCTCAAGGTACTCCAACTAAATTCATGTTTGAACTTAAATATACATGCTTAAACAACGAGGCTGAGTATGAAGCCTTAATTGTTAGGTTAGAACTATTAATAGAAATAAAAACATGTAATGTGCATATTTTTGGGGATTCACAGTTAGTCATTAAGCAACTCACCCAAGAATATAAATGTGTCAGTTATAATCTAACTAAATATTATGTTGTGGCGAGTAAGTTAATGAAGAAATTCAATGAAGTGATTGTCAAATATATCCCTAGAAATTTGAATGAGGAGGCTAATGAATTAGTATAGATTGTCTCTGCGTATAAAATTTCGTCCAAGGTCCTGACAAATCTAATGGAAATTATAGAACTTTTATATCCATTAGAAGAAAGAGATGTACTACAAAAAGATATTTCGACAGTTAATGACTGGAGACAACCAAGATTAAGCTATTTGGAAAATTCAAGTCAAAACATGGACAGGAAGCTCAAATACAGAGCATCGAAATTTGTAATATTATGAGGGGCTCTGTACAAAAAATCTGTTAATGGAAATTTAGAGGTTTGCCTAAGTGAAGCAGAGGCTTATATTGCCTTGGCAGAAGTCCACGAAGGAATTTGTGGAGCTCATCAGGCAGGTAATAAGATGAAATGGGTCCTTCGTCGTCAAAGATATTATTGGCTTACACTGGTTAAGGATTGTATAATGTTTGCTAAGTCTTGTGAAGAGTGTCAAAGATATGACCATATACAAAATGTTCCAGCTAGTAAATTACATTCCATTGATAAACCTTGGCCATTCAGGGGATGGGCTTTGGATTTAATTGGCCAAATTCATCCTGCATCGTCGAAGCGACATAAATATATTTTAGTTGGAGTCGATTACTTTACTAAATGGGTTGATGTTGTGGCCTTAAAGGATGTAACCCAACATGATGTGATTGACTTTATTGAAGATAATATAGTTTGTCAGTTTGGAATGCCACAAAATTTTGATAACCGACCAAGGGTCAGTATTCATTGGAAGGAAAGTTGTCGAATATACCAGTTCAAGGAAAATTAAAATGCTCACGTCGACTCCATATTATGCTCAGGAAAATGGCCAAGTAGAGGCCATGAATAAAATAATCATAAGTTTGATTAAAAAGCATATTGGTCGACAACCTAGAAATTGACATAATACCCTTAATCAAATTCTATGGGCTTATAGAAATTCACCAAAAGAATCAATAGGCACTTCGCCATATAAATTAGTTTATGGTCATAATGCAGTGTTACCAATCGAGATTAATCTTCAATCAGTTTGTATTCAAAAACAAGATAAGTTACCAGTTGAACATTACTGGAACTTGATGTCTGATGAATTAAACAAATTAAGTGATGAGAGATTAATTGCTTTGGAAAACTTGATTCGACAAAAAGAAAGAATTGCTAAATTTTACGATAATCGAGTTAAGTACAAATCTTTTAAGATTGATGACTTAGTTTGGAAGGTGATTTTGCCCATGGATAGAACTTATTAAGAATATGGGAAGTGGTCTCCAAAATAGGAAGGACCATTTAAAGTTACTTAAGTATTTTCTATGAATACTTATGCACTTGTCAAAGTTAATTTAGGTTTGAGAGTTAAGTCCATTAATGGCAAATATTTGAAGCCATATAGGCCGACAATGTGTGAAGTAAAGATTGACAAAGTATGAGTGGAAATTAATTTCATTTGTCAATTTGACAATTTGATTAAGTTGTCAGGACATTATAAAAAATATAAAAAAAATGACAATTAACCAAAAGGGGGAAGAACAGATACAATTAAGTTCTTTACAAAACTTTTCAAGAATCTTCCAAGATTTGTTTGTCGGTACAAGCTCTCTGATACTCTGATTCAAGGGAGTTTATCTTTGCTAGCACTGCTTTGGTTTTGACAGCCCATTGTTTAGAGTTGTTGACAATGCTTTGTTGCTTAGCAGTCCTCTATTGCAATGCAATGTTGAGCTTTTGCTTTCGACGATAAGTCTCTTCAATCTTGTCCTTCACGTCGGTCAACTACTTCAAGATTCTGGACTTTTCTTGAACTTATTTGTCATAAGCAAGAATGGCTCGAAGGATAATAGGCATTTTTGAAGACAAATTGTGAAGAAAATCTTTGACAGACATAGGAAGAGCTCGACTAGCTATTGACAGCTGTTGAGAAAGGGGTTCTAACTCGGTCACAATGACCATCATCCTTTCCAGAAGTGGTTGGTCAAAACTTAAATGTTCAAAAGAATAAGTGAAGGTATTCTTCAGCTCAGCTAATAGTTCAATGACGTAAGAGTCACTAGAATCTTGTCCTTGTTGTGTGGAAAAGCAAGCTGACAGTGGAGGACTCCTGTGACTACTTGACAACAAGGTGATTAGTTCATCTAAATCCACTTCCATGTCTTCAATATTTTTCGGTTCTACAATAATTGAATTTGTCGAAGGAGGTGGAGGTGGATTGGTAGGTGCAATTTCAGTCATAAGGGTGTCCATGTCAAATTTGTCTATGAAGATTTGGATGAGGTTGTCTTTATTTTCCTGAGAAAAACTCCCAGTGCTCGAACGGATTTGAGTTTTCTAAAATTTGTGGCAGTTTGAACCTCTGTCAGAAGAGGCAGAGAGATGGCAGACATTTCAAGAGTTGAAGATTGGAACTAGAATATGAGATTAAAATTTATCTTTCTTCCAGCAATGTCAAAATAAAAATTTTGGGGGGCATTTGTTAGGAGTAAAATTACAAGTTCTAATTCAATGAAAAAGAAGTGATGGACCGACATGATTTTCTAAGTGATGGACCGACGAGATTTTCTAAGCATTGGACTGACATATGTTAATAGTCAGGCGTTGGTTTTTTGTCGAAAGGATTCATAGTTGCTCTCATAGTTGAGCAAAATATTAGTGTCAAATTTACCCATTGTTGGGGGTAAAATCACGAGTTCTAATTCGACAAAGATAATTTCGACAGTCGGATGATAACATTGAAATATTCGATGAAGATAATTTTGGTAGTTGGATGATACCAATGAGACATTCAACGAATAAGGGTTTCGACAACTGGATGATAACATTGAAATATTCGACGAAGAGATTTTTGACAGCTCGATGATGATGACATTGAAGAAATTTTCTAATGTGTTATAGTCAGATGTTAGTTTTTGTCGAAAGATCTCAGTTGCTTTTAGTTATTAGTCTTGAATTCGACAACCAGATGGTGATCCAAGTGGTGGCCAACTCTCAGATGTCAAAGGTTGGTTTCGTCGAAAATACCATTACCAATTCTGAATTCAACAGGAGTTGGTTATTGTCGAAAGATTTCATAACTGCTCTCAGTTGAGCAAAAGATTAGTGTAGAAAAACGAGGCATAACTGCCATGTACGTGATCAGTTTTTAGGAGTCAGTTATTTTTTATATTTTTGCCTATAAATACTAGTATTCACGATGTACAAATGGTGGTTTTACTAGATATACAATCCTAACATCTCATTCGAAGCATATTAACAAATTTGATTCTAAGTATGACTTCCATTTTCATTTCAAGTCATTTACATTAATGCAATGTCTTTTTAAATTCTTTATTTTCAAGTCTTGTTCTTTAAATTCCTTTACGTTTTCTGCATTTAAATTTTTTGCACTTTTACTTTCTGCACCTTTACATTTTCTGTACTTTTAAGTTCTTGCATTTACTTTCTCTGCATTTTAAAGTTTTTGCACTTTACATTTTGCAAGTTATTTATCAGTTTTCTTTACTTTCTTGCAATCAGTTTTTACAAGTTTTTTGCTATTTACTTTAAGTTTGTTTTCAAAAGCTTTTCCAAATGAGATTACCACATAACTCTGAACCCACATTCGACTGATAAAATATATTTGTTTGTTAGAATTTGTCCTAACCAAATTTACCTATAAACAGTATCCATGTGAAGACTTGATATCTCATATCCATGACCTGTGAGATGTGGGCATCAGTTTATGTACATACTAGTCTCAATACATTATGGTTGTCCTAATTAACAATAATACTTGACCAGGGACATTTAAGAATAGTATTTTATCCAATAGGATCTCATGATCAAGTCATCCACTTGATGTCCTACGACATCAAACTTACTATTCTAAGGACTTTATTATGTTTATAAAAAAGAACACCATAAACAAAATGCCTCGTATATTAAAAATAGCATAATACAATATGTAGATACAGACAAATGTATCGGCCTCTAAGGCATACACCAACAAGGGTCACCATTCAAATCATGCGGGACAGGTGAAGATAGTTTAACTAAAAAATCAGATAATACCTGGGATTTAATCGGTCCCCTGGGTTAGTACTAGATATCAAACTCGGACAATTCCATCGACCATGAGATTATACGTCTAGCGAATTCTGGCTTTCTGAGCACTTGTCTAATTGATTGGTCACTTCTGACGATGATCGAATGACTTTGGAAATATTATCGAAGTTTTCTGGTTGTTAATCGATCCCCTAGGTTAGTATTGGATATCAAACTTAGACAATTCCACTGACTATGAGATCATACGTCCAGCAAGTTCTGGCTTTTTGAGCACTTGTCTAATCGACTAATCAGTTCTGACAATGATCGAATAGCTTTAGAAATATTTTCAAAGTTTCCTAATTGTTACCACCAACGCCAGCTCCATTTTCTCAATCTTTTGATATCGAGCTTCCGATCCTTGCAAGACTTGGTTGACAAAGTAAATTGATCGCTGCTCCTTCCCCATTTCCTTCATTAAAACTAAGATTTACGCCTTGTCAGAAATAGAAATATAAAGAAATAAAATGTCATCTTGTTCAGGCATGGTCAAGATCGGTGGGGTAGCCAAGAAAAACTTTTATTCATTGAATACCCTTATGCATTCCTCAATCCATTGGAAACTATCCAGTTTCTTGAGGCACCGGAAAAATAGGAGGGCTTGGTTGGCAAACTTGGAAAGAAACCTTGACAGAGCGGCAACTTGTCTAATAATCTTTGAATCTCTTTGACCGTTGTTGGGCTTCTCATGTCCATTATTGCTCTACACTTGTTAGAGTTTGCCTCAATCCCTCTATTGGTAAAAAGGAAACCAATGAACTTCCCAAACTGAACCTCAAACACATATTTCTTTGGGTTTAACTTCATGTTGTATTTTCTCAACTGAGCAAAGCATTCAGCAAGGTTGGAACAATGGTTTTCATTAATTGGAGTCTTAGCTACCATGTCATCAACATAGACTTCAATGTTTCTTTCGATCTGCTTCTCAAATATCCTATTCATCAATCATTGATAAGTTGCCCCAACATTCTTAAGACCAAAAGCCATAACTTTAAAACAAAAATTTCTAAATTATGTGATGAAGGCCATCTTTTCTTCATCATCTGGATGCATCCTAATCTGGTTATACTCAGAATATGTATCCATAAAGCTAAGAAACTAGTAATCGGATGCTCCGTCTACTAACCGATCTATACTTGGAAGCGGATAGGAATCTTTTGGGAAGGTTTTGTTGAGGTCAATAAAGTCTGTACACATCCTTCATTTTCCTGAGGACTTCTTCACCATAACTACATTAGACAACCACGTGGTATACTCCACTTCCTTTGCAAAACCTGCTTCCAAAAGCCTCTTAGTTTCTTTAGTTGCAGCCTTCTGCCTCTTCGGTCCCAGATTCCTTTTCTTCTGAGCTACTGGTTTCACCTTCTTATCCAAAGAGAGTTTGCGAGTGACTATTTTTGAGTAATTTCATGGCATATCCGCTGCTATCCAAGTGAATAGGTCAGAGTTTTTCTTTAACAATTCCTCCAATTCTTGCTTTAGGTCAGTCAGTAAATGAGCCCCAACATGCGTTACCCGATCAGGGTTGGGACCCAAGGATACGTTCTATAACTCCTTGATCAGGCGAGGTCTGTCTTGTTTATCGCTTTTCAGATCCAACTCGGCCATGTTGACATTATGTATAGGTCACTTTCGATCTACCAAATCGGTCGACTGCCTTGGTTTTGCCTTTAAACTCTCATTGTAGCACATTCTTACCTCTTTCTGATCTGCACGAACTACTCTGACTTCAGTATTGGAGATTGGGAATTTCATTGTCAAGTGAGGAGTCGAAACCACATTCCTAAAGGAATTCAGAGAAGGTCTTCCAAGGATAGCATTATACGGGGTATGACAATCTATTACAAGATATTTAACTGGAACAGTCTTAAGAAGAGTACATGTTCTGAAGGTATTTTGGAGTTTTATGTACCCTTTAACATTTACCTGCTCACTGGAGAAACTAACCAAAGTCCCATAAAATGATGTCAGATCCTCATATGATATCTGCAGTCTTCAGAGAGTTGACATGTAGAAGACATTAACTGAACTTCCCAGATCAACCAGAACTTTTTTAATTTGAAAATTTCAAGCTATGACAGATGTGACCATCAGATCATCCAAGTTTTCATCCAAACCATCAAAATATTTATTTGAAAACAAAATAATCGGTTCATCTTCATGCTTTTTAATTTGTAGTGAAGAATAACCTACCAATATTACTGCCCGGAGGCGGTGTTTCTGAGATAAGTTCGAGCTTCCACCACCTGTAAATCCTCTAGCCATTGAATCGATGACTCCTCTGACGACCTGGTCTCTGGAGGTTGAAGTCATTGTAGCTGCCTTATCTTTCTCACTTGGACTCCACCTTTTTCACCTAGATTGACTCATTTCTTTTGCTTCCCTGTTCCGGTTTCTATGTCAGTAGATGTATTTTTTGAGATAACCTTCTCGAATTGCTTAATTTTATTTTTTAATGTGATGCACTCCTTAATGGTATGATCATACCTTTTGTGGTAATCACACATCTTGTTTTTATCGACATAGGATGGGACCAACTGTGGGAGCTCCACACCCCTCGGGTGCTAGATCAAACCGGTGTTATATATCTTCCAGAATATCTGATCACGTCGAGTAGTTAGCGGTGTACACATCATACCGAGGTTGCTTGTAACTTGAAGTTACTTAAGGACTACGAACAAACCAATCTAACCGTTATGTCACCCTCATTGGTCAGCCTCTCTGATTTGCTTCTTGCCCACCATACTGTCGGTCTTGTTCGATTAGTCGAATGGAAATCTAAGAGTGGACTCTACTTCCTTTTGCACCCTGATCTAATAATTGTTGCTCCATTTGCTTTCTTGTACTTGCCATCTCCTCCATGTTGATGCACCCCGTAGATCTCGCTCTCAAATCATCAAGATCAACGGGTGGCTTTCTAGCCAAAGAGTTTGCAAAAGGTCTTGCTCATAGGCCAACCATAATGGCATGTAGAGATACGGCTGGGTTTAGATATCTGATCTGAATCGCTTCTTCACCAAATCTCTTCATGAACTCCTTCAATGTCTCGTCCCGACCTTGCTTCAAGTTTAGTAAGCTAGCCAAAGTCTTTTGGTGAGTCCTGCTAGTGGAAAAATTATTAAGGAACTTAATCGACAATTCAAAAAAGTCAAAAATCGAACCTACCTCAAGGCTCAAGAACCAAAGCAATGCCGACTTTTTCAGAGTCATTAGAAATGTCCTATATTTGATCAGGTCTGACCCACCATTCAAGAACATCATAGAATTAAATATGGGGAGATGCTCTTGAGGGTCGATCGTCCCATCATAGAGTTCCATAGTTGAGAGTCAGAAACTGTCCGATAGGGGAATCGACATTATGAAGTCATAGAATGGATGGTGGGCCACGGGTGTAGGACAATTTGTTGGTCAGAGGACTTCTCTACTCGGAGTATCTTCTTCAGTCATTCTCTCAATTTCTCATTCATTATCCACCCTCTCGGGCTCTGCTTAGTGTTGGTCTCTGTTGGCTATATAGTCTATTCGATTGTTAATATCCCTTATGACCTGCAGCAGCATTTCAATGGCGTTAGGCTAAAGATTCTCTTGGTGAATTCAGTTGTTAACATTGCTTTCGTTAGTGGCCATAATTCATTAGAAATAAGACTTCAGTGAAGATGAAGCTGGAGAAAACTATGGTGACGGTGAGGTTAGTTGGTTGTGGGATAGGAAAGTTTTACCTGTGTCCCATGGTGGGTGCTAGATGTTCCGGGTACTAACCGGGACCTAGATTGGAAAAATCCAAAAGGAAGGGGGGCTCACTGAAAACCTAAGGGTAGGTCTGCAATAAGGCCAAGAAAACCTAGGCAGGTCAGCAGAATGAACATAAAGTTCGATCGATATGAGTGTTTGGGAAAGATGGAACATATCTGACCTAGACAACTAGACCAGCTTATATAAGAGTCTGAGTACTGATGCCTCAGATACCTTCTATTGAAGTCATTTAGTGTTTTGATCATTCAAAAACGTTATGTCTAACTTTCATGGCACGAGGCCATTTCCGGCTGTAAGTCATGATGGCGTCGATCAATCGGTGAACGTTGGAGAAACATCAACCATGTGCTTAGTAGGCTAATCGTTTGGGAATAGAACAGCTAAATCCTTTGAGAAAGACATCAGTCAGGTTAACCTAGATTTTCGAGTTTGTCATTCCAAAATGGACCTATCTAAGACGAGCTTGAATGATCGACTCAAGTGGTCTATGGGAAGACCTTTGGTCTCAAGCCCAAGGCGGTTCACAGTCCTTTAACTTGATCATCTATAAAGATGAACCAAGTTCAAAAAGTGGTCAAATGATGATAGGACTAGTACAGTCCATTTATAAAATATAAAATCTGAAGCATGGATTATGTGATTGACATTTTGTACTAGTCAAGAGAATTCTATCACAAGTCAATTAACAAAAATTTATTGACCTGTTTAGACATGTGATAATTACCTAATTCATATTTTTTCTTTAAAAAATAAGCATTATTATTTACAAATATATCCTCTCTATGCTTTCTAAATTTTGTTCTGCGCTGCATCCGCTCCCAATTGGGTTACTAATCAAAGAAAAAGAAACAGTTTTTGTCTCCGTTTGGGTTGCAGCCGCCACCCCTATGCAGCATTTCCACGTTTGTGGCTGCCATCTCCTTCTCGGAGCATCTATAGCCCATTTAACTTGCGTTCCTCTACACAAGGATCTCATAGTTGACCACCATTGTTCGCCTTGTTTGGTGGTTCGCGATTATGTTCGTTGCTGACCCAGTCCAGTGTTCTCCATCGGGCTTTCGCTGAATCTATTTGCTCTTTGTAGACTCTGATTATTGCTTTCGCTGGTTTTACTAGCATTGACCACATTTGATCCGATCACAGTTGGCCTCCTCCCTTATTCTGGAGTTCGTCGTCGTCTGCACTGTCCAACCTGTGGTCGGCCTTACAGTTATAGGGGTGATCCGAGTCCCCATCACAAATTTGTGTCACTATCCCTGTTCTAGTATTTTTCATGCCTTCAGATCTTATTAGTTGCTTCTGCGAGAGACTTTTGGAGGATGGCATCATCAAGTTCAGCCATCATCCACAATGAGGTTGACTGCAACACCCCGAAATTTCATTTTTCAGTTAATTATGATTTTTATGATTTTTGTGAATTATTTAATTTACTTTAATTTTTTATTATTATTTTTGGACTTTATGTGTGTTTGCGGCAGTGCTGAAAAAATAAAAAAAAAATTGGGGTTGGAAAAATTTTGATTTTTAATGCGGGGACGGGGGAGTTTACTAAACCTGAAACTGGAAGCAGATTTCAAATTTTTTCTTTTCTGAGATTTTATCTATCAGATGAAATCTAGGTACATTCTATTATCTATTATACAATAAACACTAGTTTTGCTAGTAGTAACTTTTGTCCATTAGTTAATAACTACTGATAAATATCTATTTAGATGACTAGTCATGAGCTTAGTCATGAACCTCATCATCATTTCTTATGACTCACATTGTTTTGCACCAATGGAAAGCAAGCTTACAAGCTAAGTTTGATGGAAGTCAAGTTTTGTGGCTATGACTCAAATTTGTGAACCAATGGCAAGCAAGCTTCCAAGGCAAGCTTGAAGAAGACAAAATGGTTACTCAACCTCTTTTATGTTCATCTTATCATCTTTTCAAGAAGCAAAATATCAAAATTCTCTCATTTTTCTCTCCTTACAAGTTTCGGCCAATACATCTCTAATACTCTCCAATCTTGTTCAATTCAAACTAACCATATATCTTGAATCTAGACACCATTTGGAGACACTTTCATGTTGTGATCTTCTTCAAAATCATCCATTTTCAATCACTTTCCTGTCACCTAATTATCTAAGTTTACAAATCATAAAATATTTTTGCTTTGGATAACCCATTTTAGGTTAAATGGCCGTGAGCCATGTGTGGCCATTGGGACAAAAAAATTTGTCATTCCCACATGATTCAAAGCATGTAAAGCATTCCAATCATCAATTCCTACCATAGCAATTTCAAGTATACTATCAAAGTCATATAATCACACATAACCAAACAAGCATAACCCACTAAATTTATACAATCAAGTGAATAAATTCTCACATGAATTTTTCACCAACAACCACAAATTCCATTTCTCACCACCAAGTTAGTTGATGAGGTTAATCTCCCTCTTACCTTAGATGATGATCAAAAAGCTCCTTGGTTGTCTCCTTGGAGAACTTCTACCACCAAAAAGATCCTTAAAACAAAGTAAGCATACAAGTATTAAAATCTAAGGTTTGAAATAAGATGATCATGGATCAAGATCATGGTTTAGAACTTTGAAAATAAAATTAGAAGTGAAGATCAAGAACTTCACCTAAAAACCTTCAAACTTAAACTATGAAAAATGATTGAAAATGGATGAATTTGAAGAAGAACACAACATGAAAATGTCTCCAAATGGCGTCTCGATTCAAGATATGAGGTTAGTTTGAATTGAAGAAGATTATAAAGTATTAGAGATGTGTTGGTCGAAACTTGCAAAGAGAGAAAAATGAGAGAGTTTTGATATTTTGCTTCTTGAAAAGATGACAAGATGAACATAAAAGAGGTTGAGTAACCATTTTGTCTCCTTCAAAGCTTGCCTTGGAAGCTTACTTGCCATTGGTTCACAAATTTGAGTCATAGCCACAAAGCTTGACTTCCATCAAACTTAGCTTGTAAGCTTACTTTTCATTGGTGCAAAACAAGGTGCGTCATAAGAGGTGATGATGAAGTTCATAACTAAGCTCATGACTAGTCATCTAACTAGATATTTACTGGTAATTATTAACTAATGGATAAAGGTTACTGCTAGCAAAACCAGTGTTTATTGTCTAATGGATAATAGAATGTACCTATATTTCATCTGAAAGATAAAATCTCAAAAAAGAAAAATTTCAAAATATGTTTCCGGTTTTGGGTTTAGTAAGCTCCCCCGACCCCGCGTTAACAGTTAAAATTTTTTCGACACTGCCGTAAACACACATAAAGTCTAAAAATAATAATAAATAATTAAAATAAATTAAGATTGTGATGGCGGTGAAGTGGGATCTTCTGGGTTTCGTTAGGGTGCAATTTCATGGAGGCACCGACGCATGACGCGTCTATCTGGGCACTGAGCGCATTAAGTATCATGGGGATGTTACCTTGTCTTTGAGTAGGACCCGCCATGGGGTCACTACTTTTTCTTTTGATGTTACTGTACATTTGAAGTTTTATATGCCTGTTAGGGATTTATGGGGTGATCTTCATTACACTTCTAGGGAGGATTCTGAGGAGTCGTCTGCTCGGACTCCCGTTCGTCGAGACATACCCCGACTTGGGAATTTTTCTGTTGAGGATTCTAAGGAGGATCCGGATGAAGATCCAGTGGAGGACGCTACCCTCTAGGTGTTTAGACTTGGGCCAGATTAGGTTTTGTTATGGTAGTTGTACATATTCTTTTGAGTATGTAAGTTTTATGTATTTATGTTGTCACTAAACTATGTTATGTATATGATATGTGTCTTATTTAGTTTATTATGCCTTGTGTTTTCAATATTCTCTTAAGTTTATGTTATCTGCGAAAAAAAATTTTATAACCTGTATATTATAATAATAAATTAATTATGACTTAGGTTTAGTTTTATAATGTTTTAGTCTGAAATGTAATTATCAAAAGAGGGTGTTACATTAATGACGAGATAGTGGTTCTTGATGTCTCAGAGTTGCATAACCGAACCAAGAAGTGACCTCTCTTCGATGCCTTATTGGGAAGCCTTTCTCCAATCTGAATCAAGTTCATGCTACAATGGTCACCATCTTCGCAGGGATTTGGAGCAATTTTAAGAAACAATTTTAAAAGTATGTCTAGAATATAAAAAATAAAAAATAATTTAATTTATAAATTAAATTTAATTAAATTTTATTTGTTGAAAAAAGTAAATGTTAAGATTTGATTTGATTTAAAATAAATAAATAATTTTATTTTTAATAATTATTTATAATTATCTTTCATTAAAATTAAAATATAAAATAATAAAATTAAATTAATTTTAATTTTAATTAATTTTAAATATAAAAATTTATTTTTAAATTAATTTAAATTTTATTTTAAAAAATTTTTAAATATAAAATTTAATTTTTAAATTAAATCAATTTAAATCAAATCATTTTTTATTTTTATTTATTTTTAAACACAATTTAAAAGATCCCGTTGTGAGGAAATTGAACCAAAGGTGTAACGGTTCTATTTTGATGCTAAAGTTGATGCTCACACAGCCCTTCGCAGGCAACTGTGGACATACAAAGGCCAACTGTTGGTGGTAAAGCGATGGGAACAAGATCGTGACATTTCATCCTTCGGTTTCAATCTTATTCCATTCTTGGTCCAATGTTGGGGATTGCCTGGAGAATGCAGAATTGTTGAGGTAGGCAAGAAGTTGTGTGAAAGGATAGGTCTAGTCCTAAAAGCATGCCTCTTTTCAGTCAAAGACAAGCATGGATTCGTACCTAAAGCTTTGGTGACGATTGATGTCAACTAACCACTTAAAAGAGGTGTTAATCTTGGCTCCAATACTTTTGGTAAGGTTTGCAGTCCCAGGCTCCGAGTTAGGTAAAGAACAGCAAAATCTTAATTACTCCAGAATTTCTGACCAAGAGCATAAATGGCCATATCATTATGGTGGAGAAAATGTCTTAACATCTCTCATTACTATCGGCTGTTGAGAAGGAGGTAAATTCGATTCCGCTGTCTAGCCAAGGTGTTGCATTGGTTGAGATACATTTGGATGCCTCAAGATTGAGTGTTGGCCAAGAGACAGAGCTCCCATCCGTTTTGAACCCTCAAGGTATAGTCTCTAGAGACACTATCTACTCAGTCAATGTCAAACAACCAAAGGAGATTTAAAATCAAGATAACAAGGTTATCCAGCCTGCCCAGCATCCTGAGCAACCTTGTGACAAGGATAGCCATTTTATCATTGCCAATGGCCCTTTCTCAACCCTACTCAACTCTTATGCCCCTCAGGTGCAATTTTGCGTTGGTATGGTAGTACCGCAAACGACCCTAGGCAAAAGCAAGAGAAAAATAAAGAAACATGAATAGAAAAGAGCCTTGTCTAAAGATGATTCTTCACTCTTTTCAGTTCCAATCCAACAAGCCCCACCTGAGGATTGCATGGTGAAGAAGCGGAGCCTTGACAAAGAAGAAGATGGGGAGGGTAAAAGACTTTCTATGGACATAACCTAGTTGTTCTCATTGGATTGCGCCTGAGGCACATTGTGAGCTACTCTTCCAAGCTTATCGGAAGGTTTCTGGGCACACACTCGTTTTTCTCATCTTGTTAGAACGTTGTTTTCCTCTTCATTTTACGTAATAAATAAAAATATCTTTGGCAAAAAAAAAATGTAATTAAAATTTTATCCTCTTTTATATTTATTTTTAAAATTTTAAATAAGTAATAAATAATAATAATTTAAAAAATACAAATATTGAACACCAAAATGAAGAATTCCCCTTTATAATAGTATAGATTATAGTAATACGTGTGACATACCCAACCCAAAGATTTATCTGAATGTTTCATATGAAGTTATATTTATTTAGTTATTTTTAAATAACTAGTTTTTATAATAAATTAGTAACAACAAATAGCAATTATCATAAAAAGTAAACTTTAAGGTACAAAAGTAGTAATTTTATTCAGCTTAAAAATGTAGTTTTTTTTTTACATAAAATATAATTATTTTATTGTTAGAAGCGAAAATAGAAAATAAAGAGAGACTGAATATACTTTTTGTATTTCTAAATGTGTATTGAGTATAATGATCTTTACACCTATTTAGAAGCCTATGACTATACATGAAGTGTTCTGGACCATGGTCCGAGATATCTTCCTTAGGGGCAAACTCGGCACATATGCCACCGTGATCCGGACTACGCCCCTCAGCTGGACATCCGTACGCGGGTACTAGTCGTACTCCCCAACCAACACCTCATAAGTCCGCGCCTGACCTGATCATTGCCTATGGAACATTTTACAGTGTGGGGACCATGATCGCCTACTACAATGGTTGGCCACTAACGTGACAGGCCCGCGATTCCAGGGATCTGCCCAATGATCATGGAGGGAAGCACCCTCCGTAAGGCCTCTACCTGAATAATCGTGGAGGAGAGACACACTCTCCCCATTAGGCCACGATCTCTGGAGACCTGCACGCTGATACAAATGCTCAAGGACAATACACATGCACTATAAGTATCACAACCACTCTTTGAGAGGTAACCTTGAATTCCTACGGTGTATGCCTTCATTGTGTCAAATCTGACTTGAGCGTTGGAGTCCTTTGCAGGTACCCAACCCCCCTGTTCAAGACTTTTGGAGGAGACCACTGCACAAGAAGGAGGAAACCACTGATACGTGTCTTCTCAGGCATCCTCTGAATCCATTTCAGAACATGAAGTAAGCACAATACACATTATTCACATTTTACCATGCTACACATTTTACACATGACACACACATTTTACATGTGACTCACATTTTTCATATTTTACACACTAACATAAAATGTGACTCATTTTTCATGTTTTACATACTAACATTCTCCCTCAAACTCAGGTAGGTGCAGAGGAAACTAACTTGAGTTTGGAAACTAGAGTACAAAAGCAACTAGGATGATGAGCTTTAATGAACAGATTATCTGGCTAGTCAAGGGTTCTAATGGAATTGAGATAAATAGCACCACGAAATATATGTGACGAATGTAGTGGCAATCAATTTCGATGTGCTTGATTCGCTCATGAAATACATCATTGTGTGCAATTTGAATAGCATTTCTGTTATCACAATAAAGAGCAATGGGGAATTGCTGAGAGATACCCAAATCTTCAAGAAGCCATCGAATTCAAAGTATCTCAGAGGTAGTATCAACTAGGGCATGATACTCCATTTCAGTACTCAAGCAAGTAGTAAGAATTTGCTTCTTGTTGCACCAAGAGATGAGAGAATCACCAAGGAAGATACAATAACCAGTAGTACATGACGATCAGTGGGATCACCACCCCAGTCAACGTCTGAATAAGTCCGTAGAACCATAGGTGAGTTAATAGAGAAATGGAGACCATGCAAGAATGTCCCCTTGATATACCTGATAACTCGAAGAATAGCAACATAGTGTGTGGAATGAGGTGCAGCCATGAATTAGCTTACCAAATGAATAACATAAAAGATGTCAGGTCGAGTCACTGAAAGATAGACCAAGCTCCAAACTAGCTAATGATAAAGGGTTGGATTAGTGAGTAAGGTATCATCTTGTGGAGTAAATCGAACATTGGGTTCAAAAGGGGAGTGCTCAGTTTTGCTTCCTATAAGGCTAGCCTAAGAAATGAGATCAAGAGCATATTTAACTTGAGATAGGAACAATCCATCACTAGAGGACAATACCTCAAGCCTCCAAGAAATAATTGAGAAGTCCAAGATCTCTCATCTCAAAATTCTGACTCAAAAAATGTTTAAACTTAGCAATACTAGTTGCATCTTCACTAGTAATAATCATATCATCAATATAGAGAAGTAACAAGACAGTACCATAATCAGTTTTGCAAATAAAAAAAGCAAAATCATGAGCACAAGAGGAAAAGCTAAATTGATTGACAATGTTGTAAAAAACTTGGCGAACCATGCTCGGGGTGTTTGTTTGAGGTCATATACAGCTTTTTGAAGATGGCAAACCTTGTTTGGTGGATAAGTGTAACCAGGGGATGGGGGCATACATATTTCTTCTTCCAAGTCACCATTAATAAATGTATTTTTCATATTCATCTTATTAAGAGGCCACTTTTGAGTAGTCGCAATAGCAAGGAGAATGCCAACTGAGGTGATGCGAGCATATGGGCAAAGGTCTCCTCATAATCAATGTCATACTCTTGAGTAAATCTTTTAGCAACCAAACGAGTATTATATCGCTCAATAGAGCCATCAGAGCAAGTCTTGATTTTATACACCTATTTACATCCCACAATTGCCTTATCAGTAAGAGAATCAAATAAGTCTCATGTATTGGTATTTTCCAAAGTTTGTAACTCTTCTTACATAGCTTGTTACTAATGAGGATCTATGGAGACTTCTTAATAGGACTGAGGTTCAAATAAGTGAAGCATGGTAGAAAAATAGTGATAATCACCAAGATAGATAGGCTGAGTTCTTACCCTACTTGGACACTCAAAAGGCAGAGGGGTGCAATTACAGGTGCAGAATCTACATCCAGAAAGAAGTCATCGGGAGTGGTTGGAACATCCGAAGTGTTTGGGAGCTCACTAGAGGAATATGCAACAAAATCACTAAGAAAGATAACAATAGAGGGGTTAGTGACAAAAGGAGTCAAGGTGGAAAGGATGGACTTGAACTTAGACAACAAAGATAACATGATTTGTTCTTAAAAGACAACATGGCGAGATAGACGGATGGCTGAGAGATAGAATCCCAACAATGTTAACCTTTATGTTCTGTCCCATAGCCAAGAAAGCAACAAAGATGAGCTTGAGGCTCAAGTTTAGTGTATTCATGGGATTGAAGAAGAACAAAACAAGCACAATTGAAGACCTTAAGAGAACCGTAGTCTAGAGGAGTGTTATAGATTTTTCAAAGGGAGAGACATTACTAATGACAGAGAAAGAGAGGCGATTGATGACATAGACAGTAGTGAGAGCAACTTCACCCCAAGCACGCTCGAGACATGAGGAGGAGATGAGCTTTACTCGAATACAGTTAAGGATATGTGCTGGACCTTGGTTTACCCAACCTTGAATTGGTGGATAACTCATTTTGCTAACTGCAAGTGTACGGGTCACTCAAGTAATAAAAATGATGAGTAGAGATCGTTCCCACAAGAAATATGGTTACTTTCTTATGCTAAACATTGACCTACAACTTAACTAATTCAATTCAAGCAAACGTAAATTGAAAAATGGGTTTATTAATTAAACTACAGAACATAAGGAAAAGATAAAGATATGGTTGAGAACTTAGGGAATCCTTTTTCACCTCTTACTTCAATTGATAACATACAAACCAATCAAACAATACAAACGATTAGATTAGGTTAGCATGAGAAACTAACTTAGTTAAAAGCCTATGTCTAGGTCGATTAACCCTATATTACTTACCTAGTTTACTATGCATCCATGAAAACCAGAGCAAACAATAAGAATTAACATTGATTCTCAATAATGACTATGCATGGCTAAGAGGTATATGTCTATCCTAGTAGTGAACCAATCTATCCCGCCATTAGAATGAAATCAAACATGCATTTACCATATGTATGCTCTAAAACCCAAAGTCCTATGTCTAGGCTCATTAAATTTCATTAAATAACCTAAATGCTGATCAAACAAGTAAGAACATTAAGCACATTATAATAAAACAAAACCCAAATCATTCATATAAGCTCAAAAGAGTACAAATCGATCAATATTCATAGGGGGATCCAAAGAATACCCTATACACAACTTAACTACTCATTGAATATGAAAATGTATTACAAAAATTCATATTCAAGATAAAAGGAAGAGAGAAAGAAGAAAGAATAGGAGATGAAACCCAATGGGGTGAGCCTTAAAGCTTGAATCTCCCTCCAAGATGAAGAGAACCTCCAATCTAGGCTCCTTCAACTCTCTTTCAGCGCATAAATGAAGATCTAGCTGCTAGATTCACGGAGAAGCAAAAGCCCTAAAAGTTTTTCAGAGAAAAATGGAAGAGGATGGCTGAAATCTGTATAGAAAGTATTTATAGGCCCATAGATTTTGCATTTCACGTTGCGGCATTACACAACACTTATTGTGGCGTATAAAAATTAGGGCACCAGCGCTGCGATGTTAACTTCCTTGCGTTGCGGCGTGAAAGCCTCGGGTTATCAAGGTGCACTGCTAGAGAATAGAACGCTGCAGTGTAAGCATACCAGTGCCACGACGTGATGTACTAGAGCTTGTCTTATGATTTCTCTTCCAATGCAGGGCCTTTGCTTGCATCAAGTTGGTTCTTTTGGGCTCAACCTGTTGTTGAGAAATCACCCAATCAAATATAAATGTAATCAAGCTCAATCAAATCAAAGATTAGCAAGCATTTCAACAAGATTGGCAAGGAAGACATCAACATGGATTTTTCATGAAAATAGGGCCAAAGCCTTCCAACAATGCTTGACAACAAGGACAAAACAATCAATAATGCATAGTAAAAAAGGGCACAAATAACTACATTTGATGAAGTTATCACACTCCCAAACCTAAGTTTTTGCTAGTCCTCGAGCAAAACAAAGTCAGACTACACTTACAAAGACAAGATCAACTTCAATACTAGTGTATGATGATTGCATTAAACCTCAAAGAATACACATGCCTCATGCTCAGGTCCACACATACACAATCCTTATCATACCAATAATCAAAGCTTCAAATCATGCATGGTTTACTTCCTACAAACATACAAGCAAAGCCTCTTCATTTCAAATCATACTCAACTAAATAAGCTTATGAGCAAACACATGGATATAAATCGAAGAATCCACAAAATTATAATGCAACTCTCTCTCCACTAATGTAAATCACACATAAATGAGGATCAAAAGGGTCTTTATCAGCTTATAATGTAAGGCTATGGTTATGGGGTGAAGAAGAAAGGGAAAAAGGCAACAAACAAACATTGAACACAAAAATATGTGATTTCAAGAATTGAGAACAAGTGAAAATAGAAGGGTATTCAATAGTAAAAGATTAAAACTCGCCAGAACCATGCAATGTTTTTCATATTTAACTTTTCTTCTTTCTTTTACTTGCTTTGCTTGTCTTTTTTCTTTTTCTCTTTTTTTTATTATTTTTTATACTTATACAAAGCAATCTTTTTCTCTCTCTTTTATTGCAACTGGTTCCTTCAGACTCATTTTTGTATTGAAAATATTAATACCCCTAATCAATGAACTCACTTCAAGAAATAACATATCATGCACTCAACAAGCATTGATGGTAGGAAGAAAATACAATGCTTTCACATGCATTAGAATGGTTAACATGGTAACGAACACAATGGTAATGAAAAACAAATAAGGCCAATAATTAACAAGCTTCAAAGGGGACCTATGGATGTCATCATTAAAGGTTAAGCTTGAAAGGCTTAATTGGTCCAAAGAATGTCCTAATCATTTTCTCAATCATGCACAATTTAGGATTTCGCTTAAAGAGAGTTGCAAAACAATTTCAGAGATAAACGACATCTCCACATGTACTAACCATAAGCATTCTCTAGAAAATTACTCAAATCCAATCCAAAGCCAAACAAGCACAGGAATGGAAAATTCATCATGCATAAAAAGAATTAAAATTGATCGGTATGATCCAAAGATAGCATAAGGATTCACAGAAAATTTTGAGGTTAATTTGCATCCCTAATTATCATTGGGCAATCATTACACTAGCTAATTTCCTCATGTTAAGTTAAGCATTCAAATAATTTCACAATATCAAACATGCAAATCAGCCATTACACGCACCAAATCATATAATAAACAAAAAATAATACCAAAAATATAAAAAATTAAACTAATAATAATTTAATAATAATAAACAGTCAATATATATATCAAAATACTAAGACATCCCTAAGGGAAACAATGTCCGCACTATACATTATACATGAAAGAAAAATAAATAACAATAAAAATGATGGAAACTGCCTTGAATGTATCAGTCTACTTGTCATCATCAACATCGGGAAAAGCCTCAGTGTCGCCACCATTGTCATCATCTGGAACAGCTGGATCCCAGTGCTGATGAGAAGGGCCTGCACCATCAAAGGGTGGGTATGGTGGGATGGAGAAGTCATGTGTGGAGATCTGAAGGAGCTTAGCCAGTCATCTGATAGTCTCGACAGTGTAGGACTGCTTGGTGGCCACCTGTCGAAGCTCGGCACGCACGTCATCCACTTCCTGGGGAGGCTGGGCCTTAGGGGCTACTCGCGGAGCACACCTCGGGGCTCTGCGAGGCACTGTTGCTGCTGGTGGGGCTACACCAACCCTCCCAATGAAGTATTCATTAAGAAGCTGTCTGATATCAATGAGCTCCTCATAGGGACCGGTGGGCACACTGTGCCTCTGACATAGTCTGTGGATGAAGGAGGGGAAGAAGAGGTTGCATGGCTCCATGGCTAATCTCTGCAGCTGTATATAAAGGATGTCTGCCATGTCGATCGATTGCTACTCCAAAATGGCGTAAATCATAATAGCCATATCGCAAGTGACCTCTAATAGGTTGTCAGTGGCCAGAATCTTGGTACAAATGAAGTGGCACCAGACTTTGGCCTCAAGGGCTAAGCAAGAATGGGAGAAGTATCGCACTTGGCCCTACTGAGACATAGTCCAAGCGACCGGCTGTGACTTGGCAGTGCAATGCGAGCGGTGACAACTTGCAGGTTGATCCCCTCCATCGGCTCCCATTTGATGAATTCTTGGTAATCACAAATTAATAGAGGAGGGGGAAAAGATAATGCCACTCGGATGGACTCTGCAGAACAAGAAACTTGGCACCTCCGTATGCCGACCGTGGTGGACTCCTGGTGAATGAATGCTAAGTTCACATAAAACTCGTGACTAAGGGAAATGGGGCCCTGTTGGGGTGTTTAGCGAACTCCCTCCACTGGTAGTGATAGATGGTAGCCTCTATGTCAGGCTGGATGGAATCCTTGAAGCTAAAACCCCTCTTAACAATAACGCTCTTTGAAAGTAGAGTCCCAAAGCATTCTTACGCCTCAACAGATATAAATTTGGTGTTGTCATACTCGCGGGGAGGAGATTGATCCCTGTGCTGCCTACTAGTCTTGCCTTTGACCCTCTTTGGTGCCATTAAAACTTGAAAAAGAAATAAGAAGATCAGATTTGAGCAATGAAATGAATAAGGCAATTAAAACATTCAAAATTTAGAAAAATAGAGGCTAACATCGCGGCATTGATGCTAGCATTGCGACATTCAAAGAGATCCAACCAGCGCCGCGGCATAAGATGTCCAAGTTGTGGCATTGAAAAACATTCAAACTCACGTTGCGATGTGAAGTTTCCACGCCGCGACATTCAAAGAATTTCACATTAACGTCACGACATCAACTATCCATATCGCGGCGTGCACGAATAGTCCGAACTCAAAATCAGCCCAAAACAGCCCCATACCCCACAATGCAACTTACTACCAATAAAAATCAACCAAATACTAAATAAAATACCTATTAACTAAGGTAAAAACCAACTAAAAAGAACCTAAAACTAAGCAAATACTAAAACATAAATAAAAATATGAAACTAAAAGGAAAAAAGGGAGAAAACATCATACACGGAGATTAAGAAGGAAATGGGATGCAAAGAGTTGCACGAAAACAGAGATAGAGGATTGGGGAAGAAGGGAGAGGAAAAAATTTAGAGAGAAAATGCAGAGAGGGGGAAGGTGAAGGATTTGCGTTGCAGTGCAAACCCTGTTACTTATTTAAGCAAAATGCGCCTAGAATGCCACCACGTGAACTAACCAACGCCGTGATACGCGTCTGTGAAGCAGAAGTTTCAATTTTTACTTTTTTTGACAGAACAGAACCCATACTGCTGCGGCGTTCACAGGCCCATGTCGCAGTGCTATTCTCTCTAGCTCCAAACCCTGATAGGGTAGAGACTAGGATGCCATGACGTAACAGAGCCATCGCTGCAGCATGAGAGGTCTGTCTGCAACTTTATGTAGCAGACATCACTCAACATGCAAATTGGCCTCGATGAGGCCTCCACCACCTATAAAAACTGTCTAGAAGCCTTAACATATGCATGCAACAACAAAATAACATGAATTTACCAAAACATAATAATTAACCACATAGGTGGATAAATCCAAAAAGGTGCTTTTTTTATAGTCCAGATAAGACTTTTTCTGCTTCTTCAACTTGGGGGGCATACTTGAGGGAAGTCTCCATATCATAACTTGAAGAAGTCCCCAAGAATCTATTGTTTATTGCATTAGCTAGTTGCCTCACTTAAGTTTCAAGAGCCCTGATTGAAGATGTTTGGCTCTGAAGAAGAGAATCATTTTTGGTCAAATGAGCATCAGTTTTAGTCATGTACGAATCAATTTTTACCATGAATTGCATGAACATATCTTCCAATGCTAGCTTCCTTTCTTGCATAGGTGGCCTTGATTGCGATGACAAACCAGGAGGATACGGTGGTCTCTCATTGCCAGTAGATGAAGATGCTGACCCTTAGCTATCCCTCCATGAAATATTGGGGTGGTTTCTCCACCTAGGATTATAGTGTTGAGAGTAGGGGTTGTTCTGAGGTAGATGATAGTTTTTTGCATATTGAACAACTATTGTTGGCATGATTGTTCCCACACCGGTCACATAACACAAAGGGGCTTTGATTAGGGCTTGTACCCAAACTGTCAAACTTGTTTGCTAATGATGCCACCTGAGCCGACAAAGATGTAAATGCATCAACGTTATGAACTCTAGCTACCTTCCTTTGAGTGTTTCTTGCTAAAGGCCATTGGTAACTGTTGGCGGCTAGTTCTTTTAACAGTTAGTATGTTTCATCGAAAGATTTACTCAATAATGAACCACCTGCAGTTGCATCCACAATTGGATGATGGTGATGTAGTAAGCCTTTGTGAAAGGAGTAAATTTGGTGCCACGAGGAATTTTATGGTGTGGGTACCTTCTAAGCAGATCATTGTACCTCTCCCAGGCTTCATACAAGGATTCAGATTCTGACTGGGTGAATGAAGTGATGTCATTCACCAACCCAACAGTCTTGGCCAGAGGAAAGTATTTGTTGAGAAATTTTTTGCACATATCCACCCATGTAGTTATAGATCCTGCAAGTAGAGACTGTAACTAACTCTTGGCTCAATCTTTAAGAGAGAAAGAAAAGAGCATGAGGCAAATGGCATCTTCTGAGACTCCATTGTGCCTGAAGGTGTTGCAGATATCTAGAAAATTTGACAAATGCGCATTAGGATCTTCATTCAGCAAACTGCCAAATTGTACATATGTCAGAATCATTTGGATAATGGCCAGTTTGATCTTAAAATTATTTGCATGGATGGGAGGCCGTCAGATACTTGACTGGAGATTTTTCATTTGAGGATTAGAAAACTCCCTCAAAGGCCTCGTATGATTGTTGTTTTCCACTATGGATGGTACCTTATTCACAAAAGAATGAAATATTCAATCAAATGTAATAAAAGAAAAGACTCAAATTAGAACTAATAAAGCTCGATATCAATATTAGCAATACAGAAACTAGTCATGATCCCTGGCAACAGCGCCAAAAACTTGTTGGACCTTGGTTTACCCAACCTTGAATTAGTGGATAACTCATTTTGCTAACCTCAAGTGCACGGGTCGCTCAAGTAATAAAAATGATGAGTAGAGATCATTCCCACGGGGAATATGGTTACTTTCTTATGCTAAACATTGACCTACAGCTTAACTAATTATATTCAAGTAAACATAAATTGGAAAATAGGTTTATTAATTAAACTACAGAACATAAGGAAAAGATAAAGATATGGTTGAGAACATAGGAAATCCTTTTTCACCTTCATACTTC
Organism: Ormosia emarginata; assembly: GCA_029884605.1. Classification (NCBI taxonomy): domain Eukaryota; kingdom Viridiplantae; phylum Streptophyta; class Magnoliopsida; order Fabales; family Fabaceae; genus Ormosia; species Ormosia emarginata. The sequence continues at coordinate 7,084,373 of JAQQTP010000038.1, read as the reverse complement.
AATTGATAACATGCAAACCAATCAAGTAATACAAAAGATCATATTAGGTTAGCTTGAGAAATTAACTTAGTTAAAAGCCTATGTCTAGGTCGATTAATCCTATGTTACTTACCTAGTTTACTATGCATCCATGAAAATCAGAGCAAACGACAAGCATTAAGATTGATTCTCAACAATGACTATGTATGACTAAGAAGTATATGTCTATCCTAGTAGCGAATCAATCTATCCCGCCATTAGAATGAAATCGAATATGCATTTATCATATATATGATCTAAAACCCAAAGTCCTATGTTTAGACTCATTAGATTTCATCAAATCACCTAAATGCTAATCAAACAAGTAAGAGCAATAAGCACATTATGATAAAACAAAACCCAAATCATTCATATAAGCTCAAAGAGTATAAATCGATCAATATTAATAGGGGGATCCAAAAAATACCCTATACACAGCTTAGCTACTCATTTAATATGAAATTGTATTACAAAAATCATATTCAAGATAAAAGGAAGAGAGAAAGAAGAAAGAATAGGAGATGAAGCCTAATAGGGTGAGCCTTGAAGCTTGAATCTCCCTCCAAGATGAAGAGAACCTCTAATCTAGGCTCCTTCAACTCTCTTTCAGTCCATAAATGAAGATCTAGTTGCTGGATTCTCGAATAGGCAAAAGCCCTAAAAGTTTTTCAGAGAAAAATGGAAGAGGATGGCTGAAATTGTGTAGAAAGTATTTATAGGCTCACAGATTCCGCACTTCATGTCACGACGTTACACAACACATGCCGCGACGCGTAAAAATTAGGGTACTAGTGCCGCAACGTTCACTTCCTTGCGTAGCAACGTGAAAGCCTCGGGTTATCAGGGTGTACTAGTAGAGAGCAGAACACTGCATCGTAAGCATACCAGCGTCGCTGCATGATGTACTGGAGCTTGTCTTGTGATTTTTCTTCCAATGCAGGGCCTTTGCTTGCATCAAGTTGGTTCTTTTGGGCTCAATCTGTAGTTGAGAAATCACCCAATCAAATATAAATGTAATCAAGCTCAATCAAATCAAAGATTAGCAAGCATTTCAGCAAGATTGGTAAGGAAGACATCAACATGGATTTTTCATGAAAATGGGGTCAAAGCCTTCCAACAATGCCTAACAACAAGGACAAAGTAATCAATAATGTATAGTAAAAAGGGCACAAATAATTGCATTCTATGAAGTTATCAATATGACAATGTTTTCTCTCAACATGACCATTCTGTTGCGTTAGGACATAAGAATTCAGATAGAGTACCCTGTTTAGCCAGAAAAGTCAGAGGTTTTGAGCTAAGATACTCTATGACATTATCTTGACGAAAAATTTTAATGACTTTAAAAAAATATGTTTTGACCATTGTGGCAAAATTGATATAGATTTGAGGCAACTCATGGTGATTTTTCATCTGATATATCTAAGTAAAATGAGAATAATCATCAATAAATATCACAAAATACCGATTACCTCCCATAGATGGGTGAGGGCAGGCCCCCAAACATCATAATGCACAAGATCAAAAGGAGAGTAAGAAATATAAGGTTTCTTTACTAAAGGATAATGCATGTTGTTTATCAATTTGACAAGGAGTGCAATGGAAAGACTCATTAGTAACTAAACCTAGAGTTCCTTGAGATATACAGGAACACAATTTTCCTGGGAAACTATGAGCAAGACATTGGTGTCATAATTGGATGGAAGAAGTGGTAGATGTCACACAAAGATTTAATGCAAGATGAAGATGAATATGAAGATTAGTGAGCTTAAATAGTCTTCTGACTTTACATCCAGTCCATATGATTTGTCCTATCCGTCGATCCTACACACGACAACCAGAAGAAGAGAAAATGACTTCATAGTCAAGGTCACACAATTGTCTAACAGAAATAAGATTGAAGTTAAGATAGGTATCTGGTAAACTAAGGTTTGACAGAGAGACAGAACCCTTATTATTTACATTCATAAGAGAATCATCGGTAGTATATATAGAATATACAATGTCGTTAATGGATAAAGAGGAAAGAACTAGGATGTAGATGTTATATGGTTACAATAGGTAGAATTAAAGTACCACATAGTATTACCTAGTATGGTGGACTTACCAGATTTGGAAAGTAGTTGCTTAAGGAGGGACCCAAGATTACTAATAGAGAAGACAATTTGGGGTGTAGGTAAAGAAGCTGGAGATCCATTGGCAGCGGTAGCAACAAGCACAGGTTTGGAAGGATTGGGATAAGGTTGAAACATATTCTAATAAGACCTTTAAGGACATTAGGGGCAATTCTCAATTAAGTGCCTTAGTTCCTTACAATATCTATAACAATTGGGAATAATGAGTACAAGTAAAATGGTCTGAGCAATATCTAGTTTCTTCATTATAGTAAGGGAGGATTCATGAACTAAACTTTCATAGCTAAATTGATGAAAAAGAACCTAAAAAATAGAAATATCTCACCAGAAAACCCTAGGAAAGTTTAAGTCAAGTGCCACATTAGCACAAAGAGTCCAAGTGGATGCTTCGTAAGCAAGAAAGGATATGTCAGCATATCATAGTCAGCAAGATGCAGGTTAACATGCGGGTCAAACTGGATCGTGGGTCAAACCAGGTTCAAATTTGGAGCAGACGAGTGAAAAGATGTGTAGAAAGCTCTAACGGTGCGTTGGGGCACGTGGCTAGTCGTCCAATGCCCAAATTTGGGCAAAAAGCATATTGACAACTAGCAAACATAATGGTACCAGTGGTGTCAAAAAACGAGGTCAGAAAGGGCAGAAAACCGAAGGTGGCAATAATGCTATAATGGAGAAGCAACAAAGATACAATAAAATTGGCAGAGAACGACGAGCAACAGAGGAATTCTAACAGGGATCGAGAGCCTAAGCTCTTAATACCATGTTAGAAGCAAAAATGAAGACCAGAAAGAGACTAAATATACTTTTTGTATTTCTGAATGTGTTAAGTACAATGATCGTTACACCTATTTATAGGTCTAGGACTATACATGATGTAAGTACAATACACATTATTAACATTTTGCACGTGCTACACATTTTACACATGACATACACATTTTATATATGACTCACAATTTCCATATTTTACACACTAACATTTATTATTACTTTACCTATCAATATTATTTAATGAAAAAATTGCATTTTATAACTAAAAGTTTTTTTTTCTTTGGTTATGATTATTCTTTTGAGAATAGTAAGTATTCATAAACTTTTAAAAACATTACATCAAACTAAAATATAACACTAAACAATACATCTTTCAATTCAATTTTGTTAGAATTAATCAAATTCAAATAATTATTTCATAATCTCAATTGGTTGTAGCTAACAAGAATCATTATATAATTCTAACATTCTCTTACTTAGACACAATCAATAGTGTAACTTTAATCTAAAAAACATTTGTTTGATTATGATTTTTAGGCTAATAACTTGTTTTGTATTATGACATCTAAATATTACTTCATCCAACTAAAGTTAAGTAACATCAAATCATGGTGGTAACTCCAAAGGGTTGGCCTAGTAATAAACGAGCATGTAATATATAGATAGATGCACGATCTTAGATTCAAATCCTAGATATGTCAATTTCTTGGGGTCGAGTTGTAGCCCCAGCATGTATAAATTGTCTTTGACCAAATTAGGGAGGGAGAAAAATCGAGGTGCACACAACATTATCTGACTATAATAAAAAAAATATATTTACATTTATTTGTTTAGATAAACAATGGCATAGAAAGTCAAAAATTAATTAACACATTACAACACAATCAAAGGCACGACCATAAAAATTAGTGAACAAAACTAGAACCAGAAAATGATGGGGGAGGAAAGGGGATCGAAACCCACTAACATTGAGTACTTTTGTGTGAAATTCTTATATCTTCTTAGAGTAAGAAAAAATCCTTTTCCAGGGAGGATCCTAGCCATTAAATCTCGAATGAATTCACACACTTAATATCATTTAAGTGCATTTAAAAGTCGAAATGTTGTATAGAGAAAGAAAATCCTTTCTTCGAGTAGATGAAAGAATTTCTCATATTTATGCTTTGCTAGAATGTCAACACATATAACCAACGCTTAGTTGGTTCAAGCCACTAGAATTGAGCTAGTGGTGATGGGCCTGAGTAGTTTGCATGAGGTCATAGGTTCAAACCTCATTGCCACCATTGTACAAAAAAAAATTGTTGGTTGGTTCAATTGGTTTGACACTTGTTCCCTTTAAATAAGGTCTCGAGTTCGAGTCTTGTGAATGGAAAAAATCAGCGTCGGGAAATCTTTACACCTTTATGGATTGACCCACCTCGCTTCAAATTAGTCGGAACCCAATGCAGCTTCCAGATATCCATAGGTTTACACACAAAAAAAATGTCAACACAGATATTACACTCTAAACATGTGGGAAAGCCACGTCTGAGTCTCTGCTTAGCAACTCCTTCATCGTAAACAAGGATAGCACAAGAGTTTTAAGGATCACATTCATAATGTAGTAGCTAGATAGCACACTTGGAGTCGACTTGTAACATGCCCCTTCAAAATAATTTAACCTATTAAATGAATTTTATCATAATTAAGTCCTTTTCATTATATGATAATGCATAATTAATTGATGGTATAAAAAAAATTAAAATACCACAAGATTAAACTCTTTTTTTTGTCTTATGAGATTTCATCACACCTTTTAAGTATTGAACAAATATTTTTTCAAATATTATTCACAATACTTTCCCTCAAGCTTAAACTCCTAATACTTCAGAGTTAGAAACTCCTCACAACTGCTAAGCTAAAACTTAGTTAATGTTGAACTCTTCTATTATATATTTCTATACAAACTACTAAATAGCCCTAAAGTTTTATTTTTTTAAAAAACACAATCTTTTTTTTTTGTTTTTGACAAATTGTTCACACAATTTCGAGTTGGAGATGTGTTGGTGTATGCCCTAGAGACTAATTTATTTTGACTGTATTAACTTACGTTGTATTATGCTATTTATTTAATATATGAGGCATTTCATTTATTGTGCTATTTATGATAAACATAATAAAGTCATTAGAATAGTAAGTTTTATGTCATAGGACATCAAGTGGATGACTTGATCGTGAGATCCTATTAGATAGAAATAAAACACTATTCTTAAATGTCCCTAGTCAAGTATTATTGTTAATCAGGATGATAATAATGCATTGAGAATAGTATATGCGTAGATTGATAGCCACATCTTACGGGTCATGGATATAAGATATTGAATCTTCACATGGGTACATATTAGAGTAATGATGTATTGGACTGACCCACCATGAGAATGCTGCATGGATCGTTACATTAGTGTTATAAGAGATTCTCACAGTAATAATGGTGTATACGGTTCTTTGACATGAAATCACTACAATTCTTACATAAGGAGTTATGTGTTTTAATGCCATCAAACATCATTTGTAATAAGGTGATTATAAAGTTAGTTATTGGACATATCGTGAATCATGCGGAGGGATATAAGTGACCTAAATGGAATTTGTCCCTCCTATATAACTAGTGTGATATTCAGGTGCCCTGATTGAGTGAGACTATAAAATGCATGACCATGCTCAAATGAGTCAGTATGAGATATTAATCTCATTTGTTATTGCTAAGTCTACTTGAGTATCAAGAAATGGAAGATTAAACTATACAAGGGTGACACTTTCCATGCCTTGTGTTCAATCTAGATATCTAGACAAAGGGACTAAACTACGTAGAAACATTGAACACGAAAAGGTTATGTCAAATCACTGACATTCTCATTACTTGGATAGTAGCGATGTATTGCAAGATTTCGCTCACTGCTTGTAATATTAAAATGAGATTTTAACATTACTGCCAACGTCATGAGAACCTACAGTGGTCACATACATAAAGCAGACTAAATTGGAGCAATGAGAATCCAAATTAGACTAGGATTCCATTGTGAGCCTAACTCATAACAGATGAGTCCAAAGGTTTCACAGCTAACCTTGCTGCTGCTCTCACTCACTTAAGGCAGTCACTATTATAAATAGTACTACTAAGGGGCTACCAACATACAAATTACAAAACCCTAGCCTCACCTACAGAAACAGTGAGTGAGAGAGTAACAAGTTTCTCTTCTCTTCGCAGCTAGCACTGTGTCAGAGACATGGGAGTCCAATATTGTAGACATTGGACGTTTGTGAGTCTTTTCATGTGGATACCGCAGAGGCATCGTCGCTGTTATGGTGCTGGTGATTCGCATCGATTGTTTTTTAATCTCTCTTCTAGAGGTAAAATCGAAAAATTACGAATCATGGTTCCTTTTTCCGCGAGGATCCTTGGTGGGAATCTTTTTTCTGCTGCGTTTTGTTTCCGAAATTCCCAACAAGATGGTGGTTAGGTAAAACCCTCCCCAAAGTGACGATTTCAAGATTTGAACCCCCCAACATAACAAATAAGATTCTCTTGGGGTCGCAGTCCACTTCCACTGTGACAAATCACTCTTAGGTCCAAATCTTTATATATAATATATATGAGAAAATATCTTTCACTTACTCTAATCTTTCACTTAATTATAAACAGCCACCCTAAACTTTTAACCTTTTAACTAGTCCTGAAACTACTCTAGTTGTTACAATTAGTCCTTCGTCCAATCTCAATCAATTGATTAACGAAGCACTATGTCACATATAAGCATGTGGGTCATTAATTGACGTGACAAATAGATCATTAATGACTCACGTGCTTGTATGTGATGCACGAAAAATTCTTACTACCCTACACCCAAATTGTAACATGTGGCATTTATACTGTACATGCAATTAGATTACAAAATAAAATATTATTAAATTAAATATTAACGGTTACAAACCTATCCTGAGTATATACTTTGAGAGTATTTTAGAATTTCTCGTGACGCATTGCTCTGTTAGTCAGCTAACTTAGATTGGACGAACAACGAAAGACTAATTGTAGGAATTAGTGTAGTTTAAGGACTAAATTGAAAGATTTAAAAGTTTATAGTGCCTATTTGTAACTGATACAAATGTTATGTTGCAAACCCACGTGCAAGTTGTCTCAAGTAATAAATTCTTAGAAGTCCGAGGTCGATCCACAGGAAATTGATGAAGAAAATTCTTTGAGGTAAGGAAAAGATTTGTCACAACAATAAATATGATAAAAATTGTTCACGAATAAAAAGGATTTGCTTGGGCTAGGAGATCCACTCTTGGTATATAAATTAAGAACAAGATTGTTTCTTTTTATAACTCAATTAGAATTCACGCATAACAGAGGTTCCAATTGAAAAATACAATATTCAAAGTTTATTTAAGGTTATATATGTAGTTAGATTATGATTCCTTTAATTATTCACTAACACCAAGACTTGTAAATAGGCTCAAGCATTCATTGTGTCAATCTCTTGTCTACAACAAATCAAGATCTCCACTTTACAAGGAGGGTTTCTAAATTGATTGGAAACAAAATACAACACATATAATATCCACTTAATAATATAACATTCAAGCACAAGAAAGAAATTAATCTAAACTTATTTCATTACCAAGAGCTTCACCTTTTCACCAAAGAAAAATGAGAATTAGTTACTCATGAACAAGAAGAAAGAAAGAGAGAAGAAGAGGGAGATGAACATAACTTCTATTTAGAACAAAAGAAAACTACAACAAGAGAAATAAATAATACAAGAATATGTTCTTAATCTCTCAACCAAGATGCCCTTAATGAGCAACCAATGTTGCTTTTTATAGAGCATGAAGATTACAAAACGACAATAGACTTGTTTGGTGAGAGTGGATAAGTGGAAAATTATTGTCATGCTTGTTTCCCCACTTGCACTAACCATTTCGGTGCCTAACTCCCAAATGTCTTCATATGACTATAACTCTATCAAAACATCACCATTTTGAAAAGTGGACTTCATGAAAGTTTAAGAGTTTTGTCTTAACTTTCCAATGGCACCTACTTCAGCTCAATCCGACTCCTATAGCCCAACTTATGGCCCAATCTTTGCTCATTGTTCAAGTTTCAACAACAACATCCTTATTTTGACTTCCAGGCACAATCTGACCCTATAGACATCTGATTCAGTCCTGGAGTTCTTATTAAAGTTGTAGAGCTTCTTCTTATTTTTCCTACAAGGTAAAGTTCATAATTTTTACATATTTATAACTCAAGTTATATCTGAAATACAGAAACAATGTAAAATTTTCATAATACTAAAAAATATCATTAAGCCTAATTTGGAACCCAAACTTATAAAATATAGTTAAATCCAATCAATTAAGTAAATAAGAGGTTTTAGAGACTAGATATGAGGGTTAAATAATGTATGAAAATTGTATTTATAGTAACTGAGTGAAAGTTTAGAGTGGTTAGATGTTATTTTTCTTATAATTTTTTTTTTGTTTTTACAAGGTTTGTTCATATCCTTTAGGTGTGATCGTGTGAGAGTAATCTTTGTTCAGGATTACGCTGAACTTAAACTTGCTCGCTGCTCAACTCTTATTCTTATAGATTTCTATACTAGAAAATTTAATACTCACATAATAAAATCAACAAATCTACCTTTAACATAATATATATATATATATATATATATATAAACGATATTATATATATATATATCTATATATATATATATATATATATATATATATATAATTAAGATTTAGTATATAGAATTACCTTATATCAAAGAGAAATCATATTTTTTATGAGATACCATGAGAGTAAGATAGTCAAAAAAAGAATTTTATGTTCTAATCTTGACCATTCATGTAAGATCAATAATATTTACTCCTCTCACCTCTTATAATAAACACTCCTCTCACTAGAAAGAAATATATACTATATTCCCCTCATATCAAAGAGAAATCACATTTTTTATGAGATACCATGAGCAAAAAACCATTGTGCCTTATATGTGCAAAAAACCATTGTGCCTTCAATGGGGCAACCACAATACATATAAGATGAGAATATTGACCTCTCCTTGTGCTTACAATATGGGTTAACCTACCCATCATAAAAAAACTCATACACAAGACCCACAAACTCAAAACAACATTATCCACATGGGTTTAAGTGCTTATAAGAACTCAATAACAAAATTGATCGTAAATGGGCTAAACTAATAGATCCTCCACAACATTTGACATTCAAATAATCTGAGTTTTAGAAAATTGGTGACCATGCTAGTCCACACATATTAAAAAAAAGGAAAACTTCAAAAAAAATCCCTTATACTATATGCGATGTACACTTTGGTCATATTACTTTAAAAATGTGCAAAATAGACTCATTACTTTGCGAATTGTGTACGGTGCTACAAAATGGTAACAAACATTAAATTTTGGATGGAAATACGCATATGCAACACACGTGCACGTCTCAAGCTTTGAGTGTCAAACGTTGTCCAATTTTTGCTAAGGGTAATTAGGGGATAAAAGGTTGCACATGATATGCATGTGGATTTTTTTGAATTCTTTGAAATTTCAGGATTTAGGGCTTGAAAAATCCCAGTTCTTAGATCGAATAATAATGATTTGATTCGATTGCAAAAGTTGGGGTTCGAATGGATTTCGTATTGGTGTATTTTCAAACTAATGCTTTTCGAAAAGATAAGAACACATAGAACAAAGGTTTCAATTTTTCAATAATGTTGGATCTGCCCTGTTTTGGGTTGCTTGAATCTTTCGGGTTAAAATCACGCATAAACCAAGGACAAAGGAGCTAGATCACTGTGGAGCTTAGCCATCCGCCATTAAATGGTAGATCTGCCACTCCCGGGTCGCTGTAAATCATCATGAAAGTGGCAGGTTTTTTTCCCACAAATCATCGTGGGCTTCCTCTGTTCTTGTTGCTGGTTCATTTTTGCATGAAATCCGACAAGATTAGTGATTGTTTTAGCAACTTCAAAGAAGGAGCTTGTCTTCTTGCTTGTGTGCTATAGATCATGATGGAGGTTTCGATCAAATCTGCACGTGTTTTTCGATAAGGACGATGATGTTGCTCAATGTTGCTTAAACAGTTCAGTTATGGAGTTCTAGGGTTTAGAATTGGATGAGAGGAAGAAGAAGAACTCCCCCACGTGCATATCATGTGCAAGCCTTTATCCCCTAATTACCCTCAGCAAAAATTGGACAATGCTTGACACTCAAAGCTTGAGATGTGCACGTGCGTTGCACATGCGCGTTTCTATAAAAAAAATTAATGTATGTTACTATTTTGTAGCATCGTGCATAATTTGCAAAGTAACGGGTCCTTTTTGCACATCATATATAGTACAAGGGATTTTTTTGAAGTCTTCCATAAAAAAAAATTTAACAATCTCCCACTTGGATAACATAAACACTTAATTTTAAGCAAAACAACTCTCCAGATTAACATGGCTACAAAAATGTCAACTATGAGCAAGCACTTCCAACCATCAGTCCAAAATGAATTTACAAGCACCTCAACAATGTAGAAAATCATACTCAATAGGAGCACTGATATCATACATGCAAGATACTTATAACTAGGTGACCTAACAAAATGTGGAATGTGGGTCAAAGGGAAAGCACAACAAAATTGCATGTCAAAAGTGTGATCAATGTGCAATTCCCTACAAAATATCTTAATAAAATATCTTAGTACAACAAATTAAGATCAAGTACTAAAGTCTCCAACAGTATGTCATATCATGAGCACACAATAGTTAATAACATATGGCAACAAAGTTTCAACAAATCTCAAGACAATATAATGGTCGTGTACACTTTCCCACTAATCCAACATATCAAAACAAAACAATAATAACTTTAATAGTGGGATTATCAACTCTGTGACAAAGTACTCAATGTGAGTATAAAACTCACAATCTCTCTTCAACAACACAAATACCAAAATAGAGAGAAACATAATATTACAGAGTTATCCAAAATGTAGTCATAATAACAGAAACAATATTAAGTTAAATGTATACAAAATTTATCAACCACAGAGTCTTACAAAATTACTTCATTATCAACTACAAACTCTGCATTCATAATTGAGGAAGTCACAAATGTCCATAAGACACTTAATAATAGATCAGCTCCTCTATATCATCGCAAACACAAAACTACAAAAGAATTTTCACAAATGAGGTAATCTATACTTCACAAAACTGTAATGACTACTTAAAAAATTTGGCAACATATGAGTGAGATCAAAATCCCTAATGTGTTACACATATTATGGGACTACTTACAAGTCTTCAACAACTCACTCAAAAATCAAGTGTCACAATAGTAATAATAATAAACACATGTATACTTGAGCACAAAATTAGATTATCAACATCGAAAGCACATGAGACCTATACTTAATCATTATTGAGGACAAAAACCAATATAGATTCCTCCTATAGTAAACATTAATGTGCAACAAGAACACAAACACATTTCAAAATTTATAACAATATGTGTCTTGTGAGACAATCCATCAATATATTATGATTTAAAAGGTCTTTGTGCCTTAGACACAAAATGACATCACCAAGATTTTTCACATGATAGAAATAATTTAATATAGAATATTGTCTCTCATTTAACAACAATAGTAATATCAGTCATCAATATACAACTAGTACAAAGTACATTAATAACAAACTTGCTCCCACTTACTTATGACCACACTTATTGATGTAAACAACACCAAAACAATATTAAACAATAATACCTGACAGCCTGTATCAAGTCAACCTAACTTGCACTTAGGCATTTAATTTCTTCTAATATTAGGTTTCATACATAGCAAACTATAGAAATTTACAATAAGTATTTTAAAAGGAACAACAATTACAAAATCGTTTTCTTCTTATAAGTAACGAAGAGCTTCAATTCATATTGATTGTCAGGCAATTTACAAAATCAACATATAAATACATAAGAATTAAATATAAACATTCTTTTACTTTAGTCCAAAAGAAACGAAATTTCCCAAAGTGAATGCCATAGGTACAATGGGTTTAACTCAAAATATATTCATCATAAATTTTTTGTACCATCGACAAAAGAAGTCCTTTTGTAAAGTTGAACTGAATAACACAATAATGTGAGATAAAAAAATAATAAATCCTCAAAAAATGATTACATCACAATTGGAAAAATGCTTCATTCACAACAATACTTGAATGACTTTAATCTCAGGATTTTTCTTGAGAAAATTAGCAAAACCAAAATTCATTTGAGGATTTTGACATTTGAATAATATAAAAAGAAATATTCGAAGTTATCATTTCAAAATACTAAGCCAAAATAATTATCACTATCTTATCAATAAAAATAATATTTCCCAAATTACCACGACAATATTTATTACAAAATAAGTTCAACAAGCTAGTGGTTTAATGCAGCACAAACAATAGTACAAAACAAAAAAAAATGATTTTTAGACCTTTACAAGCTAATTATGCTTTCAACATATCTTATTAAGACTAAAACATATCAACACAACAAGACAACTATAAGGAGTTCACTATATTAAAACATACTTTAGGATACTCAACAATGTTCTCAACAAGTTCCAAGAGGAAACAACAAAACAACGACAGATACAAAGATTAGAGAAAATCATGCATTAAAACATTTATTATATACTTAAGCAACCATAATTATATTAGTTTTTCCTTGTTCAATTAACTAGGCAATTAATTGAACTAAAGTCCTTGCATCATTGCAATCCCACCTAAGAGTCACAGATTACAATATACAAGTTTCTCCCACTTGATAAAGTAAAATAGTTGAACCAATATTTTCATAATTTATTCACAAGTAATATTTTTTCAAGATTTTCAAAATAAATATTTAAACTATTTTTTCCATCACACAAATGATTATGTCAAATAATGTCACACCGAAGGGTATGAACATTAGTTACACAACTCAACATTAATTACAATCCATTCAACATTATTAAGAAAATATTTTTTTTATTTGACAAAATTACATATCCAAATAACAAAATTAGATTGCTACAGAATGTCCAATTATCTCATTCATGAAGTTTCACAAAACAATACAAACATTTAAGGTTGCTTAAATCAATTCGATAAAACACTTGACAATGAGTAACATACTATATTTATATATATATATATATGTCACAACAATTTGAGTTGTTATATAATTATAATCCCGCCTAGGGGTCCCAGATTACAATGAATAAGCGAACTTACACAAAACATTAAATATTATGTTCTTAAAGCTAGTATCGAGAAGATACTGAAAACTCTAATGACACAATCATTGAATGCATTCAACAAAACATCAAAAAAATATTAATAAAGGCAAATTGATAGGCTAAGTGCATTATTAACATAATTTCTAATGAAAACACAACAATATTATTAACAATACAATACTTTATCGTAATTGGTCTCGCGAAAGCGAGTTCACAACTATACAAAATGTCTAAAACAATTATAAATATTCTGGATGAAACTCTTAGAGATCAGATCTCACAAGATTTACAAAATACAATACTGGTCTTACAATAAGTGAGCATGTAACTATAAGAAACTACAATAATCAATGACAAAATTTCTCATAGAGTTCCAAAAGTTTCATGTCACATCAATCAAATAATTTCCACACTCTCATACATAATTGCATATTCTAAAATAGGCATGAAGAGAGAGAAGAAAACCTTAAGAACAAATTTCTCCACTTATGCAATTATACAATATGTCAATAACCATATAAATTTTATAACTAACATTACATAGTGTGTTGCTCATCCTTGTGTATAGAGCCAACAAAAGTGGATGCTAACTTAGTGGGATTTAGATCACCGGAACTTTATACAACTCTTACAAATGACTCATAGAATAAATATTAGAGGGCAACAATAAAATCTCATTGAAATAAACTACACTTCTCATTTTTACGAGATATATAAAACTTAATCACAATAATGACTTAATATAAACTTGTCATTGCCTTAAATGTTTCTCAATAATCAAAATTATTTTAAATAATATTCTCATGATGGTCATATTGAAAGAAATTTATATAAATTTGTAATGACAAAATATACAATAAAATTAATCACATATAACTGTACTTTAATTACACAATTTACAGAGTTCAACAAGCTCAACTAATAAAATTAGTTTCAGCAATTAAAGAGAAGTAAAATATGCATAAATAAATAAATTTTAATATGCATAAGCTTATTTCAATAAGTCTTCCATATATATAAAAAAATCTTAACAATAATGAAGGGCACAATCAACATGAATCTCTTGACATCAAAATAATATATTTATCGATATCAATGCTCCGTATCACACAAAATTTATCTGTATAATAAAATATCCAAACTATCATTTTAATTATAATTCTCACTTATCTAATATAAGTAGTAGATATAATCTCAATAGTTACCAAGTATTATAAAAGATAATATTCAATACTAAAGTGTCCATAACTATGTGAGAATTAATTACAAAACTTTATTTCATGATTATGATAAGACATGTCACCTCATCACGCGCTTAGGTCATAATGAACTATTGCTTTATTTATTCATTTATCCACGATATAAATAATGGTTATGACCAAAATTATTTAAAATAACTCTACGTATACCAAAACATAACATGCCTAGTAATGTCACAAATATACAAAATTCAAATAAATAATTTCAGGCCTCCAAAAGTTAATTAAAATTAAAATTTTCCATAATAATAAAATCGGCTAATTGATCAAAAGTTTATTTCATTAAATACACTAGTGAGACACAATTGCCCTAAGAAAGGAAATATAATAGTTAGCGTGAAAGGTGATGCCACTGCATGTGACATGATGTGGATGTGGTTGGAGCAAAAAGGTTTAACTTGCAAGGGGATAACTTCTGATAATTTTATAACATATAATTTCTTCTTCAGCAAGGTGAACATAAATGTATGTGACTTTTTTAAGTGGTCACATGACCTTTAAGTAATTTTTAATCTTTATCATTTATGTATGATTAAATAGTCAAGATTTACTCGTCTTACCTTTTCACAATAAAAACTTTTCGCGCCCAACCACTGCGACCTTAGCCTTCGCTCCAGCCAGCACGCGACTCGCGAGTCAAGCCCGGAACCACCGCCCTGTTCCATGCCTAGCCACTGTGTACCTCTGTCTTAACCCACGACCATCATCCACGTTGAGGCGCCAATCTAGTGCTAGATTCGCGAACCACCACGCAAATCCGCTTATCTCACCCTGCGAACCATCACGAGGGTTTCTTTGGAGTAGGATTCGAACTTGGAATCGATGGATTGAGATTTTTGGGAAAGGGGGGAGAAGTGGTTGAAGAGGGTGGTGAAAAAGGGAGTGCAAGTGGAGAAGCCAATGCTCACGTCGCCGGTGACTGGGGTGACAGCGATAGCATAGTGGTGGCAGAAGCAAGGGTGAGAATGGTGGTTAGTGGATACGATTGGGGTTTTTTTAAAAAAAGAAATGAAACCAAGTGACTTGTAATAGTAGGTCATTTTGAAGGGTGTATGATATACTAAAGCTCTCTTAGGTATACCATAACATCTTCCCAAAGACAAGATTAAAGAACTCTCTTATAACTCAAAGACAAGTTTGGGTGTACCATACACCCCTCATTTGACATGCTATTGCAGTTTTTTTTTTTTGCAGGTTAGTTTTTTTTTTGTTAACTTTTTTTTTGGTTAGTTTTTTTTTTTGGGTTAGCTTTTTTTTATTATTTTTTTGTTTTACATTTTTTTTACACATCACTATCATCATTGTTCTTAGGCCAAGAATCGTCCATCGCTAGCTTGTGCCACCGCTTGTTGGCCACCACCTTTTTTTCTGGCTATATTGTTTATTTTTTTATGTTGCACAACTATGTAAATAATACAAGAAAAAATAATATCAATTAAAATTATACTAGTCTTTATATTTTTTCGTAAATAACTGTACATACTAAAAATTTTACAAATTTTAACTGATAATATTTACACACAATAAAATCTGTAGAATTTTTAATATGCACAGTTATTTATGAAAAAGTATAAGAACTAATATAGTTTTAATTAGTACTATTTTAACTTGTATTATTTACACAGTTATGTAACTTTAAAAAATAAATAGTAACTGCATAAACAGTAACTCCCCTGCGGTGAATAATAATTCTGGCAATGAATAGTACATACTCTTCCCTGGTGGTGAAGAGTAATTCTAGCAATGAACAATATATTTTCTCAATAATGAACAATAATTCCGACAGGTTATGAACAGTAACTCCAACCGTCGGTGAACAATAACTAATAAATATTACAACATATTACAGGTTATTAATATCAGCTATTGATGTATTTTTTAACATAATCAACAATTAAAATTTAAAAAATGTATGATACATTATCCTTTAGAGGATGTACCAAAAGAGGGTGTATCTTATAATAACAGTAAATTATATTATTTTTTTGTGTTGAATAACACTAAAAATCTTATTTTGATATTTTTTAAATAATTAAAAATTTTTAACACGCAACTATCATTTTCCTAAACGGTTACCGAAACAACTTGTTCATCTGCGTCTAATGTTTCTTTTACCTTTCTCTGCTGTCTGTGTCACGCTTATCATTTACGATTTAGTTCGTGCTACTACTACCTTTCCAGTACCACTCACTACCAATTCTTTCTGATATTTCCACTTCAAACCTCGTTCAAAGACTTTATATTAAACCATTGGCCACCACATTCAGCACTCTCACACAAAAATCCTCTCTCATTGCAGCGTTTGTTTGTTTGTTCTTCTAAGATCTCTCAGATAATTGTCTTCTTGTCTTCATTTATTGCCTCGAAAATCGTTAGTTCTTTCTCTTTGCTGTGTTGGCCTTGTGGCTTTGTCTCAATCTTGTCCATCATAGATTGTCTACTTCTAGTGTATGTATCTCAGTTAAATGTAACTGCAATCTCTTCTTCTTCTTCTTCTTCTTTGGTCTGCTCCAATCTGCTCTTGTTCCTTTTTTCTAGGCTCCTTGCAGAAAAATGTAATTTTGACTTTAGATTAAGGTACCCTTTTGCTTTTCAATTAATGCCCAAATCCTCAAAAATGTTCTGAACCATTCCCATCATGGTTTCAGTCATGGAATCTCGTTAATCTTGCCAGATACCCCATCTGGGTCTAGCTGCCTCATCTTTGACCCTTCTGTTCTGTTGATGCTCATTCTTCTCAAGTGCTTCTAAACTATAGCAAATGCAGGTTGTGATGATGGATTTTCGTTAATATGTTCAAAGCCACGGCTTCGGAGTTAATATTTGATTAACCAAAGTTTGAGTGTGTGCAAGTGTACCATATAACTGGAATGCTGCCAGTCTGCTTCTACTGGATTGTTTCTGCGTGCAAGTTTGGTCTCCCTGAATAGCATATGGATGGCTTCTCTGGTAATCTAGAAAAAAAGGTGGTTTTGGATCTGGGCTTTGTCATGGCTGAACGCTAGTCTTCAGTTTCAGCTTTGTTTAGAGTGTCTATTCTTCTTGTTAACTATTAAAAAAAAAAAAAATCTCTGATACCCTTTGAGTTTAGCTTGGATATGTAATCCTAGTGATTTTTGTTCAATTACTGACTCATTTTTTTGTTACTCATAACCATATATCCTAAAGTTCTTCATAAATTCTTTCAAATGTAAATTCTTCAACTGGATTCATTTAATTTTCTTCATCAAGGGCCTGATGTGCTACAACAAACCAACAAATGAGTATACCTTCTTCTTGCTTTCCTGTTTAGGATGATATGTAGGATTCTGGTCTCCCTGCCCGGAGTTTTATAGATATTTTCACATATGCAGCTTTAATCACTATTCTACCTCTAGAGTTCCCTAGAAGTGAGTCAACATCTTCCAATTACTTCTTCTGCTTCTCTTTTTTCCCCTATAAACCAAAACTTAAGATCAGTATTAATTCCTTGGTATTCCAAGACTTTCATGGAAGAAACATTTGTACCCTTCCGTGGGATTAAGAATGACCTCAAAGCAAGAATTCTGTGCTACAAACAAGATTGGACTAGTGGATTCCAAGCGGGTATCAGGTTTGTGATATAAATTTGCTGATTCTGATATTACAATTATAATCTGACTAACTGCCTCAAGTTTTTAACCAAAAGTCCCTCCCCCTTCTCCCCCCAAATTTAATCATACCTGTTGCTACAAAATTAAAGTTTTACTTTTGAAATACCAGCAAGAAATTTTGTCAATGATTTAATTTTGATGTTGTGTTATATAGGATCCTTGCCCCAACTACATACATATTTTTTGCTTCAGCAATTCCTGTTATCTCTTTTGGGGAGCAACTGGACAGAAATACTGGTACAATAATATTTTTAAGGTTCAATGTCCTTTTGGTATTTTAGTCATTGTTTGCTAAGAAATGCTTCATTGGTTATATTATACAGATGGAACTCTCACTGCTGTGCAGACTCTTGCATCAACAGCACTCTGCGGTATTATCCACTCAATCATTGGAGGACAGCCTCTCCTCATACTAGGTGTAGCTGAGCCAACAGTTCTGATGTATACATTCATGTATAACTTTGCAAAGGATCGAAAGGATTTGGGACACAAACTATTCCTGCCTTGGACTGGATGGTATCTTTGGAGCTCCTTGAGTGGTTATTTTTTATAAAGGGAGTTACTGGTGAATTGAAGTGACTTTCTCAACTTTTTTTTATTGTATTTTTATTTTTATTTTTTATTTTTTAGGGTGTGTGTTTGGACTGCCCTGTTGCTCTTCTTGCTATCTATTCTTGGTGCATGCTCCATCATCAACAGATTCACACGCCTTGCTGGTGAACTATTTGGTTTGCTAATTGCAATGCTCTTTATGCAGCAGGCTATAAAGGTGAGTATGCATCAACCATTAACCATTTTTCTTGAGTAATCTGCAACTTGTATATGTGGTTCACAAATAGGAACCTTCCATTCACAATTATCTAAGATGAAACTTCAGTTTAATAATATGGTTAATAATCTCCATTTTAAAGGGACTTGTTGAAGAGTTTGGTGTACCCCAGACCCACAGAGAAAGTACCAATCCGATTGCACTCCAATCCTCTTGGCTGTTTGGCAATGGAACGTTTGCCTTGGTTTTATCATTTGGCCTTCTTTTTACTGGACTACAAAGCCGCAAGGCTAGATCCTGGCGTTATGGGACAGGTATTGATCATACTTCTGAATTATGATCTAAAAATTCAGTAGGGAATTTGATTTTCATTACAAGATACACTGCAAGTTTGAGATGACTTAGATAAATCACTTTCATGTCATCAGGTTCTAGTTCTGCAGTTTGTTTCCTTTTTTTCCCATTAATCAACTATTGCCTTCCTTAATGCATTCTTCTGGTTTGTTTTTGCAGTAAAAGTTGCTTGACTTATCAACATTTTCATTCTTCTAAAATATGGTTATGTTATAGGTTGGCTACGGGGATTTATAGCTGATTATGGAGTCCCACTAATGGTTCTTGTGTGGACTGCTGTGTCTTACATACCAGTCAATAAGGTTCCAAGGGGAATCCCGAGGCGACTTTTCAGTCCAAATCCATGGTCTCCTGGTGCATACTCAAATTGGACTGTTATCAAGGTGACTCTGATTATTTAATGTGTATATTTTTCTCTTAGTACACAGTGGATAATGTCACTATATGGAAAGCCACATTCTAGCTTTGTCACCAGCAAAGCAAGCATGGCTCGTTGCTCATTTTTTCTACATTTTGCAGGAAATGTTGAATGTGCCCCCCTTATATATTATTGGAGCATTTATACCAGCAACTATGATTGCTGTGCTTTATTACTTTGATCACAGTGTTGCATCGCAACTTGCGCAGCAGAAGGAGTTCAATCTAAGAAAACCCTCATCTTATCATTATGACCTGCTTCTCTTGGGTTTTTTAGTACGTAATTTCTTTGAAATACTTGAAAATTCAATTGCAATATTGGTGAATGGCAATATATAACCTGTTTTTACTACATCTAGCAAATATTTTCCTTTTAAATTCTTATTCATATTGCTGGCCAGACCGTATTGTGTGGGCTTATTGGAATCCCTCCTTCCAACGGTGTGATTCCACAATCTCCAATGCATACGAAAAGCTTAGCTACTCTAAAACATCAGGTAATATCATTTTTACTAACCTTTGAATACGGTATATCTCAACTGTTAATCATGGATCCTTCTTTCCTACTAATTTCTTTGTTTTATTTTGTTAGAGAAATTTTTTTTTCCAGATTTTCCAGAACCTAACCATCTTATAGTTCTGCTTAGAATTCATTCAGATTTGTAGTTGAATGATTATAACTGTCTTGGATGTTGTTTTTATTTCTTCTCCTCATCTGATTATGCATGCTACTATTGGACAATTACTTCATTCTTGTACATCCTACCTATGATTTGTTGCTCCCTGTAGACAAACTGTTATCATGGATATTTGTTTTGTTTGGAATAGCTTTTACGGAATAAGCTTGTATCTACTGCACGAAAAAGCATTCGGAAGAATCTGAACCTGAGTCAGTTATACCAAAGCATGAAAGAAGCATATGATGAAATGCAGACTCCATTGGTTCACCAAATGCCATCTACCCTGGTAAATGTTATCCTACGATTTCCAATTGATTTGAAATTAGTGATCTTGTTTCTCCCTTATCCTTTGTTTTGTTCATCAAGCAGGGGCTGAAAGAGCTGAAGGAATCTACCATTCAACTGGCTTCAAGTCATGGATACATTGACGCCCCTGTTGATGAGATTGTCTTCGATGTGAATAAGGATGTTGATGACCTTTTGCCAATTGAAGTTAAAGAGCAGCGCCTCAGCAATCTACTGCAGGCATTGATGGTTGCAGGTTGTGTTGGTGCTATGCCTCTTTTGAAGAAGATACCAACTTCAGTGCTTTGGGGTTACTTTGCCTTCATGGCAATTGAAAGCTTGCCTGGAAATCAGTTTTGGGAGAGAATATTGTACCTTTTCACTGCTACAAGTCGAAGATACAAGTATATCTATCCTCATAGTCAATTTTATCATTGCCATACTTCTAGGACTCATGGATTTAATACTGTCCAAAAATTCCTTCCTTTGTCTGTTCCCTAATTCTACTGCATAAAGAGCATGAATCATTTGTTGTTTTTTTGAGAATTCCACTACCTGTTTATTTTTTTTTTCTTAGTCAAGATTTGTGGATGGTAAGTTGGTAACTGATTTCAGTTGTGCATATGCATAGAAAACTACATATAGATCCTTGTTAACGTTAACATGTATCTTTGTGTGCTCACTTGCACATTTAGCATTAGTATTCCATTTTAAGAGGTAGAAGATGATGATGACCCATTTTTTTTTCCTACTTTTCTAGACTGCTGGAGAAATACCATGCCACCTTTGTTGAGACCGTGCCCTTCAAAACAGTTGCCATGTTTACCTTATTCCAGACAGCTTACTTGCTTCTCTGCTTTGGCATAACCTGGATACCAATTGCTGGACTCCTTTTCCCGATGTTAATCATGCTCCTTGTCCCGGTAAGGCAATATATTCTTCCTAAGTTTTTCAAAGGAGCCCATCTTCAAGAGTTGGACGCTGCAGCATACGAGGAAGCACCTGCCATTGCTTTCAACATGTCCTTTGAAGTAAGTAGTTTGAACCCTATTAGTTTGACCATTATCAGATTGGTACAAAAATGATGGTCTTATATTGCATATATCTGTCAATGCTCTTGTTCACAGTTTAATGTCTATATACCTTTTAGGATCCAAGTAGTCAGGCAACAGTCAATATCAGTGGTGGGGAAATTCTTGATGAAATTATTACAAGGAGTCGTGGAGAGATCCGCCGCACTCAAAGCCCCAAAACAACAAGTTCAACTCCAACTTCATTCGAAGATATAAGACCTGCTAATAGCCCACACATATCACGAAGGATTCCCAGCCCTCGAGTAAGTGAATTGAGAGGGGAAAGCAGCCTAGGACCAAATGGGAAGGAGGCCATGTTAAAGCAAACTCCTAGTCCACGTAAATCAATTCTTGGAAAAGATACAAATGGTTCACCTTCAAGCTCAAATGTATCTTAAAAGGCCGATCAAAGTAGTTGTAAGTGATGCTCTAGGGGTCATGAGCTTGATTTATGTAACAAAATGTCATCTTCTCGATGTCTCTCTTTTCTTCTTTCTAACCTTTTACCATAGAGTTTGTTGTTTGACTACATTATTCCTTACAATATAAAATGGGCAGGGATATTTTCATGTTGATGGAAAGATGCTGTTGGATGTTAGTAATGTTGCTGTCTTGGCTTTTAGTTCAATGTAGTTTTGGTGTTTTTTTTTTTTAAATAAATAAAAATAAAAAACTATAAAGAGATTTGGAGATAAAGAACATGATAAATATTTATGTTACAGTCCTTGGCTAAATAAAGCTTTGCATTCATAAATGAATAGTTGGCGGTCAATCACAAACCTTGCCTTTCTGCTGATTTATTGCCAAATGTTTTGTGACACATGTAAAATTATATAACCAAAAGTGCGTGCAGAGACCATTTAAGTTTGCAAGGGCTTCAAACAATTTGCTTACTTTTTGTTTTTCCTTTCAATATGTTCTTGTAAAAGTACGATAATATTGGGATTTGTTGGTGCTAAATTTCTAGCATACATTTATTCATTCTTTGACTGTAGCTAGGCGTGACTTTGATGTCTATATACACACATATTGGATCATTTGTTTATTTATTTATGCTAAAGTTTCCCTGGAGAAGTATTGATTTAAATATAGTGACGATGAAGGCATATACAAAAGGCCAACGATATGATGTGTTAGCTAGGCGTTTGCTTTTCCTGGTTTGAGAACAAAAGTCTTGAAAGCAAGAGTTTGTAAGCCAACTGAACCCTTTGGCCCTACACCTTTCATATAAATGTAAACTCCCTTTTCTTATAAGCACTAAGCAGTCCTTTCAAAGCTGTAGACTGACTTGCACCTTGTTCTGCCTTTCAATAATGGCTTGAGGATATAGTAAGTGAAGAGTTGAAAGGAGCAGCCACTTTTATTTGCACGCCTTGGCCCATATGGTTAGAGATGCCAGTAATTAGTAGAAACGCTGTCGCCCCTGCTGATGGCCGGGTGAGGCAATGAGGCCATTGAACTTCATGATTACCGGGGTTTGAGAGAAGGGCGTGATTCATGATAATCACTAGCTAGTGAACTAAATTCTAGATAATATTAATCATGTCAGACAGATATTGATTATCCTCAAACTAACTAGAAATTCCAAAAATCAATTTTACATTGATGTTTGTTAGAGATATAAAATCATTCTTAGACTTTTTTTTTGGATTAAATCATTCATTCTTAGACTTTAATCTTACCGTTGAATATTTAGAAGTGTTGTTTTTTTTTATGTAATATCATTAATTCTCTTATCACTTTGTACCATTCCATTTTTATAAAATCAATTCATGAAGTTGGTCCTCTAGAATGTTTATCTTGCCAATAATTCTTTTTGCTTTTCTTTTTAATATAAAATTTGAATAGTTCTAGATGTCCTCTTCATTGACAATAATGCATTATGATTTTTAGAACTCTAGTTTGTCTACTTTGTAAAAGAGATTTGTCTGCTTGGTGATGCTTGAAGTTTTTTTTTTTTTTCAATCAATGGAATGAGGAGTCATGGCACTCGTGAGGACCCATCTAGTTAGATAAGAAACATATCTTAGTGGAAAGCATACATTCGTTTGATTGTCTCTGATATGTTCTTGCGTCCAATACTACACAACAGAAACATAATGAGGTAAATAAAAACGTCGAATAATGACTGAACTAAGAAAGAATTACAGTCCATGGAGAGTGCTTCATGAATGAGGAAAAGAAACAAAAACCCAGACCCATTTCCTAGCATTCAAGGCCCAATAAGCATTCGCAGTGAAGACTCTGCGCTTGTCAAACAATGCCGTGAGTTGAAATGCTTTAAGCATTGCCTTTGCTTCAGCTCCAGCAAGTTGCCCCTAAGTTTCCTACTGGTTATTTATAATAATATGAAAATGAGAGAAATATTCAACTTGATAGGAAATATTTTATCAACAGTTTTAATCACCACGAACGAGATGTTGAAAAATGTTGGTTAATAAATGGCAGTAATGGAAGTTAAATTTGTAATTCGCTCAATCCCATTATTTATCCTATTTGCTTTTAAACAACAGAGAGAATTACCCTTATTCTCTTATTAAAACTTCTAAAAACTAGAGTAATATTATTTCATTTCAAACACTATCCTATTCTCTTAAAAACTCTCAAATATAAGATGCAGTGAAGTGATTTATACTTTGTAATGAAGTAATTTAAAATAAAATAAAATGAAAAGATAAAAGAATATCACTGTTATTTAAAAGTTGACAGAATAAAGATAATTTCTTGCCATTCTTTGGAAATCGAGATAGTAAATAATGGAATACTATGAAATATGAATTTAACTTCTAATAATACCCTTATAATTTTTATTATCCACTTCATTGTTAGTAAATATTTTATCTTTAAAAATTATTTTTTATACCTAAAAATCTCTTGTTTGTGGATCATCTAATAATTTCCCTTCCTATATTGTAAACCGTTACAACAATCATATCATCTATCCATATAATAAACTGCCACATTAAAATATTTAATTAATGTCAGTATTCTTTCTAGCTAGAGGCCTTTATTATTATGATTTTTTAATTTCATACGCAAGACCACCAAGAGTCAACTTGCTTCACCCAAAATAAATGTGAAAAACAGTAAAGTAAATAAAAAAAGAGGTGTAGCATTTGTAACCCGTTAAAGATTTTTTTCCCCAATAAATCCACACTTATCTAAATGACAATCCATCTATCAAATGGATATGAACCTTCAGCAATTAAGCGTTTCCAGCGTTCTCTAGCAAATCCCTAAAAAAAGAGTCCTGGTTAATAACACAACCAGCAATAGTTCAATCAACAGAAATTGGAATTTAAAAGAATTACTCAGTTGTAGTAAAATTCTTGCCCACTCTATATATAGGAAAGGAAAATAAGCATTCCATTCCAAAACCTCTAAATTAAGGGTATAAAATTTGGAGATTTGAGTGATGGGAAGTTGTTTGAGATTTCTTACTTAACGCATGTTTAGTTTTACGTTTGAAGCTTCAAACATATGTTGAAATTTCTTAAACGGCACAACAAATTGTTTGGATGTATTTTCGTACGCATTATTTTAATTGAATTTGTGACTCCAATATATGTTTGTCTCAAAACAAGATTTTCTTGCTTTATAATTATAATTTTATTTGTTAGAGATTTTTATTTTTAACATTTATTTTTTTAAATTCACTTTTGAAACAAAAGTTTTTAAATATTTATTATAAATTTACTTTTAACTAAACTTAAGTTTATAAACACACTTTCAACTAAACTTAAATTTATCAACTCTAATTCAAGCACACATTTAATCACTCAAGTTCATTACTTAAAAATCTCTCAAACAATGGGTTGAATCACTTTTATCACTTCACTCTATTACTAACCATTTCACTCCATTCATCCAAACATAACTTTAATTATAAGAAAATTTCTAGTTAAACCAATTTTTGATAATTAACCGAACTCTCCACATCAAAAGAGAAATATTTCCTATCAAGCCCAAAATTTCTGTCAGTCATTCTCCGTATAATAATTTACGTGGGCTCCACCTAGGTTTTGAATTCCAATTGCTCCATCTCTTTGATTTTTCAAGGCAAAATTAATGTTAGGTGCTTAAGTATAGCTAACAATGAAAATTTAAATTATTAAGGATTATATAAAATTAATTTAGAGAGAGTGGCATTATATTTTATATAATGGACAAAAATACATTTAATGAAATCAATAACCACTTAGTATAAATAAATAACCACTTATTTATAAGCAATATTCATTTGTAAATTTATGTATAACTTAATATAGAACTTTATTTATTACTATTAATTATTCAGTGAAAACAAAATAACTGTTTAATAACATGAAATAGCTATTTGCAAATTTCTTCTTAACTTATAAATACAATATAAAATTTTATGTATTAGTCATTTAGTAAGAATAAATAGTCACTTAACAAAAAGTAATAGTCATTCATGAATTTTTTCCTAACTTCATGATTCTAATATATAACTTCATTTACAATTGTTAACTACCCAGTGAGAATAAATAATCACTCACTCGTTAACAATTATTAACTAATAGCCATTGGCAACTTTCTTCTTAATTTCATTTATCTAAGATAGAATTGTTGGGGAACACTAACTCAAGCAGAAGCAAAAACGTTTTCCCCCATTTGTGCAGATAAATAGGTACTAAAAATATTTTTTACAGTAAAATATCAACAACACAAAACAAGATATCAAATGGCAAAAAAATAAATATCAGAGACGCCACAATTTTAACGTGAAAAACCTTTCAGTGTAAGGGGAGAAATCACGTGACTAAGTTAAGCAAAAACTTTCACTAATAAATCAATGGGCAGACAATTAGTCTTCCTAATAGCATTAGGGAACACCACAATCAATAATGCATTACCCAATAGCTGGATATCATCAAGCAACAAGATAGAAACTCCACAAAAGTGGGTACCACAACCTAGCCAAAAGAGAAGGTGAAACAACAAACAAGTCTTACCAAAATGTAACCCTCAACGCTAAGAACATCATACTAAAATTTCATTATAAATGGAAAGAGTTTACCATCACATCTGTATGAAGAGGTTAAAAAAAACCCATTTTTCTTCTTTTTCATTGCCACATCTCTCCTTCTTTGTTTCTATCCTTCACTATTTCTCTTCCTTACCTTTTTTTTTCATTTGTATCCTTTTACTAGCCTTTCAAAAGGCTTTTTTTTTAAAAAAAAAAAAAAACTTTTAACAAGTGGTTCCCTCCACCCGACAAGTCTCCCCTTTCTTGACTCAAGTGGGGAAGTGCTTCTTAACGAAGTTGGCTTCCTTTCTGTAAAAAAAATAACTTTTTTATAGGCAAAGTCTTAGACATCATATCCAAACCATTGTCATCGGTATAGATATTGTTAAATTAAAACAACTTCATCTTTAGCAATTCTCGTATCCAATGATAACACACCTCTATGTGCTTTGACCTGGAATGAAACGTTAGGTTCTTGTTGAGTTGGATGGCACTCTGATGACACAAAATAATGCAAACTTATCTTGCCTGAGGCACTCATGTAGGAATTTCTACATCCACAAGAGTTATTTTGGAGCTTCAGTAATGGCAATATACTCAACCTCAGTGGTGGACAAAGCAGCATATTTCTATTGTTTAGATTGACAAGACATCGCTCCATTTACAAAACTCATCAAGTATCCAAAAGTAGATTTCATAGAATCAACATCATTAATCATGTCTGCATTTGTGTAACCATCTAACATAGGTTGATCACTCCCAAAACGTAAATAAACTCTGGAAATACCTCTAAGATACCTGAGAATCCATTTCATCGCTTGCTAGTGTTCTTTACTACGATTAGAGTGAAAACAACTAACAATACTAATAGCATGAGCAATATCCAACCTTGTGCATACCATAACATACATTAAGCTACCAACCACAGATGCATAAGGAACCCTCTTCATCTCTTCTTTATCTTTCTCACTTGAAGGACATTGTTGAGAATTTAATTTGAAATGTCCTGCAAATGGAATACTAATACGTTTGGAATTACTCATGTTGAACCTCTCTAACACCTTCTCAATGTACTTTTGTTGAGATAAACACAATTTACCATTCTTCCTATCACGAGTGATTCTCATGCTAATAATTTGCTTTACAGAACCTATGTCTTTCGTGGCAAAGGACTTGCTCAAGCCCTTCTTCAAGTTTTTAATCTTCTTAGTGTCATGACCAACAATCAACATGTCATCCATATATAATAAAGAGTATAATAAAACCACCATAAGAAAATTTCTTAACAAACACACAGTGATAAAAAGTAGTTTTACTATACTTATGATCTTCCATGAAAGAATCAAACTTCTTGTAATATTGTCTTGGTGTCTGCTTGAGTCCATACGTGCTTTGTATGTTGGCTATGAAATATTCTTTTTTGTCTTCAATTTGAACATCTATTTGTTCTTGAGTGCTTTCCTACCCTTAGGCTACTTAACCAACTCAAATGTATGATTTTTATGCAAGGATTTCATTTCTTCTTGCATGGCATTCAACCATTCTTCCTTGTGTTCATTTGAAATGGCCTCTTATTAGTTTTCTGGATCTCCACCATCAGTGATTGTAACATCCCGAAAAGTATATGTTTAATTATAAATAATCATTTTATAATATTCTTGATTTTTAGAAATTTTTTTGAAATTTTTCGGAAACGACTAATATTTTAGTGTATTCTTCGTTTTGCGTGCACACTGAGCCGAGAATTGCGGAGGTCAGTGTAATGCCCCAGAAATTAATTATTTTATCACAAATAGTCATTTTCTAATATTTGTGATTTATGTGAATTCTTTCAGAATTTTTCGGAAACGACGAATATTTTAATATATTCCTCGTTTTGCGTGAATATCGAGCAAAGTCGGGAAAAAGACTGTAGCGCTTCAAAAATTGGAAAATTATATGACGAACAATCGTTTTATAATATTTGCAATTTTTTAGAATTTTCTGGGAATTTCCGGAAACGTTGAATATTTTAGTATATTCCTCGTTTTACGTGTGCACTGAGCGGAACTGGAGAAATGCGATATTTTCTCTGTGAACCTAGAACTATGGACATGTCGACGGGGGATCTTACTAAACCCGAGGTTGGACACAGTTTACGAGGTTTCACGATTTTCGAAAAATTTTAACAGATAAAATAAAACAATATTGCGAAAAATTTATCTGTCAGATTAATTAAATACTGACTTCTGTCAACTGTAACTATTATCCATTGGATAATAACATGTAATAAAAATTCTATCACATTATTCAAATGCAATTTACTTTATGTCTAATCAATCCACTTTAATTCAAATTTAATGTAAAATAATCAAAGCTTCTTTGAGAAGCTTTGACCAAACAATGACCAAATGACCCTTAGCTTCCAAGGGAAGCCAACACACTCTCCCTCTCTTCTCTCTCTATGCACGACAGCAGCCCACTATGGAGTGGGGGAAATTAATTTGTTTCACTTAAGTTATTACATTACACTTTAATTCATTTAACCTAAAGCCTTTCTTTCTCTACCTTTCTTCTTCTTTCTCCATTTTCTTCTTCTCCTCCTTCTCTCTAGAGCTACAACCAGCTCTCTTCTTCCACACTCATCCATCACAAAAATTCAAACTAACTACATTTTCTTAATCCTCTCCTTCTTCTAAACATCTTTCTTACTTGGAGCATCTTGAAATTCCACCATTTTCACCACCTTCTTCAAGCTTCAAGATTTGAGTTTTTGGGTAAGTTTCAAGACCCTCCTTCTCTTCCCTTCATTTTCGATTTCAAGGGTGTTCTTGTGACCACCCACACTCCATTTTTCAAGTCCTTATGCCATTCTAACCAAGTTGAATTTTCTAGGGTTTGGTGGAGCTCCAATCCGAAATTACAAGGAGATTCCTTGGTGTTTCTTTTGTTTTCTTCACTTGGGTAAGAGGAAGACACTCCACCTCAACCTCTATTAGCATCTAGGAACTTTGATTTTGTTGTTTGTAAGAAAAACCCTAATGTGGGTTATTCTTTAATTGGATGACTATTATGCTTACATGTTGATTTTATGATATTCATGACCTTGAATTGATTGATTGTGTACATTGATCTATTAGATTG
This sequence comes from Ormosia emarginata, assembly GCA_029884605.1. NCBI lineage: Eukaryota > Viridiplantae > Streptophyta > Magnoliopsida > Fabales > Fabaceae > Ormosia > Ormosia emarginata. The sequence continues at coordinate 7,054,540 of JAQQTP010000038.1, read as the reverse complement.
GATTGGATGGCTTGAAATGGAAGAAAATGGATATGGAGTGCCTTTAGGGAGGCCACGGTTTTGAGGGTTAAAAATTTGGTAAATTGTAGACAAGTTGTAACAAGCATGAGGCTTAAATTAATCAAGTGATAAAATGGAATTTAATTGAAGGAAAACTTGAGATTGAAACCTATAGGGTGGCCACGGTTTTGAGCGCAAAATTGGGGATATTGGTGAGCCAATGCAACAAGTAAAGGATTAAGTGAATTAAGAGTGTAACCTATAATATGATAAATTGAAAAGATTTGGGAATTGAATCCCTAGAGAGGCCACGACCTCTAAGGCCTTTTTAGGTGTAAATATGTAACTTTGGTAACTTGGAAGTATAAGTAATTATGCAATTAAAAACCTATGTAATGAGGTAGATAATTAATAAATTGGAAGAATTTAATATAATCAAAGATTACATAAATTTTAAAGGACTAAGAGTGAGATTGTCATAAGACTTAAGGTAATTACAAGTGAGTGAAGAACAAGAGAGTGTGAGGCCTAAGAACTTGAATAATTTACAAATTGTATGAAATTAAATTACCTTGGAAGATTAAACTAATTGTAAGAATTGGATTGGACATGAACCTTGAAAGGGGAAAGAAATTCTAAGTTAGGATTCATAATGGACCTAAGAATGTACCAATTGATTTGATCTTTATATTATAATGTTATGGGTCCATGTGAGCGACCATTTGTATTTTGATGCTTATCTTGGCCAATTGTGACATATTATGGAATTGTATGAAATTGTGAATCATACATGTTCATGCATAGAGTCTTATGCATTGTGAATGTCCTGTGGACTGTTGTAAGGCAAAGTTGCCTAGGAGATTGAATACACCTTAGTGTAGGTGCGAGTAGACTAGTGTAGGTCATGTTTGACCTTGGGGGCGTCGGGGTGCGGGTCCTTCACAATGGGTAGTTGGTAGCTCTTCTACCCGTGGGGTAAACCGATGCAAACTCACCGACGATCCGGATCGAGACACTGTCCTATATCGTGATCTAGCGTGGACTGTCTGTACAATGCCTGATGTGCACATTGAAATTATTGATGTATAGCACTTTGGCCGTGGCAGCCGAGTTACAGACATGTCTCCTGATCTTTCTCTCCGACTGTTTGTGTCTAGCTCCATGGAGTAGGAATCTGAGTACTATGTGTACATGCATTATGGAATATGAAATCATCTGATAATTACTGCTTTGTGAATTTGAACTGTTTGTTTAATGTTGCAATAAATGACTGCCTGGAACTGTTTATCTGCTTACTATTGAATTTACTGCCTATCACTTGGATATGTTGTTTTTGAACTGCTACTTGGGCGCGTTGCGCCGTTTTGTTTCTGGCTGCTATAATTGGTAATGATGGTAGGATGTCTTACCTCTTTTCTGTATTTCTATTATTTGCTGCCTGTGTGTACACTGTATTGATCGAAGACGATGGCAAGGAGGCGGAAGATCCTGATTTTCCTGGCTTCTGGCCCGAACGGGATTAGCATCTACTGAGGCGATGGCGGCACGTATGTTCGGATTTCTAGGTGATGTACGTCTGACCTTCCTCGGAGGGCTAGAGTGCTGGCATATCAACTTGAATTCCGATCGCTATGTCTACCTGGGGGACGTGTCGATTTCCCTAGCCAGGAGACGTCATGAGGCCTCGATCCTCACCTGCCATGTCAGCCTGCGTCTGGAGTTCTACTTACCCATCCGAGAGATGCGGGGTGATCGTTACTACACCCTTTGGGAGGACTATTTTGATTCTACTGCCCGGGCTCCTGCCCGTGGTTCCGTGGTTCCCATGGAGGTTTCCTCTGAAGAGGAAGATCCTACTGAGGACCCAGATACGGTCCCTCCTCCTCTGAGAGATCGATTTTACTTGGTAGGCCGTTGATGGCTGCCAGTGTTTTATTTTGGGGGCCTAATGTATTACTTTTGGTGGGCTGTATATTTTGATATTCTGGTGGATGTGTATGTAAAATCCATAGGCGGTTATAGTTTTGCTTTTTGAAAATTTCCAAGCTTGTATCTAAAGTACAGTTGATATTCAATATATATATATATATATATATATATATATATATATATATATATATATATATATATATATATATATATATATGCATATTATTCGGATGTGAGTTTTGTTTCTGTCTTACTCTTTTTCTTGTTGTTCAAGCTTCGTCACGTGGTTTTATTGATAAAAAATATATATACTGCCATTTTTATTCATGTATTAAAGCACCGAACAGGTTAACCTTAAACTAATGAACCAAGTCTATTATCTAGAAAAATTTATTTTTCGCATTTCTTTTTATGTTGAATAATGTGGCGTTCCCTCTCTAGAAAAGGGGCGTTACATTAAGTTGGTATCAGAGCCCCGGTTTGTGTTACTTTGGGTCTTGTGTGTGAGTCTGTCTTGTTTGTGCTGTGTGAAATCTCTGTGATTGGTGTTTTGAAATAAATCTCTCTGACCTTCCTTGTGCTTTTCAGTTAATCTGATTTAAGAAAAAGTGAGATGGCGAGAAGTGGAGAAATTGCAGCTGCTGTAGAAGCGATGCAGCGGATGGCGGAAGTCATCGCGCAGCAAAATAAGCGTGCTGCTCAACAACAAGAGAGGGCTACCCAACAGCTCGAGGCGACTGCTGATGCGCAAAACTTAGCAGAATTTCGTCGCCACAACCCTCCGTAGTTCAAGGGAGAATTTGATCCGGACAAGGCTAGTTTATGGATCAAAGAACTAGAGAAAGTCTTCCGTGGTATGAACTGCGCCGAAGACAAGAAGGTGAACTATGCTACCTTCATGCTTGTCGGCAACGCCGAAGACTGGTGGAATGGAGCTTAGAGAGCACTAGAAGTCGAGGGAACTGACATCACGTGGGACATGTTCAAGAACAAGTTATTGGACAAATATTTTCCTGCAAATGCGAGGCACGCGAAAGAAATGGAATTCCTCAACCTGAGACAGGGGAACATGACCGTTAGTGAATATGCGGCCAAATTTGTGAACTTGGAGAAGTTCTCAACACACTACCAACATCAAACCGATGAAGCCTGGAAATGTTGGAAGTTCACTGAAGGACTGAGGTATGAAGTGAAGAAGGCCATGATCACCCTGAAAATGAAGGTATTTTCAAAACTGTTGGATACGTGCTGTGAAGTTGAGGCCTTGGAACAGGCTAGAGACTCGAGGAGCAAGAACTTTGGGCCTGCGAGGTTCCAAAGAGGTGGAGCCAGTGGTTCAAACTACTTCCAAAAGAAGCCTTATTCCCGACCAGCGGGAAGTCAGCATCAAGCCAGTGGAAGTTCTGGTGGAGGTTCTACTGGGAACTGAACTGGTCAGAATGTGACATATCCCTCTAAATGCCTAAAGTGTGGGAAAGATCATCTCACGAGAGACTGCATGATCAAGGGAATCATCTACTTCAGATATGGCAAACCGGGCCACGTGTCTAGAGACTGCAATCAGACAAAGGCTGAACCTTCAGTCAATGCAACTCAAGCCAAAAAACTGCAAGTCGAAGGTCGAGTTTACACCATAAGCGGAGCTGAAGCCTCCGAATCCGAGGACTTGATTCAAGGAGAAGGCGCCATAGAAGGTAATCTTTTAAAAGTACTGTATGACTCTGGGGCAACCCATTCTTTTATATCATATGACTGTGTGCTACGACTTGGCTTACCTGTGTCTGAACTATCCTTTGAATTGACTGTTTCAACCCCTACTGATAAACCGATCGTTACTACCAAAGTCTGTTTGAAGTGTCCCCTAGTTGTTGAAGGTCGAGTCTTTTCTGTTAATTTAATCTGTCTACCTTTGTCACAATTAGACATAATCCTAGGAATGGACTGGTTGTCTTCCAACCATGTTCTGTTAGATTGCTCTAGAAAAACCATAGTCTTTCCTGTGGATGAGGATTCTAGATACTTGACGGCCAACCAAGTGCGAGCTTTCTTGAAAGAATGAGCTCAAGGATACATGCTACTATCTTCTTTGAAAGTCGAGAGTAAGGCTGATCTGAGCACTATTCCTGTGGTGAAGGAGTTTCCTGAGATCTACCCCGAAGATGTACCTAGTTTACCACCGACGCGTGAGATAGAGTTTGCTATTGACCTTGTACTGGGAGCTGGTCCCGTGTCTATAGCACCTTACCGGATGTCGCCGACGGAATTGGCGAAACTTAAGAAGCAGCTAGAAGAGCTTTTGGAGAAACAGTTTGTCAGGCCGAGTGTATCACCGTGGGGAGCACCAGTGTTACTAGTTCGAAAGAAGGACGGTATCTCGAGATTGTGTGTGGACTATAGGCAGTTGAACAAGCCGACGATCAAGAACAAATATCCTCTCTCGAGAATCGACGATTTGATGGACCAATTGAAGGGAGCAGCAGTATTTTCGAAGATCGATCTTAGATCTGGGTACCATCAGATAAGAGTGAAAACGGAGGATATACCCAAGACTACTTTTCGTACCCGATACGGTCATTACGAATACCTTGTGATTCCGTTTGGTGTGACGAATGCACCTGTTATCTTCATGGACTATATGAACAGAATCTTTCGCCCTTATTTGGATAAGTTCGTTGTCGTCTTCATTGATGACATCTTGATATATTCTCGGAACCAGGAGGATCATGCTGAACACCTCAGCATAGTTCTTCAGATTCTGAAGGAGAAACTGTATACCAAACTGTCGAAGTGTGAGTTTTGGCTTGATGAGGTAAAGTTTTTAGGCCATGTAATCTCAAAGGAAGGGATTGCAGTGGATCCATCAAAAGTAGAGGCAGTGCTACAGTGGGAACAACCGAAGTCAGTGACGGAGGTTCGTAGCTTTGTGGGGTTAGCCGGATATTACCGAAGATTAATAGAAGGATTTTCCAAAATTGTTGGACCGCTCACTCAGCTAACGAAGAAGAATCAGAGTTTTGAGTGGACCGATACCTGTGAGCAGAGTTTCCAAGAGTTGAAGAAACGACTGACTACCTCACCAGTATTGGTGCTACCTGATCCGAATGAGCCATTCGAGGTGTACTGTGATGCCTCATACCAAGGATTGGGGTCTGTTCTTATGCAACACAGAAGAGTGGTGGCCTATGCCTCGCAACAGTTGCGAGTGCATGAGAAGAATTACCCGACACATGATCTGGAGTTAGCAGCGGTGGTTTTTGCCCTGAAGATATGGAGGCATTTCCTCTATGGAGCAACATTCAACATCTTCAGTGATCATAAAAGCTTGAAGTACTTGTATGATCAGAAGGAGCTGAACATGAGGCAACGAAGATGGTTAGAATTTTTGAAGGACTATGACTTTCAGCTATTATATCACCCTAGCAAGGCGAATGTCGTGGCTGACGCATTGAGTAGAAAGACAATCAGTGCTTCTGCCCTGATGAACAAGGAAAAGGAGCTCATCGATCAGTTTAGAGATGTTTGGTCACTTGTGGAGTTGAAACCAGGAAAAATCTATATGAACATGGTCGCCATCTCAAACGAACTAATGGATGACATATGGGAAAAGCAGAAGGTCGATGAATTCTTGCAAGAAATGAGAGAACTGATTAGGCAAGGTAAAGAAACGGAATTTGAGGAAGGAACGGACAGAATTCTGAGATTCCGGGGTAGAGTCTGTATTCCCCGTGACCAAGAGCTTAAAAGATATATTGTGGATCATGCTCACACCAGCAAGCTGAATATGCACCCGGGCATAACGAAGATGTACCAAGACTTAAAGAAGTTGTTCTGGTAGCATGGGATGAAGAGCGATGTCACTAGATGCATATCGACTTGTCTAGTTTGTCAAAAAGCTAAAGTGGAACATCAAAGACCTACAGGATTGCTGCAACCATTGTCTATTCCTGAATGGAAATAGGACAGCATTGCAATGGATTTTGTTATGGGTTTCCCAAGGACAAAGAAAGGACATGACTCGATTTGGGTAATAGTGGATCGACTCACAAAGTCAACTCATTTTCTCCCGATCAACATAAGGTATAGTCTGGAGAAGTTGACCCAGCTGTATATTAGAGAGATCATTAGGCTACATGGTGTGCCTACGAGTATTGTTTCAGATAGGGATCCGAGGTTTACTTCAAAGTTCTGGTAGAGTTTACAGGCATCGTTGGGAGCGAAATTACATCTAAATTCGGCGTACCACCCACAAACCGATGGTCAATCGGAAAGAACGATCCAATCTTTAGAAGATTTGCTTAGAGCTTGTACCATAGAACAAACTGGATGTTGGGATGAAGTTCTACCACTGATAGAGTTCACCTACAACAACAGTTATCATTCGAGTATAGGGATGGCACCCTATGAAGCTCTGTATAGATGACGGTGTCGGACACCATTGTGTTGGTACTAAGACGGTGAGTGACTCACGATTGGACCAGACATCATTCAGCAGACAACTGAAAAAGTCAAGATGATTCAAGAAAAGATGAAGACTGCTCAGAGCCGGCAAAAGAGTTATGCAGACAAGAGGAGAAAGCCTCTTGAGTTTAAAGAAGGTGAGCATGTGTTCTTGAAAGTCACACCCACGACTGGGGTCGGTCGGGCTTTGAAATCTAGGAAACTCACCCCAAAATTTCTTGGACCTTACCAAATTCTTCGCCGGATAGGTCCAGTAGCTTACTAGATAGCCTTACCCCCTTTTCTTTCTAACATACACAATGTCTTCTATGTGTTACAACTTCGCAAGTATATACCTGACCCAAGTCATGTTCTAGCACCGGACACAGTACAATTAAAAGAGAACTTAACCTATGAGGCACCTCTTGCGAGAATCGAGGACCGACGGATAAAGCAACTTAGAGGCAAGGAGATCCCATTGGTAAAGGTGATATGGAATGAAACAACTAGTGATGCGACTTGGGAGCCGGAAGACAAGATGAAGAAGCAACATCCAGAACTATTTTGAGGTACGTAAATTTCGAGGATGAAATTCCTTTTTAGTTGGGGAGTGTTGTAACATCTCGAAAAGTATATGTTTAATTATAAATAATCATTTTATAATATTCTTGATTTTTAGGAATTTTTCTGAAATTTTTCGGAAACAATGAATATTTTAGTGTATTCTTCGTTTTACGTGCACACTGAGCCGAGAATTGCGGAGGTCAGTATAATGCTCCGAAAATTAATTATTTTACCACAAATAGTTATTTTCTAATATTTTTGATTTATGTGAATTCTTTAGGAATTTTCCAGAAACGACAAATATTTTAATATATTCTTCGTTTTGCGCGAATATCGAGCAGAGTCGGAAAAACGATTGTAGCGCTTCAAAAATTGGAAAATTATATGACGAATAGTCGTTTTATAATATTTGCAATTTTTGAGAATTTTCTGGGAATTTTCGGAAACGTCGAATATTTTAGTATATTTCTCGTTTTACGTGCGCATTGAGCGGAACTAGAGAAATGCGATATTTTCTCCGTGAACCTGGAACTATGGACATGTCGACGGGGGATCTTACTAAACCCGAGGTTGGACACAGTTTACGAGGTTTCATGATTTTTGAGAAATTTTAACAGATAAAATAAAACAATACTGCGAAAAATTTATCTGTCAGATTAATTAAATACTGACTTCTGTCAACTGTAACTATTATTCATTGGATAATAACATGTAATAAAAATCCTATCACATTATTTAAATGCAATCTACTTTATGTCTAATCAATCTACTTTAATTCAAATTTAATGTAAAATAATCAAAGCTTCTTTGAGAAGCTTTGACCAAACAATGACCAAATGACCCTTAGCTTCCAAGGGAAGCCAACACACTCTCCCTTTCTTCTCTCTCTATGCACGGTAACAGCCCACTATGGAGGGGGGGAAATTAATTTGTTTCACTTAAGTTATTACATTACACTTTAATTCATTTAACCTAAAGCCTCTCTCTATCTACCTTTCTTCTTCTTTCTCCATTTTCTTCTTCTCCTCCTTCTCTCTAGAGCTACGGCCAGCTCTCTTCTTCCCCACTTATCTATCACAAAAATTCAAACTAACTACATTTTCTTAATCCTCTCTTTCTTCTAAACATCTTTCTTGCTTGGAGCATCTTGAAATTCCACCATTTTCACCACCTTCTTCAAGCTTCAAGATTTGAGTTTTTGGGTAAGTTTCAAGACCCTCCTTCTCTTCCCTTCATTTTCGGTTTCAAGGGTGTTCTTGTGACCACCCACACTCCATTTTTTAAGTCCTTATGCCATTCTAACCAAGTTGAATTTTCTAGGGTTTGGTGGAGCTCCAATCCGAAATTACAAGGAGATTCCTTGGTGTTTCTTTTGTTTTCTTCACTTGGGTAAGAGGAAGACACTCCTCCTCAACCTCTAATAGCATCTAGGAACTTTGATTTTGTTGTTTGTAAGAAAAACCCTAATGTGGGTTATTCTTTAATTGGATGACTATTATGCTTACATATGATATTCGTGACCTTGAATTGATTGATTGTGTACATTGATTTATTGGATTGGATTGGATGGCTTGAAATGGAAGAAAATGGATATGGAGTGCCTTTAGGGAGGCCACGGTTTTGAGGGTTAAAAATTTGGTAAATTGTAGACAAGTTGTAACAAGCATGAGGCTTAAATTAATCAAGTGATAAAATAGAATTTAATGGAAGGAAAACTTGAGATTGAAACCTATAGGGTGGCCACGGTTTTGAGCACAAAATTGGGGTTATTGGTGAGCCAATGCAACAAGTAAAGGATTAAGTGAATTAAGAGTATAACCTATAATATGATAAATTGAAAAGATTTGGGAATTGAATCCCTAGAGAGGCCACGGCCTCTAAGGCCTTTTTAGGTGTAAATATGTAACTTTGGTAACTTGGAAGTATAAGTAATTATGCAATTAAAAACCTATGTAATGAGGTAGATAATTAATAAATTAGAAGAATTTAATATAATCAAAGATTACATAAATTTTAAAAGACTAAGAGTGAGATTGTCATAAGACTTAAGGTAATTACAAGTGAGTGAAGAACAAGAGAGTGTAAGGCCTAAGAACTTGAATAATTTACAAATTGTATGAAATTAAATTACCTTGGAAGATTAAACTAATTGTAAGAATTGGATTGGACATGAACCTTGAAAGGGGAAACAAATTCTAAGTTAGGATTCATAATGGACCTAAGAATGTACCAATTGATTTGATTTTTATATTATAATGTTTTGGGTCCATGTGAGCGACCATTTGTATTTTGATGCTTATCTTAGCCAATTGTGGCATATTATGGAATTGTATGAAATTGTGAATCATACATGTTCATGCATAGAGTCTTATGCATTATGAATGTCCTGTGGACTGTTGTAAGGCCAAGTTGCCTAGGAGATTGAACACACCTTAGTGCTGGTGCGAGTAGATTAGTGTAAGTCATGTTTGACCTTGGGGGCATCGAGGTGCGGGTCCTTCACAATGGGTGGTTAGTAGCTCTTCTACCCGTGGGGCAAACCGATGCAAACGCACCGACGATCTGGACCGAGACACTGTCCTATATCGTGATCTAGCGTGGACTGTCTGTACAATGCCTGATGTGCACATGGAAATTATTGATGTATAGCACTTTGGCCACGGCAGCCAAGTTACAGACATGTCTCCTGATCTTTCTCTCCGACTATTTATGTCTAGCTCCATGGAGTAGGAATCTGAGTACTGTGTGTACATGCATTATGGAATACGAAATCATCTGATAATTTCTGCTTTGTGAATTTGAACTGTTTGTTTAATGTTGCAATAAATGACTGCCTGGAACTGTTTATCTGCTTACTATTGAATTTACTGCCTATCACTTGGATATGTTGTTTCTGAACTGCTACTTGGGCACGTTGTGCCGTTTTGTTTCTGGCTGCTATAATTGGTAATGATGGTAGGATGTCTTACCTCTTTTCTGTATTTCTATTATTTGCTTCCTATATGTATACTGTATTGATCGAAAACGACGGCAAGGAGGCGGAAGATCCCGATTTTCTTGGCTTCTAGCCCGAACGGGATTAGCATCTACTGAGGCGATGGCGGCACGCATGCGCAGATTTCTAGGTGATGTGCGTCTGACCTTCCTCGGAGGGCCAGAGTGCTGGCATATCAACTTGAATTCCGATCGCTACGTCTACTTGGGGGATATGTCGATTTCCATAGGCAGGTATAGTTTTGCTTGTTGGAAATTTCCAGGCTTGTATCTAAAGTACAGTTGATATTCAATATATATATATATATATATATATATATATATATATATGTGTGTATTATTCAGATGTGAGTTTTGTTTCCTATCTTACTCTTTACTGTTGTTCAAGCTTCGTCACGTGGTTTTATTGATAAAAAAAAAAATATACTGCCATTTTTATTCACGTATTAAAGCACTGAACAGGTTAACCTTAAACTAATGAACTGGGTCTATTATCTAGAAAAATTTTATTTTCTGCATTTCCTTTTATGTTGAATAATGTGATGTTCCCTCTCTAGAAAAGGGGCGTTACAGTGATCATCACATACTCATGTGGAGAATATCTCTAGAAAACATGATGTTATTTAGTAGATCTTCTCAATTGAGGCTCAACTGGTGGTTTAGGTGGAACTTGCTCAATTGGCACATCATGGTGAGATGTAGACTTATCATTTGTATTCCCATCATCTACTTGTAAGTCTTCCCCATCAAAAAAAGGCTCTAGAAGGAGGCTGCACTCCAAAATCAATATAACTTCTAACAATTAATTTTGGCTTCTCAATTTTCTCAAAGTCTCCAATGGTTTGGTCTCCGAGAAAAACTATGTAACATCCTAAATTCAATAACAACAGTATAACCTATATTATATCACAATAATTAAATTCAAGCATGTTACTAACTACTAAACCATTTCTAAAATAACATATCCACGTGATATAAGAAATTATGAGCCACGAACTAATGAATATATATATATATATATATATATATATATATATATATATATATATATAAACATTGGTATTTCTCATAAATACAAACTATGTACAAAAATAGTAAACTAAGCCTTTCAAGGAACAAAAGATACAATCTTTGTCCATAAAAAACTTATAAATTATACTAGTCTTCATACATATTTTGCTTCCTTTTTTAAGAACTTGTACCTGGATTTACATGACAACACAATCAGGGTGAGAAATCACAATTCTCAATAAAAGTATTCTAAAACCAGCATTTTATACAATTATCAAGATCAAGAATACGTAATCACTGATACAATTGTAATGTCATGAGTTTACTGTCATGGTGGCAACCGCCCATACAATTGTCGTGTTATGCCAAATTATGTCTAATATTTATGTCTACGCAATATCCTAAATATGTAATGAGTAGTGTCATGATACCAAGTCAATGGCTATGTTATGTTATGCATGAACCTTGAACAAAACAAAGGAAGTTTATCCCAAGTCTTAAACAAGCACTGAAACCAGGTTCCAGCAATCTTTTCTCTGGGTAGTGAAGTTCGGTAATGAGGATAAAGACTGATAATCACATATTTTATACATTGATAAACCCTCATTTTTAGTCATTTACACTCTCTATGTACTTAATTGATTGAGCTTGGTCATGTTTTGTAAGTTTGGGCTCAAATTGGGCTTAATTGATTTTTTCCAGCATTAATGAGTTTTGACGTTGTTTCTGTATTTCAGTTATAACTTGAGTTCTAGATATTTGAAAAATATGCATTTTACCTTGTAGGAAAGCTAAGAGGAAGCTTTACAACTTTGATGCAGATCTAAAAGTCTCAATCGGATGTCTAGTAGACCTAATTGAGCCTAGAATTCAGAACGCTAATTTAGAGATCTTTTGATATTATTTTGTCTATAACTTGAGTTGTAGACCTTCAAATTGCATGGGGTTTAGGCCCAATTGCTCATAATGGACCCAACTTTGTAATTAATGAGTTTTTAATTGTGTGAAACCAAAATAAGGAGTAGTTTTAGGGGTTAGAAGGCAGAAAACTGAGATAACTTTCATTTCACACTTTTCTCACCTTCTTTCTAGAACTCTCTCATCTCCCTGCTCTCTAAATTTTCATTTTTTTTCTTTTCTTTTTTGGAGTTCTCCCATTCTTATGGAGGGCTAAACTTCTATAATCAATTCAGAATTCTTGAAGAAATTGTGGTTTGGATTCTTGAAATCTTGGTTCTGTTTTGTGTTTAAATTACTTTTGGACTCCTCTTCTTTTTCTTCTTCTTCTTCTTGATCTTGAATTCATGAATAGTGATTCTGTTTTTGTTTGATTTGATTGGATCTTGATTTAAGATTGAGAATTATGATTGGATTTTGGTTGATTGATCTGAAAATATCACAAAATTAGAGGCTAGGTTACTAATTTGTGCCTAGGTTAATTAAATTCGAAGATTAAATTAACATAGATCTAACATGAATTGTGTGATTGCAAATTTGTGTGTCAAATGTTAATTGAATTCTAGATGATTGTCTAGTATGAATTCTGGATTTAATGTAGATATTTCGGTTAAATCCAAATTAACCATTCAAATGCACTTCACCTATTTGATGAAAGATCTATGATAGAATCAACCCAATTTCATATAGGTTTCTAAATTGATTACTCTTTTAATTGAATTTCTTGTTTCAATTCTATTATTTACATGCTTTGAGTTCTCGAATTCGTCTCCCCAATTTTAGCTTGATATGATCAAATCACATTTAACAATCCTTGAGAGACGATCCAATGTTGTTTCCTATACTACAAGCTATAGGTATAACTCGGTTAGAATTTTGAGCGGCACTCAGTCAAAATTTTGGCGCCATTGCTGGGGATTGTTAATTGTAATCTGATCATATTAAGTGATCATACTAACTCTTGTTCTTACTAACATTTAACTCTTGTTGATCATTCTGCTGCATTGCATTGTATTCTATTGCTGGTTACTGTTACATTTGTCATTACTATTGTTGATCACTCTTTTGCTGCCTTTATTAATAATTGCATTGCTAGATCACCTTGTAAGTGTCATCCAACCATTTTGGACATATTTCTAACTGCCTGACATTGTTTCATACCCTGCTAGCACTTTTTCACCATTTTTTGATTTCTTCGGGTGCAGTGGCAAACTAGTGTTGATCTGACTGTGGAGTTTGGAGCTGAGACTTGGTCCCTAAGGTTGAATCATCATTTTGAGCATGATGATCTAATAAGGAACATCCACTTGGATTTTAGTCAAATTCCACCATCTGATAGGGTTTTCGAGAAAATTGGAGACATAGAGGTGACGACCCCCATATGCATCTAAAGGAGTTCTATGTGGTTTGTTCAGCTATAAAGCCGCATGGGATCCTTGAGGAACATATCAAGTTGAGGGCATTTCCTTTCTCACTTGTTGATGCAATCAAGGATTGGTTGTTTTATCGTTCACTAGGTTCAGTCAAGAGTTGGAATGACATAAAGAGGTTGTTCTTGGAAAGATTCTTTCCTACCTCTAGAGCTACTGCAATTAGGAAAGACATATGTGACATCAGACAGATTTTAGGTGAAACTTTGCATAAATATTGGGAGAGATTCAAGAAGTTGTGTTTGAGTTGTCCTTACTACCAAATCAAAGATCAGCTCTTGATTCAATATTTCTGTGAGGGCTTGATGCCAAATGGCAGAAGCATAGTGGATGGCGCCTTTGGAGAAGCATTAGTAGACAAGACTCCTGTTGCAGCAAGAGATTTGATAGCAAATATGGCAGCAAGCACCCAACAATTTGGCACACAGATCATTACCTCAACTAGAGGAGTTAATAAGGTTCAATTGTCTCATGTAGACCAATAGAGAATAGAACACAGACTTAATGGATTGACTTCTTTGATGAGACAGTTAGCAGTGGGTCAACAACCACCTATGCAGATGGTTGCAACCGTGTGTGAAATTTGCTCTTGTTTATCTCATCCTACTAATGCATGCCTTACATTTCAAGATGGTGGTTATGTTTTTCTAGATCAATTTGTTTCAATAGCTGGTATTTTTCTTGGTAGACCCTAATATTAGCAGTCACAGCAGCAGCCTAGATATGATCCATTTTTTAGTACTTATAACCCTGGCTAGAGGGACTATCCCAACCTAAGATATGGGGATTCTAGTCAGCAGCAGCAATAGTAATTTAGATACCAAGTTGCATGTCCTAGCAACAAATACTAACCACCTGCATTCAGACAACAACAACCTGTGCAGCAAACTGTCCAAGCCACTCCATCCAAGCCATCATTGGAAGATTTGATGAAACAGATAGCCATAAACAACATTCAGTTCCATCAAAATGTCAATGCCATCATTCATAATTTACAGACTCAGATTGGGCAGTTGGCAACCACTATGAGTGAGCTGAAAAGTCAAGGGTCGAGCCAATTGCCTTCATAAACAGTTAATAACTCAAGAGGTAATGTAAGTATTATTACCTTGAGAAGTGGCAAGGAAGTTGATGATCCTTGTCCACCATAACTAGAGTTACCAGTGCAGCAACCAGAGAGTGACCAGAAACAACATGAAATGAATAGCTCAGTCCAAAAATCAGTGATACAGAAGAAATATACAAATAATTCAAATTTGGTCATTCCACTACCTTTCCTAAATAAGGTCACACAATCCAAGCAGACAGCGCAAACATAAATAGAAAGAGAAGTCATAGAGACATTCAGGAAGGTGGAAATCAATATCCCCCTCCTAGATGCAATCTAGCAGATTCCCAAGTATGCCAATTCCTTAAGGAGTTGTGTACTCATAAGAGAAGACTTAAGGGTATTGAGAAGATTAGCATGGGTAGAAATGTTTCTGCAATGATTCAGCCAAGCATGATATAGAAATGCAAAGATCCTAGAACTTTCACAATCCCTTACATGATAGGTAACTCCAAATTTGAACATGCAATGCTATATTTGGGTGTTTTGATTAATATCATGCCTATGTCAGTTTACAAGTCTTTAAACATTAGTACTTTGCAACACACTGGTATAGTGATTCAGTTGGCAAATATGATCACTGCTCATCCTGCAAGAGTGCTGGAATATGTGTTAGTTCAGGTGAATGAGTTAATTTTTCCAGCGGACTTCTACATTCTAGACATGGAAGATAAGTCTTCAACAAACCACACTCCATTGATTCTAGGCAGACCATTCCTCAAGACAGCCTAGACCAAGATAGATGAGCATACTGGCCCCTTTTTTATGGAGTTTGGCGACGATGTGGTACAATTTAACATTTCTGATGCCATGAGACATCCTTGAGAGGAGCATTCATTTTTTTATGTTGACATGATTGAGATGTTAATTGATGATGCTTATGCTGATATGTATACTAAATTCCCTGATATTACTGACTTGCTAGATTATGTTACCTGTGATATATGTGTTGGGGTGTCAAATGGATGGATTGATTTGATTTTGGATTAGATCATAATGGATGGATCCAAAATAAACCATTAATCCATTTAAGATCCATTACAAAATGCTTAATATTATCCAATCCATCCATGACCCAATTTAACGAATGGATATTCAATCCATCCATTAATCAATTTTATTGGATTGGATGGATAGATATCCAATCCACTCATTTTAAAAAAAAATTATCTCTAAAATTTTATTTTTCACTCTAAAAGTTTTCATTCTTTCTCTAAAAAATATTTCTCTCTCTCTCTAAAAGTTTTCATTGTCTCTCTAAAAAATATTTTTCTCTCTCTAAAAATTTTTATTTTCTCTCTAAAAAATGTTTCTCTCTCTAAAAATTTTCTCTCTCTAAAAATTTTCTCTCTCTCTCTCTAAAAAATATTTCTCTCTCTAAAAAATGTTTCTCTCTCTAAATTTTTTTCTCTCTCTAAAAAAATTTCTTTCTCTCTAAAAAATTATCTCTAAAAACTTTGGGACTCAACACTTTATGTTATGAGCTTTTGGATTTTAGTGAAAGTGAAAGTGTTGAAATAAAAAAAATAAAAAATAAAATACATTGGATATCTATTGGATTGGTTTTTAATTGGATATCCAATGAATATTTTGGTTGGATTACTAATTATCCACAATTAAATTTAATCCATTAAATCCAATCTAATAAAATATATTATTCTAATTGGATGGACTGGACTGGTTTTAATATGGATAAATTGGATAGATTAAAAATTAATGAATCTTTTTGCCAGCCCTACCTATGATATTGTACCATGTGTTGCATGTGTTGAGATTTATGCAGTTATGAGTGATGATGCAGCTGCTGATTTGAATGATGCAGCATGTGAAAATGAGATTTATGTTGAATTTAATGCTGCTGAGTTAGTTGCTTCAAATAGCTTGCTACCTTCCATTGTGCAACCATCATCCTTAGAGTTGAAGGCTTTGCCAGACCATCTTAAATATGCATATTTGGGAGATGGTGAGAAACTGCTGGTGATTATGGCTAAGAATCTACAACCTTAGCAAGAAGAAAAATTGTTGCAGGTTTTGAGGCAGAATAAACAGGTCATCGGATGGACACTTACATATATTTATGGTATTAGTCCCTCCACATGCATGCATAGGATTTTACTAGAGGAATGTACCAAACCAGTGAGGCAGCCCCAAAGGAGACTGAACCCATTTGATTCTGTATATGGTGAAGAAGGAACTGACTAAGCTGTTGCAAGCTGGTATTATTTAACCCATATCTGACAGTAAATGGCTGAGCCCCATGCAGATTGCTCCAAAGAAATCTGAGGTCACAGTAGTTGCAAATTAGAACAATGAGCTTCTGCCCACAAGAATTCAGAACAGCTGGTAGGTTTGCATTGATTATAGGCGGCTTAACCAGGCCACCAGGAAAGATCATTTTCCCTTGCCTTTCATTAATCAGATGTTGGAGAGGCTAGCTGGCAAGTCATATTACTGTTTATTGGATGAATATTCGGGTTATTTTCATATTCATTTAGCCCTGGAAGACTAAGAGAAAACCACTTTCACTTGCCTATTTGACACATTTGCATATAAAAGGATGCCCTTCGGTATGTGCAACACTCCAGACACCTTTTCAAAGGTGTATGGTAAGTACCTTTTTTGAAATTTTAGAGAGTTGCATGGATGTGTTTATGAATGATTTTACTGTTTATAACACTTCCTTTGATGCATGTCTGGATAGTTTGGCTCAGGTTTTACGTAGATGCATTGAGACTAACCTTGTTTTGAATTTTGAGAAATGTTATTTCATGGTAGAGCAAGGTAGAGTTTTAGGGCATGTAGTATCTAGCAAGGGTATTGAGGTAGATTTACAAAAATAGATGTCATTTCATGCCTATCTTACCCCACATGTGTGCGGGAGGTTCGTTCTTTCCTTGGTCATGCAAGTTTCTATAAGCGATTCATAAAGGATTTTAGCAAAATTGTCCTTCCACTGTCCAACTTGCTGCAAAAACATGTGGAGTTCCATTTTGAACAAGGGTGCAAGGATGCCTTCAATCACCTGAAGCGAGCATTGACTAATACACCTATCATCCAGGCACGAGATTGGACACTCTCATTTGAGCTCATGTGTGATGCCTCTAATTATGCATTGAGAGCTGTTCTTGCACAAAGGGTCGGTAAAGTACCTCATGTCATCTCATATGCCTCGAGGAGTTTAGATGTTACACAAGCTAACTACACCACAACTGAAAAAGAACTTTTAGCAATTGTTTTTGCTTTAGATAAATTTTGATCATATTTGCTTGGTTCTAGAGTGGTTGTATTTTCAGATCATGCAGCTATGAAGTTTCTCTTGAAGAAGCCTGATGCAAAGCCCCGATTGATTAGGTGGATGTTGCTCTTCCAAGAGTTTGATATTGAGATTCGTGATAAGAGTGGAGCAGAGAACCTAGTAGTTAATCACCTGAGTCAGATTGAGAGAGAGGCAAATTCTTCTCCCATCCACGATGTCTTCCCTGATGAGCAGTTTTTCAAGCTGCAAAGTAACATCCCTTGGTTTGCAAATTTGGTTAATTTCTTGGTTGCTAAAGCACTACCTACACATTTCACTAAGGCATAGATTGATAAACTAAAAAGTGAGTCAAAATATTATGTGTGGGATGACCCTTATTTGTGGAGATTTTGTAGTGACCAAGTCATTAGGAGATGTGCACCTGATAATGAGTTTCATTCTATTCTTAGCTTTTGTTATACACTTGCATGTGGTGGTCCCCCAACGTACAGCTAGAAAAGTCTTGGACTTTGGATTGTATTGGCCTACCCTATTTCATGATGCATATATATTATGTAAGTCTTATGAACAGTGCCAGAGAATAGGTAATATTTCTCGCAGGAATGAAATTCCCCAGTAGGCTTTACTGTTTTGTGAGATTTTTTATGTCTAGGGTATTGATTGTATAAGACCTTTTCCTATTTCTTTTGGTTTTGTTTACATATTGTTGGTTGTGAATTATGTATCTAAATGGGTAAAGGCAAAAGCCACTTAGACTGATGATTCCAAAGTTGTTGTGGATTTTGTTATATCACAGATGTTCTGTAGGTTTGGAGTCCCGAGGGCCATCATCAGTGATCAGGGTTCACATTTCTGCAACTGGAGCATAGAGACTTTAATGAGAAAATATGGGGTCTTGCATAAGGTTTCCATACCTTACCACCTTCAAATGAATGGGCAAACAAATGTCTCTAATAGAGAAATCAAGCAAATCTTGGAGAAAATTGTACAACCTAATAAGAAGGATTGGAGCTTGAGACTTGAGGATGCTCTTTGGGCTTACAAGACCGCCTTTAAAACACTTATTGGGATGTCTCCTTACAGAATCATTTTTGGTAAGGCATGCCACCTTTCAGTGGAGATTGAGCACAAGGCATATTGGACAGTAAAGAAGTGCAATCTTGACTTGAACTTAATTGGATCCCAAAGGAAGCTCTAACTCCAAGAACTTGAAGAGCTTTGGTTTCAGGCTTATGAGAACTCTCGAATTTACAAGGAGAAGACCAAAGCCTTTCATGATAAAATGATTGTTAAAAAAGAATTCAAAAGTGGTCAAAAAGTTTTCCTTTATAATTCCCGTCTTACACTATGTTTGGATGACAGGTAAAGAAGGGAACGAAAAGGAAATGGGAGGAATAGAAATAATTTTTTGTGTTTGGGAGTTTTAAAATGCATAGGAACGGAACGGAACACAGGGGGAATCATTCCCCATATTCCCCTCAAATGCCCAATTTTTGTTCCCCCCAAAATTGAGGTGGAATGGAAGGAACACATGTTTCGTTCTGTTCCGTTAATGAATCTTCCAAACAAAGAGGGGAGGAATTATGTTCCATTCCTTTCCTTTCCTTTCCGATCCATCCCCACCTATTTTGTTCTGTTCCATTAATGAAAAAACATTTAAACACAGAGTTAGGTTAATGCCTGAAAAATTAAGGTCTAGATGGGATGGACCATTTGTTGTTACTAATGTTTTTCCTCATGGTGCAGTTGAGCTCCAAGATGTGACAACAAAGAGAACGTTCAAGATCAATGGGCATAAGCTTAAGCATTTTCATGAAGATTGTCAAGAGCACAACGTGGAAGTGATGGATGTGCACGATGCCATTTATACTAATAGACAATAAGGGAGGCCCTTACCACACTTTTCTTTTACTTGGCATGAACATTTTGGCGATTTGCATTCTGGATTTTTCTATGTTTTACGTTAAGGGCAATGTAAAATTTAAGTGTGGGGGAGGGGATGGAATAAATTTTGTACTATTTTTAGATTGGTTTTGTAAATAAAAAAAAATAATGTGTGTTGTTAATTGCTTTCCAATGAAGTTTTGAGATTTGTGAAGTTTATAAGTTTGAAGCAATTGAAATTCAAGGTTCGTTGCATGATTGAATAAATTTTCTCCCTTCTTGAATTTGACATGCTTGGTTTTGGATGTTTGATTGATGGATTGAGTTTGATAGATGCACACCTTGTGAGATTTTGAGTCTATTGATAGATGAATTCAGCATTTATGTCATTCCTTTCTTTCTTGTGTGATTTTCAATCATGTCAATTGATCACTCTAGAACTTGCTTTGATTCTTTTTGAGGGTACATTTTCACTTGCATGCATAAAGATGATTGATGCCTTCTTTTTTGATAAACTACTTTGGCCAAATAGTCAACCTTACATAATTTCCATTTGATTAACCCCCTTGAGCCTATTTGTCTATTCTTTGTCTTAGCTCATTATATGCCTTATGTGAAAAACCATGTTTTTACCTTACCTTAGGAAATAGGAGAGTATTGGTTCATTTTCATTAGAGGAGCTCTTTTACGTGTAGGCAATTAATAGTTTAAGTGTGGGGGTTATGCAAATTGATGTGTAATATGAAAGGTCATTCTTGAAAAAAAATGAAAATCATAAAAAGATGAAAAGAAAAAAAATGCAAGAAAGGTTGTGAAAGAAAAGAAATTGAAAAAAAATAAGAGAAGGAATATATAAAGAGAATGTGCATAATATGGAATTGAGGTAAAATTTTATGGTTGTCACTTGACAATTGAGTTCCTCCCCAATGCTTTTTTATTCTTTTGGGTACTTAGCTTGTCATATCTATATTATTTTCTTCCCTTACCTTGGCCTTATTGCAACCTTGAATAAGTCCTCTTGATTTTTGTGTGCATGTGTTTGAGTAGTGGAGAAGTAAAAGAAAAGAAAGCTTATGGTAGTGTAATTTTCATGGGTTGAATTGAGTGAAATACTTACCATTTAAACACTTGAGGGATTGAGAGTGTATCTTGTGAGGATCTATCATCCTTGATTCATGTTTTTCAAATTAAAGATACCTTGCTTGTTAGTTTGAGATGTGAAGAAATGTTACCTCATGAATGTTTTGACCCCTTGAATCTTTTCTTGCTCTTCTTGCTTGTAAACTTTTGCATATTTGAATATCATTAGAAATTGAGTCTTAGAGTTTTTAGCTTTTGAATTTGTTTTGTTTTCCTTGTTCCCTAGTTTTGGTATTATTTCAATTGCCTAAGAGTGCAAAAAGCTAAGTGTGAGGGAATTTGATAATCACATATTTTATACATTGATAAACCCTCATTTTTAGTCATTTACACTCTCCATGTACTTAATTGATTGAGCTTGGTCATGTTTTGTAAGTTTGGGCTCAAATTGGGCCTAATTGATTTTTTCCAGCATTAATGAGTTTTGACGCTGTTTCTGTATTTCAGTCATAACTTGAGTTCTAGATATCTAAAAATTATGCATTTTACCTTGTAGGAAAGCTAAGAGGAAGCTCTATAACTTTGATGAAGAGCTTGAAGTCTCAATCGGATGTCTAGTAGACCTAATTGGGTCTGGAAGTCAGAACATGAGTTTAGAGACCCTTTGATATTGTTTTGTCTATAACTTGAGTTGTAGACCTCCAAATTGCATGGGGTTTAGGCCCAATTGCTCATAATGGACACAACTTTGTAATTAATGGGTTTTTAATTATGTGAAGCCAAAATAAGGAGCAGTTTTGGGGATTCAGAAGGTAGAAAACCAAGACAACTTTTATTCCATACTTTTCTCACCTTCTTTCTAAAACTCTCTCCTCTCCCTTCTCTCTAGATTTTCATTTTCTTTTCTTTTCTTTTTTGGAGTTCTCCCATTCTCATGGAGGGCTAAACTTTTGTAATCAATTCAGAATTCTTGAAGAAATTGTGGTTTGGATTTTTGAGATCTTGGTTCTATTTTGTGTTTGAATTGTTTTTGGATTCTTCTTCTTCTTCTTGATCTTGAATGCATGAATAGTGATTATGTTTATGTTTAATCTGATTGAATCTTGATTTAAGATTAAGAATTGTGATTGGATTTTGGTTGATTGATCTAAATTCATCACATAATTAGAGGCTAGGCTACTGATTTGTGCCTAGGTTAATTGAATTTGGAGATTAAATTAACATAGATCTAACATAAATTGTGCAATTGCAAATCTGTTTGTCAATTGTTAATTGAATTCTAGATGATTGTCTAGTTTGAATTCTGGATTTAATACAGTGATTTTGGTTAAATCCAAATTAACCATTCAAATGCACTTCAACTGTTTGATGAAAGATCTATGATGGAATTAACCTAATTTCGGATAGGTTTCTGAATTGATTGTTCTTTTAATTGAATTTCTCATTTCAATTATGTTATTTACATGTTTGAGTTCTCGAATTCCTCTCCCTAATTTTAGCTTAATTTGATCAAATTGCATTTAATAATCCCTGAGAGATGATCTGGTGTTGTTTCCTATACTACAAGCTATAGGTATAACTCAGTTATAATTTTGATTGAGTTCTACGCTCGATCAAAGACCACCTCAACTGCCTTATGTATTCCAAAGTTAGGACTACCTCCGATAGTAAGGAATTCACCTCAACTACTCTCAATCTAGGATAACCAATAGGGAGGGAGTTGCTTGTCCTCACTCTATCTAAGGTTTATCCATAAATGTGATGATCACATCATTCAACAATCACATGCATAAATGTATAAACATGTTGAGTTACTTCACATAATTAGCATTTCAAATCCGTTTGATTCATCAATAATGAGGACTCAACCTCATCAATATAGTTATGAAAAACAATAATGTCAATCACTACAATAACTAGCATGTCAGTTGGTTTATATTCATAACTACAATCATGAAATACAATGATGCTAAATATCATAATAAATGACATACCAATTGATTTACATTCATCACATAAACACTTCATTAAATACTCCTATTAGAGTCTCATCACTCTTTAAGAAGCATAAAAGAAGAAACTACAGCTTTAAAAGGCTCTATTGCATCACACAACAAATTTTGTCTAAATTTGGGACTCACGCCTCGACGAAGCCCTTATCACGCCGCAGCGTGCTGCTCTCGGGAAAAAGGCTGGAATGCTATTTTTCAGCCTACGCCTCGACGTGCAACTTCCACACCATGATATGGTGCTCTCGGGTTCTATCACGTTGCGGCACACCTAGTGCCATGCCATAGTGCGAGGCCAAAAATAGCAGATCTGCAGAATCTTGCAAATCTGAGTACTATTCTATTGGAACTTACCCCTCCTCCAATCACTCAAAACTCAATTCCAAGTGATTTCCAACCTCACACAAGGTCCTTTTACACATTTCAACTCATATATAACTTCAATTTCACTCAAACATGAATCAATGCATCATTCATCATCTTAAAACCTAAAACCCCGTTTTTAACTCAAGTGAGGTTATAAGTATTCAAGAGATGAAAAATGCATCACCAAGCATCCAACAACTCATAAACAAGCCATCATCAAGTTCTCCAACAAGATTCAAGCCAAAAACACCAAATCACACTCAAAACCTAACTCCCACATCAAGCCATCTCTTATGAACAAGATGAAGGAAAATAAAAAGATAAGCAAAACAAGGTTTCTCCTTAAGTCAATGGTCATAAATGAAGTCACTAAGTAGCTCATTTCCAAAATCTTCTTCTTCCTTCTCTTGGTTGGTTGATAAATCCCCTCATTTGCATTCCTTCTTTCTTTTTTCTTTGCCCTTGTTTGCTGCAGCAGTGCAAGAGAGATGAGAAATGAGATAAAATATCTCATTTGAATGCCTAATTAGTCAAGGTAGCAAAAAGAAGCAATCATATAGCACTTGGTCACTTAAGTGCCTTGGTTGAAACTCTCGATCTGCTATGAACACTTAGATTTCACCAAATCAAGTTTCCTAACTTCCAACAAGTTTAAAATAAATCCTAAGATTCATAAAAAATCTTGTTTCACCATTTCGATATTTTTTTCATATCTGCTGGTAGTCAATTCGACATTAAAACACACAACTAGTATGCTTAAAAATACCAAATTAACTCCGATTACTCTCAAATTTTAACCATGCCATCTTCAACACATTTTTGACCTAGAAACAAATCCTTAACATTTATTTCCATTAACTAAGCAGTTTAAGCCAATTTTGAGGCTAAAAACAGTTATATTTCATATATAACATTGTAACAAAGTGACTAAACGTACTCATAAAATCACAAAATTTAACAAGCATGTTAAGCAAGTATTACGGTTCCTTAGTATTCATAAACAAGCCTAATATGTTTTCTAGGGTGTTACAAATCACATTTTGGCTTCAGATAATTTTCTTATCAACCAGATCCCATAGTTTATAACGAAACTCTCCAGCACCATGATGAGACTTTGGCAAGTGTACCAAGTCGTACAAGTAATACAATAGTGAGAGAGTATCATTCTCACGAGGATTGATTACTATTGAGTACCAATTTCACTATTCAATTCATTATCTAGACTACTAATTGATATGAAAATTGATTAAGTAACATGAAATGAGCAAATGCAATAAACAAAGCGAATAGAAGTATTTATTTTTAACAAGATAAAAATGTGAAGAAATTAATGGATAAAAGAGATAGGGGTTGATTATTACTTAACATTTTCTTAATTTCCACAAATTCCAATTAATTATGCTTACTTCTTTCAATTGATGGCGATAGTACTCTAAAATTTCCAAAACTCAATTCCTTGGTGAAATAGCCTTCTTCCAATTGCCTAAAATTATCAATCCCTTGTTCAATTTCATGCAATTGAAAAGTTTAAACATGTGATTCCCAAATTAGCCACATAATCACCAATACCTATTCCTAGGTATTGGTAAATTATGGTGTTAATTTCAAGATAAAATGTATAGAGAGATTTCCCAATTCTCAAAACACCTAACAAAATAATCTATGGTTGATCAAGTCATAGAAGCATTAAGTATAGAAATTAACACTCAATTGAAAAGAAACAAGCATTCTTTGATCAAGAATTCATGTACATTAAGATTGGTTTAAGCTAAATCCCCCTTGCTATGGGAGATTTAGTTACCCAAAGAGAAAATAAAAAATAAAGATGAAGGGGAA
The DNA here is from genome assembly GCA_029884605.1 of Ormosia emarginata. NCBI lineage: Eukaryota > Viridiplantae > Streptophyta > Magnoliopsida > Fabales > Fabaceae > Ormosia > Ormosia emarginata. The sequence goes on along the minus strand of JAQQTP010000038.1, from coordinate 7,029,679 downwards.
GAAGGAACTAAGAGATCCATGGAGGTGAGAGATACAATTTGCACTCCCTTGGTTTTGGGTCTAAGCTTTAGGCTCCTAAAATTTGAGAAAAATGGTGGAAGAATGAGAGAAAATGATAGAGAAGAGAGGAAGTACGATGGGCTTTTCTTTAAAATGGGTAAAAAGTATTTAAAATAGTCAAGAAAGTTATTTATAGTTAGTCAAAAAGTAATCATGTGCTTCTGCACGCTTTCAGCCCTAGGAATCCACGCTTGGGCGTGGAGCTTACTATTTTTGACCTACTGCACACTCCAGGAACCCACGCTTGGGCGAGATAGTTCCACACCTCAGCATGGAGTTTGCTATTATCATGGTGCATTCTAGTGCACTTGTCCATGCTTAAGCGTGAATACACCACCTTGGAGCGTGGTTACCTCTAGAGTTGATGTCATTCTCACGCTTAAGTTTGGTAATCTCACGTCTAAGCGTGAAGCTTCATATGCCAAAATCTTTAGTTCTTCTCTTTGACCTCTATTTCCATGCTCCATTCTTCTTGATTCTTTTCCAAGTTAATCTTTTTAATACCTACAATTCATATCACAACAATAAATCTTAGATTTAGGTATAAAAAATTGATCAATCAAGAATGAAATTGGTGTATACTCCAGCATAAACAAATGAATCACTTTAAGCATGATTTTAGTCAAATTTAAAAGTAAATTAGACTAAGCTTTCACATTTTAACTAATTCAAGGCTATAATAACTCCATTTTGTAGAGTTATCACACCACTAAATGATTTACAATCCGTAGTGCAAATACCAGTGTGAACTAAATCTAGAACATATGGCCTCCTATAAGCACTAGAACTATGAAATGAGACTCTATGTTGTTTTCCAACAAAACAGTGAGTGTAAGTCTTTAAGAGTGTACCTCTCATATAAAGAGATTTTTTTCCTGGCAAGGATGATAAGTCCTTTCTCACTCAAGTGGTCAAGATGCATATGTCATATGTTGGTAGAGGAATCTTCAACTGCATTCACCACCTCCTTGTATAAAGTTCCTAGCATCTTGCAAAGAGTAGTGAAACCACCTCCTTTTGCCATCATTAATGATTTTTTCGTGAGCTTGCATTTTCCATCACCAAAATGAGTATGATAGCTCTCAATATCTAGAGCTCTAACTAAAATTGAGTTGAGATAGATATTAAGAAAATATCTGACATTCTTCAATTGTAACTTGCATCTAATGCTGATTTCAAGCTAAACTTTTGCCATACTAACAATCTTGTATACTACTTCATTTCCTATCTTTACTATACCAAAATCACCGACAGTATAAAATGCAAAAAAATCACACCTAGGAATAACATGATATAAGGCGCCAGAATCTACAATCCAGCTAGAATTATGACATACGAGATTCATAAAATTATCATCATAAACAATAAAGACATCTGTATCAAATGTAACTATAACACTATATTTATCATTCCTTTTTTCTTTGTCTTTGTCTCTTTCCCTCATGGTTGTTAAAATTTAGTGTTAACTCATAAACTCATATGAGTTTACGGTCACAAGTCTCTAAATCTAACCAACTCGCTAGAAAACTTAGACTTGTGTGAACTCGGGCTGACTCGGGTAGGATCGGTCAAGATCATATGAAACTGCGAGTTTACTAGAGAGCCAATGAGTTCACTAACCCACTTGAAATTTGGTCTGCAAATGAACAAAACTCAACGCTTCACACTTAGAGTCAAAACAATGTGCACAAATTAGGACTACAAAAAAATCTAATTAGGCTAAGGCTCCCAAAATCGAATGTTTCTTCCCATCCCTAAATCGAAGCAACATGTATAGTATTCTTTTTTCACATTTGAACGCAACTCTGCTAGTCTTCTCCAAATTGGATGCATCTTAGCATTAATGCACCAGGTCTCCAAGTCACACCACAACACTAGGTCTCCAAGCCAAGTCACACCGCCACCAGCCACTAGGTCTCTAAGTCCAACACATGTCTTCAAGTCCAACATACTTCTCCAAGTCACGGTTGTGTTCCAAGTTTGGCTATGTTCTTTTCTCTATTAATGGTTTTTTCTTTTGCTCTATTATTGGTTGTTTCTTTGCTCTGTTCCAAAAATCGCTTCTTGCTTGCTAATTTATGTTTATGCTCTATTATTAGTTGTTTCCTTGCTTTGTTCTTTGCTCTATTATTGGTTATTTCTTTGCTCTATTATTGGCCCCAAAATTTGCTTCTTACTCATTGTTCTTCTTATTTGCGTTATTTGTGAATTTTGTTCTTGTATGTTGAGTTGTGTTTTGCTCTTGCTAGGTTAATAGGTTTTGCTTTTTTTCTTAATTGATGAACAAAAAGTCATATTCTTTTGGTTATATTGAATGTTAAAATTTAAGATAATACTTGATTTAGACCTCAAGTCACTGAAGTCTTATTTTCATATATAGGTTTTGTTTTTATCTGTTATGCTCTTGGGCTAATAGGATTTAGAGTATAAACTAAGTTTTATTTATGTGTGTGAGTTATATTAATTCTTTGCATCTTTTAAGGATAAGAAACTGTGCACATTATTGAATTTCAATGTTGAATGCTGATTATGGACATGTTATTATATTATGTTCGTATATCTTGGAATCTACTTAGATGCTCTACCATTGAATCCCCTTTTTCATATTTTGTATTCACTAACTTTTAAATCATAAATGATTTATTCTGTATGTTTTTCCACTCATATAGCTCGACCAATTTCTTCCACATGCTATGGCCATTAGTTTTATTGTCTACATGATGATACACACTAAGATCCAAGCATTGTCTGATCAACTCAACAACTTTTATATTCATCCTCTTCCTTTCACTGCCAGATTTATCATTGGGTTGAGTAGTATCCCCCTCAACAAGGTTATACAAGTCTTTGTTGTATAACATATCTTCCATAAAGGTACTCGAAAGTGTATAATTTGTAGAGTTCAATTTAAGGATATTTGACCCTTGATTTTCCTCCATTTAAATGCATAGATCAAAACAACCAAATCTCCTTATACTAATTTGTTAAGGAAAACTGAACCAAGCATAAGTAAAAATATTTTCGCCTACCTATGCAAATAAATAGGCACTACAAATACTTCTCATAGTAAAATATCAAACATACAGAATAAGCTATCAAATGATAGAAAAACAAATATAAAAGACACCATACTTTTAACGTGGAAAACCCATCAATGGAACGTAAAAATCAAAAGACCAAGTCCAGTAAAAAACTTTCACTAATAAATCAATAGGTACACAATTAGTCTTCCTAGTAGCACTAGGGAACACCACAATCAACAATACATCACCTAATAGGTGGGCATCACCTAATAGGTGGACATCACCAAGCAACATGATAGAAACCCCACAAAAGTGAGTATCATAGCCTAGCCAAAAGAGAAGGCAAAGCAACCAACAAGTCCTACCAAAATGTGGCCCTCAACACCAAGAACAACATACTAAAATTTCATCAAGACTGTTAAGAGTTTACCCATCACACCTACATGAAGAGGTTAAAGAAAAGGACAAAACTTAGGTAAAGTTCCTTATGTGCTTGTAGTGCTTGTCTTCAATAAAAATATGACATGTGTACATTTTTTTATAACTCATTAATGAAAACTTTGAAAATGATGATTAAGTTCCTTTAAAAATGTACACATGCCATATTTTTATTGGAAACAAGCACTACAAGCACCTAAGGAACTTTACCTAAGTTTTGTCCTAAAGAAAACCCATTTTTCTTCTTTTTCATTGTTGCTTGTCTCTCTCTCTTCCTTACTTTTATTCATTCTTATCCTTTTACCAACATCTCAAAAGGCTTTTCTTATTTTTTTATTTTATTTTAACTTTTAACTGGTGGATCTCATTTAGGAGGGAATCCACCCGACAAGAACTTCATTTACAACTTCTAGCCATTTAGTGTGAACAAATAATTACTCAATAAAAAATAATAATCATTCATAAATTTCTTCCTAACTTCATGTATCTAATATATAACTTCATTTATCATTGTTAACCACTCAGTAAGAACATATAATCACTCATTAGAAAGCAATAGCCTTTTTCAAATTTCTTTCTAACTTCATGTATCTAAATTATAACTTCGTTTACAACTATTAACCACTCAATGAAAACAGATAAGCACTCATTGATAAGCAATAGTTCTTTACAAATTTTTCTATAATGATATTTTGTTCATTAGATGAAATATAATGGTCCTTTTCTCAAATAAATTTTTAATGGTCTTTTTTTTGTGTGCATAAAAGTTTAGAGTGACAATAGGTTCTCCTTATTCCAAGGTCAGAGAGAATCACCAATATCAATGAAAATTTATAGTGGGATTATTGTTGTCATGAGCGGAATATTGACCAGGTGACACAATCTTCATTGGCTTTAATGGTCTTTTTTTTAATAATTTAAACATTTTATATCCCTTAAAATTAAATATTCTTTGGGTGTGTTCCTTGGCATTAATTTTTCCTTTTCATTGTAAATGATTAATGGATTACTATGGTTAGAGGTTATCATAGCATCCTCGATTAAAATATTTTAAATATAATCATCATCATTAAAATACAATAATTGTTTCAATTATTATATTATTCTTTGAGAGTGTATAAATTTTATTTTAAAAATAGATTAACATGAAAATCAAAATCATGTATAATATCGTTTGTATTGATGTCTCTAATAACTGTCATTGTTCAATGGCTATAGATATTTCATTTAATTCAGTTTTGTGTTGCTGGGTATCTATCTTACAATAAGAATTTACAACATTAAAGAGGATATGCGAGAATAGACAACTACGACTAATCAATTTTTTCAGCATATGCAAGAACAAAGAGGTCTAGAACTAGGCACTCCTGTGGTAAATCCAAATTTTCAAGGACTATCTGAATTCTGAAAAGCAAATTTGTCAACCTTTAAAGAGGAATATGACCCAGTAATCACAAAAAAAATGACTTATGGAAGTAGAAAATATTTTTACTGCTCTAGGGTGTACTAATGCCCCAAAAGTGACTTTTGCCACGTATATGTTGTCTGGAGAGGCTAAACACTGGTGGCGTGAAACCATAAGACTTTTGGAGACCCCAGATGTACTCATTACTTGGGAAGTTTTCCAAAATGCCTTTCTGGATAAGTATTTTCTTGTTAGTGTTAGAAGTGAGAAAGAGTTTGAGTTTTTACAATTGCGACATGGGACTATGTCAGTTGGGCAATACATAGCGAAGTTTGAAGAGCTGGCAAAATTTTCCTCTTATCTTCAACTTCAACACAATGAAGAATGGTATGCTACAAAATTTAAATATGGTTTGAGGCCAAAAATAAATAAAGAGATAAGTAAATTAGAAATTAAACAATACTCTACACTAATTAATAAGTGTAGAATCGTAGAAAGGGATCTTTTGGAGTATAAAGCTAAAAAGGAGAAACAATTCCAACATAACACTACAAGAAATTCGCAAATTAGCGAGGGAAATGTGTAACATCCCAAATTTCCATATCTCTTAAACAATAATTTTGACAGTTAACAGAATTTTACTGTTTAGTAATTTCTGTGCACTGTAAAATTATTTTGTTTATTCCATCAGCATATTTGATTGTTTTGAGTGATTTACTCAGTGTCGGAAAATAAAAATTTTAAAGTAGGAGAAAACTTTACGTAATTTAATTTTTACCGTTAAGAAATTATTTTACGTAATCTGATTTGATATTTGTGCATTTTATAATTTTTATGATTTTATGGATGATTTTGAAATTTTTCCTGTCTGTGGGCCCCGCAAGGGGTATGTGGGCCCAGGTGGCCATACGTGGGCCCAGTGGGTCCCACAAAGTGAAAATTTTTCTACGCATAAAAAAATTTGTACTTGTTTCGACGAGACAGGGGATCTTACTAAACCCGAATCCTAAACAGCTTTTAGAAAATTTCTTGTCTTGTATTTTATCTTGTATTTAATTATCGGATGATAAAAATATAGTAAAAATATTATTTGTAGGATACAAGAATAAATATTATACTTTAACGTAGTCAACAAAGAGAGTTTGATTTGATTTATACCCTTGGATGAGAATACTTAGTTTGAATATTAACCATTGATTTAATCAAAGGTTAAGAAACAAACATAATAAAGCGCTTGGATAATAACCATTGATTTAATTAATGGTGTGAGAATAAGCTTAGTTAGGAAGGCTTTGATATCAACCATAGATGTAATCAAAGGTGTAGAATTGGTCTTGAAAAATGACAAAGACCATTTATAACCATTGGATTTAGATTAAATCAAGAGTGGAGATTTAATCTTAAAAAGTAACAAAAACCATTTATGACCATTGGATGAAGAATCAATCAATGGTGGAGATTTGGTCTTCTAAAGTAGCAAAGACTAATTAGGACCCTTGGATTTAAAGTTTGAAGAAGCAATCTTGACCCTTAATTTTGGAGACACATCTAAGGGCTTTAGAATTTAAAGGAGAAAAATCCAATGGCTCTAGACTTAGTCTTCTAAAATTAAAAATCTACCTAAATCCTAACCATTGAAGTAATCAATGGTTAGAGATGCTTCAAATAATGGATAGAAAAGATGACAATATTAATGCATGCAAAATGCAAGGAGGGGATGGTTTTGTAGTGTTTTGGTGACAAAGAGACAAGCTTTATGCATGTCTTGATCAATTAGTCATCATTCTTGACTATTAGTGACTACTTGCACTCCAAAGAATGCATGAAGGGGGGGCACGGTTTTTGAAGACTTTAGACTATAGGAAAGTGTTTCATTACTATCATCACTCATTCTTGGTCATTTGTGATCATTTCAAAAACTTAAAACACTTAGAAAAAAATTCTCTCCTTCTCCTTCTCTAAGCTCACGGCCATGGCACCATCATCTACCTTCCATCACTCAAAAATTTCATCCAACTTGATTTTCTAAACCTAAACACCATTCTAAGAACATCTCTAGTTATGAGTTTTTCCAAAATCATTCATCTTGATCTTCAAATTCAAGCTTCAAGTTTCTATCAAAAATCAAAAATTTCATCTTTGTTCTTCAAGAGATATCATTCGGTTATCTACCCTAAAATCACCATCCAATCTCTTTTAATTTCATCCAACCATAGATTTTGAATCTACATGATATTCTAAGTAATTTTCATGTTGAAGACTTTCTCTAAATCACTCATCTTCAACCTTATTCTTCAAGCTAAAGATTGAAGCTCTTAGATAATTTTCTCTCTTTTCTCTCCTTGGTGGATTCGGTCATGACTCCTAAGTATGGCTTCCATCACTCTTTAATTTCAACCAACCATATTTCTTGAATCCTTACCTTATTCTAAGCAACTTTCATGTTGGAGATTTTCTCTAAATCATTCATCTTCAAGGAGTTTCTTCAAGATCAAAGTTATTGGGTTTTTGAGGTGAAGTATAAGGAAACTTCATTTTCTTCTCTCTTTTTCATGATCCAAACCATGTTTGATCCATGGTTCCTCTTAATCAAGCTTGATATGTTAATTAACTTGTGTTTTGTTTTGTATTTGAGAAGCCCTTGGTGGTGAAGGACTTGGAAAAAAGAAACAAATCAAGAAGCTTTGGAGGATCTTCAAGAGGTAAGAGGGAGATCCATCTCACCAACCAAGCATGGTGGTGAGAGATGGTATTTTATTTGATGGATGTGGAATCCATGTGAGGATTCATATCCATGGTCATGTAATTAATTTGTGGGTGTTTATGAGCTTTGATTAATTTTCTATGCTTGATATGCTTTGCATGATTTTATAGCTTTGATGATATGTTTGATATGCTATACATGCTTTTATGGCTTTGATGGTATGCTTATATTATTTATGATGAAATACATATGTATATGCCATGACTTGATGGTGGAAATGAAATTGATTTTTGGCTCCAATAGCCAAGGAAGAGCTACGGTTTTGATGCCCTTGATTAGGGTTCATGTTGAAAATTTTCAAGAACAAAAGAATTGATTTTTGAGTACTTAGAACATGGTGGATTTCGAACAAGACACCTCAAAATAGGTGTTCACAAATTAATATTTTCATGAAAGATGAAAATGGATGATTTGAAGAGTATGAAAAAAAAACAAAGGATTTGTTTTTCAAGAGGACAAGAATATGATTTTTGGAGGAATTTTATTGATTTATTTTGTGTAAAAAGATGCTAAGTGTTTTTCTAAACATGAGTTTTGAATGAAAACGGGCAAACGTTGATTTTAAGGATTTGCAAAGAAAGTGAAAAAGAATTTGTAAAGAAAGTAAAAATGAATTTGAACAAATGAGTTTGGTTTTATAACCATTGATATTTCGGTTTTGAAAAACAAAATTTTAATGATTTTGTTTGTGTAAAACCATATCAATTTAAAAGGAAAAGTATTTGATGGCTTTAATGGTTTTGTTTGTGTAAAACCATATTGATTTAGAAGAAAAAAAAATGTTTTGATGATTTCAATAGTCATGTCCACGTTTTTGAAGGCTTGTAATGCCTTGATTTTTATGAACAAAGTGAATTTCAAAGTGGAAACGTAACTGGATTTAATACAAGGATTTTGGAAAGGGAATCAGAGCGTTTATCACTTGAGAAAATCAAGTTTTTGTAAAAGAAAATATTTTCGAACTTCAATTTATTTTGAAGAAGGTTGTGTTTGGAAATTATTTGGGAAAAATGGAGAATATAATGGTGTTTTGAAAATTTACTAACGTATAACTTATTTTCAAGTTTTGAAATATGTTAGAAAATGTTAAGTTTTGAAACGTTGATTTACATCAATGGAAAAGTGATTTTGTGAAGTATATTTTGAAAAAGAATTTCTTGAGTAAAGAACTGTGGAAAAATATTTTCTTGAGTAAGAAAATATATTAAATGAAATATAAAGTTATATTATTTTGAGAAAAGTTGAAAAGGAATTTTTGAAGGTTAAGAAGTATTTTTTGTAATGAAATTATGATGAAAAATGTTTTACGATATCTTAAAAACGCGATTTTTAAGCTACGCAATTTTGAACAATGTGTTAAAAATGATATTGATTTATTTAAGTCCAAAATAATGTTTGGAATATTGAGGAATATTTTATGTGATTGAAAAATGTTGAAAAAATTTTTACGTTATCTTAAAAACAATTTGAAATACAAGAAAATATTTCTACGCGATTTGAAAAATGTTTAAATATTTCTACACGATTTGAAAAGCGTTTAAATATTTTACGCGATCAAATATTGTTGAAAAATCACTACGTGATTTGAATAGTGATAGAATATTTTTACGTGATTGTGAAAATGACAGAAAATTGTTATGAGATTTGGAAAGTATTTTAAATATTTTGATAATGATAGAAAATGATTTACGTGACGTAAAAGAATGATTTTTAAGTTACGCGATTTTGAAACAGTGAAAAAATACTATGTGATTTGAGAAACGTATGTTTTTACGCGATTGAGAAAAACATTAAAAATTAGTACGTGGTTTAAAAGTGCAACAGAAGAGTTGCAACATTTTGAAAACATAACAGAAATGTTACGAAATTTTGTAAACATAACAGTAGTGTTACGGTATTGTAAAAACGTAATAAAAACGTTTTGGAATTTTAAAAACGTAACAAAAGTGTTACGGTATTGTGAAAATATAAAAGAAATGTTATGGTATTATGAAAACATAACAAAAACATTTTTGGATTGTGAAAACGTAATGTAAATGTTACGCGATTGTGAAAATACATAAAAGTGTTTTACAACTATGAAAACGTGATAACATGATTTTATTTGTTGAAAGTACAGTATGATTACTGTTGAACTAGTGTCCATACACTGTTTGTGAGAAAATGACATATTTGTCTGTGATTGGATTTGGTGCATTATACATGCATTGGAATGGTCCGATGAGGACTAGATATGGGCGATTGCCTAGGAGAAACACACCTCTTGAGTGGGTGCGATATGCGTAGTGTAAGTTACTTGTTAACCTTGGGGGCATCGGGGTGCGGGTTGCCTACACGAGTGGTTGGTCGTGCTTCTTCCCGTAGGTTAGACCGATGCAACACACCGATGATCCTGACCGAGACACTATTCTTAATCAAGATCTGATAAAGACTGTCGTGTATGTGCTAGATGTGCAAAAATTGAAATGAGAATTAAAGCACGTGGTCTGAGGCACGTGGTACCGACAGATCTTTTCGATCATTTCTCCGACCTGAGTTTAGCTCCATGGAGTAGGAAATCGAGTCTTGTGTACATGCATAATCTGAACATTTATATATGTGTGATATATTAATTGAGGAATATTGGTTATGATAATTGTTTTGAATACTTGGATGATGATGATGATAATTAGGACATTATCGTAATTGTTGTTTATGATAATTGAATTGATAAATGATTTGATGATGATAGTTGATTAATATTGAATATATTATTGGAAGTTTGATATGATATCCCCGTATGATATTCTTTGCTTGTGTTATCTCTGTCTTTGCCCATGCTTGGTATTGGCGTAAGTGATCTCACCTCTTTGTTATGTTGTTTGCTGTGTTTGTACTGTTAAAATAAAATAATAGAAGGATCGAGTTGTCTTAGACATAACGGGCGATGAATACTCTGAGATGGGTGACAACAATAAGGAGTGGACATTCAGGACTCGAAGGTGTACAATGTTGACAAAGAACAGATGTAGAACAGATGTCTGATACAACAAGATGGATACACAATGAATAAGTATGTTAAGTTTTAACGTTAGTGTTGTATGCCGTCTATTAAGTAGGACTCGTCATGGGGTTTGCTACTGTTAAAAAAAAAGAGAGTCTGTTAATTTTATATTTCTCTTTAAATTGTGAAATATTAATTGGTGTCAATATTGTATATTAATCAGTTTAAATATATTTTTAGTAATACTTATAAATTTCAATAAGTTTATGTTTCAGTAAAGAAAGAAATTTTAAAACCCATCTTTTTATAACTCAAACCTTGTGTGAACTTCTTTACAGATTTTGAGTCGGGAGTCAGACATGTGATACCCTTGGGAGGGTGTTACATTAGTTGGTATCAGAGCTTAAGGTTTAAGTGTCAGAGCACGGTTTGAGTCTTTTGGGGTTTGTGGTTAGGTCTGTTTTGCTTGTGTTGTGTTCTCTGTGTTATTGATTTCCGAAAGGAAACAATGTTGTTTATAATGGATATTAGATCCATTGTATTTCGATTCGCACGCCTCGAGAAAAAAAAAAGAAATGGCTAGGGATAGTTGTCCTTGTGTGGAAGTGGAACATTGTTACTAGTAATGCAGCTGCAACTGCAGGAACTAAGGGAGCGTAATGTAGTTGCAGGAGCTACCGGAGCAACGGGAGCAACGTGGAAGGATGACTGTAGGAACAAAGGACCGCTGTTCAATGGGGAAGAAATGAAAGTTGAAGTTCAGGATCTGATGAAAGAGAATCAGTCTTGGAATATAAGATTTCAAAATTTTGGAACCCGATATTTTTAGGGATATTGGAAAAGTGATTGATTTCGACGGGAAACGTATTTACAACCATTGAGGAAACCAAAGGCAGTAACTGATGGGAAAGAAGGTACTTAATGAAGGAATGTACATCAAGAAAACAAGCGTTTATTTGAAATGGTTACATCTGGTTTCCATTTTATTTTGATTCGTCCATCTTTGAAGAAAAGAAATGACTCGTGATAGACGTATGCGTGTGGAAGCGAGACATAATGGTGGTGATATGACTGCAACTTTGGAAGTAATACAAACAGTGGCTGAAGCAATTATATAGCAAACTCAGAAGATTGTTCCGCAGCAAGGATTGATTGCTTAAGCTAAGATTTTGTTAGAGTTAAATTAACCTCAGGATGAGAAACCCTGTAACGTTGGACTATATTGGTTACGAAAAAAGGGAAATCGTAAGGTCAAGCGATTCCAACAGAAAACGTACTTGCAATCTCCAAGAAGTCAACAACAACAACAATCTTGTGGAGAAAGTACTAGTAATGACAAGTTGGGTTTGACTGTGATGTCTGCACCGAAATGTAAGAAGTGTGGAAGGGAGCACTTAACGAAAGATTTTACGTTAAGGAAATAATTTGTTTCAAGTGCAGAAAGAGTTCCAATGAAAATAGAGTTTTCTGTTAGTAAAATCTCAGATAGTAGAGAAAGTTGTTAATCTGAATGGAATGGGAGTGTTTTGAGCGGAAGATTTAAACAATGGAGATTACGTCATTGGAGCTAATCCTATAAACCATACTGAATATTTCTTTGAGTAACCTATTCCTTATGACATGTGATTGAGTAGATCAATTATATGTTAGAGTTATTCGTAATCCTCTGATTTGTTTTCTTCTGTTTCTATTCTTAGCCGATCGGGCTACTCAAGTTATTCAAATCATTGTTATAGATCAAATATTGGTGTTAGTTTGATCTGTCGTTCAAAATTTTGTGTTAGTTTGATCTGTTTCATAAACAGACGTGATCTTTGAAAATGGATTAGTTATTTTCCAACCATATCCTATGAGATTATCTCAATACAATGTTAGTATTTCAGAAAAACTCATTCCTGAAAATCAGGCAAAATCAAATTCTTGTTGAATATGTTTGGTAACATATTAGATCATTTCGCTACCTTTTCTTCCTAAACCTCTATAATGTTCTTTCATATATTGCATTTGCAAGAAAGAATATTTTACAAGAAAGGATATTCCTATTTAAAATCCATGTCATAGTATCTGGTGTAAAATGCGGTTGAAAGGAGAACTCGGTTAGTGAGACGTTCCCTGTTAAAGAAGCTAAAGCTGGAGAATGAAGTGATATGAGGATAAGAAAATTTTAAGTAATACATTACATTAGTTGGATGTTATTTGAGAAAAACTATTCTAGGCATGAATGAAGGATGGTAGCCGCTGTATTGATATCAGAGAATTCATTCTTGAAGATCGAGTTACATCCAATTCTTTGCTGAATATGTTCGATAACATATTCGATTCGTTTTGTTCTTTTCCATGATGTTTCTTTCATCTACTGCAATTGAAGGAATATCTTGCAAGAGAGAATATTTCTATTTATATCCAGGTCAGAGTATCAAAGTGGCGCAGCGGAAGCGTGGTGAATTCTTCAAAAGTTGAAAAAGTCTGTCTATGGGAAAAGTTAAGACGGTAATGGAAAATCGTAAAAAAAATTATTAAGATATTTGTTTGATCAGGAGAAGTGAACAAGAGATAAAGAACTTTCAATGGTTTAGAATCGTTTGGAATAACGTAAGAGGTGAAACTACATGGGAACTGAAGAAAAGATAAAGGAATAATGTCATTATTTATTCCGAGGGTGTGAAATCATGGTCATGAAATTTCGGGGACGAAATTTCTATAAAGAGGGGGAGTATTGTAACATCCCAAATTTCCATATCTCTTAAACAATAATTTTGACAGATTAACAATTTTTACTTGTTTAGTAATTTCGTACCTTTGTAAAATTATTTTGTTTATTCCATCAAAGATATTTGATTATTTTGAGTGATTTACTCCGTGTCGTGAAAAATAAAAATTTTCTCATGGGAGAAAACTTTACGTAATTTAATTTTTACCGTTAGGAAATTATTTTACGTAATCTGATTTGATATTTGTGCATTTTATAATTTTTATGATTTTATGGATGATTTTGAAATTTTTCCTGTCTGTGGGCCCCGCAAGGGGTATGTGGGCCCAGGTGGGTCCTACAAAGTGAAAATTTTTCTACGCATAGAAAAATTTGTACTGTTTAGACGGAGATAGGGGATCTTACTAAACCTGAATCCGGAAACAGTTTTAGAAAATTTCTTGTACTGTATTTTATACTGTATTTAATTATCGGATGATAAAAATATAGTAAAAATATTATTTGTAGGATACAAGAATAAATATTATACTGCGTAGTCAACAAAGAGAGTTTGATTTGATTTATACCCTTGGATGAGAATACTTAGTTTGAATATTAACCATTGATTTAATCAAAGGTTAAGAAACAAACTTAATAAAGAAGCCTTGGATAATAACCATTGATTTAATCAATGGTGTGAGAATAAGCTTAGTTAGGAAGGCTTTGATATCAACCATAGATGTAATCAAAGGTGTAGAATTGGTCTTGAAAAATGACAAAGACCATTTATAACCATTGGATTTAGATTAAATCAAGGGTGGAGATTTAATCTTAAAAAGTAACAAAAACCATTTATGACCATTGGATGAAGAATCAATCAATGGTGGAGATTTGGTCTTCTAAAGTAGCAAAGACTAATTAGGACCCTTGGATTTAAAGTTTGAAGAAGCAATCTTGACTTAATTTTGGAGACACATCTAAGGGCTAGAATTTAAAGGAGAAAAATCCAACTACAGACTTACTTAAAATTAAAAATCTACCTAAATCCTAACCATTGAAGTAATCAATGGTTAGAGATGCTTCAAATAATGGATAGAAAAGATGACAATATTAATGCATGCAAAATGCAAGGAGGGACGGTTTTTGTAGTGTTTTGGTGACAAAGAGAGACGCAAACTTTATGTATGTCTTGATCAATTAGTCATCATTCTTGACTATTAGTGACTACTTGCACTCCAAAGAATGCATGAAGGGGGGGCACGGTTTTTGAAGACTTTAGACTATAGGAAAGTGTTTCATTACTATCATCACTCATTCTTGGTCATTTGTGATCATTTCAAAAACTTAAAACACTTAGAAAAAAATTCTCTCCTCCTTCTCTAAGCTCACGGCCATGGCACCATCATCTACCTTCCATCACTCAAAAATTTCATCCAACTTGATTTTCTAAACCTAAACACCATTCTAAGAACATCTCTAGTTATGAGTTTTTCCAAAATCATTCATCTTGATCTTCAAATTCAAGCTTCAAGTTTCTATCAAAAATCAAAAAATTCATCTTTGTTCTTCAAGAGATATCATTCGGTTATCTACCCTAAAATCACCATCCAATCTCTTTTAATTTCATCCAACCATAGATTTTGAATCTACATGATATTCTAAGTAATTTTCATGTTGAAGACTTTCTCTAAATCACTCATCTTCAACCTTATTCTTCAAGCTAAAGATTGAAGCTCTTAGATAATTTTCTCTCTTTTCTCTCCTTGGTGGATTCGGTCATGACTCCTAAGTATGGCTTCCATCACTCTTTAATTTCAACCAACCATATTTCTTGAATCCTTACCTTATTCTAAGCAACTTTCATGTTGGAGATTTTCTCTAAATCATTCATCTTCAAGGAGTTTCTTCAAGATCAAAGTTATTGGGTTTTTGAGGTGAAGTATAAGGAAACTTCATTTTCTTCTCTCTTTTTCATGATCCAAACCATGTTTGATCCATGGTTCCTCTTAATCAAGCTTGATATGTTAATTAACTTGTGTTTTGTTTTGTATTTGAGAAGCCCTTGGTGGTGAAGGACTTGGAAAAAGAAACAAATCAAGAAGCTTTGGAGGATCTTCAAGAGGTAAGAGGGAGATCCATCTCACCAACCAAGCATGGTGGTGAGAGATGGTATTTTATTTGATGGATGTGGAATCCATGTGAGGATTCATATCTATGGTCATGTAATTAATTTGTGGGTGTTTATGAGCTTTGATTAATTTTCTATGCTTGATATGCTTTGCATGATTTTATAGCTTTGATGATATGTTTGATATGCTATACATGCTTTTATGGCTTTGATGGTATGCTTATATTATTTATGATGAAATACATATGTATATGCCATGACTTGATGGTGGAAATGAAATTGATTTTTGGCTCCAATAGCCAAGGAAGAGCTACGGTTTTGATGCCCTTGATTAGGGTTCATGTTGAAAATTTTCAAGAACAAAAGAATTGATTTTTGAGTACTTAGAACATGGTGGATTTCGAACAAGACACCTCAAAATAGGTGTTCACAAATTAATATTTTCATGAAAGATGAAAATGGATAATTTGAAGAGTATGAAAAAAAAAACAAAGGATTTGTTTTTCAAGAGGACAAGAATATGATTTTTGGAGGAATTTTATTGATTTATTTTGTGTAAAAAGATCTAAGTGTTTTTCTAAACATGAGTTTTGAATGAAAACGCAGAACGTTGATTTTAAGGATTTGCAAAGAAAGTGAAAAAGAATTTGTAAAGAAAGTAAAAATGAATTTGAACAAATGGGTTTGGTTTTATAACCATTGGTATTTCGGTTTTGAAAAACAAAATTTTAATAATTTTATTTGTGTAAAACCATATCAATTTAAAAGGAAAAGTATTTGATGGCTTTAATGGTTTTGTTTGTGTAAAACCATATTGATTTAGAAGAAAAAAATGTTTTGATGATTTCAATAGCCATGTCCACGTTTTTGAAGGCTTGTAATGCCTTGATTTTTATGAACAAAGTGAATTTCAAAGTGGAAACGTAACTGGATTTAATACAAGGATTTTGGAAAGGGAATCAGAGCGTTTATCACTTGAGAAAATCAAGTTTTTGTAAAAGAAAATGTTTTTGAACTTCAATTTATTTTGAAGAAGGTTGTGTTTGGAAATTATTTGGGAAAAATGGAGAATATAATGGTGTTTTGAAAATTTACTAACGTATAACTTATTTTCAAGTTTTGAAATATGTTAGAAAATGTTAAGTTTTGAAACGTTGATTTACATCAATGGAAAAGTGATTTTTGTGAAGTATATTTTGAAAAAGAATTTCTTGAGTAAAGAACTGTGGAAAAATATTTTCTTGAGTAAGAAAATATATTAAATGAAATATAAAGTTATATTATTTTGAGAAAAGTTGAAAAGGAATTTTTGAAGGTTAAGAAGTATTTTTTGTAATGAAATTATGATGAAAAATGTTTTACGTATCTTAAAAACGTGATTTTTAAGCTACGCAATTTTGAACAATGTGTTAAAAATGATATTGATTTATTTAAGTCCAAAATAATGTTTGGAATATTGAGGAATATTTTATGTGATTGAAAAATGTTGAAAAAATTTTTACGTATCTTAAAAATAATTTGAAATACAAGAAAATATTTCTACGCGATTTGAAAAATGTTTAAATATTTCTACACGATTTGGAAAGCGTTTAAATATTTTACGCGATTGAAATATTGTTGAAAAATCACTACGTGATTTGAATAGTGATAGAATATTTTTACGTGATTGTGAAAATGACAGAAAATTGTTATGAGATTTGGAAAGTATTTTAAATATTTTGAGAATGATAGAAAATGATTTACGTGACGTAAAAGAATGATTTTTAAGTTACGCGATTTTGAAACAGTGAAAAAATACTATGCGATTTGAGAAACGTATGTTTTTACGCGATTAAGAAAAACGTTAAAAATTAGTACGTGGTTTAAAAGTGCAACAGAAGAGTTGCAACATTTTGAAAACATAACAGAAATGTTACGAAATTTTGTAAACATAACAGTAGTGTTACGGTATTGTAAAAACATAATAAAAACGTTTTGGAATTTTAAAAACGTAACAAAAGTGTTACGGTATTGTGAAAATATAAAAGAAATGTTATGGTATTATGAAAACATAACAGAAACATTTTTGGATTGTGAAAACGTAACAGAAATGTTACGCGATTGTGAAAATACAGTAAAAGTGTTTTACAACTATGAAAACGTGATAACATGATTTTCGCTGTTGAAAGTACAGTATGATTACTGTTGAACTAGTGTCCATACACTGTTTGTGAGAAAATGACATATTTGTCTGTGATTGGATTTGGTGCATTATACATGCATTGGAATGGTCCGATGAGGACTAGATATGGCGATTGCCTAGGAGAAACACACCTCTTGAGTGGGTGCGATATGCGTAGTGTAAGTCACTTGTTGACCTTGGGGGCATCGGGGTGCGGGTTGCCTACACGGGTGGTTGGTCGCGCTTCTTCCCGTAGGTTAGACCGATGCAACACACCGATGATCCTGACCGAGACACTATTCTTAATCAAGATCGATAAAGACCGTGTGTGTATGTGCTAGATGTGCAAAAATTGAAATGAGAATTAAAGCACGTGGTTCTGCAGTGCACGTGCGTGGTACCGACAGATCTTTTCGATCATTTCTCGACCAGTTTAGCTCCATGGAGTAGGAAATCGAGTCTTGTGTACATGCATAATCTGAACATTTATATATGTGTGATATATTAATTGAGGAATATTGGCTATGATAATTGTTTTGAATACTTGGATGATGATGATGATAATTAGGACATTATCGTAATTGTTGTTTATGATAATTGAATTGATAAATGATTTGATGATGATAGTTGATTAATATTGAATATATTATTGGAAGTTTGATATGATATCCTGTATAATATTCTTTGCTTGTGTTATCTCTGCTGCTTTGCCATGCTGGTATTAGGCGTAAGTGATCTCACCTCTTTTGTTATGTTGTTTCTTTGTGTTTGTCCTGTTAAAATAAATAATAGAAGGATCGAGTTGTCTTAGACATAACAGGCGATGAATACTCTGAGATGGGTGACAACAATAAGGAGTGGACATTCAGGACTCGAAGGTGTACAATGTTGACAAAGAACAGATGTAGAACAGATGTCTGATGCAACAAGATGGATACACAACAGAATAAGTATGTTAAGTTTTAACGTTAGTGTTGTACCGTGCTATTAAGTAGGACTCGTCATGGGGTTTGCTACTGTTAAAAAAAAAGAGAGTCTGTTAATTTTATATTTCTCTTTAAATTGTGAAATATTAATTGGTGTCAATATTGTATATTAATCAGTTTAAATATATTTTTAGTAATACTTATGAATTTCAATAAGTTTATGTTTCAGTAAAGAAAGAAATTTTAAAACCCATCTTTTTATAACTCAAACCTTGTGTGAACTTCTTTACAGATTTTGAGTCGGGAGTCAGACATGTGATACCCTTGGGAGGGTGTTACAAAATGTCCCTCACTAATCCATCGCAAAATATTTTTGGGAGGGATTAGTGAGGGACACATCCGTTGATTTTTTTTTCATCACTAAGTAGCAACGGAATAATTTCCTTGTTAATCCGTCGCTAATCCCTCGCAATTTTTTTTAAAAAAATAGTGCTTGTGTTCCTTCTCCAATTAGCAAAGGAAATTCTGTCGCTATAGTTTAGAAATTTTTGATCTAAAATCTATCGCTAATTCCTTGCTAATCCCAGTTCCAGTAAGAAAAAAATTGATCTAGTATCCATCTCTAATCCCCCTCTAATTTCCTTTGCTATTCCCTCGCAAATCCTTCACTATTTCCCTTACCATTGCCTCTTTAATCCCAGTCACAGCAAAAAAAAAATGGATCTCATATTCATCGCTAACCTCTCACTAATTTTCCTCATTATTCCATCGCAAATCCCTCGCTAATTTCCTTCGCTATTCCCTCACAAATCCTAGTCAGAACAAGAAAAAAAATGAAAGAAAAAAAAAAGCAAAAGCCACTAGACATACACTACATACCCACTCCACCCGTGCACGTACATTGTGCCATCATCACAGACAATTTGGCATCTCAATAGAAAAAGTAAACTACCTCAATTTCTCAATCAAACATTCATCTCACACAAAATTAGAGTGTTGAACTCAAAAAACCAAGCACCAAAATAACAAGCAATAAACAAAGACAATAAAGGCAACAAGGTGACTTAGCCACCAAAAGCTTAACAAATACTTAATAAAGGAAGGACAGAAACAGTAGGCATATGGAAAACTAAGACTTCATGAAAAATAGAAAAACAAGACAACACCAGTGAAGATCCAAAATCAATCTATACCTACTTTTATTTCAAAGAAAAAAATAAGCATACGTATTGATCAGTTACAGTGCAACAAGAATTACAAGATTAACTTAAGTATCTCAGACTAAGCAACAATCTAAGAAACCTTTCTACCTACTTCCAGAAGTTCTCTTTTCTCTTGGGCCATTTTCCAACTAACAAGATCCTGACGTGATAAAGGGCTGCAAGAAAATGAATATAAGAAGGGAAATCACAATTGTAGCCTATGTTATACAAAGTTACAAGCACATCTCAAACAGTTACAATTGTAGCCTTTAAAAATGTGAATGAGAACAAATAAATTCCTTTAGAACGTATAATGTAGCTAGTGCTTGCCCCTGAACCTGATCAACAGCTGCAAGAACCAAAACCTTTCTGCGAAGCGCCTATACAACTGCAGAAACTACTGATGGAGCAAGAATACCATGAGCAGAAAAAAAAGCTCCAAAATTTGGAGATTTAGATCTATATTTATTAACCTCATTATTATCATTTCTAACCTGCTCATCCATCACAGTTTAATAAAGCACAATTAATAATTTATAGGGCCAACCATCACACAACCAAAACCAACTATGCATTCTTTAATCCAACCTATTTTTTCCTATTTGCTTGCGACACACTTATTTTTTTTTAAACCAGCACACACAACACAATTCATTAACTTGGCCTCAAGTAAGCTCCAAGGTTTAAAAACTAGAGTGAATCAATTACACTAAACAAGAATAAAATAATGTTGTGTTGATTTCATAAAAAAATGGAAAAATTAAATTGAAAATGGAGCTCCATCTGGAGGTGGAAACCTCGAAATCAGGATGAATCAAAAGGGGATCGGGAAAAAAATAAGAGAAGAGAAGAGAACCTATTCCGCCATCACCGATGATTATGAGCTTGAAGCTTGGGTAATCAACGGTTTGCTGAGGCAAAATCAACTTCTTTCCTATCAATTCTACAAGTGCTTGGTCTCTTTGAGGCAAAGACCTTCATCTCCCATTTTCCTCTTACTCCAACTTCAACCAAATTCTGAGCCTCATCAAAAGCGAAGGACTGAATAGCTCCACTAGTGTTTAGCATATTCACCAAACCAATAGGAGCAAACTGCACAACAAACTTGCCAGGAAAGACAGTCATTGGTGAAACAATTATGAGGTCAAAATTGAAAGGCTCCAATGAAATTTCCTCATTATCAAATTTCCTCACAGCATATTAGGTGAAGTTCCATAATAGTCATTATGGAACTCCAATGAAATATGCACAATGAAATATTCTCATTTTCCATGGACATGGCCTAGCATACTTAATAAGGAACTTTAGAAGCTGAGAAAATTCGAATCAAAAAGTGATTTGTGGACACTAATGCTAGAATGCCACTATGTTAAGACCATTGGTACAACGAAAAAGAATGGTTCCTTCACATCTTAAGCACCTAATTATGAAGCCCAACTGCTATTTTTCCATTATATTATACACAGTACTAGTAAACTACTAGAGATTTAAACTACTGACAATAAACAAAATTATACTGCAGGATAGGCAAAAAGGAAAATATATTCAACTTGTCCCCAAAAAGATTGACAGCAAGTAATTTAAAACATGTTTGGTCAGCAGTAGGTTCAAATGTTTTAAAATCTAAAAGAAAAAAAAAAGATATTTTCATAGAGATACCAAGCAAGTAAAGTATCTTTTGAAAAAGCCCCAAGACCATAAATTTATATAATAATAAAAAGAAATCATAATGAATCAAAACTGATAAGATAATCAATTTCTTAATTGCAGATCGAAAATGAAAAATGGTAAAAGAATCAAAGTTCATCTTCCTCTCATAGAAACAAGAAGTGAGTGAATTGAAGAACCTAGAAGAGACCTCAAAGAATGGCATCAGAGTCAAAGTCAAGGATGTTACAAGCAATGTGGTGAGCATTGTGGTTCCATTTCCACCACACAATGTTGATCCCAACAAGGCAGTTCCTATAGAGGATTTGAATGAACTGATTCAAACCCCAGTTCATCATGATCTGGTAGTGCCCAAAATTGTGTCCAATCCACCCACTCTGAATCCACAAGAACCCCATCAACCCACCATAAGTCACGTGCTCCCACAACACAAGACACCATAAACACTGACACAAAAAACAAACAAAATGAACAAAAAAAGAGTAAAGAACGTGTCGTGTCCCTTCTCTTCAAATAGCCCCATTTTGGAAAACTCAGACAAGAGCTTCCTGTAATCTTTGGAAACCTCGGAGACGATGCAATCTTTAAGGTAACAATCGATGAAGAAGAAGTTGAGGTTTTAATAAGCGGTTTTGGGGTGGAAGGCGGTGAAAGCATCGGTGACGTCTTTTTGTGTATAGAGATCCATAGATCTGCTCACTTGTTATGTTTGTTGAGTTCTTGAAAGGAAATGTACTTTTGTGTTGGTGGCAACAATTGTGGTTCCGCCATTGTTAAGATATGCATTGAAGAATATAGATTATAGAAAGAGAGATTCAAATAGAGCAGATACCCAAAGGTTTACCTGCAGAGTTGTCGCTTGTCGATCGCATCGCTGTCATGCTCATAAGGAGGGGAAGGGTGTGGGTGCTCAAAAGAGGGGAAGGTGCTGCTGTGGGTGGGAAGGTCGTGGGTTAGAATCAACCTAGGTTTTTACTCTTTATTTACTAAGTTTTTATTAAATTTTAAATTTTTACCATATTTTGCTAGGGATTTGCAAGAGAATTCCCTCGCTAATTCTCTTGTAAAAAATTTACTTACTTTAGCGAGAGACTTTCCGTCGCTAATATTTAGCGAGGGAATTTTTTTTTAGCGAAAGAAATTATCTCTCGCAATTTTCTCACTAATTTAGCGAGATAAATTATCCCTCACAATTCTCTCTCTAAAATTAGCGAGGAAAATTATCCCTCATAATTCTCTCACTAATTGCAAGGGAAAATTTCCTTCGCAAAATTCCATCTGTAAATCATGAAATTCTTGTAGTGTAAGCGTAAATGGGAGGATGATAAGAAAAAACCTAGAAATAATAAGTTCAAGCCAAATGTAAACAAAGGAAAACAAATCCAACCTGAAGTAAATTTCCCAAAGTGTGGAAGGGCACATGAAGACAAACCTTGTCTATTTGGGTAGCGTGTATGTTACACTTGTGGGAAGCCTGAACATATATCAAAGGATTGCAGATTTGGCAAGAAAAAAAATCCTTCGATGAAGCCACAAGTTTTGGGAAGAGTCTTTGCTTCTTGTAGTCGTGAAGCAAATCAATCTCCAGACCGGATACAAGGTTAGTGCCTTATAAATAATACTCTTTTAACTGTATTATATGATTTAGGAGCCACCCACTACTTTATATCTAATGATTGTGTGAAAAATCTAGAATTACCTGTGACTGAGTTACCTTATAATTTATTAGTAACCACTTCTACTGGAAATCAAGTCCAAACCTCTTATGCATGCAAATTTAAACCTTTTGAAAATAAACATTTTGTTGCAAATTTAATTTGTATGTCTTTGCAAAATCTTGATATTATCTTGGGAATGAATTGATTATCCTCTAACCATGTGATACTAAATTGCCTTGATAACACTGTTTCTTTTCCCTTAAACTCTGACAAATCTCAGTCTACCACATTATCTGCCATTCAAGTTAGTAGGGGTACAATAAAAGGAGTACAGTGATACATTCTCCTTTTTTCTTCTGAAACAAAGACTAAGTTGGATTTGGACACTATCCCTGTAGTCAAAGATTATCCTGAAGTTTTCCCTTCAAACATATTCAACTTGCCTCTAGAAAAGGAAATTGAATTTTCTATTGACCTGATGCCAAGTGTATGACCTATTTCAATTGCACCTTATAGAATGTCTCCTATGGAATTGAGTGAACTCAAAAAAACAAATTGAGGAGTTATTGGAAAAACAATTTATAAGACCTAGTGTATCACCTTGAGAAGCTCCTGTTCTTTTAGTAAAAAAAGAAAGATGATAGTCTTAGATTATGCATAGATTATAGACAATTAAATAAAGTGACCATTAAGAATAAATATTCACTCCTTAGAATAGATGATTTGTTACATCAAGTGCATGGAGCCTTAATTTTTTCAAAGATAGATCTAAGGTCTGGATACCACCAGATTAGTGTAAAATCAGAAGATATTCCTAAGACAACTTTTAGGACTAGATACGGGCACTATGAATATCTGGTGATGTCGTTTGGTTTAACTAATGCACTCGCGGTATTTATAGATTATATGAATAAGGTGTTTAGACCATATTTGGATAAATTTGTGGTAGTTTTCATTAATGGTATTCTGATTTATTCAAAAACAGACGAGGAACATGCAATTCACTTGAGAATAGTGTTAGAAATTCTAAAAGAAAAATAATTATATGCAAAATTGGAAAGATGTGAATTTTGGATGAGAGAAATTAAATTTCTAGGACATATAGTAAATCAAGAAGAAGTTGCTATAGATCCTAGTAAAGTGAAAGAAGTCATGCAGTGGGAGCAACCAAAGACAATAACTGAAATAAAATGTTTCTTGGGCTTAGTAGGATACTATCGGAGGTTCATAAAAGGATTTTCTCAAATAGTTATGCCATTAACTAGGTTGACTAGAAAAGGAACTCCATTTGTGTGAACAAAAAACTGTGAAGAAAGTTTTCAGGAATTAAAGAAAAAACTCACTATTGTTTCTATTGTAGAACTCCCTGATCCTTTACGACATTTTGTAGTTTACAATGATGCTTTTAAAAAGGAATTAGGTTGTGTGCTAATGCAAGGGAGAAAATTACTAGCCTGTGCCTCTAGACAACTTAGACCTCATGAGAAAAATTACCCAACACATGATCTGGAATTAGCAGCAGTAATTTTTGCTCTGAAAATATGAAAACATTATTTGTATGGGGTAAAATTTAAGGTGTACACTGATGATAAGAGCTTAAAATATCTTTTTGATAAAAAAGAATTGAACATGAGGCAAAGAAGGTGGATTGAATTTCTTAAGGATTATGATATGGAAATTAAATATCACTCAAGAAAATCAAATGTTGTTGCTGATGCTCTAAGTAGAAAATCCCTCCATTTGTCATATATGATGATTCAAAAAATTGATTTGATAGAAAAGTTTAGGGATTTAAATCTCTCAGTGACCTTTGAATCAAATAGAATTTGTTTAAATGTTTTATAGGTTATCTATTATCTGAAAACAAAAATTAGAGAAGCACAAAAAGAAGATCAATTTTTGCAAGCTCTTA
Source organism: Ormosia emarginata (assembly GCA_029884605.1). Classification (NCBI taxonomy): domain Eukaryota; kingdom Viridiplantae; phylum Streptophyta; class Magnoliopsida; order Fabales; family Fabaceae; genus Ormosia; species Ormosia emarginata. The sequence continues at coordinate 7,004,662 of JAQQTP010000038.1, read as the reverse complement.
AGGAAGAGATACTAAAAGGAAAACATCCAAATTTTAAATTAACAGATGATGAACTGATTATTCACAGAAATAAATTGTGTGTACCTAATAATCTAAATTTAAAGAAAGAAATTATAGAAGAAGCTCATAAGAGTAAATATACAATTCATCTAGGAATTAATAAAATGTATCACGACTTTAAAAGTCAATTATGGTGGCCTGGAATGAAATTCGAAATAGTTAAATATGTGTCACAGTGTTTAACATGCCAGAAAGTTAAAATAAAACATCAAAAACCTTTAGGCTTAATACAACCTTTAGAAATCCCAAAATAGAAATGAGATAGTATTTCCATGGATTTTGTTAAGGACTTACCAAGAACCAATTTAGAACATGATGCTATATGTGTAATTGTAGATAAATTGACTAAGTCTGCACATTTTCTACCCATTAGAATTAATTATCTATTAAATAAGTTGACCCAATTATATATTAAAAAGATTGTGAGACTTCATGGGGTACCAACTACCATAATTTCTGATAGAGACCCAAGATTTACCTCTAGGCTTTAGAAATCGTTACAGGCAGCATTTGGAACAAAGTTATCCTGTAGTATAACTTATCACCTCCAAATCAATAGTCAAACGGAAAGAACAATTCAAACCTTAGAGGATATGCTTAGGGCCTGTGTTTTGGATTTTAAGAGAAGTTGGGATACCATATACCATTGATAGAATTTACTTACAATAACAATTATCATTCTAGTATTGGTATGGCACCGTATGAAGCACTGTATGGAAGAAAATGTCAATCCCCTATATGTTGGTTTGAGACTGCTAGATCTAGCACAATAGACCTCAGAACAAATAAAACTAATCAGGGATAGAATGTTAGCAGCTCAAAGTAGATAGAAAAGTTACGCAAATAAAAGATGAAAACCCTTAGAATTCTATGAAGGAGAACATGTATTCCTTCGAGTCACTCCAACGACTGGAATTGACAGATCTTTGAAAACAAAGAAATTGAGTCCTAGATATATTGGACATTTCCAAATCCTCAAAAGAGTCGATACTGTTGCTTATCAAATTGCTTTACCTCCTTGCCTGTCAAACCTTCACAATGTGTTTCATGTGTTTCAACTTTGAAAATATTGCTCTGATTCTTCACACATCATAGAGGCAGAATCTATATAGTTAAAAGATAATTTGACATATGAGGTACGACCTGTACAAATAGTGGATAGAATCTATAGGCAATTGAGAAATAGAAATATTCTTATGGTCAAAGTTTTGTGACAAAGACAAGATGTAAAAGATGCTTTATGGGAAGCGGAAGAAGATTTTAAACAAAAGTATCCAGAACTCTTTTTACCAGGTACTAAATAGAAATTTTGAGGATAATTTTTTTTAAGAAGGGAAGAATGTAACATTTCTAAAAATAATAATAAAAATAACAATGGGTACATAAAAATAAATATCTCACATAGACTAATTATTAAAATAATGTGTTATTTTACCTTACATACCTACTTAAAAATATATATAAAATAATAAAGAAGAAAAGAAATTTCAGAAAAGAGAAAAAAAAAAAAGAAAGAGAGAGAGAGAAAGGAATTGAAATGACATTAAAAGATTAGATAAGATATAGATAATGATTCTCTGCACATAATTAATTTATGAGATAAAAAAAAATCAAATGAAGAGAACAGCACAAAGGAGACAAGAGATTCACCAAATCTAATAAATAATGAAGATAGTAGGAGATTTTCCAAATGTAATAAATAATGAAGAGCTTTTGAGTGGTTAATCACATGTAACGAAAAATCTATAAATACCCCCTTCATCAGGAAAAAAAAAAAAAGCAGCTCTAAACACTCTGATCTTTTTTAACACTCACTTTTGCAACTAGAAACTTTTTTCACTCATTTTGTTCAATCTTCAAAGGTAGAGGGATGAAAAACTCTTCCCTTTTTGCCAATGCTCCTCTTGCTTTAATCTTTGATTCTATGAGCTATATAAGTTTTTTTAATATTTTCTTGATTGCAATTCATTGGTGGTCAAAACTTTCATATCCGATTCTGATTTTATGATGGTGTTCTTATTTTCTGCACTTACTCGTTGGTGTTCTTACAAGTTTTCTATGACTTTGTGACTTTGAGATAGTGCCAAAACTTTCTGTTGAGGTTCTAAATGGTGTTGAAATTCTTTGTGATGGTGTTCTTTGGGAATTTGATTATTTTGTTGATTGTTGAACTTATCTTCTACTCTACACCACCAAAAATTTACTATTATAATTCTGCCTTTATTTTTCGATTCTTGTTATTCTGTTTGACACTATTATTTTCTACTTTTATTGCTACTACACTATTTTTTCTGTTTAATATTATTCTTCTTCTTTTACTTCTTTATTCTTGTTATTCTCTACTCATATGCTTTTATGTTTTAGAACAAACATGTAAAGACTTGCGGATTTCCTCTGCTACTATTTCTTGTTATTATACAAAATAATAATATTACTATTATTCTATATTTTACTTCTCTATTCTTCATAAGCTCTTGTTGCTATTATGCTTTTACTTTTACTTTTATATGCCATTCGTCTTTGGTGCCAGGGGGTTACACTATGCTCATAATAATAATAACATATCTGACAGAGTACTTCCCTCAATATTAGAGATAAAGTATGATTGTGAAATTTTTTCACAAACTTTGTTTTTTTTTTTATGGCAACATGTTAAAGTTTTTATTAGATAAAATAAAGGAAATATAAGAAAGTATATCCCTAAGGTACCAAGATCAAATGTGCAAACTTATGGCCATGAGGAGAAATTCTTAGGAGACGCCCTGAGTAGATATGAGCTCATACAATGTGATGTGCACATGGATGATCAAGAGAAATAGTAATTTGGGATTAAAATCCTAAGATGATGGTGCAAGAATTAAAAGGGAATGAGATAATTTTTATGAGTTTTCAGGAAAAACGCACAGTTCCTTATGATTGTTTAATACTGATGTTAAATTTTTTTTACTTAATTTCTTTAAAACAAACTGTTTTAGAAAGACTTTTGAATTTTAGCTTATAGCTTGATGGAAAATTGAGAAAAAATGAAGTAATAAAACCATTTTCCGTACATGTGACGACTGAAATATCATTAGTTAAAAAATGTTATTGTTTTTCTTACCTCTACTGAGTTTCATCTCACTTATTTGGGGTGATATTTCAAACAATGTCAATTCTGAAATTTATAGTTGACTTTCGAATTGAATAAGTACAAAGACCAGAATTGAGAGACTATGTTTTCTCTTTCAAACTGAGAGAAGATTGCTTAATTATCCTGATATTTGATTAGTAAAGTGTTGTAAATATGTATAAAAGTAACATTTCATGGTACTTCAAGTTTGTTTTAGCACTATATTTAGGCATAGATGAGCCTAAATTTTTTTGTGACTATAGGTGCTATATAGTTTTAGAAGTGTTACTTAAAATTATATAATGTGCGCACTAACTACTGACTCGTGAGGGATCTACCCTCTTTTGAATGTAAAATATTACTAATGACAATGTTATGTATAATAATATATCTTTATCTTTTATGTAAACATACTAAAGTAATAATTAAATATATAAAATTAAAATAGAATGTTATACTTCCCAACTAGATGAAATACTTTGGAGAACAGGGACATTGTTGTCATCACTATGAGCCCTCTGATACGCCTAAGAATTTCTCATTACTCTAGCGGTAATTGCTGAACTTTGATGTAGCTCTTTACCTTGCCAAACATTGATTCTCTCAAACCAAATTTCTACGCAGCCCATTGCAAGTAAACCACGCCGTTGGCTATCTAATTTGGACATGAAAGAGCAAGCATGATGGGCCATTAAAGAATTATTCTTAGCTAAATCCTCCAACTCCACCCCACATAACCTCATTGTATTTCTCAAAGCAGGACATTCGAAAAAGATGTGCTCAGCAGATTCAACAAGAAAACCACACAAGTAGCAACCACCATCAACCTGAACACCTTTTGTGGCTAACCTATCTATGGTAGGTAGGATATTCCAACACAACCATCCAACAAGTGTATAAACTACACCTGAAATATTAAGGCAAGCGATGTAGGACTTTAACACCTCTCTCCACAAATGCCTAGATGGAACAGGCAAGCCTAGTGGAATAGGCTGTAACATCCCAACTTTTGGGTAAAAGACCGTTGTGTCCCTATTTTACTGTTTCTTGTTTTTCTGTATGAAATACAGAAAAACAATACTGTTTGTTATTTTATTTGATAGTTTTACATAATTTGTTTCGATACAGTAAAATAAAAATTTTATCAAATTACTGTTTTAAATTTTTCTGTATCAAAAACAGATGTATAATACTGTCTAGTATTTTATATAATCGTTTTACGTATTTTTCTTCCAGACAGTGAAATAAAAATTTTTCTCGAAGCTCTTTTGTTTTAATTTTTCTGAAAGATATACAGCTATATAATACTTATGGATATTTTATTTGAACGTTTTGGACGATTACCTACGTTGTGGGAAAAAAATGAAAAAATGACCGTTACGTCCGAACGTCTTGTTTTTTTCTTGTTTTTCTTTGTTTTTAATTGTTTTCTTCTTGATTTAATGTCCGATAATACTGTCTGTGATTTTATATGGACTTTTTGTGTGATTTGCTCCTAGGAAAATAATATTTTTCGGGCGGGAAAATCTTATTTTATTATTTAGAATTGGGAATCTTACTTAACCCGATTCTGAATGAGACTAAAAATAATCTTTTAATTTTTAGGATTTAATCACAAATAAAATAATTTTATATTATTATAATATTATTTTGTTAGTCAAGATAAATAAGTGACGGCGGACCGAAAATATTTTGCGGGACCCACGTTTAGTCCTTAAGTCTTTGTACACGTGGACCAATGAGGAGCTGGTCAAAATTGGTGGCTATGACTCATCGCAACGGGCCAATAGGACGATGACACGTGGCGTGACACCTCGGATCATGACTCAGCCAGCTTCTAGAAGGTTCCGTAAGTCGACTCGGCCTGTGACTCACCGCGGTGACTCGCCATTCCGAGAAGTTTCTCGATGACTCGGCCGTGACTCACCATTGATGACGCACCAATGATGCGGTTGTGATGCGATCGGTGACTCAAAGATGCGACTCACCATCTTGACTCACTTTTTGGAAAATATCTACGCTGACTCATCTGCTCTAGAAAATATCTACGCTGACTCGCCATGCTGACTCACCCGTTCTAGAAAATTCCACGATGACTCATCATACTGACTCATCGTAGTGAGTCACATGTTCTAGAAATTTCTCTTTGATGACTCGCTTTATGACTCATCAAGGGCAATTAGTAGAAAAATAATCAATAATAATTTCTACTCTGCTAGTATAAGATAAAAATCTATGTATATTTTATCACCCATTAGACAATAGACATTGACTTTATAAGCAGTAATTATTGTTCATTGCTTATGATATACCGAAAAATATCCTAAGCCTTCATTTTTTTTCCTGGAGTCTATAAATAGGAGAGTCTTGGCTCATTTTCAACTTTGGCAAGAAGCTCTCACCTTCCTTTTCTCTCCATGTGCTCCACGGCCATGGCTCCCAAATGGAGACAATCTCCACCCATTCACCTTATTTACTCTTCTACACATCATTTTCTCCAAAGAACCAAGACCAAGCAACCAAAATTCTCTCCTTTTCTCTTCTCCTTGATTTCGGCCAAATCACCAAGAACCATTCTCCAAACTTCAATAAATCCTACCAATATCATTTCTTGAATCCTTTCAACAAACCAAGACACTTTCATGTTAGGAATTTCTCAAGATTCCTTCATCTTCATCTTCCTATCAAGCAAAAACCACAAAAACTCATATCTTCCCCTTTCTTCAAGCTCACGGCCAACCCTCAAAAATCACCTTCCAAGCTTCTAAAATTCTAAATGACCATAGATCTTGAATCTCCATACCATTCTAAGGAACTTTCATGTTGGAAGTTTTTCCTAAATCTTCCATTTTCTACCTTGTTCTTCAAAGCTCAAGTTTGAAACCATGAAGGTGAAATTCTTTAATCTTCATGTTTCTATCCATTTTAAAGTTTTAATCATGATTTTAATCCATGATTATTCTAGTTTAGAGCCTTAGGTATTAATATTGTATGTTTTCTTTGTTTTCAAGGAGCTCTTGGAGGAGGAAGTTTGCTTGAAGGAGACATACAAAGGACTTGGAGGTTCTACAAGAGGTAAGAGGGAGATTACCCTCATCAACCAAGTGTTGGTGGTGAGGAATATATGTGGTTGTGCTTGTAGAATCCATAAGGATTCGGTGGTGTGCTTGTTTTGATGTGTTAATTATTTGTGTGTTTGTTATTTGTGTGTTTGATAATTTGGTGCTTGCTAGTAGGTTGTTGTGTATTTGTTAGTAGTCTTCTTATGTGATATTTGTAATAATTTGCATGTCTACACAAGCTTTAATTTGCATGTCTACAAGCTTTGATAATATGGCATGTGTTAGAAATGCATGATAATATATAGGATGCAAATAATATGTCAAGGATTGCATGAGTGTTCCAAAGAACACATTAACAAGGCTCACGGCCATGATTTAAATGGGGAACCAAAATGTTCTCTTAATTTTCTTAAAAGGTGACCTAATTAACCTAAGAGAATTGGTAAGCTATCCATTTGTTTAGATTAAGAAAAATGAATTTGGAAATTAAATGACATAACCTTACATTTTCATTCAACATGTCTAACTTCAACACTTTGATTTCTAAAACTATTTTCTAGGATAAGGATTAAATCAATGTAGACAATACAAGAGATTAAACATGTATTTAAAAGGTGAAAAATAATTTGGAAATCAAATGCAAAGTTTTTATCAAATTCGCCAACATGCCAAATTAGACTTTCATGATTTCTAAAATTAATTCCAAACTATTTTCAATCAAGAAGAAGCAATACAAGTTAAAGTAAATTTTCTACAATGAGTTTTAAAGAAATAAAGTAGTTAGAATTAAGTTTAAGAGGTTAATACTAATGGTTTTTACTGTAAGAAGAAATACAGTAGCTTTATAAAATTTCTAACGTATAGCTCATCGTGTGTTTTGAAGCACGTTAGGAATTTTTAAAAGTATAATTATTTGGTATTAATAAAAATGAAAAGGACTTTTAAATGGTAAATTTAGGAAACCATTATTATAATTTATTAAACAAAATACTGTCAATTTTTAGTAAAAACGGATAAATAAGATAGAAAAGATGTCCAAAAGACAGTATACGCTATGAAAAATATTCTACGTAATTTGAAAGTACTAAGTACTATTTCTGTCTGTTTAAACAGTAATTTTAAAGGCATTCGAATAAGAAAATGATTTGAAAAATTCTACGCGATTGAGAAAACGTATTAAAAATGCTACGCGATTTTAAAAACAGAAAAATATCTTTACCCGATTTTTTTTAAACGTTTGTAAAAACGACGGAATTATGAAAATGCGATAAAATTTCTACGCGATTGACCGTTACTATATCTATTTTATAATCTTGTCGGAAGATGTGAACCCGTATTATTATTTTTGAAATCTATTTTATCTTTGTCGGGAAAATGTGAACCCGTACAGAGGCTTTTGAAAATCTATATGTTGTCGGGAAAATGTGAACCCGTATGTGAGCTTTTGAGACTATATCTCATTGTCGGGAAAATGTGAACCCGTACATGTGCTTTCCATCTATTTGTTATGTGTGCCATGTATTTGGTGGATTGGTTGACGAGACGAATCACATCGTGTTGTCGATGCGATAAACGTAGTGTGGTTCATTATTCTAATGAACTTGGAGACTTTAGTGTACGGGATCCCACATGTGGACGAGTTGGTCGCTCCGCTGGGCCGTGGTAAACCGATAGCGCACTATCGTACTCAACATACACTATATTTAATCGAGATTGGTGAAATCTAGTAGTACATTTGCCTGTAGTGTCACAACGTGAGACCGTGAACTACACCACGCCTAGATTGATGGATTCTGTGTCGTGGGGCTATAGACGCAACGTGACCGCGGAATAGTTGGTGGGGCAGCCGTGGTACTATTAGATTTTGCGAATCATTCCTCTCTCGATACTTGTGTTTTCTTTAGCTCCATGGAGTAGGATTGTATCTTATTATATATGTTGATATGTGGTGCATTATTATCTTCTATTTGTTATTTTTATCTATTATCTTTTATTTATTATTTCTTTTATCTGTCATCTTTTATCTATGATATTTTTATTTGTGATTTTATTTGTGATTTCTATCTATGCTTTTTATCTGTGATTTTTATCTGTGACCTTCCATTTGTGATATTTATGTTGTTATGATATTTGATCTTTCTTTTATATTGTACTGTTATGATATTTTATATGGTATGAATTGTTATATCTATCCTGATAATGTTATTACTTGTTTATTTTATTAGGTTATATGCATATTAGAAATATTTGTAAATTGATAACATGACTATAATTGTGATTATCTGTGTGTATGGAATGACTTTGTCATTCGAATCATTCTTTACTACCGTCTTGAGTACTTGGTGAAAGGGGATCTCACCTCTTTCCCGTGTTGTTTTTGTTTGGTTTGTATTCTTCGAATTAGTTTAGTAGGCGGAGCACATTCTTAACCCTAGGGGAGACAATATTCTCAAGATGGTGGCGACGTCATTGAGTGGTCTTACAAGTTTCAACAAGATGCGGTTGGTGAAGAAACAGACTATGTAGGTTGAATTTTTCTCGTTAGTGTTGTTACCGTGCTATTAGTAGTACCCGTCTTTGGGTTTGCTATCTTGTTTCTCGAGTCTCAAATATTACGTTTTAGCTTATATGAAATGATTGGTGATGTATATGTTAATCATTAAATTTAATTTCCATTTTACTTAAACTTTCCTAGGTAAGTTTGTATTTCCGCGACAAGAAATTTTAAAATCCATATTTTGAAACTCAAAGCTTTTATAAAATAATTTTAATTAGTTTTAAGATTTATTTATTTTTTTTAAATGTGACGCCCTACGAGGGTGTTACATTAGTTGGTATCGAGCACGGTTAGAGTCTTTTTGGGGTTTGTGGTTGGGTTTGTCTTGTTTTTGTTGTGTGACTCTCTGTGCTTGGACTCCAAAAGGAGACCATGTTTCTTTGAAATGGTTACATCTGGTTTCCATTGTACTATGATTCGTCCGTCTTTGAAGGAAGGCAATGATTCATGGTAAACGTGCACGTGAGGAAGCAGGACATGATAGCGGTGATATGACTGCAACTATGAAAGCAAGGTAAAGAATAATTGAAGAAACAGTACAATATGACTTGAGGATTACTCAGCAGCGAGGAACGATAGCCGAGGATTAGAAGCAGACCAAGTCGAAATAAATCTTAGAATACGCGATTTCGTAATGTTAGACCGTATTAGTTCTGAAGGAGGAAAAATCGTAAGGCCAAGCAAGTCCAGTGGAAAAACGTATTCGTGATCATCGGGAAGTCAACAACAACAACAATCTTGTGGAGGAAAAGCTAGCGGTAGCAAGTTTGGTTAGACTGTGACATTTGCACCAACGTGTTGAAAGTGTGAGGAAGATCATCTAACGAGGAGTTGTGCAATCAAAGGAAAATCATCTGTTTTCAAGTGTAGGATGCCCGGACGTTTTGCTGAACAGTGTATCTTGCTAAAAACGAAGTCATCTGTTAGTAACGTACGTGCTTCGACATCTTAAGTAGAGTGGAACATCGATTCTTCAAGTGGAGCAAAAGCATCTTAGGTTGCGGACCTAAACAAAGGAGATTATGTCACAAAAAGGTGATTCTTTAACTATACTGTATAATTCCGAGAGTAGCCTATTTCTCTATGGCATATATTGTGTGAGTCAATTAGAATTATTTGTGTCTTCATTATTCTTTTGGCCTGATTGTTTCTACTTCTGTTATTAGAACATGTAGTTGAGAACTTGAGTTGCTTAAACCATCCTAAGTCTATTAAATAATTGAATCTTTTCTGTTGATTCAATTTGTATGCTTCGTTCTCAAAACGGATGCAATTTAAAAATATGGATTGGGTATTTTTCCAACCATCCATACTCTGTTAGACTTATCAGTTGAATTGTTCAAGTTAAAAAGCTTACTTTTAAATTCATCGTACCATATCAATTTCTCTATTCGATAGGTTCGGTAGTATGGCTGATTCTATTATCTTTTATTTCTATGTCTTCATGACATCTTTCATATACCGCAATTGCGAAAAATGTACTTTTGGTCTAACTCATTCTTTTATGATTAATTGACTATTTGGGTTGATTAGAGCTATCAATACCTTTGTTACCTTTTGATTTATCTATTTCTTCTTTTGTTACCAAACCTATTGTTATTATCCAGTCCTTTAAACAATCTTTTCTGTTAATCTAAACTGTCTACCTCTTTCGCGAGATAGATATGATCTTATATATGGATTGGTTATCTTTAATCATATCCTATAGATTGTTTCAAAAACTTTGGTGTCCCGGAAATTTTATTCTTAAAATCGGGCAATGTCAAACTCTTTGTTAGACAAGTCGATAACAATTCAAATAATTTCTCTACCTTTTCTTCTAAATTTTTATAATGTCCTTTTGTGTGTTGCAATTGTAAAGAAAGGATGTTTTTAGTCAAAATTATGTCATAAGTATCAAATACAGTATTGTTGAAAAAGAGAACTTGGATTATGAGGCACTTCCGCTAAAAGTAAAGGCGGAAGAGTGAAGCGGTACAAAGTCGAGGATAATTTCAAATGGTACTGATCGAATGACGCAATTGGCGGAGCGTAGTGGATAGTATCTTTCGTCCTTATTTAGACAGAATTGTCATTATCTTTATTAACGACATTCTGATCTATTCTCGAAATCATGAAGAATCCCACTAAAATACTATTCTCCATGTTTTACGCGATGCAAGGAGTTTTCGTTAATCGAGGTAATCTGGAGTGGTGTAAACGGAGGTGCAACGTGAAAATTTAAAAGACAAGACGAAGGAACCTGTTCAGAGACTGCTGCGAATTTCGGGGCGAAATTCCTTTTTGGTGGGGAGTGTTGTAACATCCCAACTTTTGGGTAAAAGACCGTTGTGTCCCTATTTTTCTTGTTTCTTGTTTTTACGTATGAAATACGAAAAAAACAATACTTGTTTGTTATTTTATTTGATAGTTTTACATAATTTGTTTCGATACAAAAATAAAAAATTTTATCAAATTATTGTTTTAAATTTTTCGTATCAAAAACAGGATGTATAATCTTGTCTAGTATTTTATATAATCGTTTTACGTATTTTTCTTCCGCACGGTGAAATAAAAATTTTTCGAACTCTTTGTTTTAATTTTTCTGAAAGATATACAGCTATATAATACTGCTTTGGATATTTTATTTGAACGTTTTGGACGATTACCTACGTTGTGGGAAAAAATGAAAAAATGACTGTTACGTCCCGAACGTACTGTTTTTGCTGTTTTTGCTGTTTTTAATTGTTTTCTTCTTGATTTAATGTCCGATAATACTTGTCTGTGATTTTATATGGACTTTTTGTGTGATTTGCTCGGGGGTAGGAAAATAATATTTTTCGGGCCGGGAAAATCTTATTTTATTATTTAGAATTGGGGAATCTTACTTAACCCGATTCTCGAATGAGACTAAAAATAATCTTTTAATTTTTAGGATTTAATCACAAATAAAATAATTTTATATTATTATAATATTATTTTGTTAGTCAGTATAAATAAGTGACGGCGGACCGAAAATATTTTGCGGGACCCACGTTTAGTCCTTAAGTGCTGTACACGTGGACCAATGAGGAGCTGGTCAAAATTGGTGGCTATGACTCATCGCAACGGGCCAATAGGACGATGACACGTGGCGTGACACCTCAGCATCATGACTCAGCGCTTCTAGAAGGTTCTAGAAGTGCTTGACTCGGCTGTGACTCACCGCGGTGACTCGCCGATTCCGAGAAGTTTCTCGATGACTCGTGCTGTGACTCATTGATGACGCAGCCAATGATGCGGTTGTGATGCGATCGGTGACTCAAATCATGCGACTCGCCATGCTTGACTCACTGTTTTGGAAAATATCTACGCTGACTCATCTGCTCTAGAAAATATCTACGCTGACTCGCCATGTTTGACTCACCCGTTCTAGAAAATTCCACGATGACTCATCATACTGACTCATCGTAGTGAGTCACATGTTCTAGAAATTTCTCTTTGATGACTCGCTTTATGACTCATCAAGGGCAATTAGTAGAAAAATAATCAATAATAATTTCTACTCTGCTAGTATAAGATAAAAATCTATGTATATTTTATCACCCATTAGACAATAGACATTGACTTTATAAGCAGTAATTATTGTTCATTGCTTATGATATACCGAAAAATATCCTAAGCCTTCATTTTTTTTCCTGGAGTCTATAAATAGGAGAGTCTTGGCTCATTTTCAACTTTGGCAAGAAGCTCTCACCTTCCTTTTCTCTCCATGTGCTCCACGGCCATGGCTCCCAAATGGAGACAATCTCCACCCATTCACCTTATTTACTCTTCTACACATCATTTTCTCCAAAGAACCAAGACCAAGCAACCAAAATTCTCTCCTTTTCTCTTCTCCTTGATTTCGGCCAAATCACCAAGAACCATTCTCCAAACTTCAATAAATCCTACCAATATCATTTCTTGAATCCTTTCAACAAACCAAGACACTTTCATGTTAGGAATTTCTCAAGATTCCTTCATCTTCATCTTCCTATCAAGCAAAAACCACAAAAACTCATATCTTCCCCTTTCTTCAAGCTCACGGCCAACCCTCAAAAATCACCTTCCAAGCTTCTAAAATTCTAAATGACCATAGATCTTGAATCTCCATACCATTCTAAGGAACTTTCATGTTGGAAGTTTTTCCTAAATCTTCCATTTTCTACCTTGTTCTTCAAAGCTCAAGTTTGAAACCATGAAGGTGAAATTCTTTAATCTTCATGTTTCTATCCATTTTAAAGTTTTAATCATGATTTTAATCCATGATTATTCTAGTTTAGAGCCTTAGGTATTAATATTGTATGTTTTCTTTGTTTTCAAGGAGCTCTTGGAGGAGGAAGTTTGCTTGAAGGAGACATACAAAGGACTTGGAGGTTCTACAAGAGGTAAGAGGGAGATTACCCTCATCAACCAAGTGTTGGTGGTGAGGAATATATGTGGTTGTGCTTGTAGAATCCATAAGGATTCGGTGGTGTGCTTGTTTTGATGTGTTAATTATTTGTGTGTTTGTTATTTGTGTGTTTGATAATTTGGTGCTTGCTAGTAGGTTGTTGTGTATTTGTTAGTAGTCTTCTTATGTGATATTTGTAATAATTTGCATGTCTACAAGCTTTAATTTGCATGTCTACAAGCTTTGATAATATGGCATGTGTTAGAAATGCATGATAATATATAGGATGCAAATAATATGTCAAGGATTGCATGAGTGTTCCAAAGAACACATTAACAAGGCTCACGGCCATGATTTAAATGGGGAACCAAAATGTTCTCTTAATTTTCTTAAAAGGTGACCTAATTAACCTAAGAGAATTGGTAAGCTATCCATTTGTTTAGATTAAGAAAAATGAATTTGGAAATTAAATGACATAACCTTACATTTTCATTCAACATGTCTAACTTCAACACTTTGATTTCTAAAACTATTTTCTAGGATAAGGATTAAATCAATGTAGACAATACAAGAGATTAAACATGTATTTAAAAGGTGAAAAATAATTTGGAAATCAAATGCAAAGTTTTTATCAAATTCGGCCAACATGCCAAATTAGACTTTCATGATTTCTAAAATTAATTCCAAACTATTTTCAATCAAGAAGAAGCAATACAAGTTAAAGTAAATTTTCTACAATGAGTTTTAAAGAAATAAAGTAGTTAGAATTAAGTTTAAGAGGTTAATACTAATGGTTTTTACTGTAAGAAGAAATACAGTAGCTTTATAAAATTTCTAACGTATAGCTCATCGTGTGTTTTGAAGCACGTTAGGAATTTTTAAAAGTATAATTATTTGGTATTAATAAAAATGAAAAGGACTTTTAAATGGTAAATTTAGGAAACCATTATTATAATTTATTAAACAAAATACTGTCAATTTTTAGTAAAAACGGATAAATAAGATAGAAAAGATGTCCAAAAGACAGTATACGCTATGAAAAATATTCTACGTAATTTGAAAGTACTAAGTACTATTTATGTCTGTTTAAACAAGTAGTTTTAAAGGCATTCGAATAAGAAAATGATTTGAAAAATTCTACGCGATTGAGAAAACGTATTAAAAATGCTACGCGATTTTAAAAACAGAAAAATATCTTTACCCGATTTTTAAACGTTTGTAAAAACGACGGAATTATGAAAATGCGATAAAATTTCTACGCGATTGACCGTTACTATATCTATTTTATACTGTCGGGAAGATGTGAACCCGTACAGAATTATTTTTGAAATCTATTTTATGCTGTCGGGAAAATGTGAACCCGTACAGGCTTTTGAAAATCTATATGCTGTCGGGAAAATGTGAACCCGTACAGGCTTTTGAGACTATATCTGCTGTCGGGAAAATGTGAACCCGTACAGGCTTTCCATCTATTTGTTATGTGTGCCATGTATTTGGTGGATTGGTTGACGAGACGAATCACATCGTGTTGTCGATGCGATAAACGTAGTGTGGTTCATTGTTCTAATGAACTTGGAGACTTTAGTGTACGGGATCCCACATGTGGACAGTTGGTCGCTCCGCTGGGCCGTGGTAAACCGATAGCGCACTATCGTACTCAACATACACTATATTTAATCGAGATTGGTGAAATCTAGTAGTACATTTGCCTGTAGTGTCACAACGTGAGACCGTGAACTACACCACGCCTAGATTGATGGATTCCTGTGTCGTGGGGCTATAGACGCAACGTGTGACCGCGGAATAGTTGGTGGGGCAGCCGTGGTACTATTAGATTTTGCGAATCATTCCTCTCTCTGATACTTGTGTTTTCTTTAGCTCCATGGAGTAGGATTGTATCTTATTATATATGTTGATATGTGGTGCATTATTATCTTCTATTTGTTATTTTTATCTATTATCTTTTATTTATTATTTCTTTTATCTGTCATCTTTTATCTATGATATTTTTATTTGTGATTTTATTTGTGATTTCTATCTATGCTTTTTATCTGTGATTTTTATCTCGTGACCTTCCATTTGTGATATTTATGTTGTTATGATATTTGATCTTTCTTTTATATTGTCTTGTTATGATATTTTATATGGTATGAATTGTTATATCTATCCCGATAATGTTATTACTTGTTTATTTTATTAGGTTATATGCATATTAGAAATATTTGTAAATTGATAACATGACTATAATTGTGATTATCTCAGGTGTATGGAATGACTTTGTCATTCGAATCATTCTTTACTACCGTCTTGATGCTTGGTGAAAGGGATCTCACCTCTTCTGTGTTGTTTTTGTTTGGTTTGTATTCTTCGAATTAGTTTAGTAGGCGGAGCACATTCTTAACCCTAGGGGAGACAATATTCTCAAGATGGTGGCGACGTCATTGAGTGGTCTTACAAGTTTCAACAAGATGCGGTTGGTGAAGAAACAGACTATGTAGGTTGAATTTTTCTCGTTAGTGTTGTTACTGCTATTAGTAGTACCCGTCTTTGGGTTTGCTCTTTTTCTCCTGAGTCCGTAAATATTACGTTTTAGCTTATATGAAATGATTGGTGATGTATATGTTAATGTTAAATTTAATTTCCATTTTACTTAAACTTTCCTAGTAAGTTTGTATTTCCGCGACAAGAAATTTTAAAATCCATATTTTGAAACTCAAAGCTTTTATAAAATAATTTTAATTAGTTTTAAGATTTATTTATTTTTTTTTAAATGTGACGCCCTACGGAGGGTGTTACATAGGCAACAGAGATGGACCTAGCAGAATAGGCAATGGAGATGGACCTAGCGGAATAGGTGACAGAGTTGAGCCTAGCAGGCGACAGAGATGAGATTTTAGCTTTGATACCATATGAGATTCCAACTTAAAACCAATTGACTTTAAGTGGAGTGGTTCAAAAATATATATAAACTGCACTCTGAAGGTTGAGGCAGGCGATATGGGACTCTCATATAAGTAATTTCTAAACACACTTCCAAAGAGGTTTTAAATCCTTGACCTCATTGAATCTATAGTACCCTGAGGTCATATTTTCCACACAACTTTGAATATGCTTATTCCAAGTTGTGTGGTATCCACTCTTAACCAAATAAGCTCCTCGACTTTCAAATAACTAGCAAGGAGAATCGTCATGTTGTTCAAAAGAGAGGGGAATCTATAAAATTACTTCTGCGTTCACTGGTGAGAACTATTTCCTTATGAGTTACTCATTCCATCTCCTTGGATTTTGCAACATAAGTTGGAAGACTCGAACATCCTGCTCATCGATAGGACCAAGTGGGCTGACCTTAAAGAAATGAATAGAAGGAACCCATGGATCATTCCAAATATGAGTTGAAATTCCATCACCTATTTGCCAAATAGTTCCTACGACCAAAGTTTGTCTACCCTCCATTAGGCTACACCATGTGAAAGATGGATTTGCACTAATATGAGTGTTGAGAAAAAACCTAGTTCGAAAGTATTTGGCCTTCAAGATCCTTGAAACCAGCACATCCAGGAACGCCATAATGAGCCACCCATGCTTAGCAAGCATTGCTAAGTTAAAAGCTCTTAAGTCTCTAAACCTCATTCCACCTACGTCCTTAGGCCAACACAATTTTTCCCAATCTATCCAATGATTTTTATAGATTCAGATTGGTTTCCCCACCAAAATATACACATCATATCACTCAACTCCTTGCATAAAGTAACTGGTATTTTGAAGCAGGCCATTGAATAAGTAGGAATAGTTTGTGTCACGACTTTGATCAAAACCTCTTTCCCATCCTTAGAGAGCAACTTTTTTTCTACACTTAGATTCTTTTCCAAACTCGATCCTTTAAAGACTCAAAAGCATAATTTTTTTATTGTCCAACCATAGATGGAAGACACAGATATTTTTCAGAAAACACCATAAAACAGATATTATAACTATTCAAAATTTGCAACCTCATATCAGAATGAACATTTGGACTAAAAAGAAGAAAGGATTTATCCACATTAAAAATTACCTGGCCCGAGGCTCCTTCATATGGCTGCAAAATATCCATCATTGCATCACTGTCCTCCACTATTGCTTTACAGAAAATAAGGCTATCATTTGCAAGGTACCAATCAATTCATATGGTCATGAAAACATATGAAAGAAAGAAAGGTTAAAGATAACCTTAGAAGTCATCCATGTTCTTCTTAAGGCCGAAAAGCTCACCTCTATCAAAACCACATATAAGTCCATTTTGTCATCAAATTCATCATACTTTCATGTTAACAAGTTCATAGATGAAAGGAAAGATTAAAGATCAATTTTATACCCTTGATTCTCCAAGAAACTGAGAATCCAGATCAACCAAGCCATTGTACATCATTCAATTTTTAAGTTAATCCCACTTGCAAGATTTATTCATGACTATGAAGAAGAAAAATGAGTATCAAGAAGTAGGAATAGACCCCTTCCTTTTTGCTTTATCCTAGAGGGAGATGAAGGATAGTTGAAGGATGGCGGTGTTCTTGGTGTCAAGATGAAGAGCTCGAGGAGTGGAGCAACTTTCTCAACTAGTGCGAGGCCAACCAGTCATTCCACGGCCACCAAACACAACCTAGAAGCTCTCTTCCTCTCTTTCTCGCGTCCTTCTCTCTCTCCCTCTAGCTTTTTCTCTTTCTTTCTTCATTTTTTCTATTCTAGCGAGAGAGAGACGAGTGCTTTAGTGTGTGTGTGGATGTGGTGGATGTGGTGAGTGCGGTGGAGGGAAGAAAAAGATAAGGCTAAGTTGTGTGGTTATCATTTGATGTGATAGACTTGTCTCTTAGGGATACTTTGATCTTCTATTAATGAATTTCTAGCTTCCATAAGTGTTATAGAAAATTCTAGGATCTCATTAAGTTCTTGTACACATCATTTAATAGTTATTAGGCTCTATTACTTTTCTTTAAATTAATATAACCTTAAGGAAGTAACTAATACGTATCTACTCTAACCCGTATATGCTTACAGGTATTTACCCCAACTAGTAATCATTTTTAAAATAATCTTCATCCTCTATTTAACAACTCCTCAAATTTTCATAATTTTCTGAGCTACTCTCTTATTTAATTTGGTCTTTAAACACATATTCTATTTATTAAAAATAACAAACTAATTTATTTAATTCTCCAAAAATTTTCATAATTCATTCTAATTATTTATGAGTTAGAAATAAATTTTTCATATTTATTTTCATCATTTAAACAATTTATGCTAATTTTTGGGTTATTATGAGTTATTCTTCACGTTCAATACTATATCATTACGCCTAAACTAACTTATAAAATTACAAAAATTAACAAGTAAATCACACAAGTACTAATGAACTACTTTAACAATCATTAAGACTAACATTGGAGGATGTTACAAGAACCACATGACCAAGTCCAATAAACAATACATCATCCAATAGGTAGACATCACCAAGCAACATGATAGAAACCCTACAAAAAGTGGGTACCATAGCCTAGCCAAAAGAGAAGGCAAAACAACAAACAAATCCTACCAAAATGTTGCTCTCAATACTAGGAACAACATACTAAAATTTCATAAAAAATGGTAAGAGTTTACCCATCACACCTATATGAAGAGGTTAAAGAAAACCCATTTTTCTTCTTTTCCATTGTTGCTTGTCTCTTTCTTTGTTTCTATCCTTCACTCTTTCTCTTCCTTACTTTTATTCATTCTTATCATTTTACCAACATTTCAAAAGGCTTTTCTTCTTTTTTTTTTTTCTTTTTCATTTTTTTTATTTTAACTTTTAACTAGTGGATCTCATTTGGGAGGGAACCCACCTGACAAGAACTTCATTTACAACAGCTAGCCATTTAGTGTGAAAAAATAATTACTCAATAAAAAATAATAATTAATCATAAATTTCTTCATAATTACTTCATGTATCTAATATATAACTTAATTTACCATTGTTAACCACTTAGTAAAAACATATAATCACTCATCAGCAAGCAATAGCCTTTTTCAAATTTCTTTTTAAGTTCATATATCTATATTATAACTTTGTTTACAACTATTAATTACTCAATGAAAACATATAAGCACTCATTGATAAGCAATAGTTATTTATAAATTTTTTTGTAATGATATTTTTGTTCATTAGATGAAATCTAATGGTCCTTTTCTCAAATAAATTTTTATTGGTCTTCTTTTTTTGGTACATCAAAGTTTAGGGTGATGAGAGTCTCTCCTCATTCCTTAGAGCAAATCACTAATATCAACGAAAATTTACTGTATAGTTACATATTATCTATCACGGGAGGAACTCTGAATTGAACACAAGTCATACTGTTATCATGAACAAAATGTTAGTCATATGAAACAACCCCCATTGACTTTAATGGTCTTTTTCTAATAATTTAAACATTTTATATCCCTTAAAATTAAATATTCTTTGTTAGTGTTCCTTGGCATTAATTTTTCCTTTTTCATTGTTGGTGATTAATGGATTACTATGGTTAGAGGTTATCACAGCATCATCGATTAAAATATGTTAAATATAATCATCATCATTAAAATACGCTAACTATTTCAATTATTATATTATTCTTTGAGAGTGTATAAATTTTATTTTAAAATTAGATTAACATGCAAATCGAAACCATGTATAATATCGTTTGTATTAATGTCTCTAATAACTGTCATTGTTCAACGGCTGCAGATATTTCATTTAATTCAGTTTTGTGTTGCTGGGTATCTATCTTACAATAAGAATTTACAACATTAAGTCTTTCATTAATCTTAACAGAAATAAACACATTAAATTTCTCAGTTAAAGCTGAACTTTGATGTAGCTATTTGCCTTGCCCAACATTGTTTCTCTCAAACCAAATTTCCGCCCAACCCATTGCAAGCAAACCACGCTGCTGGTTATCTAATTTGGACATGAAAGACCAAGCATGATGGGCCACTGAAGAATTATTATTAGCTAAATCCTCTAACTCCACCCCACTGAACCTCACTGTATTTCTCAAAACAGGACATTCGAAAAAGAGGTGCTCAGCAGACTCAACATGAAACCCACACAAGTAGCAACCACCATCAACCTAAGCACCTTTTGTGGCTAACCTATCTTTGGTAGGTAGGATATTCCTACACAACTTCCATGTCAAAACACGACACCTTGGTTGAATAGGTAATTTCCAAACACACTTCCAAAGAGGTTTTAAATCCTTTAGCTCATTGAATCTATAGTACCCTGAGGCCTGATTTTCCACACGGCTTTGAATATGCTTATTCCAAGTTGTGTGGTATCCACTCTTAACCGAATAAGCTCCTCGAGTTTCAAATAACCAGCAAGGAGAATCGCCATGTTGTTCAAAAGAGAGGGCAGTCTGTAAAATTGCTTCCGCGTCCACTCGTGAGAATTATTTCCTTATGAGTTTGCTCATTCCATCTCCTTGGATTTTGCAACATGAGTTGGGAGACTCGAACATCCTGCTCATCGATAGGTCCAAATGGGCTGACCTTAAAGAAATGAACAGAAGGAACCCATGGATCATTCCAAATATGAGTAGAAATACCATCACCTATTCGCCACAGTTCCTAAGCCCAAAGTTTGTCTACCCTCCATTAGGCTACACCATGTGAAAGATGGATTTGCACCAATATGAGCATTGAGAAAAGACCCAGTTGGAAAGTATTTGGCCTTCAAGATCCTTGAAACCAGCATATCCGAGAATGCCATCATACGCCACCCTTGCTTAGCAAGCATTGCTAAGTTAAAAGCTCTCAAGTCTCTAAACTCCATTCCACCTCCGTCCTTAGGCCAACATAATTTTTCCCAATCTATCCAATGATTTTTCTAGAGTCAGATTGGTTTCCCCTCCAAAATCTACACATCATACCACTCAACTCCTTGCATAAAGTAACTGGTATTTTGAAGCAGGCCATTGAATAAGTAGGAATAGCTTGTTTCACGGCTTTGATCAAAACCTCTTTCCCACCCTTAGAGAGCAACCTTTTTTTCCACCCTTAGATTCTTTTCCAAACTCGGTCCTTTAAAGACTGAAAAGCATAATTTTTTGATCGCCCAACCATAGATGGAAGACCCGGATATTTTTCAGAAAACACCACAGAACAGATATTGCAACTATCCAAAATTTGCAACCTCACATCAGAATGAACATTTGGACTAAAAAGAAGAGAGGGTTTATCCACATTAATTACCTGGCCCGAGGCTCGTCCATATGGCCCCAAAATATCCATCACTGCATCACTGTCCTCCATTGTTGCTTTACAAAAAATAAGGCTATCATCTACAAAGAACAAATGAGAGACTTTGAGGGCAGCTCTACAAACTTTAAGGCCTGCAATCTACACTACCAAAAGAATCTATTTTCCAGAAATGAAGCCTCTCCCCAAGGCCTGCAATCTTCGCAGACACCGCTTCAATAAATGACTCCAACCCAACTCCTCCACTTCTCCAACCTTCAGCTATTAAATCATCACATTCAGCATGTCTTGACCACATTTTTTTCGAAAAAGAATGGCCTGGCTTTCCTGTGATCACTATCTCTTGCTTTGCCACATTCTGAAAGCATTTACTACTCCACTGTTATGTTTCTCAGTTAATAACTTTTCTGAGATGATATCTGTTCTGATACACCTCTATCCTAAAGCTTTTCAACTCCGCTATCCACCCCATCCTCTATCTCCACCACTTCAATGCTACGACCTGGGTTGCTAGCACACTTCTCAGGGAGAGAAATGCTTGGTTGACTGTAACCATTTCCACCCTCCACACGACCAGGAACCAACTTTGGTTTAAGAGTGTTACCTTCTATAGATGCGCGAAGCCACTCCCCAAACTGTAGGTCACCATCCTGGCATTCATCTCTTTCACAATCATCTTTTACATGGCCAGAATCCCACACAGGTAACAAAATTTGGCAGATGCTCGTATTGCAGAAAAAACCATTGGTTGGCTTAGACAAATCCGCTGAAATCATGATCCCCCTACGTAAAGGCTTACTTACGTCAATTTTCACCTTGAGATGCAAAGAAACTCCCATCGCCTTTCCCTAATCATCAGCGTCGACCTCCCCACATTGCCCAATCACTGTTCCAATCTAAAATCACGTTTCCTTATTCATGACTCGAAGATGCAAGTCAAGAACACAAATGCAAATTATGTTGTGAAATGTGTATTTTCAAAATAACAAGTCCTACATTGATTAGAAGTAAGTCTTTTGAAAAGTTTATATTTCAACTTGTGTTTTGGACTTTGTAAGAAACAAATAAGGTGGTGGGTTTACGCGCACAAGATTGGGCTGAAAAGCTCATGGCCAGTACAAATCATCGATTTACCCCCTCTATGCGTGATATCATTCCAACAAACTTGGAAGGACTAGTTACAATAAACCTAAGCCAAGAGTGAATAATCTCACTTTCAAAAATAGTAGAGGAAACTGTTATGTTTGTGGCAAGTCAGGTCATCGGGTGGCTCAATGCAGACATAAGAAGAGAAATGACAATCATCCTAAGGTAAATTTGGTTGAAGGAGATGATATAATTGCTGCAGACAGAAATATGTTTACCTCCTACAATTCTGTAGGGCATGAAGAAGAACAAGTTTATCTTGGTGATTTCCGAACCGCTGAAGTTCTTGGGAGAGGAAAAGTTCTTGTGAAACTCACATCAGGCAATACCTTACCTCTCAACGAAGTCTTTCATGTACCTAGCATAAGGGCGAATTTAATTTCTGTAACCTTGCTAGGAAAGGTGTGAAACTCACATCAGGCAATACCTTACCTCTCAACGAAGTCCTTCATGTACCTAGCATAAGGGCAAATTTAATTTCTGTAACCTTGCTAAGAAAGGTTGAGGTTAAGGTATCTTTTGAGTCAGACAAAATAGTGATGACCAAAAATAATATCCTTGTAGGGAAGGGTTATTGTAATCAGGGACTGTTTGTACTCAATATTGCTAAAATTAATGAAAATGCTTCTTCTTCTGCGTATATGATTGACTCTATTGATATGTGGCATGCTAGATTAGGACATGTTAGTGCTGTTTATATTAAGAAAATGTAATATCTTGGTTTAATTTTTGGTTTTAGTGATACATGTTTAAATAAATGTGAAATATGTGCTGAATAAAAAATAACTAAAAAATCATATTTATTCGTAGAAAGAAAAACTGAAGTTCTTGAATTAATTCATTCTGATTTAGGAGACTTAAAACAAACATGACTAGAGGTGGTAAAAAATATTATGTAACTTTTATTGATGATTTTTCTAGGTACACTAGAGTATATTTACTTAGAAATAAAGATGAGGCTTTTGATATGTTTCTAGTATATAAAGCAGAAGTAAAGAATCAATTAAATAAAAGAATTAAAAGAGTTAGATCAAATAGAGGTGGTGAATATACTTTATTTAATGACTTTTGTGAAAAAGAAGGAATAATTTATGAAATTACACCCCCTTACTCTCCTCAATCCAATGGAGTAGCTAAAAGGAAAAATAGGACCTTAAAAAAAATGATAAATGCTCTTTTAATTAGTTTTAATGCACCTGATAACCTTTAGGGTGAAGCCATATTAACTGTATGTCACTTACAAAATAGAATTCTCTATAAGAAAACAGGTAAAACACCATATGAGTTATGAAAGGATTATAAGCCTAACTTGAAATATTTAAGAGTGTGGGGGTGTTTAGCTAAAGTGATGTTACCTGAATCTAAAAAGACGAAAATAGGCTCTAAGACTTTTGATTGTATGCTCATTGGGTATGCTGATCATAGTGCTGCATATAGATTTTTAGTTTTAAAAAGTGATGTGCTTGATTGCAAGTCTATAATTGAGACAAAAAATGCTGAATTTTTTGAACATGTTTTTCCCTTAAAATTAGAAAATATTTCTGAAGCTCCAGTACAAAATTTATCTGATGATTTATATGAGGATTTGAGAAGAAGTAAAAGACAAAGAAAAGAAACTTCTTTTGGAAATGATTTTTACACATATCTTGTTGATGATGACCCTTTAACTGTTTCTGAAGCTTTTTCTTCACCTGTTGCACCTTTTTGGAAAGAAGCCATTAATTCTGAAATTAATTCAATTACAAAATGTAATACTTGGGTTTTAGTAGATTTACCTCCTGGAGCAAAGCCAATTGGTTGCAAATGGATTTTTAAAAGGAAATATAACCCCGACGGATCAATTGAAAAATATAAGGCTAGATTAGTATCAAAAGATTTTACTCAAAAACAAAATGTTGACTTTTTTGATACCTTTGCTCCTGTAACTAGAATTTCTTCTATTCGAATTTTGATTGCTTTAGCCTCTATACATAATTTGGTTATCCACCAAATGGATGTTAAAATAGCATTTTTAAATGGTGATTTAGAAGAAGAAATTTATATAGTACAACTTAAGGGGTGTGTAGTTGCTGGACAAGAAAATAAAGTATGTAAGCTTCTCAAATTTTTATATGGTCTAAAACAAGTACCTAAACAGTGGCATGAAAAGTTTGATCAAACTTTAATTTGTGATGGTTTTTCTTTTGTGGAAGTTCATACATGTGTATATACAAAATTAGTAAATGATGAATGTGTGATTATTTATCTATACGTGAATGACATGCTAATTTTCGGTACTAGCCTTGATATAGTGCATCAAACAAAATGTTTTCTTGCATCTAAATTTGACATGAAAGACATGGGTGAAGCTAGTGTAATTCTGGGTGTTAAAGTCATAAGGAAGTGTGATAGTATAATACTATCACAAGAACATTATGTTGAGAAACTTCTAAAAAAGTTTGGACATTTTGATGTCAAACCTATGAATGCCCCTTATGATGCTAACACTCAGTTAAAGAAAAACAGAGGTGATCTTGTTGCCCAATCTCAGTATGCACAGATTATTGGGAGTCTGTTGCATTTGATGAATTTTACTCGACCTGATATAGCGTATGCTATATGCAGATTGAGTAGATATACACATAATCCTAATAATAATCACTAGGCCGCTTTGGCTAGACTAATGAAATATTTGAGAGGTACCATGAACTATGGTATTGTTTATAGTGGATTTCCCGTTGTATTAGAAGGATACAGTGATGCTAATTAGATCTCAGATTCAGATGAGATTAAATCCACTAGTGGTTATATGTTCACTTTTGGTGGTGGTGCGGTGACTTGGAGATCAGCCAAACAAACAATAATTGCAAAATCTACCATGGAGTCAGAGTTTATTGCTCTAGAGAAAACCGATAATGAGGCCGAGTGGTTGAGAAATTTCTTAGAAAATATTCCATTAGAAATAAAACCAACCCCTTCTGTGTTTGTGCATTGTGACAACAAGGCGGCAATATCTATTGCAAGTAATAAAACCTTTAATGGTAAGAATAGACACATTAGGTTGAGACATGAAGTGATAAAGCAGGTGCTGAAAGATGAAATTATATCCATTGATTATGTAAAGTCAGAAGTGAACTTGGTCGATCCTCTGACTAAGCCTTTGGGAAGGAACTTAATATATACCACATCGAGGGGAATGGGACTTAAGCCAATTTGAAACTAACAGTGGTGGTAACCCGACTTTTATGAGTGGAGATCCCATGAAAAAGTTCATATGGGTAACAAGTCACTTGTTAGTACTGCTAGCACTGTGTTTGTCCCTTCCTATGGTGTGAGAAACATGAGAAGTGCTAGACTACATTTATTGTGAGGATAAGCAAAATGCTTTTAATAAATTTCATATCCCTTATGGGTGGTGTATAAAGTGCAGTATACACTTGATAAAATCACTTATATGAGTGTGGAGTGGGGCCACTCCTATAAAATAATTGCATAGTCTCTAAAGCACTTATGAACAACCAGGCATGCGTATGGCCAAAAAGTGCAAAACGGCATTAACACAAGAGATAAATGAGGGTGTAAATGTGATCAAATGGGATTCTAATTTACACAAAAAAATGTTTTGGTTCATAGAAGTTTAAACTTCACCAATTACATTGTAAGTTAAAGTCCTATTTATCTAGGTTTGGTTCATAGTTCAGAAGACACCAGATTCGAAACATTTGCACTGATGATGTAACCCAGATTTTGTTTTATTTATTGTTTTTATTTTAATATTCTTTTGAAATTGTGGGAGATTGTTGTGAAATGTGTATTTTCAAAAGAATAAGTCTCACATTGGTTGGAAGTAAGTCTTTTGAAAAGTTTATATTTCAACTTGTGTTTTGGGCTTTGTAAGAAACAAATAAGGTGGTGGGCTCGCGTGTACAAGATTAGGCTGAAAAGCTCATGACTAGTGCAAATCATCAATTTGCTCCCCCTGCGCGTGATATCATGAAGCCCAGATCTTTTGTCAAATATTTAATTAATTTTTTGAGCTTACCAGAAAAATGAAGTTTTTGAAGAAATCAAAACTGACTTGGTCGTATTTGACTTGGTCTTCCCAAACGGAAAAATTTGTTTTAACGTTCCAATTAGTTTTCAACAAGCAGATAATTAGTTTTAATGTACTAATTAGTTTCTACAGACAAATCCATTTTTACAACAGTCATATTTCTAACGTTATTATTCTAACGTCATTAATTTAACTATCTTAACGTTGCCTTCTGTTTTTAAACGGCTCTTTCTTACCTTTTATAAATACTGTTTTCTGACTGTAATTTTTTCACACACCATTTTTCATCTACTCTCTTTTCTGCTTCTACACTCTCTTCTCATTCTACGTCTGGGTTACTTACTATTAAAATCTCTTGCAGTTCTTGAATCTCTGTCAAATAGGAAGAGTCTGCTGTACCCTGAGATATTTTCGTTTATACCGAAATAATCCTTGAGGACAGTGCTTAGCACACTACAGACTTCATGTTTTGTTGTTTCATTTCAAGTACAATTAGTTAACACATTATTCATATCCAAAAGGGATATTTGAGGGGCATTCATTCCCGTCATATTCCTGGACCATCAACAAATTCTTATCAAAAGACTAGCTAGGGTTTGCTAACTAAAACGTGATCATAGTCCTTATTCCCAAATAACTCGAAGGGGGCCAAGATTACAGGGCCTCTATGTTGAGCCATAGGAGGAGCCTAAAAGTTAAAAAGACTTTTGACATAAGAGATTAAAGCAGGAGAGATATCTATTAATAAACTAAGTGAAAAATTACATAAATTGGTTTGACACCATATATTGACTCAAAATTTTAAGATATTATGTCTATAGGTCTTTTACACTTATATAACTTTCAACTTGTCAATTCTTTACTAATTTGAGACTTCAACACTCACACTTGAATTTCTAATATTCACCAATAGCATGCTCGCTACAAGTAACCACTTCTTCTTCTTACTCGAACCGTCCCCTAAGTTCAGACTCGCTCCCACTGTAATCATCTCGTTGTCAGTCAAT
This sequence comes from Ormosia emarginata, assembly GCA_029884605.1. NCBI lineage: Eukaryota > Viridiplantae > Streptophyta > Magnoliopsida > Fabales > Fabaceae > Ormosia > Ormosia emarginata. The sequence continues at coordinate 6,977,045 of JAQQTP010000038.1, read as the reverse complement.
TTCAAGTTCCTCTATCTACTCACAAGATCCTCAGCCATCCTTTCCCACACTACCCACACCACAGAAAACCTTACCCGCGTCTTACTACTCAAACACGAATGGAAGAGACACTCTCGCAAGGTGAGACACACACCTTCATAGTTGCCACAAGGATTTGAAAAACCCTATAGCAGCCACCAAAACGACTAAAAAATTAGGTTATTCTCACTCCCTATAATGCAATCTTTAATTGCTTCTTTCAGACATGTTTCCTTGCATAGGTCAATAGTAACAAAGAAAACTATCATCCAGTTCAAATATTCTATCATTATTTTGTCCTCTAATTTTACCTTCTTACTTCTTTCTCCAGCTAAAATGGCGAGTGGGTTTTTAAAAATTAATAATCATATATAATAAATCCTACGAAACTGAATTCGTAAAATGATACACCACTTGTAGTGTGCAACAATATTATTCTACGGAAAATAATTATTTTACACCTCTTTTAGAGGTGTAGGTACTATTTATATCATTTTTAATGAATGTGATTGAGTGAGAGAAAGTGATAGAAAAAAATATGTATAATAAATGATATTAGATGAAATATTAAAAAAATATATATATACTATTTGATATAAGAATATAAGAGTTGTTATTTTACTTGCATTTTATATGCCACAAGAGGTTTTTTTTTTTTCTGTTAGTTACATGGTTTGAGTGGCCTGATTGATTCACAAATTATATCTCAAAATATGTTTCGTGTAAAATAGCACTTCTGATATATCTACCCTAAATTATATATATATCTCACAAAATATATACAATTATCATTTTTAAAGAAAATAATAATTTCAAACATTGCCACCGTAAAAAAGAAACTAAAAGAAACAATGGCCACTCCAAAAGCTCGTGTTCCTGGAGATTTAGAAAAAAAGAAAAACCTCGTGTTCCTGGATAAGAAACATACAAATAATATGTCTTCTGAAACAATTAAAATCAAAAAGTGCAAATATGCCTCAGTGATGAGCTTTTAATAAAATAAACACATATATGAAATAAAAGCCAACAAAAATGTCATCATATATATTTATTTCCTTTTTCTGGTTCAAAACTTGAAATAAAATTTTTCCCCTCAAACCAGGACCGAAATTTAACTACAATATTTATTTATTATTAAATTTTTAATATATACTATAGTATTATTTTTTATATTGATCATTGTTACTGTATTCCTTTTTCCCTTCTTTTCTGGATTGTAGCCATCTCTTTGCATTTCTGGTCCATTGTTGTTGTGCTTCTGAAAAGCGTTGAAGAGTAATCGAAATGAGAACTCGGAGTCCAATTCCATCACTGTATCACCCTTCTGAATTTGCTCCAATAATACGTATGTTAAATAAATAAATAACAAAACAATGAAAGATGGTGTGCATATTATTATTATAATGGCTGCCAAGGACTTACACATCAACAATTTCATTGATCTGAGACATCATCTCCACCAAATCAAGCTCCTTCTTAACTTCAACCCCCAGCATGGGTGCCATAATCTCCTCTGGCACCTCTGTCTCATAACGATTGTCATCAAGATTAACAACAGGAGCACATACACATTGAATTCCTCCCTGATGAAAATGTTTTCCTTCCATATTATTAGGAGGACCTTGCATTTTTCCTTCAAAATCTTTCTCATCCATAGTAGGAGGAGCACAAGGCATGCCATCTAGCAGAGAATCAATACTACACCCCTCTTCAAACAAATTCTCATCGAAGCAAAAATCTTGGACCTCGTTGAAATCATAATTTGGTACCAAGCGATCACTGGGATAAAATTGATCTGCTATCCGGGACTGAGCTGGTGCTGGTGCTGGTGCTGCTACTTTGCTTGTGCTAGTGGTTTTGTTCTTGGCACTGGCATTAGCAGAAGATTTTTTCCGATAGTCAATTGGTGGGTTTTTTTCTAAGTTCAAGCTCTTGATATATTCTTGCAGAAGAGTGCCTCTAGGGTACTTTAAGCGACACTTCCTTTTGGAATATTGCCTTCTCTTAGTTGCATTCCAATGGTTTTTGATGGAGTTCTCAGTTCTTCCAGGCAATCTTTTAGCAATCTCTGCCCATTTGTTTCCTATCTCTGCGTGAGCTTGGATCAGTATCTTATCCTCTTCATCAGTCCATGTGTCCTTCTGCAAAATTAAAAAGGCACAAAAGTTCAATTCAAAACATAATTGTAAGAATGTATGTATATATATATAATTGCATGTGGGTACTTTATCATTAATGTGCCTTGATACATAGGCTAAGTAGTAAGATTTTTGTTTCGGTGGATTCAGAAAATTTAAGTAGTGAGAACAACATGATTAAGGATAATATAGACATATAAGTAAAAACTTGTTATATATTTATATTAACATTTTATAAGTGCAATAATATAGAATAATGAGTTTAATTTTAATTGATTATTTGCATAAATTATTTTTATTTTATTATCTAATTAGATATGACATTAAAAGAATTTAACCTCTAATATAATTATATTAAGCAAATAGTGGACGCAAATTTTTGTAAATTATAAAATTATATATAACATAAAAAAAATTAGTGTGGGGCCATAGGACGTACAACAACGTAGGTCCATCCCCACTGCGTATTTATAATATTAATATGGCAAATAAATTGGAACCTTAATGTCAGGCCTTAGATGGTTATGCCATCGCTCTCTGCACTGTTTTCCTATTCTTCCAGGCAACATCTGAGCAATATGAGACCACTTCCTCAATCCATATTGTTCGACCAGTTGAATCAACAACCTGTTTGCGCAGCACAGATCACAAGTTTTTTTTTTTAAACCGAAATATGCAAAATTCCAAATTATAAACAAAGAATATAATGTAATAAGATTAAATGGCCACAGAAAAAACGACAGATTTAATGGAAATGATTCCAAATTTTTTTGTACCTATCTTCATCTACTGTCCATTGCCCCTTCACTATGTTGGACTTCTTCCGAACCTTGTATGTCCTTCTAGTGGTTGGATATGCCCTATTGTTTTTGTTCACGCCAACCCTTTTGTAATAATTCACTGGGGATATGCATGAGACTTCATCTGGTACAACAAAATTCAATGGCTTGGTTTCTTGAGGATTAAAGGGCAAATAACTTTGGTTTGCAACCATCATATCGAATTGATGATTCCTCTGAGGGAGGTTCAAGCTATAACCTCCATATTGGAAGTTATCCATAACATGAGCATGCCCACTACCGTTATTCTCCACAAAAGGCTTGCACTCATAAACATCAAAACCAGCTGATGAACATCCATAGGTCAAATTATCAAAAGGATCAAAGTTTGGAGTTTGGACCCCAAACACTGGATTGGATGATGAGGAACCATTCATATGAAACTGATCAATATGGTGAAAATTTTGCAAGAATCCCTGAGATGAAGGAACCCCAAAAGGAAGCTCATCTTTCATGCTGGGTTTCATGTAGTTTTCTTGTAAATGCATTGGCTGTGACTGTAAGGCATAGGTTTCTCTCAGCTTTGTCTCAAGATCCATTGACAGAAAAGAGTAACAGAAAATGAAGGCATGCTGTGTTTCAAGCCACCTCGTTTGTGTTCCTTAATAGGAGAGGGCTAGAATGCATTAATTACAGGAAAATTGGTTTCAAGCATCCAATGGCAAGGATTGATTCACATCTTGAACTTGAGCATAAGGTTTAAACCCTAGGAATCTAGCATTCTTTTTTTTATTTAGATTTTCTTTTGATGGCTACATTGGTAACTGTCACTCAGATTAATAAAATTCAATTATAATTTTGCCGTTATATTATTTTCATACTTAAACTTAAATCTTAACCATTATTATGGTCAAAGCTACCTTCGTCTGTGAATAGAATTTATCCAGTAGTATGCGAGTTCATAGAGGAATTTTATATAGGTAAACAAGGGAAGGCAATAATCGTTGAATGCTACAAGTCAACACAAATGCAATTAGAAATTGACTTATCATTAGTGCATTTAGTTATTTATTTTTATTTCTTTTTGCATACGGTATGCAGTTAGTTTTACTTATTCAGGGGTAACGTTGAACATGTTTGAGATGAGAGTACTAAGTAATTTTGGTGTACTAACTACAAATGTAACATATCATTTACTTCGGTCAGAGTATAACCTTCAGTCAGGAGGAAAGACTAATTACTCCAAATTGGATGGTTTGCAAATAGGGGAGCACTTTAACTCCTTTGTTCTTGATGATCTGAATTGGCTGTACAACTTGTGCATGCTGCTATTTCCTTTTTTTATGGTTGCTGTAAAGTGGAGCTAGCCATTTTGTTTGTTAATCTTGGAATTTGGCGGAGAGAAAATAAATTGTGTTACTTTAAATGTAATTAGCTAGTGAATTTTGTGTATAAAATTTACTTAATTAAATTCAGCTTTAAAATGCAAAGTACATATGAAATTAATTATTTAAGCTTGAATAGGTTGCGATCAGACATTGTAAACAAGAAGCCCCCGCCCCCCTTGGGAGTTGGGCCAAACAAAAGAGCAATGGTATCCAACATACCTGCAATGTCTCCTTGTGAAGATAACGAACAGAGTTAACCACTTTAATTTGATTTTCATTAAAAGTTGTAATGAAGATAGTCGTAAAAGGCTTTAGTATGTTGACCGTTAAATAGAAAATAAAGGCCACCAAGAATCACCTAAAAAAACAACTTCCCTGAAATATCTTAGATTTTTCTTTCTTTTTTTTTCGGTATATCAATTTCGTATATTGTTTCATCATGTGACTGCACTGAATAACTCACTATCAGCAATCTGTGCATTATTATTTTACTTGAGAAACGATGAATGTATAATTAAGAACAAAGTCTGACTGGTTGATTGGGTTTTACATATAGAAAACAAGCAAAATGTAAATATTTCTAGTTCTAATTACATAAGGGAATAATGGAGATTTGCATAACACAATGCGTAAAGTGAGAGACCTCATGTTTGTAACCAAAAGGGGTTTAAAAAAAAAAAAACAAAGGAAGTGTGAGATACTTTCAAGTTTTAACATCTAATCCTGTTATCATCGGGGGAAAATTGAAATTTCCTAAGGTGTTGATTTGTATAAGAATTCTAATTTTTTAAATATATTGGATAACTTACGTATAAGTTATATTGAAATTAAGTATATATAAGAATTCTTATTTTTTACAATGGTGGCAATGAAATTTAAAATTATGACCTAATGCAAAATTGCTCCTCACCACTAACCCAATTTTAGTGGCTTAGATTGGTTAACAAGTGGCTTCAAAAATTTAAGAGGTGAGGAAATTGAGTTTTTCAAAACTTTTTGAAATCAAGTCTCTTTTGATTTTTGTTGAAGTTATTTTTTTATGTCGTGAATGGATTGATAATTGTAAGCTCTAAAGTCCTTTTGTGCCTAAGATTACAAATTATGTTTTGATGATAACAACTATACTAAAAATTATGAATGTTTGCTCTTAAGTATTTTAATTGTATTAACATGATTATTTTGGAGTTTTCTTGTTAGTAGTAATTTCTTTCTGGACTAAATTAAAAGTAATGAAGCTTTTTGGATAATTAGAAAGGAATAAAAGATCAAATTCAAACTTAAGAGAGTTCAAGTGCATCATGAGAAAGTTCCTGAACACGTGAGAGAGTTTATCCTGAAAAGACTGTGAGAAAGTTCATAAACATGAAGAATCTCCACAAGGACCGATCCTAGGGAAAATCAAAGATCAGAATGAAGCTATCACCATCCAAGATATCAAGAAGAAACATGAAATTGATAGTGGAATTAAAGGACAAGAAGATTTGTGAAAGATCAAGCTTGAGATAGTTGTTGAGAAGGTTCATGAGAGAGTTCCTCATGAGAATGTTCTCACCTGGACAAGAACATAAGTGACTTATGTTGACTCGGTAGACAAAACAAAATGACGGCTACCTACCACAAAAAGGACAAGTGACCATTGGAAGCCTTCAACAGTCATATTTCGAAGGCTATAAAGGTCCCAAGTTTGAAAAAAAAGGGTTGATGATCTAAGCAAGAATCAAGCTGAGCATACGAAGAACAATTCTTTCACCCTTACCTACTATATTCTTAAAGTTCTCAAATCTTCAGTAGGTGTATAGTAGGCCTAGCTAAATTATGTTTATACATTCTTTGAGTGATTTCGAGACCTATTCACTTGTATTAAATACCTTAAACCTGATTTAGTTTGTCGAGTATTGGTAGTGAGTTTGTGAGTTGTACAAACCACTAAGAAGCTTAGTTAAGTTTATTGTTTACACATTGAGAGACTAAGGAAAAATAATATTTGTTTTTTCATGCTAGGAGAGGATGAGGGAAAAAAATGCTCAGTGTAAGAGCTTGAAAAGACTTCTTAAGAAATAATACTTTTTATAGTGAAAATCCTAGTATTGGTTAGGTACTAAACGTAGTCCCAAGTGGTTTAGTGATAATCACATATTTTATACACTAATAAACTCTTATTTTTAGTCATTTACACTCTTCATATACTTAATTAATTGAGTTTGGTTATGTTTTGTAAGTTTGGACTCAAATTGGACTCAATTGATTTTTCTAGCATTATTTAGGTTTTGCACTGTTTCTGTATTTCTGCTATATCTTGAGTTCTAGATGTGTAAAAATTATGTATCTTACTTTATAGGAAAGATAAGAGAGATCTCTACAACTTTCATGCAGAGCTCCAGGTAAAATATGGACATCTAGAGGAGCTAAATAGGCTTAGAAGTCAGAACACGAGTTTTGTGTCTGGAACCTGAATAATATACAGTAATCAGAGCATAACTTGGGCTGTAAGAATTATCTTGGGCTAAAATTTGGACATTTGAAAGTTAAGACTTATATATACAACTTTCATGAAGAATACAAGAGCTCATTCGGACCACTTGGAGGTGATATTGGGTCTAGAAGTCAAAACAGAGGTGCTGAAACTGGGTCTGAACAGTCTGCAATAATTGGGTCATATCTTGGGCTATAGGACAAATTTTTAGTTGATCTTGGTGGCATTGGAAAGCTGAGACAAAATGATACAACTTTCATGAAGACCACGTTGCTTCATTCTGATGGCATCCATGAGATCAACACTAAATGATTTCAAAGATAAAGAATCTCAATAATTTTTTACTCACCAACTCACCATTTGGCATTTTCCACTCATTCACCCACTCATCCACCTACTCTTAATCAGCCCCCTTGTCATTTTGTATCTCTAATCCTCTATAAAAGGCACCATTGGCTGATCATTTGGTGCTCTTGGTGTTAGGCTTAGTTTTTAGAAGTTATGGTTATGCTTGTTTATTATTTTCTTTTGTTGTAATTTTCTCTTGCTCTAAATTGAAGTTATGTTCATCTTTCTCTTCTTCTCTCTTTCTTTCTTCTTATCTATGAGTAACTAAATCTTTATCTTGCTTGGGTAAAAGAGTGAAGCTCTTGGTAATGAAATAAGGTTAGATTATTCTATTTCTTGTGCTTAAATGATATATTATCAAATGGACATTATATGTGTTATATTTTGTTTCCAATCAATTTAGAAACCTTCTTTGTATAATGGAGATCTTGATTTATTATAGATAATAGGATTGGTACAGTGAATGCTTGAACTCATTTACAAATATTGGTAGATAATTAAAGGAATCATAATATGATTACATATATAATTGAACATTGAATGTTATATTTTCCGATTGGAATCTCCGTTGTGTGTGGATTTCAATTGAGTTATAAAGAGAAATAATATTGCCTTTAATTTATTACTAAGAGTGGATCTCCTAACCGAAGCAAGTTCTTAAATTCATTTGTGAATATTTTTTATTACTTTTGGTGTTGTGACAAATCCTTTTCTTACCTCAATTAATTTTTCCTCATCATTTCCCTGTGGATTGACCTCGGACTCCCGAGAAATTTATTACTTGTGACAACTTGTACTTGGATTTGCATCCCTTAAATCCCGCAGTCATTTAGGGATGAACCACTATAAATCATTGTGTCTTTCTTCTCTTCCCTCACTTTAACTCCTTTGGTTCATTCTGATTCTACACATAAGAAAATTTGAGTTTTACGTTAAGAACTAAGGTGATATTTGTGTTAAAAGTGAACTCAAAAAGAACATACTTTTTCTAAGGTTTGATTATGTGTTTTTTGGAAGTTATTCTTGTTATTAAGTAAGGGTTTTTCAAAGATAAAGTGTTGGTGTTTTGAGATATTAACTTGAGAAGCTTCTACTGTTAATATTGAAATTGTGAGAGAGTTCATTTTAACTCAAGCAGCAAACTCTCTTACGAAGTCTCTAACCCTATATTGTTGAATCTTCATCTCATACATTGTTGAACTCTCTTACCTAATTATTGTGTCTTAAGTAACCTTCTCACCTCCAAATCTGATAAACTTGAGAAAATTGTGAGAAGGCTAAAATTTTCAAGAAAAAGCAACATAATTCAACCTCATTTCTTGTGTTACAACCAACTTCAGTGACAACAAGAAGTCTCACACAAGTTTTCAAAGAAAAAGAGAATAAGTAGAAGATGAAGTAACAAATAAGAAATAACAAATAAATAAGCTTGAATGTAAAGAGATAAGGGTAGAAGAAAGTGAAAACAATATTTATATTGGTTCGATCACCCTTGTGATCTACATCTAGTCTTTAGGATCATCCATCCAAAAGTTTCCACTACTCTCCAAGCTTCAATAAATGCTTGAAAAACCCTTACAATCTTTGAGTCCTTCTTACACCTCAAGACTCATTCACCATTATGTGTAGAAGTCTTTTTGTCCTTCTACATGGATCATCAACCCTCACAAGTGTTTACAATAAGATTGAAAATATTACACTCTCTCAAAAAGCTGATTATACAAGTTGAAGCACTAGAAAGCTCTTAATGATATCTCAACTAAGCTTGGAAAATAGAGCAAGGTGAGTAGGAAGAATTAAATCTCATTTTAATGCTTTGCAATGAATTGTTGGATATTCAAAAGTTAGCATTGAGTGTCCTGAAACTTTGTATTTATAGCCCATATATGAAATAAAGTCGTTAGGAAGGGTTGGTGGCGCATTAAATATTTCAAAAACTAGCTGTTATGCTTTTTCATAACATTGGTAATTGATTACATGATATGGTAATCAATTACACAAGTCAAAAATGTGTTTTCTGGACTTAAATCAAGAACTTGGTAATTGATTACGTAGTCATTTTCAGGTCTTGTAATCGATTACAGCTTATGGAAATCAATTACATAGTTTTTGACTTGAATAAAAACCAAGTTCATACCCTTTTGATTACAGGTTTGGTAATCAATTACAACCTTCTCAAAAGCCTTCTAATGGATTACATAAGGTTGGTAATGGATTGCAGGCTTGATAGAAACTTCGTAGTGGATTACAAGAACATGTATTCCATTACACTCAATCTTAAAAATAGATTTTTGAAAAAATCAAGTCTTGTAATGAATTACGAATGGTTGTAATAGATTACCAACTATCAAAACTTATCTTTTAGGGATTCAAACAAGATTTTCACAATCCAAGATCAAATTATGATTTTGTGCAAATCACCCAAATTTTTCAAAAGAAAAAACCACAAACTTAAGGAATTCATAGTGGACTTTTAAAAACTATTTTGAGCTTAATGAGATATTAAGGGCTCGTTTAGTGATCAAGATAGGATAAGAGCAGATACGATAAGAGAGCAGGATAAGAGTAGGATAGGATATTAGCAAGATAAGCTGTTATTCTATCCAACGTTTGGTGTCCACCAGATAACCAACTGGATAAGCGTTATAATTTTAGTATGATTTTAAAATTTTTCTTTTTTATTAGGAATGTTTTCATATTTTATTTGATTTTATTTTTTATAATTTTCAATTTTTTTAAATTATATAAAAAGACCAATTTATCCTTATGATAAAATTACATATAATTTTTAAAATTTTGAAAATATTGTTTAACTTAAATTAATTTTTTATAATTTTAAATATTCATTTTTAGTTTTTACTTTACATATAGTTAAATTATTAGAATAATTTTATATTTTTCAGTTTTTAAAATAATATAAATAACAAAATTAGTCTTGAGACAAAATAAAAATAATTTTTAAAATTAATTATTAGTATTTTATTATTTTAAATATTTTATATTTATTATACATTTTTTTTATAACCATGTTATATTTTATTATACTTTAATTATTTTATATTTAAAATATTTTTTATATTATACTTTAAATCACCTTATCATATCCTGTTGAGTTCTAACCACCTTCCTCTCATGATAGAATTTGATCTAAATAGACAGGATAAGATAAGTGACAGGATTGATTTATCTTATCCTATTGGTTCATCAAACAACAGTTTCAGACAGGATATGATAGTTTATCCTATTTTGTCTCTCTTATCCTAACCACCAAACGAACCCTAAAGACTACTTTTTATATTCAAGATCATAAGTCCTATAATCTATTATCTTGAAGCTTTCCCTGGACTAAGTCTTGTTCATTACTTTGTTATTATCAAAACTTTCATAAAATAATCATTCACAAGATCCCATGTTTAGTATAGTTAAAAATTGGTAAATTTTTAATATAAAACCATTTACATTATTAAATAGTCGATCTATGTCTATATTATATATAAAAGGACAAATTACAAAAGTTTTGTTTTGATAAAAGTCACCGTCGACTAAACAATTATCATGATATTGTTCCCAATTACTAAGGTATATTTTTTATAGTTTGTCAAAATTTCTTGATTTTTATAAAACTTTAGTTGTAGTCATTAAATTTTTTTTAATTAAGTTTTCTAGTAACTATTTTTTAATTACTAAAAAATAATTATAAAAAAAATTACTTTGAAATTAAAATCAAGTTCTTTGGTATAGTTAAAAAAAATGTTTACTTGTTACTAAAAAAAGAAACTTAAATTTCTTGTGCAAGACATAGAGTCACGTCCCAAAAATTGATAAATATATAGAAAATGACATTATTAATTGAATTTATTTTTAATATATTAATAGTGTAAAAAAAAAATTATATTGTCATTAAATGATGTATTATTACGTTATTTAATAAATTTGACATCTTGTGTAGTTATTAGCATAGTCAAATTCATTAAATAAGGTATAAATGTAAAATTGAATGATAGTATAAAAATTTTGGCTAAATTCCTTATTACCCACTTTAACTTTACATCTTGTGCATATAACCCCCTCATATTCTTAAACGTAGCAATTTAACTCCTAAAAGTAAAAAACATAGCATAAATAGACCCCTCTCCTTATAATTCTATGAAACATATAAGAGTGATCACCTCAGCAACTTTTCTTCCTTCAACTGCCATGGTGAAATTATTATTTGTATGACTGTACGTAACCCATGTATGAATCACACATGAACCAAAATCATTTGCTCATATAACATATGAGCTCAAGCTTTTTATAATTGTAATATAAACCCAAATTAATTATCAATTTCCCAATATTAACCCAAAGGCTGCATTTGTCATGTCATATAAGGATAACGTGATAGTATAAGCAAATACTATCATGTTATAACAGGTGTTTGGTGTTCTCACATGACAATATAATATTATCAAGTCAATGGTTTTTATCCTATTATAACATGATAATACTATCTTCTCCCACATCTCCTAATATAACTTAATAGCATTTCCATTCCAATCTCACCCCTAACTTCTATTTTCCATTTTTCTCACTGCGAATCCTTAACTACTACCTTCGCCAAATTAATCAAAGATACCTAGAAAAAAGCCATGTTGATAAGCAGAATTTTGATGAATCCATTACAAAAACAAGAGATCAAAAGACAACAGAAAATAAAAAAAAATAGTATGATTTGCTTCTTCATGAAAAAATTTTATCCGCTAGACGTTGTAGAGAATTGAGAATTCTAATTTATTTCAATCCTAGGAATAGAAATAGTGTGTATAGAAACACAACATTTTACAATGAGACTAAAGTCAATAATTGCTGTCAAGTTTTGGCTAAAAATAAAGATCTTGATAGAGATAAAAAAAAACTAACGAATTTGAAGTTATTTCTTTGGTCAAATTATCGATTAGAAGGTTTAGCTTGTATGAATCACTATTGGTTTGATGCCAATAATGGAAATTGTTTCAGTATAGTAAGGATACATATGTATCCGCAATTGAAAATTCATTAATCTACATTTTTTCTTCCATTTCTTTTTTTTTATTCTATTTACGGTAACATATCTAGTAGCGAAGATAAATGGATACACACATAAATGTGCACACGCATTGTGTTAACTTCTATTTTGAGACATTGATACTAATTCAATGATGTATCCATTAGATCGAAAAATGAATCAACAAAATCGTCTTTTTTTTAAGTCTACAATTTTATTTTATTTTTTGTAATACATAAATATCGTATTTTTTATACCTATTTGAATTGGATTGATTAATAATAATCAATTTGATTTTTCAAAATGAGGAATTCTTAAAGAAATTGAGATTATTGTGTATACAAAATTTAAATTTTGTGTCATTACTCTTTCTGATAAATAAAAAAATCTATCAATAAAAATTAATTCTTAATTTCCCAATTTCAAGCTCAACATAAACCCAAAGGCTACATTTGTCATGTCGTATAAGGATAACATGATAATATAAGCAAATACTATCATGTTATAACAAATATTTGGTATTCTCACATGATAATATAATATTATCAGGTCAAAGGTTTTTTTCCTATTATAACAAGATAATAATATCCTCTCCCACACCCCCTGATATGACCTAGATCTTACCCCTAACTCCTATCTCTTATCTTTCTCACTGTCAATCCTTAACTACTACCATGGCTTAGCATCCACCACCACCACCACTGCCATGACCATGCCTTCAACCACCGTCGGACTACCATTGCCACTATTAGAGCTACAAAGTTGTGGCTTATGGGTGTTGTTGTTGCCCCATCTAACGTTGCTACCACCATAGATAGATAAACACCATGGCTAAACCACCATCATCGAACCACCATTACTGCTACAAGATTTATCATTCTTGTGCATCTAAGATGTTTTTTGTTCTATTGATGTACAAAGCTCCTTGTGTACAAGCCATTTGTTCTAGGTTATGCATATGAAAAACTGAGACAAATCCTATGGTCATAGATAAACTTGTCGTTACTGGTGAAGCTGCTACCCTGGCATCATAGTGGAATTTGAAGCCCTTGTAGTGGATTACTGAGATAGGGTTTGCCATTGTTGCAGAGAAAATATTAGGGTTTATTAGGTTGGGGTTAATGATTGAGACTTGCTTATGCTTCGATTTGAGATTAGTGAGATTGATATTTCTTGTGTCTTTGCAACTTATGATTTTTGGTTGTTCCTCCATATGGACGGATGAAGAGTAGCCATGGAAGGAGAATGAATAGCCATCAGGGAACAAAATTTTTTCCATTTTTTTCTAGTATTTTATATAAAGGGTAGTTATGTCATTATAAATATTTATATATACAATCATCTCATTTATACAATAACCACCAAACAGTTGAGAGGATAAGGGTTAGTTAGCTCATTTATACTATCAGTTTATATCCAATTACCTTAACCTATTAGCTGCACCAAACGGGACCTAAACCTACAAGGGGAAGGAATGAAGGAATACGAATCACACACAATACTATAGATTTCTATAGATCAAATATGCATAATCCGCAAACCTACGAATGTATGTTAGAAATTAACAAATGATTAAGAATGAAGGTTCTTAATTTTTTGTTCCACAATGAGTCTATCTACGAGCCTGCATGAAAAGGAATGGGTCTTGAAGAAATTTGAACTATGAGCTTCGATGATCCTGGCATGGTGGCTACTTAAACATGGAGAAAGTCACATTATAACACACTAATGCCATTAAATTTCAATTAGTTGGCATGCAAACTTTGCTTAATTGATTATGGCAATTTTAGAGGAAGAGACGGGTGTGAGGTGGTGACAGGAAAGAGGCAGTTGGCATGGGCTACACAAGTATTTTCTGTTATCTATTTGATGTAATTTTAAATAAAATGGTTTATTTACAAAGTGTTAAGCAGGCAAGAAAAAAAGTTAGAGGGGTTGTGCGAAATTTATCCAAAAAGCTTTACACTATACAGTCTTATTAAATTAATCAAGATGTTTTACTTGAAATATATTTTTAAAATTATTTTAGATAGATGATACGAAATGTTTGGTAGTAATACAAAACTCTTTTGATTAATCATAAATTAGAATATTTTTTTTGTTCAATCATCGAATCAGTGATGTGGATATTGAATTTCACATATCTCTTGTGCATTCTTACATATCAAATGCTTATTAAAGTAAAAAATAAATAAAAAAATTAAACAAAAATCAACTTAGGGTTTTGGTGCTACCAAGCCAACTTTGTGTTGTTTATCCACCCGACAGCCACCTCATCTCATCCCCGAGGAGCTTCTCTAAGTCTCTACAACTCTAGCCCTCTGTTGTACCATGCATTTTTTTTCCGAATTGTCAAGGCCTTGGAAATCCTATCACAGTTCATCACCTCAAGGACTACATGTCGGTCTGGCTCTTCATCATGGAGATTAAAAACCCCCTCTCCAGAGTATCTCACATCTTTAGACCTTGTGGTTTCGATTATCTTAACATAGTTTACTCTATTAGGTTGCCTGGGGGGACGCACATGTTGGCATCAAAATCTCAGTTTAATATGCAAATTAAAAATCAAGATAATCTTTTTATTCATGTAAGTTGTATTGAGAGTCAGAACCATCAACGTTGGCACTTTGTAGGGATCCATGCTCACTACAAAAGCCCATTCGAATTCAACAATTTGATAGGCATCCTGCATAGATGTAATGCAGTTATGATCATTGGATGATATTTTAACGTTATACTGAGAGTAGAAGAGGAAAATGGAGGTGTTGATTTTTTTTTTGTGTCCATCGAAGATAATCTCTATCATTTTCTTTATAGATGAGGCCTTATGGAATTCACAACTGACGGTTACCTTTTTACTTGGAATAATCGTTGGGAAGGATAAGGTAACATGCAAAAAGGCCTAGACCGGTTCTTAGAGAATCCCTTGTAGGTGCAATTATTTACAAACCACAAAGTTTCCCACCTAAACGTTGTTAATGATAATGATCACATGCCTATTCTTCTATCAAGTGACAATGCAACCAAGCCGAAACGAAGAGTCAAATTTGATGCTAGACTTTCTCAAAATGATGCATTACGAAACTTGATCAAGGAAGTGTGGGAATCATAAGTAAATGGTACCTGGCAGTACCCAGTATTTTCGAAGCTCAAATTCTTAAGTCAAGCCATAGTACAATGGTCTCAAAGGCACCGTCCGAATTCTCAAACTAAGTTTAATGAGTTAAAAGGTGAATTATCTCGATTAACCAATAGTGGGTCATAATTTAACCGCGAGGCAGTCAAAGATATTGAAAGGCAACTCCATATGGCTATTAAAAAGTAAAAGGTTTATTTGAAACAAAAATCCAGGATACATTGACTTAGGGAGGGTGATCATAATATTGCATTTTTTCACACTCGAGTAATACAAATTTGTCAACAAAATTCCATCCTCAAAATGAAGGATGCTAATGGTGTCTAGAAGCAAGGTAGAGAATAGGTAGCTAGTGTTGCAATGGAATATTTCCAACGTCTTTTCCAACCATTTGCCACTACCACTTGTGGGATTCCTCGATGGTATACCAAAGAGTTATCGAGAGAATGAATAGGTGGCTTCTTTGTCCTCCGTCGAAAGAAAAGGTTAAGCGAGTAGTATTTTAGCTAGACCCATGCATGTAATGCCCCAAGGGATGATAGCTTTACTGGGTTGTTTTTTAGAACATAATGAGATAATGTTGGTGACAACATACATGGAGCAATAGTCAGCTTTTTTCATTGCTCTAAGCTCTTGCACAAAATAAATCACACAGTTATTGCACTCATCCCAAAGACTGCCAATGTTTAGGACATGACACAAGTACGACCAACAAGTTTGTGAACAGTCATTTATAAGATTTTTTCTAAAATTCTTGTTGACCGAATGCAACCAATCATGAGGAAAATAATTCCCTCAAATCAAAGCGCTTTCATATAGGGGAGAATCATTTTTGATATTTTAATTGTCCATGAACTCATGCACTATCTAAAAACCAAGCAATCTTGTAGGTGTCATGAACTTGCCCTTAAACTTGATATGAGCAAAACTTATGACCGAGTTGAGTGGGGTTATCTTCATTAAGTAATGTTGGCTAGATTTGATGCTAAATTTGTCTGTCTGATCATGGCCTTCATGTCTACTGTTTCATATTCATTTTGAATTGGTGGTGATGGTTTTGGGTACTTCAAACCAATGAGAAGGCTCAAGCAAGAGGATCCTTTCTCCTCATATCTCTTCCTATTATGTTGTGAAGGTCTAACTTCCATGCTCAATCAATTGGATTGAAATTCAATTCAAAGGGATAAAGATTAGTAGAAGATACCCTACAATTTCTTCATTGTTCTATGCAGATGATTCTATTGTTTTCAATAAGGCAGACTAACAACATATTGTTATGATCTCTTCTCTTTGACCATTTATGAGATATTAGTGGACAAAAGGTGAACTTGGAGAATTTGGCAATACACTTTCTCCAAAAACACTCCTCACAGGCTTTGGCCTTAACTAGCAAACCAACTGAATGTTAGGAATATTGGTGCTCAAGATAAATATATGGGTTTTCCGTCTACGATGAATAAATCTAAGAGGGAGACCTTCACATATATAATCCAGAAGGTCAAGCCTAAGCTAGAAAGGTGGAGTAACAAGCTTCTATCTTAAGCTGCGGATAAAGCAATTCTGCGGATAAAGCAATTCTTATTCGATCTGTGCATTTCTCATTAGCTATCAAGGTAGTCAAAGGCAAATAGTGCCCTTAAGGCGTTAGGGGTTTCTAACGCCTTGAGGCGAGAGGTATCAAAAGGCGCACATTTTACTAAAAAAAGATGTTAAAAATTGTAAAATATATAATTATTATGCATAAATTTGTCATATAAATTAATATTTCATACTAACAATAAAACATTAAAATGTTTGGTAAAACATGATAATAAATTGATAATAAGCTTTAAAGGCTAGAGTTCATAAAATAGATGTATAGAAGCCTTAAAGTTCCTAAATTTCATCACAAAAAATTAAAAAATCAGTGTAGGAGTGCATCCATAGAATCATCATCAGATTCGGTTCCACAGTTGTCATCACTTTCATCTCTTCCTTCTTTGGATTTATACCCTTCTTCAACATCTTTTTTCTGTATCTTCTGAATCAAACTCTTCAACACGAGGAAGTGACTTCAAGCCTTTTGCTGTAGTCTTGGCTTTTGACTTATCCTTTTTAGCCTGGGTTCTAGTGTTTTTACTTGCTCCTCCAACACCAGCTACCGTTGCTACTTCTTCCCATGCCAATTTCAGTCCTTCATCGTCATCACCAAAGACAACTTCATTTTCAGCATTTTATTCATCACCCATTTTACCAACCAACCATTGATTGCTTTCATCAATATCATCTAATGAAATGGGGTCAACATCTTGTTTATCATGACGAGCTTTGAGAGCTTGATTATACTTCACAAACATCAAGTCATTTAGTCTTTGTTGTGCAAGTTTATTCCTCCTTTTTGTGTGAATCTAAGAATATTATCAAGCAAAATAGTTAGTCACTAATTGTAATTGTCTTCTTAATCTTATTCTTAAACTTAAAATAGTTTAAAAAGGCAACAAATCAATCTAACATGCTCAGACACACTCTAGTTTAGTACTCTAGTTACGTTCACAGCCCAAAGCACTATGTTAAGCTAAGAACTTTGATTGCTAATTGCTATAAATTTGGAGTAGAACTTCCATAGGAAGCCCACCATTCAGCTGCATGGTTAATTATTTTTATCATTAAATAAAGTCACCAGCAATCACATAACCGACTAAAGTTATATTAGAAACAAAGTAAAGAAAGATATTTTTGAATTTATTTACATGGAGCTCGTGTTTCTTGTTCTAAGTGCTAATGGAACATCAACCAGTCCGTTGGCTTTTTTATAAGGGGACAACTCATCCATGACTTTGTCTTGCACGTCATCATTTTTAACCATTCTACTAATACAATTAATGAGTCTTGTTGTAACTTCTTTATCAAACTCCATGGCTGGATTGTCATGAAAAGAAATTCTGAATTTAAAAAATGTCTATCCAATGTAAATCTTGGTGAAGTTGACAATTCCACCTTTCATCAATGATATGAAATATGTCCCGATACTTTTCCTTATTTTTCTAAATTTCCTCCTTAGCTCTTTCCATAGCTTTATAGATGTAACTAGGGGTGGAAACAAGTCATGTCAGGTCATATTTTGTTTTAAATAGGTCTGACTTGTATCTCAATTATAAGGTCTGAGCCTAGTCTGTGAACTTGTAATACACTAATTTTTAAAGCATGACCTGACCTTTTTAAAAGTCTATTTAAAAGTCTACTTTGCAATAAAACATTTAAATAGACTAACAGACTTACATTTAAATAGGTCAATATGCCTTTATATAAGCTAATAAACATACTTTTAAATAAGCTAACATGTCTTTACATAGATTAACAAACATAAGTCATTGAAATAGACCAATGGGCCTAATTAAGGCCAATAAGCTTTTGTTATAACTTAACACTCACCTTCTAATTTTATAGATGCTCACCACTTTCTTATTCTAGTCTTTGGTCGATATGAAACTTGGAGATATTACCTAGTTACAAGATTATTAGAGACATATATCTCCAAGTCTCACATCGACCAAAGACCAGAATAAGAAAGTAGTGAATATCTATAAAAATAAGGGGTGAGGGTTAACTTATTATTTTCATTCTAATAAATATATTACATTAAATATATTAATAAATATGTTATTTCTATTCTAACCTTACTAACTTAAGTTTTAGTTATTGATTTTTATTAAAATTTAATTAAAAAATATATTAATATATTATAATAAATTAATATTTATAATTATTATAATAATATATATTATATTATATATAGTTTAAACAAACCAGAAATTGTGCATGTCATGCTTAAAAGACCTATTAGATGGTTTGAGACCTAACTTTTTCAATTAAACATATTTTTAAAAAAGTCTTAATTGACCTAACTTGTTTAATAAACAGATCAGGCCTCAGACAGGCCAAGGCATAAGCCTCTGACGGACAACCTAACCAATTTTCATCCCTACATGTAACCCATGTCAAGTTTTTTCTCATTATCCACAAGCCTAAGCACTTGAACAACTGGTCCCATAACCTTAAGTATGTGAATAACATTATTCCAAAATTATGTCATAAAAACAGTTTCTACCGCACGTTTCCCTTTCACTTCTTTTGCCCACTTGCTTGAAACCCATTCCTCTGATGTGAACATAGCCCTTAGTTTATTTTTTTTGTTGGTGAATGGATTTCAAAGTAAGATAAGAGGTCTAGAATCTTGTTTTACTAGGCCTAACCAGCCCCTTTTTCTTTGTGAACTCCTTCATCATGTTTAAAACTCCAACATGGTAATATAGCCAGTCAAGTTGATTGTCCTCTCTGTAGTCCTTGTCACCGTAGGTATATTTCCAATATCTTCTAGTATATAAGATCCAAAAAATGTGTTGCACATGGTATCAAATACAATTGAGGTCTCTTTGCTTCTAACAACTTCCCAGCTGCTTCAAAACTGGAACCATTGTTAGTAAAATTTTGCACTTAATTATCTTCTCCAACATATTCCACAAACTCATCAAGTTTAGAGAGCTTCTCCCCAATTTTCACATTTGATGATGCTTTCATAAATCGTATGGACATAGTTCCAGTAGAGCAGTTAACCAAGAAATTTATTAAACTTCTATTTGTTTTGTTGGTCCACCCATCAGACATGATAGAGCATCCATGCTTCACCCATAAATCTCTGATTTTTCAACAATTCAGTTGTATGATTAACTTCTTTCTTTAAAATTGGCACTCTCAACTCAGGGTAGCGGAGGCTTCATACTAGGGCCATATAGCACAATAGCTTCAGTCATCCATTTAAAAGAATCCATACGAGAAACATTGAATGGAATACCTGCTTGGTAAAAGAACCTACCAATATACTGACACGCCATATCCTTTTTCTACTTCTCATATGCATCATTGATGTTTCCCTTTCTTTCTCATTTGAACTACTGTTTTAGGGTTACAGTGCACAAAAGCATCCATTGCATCTTTCAGCTTTGGCTTCTTTGACATCAAATTCTTGCTACCCTTTATTTGCAAATCTCTTTTGCCACTTGGATTCGAAGTGCACTCCTGCTCATCGTGTATCTCAATCAAAACTTAGTTGTCCAAGTCTTCAAAATTTGGTGGTTTATCATAATTAGCTTTACTATTCTTTTTTGCATCCATATATTCCTTCAACTCTGCCCTAACTTCGAAAGGACAATTCAAGCAGATTGCTGCAACTTTATAACCCCCAGCTTGATGCATTTTAGTTCTATTAAGTCCCACCTTTAGTCACCTTGGAACAAAATACACAAGTTACACTATTAGTGTCTTTAGGATCTTACAAATAATTGTACTTTCCTTTCACTTGTTTGTAGTAGAAGTTGTCGTTGCAGAAGTTGAAGCACCCTCTACAATCTTGCTTATGGTTGCCATTTGGACTGTTGAAGTTTTTTCAAAAATGTTAACAAACTAGAACTAGAGTGCATGTTGCAGCACTCTATACAAAAAAATAAATAAATAAAAATAAAAAAGAGCATAACAAAACATAATAAAATTAATATAATATTAAGATATTATGGTACATGAATTGTTTAATAAGTATGAAGAAGAGAATAGTAAACAAAAAAATATTAGAATATAAGAAAAAAAACAGGTTGTAAACCAATAAAGACAAAAAACAGAGCACCTTTGTCGGTTGTCCAAGCTACATAATCAAATAAAAAAGACAGTTTTAAATTATTAATGTCACAGAACTACCGAAGTTAACAAATAAATAATTGAAAAGAAAATTATGTTTTTATATTATTTTTTATTTTATATTAATTTTTATCATATTTTTTAATAATTATGATTAAATAAAAAAATATAAAAAATGATGTAATTAATAATATAAAGAATAATATTAAAAATAATGTGAAAGAAGAATGTAAAAAAAAAAAAAATTAGGGTTAAAATTGAAAAGTACTGTGTAGTGATGACTTTTGGTCATGTGGTGGATCACTTTCTTCCTCCTTTCACCTCTGTTTCCCGTAACTCGCAAGTAATGACTATGATTGACTCCTTGGCTGCACTCCTTTTTATATTAAAACCCAGTTTTTCACGGGTTAGGGCAGCTGGGCTTAACGCTAATTCCTTAATTCCAGTCAAAAATAAGAATTCCCTAATTATTAGTAAGCCGTTTGCCTGGAGCGCCTCTTCTATACGGTGAAAGCGTCATTAACGCGCAAAAGGCACATGCCTAATTGAAGCGATAGCACCTAACCCGGTAAACCGCCTCAACACCTAAGGCGCGCTTTTTAGCGCCTTTGACTATACTATTACCTATATACACCACGGGATGTTTATGAGAATTAGATGTAAAAATGAGTCGTGATTTATGGATATAGATATGAGATATGACACGAATATGGATATAAAGATATATTAATTTTAAAAATTATAAGACACAGATACGATATATATATATATATAATTTTAAAATTTAAGAAAAAAAATTATAATTTATTAATATTATTTTTATAAGTTTGAAGATTTATAATATTTTAATATATGTATATGTCAATATTTATTCTTAAGTAAATTCTTCTAAAAAATATGAAATATAATTTCTATTGACATAATCTAAAAAATCTCCTAAATCAACTTCTCCTAATAATTAATCATATGCAAAGTACGTACGACATAAAAAAAATAACTAGAGAGAATATTGGTGTGAGACAAAATCTTCAGTGACAACGAAGTGGATGACTTGACAACAGTAGAGGTAGACGGAGCAGATGAAAATAGTGCTGTGTGAAAAGATAAAACTTATAAGTCTAATAGTGGCGTGTGAAAAGATAACTTAAAATACTGATATGTGAAAATAGTGACTTGGGACGTCAGTTATGTGAGCTTGAGTGAGTTACAAGCTTACTAATTAAATGTTAATCATGGAAACTAAGTTTTTTTTTAAAAAAATATTAATGGATCGTGTTCAAGTCGTGTCCTAGTCTTATCCAAGCGTGTCTGAGAAGTGTCTAAGCGTGTCCGAGAAGTGTCCGAGCGTGTCCGAGAAGTGTTCGAGCATGTCCGAGACGTGTCCAAACTAAAAAAATAATCTTTTCTAATTGGACACATTTGGACACGCATGACACGTGTGTCGTCAGGGCAGTGTCTCTACATGTGTCGACACGACACGCGTGTCATCGCTGTTCGACAGCGGATACGCCTCATAATCGGCGTGTCCGTGCTTCATAGGTTGAGATGGAGTAGGTTAGACTTTTATTATGTTTGAATTTATTTTATTAATAGAACAAAACGGAATATATAAGAATGGACTGAAAAGGAAAAAAATGAATGAAAAATAGTTTTTTTTTTAAGATTAATAAGAGAACAAAACGGAAATAGTTCTACCTCAATTTTTTAGGAGAAATAAAAGTTGGATCTTTGAGGAGAAGAGAGGAGAAATGATTCCACATATGTTTCTTTCACTTTTCATGTATTTTAAAACTCCCAAACACGAAAAGTTATTTTCCTTTCCCTCATTTTTTTTCTCTTTTCCCTCATTACCTATCATTCAAACATAACATTTGTCTAAATAAGCTTAGTTTTATTTTGTTATATATTAATCTGAGTTTGGCCTATTACATGTTATATTTTTTTTAGGAATCGGTCTAGTCTATTTATGAAAAATATAGAAATCTGACCTGACTCGACAGTCTATATATATTACATAAAGACCTTCTTATAGGTCAAAAAATTTAAACTTCTTATAATTTTCAAATAAGTATAACTCTTGACAAAATTATTATATTTTATATAAAATAAATATATTATATTAATATATAATTAATAAATTATGTAAGTATTATAAATTTTTAATTATATATATAAATATTAAAAAAAATAAGCCAATCGATAGGCCAAATAGGCTTTTTTGAAAGTTCAAGTCTTAACTTACATAGTTAAATAGATTTTTCAAAAAACTTAAATCTATTTTGTTTGCTAAACAGGTTAGACCTATGTAGGTCAAAAATAGGCTAGGTCGTAAACTCTTGATGAATCACTTGATTTATTCTCACTCCTACCAACAACCAAATGGAGTATGTGATGAAATTCATGTATATCAATAAATTATGGTAGTGTAAGGATGCGAACTCGGCTAGCAATCATTGGGTCAGTCGTAGGAAGATGTGTAGATCAAAACAGGAAGGGGGGTCTCAGATTCAAGGATTTACGGGCTATGAACTTGGCTCTTACACAAAACAAAGCTAGAGATTAGTAGTGAACCACCAATCTTTGTTGTGCAAATTTTATAGAGGTAAGTGTTTTCCTTGTGGACAAATCTTAGCTTCGTTTTTTTATGTCAATTACATCTATTTTACTAATCAAGTTATAATATATGTGTATTTTAAAAAAAAATAAAGTAAGAGAATACATATCATAATTTAATTAGTAGAATAAATATAATGAACATAAAAAATAGAGTTAAGTTTTGTCCATTTCTTATCCCTTATTCTAAATGCTCAGAAGGGTAGTAACTCATCTTGGGCAAGGCAAAGCTTATTGCATGGGAGGGAAGTTCTTAAACAAGGCGCTAGATAGGAGGTGGGCAGTGAATCATTGCTGGAGATACATGGTTCCTCATGGCTACCTATTGAGCCTTACTTTGCTATTCAAGGCCTGTGTAACAATCTGCATGCACCTGAACCACAATTTAAAACCATGACTACTACCATAAAGAATTGTCCTTTGTGTGATCAAATACTTGAAACCAAGACACATCTCTTCCTCCATTGCCCTTTTGCCACTGTTGTATGGGAACAAATGCCATTAATTTTCTCTGCGTCTAATTCATCCTACAACATTCACTCTTGGATGAGAAGGTGGCTTAGATGTTACAAGAAAGGTAGCCCAAGTCGGTCTGGATAATATGGTAGCTTTGGAGCACAAGGAATGCCAAGCCTTCCTATTCTCAATAACTCACCCTTTTGACAATGTTCAGCATTGCCCAAGAGAGGATATAGGAGTTCATAACTACCTTGAGTAACTAGGATGGATATGTTTGTGTCTTGATTAGATGATCAGTCTTGAGTAACTACCTATGCAGCTTCATTTACCAGTTCCATCATTTCATTTTAGATATAGGGCACTTAGGGTTTCATAGGCTATTGATTGATTTAAGTAGGATGAAGATGGAGAGGGATCTGTAAATTGATTTAGCAGTAACTTTTTTACTATTGATACTATGCATTTACTGTTCATCAATTGCAAGTGTTTTCTATTTCCATTTCTATTACTTTTATATTGCTATTGTTATCCGTTTTCTTTTTTCATTTCCACAATACATTTTTTTTATTATATTTGACTGATAGTCATGTGGGCCTATTTCATTTTCACGTGACCTATGCAGCTTCATTTACTAGTTCCATCATTTCATTTTAGATATAGAGCAAGATTTAACAGGGTATTGATTGATTTGAATAGGATGAACATGGAGAGAGATCTGTAAATTGATTTAGCAGTAATTTTTTTTACTATTGAGCTCCCTATGGATTTTGACAGCTACGTTGTTCTTATCTTCAATTGTAACTTGGAGTGTTGAATGAGATACGTATTGAGGAAGCCAACAATGATAAACGATACAAATATTGAAGGGTTTTTTCCACTGTAGCCTCTTATGTTCATCTCCATACGGTTCCACATCCTGGTTTTCCTGAGTTTTGCTTTAATTGGGAGTTGATGTTGTGTGGAATACATTTTAGGGGTAGTAGAGATAGGTAGATAGCAGCTCTTCTTCTTCTCTCTTCTCTCGACATCCCAATGGATATTCCCAAACCCCAATCTCTCTTCAACCAGATCACCTCAAGGGAGCTCAATGCCTACAAAGGTTTCCTCCCCCCCGCCCTTCTCTTTGTAAGAACCATTACTCACTGCACATCTTTGTTTCCTCACTTTCTTTATTTGTTTGTTGTTATAGTTTGAAAACAACCTCACATGGATGGATTCGTGTCTAGATTCAATGAAATCAGAGCTATGGTCGTACAATACAGTGCCAAAAGGGGTGGTGCTGTCGTGAAGATAACGTGTGCGTATAGAAGCCAGTACCATCGATCAGTCAAACTGTGGTAGGAGCAGGGTCTATAAATCAGTAGCCCATACACCTACTCTGCCAGGTAATTCTACCTTCTCTTCTCCCATTCTCTGATTGGTATGGGTATAGGCGTTGTGTACAATTAGGATTTTCGGTGGTTGATTTAGGTGTATTTTTCCCTTATTTTTACGATTTTGAAATTTAAATTGTGACTCTCTGGTCCATATTTATAGGGTTGTCATTGCATTCTTGTTGTTGACTTTCTGCAAGTGCACGGATCATACAAGTAGTAAAATAAAGATCGTTCCCATGAGAATTGGTTAATTACTAACTCTTACAACTACTTCAATTATTTAAGCGAATAAAAATTAATTGTGAAAGCTAAATGAAAATCAAAATAATAAAGAAAGCAAATAAATCAAAAAAAGTCAAGATTCAAGCAAGGTTTAAAGGCCTAGGACTGGGAATTCACTACATTATCCCTTATGCTAAATTGTAATCCTATCTTTGTTAATGTTCAATTATGTTCTTGAAGACGATTTGTCCTAAATTATTTAAAGCTCAATTTCTTGGCACTAAAAACATGTTAAAACTTCACTAACCCCATTCTCATGGCAATTAATCTAAGTTCTAACCCATTAAGATTCATGACAATCATTTAACTCTCGAATGATTTAAACTTATGTCTAGGTCTCAATTCCTAAGTTCAATTATTAGATTATCAAGCAATTAGATTTCATCTTTCGATCCTTCACCTAAAGCCTAAGATCATGTAAATATGGTCGGCAACATACCACAAGCATTAAAAACACTAAGAATGAATCAAGAACAATAATTTTATTAACAAAGAATTAAATTGACAATTCAACATAAAGAAATAGAGAGTTTCATCCCAATCCTAGAAAAAGGGGTTTAGCCACTCATGGATATTGAAGCACAAACAAGAACAAAAGGTAAAGAAACAACCATGATTTCAAAATAAAAGAGAAGATGGAGAAGATGAACATAGAGAAGATGTCTTCAATGGTTGAACTTCAATACTCTTGCTCTTGTCTTCTGAACCTTAGCCTCCAATCCTTGTGCCTCTCAAAGTTTCTTATAGTCTCTCCTCTCAAAACCTGTCGTCACACAAGTCTCTAGCCAAAAGTCCCCTTAAGTTTGGTGTTTTTGCCCAATTTATAATGATTTGGGAGTAAAATTCCCTTTTTCACGTCAGGGAGATTCACACGGCTGTGTCTAAGCTCGACACGGTCGTGTAAGCTTGAAAAATAGTGTAATTTGCACGATCGGGGGAGACATGATCATGTGACATTGAGACACGTCGTGTCTCAAAGTCAAAAGCTTCATGAGGTTAAGACTGGGTTGTGTCTAGTGCCAAAATTGCGTAACTTCAACGTTGGGGTAGACACGGCTGTATCTAACTCCTGAGTAGGAATTAGCTCTTGTGGTCTCATGAAAGTTGTAGATCTTTTTCTTAGCTTTCTAATGACACCAAGATCACCTTATTTTGACTTCTATAGCTCAAGTTATACTCATTTTATCGCGCAAAGGTCAAAAACTCTACGAATCTTAGCTATATAAATTTCGAGCTCAATTCCATTGCAATGGATCCATCCAAAGCTTCATAAAACCATGTCAAAACATCTCTTTTGGACCTAAAAATATAGAGAAAGACTAATCATGAGATACCAAGGATAAATAGAATAAATGTGGCATAAATTCTAACATAAATCAATCAAAGCACACATAAATCAACATCAAATCAAGCACAAGATATGTATATTTTATCCACACATCAATTCTTCAATTGTTCATTCCTGACCCTGCAACATCTTCACTTATTCATTACTTTTCCCTGCTCTGATTATGTGAATTTCTTATTGAGTGTTATTACCTATTACCTATGGCTCCACCATCTGATGCCTTGAGAAAAGTTGTTCCTAAGAGAGAGGCTTTGATGGAGACTGATGCGTGCGGATGTAGTGATTAAAATTAAGATAAAAATCAGTTGTCAGGCCCACTAGAAAATAAAAACCTTACAACTAGTTGTAGTTAGTAAGGGTCGATCCACAGAGAACCAATTCAATTAACACTATTAAACAATTCCCAATTTAGACTCTGATTAACAATAAACAGTAAAAGGGGGTTTTGGAGTTTTGATGAACAATGAACAACTTCAAAGATAACAATAAACAAACTGAAATCAACAATATAAGAAAATTGGTTAAGAGATTGAATCCACCACTAGATTTATATGATAATGTAAATCCACATATCCATTTTATTCCAACATGCTCAATTATGTTTTTATGCAATTGTGAGATTAAATCTCTGTTTTCCTTACGTGTTGGCTAATTTAGCAACCGCTCAAATCAACTCCTAATCACTGATTAGTCATAAAGCAACCGCTCTTACAACTATCCAACAATTGCATTAAGATTTAGAAAACCAATTACACTAAGGTCTAATCACACACCGGGATTAAATTACTTAGAACATATATTTCTCTAGATCTAATACCGCAACCGCGCATAATAAACCCAGATCTACCACTTTTATAACGGCAAATAGCACAAAGATAATTATACCCACATGAACATCATACATCCCACTAGATCTACTACCGCAACCGCGCATAATAAACCTAGATCTACTACTTTGAAAGTAGGAACAAGTACAAAAACCTTCATACTAACAATAGATTCAGAAATATATGAATAAAAACATAACTGTGTTGAAATAATCAAATATGCAAAGTTTACAACATTAATACTAGCGGTTTCATCACCCCTTAACCAATGGAGGTTTAGTTACACATAGCTAGAAAGAAATCACAAGAAAAACTGAGAGAAAATGAAGGAGAGTTACATGTTGTTCATGATAAATGGTGCCTTTTATAGAAGTCTAAGGTAACAAAATGACAAAGGGAAGTGGGTGGATGAGTGGATGAGTGAGTGGAGTGTTTTAGTGGATGGATTAGTGGGTTGGTTTAGTGGATTGGTTTAGTGGATGAGTGAGTGGAATGGTTGAGTGGTTGAATTAGTGAAAAATGCCAAAGGACTTTTGGTGAGTGGGAAATTATGGACATGAATGGGTGAGTGGATGGATTAGTGTATGAGTGGATGAGTGGGTGAGTGGATTAGTGGATGGATGAGTGGATGGTTGAGGACGAAAATTTCGTGTCTGACTTGGAAGCCAAAAACGACCCATTATAATTCAGAACCACGAAAAGTGTTCTTCATGAAAGTTGTAGATCCTTGTCTTGGCTATAAAATGGATAGCTGGTTCGTCCAATTTGGCTTCCTTAAGCCCAAGATATGTCCCAAATACCGTAGGTTGCTCAAACCCAATTTCAGCACCTCTGTTCCGACTTGCAAGCTCAAAATGACCTACTAGACTTCTTTTTCTCAAAATGTGTTCTTCATGAAAGTTGTTTATTTGGATCTTGACTATCCACTATCCAAATTTCAGCCCATCTCCATTATTACATCTTGAGATATGATTTTTTTGAGTGCACACTGTTCGGATTCTACTGACAGAACCCGTATTCTGACTTCCATGTAAACTTAGGTCCCTTAGACATCTGAATCAGACTTCGAGCTCTCATCAAAGTTGTAGAGCTTCCTCTTAGCTTTCCTACAAGATAAAATTCATGATTGTCAGATATCAGGAACTCAAGTTATGACCAAAATACGTAAACAAGTGTAAAATCTCAATAATGCTGAAAATATTCAATTAGGACCAATTTGAGCTCAAACTCACAAAATCATGTCAAACTCAATCAATTAAGAATATGGAGAGTGTAAATGACTAAATATAAGGGTTTCTTAATGAATAAAATATGTGTTTATCAAATTCCCCCACACTTAGCTTTTTGCACTCCTAGGCAAAACTCAAGACCAAAACAAAGACATAAGAGATTAACAAAATTTTAAATTCCAACGACATTCAAGAGTCCAAAATTTTACAATCAAGAAGAACAACCAAAGGTTCAAGGGATCAAAACATTCATGAGTTAACAATTCTCCACATCTCAAACCAACAAGTAAGGTATCTTCAACATGAATCGAGAATGATAGATCTTCACAAGATTCCCTCTCAATCTCTCAAGTGTTTAAAAGGTAGGTATTTCACTCAATTCAACCCATGAAAATTACACTACCATAAGCTTGCTTATCTTCTACTTCTCCACTTCTCAAAACACATGCAGACACAAATCATGAGGACTTTATTCAAGGTTGTAGTGAGGTCAAGGTAACAGGAGAGGATAAAATGGATATGAGAAGATAAATACCAAAGAGAATAAAAGCAAATGAGAGCTGAGTTCAAATAACAAGCATAAAAGTTCATCCCAACTCTAGTGTATATCCCTTTACATATTCATTTCCCAATCCTTTTCTTTTTTTAAACACTTGGTTTTTTTTTTCTTTTTTTTTTTAGGCACTCTTTCCTTTTTCAACAACCATTTTGTATACACACCCCCACACTTGTTCAAAAACTCATCCATTAACAAAGCTAATGTTCTTTTATTCCCTAAGGTAAAATAAGAACACGATTTTCATTTAAGGTACATAATGAGCTAGAAACAAGGAATGGTCAAATAAGCTCAAAGGGGTTAAGCAAAGGAAAATATACAAAGTTGGCAGGAATCAGAGAATTTCCAAGAAGTCAAAAGAGTGCTTGATATCAAATTGAAAACAAGGTTGGCTATTTGGTTAAACTAGCTAATTAAGAAAGAGGGCCTCAATCATGTTCATGCATGCAAGTGAAATGTAGCCTTAAAAAGAATCAAAGCAAGTTCTAGAGTGGTCATTAACATGAGTGAAAATCACACAAGAAAGAAGAGAATGGCATAAATGTTGAATCCATCCATTAGGCTCAAAATCTCACAAGGTATGCATCCATCAAACTCAATTCATCAATTTAATCATCCATCACCAAGCATATCAGTTCAAGAAGGGAGAAAAGTTATTCAATCATGCAATGAACCCCCTTTTTTTTTTTTTCTTTTTTTTTTTTGAATTTTTTTTTTTTTACAAAAAGAACATGCTGAAAATCTCTCCCCCACGCTTAATATAACATTGCCTTCAATGTGAAAGAGAGATATAGAAAAGAGTAACACAACCTGATAAGAAGTGAATCAACGCCAAGCAGAAAAAAAACACACTTTGTCAAGATCTGCATCGGACTCGAAAAGAAATCAAACAATAAAACTTTAGTACTAATTAGTTACTACCTAAAAACTCCTTACTCTGCCACCAATTAAGATGCGTCTCAAGAGTAAAATTACTCCTTACTCTGCCATCACTAATTGATTTAATAAGTACATGACAATCATATCATACTTTCCAAACAACACAACAATTTTTTTTTTATTTTTTTTATTTTATTTTATATATATATATATATATATATATATATATATATATATATATATATATATATATATATATATATATATATATTTTGGGTCAACTATCCTTCCCCCCCAACTAAATCACAACATTGTCCTCAATGTTAAAATATAGATGAGTAAAGGACGCCAAAGATATTACCTGTTGGACAAAGTCGACACAAATTTAAACGAAACAAGGTACAATAAAATCAAACTCATTAAAGATGAAGTCGCAGATCTGCTTTTGTTTCTTGTTACTTCCTTCGCTGCTTCCCTGTTGACCAATCTATCTGAAATAATACTGGATCAGGTACATACTCAAAAGCTTCTAATTTATCAATGAGCTCATCAATAGTGGAGGCAGAGATAAGAAGTTGTCTTGCTGAAGGAGTGATAAATTTCTGTTCCACAGCTTTGTCAAGAAAAGATAACAACAGATCAAAGAAATTATTAACGTTCAACAAACCAATGGGTCTATGGTGGATGTTTAGTTCGGCCCAAGAGACAATTTAAAAAATTTCTTCTAAAGTACCAAAACCACCTGGTAAGACAATAAATGCATCAGAATTGTCAACCTTTGTTTTCATTCGTCCATGCATAGATGTTACCTGAATTTCTTCTCCAATTGTCTTTCCAGTGATGTTATTTTTAGCCAAAGGTTTAGGAATAACACCTAAAACTGATGCGCTCCTATAGAAGCGAAAGAAGTGATACAGCCCCCATTAACCCACGATAACTTCCCCATATACAAGATGAATATTCCTCGCAGCAAGTGATCGACCAAGAGTGCTAGGCTGCGTTGACAAACTCTAATCCCTTCCCATAACTCGACCCACAAAAACACGAGACGTTTTTGAGGTTACGAATAGAAGGCCCCATTCTATACTCTTCCTCCCTTTGAGTGTTTCGAGTTGAAGGAAAATGGAGAAAATGGAGTGTTTAAGTAGGAAAAAGAATGGAAAGGGAATAATTGCACCTATGAGGGTAGGTTGGTACATTGTCGAAAAGGTTGAAATTAAGAAACACAGAATCTTTTCTCCTTTTTTTTTTTTTACTTTTTTTTTTATTTTTTTTTTTTTTTTATTTTTTTTTTTGTTTGACTTCAAGAAAACCATCAAGGTAAAGAAGTCTAGAAACCCCCGAAGGACCCCGCTCAAAGGATCGTCTGTACAAAAATCAAAATACAACAAAATGATACAAAGATAAAATAAATAGAAAATGATGACATACCAGTATGTACGGTCCCCATCCATGGCGTATCTTTATACTTGCGCGTCATGAGTGCGAAGAGACATCACGTCCTCTCTTTTTTTTTTTTTTGAGAGATGACATGAAGAAGAAGAAGAAGAAGAAGATGATATGTATGAGATATGTTTGTGGATGTGGCTCACATCCGCCTCTGGTTTAACGTCCGAGAACGGCTTAAACGTCTTCTATGAGTCGAGGATAAGCTTCCCATTCAATTTTCTTAAAAATTGGCAAACAGGTCTTTTAGAGTCGATTCCCAAGATCGTAGCGTTTTTCTTCATCCTTGAAGAGATTCCACAATTTAAGAATTTCACGATGCACCAATCCACAAGAATGCGTCTCAAGAGTCGATAAGATATCATCTAATGACTCCTTACTCATCCATTCTTAATGAAGAAAATTTTATCTTCTCTATTTGCGGAAACCATCCCCAAAGTATGACATCGCTTGTTACGCCCATCGTCCACATTTGTGACAGACTTGTAACCTTTTTGCTCTTCTCCTTTTAGAATATGAACTTCTTCCAAGACCGGGGCATATATGAGTCAAATGAAATTGAGGACTCACCTCGCTAATCGAACCTTTGCTTCAATTATCCAACAGTACATCTTCGGCATACCTTTGTGCATTAACAGTCTCAATCTTTCACATCGAACTTTGTAGATTTTTCTCGAGCATTTTGAGGAAAAGAAGGAAAATGTTTTCTCAAGTTTGAAAGAATGACATCCATTTTGAAGGAGAAGAAGGATTCGGTTATTTTGGGAAACCGAAAAATAAACCGACTTGAGAGTCACGAGTACCGTATCCGCCACTTAACCGGAACACAAAGAACTCAAGAACTTGATTTTCCAGGAATGGTTGAGTCTTTGTCCATTAACTTTACGCGCATTACCATTCCTAGGATCCTCAATATTTACGGCCCCGGAGGATACACGTGTTTGACAAAGAAAAAGAACCGCACCACCTAGATCTCAATTTTTCAAGGAGTAGGTGCGGATGATAATCTCAAAGCGAAACCTTTTTGACCAATTTCCGCAACTTTTGCAAAAGGTGTAACAGGACCTTGAATAAAGTAGGCCAATAAAATCCATACTTGCAAGATTTTCGCAGTTGTTGTCGCTGAAGAAAAGTGACCTTCACATGCTTCCGAGTGACAAAATTTAATGGCACTACCTACCTTATTGTCGGGCACACAACTTTTTTTTTTTTTTTTTAGAGATTCAAATGCTTACAACCAACAAACAGATAAAAACATAATCTAAGGAACTAATGAAAACACAAAATAAAAAGGGATAAAGAGAGCAAATCTGGTTGGGTTGCCTCCCAATGAGCGCTTAGTTTATTGTCCTCAGCCCGACATGATGATACTTTCACTGCTCCTCATATTGTGGAAGGATGAGGGTCATCACTTCCATCTCTCGCACTTTGTCAGGAAGTTCATGATATGGTTTGAGACGATGACCATTGACCTTAAATGCTTTGCCGAAATTTTCACTCCCGATCTCAATCGCACCAAAAGGAAAAACATTAGTTACCACAAATGGCCCAATCCACTTAGAACGCAGTTTACCCGGAAATAATTTGAGTCTTGATTGGAATAGCGGGACTTTTTGTCCTCTGTGAAATTTCTTTCTCGGAAATCAATTGGTCGTGGAATGCCTTAGCTTTAGTCTTATAAATCGGGGCATTCTCAAAGGCCTCATTTCTTAGTTCTTCCAATTCCTGTAATGCTGGAACTTCCTTTGCTTTCCAAAGCACCTTCCAATTCCATATTAACTTGTTTAATGGCCCAAGAAAGATCGATGTTGCAACTCAACGGGCAAATGACAGGCTTTCCATACACCAACCGAAATGGTGACATGCCGATGGGAGTCTTATAGGCAGTCCTATAAGCCCATAAAGCATCTTCAAGTCGAGTGCTCCAATCCTTTCTTGAGGGATTCACTTTGTCTTTTCAAGGATTGACTTAATCTCCCGGTTGGACACTTCGGTTGCCCATTTGTCTGTGGATGATAAGGAGTGGAAATTCATTGTGCATTACTCCATATCTCTTCAATAGAGCATCAAAGGTTTTGTTGCGAGAAATGGGTCCCTTGGTCACCGATGATAGCCCTTGGGGTCCCGAACCTGGAGAAAATATGTGACTTAACAAAATCAGCAATGCTTTTAGAATCATCGGATCGAGTGGCTTTTGCTTCCACCCATTTAGACACATAATCAACAGATAAAAGAATGTATGTGAAACCAAATGAAGGAGGGAATGGTCCCATGAAATCAATACCCCACACATCAAAGAGTTCCACAAAAATGATCGGAGTCTGAGGCATTTGATTACGAGGACCAATATTACCTTTCTCGACAATGGTCACAAGACTTACGAAGTTGTAAGCGTCTTTGAAAATTGAGGCCAATAGAAACCACTTGTCAAGCACTTTATTGGTCGTCCTTTTATCGCCAAAGTGTCCTCCACATGCATAGGTGTGGCAAAAGGAGAGGATGGAGTGTTTCTCGAAATCGGGAATGCACCTCCTAATGACTTGATCTCCTGCACAATGCTTCCATAAGTACGGTCATCCCGATATAGTATTTACAGTCACTCCTTAATTTATCTCTTTGGGCCTTGTTCAAACCCTCCGGAAAGTCCTTAGTAAACAGGTAGTTAACAATGTCAGCATACCAAGGGATTATGGTGTTAACAACCATCAAATATTCATCCGGAAAAGTCTCCATGATAGGCATTTCTTCCTCTTCAGTTACCAATTTACTCAAGTGATCGGCCACCAAGTTTTCGCTCCCTTTCTTGTCTTTAATCTCCAAGTCAAATTCCTGGAGCAATAAAATCCATCGGAGCAATCTAGGCTTTGCTTCTTTATTTGTTAGAAGATACTTCAAGGCTGCATGATCTGAAAACACAATCACTTTAGAACCAATTAGATATGATCTAAATTTTTCTAAAGCAAATACAACACTAGAAGTTCCTTTTCGTGGTTGAGTAATTAAGTTGAGCATCATTTAGAGTCCTTGATGCATAGTAAATGGCATAAGGAACTCTATCAACTCGTTGTCCCAAGACAGCTCCTACTTGCAAAGTCACCGGCATCACACATTAGTTCAAAAGGTAACTCCCGGTTGGGTGGCCTTTGATGATAGGTGCAACAGCTTAACAACTTCTTGAGTTTATTGAAAGCTTCCATACATTTCTCATCAAAGTTAAAATTAACATCTTTTTGAAGAAGTCTGCAAAGGGCAATGAGACTTTAGAAAAGTCTTTAATGAATCTACTAGAAAACTCGCATGACCAATAAAAGAACGAATCTCCCGCACACTAGTGGGTGGTGGCAAAGAATGCATGAGTTCTACATTAGCTTTATCTACTTCAATTCCCCTAGCGAAATTACATGACCTAACACAATACCTTCATTCACCATGAAATGACATTTTTCCCAATTCAAGTACCAGGTTAGTGTCAATGCATCTTTTAAGCACCAAAGTTAAATGTTCCAAACAATTTTCAAAATCATTTCCAAAGACACTAAAGTCATCCATAAAAACCTCAATGATGTTTTCAATGTAATCGAAAAATATACTCATCATGCATCTTTGGAAAGTTCCTGGTGCAT
This sequence comes from Ormosia emarginata, assembly GCA_029884605.1. Classification (NCBI taxonomy): domain Eukaryota; kingdom Viridiplantae; phylum Streptophyta; class Magnoliopsida; order Fabales; family Fabaceae; genus Ormosia; species Ormosia emarginata. Next base: position 6,941,434 of record JAQQTP010000038.1, on the reverse strand, counting down.
TGCAGAGTCCAAAAGGCATTCGCCTATATGCAAAGGTACCAAATGGACAAGTGAATGTAGTCTTGTCTTGGTCTTCTAGAGCTATGGCAATCTGATTGTAACATGAAAAACCATCCGAGAAAACAATAATAAGAATGACCATTAATCTTTCTAACATTTGATCAATGAAAGGTAAAGGAAAGTGGTCTTTTCTCGTGGCGGCATTCAACTTCCTGTAATCAATACAAACACGCCACCATGTCGTAACCTAGTGGGAATAAGCTCATTTTCAGCATTTCTTACCACAGTAATTCCAGATTTCTTTGGTACTACCTGGACTGGGCTTACCCACTTGCTGTCAGAAATGGGGTAGATCACCCCCACACTTAGGAGCTTCAGTATCTCCTTTTTCACAACCTCCATCATGGGAGGATTCAATCTCCGTTGAGGGTCTCTCACAGGTTTAGTATCCTCCTCCATTAATATCCTGTGCATACAAACGGAGGGACTAATACCCTTGATATCAGCTATTGACCAACCAATGGCTGTCTTATGTTCCTGCAAAACAGCTACCAGTTTCTCTTCTTGCTCTTGGGTGAGTGACTTTGCAATTATTACTGGAAGGGTGTCCTTCTCCCCCAAGAAGATGTATTTAAGATGATCAGGTAGTGCTTTCAGTTCCAATTCAGGTGCCTGCACAACAGAAGGTTGAGGTATATCAGTAGTAACAGGTAAATCAACAAAAGTTACCTCATGCTCTTCTGGAGTGGAAGAGAGCTCTTGTAAGGCAAAGAACAATTTCATCAATGTCTTCACTCCATGGTTCTTCTTCACTCTTCTTCTTTTCCTCCTGTACATCTAAGCTATGAGTTAGAATTGTATCAAGAGTATCAAAATCGTCGTATCAAAAGTCATAGAAATTAAAGAATCAAAAGGATCAAAAGAATCAATTAAACAAGCAGAGTGCACATCACTTGGGTATCTCATAACTTCAAAAATATTGAATCTAATTAATTCCCCATCAAATTCCATTATTAGAATTCCTGAGTGCACATCAATTTTTGTCCGTGCGCTTCAAAAATGGTCTTCCTAGCAAGATAGGAGCAGATTTGGGAGACTCATCCTCTTCCATGTCCAAAACATAGAAGTCTCCATTTAAACACTAATTCATTCACTGTACTAAAACATCTTCAACCACACCCTTAGGGTATGCATTAGATCTATCAACCAATTGAATAACAACACCAAGTAGGTTCCAAAGGACCCAAGTATAAAGATGCATAAATAGAATATGGCATGACATTTATAGATGCACCTAAATCAAGCATTGCCCTTTCAAACCTTGTGTTACCTATAGTGCATGGAATGGTGAATGTGTCAGGGTCCTTACATTTGGTTGGGAGTTTCTTTTTAATTACAAATGAAACATTTTCTCCCACTTGGACCTTTTCATTTCCTTTTAACTTCCTCTTGTTAGTGCATAATTCTTTCGAAATTTTGCATATCTAGGTACCTGCTTAATGGCATCTAACAAAGGGATATTAACCTCTACCTTCCTAAAAGTCTCAAGTATTTCTTTTTCTCGCTTCTTCTTTCTTGGTTTTAACCAACCTACTAGGAAAAGGAGCTTTAGTGACATATTTAGGAAGGGGTTCGAAATACTTACCTTAGGGGTTTTGGAAGTTTGCCCCTTATCATTTGCTTCTTTGGGTGGTTCATCCTTCTCTTGAATGATTGGTGGAAGAGAGGTAGGCTCATCCATCGTCTTTTCTCGCTTCTCAATGTGACAAAGACTAGCATTTTCCCTCGATTCACTTCATTGTGAGGGTAGTTTCCACGAACCTTGGCTTTGAAACTTGTTGAATTCTCAGGACAACCTGTCCTATCCGATTCTGCAAGTTATTGATTGCGATCCTTGTTTCTTGTTTGAAACTTTGTATAGTTGCATTTGTTTCTTGTTGGAACCGCAAATTATTAGTGGCCATTTGTTTTACTAGCTCCTCTAATGAAGGCTCAGATTGCTTAGGAGCTTGAACTTGCTGCTGTCTCTGAGGGAAAGGTACTTGCTTTTGTTGGAATCCTGGAGGTCCATAAGCTGGAGGTTGATTTTGAGGTTGCTTTGTATAGCTGAAATTTGGATGATCCCTCCAACCCGGATTATATGTGTTTGAGTAGGGGTTGTAATTTTTTGAAAGTCCAGCATATCCCCCTACTGCTCTTACCTCCTCATTTGTGTCTTCTTGGAGAGTGGGACACATATCAGTGGGATGTCCAGATGAACAACAGATCCCACAAGCATGAACTGGTGCTTTACCTGAATCCATTAACCGCTGAACCATAGCAGTCAATTGAGTCATTTGCTGCTGTATACTGGTTGTCTCTACTTCTTTCACTGCTCTTACTCCAGTGTCATTTCTAGAGTAGAATTGTTGAGTATTGGCGTACCATTCTTGAGATCAAGTTTCTAGCTTCTTGAGGAGTTTTATCAATCAATGCTCCTCCGCTAGCAAAGATCAATCATGTTGCGATCCATCACTTGTAAGCCTTCATAGAAATACTGAATTAAAAGCTGCTCACTTATTTGATGATGAGGGCAGCTGAAACAAAGCTTCTTAAATCTCTCCCAGTAGTCATGGAGTGATTCCCCATGCCTTTGTTGAATACCACAGATTTCTTTTCGATTGTTGCAAGCTTTTGAGGCAGGGAAGTATCTGTCTAGGAAAGTTCGGGCCATGTCCTGCCATGATTGGATGGATCCGGGTGGCAAGTAGTAAAGCCACTCCTTAGCTGAGTCTTTCAATGAGAATGGAAAAGCTTTCAACTTGACTTGCTCTACATGAATTCCTGCAGGTTTCATGCTAGAACATACCACATGGATTTCCTTCAAGTGCTTGTTGGGGTCCTCTCCGGGTAATCCATTGAAAGATGGGAAGAGATAGATTAAACCGGATTTCAATTCAAATGCCTCTTCATTTTCAAGAATGTCTATGCAAAGAGGCTGTTGATCTAGATCTGGAGCACCCAATGCCCTTAAAGTGTTTTCTGCCATTGTCACTTCTTCGGATATTTCAGATGGCTCAAATGTCTCTGAACTTGATAGATCAATGTAACGCTGCACTTTAATGTCACAGCGTGTGAGTTGGAAGTTAGCCTGGATGGAAGGGAAATTGAGGATGTGAAGTGAGTTGATCAATATAGTTCCTCAAATTTAGCAATCCTTCGTCTACTCCTTCAAAGGACATCAACACCTACAAAACACTCGAAAAAAGAAAGATTAAAAATAAAATAAAATAAAATAAAATAAAAACAGAATAAAAATAGGAAATAAATTAATAGTGTAATTGAAAAAATTGGTTCCCGAAGAACGGCGCAAAAATTCGATGCGTGCGGATGTAGTGATTAAAATTAAGATAAAAATCGGTTGTCGGGCCCACTTAAAATAAAAACCTTACAACTAGTTGTAGTTAGTAAGTCGATCCACGACGAGAACCAATTCAATTAACACTATTAAACAATTCCCAATTTAGACTCGATTAACAATAAACAAGTAAAAGGGGGTTTTGGAGTTTTGATGAACAATGAACAAATTTCAAAGATAACAATAAACAAACTGAAATCAACAATATAAGAAAATTGGTTAAGAGATTGAATCCACCACTAGATTTATATGATAATGTAAATCCACATATCCTTTTTATTCCAACATGCTCAATTATGTTTTTATGCAATTGTGAGATTAAATCTCTGTTTTCCTTACGTATTGGCCAATTTAGCAACAGCTCAAATCAACTCCTAATCACTGATTAGTCATAAAGCAACCGCTCTTACAACTATCTAACAATTGCATTAAGATTTAGAAAACCAATTACACTAAGGTCTAATCACACACCGGGATTAAATTACTTAGAACATATATTTCTCTAGATCTAATACCACAACCGCGCATAATAAACCCAGATCTACCACTTTTATAACTGGCAAATAGCACAAAGATAATTATACCCACATGAACATCATACATCCCACTAGATCTACTACCGCAACCGCGCATAATAAACCTAGATCTACTACTTTGAAAGTAAGAACAAGTACAAAAACCTTCATACCAACAATAGATTCAGAAATATATGAATAAAAACATAACTGTGTTGAAATAATCAAATATGTAAAGTTTACAACATTAATACTAGCAGTTTCATCACCCCCTTAACCAAGGGAGGTTTTGTTACACATAGCTAGAAAGAAATCACAAGAAAAACTGAGAGAAAATGAAGGAGAGTTACATGTTGTTCATGATAAATGGTGCCTTTTATAGAAGTCTAAGGTAACAAAATGACAAAGAGAAGTGGGTGGATGAGTGGATGAGTGAGTGGAGTGTTTTAGTGGATGGATTAGTGGGTTGGTTTAGTGGATTGGTTTAGTGGATGAGTGAGTGGAATGGTTGAGTGGTTGAATTAGTGAAAAATGCCAAAGGACTTTTGGTGAGTGGGAAATTATGGACATGAATGGGTGAGTGGATGGATTAGTGTATGAGTGGATGAGTGGGTGAGTGGATTAGTGGATGGATGAGTGGATGGTTGAGGACGAAAATTTCGTGTCTGACTTGGAAGCCAAAAACGACCCACTATACTTCAGAACCACGAAAAGTGTTCTGCATGAAAGTTGTATATCCTTGTCTTGGCTATAAAATGGATAGCTGGTTCGTCCAATTTGGCTTCCTTAAGCCCAAGATATGTCTCAAATACCGTAGGTTGCTCAAACCCAACTTCAGCACCTCTGTTCCGACTTGCAAGCTCAAAATGACCTACTAGACTTCTTTTTCTCAAAATGTGTTTTTCATGAAAGTTGTTTATTTGGATCTTGACTATCCACTGTCCAAATTTCAGCCCATCTCCATTATTACATCTTGAGATATGATTTTTTTGAGTGCACACTGTTCGGATTCTACTGACAGAACCCGTATTCTGACTTCCATGTAAACTTAGGTCCCTTAGACATCTGAATCAGACTTAGAGCTCTTCATCAAAGTTGTAGAGCTTCCTCTTAGCTTTCCTACAAGATAAAATTCATGATTGTCAGATATCAGGAACTCAAGTTATGACTAAAATACAGAAACAGTGTAAAATCTCAATAATGCTGAAAATATTCAATTAGGACCAATTTGAGCTCAAACTCACAAAATTATGTCAAACTCAATCAATTAAGAATATGGAGAGTGTAAATGACTAAATATAAGGGTTTCTTAATGAATAAAATATGTGTTTATCAGAGACCAAGGAAGCTCAAGTGGCAGCCCAATGCCCAAAGATACACTACGAGGACTTGGAGGCCTAATGACAAGGTCAAGAGCTAAAAAGGCTAAGGAGGATTAGGACAAAAAAGTCAACTACTTTCTCTCACTCAAGCTCATTCCAGAAGAAGGAGCACTCAAGATTGTCCAAATGATCCAAGTTGATGAAGGCGCCTAATGTGGGGGCATGATTTCTTCTTTGTCAATTTTATTTAATTATGTATTTGAACTTTTTAATTTTCTCAATTTTGATTCTTATTTTCTTTTTTAGGATAATTTTGTAATAAGGGCGTATTGTTTAGGCTTAATTTGCGCATAGCAAAGTTAGTGATAGGTGCTGCCTTCTAATTGGGCCTGGGCCACATTTGCGCTAGGGTTAGGATTAAAAAGAATGTGCTAGCTTGCTGCCTCCTTTAGCTACACCTAGCCGCATACCTAATGCCTATAATAGGCTTGTATTTACTGTATTTGACACTTTTGAATTTGAAGAATATTATTGCGCTCCCTTGTGAGTTTTGAGAGCTTAGTTCTCTTGGGGTTCTTGGAAGAACCATCTTGGTTCTTATCAAAGGTTTTCTTACCTTTGTGGCGAATCCTCGCTTGACTTATCACTCTCCAAGAGTGTGGCGTCTTCTTCCTTCCATTTCTTTTCTTTTTCCATCTTTTCTATTTTTGTTACTATTCATGCTACTGTTCATGAGCACTGTTCACGTACTGTTCATGTACTATTCACCGTCGTTTAATTCTTTAAAACACGAAATCAACTCAAGGACGATCCGTAAAAATAATATGCATCCAACTTGGATCATATCATGTGGTATCTAGAGCCTGGATCCTAGAGTTAATAGAGTTCTTGTATTTTTTGTACTTGTTCTTATTGCTTTCCAAACATCAAGCACCATTGCTTGAATGTCATATTTGTACAGAACCTTGATCATCATTGATCTCTGCCATTCCTAAGAATTGGCAACATTCTTTACTTTCCGTTCTTTACTTTTTGTCATTTAAATTTCAGTCCTTTTATTTTCTGCCTTTAGTTTCTGTTCTTTAATTTCTGTGCAATATTTACAGCTTTGATCTTATCAACTCTATATCCATTGCTGTTACATGTTTTATAGCACCTTAATTTGAAAGGAAACTCCTAAATACACAATTGGGCATAATATTTGGAACTAAAATTGCAAGAACCAATTATTATTTTTTAGTGCAAAAAGAGAACAAGGGCGTGAAAAATAATATAAAAAAAGGAGAAAAAAAAGCCTATTCCAAAAAAAAAGAGACTGCCCTTGCACTTAAGCAAGATTAAGTTTGAATGCCTTGTGAATTTCATTAAGCGGTGCTATTCTACATACCTTGCGCATTTCTTTTCTTCTTATTTCTTTTGAGTTTTACCTTTCCTTTTTTTAATTAGCTTTTCTTGCTTGTCTTTTAAATTCCTTTGAGTTTTGTCTAGAGTTTCATCCTTTCTTCAACTTCTGAGTGCTTACTCTTGTGAGGACCGCTACTTTTGTAAGAGCTTTTGGTAATTGAAACGCGAGAGGGTTCATTTAAGAACTTGCAAAGAGAACTTGAGTGGTAAAAGGCAAGAGCGTTTTCATTAAACAAAAGCCTAATTGTGTGAAACACGAGTGGAATCAATCTAAGAGAGTACACACGTGAGAAGAGTGGTAAGGGCCTTTTCAATCTTGTATTATTCTTATTACTTGTGCAAAGATGAGTGAAGGAAGTACACCCCCATCCCCTAGGATTGCAAACCTTATGCAAGCCTTAGCTAAAGAACTTGAGAAGTTTAGGGTGGAAATAAACACAAGGCTCGATAATGAAAGGAGGAGAGACTCTCAACATGAAGTCTCGCACGAAGATGAAGATACCTATGATTCGAGTAGGGAAATGAGGACTAGGAGGACTAAGAGGAACCATGATAGGAGAAGGAGGTATGAGAGGAGTGAAATGAGTTATAATAGGAGGCATAGGAGTGATGAAAGAGGAGGAGACCTAGGAGGAGTAAAGACCCAAGTACCTTCTTTCCAAGGAAAGAATGACCCCGAAACCTACTTAGAATGGGAAACCAAGGTAGAACAAATCTTTTCCTATCACCATTACAACAAAGAAAGGAAGGTAAAGGTGGCTACCCTAGAAGTTTCTGACTATGCCCTAATTTGGTGGAACCAAGTACAAAAAGAGAGGGAAAGGAATAGGAAATACCCCGTAGACACTTGGGAAGAGATGAAAGGTTTGATGATGAGGAGGTTTGTCCCTTCATGGTACCATAGGGAATTACACAATAAACTCCAAAGACTTACCCAAGGAAGTAGGAGTGTGGATGAGTACTACAAGGAGATGGAGGTGGCCATGATAAGGGCCAATGTCATTGAAGATAGGGAGGCTACCATGTCAAGTTTCCTTCATGGTTTAAACCGTGAGATAGCAAACATTGTGGAGTTGCACAACTATGAAGAGCTTGATGAGTTAGTCCACCAAGCCATAAAGGTGGAACAACAACTCAAAAGAAAGGGTGCATGGAAGAAGGCTTCTTCTAACCTCAAACCTCCTACTTGGAAGGACAAGGAACCAAATAAAGACTCCTCTACACAACCCAAGGGAGATATGACTTCTAAAAACTCTAATGTTTTTCCTTCCACTAATGCTTCTTCCTCTTCTTCTTCTAAAAATAGGAACATCAAGTGCTTCAAATGCTTGGGGAGTGGACACATAGCCTCTTAATGCCCAAACAAAAGGGCAATGGTGATAAGAGAGGGACAGCTCTATAGTGATTCATGTCCAAATTCTCCTCCCTCAAGTGAAGGAGAAGAAGAAAGTGGGACATATGTTCATGATGGTGACTTGCTAATGATAAAGAGACTCTTGGGTAGCCAAGTTGTGGCAAGGGACCAAGACCAAAGGGAAAACATCTTCCACACAAGATGTGTCATCTAAGGTAAAGTATGCTCATTAATCATTGATGGGGGGAAGTTGCACCAATGTGGCAAGCACTCGCTTGGTAAGAAAACTTGACCTTAAAACTACTCCTCACCCCCGACCATACAAGCTTCAATGGCTAAGTGAGAATGGTGAGTTGATAGTGAATCAACAAGTGTTAGTAAGTTTGTCAATTGGTAAGTATAATGATGATGTTTTGTGTGATGTTGTTCCCATGGAGGCTGGCCATATTTTGCTTGGAAGGCCTTGGCAATTTGATAAGCATGCTATTCATGATGGTTTTACTAAAAAGTACTCCTTTGTTCATAATTCCTTAAAGGTAACCCTTGTACCCTTTACTCCCAAACAGGTTTGTGAAGACCAAGTGGTCTTGAAGCTAAGAAGGGAGCAAGAGAAGAAAGACGTAAAAGTAAAATCAGAGGGGGAAGCAAAGAATAGGGACCAAAAATTTGTAAATGAAAAAAAAATTGAATGTTTAATTGCTAGGGAGAGTGAGATTAAGAGGACTTGCTTTGCAAAGCAAGAGATGTACATTTGCATATACAAGGACTTGTACTTAAGTTGTAACTCTAACCCTCTACCTAGTGAAGTTGATTCTCTTTTGCAGGACTTTGAAGATGTCTTTCCAAAGAGTGTGCCTCCCGGACTACTACCCTTGAGGGGGATTGAACATCAGATGGACTTCATCCCGGGAGCCTCTTTGCCCAATAGGCCCGCCTATAGGACAAATCCTGAGGAAACTAAAGAAATTCAGAAACAAGTGGAGGATTTAATGCAAAAAGGATGGGTGAGGGAAAGTTTAAGTCCTTGTGCCGTGCCTGTTATACTTGTCCCCAAAAAGGATGGCACTTGGAGAATGTGTACTGATTGTAGGGCTGTAAATAATATAACTGTAAAATATAGGCATCCCATTCCTCGGCTAGTGCTTGATGAATTGCATGGTGCATGTTACTTTTCTAAAGTGGATTTAAAAAGTGGGTACCATCAAATTAGAATAAGAGAAGGGGATGAGTAGAAGGCAGCCTTTAAGACTAAGCATGGATTGTATGAGTGGTTGGTGATGCCTTTTGGGCTTACAAATGCGCCTAGCACCTTTATGAGGTTGATGAACCATTTGTTGAGAGAGTTTCTAGGCAAGTTTGTAGTGGTGTACTTTGATGACATCCTAATCTATAGCATAACCTTAGAAGAGCACCTAGAACACCTTAGGGCTATGATGAGTGTGCTTAGAAAAGAAAAGTTGTATGCTAATTTAGAGAAGTGTGTCTTTTGCACCAACCATGTAGTGTTCCTAAGCTTTGTTGTGAGTGCTAAGGGAGTGCAAGTAGATGAAGAAAAGATAAAAGCCATTAGGGAGTGGCCTACCCCTAAGTCTGTGAGTGAGGTAATAAGCTTTCATGGGTTAGCTAGTTTTTATAGAAGGTTTGTAAAAGATTTCAGCACCATAGTCGCCCCTTTAAATGAAGTTGTTAAGAAAAATGTGAGTTTTAGGTGGGGGGGAGGATCAAGAGACAAGTTTCAACACACTCAAAGATAGGCTCACTCATGCACCCATACTTTCATTGCCTAATTTTTCTAAATCTTTTGAACTTGAGTGTGATACATCAAATGTTGGGGTTGGGGCTGTTTTATTACAAGAGGGTCACCCCATTGCATACTTTAGTGAGAAATTGCATGGAGCTGTTTTAAATTACTCCACCTATGATAAAGAATTATATGCACTCATAAGGGCTTTGCACACTTGGCAGCACTACCTTTTGCCAAAAGAGTTTGTAATTCACAATGATCATGAGTCACTAAAATATTTAAAAGGGCAAGGTAAGCTTAATAAGAGGCATGCTAAGTGGGTGGAATACCTTGAACAATTTCCCTATGTGATCAAACACAAGCAAGAAAAGGTAAACATAGTGGCTGATGTGCTTTCCAAAAGGTATACTTTATTAGCTACTCTTGAAACAAAAATGCTTAGTTTTGAACACATAAAGGAGTTGTATGTGCATGATGATGATTTCTCTAAGATGTATGTTGCATGTGAAAAAGGGGCGCATAGGGGGTTCTTTAGGCAAGATGGGTATTTATTCAAAGAAAATTGTTTGTGTGTGCCTAAGAGCTCTTTGTGTGAATTATTGCTTAGGGAAGCTCATGAGGGGGATTAATGGGTCACTTTGGGATCCACAAGACTTTAGATGTGTTGCATGAGCATTTTTATTGGCCTGACATGAAGCATGATGTGCATAAACTATGTGATAGGTGCATCATTTGTAAAAGAGCCAAATCAAAGGTAATGCCTCGTGAACTCTATACCCCCTACCTATTCTTGATTCCCCTTGGACTGACTTGTCTATGGACTTTATGCTAGGTTTGCCCCACTCAAAAAAAGGAAGAGACTCTATTTTTGTGGTGGTGGACAGATTCTCCAAGATGGCCCACTTCATTCCTTGCCATAAGGTAGATGACGCCATTCATGTGGCGGACTTGTTCTTCAAAGAAGTGGTGAGGCTTCATGGAATGCCCAAAAGCATAGTCTCAGATAGGGACTCAAAGTTCCTAAGCCATTTTTGGAGGACCCTTTAGAACAAGCTTGGGACTAAGCTACTCTTCTTTACCACTTGCCACCCACAAACTGAGGTGGTGAATAGGACCCTATCGACCTTGCTGCGATTAATCATCAAGAGGAACATCAAAACCTGGGAAGAATGCTTACCTCTTGTTGAATTTGCTTATAATAGGGTTGTGCATGCTACTACTAGCTTTTCTCCTTTTGAGATCGTATATGGTTTTAATCCCCTCACCCCCCTTGATTTACTACCTCTACCTAATGTCTCTTCTTTAATTCATAGGGATGGACAGGAAAAAGCTAAATATGTGAGGAAGTTCCATGAACAAGTCAAGACTCAAATTGAAAGGAAGATGGAGCAATATGCTAGGCAAGCAAACAAGGGAAAGAGGCAAGTTATTTTTGAACCAAGAGATTGGGTGTGGGTGCACATGCGAAAAGAAAGGCTTGCTTTGCAAAGAAAATCTAAGCTCTTACCTAGAGCAAATGAACCCTTCCAAATCATAGAAAGAATCAACGACAATGCCTACGAAGTTGACCTACCAGGTGAGTATGGGGTTAGTGCAACATTTAATGTGGCTGACTTAAGTCATTTTGATGTAGGTGATGAAGGATCAAATTCGAGGATGAATTCTTTCGAAGGGGGAGGGCATGATGGAGACCAAGGAAGCTCAAGTGGCAGCCCAATGGGCCCAATGCCCAAAGATGCATTGCGAGGACTTGGAGGCCCAATGACAAGGTCAAGAGCTAAAAAGGCTAAGGAGGATTTGGACAAAGAAGTCAACCACTTTCTCTCACTCAAGCCCATTCCAGAAGAAGGAGCACTCAAGATTGTCCAAATGATCCAAGTTGATGAAGGGCCCAATGTGGGGGCATGATTTCTTCTTTGTCAATTTTATTTAATTATGTATTTGAACTTTTTAATTTTCTTAGTTTTGATTCTTATTTTCTTTTTTGGGATAATTTTGTAATAAGGGCGTATTGTTTGGGCTTAATTTGCGCATAGCAGAGCTAGGGATAGGTGCTGCCTTCTAATTGGGCCTGGGCCACATTTGCGCTAGGGTTAGGATTAAAAAGAATGTGCTAGCTTGCTGCCTCCTTTAGCTAGACCTAGCCGTATACCTAATGCCTATAATAGGCTTGTGTTTACTGCATTTGACACTTTTGAATTTGAAGAATATTATTGCACTCCCTTGTGAGTTTTGAAAGCATAGTTCTCTTGAGGTTCTTGGAAGAACCATCTTGGTTTTTATCAAAGGTTTCCTTACCTTCCTGGCAAATCCTCGCTTGACTTATCATTCTCCAAGAGTGTGGCGTCTTCTTCCTTCCATTTCTTTTCTTTTTTCATCTTTTCTATTTTTGTTACTATTCATGATATTGTTCACGAGCACTGTTCACGAGCACTGTTCACATACTGTTCATGTACTATTCACCCGTCGTTTAATTCTTTAAAACACGAAATCAACTCAAGGACGATCCGTAAAAATAATATGCATCCAACTTGGATCATATCAGGCTTGGAGGATTAGGGTGAGGATTTTGAGGCTTTGGAAGGTGCCTACATTCAACAACTCCAAACTTCCAAACTCCATTGAAATATTGCTCTTGGATGAGTATGTAAGAAAATCATATTCATATTGCTTTTGTTCAAATGTTCATCTTATGCTAATTAAATTTGATTTCTTCTTCTAATTTTTTTTCCTTTCATTTATGGTTTTGTTATTAGGGTGGTAAGATTAAAAAAAGTGTGAGAAAAACTTTGGTCTACAAGTTCTTGAATGTTCTTATAAAGGGAAGTGTCTAAAAGATGTGTTACTTTACTGTGATTCCAAATCTTGGATCCTATCGTCCTATAAACTATGAATTTCGTCTTATTTTTCAATTTAGGACTATGGCTACTCCTTCTGATTCTGCTATTACGCTACAATATGGGTTGTCATTTGTGCCATTTGGTGATGTATTTGGAAATGAATGAGATTATGACTTCCTTATTGGTCTAACTTTTCTCAACTTATTCTTTTATTTTTTGATTTATTTTTTGTTTTCTTCAAATTTGTTTGTTTACTTTTACATATTCTTCTCTTTGCACATGTCATGGGTTTGTTGGTGGGCACTTCTAGCCAAAAGGAAAATGGCTGAGATGGAAAGACAACTAAAATGGTTGTTATAGAGCTTTCTGACTGCAAGTTAGGCTCTAATTTCCTAATACATGGCCTTCTACATGCTTTTTTAAATTCACTCCTTTTCTGTACAGCTTTCTTTATCCTTCCTTATTCGTTTTTCACATGTGAATAACATGTTTCCTTCCTTTTCACACTCTCAAGCTTGAGTGTGCTTTGTTTACTAAATATTTGGATCAATTAAATGCTTGTCTAGCAGAAGGTAATGCTGACCTTCCTGTTATTGTCATCCAGCTTGCTAAAGTGAAGCTTTTCAAAGGTAATCATTTGTCTTTTATTTTTTTTAATTTGTTGCTATTTTCTTTTCTTCATTCTGACCTCCATATGTGTTACTGCTTTATTTCCTTTTTCCTTTTTTTTTATATTTCTTTATTTAGTTCACTAATGTGTTTGTTCATTTATGGTTTTGTTCATTTATTCATCTTTTTTTACTAACTAAAAATGGTTATCCAAACTATCATGCATGCATCCAAAATAATGTTCAATCCTCCTATTGTTGAGGTCATTGCTTTTATAAAGAGGTGTGTTTTGTGTTTTAAGTTATAGTATATAAAGTTATTGTGCGTAGATTCAGTTGTTTAGGTATTTAGTTTTGTCAAACATTTTACTTAGCAGATGTGTATTTGCTATTTTTGTCAATAGGCCTGTTGAAAATAGCCCAATCAGATCTCAAACATTAGCTGTTATTCCTAGTGTCCATACGACTTCCATGGAAGATGATTTCGTGAAACTTCTTGAAACGGAGTCTATAGATCAGATCACTGAGTGTAAAAAGGTTTGTTGATGATCCTATTTTGTTGTTTGGAGTATCTTACTCAACTTACTAATTACTTTATGAACATATTTTTTAACATCCATATTTTCACTCTTGGTTAATTTTTTTAAAAATCCAGTTTGTTCATACAATTACCTTACATCCTTTTTGTTAAAATTCATTTCATTTGACCCATTAAAGGTTATTGCATAATGCATCAGTTATAGGTTATTGCATATTGAGCCATGGGAATATGTTCTTTGTTCATGGGATGTTAATTATTTATTGAATAAGTGGTCTTTTTTTCCTTTCTTATTTCAATTATTTAAAAACATATATTTGTTGCAACATGCATAAGTCCTATTGATATTCATTTCATTTGATGCATTAAAGGCTATTGCTTATGCTCAATTATAGTTGTTCTTTTGGCATAGATAGTTGATAAATCTGCTCAGTTGTGTGGTTAACTCAGATGATTATGTATCTACTTTCTTTCAATTGTTATTAATGAATATTTCATTTGTCCATTGGCTTCTGTTTGGGGCTTTAGGCTTTACGGGTATTCTGAAACTTGCTATTATTTTTTCCTTTTCTTCTTTTCATTTTGTTTCTTAAAGAAGATAAGATTTTTGACTAACCAATTTGATTATTTGATTTTATGATTAATATCTACTGACTACAACTCTTTATCTACACTTGTTTTTGAAACTTATTTCATTATCATTCAAGTTACACTTAAATCTATTGTTATTTGATTTTTATTGGAAGGATGGATTCTTCATAGTTTTGGCAACTGTGAAGGTAATTGTGGAGGATTCTGATTGGAGGTATAGTGCCTACAGATGTCAAAGGTCTATTTCTCCAGACTCTGGTATACTATTGTGATGTAAGTCTTTGTCATGTGGTCTCTGTGACACCAAGGTACATCTCCCTACACTCATCATGTTATTGGTTTTCCAATTTGCTTTTGCAACAACTAATGGTATTTATATAAAGTTTTTTTTTTTTGCTAATAACAAAGGTATCAGATAAAGTTAAAGGTTTATGATGGAACTGGTATTATTGTCTTCATTCTTTTTTACTGTGATGCACAAACTTTATTAAAGGCACCATGTGCTCAGTTGTTGGATGAGTGTAACAAGGTTTTACTTTAGCTTTCAAGTTTCACTTGGGGTTGTTATGTAATTTTAATCTTTAGTTTTAAAATAAATATAACTTACCGCAGTTTCTCATATTTGACCATGGTTTACTTTTTTGTGCCACTCATGTTTGTTTTTATAGTTGGGAGGTAGTTGTTATTTGTCACAGATTATTTCTAACTTGGTTGGGCAGAAAATGCTTTTTAAGGTTTAGAAAAAATCAGTCTCATCTTCTCATTATGATGGCTCATTCTGTGTAAGGAGGGTATTTAATGATGAACATATCTTAAGTATGTTCATGCTTGAAGGCACTGACAAGACCCTTACAAAGGTCTTTATCTTAGATTATTTTTTATTGCTTTTGTTGTCCATCGTCTAACATGGGATTCTTTATTTTTTGAAGGTTGTTTTCAATCCACCTTTCCCAAACACTTCCAATCGTAGGGATGATGTGCTAGATATTGAAATCATTGCTAGCTAGGTAGAATATAATTCTCAGTTATTTCTAACATTAATTCTTCTTAGATTATTTTTAATATGAGAAAGATGAAAAATGAAAGATAAATATATTGTTATATTTTTTTCAATTGTTGTAATTGATATATCTATTTTTAACTTATTTTTGCAGCCATTTGTTTCTCAAGTGATTATGAGCCCTACTCCATTAGCATCTGACAGTAGCCTTTTTTGGAGTTAGGCAACCCCTACAAAAAGGAAAGTCTATGGCACCATTGAGGCAAACAAAGATGGCAATGTTGGTCCTCCATTGAAGGTTGTCAAGATTGAAAAGGATTGAACCTTATGTTGGGGAATATGTTAATAGCTAGACTTGGGATGTTGCAAGGTTTTTTTTTTTTTGTCTCTTTTTTTTATCCATCATATAATAGTAACTACTAGGGTGTAGATAGTGAGTGGTGATTGGGTGCTTGCACCGATCATACCTTTCTTGTTTGGTCTTTTGGATTTTTTGTGGGTGAATTATACATGGTTAGAGAAATTAGGGAAATAGTCAAAGATTCACTCATTTTGGAGTTTGTACATGATCAATATTGTTACTTTGTAAATATGGTAAATGTAAGTAACAAAAATGTTTGATAATGAAAGACCAGCTTGTTAAATTAGTTTTCCTACAGACATTTCTATTCTATTGTGCAATTATTGTTACAATTCTATGTATCACCCTATAGTTGCTTTTATTAATTTATCATTTATTGAGAGTTGGGTGCATATGTGGGTTCTTTTGTGTCCCACGAGTGTATGACTCTTATTCACTTATTGTCTTGATTTTTTAAATATGATTTTTATTAATATATAGAAATTATACAACTAGAAATTCAACTAAGGAACTGATTTCTCTTCCTTAGGAAAATGTTACCAACTAAACTTTTTATCCATTGTTTAATTTTAATAATTATTTCATGAAGGAGTGGACATGATGTGGTAATAAAAAAAGGTTTCTTTTGTTGTATAAAAAGGGTTTCTATTTGGAGTATCTTTTTCTATACAAAAGAGAAAGACCAAAGAAAAAAGAATAAGAACTAACTTCTAAAGAAAGTTTCTGTCAAAACACCCTCAAGAAGGTTTGCATAAGACTATTGGGGGAAAGGTAACTTAATCTTGAAAGAATCACTATCGTCTGTACCCTTTTCAACTTAGAAATCAACAATGAAATTGATCTGTCAAAGACTATGCTTAATCTCTACCTGCCAATTTTGATTCAAACCAAGATGTAGATGTAAACAAGTTCCCTTTACTCATATTTTTCGAAAACCATGCTTACTTATGTACTTCTTTCTTAATAGCTATTTTCACTTAAGATGTGTAATGTCAATTTGTTATAATTTTTCTTATACAGTTAGTTCTTTGTGGTAAGTTGTTGATTAGAAATTGATTATATATATATATATATATATATATATATAGAGAGAGAGAGAGAGGAGAATCAACTTACACCAGGTGTAAATTTTTTTCTCTTACACTCATTTTCAGTCATTAGATCTACTTTCATCTAATGGTTACTTTTAATGAAATAATCTCAACTATTAGATGAAAGTGAAACTAATGGTTGAAAATATGTGTAAGAGAAAAAGACTTACAGTTGATCCATCCTCATAATATTGATTCATCCTCATATATATATATATATATATATATGTTTAAATTAAAATAGTTACAATTCTTGAAACTTAAATATATTATTGATATACTTTCACATTTTAGTTTAATATAAATAATGTATCTATATTTTTACCTAACACTTCTTCCTTTTTATCACAATTCTTCATTGTAACAAGTGATTTGGAATAAAGATGATTAATAAATGATTACATAAACATGGCTATGAAAATTTTGTTTTTTATTTAGTGTCCTTAACTAACGTTATGTGTTTCTATTCATGTAATTATTTTGTGGATTGTGCCTAACTACTAATATTTTGCTTGGGTTCATGTGAAGGAAAAGTACTAATGTATTATAACTTGATAATGTACTTCCTTTATGGAAGTTGATTACTTTGTATGCTATATTTGTTTATTTCAATCCAGCAAACAATGTCGTTATGCTCCCCATTTAGTAAGTTGCTATATTATAGACTAAGTATATGCACAACAGATTAGACCTTGAATTGCCTTATGATACATCAATTGTCTTTATACGCTTTCAAATTAAATTTAATGACTCATCCTATTGTTGTCGTCTGCTAAAGTGAAGCTTTTCAGAGGTAATCAATTGTCTTTTATTTTTTTAATTTGTTGATGTTTTCTTCTGTTCATTCTTACTCCATATGTGTTACTGTTTTATTTCTTTTTTCTTTTTTTCTGTATTTTCTTTATTTAGTTCACTAATGTTTTTGTTCATTAATGTTTTTGTTCATTTATTCATCTTTTTTTACTAAGGAAAAATGGTTATCCAAACCATCATGCATGCATCCAAAATAATGTCTAATCCTCCTATTGCCAAGGTCATTGCTTTTAGAAAGAGGTGCGTTTTGTGTTTTAAGTTATTGTATATAAAGTTATTGTGTGTAGATTCAGTTATTCAGGTATTTAGTTCTGTCAAACATTTTACTTAGTTGATGTGTGTCTGCTATTTTTGTCAATAGGCTTGCTAAAGATAGCACAATGGGGTCTCAAACATTAGTTGTTATTCTTGGTGTCCATACGATTTCCATGGAAGATGACTTCATGAAAAGAAGTCTATAGATCAAATCACTAAGTGTAAAAAGTTTTGCTGATGATCCTGTTTTGTTGTTTGGAGTATCTTACTCAACTTGCTAATTGTTTTCTGAACATATTTTTTAACATTCATATTTTCGCTCTTGGTTACTTTTTTTAAAAATTCAATTTGTTCATACAATTACCTTACATCTTTTTTGTTAAAATTCATTTTATTTAACCCATTAAAGGTTATTGCATATTGCATCCGTTAAAGGTTATTGCATATTGAGCCATGGGAACATGTTCTTTGTTCATGGGATATTAATTATTTATTGAATAAGTGGTCTTTTTTTTTTCCTTTCTTATGTTCAATTATTTAAAAACATATATTTGTTGCAACATGCATAAGTCCTATTGATATTCATTTCATTTGACGCATTAAAAGCTATTGCTTATGCTCAATTATAGTTGTTCTTTTGGCATAGGTAGTTAATAAATCTGCTCAATTGTGTAGTTAACTCAAATGATTATGTATCTACTATCTTTCTATTGTTATTAATGAATATTTCATTTGTCCATTGGCTTCTGTTTGGGGCCTTAGGCTTTACGGGTATTCTGAAACTTGCTATTATTTTTTCCTTTTCTTCTTTTCATTTTGTTTCTCAAAGAAGATAAGATTTTTGACTAATCAATTTGATTATTTGATTTTATGATTAATATCTACTGACTACAACTCTTTATCTACATATATTTTTGAAACTTATTTCATTATCATTCAAGTTACACTTAAATCTATTGTTATTTGATTTTTATTGGAAAGATGGATTCTTCATAGTTTTGGCAACTGTGAAGGTAATTGTGGAGGATGTTGATTAGTGGTATGGTGCCTGTAGATGCCAAAGGTTTGTTTCTCCATACTCTAGCATGTACTACTGTGATGTATGCCTTTGTCATGTGGTCTCTGTGATACCAAGGTACATCTCCCTACGTTCATCTTGTCATTGGTTTTCCAATTTGCTTTTGCAACGACCAATGGTATTTATATAAAGTTATTTTTTTTGGCTAATAACAAAGGTATCAGAGAAAGGTAAAGGTTTATGATTGAACTGGTACTACTATCTTCGTGCTTTTTGACTGTGATGCACAAACTTTACTAAAGACACCATGTACTCAATTGTTGGCTGAGTGTAACAAGGTTTTATTTTAGCTTTCAAGTTTCACTTGTGGTTGTTATGTTATTAGTTTTAAAATAAATATAACTTATCTCAATTTCTCATATTTGACCATGGTTTACTTTTTTGCGCCACCCATGTTTGTTTTTACAATTGGAAGGTAGTTGTTATTTGCCACATATTATTTCTAGTTTGGTTGGGCAAAAAATGTTTTTTAAGGTTAATACAAAATCAACCTCATCTTCTCATTATGATGACTCATTCTGTGTAAGGAGGATATGTATTGATGAACATATTTTGAGTATGTTCATGCTTGAAGGTGTTGACAACACCCGTAAAAGTCTATATCTCAGATTATTTTTTTATTGCTTTTGTTGCCTATCGTCTAACACGAGATTCTTTATTTTTTGAATGCTGTTCTCAATCTACCTTTCCCAGACACTTTCAATCTTGGGGATGATGTGTTAGATGTTAAAATCATTGCTAGACAGGTAAAATATAATTCCTAGTTGTTTTTAACATTAATCCTTCTTAAATTATTTATTTTCAATGATTATTTTTAGTAAGAAAAAGATAAAAAATGAGAGATAAATATATTGTTATATTTTTTTCAATTGTTATAATTGATATATCTATTTTTAACTTATTTTAAATGGAACAGGTTTAAATATGTGATTCTCCATATTCAACTGGCGTTGAGTGGTCCCCTGTGGCTGTGGGATAAAGGATATATATTAATATGCACCTAAAACAAACTTCTGCAAATTTGTCCTAAAACCCAACATCGTTATGCCTAATGCCTATTATGCATTAGTAGATTTGGCTGCACTCACACAACCAACAATTTGGCAGCATTGATGGTTGTAAAGGAGTTAATACCGAAAGCCTAGTTCGCACACATCATATTTCATGCCTTGAACAAGAAAAGGAGACTAATATGGACTATATTCACCATGTTCCATGATAAATAATTAAGCCAAAGAAGAATTTACTGTGATCAATATTGTAGAAATGAATTATATGAAAATCATATGCCTATTCAAGTTAAAGACATATATTCACTTTCCTAGTTTCAGTCATCCGTAAATTTCTTTTCAAGAAAATAGACTTATCATTTGAGCTCAGTATGTAATGTGGTGAATTATTGCTTTATACCACTTGGAGAGAGTGACATAGGGTTGTTTCTTGTCTTTCATTCATTTCTTAATTTTAAAACACATTGCTGTTAGAGTAAATAACGGTCTTTCTTGCACCAAAAAAAAAAAAAAATGGTCTTTCATTTTCCATTTCTTTAACTGCCAAATATTCCTTATAACTATGTCATAACTATGATTTTTATACATGACATGCAATTGATTGTTCTTTGTTCAAGGGAGATTACTACAAGGCAGCCTATATTAATATCTGGAAGAATTTATATGTATGTTGAGTTGGTCATGATTGATGTGACATAGACCTTTATTTCAATTTCAAGAGATCAGGTTTTGTTGTTTCCTTGTGTTATTGTTGTTCTTTCCTTGTTGCAACTTATTGTTCAGTTATTCAGGCTCTAATTATTTGTTGAGAAGCCTCCTTGCTAAAGCAGCAGCTGTATCTTCTGATGCTTCTTGTATTTCAAAAAAGTTGCTTCTTTAATGTATTACTCTAAATTGACAGCAATGGTTTTACTAATGAGACAACCTTATCTAACCTACTGCAAGGAGTCTGTGTAGGCTGAAATTTTAATATGTGATTGTGCTCATGATCCATGTATTGGATTGGAAAAAATGTTCTAGCAGTGCTCTTTTTGTCTCGAGTCTTCTATTTTGTTGTTTTGCTCTCAAACTTATGTTTCACTCTGCATGGTTTTTCATAGGCACACTTGCTTGATGGTCGGGCTAGTGCTGGTGCAAGTGTTGATTCAGCTAGCCAGAACCTTGCTGCTACTTTTGTTAATGCATTTGTAAATGCTGGCTTTCGTCAGGTACAATGTAGTTCATACTTCAAGATTGTTTATGTTTGTATTTGTTGTGCTTTTGACTGATCTCTTCTGTTTCTTCTTTTTTTTTCCCCTCCTTTCCGTTATTATTGCAGGATAAGTTAATGACTGTCCCATCAGACTCTTCAAGTAGTGGTTCTTCTGGAAATTGGCTTTTCAAAAATAAGGAACATTGGAAAACTAGTGCTGCAACTAGTCTGGTATGTATTTTCTTACTGAATCATCATTTTTCTTATTTATGGACTATAGAAATTTCATTTACAATATATTATTTTATGTATTATAACAGGGTATGATTTTACTGTGGGATGTTGACTCTGGACTTGCACATATTGACAAATATTGCCATAGTAATGATAACCATGTCATTGCTGGTGCATTATTGGGAGTTGGAATTGTCAATTGTAGTATCAAGGATGACTGTGATCCTGTGAGTTCCTTTTATTCTTCCATTTGCTTAGTTTGACATCTTTTTTATTTCTTATATTAGATCTTATTTAATTCCTTTTCAGGCAATGGCACTTCTAGGTGACCATACAGATAAAGAAGACACTTCAATCAGGATTGGTGGTTTGGTGCAATTATAGGGTTGGGAATCGCATATGCAGGTTCCCAGAATGAGCAGGTGAGCTGCTTCTGTTTATAGTTTTCAAAGCCATCAACTTTAACTTACAAGTGACAAACATGAAAAATGAAATACTTAGCGTACGCTTCCCCTTTTCAGGCCAAATCTTTGCTTGGAGTAACCAAATTCATAACCAAAATAATGCCTTATTTCTGTGAGTCGTGGCCTACCATTTTTTATTCAAATGCAATGCTTTCTTCCTAATGTTTGGCGATTGGCCTGCATGTGCCACCAATCCCACACGTAAAGTGAAAGACCACCCAGTAACAGTCCAATAATGTCAACAGCTAAGTTGGGAAGTGGTTATTTGATGCATCCTGAACCTGGCCTGCAATTGTTCAGTACCACAAGCACTGATGCAAATGAGTAATTAGTCATCTTCAAATAATTTCAGTCTTACTAGTGTGTTTTTAGATTTTTTAAGTTATCATTTGCATACTTTGAAATTAGCAATGTCTTATGCTATCATAAGAGCCAGTAATAGTTCTATATGTTGTATTCTTATGAATCTGTTTGCGTCATATAGGTTCCTGAATGCATTGACAAGCTAGCACAGGAAGGCATTAAGCTATGGGTTTGCTTGTAGTTTACTCAGACAAGGAATGAAACAAATTATAATTAGCTCAGACACTCCAGAAACGAAATCAGTGGAGAAAATGGAGGACAAGTCTGCTGCTGCAGCTGTAAACCTTAACTCTTACATTTCTATATACATGCATTAATATTGATATAGGTGGGCTGCTTATATGTCATTAGATGATAAACAAATCTTTATCTAGTGATTTACAAGAGTACAGAAAGCACTTGCAAAACAGAACATATAACAGCTTAAGATCATACACAACACATATTTAAATCAAGTCACATGCATGAGAGAGAGTCCTTTAAAAGAATTTTCATTTCAAGTCTTAGTATATTTTTTGTGATCTATATCGCAATGGAGCACAATAGCATATCACCGTAAAATATAATAGTCTTCTAACGATTGAACTTCAGGCTGTCTCTGTAGTTGCCCTCTGTTTCTTTCTTTAAATTTTTTTCTCAATATTATTTTGTAATACTTAAACCCAGTAGTATATTAGCCATTTTATTTTCTCCTGGAAGTTTATTATAGCTAATGTGGCAAAGAGACATTTACTTCAAAATAATATGCTAATAAGGGCCAATGGCAATCTCCTCCTATGGTAATTTAAACATGCTCAGTCTGTAAAGGCATTTCTATTATAATAATGCAGGTTACTAGACTAGTAAAGATTAAAACTGGTAGTACAACTCTAGCAATTGGTGATGGGGCAAATGATGTTGGAATGCTCGAAGAAGCAGATGTTGGGGTTGGTATCATTGGGGTTGGTATCAGTGGTGTTGAAGGAATGCAGGTAAATCAGATTTATCCTGCTTACATGGATGGTGCTATATTTGAATTAATAGTGAAAAGGTACTCTCATTGGTGCAGGATCAATTTATTTAATATCCTTATTTTTAATATATTTATTTCAATCTGTTTATTTTCTATTTAAACTGTTTCTTCTATGTCCCTTATCTATTTTTTATTTTGGTTTATGCAAACAGAATGGTAATTAAATTGATGTTTTTTTTAATGAATCTATACACTACTAATCCTTTAGTTCAATTTAAATTTATAGGACAATGTTAGAGCTGTATTTTGGGATGGCAATAGAGCTATTTTGTGAACTATATATATTTTATTTTGATTAAATGTTTTTGATTATGATGATGGTGACAATGTATAAAGAAGAACTTGCGATGCAATTCTATTCTGTTCATTGCTATCGATCTCAGTAATATATACAGAGTTTACAGAAATTGTTGCCTTAATTCTAGCTAATCATAGGCTAACTATTCCTAAACATAATCTGTACAGATAGCTTACAATATTATAACAGTTATGACAAGATATTTATAGTAACTATGGAATATACTAAATCAATATTACAATAATAGAAGATCTCGTAGGATCTCAATAATAATAATAATAATCCTAATACCCCCCCTCAAGTTGGTGCAGAAGGATTACAAATGCCCAACTTGGACAATATGCAATCAAATTGGGTCTTTCCTAATGCTTTGGTGAAGATATCTGCCAGTTGAGCATGAGACGACACATGATGTGTACTAATAGTTCCGTGCAAAAGTTCATCACGTACGAAGTGACAGTCCACCTCGATGTGTTTGGTGCGCTCATGAAAAACAGGATTAGCAAATGTGCGAGAGCGTTGCACGATTATCACAATAAAGTTTCATAGGTCTAGGATGAGCACACCCAAGACATGACAAAAGTTCCTTCAGCCATTTTAATTCACAAGTGGTAGTAGCCATAGATCGATATTCTGCTTCGGAAGAGCGAGAGACCGTGTGCTTTGTTTCTTAGTCTTCCAAGACACAGGAGAATTACCCAGAAGAATGAACCAGCCAAGTAAGAGATCTTCGAGTCAAGGGACAACGGCCCAATCCGAATCACACCAAGCATATAATGCGCAAATCACGGTTTAAGACGCAACAAAATTCCTTGTCCAGGATTACTTTTCAAATAGCGTACAACACGTAAGGCAGCATTCCAGTGTTCTTGTCTAGGATATTGCATGAATTGAGCAAGTGTATGCACACTATAAGAAAGTTCAGGCCTCGTAACGGACAAGTAAATCAACCTACCCACCAACCTGCGATAACGTTCTGGTTCTGGAAGAAGAGTACCTTCGGCCAAAGGCAAGTGGTGATGTTGATCCATGGGAAAACCAACAGGCTTGGCTCCTAATAGTCCTACTTCAGATATGATATCCAACGCATATTTACGTTGACACAAGAAAATTCCAGTAGAGTTACGAGCCACCTCAATGCCTAAAAAATATTTCAACATTCCAAGATCTTTCATATGAAAGCAAGTATTCAAGTATAGTTTGAAGGTTTTGATGGCAGCATTATCATTCCCTGAAATCACGAGGTCATCCACATAGACCAACACATGAAGGTGCACATGTTCATGTTGGAGAGTAAAGAGTGAATGATCAGAGGAGGATTGAGCAAACCCATAGCGTTTCAAAGCACCACCCAATTTGGCAAACCAACACCGGGGAGCTTGTTTTAATCCATACAATGACTTGCGAAGTCTACAAACCTTACCCGAAGCTTGTGATCGAAATCCTGGAGGAAGTTTCATATACACCTCTTCTTCAAGATCCCCATGTAGGAAGGCATTATGAACATCCATTTGATGAAGCTCCCATTTTCTAGCAGCTGCAACGGCAAGAAACGTCCGCACAGTCACCATCTTTGCCACTTGGGGCAAAGGTTTCATTGTAATCAAGCCCTTCAACTTGGTTATTTCCCAATATCACGAGCCGGGCTTTAAATCGTTCAATGGAACCGTCAGAGTTATACTTGATTCGATAAACCCATTTGCAGCCAATAGCTTTCTTCCCAGGTGGGAGTGGTTCCAAAGTCCAGGTCTCATTATTCTCTAATGCTTGTATTTCAGCCTGCATGGCGTGTTGCCATTGCTCATCTTTTATGGCTTCAGCAAAAGACTGAGGTTCAGTTCCTGCACTAACCGCTGCCAAGAAATTTCGATGGTGCACAGAGAAGTTATTATAATTTACATAATGGGTTAAAGAATAAGGTGTACCTGAGGGGTGAGAAGCAGCAAGTGAGCTTGGAGAGGGGTTTACTTTACAGATGGTGTTTGTCACAAAATCTCTTAGTCGAGTGGAAGGCATCTTAGCACGGTGTCCACGACCCAAGGGATGCGAACTCACATCAGCACTTGAGCCCCCCCTTTCAGTCATACCAGTCTCAATATCATGAAAGTGATCCTGTGGAGTTGTTAGTTCTTGCAAAGAAACTGCACAACCATTGTCTTCAAGATCACCACCAGTGTCTGCATTTTCTCTATTAGGTTGCGCAATTTCCATTTCATTATCATCGACACTGTTCCAAGCTGCCACATCATCTTGCTTTATGTTAATGTGTTCAGGTGCTGAGTTTTGTGATTCAGCGTAGGGAAATACACTTTCAGAAAACACCACATCTCTAGATGTTAAGAATACACCCAATTCCAAATCATAAACTCTCCAACCTTTCTTACCATAGGGATATCCCAAGAAAACACATCGTCGACTGCGACTTGCAAATTTGTCCCCTTTAGAATCTCGATTATGGACATAGCACAAGCTCCCAAACACGCGCAGATGATTGAGTGACGGTGGTTTGTTGTAGAGCATCTCATAGGGACTTTTCCCATTCAAAACAGTTGAGGGAGTACGATTGATTAAGTATCCTGCAGTTAGAACACATTCTCCCCAAAATTTAATAGGAAGATGAGCTTGAAAGCGTAGTGCACGAGCAACATTGAGAATATGCCTATGCTTTCGTTCTACCCCGTCCATTTTGTTGAGGTGTTCCTACACAAGATGTTTCATGCACAATCCCGTGGTTTTGAAAGTAGTTATCCATGCATACAAATTCTGTACCATTATCGCTACGCACAACCTTCACTTGTTTTCCAAATTGACGCTCTACCATAGCAAAGAATTGGCACATGCGTGTGAAAACTTCTTTCTTTTCTTCCAACAAATAAATCCATATAGCTCGTGAATAATCATCCACAATGGTCAAAAAATACCGAGCACCACAATGAGATATAGTTCGATAGGGTCCCCAAAGATCACAATGAATTAACTGAAAATTGACCATGCTTTTATTGATACTAATGGGAAAACTGTCTCTACATTGTTTAGCTCTAAGGCAAACATCACAAGCTTTATTACACAATGCATTACTTCTACCAGAACCAATGTTCGGAACTAACTCCACAACCTTAGGAGACGCGTGTCCCAATCGCTTATGCCATAAGTCAAAAACATTTCCATCGATTTTTGACAAGCTAGAAGAATGCCTTGAAGGTAGTAAAGCCCTCTCTTTGTTCACCCGCTCCAATCACCGTCCTCGAGATACGGTCTGTATTACACAAAATTTATCAGTGAGCTGAACCCTGCAATTCAATTCATCTATAAGCTGTGAGACTGAAATCAAATTGCATTTTAAGCTGGGCACATAGAGAACATGATTCAGTTTTAGAGTATCACTAAGGACCACGGTTCCTTCCCTAGTAGCAGAAATTTGCTTTCCATCAGGAAGCCCTACTGGGCATTGCAAGACATTTCTTACATCAGTCAAGTATTCTACCTTTCCTGTCATATGACGAGAAGCACCAGTATCTATAATCCATTGTACAAAATTGCGCTTACCAGTCAGTTTCTCAGCAGTTCCTAATTTGACATTATTCAAGAGATTCACCAATGTTTGCCACTGCTCACCGCTAAGTCCACTAACAGCAGACTTATCACCATCCGTTATCATGGTGTTAGATTCTGGTCCTGGTGTGGAAACTTGTGCTACATTGGCTTTAGTTACTGCACCACGTCCTCTGCCACTAGAGGTCTTTCCTTGTTGTCCAACTTTGCCGCGACCACTTCCTCTTCCAGTTTCTCGAGGCCTTTCTCCCCACCACTCTGGGTAACCAATTAATCGGAAACAATTCTCTGAGTCATGCCCTGAACGATCGCAGATACTGCAGATTATATTTTTGTCCTTCACTTCAATTTTGGCACGAGATTTTCCTCCAGTCTGTACAGCAAAGCTCATTATCTCATTGCGTTCCTCCTTTCCCCGGGTGATACTTCTCATACGTTCTTCCTGTACCAAGGTTGAATAGATTTTATTCAAGCTTGGCAAAGGATCCTGAGCAAGCAAATTCGATCTCACAGTCCCATAAGTGGTCTCATCAAGTCCCATGAGAAACTGATGAATTTTCCCTTCTTCACGTTTCTTTTCTAGCTTGGACGCCAGGTTGCAAGTACACACACCACACGTACATGTAGGTATTTGCTCATGGTTCGCCAACTCCTCCCATAGCTTCTTCAACCTACCATAATAAGCAACAATGGTCATACCTTTCTGTTTACATTCAGATAGCTCGGCTTTAAGCTGCTGAATGCGTGGCCCATTCGCCACTGAGAAACGTTCCTTGATGTCTGTCCACAGGTCCTGAGCCACCTCCATATGCGATATAGTTGAGCGGAGAGTCGGTTCAATGGTGTTCATTATCCATGACACCAGTAACGAGTTGTTGGTCCACCAATCTTCAAGATCTGGTGATTTCTCTGTTGGTTGTTTGATTGTTCCATCTATGAACCCAAACTTCTTTCTTGCTCTCAATGCGGTTCTCATAGAACGAGCCCATTCATCATAATTCTCTCCTTTCAATTGAACCTGCGTTAAGAGACTTCCTTTATCACTTGCATGTCATAAGGAGAGATCGTCTTCCTTGCCATCACTTCATGAGCTTTGTTCTTGCTTTCTTCCTCAGCCATGATGGTGGTGATGGCCCGTAACAAAGCTGGTACCATATAAAGAAGAACTTGCGATGCAATTCTATTCTGTTCATTGCTATCGATCTCGAATATATACAGAGTTTACGAAAATTGTTGCCTTAATTCTAGCTAATCATAGGCTAACTATTCCTAAACATAATCTGTACAGATAGCTTACAATATTATAACAGTTATGACAAGATATTTATAGTAACTATGGAATATACTAAATCAATATTACAATAATAGAAGATCTCGTAGGATCTCAATAATAATAATAATAATCCTAATACAATGCTAGTATAAATGACTAAGGCGTCTCGTAATCCTCTTATTACGACCACAATAATTTGATAAATGTGTCCTTTAATTTTCTTATTATGATTACAATAATAATCACTAATTGATCAAGGCGTCCATTGATCTTCTCATCACAGTCGCAATAATTTCTTTTACACATTGATTTATTTTTATCCATGAGACGACATTTCAACTATATATATGTGTATATATATGTATATATATGTCTCAAATTTTTTAAGTTTAGATAATCTTTATTTGGATAGCCATCGGTTTATCCGAATAATGCCAAAAATTTTCAGTCTTTTGAAAAAGCTCCTATTCAAATGAAAACTTGCATATTCGAAAGATACCAACAATATCTTTGTTTCTTTTTGTTAAACCAGAGTAATAAATATGGACGTAAAATAATAGATTAGGAGATATGGGTGAAAAAATAAAGAGAAAAGAATGACTTTTTGCTATTTTCTACCTCAATTAGAGGATTTAAATAAGAAAGGAAATAGTTGAGACAAAAAGGAGTTGGTTGTTGAAAAACTGAGCAATTGATTTTGTAAGTTGAATGGTTGTTTTGTGACGTGAAAGAGAAGATGGAGAGATATTTATAGTGTTGAATTGGGCTATCTTACGTAAGAAGATGGTGTATTGTACACTTGGTCATGTTTCATCATGATTCCCGTCTTCATAAAAATCTCCTCTTAGATTTTTATCAAGTTTAATGCTTGTTTCTAATTGCTTAAGCTTCATCTAGATTTCAAAGTTTTCGTGTTTAACTTATCAAACTTCCTTTTGACATTTTTCTCAGTTGATACCTTAAGTTTTTTTTCATTTAATGCTTGGATGCTTATCATTCTTCTTATTCGTACTTTATTATGCTTTTTTCCAGATTTTTCCTATACTTTCTTTGCCCAAGACTAACACAAGTCTACTGTGATCATTATTTTTTTAAATTCCACATCTTCCAAGTTTTCCAAGTCTGCCATCTGTTCTTTCTAGACTTCTTTCATTAATTCCTCCTTCCTTATTTAGTTCCATTATAAGTAGATTAATAAACTAGAAAGAACTGAATGGTAACTAGATTTTCGTTTTGTTGTCTTACAACGTACTTTGTCTGTTTGTTTTTTTTTTTTGGTAAAGGTTTATTCAATTATCCTATTTTTAGAGATGTTACACTCCCCAAATCAAATCATAAAGTTTATATCATTTTAATTTGTAAATAGATATTAATCTAATTAATTCTTGTAAGTTTGTGAACATCCAACCACTTTATGTCCCTCTTTTATTTTACTTGACTAGAATACAAAGAACAAACTGTAAGGTATATCCAGAGTGTAAAATGACATGTTGATCTCAGTTGTAGCCAAATTTGACTTTGACTGATTGGTTCATGATCTTTTCAAGAAATTGATATCTTGATACAATATCAAAATATTTAAACCTTTTAAAATATTTTTTTTTTTACTAATCTTTCATAATACAATTAGACGAATAAGTAGAAATTTCTCTTAACGGTACTTTTATCGTACACTTGAATTCCATAATTGAACCAGATTCACGTTCACATTGAATCATGAGTCTCTTTCACTTAAACCAACATACAAGTCGGTAACTTTTCACATTTCAACAACCCTTACAGCTAACACACGAGCAAGACAAGCCGGCAAATGGGCTTTTATAACTTCATGACTATCGCATGGTTAGCACAAAAGAGGGACGTAACTCACTCAGCATGCGTGGTGATTGCACAAAAAGAGAAAGAGCTTCCTTCACGCCCTCATAGTACACCATCCTCACCTCACAATTCAGATTATCCTTGACACCCACCCAACAAAAAAATCACGAACTCTGAGCCGATTCTTCTAAAAAACTATATAATCAACGTGTAATCTTCAAAGACAAAAAAAAAAAAAAGAAGAAGTGTAATCTTGAAATCCGATGATCATAGTCAACGTGCTAGTGACAATGTAAACGTGTAATATTCAAATTCGATTATCATAGTTTAATAACATTTAGTTTCATTAAAGACTTAGCTAGAGAGAGTCCAATACGAAGCAGCATCTACTACACCTTCCTGGTTAATAAAGTCAATTACATAATTCTCTGTCTCTATTTCTTTTCCCTTTTTTTCTCAGCACGTTGGGGTTGGAAACAGAATACAATTTGAACTGTCTACAATCTACACCTGAAAATTGATTTCTTTCTTGAGTTCTGTACACAAAATTCAATAAGATACATCTGTAAGGTTCTACTAAAAAAACAAAATATTAACAACAAAAAATATTAAGGACAAACGTTTGCTGATTACTTATTCGCAACCACCAGATATTTTTACACTTAAAACGATGCAAATAGCCTGCTTTAATTTCTCAAGATGGCTGTGAAAACATCTCGATAACAACCCATTACAAGTTCCAGATGCTTATTCAGCAAAATCTCAGGTGATTCTGCAGTTCTATCTCAAATAGTTTGACCATCATCATCTCCAAGTAGAGAGAGAGAAAAAGGGGTAATGGCCACATTAAATGCTCTTGAGCCTACTCTATCAACATGTATCATCTCAAAATCACCTTCCTGCATTATAGTACGGATGATGAGATTCAAACACCTCGCTATATGT
Organism: Ormosia emarginata; assembly: GCA_029884605.1. Taxonomy (NCBI): domain Eukaryota; kingdom Viridiplantae; phylum Streptophyta; class Magnoliopsida; order Fabales; family Fabaceae; genus Ormosia; species Ormosia emarginata. The sequence continues at coordinate 6,910,362 of JAQQTP010000038.1, read as the reverse complement.
TCGATTGGAAGGCAAGACATCAAGAAAAACTTGAAAGTTGAAATCAATCATGAATCAAACAGACAGATATAACCAATGTATACAAATCATTGAGAAGCATCTAAAATGAGGTCAATCATAATTTTTCTCCCTTTTAAGCAATTTTCATTCTCATACTCTGATAAAGAAACTGAGTGCTGCGTAGTTAAATCATGCTACAAAATCATTCTGTAGTAATACTAAAAGTAGACATGAAATAATGAAAAAAGGGTACAACCAATCATCTAAATTATATAAGCATGTAGAACATGGCCTTCAAATTCAAGTAGGCTTTGACTTTTGTTTTCCTTTACCCAGAGCATGACCTTTTGATTATGCAAAAAATTATAGTTGTTTGGTTTTAAATCACAGCACTATTGCACCCAGACTTAAACATCAAATATGTTTATCTCCAAGGGAGATCTACTACCTGTTTTTCTAGATAAGAGCTCGCAAAGAATCAAGTTATGTTGTGTTGACAATTTAAGAAGACTAATTTTTTTATTAAAGCAAATAAATCAATACAATTAACATAACATAAAAATAAAAGGAAAGGAGGTAATCTGATGAATTTATCCGTCTTGCTGGTTATATTACTGTTTGACTGCATAATATCCATACCATCCGAATCTTTAATGCATCAATTTGATAGGACAGGTAATATTACCAAATACCACTAACAATATTATACGGGCTTCAGTTAAGAAACTCAAAGCAACTCTTAATACCCAATACTCTCAACTGACCAAAGCAACAATATCCAACTTCATAAAAGAAGAAGAAGAACAACAACAACAACAAAAGCCTTTTCCCAGCAGGCTAACTTCGTAAAAGAACAAGGAGAAAAAAAAAAAATGCTCTTACCATTTTACCATTTTGTGTGCTTAATGGGCATGCGGAAGAGTATTCAAAACTGGTCCTAGGAAGTATAGCTGGCTGTTCACCAACAACTCCAATCCCCCTGTCATGAGGAAAGTAAAGTACAGAAGTTAACATTGAACTTGAATCCACATGGGTTTAAAAGGAAATGAAAAACACCTTGGAAGCATAAAGAACATACATAGCAAAGAGAAGAATAATTAATTTACCAGACATTTTCAGTTTTTCCATTAGCATCAGTTATAATCCAATGCCTTCTAAGAAGTTGAACAGGGCGGTCTGAGTTATTGGTAATTCTGATTCTATAAGCAAAGAAGTATAGCTCCTTTAAAGGCTGACTTCTGCCCTCTATATATACACTCCTAACTTGAACCCTGATTCCCTGAACAAGTTGAAAATAAATGTTAACAGTTAATTTTATTTTTTTTACAAGTATGTGATATTGTGATGTCTCAAATGAAATACGGATTCATCATTTTATTTATTTCTAGAATTTTAAGGAAAATAAATATATTTTCAAGTACAACTCATTACAAAGCAAAATTAGAAGACTGTACAGTTTTCAACCTAAAAGAAAAAGACCTGTAACATTTAAAAAAAAAAAAAGTATTCTGAACTTAGGGAGTAAATCATCCCAAACAAAGTCTCAACCCACATGAAATCCATGAGAGTACAATTGATTTTCAGAGAGCTACGCACCATCTCAATTTCTGATGGAATGGCATTGAACTAATTATTCTACTGATGGAACTAACTTAAAAGCAATGTATATCCCGAGAGAGAGATTACACCAAAAAAGAACTATCTAGAAAACTTGTAAGTATATAACTGAATCATCTGTCACAAAACAATTGCTGCTAATAAAAATAAGTAGTATTCTTACCAAGGTTGTAGCATCACTGGAACATTTTAAGAGAGAATGAGGGGCAATTTCTTTTAGCTCTTCACGATATCTAGCTGCATCCTGGGTAAAAAACATTGTAAAACAGGTTGTCAAAATGTAGATTTAACAGAGAATAATATATTATAACACAAACATAGAGATATAGGCCACATTTTGACAATTCGAGATGAAAGAAGATATATATGCTGTTCTGAAAGAAAAAGAACAATGAATGTGCTGTTCTGAAAGGAAAAGAAAAATGAATCTGCTAATTCGAAAGGAAAATAACAGATATGTGCTGCAACATTTAATGGTTGAGTTAAAGCCTGAACGAAACAATGTATGTTGGAACATCGGATCGCAGAAACACGACTATAGTCCAACAAATGTAAAAAGCAGTATAAATTTGTCATCTGTCCTTACTTACTCGTTGAGAAAAATAAGGAAGACAAATAAAATTCCGGGCCTTCTGTCAACACAAAATCACAGCCAACCATCATGCACTAGTTCATGCCTACATTGCACACCCCACTTAAGACATAGCAATATCAGCCATGGAACATAGCATTTTAAACATTATCTAAGAAAAAAAATAAAATGCTCATAACATATATACAATTACCACAATAGTAATAGTAATAATAATAATAAAGAAAAGAAAAGATTAAATCAAGATGAGTACCAAAATAGATACCTCAAATCTCTCGTCAGCAATTGCTTCCTTCAACAATCTCCGCAGACGCAGAACCGGCATCTCCTCTTCAAAACATTTCAGCGAGTCACGAATCCTCGCAGCCTCTTCGTAATCCTACCCCCAAAATTTCCGAATTCCACAAAATAAGAAGCCTCTTTCCAAAACCGAATCATGAACGAGTGACATTGAAAATAAAACCCCAAAAGTAAAAAAAAAAAAAAAAAAAACTAACCTCAGATTTTACAGCTACCTCCATTTGGTGCTTCAAGATGGCGTAGTTGTGGCTCCGACAGAAAAACGAGCTCGAGCTGGAACCTACACTCGCACTCATACTCCGATTCTCTCCCCTACGGTTCCCATTATTCCTCTCCGCACCGCACGCTACGATCCCACTCCAGTTCCTTCTCCTCAGGTTCCTACAATTCACCCATTGCCTTCTCACCCCGGCCTCCGAACCCGTGAAAACTGGTAACCGCAGATCAACGCATGCCTTAATACTTAACGATTGCATTTTCCTTCAATTTTTCTGCAGAAAATAATTCCTATCGTAGTGACAGCTTCAATGCAAATCGGAATGACAGAATCGAATAATTAGCTTTGAGATTTTTATTGCCCCTTTTACCGTACATAAGAGTGGCTTTTGAGCTCTGTGTGTGCGCTAGCACGTTTTCTGCGGGCTTTCCTTTCTTTTTTTGGATTCGGGGGCTGGCTGCGACCCATTTTTGCGGGATTAAGCTAAATCATGAATTTGTGTATACATGCCAAAAAAACTGTTATAAAAAAGTGAGATGCCAAATTAGCCATTGTCTATTTTAAGGATTTTCTGATTTCAATGATGAAAACTAGTGCTGGTGTTGAGGGTATTATGGAGAATGGAACACAGATTGCAGAATATTCCACCCTGCTAATTATGTCAGATTGTGTCTGAATGAACCAACACCGGTACCGATATAACGGGTATCGGGTTAGCACGAGATTTTTGTCGATGAGAAAATATCTATCTATAATCTAGTGTAGTTTGGTGACCTCAAACGTGGCACAATATATCCGCTTGGGATCCGGAGCTTGGCTTTGTTACATGAGATATTTTTATATGTACGTCATGTTTTATGTTTTATACACATGCGATAAAAAATTAAAAAATAATAATAATTTTTTTATAATAAATAAATTTAACAGAACTTTTTTTTTTAATTTTTTATTTTTTGTATGTAAATATGACACAAGAATATCCCTTGTTACATGACGTCTTAGCCGTTGGATTATGCTATAGTGTCATTTTTCTTCGGGATGTTTTGGATTTAGTAGAGTCATTGAAGTAACTTGTTCGTTGTAATGTGTTACGGCTAACACATTCTGGACGTTGAATTTTTTTTTTCCAATTTATAGTTTATTTTTTTAAAGACCAAATGGGTTGTTCAATTTATAGTTTATTGGTCACTTAGCTTGCTTACAAATTCGAATTGATTCTAGAATGCACTTGTTATGAACCGTAATTTGGGATCATAACTCATGGGTCAATTCAGCGTGTTTGCTTATTGGAATCTGACATCAAAGCCTTCACCAGGAATACGTTTATATGGATTTTGAAAATATACATCGGATCCCAGAAATAAACATCGGATCCCGGTGCTGGATAATAACTGTTTTATTGTGATATTTGCGCAATAAATAAATCTTTACGATATCTATAATTATCAATCATGATCTTATGAAATAATAATACTATAACTACTATACCAGTATTATAATAATATAAGGATTCTCTATAACTAAATAAGAAACATATCTCTTTATTATGAGAACGTATCTATCTAACTTCTATAAATATCAGACTAAGTCACCCTAATTGAATATCTTGTATCTCACTGCATAAACTTTACTTGTGCACTACCTAACTTGAGCGTTGGAATCCCTTTGTAGGTACCTAACCCCCTGGTTCAACACACTCTGCTGTAGCCGCGCAAGGAGAAAACCACCATTAAGTGCCTATTTCAAGTACCCCTCTGAATCTACTTCAAAACATCGTCCAGGGAATCAAAAGGAGACTAGAAGAAGTTTAAAAAAAATTAGGCCGAGTAACTTGATCATGTTCTCTAGGCCTACCAGACTACGCCTCATTCCACTACGGGCGAAACTCCTTTCAAACTCACTTATGGTTGTGAAGCCATGATTCCGGTTGAGGTAGGGGAACTGAGTTGGCGTCACCAACAGTTTTCACTTGACAACAACCTCGAACTGATCATGGAAAACTTGGATTTGCTTGAGGAAAGAAGACGTGTCACCCATATACGCGATGTTGCCCTTAAACAAAGGACGGTGGCCAAATATAATTTGAAAGTAGCTCCAAGGAAGTTCCAAGTAGGAGACCTGATGCTCAGGAGAGCAGACATCAGAGAAAAAAATGTCTCCCAAGGGAAATTAGCCCCTAATTGAAAAAGCTCCTACCGTATCGTCATCAGTACCGGCAAAGGAGCTTACACATTAGAAACGTTAACTGGCAAGCCGATCAAGAACTATTGGAATGTGGATAAACTTAGAAAATACTATAGTTAAACGCCCATAAATGCCTAATCTTTTAGTAAACTAATATTTGATCTGTCCCAATTTTTTATTTTTATATGCTATGTACGGACTTCCGTCCCCAAGATTATCAATTAAACGGAGTTACTCATACATCATTTTCTATATGAGGCATATTAAGAAGCTCAGGTTAAGAGGTATAACACATCAAACCCCCGAAGGCACTTTGGTAGTAAGTTATAGAGTCAACACCCTCCCTTAATATTTGGCATCGACCATTTTAAGGTCAAGAAATCAAGGGGCAATGCGGATTTAACATTCATGGTCTTCCTTTATACCTAAGCCAAACAAGTTTTAGCGCCAAAGTACTTTGGACGATAAACCTCAGGCCAAGTTTTTGAATCATACCTAAGCCAGGTGGGATCCCCAAAACCAATATGGTTAACAAAGGACCTCGGGTAAGGTTTAATTATAAAATATACCTAAGGCAAGTAGGATCTTAAAATGCTAAGTCATCTTGGATAATAAATCCCAAGCTAAGGTGCTATTTTTGCCTAAGTTCAAAATTCTGAATGCTCGGTATTATGAGCATTGGACCATGGACCAGGGTATTATTTTTGCCTAAGTCAAGTGGAATGTCATGCATTCAATGCTATGGGTTTAGGACCCCAGCCATGGTTTCTCTATCATTAAAAATAGTCCAAAGTCTACGAAGCGTTTATGAAAAACACCATAATGGGCATTGGACCCAAAATGGAAAACAAACAGGCAAGCAACACAAAGCAAATAGCAAAAGAAGACAAATAAAACACCCTCGCCATCGAGGTAATTGTTCTTATAAAAATCTAAAAGCCCTACGCAAGGGGCAAAAGAAAAAGCAAGAGAAAAGGATCACGCCTCGTCTTCATCTCCTTTCGGGATCTGAACGGATGTCGAAGCAGCACTAGAGTTAATGCGGGCAAGTTCCTCCACCAGAACGAGGTTCTCATCATGAAAAACCATTTCAGAGTTAAGGTTTTCCAAAATCAGAGTGACGTCAGGGTTGAAATGCTGGATTTGAGTCACAACATTTTGGAACTATTCTTCCCCAATATTTGCAGAGATGAGATCCAGCTCCTCGACATCTTTTTTCCGACTTTTCTATGCAGGCCTCAAGAGTGATGATGGTTTTGTTGGCTTCAAAATTTTCTCTCTTTCTGGCAGAATCGAAATTAGCCAACCTTTTCTCCAAATAAAAGATCCTTGCTTGAACATCCTCATTCGATTTAAAGGATGCAGCAAGCTGCTAGGTGGCCTTCTCTTTTACTACTTTAAACTTCTCCACCATCTTCCTATCAGTCGTCAAAATCATCCTTTCAAGTATACGAGCTTCAACAATAGTCCAGACAACGAAAGTTTGAAGCTTAGCCAGAGTTTGAGTTACATTCAGCTTTCTAATATGCTTCATCATTTTGGTACTCATAAGTCGCTCATCAATAAACGGTTTGACATCATAGTACCCCGTAATTATATGCATTGGGTCCTCCCTTTCTTCCCTGTCGCCCTCCAAAGCCACTCTCTTGCCCCAATCAGCGGAGCTCTTAATAGCTCTCATTTTTCTCCCCTGAATAGTTTGGGTAGGAGAGTCCGGTTGATCAAGAGGTTTCTCAATAACTATACCACGGTCAGCGGGCGTCGGGGCAACAAGTGCAGAGCGTTGGAGGATCCTGCTCCTCCCCTCCTAGCTCTTGAAGCCTTCAAGGCAACAAGTGAAGATCCTGACGTCATGCTTACTGAAATAAGATAGGAAAAGAAAACAGAAGTCAGAAAAACCATATGACAAGCATAGGAAAAGCACAGCACAAAAACCTAAGGCAGACTACAGATAACAATATCCTAGTTCCTACCTAACAAAGCAAGGAGAAGATCATCACCATGGGTGGTGAGGACTTCTATGATTTTGATAAGCTTGTAGTTAGTGGCATACCAGGTTATAAACTTAACACAATCAAGCTCGTCTGGGTTGAGATCTTCCTCTTCTTTTTCAAGCAGCACAGTGGGGATGCCCTAGGCATCTTGTGTCTAGTACAATGGGAACATCAGCTCCCCATCAGCTTTAAGAAAAAAGGGATGGTATCCCTTCGCCCCCATAAGCTTGAAAAACTTTGTTTTAAAACCTTTAAAACTTTCTTGAAACATGGTGAGGCGACCAGGCCTAGATCTGATGGTAAGCCAATTCTTTTGGGACGCTGCACCCTGGGGACTCACTCAGGTGTAAAAATAGAAAAAGGTATTTTCTGAATACCGTAGCCTCATTATTCGGTAGAACCTCTTAAAAACAATATGTAGCCCCAATCATTAGGGTAGATCTGAGTTGGAGTTGTGCGCAAGGACTGGAGAATCGCAATCTAAAAATCGAAAAAAGGAAGTTGGAGTCCCAGTTTGATAAAGAGGAGCTCATACAAAATCATGAAATGTGAGCCTGCTTCCCAGCACGAGCACACCCTCTCATTCCACTCTGGTGATAGAACTTGGTACTCTTGGTCTTGAGCTTTTTTCTCTGTCAGCTCCAAATATTACAACGATTGCCTAAGAGCGCCCTTAGAAGAAAAGTCAGAAAGGCAATCCCAAACATCATCCCCAACCCATGGGTATATTAATCTCAGACTGCGCCGTAGTCGGATGGCATCATCCTCATGTAGAGCGAGGACTTCCGGAACCAGTGTCTGCTCTTCTCCTTGCTCTGGCTATAAAAATCCTGGGAACACCCATGGAAGTCTGTAAGCAAATGTCAGAATCGATTAATACAAATATTCAGACATAGGAAGGGGTAAACAAAGAAAACAAGTTCACTCCCACTTACCGACCTCCACGCCTTCTGAAGTCTAAATTTCAAAAGAACCCTCCTGCCGCGTCTGGCATGACAGAGGAGATGTTCCAAAGGGTCAACGTCATTGAAGAGGTTTAAAATCCTAACTCCACTTTGTTGAAAATAGAGAAGAAAGATGCATTCCAATAAGGAGCACACGACTACTTTATGGCTCAAAAATGGCAGAAGCAAATGGAAGAAAGACATTAATGGGGGCTGAAGAAGACATACCTTGTAAAAAGAGTTAAATTGGTTGAAGAAGGAAGTGAAAATGGTTGAAGAACGCCTCTCAACCACGCCTCTCCTCTGCACGAAGTCTTTAGAAAAGTACTCAGAAACAATAAAGTGAGGACGTTGCACCCCTAACCCTTATTTATGAAGACCAAAAGATTAGGGGACATTCTCGTCTTCACAATCCAATTTTCAAAAAGTGCTCATCATGGCGCGAAACACTAGGCACTTCTATCTAATTAAAACATGCCACGTGGCACTCACAGTTGCTGAAGCAGTTGAAAGGACAGTTGCATAGTAATTCAAGTGCCACGCAGCCTTTGGTGAATGAGTCCATATTCTTTCCACGAATTCCGACCACACCTGGAGTAGCACCTATAATATGGAATGCAAAGGTCAACTAGACCACGAATATTGTAGAAAAATCAAGAAAGCGATCAACGATCGAGTTAAAATTTATAACCCATCTCGGTACATGAACAACAGACACAGGAAATCAAGCTTGCCACTTAGTTGTCCCAACCAAGTACAAGTCGGGGGCATCTTGCCATTGCTACAAGGTGAGCGTTGGACTCATCTTTGCGAAAAATGAACAACATGGATAGCAAAAAAAGGAAAAGGGAAAAAAGAAGATACAAGTAAAATTCAAAGTAAAAGAATTTTTATTGTTTGTTCTCATTCCACACATCATCATATATCAAAAGGACGAAAAATATTGAAATAAAGAATGTATAAGGAAAGAACAGCTACTGGAGAACCTGGGGGAGGACAAACATCACCGTCACCGGCATCTTGGATCATGTCATATCCACAGTTCCTCCAGAACCAACACTGGTTTCTTCCTTATTGGAACGACTTTGAAGAACTTTGGCAAACCGGAACAGAACACTAATGTCGTGCTCCGGGATCACTACATATTCTTCTTCCTTACCTCCTTCACAATGATAATAAAGGTCGGTATCACCCCAAGTTGCTTCAAATCACGAGGAACTGCCTCAACAGTCCCTCCTGCATACCCAATTGCATTTAGGGGGCCGGCCTAGTGCCTCCAAATCATGGAGCTGCTTCAATAGTTCATCCTGCTTATCCGATCACCCTTAGAGGACCTACCAAAGCTTAGGGCGAAGCACCTCCTAAGTTCTCAGGAAGAAGGAAGGGTAAAAACTATGTTTCCCCGAGTGTCTCCGTTCAATACGACAGGTACCATAGATCTCTCTAGCGACAGAGTGTAGATCAAACACTCTCACGTACGCTGGGAGAGAAAGGTTCCTGTCGTCTATTACGCTAAGAAAGAAATGTCCCCATTAGTAGGATTGTTTGTAAAAAAAGATAAATACCTTCAAGGATTATGGAAAGAACAGAAAGATAGTTTTTGCAGAGGGTAAAACCCTCCTTGTATAAACAGAAAATGAAAATAAAATCATTCTCTAGAGAAGGAGCATCCTCAACCAGAATCACGCAGCAAAAGGTATGCAAAAAAGAGAATGTTGTTGTGAATTTTTCGCAAGCGCACGAATAGTACAAGTAGTAAATAAATATCATTCTCACGAGGATCGATTGATTACTAACTCTTACGGTTATTTTGATTATTTAAGCAAATGAAATCAATAGATAATGTTCAAATAAAATTAATATGAATAACAAAGCAATAAAGTAAACAATTGAAATTAAAAAAGATGAGATTTAATAAAGATTTAAAGGCATATGACTCAGAATCCACTACACTACCCCCTATAATAAATTGTAATTCTATCTTTGTTAATGTTCAATTATGTTCTTGAAGGCGAATTGTTCTAAATTATTTAAAGCTCAATTTCTTGGCACTAAAAACATACTAAAACTTCACTAATCATATTCTCGTGACAATTAATCCAAGTTTCAACCCATTAAGATTCATGACAATCGTTTAACCCTCGAATGATTTAAGCTTATGTCTAGGTCTCAATTCCTAAGTTCAATTTTTGGATTATCTAGCAATTCGATTTCATTTTTTGATCCTTCACCTAAAGCCTAAAATCATATAAATATGGCGCGCAACATATCACAAGCATTAAGCATACCAAGAATGAATCAAGAAAAATAATTTCATTAACAAAGAATCAAATAAACAATTCATAATAGGGAAATATAGAGTTTCATCCTAATCCTAGAAAAAGGGTTTAGCCGTTCATAGCCATCGTAACACAAACAAGAACAAGGATTAAAGAAACAACCATAATTGATAAACAAAAAAAAAAAGATAGGAAGATGGAGATGGAGAAAAAAACTTCAATGGTTGATCTTCAAAGAGTCTTGCTCTTGCCTTCAAAGTCTTCGCCTTTGAATCCTTGCGTTTCTCCTCTCAAAACTTGCCGTCACACAAGTCTCTAGCCAAAAGTCTCCTTAGATTTAGTGTTTTTGCCCAATTTATAATGATTTAGGGGGCAAAATTTCCCTTTTTTTCACGTTAGAGGGACTCACACAGCCGTGTCTCCCTTCGAAACGATCGTGTCTTTTGAAAATAATATTTCAAGATTTTAAGTAAGACACGGCCGTGTGACATTGAGACACGACCATGTCTCAAAGTTAGAAGCTTAATGAGGTTAAGACAGGGTCGTGTCTGGTGTCAGAATTGTATAACTTCGACATTGGGGGGAGACACGGTCGTGTGACCAAGAGACACAGCTGTGTCTCCTAGTCAGAAGCTTTCCTTAAGTTAGACAGGGTTGTGTCTAACTCCTAAATCGCTTCTGAGTTGACACAAGGCCTTGTCTAAGCCAAAATTGCTCTCTTTTGCTCTAAAAATGAGATATATTTGCTTGTTTTCACTTCAAATGTGTTAAATCTCTCTTGTTTTGCACAAACGAAGATAGTTAATAAGAATCCATCCTAAATTCATCAATAATCACAATCAAATCATCATAATTCATCCATTTAATAGCTATAAATTACAGGCTTATCAAATGCTAGCTTCGTTGCAAACATTCCCTATTTATAGAGAGAGTGGAGCATTCTGATTGGTCCTAGAAAAGATGAGCTGATCGCATGATGAAAGCCACATTTTAATGCTCTTCACTTCTAATTGATCACGAGAGTAAAGGGCAGTTGGGAAATAGTACGAAACTGATATCCTCTTAAAGGATTTTTAATTCCCAATAACAGTTTCTTAAGACAGGCCAGACTGTTACAAATTGCAAGAAAGGATAAAAACCCTGTGAAACCATGCACGGGGATAACAAAGGACATACCTTAGATGATGGGATGGTAAAGAAACCAATAATCCATCACAGATACTGATTTAACATGCCAACCATAGAGGTACTCCGCGATAACGAACCTCGACGTCTTTTAGATTTTTGTATCTACTGCGCGCCGGGTGTTCTCTTCGAAATTGGTATCTTGACACTTAATTGTTCTACTTAAGCACCAACCTGGGGGCAACTATTCTGGACCGTAATCCAGGATCATAACCCATGGGTCAACCCAATGCACTTACTTGCCGGAATCCGACATCAACGCCCTCAGCAGGAATATGCTTATTATGGACCTTAGAAATATACATCAGACCCTGGTGCTGAATAGTAATTGCTTTATCATGAGATCTACGCAATAGATAGGTCTTTATGATATCTATAATTACCAATCATGATCTTATGGAATAATAGCACCATAACTACCATACTGGTATTTCGATAATATAGGGATGCTCTGCAACTGAAAAAGGAACATATCTCTTCATGCCATTATAAATGGAACATATCTCTTCATTATGAGAACGTATCTATCCAACCTCTATAAATATCAGGCTAAGTCACCCTAATTGAATATCTTGTATCTCACTGTTTAAACCCTACTTGTGCATTGCTTGACTTGAGCATTGAAGTCTCTTTGTAGGTACCCATCGCCTTGGTTCAACACGTTCTGCTACAGCCGCGCAATGAGGAAACCACTGTTTAGTGCCTATCTCAGGTACCCATTTGAATCTACTTCAGAGGTGCATGGGTGCATTCTACATTTTATCTAGTATTAGAAGTTGCTGCTGTTTTGAATAGGTAATTGGTAACTAAAAAGTGACTTCTAAACTAATAGAAATTTGTATAGTAGCTATGGTCCCTTAAACGACAACGTCATGGAAAAGAAGGAAAAGGTGTTGTGTCAACGACGACGATGGCAACGGCAAAGCAGAGGCAACATGTGATGAAGAGCAGTTAGCCGTCAAGGATGCGCTAGTGGGTGCAAATCAAAGGTGATAGTGTTGCAGTTTTGAGTTGCAGATTGAAAGTCTCGCACTCTCTGTTGTGATGGTGTTGTAGATTGGCAATAGTAGAAGTGGTCGAGTTGCAGATTGATGATGGCGGGGTCGATTTATAGATTAAAGGTCTCGCACTCTTTGCGGCGGCGAGTTTCGCTCCACAACTGCCACCGTCGTTGCACTATAAGAAATTTACAATTTAGCGACAAATTTTTGAGAAGAAAAATTTTCTTCGCTAATTAGCGAGGGAATTGTGAGGGATTAGCAAGGGAAACTGATCCCCTCGCTAAATTTCAATATTAAATTCAAAGGAAAAACAGCGAATGAATAGCGAGGGAATTATAAGGGATAATTTTTCTCACTAAAATTAGCGAGAGAATTGTCAGAGATAATTTCCCTTCACTATAATTAGTGAGAGAATTGCGAAGGATTATTTCTCTTATTAATTTTAGCAAGGAATTACGATGGATAAGTTCTCTCACTAAAATTAATGAGAGAATTACAAGAAATAATTTCTTCTTGATAAAATTAGCGAAAAAATTGCGAGGGATAATTTCCTTCACAACTCTTGATAAAATTTTAAAACCGTAGTTTTTTTTCTTTATCACTCTTTCTCTTAAATCTTTTGACCATCACCACTCACCATTCACATCCACCATTGTTGCGAGCCATAAAATGACCATCATCCACATCGTAGAAGCCCACCCAGAACCACGCACCACCCACACCCACCACTGCCACCATCACAAGCTTCAGAATGACCACCACCCCCACCGTCGAAGCCAACCCAACAACTACCCAATTGAACCACCAGATCTCATGACCTCAATTCCCTGTTGCGATAACCCTCATCCAAACCCAAATCTTAGATCTAGCAAAACCCAAACCCTCACCAGAACTCGCACCACCAGATCTAACAAAACCCAAATCCCAAATCTCGCACTACCCTCATCCAAACCCTACCCAACCGTATCCCTCATCCTCGAGCACATCTTCAAGCGCAACGACTTCGACTGTTGTCAGAATCTGGGTGGCTGTGTGAAAGGTGCGCATTCCAGCAAGGGATTGAGGCGTGGAATCTGGGTGGCTATGTTGATTCCAAAACCCACACATCGAACGCATCGTCGTGGTAGAGGAGGCTAGAATCTTGGACTGCTACTGATTCTGAGTTCATGAGGACTTTGATTTTGGGTTTGAGGGAATTCTGAGTTCATGATTGCAAAACCCACGCCTCCACCGCTCCACGTCCAGACCGTGACGCTGTGTCACTGTCCGCGACGCTGCTGCTCCACCTCCATAGGTATGTTCATAAAATTTATTCTATCAATTAAATTATTTGTGATATATGTTCATTTTCTTCTCTTTTCATCCCTATAAACCCACAACGATGGAAGCTCTCTTTCAAAATATTAACATCTTTAACTATGGCAGCTATTTCCCATTGCATGGAGCTTAGAGGTAAAACCGTAGACTACACACCCCTGCTCATCTCTAAATATGGTTGCTGCTGAACCCTTTCCACTTCTTGTATCAAAAGCAGTGTCTGTATTACATTTACAAATTCCAGTGACAGTGTCCTCCATTAGGTAATTCCTTTCCCTTTTGCATTATTTTGTATTACCTTGTTTGTTGAGCATTGGTTTTGTTGAATATATTCGAAAGTAAGTGTTAGGGCTTTTGTAATTGCGAAGCTAGGATTAGGGTCTTTACTTTGAAAAATGGTTTCATTCATCCCCTTCCATATCTCCTATAGGATATTTGCAATTAGAGTCATGTTGACCATCAGTTTCTCTTTAGCTTTGTGGAATGTCTAGTACCTATCCCCAAATTCGTAGATTCATTATGGTTTTTATTTTTTTGAGGTTCTGTCTTAACAATCAAATTCCAAAACCTTAAATGTAAGGTGAAACCTGTAGCTCACAGTTTGAGTATGTGAGGTTTATAAGTGATTATATATTAGGTGCATATTGATATTATTATTTGAATTTATTTCCATATGAAACATGATTCGTTTGTTTTGTTTTTCTGATTAGAATTCTAATACCACAAATCTTCCATTTGATTACTTGGACCAAAGATTTCTGTTAATCTCAGTCATGGTAACTAGTAAGTGAGACATATTTGTTTTTCCTATTGTTTAATCAGCAGTTTTTAAGGAGTTTGTTCATATCTGTTATTTTTTCATGTAACTATTACTTTATAGTCTTCTTTGGTGGAAATCCATTTTACTTTATGGTCTTACTATTATTTTTTCCCTACCTCGCCGATCTTGGTGCGTTTCATCAACCGTTCTCTAACACTCTAAAGCAGAGGTCGTAGTTGATTTAGCAATGGATTTTTATTTTATTTCTAATTTTTCTTATTGCGTGTTTTGTTCGATTTTGCATGTTGAATGGTGAATGTTATGCATGAGCATGACTACTCTGAGTTTTTTTTACTGAAAATTTTCTGCGATTTTTTTCTTTCCCATTTTTTCTGAGTTTTGGTACCTGAATTTCAACTCGAAGGTCTTCGTTGTGCTTGAAGTTGGCCTTAGTGATGATCCATCTGGTTTATGTCGGTGTACTCTTCTTAATTGATGGAGATTTGATAGAAAAGACTAAGAAGGAACCGTGGTATGTATTCTCATCCTTCATTTTGTGTTTTGTGTCATTTTTCACAAAAATTGAACCTGCATTTTTTCTGGATGTTGCTGATTTGGTGGCATTTTAGTGGATTTAATTTAAAATGATTTGTGCTTGAGGAATGAGGACTAGTTCAAAAGACAACTTACTGACTGACATGCAATAAATTCTGATACACGATGTTTTTTTTTCTTGGGGATTTTTCTAAGGCTGGATAGATTTTTAGTTGGCTTGCACATTGTGAGGCTCTGTGGACTGACAAAGTAAAGTGATAAATGTGCATTTGAATTGCTCTATTGAATGGGAATTTTTGCAGTATTTTGAAAGTATTCAAGACTTTAGATGTGATGATACATCATAATTCACAAGTTGGTTGATCTTAAGAAAATGGACAAAATTAAACAGACAAAAGGTTCCTAGAAATGTGAGAGTGACTGATAACTGTCTAGTTCATTGTTAATCCCATAAATATTGGAGAACAAGAAAACCCAAAGCAGCTTCTTGGTAAGATTGCGAATGTTAGCAATTTCTGGATGGACCAAATAAAGACTCATTGCTATGTTACTGTAAGACTTGATTCTTATCTCTTTATCTTCCTGTTACTGTGAAGTTCTCGTGTGATGTTATTGCATTTGTCATATAGTTCTAAGTAATCTTTGTTGATTTCTTGGTGATGTTGCACCTGTCCATTGAAGAAGCCATTGAGACACAAAATGTTGTGTACAATCTGCAATGGCCCTTATATTTGGCTAAGCTTGGAAATTCTTAAAAAAACTATTTAGTCTGTACATTTTTTGTTTTTATTTAAAGCAAAAAGAATAGGATATTAATTTATTAAATTATGTGTAATAGTCATTTGAGTTTTGTATATTGTCATATCATAAATACCAATTCCCTTATTATTTGAAATAGTCTTGGGTTTGTGTGTGTGTATTTGGTCTACAAATACCTTTTCCTTTATTATTTTTTTTTATCAATTTCAGGACTTCTCAGCAATGGGGAGATAACACAAGATTATGCTTTCACTGGAGTTGGCTTATTGGCTGGATCATTGATCTTGCTTCTGATAGTAGTTTGGGGAAGCTGTGTTATTGCTGGCAGCCAAGAATTTAAGCATGATTCAGGGTCTGGAATCTCTGGTGGTTCTAACTCACCACATAAAAGTCTCAAAGTGTTATTGACTGGTCTGCTCCATCTCACTTTGTTTGAGTGATCTTATATTCTATTCATGTTTGAAATAAAACTGTATATTGTGTTAAATTTTTGTGAAGGACATTATGCCATAATGTGGTTACTAAAAATTGTTTGTACATTTATTTTATACCTGCAGATCATTGTCCAACTATTTTAAGATTTCAAAATCCTAATTACTAATAAATAATGCTTACTCATAGCACTAGTCATATAAAACACATTTGTGATAGAAATTGGCTATTGGCTATCAAGCCTAACATAATTTCATTATACATGTCTAAGCATCACTAATGTTGTCCAGTATCATAATGTGTCATTGTATTGGCTATTAAAGACTTTTGTAATAATGCTTACAATTCTGCTTAGTGATTACCTTCCACTTGGGTATTTAACTTGCAAATTTTTGAACCTTGGGTACAGAAAAGAAGACTGACATATGTGAGACATGATCATTGTCAAGTTGTTCTTCAATCTAACCATGTGTACCTATTTGTTAATTTCAAGTCTTTGGGGTTTTATCATGTGAGATTTTTCCTACTTTTATTATGTCATGATTAGGATACTTGTTATGACAATAGTGGTTCTGTGTTGAGTTGATTGCTATAGATGCCCTGATTTGAGTTAATTTGCTAACATATATGAATTATTATATTGTTGTAGGGAGTACCTATCAAAATGGTTGTTGTTGGTGCTGAACATAGTGTAACAATTACTAAAGATGGGGATTTGTATGGATGGGGTTGGGGCCGATATGGAAACGTGGGATTGGGAGACAGAAATGATCGCTTGATCCCTGAGAAGGTGACTGTTGACGTATGTCCTCAAATTAGTATAAACTTACCTTTTCAAATTAGACTATGATAATATCAGCTATAATTTAAAAAAGATATTATTTGATTATATTTATTAGATTTTTTTTTTCTTATGACTGGGATTAGGGAGGGAATAGCAATGGAAATTAGCAAGTGAATAGCGAGGGAAATTAGCGAGAGATTAGTGACAGATATTAGATCCAATTTTTTTTCCTTGTGATTGGGAATAGCGATGGATTAGCGACAAATTTTAAATCCAAAATTTCTAAACTATAGTGATGGAATATCAATGGAATTCCCCTCGCTAATTTGCGAGGGAATACAGGCGCCATTTTTTTTAAAATTTACGAGGGATTAGCGACGAATTAGCGAATGATTAACGAAGGAATTATTCTGTCGTTACTTAGCAATGAAAAAAAATCGATGGGTGTTTTCCTTGCTAATCCATCTCAACAACATTTTGCGATAGATTACCGAGGGAAATTTCTCACGCTAATTTTCTAATTTCTTGTAGTGTCGCCTTCTGCAACTGTGACAAAGACGAAGTGCAACTCTGCAAGTTCAACGCAAACCAAGTGCAAAACTTAAAAACCAATTGCAAACAAAAATCCACAAAAAGAGAATCCACAATCACAAACTATAAACCCAATCGCAAATTGAAAATCAAAAGATTGTGCATTGCAAAATCGAACAGAAGATTGTGCTCCACTGTTATGTGCTGAGACATAAAGATAAAGATATGAGGTTTTAGGGTTCTTGAATGCAGAGATGGATTTGGGTTTATGCTATGATACTATTGTTGGTTTGCTTAGATTGACATTTATGTAAATGAATCTGGTTTGCTTAGATTGACATTTATGTAAATGAATCTGGTTTGCTTAGATTGACATTTATGTAAATTTCATTTTTTTAGACTATCTATGCAATTTTCACTTTTATATAGCTTTTACCAACTAAGCAATTCGTCAGTCATCAATTCCTACAATTGATGGAAATTTTAGCCAATCTAACAGCTATAATACAAGGTGCTTCCATGCTCCATAATGATGAGGGACCATGTTAGACGCAGATGACAAAAAGATGCACGTTTAGCTTTTAAATATCTTTATGTTTGTCTTTTTAGATAGCGAGGAACTAGATTTTTCTTTGAGATAAATTTGTTGGGCAGTTAGGGGCGATAAAAATCTAAGGAGGTCTTCATTAATGGCCTAAGTGAGAAATTACAATAATGAGTCCGATACCACATCATGATTCAAAACTTTAAGGATATGTTTGGATTGATAGTAAGGGATGGAGTGGAGTAGAAAGTAATAGAATAGGCCGGACTTGGGTACCATTGTTTGGTTTTTAAAAAATTAGAATAGGATGGAATGACATTAGGTGGCCTCAATTTCATTCCATCCTAAACTACACCTTTTATTCCCCTCCCCCTAAATTGGGGGAAATGGGATGGAACAAATTATGATTCTTATCATTTCATTCACTTTCATTATTTTTTCTAAACAGTAGAGTGGAAACTCTCTTCCATTTCATCCTTAAATATCCAAACAATGGTATAGAAACTTTATTTCATTCCATTACATTTCATTATATACTATTTCATTCCACTCACCATGAAAATATCCAAACAAAGCCTAAGTCATTAAGTTTATGGGTCTTCTCACTTATATGGTCCTCATTTAACACATTCCTTACCAATGTGAAAATTCAACACTCACACTTGAATTTTCAACATTCTCTCTCTTAAGTGTGAGTCATAATATTAGTATGTTTCTCCTCAAGCGGAAGTCATTTTGAGTATTTACGATATTATCAACCAAGACTCAAGTCTTAACCAATGCTCCACAACATGAGCTAGTCACAAACCTGAGCATCAACCACCATCTTCAAGTATGCTCTGATACTACTTGTTGGGCAGCCAAGAGGAGCCCAAAATCCAGGAAGATACCACTTGTTGGACAGTCAAAGGGAACCCAAAATTCAGGGATATCTCTGTCAATGGACTAAGCGAGAAACCATAATAATAGAACTGATATTAAATCTTAATCTAAAATCATAAGATAAGGATGCTTTTTATCACATGCTAATTCCATTTTCCCCAACTTTTTCATTTCATTTTTCTCCCACCTAAAATGTTTTGTAGGCTTATGACTTAGATTATGAATTATAAGTATTTTTATTTAATTTTTCCTAACATTTTCATTTCATTTTTCTCTAACCTAAAATGCTTTGCACGCTTATGACGTAAACTATGAATTATAAGTCTTTTTATGATAAGTTTTGTTATCGTCTTCTAAAACATCCTCATAATAATTCTTCATATATATAATAAAAAAATATTAAGTGAAGAAGTAAATGCATTAAATACTTTAAAAACATAAAAATTATTCAATGTTTTCTTTATTTAGTAATTAGAAAATTATTAAGAGGATTGATTAGAATGATTATCAAAATAAAAAAATTTAAAATAAAAAAGTAAATTTTTTTCAATTTGAAAAGGTAAATTTTTTTCAATTTTCAGTGCATTAATATCTTATTTTCCTCTAAAACTTCTTATTTTAGTATCATTAACAAATACTCTTAAAACACTTATTAGTAAATACTCTAACACCATCATCACTCAAACCCAAAGCCCCTACAATAACCCAGCACCATTGACCAACAATCGTGAAACTACTATCGCCTGCGACCCAATACCCACAACCCATGAGAGCCACCGCCGCACATTGCTCTACCCAAGTGCCCAACCAACATAGCCACGTCGCTCCATAGCAGCCGGTAATCATGCACTATGAATTGCCATCACCAAAACAAGGTTCCCAATCCCTAAACTAACATTGCAGTAGCACATCCAAACCTTTATAGCACCCAAACAGAACCCACCAAAAATCACAGTCTACCCCTCTGCCAGTGTTATTAAACTTGAATCGGACCGGACGATTCGACCGGTAAACCAGTTAACCAATCAAGTAATTAGTCTGAGTTGTCTATTAGATCATTCATGCATGCAACCCAGGGAAAACCGGTCTGACTTGGCTGGTTTTAGCAAAAACCATCGACTCGGGTGGGTTCGCTTGACACGGACCGGTCTGAGAAACTAGATCTGAGACGCCGTCCAACTATGCAGGCACCGCTGTCCACTGCCACATACTACGTTCAATTAACAGATAGCATTTTCGCCAGCCTTAGCTTGTGTTTTTATGGTGAGAGAAAGTAATGAGTGAGAATGAAAATAGAAGGAATGAATAAAGAGAAAAGAAAAATCAACAAAGTCTCTATAAACCAGAGGAAGATGTCCATTGGAGAAGAGGAAGGCGCCTGATGGAGTAGAAGAAGGCAGATGCTTTCTCGTCTAGTGGCTAAGAAGTGAATAGTGAAAATGATTTTTCAATTTTTGAAACTGATATCTTCTAATTGAAACTGGCCCAAACCAATCAAAGTTCTTCTTGAGGCTTAGTGGGCTAAGCTCTTCTTTTTCTTTCGGGTTTGGGCCAGTAGGAGTTTTCAGCTTAGGTTAGGATTATTTTTACCTTCTGTTGGGTAAGGTTTTCTTTAGTTAATTAATGGGTTGGTTCTAGTTTATAAGTGTTAGTTTGTTAAAAATAAAGAAAAAATGAAAATATTTTAGGATAATAAGATGGTTGAAAGAATAAAGTTAGGCAGACAAGCAAAAATATAATAATAAAAAAAAAACTAAAAAAATGTCAAAAAGAGGAAAATGAAAGTATGGGTTGGTTATAGAAATTGATTTTTTTTTTATCACTTATTGATTTTGTCTAGTTTGTTCTTTTGATTGTTATGAAAATTGATGTGTTGTTTAGTTGAAATTAACCCATTGTTAAACAAGTCTTTCTTGAAATTTTACTTTTTAAAATTTATAATTAATTAACTTACAATTATTTTATAAAAAATTATGTAACTTAGAGCTCCTCATTGTACTCAAGGGATACGTAAGTGTGAAACATTTATTTTGCACAAGCCAAAATTAAATTTTCGTAATTTATTCTTTGATTTTTTTTAGTCTCTTTTGCCTTGTAAATATTTTAGTCCATATGTAATCTCAATTTTTTTTTTGCTTGTAAATGTTGTGATTTATATTTTTCATTGTTGATTGTATGTTTATTTATAATTTCCATTGTTTATTTTATTGAGTAAACATAGTATGTTTAAATTATTATAATTCATACAATTAACTTTAAAGTAATCGTCTTACAATGAATGCATCAAAGGTATAGTAACATTAAGTTTCTACCATTTCTTATGTATAAAAATATTCTGAAACCTAATTAACTTTATTTTTCACATATTGATTTTTTAGAATTCTAAAGATTTTTTCAATTTTTTCTAACCAAACAAAGTTAATGGCGATGTCTCTCTAAAATATTTGTTTTTAAATTTCTTTTGTCAATCCGTCACAATCTTAATCGAGACAATATAGTAAAATTGTCTTGCGAAATCACTAATATTTTAAATGTGTATTGATTTTTAAAAGAAAATATGAGAATATGAAATTAAAAAGGCACAACAATATTATGTTCATTTTTAAAAATAAAATAATGGAATTAAGAGAAAAAAATTAAAAGATAATAATATTAGAATATAGTTATTGATGAGAAAAAATTAATCAAATAATAGTGATATTGTGATATCATATAGTAAAACTGCCCTTAAAAGTTTTTTAAAAAATTTGTCTTGATAATTAGAAAAGATTTTTAATAAAAATTATAAAAAAATTAAAATAACTTTATACTAAGTTTTAAAACAAAGTAATAAAATAGTAAAATTAAGAAAGATAACAATTTTAAAATGTAAGTTCTGATTCTGACAATATTAAAATGTAAGAAAAAATTAATCAAATAGTAGTGATAGTATATATATATATATATATATAAAGTGTTTTGAAAAGTTTTAAAAAGTATTGATAAAAAAATTATATATAAAATAACCAACAATATATAGAACAAGATCCTTAAAAAGTAAAGAAATAACATCTAATAAAAAAATATATAAAATAACACGTGTGATAGCTAGTTTAATGTAATATATTGGCTATGGCTATTGCTTCAGTGTCAAATGACTTTCTAAATTGGTGGGGTCTGCTGACTTGTCTCAACTAGAGTTTATGTTATTTTAAGAGTATGTGGCCTTTTAAAGAGGTTTAGATTTCTTATAAAATACATATTGAGTTTTCAACAATTTTTTTAGCGAACAATTTAGCGAATGGGTGAATAGAAAATTTAATTATTCAACCAAGAAAACTTAACCCCTTATTTTTCTACCTTTACAGAGTCTTGGTTGGTATGATTTGCTGTGTTGGACCAAGTATGGATCAATGCATGAATATTGAGAATGTTTCGAAGCGTAGTGCAGTGGAAAATAGGCGGCCAAATCGACTTGTGGAATTTAATTTTATATATAATTTTAATCTCGGTGCGATATTGACATGGATGTTATATCATACTACACTATGATTAAGCGTTTAGAGGAAAGGGAGTTTTTTTTTTTTTTTTTGACGTGAGAGGAGGGACTGGTTGACCTAAAAAAAGTAAAAAATATTTTATTAGATACTTATAATATAAAAAACGGTCAAAGCCTGAATAATAAAGCTTACAAGTGTTAATAACTTAATATTAAGAAGTTATTTTACTAAAAAATTTAAAAAAAAATAAGTGAGATTCACTAATTTTATCTTCATGTGAACTTTGACAGTTAGATTGCTATTAATATTATATAATTAAAATCTTATAATTACAAAAAAAACATTTTTAAATTATAAAAAAAGGAGATCATTCATTTTTTGATTTGTCTCATTGCCTTCCAAACTCTCATACAACAAAGCACAAACGCGCAAGAATTAAGACATAAATTTTCATTCATTCTCTCTTGTTCTCTTAATCAATTTTATTGTCATTTATGACTCCAAATAGAGTGGATGAGCTGATCATAACAACAACAACATGGACTCACTTATCAAGTTCAATTTGAGGAGATTGAGAAATCCCAAGCACAAGAAACATTTTTTGTAATATATTATTTTTATATTATAATATAAATTTTATTTGGTAGATACTATGATATAATTTGATAATGTGATTCATAACTTTTAATCCTTCCATTAAATATTTTCTGGATTTGTCCCTGATTTTAGGCATCTATAACTTAAATGATAAATGAGCTCAAAGTGGTCCTCAGGTCTCAAAGTGAGACAGACATGTGATTTAGTAAAGGTGGTGTCTTGTATTTAGGGACGAATTCAAGGAGGCGTTCATGGGCCACGCCCTCCCCCCTCCCCCCAAAATAAAAAAATATATTTTATTAAATACTTATAATGTAAAACAAAGGTAAAGTATGAAGTATAAAGCTTATATGATGACAAGCGTTAATATCAATAAGTTATTTTGCTAAAAAATTTAAAAGAAGATAGTGAGGCTCACCAATTCCATCTACATGTAAGCTTTGGCAGCTAGGCTACTACTAATATTAGGTAATTAAAGTCTTACAACTACAAGAAAGTATTTTTAAATTATAAAAAAAAAGAGATCATTCACTTTTTAATTTGTCTCACCGCCTTCCAAACTCACACACAACAAAGCACAAGCGCATAAGGATTAAGATATAACTCTTCACTCATTCTCTTCGTTTCTCTTAATCAATTTTATTATCCATTTATGACCCCAAATGGAGTGGGTAGGCCGTGAGCAAAGAGGTCGTAGGCATACAACATAGACTCACCGACTTAGCAAGTTCAATTTAAGGGAGTTGAGTCTCAGGCACAAGAAACATTTTCTTTAATATATTATTTTTTGTACTATAATATAAATTTTATCAGTAGATTTTATTATATAATTTGATAATGTGATTCATAACTTTTGATATTTTCTAAATCCGTCCCTGCGTGAGAGGAAAGGGAAGCTTATAAAGAAAGATAAAGAGGAAAAAAAATTATAAGCTAAAAACTTAAGAGTTGAAATATCTTTTTTTGTTGTGTTGTTTAGATGTTAAAAATAAATAATAAGAATGAAATGAAGGCTAACTAAAAAATTTACTCGATTATAATGTATTTTACAAAAGAAAAAATTGTCCATCTCACTCACCCTTCCCTTGAAATATATCTTGCACCAAAAAAAAAACTCATTTAATTTTATTTTCTCCCTTTTTTAAAAGTTCTATCTAAACATATCATCCTTAAAAATTAAGTAATGTAAAATATTGGAATAATTTGTCAAGATTTTTTTTCCTTTTACGAAGAATTCCACACACTTTGAAGGTGAGAGCAAGACTAATTTCCATTGAATCTTCTAATGAAGTAATCTTGATTACAAAATGTAACTAATGAACAGATTAGGATTCCTTCCTTTTAAAAAGGAAAAAGAGAGGAAGTCCTTTTCTTGATCCAATCTTTAAAAATATGGTATTTTATAATAAAATAAAAATTATAAATATAACTTGATAAAGCAAGATCATTGGATCAAGAAAAGGACTCCTCCTTTTCCTTTCTAAAAAGAGGGGATCTTGATCCCCAATGAACTACCATTAAAATTAAAATCCCTAAACTTCAAAATTTGCCCAAATAAAGTTTTAAGTTGCCAACTAGAGAAACTTTTGTATGAATTTAAAGTATTTAAATTGGATATATTAAACTAATTATATCATTAATTATATTTTATTATAATAATTAATTATAATAATTATATACTAATTAATAATGTAATTAATTTAATATACTTAATTTAAGCATTTTAAGTTTATGCAAAATTTCCTCTACCAACTTATGATTATTTATTAGGAAAATTTGTGAATACTTTACAGTACAAAGCAAACTGTACCTACCACCCTTCCCTATATTGGAAGAAGGAAGGTGCACATTATTATACATGTCTTTCATTTATAATTTTTTTTAAATCTTATTTATACCCCTTATGTTTCATGAAAATTTTGATTTTGTCTCAAAAGTTTTTCTCTCTTATTTATATTCCAAACATTATTTTTTTTGGTTTCAATGTCATCCTTCTATTTGACGTCGTCTAAATTGATAACAACGAAGCCTAACACGGATTCCATGTGGTTGTTTTCCACTAGACGTGGATTTCATATGTTTGTTTTAGGGACTAAATTGAAACTTTTATAAAATGCGAGAGACGTAAATAGGATTTTAGTCTAACATAAACATATCATCTTCTTTATCAAAATTCAGGGTTGCAAAGATTAATCTTATCTATTTCAAATTTTTTTTGCCTAAAACTCTATAAGCAATTTCCATGGCCTTAATAGTATTGACAAACCAAAGTCAATACAAACTCAAACAACAAAGGTGACAAACCCCATTTTTCTTATTTTCTCATAAATCCTAAATTGAACCAACACCAAAATAAAGGATCAACAAAAAACACAACTCTATGGGGAATCATGAGAATGTAGCCACAACATTTATGTGGAAGTAAAGGGTTTTGCGAGTGGTGTCTCAATGATTTAGGCTCTGCTTAACTATGGAGGCTAGAAGTTTTGTACAACGACGATGGTTGGGCATTTGGGTCTTCGTGGTTAGACGGTGGTTATGACTGTGGGTTTGGGTGGAGGAACGAAGGGGGGTATGGCCATGGTGGAGGTACAGTGGTTTGTGACGTATTGGAATTGCAAGGGTTCCGTATGGACCCTTTGGTTGGGTTTTGTGCCAAATAAGAGTTGAAGTAACACAATGTGCTATAGTAGTCGGAGAAGAGGTAGGGATAGTGCAGGACAGTAACGGGGGTGACTTGGTTTGGCTTTGAGGGGTTGTGAAAGTTATTGATTTGGCTTGAAAGATGTGGAACAAAGGGTGTTTGACTTGGTGGAAGTAGGGATGATAAATAAATAAATAAATAAATATATATATATATATATAATTTAATATACTATATATATTGTGAAAATTTATGTTTTCTTATTATTTTAGAATGAATTCTTTTAGTGAATGAACCTACAATGATAAAAAGAATTGTTAAAAAATGTATACTATTCACGTAATAATTATTTATGTAAATTAATTATTATAAAATATAATTGAATTTAGTATGTTATTTGTGATACTCTTTTATTTTTGTAAGAATTTTAAATTATTGAACAAAGTTATTGTATGTAATGTTAAAGTTTATTTTATTTATGTTTCTTTTTAATGATTTTTAAAATTTTATTTTGAGTTATTAATTACTCGTGGATCATCCAAGATAATCAAGGTACCTTTGTTTCTGCCAAGACACTATGGCAGTTTGGCTCCCCGCCTGTCCATGAAGCTGAGGCCATGGCTTTACTCTCAGCATTTTCGTGGATCCGTGATATGAACTTTTCAAATGTGCTCTTTGAGATAGATTGCAAAATGGTGGTTGATGGTCTTCAAAACAGTGCACTAAATTATTCTGAATATGGAACTATTATGGCAAAATGCAGAAATTTTCTCTAAACATCTCAAAATTGTTCGGTCAGTTTCACTAGGAGGCAAGCGAATCAAGTTGCTCATTCTTTAGCAAGGGCGTTTAGATTGTATGCTAGTCTCTACTTTTTTAATTATGCCTCTACATGTATTGATGTTTTACTTCTTCATGAAATAATATGAGTATCTTTTCCTAGGTCAAAAAAAAAAATACTCGTGGATACTAATGTGTACCTATCTCTCTGCGGGGATCCTAAATGGGTGTCTATGATGGGGATGAGGTTGGAGGTGGGGGTGGGGGAAGCAATACCCGCCCTGCCCCGTTGACATTCCTAGGTGGAAAAATGGTAACCGAGTTATGCCTTTTTTTATGACAAAGAAAAGAACTTGGTTGTCGACGGTGGTGGTTTTGTTCGATGATTTTGTTGGGAGTGAAGTTTTAGGAGTGAATGGTGGTGGTTGTGCAGCCCTAAATTTTGGGGAAGAAGATTATTTTGAGAAGAAAATGACAAGTTTATATTAAGCAAAAACTCTATTTACATCTCTCACATTTCATGAATGTGAGATTCTAACATAAAATTAATTGACATTAAGTAGAGTGACCTGTCCAACAGATATATAAATCACACTTGAAATATTGAAGCAGACAATGTGAGACTCTTAACACCCCCTGCACAAATGCTTGGAAGAATCAGACGAACCTAGCGAATTAGGCAGAAACAAGCCTAGCGAAGTTGACAATGAAAATTGGAATTTTGACTCTGATACTAGGTGAGATTCCAACTTAAAACAAATTGACATTAAGTGAAGTGACCCAACATATATATAAACTGCATTCGAAATATTGAAACAGATAATGTGAGACTCTTAACAATAAAAATTTTGATTTAGTTCCAAAACAAACAAATGGGATCCATGCTAAGTAGAAAATGACCATATAGAATTTACATTAGCCTTCTTTGTTAGCAATTTGAACGATATCAGAAGGAAGGATGACATTGAAACCAAAAAAAAATGTTTAAGATGTAAATAAGATACAATAAATTTTTAGGATTAAATCAAAATTTTTGTGAAACACGATAAATGTAAGTAGAGATTTAGTTTTTTTTTTCCATAATTGTTTAGAGGCTTTCTTCAAAAGAATTTCTTATTATTATATTGATGAGGTCATTTGTATAATTATTTAGAGCAATAAATATGAATTTTTGTAGGATTTTTATTGAGGAAAAATAGTTTTATCCGGAGATGCAGTTTAGCAATCCGCCTAACGAGCTTAAATATTGGACAAGATGATCCCTCCTTCACTAGACATGAAAGTTCTTTTCTGTTTTTCCAGCTAAATTTATTTATTTTTATTTAAAGGCACAAGTGCTATTCAGTAACAGCCTTTTTTATTCGTGGTGGATGCTGAAAAATTTCAGTTTAATTAAAATCATCACTACAGTTGCTCAAAGAAATGTTCATATAGAATTATATTGAAAAATCTAAATGCAATCATCTACTTAGTGTTGAATTAGTTATGACAAATTTGTTGACTTCTAAGAAGTAACAACAGATATATGATCGGTTTAATAATTCATATGGTCACGTTCCATCAACTAAAGACTTTCCATGGACTATGTCACAGAAAGTTTCATTTTTGAAAATGACCGAAATCACTCTTTGGCCGGCTGAATAGGAAATCTTGATTAAAGATAAAAATTGAACCCAAAATAGTGAGAAAAACAATGCTCACATCTACATGAATGGCTGTATTTTAGTCTCTACACACATCTTTAGCTAATTAGCTAGTTTTTTTTCCCTCTTTTTTTTATTTGTTTTGGTTTCTTTAGGCATAATTTTTTTTCCTACAAAGTGGAGTATATAATAGAAATAGAAAACATTTAATTAGAAGTCCTTGTGTAGTTGTGTACTCACAAAATTGGGTATATGTGTAGGAATGGCAAAATTATTCATACTCGTGGAGATTCGTAAAGATTATCGGTGACGAGGATATGAATGGGTACTCATTTAATAAATGTAGATGAGAGCAAGGATTTTAGTATTCACCTTACAGACATAAAATCTGTTAAATATATATTTTTTATTTAATATATATCATATATTATGATTTTATTTATTTTTTAATTTGAGATAAGATGAAAATACATATATTTTTATTATTTTAAAATAAATTTTTTATTATATGAACCTATAATAATAAAATTTGTTGAAAAAATATATATTATTTATATAATAATTATTTATATAAATTAATTATTATAAAATATAATTAAATTTAATTTATTATTTATAATATTCTTTTAATTTTATAAAAATTTTAAATTATTAAATAAAATTATAATATGTGGTATTAAAATTTATTTATTTTATATTTTTTATAATTTTTAAAATTTTATTTTAAATTATTAATTACTTACAGATATTCATAAATAATTTGTTTACCCACAAAAATTATAAACAAAAATACTCACGATGAAAGCGAAAGTAAAGACAGAAGAAACACTACCCATATCGCCCCATTGCTATCCTTGTATATGTGCAATTAAAGCACCCAAATAATCAAATATTGGTATTTCCGAAATTATAGGTTCAACTGTTCGGGTACCATATTTTGCTCTTTCTTGCCTCCAACCCCCAACCTCGAGTAATAATAATCAACTAACGCGATCTCCATAACCCCATTTACGACAAAATTGGAAGGGGTACAATAGAAAAAAGAGAGATAAAATGTCTCAAGTCTTCTGTTTGTTTACGAAAAAAAAAAAAACAGCCACACTTTTCTTCTTTTTCTTTTGCAAAATTTATAATCATTTTGTTTTGCTTTATATTTTTTTAATATTTTTTATTATTAATTCACTTCAATTATTTAAAAAAATTATTAAAAAAGATACTAACAATATTTACTTTTAGACTAATAAAAATATTAAAAAAAATTCAAAAAAAATATTACTAATATTTCTCTTTGCTTTTCTGTTTCCATGTTTTCCCCTTAGCTTAATTGCAACTTTTATTTCTCTAAATGGTACGTATAGCATTTGGAACGAGTTGTTTTTTTCTTGCTTTTCGGAGTGTTAGAAATGATTTCGGAAATTTGGAGTCGAGTCGTATACGGTGGTTCCTTGCGGTCTGGCCGAGCAGCACGAAGTCCGGGGGTGGGTACATTTTAATGGAGTCAACGCTCAAGTCGGCCGGTCTTGCACTGAGAAGGTTAAAGCTAATGGAATAGTAATAAGGTTCCGATCCCTTCTCGGGGTAACTTAGCGAACAGTATATATTGAGGCGTGATTTGAATCCTCATGCACTCCACGCGGGACGAGAGGTACCTTAGGATCGTGTCATGGCGGGGATTTCACCCATGTCGTTGAGGTCCATCTCGACATTGTCGGGCTTCCACGATCGTTGAGGTCCGTCTCTCGACTGTCGAGACGTTCCACGATCGTTGAGGTCTGTCTCGACTCTGTCGAGACTGTCCTATGATCGTGGAGGCTCATCTCTGTTCATTGGGGCTGTCTTTCCTTTAATGGCCAATCCTTGTACGCAAACAGTCGTGGTCCCCATTACTGAGAATGGGGAGATGACTGCTACGGTCCAAGGTCGCAAGGCCGAAGTGGGGGCGTAGTTGGCAGAGTTTGGTGGTTCATGTGCCGGGTCGATCCTTCAAGACGGGATCCCGGACCACGGTCCAGAACAGTTGCCCCCAGCTTGGCGCTTGGACGAGACCCAAGTGTCAAGGTACCATCGTGCTCGAAGTGGGCGGTATCCTGGCTTTGAGGTCGGGCTTCGTGGTCTTTCACGTTGGCCGGGGCCCGTGATCTCTGAACATGAGACGACTCGGCGGTTGGGATGTGGTTCGGAGGCCGAGGTGGGTCCTTACCTACGTCGCCACCCCAACTTATAATATAAAAAACGTCTCGTGGTTTTCCTTCAGTGCCCCCCCGGACGTAGTTCTCGGGGTCTTTTGACTTGCCGCAGCGTTCTTCATTGATCTTGAATCGTTGGATCCTTTGGGAAATGCCGCTTTGACCTCCTTGAGAATAAGCGAGTCTTTAATGGGGAGCGTCAGCTTCGTGCAGTTTACAACCGTCCGCTGCCCTTGCGACCAATGGGGAATGAGGGGCATTGAATGCGGATTTATGGTTTGACATTCTTCAATGCAAAGAACTAATCAAGGCGTTCCGTTTTCTCTATAAATAGAGGGTTTTTGCGTTTGATCATGGCATTCCTCTTTGCATCTTTGTTTTGAGATGACTTATCTCAGAGAAATGGTTCTTTCTTCTCCTATGCGTTACTGGAGAGTGTTGCCTCTTTCCAGAGTTTTCTTCTTGATCTTTCCCAAATTTCTGAAACTTGGTCGTTTTCGTGTGGAAGGCTTCTTGAGTAGATGTCTCATTTTCTCAGCGTATTAGCGGCAGATGTCTCACTTTCCCAGCGTACTGTGATTGCTTCTTTGATATTTCTCGTCGCTGGGAAAGCTTGAGGTATTTGCCATTTTAGATGGAGGCAACCGAAGGGGTAGGGCCCAACGTCGCTCTCCTTTCCAGCTGCTTCTAAGAGCAGTTGGATATGCAGGAGGGACTATTGGGGCGCTCCTCGCTTTACAGCTGCTTGAGGTGATTAAGGTTTCGGCGAACGATCTTCTCATGAGAAAGGCGTGCCTCATCTATCAAGGAGGGTGCGGCCCGACCTCTTCCTCGACCGGCGAGGAAGGAAGTGAAGAAAAGCGGTGGGTACCGAGGTTCGGAGCGGTGTTCCGCTCCGGGTTTCGAAACCTATCCACTTTTTCAAGATACTTGCTTCGGGAGGAAGAGGTCAAAGGTGCTAGCTCTTGGAGGAAATGTGGATGCGACATGGTCCGGGATGCCAATGGTGTTAATGGCGGTTCGCACCTCCGGGGTTTCTTTCATTATATGTTCCATGTCTCTATACTTTTCTTTTCCTTCTTTTTGTTGTAAGATGATGTATGGAATAAGAATTTTAATAAAATTGCTCCTTTTCCTTTGAATTTTGTGCCTTCTGCTTTCCTTTGCTTGAGCTGTGGTGTTTATACTATACCGGGGTGAGTCCAACGCTCATCCTGGCCACGCGATATGTTAGGTTGCCCCCAGCTTGGTACTTAGTCGAGGCCGGCGAAGTGTCAAGTTTAGATACTTGATTCCGGGGTCTCTGTATCTTGGGCTATTACCGGGGCAACATAGTCCCGAGGTGCGAGCGGGTTTCCCGAGCTCTTTGACCCTGCGGTTGCGTGTCTTCTGACTTGCTGGGTAACCGTAACGTGAGCTGCCATTACGGCAACGTGGGCCACGTGGCGTGCTTGGGTTGAAGAGACGTGCGTCGTGCTCCGCGCGCTATAATGGGTGTCTTTTCAAATGTGAGGTATCTGGACGAAATTACCCTCTAACCGTGACCCCTATAAATAGGGTGTCAGCTTTTTGGCTTTGTTTCATTCGACTTTCATCAGAAACTTTGAGACTTGTAGGTGGTTTCTGACGATCGTTGCAGCGGTGCGAGACGATCTTGCTAGACTTCACATGACTGACCTCTTGCTTTCTTTACGGTAAAAACTGATTTCTTCCTTTGCTTCTTGTTCATTTGGTTTTTCTTGCTGTTTTGAGGAGAAGGTGGAGGGGTTGGGGGAAGTGCGTTTTCCCCCTTCCGTTAATGGCGTTTGCCCCTCTTGGAGCACCTCCTCCGTCGCACCGTGTGCAGCGGAGGTGTCCTTCTGAGGCTTTTTGCCTTGGCGGGTGCGGAGGCCAGAACCTTTGGATCTCTGAACTTGGACTGGTTTTGACCCTGAGCCTC
Source organism: Ormosia emarginata (assembly GCA_029884605.1). NCBI lineage: Eukaryota > Viridiplantae > Streptophyta > Magnoliopsida > Fabales > Fabaceae > Ormosia > Ormosia emarginata. Next base: position 6,878,217 of record JAQQTP010000038.1, on the reverse strand, counting down.
TGTGTGTCTTCCAGAATTTGAATGGCTAGGAGGAGGGTGTTGAGAATTGAGGAGCCCAACCCGGGTCCCGAAGCTCGCGAGCCGGGGGTCAGGAAGCCGTTGATGAGTTAATGCGTGTTCGCCGGGGGCTGGGATTACCTTACACTTGGGTTGCGGATGATGCTTTTGACAAGGTCTCACGCTATGAGACCGGGTCCGAATTGGACAAATTGAAGGATTACTTGGAGCTTACCGCGGGAGGTCTCCGGGATGGAGAGTTCCTGATCCTGTCCCCGGGAAGAGAGCGCGTGTGTTCGACCCGTGAGGCGGGGGAGCACTTCATGTTCCTCTACGAGGACTTCTTCACACGGTTTGGGCTTCGGCTCCCTTTCAGTGATTTTCATGTTGCCGTACTCCGGACCCTTCACGCTGCACCCAGTCAGATTCACCCCAATGGCTGGGCGAACATCCTGGCTTTTGAAAAGATATGCCGGTTGCTGGGGTTGCGATGCTCCGATAGGGCGTTTTTCTATTTCCACACCAGGTATTCCGTCCACGGTGTTCGTGCTCGTCAACAGTCTTGGTTGTCCGTGCGTTCCCGGCAAGGTAGGACGGTGTTTCTTCCCTACCTAGAGAGCTATAAGGATTTCAAGGAGAAGTTCTTCAAGTTAATGGCGGCCGGTGGCACTCGGCCCTTCTGGTTGGGGAGTGGCGAGGAGCCAACATTCAGCCTATACTGGAATCCGGCGGCGTGGAGCATCCCCACTCAGTCGTTTGAGAGGGAGGTTTGTCACCTGGATGACAAGGAGCTCGAATGTGTCAATTTCTTTGAGACGTGGGTTGCCGAGGTCGACAAGATCCGGCCCAAAGATATACTGGATGCCGTGGATGATGCGGAACTTTAGGTCGTGCTAGGTAGCAGAGGCCTTTGTTTGTGCTTTACTTTCCTTGCTTTCTTTTCTTTTCTTCTTCCTCTTTATGTGGACCTGATTGTTTGTGTTTGCTTTCCAGAGAGCTTGGCTGAGATGTCCGAGGAGGGGAATGCTCGCGATTCTGGAAGCTCTGAGGGCCAGGAATGAATCGGGCCTTCGGATCCTGCCCGCGGAGGCGGTTTCAGTTCCATTGCCTCGTCGCGTCGAGGTGCCTGCCACGGAGGAGGAGCCGATCCATGTGGAGGATTCCCCCCTCCTACGGGGCGAAAGAGGAAGGCGGCTGGCGAGGAAGGACTGAGTGACCGGAGTAAGAGGTCCTGGGTTGAAGAAGGCGCCGACCCGAGTGGTGGGGGGGGCAATCAACCTGTACTTCGAGAATCCAGATCCCCGCCGGTTTGTTGATGATTTCCTTCTAGAAGAAGAAGTAGAGGCGAAGCTGAACCAGCGTAGTGCTCCAAATACTCTCTGTAGTTTCCAAGTTCTTGGGCTTCGCCTTGCCATGGAGGCTCGGCATTTGGAGTATACAGTTAAGGACTACGAGCGAAGAGTTGCTGCTGCGGAGCGGGGTAAAACCCAGGCTCTTTTGGAGAAGGAGGAAGTTGTACGGGCCAATGAAGAGGCCGCAAAGTCCATGGAGGATGTTGAGGCCCTGAACCGGGAGCTGGGGAACGAAGTAGCCACCCTAAGGAATGCAGTGAAGGAGAGGGAGGCCAGTTTGGCGGACGCCAGAAGAGGCGTGGCCGAGCTAAGAGCTGAGAATGAGGGCCTTCGTGCTGAGAACGGGCGTCTCGGAGGGCAGGTTACCGCACTGAAAGGCGATGTCGGGACTCTCCTTACTGTTTGTACTGACATCAAAGAGCAACAATTCCGGATGCCATCAAGCAAGTTCAGCTCTTCAATCCCGAGGTTGACATGGTTCTTGATTCTCTGATTCCTGAAGGTAGTCCAGAACGGCCAACTCGTCGTTCCCCGCCTTGCTGCTGTGGATCCTGGTACGGTGGATTCTTCTGCCGAGGTTGGTGGTTCCGGGCCTTCTGCAGAGTGATTCGTATTTTTTTCTTTTTTTTTTTTTTGCCCCCTGCGCGGGGTTCTTTAATATGGTTGGGCAAACATTGTTCCGTTTTTCCCAAAATATTGTAATGACTTTGTTATTTTTCCGATCTTATTTTTGGGGTCCAATGCCCTTCTCGTGTATTGCGGAAATTTGACGAGACCTGTGGTCTGGGTCCAACGCCCTATTTTGCCGAGCGTTTTAGGATTTCTCTTAGGATTTTGCGCAATGAGAATGCTCAGAAGCCTTGGCATAGGATCCGATATCCGCAGTAGCTTGCCCTTTAGGAATTCGTGCCCAAGGTAAGGAACCTTGACCTTGGCTTGGAATTCGAAGGCAATAGCTATCTGGGATTTGGAGTCCGTGCATAAGGGAAGAAACCTTGTCCGGGGTCCATTACCAGTTGTTTTAGGTATTTTAGGAGGCCGCACGACTTGTGGTTTCGGACTGGTCCTTGCCGGGGTCTTTTGTGCGGGTGGATTGGTGCGAGAGTTTTCCCCCTGTTAGGATTCTCTACTGCACTCCCTACCTAGCACAAGACACTACGGTTGGTACCATGGTAACTGAGTTCTTGATAATTGAGATGCTTGCTTAAATTTAAAGATTGAAAAAGTGTACAATATAATTGGGGCAGATCAAACATGAAGTAGACTAGGAGACTAGGCCTTGAAAAGCGCTTAGCTGTAGTACTTTCTAAGTTTATCCGCATTCCAAAAATTCTTCACGGACTTGCCTGTTAATGTTTCCAGAGTATAAGCCCCATTCCCGGTACTAACTACGACACGGTAGGGTCCTTCCCAGTTAGGGGCTAATTTTCCTTGGGAGGCATTCCTTCCGCCGACGTCGGCCTTGCGAAGTGCCAGATCGCCCGACTGGAACCTTCTAGGGATGACCTTCAGGTTGTACCGGGCTGCCGTTCTTTGCTTAGTTGCGACATCGCGTATGTGCGCGATGCACCTTCTTTCTTCCAACAGGTGCAAGTCTTCTCTTATTAGCCCAGGGTTGGTGTCTGGTGAGAAATGTTGGAGGCGCCAGCTCGGTTCTCCTATCTCTACCAGGATCATTGCTTCGCACCCGTAGGTTAGTTTGAACGGGGTCTCACCGGTTGTAGAATGAGGGGTGGTTCGGTAGGCCCAAAGGACGTGATCTAACTGCTTTCGGTCCGCTCCTTTGGCCTCGTCCGGCCTTTTCTTTAATCCCCAACTATAACCCTTGGGTTGGCGCTTCACTTGCCTATTTGTTCGAGGGTTTTCCACGGCGCTGTGATGTTTAATTTTCAATCCGAAGTAGTTCTTCAAAACCTTTGTCTTTAAATTGCGTCCCGTTGTCCGTAACGATGGATTCCGGGACTCCAAATCTGGTAATGAGGTGGCGCCAAGTGAATTTCTGAATTCGAGCCGAGGTGATGGTGGCCAGGGGCTCTGCTTCTATCCACTTGGTGAAATAATCTACAGCGACAACCAAAAACTTCAATTGCCCGGGCGCTTGAGGAAAAGGTCCCAAGATATCCATGCCCCACTGGTAGAAAGGCCAAGGGATGGATGTCGTGGACAATTCCTCTGGCGGGGCGTGGTAGTGGTCAGAGTGTCGTTGGCACTTATCGCACATTTGAACATGTGCAAGGGAGTCTGCTTCCATTGTGGGCCAGTAGTAGCCTGCTCGGAGTGCCTTCAATGCCAGGGCCTTGCCTCCTAAATGGTGCCCGCAACTCCCTTCATGGACTTCGGCCAGGACATACCCAGCTTCTTCAGGCGTTAGGCACTTCAGGAGGGGTGAAGAGAACCCACGCCGGTACAACTGCCCACCGAAGATGGTGTATCTGACTGCAGCTTTCTTCAATTTGGCTGCCTCCTTAGGGTCCTCGGGGAGGCTACCGGACTGCAAGTATTCCATCAGTGGAGTGATCCAGGTACGTTCTTGTTCATTAACTGCCGTGACGGTTACGTCGGAAACCGCGGGGGTGGGAGAGGGTTGCTGGATCACTGATCGGTGTTACCTGGACTTTTGGTGCTTGCCAACTTGGATAAGAGATCGGCCAGGGAGTTTTGTTCCCGGGGGATGTGCTCCACTTTGACTAGCTGGAAGCTTGGGAGGAGCTCTTGCACTTTTGCCAGGTACTTCTGTAGGAGGGGCTCTTTAGCCTGGTATTCGCCTTGGATTTGGGAGGTCACGAGTTGGGAGTCGCTGCATAGTTTAATCTTTGTGGCCCCCAAGTCTCTGGCCATTGCCAGTCCTGTGATGCATGCCTCGTACTCTGCTTGATTGTTCGAGGTTGGAAACTCAAACCTCAGTGAGTTCTCGATAGTTACCCCTTCAGAGTTTTCCAAGATTACCCCGGCGCCGCATCCTTTTGGGTTAGAAGACCCGTTCACGAATATGGTCCAGGATATTTCCTCTGTATAACCGGGGTCTGAGGTGAGTTCGGCCAAAAAGTCTGAGAGGGCTTGCGCCTTGATTGCTATTCTGGGCTCATAGGTTATCCCGAATTCAGAAAGTTCGACGGACCAGGCGATCATCCTTCCTGCTAAGTCTGGTTTGTGCAGTATTTGTCGGATTGGTTGATCCGTCCTTACCACAATGGGGTGGCATTGGAAATACTGCCTTAATCTTCTGGCCGTGATGATAAGTGCAAAGGCGACCTTCTCAATCTTTTGGTATCTGAGTTCGGGGCCTTGCAGTGCTTTGCTCACGAAATAAACTGGCTTTTGGCCTTCGGATGTTTCCCTGGTCAGTGCTGAACTGACTGCTTCTTCGTTGACGGAGAGGTACACGTAAAGGGTCTCGCCTGGTTCGGGCCTTGTGAGGACTGGAGGGGATGCCAGGAGGTTCTTTAGGGACGTAAAAGCGTCTTCGCATTCCTTTGTCTACTCGAATCCGGTCCCCTTTTTCAATAACTTGAAGAGGGGGAGGGATTTGTGAGCGGCTTTGGCTAGGAATCTCGTGAGAGCTGTGATCCGGCCATTCAGCTGTTATACTTCTTTGATGTTTCGGGGGCTATGCATATTGAGCATCGCCTTGCATTTGTCGGGGTTTGCCTCTATGCCGCGGTGGGTGAGCATGAACCCCAAAAATTTCCCTGCTTGGACCCCGAACGCACACTTTCCTGGATTGAGTCTCATGTCGTGCCTTCTCAGCTGCGCGAATACTTCTTCCAGGTTCGAGGTGTGTGAGCCGGTCGACGGGGTTTTAACTATCATATCATTGATGTAGACCTCTAGCATTTTCTCCATCTGTTTTTCAAAGACTCTATTCATCATCCTCTGGTATGTGGCCCCGACGTTCTTCAGCCCAAACGGTATTACCTTGTAGCAGTAGCTTGCCCTTTCGGTGATGAAGGCCGTTTTGTCCTGGTCTCCGGGGTACATTGGAATTTGATTGTACCCCGAGTAAGCATTCATGAAGGATAGTGTCCGAAATCCGGAGGAGCTGTCGACCAGCTTGTCAACGTTTGGGAGGGAGTATGGATCTTTGGGACACACCTTGTTCAGGTCGGTATAGTCCACGCACATCCTCCATTTCCCGTTTGCCTTTTTAACCAGGACTACGTTCGAGAGCCAAGTGGTATACGAGACTTCTCTTATGAATCTGGTGTTTAATAACTCCCTGACTTGCTCCTCGATGGCCTGTTGTCTCTCGGGGCCAACTTTCCTCTTCTTCTGGGCGACCGGCTTTGCATCCCGTTTAATAGATAAATGATGGCAGATGAAAGCGGGGTCGATTCCAGGCATGTCGGCGGAAGTCCAAGCGAAAAGATCCTTGTTTTTCTGTAGGAGCTGTGTCAACTGGGTCTTTTCCTGTTCTTCGAGGTTTGCTCCTATCATGGTGACTTGGTCGGGCTTGTCGCCCAAAAGTGGGATCACTCCTTCTGGGCCGGGGTCTCGTACCTGTCTCCTTGCGACGTCCAACTCCTTCATCAAGATGTTGACTTGGTCATGGGTGGTGGCGGATGTTCGTGTCTTTATTTTTTAGGAGGTCCCGCATCTTTAGGCTCTCGTTGTAGCATTTGCGGGCCGCAATCTGGTCGCCCTTGACCTTGACCACTTCATTGTTCTGTTGAGGAACTTCATGGCCTCGGTGGGCGGTGGAAACCACAGCAATGGCAATACCGTTTAGGGTTGTGCGGCCCAGATGATGTTGTAGGCCGAGGGACAATCTACGACTAGAAACTTCACCTTCACCGTTTTATAGATGTCGTCGTCGCCCAAGGTAAGGAAGGTCTCAAAATAACCCACTGGGGTTACCTTTTCTCCGGAGAATCCAGTTAACTCGCCCTCATATGGAGTAAGCGCGGACAGGGGAAATTCCAACCTTTCGAAGGCGTCCATGAACATGATGTCTGCCGAGCTCCCCTGATCTACAAAGATACGACGAACTTCGGCATTGGAGATTATCCCGAAAATGACGAGGGGGTCGTCATGATCTCGGATAATATTGCCGTAGTCCTCTTCGGAGAAGGAGATGGGCGGCGCGTCTTTGTTCTCTGCATGGGCCTTCCGGGAGGAAGAACCGGACACGCTCAGAACCGCGGTCCGGAGTGCTTTCCTCCTCGAGTTATTTGACAGACCGCCCCCTGCAAATCCCCCTGAGATTGTGCTTACTAGCCAGTTCTTCATGTGGCCCCTGTCTTGAGTATCCCGTTCCCGGTCTTGCCTAGTCTCATCATTGTGGCGCGGAGGGGTCCGGGATCTTCTGGCAGGGCTTTTGCTTCTCCTTGGGCGCTGGTTCGGACTTCGTCGGGGGCTGCGGCTTTGTCTCTGGTTTCTGCGCCTTCCACGATTTCCACTTTCCCGAAACCCGTTGATGTATTTTTGCAAACGCCCCTCTTTGATCAGGGACTCGATAACGTCCCGGAGTTGGTTGCAATTCTCTGTTTCGTGGCCGTAGCTGTTGTGCCACCTGTAGTGTTTTGACTGATCCCTTTGGAACTGCTTCTTTATGGGTGGCGGTCTCTTAATATTCTGGAACTCGGTTTGAAGGACCTTCTTCAAGATTGTCTCTCGAGGGGTGTTCAAAGGAGTATACTCAGAATATTTGGGCCGGTATCGCTCGCTTTTCGAGGGGTCACGGGGTTGATTGGAGCTTTGGTTCTTCTTTTGGTGTGCTTCACCTTTCTCTAGGCTCTCCTTAGCCCTAGTGACTTCCTCAAGCTCAACGTATTTGTCCGCCCGTCGGTGAAACTCTTCTAGGCTTTCTGGTTTCTTGTTTGCTAGAGACGCGAAGAAGCTTGAATTGGTCTGGAGCCCGTTCCTGGCGTAGTGGAGGGCTATCCTGTCGTCTAGGTTTTCTATGCCTACACAGGCTTGGTTAAACCTTCTGACATATTCGCACAAGGATTCTGAACTTCCCTGACGAATCCCTAAAATGGAATCAATCGACTTCGGGCGCTCCTTTATATGGTGTATTGTTGCAAGAACCTTTGCGTCAAGTCTTCCCATCCCGTGATCCTTGTTCGCAAGGTGACGAACCATCGGAGGGCGTCCTTCTTCGGGTAGGGGAAGGCCCGGCATAAAAGTTCCGGGGTGTATCCGTGAGCTGCATGGACCGCGTATAGGCGTCCAAGTGCTCCCGGGGATCCGTTGTTCCGTCGTAGGCTTCCTGGTTGCTCGAGGTTTGAAACTCCTCGGGACCCCGTATGACATTAGGGCGTCCGAGAATTGTTGTAGGTGGTCGGGGCCTGATTACCGTTCCGCAATCCCGGCGCCGCCTTGGTCGCATACCCGTTGCGAGCCTCATCGTGTCCTCCGTTGTCATTTTTCGCCCGTGCTGATCTCTCAAGGTTCTCTAGACGGCGTCTCTCGTTCCTCTAGCTGGCGTCGTTGATCCTCGATGAGAGCTTTTTGTTGACGCAACAACTCCCGAGGCCATTTCTCGTAATCTCGGATTGGACGTTGTCTTCGTAATGAGACGTGTGGTCCCCGTTGTCGTGGGAGGCTCCCAAACGAGCGTGGACAGGGATCCTAGCTCCATTGTTCCCTCCGCGGTTTACTCCGTGGTTTATGTTGTTGGTCTCACCGTGGGGGAAGATGAGCCTGTTTCTGATTGAGACCCTTCGAGATGGGTCAGGGCTTTCAACGGAAACTGAAGTCTCGTGCCCATCGTTAAGGGTTTCCACCATGACAGGCCTGCTTCTGGCGGCGGAGGTTTCTGGTGGTGTGACTGAAGGGAGGTTGCGCTGTGCCGCTGGGTCCTGTATCTGGCCATGGACTGCGTGCGCAGCGCTCCCTTTTTTCTGATTGTGTCTCGTGCTCACCATGGTTGTTGCGGGAATGGAGATTTATCAAACTCCGGGACGAATGTTCGGTGGATTGCAAAAGACAAAAGCCGAGCGTATACGGTGGTTCCCTCCTTGCGCAGCTGCAGCCAGGAACACGAAGTCCAGTGGGGTGGGTACCTGCAATGGGACTCTAACGCCAAGTCGAGACGGTGTAAGAAGGTTAAAGCTAATGGAATAGTAATAAGGTTCCGATCCCCTCTCAGGGAACTTAGCCTGGTATATATTGAGAGCGTGATTTGAATCCTCATGCACTTTGCGACGAGAGGTACCTTAGGATCGTGTCATGGCGGGGATTTCACCCATGATCGTTGAGGTCCGTCTCGACTGTCCGAGACTGCTCCACGATCGTTGAGTCCTGTCTCCCCGACTGTCGAGACCGTCCCTATGATCGTGGAGGCTCATCTCTATTCTCTGTGGAAATCTTTTTTCCTTTAATGGTCAATCTCTATACGCAGTTTCGTGGTCCCCATTACGAGAATGGGGAGATGACCCTACTACGGCCCAAGGTTGCAAGGCCGAAGTGGGGCGTAGTTAGCGAGTTTGGTGGTTCGTGTCTTGGGTCGATCCTTCAAGACGGGATCCTAATTCCAGGAAACGGAAAATTTTATTGGAACTAAAGAGATATACGGGAATAGAAAATGAGGAAATGAGAAATCAAAGCTTATCATATAACTATAAGACCATTTTAAAGATTAAGGGAAATATTAGTTGAATTACGTTCTACTAGTTAGAATGAGTGAATTTAAAAGAAAGAATTATGAATTAAAAAAAGAAAAAAATTCTAATTTTTATGGTTTCAAATAAGGATAAAAATAAAATTCATGGGTTCAGTTGTAAAAAATAAATCTTTTAATAATGAGATAAAAATGAGGAAAAACTAATTCTTTTATATGTTAGTCATTTTTTTTAATCCTAATTTGTTTCTTTTATTTCTATTCTTCTCTATTTATTTTCAAATTGACCCCAAACTACTTTTTGTTTGGCGGTCAAATGAGTCCATTTGGCCTATTTAAACCTACCTGTAATGGGTATGGGTTTGACAAAAATTAATCACGTTTAAATGGGTAGAAAATAATAATAATTTAATTCGTTTCGCATCAACTTGTATGTCTAAATAGGCTGTCCACGAAACTTTATATTTTTCACTTATTTTCAAATTCGCCTCACATAACTTATTGGACAAAATTGAGAGCCTGTGAAATTTAATTTTCTTTTACTTGCATTTAAAATAAAAGTGTCAATTTTTTCAGAGGCAAATAAAATTTAGATACTTTCAAACTTAATCTCAATTACATAAACTCTAGGTTATAATTTACAAACAATTGAATATAGTAGTGAAAAAATAGAAATTAGTTTATCCATGTAAAAATAAATAAATTACAAAAAAATGGAGCGAGTTGCAAGCGAGCTAATTGAGTGATTTAAATTGGTTTGGATTTTTTTAATTGTAACTCAATTCACATAAATTATACCATCAAATGAACAGACTTGACGAATTTGACTCGTTTTGACAAGATTACTTTTTTGTTTTTCTCAAAATTTTAAATTTCACATACTTTTATTTAAACACAAATTATTGTTAAAAACCTTACAATGATTAATCTTAAGTGAATTTTACTAGCATTGTTAGGGGATTGAACTTTGTAATCACAATTTTAAGGAAAACTTTACTTAATCATTACCCTTAATTCAAAGATTAATCTTATAACATTATATGTATAAATACCTTGGTAAAAATAAATTACTGAAAAAAAAACATTTAGCTATGAGTATAAATATCAATAGAATATCTGACATTTTAGAATCCATATTCATTATTTTTTTCCCTTTTCCACTATTATTATTATTATTATTATTATTATTATTATTATTATTATTATTATTAGGTTAATTTTTTTTTGTCCCTACAGTTTCATTAAATTTTTAAATAAGTCCATTTACTTTAAAAGTTTTTAATTAAGTTCTTATACTTTTAAAATTTTATAAATAAGTCTTTGTTTTTTAAATAAATCTTCAATTAGATCCTTATTAATTATAAATTTTTTTAATTAAGTCCTTGAAACCTGTAAGAACAACATATAATAGCTTGAAAATAATTGTAAACATGTATTGACAAAGTATAACAATAGTAAGCCAATAGGACCTATTTAATTTTTTTTTTAAATATAAGGATTGCATTAAAAATTTTTAAATTGTAAAGTAGATGTGTTAAAACGAGTTGACTCAGTTCATTTGAGATGACTCGTGTAGGTTAACTAAAATTTAGTATCGAGTCAAACTTGTTACATGTTAGTATTTTATTAGTTCAATTGATCTTATACGTCACATGTTAGATGGATTGGCCTGTTTGCCCAATTATCTTTCTTTTAATTTTTTTTATATTTTTAACACTAAATATTTTTATTCTTATGTTTGATTATTATATTTTTTTAAACATATTTTAAATTTCATATGCTAATAAATATTAAATAATTTTTTTTATAATATAAATATTAATTTATATTAAAAACATAAAAATAAAACTTTTTAAATTTCATAAAAAATAATTAAATAATTAAACATTAAATTAATGAGTTAACCTAATCACTACGAGCTAGCCCGTGTCAAACTAGACTAAAATTGAGCTGATTTATTTTTACATCAAAGGTTTTAGATTAACAATTTATTTTATTCGAGTTGAAAGACCCATTTTGGTACATTTACCGTAAAGGCCAATTTAAAAATTCAAAAAATCTATTTGACCAAAGAGTAATTTAACTATATTATTTCACTTACCTTTTTGGGCATTATTATTTCATTTTTCAGTTCTCTATCAATATATCAAGTATCTTCCATTTCAAAACACCTCCCTCTCTCTGTGTCACACACACACACACACACACCACACGACACACAGGTCTGTTACCTACTTTCCACGCACCAAACCAAACCAAACCTTGCTGGTGGCGGACAACCCAAGGGCTTCTCTGTACGTAAAAACTCACCGAACCGAACCAACCGTGCTCTTCTCTTCTCTTCTGTTCCGTTTTCAGATTCAGATCTCGAAAATGCAGAGCGCGGCTTTTACTCTCTCCCGCCCTTCCTTCCCTCTCCACAACCACAAACCTCGCACCCCTTTCAAACACTCGCTTCGCTTCGATCCCATTCGTTTCTCTGCCTCATCTTCCAAACCCAGCGAAACCGTCACTTCCAATGGCGCTTCCTCTTCCTTCACTCGCCGATCCTGGTCCCTCTCTCCTTCCTCCTCTTTCAAATTCAGGCCCCGCCCTTCCCTCCCTCCTTCCTCCGATCCCTTCAAGCCCAGGGCCGCCTCCGTCCCTGACAGCGCCGGCGACAGCGTCGCCACCCCCTCCGGCACCCTGTACAAGACCCTCGAGCTCGGCGCCTTGTTCGGCCTCTGGTACCTCTTCAACATCTACTTCAATATCTACAACAAACAGGTAAACATTGAATCGTGTGAAATTTCCAATTATGTACCAGAATTTTAATTTAAATGTGAATTTAACCTAATGCGGTTTTTTTTTTTCCCTCTCTCCTTGTTTTTCAGGTCTTGAAGGTGTACCATTTTCCAATAACTGTCACTGCAGTTCAGTTTGTTGTTGGGACTGTCCTTGTAGCGTTTATGTGGGGTTTTAATCTCTACAAGAGGCCAAAGATCAGTGGTGCACAGGTATTTTGGTCTGTGCTGAATTATCTTTTCTGTTTGTGTGTTTTGTGTATTATTGATCTGTGTGTGATTTCTTGGCAGCTTGCAGCGATATTGCCGCTGGCGTTGGTGCATACTTTAGGGAACCTTTTCACTAATATGAGTCTTGGAAAGGTGGCTGTGTCGTTCACTCACACGATCAAAGCCATGGAGCCTTTCTTTTCGGTGGTCCTTTCCGCGATGTTCCTTGGAGAGGTTAGAATACTATATTATATTTTCCTGCAGCCTGGCATTGCTAATTGTAGTTAAGATAAAGCTAATTTCTTATGATTACTATGTAGTCTAAATTGTCATTGTTATTAATAAATTTGATGACAGTTAACCCAAAAAATAAAATTAATGAATTTGATGATAAGTATCATACTGGTATTGGTATATTTCTTGCTTATTGTCTCTGATTACTTATGTATGGTAACCATTTCCTTGAAGGAAAAATAAATGAGCATTTGACACATTGTGTAAGGTGGCATTTACATTTAACCTCCAATTTATTAGTGCACCCTTGCTTTGCTTTCTTACAGATGCCTACACCATGGGTGGTTGGTTCCCTTGTGCCTATTGTTGGTGGAGTTGCACTGGCGTCTGTTACTGAGGCCTCTTTCAATTGGTAAGATCTCCTCTGTGTCTTGTTCCTTCTAGAGGAAGAGGAGAGTGGACATAGCATGATTTGAAAAGAAAAGATTTGGTCGTTTGAATTCTAATATGCTTTGGTGGAATATTGAATAGGGCTGGATTTTGGAGTGCGATGGCTTCGAATGTGTCAAATCAATCTCGTAACGTTCTTAGCAAAAAGGTCATGGTTAATAAAGAGGTAATATGATCTGTGAACACTTCCAAAAGTTTTGGATATATTTCATTGTTGATATTAATCTTTGCATTTCAGAACACATTTATGAATCTCGTATTTTACGTTTAAAAAAGCAGAAAATAACAAACATTTTGTTCTTCACAGGAATCTATCGACAACATAACCCTCTTCTCTATAATAACGATAATGTCCTTCTTCTTGTTAGCACCTGTGGCTGTCTTCATGGAGGGTGTGAAATTTACCCCTGCTTACCTGCAATCTGCTGTGAGTATCTTGATGGTTAAAATGGATAGGATTGCTGTTATCATGGCTACAATCAAAATATATAATGGTGTTGAGGTTGCTAATATGTTAGCACATTATCTTTCTTGACAGGGTTTAAATGTTAGACAAGTGTACATCAGATCTCTTCTTGCTGCACTCTGTTTCCATGCATATCAGCAAGTGAGTTTTCCTCATCTATGGATAATTGTGTCCCTTTTATTCAAGGGTTTTGTGTGTGTGTGTGTGTGTGTGTATGTGTGAATAAATTGGAGGTGTGGATACATTGGAGGTGCAAGCACCTGGCAAGGGAGGGGGATTGTTGGCCTAATGGAGGATTGAATCTCTGACATCAACATTACACCCCAGTATTAGAGACTGGGGTGCCAGCTGAGCTATAAGTTTGTTGGCTATTCAAGAGTGTTTTTACTTATAGTTCTTCAGCATTTTATTCTGTGACTGCTAGATTAAACATAAGTAATTGTTACTTATTGATAACAAAGATTGTTTGATGGGAAATGTTTTTAACATAACAGAATAAACTCTAAGGTATCTTCTCATGGTGTATTAAAACCTCTATTGAGACGGTTAAGAATATTTTAAATATTTTAAAGAAGTTAAGAGATAGTATGGTTACTATGCTGTGAGACATTTTATGTGCTTGTATTCTATGTCATGCCAGTTGAGAAGGGTATATTGTTTGCTACATGTTCTGACAGTCTTTTGGAGAGCATGTGAGTTGTGACTGTTGGAGTGGGCTTCATCCATTGTTAAAATAGTTTTGCATTATGACAGCCTTGTGTCCTTATCTCAATGTGCCGTTGACCATTTTAATGGAATTAAAAAGACAACTTGCTTTATCCTAAGAATTATGTGCTTATTAAGGAATAAACAGTCATTTTCGACTACCTGAATTAAAATGCTGACATGAAGAGAAAATGGTAGTGAAAGCTTTTCAACATATAACCATCATAAAAAGAAAAAAGGGGTGGGGGGGTAGAAAGAAAGCGAAGCCATGAATAGGTACTCATTGGTACTAACTTACTAGAGCCTTATATATAAGGTCTAACTTTATCTGAAGTCTTACTATATTTTCGACATGGCTTACTTCTATAATACTTAATAGCTTCTGTATTCCTTAATGATTTAGTGATGGTTTTCTGTGAATGGGAGCAGGTTTCTTATATGATATTGCAGAGGGTATCGCCTGTTACCCACTCTGTGGGCAATTGTGTGAAGCGGGTCGTGGTCATTGTGAGCTCTGTCATCTTCTTCCAAACACCTGTCTCTCCTGTGAATGCTTTTGGTAAAATTGCTTCTTTCTGGTTTCAACTGTAAAACATTTGAAGTTTTATTTAACCATACCATATCCCTGCACACCTGTTGCTGAGATTTTAGGTATTTTTCTGCAGGAACTGCAATAGCTCTAGCTGGCGTTTTCCTCTATTCAAGGGTGAAGCGAATTAAGCCAAAGCCAAAGACAGCTTAATTTTCAATGCTAAAATTTTGCTAGTTGCATAACAAAAGCCAAATGGCTGCATTGCTGAATTTCTTTGTAGGTCAGATAGGGGATTTGAGGATTACCTTTCTTGATCCCTTACTTTTCCTTTTTTTTCAGTTACCTTGTGGATTTCATTATTTATGTCTGAGTAAGTGCCTATTGGTTCTGCTGCATGAAAATTTCATCTTTGAATTTTGCTGAAATACCACATCCAGGTCTGTTTTTAATGTACAATATCATTTGCTTACACGCATATATGTAATCATCTGTTAATTTGGTAAATGCTGTGCATGTTCTTCTGCTTGGCGACTGGGGAGTGGGCTTTTGGTGTCTGCCAGAGTATTGTCACTTTACCCAATTTTTTCACAAACACACCTGTGCATATAGGGATGGCAATTCTCCTCGCAATTCGGGGATCTCTGCGAGGACTACCTTGAATGAGGCCTCGAATGTGGGGTTTTTCTACCTGCGGGGATGGGGACGAAGATCATACTCCCTGTCCCGCAGGTTTCCGTCTCCGAAAAAATTATCAAAATATCTTTTATAATATATATATATATATTATTATATAAATAAATATATATATTTTAGTAATTTCATTTTTAATTAAATTTTATATGTATTTAAAATTTAAAATATTAAAATAATTTATTTCATTTTTTTTTTAATTTTTTTTTTCATTTTTTTCATTTTTTTTAATATAGTGGGAATTCTCGCGGGGATTCGGGAGCGGGAATAAGAAAAAAATTCCCCACAGCTAGGAATAGGGATGGGGTTGGGGTGAGGGGACGGGGAGCGGGGAGGTACTCCTCACTCCCTTGCGCGGGTGCCCTGCTTGTGTGCATAAATTGCCAATGTGGCTGGTGTGAGTTCTGGTTGTTTGTCTTAAACTTTGATTGAGATGCAGCCACATCAATGGGAGAAATTCCTGTGTGGACTACACTATTATAGTGAAAATGTACCACGAGGTATCGCGCAATTATACATGGTGTTAGATTGAAAATAAAATATGATTAAATTAAATTTAGACGGTTATAAAACTACTGATAGTATTCACAAATTGTGTAGAACGGTTTCCGGAAGCAATATCATTGCCGTTTTGTTAAATAAGTGTAAAATTTTTGCAAATAACAACGAAATTACCGAAGACGAGATAATAATGTAGAATGAAAAAATATCAAGAGGAAAATACTAATATTTAAAGGAGTAATGCTATTTATATATACTTTTACTCATTTCACTTTGCATTTTTATAATTTTTCCTATTTGATAATAACAAGGTTTATTTTATTTATTGTACACTTACATTTTGATTATGTAACATAAACAGATGTGTGTGATACTTATATGTGAATAATATTTTTCTACTTCAAGCTAGTATGCTTGTTAAACTAAGGTATTATTTAGTTTGTTTTTTGTTTTTGTTTTAAGTTACTATATTTTTATTATTAATTATAAAAATGTCATTTTATTTTTATTTTATTTAATGTTTTTAAAGTTTTGTAAAAAAATATTGATTTTTTTTTTATTTTTTCAGCATTTTCTTTATAAAATTTTGAAAATAAGAAATAAAATGAAAAAAATGATATTTTTATGAATATTAATTGATGAAAACATATTAACTAAAAATAAAAATAAAAAACAAACTAAACTCTACGTTTTCCTCGCTTTTGTATGGTTCTTGCCTTCTCACGTAAAAAGTTCGCAAGCCTAGGTTTATTTAGCATTATTATTGTACATGACTCAACAGAAATAGATATTATGATGAGAAAATTAAATTCATATATATAAAAGTATGTATTTGGGTTAGTTGTGAAAAATAGATTATTTTAATAATTGATTATTATTAAATTGATTATAATAAAATTAATTTTATGTTTAAATATATTAGTTAAAAAGTAATTTTAAAATAATCTATTTTATTTGGATAGTATAAAAAGAATTATTTTTATATATTAAATTATCAAAATATGTATAAAATGATTAAAACAGTTATTTATTGAGACAAAATGATATTTACGTCTCAAAACTTTTAGAATAATCTATAATTAAGAATAAAAGTCTTAAACTTATGAAAAAAAAACTATTATAATGCATTGAATTTCGTTTAAAAATTAAAGTATAATTTGCTAAATATGATTGGAACAATGAAAAAAGTTTTTTTTTTCTCAAAATTTAAGCTATTGGAATAGTGTTATAATATGAACCAAACACACTAGTCTCACACTTATGTGTACCAAAAATAAAGTCATACACTTCTAAATTTATGTGGATATATATAATTTTTTTTATATGTAATTGTAAAATATTAGAGAATTTGATAAATTGTACCCAATGTGAGTGCAAACCATGTGTGTGTGTGTATATATATATATATATATATATATATATATATATATATATATTTACTTGTTGTACTATATAGTGTTGACATTGGATCTTACATGAATGGTCAAGATTAGTATAAAAGACATAAATCTTTTAATCTTGACCATCCATGTGAAGCATATTAAATATGATATGCCTACATATATATATATATATATATATATATATATATATATATATATATATATATATATATATTATAAATTTGCTTGTTGTACTATATAGTACAAGGTATTGTCAAAGACATAAATATCCTTAAGCATATTAAATATGTGCTTGATACACTACTCTTAGCATTCTCTCTCAAGTTGGATCATAGATGTTAATCATGCTCAACTTGTTATATAGATAGTTAACACTGCTCTCATTATGTGCCTTTGTGAGGATATCAACTACTTGTTCTCCAGTTCTGACATGTCCTGTAGATACAAGTCTCAGTTGGATCTTCTTTCGAATGAAATGGCAATCAGCTTCAATGTGCTTTGTTCTTTCATAAAATACTGGATTTGAGGCAATGTGAATAGCAACATGATTATCACACCCTAGCTTCATAGGTAGAGAAACCTTGAAGTCAATCTCATCAAGTAAATTATACACTTTTAACAATTCACAAGAAGTATGGGCCATTGCTTAATATTTTGACTTTGCATTTGACCTAGCTACTACATTTTGTTTCTTACTTTTCTAAGGGATTAGATTACCTCCAAGAAACATGCAATAGCTAGAGGTCGATTTCCGATCTATAGGACACCCAGGCCAATCTACATCTAAATAACTTTCCACTTTACAATATCCATTGTTTTTATAAAGATTCTCACATCCTGGGAATCCTTTTAAACATTGTAAGATATGCAACATTGCATCCTAATGAGAGTCCCAAGGAGAAGATATGAACTGATTAACTACACTTACGACGAAAGAAATGTTTGGACATGTCACTATAATTCCTATATCTCTCATGATATAATAATAATTCTCCATCTTCTAAAGTGAGTTTTGCATTTGTAACCATCAGAGTATCACAGGGCATATCTTTCAACATACCAACATTAGAGAAGAGATCAATGACATATTTCTGTTGAGAGAGAAAAATGCCCTTTTTGCATTTGCTAACTTCAATTCCCAAGAAGTACTTTAGGGAGCTTAGGTCCTTCATATGAAATTTGGTTTGAAGGAAGCTCTTGAGGTCTGAGATGCTAGCCGGATGTGTCGCTTCCAGATATAACTATGTCATCCACATAAACAACCATAAGAATACACTTTCCCCAATATTGTCAATAAAAGACAGAATGATCATAACTACTCATTTTCAAGCCAAAATTAAGGACTTCTTCAGTCAACCTCCTAAACCAAGCCCAAGGAGATTATTTTAATCCATACAGAGATTATTTGAGCTGACACACTTTCCTATACTCACCCTGAGCAACAAAGTCATGCAGTTGCTCTATATAGACTTCCTCCTGTAAGTCACCATGAAGAAAACCATTCTTAACATCAAGCTAATGTAAGGGCCAATGATGGGAAGAAGCTAAAGAAATGAATAATCGAACATAAGTCAATTTAGCCATAAGGGAGAATGTCTATGAGTAATCAACGCCATAAGTCTAAGTATAACCCTTGGCAACCAAGCAAGCCTTGAGATGAGGAATTCCATCAATATTCACTTTAACAATGTACACCCATTAACAACCAATAACACGTTTACCCGAAGGAAGAGAAACAAGGTCTTATGTCTGATTATGTTCCAAAGCCAACATTTCTTCTTCCATAGGATGCCAAAGCCTCTAAAATAGTATGGGAACTGTGATAACATCAAGAAAAGCAACAAAGGATTTGGAAGAAGAAGAAAAATGCTCATAATGAATAAAGGAAGCAATTAGATGACAAGTGACACAAGAATGTTTACCTTTTCGAATGACAATGGGGAGGTCCAGAGTCGAATCTTGTGACAAAGAGACAGATTGGAGTGGTGAGTCATTTGAGGGGCCAAGTACATCCATCAGTGCTTCACCTGAGGTGAGCGGCGAATCACAAGTACGACGAATGTGCACCTATCGAATAGGAGGCCGACGAGGTGGACAAGACGAAACAAGGGTAATTGAGGATGAATGTAACTCAAGTTAGGAGACTAAACCTCTTTATAGACACGAACTTCTTCATCTTCATCACCATTAGGAGGAGAAAAAAACTTTGAAAAGAATGAGGTAGACTCAAAGAAAGTAATATAAGTGGAAACAAGATATCGACCCAAGTTAGAAGAAAAGCACCTATATCCCTTTTGATAACGAGAGTAACCAACGAAGACACACTTGAGGCAGCAATGGTACACCTTAGAAAGTTGAGATCGAATATCCTGCATAAAACATGTAAATTCAAAAATACAAGGAGACAGAGAGAACAAAGATTGAGACGGGAGAAGAATAGAATAAGGAACTTGACCATGTAAAACAGAAGATGACATTCGATTAATCAAGAAGCAAGCAATAGAGAGAACATTAGCCCAAAATTCTTTAAGGATAAACATATGAAGTAACAAGGTTCTAGCAGCTTCCATGAGATGCCTTTTCTTGCGTTTTGTAACTCTGTTTTGTTGGGGGGGGGGGTAACAATACAATGGGATTGATGTATCATTCCATTTTGGCACATGTAGAAACAAAACTCATGGGAAAAGTCTTCTTTTGCATTACCACTCTTCAAAATACAAACAAGAGTATTGAATTGAGTTTTAATTTCAGAACAAAAGGCAGTAAATATAGAGAATAACTTAGAAAGAAATTTCATAAATTATAATCAAGTCATTTTTAAAAAATCATCCACAAATATCACAAAATACTGAAATCCAGACTTAGAAGTAATAGGACAAGGAACCCAGAAATCAAAATGAACAAGTTCAAATAGGGACACAACTTATTTATTGACTTATAAAGGGTAAGGACTCCTATGATGTTTAGCTAATTGACATGTCTGACACTCTAAAACAAACAAATGGCTTAAACTCGAACACAACTTCTTCAAGGACTATAGAGAAGGATGACCTAAAAGACAATGAAGCTAAAGAGGATCAGCCACACTTGAAGAAGCAACGAGCACTAACACTTGATCTAGGAAGCACACATGGATCGATGTACAACTCATTCTGCGTATGACCCCTACTAATGACCTTTCTCGTCCCAAGTTCCTGAAAAACACATGAATTAGGAAAAAAATGAACATTACAATTCAAAGAATGGGTAATCTAACGAACAAAAAGTAGATTAAATGGGAATTAATTTATGTTATCAAGTGACCTCAATACTCAAGAGGAGGGTAAACTAAGTTTATAAAATAATTTCACAAATCTCTTTAAAAACACTTGATTACTAATTTTTGTTGAAGCTACTGAATGAGAGAGCTGAATGGCTAGATAAGATAAAATCTTTTCACTCACAAATAAGACAACCAAGCAAGGCAGTATTCAAGTAATGCCAATAAAATAGTGCACAATATTAAAGAGTTGAGTTTAGAGAATCAAACGCAAGGTTTATCCTAGTTTAGCCATCAATCCACTTGTGGCCTACGTCTAGTCCTCAAGTAATTACTTGAGATTTTTCACTATATCTTCAAACTTCAATAGGTGCTTGATGATCTTTACAAACTAGAGCACTCAATACACCTTGGGATACCTCTCCCTTTGTGCTTAAGCCTCTTCTTTCAAGGATGCCTTACCCTTACAACTTTGAGGGATGTCTCACCTTCTCTTTTACAGATTATATAATGTATGAATAATAAGAAACTTTCTCAAGAGTGCATAATACAAATTGAAAAACAATGGGTATTAAGGATTCACACCTATAATGCCTAAAATAGAGGATTGATTGAAAATGATAGTAAAACTTGTATTAATGCTCAACCAAAGTTTTCAGTTGGATTGTCTAACCTCCATAAATGCCCAACAACTTATATTTATAACCCATTAAAGAAAAGAGTCGTTGGAGAGGTGGTTGAGAGCATTAATGGTAGCAAACTAATCTTTGCTGCTTTTTCTGAATGTGGCTTTTATTTGAATAACACGTTTGTTATTCGAATAAGGCTATAAATAATACGTAGAAGAAAAGCTCTCTAGAACATGTTATTCGAATAACGTTCTCGTTATTTGAATAAGCCTTTTAGAATCTGTTTTTTGAAATAGATGTTATTTGAATAACAACATGGTTATTCAAATAAACCATTTAAAATCAGGTTTCTGGGAAACATGTTATTTGAATAACACGAGTGTTATTCGAATAAGCTAATTGAAAATCGAAGCGTCATTGCTCATTTTAAACGTTTATTCGAATAAAACAGGGCTTTATTCGAATAAAGCCTAGCTAGATGGAATTCTTGGCTTCTCTGACTTGTGATATTTGAATAAGAGGACCCTTATTTGAATAAGCCATATGAAAAACGTTTTGATAGCTTTTAAACAATGTCAAGTGATTCCAAATGATTTATAAGCTTTTGGGCACTTAAAATTTGTTTCTTTGGAAACCAAAACTATTTTGAGGCTTTGAAAACATGTGTGCTATTTGAGTTCTTTGAGAAAGGCTATTTATAGAGCATTAATATGAACCTTTTATACCTTTACAAAATGATCTAAGTCCTAAAACTATTCTTGAGGGTCTTGGACTTGTTCTTGCAACATCTTCATGTTTGTTATTATCAAAACAAAATCCTTCATAGGTTAATAGTCAATCACATTCTCCCTATTTTTGATGATGACAAACAACCATTGAGAAAAGAGTTAGCTCAAATAAATTAAAATTTACAAAGATAATTAGAGAGACTTACTCCATCTCTTTTTGGTAAGAGGTGAATTTAATTTTGAGTTATGCACAGCTCCCCCTTACTTTTGGAATACCAAGATCCAGTTTATATTTTCCTGTCTTTTCTCAAAAAACACATTCTAAAGATGTTAGATACAATGTTTATCTTTCTTCTCTGCTTTTGTCATGATAAAAAAGATGGGGCAAGGGAAGTCCAAAGCAAGCAATAAATGTTTAATTTAAGTCCACATGATATATTCAATTGTCATTTTTTAAATTTTTTTTAGCAAATATATATATATATATATATATATATATATATCAATATAATGGGGTAGAATTTACAAAGACATCAAATAATGCAATTGTCATTGTATTCATTGAAGTACGTTAACTCTGTGGCACGTTTCGTTTCCACCACTTGTGGATAATCCTTCAGAAAAGTTGTGATTAGAAGAGCGTAAGGCAACTCAGCCTTCTCCTTACATTTGGCCTTCATCATATGTTTACTGATGAAGTTTGGCTAGTTTATTTTGAATCCCTTCCTTAGGATCCACATCATGAAGATGTCATCCTCTGTTAGATAGGTGTAATTACCACAACGAGGGGCTAGGATGTATACATAAGCATAGTGTAGCAGCTTATCATGACTCTTCAGCATCCCTCCCTTTAAGCCATCCTTGGGGACCACTATGCCAGGTTTGGTGATCAGGGAAATGGCTTCATCCCTCTTGTACTCTAGGGGCATGCTTTCTTCCTCGATTGCAGGGCCAGAAACATGCATACCAAATTTTGCCAACCACTTAGCAGGGGTGATCACAACCTACTGATCCTTGACCTCAGAAATGATGTTGGGCCCATCCAGCTTCAGATTGCAATAGAACGTCTTCACAAGATCAAGGTAGATCTTGTCCTTGTGGCAACACAGCTGCAGCACACCTTGGTAATTCAGAGTATCTAGGAAGTCAAATCCTTCTTCTTTCTCAAACTTGGGGAGATCTATGTGCTTGGGTTGCACAAGATTCCTGGAGATGAAACTCTTCCTGAAGCGAGCACAATCTTCTTCATCAGAGGAAAACCTACGAAGGTCGAGGGGATTGTTGGTGGGAGCAGTTTTGGTGCGCGGGCATTTGGAGGAGGAGGTCATGATGAGGGTTTGATGTTTGGAATGAAGGGAGAGAGAGAGACCTGAATGGAGGTAAAAAATGGAGGGTTAGGTGATGGGAGCTTGAGGTGCAAAGTGCAGAGAATAAAGGAAGAAGAAGAACACTTGTTAAAATGAATGTGGGCACACACACACACACACACATATATATATATATATATATATATATATATATATATATATATATATATATATATATATAACTCGCATTTTTATTCAAATAAGGTATGCTTTATTCAAATAAAATCGTGGTACCTGAAAGGTCTTGGCACTTCTGCTAAGTGTTACTCGAATAACACAAGTGTTATTCGAATAACATAGCACCCAAGCTTAACTTTTGCCAAGCGTTATTTGAATAACAACAAGGTTATTCGAATAACACAGCAAAGAGCAGATTGCAAACGTTTCTGTCAAATGTTATTCGAATAAGGTTATTTTTATTTGAATAAAGCTTATAAAATAGCAATCAACAAAACATTTATATAAGGCGTTATTCGAATAAGACTTCCTTTATTCGAATAAGACATGCGAAACAATATTTCTTAGGAGCTACTGGAAATTGTTATTCGAATAAGAGACCCTTTATTCGAATAAAACTAAAAGAAATGCAACAGTAGGCAAGCTTAAAAACCACCAGATTGGAGGAGGATTCTTACCCAACTTGTGTGGTACCTAAAAAATAGATTTAGCGGAACCTCCAACGCTCAAGTTAGTAATAATTCAAGAGAAGTTAATCAATGATAAAGCAATAAATACAAGTATTCATTCATATGCATGATTGATCAATTATGCCCAATTCTCTTCTTATGTAAAAGAATACATCTTTTTCTAAAGGCTTAGTAAAAATATCAATTAGTTGTTTAGTAGTTTCAACAAACTCAAGCATGCAATTACCTTTTTGAACATAATCTCTTATGAAATGGTACATTATTTCTATGTGCTTTGTTATTGAATGCAAAATGAGATTTTTAGACAAATTGAGTATACTAGTTTTATCACACCTTATAGGGATGTGATCAAGCTCAAGACCATAGTCTAGAAGTTATTGCTTCATCCAAAGGATTTGAGCACAATAACTCCCAACTGCAACATATTCAACTTCGGCTGTAGACAATGTCACACTATTTTGTTTCTTCCTATGCCAAGAAACTAGTGAGCTTCTAAGCAAGTGACATGTCCCACAAGTGCTTTTCCTATCCAATTTGCATCTAGCAAAATCAGAATCGAAATAACCAATTAGGCTATATAAGGCACCCTTAGAATACCACAAACCTATTTATGAAGTGCCTATTAGATATTTCATTATTCCTTTAACAGCACTTAAGTGTGATTCTCTAGAATTAGCTTGATATCTAGCACACATGCATATACTAAACATAATATCTGGTCTACTTGCTGTAAGATAAAAGAGTAAGCCAATCATACTTCTATACTTTGTAATTTCTACAAGTTTACCTCCTTCATCCTTGTACAAATAGCAAGAAATGCCACTTGGTGTATCCATATGCTTGGAATTGTCTATTCTAAACTTTTTGAGCAACTATTTATAATATTTGGATTAGCTTATGAAAGTTCATTCCTTTGTTTGCTTGATTTGGAGTCCAAGGAAGCAGTTGAGCTCACCCATCATAGACATCTCAAATTCATTTTGCATAATATTGACAAATTCCTTACAAAGAGAGTTATTTGTAGCACTAAATATTATATCATTAATATATATTTGAACAAGAAGCATGCCATGTTTTTTATGCTTGATGAAAAGAGTAGTGTCAACATTTCCCATAGAGAATCCTTTTTTCCAAAAGAACTTGCTCAACCTTTCATACCAAGCCCTAGGAGCTTGTTTTAAGCCATACAAGACCTTTTTTCAATTTAAAAACCTGGTTGGGCAGTTCATAGTTTTCAAAACTAGGAAGTTGTTCCACATACACCTTTTCTTGTATAAAACCATTTAAGAAAGCACTTTTGACATCCATTTGAAAAAGTTTGAAATCTTTGATGCATGCATATGCAAGTAACATTCTTATGGCTTCTAATCTAGTTACGGGAGCATATATTTTTTCATAATCTATGCCTTTAGCAACAAGCCTAACTTTATTTCTTATTATTAAGCCTGTTTCATTAAGTTTGTTCCTAAAGACTTATTTGGTACCAATTATAAGATGATCATTGGGCCTTTGAACTAATTTCAAAACTTACTTTCTCTCAAATTGGTCTAGCTCATCTTGCATGGCCAAGATCCAATGTTCATAATTAATGGCCTCATCCATGTCTTTAGGTTCAATTTGAGAGACAAAAGTCATATGATTACATGCATCTCTAAGAGAGTTACAAGTAATTACCCCTTTTGATACATCACCTATCACCTTGTCAAGAGGATGATATCTTGATGTCTTCCATTCTTTGGGTAGATCTATGATTTCTGAATCCTCTTGCCTTGGGGGATCAAAGGGTCTCTCTTCTTGCTTCTTGGGCTCTTTCTCTTGATTCTCCAAATGTGTTTTTGCCAAGATTTCTGCAACATCATCAACAAACTCCTTTCTCGGCCCATTTGGGTTAGTTTCATCAAAAGCAACATATATTGATTACTCAATAGTCATGTTCTCTTATTATAGATTCGAAAGGATTTACTATTAAGTGAGTAACCAAGAAAAATTCCCTCATCGAATTTAGCATCAAACTTGCCTATGTTATCTTTTCCATTGTTTAAAGCAAAACATTTGCAACTAAAGACATGAAAATGTGAAATGCTTAGTTTCCTTCCTTTGTATAGTTCGTAACGGGTTTTCTTTAAAATAGGTCTTATGAGAGCCCTATTCACAACATAACAAGTAGTACTTACTGCATCCGTCCAAAAATACTTAGGAAGGCTTGTTTCATTGAGCATAGTTCTTGCTAACCCTTATAAAGATCAAATTTTCCTCTCAACCACTCCATTTTGTTATGAAGTTCTAAGAGCAAAAAATTATGTTTAATGTCATTTTCATTGCAAAAGAGTCGTTGGAGAGGTGGTTGAGAGCATTAATGGTAGCAAACTAGTCGTTGCTGCCTTTTCTGGATGTGGCCTTTATTTGAATAACACATTTGTTATTTGAATAAGGCTATAAATAATACGTAGAAGAAAAGCTCTCTAGAACACGTTATTCGAATAATGTTCTTGTTATTCGAATAAGCCTTTTAGAATCTGTTTTTTGAAATAGGTGTTATTCGAATAACAACATGGTTATTCGAATAAACCATTTAAAATCAGGTTTCTAGAAAACGTGTTATTCAAATAACACGAGTGTTATTCAAACAAGCTAATTGAAAATTGAAGTGTTATTACTCATTTTAAACGTTTATTCGAATAAAATATGATTTTATTCGAATAAAGCCTAGCTAGATGGAATTCTTGGCTTCTTTGACTTGTGTTATTCGAATAAGAGGACCCTTATTCATATAAGCCATATGAAAAACATTTTGTTAGCTTTTAAACAATGCCAAGTGATTCCAAATGATCTTATAAGCTTTTGCCAAATGATTCCAAATGATCTTATAAGCTTTTGGGCACTTAAAATTTGTTTCTTTGAAAACCAAAAACCATTTTGAAGCCTTGAAAACTTGTGTGCTATTTGAGTTCTTTGAGAAAGGTTATTTATAGAGCATTACTGTGAACATTTTATATCTTTACAAAATGATCTAAGTCCTAAAACTATTCTTGAGGGTCTTGGACTTGTTCTTGCAATATTTTATGTTTGTTATCATCAAAACAAAATCTTTCATAGGTTAATGGCCAATCATAATTTAAACACAGGACACAAGAGAGTAGAAGAGTAGGTGTAGGACAAGCTGTGTCACTCCCCATCACAGGAGCGGTGGATCCATCAGCTAAAGTAACATTAGGTAAATGTGGAGAAAAGGTAAAGGATGTAAGATTACATGTTTGGCCAGTCATGTGGTCAGATGCCCCTGAATCAATGACCCACTTACAAGAAAATGAGGATAGACATGCAATAAGATTACATGTATAAGCAACAGTGGAAACAGAGGAAGGTGATGAGGTTGATTGAGAGGCATGAAATTGGGTATACTGGGCAAACTCTTCTGCTGTCATTATCGCAAGTCTGACAGATGAGTTGTTGGAATAGGCAAGACCATTAGTTGCAACATGGGAAAAATGTGCTGTTGTAACTGATTCTTCTACTGAAGCTTCCAGCAATTCATTTTAATATGTCCAGGCTTTTTACAATAGCAACAAATTAAAGGTTCCCCAATATCTCCACCCTGGGCTTCACTAGAATCTTGTCCACCACGAGAACTATCTCCTCTAAAATTAGAACTTACCAACGTAGATGCTTCACTTGAAACCATAGGATTGGATTTAAAAAGCTCACGAGCAACCTGGAGAAAGTGAAAGTATACCTCATTTAGTGTCAAATTGTTGGCACTAGTCATTGTTTGAGATCGAGCAACACTAAACTCAACTCGTAAACCTAACAAAAAGTATATAACAACCAACTATTGTCGTTGAGCCTGCATCTCCTTTATATCAGAAGTGATAGGCAACAAGGTGTTCAACTCCTTAAAAAGACATTTGATACCCATGTAATACTCACTGAGGGACTTATCCTTTTGATTGGCACGATACAATTCCTGGGACTTTATGTAGAGAAGAGATAAACCCCCAGCCCCTGGAAAAAGAGAGTGTAGGTACAACCGTAGTTCCTTAACAGTATTACAATGAGTAGTAATATCATCCACCTGAGGATCTAAAGTCTGCTGGATCAGTGAGTACAACTACATATCCTCCCAAATCCATACATCGTTAGTCGCCACATCTGTTGAACCATCATGAGTGGGATGATCTTCTTTACCATGACCCTTCAAATACATCTCAATAGCTTTTTTCCATTGACGATAATTAGCCTCGTCACCATCCAACTTCCAATTAGTGATTTTGGTATTCGACGATATCACCTTCGCCAAAACATTAGCAGAAGTAGCATTTGGAGCCCCACCTTTGCCTTTGGAGGAGGCATTGGCCTCAACCTCGAAATTGTTGTCACCCATGCTCACAATCGACAAAATAACTAACCAAAAATGCCAAAACAGAATAAAAAATTCTTGCTAGCTAAAGAAGACAGGCAAAACAATTAAGAATGAGGAAATAAATCTACCAAAAACAAAGCCTACACATTGAAATCACGTCACTGGAATCAGAACAACCTCGCCAGGGAACAAACACACTGGACCGAGTTGGAATCTTGGGCCACTAGCGATGAGCAACTCTTGGAACCTAAAAACTATTCCTAAAAAATGCAAACTAAACTTGAAAACTACAAAGTCTGACGACCCAACCCATCGTCAGCTGTCAACAGTCCTGCCGACCTTCCTCCCTACACTGGACCGGTCTATCACCACCAGTTGGTTGTCGACACTTGAGAAGTCAAGCAACAACCACAGTGATGGCTGCCCTAGAAAGAAACATGACCTAGGTCACGATGCTGTGGTGTTTTTTCTCTTTTTCTTTTTCTTTTTTTGGTAAAGGAAAAAAAGCTAAAAATCTCTTGATACCATGTAAAATATTAGAGAAATTGGTAAATTGTACTCAACATGAGTGCAAACCGTGTTTGTTGTAACACCCTAAAATATCATGTTTCTCAGTAATATGGAATTTTATTAATTTGTGATTTAGGTGTCTTGCTTAATTTATTTTGACTGTTCTGTGGTTGTTTTTTGACTTTTTGTGTGTTTTACTCGGTACTGCGAAAATAAAAATTTTTGGGCCGGGAAAAATCTTTGGCAATTTATTTGGGGCTGGGGGAGCTTACTAAACCTGAAACTGAAAAACATAGTTCTTAATTTTATAATTTTTAGAATTTATCTATCAAATAAAAATTTTCTATCTATTATTATTCATTGGACAATAACTATTGGTTGGTGAGCAGTAGCTTCTGTCTATTAGGTAATAGCTTCGGTAACTTTTGTCCATTAGATAAAAGCCTCTGGAAAAGTCTTGGTCATTTTTTAGAGCATTCTTGAAGACTCACTTTGGTGAGCCAATTCGAGAGCTAGTTACTTAAGAGTAACCAATGAAAACTAGTCAATAATAATGGTTGGACTTGTCTTGAACTAATAGGAAACTAACTAGTTAAACTAAGTGATTTGGTGAACAAACTTGGTTAGCTTTTTGCTTAGTGTTCCACAGCCAAGAGGAGTCTCGGACCTTCACCATTTTGTGATTCATGCAATCACTCTTAAGCTTGAACAAATAGGAACCAAGGTGACTAAATCATGACATGCTAATGACCAACTCCATGAGATATTTCCTAAACTTGTTGATAAAGTCTTTGACTCTCCATATGCATACACTCCATGGCCAAGGGGGTTCAAGGACTTCATTTCATTTCTATCTTCATCTTCTCTTTCTATCAAAGTAAGCTAAGCCAAAATTTCTCTCACACTTTCTCTCCACCATAGCTCAGGGCCAAACCCTCCAAAACCATCATCCAACCTCTCTTAATTCCATCTCACCTTGTTTTCTAAACCTGCCTATCATTCTAAGACTCTTTCATGTAAAGAGCATAAGCTAAATCATCCATCTTCTACCTTTATTACAAGCTAGGGTTCTTAAGCTTTCAAGGTAAAGTTCTTGAGTTTTGCTTCTAAGTTTGATTTTAAAGTTCTAAACCATGTTTGATCCATGGTTTTCTTGTTTTCAAGTCTTGTTTGTAACTTTGGTATGGCTTAAAGATTTCTAGGGTTTGAATTCTTGGTGGACGAAATCTTCAAGAGGACAAGCAAGGACTTGATTGATTTTTCCTTAAAGTAAGAGGGAGATTAACCTCATCAACCATGTGTGGTGGTGAGGGATAGAATTGGTTGTTAGTGAAAAATCCATACGCATTTATTCACTTGTATGTATAAGTCTTTATGCTTTGTAATTGTTTTGATTAATATGCTTTTATTGTTTTATTAGTATGCATGAATATGTGATAGTTGAAGCATGATCATTTATGTGTAATATAGGATGTGAATCATATGAAAAAGAAAGAGATTTTTGGTTCCAAAGAACCTAGAGGTATAAAAATTAGATTGAGGTATAAAAATGAAAAAAACAAATTTTAACAAGAATTTTAAATTAGTTGATTTTGAGGTATAAAAATGAAATAAACAAATTTTTGGAATAATTTGTAAAGTAGATTTAGGCTATGATGAGATTAAATTTAAAAGAACTTGGGTTTACTTGACGTATAGCTCACCTATTTGGGTTTTAGAGCGCGTTGGTAGACTTTGATCTATAAAGTTGAATTAAATCAAAGAAATATGAATTTTTATAAGGAATTGTAGAAAATATTATTTAAAGAAATTTTAAAGAGGAAAGTATTTTAAATAAGGTTATTTATATATTAAATATAAAAGTGTTAAAAGTTTATTTTAGAAAGTAAAAAAATAATAATAATTTACGCGATTGAAAAAATAATGATAAAGCTTTTCGCGTTTCCAAAATAATGATTTTTGAGCTACGCGATTGAGAAAATGATTTAAAATCACTACGCGATTGAGAAAATGTTCAAAAATTTCTACGCGATTTAGAAAATGTTTGAAAATATTTATGCTATCGAGAAAACGTTAGAAAATACTTATGCGATTTGAAAACATAACAAAAATGTTACGCGATTATGAAAATGCGATAAAAGTATTACGCGATTGAAAATAATAGCGGTTTGCTGTCGGGCCAACGTAATGGACCCAGATATGTTGGAAAACAGTTTTGTCAAGTGATGACGTGTTTTTGTGGAAAATTGAAATATGAATGCATGTATGTGTATTGGATCATAAATCATGCATTGAAAAATGTGTCAGTCTTATTGGTAAAGGCAAGTTGCCTATGAGATGAAATACACCTTAGTGCGGGTGCGATGTATGTAGTGTCGATCTCTAGTTGATCAATGGAGGCGTCGGTCCGAGGATTCCACAAGTGGACAGTTGGTAGCATCATTGGGCAGTGGTGTACTATGCGACACACCGATGATCTCGACAAAATACTATCCTTAATCACGATCTGGCGTAGACTGTCTTATATAAGCCATGTTGCGTATGCTAAAATTCTGTTTTAGGACTTCATTGGAGGCTAACGGGATACAGACAAATCTTCTGAATCATTTTCTCTGAAATTGTGATTAGTTCCATAGAGTAAGAATTGGTATATGTACATATACATAGTGGGTCGGCATATTGATGTGACTATTATATTCATCTGTTATTTTATCTGTGATATGATAGCATGATTTTACTTGTTAATACTATATATGTATGTTTGTGGTTATCTCTATACTGCCGTACTGGTATTGATGTAAGAGATCTCACCTCTTCATGTTATGTCTGTTATGTTGTATGTTTATATTAAATAAAGATGGTGTAGAAGATGAGTCAGAATCACCTGGATTTTGTTTGAGATATTTTATCTATTATATGTTATGGCGTATCGACGAGGCATCATCGGGTTTATGCGTGTACAGTTCCATGAGGATGCGGATGCTTGGACCATAGACTTGGAGAGGGATCGTGTTGTTTATGTTGGGGAGCTGACCCTAACCTATAATGGGACCCGTAATGAGAACCTTATTTTGTTTACTACTATTTCTTTACATTTAGAGTTCTCGATGCCCATGAGGGATTTGTGGGGTATTCCTGTTTACACCCCTAGAGAGAATTCTATGTTGTCGTTTGCGCGTACTCTTGTTCTTAGGTCTGCGTAAAACCAGGGGTTTTTGTCTTCAAAGGAGACTGAGGAAGATCTTTCTGAGGAAATTTCTCACTAGAAGTTTTAGCTTTAGTTAGTTTAATGTTTTGAAATAACCGTTGTACAAATTTACTTTTTGCAGTACAAGCTTATGTATGTAAATTATTTATGAACCGAGTTTTATATTTCTGTATATTATGAGTGAGTAATATTCAGTTATGTATTGTATGATTTTATTTATTTATCTAATTTTTATATTATTCGTAAAAATGGAATTTTAAAATCAGTATCGTTACATGGTTAATTCTTTTATAACTTGTGTAAGTTCTATAAGTTTTAGTCTTAAATGTGATACCCTATGGTGGGTGTTACATTTGTTGTCATTTTTTTTTCTGAGTTATATTTTTAGCATTTTTCTATGAATAGGAATGATTCCATCATTATTGGCCATTGCTAATGATTTCTAATTTTCCATAACTATAACCAACCATTTTTTTTTCATATGAAAAAAACTTTTTAATTTTTTTTCATATACAGTTTACTTTTAAAAGTTTTGGCACAAATTATCATTATAATCTATCTAAGTATCTAACTATGTGAATTAAGATTTTTGTTAGTGTCATCAAAATTGACAATAAAAATGTTGCATGATATGTTATATGATAGTTATTAGGAGCACATAATTTTCACATGATGTAACATTCTCCTTAACCTAATAGTCTTAATCAAGGTTATAGAAGCTCAGGAATATTGATATAAGTTATCAGCTAAATTTTGGTTCAGTTTGAATCTAATTCTATAACATTGAAAGTGAAAAATTAGCTAAAGTTTTTGCACAAACAACTGATATGATGAAAATAAATATGAAAAATTTATTTCTTAGCTATAAACAGTTGATAAGAATTGTAGTAAATTTTGGAGAATCAGATGAATTGACATGGTATTTTTAACGATACTGAATGAGAGTTTAGAATACCGATTAGACAATTAAATAACTCAAAAAACCATGAAATTATGTGGAGATATTAGGTATAGGATGGAGAATATTTTGGTAAGAAATACTAGTTAAGGTGAATATCAATAAGCCCATTTGCTTAATTCTTAAGTATAGCATGACTCAAGGAAGAGTAATGAAGCTTAATTGATAAATAGTAGTATATGAAAAATTATGAAAAAATAGATACAAAGACTAATTTGAGTTCTATAATTTTCTATAACACTTATGGATACTTGAAAACTCAACTTTGGAACATTAAAGCATGCTTAATAGATACAAAAGTTTCAACATAATATTTTTAATCCATTTTCCCACTAACCCACCGCCAATCACTATTTCAACCCTCTACACACTTTTTGATTTATTTCTCTCATTTTGTGTTGTTGTTGTTTCACGCACAAAACTGAGGCAAAAACTGGGGAAGAAGCTACAAAAAACAGAGAAGAAAAATGAGAGAAAACAAGGAGGAAAAATTGAAGAAAAATTGAAGGACCAAGCTACAAGTGTTAGGAAGTGAGGTAGGGGTCTTTGGCTTTAAACTTGCTCATCTTTTTCTCTTACTTTTGAATTAAAATTTTGATTCATACGGTTGTGAAACTCACGACCATGCCTTGTTGGAAAATGTTTCCTTTGCTTTGAGTTATCTTTCTCTTTTAATGATTTTTGACTTAAAGTGGGGAAATTGATTATGATGAGAAAATTAGAAAATTGTTGTGTTTTGTGATGAGGAAGCTTACAGCCAACCCTTGACAAAGTAAACCATATGTTCAATTGTTTCATGTGTTCATACTTGACTTTCCATGTAAATTGTTAAATATGATGTGGTCTTGGTTTCAAAAAGAAGAAATCGTGTATTCCATGTGACAAAGTGTTCACACTTTAATATGTGTTCACACTTGATTAAACCGTGTGTGTGCTATTGTGTGTATCAAGTTTGCTTTTCTATAATAGTTGTTCCTACGGTTTCCACATAGACCAAGGATCAAGTATTCCATGTGTTCACATTTTGAATTTCTATGGTTATTGATGAAAGTGTCACAGTTAAGCCATGACTAAGTACGAAAAACTATGGTCTTTGTAGTCCTTTGTGAATTGACATTATGGTTTTTATATCTTGGAAGATGACGACAATTACTTGCATTTTGTAAATAGAATTTTATTTCAATTAGGTATGAAATTGTTGCTATGTTTTGATTAAATTGAGAAGTCATAAATAATTTATTTTGTTGAAGAATTTAGCTTGTGTAATGGAGATATTAAAACCTTGAATATGTATCATTGAATTGCTAAAGAAAGACGACAACAATTGCATTCCCAAGTTAAGGAAGGTCTCAGCAAAACCATGTACAAAATGGAATGCTTGTTAATATTGTGTTTCAATTACTTAATTTTAGTTAATGAAAGTATTAAGTTGGTTATGAAGGGGCCATAACTTGCCTTTGATGAGTTGTGCTTGTTGTTGATTATTTAAAGTACTAAGGGTTTAGGGAGAAAACCCTAGTACTTGATTTACTTATGTGATGGTAAATTGTGCTGAATGTTGATCATTATAGACATTAATGGTGCATAGAAGAACCCTAGTACTTGAATGCTTGTATTGTGCATTTGGATATGTAAATAATTTTTGAAATGTTATTAATTCTTCATGTTGGCCAAATTGTTAATAAGCTTGTTTATGCTTTATTTGATGTTCAAATGATGTTTGAATGTTATTGGTACGGTTCACTTGTTGAAAACTAGTGAAATATGATGAATGAAATAAAGTTATGCATTGATGTGTGTTAGATGTTATGTTGCTCCTTGATAAATCAAGTTGAACTAGAATTAGAATTGACTTGCTCCCTTGATTCTTTAAGGATGAGTTAGAATGTGATTTGTATTTGTGATTGATTAAACAATGCTTATGGTACTTGAAGTTGAATTGTGTATGAGAAATATGCTCATGAAGGAGCAATAGATATAAACTTGTGTAGGAGAGTACCCTGATATAAGCTCGTGAAGGAGCAATGGGTATAAACTCGTGTAGGAAAGTACCCTGATATAAGCTCGTGAAGAAGTAATGGATATAAACTCGTGCAAGAGAGTACCATAATATAAACTCGTGTATAGTAATGAGATATAACCTCGTGTATGAAAATATCTCCGCATATGAATAAATGATATAATCTCATATCTAAGAACGTCCTAAATGATGGGATAAATTTGAATTTGAATTTGATAGTTATATTATGACTTAATTATGATATAAGAACCATTGCATGAACTTGAGATCTTGGTTCTTGTTTGAAAACTATTTTTGAAATTATTTATGAATATAAATTGTGTTGTTTGATAATAAATGTTTTTGGAAATAGTTAATAATTAGAATTTTGTTTCGGGAAGAGGAATGACTGGATTTAGCTTTTGTTACTTTTCTACGTTATAAAATGAGTTTTGAAATGATTTTTTCCCGAAGCAGTTGGAGGTATTATGATGACACGTATTTTTAATTAGTACTATTGAGAATTCTTAGAATTCTCACCCCGTTTTGTTTATATTCTATAATATTTCCAAGAACGTGTACTTTAGCAAGGAGACAGAAGATGAAGACTTAGAATAGGTTTTGGAGACATTATGTATTTTGTATTGTATAATTAGTACTCTGTAACATATTATGTAATTTTGTACACTGATGTATGTTATTTATATAATGTCTTCCACGTTATATGTATAATTCCAACCACAACAGGCTCATATATGCATATTGTATAAATATAATTTTAAATTATTTTATTAATTTTACGTGATATGCTTAATTCTGATTATTAATATATAATTTAGGATACATATTTAGCAATATTATTAAAAATGTTACATTTATGGTATCAGAGCAGTTCTTCATGTTGAGCTGGGATATAACTAGCTATACTTTGTTATGCATTTGTCTTATCTTGATGATAAGATGTATAGGTAGAATTGCATAACGCCATTGAGTGTGAATGTTTATAGTTACTGTCACACTATTATAAGATATTGAGCCTGATTAATTCAATATGTATTGTTTTGTGTGTACAAGAGACTGAGATATCATCCAGGCATCCCATGGTAATAGGGCACTTGCTAGTGATAACATGGCAAGTATGGCAGAAATGTTTAGAGAAATTACAGCTGCACAACCACAAATAGAATATTGGAAGAGATTAGGAATAATGCACCTCCACAAACAATAGGTAATGCAGCTTTGGTTGGAAACCAAAATTTTCGTAACCTTACTGAGTTTAGGAGGGCAAATCCTCTATTTTTTGAAGGGGAATATAATCCAGCAAAAGCTGACAAATGATTGCAGGAGTTAGAGAAAATTTTTGTTGTTATGCGATGCACAAAAGATAAGAAAATATCTTTTGCCGCTTATATGCTTAAGAGTGAAGCAGAGTACTGGTGGAGTGGTGACAAAAGATTAAAGGAAGCTGCTGGAACCCAAATTACTTGGGAAGTGTTTAAGAATGCTTTCTTGGATAAGTATTTCCCGAAGAATTTGCAAGAAGAAAAAGAAATGGAGTTTCTAGAACTTAAACAAGGAAGCATGCATGTGGGACAATATGTGGCGAAGTTTGAAGAACTATCTAAGTTTTCTTCTTATATCAAGTATAATCCGGATAAAAACTAGAAGTGTGTAAAGTTCGAAGCTAGATTAAGAGATAAAGTAAGGAAGGTAGTAAGGCCACTTGAGATTAGAGATTTTCCAACATTGGTGAATAAGTGTAAAATTATAGAGTTCAAAAACTCTAAGCTTCAACAAAAGCCAGAACAACAGAGTTTTCAAAAGAGAAAGATAATGGATGAAGAGTTTGAAGAGAATATCTCTCAATTTGAGTACCAACAGAACAAAGGAAAATAAATTCAAGTGAAAATTGAGAGATCAAGGTGTGAAAAATATGGAAGATATCATGATACTGAAACTTGTAAGAAGGATCTGATTGCATGTTATACTTGTGGTGAATTAGGACATTATACTAAATATTGCCCTTGTAGACGGAGAGTGAAATTGAATCGAACTGTGTGTCAGACTTGTGGTAAACCAAGACATTATGCCAAGAATTGTCCTCAAGGATGGGGAGTGGAACTGGATCCCAAAGCAGAAGCAAAAGGAAAAAGTTTACGCTCTAAAAGGAGAATGAGCAATTTTGATTTGACATAAGGTAAATGCATAGTTAAAGACAATTTCTTAATTACGCTAAATGATCTAGAAGCATTTCACTCTTTTAATTTGTATGATAGTATGAATAAGGTAAACAAATTTTGAGGACAATTTTTTTTTAAAAAAAGGGTGGGGGGAGAATTGTAACATTCTCTTTTAACTTAATAGTTCTAATCAGGGTTATAGAAGCTCAGTAATATTGATATAAGTTATCAGTTAAATTTTGGATCAGTTTGAACCTAATTCTATAACACCGAATGTGAAAAAATAACTAAATTTTATGTATAAACAACTAATATGATGAAAATAAATATGAAAAATTTATTTCCTAGCTATAAACAGTTAATAAGAGTTGTAGTAAATTTTGGAGAATCAGATGAATTGATGTAGTATTTTTAACGACACTGAATAAGAGTTTAGAATACCGATTAGACAGTTAAATAACTCAGAAAACCATGAAATTATGTGGAGATATTAGGTATAAGATAGAGAATATTTTGGTAAGAAATATTAGTTAAGGTGAATATCAGTAAGCCTATTTGCTTAATTCTTAAGTATAAGCTGACTCAAGGAGGAGTAATGGAGTTTAACTAATAAATAGTAGTATATAAAAAATTATGAAAAAAATGGATACAAGGACTAAGTTTAGTCTTACAATTTTCTATAAAACTTATGGATACTTGAAAGTTCAACTTTGAAAGATTAAAATATGCTTAACAAATACAAAAGTTTAAGCACAATATTTTAATTTATTTTCCCACTAACCCACTGCCATTCACTCTTTCAACCTTCTACACACACTTCTTGATTTATGTTTCTCTCATTTTGTGCTACTGTTTCATGCACAAAACAGAGGCAAAAACAGGGGAAAAAGCAACGAAAAACATAGAAGAAAAAGGAGAGAAAACAAGGAGGAAAAGATTGAAGTAAAATTGAAGGACCAAGCTACAAGTGTTAGGAAGTGATGTAGGGGTCTTTGGTCTTAAACTTGCTCATCTTTTTCTCTTGGTTTTGAATTAAAATTTTGATTCATATGACTATGGAACTCACGACCATGCCTTGTTGGAAGAGGTTTCCTTTGCTTTGAGTTATCTTTCTCTTTTAATGATTTTTGACTTAAAGTGGTGAAATTAATTGTGATGAGAAAATTAGAAAATTGTTGTGTTTTGTGATGAGGAAGCTTACGGCCAACCCTTGACTAAGTAGAGGAACCATATATTCAATTGTTTCATGTGTTGATACTTGACTTTCCATATAATTGTTAAATATGGTGTAGTCTTGATTTCAAAAGAAGACACTGTGTATTCCATGTGACAAAGTGT
This sequence comes from Ormosia emarginata, assembly GCA_029884605.1. Lineage (NCBI taxonomy): Eukaryota > Viridiplantae > Streptophyta > Magnoliopsida > Fabales > Fabaceae > Ormosia > Ormosia emarginata. The sequence continues at coordinate 6,840,150 of JAQQTP010000038.1, read as the reverse complement.
TAACACTTTAATATGTGTTCACACTTGATTAAACCGTGTGTGTGCTATTGTGTTTATCAAGTTTGCTTTTCTATAATAGTTGTTCCTACGGTTTCCACATAGACCAAGGATCAAGTATTCCATGTGTTCACACTTGATATGTGTTCACATTTTGAATTTCTATAGTTATTGATGAAAATGTCATGAACAAACCATGACTAAGCAGGAAAAACTATGGTCTTTGAGGTCTTTGTAGTCCTTTGTGAATTGACTTTATGGTTTTTATATCTTGGAAGGTCACGACAATAACTTGCTTTTTATAACCATAATTTTATTTCAATTAAGCATGAAATTGTTGCTATATTTTGATTAAATTGAAAAGTCATAAATAATTTATTTTGTTGAAGAATTTAGCATGTGTAATGGAGACATTGAAACCTTGAATATGTATCATTGAATTGCTAAAAAAAGATGAAAACAATTGCATTTCTAAGTTAAGGAAGGTCTCGACAAAACCATGTACAAAATGGAATGCTTGTTAATATTGAGTTTCAATTACTTAATTTTAGTTAATGAAAGTATTAAGCTGGTTATGGAGGGGTCGTGACTTGCCTTTGATGAGTTGTGATTGTTGTTGATTATTTGAAGTACTAAGGGTTTATGGAGAAAACCCCAGTACTTGATTTACTTATATGATGGTAAATTATGCTTAATGTTGATCATTATAGACACTAAGGGTTTATAGAAGAACCCTAGTACTTGAATGCTTGTATTGTGCATTTGGATATGTGAATAATTTTTGAAATGTTATTAATTCTTCATGTTGACCAAATTGTTAGTAAGCTTGTTTATGCTTTATTTGATGTTCAAATGATGTTTGAATGTTATTGGCATGGTTCACTTGTTGAAAACTAGTGAAATATGATGAATGAAATAAAGTTGTGCATTGATGTGTGTTAGATGTTATGTTGCTCCTTGATAAATCAAGTTGAGCTAGAATTAGAATTGACTTACTTCCTTGATTATTTAAGGATGAGTTAGAATGTGATTTGTATTTGTGATTGACTGAACAATGCTTATGGTACTTGGAAATTGAATTGTGTTAGCCATGACAACAATTACGCAAGAGGGGGTTGAATTGATGATGACGAATTCGTAAGATATCATTAAGAAATTAAACATTTTGAAGCACTCAATTATTAAATACAGCAAAACATGTATAACAAAGGTATAACTATTATAGATTGAATACTTTACTCACAAATAAACAAGCCAAGATAGAAAATATTCAAGCAAAGATAAATATCACAGTTAACTCAAGCATATATAATTAAAGCACAAAGGTAAAGAGACAGAGTTGAGAAAATCAAACACAAGGATTTATCCTGGTTCGCCACCCCTTGTGACCTACGTCCAGTCCTCAAGCAAACCACTCGAGATTTTTTACTAAACTTCAAGCTTGAACTTGTGCTTGAAAACCTTTACACAATAGAGCACTCACCACACCTTAGGATACCTCACCCTTTGTGCTTGAGCCTCAAAACAGGGATACCTCACCCTTTTCACTAGAGGGATACCTCACCCCTTTACAACATTTAAAGGATACCTCACATTCTTTACAATAAAGAATACCTCACCTTTTTTTACTAGAAGGATACCTCACCCTCTTTACAGAATAATCAAAGTATTTGAATGGTAGAAATTCTCTCAAAGAGTGAATAATACAAATTGAAGCACTATGAGTATCAAGGAATCACACTTTGAAGCTCAAAACAGAGTATGATAGAAGATAAGAGGGAAAACTCGTATTTGATGATCAAGAGACTTGTTCAAATAGTTTTCCAACTTTTCTTTGATGCCCAATCACTTTCATTTATAGCCCAAAACATTTTAGAGCCGTTGGAGGTGGTTGGGTTCATTAAATGATCCAATAGAGCCGTTTGAAATGTTTTCTTATTTACGAAATAACCAATTAGGGAAGTGTCCTAATCGGTTAGGCCATTTAGTAGATAAGTTCCAGGGTCTCTGTATAATAGATGATGAGATATAATTATATAGTTTCAAACCCAAGTGCAGGTTGCTTCAAGTAGTAAATTCTCGGGAGTCCGAGGTCGATCCACAGGGAATTGATGAAGAGAAAATTATTTGAGGTACGGAGAATATTTGTCACAATACTAAAAATAATATAAGTTGTTCACAGATGAAAAAGATTTGCTTGGGTTAGGAGATCCACTCTTGGTAATAAATTAAAAACAAGATTATTTCGTTTTATAACTCAATTGAAATCATGCATAATGAAGATTCCAATCGGAAGATTTAACATTCAAAGTTCAATCATGTAATCATATAATGGTTCCAATAACTATCTACCAATACTTGTAAATCGTCAAAAGCATCCACTCACGCCAATCCTATTGTCTACAATGGATCAAGATATTCATTATACAAGAAGAGTTTTTAAATTAATTGGAAACAACATACAACTCATATAAAGATCATATAAAAATATATCATTTAAAGCACAAGAAAGAAATTAATCTAACCTTAACTTATTACCAAGAGCTTCACCTTTTCACCCAAGTAAGATGAAAATTTAGTTACTCATAGACAAGAAGAAAGAAAGAGAGAAGAAGAGAAAGATGAACATAACTTCACTTAAGAACAAGAGAAAATTACAACAAAGGAAGCAATTAACATACAAACATTAAAGTAAAATCTAGACTAACACTAAGCTAACACCCTCAAATGATCAGCCATTGCCTCTTTTTATAGAATTAGAAGAGTACAAATAGCCAAAAGAGATAATGGATGATGAGAACAAAATGATAAAAGAGATGAATGGTGGGTGGATTCTTGTCTCCGAAATGTTTCCCTTCTGAACTCATGGCATGCGTCATTTTTGAGTCAAGTGGTCTTCATAAAAGTTCTAACACATTGTCTCAACTTTCCAGAGACACCAAGTTTAGCCAAATCCAATAACCACAGCCCAAGATATGGCCCAATTACTGTTCATGGGTCAGGCCCAACGTCAGCACCTCTGTTCTGACTTCTAAGCCCAATATCACCTTCAAGGATTCCGAACTAGCTTTTGTGTTCTTCATGAAAGTTGTAGATATGGGTCTTAATCTTCCACTGTCAAAATTTCAGAATTATTGAACTCCAATAGCTCGAGATATAGCCTAATGAGTGCATAAAGGTCAAGCTGTCAGGTTCAAAACACTAGATTTTGCTTCAACTCCAATTTGAGTTATCCAAACATGTGTTTCTGGTCTTGAGGCCTTCATGAAAGTTGTAGAAATTTGTCTTAGCTTAAAAACAATACCAAAATCACATCCATCGGATATTTGTAACTCAAATTATAGTCAGTTTACTGAAAAAGCCAAGTAAGAAGGTTATCAATAATGAAATATATTCTATTAATGTGGTTCTTGCTATCAATGAATAGTTATTAGAGAATTATCTTAACTTTCTAACAAGACCAGAATCACATTAATCAGATAATTACAACTCAAGTTGTGGCCACTTTACTTAAGAATGCAATCACCCAAATTAATGATAATTCAAGCAATAATTTCTTCAATGATCCAATTAAGCTTAATTTCATAAAATGTGACAAAATCAACTTAATTAAGCCAAATTGAACCTTAAGAAGCCTAGTTAGAAGATTATAAAATGCATAAAATACATTGTTATCAATAGAATAATCAATTAGAAAACTTGCCTAATCGATTAGGCATTTAGAAAAGTGTTTCACGTAGCTTTGTTTAAAACACAATAACCAATTAGGCAAAACACCTAATTGGTTAGGCCATCTCACAATTCATTTCTTATGACATTTAAAGACACACTAACCAATTAGGCAAAACACCTAAGCGGTTAGCACAACATAAAAACCAATTCACGTTTCATTAAAAAAACATACTAACCAATTAGCCCAAACCTCTAATCGGTTAGCACAACATAAAAGCCAATTCACGTACCATTAAAAGCACACACTAATTGATTAGCTAAGTGACCTAATCAGTTAGGCCCTCTAAAAAAATAAAGTGGCCATGCCTCTGACTTATCAAATAACCAGTTAGGGAGTTGTACTAATTGGTTAGGAGCCTTAGAAAAACATGAAAAATGCTCCTGACATGGTGAATAATCGGTTATGGGAAATCCATAATCGGTTATTGCACTCTAGTTTTGAAAGCTGACTTTAAATGGTCATAACTACTTTGTTTCTTATCCGTTTAAAACAAATGACCACTCATTGGAAAGATCTTTGAGTCAATTTTCATATGAAAGAAGTTTCAGATCAAAACTCAAAATATTTTGAAAGATATGATTAAAAGAATAACTAAATGTCAGTTTTGCAAAACATTAACTTAGCTATTTTTCACAGTTTTGAACTACCACCATAACTAGCTTTTCAAAACATGTTTGTTGGGCATTTTGGCATGTGAAAACCCTTTATAAATATTTGAAAAACATATTTGAGCTTAGTGTGATTCCCAAATACCTTTACACAAGATCTAAGTTCTATAAGCTAATCTTGAAGATCCTTGGGACTTGATCATTGCACTTTCATTTCTTGTCCTTGTTTGTTATCATCAAAACCATTACTTTAGTCAATGTCAATTACAAATTGTGTATGAGAAATACACTCGTGAAGGAGCAATAGGTATAAACTCATGTAGGAGAGTACCCCTAATATAAGCTCATGAAGTAGCAATGGGTATAAACTCGTGTAGAAGAGTACCTGATATAAGCTCGTGTATAAGCAATAGATATAAACTCATGTAAGAGAGTACCCTAATATAAACTCGTGTATAAGCAATGAGATATAACCACGTGTATGAGAATATCTCCGCATATGAATAAAGGATATAATCTCGTGTATGAGAACATCCTAAATGATGGGATGAATTTGAATTTGATAGTTATATTATGACTTAATTATGATATAAGAACCATTGCATGAACTTGAGATCTTGGTTCTTGTTTAAAAACTATTTATGAAATTATTTATGAATAGAAATTGTGTTGTTTGATAATAAATGTTTTTAGAAGTAGTTAATAATTGAAATTTTGTTTCGGAAAGATGAAGGACTGGATTTGGCTTTCGTTACTTTTCTACGTTATAAAATGAGTTTTAAAATGATTTTTTCTCGAAGCAGTTGGAGGTATTATGATGACACATATTTTTAATTAGTATTACTGAGAATTCTTAAAATTCTCACTCCGTTTTGTTTATATTCCAGAATATTTCTTAAAACGCGTACTTCAACAAAGAGATAGAAGATGAATACTTTGAATAAGTTTTGATGACATTATGTATTTTGTGTTATATAATAGTACTGTGTAACATGTTATGTAATTTTGTACACTGATATGTGTTATTTATATAATGTCTTGCATATTATATGTATAATTCCAATCACAACAGGCTCATATTTTTTGTATATTTATAAATGTAACTTTAAATTATTTTATTAGTTTTATGTAATATGTTTAATTTTAATTATTAATATGTAATTTAGGATACATATTTAATAACATTATTAAAGATGTTATATATGACAACATTTTATACTTATACTATCATATTATAGTGACACATGTCTTGATTTAAAGACATATATCTTCTCTTTATATAATTATATGATGTTGTGTATGTATTGTAAACACATAAATGATTCACCCTCATTTCCCCGCACAGGAATGAAAACTTGGTCAGATGCTTTTTCGTTCACATCTTTCTATCTTTTGAAGTCACACAAATCATCTCAATTTGGAAGTCCCAGTCGTTACGTTCAAACATATAAAGACATCTTTCTCCTCCTGAACTAAAAGCGTTCAATAGAAAAATTGGGTTCCTCCCCTAGGTGCATTCAACTTTATAGGCTAAGCACTCTCCTTCCATTGCCACCGAACATGAAAGGTATGTCTCTCTCTCTCCCGCAACAATTTGATTGAATTTGTGCAGATGATGGCATGATATCGGAATGCAGTTTTTTTTTTTTTTAAATATGTTTTATGTGTAATGTTATTTGAGTTGAAATAATAATATTATCATCAGAATAAATGATAATATTTCCTTATTATTTTCACATTCGGATATTTGTGCGGTTGTGCTTAAGATATATATAAAAGATAAAAAGAGAAATACTTGAAACTCACTTGAAATCATATTCCTCTATTTTTTAGTTTTTGGGTAGGGAGATCATATTCCTCTTTCCAAATGTGTGCTTTTTTTTGGACAGAATTAATCTTTTTTGACTCTTTGGCATCAAAATAGAACGAACCTAGAGCAAACTTGTTGTCATCAACTTTTCAGAATCACTCCTTCAAAGATTTTGAAGTTTGGTCAATGTTATAAACGTCAGTGGTTAATTGCATAGCTCACTATTTAATCAAATACGAGTACAAGATAATCCTTTTTATAAAGTGAGTTTCACAAATATGTGGTTTGAAAACAAATTGAAAGACATACAAATGCAATACAATTGAAGTAATACTAAATAAAAGATTCATTAATATTACCGGCAGCAAATGACGCAGTTTTTTTTTTTTTAAATCTTCAACTTCTCCAAAATATCCTGATCTAACTTTGTTGCAAAATCATGTGTTTGTGTGAAAGAGTAAGGGTAAGAATACACTTTCTGTTACATTTTTTTAACACACTTTTTTTATTTACATCATATATTAAAATATATACTTAATTTTAATTAGTATATAATTAATTCAATTAATATATAATTAAATTTAAATTTATATTTTAATATGTGATATGATTCAATAAAATAAAATGTATTAAAAAATGTAAAAAATATGTTACTAACACTCATCTTCTGTCAAAATTTTAAACCCACACATGACTGCATATATGGTTATTTCATTATTATTTTTTTTTTTGAAAAATGTGTTATATAACAAAAGGTTTTTTTTTTTTTTTTGAATTCTTAAGGTTGCGGATTTTTTACCATCTTATGCTAAGCAGATAGACTTTTGTATTTGGCTGGAAGATCCTTGGAACCTTCTCATTTGGTGAATCTATCAAATTCAAGCTTCAGATAATTATTTTTTTTTTAAAAAAACTCTTTTGTTTCAATCTCAAATTTTTATATTTATCGTAAAAAGTTGTATTAGTTTATCAATTTATTTGTGAACATTATTTTTTTATGAACTGTATTAATTTATCAATTAATATCTTCATTTTTTCTTTCTTTCTATTAGTTCCATTTTCAGCTTTACGGCGGCAAAGACCTTTTATGTTTCCTCGTATATCCCAATTATAATTTAATTTTTATTTTATTTTATTATGAAATTTTTTTTATGAAATCTCTGTGCAACTCAACTCTGGTATATATAGATGAAAAAAATAAACTGATATAAGAATCTAACTAATGTAACATCCTTACGAGAATGTCATATTTTTGATACAATAATAAATAAAATTTACTCAAGTTATAAAACATTTAATACATAAATAATATGAATTGTAAATTTTTTTTTTTTATACCAGATATCATTAAATAAAATAAAACAATCACAAAACAAAACAAATTATTATCGCACACCATAATATACATATGATTTTGTTTCAAGTATACAAATAATTTACAAACTATAAATATTTAACAAAGCAGTAAAAAGTCAACATAATACTAAAACATAAACATGCCCAAGTGCACATCATAGATTTCTAACCCTCCGAAGGATCATCCTCAGATGCATTATCGGATGACAGAAATCCTGGATGTCTCGCAACTCTACGGACAGGAGTCCATACTGTCGATACACTACTGATCTCACTGGGTGCATGAAAACGTCCTCCCCAGTAACGCCTCAGAGTCAAAGGCATCTCAAGATGTAAATACAAAATAGTAGTACATATCGATGCTCTATCAAACTCTCTACGTAGGGTCACAGTCAGACGCCCCACATAAACCACTGATCCTCTATCTTCACACAGTCGCCAGGCCTCAGAGCCTCCGTGAAAATCGAGTCTCACAAAACCAAAGAAATCGAGCAACACCATCACCACAAAATCAATCTAAATGATAAGGGTGATCTAATGGCTCGCCTTCCTCAAACTGGTCACTCGGTTGCTGTTCTTCCGGGTACTGGATATCTAAAGGCTGTTCTTCTTCCTCTTCTTCAAACTTTTTACAGAATATAAAAATAGTACAACAAATGCATACAAAGAGGTAAAACAATCTACATCATTACCAGCATGACAATAAAGAAAATGACAATACAAATAGATATCACAATTTAATACAAATATACATACCATCACATCATATACAGTGTCACAAATTTACACATCATACATACTATCACAAGTTATAGTAAACATTAAGATGCAGATCATAGATGCAAATGTATACCGACTCATTCCTACTCCATGAGGCTAAACACATATATCAGAGAGAATGATATGAAAGAACTCTCAATACCTTAGGCTGCCCAACCAACTATTACACAATCAAACATTGTGTAAATAGCCCACAGTCAAAACATCGTGTAAGTAGTACACAGTCAAATACGTCGTGCACCACAGACATTGTACTAGACAGTCTCCACAAGATCTTGATTAAGAATAGTGTTTGTTGAGATCATTAGTGTGTTGCCTGTTACCACAACCTAGAGGAGCTACCAACTGTCCACATGTGGAATCCTCCGCACACTAATGCCTCCAAGTTCACTACATGAATCACACTATGCCTATCACACCCACAATATGGTGTAATTCATCTCATCAGCCAATCGTCAATTTCAACTAAATTAACACAATTCTCAATGCATGAATAAGAATCATAATTACATAAATACCCTCAGTCTCAATATGTCACCATATTTACATAAATACCCTCAGTCTCAATATTTCCAAATATAGTATGTCTCCACTTGACAGTACTATTTCTCAACATGTCTGGGTCCACCACTTTGGCCCAACAGTAAAACTCACTGTTCCTTTTAGTCGTGTAAAGATTTTATCGCGTTTTCACAATCACATTATCTTTTTCAAAACATTTTCAAATCGTGTAAATATTTTTTTTTGACGTTTTAAAGATCGCATAATGTTTTTAAATCGTTTTCTCAATCGCGTAAGATTTTAAATTGTTTTCTCAATCGCGTAGCTTAAAAATCATTATTTTAAATACACGTAAGTTATTTCTAATATTTTTCAACTACGTAAATATTTTCTCTACGTTATAAATTATATTATGAAACTTTCTCCATTATTTGTCCATTTTTAGTGAATTTTGATAGCATTTTGTCTAGAAAAATCATTAAATGATATTTTCTACGTTTTCCTTTAAAGATTACATTTTTTAACCTTAACCATTATTTACGCCTTGAAACTTATTAACATGCTTCAAAACCCAAAGGTGAGCTTCTACGTTAACATTTTTCAAGTGTTCACTGTATTTCTTATTTATAATTAAATCCTCTAATTTCGGTTTCTAAAACTAAATTTATTTATTTTGTTCTCCAAAATCTTATTGAATTAGAATTCTCTATAAGTTAATTACTTAATCTACATTAGAAAATAATTTTTTTTGAAATCAAATATACAAAATGTGACATTTTGGCCGAATTCAACATAATCTTTACAAATGGTCTTTAAATCATTTTTCCATCTTCTAAATCATTTTTAAATTTATTAATTCACTTAAATAAATTAAGTCATTCTTTTAGAAAATGGTTGAGAACATTTTGATTTTCTTTTTCTTGGTGAAGTCGTGAGCTCTTTTTGTATTCTTTGGAACACTCATGCAATCCTTATATATTATTCACATCCTACAATAAAAATCATACATCTGTAAACACATGCAATATATTTTAAAACTATAGGCATGCTCACAAATAAAATCAACCACAAATAGAAAAACATTAAACAACCAAGTGAATGAATCCTTATAGATTCTTCACCACAAATACAATCCATTTTCTCATCACCACACAAGGTTGATCAGATTAAATCTCCCTCTTACCTTAATGGAAGACAAACTCCTCCTAGACTCCTCCTAGTATTTTCGTGTGACCTCCAAAGAATCCCTAACAAGCTCAAACAAATTTTAAAGAGTTATAACTATAGGAGAAAAATATAAACCATGAATCAATCATGACTTAGAATCTAAGAAATCAAGTTAGAAATAGGAAACAAGGATTTTCACCTTGTAGGAAAAATCTTCAAAGTGGTTTTCCAAGCTCAAGATGAATTTTTTTTAAGAAACTTTCAACTAGAGAAGTTCTTAGAATGATGTTTGGATTTAAGAAGTAAGGTTAGATGAAAATTTAGAAGAGTAGAGATATTGGTTGTAGGTGTTGGCTGAATGGCCCTCAAAGAGTAACAATGGTGTTTTTAGGTTTTGGTAGAAAGAGAAAAGAGGTTTTGAGTGATAGTAAAATGAAGATGAAGATGAAAATGGTCTCCTAACTCCTAAGCATAGCCGTGAGCTTCACAAAGGAGGTGGCCATCATTGTTGACCCTTAAGGACTCCTAATGGCCTTAGATTAGATCAATAGATGATATCAAAGACTTTGTCTCCAAGCTTGCTTCTAATTGGTGTAGGAAAACTAAGTCATTAAGTGACTAAGCCTTCTTGAAGGTACCATAACCGAATGGCCTTAAGAGAAGCAAACTAGATTTTAGTTCAATTGGTTTCCTAGTTAGGTTTAGGTAAATTTAGTTAGGTTTCTTAGTTACTTAGTTAGCCATTTAGTTAGCTAGGATGACAAATCATTTTCTTGATTCTTCTAGAACCTTCTCTAACTAAAACTTAATTGAATAGCTAACTAGGTTTACTTCATTTAGTTACTACATAAGCTTCCTATACTAACTTAGTTAGGTTTAAGCTAACTTGGTTAAGCTTTCTAGTCATAAACCAACAAGTCCAACCACTTTCGTTGACCACATCTCATTGGCTTAGAAATAAATCTAGCCAGAAATGTTGACTGGTTCTCCAAACATAGGTCTCACCGACTTTTTCGGGTTCATAGTCCATTTTAGAGCAGATTTCTACTATTTTTGAGACAATAGGTACTGTCAAATAAAATAATATTATAATAATATACAATTATTTTATTGCACAGTTAAATTTTAAAAATTAAAAGATTAATACACGTATCATCCAGAATTAGGTTTAGTAAGATCTCTCAGCTTCGAATAATCAATTTAAGATTTTTTCGACCAAAAAATTATTATTTTCTTGACTCAAAACAAATCACATATAACAATCAAGTACAATTACGAAATAGTTAAATTCATTTTATAACTCACAGAAAATATAAAATAATACATTTAGGATAATATCATACTTAACTCAAAAGTTGAGATGTTATAAATTGTGCAATTATTTAAAAATCCAATGAAATGTGCCGAACATCCTCATTTTTTATTTGGGTGGAAATTCTTTGAATATTGCCAGTATAATCTAGGTTCTTCATATTCTTCAACTATCAAAACCAATATACTTTTGGCATAGTCTGAAAGCAACTTTGTAACCAATACTAGGCATATTAGTCTATTAGATATGCATATATTAAAAATCATTAGTGCTATTATTTGCGTGAAAGAGAAGTATTATATTGTCCTACTTCTATAAAATGTATAGCTTAAAAACAAGAGAATTGCAACTGCCCCATGCTTTCGGTATTACCGCGTATTAGGATAACATGCTTTTTCTTAAGCTGATGTGTTACACCCCTCTAAAGAGCTGAAGTTAGTACTGATGACTACAAGCATGAATCCACCAAACTGGTCCTGACCCCCAGTCCCAGAGCATCCTTTTTTTTTACTTTCAATCTCTTTTATTTTCATCTTTTTGCTGATCTCAATCAACTTTATGGACCACTTTCTCTCTCCTAAGGCTCATCAAAATTTCCACTTTAACCGCACATTATAATTATTTTAAATTCCTATATCAAGTTCTCTCTTTTTTTTAAGCCTTCCTCTCATTACAATATTTTAGTATTTATGAGATGAGATGTGTCTAAAACTTTAATTATTTTTTAGTGATCAGAACAGGAAAATCAAAGATTTAAGGGGCACATGAAACTGTTGCGCATAAACAAAATATTAGTCTGCCCCTCAATAAGACAAATATTAAGAGAACTGGAAAAAAAAATCATTATTGACATGTTCGTAAAGACTCCTAACTTGAAGCAATATACTTGCTCTAAGGCTCCTTGAAATCATTTTTCACCAAGCTCATCGAATCAAGACCATAGAAAATATGTGAGCAATCATGTTAGCTATCACTTTCACAAATCACAATCACACCTCCCCTCCAAGGGTTTCATGTATATATTCAGTTAAAAAAAAAAACTAAAATGTGGTTTGTGGTGGCTTTTATTTTCCTTCACCTGTTGTTTGATGATAACTTCACCCAAATTGGTGAATGGAAAGTCAATGTAAAAACTAAAAAGCCATAAAATGTGGGGTTTCATTGAAACTTCCCCGCGGGTGAGCTTAATGTTACCCACTGTCTCAATCCGGTGCTTCACTTTTTGTTCAACCCAACCCAGCCTGAGGGCAAAGGCAGATTCCGTTTTCCTGAATGCATGTACCACCTCTAGGGCCACTCTTGCAATTAGAAAGGAAAAATCCTTGCTTCTTATCACCCATGCTTTTATATCCATATAAACTTTTAAATGGCTGTTCAAAATATGAATCACTAGAGAAAGATTTCAAAGGATGCTTGGAACTTTCCAAGCTTGCACCTAGCTCCCTCAATCCTTGCAACAGGAACAGGTCTAGGCTCATGAGTCTGGAGGCATGTGAGTTGATAACTTTTTGTTATTATATATAGGCTTTCTTATTTATGTCTCTATAATTCAAAGATTTACACCCACTATAAGCTAAAATAAATAGTTCATTTGGTATTTAAGACCTTAAACAAAATTTAAATTCTAATTTTTAATTGTTCTAATTTTTAAATTCTAACAAATTAACTCCATAAATCTCAACCGATCTTATTCAAATTAATACCATAATTATTTGTTTTTGTTTTGGTTAATAAATTTTTAACTCATTCAAAAATAATTTTTGAACCAAATAAAAGCATAATACTAAGTTACAAAGGCCCACATCTTAAGTCTAAGAAAGACATAAGAAAGTTTGCTCTCCTTTTGACTTTTATATTACTTGTATATTTGAATATTTTACTCGTTATTTTATATAAGACTTATAAGTATGACTTTTTCTTGACTTTTATATATCTTCACTCATTATATAATGTAAGACTTTAAAGTATTAAATAATATAATATAATATATTAATAAGTGAGTTTATTACTTAATATTATATAATATTAAAAAATAAATTTAATTATCACCGATTCGATCATATTTGATAATAATTAAATCAAGAAACCGTAAATTAATATCTTTATTAGTTCAATGACAGATCTAGCTTTAAAAACATTGGTATTTGGTTGTTGTGTTTAGTAAAATCAAAACTTGTTCTAAGTCTTTATATATATATATATATGGATAATCTGGAGTGGTTTCGTTTAAACGTTTAATCATATATTAAAATATTAATTTTTGATCTATTAGATTGAGATACTCTCAGAAAAAAAATGAATAATATGTAAATAAATTAAAATTTGTATAATAGTTACATCATAAAATTAAGTAACCCTAGGAAAAACGCGTGTAAACTATTTTTCCCACAGCGATTGGTCCTAGGTCGAGGTCGCCGTGCTGTGTTGGTTAATAAAAGCAACTTAACATCTTAATTCTCATCCCAACGCCGACTGTACGGCATCACTGTCAGGTGCCAACTGTATGTATCCATGAGCTTTCTACTTTTTCAAATTTCTTTGATCCCTTCTTCGGTTTTCCAGCTTTGTGCTTAACCAACCAACTCCTTACACGTTATTCATTATTATTATTATTATTATTATTATTATTATTATTATTATTATTATTATTATTATTATTATTATTATTATTATTATTATTATAGATATTCGTTATTAAAAGTGAAAGGAATATAAATTTTCAAGATACAAAGTTATGGGGTGACTAACTATTATCATAGTATGTGGTTAGTGTTAGATGAGTTTGCTGATTGCAGGTAAAATTCCTCTGGATATGCAGTCTACTTCTATTAAGATCCATCACTGTTTGGTATTAATTACACTCTATTATTATTCTATATATGTCATATTAATTTGTTGTACACACGTTACACATTCAGTAATATTCAGATTTTACATTTTCTCTCAACTATCTCATTTATATCCTCTCTATCATGTTTTCTAACACTAACTAAAATCATTTCCTACAAGTTGGAAAGGAAAAAGGAAGGAACAAGATAAGAAAACCACCTTAACCCTTATAAATCCTAACAATAAAATTAGGAAAAATTATACTAACTTCCACTGAATTTTGATAATATTACACTTACCATCTTATTATTTCAGAAATTACACTTGATTCTCTCAAGATAGATGGTATTAGCTATCATTAATAGATTTGTGAAAATTTCTTAATTGCCCTTATGAAAAAAAAGTGAATCTCATTGAACTTAGCTCAGCCTTCATGAAAATGTCTCCTCTGTAGCAGAACAAATCCACCATCACACATTCTCACCCTTTCGGTGGATCGGGGTTGAGGGGTGGCTGTGGGCAGAGGAGGGTGGTGAAGAGTGGTGGTGCCGATCATGGAGCTCATTGTGAGCGGATCCCAATGACACAAGGGTAGAGGTGGACGATGGAGGCGTGACTCGTCACAGTGGTGGTGGGTTCGGGTTTTGATGGCACCCAGGGGCTGAGTTCAAAGGTGATACGACTTGGCAGAGGCAAGAAGGGATGTGGTGGCACGATGGCTAGTTCATCTGGGTGGTGATGGTGTCGGATGTTGGGGTTTTGGTGGTTGCAAACGAGGAGTGGTGGTGCTAGTTTGAGGTTGGGAAGAGGTGCAATGGGTTCTAGGCTTTGGTTGTTCAGTGGTAAAACAATGGCTTGAGAAGGATGGCGACAACGATGGGTCTAGGTGGGGCAGAGTTTCTATGGTTTGTGGTTGATTTGAGTGTGTGCTTGGGGTGGAGGAGTAGGCATTGGAGCGGTGAAGTCCTACTAGTACAATGTGGGATGATGGTGGCACAGGTTGCTATATAAAAAATGGAGAATCAAATAAGGGCAAAAAAGTCATTTCATGTTTGTTTAAATTTTTTTTAAAACCATTAGATTTAAAAAATGCACGTGCAAGTCATGTGTCATTACTATCATTAATTGTTCGTCAAGTGGGAGGGAACACGATGTAACGTAGTTTAATAAAATGAGAGAGTCATATGTAATTTGTGAAACAAAAAATGGGTAAGTGTAATTTCATTAAAACTTAGGGGAGGTCATTATAATTTTCTCGTAAAACTAAGGAGGAATAAAAGAGATGAAAGAATAAGTTACATCAAACTTCTCCATTAAGCATAGTGTCTTGATCTTGCTCCAATAAGGTTTCTTTGCTATGCCATGGCCTCACTTTTTTTGTCGCACCTCCATGATCTGTAAAGCTTATAAATGATGAATATAGATTGATAAATAATGTTTGTAAGGCCAAAATATACAACAAATTTGAGGAAAATATAGTTAGAAATCCCACATTACCTAAAGTGAGGGCATATCTGAAAAACTCAAAGCCGAACTCTTCAAATATATCCAAAATAACATATCTAAAAGGAAAACTAAGAAATAATGAAGAAAACAAAGAAAACTACTGCCAAAAGATACTAGTGACAACCCTTATAAGAGAAACACCTAACAAGTAAGAATTAAAGTACCACAAATGATAGAAAAACTCCACAGAGAGAAGAGAAAAATTAGAGCCAACTCAAGAAGAGAAAATTTTAATTGAACAATATTAAAAGTTACTATCTTTAGATAATAACTTTTTATATATCTATAAATCCACGTCAAAATTCTCATCTTTGCTATATTATTTTTTAACTCTTGTCGTAATATATATATATATATATATATAAGGGGTAAAAAATTAATCTATAATTTTTTTAAAATAAATACAAATTATTTTTTGTATTGGATTTATGGACTCTTACACATATAAGTATAAAATTGAGTTTCAATATAAAAAATATTTTTTTTCTTTGATTAAATTATAATTGTGATCCTTATAGTTTTTACTTGTTTTCAATTTAGTTTATGTAGTTTTTTTTAATTTTCAAATTATTTTTCATACTTAAAAATATTTTTAAAATAATTTTTTTCAATTTTATGTTATAATGTCATTATAACGCTGTTAGCTAATTTAGTAAGTTTTTTTTATTTAATAAATATTCTTTTAAATATTCTTTTTAAGAAGAATAAAAAAAATGCTTCATAAGTGTTTCTTTATTTTGTAGGTACTTTTTACTTTTACATAGGTATTCATTTGTTTAATAAATATTTTTTAATTTTTTAAAATAAAATATTTAAATTGAAGGTGTTATAATGAAAATTAATAACATATACTATTTTAAATATATTTGTAAGTGTGGGAGACTAATTTTTTTAAAAAAATTATATAGATTAAATTAAAAATGAATGAATAATATAATATAAAGATTCTAATTTAACTTTTTTCTTTTAAGAAATAACATTATCGTGTTTCTATGAAAAGTTTTAAAACAAAAATCCGAATGAATTAAGAATGTCCCATTTGGAATTTTGCATGTCTAAGGCCAGCCCTCTAGCGTCCTTCGACAATGCCATCTTCCAGGCCTTAGACAAACTGAATTACGAAAATGCCCTCTTCCAGTTGTCAAACCGTGGTAACCCGCCAGTTGCAGATGTGGCCATTTCGGTGGACTCAATAGTCATGGATCAATAAAAAGAGCATCATGTTGGTCACGGTGGTCACTGCTGTTCCAACTCCAAGAAGTCAAGGTGGTCGCAACCGTGGGCCCCATTCCATGTCCCAAAAGCATCAACAATCTCATGCTTTAACTGTAACCCAACCCATGATGGCTACTCCTTTACATCCTTGACATCCTTAATTCATTCCCCACATGATCCTTTGCAGATTGCAGTTGTGTCTCTCTAACAATGTGACTCCCTATAACACACATCCTAAGTTTGATGAATCATTGAATTCAACCATCATGTTCCAAATCATTGAATTCAACCATCATGTTCCAAATCATTGTTCAGAACCTGATATTGTAGTACAGGGTTTAATCTATTAAAAAATATGTAATCAGTGTGATATCAAAATAAGAATTAGTCTCATATTTTTTGAGTGTGAAATATCTCGTGATTTTATAAAAAAAATTATGATCCTACTAATGTCTTTACAATTTAATATACTACATCATATATTTTACTCAAGCATCATCTAAATAATTATCTTAATATTTAATAAAAATATAAAATTAAATATATTTAATATCTTAAAAATATAAAAAACATTAATATTTTCTTCTATGCTTATTTGAAAAATTAGTTAGGACTTAGAAGGACTTAGAATTCTTCTACCATATAACCTTATCAAAGGATCTATTTTTCCTGTTTTTGTTAATCTCTTTTTTTGTCCTTGTCATCTCCTTCTGAGTTAGTTAAGCTCTTTCTTCCTTTATCAGCAACTATGGACTCGTACAAGACAACGATTCTTGGACTACATGAAGCATCTCCACTACAAGCATTCCAATACAAAACCTAAATACAATTGTACCCTGTATGCTCCCTTTCCTCTTTGTCCCTCTTTCTGTCATAATTTTTTTTTCAGAAAAAAGTAAAATAAGATTGGTAATCCTAGAAATGCCCACAAGAAACAACAAAAACATGCATGCCTTTTGTGATTTATTTAAAATTTGCATGGGAATGTTGAGGATAATAAGAAAAGCAAGAGACGAAGCTTATGCTCAAAGCACTCCATCCTTTTCTTTCCCTTCTCTCTCTATAACCTCCAATAATTTCCTATATACAAAAGCAAAGAACCAAAGCATCTTCACTTCTCGTAGCTCCACATTTTCTTGCTTTCCCTTGCAAGTTTCAACCTTTTCCTTGCTTAAGAGTTTAGCTGCCACTTTTTTTTTTTTTCCCTTTATAGACCGAATAATCTACCATTAAAATTGTCGGTGTATCTTTCTGTGCAAAAATCCTCCCAAAATTTGGAATATATACGCAATCCAAACGATTAATGTGGTAAAAATGGGTCAAGAATTCCAACTTTTTGGTTCTTGATGGCCCAAAATTTTTGCACCTGTTCCTATTTTGAAATGCATGAGAAACACATGAGTGCTTTCCCGTTAAGGTCCTCTTTGGTTCGTTTTGATTGAATGGCTCTCTCCTATTCTGGTGGTTCACTTGTTGTATATGATTTTTAGTTCAGAAACATTGGATTTGATTAGGCCCATTTCACAAGTTTCTATCTTTCCTTTCTGGGTTCTTGGTTTCTGAGAGATTAATAACAGGAACCATTCAAATTGTTTAAATTTCAATTTGTTCATTCATTCTTCAACAGTGGTTGTTTTTCCAACATTTTCTTCATTCTCTTTTTCCACCCTGTAATAATTTTGGGAAGTGGAAACAAGGCCACCAGCATCCCCTCACAATTTTTACAGTGAGAAATCTGAAAGGCAGAAGAAGTAAAGTAACTCCATGAGTTTTGTAACAGGCTCTTCCAAAGCCTCTTGGCAGCCCATCATGACTTCTAAGACAAACAACCAGAGTTACTGGCTAAACTGGAGGTTTTTGCTTTGTGCCATGTGGGTCCTGGTTACAATAATATTCTCATCATTGCTTATATGGAAGTTTGAACGTTTAAGAAACCCAGCAAGAAATGGAAGCAGGGAAACCCAGGAAGAAACATCAGCAACTTTGTATGAGGATGAAACTTGGAGGCCTTGCCTAAAAGGAGTTCACCCTGCCTGGCTGCTGGCTTTTAGAGTTGTTGCATTTTTTGTGCTTTTGGTGCTTCTCATAGTCAATGCTGCAGTTGATGGAGGAAGCATTTTCTATTATTACACTCAGTAAGTTCTCATTCCTTATTGTATTTTATCTCAAAATTTGGCTGCTCTTGTAAGGGCCATTATGAATAGGACCACTGCATATTTAAGACTCTGTGTTTTTCTTTTAAAGCATCATCCTACGTCGTTTCCTGTTGGATGGAAAATAAAAACAAACATCTGTGACAGAAACACAAATTTGGAAGCATATTAAGTTTTATACAGAGTTAATCTCAAACCATAATGAAGCTAGCAGTTTTGCCAGTTGAAGGGATGTTGTATCATTGCATTTAGTCCTTCTCTACTCTTGGAGTTAAGCCTTTACAATCTTTGTGATCAATCACTTGTGCATTTATTTAGCTAGGAGTCTAATTAAGCATTCTTTCTAAAAGTAATTGCCTTACCTGATTTATGATGCCAATTTAAGCTCCTACTATTTATAGGCAGAAGAAGCCTATTTCAGCACTTACTGTATTAATTAAGCATATCTCGAGCTTCTTTTCTGGCATTTGATTTATTTATTTATTTATTTATTTTATTATTATTATTATTTTTTTTTTTTGGGTTCTGAAACAGGTGGACTTTTACTTCACTCACAATTTATTTTGGGGTAAGTATAAAGGGCCTAATATCTGATTTTTCTATAGTTATGTTACTCATGTCTATTATCATCTAGTATGTAATCTCTAATATTCACTTGTCCTTGTGTGTGCTTGATGTTGCAGCTCGGATCTTTGCTCTCCATGTATGGATGTTACCAACATCATAAGAAAGCGACTGGTGATAAGGTTGATAATGTGGATGGAGATGCAGAGCAAGGAATATATGGTGCTCCAGCACTCCCACAAAGTTCTAATGCATCCGACCAAGAGAAAAGCTTGGGAGCCCCAGAAGAACATATTGTTCACCAACATGCAGGCACTTGGGGTTACATCTTTCAAATAATATTCCAGGTACACTTTTCATAGATCACTGATTGAACTACATGGATGATTTCTATCTCTGAATTCTTCAAATATAAAAGTTACCATTAGAAGGTTTTCAACCTAAGATCTGAGTAATGAGATCAGATTGCTGCTTTTCCTGCATAGTGTAATAATTTGCTACGTGTCACTTTTCTTTCAGTTTTATGTTTATAGAAGTGGTGGCTAGTATATGTAGCTTTTCCATTGACCACATTATTTATTTATTTATTTATTTTTGGGGGGGTTACATGCATAATTGATTTTTGTTTCTTCACTTGTGAATAGATGAATGCAGGTGCTATAATGCTCACTGACTGTGTATTTTGGTTCATAATTGTTCCATTTCTAACCATCAAAGATTACAACCTAAATTTTGTAAGTATCATTTATGACCTGAGATTTAGGAATTTGCTTTGATAGCTTTTATCACATAAGCGTTAGATAGTTGTCTATCTATGTTATTGCTCTTACCAAAGAAAGGGGAGACTTCAAAGCTAAACCAAATGTTAAATTCTCCTGTGGCAGTTGATAGTCAATATGCACACAATCAACGCTGTTTTCCTTATGGGCGATACAGTTTTAAATTCCCTGGTGAGTTTCTGCATTTGATTCCACATTTTATTGTCCACTTCCAATGCTTATGTGTCTGAAAATTCTTACCCTTACTTTTCCTTCTTCAGCGGTTCCCTTGGTTTCGAATAGGATACTTTTGCCTGTGGACAGTCACATATGTGATTTTCCACTGGATTGTTCATGCTTGCATTAATCTCTGGTATGAGTTTTCATTCTTATTTTGACTCAACTACTGTGAAAACATCTTATACATCATTGTCTAATCTAAGTTTCTTGTCTTTGGAAAACAGGTGGCCATATCCATTTCTTGACTTGTCATCCCTCTATGCTCCACTATGGTATGAATCTTTTTTTTAAATAAGATTTTTGTCTACATAAATTCCACTTATTTGAGTTTTGATCCTAATAATTTTTTATTTGAAGTTCAATTCTTATATTTTTACTCATTTGAATTTTAATCCTTTAAGACTAAGCTTTAACAAGTGAAAACTATAAGGATGAATCTTTCATAAGAAATAGAAATCAATACTTTAATGAATATAAATTATAAAGACTAAAATTTAATAAAAAAATATATGAACCGATACTTTAATAATAAGAATCAAAATCCAAATAAGTGAAAATGTAAATACTAATATCCCCAAAAAAATAGTATAACACCTAAAGCCCGAATAGGTGAAATCTTTTGGGGTAAAATCTTATTTAAACCTTTTTTTTATATTTGCTATTATATTCTATTAGACCGGTCCATCTTTCTCCTAGGAAATTCCATTTTTCTCCCATTCTCATTATAAAATTGTTCCCTCTGATTTCATTCCTGTTCTAGCAGAGTGTTATCTACTTGAGCGGATTTGCTGACCCTTTTTTCTATGACTTGTAATTGATTCCTAGGTACTTTGCTGTGGCATTACTACATATTCCGTGCTATGGTATTTTCGCTTTGGTAATGAAGCTGAAACACTATGTGTTGTCAACGCGGTACCCCGACTCGTATCTATGCGTTAGATGACTTCGGCTTAGGACTAAACTGGCTTCGATTTTCTGAAGAATATTACTTTTACCATAGAAACTAGAAAGTAGGGAGTGAAGGAAGTGAAAAAAAAAAGTCAGATTATACAATTTAGCAGAATGAATTCACATACTGAACAAATATATAGCAAAAAAAAATTTATTATTATTATTATTTTTTTTTGGGTGTGGGGTGGAATTTGGCTCTTACTTTGTGCTAACACTTCTGAAGGAGATGCCATAGATGAAGCATGAATTCTAAGTACTAATCCGACTAAGCACTGATTCTCGGATTATCCATTAGTCTTAATTCTTGAATATCCATAATTATTTGCAACGGGCCATTATTTTTTTGATAAGGAAAGAGCATTATCGGAAATGACGCTCTCAATGACCAAATGAACAAATTAAGAAAGATCTTTTCACTTTTTTTAACTTTCTATTAATAATTGGCTACTCGCAATCTGAAGTGGCTGGAAGCTGTGCCTAAACCCAGTTTGAATAAGTTATATTAAAATTATCGATAATAATAAGTGACAACTTGAGAATCATTATGCAAAAATGTTCATCGAAAGGGAACATATCTCCAGGCTTGTGAAGCACATGACTGACGGTACACATAAAAATAAAACGCTGTTGGATAATGGTATCAAGTTAACATTCTAACCCTAACAGCAAGTTTTAGGGATAAAATCTTGAATACTTCAAGAGGTGCTTCAAGGACTTATAATTTATGCATCAGAAAAGAATAGTTAAGCCTAATACAGTTTCTTGATTTAATAGTGATGCCATTTTAGAGGAACATAATATTTTTTGGTTTTGTTCATGGTTTTTGTGGTTGTTATATTCTTGATCTTTTGATATGTTGTACTTCCGTTTGCTTCTTATACACTTGGGTATTATTGGTTCTTGCTCCTCTCTGTTGAAGAGAGTCTTTTAAATTTTGAACCTTTGTTATTTATATAAAAAAAAATTGTTGGAGAATCTTCTTTTAAACTTGTAAAAACTATAAAATTATGCAGTACCTTTAATAGAGAATACGCACAAAATTTCAAGGTGTGTTTAAATACTTTCCATTACCCCACGAGTCCTTTTACTGGATCCAAATGGATTAAGCAAATTTTCTTTAGGATACAATGAATAACACTATATTTGCTTTGTACAAACACAATCAAGCCAATGAAACTAATAGTGCTTTACCAATATGATAATTCTCAAATGAACTTCCTGCGCATTAGAAGAAAATCTGAGATGGAAGTTGGTGTGATATGGAATACGATTTATAATTATATCAAAAACAGTTGTTAAGTTCCACTAAAAATATAAAAACTTTACAACTAGTTGTAGTAAGTAAGGGTCGATCCACAGAGAACTAATTCAATTGACACTATCAATCCAATTCCTAAATTAAATTCTGATGAAAAACAAACAGTAAAATTAAAAGGGGATTTTTGTTAATTAAGACTAACAAAGAAGATTAAACTTAAACCAGAACAATAAACACAAATTGAATTATCAAGTTAAAGAAATTGGTTAAGAGATGGAATCCACTACTAGATTTATATGATCATGCTAACTTACATACTCTTTATACCAACATGGTCAATTATGTTCTTATGTGATTGTGAGATAAATCCATTGTTTTCCTTATGTTTTGCTTAATTCAGTAACCACTCAAATCAAACCCTAACCATTAGTTATTTGTAAAGCAACCGCTCTTACACCTACCTAATGATTGCATTAAGAATTAGAAAACTAATCACACTAAGATCTAATCACACACCGGGATTAAATTACTTAGATCATATGTTTCACTAGTTTTATTATCGCAACTGCGCATAACAATCCTAGTTTTATCACTCTCGAAGTTTGGCAAAAAATATAAAAACCTTTATATTAATTTAAGAACAGAAACATATGAATAAAAACATAATTGTATTGGTATAAAGAAATATGCAAGATTCACATAATCAAAACTAGAGTTTCATCTTCCCTTAACCAATCAAGAAGTTTAGCCACACATGGCAAATTCAAAAACAAAAGAAGGATTAAAGAAAGACATTGTTCAGAACAAAAGAAGAAAAGAAAAACTAAAGATCAAACTAGTTTCCAAGGCTTGAGAATGATTGATCTTTGATCGCTCGAATCCGAGTCTCCAATCCTCAATCGAATCCCTTTCTGTCTTGGTCTTTGTGTTTCTCTCAGTTTTCTTGATGGCTCTATCTGTCCAAAACTCTCTTTTAAACTCTGAGCAACCCTATTTATAGGTTTTGATACCTAATTTAGCATTAAAACACAAATTTAAACTTCTGAGCCGATGACACGGGCCGTATCATATGACACGACCTAACCCGTGTCTGATTCTGGTGACAGAACCCAATTAATTTCAAAGTCAGGGAATAACACGGCTAACCCCGTGTCATTTGACACGGGCCGTGTTCTCGGTCAAGGCTGAAATTTGATTTTCCTCGTGAAATCAGAGAAATACACGGCCTACCCCGTGTCATTTGACACGGGTTGTGTTGATCATTTTCTTCAAATCCAATCTTGATTCTTCATGAATGCCGTTCTTCTTTTGCTTCTAGGGGTTGATACTGATTTCCTTGAGTCTTTAACTCTCTTCTCAATGGTTCAATGCTAATGGACTCCATCACTCATAGATCTCCTGAAAATCACAATACATTTATGAGTGTATATAACCACATTTAAGCATAGTTTCACAATAAACCTCCAAAGATAACTCTAAATCAGAAACTTAGCTAAATGTCAACAATTGAGCACAAATGGAGTCCATTTTGATCAAACAAAAAGGCATTTAATAGCTGAAATTATTAACAGATCAAATACCCCCACACTTAACCTTTTGCACTCCTGGGCAAAAACATAAAATCAAGCACATGCTTCTCAAAAATAATAATGAAGGTACTGAACAATGAGCAAAGATCTAAACACTTCAGTTCTTTCCAGGAGTCTAAGCAATCAGGAATTTCCTTTCCCAATAATCCAAAACAGCAAATCAAGTCAATCCAAAATCAAGGTTAAATCAACATGATAAATCCTCACTGATATACTCTCTTTCACTCAAGTATTTTGGGATTGTATTTACTCTCAACCAACTCATGAAAACATGCCCTATCATAGGCTTGACAAGCCTCTACTTCTCCACCACCTAAATCACATGCACACAAAGATCAAAAGGTCTTTAATCAGGTTGAAATGGGGTCAAGGTCAAGGTAAGATATATCAAAGATAAACAAAGTTAGACCATCGGAAATAGAAGAGCAAAGGGAAATGTAAAAATCAAACACTTTTGCACAATTACCCCAATACTTTTCAATCCCTCTTCATCTTTTACTTGACTTTCTCCATTCAACAACCAACTTTTCATTTTTTTTTTCATTTCTTTTTGATTTTTTTTGAATAAAAACATAGGCAAAATAGTGTAATCGCCCCCACACTTATTCAAATGCAATTCCCAACATAATTATCAAGCTCTTCTACTCCCTAAGGTAGGGTAGCAATGGTTTTTCACTATTAGGCTTGTATTGAGCTATAAAAAGAAAGGATATCATTTAGGCCCAAAGGGGTGAAACAATAGATCAAAATATGGGGATAGCTATTTGGCCAACGGTTGAAAGAAAGAAATGCCTTTATCATCTAAAAAATGTGCAGTGATCATTTGTAGCTTAAAAGAGAGTCAAATCAAGTTCTGAAAAGCATATAATCACAAGCGGAATCACACAACAAAGAACAGAAATGACTTAAAATTAGTCATTCATATCAAGGCCCAAAAACTCACTAGGTCCCAATTTTATCATATTCTCAAAACCCTTTCAATTTTCAAATACCTCTCAGTGCAAGTTTAGAAGTAAGAAAGTTAACTCCTTTAGGCTTAAAAACCTGTCAATTAAAATCAATCGCTTGCTTATTGCTCAGCATACTCTAAAACCAGTTAGAAAAACATGCACTAGATATGCCATTAAGATCAGAATGTGCAATTAAGGTCAACCCAAACATCAAACACCCCCCATACTTAAAATAGACAATGTCCTTAATGTCAAAGCATACACAACAGATAAAAGGGATCCAAATAAGCAGAGCATATGTGAAGAAATTGATTTCGGCATCATGAACACAGTCAAATAGTACCCAATAGTAACCAATACAATGTCCACTAAGCCAGCAAAATCAAGGACAATGCCTCAAAAGAAAATGAAAATACATCAAGATGGGGGAGGGGGATAGGAAAAACGCTGAAGCAAAAGATCAAGTTTGCCATCAATGGCATCCATCCTCTGATCGCAAGCAACCCTCCAGAGCCTGAAAACGGTCCTTTAAGCGCTGGAAGCGAGCAGCATGGTCCAGCTCCAGATAGTCAATACGGGCTAAAATAACATCAAGGGAAGCTGCGCCAGGCTGAGTAGAAGGGCCCGTGTCATCAGCATTTTCTGGAGGTGGAGAAACTACAATATCCTCATACGGCGCAGGGTCCGGATTAGCTCTAGGCAAGGCAGTGCCATCAGCTCTAAGCAAAATGAGAGCACTATTTTGACGGGTGCACAGTTTCATAGATACCAAAATAGCCCCATCAATGACATTGGGACCCTGAACCAGGGCTTCCTCCAGCAGATCCAGATAATCAAAATGAGCAGCAATAGTAAAGACATACCCCCCAATACTATACGGCTAGCTAAGGTGGTCCCGACATGGTGAAACTGATTACAAAGCCAATACCCCCCATTGACGGGTTCTCCCTCAAGCATACAGTGCAGGAAAAATAATTCAGAACGACTAATGGTGCCTTGACTGTCCCACCTTCCACAGATGGTATTAGCCAACCATTTCTGAATATATTGATGTGCAGGGGACCTAAGCCTAGAAGCCTTAGACTTTTTAGGGTCATAGTCACCAGACCCAGACACAGTCAGAGCAGACCACACACGATCAGGATTAAAATCACGGGGTAACATATTGTGTCCCTCAGGAAAACCAAAAATAGCACGAATCAAGTGAATGTTAACAGAGTGAGCGCTGCCTAACAGTCTAAATGTGATCTCACCAGGCCACTTGTCCTGATCACTCAAGGGATACAACTTACGGTTAAAACTAAAAATGAGCTCCCTAGTCAACTCAACAAACGTAGGCCTTTGCAACAGTGCAAAATCTACCCATCCAATCCTACGTAATAAACCAAAAACCTCATCATGCAACCCTATAGCCTTAAGGGTATCAACATCCAAAAATCTAGTGGAAACCACTACCTTTCTATCTATAGGATTGACTGGTACCTGAGGTGGTAAGGGTTCACGCGGGGGTGATGGAGACCGGGCACGCCTAGAGGAGGTACGGTGGGGGTGATATGAACAGGAAGCAGCAGTGACCTTGATGCGCTTCTTAGGACCCATCACTAGGGCAATCAGAAGAATGGTGGGGAGATAGGGAGTGTGAAGGACAGGGTGTATGGTGAATGGGAGATTGTGGTGGTGGTAATGGTGGGTGCCTGGTAGGGAGAATGATGGAGACAATGTGGGAAATGGAAAGAGAAGGAAAAAGGGAAAAGGGATTTGAAGGGTGATAATGGTGGGAAAATGGAGAAAAATGGCGAAGAATGGTGGTGATTTTGGAGGAAGATAAGGGTGGTGACGGCGTAGAGGAGAGGGAAAGAAGGGAAATTGAGGAAAAATAAGGAAGAAAACCCTAAACAGGGTTTAAGTGACGTGCTGCCACGAGTACACGGGCCGTGTCATATGACACGGCCACACCCGTGTACTCCTCTGCCAAGCAAAGGGGTTGCTATGCACAACAACACGGGCCGTGTCATATGACACGGCCTACCCCATGTTCTTTTCTGGATTCACCACAGACCTGCCATCTACGAAAATACGGGCCGTGTTATATGACACGACCCTACTCGTGTATATTTCTGCAGGAATTGGTGTGCTGTCATGAGGACACGGGCCGTGTCATATGGACACGGGCCATTTCATATTGACACGGCCCTACCCGTGTAGTATGGTGACTGAAAGAAAACACTCTAAACTGTTCTTCAGGAATGCATGCACTCAACAAACCATGAATTCAAGCAATCAGATGAAAACTGAGCAAGTCAAGACACAATTATCGGCAGAGATACAAGTATCATCAAGCAAGAAACACATGAAAATGGGCTAAACTAAGAAACCAAACAACGCAAAACAGAAAGGGAAAAGAGAGCAAATCTGATTGGGTTGCCTCCCAATAAGCGCTTGGTTTAATGTCCTCAGCCAGACATTACGATGCTCCTCAGTGTTCTGCATAAGATGGATGGAGAAGAGGCATGTCCTCAACTTCTGCATTCTCCGGAAGCTCATGGTAAGGCTTGAGACGGTGCCCGTTGACCTTGAATGTCTTTCCAGAAGCCTCGTTCATGATCTCCACTGCACCAGAAGGAAAAACAGTAGTTACTACAAATGGGCCAATCCATTTAGAACGTAACTTACCTGGAAATAGTTTAAGCCTGGATTGATAAAGCAACACTCTTTGGCCTTGGTGGAAACTTTTCCTAGAGATCATGTGATCATGGAATGCCTTGGTCTTGGCCTTGTAAATGAGGGCACTCTCAAAGGCCTCATTCCTCAATTCTTCCAACTCTTGAATTTGGAGCTTTCTCTGCTTGCCAGCACCTTCCAAGTTCAAGTTAACTTGCTTGATAGCCCAATAAGATCGATGTTCCAGCTCTACTGGCAAGTGACAAGGCTTCCCATAGACCAATCGAAATGGGGACATGCCAATAGGAGTCTTGTATGTAGTCCGATAAGCCCACAGAGCATCAGCAAGTCTAGTACTCCAATCCTTGCGCGTTGGATTCACAGTTTTTTCAACGATAGACTTGATCTCCCGATTGGATACCTCAGTCTGGCCATTCGTCTGAGGATGGTAAGGAGTAGAGGTCCGGTGCACCACACCATATTTCTTCAAAAGGGCTTCAAAGATTACATTTGCAAAAATTGTCCCTTGGTCACTAATGATGGCTCTGGGAGTACAAAAAAAAATATGTTCCAAAATCCATAACAGCCTTAGTCATCTAATGATGGCTTTAGCTTCCACCCATTTTGAAACATAATCCACAGCTAAAAGGATATAAGAGAAACCGAAAGAGGGAGGAAATGGTCCCATGAAGTCAATGCCCCAAACATCAAAGATTTTCATAAAGATTATTGGAGTTTGAGGCATTTGATTTCATGGACCAATGTTACCTGTTCTTTGACAGCGGTCACATGACTTACAAAAATTATAAGCATCCTTAAATATGGTGGGCCAGTAAAAACCACTGTCAAGTACTTTTTGGGCTATCCTCTTCATGCCGAAATGTCTTCCACAGGCATATGTATGGCAAAAAGAGAGAACGGAGTGAGTCTCTGAATTCGGGAGACATCTCCGAATCACTTGATCCGCGCAATGCTTCCAAAAGTAAGGATCATCCCAAATATAATACTTGCAATCACTCCTCAGTTTATCCCGCTGCGCCTTGTTCAGGCCCTCCGGAAAGTCCTTGGTGGCTAAGTAGTTGGCAATATCAGCATACCACGGAATGGTGGTTGTGATAGCCATTAAATGCTCATCCGAAAAGCTCTCTTGAATAGGTATGTCCTCCTCTTCAATCACCAACCTGCTCAAATGGTTTGCCACCAAGTTTTCACTTCCTTTTTTATCTTTAATTTCCAAGTCAAACTCTTGGAGTAACAGAATCCATCGGAGAAATCTTGGCTTCGCCTCCTTTTTTGCCAGTAGGTACTTTAATGCAGCATGATCAGAGAAAACAAT
Source organism: Ormosia emarginata (assembly GCA_029884605.1). Taxonomy (NCBI): domain Eukaryota; kingdom Viridiplantae; phylum Streptophyta; class Magnoliopsida; order Fabales; family Fabaceae; genus Ormosia; species Ormosia emarginata. Next base: position 6,810,876 of record JAQQTP010000038.1, on the reverse strand, counting down.
CACTTTAGAACCAATTAAATATGATCTAAATTTTTCTAAAGCAAAAACAATAGCAAGAAGCTCTTTCTCAGTTGTGGAATAATTCAGTTGAGCATCATTTAGGGTCCTTGATGCATAGTAAATAGCATAAGGAGTTCTATCAACTCGCTGTCCTAAGACAGCCCCTACCGCAAAGTCACTTACATCACACATTAGTTCAAATAGAAGCTCCCAATTTGGTGGCCTAATGATAGGTGCCTCAGTCATCAACTCCTTAAGTGTAGTGAAAGCCTTCATACACTTCTCATTAAATTGGAATGACACATCTTTTTGGAGAAGTGTGCAGAGGGGCGTTGATATCTTGGAGAAGTCTTTGATGAAGCGCCGATAGAAACCTGCATGACCAAGAAAAGAACGAATGTCTCGCACACTAGTGGGCGGGGGTAGGGAACGCAGCAGTTCTACCTTAGCTTTATCAACTTCAATGCCCCTAGTAGAGATCACATGTCCTAATACAATACCTTCTTCTACCATGAAATGACATTTTTCCCAATTTAAAACAAGGTTAGTGTCAATGCATCTCTTTAAAACCAAAGTTAAATGCTCCAAGCATTTCTCAAAACCATTCCCAAATACACTAAAATCATCCATGAAGACCTTAATGATGTTTTCTATGTAATCAGAAAATAGACTCACCATACATCTCTGAAAGGTCCCTGGCGCATTACAAAGTCCAAAAGGCATTCGCCTATAAGCAAAGGTGCCAAAAGGACAAGTAAAGGTGGTCTTGTCTTGATCTTTCGGAGCGATAGCAATCTGGTTATAACCCGAAAATCCATCTAAGAAACAATAATGAGAATGACCAGCTAATCTCTCTAACATTTAATCAATAAAGGGTAAAGGGAAATGGTCTTTTCTGGTGGCAGCATTCAATTTTCTATAGTCTATACAAACACGCCACCCTGTCTGTAATCTAGTGGGAATAAGCTCATTCTCAACATTTCTTACCACCGTAATGCCAGATTTCTTTAGTACCACCTGGACCAGGCTTGCCCACTTGCTATCAGAAATGAGGTAGATGACCCCCACACTTAGGAGTTTCAGTATCTCCTTCTTCACAACATCCATCATCGGGGGATTCAACCTCCTCTGTGGTTCTCTCACTGGCTTAACCCCCTCCTCCATTAAGATTCTATGCATGCAAACGGAGGGGCTAATACCTTTGATGTCTGTAATAGTCCATCCGATGGCTGTCTTGTGTTCTTTCAACACAGAAATTAAGCTCTCCTCTTGCTCTTTGGTAAGGGATTTAGCAATTATTACCGAAAGTGTCTCCTTCGCACCCAGAAAAATATATTTCAAATGGGCAGGCAATTCCTTCAATTCCAGCTCTGGTGCCTGCACAACAGAAGGTTTAGGTACATCAGTGGTAAGAGGTAACTCAACATACGACACCTCATGTCCTTCTGGGATGAAAGAGAGTACATGCAGGGCTGCAACTACTTCATTAACCTCCTCACTCTATGGCTCTCCTTAGTCATCCTTCTTTGAATCCTGAAAATCTAAACTGCGAGTCATAATTGTATCAAGGACATCAAATTGTTCAGACTCAAAAACAGCAGAAATTAAAGACTCAAAAACATCAAAGGAATCAATAGCATAAGCAGAGTGCACATCACTCGGGTATCTCATGGCTTCGAAGATGTTGAATCTGATAAACTCTCCATCAAATTCCATAGTCAATGTTCCTGAATGCACATCAATTTTAGTTCGTGCAATCTTTAGGAATGGCTTCCCTAACAAAATGGGGGCAGAGGTGGGGGATTTGTCCTCCTCCATGTCCAACACATAGAAATTTGCTGGAAACACTAATTTATTTACCTGCACCAAAACATCGTCAACAACCTCCTTAGGGTATGCGTTAGACCCGTCTGCCAGTTGAATGATAATTCCAGTAGGTTCTAATGGTCCTAGATGTAAAGATGCATAAATAAAAAAGGGCATGACATTAATGGATGCACCTAAATCTAGCATGGCCCTCTCAAACCTGGCATTACCGATAGTGCATGGTATAGTGAATGTGCCAGGGTACTTACATTTAGTTGGGAGTTTCTTATTAAAAACAACTGAGACATTTGCTCCCACTTGGACCCGTTCATTACCTTTCAACTTCCTTTTGTTAGTGCATAATTCTTTTAAGAACTTAGCATATCTAGGCACTTGCTTAATGGCATCTAACAGAGGAATGTTAACTTCAACTTTCCTAAAAGTTTCTAAGATCTCTTTATCTGCTTCTTCTTTCTTATTTTTGACCAATCTACTCAGAAAAGGGGCCTTAGTGACATATTTAGGAATTGAGTCAGGAACACTTACCTTAGGGGTCTTAGAATTGAGCCCCTCCTCTTCTACCTCCTTAGGCTTTTGAGCTTTGTCTTCAGTGACTTGGGAAGATGTGGGTTTGTCAAGTGTCTTCCCACTTCGCAAGGTGACAGCACTAGCATTTTCTCATGGGTTCACCTCTGGCTGCGAGGGAAGTTTCTCAGAAATCTGACTCTGCACCTTGTTGATTTCAGTGGCCAACTGTCTCACTTGGTTCTGTAAGGTACTGATAGTGACCCTTGTTTCTTGCTAAAACTAAATATTATTGGTGGCCATTTGTCTCACTAGTTCTTCCAATGAAGGCTCAGGTTGCCTAGGAGCTTGAGCTTGTGGCTGCCTCGGAGGAAAGGGTGCTTGTCTTTGCTGAAACCCTGGAGGCCTATAGGTTTGAAGTTGAGCTTGAGCTTGAGGCTGCTTTGCATAGCTAAAATTTGGATGATCTCTCCACCCCGGATTATATATGTTGGAATAAGGGTTGTAATTCTTGGATGGAGCAGAAAATCCCCCTACTGCCTTGGCCTCTTCATTTGTGTCCTCTTGCAAAGTGGGACACATATCGGTGGGATGTCCTGAAGAGCAACAAATCCCACATGCCTGTACTGGTGCTTTCCTATTGTTCATCAGCTTCTGAACCATGGCAGTCAACTGGGTCATTTGATGTTGCAAACTAGTAGTGTCAGCCTCTTTAACTGCTCTTACTCCTGTATCATTTCGAGTGAAAAACTGTTGAGTGTTTGCAGCCATTCTAGATATCAAATTTCTAGCTTCTCGAGGAGTCTTATCAACCAAGGCCCCTCCACTGGCAGCATCAATCATGTTGCGGTCCATCACTATCAAACCTTCATAAAAGTACTGTATCAGAAGCTGTTCACTGATTTGATGTTGAGGGCAGCTAGCACACAATCTCTTAAATCTTTCCTAGTATTCATGAAGTGATTCCCCATGTCTTTGTTGGATGTCGCAAATTTCTTTTCTGATGGTTGCGGCCTTTGACGCAGGAAAATATCTGTCTAGGAAAGCCCGAGCCATGTCCTGCCATGTCTGAATCGATCCAGGTGGCAAGTAGTACAGCCACTCATTTGCAGAATCTTTCAGGGAAAATGGAAAAGCTCGCAACTTGACTTGCTCCACTGAAATTCCTGCAGGTTTCATGCTCGAACACACAACATGGATCTCCTTCAGATGCTTGTTAGGGTCTTCTCCGGCTAATCCATTGAAGGATGGCAAGAGATGGATTAGACCAGATTTTAACTCGAATGCCTCTTCATTCTCAGGAATTTCTATGCACAGAGGTTGGTGGTCCAAGTCCGGAGCACCCAACATTCTTAATGTATTTTCTGCCATCACTACTTCTTCAGGTGGCTTAGATATCTCAAATGCCGTAGAACTGGAAAGGTCTATGTGACGGGCAGCTTCAACGTTAGCAGGTGTAAATTGCAAGCTGATTTGTTCAAAGTAATGCCTTAAATTCCTCAATTGCTCGTTTACCTCTTCACTGGACATGAACACCTGCAAGATAGTCAAAGAAAACAACTGAAACTATTAAAACAAAAACAGAGAGAAAGATAGGAAACAAATTAATAGTGTAATTGAAAATTTAGTTCCCCGGCAACGGCACCAAAATTTGGTGTGATATGGAATACAATTTATAATTATATCAAAAACAGTTGTCAAGTTCCACCAAAAATATAAAAACCTTGCAACTAGTTGTAGTAAGCAAAGGTCGATCCACAGAGAACTAATTCAATTGACACTATCAATCCAATTCCTAAATTAAATTCTGATGAAAAACAAACAGTAAAATTAAAAGGGGATTTTTGTTAATTAAGACTAACAAAGAAGATTAAACTTAAACCAGAACAATAAACACAAATTGAATTATCAAGTTAAAGAAATTGGTTAAGAGATGGAATCCACTACTAGATTTATATGATCATGCTAACTTACATACTCTTTATACCAACATGGTCAATTATGTTCTTATGTGATTGTGAGATAAATCCCTTGTTTTCCTTATGTCTTGCTTAATTCAGTAACTACTCAAATCAAACCCTAACCATTAGTTATTTGTAAAGCAACCATTCTTACACCTACCTAATGATTGCATTAAGAATTAGAAAACCAATCACACTAATATCTAATCACACACCGGGATTAAATTACTTAGATCATATGTTTCACTAGTTTTATTACCGCAACCGCGCATAACAATCCTAGTTTTACCACTCTCGAAGTTTGGCAAAAAATATAAAAACCTTTATATTAATTTAAGAACAGAAACATATGAATAAAAACATAATTGTATTGGTATAAAGAAATATGCAAGATTCACATAATCAAAACTAGAGTTTCATCTTCCCTTAACCAATCAAGAAGTTTAGCCACACATGGCAAATTCAAAAACAAAAGAAGGATTAAAGAAAGAAATTGTTCAGAACAAAAGAAGAAAAGAAAAACTAAAGATCAAACTAGTTTCCAAGGCTTGAGAATGATTGATCTTTGATCACTCGAATCCGAGTCTCCAATCCTCAATCGAATCCCTCTCTGTCTTGGTCTTTGTGTTTCTCTCAGTTTTCTTGACGGCTTTATCTGTCCAAAACTCTCTTTTAAACTACGAGCAACCCTATTTATAGGTTTTGATACCTAATTTAGCATTAAAACACGAATTTAAACTTCTGAGCCGATGACACGGGCCGTGTCATATGATACGACCTAACCCGTGTCTGATTCTGGTGACAGAACCCAGTTAATTTCAAAGTCAGGGAATAACACGGCTAACCCCATGTCATTTGACACGGGCCGTGTTCTCGGTCAAGGCTGAAATTTGATTTTCCTCGTGAAATCAGAGAAATACACGACCTACCCCATGTTATTTGACACGGGCCGTGTTGATCATTTTCTTCAAATCCAATCTTGATTCTTCGTGAATGCTATTCTTCTTTTGCTTCTAGGGGTTGATACTGATTTCCTTGAGTCTTTAACTCTCTTCTCAATGGTTCAATGCCAATGGACTCCATCACTCATAGATCTCCTGAAAATCACAATACATTTATGAGTGTATATAACCACATTTAAGCATAATTTCACAATAAACCTCCAAAGATAACTCTAAATCAGAAACTTAGCTAAATGTCAACAATTGAGCATAAATGGAGTCCATTTTGATCAAACAAAAAGACATTTAATAGCTGAAATTTTTAACAGATCAGAAGTGATGATTTTGTTGGTGCTTCATGCCCTTATATAGATGATGAGAGACCTCTTCATAGGGGCTACAAGCAATTATGCATAACTAGTACCTTCAATGCCTTTTCATTTGAATAAGAACAGATATGTCATTTCAAAGAATTCTAATTGGTGCCTTGAGTGCTCAAGCGCTCCATTTCGGACACGCAAGCATGGGCAAGGCAAAACCTTGAAAGGTTCTGATGCACACGCCACCACTTAAGTGGTGGCTTTCAGGCGCTCAGACATTGAAGGTCCATAATGGGCTCATCCTGCACGTTTAAGCGCTGAGAATTGAGTGCTGAAGCGCTCAAGTTCCAAAATTTTCAAATGAATTATAGGTTTTGAGTGCTCAAGCGCTCAATAGGCAAATAGCAAACCTTGTGTTCTAGGTTGTGGATGTGCAAGTGCTCAAATTTGGGCATTTAGGCGCTTATTAGGCAAAGAGTAAATATTATGTTTTCCACTATTTTGGGAATCCTCTGACAGTGCCCTACTATTTCCAAAATACATCCAAATCCTTTTCATCTTAGAAATCTCATGCTTTAGATAAATGTATCTTACGATTTGAACCTTTACTTATTAAGTCATGTGTTTCACTAATCCAAAGTACATCAATGGTGGACAAGCTTTGAACCATGTAATCCATATAAATTAGCGTGTATTACTTATACATAAGATCTTGGCACCATTGATTGTCATATTTAATGTGACACATTTAACATGTCCTTGTGTCTTGTATTCTTTCATGAGTACTTTAAGACTCAAGCTCTTAACTCCAAGAAACGACCCCACTTCACACTCATAGGTAGTCTCCATCAAAAGTGCCCCTATAATAAGCACTTCAACAAATGTATATATATGTTGTAGGTCTATTAAGAGTAAAGCTCAACCTTCCCATTATATTTTCTTATGGGATCAAGTACTTTTAACCTTAGAATGAATATAACTTTGTAAGTACTTGAAATCACTCTAATAATTTACTTTACTTATTGAACTCAAGACTTGATGTTACTCAAGTGTGAGTCGAGGTTCCATCATTAATGATCGTTCGAAATATAGGCTTGAGTGTTATCCATATTGATGTTTTTCGTACCAAATCCTTTGTCAACTCTTTCGTCAAAGGATCTGCAAAATTTTGTTTTGTTTTCTTAAATAAATAACAAAAATCACTCCATTTGAAATCAAATCTTTCACATAGCTATGTCTTAGTCCAATGTGTCTAGAGTTTCCATTATGCACTCGACTATATGCCTTTGTAAGTGTTAATTGGCTATCACAATGTAGTGTGATTGGTGGCATTGGTTTTGGCCATATTGGTATTTCACGAAGCAAGTTTCTAAGCAATTCGGCTTCCTTACCTATCGCAGCTAGAGCTATAAGCTCTGTAGCCATAGTGGAATCTGTGATGCAAAGTTTATTTCTTAGGTCCCTAAGAAACTGCACCCCCACCAAGAATGAAGACCCAACTGCTTGTTGAAGTGATGAACCTGCAAAACTTACAATTTTTACGGTTCATTGTGTGTGTTTTTCATTCTTTTTAATCTTTTTAATTGGGTTTGTTCTTGAGTTTTGTTATATTTTTAGTATTTTAAATTGTGTTGTAATTATGTATTTTTATGTATTTTTACTAGGTAAATGCAAAGGATCAAGAATGGATGTGATTGCATAAAAGATTTTCTAAAAAAAAAAAAAAAAACATGTAATCAGAATCTTGTATCGAGAAGACGACGTCTTGTGACGATGACATCAAAGATGACATGAAGTGCAATGTGATCAGAAGAATCAGCAATACTATGATCAGAAGATCAGAAGCATCACGAAATTACTTAGCGATTCTTGTAGCGATTCTTGCTGTAAGATCAGTAACATCACGTGAAAATTATCGCGGGTTACTTGTGCATATGCACAGTAACCTCAAATTTTCTATAAATTCGGACAGCCAAGAGGAGGGTGTCTACGGGGGAGAGAAATTCTCTCTCTGTTGTTCCGTTTTGTTCTTTTTCTTTTCTTTTATTTTCTTCTTTTCATGTGTAATTAATTTCCATCTAGCTTGGGTGAAAGAGTGAAGCTTTTAATAATAAATTGAGGTTAGATTTATTTCTTTCTTGTGCTTTAAATGATATATTTTTATGTGACTTTTATATGTATTATATGTTGTTTCCAATTAATTTAAATACTATTCTTGTATAATGAATATCTTGATCCATTGTAGACAATAGGATTGGCGCATTGGATCTTTTGACGATTTACAAGTATTAGTCAATAATTATTGGAATCATAATATAATTACATGATTGAACTTTGAATCTAAATCTTCCGATTGGAATTTTCAATATCGTAATTTCAATTGAGTTATAAAATGAAATAATCTTATTCTTAATTTATTATTAAGAGTGAATCTCCTAACCCAAGCAAATCTTTTTCATTGTGAACAACTTAAATCATCTTAAATTTTGTGACAAATACTCTCTTTACCTCAATTAATTAGTTTCCTTCATCAATTCCTCATGGATCGACGCCTGACTCAGGACTTTATTACTTGAGACAACCTACACTTGGGTTAAAACATTTAATTATAATTAAATCCCATCAAGTTTTTGCAAAGCGTATTCTTGACTTTTGATTTGAAGTTCAATATATTGAGATTCTTCACTATCGGATATTCTTCCTCTACTCTTTTCTTTTCGTTTTTATCTATCTACTAATATACTAACTAGTATTATTATTATATATAAATATATATATATATATATATATATATATAAATAGTAATATATATACGTATATAGTAAATAGTATATAGTAAATAGTAAATAGTAAATAGTAAATGGTAAATAGTAAATAGTAAATAGTAAATAGTAAAAAGTAAATAGTAAAAAAAAATTAAAAAATTTTTTTTTTTACCTTTTGTATATATTGACTCAGTGGGGTTAATCCTCCCTTTTAAAAATTTTTACCTTTTGTATATATTGACTCAGTGGGGTTAATTAAAAACTTTTATTTTTACGCACTAACTCAAATGGGGTAATTCTCCTTTTAAATTCTGTGCATTTACTTTTCTTGAATCTAACTTTTAAATTCTCATTATTTACTTTTCTAATCTAACTTTTAAATTAAATCATTATTTATTTTTCTGCATTTTAATTTCTGTATTTTGATTTTTTATTTTTCAAAGATTTTAATTTCTGTATTTTGATTTTTATTTTATTTTATTTTTGGGTGGTTGGTTTATACCACATCCTACTTAATATTTAACTACCAATGCTACCACTACTTGTATATTATTTTTATTTTATGTCACTTATTTATGCTTAATTCTATAGTGATTCAAATTTCTGACGTTTGATTAAAATTAATCCAAGTAATGTATATATTGATTTATTTGAATCACAATCACACACAATTAACACAATGGATGAATTTGAAAGTATACATGATGAACAAGGAAATCAACCATTACAAACTATCGTGCATATTTGCATCCACCTCAAAATTCTAATCCATCATGTTTTATCTTTCCACTTACTACTAATAATTTTAGATTTAAATCGGTATGATTTCTTTACTTCCCAATTTTCATGGTTTAGAAAATGAAAGTCCATATTTTCATCTAAAAGAATTTGAAGAAGCCTCAGTATTGCTTTCAATGATCAAAATTACACGGAAGAGATTGTTATGTTTAAACTGTTTCCTTTTTCTTTGAAAGATAAAGCAAAAACTTGGTTTAACACTTTGAAACCAAGATCAATTGTACATAAGCGTGCAAGAAATGCAAAGTGAGTTTTTAAAGAAATTTTTTCCAACACATAAAACCAATGCTTTGAAAAGACAAATCCAAAATTTTTCCCAAAATTTAAATGAAGCGTACTTTCAATGTTGGGAACGTTTTATAGATTTGTTAAATTCTTGCACATCATGGTTTTGAAAAATGGCGAACTATAAGCTTCTTTTATGAAGGTTTAACACCTGAAACTAAACAATTTGTGGAAACGATGTGTAATGGTGAGTTTCTTGATAAAGAACCCCAAGATGCTTTAGATTATTTAAATCATTTGGCTGAAAATTCTCAATCTTGGCATGAAATTAATCCTTCTGAAAATTCAATTAGATATAACCTTGCCAATGCTGGAAAAGGAAAATACCATCTTAGTCAAGAAGAAGATTTAAATGCAAGGTATCTTTAGTTTAGCTAGAAGGATTGAAGCTATGGAATTAAGAAAAGCAAAAGAAATCAAATCAAAATGCAAAATGAAGAAATTTGTGATACATACAATCCGAGATGGAGAAATCATCCTAACTTCAAATTTCCTTGAGGAGGAATAATACTCGACACAATTCAAATGCAACCACCACCTCCTCAAGCCAACAGGATTCTCAAAATTCTCAAGGATATGCACCTTATGTCCCATCATATTGGAAAAATTTTGAAAGAACTTTGCATGCATTCATAGAAAAGCAAGAGGTCATCAATAAACAAACCACTCAAACCATGATTGACATAAAAGACACTTTCTTGCTAAACTTGCTTCTCTGCATTCACCATTCACGAAAAAGAAAAATTTTCTTTCTCAACCTCAACTAAATCCCAAAGATGTAGTTGAAGAAAGTGAGGAGATAGAGAGCCAAGTATCCATAATGATGAACTCCTTAAGTGTGAAAGAGTTAGAAGATGTGATAAAGAATCAAGATAGTATTAATATCAAACTATCCAAGGAACCTGAGGTGACAAAGAATCCTGTTAAGCCAGAAAATAATGACAAGGGTCACCAAACATACATGATTGACTCAATCATGGAGAAAAAAATTTCTACAACCTTTAATTCTAATCCCTTAGAGAATCTTCTTGTTAATTCTGAGTTTAATTTTATCAGTAATCCATCTAATGTATTTGATAATTGTACTAACTTTTATTTAACTCAGGATCATGACACTCGGGGATGGCATCCAAAGTTTAAAAAGTTGTTTAATAAAGGTTGGAGTTTTCCTGATAAAAAATGTGGTCGTCCTCTAGTCTGTTCTCATGAAATTAAGTTGGAGGAAGGTAAATGGTCAGCAGTTGAAGCCATAACTTGAGTTAAAAGATCCAGATGTAGTCGAGACTTTGGTAGAAGATCTTGTCTACCAAAGCTAAGGTAAGTTTTTAGTATTTCATTTGTATTTTTTTATTGCGTCGGCTTAAGTGCCTCCCAGATTTCGGAGCCTTTGTATGGGGATGTAAATAGTGTCGGCCAACAAAAAAAATCAAAAAAAAAAAAAAAAAAAAGAGATTACAATTTAAAAAAAAAGGGAATACAACTTGGGTTTGGCTTTGGTAACACACAACGTGAATGGGGAAATGCATGCATCTTGATCCACCTTCTTAATAGGAAAACAAAGAAGGTAGATTGTATCCCACATGTGAGGCAAAGGTCGTATTATGGCCACTTGTCCCTTTTGGGAGCCCTATGTTGCGCTTTTGGTCTTGAATGGGTCTAATATCGGTCAACAATGCTTTGGCACAAAGCCGAAAGAAGCAGACTACCTCCATCCCAATCTCAAGTAAGTATACACCCATCTTTCATCATGTTTCTAATAACCTAAAAAAAAAATCAAATAAAAAAAAATCATCAAAAAAATAATAATAATAGAGGGCGAAACTACGGTTGTACTTGATCTTTAATTAGATTAGGAACCCCAGGCGGATGCCCGTCCTGTCATAGACTCAGGAGAAAACCTTCACACGCTAGTATATAAATAAAGTTCGTGTGCCATGCTCTGTAGAGAGCCGTGTGCTACATTCCCAGTTCTTGGAACCAAGGCTCTGTAGCGCTGATAGACAGAAAAAGCGTCCGTCTTTACGTGAACGAAACCGTTAGTGAGCTGTATACTTACTTTAATTAGTAGGTCTCTATGGCGTGTTCGACCGGTACTGCGCGGTTAGGTACCATCTTCTTAGAATACGTGCCTTTAATTAGGTTTGCGGGAAGATAGAGGGTCGTTTCTTCCGTAAGCGGAGACGGAAAGGATTCAAAGGTACTTGTTGTCGGTTCGGCAATCCTTGTGGAATTCATATGTTGCACTGGTGACACGCAACTTAAATACATGCCACTACGCACTCATGACGCCAAAAAGATAAAGATACGCCATGAAAACTATACATACGGTATGTCCTCATTTATTATTATATTTCTTTTATCTTTGTATGATTTTGTTGTATATTGATTTTTGACATAGACGATCCTTTGAGCAGGATCCTTCGGGGTTTCTAAACTTCTTTACCCTGATGGTTTTCTTGAAGTTAAAAAAAAAAACAAAAACAAAAAAAAAAGTTTAAAAAAAAAACAAAAAAAAATCGTATTTCTTAATTTCAAACCTTTCTGACAACAGTCAACCTACCCATATAGGTGCTATGATTACTTTTTCTCTTCTTTTTCTTATTTAAACACTCCATTCTCTTCACTTTCTTCCAACTCAAAATCATTCAAAGGAAGGTGAAATTATGGGACCTCCTGTTCGTAACATTAAAAATGTTTGTGTTTTTTGTGGGTCAAGTTATGGGAAGGGTTTAGAGTTTGCAAACGCAGCTACCGTTCTTGGTCGAACACTTGCTGCAAGGAATATTCATGTTGTATATGGGGGTGGTTGTCGTGGGTTAATGGGGGCTATATCACTCTCTGCATTTATAGCAGGCAGTCAGGTTTTAGGTATCATTCCTAAACCTTTAACTCAAAATAACATCACTGGCAAGACAGTTGGAGATGAAATCCAGGTATCATCTATGCATGGACGGATGAAAAAAATGCTTGACAACTCTGATGCATTTATTGCCTTACCAGGTGGTTTTGGTACTTTGGAAGAAATTTTTCAAATTGTCTCTCAAGTAAAGCGAACATCCACCATAAACCCATTGGTTTGTTGAATGTTAATAATTTCTTTGATCTTTTGTTATTTTTTCTTGATAAAGCTGTGGAACAACAATTTATCACTCCTTCGGCAAGAAAACTTGTTATCTCTGCCTCCACTATTGATGAGCTGATTGATAAATTAGAAACTTTTGTTTATGAACCTAATAAAGTTCTAGCTCAGATAGATTGGTCATCAGGAAGCAGTGAGGAAAGTGGCAAGAAAAAAAAGCCAGATCTGACACTTCATCTTTAATGGGTTTGATTTTATTTATCGTCATTTGTTTTTGGTTTAAATTTGTGTCAGATTTCTCCAGCAGGTAATATCTTCTATCCTTTATTCATCTATATTTTAACATTGCGACAATTTGTTGTGATCTAGTTGGGGGAAAGGATAGTTTTATAAAAAAATAAATAAAAAAATAAAAAAAAAATACAGGCAAATGTGGAATGTTTGATATGATTGTCAAGAACTTACTAAACTAATGAAGGGTGGTAGAGTAAGGAGTAATTTTGCCCTTGCGGTGATTTACTCTTGAGACGCATCTTAATTGGTGGCTAGAGTAAGGAGTTTTTAGTTAGTATTTAACTAGTATTAATTTGTAGAAGTAACAAAGTTTTTGTCTTTTAAATTATAATTAAAAAAAAAAAAAAAAAAAAAAAAAGTTTTAGAAGTAGCAAAAAGCATATCTTGGGTCATAGCATAAATTTTCTTCTTTCTTAAAAATCAAATGCTTGGATTTGAATGTTAAATTGGTGAATTGAGAATGATAGAAATATGCCCTGTGAGATTTTGAACCTATTGATGAATGGATTGAACACTTGTACCATTCTCTTCTTTCTTGTGTGATTTTCACTCGTGAAATTGTTACTCTAGAACTTGCTTTGATTCTTTTTGAGGCTACATTTTCACATGCATACATAAATATGATTGAGGCATTTTAAAATAGCTACTTTGACCAAATAGCCATCCTTGTATATTTTCCCTTGTATAACCCCTTTGAGCCTACTTAGCCAGTTCTTGTTTTTAGCTTATTAGGTGCCCTAAAAAAATATATATATATTTTTACCTGACCTTAGGGAATAAGAGAGCATTGACTTTGTTCTTAAACAAGTGTGGGGGTGTATGTGTGTGTGAAAAAAAAAAGAAAAAAAAAAAAGAATCGACCATTTGATACACTATGTGACATATCCATATTTAGAATAAAGATAGACGCTTGGAAATAACAGGAAGAGAAGGAAAAGGTTTATGCCTAAAAATGAATTCAACTCATCAATTTAGGGATTAATCTTCAACAAAACATTAGTTAGATATTGGTCATTGTCCTTATTGATGAATATTCTCAAATATCTTTTCCACTCTAACTGTATTATAATGCTCTTTTTTTATTCTCTTTGGTATTTATCTTCTCATGTCCATATTATCCATTTTCCTTTACCATGATCCTGTTATAACCTTGAATAAAGTCCTCTTGATTTTTGTGTGCATGTGTTCTGAGTAGTGGAGAAGTAGAAGATAAGCAAGCTTATGGTAGTGCAATTTTTCATGGGTTGAATCGAGTGAAATATTTACCATTTTAAACACTAGAGGATTGAGAGTAAATCCTGTGAGGATCTTTCATTCTTGATTCATTCTTTTTAACTGAAGTTTCCTTGTTTGATGGTTTGAGATGTGAAGAAATATTAAAAAAAAAATGCTTTGTTCCCTTGAATGACTAGTTGCTCTTCTTGTTTCATTAAATCTTTTAAGTTTTTAGCTTTTTAGTTCAGTGTTATTTCCTAGCTTTGGTCTTATATATTTTGCCCAGGAGTGCAAAAGCTCAAGTGTGGGGGTGTGATGAACCTGCAAAACTTACAATTTTTACTGGTTCATTGTGTGTGTTTTTCATTCTTTTTAATCTTTTTAATTGGGTTTGTTCTTGAGTTTTGTTATATTTTTAGTATTTTAAATTGTGTTGTAATTATGTATTTTTATGTATTTTTACTAGGTAAATGCAAAGGATCGAAGAATGGATGTGATTGCATAAAAGATTTTCTAAAAAAAAAAAAAAAAAAAAAAAAAGCACAGTCTTGCTGTAGCATTCTTGTAAGCACGACGTCAAGATGACATCGGCATGATGCAAGCAAATCTTTATAGCATTATGTAGATCAGATCAACACACCAGTAGCATCACGAAATTATCTGTAGCGATTCTTGTAGCGATTCTTGTAGCATGTAACATCACGTGAAAATTATCAGGTGTTACTTGTGCATATGCACAAGAACCTCAAATTTTCTATAAATTCGGACACAAATGTAGGAGGGGTGTGTAGGGGAGAGAAATTCTCTCTCTCTCATTGTTCCGTTTTGTTCTTTTTCTTTTCTTTTATTTTCTTCTTTCTCATGTGTAATTAATTTCCATCTAGCTTGGGTGAAAGAGTGAAGCTTTTAATAATAAATTGAGGTTAGATTTATTTCTTTCTTGTGCTTTAAATGATATATTTTTATGTGACTTTTATATGTATTATATGTTGTTTCCAATTAATTTAAATACTATTCTTGTATAATGAATATCTTGATCCATTGTAGACAATAGGATTGGCACATTGGATGCTTTTGACGATTTACAAGTATTAGTCAATAATTATTGGAATCATAATATAATTACATGATTGAACTTTGAATGCTAAATCTTCCGATTGGAATTTTCAATATGCATAATTTCAATTGAGTTATAAAATGAAATAATCTTATTCTTAATTTATTATTAAGAGTGAATCTCCTAACCCAAGCAAATCTTTTTCATTGTGAACAACTTAAATCATCTTAAATTTTGTGACAAATACTCTCTTTACCTCAATTAATTAGTTTCCCTTCATCAATTCCCTGTGGATCGACCTCGGACTCCCGAGACTTTATTACTTGAGACAACCTACACTTGGGTTAAAACATTTAATTATAATTAAATCCCATCATGAAGCATAGTCTTTTGTATAACTTACTTAACTGTCATCTGAATATCCTTCTAAAATCGAAAGACTTCCATTATAGATTAAACTATAATCACTTGTTCCTTTTAGGTATTTTAATACCCTTCGAATAACATGCAGTGGCCCTTACTTGGATTGCTTGTTTAACGACTCAATTTTCTAATAGCATAAGCAATATCTAGTTGTGTACACATCATAGAACACATCAAGTTGTTAGATCCAAGTTCCTTTTGCGATGAGTTTTGATGAGTAACAAACCATATTTGAAAACATGATCTTATAATGATAAGATAAACTAACTTGGTTTGTGGTTAGTTTGTATTTGATCTATAGATTCTGAGCTTAACTGGTCTTTAAAGGAGAATCATCAAAGATTAAAAATTTGACATGTTCTAAAGTAAACAAGCTTCAAGGGAGTCGTGAGAAAACTCAATGAAGACATGAGAAAACTCGAGAAAGCAATGAGAAGATTCAATAAAGTTGTGAACATCCATAAGAAGACTCGAAAAATCTATGAGAAGACAGATCAAGATAAAAAATTCAAAGATAGGCAAACTCACCTTACATAACTTTAAGAAAATGTACTAAGATTGAAAGGCATCTTCAAGGACCTTCTTTCTCAGTGTTTTCCTCGTGGACAATCCATCATTCTATGATATTCAATCAAAAAGAGTCACTTGCAAAGATTAGAGAAATTTGGATGAGTAACAAGAGTTGAATAGACTCATCAAACTCAGTTTACTCATGATGCTACAAGACAAAACTGTACCAATCAAGAAAAGTTGCATCAATAATGACTAGTTTTGCTTTTGATATGTCAAGAACGCCAACAACCTAATGGCTAGTCTAAAGAAGGTTATAAAAGGACTTCACAATGAAGAATGAAAGGTTAGAACAATGATTGACCAATATAACTCTGTAAGAATTTTGTCTGCTGATCTAAAGCCTCCTTAGTCTACTCAATTGTTCTCTGCCTACCAAAGCAGTCTGATATAACTTCTTATAATGATAAGATAAACTAACTTGGTTTGTGGTTAGTTTGTATTTGATCTATAGATTCTGAGCTTAACTGGTCTTTAAAGGAGAATCATCAAAGATTAAAATTTTGACATGTTCTAAAGTAAACAAGCTTCAAGGGAGTCGTGAGAAAACTCAATGAAGACATGAGAAAACTCGAGAAAGCAATGAGAAGATTCAATAAAGTTGTGAACATCCATAAGAAGACTCGAAAAATCTATGAGAAGACAGATCAAGATAAAAAATTCAAAGATAGGCAAACTCACCTTACATAACTTTAAGAAAATGTACTAAGATTGAAAGGCATCTTCAAGGACCTTCTTTCTCAGTGTTTTCCTCGTGGACAATCCATCATTCTATGATATTCAATCAAAAAGAGTCACTTGCAAAGATTAGAGAAATTTGGATGAGTAACAAGAGTTGAATAGACTCATCAAACTCAGTTTACTCATGATGCTACAAGACAAAACTGTACCAATCAAGAAAAGTTGCATCAATAATGACTAGTTTTGCTTTTGATATGTCAAGAACGCCAACAACCTAATGGCTAGTCTAAAGAAGGTTATAAAAGGACTTCACAATGAAGAATGAAAGGTTAGAACAATGATTGACCAATATAACTCTGTAAGAATTTTGTCTGCTGATCTAAAGCCTCCTTAGTCTACTCAATTGTTCTCTGCCTACCAAAGCAGTCTGATATAACTTCTTGTAGGAGTTATTCTCTAAGCTTCCATTGAGTTTATCCATTCTAAGAGTGTTGTGAGAGATAAATCTTATCTAAATCCTGTTGTCTATACACTTATACCCTAGTGGTGAGCTAGTGGTGTGTGCTAGCCACGGAGAGAAGTGAGTTTAGAAGTCAGGAGTGATTGTTGTAAACAAAAAATACTAGATTTGTAGTTGGGAGTAGCTATGGTATACAAAGAATACTCAAAATAGTGAAGAAAATCCTGACAATAGATGGGGACTAGATGTAGTCTCAAGTGATTGGAGGTGAACCATGATAAATCTTTGTGTTAAGCTTTTATTTCCCTACTTCTCTGATTTAAGCTTCTACATTTGTTTTTAAAGCTTAGGTTGCAATAATCATTTTTCATCTTTAAGCTAATCTGGTGGCAAAACCTCTGAAGCATTTCAAAGAAAAACCACTAAAGAAACATTTTCTTACAACTCAACTTGAGTGATTTGCACACACATAGATCTTATTACTTCTAAAAGACTTTCAGATCTTACTCAGTTCCTGCATTAACATATTTCAGTTTTAATCTCATTCAAAGTTTGAAAGTTTTATTTTAGAATATAAGATTCACTACTATTATCTTATTTATATCAATCTTAATCATTTATATCATACAAGTACATTTCTACTAAGTCTACTCATCATCTTTGAGAAACTGTTGTGAGTCTACTCAGTACCAAGTTCTAAACTTGAGTAAGAATTAAACAGACTCAATCATTTAATTTCAGGAATTACTTAGTCTGCAAAAGAAGACCACAATTCATCTCCCCTTTCTTGTGGTTGGTGCCAACTTCAGAAGCATCTAATTATTTTTGTATAATCTTATTGTGCAACCAGACAACCACTATTCGGTACTAATTTAATGTTTGAGTCAAATAGTATAGCAACAAGATGACAATCAAATTAATCAAATTTCTTTAATACCTTTTTTGTGTAATGAGATTATGATAATCCTAGATTACTACCATCTCTAGTTATTTTTATCCCTAGGATCACCATATCTGCTACTCCTACATCTTTCATGTCAAAATTACTAAACAAGAATCTCTTAGTGTTTTCTACTTCCACTAGATCAGTACCAAAGATAAGCATGTCATCCAGATATAAACAAGTCATGACTTCTATTCCATTATGAAATTTGTAACACCCTCTCTAGGGTATCACATGTCTGACTCCAGACTCATAATCTGAAAAGAAGTTCGCACAAAGTTTGAGTTATAAAAGATGGGTTTTAAAATTTCTTTCTTGCTAAAACATAAACTTACTGAAATCCATAAGTATTATTGAAAATATATTTAAACTGATTAATATACCATATTGATACCAATTAATATTTAACAATTTAAAGAGAAATATAAAATTAACAGAAAACTCTCTCTTTTTAACAGTAGCAAACCCTATGACGGGTCCTACTTAATAGCACGGTACAAAACTAACGAGAAAACTTAACATACTCATTCCTTCTCTTGTATCAACTTGATGCATCAGAACTCTACTCGTTGTCTATCCGGCACATCTTCGAACTTGAGACAGCCACTTTTCAAAAATTTCATCAATCTCTGAGTATCTATCGTCAGTTTCTTCTCAGAAACTCGTTCCATCTATTATATAATTGTTTCACAACACAAACCCAACTAAAACATAAAACAAAGAGGTGTGATCACCTACACCAATACCAACATGGCAGCACAGAGATAACACAAACAGTAATATCATACAGGGATATCATACCAGACTTCCAATAATGCACTCAACATTAATCAACTATCATCATCATGCCATTAACATTATTACCATCACACAATAATCACAATAATGCCATCAACATGATTATCACCATCATCATCCAATATTCCTCAATTATTATATCATATAGATATAATGCTCAGATTCATGCATGCGCACATAGACTCAGTTTTTCAAAAACAACTCCATGGAGGTTTTCACAATTTCGAGAAGAATGCTCTGGTTAATTGCCCAGCCTAAGCCCACAGACAATCTCCAGTCGTTGAAAAGAATCGTGTTCTTGTCGGGTATCGTCAATGCGTTGCAACGGACTGTGTAACACCCTCCCTAGGGTATCACATGTCTGACTCCCGACTCAAAATCTGTAAAGAAGTTCACACAAGGTTTGAGTTATAAAAAGATGGGTTTTAAAATTTCTTTCTTTATTGAAACATAAACTTACTTGAAATTCATAAGTATTATGAAAATATATTTAAACTGATTAATATACAATATTGACACCAATTAATATTTCACAATTTAAAGAGAAATATAAAATTAACAGACTCTTTTTTTTTTTAACAGTAGCAAACCCCATGACGGGTCCTACTAAATAGCACGGTATAACACTAACGATAAAACTTAACATACTCATTCCTTCTTGTATATCCATCTTGTTGCATCAGACATCTGTTCTACATCTGTTCTTTGTCAACACTGCACACTTTCGAGTCCTGAATGTCCACTCCTTATTGTTGTCACCAACCTCAGAGTATCCATCGCCCGTTATGTCTAAGACAACTCGATCCTTCTATTATTTGATTTTAACAGTACAGACACAGCAAAATAACATAACAAAGAGGTGAGATCACCTACGCCAATACCAACATGGCAGTATAGAGATAACACAAACAACATATCATACAGATAGATCATACCATAATCATGCTATCAGTATTAATTAACTATCATCATCTAATCATTTATTAGTTTAATTATCATAAACAACAAATTACAATAATGTTCTAATTATCATTATCATCATCCAAGTATTCAAAACAATTGTCATAACCAATATCCCTCAATTAATATATCATGCAGATATAAAATGTTCAGATTATGCATGTACACAAGATTCGATTTCCTACTCCATGGAGCTAAACTCAGGTCGGAGAAATGATCGAAAAGATCTGCCGGTACCACATGCCTCAGACCACGTGCTATAATCCTCATTTTGATTTTGCACATCTAGCATATACACGACAGTCTTTATCAGATCTTGATTAAGAATAGTGTCTCGGTCCGGATCATCGGTGTGTTGCATCGGTCTAACCTACGGGAAGAAGCGCGACCAACCACCCGTGTAGGCAACCCGCACCCCGATGCCCCAAGGTCAACAAGTGACCTACACTACGCATATCGCACCCACTCGAGAGGTGTGTTTCTCCCAGGCAATCAGCCATATCCAGGTCTCATCGGACCATTCCAATGCATGTATAATGCACCAAATCCAATCATAGACAAATATGTCATTTTCTCACAAACAAGTGTATGGATGGACCTGGTTCAACAATAATCATCATGTTTCCGTACTTTCAACAAATAAAATTATGTTATCACGTTTTCATAGTTGTAAAACACTTTTACCGTATTTTCACAATCGCATAACATTTCATTACGTTTTCACAATCCAAAAACTTTTCTCATTTATGTTTTCACAATACCATAACACTTCTTTTATATTTTCACAATATCGTAACATTTTTGTTACGTTTTTAAAATTCCAAAACGTTTTTATTACGTTTTTACAATAACGTAACACTCATCATTGTTACGTTTACAAAATTTCGTAACATTTCAAGCATTACGTTTTCAAAATGTTGTAACTCTTCATTGCAGACTTTTAAACCACGTACTAATTTTTAACGTTTTTCTCAATCGCGTAAAACATACGTTTTCTCAAATCGCATAGTATTTTTCCATTTGCTTCAAAATCGCGTAACTTAAAAATCATTCTTTTACGTCATGTAAATTATTTTCTATCATTCTCAAAATATTTAAAATACTTTCCAAATCTCATAACAATGTTCTATCATTTTCACAATCACGTAAAAATATTCTATCACTATTCAAATCACGTAGTGATTTTTCAACAATATTTCAATCAGCGTAAAATATTTAAACGCTTTTCAAATCGTGTAGAAATATTTAAACATTTTTCAAATCGCGTGAAAATATTTTATCTTGTATTTCAAATTATTTTTAAGATACGTAAAATATTTTTCAACATTTTTCAATCACATAAAATATTCCTCAATATTCCAAACATTATTTTGACTTAAATAAATCAATATCATTTTTAACACATTGTTCAAAATTGCGTAAATTTTAAAATCACGTTTTTAAGATATCGTAAAAACATTTTTCATCACAATTTCATTACGTAAAATACTTCTTAACCTTCAAAAAAATTCCTCTTCAACTTTTCTCAAAATAATATAACTTTATATTTCATTTAATATATTTTCTTACTCAAGAAAATATTTTTCCACATTCTTTACTCAAGAAATTCTTTTTCAAAATATACTTCACAAAAATCAATTTTCCATTGATGTAAATCAACGCTTCAAAACTTAACATTTTTCTAACGTATTTCAAAACTTGAAAATAAGTTATACGTTAGTAAATTTTCAAAACACCATTATATTCTCCATTTTTCCCAAATCATTTCCAAACACAACCTTCTTCAAAATAAATTGAAGTTCAAAACATTTTAAGTTTACAAAAAACTTGATTTTCTCAAGTGATAAACGCCTGATTCCCTTTCCAAAATCCTTGTATTAAATCCAGGTTCGTTTCCACTTTGAAATTCACTTTGTTCATAAAAATCAAGGCATTACAAGCCTTAAAAAAACGCGACATGACTATTGAAACCATCAAATATTTTTCCTTTTAAATTGATATGGTTTTACACAAACAAAACCATTAAAAATCCTTTACAAAAACGTAAGACTCATAGTCTTTGAAAATCAAATCATTTGTTCATTTTCAATTTTTCACTTTCTTTGCAAATCCATTTTCACTTTTTTTACAAATCCTTTTTCACTTTCTTTGCAAATCCTTAAAATCATCATTGCTATTTTCATTTAAATCTCATGTTTAGTTAAACACTTAGAAACCTTTTACACAAAATAAACTAATAAAAATCCTTCTAAAAACCGTGTTCTTGTTCTCTTAAAAAAACAAACCCTTTGTTTATTTTCCAAATTCTTCAAATCATCCATTTTCATTATTCATGAAAATCTTAAGTTATAAACACCTATGTTGAGGTGTCTTGTTCGAAATCCACCATGTTCTAAGTACTCAAAAATCAATTCTTTTGTTCTTGAAAATTTTCAACATGAACCCTAATCAAGGCATCAAAACCATAGCTCTTCCTTGGCTATTGGAGCCAAAAATCAATTTCCTTTCCACTATCAAGTCATACATGCATATACATATATATTTCATCATAAATAATATAAGCATACCATCAAAGCCATAAAAGCATGTATAGCATATCAAGCATATCATCAAAGCTATAAAATCATGCAAACCATATCAAGCATAGAAAATTAATCAAAGCTCATAAACACCCACAAATTAATTACATGACCATGGATATGAATCCTCACATGGATTCCACATCCATCAAATAAAATACCATCTCTCACCACCATGCTTGGTTGGTGAGATGGATCTCCTCTTACCTCTTGAAGATCCTTAAAAACTTCTTGTTTTGCTTCTTTTTTAAGTCCTTCATCACCAAGAGCTTCTCAAATACAAAACAAAATACATAGAAATTAGTATACTAAGCTTGATTAAGAGGAACCATGGATCAAACATGGCTTAGATCATGAAAAAGAGAGAAGAAAATGAAGTTTCCTTATACTTCACCTCAAAAACCCAATAACTTTGATCTTGAAGAAAGTCTATGAAGATGAATGATTTAGAGAAAATCTTCAACATGAAAGTTGCTTAGAACATCACATGTAGATTCAAGATCTATGGTTGGATGAAATTAAAAGAGATTGGATGGTGATTTTAGGGTAGATAACCTAATGGTTTCTCTTGAAGCACAAAGATGAAATTTTTGATTTTTGATAGAAACTTGAAGCTTGGATTTGAAGCTCAAGATGAATGATTTTGGAAAAACTCATAACTAGAGATGTTCTTAGAATGGTGTTTAGGTTTAGAAAATCAAGTTGGATGAAATTTTTGAGTGATGGAGGGTGTTCTTGATGGTCATGGCCAAAACTTGCTTGGAGGAGAGGTGGAGAGAAAAGTTTGATGAGTTTTTGCTTTTGGAGGAGACAAAGATGATCAAGAATGATCAATAATGACCAAGATAGCTAATAATGGTCTTCAAAGCTCTCAAAATCAGACCAAAACCGTGCCCCCCCCTTCTTGCATTCTTCTTGAGTGCAAAAAATCAAAAGTAAGCCATTATGATGTCTAACTTGACCAAGACATGCAAAAATGACGTAAAGTTTCTCTTTTGTCTTCTAAACACTCCAAAACCATCACCTTCTCTTCATAATGCATTCAATAAAGTTATCTTCATTATTTGCCACCATTTGAAGCATTTCTAGCCATTGATTAATTCAATGGTTAGGATTTAGGTAAATTTTTAATTTTAGAAGACTAAATCTGGCCATTGGATTTTTCTCCTTTAAATTCTAAATTTAGATGTGTCTCCAAAATTAAGGGTTAAGATTGCTCCTTCTAACTTTTAATCCAAGGGTCCTAATTAATTTCTTTTTATAAAGACCAAATCTCCATCATTGATTGATTCTTCATCTAATGGTCATAAATGGTCTTTGTTACTTTTTAAGATTAAATCTCCACCCTTGATTTAATCTAAATCCAATGGTTATAAATGGTCTTTGTCATTTTTCAAGACCAATTCTACACCTTTGATTACATCTATGGTTGATATCAAAGCCTTCCTAACTAAAGATCATTCTCACACCATTGATTAAATCAATGGTTATTATCCAAGAACTTCTTTATTAAGTTTGTTTCTTAACCTTTGATTAAATCAATGGTTAATATTTAAACTAAGTATTCTCATCCAAGGGTATAAATCAAGTCAAGCTCTCTTTGTTGACTACGCATATAATATTTATTTTTGTATCCTACAAATAATATTTTTATTGTATTTTTATCATCCGATAATTAAATACAAGACAAAACACAAGATCAATAAAATTTTAAAAAGCGTTTCCTGGATTCGGGTTTAGTAAGATCCCCTGTCTCCGTCTAAACAAGACAAATTTTTCTATGCGTAGAAAAATTTTTACTTTTTGATGGACCCACCAGGCCCACGTATGGCCACCTGGGCCCACATACACCCCCTGGGCCCACATACACCCCCTGGGCCCATAAACAGTAAAAAAATTTCATAATCATCCACAAAAATAACAAAAATTAGAAAACACACAAATATCAAATCAGATTACATAAAATAATTACCTAACGGTAAAAATTAAATTACGTAAAGTTTTCTCCGGCCTAAAAATTTTTATTTTCTTGACGCGAAGTAAATCACTCAAAACGATCAAATACGCTGACGGAATATTCAAAATAATTTTACAGTATCCAGAAATTACTAAACAGTAAAATTCTGTTAACTGTCAAAATTACTACTTAAGAGATAGGAAATTTGGGGTGTTACAATACTCCCCCTCTTTACAGAAATTTCGTCCTCGAAATTTCATGACCATGATTTCACACCTTCGGAATAAATAATGACATTATTCCTTTATCTTTTCTTCAGTTCCCATGTAGTTTCACCTCTTGCGTTATTCTAAACGATTCTAAACCATTGAAAGTTCTTTATCTCTTGTTCACTTCTCCTGATCAAACAAATATCTTAATAAAATTTTTTTTATGGTTTTCCATTACCGTCTTAACTTTTCCCATAGACAGACTTTTTTTTCAACTTTTGAAGAATCCACCACGCTTCCACTGCGCCACTTTGATACTCTGACCTGGATATAAATAGGAATATTCGTTCTTGCAAAATATTCCTTCAATTGCAGTAGATGAAAGAAAACATCATGGAAAAGAACAAAACGAATCGAATATGTTATCGAACATATCCAACAAAGAATTGGATGTAACTTTCGATCTTCAAGAATGAATTCTCTCGATACCAATACAAAATGGCTACCAACCTTCATTCATGCCTAGAATAGTTTTTCTCGGATAACTTCCAACTAATGTAATGTATTATTTAAAATTTTCTTATCCTCATATCACTTTATTCTCCAAATTTTAGCTCTTACCAGAAATGTCTCACTAGCCGAATTCTCCTTTCAACCACATTTTATACCGTATACTACTATGACATGGATTTTAAATAGGAATATCCTTTCTTGCAAAATATTCTTTCTTGCAAATGCAATATATGAAAGAACATTATAGAGGTTTAGGAAGAAAAAGTAACGAAATGATCTGATATGTTACCAAACATATTCAACAAGAATTTGATTTTGCCTGATTTTCAGGAATGATTTTTTTTTTGAAATACTAACACTGTATTGAGACAATCTCATAGGATATGGTTGGAAAATAACCAATTCATTTTCAAAGATCACGTCTGTTCATGAAACAGATCAAACTAACACAAAATTTTTGAACGACAGATCAAACTAACACAAAGATTTGATCTATAACAATGATTTGAATAACTTGAGTAGCTTGATCGACTAAGAATAGAAACAGAAGTAAACAAATCAAAGGATAGCGAATAACTCTAACATATAACTGATCTACTCAATCATATGCCATACAGAATAAGTTGCTCACAGAAATATTCAAAATGGTTTATAGGATTAGCTCCAATGACGTAATCTCCATTGTTTAAATCTTCCGCTCAGAACACTCCCGTTCCATTCAGAGTAACAACTTTCTCTACTATCTGAGATTTTACTAACAGAAAACTCTATTTTTATTGGAACTCTTTCTGCACTTGAAACATATTATTTCCTTAATGTAAAATCTTTCGTTAAGTGCCTCTTTCCACACTTCTTACATTCCGGTGCAGATGTCACAGTCAAACTAAACCTGTCATTACTAGTACTTTCTCCACAAGATTGTTGTTGTCGTTGACTTCCCGGAGATTTCAAGTACGTTTTCTGTTGGAATCGCTTGACCTTACGATTTTCCTTTTTTTTGTAACCAATATAGTCCAACGTTACAGGGTCTCTCATCCTAAGATTGATTCAACTCTAACAAAATCTTAGCTTAAGCAATCAATTCTTGCTGGGGAACAATCTTCTGTGTTTGTTGTAGAATTGCTTCAGCCAATGTTTGTATTACTTCCAAAGTTGCAGTCATATCACCACCATTATGTCTCGCTTCCATACGCGTATGCCTATCACGAGTCATTTCTTTTCTTCAAAGATGGACGAATCAAAATAAAATGGAAACCAAATGTAACCATTTCAAATAAACGTTTGTTTTCTTGACGTACATTCCTTCATTAAGTACCTTCTTTAACATCAGTTACTGCTTTTGGTTTCCTCAATGGTTGTAAATACATCTTCTGTCGAAATCAATCACTTTCCAAATATCCTTAAAAATATCGGGTTCCAAAATTACGTAGTCTTATATTCTAAGACTGATTCTCTTCCATCAGATCCTGAACCTCAACTTTCATTTCTTTCCCACTGAACAACAGTCTTTTGTTCCTGCAATCATCCTTCCACGTTGCTCCAGTTGCTCCCGTAGCTCTTGCAACTACATTACGCTCCCTTAGTTCCTGCAGTTATCTTTTTACATTGCTCCCGTAGCTGCAACTGCATTAATAGTATTATGTTCCGCATCCACACACGTACATCTAGCACGAGTTGTTTTCTCCTCCAAAAATGGATGAATCAAAATACAATGGATCTGATATCCATTATAAACAACATTGTTTCCTTTCAGAAAACAATAACACAGAGAACACAACACAAGCAAAACAGACCTAACCACAAACCCCAAAAGACTCAAACCGTGCTCTGATACCAACTAATGTAACACCCTCCCTAGGGTATCACATGTCTGACTCCCGACTCAAAATCTGTAAAGAAGTTCACACAAGGTTTGAGTTATAAAAAGATGGGTTTTAAAATTTCTTTCTTTACTGAAACATAAACTTACTGAAATTCATAAGTATTACTGAAAATATATTTAAACTGATTAATATACAATATTGACACCAATTAATATTTCACAATTTAAAGAGAAATATAAAATTAACAGACTCTTTTTTTTTTTAACAAAGATAGAAACCCCATGACGGGTCCTACTAAATAGCACGGTATAACACTAACGATAAAACTTAACATACTCATTCCTTCTTGTATATCCATCTTGTTGCATCGGACATTTGTTCTACATCCGTTTCTTTGTCAACACCGCACACTTCGAGTCCCGAATGTCCACTCCTTATTGTTGTCACCAACCTCGGAGTATCCATCGCCCGTTATGTCTAAGACAACTCGATCCTTCTATTATTTGATTTTAACAAGACTGTATACAAAGAAAATAACATAACAAAGAGGTGAGATCACCTACGCCAATACCAACATGGCGGTATAGAGATAACACAAACAACATATCATACGATAGATCATACCATAATCATGCTATCGGTATTAATCAACTATCATCATCTAATCATTTATTAGTTTAATTATCATAAACAACAAATTACAATAATGTTCTAATTATCATTATCATCATCCAAGTATTCAAAACAATTGTCATAACCAATATCCTCAATTAATATATCATGCAGATATAAAATGTTCAGATTATGCATGTACACAAGACTCGATTTCCTACTCCATGGAGCTAAACTCAGGTCGGAGAAATGATCGAAAAGATCTGCCGGTACCACATGCCTCAGACCACGTGCTATAATCCTCATTTTGATTTTGCACATCTAGCATATACACGATGCAGGTCCTTTATCGATCTTGATTAAGAATAGTGTCTCGGTCCGGATCATCGGTGTGTTGCATCGGTCTAACCTACGGGAAGAAGCGCGACCAACCACCCGTGTAGGCAACCCGCACCCCGATGCCCCCAAGGTCAACAAGTGACCTACACTACGCATATCGCACCCACTCAAGAGGTGTGTTTCTCCTAGGCAATCAGCCATATCCAAATTCTCATCGGACCATTCCAATGCATGTATAATGCACCAAATCCAATCATAGACAAATATGTCATTTTCTCACAAACAAGGTGTATGGACACCTGGTTCAACAAGAATCATAATC
This sequence comes from Ormosia emarginata, assembly GCA_029884605.1. Classification (NCBI taxonomy): domain Eukaryota; kingdom Viridiplantae; phylum Streptophyta; class Magnoliopsida; order Fabales; family Fabaceae; genus Ormosia; species Ormosia emarginata. Next base: position 6,782,641 of record JAQQTP010000038.1, on the reverse strand, counting down.
AGTACTTTCAACAAATAAAATCATGTTATCACGTTTCATAGTTGTAAAACACTTTTACCGTATTTTCACAATCGCGTAACATTTCAAGTACGTTTTCACAATCCAAAAACTTTTCTCGTGTTTTCACAATACCATAACGCTTCTTTTATATTTTCACAATATCGTAACATTTTTGTTACGTTTTTAAAATTCCAAAACGTTTTTATTACGTTTTTACAATACCGTAACACTACTGTTACGTTTACAAAATTTCGTAACATTTCTGTTACGTTTTCAAAATGTTGTAACTCTTCTGTTGCACTTTTAAACCACGTACTAATTTTTAACGTTTTTCTCAATCGCGTAAAACATACGTTTCTCAAATCGCATAGTATTTTTCCACTGTTTCAAAATCGCGTAACTTAAAAATCATTCTTTTACGTCACGTAAATTATTTTCTATCATTCTCAAAATATTTAAAATACTTTCCAAATCTCATAACAATGTTCTATCATTTTCACAATCACGTTAAAATATTCTATCACTATTCAAATCACGTAGTGATTTTTCAACAATATTTCAATCGCAAAATATTTAAACGCTTTTCAAATCGTCTAGAAATATTTAAACATTTTTCAAATCGCTAGAAAATATTTTACTTGTATTTCAAATTGTTTTTAAGATACGTAAAATATTTTTCAACATTTTTCAATCACATAAAATATTCCTCAATATTTCAAACATTATTTTGACTTAAATAAATCAATATCATTTTTAACACATTGTTCAAAATTGCGTAGCTTAAAAATCACGCTTTTAAGATATCGTAAAACATTTTTCATCACAATTTCATTACGTAAAAATATACTTAACCTTCAAAAATTCCTCTTCAACTTTTCTCAAAATAATATAACTTTATATTTCATTTAATATATTTTCTTACTCAAGAAAATATTTTTCCACAATTCTTTACTCAAGAAATTCTTTTTCAAAATATACTTCACAAAAATCAATTTTCCATTGATGTAAATCAACGTTTCAAAACTTAACATTTTTCTAACGTATTTCAAAACTTGAAAATAAGTTATACGTTAAGTAAATTTTCAAAACACCATTATATTCTCCATTTTTCCCAAATCATTTCCAAACACAACCTTCTTCAAAATAAATTGAAGTTCAAAACATTTTCGTTTACAAAACTTGATTTTCTCAAGTGATAAACGCCTGATTCCCTTTCCAAAATCCTTGTATTAAATCCAGCTTACGTTTCCACTTTGAAATTCACTTTGTTCATAAAAATCAAGGCATTACAAGCCTTAAAAAAGCGTATACGACTATTGAAACCATCAAATATTTTTCCTTTTAAATTGATATGGTTTTACACAAACAATACCATTAAAAATCTTTTACAAAAACGTAAGACTCATACTTTGAAAATCAAATCATTTGTTCATTTTCAATTTTTCACTTTCTTTGCAAATTCATTTTCACTTTCTTTACAAATCCTTTTTCACTTTCTTTGCAAATCCTTAAAATCATCATTCTTATTTTCATTTAAATCTCATGTTTAGTTAAACACTTAGAAACCTTTTACACAAAATAAACTAATAAAAATCCTTCTAAAAACCGTGTTCTTGTTCTCTTAAAAAAACAAACCCTTTGTTTATTTTCCAAATTCTTCAAATCATCCATTTTCATTATTCATGAAAATCTTAAGTTATAAACACCTATGTTGAGGTGTCTTGTTCGAAATCCACCATGTTCTAAGTACTCAAAAATCAATTCTTTTGTTCTTGAAAATTTTCAACATGAACCCTAATCAAGGGCATCAAAACCATAGCTCTTCCTTGGCTATTGGAGCCAAAAATCAATTTTCTTTCCACTATCAAGTCATGGCATATACATATATATTTCATCATAAATAATATAAGCATACCATCAAAGCCATAAAAGCATGTATAGCATATCAAGCATATCATCAAAGCTATAAAATCATGCAAACCATATCAAGCATAGAAAATTAATCAAAGCTCATAAACACCCACAAATTAATTACATGACCATGGATATGAATCCTCACATGGATTCCACATCCATCAAATAAAATACCATCTCTCACCACCATGCTTGGTTGGTGAGATGGATCTTCCTCTTACCTATTGAAGATCCATAAAAACTTCTTGTTTTGCTTCTTTTTCCAAGTCCTTCATCACCAAGAGCTTCTCAAATACAAAACAAAATACATAGAAATTAGTATACTAAGCTTGATTAAGAGGAACCATGGATCAAACATGGCTTAGATCATGAAAAAGAGAGAAGAAAATGAAGTTTCCTTATACTTCACCTCAAAAACCCAATAACTTTGATCTTGAAGAAAGTCCATGAAGATGAATGATTTAGAGAAAATCTTCAACATGAAAGTTGCTTAGAACATCATGTAGATTCAAGATCTATGGTTGGATGAAATTAAAAGAGATTGGATGGTGATTTTAGGGTAGATAACCTAATGGTTTCTCTTGAAGCACAAAGATGAAATTTTTGATTTTTGATAGAAACTTGAAGCTTGGATTTGAAGCTCAAGATGAATGATTTTGGAAAAACTCATAACTAGAGATGTTCTTAGAATGGTGTTTAGGTTTAGAAAATCAAGTTGGATGAAATTTTTGAGTGATGGAGGGTGTTCTTGATGGTCATGGCCAAAACTTGCTTGGAGGAGAGGTGGAGAGAAAAGTTTGATGAGTTTTGCTTTTGGAGAGACAAAGATGATCAAGAATGATCAATAATGACCAAGATAGCTAATAATGGTCTTCAAAACTCTCAAAATCAGACCAAAACCGTGCCCCCTTCTTGCATTCTTCTTGAGTGCAAAAATCAAAAGTAAGTTCATTATGATGTCCTAACTTGACCAAGACATGCAAAAATGACATAAAGCTTGTCTCTTTGCTTCTAAACACTCCAAAACCATCACCTTCTCTTCATAATGCATTCAATAAAGTTGTCTTCATTATTTGCCACCATTTGAAGCATTTCTAGCCATTGATTAATTCAATGGTTAGGATTTAGGTAAATTTTTAATTTTAGAAAAATGGCATCTAAATCTGTAGCCATTGGATTTTTCTCCTTTAAATTCTAGTCCTTAGATGTGTCTCCAAAATTAAGGGTCAAGATTGCTCCTTCTAACTTTTAATCCAAGGGTCCTAATTAGTCTTTCTTCTTTAGAAGACCAAATCTCCATCATTGATTGATTCTTCATCTAATGGTCATAAATGGTCTTTATTCTTTTTAAGATTAAATCTCCACCCTTGATTTAATCTAAATCCAATGGTTATAAATGGTCTTTGTCATTTTTCAAGACCAATTCTACACCTTTGATTACATCTATGGTTGATATCAAAGCCTTCCTAACTAAGCATTCTCACACCATTGATTAAATCAATGGTTATTATCCAAGCGCTTCTTTATTAAGTTTGTTTAACCTTTGATTAAATCAATGGTTAATATTTAAACTAAGTATTCTCATCCAAGGGTATAAATCAAGTCAAGCTCTCTTTGTTGACTACGCAGATAATATTTATTTTTGTATCCTACAAATAATATTTTTTGTATTTTTATCATCCGATAATTAAATACGAAGACAAAACACAAGATAATAAAATTTTAAAAAAGTTTCCGGATTCAGGTTTAGTAAGATCCCCTGTCTCCGTCTAAACAGCGGTCTGAAATTTTTCTATGCGTAGAAAAATTTTTGCTTTGGGACCCACCTGGGCCCACGTATGGCCACCTGGGCCCACATACACTCCCTGGGCCCATAAACAGTAAAAAAATTTCATAATCATCCACAAAAATAACAAAAATTAGAAAACACACAAATATCAAATCAGATTACATAAAATAATTACCTAACGGTAAAAATTAAATTACGTAAAGTTTTCTCCGGCCCGAAAATTTTTATTTTCTTGACGCGAAGTAAATCACTCAAAACGATCAAATACGCTGACGGAATATTCAAAATAATTTTACAGTATCCAGAAATTACTAAACAGTAAAATTCTGTTTACTGTCAAAATTACTACTTAAGAGATAGGAAATTTGGGGTGTTACAGACTGCATCGCCAAGTGGCATATGGTCCAACCTTAGCCCACAGACAGATATCCACTGGTCGACCGCCGTGCCTTGACGCACCCCAAGATCCATCATAGATCTCACTATCAATTCTCATTCCCTCTTCAACCACAATGGCCAAAATAGCTTATTAGCTATACGTTATACAATGCATGAATATATCAGTGCAAGTCCAATCACAAGAGCCAAATCTTTTCAATTTCATTTGTTCAATTTAATCATATGCCTTAATGCATATTTTTCCAATGCATGTATAATGCACCCATACCAATCACAGGCAAAACTCGTTATTTTCTCATACAGTGTATGGACACTGGTTCAACAGTAATCATCGTGTTATTATGTTTTTATAGTCATAAAATACTTTTGTCGTGTTTTCACAACCGCGTAACATTTCTGTTACGTTTTCACAATTCCAAAACATTTTAATTATATTTTAACAATACCGTAACACTTCTGTTACGTTTTCACAATACCACAACACTTTTGTTGCATTTTCAAAATACCGTAGCACTTTTGTTACGTTTTAAAATTCCAAAATATTTTTATTACGTTTTCACAATACCGTAATATTATCAAGCATACGTTTACAAAAATTTCATAACATTTCACATTACGTTTTCAAAATCTTTAACTCTTCATTGCACTTTTAAACCACGTACTAATTTTTTAACGTTTTTCTCAATCGCGTAAAAATATACGTTTCTCAAATCGCATAGTATTTTTCTACTGTTTCAAAATCGCATAACTTAAAAATTATTCTTTCAAGTCGCGTAAATCATTTTTCATCATTTTCAAAATATTTAAAATACTTTCCAAATCACATAACGATTTTTTGTCATTTTTACAATCACGTAAAAATATTCTATCACTTTTAAATCACATATTGATTTTTCAATAGTAGTTCAAATTACGTAAAATATTTAAACATAATTCAAATCGCGTAGAAATATTTTACTTGTATTTTAAATCGTTTTTAAGATACGTAAAATATTTTTTAACATTTTACAATCACGTAAAATATTCCTCAATATTCCAAACATTATTTTTGGACTTAAATAAGTCAATATCATTTTCAACACATTTTTCAAATTGCGTAGCTTAAAAATCACTTTTTTAAGATATGTAAAAATTTTTCATTACAATTTCATTACAGAAAATATTTCTTATTTTTCAAAAATTCTTTTTCAACCTTTCTCAAAATAATATGACTTTGTATTTCATTTTTCATATTTTCTTACTCAAGAAAATCTTTTTCCACATTTCTTTACTCAAGAAATCCTTTTCCAAAATATAATCCACAAAAATTACTTTTCATTGATATAAATCAACGTTTCAAAACTTAACATTTCCTAACGTATTTCAAAACTCGAAAATCAGTTATACGTTAGTAAATTTTCAAAACACCATTATATTATCCATTTTTTCAAATCATTTCTAAACACAACCTTCTTCAAAATAAATTGAAGTTCGAAAATATTTTTATTTACAAAAACTTGATTTCTCAAATGATAAAATGCTCTAATTCCCTTTCCAAATTCTTTATACCAAATCAATTATATTTCCACTTTGTTTTCAAAAAAATCAAGAAAATACAAGTCCTCAAAAACATGGACATGACTATTGAAATCATCAAAACATTTTTCCTTCTAAGTCAATATGGTTTTACACAAACAAAACCATTAAAAATCCTTTGCAAAAACCATGAATGTGTTCATTGAAAATCACAAATTTTTCGAGTGACAAAACACTTCGTTTATAAAATATCATTTTGTTCCATAAAAATTTAAGCATAACCAATTTTTCAAAATCGTAGGGTATTTGGCCATTGAAGCCATCAAACATTTTTCCTTCTAACTCAATTATTTATCATTTGCTTTTCACACAAACAAAACTATTAAAATCTTTGTTTTCAAAACCGAAATACCGATGGTCATAAAAACCAAACTCATTTGTTCAAATTCATTTTTACTTTCTTTAAAAATCCTTTTTCACTTTCTTTTAAATCCTTTTTCACTTTCTTTGTAAATCCTTAAAATCAACGTTTGCCTCTCTTTTTCGAAATCATGTTTAATAAACACTTATAAACAACATTGCCCATTTCGTCTAAAACTCATGTTTAGAAAAACACTTAGGATCTTTTTACACAAAATAAATTAATAAAAATCCTTTCAAAAACTGTGTTCATGTACTCTTTGAAAACAAACCTTTTGTTTATTTTCCATGCTTTTCTAATCAATCCAATTTTATTCTTCCATGAAAATATTAATTTGTAAACACCTATGTTGAGGTGTCTTGGCCGAAATTCTCAATGTTCTAGGGACCCAAAAATTAATTTTCCTTGTTCTTGAAAATTTTTAACATAAACCAAAATCATGAGTGTCAAAACCGTGACCACTCTTCCTTGGCCATTGGAGCCAAAAATTTATTTTCTTTCCATATTCACATTTTGGCATACATATACATATTCCATCATAAATTCCACAAGCATGCCATATACTTATCATGCATATTATAAGCATACCATCAAAGCCATAACATCATGCAAAGCATATCAAGCATAGGCAAATAATCAAAGTACATAAACACCCACAAATAAATTACATGACCATGGATATGAATCCTCACATGGATTCACCATCCATTAAATATAAGATCATCTCTCACCACCATACTTGGTTGGTGAGATGGATCTCCCTCTTACCTCTTGAAGATCCTCAAAAGCTCCTTGTTTTGCTTTTCTTTCCAAGTCCTTCACCATCAAGGGCTTCTCAAATACAAAACAAAATATATAGAAATTAGTATACTAAGCTTGATTAAGAGGAATCATGGATCAAACATGGTTTAGATCATGAAAAAGAAGAGAAGAAATGAAGTCTTCTTACACTTCACCACAAATACCCTATAACTTTGATCTTGAAGAAAGTCCTTGAAGATGAATGATTTAGAGAAAGTCTCTAACATAAAAGTTGTTTAGAATATCATGTAGATTCAAGATCTATGGTTGGATGAAATTAAAAGAGATTGGATGGTGGTTTTTGATGAGCTAGTCGTGAGCTTCAATTTGGAGAGAAGAAGAAAGAGAATAGATAGAAGACTTAGGAATTTAAAGTAAGATAAAATAAACATAAACACTCCTCCTCCTTTGGTGATTGCCGTAGGAACATGTAGGAAAAGAAAGTATAGAAGTGTTACTATCACTTATGACTAGCACATGGCATGAGTCATCAATTTGTCATGTAATAGTTATCCTAGCTTTTATTGGTTTAAAACAAATAAATGTCAAGTCCAAGACCCTCTAAAAATTATGTATGGCCGTGGAACTCCAAATAAAAAGACTAACTAATTTTTGCTTTTCAAAGTCTTTTGGTTTAACTTATTTGTTTCCTATTGATTCAAGACAAGTCAAGCCACAAAGATTGACCAATTTTGTATAGTTTTCTTCAATTATTGATAAATGAATGACCAAGTATTATTTGAATATAAATTTTGTCTTCTAATTTTGATGCATGGCCGTATAATGAAGAGAGAAAAGAATGAATTATTTGAGCAAATAATTGGTACTACATTATTTGATAGAAAAAGTGATGAAGTGATATAGCAAATACATAAAATGGTTTTGACCTTCTTTTTCCTTGCATGGCCGTAGGTGTTTCTGAAGAAAAGGTGGCCATTTTTTTTTGTTAACTTGATCTCACTTTGTTTTCACTTGAGTTGTATCCTAATATCACAAAGTGAATTATTTGGTCTCCTAAACAATTGCATGACCGTAGCCTTGCTTGGAAAGTGAAGAGGGAATTTTTTTTTTAAGTGATAGTCAAGTTACTAAAATAATTGAAAGAAAAGGTGATAATGCATGAAATAATTTTGGCCCCCCTCTAAGAAATTTCCTAAGGATGCAAACAAAGCAATAAAGGAACATAATTGACTAAAGCAATTAATAATACATTGAAACTTTTCCTTTAGCTTCATAAGAAGCATAAAACCGTCCCCCCTCTCATTATGCATTCAATAATGTTGTCATCATTATTAGCCACCATCTAGAGCATTTTAGACCATTGATTAATTCAATGGTTAGGATTTAGATAGACTTTTGATTTAGAAGACTTAATCTAGGTGATTGGATCTTTCTCCTTGAAATTCTAGCCATTAGATGCATTTCCAAAATGAAGGGTCAAGATTACTCCTTCTTACTTTTAATCCAAGGGTCATAATTAGTCTTTCTTTTTTTAAGACCAAATCTCCACCATTGATTAAATTTACATCCAATGGTCATAAATGGTCCTTGTTACTTTACAAGATCAAATCTCTACCCTTGATTAATTCTTCATCCAATGGTCATAAATGGTCTTTATCACTTTTTGAGACCAAATCTCTACCATTGATTAAATCTATATCCAATGGTTATAAATGGTCATAGCCACTTTACATGACCAATTCTACACCGTTGATTAAATCGACGGTTGATATCAAAGCCTTCCTTATCAAGCTTGTTTAGATTAAATCTCTACCATTGATTAAGTTAATGGTGGATATCCAAACCACCAATGTTGACTTAAGCAGTATAATATTTATTTTTATATGCTAAAACCCCACAAAATTATATTTACTGTATTTTTTTATCGTCCGATAAATTAAATACAATACAAAACACAGTACAAGAAATTTTTTAAAACTGTTTTCGGATTCAAGTTTAGTAAGATCCTCTGTCTCCGTCTAAATAGTATAAATTTTTTTATGCGTAAAATTTTTTTCACTTTACGGGACCCACCTAGGCCCACGTATGGCCACCTGGGCCCACATACACTCCCTGGGCCCACAGCAGTAAAAAATTTCATAATCATCCACAAAAATCATAAATATTAAAAAACACAAAATATTAAATCGATTACGTAAAATAATTAAAATCTAACGGTAAAAATTAAATTACGTAAAGTTTTCCCGGCCCGAAAATTTTTATTTTCCTAACACGGAGTAAATAACTCAAAATGATCAAATACGCTGACAGAATAATTAAAATAATTTTACAGTATCCAGAAATTACTAAACAGTAAAATTCTGTTAACTGTCAAAATTACTGGTTAAGAGATACGGAATTTTTGGGGTGTTACAAAATTTACTACACACACTTGGTAGATTCATTTATTTTGTATCCATTAACAAGAACAACCTTATCAAATTTTTGATGCCATTGCTTAGGAGCTTGCTTAACTCCATATAAGGACTTAACTAGTTTACAAATTCTTAATCAGGAACAACAAACCTCTCAGGTTGCTTCATATACACCTCTTCATCTAACTCACTATTTAGGAATGTTGTTTTAAAATTCATTTGATGAATAACATACTTATAGATGGAAGCAAGTGCCAAAAGCACTCTAATTATAGTAATTCTTTCTACTAGTGCATATGTATCAAAATAGTCAGCTCCTTCTTTTTGTGTAAACTCCTTAACAACTAGTCTTACTTTAAATTTGACAATGGTTCCATCTACCTTCATTTTATTTCTGAAAATCTACTTACAACCAATAGGCTTGGAACTAGGTGGAAGGTTTACTAATTTCTAAGTTTTATTCCCCATTAAGAGTCTATTTCATCTTGTATAGCTTCTTTCCAAAAATCTACATCTTGAGAATTCATTGCTTCTTCAAATATTATTGGACCACTTTCAATGTTATAGCATATGGTGCATGACTCTTTATAGAGTCTCTTGTTTCTTCAACTAGGAACATAAAGAAATTCGTGTAAGCTCCAAATCTCTTCAGAAATTATAAGAACTTGCTAAATTTATTTAAGAATCTTTTGAGTTTTGATGATTAACAATCTTACACTTAGATTTGAATGTTACTAATGTTTCTTTGATCAATGTCACATTATAGAAACAATTTCTTTTAGAACTTGCTAAATTCTCATGGACACTTCATGACAATTTCTGATATAAATAGTTGAAGACTCAAATCAGTGGAAGGAGGATGCATACTGTTATATTGACTATCTTCTAATAAAACATCTGAACTCAATCTCTCAATAAGAAATCTATTTATGAACTGCTGATTTAGTGACTAAGTTCTCTACTTTGTATTTATTTATATTCACACTTTGAGTGTTAGTGAGATCTCAAAAATGCTTTCTCTGTAATCACTTTAATATATCAACTCTTTGAGTGTTGTGAGAAGAAACACAAACCCATTAGTCTACTTTGTAACTAGATTCGATAGTAATCAGTGTGAGAATTGATAACTATATGAAATAGAGTTATTATGTCCTAATTTTGTGCTTAAATATATGTTAAGTCCTTGATTTATTTAGAAATGACAAAGTTTGTAAGCTTGTTTGAGTATCATAAATTTCATGTGCTTTAATGTTGAATAGGCTCGATTTGGAGCTAAATTGGTTTAGTTATGTATCATTCATGATTAATGTCTTATTGAGATGTATTTTGATCTTGGAAAGCAAATTGATGACCTAAAGGAGTGTCAAGAATGAAAGGAATCAAAACAAGCCAAGAAGATAAGGAAATCAAGTTTAGAGTCTTGCTGACCATACTAGACTAAATGGAGAGGATTTGAAGATGTAGACCTCCAATCGGAACAACACTAGGGTCATCAGAAAACTAAGAAATATATCTACAACTTTCATTATGACCATTTTCCTTAATTCCACTAGGTTGAGTATTTAGACTTTAAGGGAAGTTTGGGCCAAATTGGTGAACCGACATCCTGACCATGCTTTGGTATTTTGATCATAACTGGAGCAAATGACATTGTTTTGGGATGATTTTAGTGGCTTTAAAAAGCTAAAAGAAATCCTTACAACTTTTATGAAGATCTCGAAGTCTAATTCTAAGGTTTGGAAGGTTAAAGATGGCATGCAAAAAACCAAGAAAAATAACATCAGAAGTCACGCCTAGGTGTGGTGCTCTCAGCTGGTAGACCCATGAGCTCCACGCCTAGGCATGGCTCAAGCACGCCTAGGTGTGAGTTAATCAACCCAAACCTGTTTTTATGTGTAACTTTGTTTTGTGTCATTTTGAAAGGAATTTCGTCTTCCACCCAATTTTAGTGAGAGAGAGAGTGTGGTTTAGGGTCTTAGAGAGAGGTTCCATTGAAGGTTTGAAGATCAAGATCAAGGAGGAAATCAAGTCCAAGGACCCTACCATCCTAGTTTTTCATTATCTTCCTTTTCTTGTTTTTTTGTGTTTCTCAGTAGATTTCTATCTAGATCTTGTTTCTTTATTTTCTATGAGTTTCTAGATCTGTATCTAGGAAATTCCCCTATGGATCTTGGATAATATATAAATTGTTGGATGTTCTATGTTAATGCTATGATTCTGCTCATTCATATTTATGCTTAATGCTTCTAGTTTCTTGATAACTAATTGCATGATTTGAGTGTTTTCAAATGAACTAGACATAGGGATTTGAAAACATGGACATGGTATGAATGATGCTTGTTCAATTATGCTTGCATGAGTTAGGTGTGTTGATTAGTCAATGTGATTGACACATACCCATTGGTCTTGCATAGTATGTGTTCAATACTTGGTCTTAATGAGTGAGATTATGCTAATTCACATGAACACATAGTGGGCTAGACAAAGACATATGGTTAATTGACCTAGACATAGACATTTAATTAAATGAGGGTATTGGCTAACAAAAACTATGCTTTAATAAGAATTTTCAAAATTTGCATGTATCCAAGTAAAATAGAAGGTGAAAAATGACCCCTAGGCTTTTTACCATAGTTTATCTCATTTGGAATTAGGTATCATTTTTATTTTCAAGTTTAATCGTGTTTTCCCTTAACTTCATTTTAATTGTTTACTTAAGCTTGATTTAGTAGTTAATTAATTGTTAGTGTATAATTACTCTAGTTGTTGTGGAGACAATACTCTATTATCATCATTATATTACTTGTGCGGCCTGATAACTTGCGAATTTAGCCCCCCAACAAGAATCTAGCTTGAAGAGGCTAGGGTGTATCAAATACTACTTGTAATTTAGTTTGGAGAAGTTAGGTTGAAGAAAGATTAGTTGTGGCAATATAAAATCTTAGTTTCTGACACAAGACTAGATGTATAGCTGTCAAAACGGCCCGACCCGGCCCATTCGAGTTGGGCCATTTTTCGGGCCAGGCCAGATCAGGCTATGTGAATTTCAGGCTGGGGTTTTGTTAGCCCACTTTGCCTTTATGTAATGTTAAAGGGTTGGCCTAGCCCAACCCATTGTGGGTCAGCCCATTTGGGCTGGATTAATTTAGACTATTTTTATTTTTGTGTTTACAAAAACTAACTCAGTTCGTCTATTTTGTCGGGTTATTCAGGTCGGCTAATCAGATTTGACCTATTTGATGACTCTAACTGGATGTAGGCACATGGTTTGGCTAAACCAATATAAATGTTTGAGTGATCTCTTATGAACTCGATCTCTTAAAACTTTCTATTTATAGTGCTTGTCCATTTCTCAACCTTCTGATAATTGAAACTGATCTTCTAAGTTAAAATAACTAAGTTTTAAAGTCACTCTGATTTAAATTTAGTTTATGAAATCAACATATTTTTTGAACTCCTAAGTTTTTGACCTTTACTCTTATCCATCCAAATTGAAAAACTTGAGAAGCTTTCAAACTTGTAGAAAATTTTCAGAAATTAGAAGCACAATTCAACCCCCCTTCTCATGTTGTTGCCACTTTCAATTCGGCCCACATATTTTTATCTTTCTAACTCTTTTACTTTTTTAGACTTAGAACTTTCTAATGTATCTTTATTTGATACATTATTCTTTGGGTCATGTTTATCTCTATTAAAATGAACATTGTCTTTGAATCTTAGAATTGAGTTAAACCTATCTTCTTGAAAAATTGCTTCCCTTTGAGTCATTGGATTCAATTACTAAGAATTTATATGTTTTGCTATTTTCAACATATTCCAAAAAGATACATTCAATTCGTCTCTCACCCGACTTCTTCCTTTTTGGTTCAAGAACCTTTAATATAGCCCTAACCTTTAAAATAGCTAAGGTTGGGCTTTCTTTTCTCCTAGAGTTCATATAGGGTTATTTTGTTCTTTTATTTGGAACTCTGTTTAAAATATAACAAGCTGTCAATATAGTTTTACCCCAATAGCCTTTTGCTAGACTAGAATAGGATAACATAACATTTACCATTTCTTCTAACACCCTATTTTAACTTTCAGTCACACAATTCTGCTGTAAGGAATATGGTGTAGTTGTTTGATGTATTATTCTACTGGACTCAAAGAAACTTGGATCATAGTATTCTCTTCCTTTATCATACCTTACACGTTTAATGAAAGTCTCATGTTGAAGTTCTACTTTAGCCTTAAAGATATTAAACTTATCTAACATTTCATCTTTTGAATGCATTAAATATATAATAGTACTTAGTGCAATCATTTATAAATGTTACAAAATATTTCTTACCACCTATAGTAGGCTAATCATGCAAATCACATACATCATAATATATTAAGTCTAAACATTAGAACTTCTTTCTACTCTTGAAAATGGAAGCCTAGTTATCTTTGTTAGCATAGAAGTTATGCATGTTTTTGAGTTTCTATTTGATTTTGGAATCAAAGTGGTTTTCATCATATAATCTATTTTTCAGAAATTAACATGTACTAAACAATTATGTCATAAATCAAAAGACTCAACAACGTAAGCAGAAACATCACTATTATTAATAACATTTAGTTTGAACATGCTCTCACAACAATATCTTTTTCCTACAAACATGTCTCCTCCAGTGAGGATAAACTTGCCTTCCTCAAATATAAACTTGCCTTCCTCAAATATAAACTTAAATCCATACTAATTAAGTAGGAGTACAAAAACTAAATTACTTCTAACATCTGGTACACAGTATACATCAATTAGAGTAAACACTTTTCCAGAAGTAAATTCTAGTTTTACAATCCCTTCGCCTTTAACTTGGACAGTTGCTGCATTGCCCATGTACATAAATAGCCCCATATTCTTCTTTGAGTGTCTTGAAGAGGTTCTTGTTCTTACACACATGGCAAGTAGCACCAAGTCAATCCACCATGAATTAACATCTTCAATCATGTTGATCTCGAATATGACAGTAACTAAGTTGTCTTTTGAACTAGAACTCTTCTCTTTGTTCTTTTTTAGAAAATGACATTCATTCTTGAAATGTCCAAGCTTTCCACAATGGTAACAACTACCTTTCCTTTTCTCCTTTTTGTTGTCACTGTTGTTGTTATCATTGCTATGTGCATGAAATTTTGCAAAATGTTGAGGCCTTTTCTTTGAGGATTTGTTGGACCTTCCTTTCTCCATCACGTGAACTTTCTCATGAGCAGATTATTCTTTAAGACCATTTTGTCTACGATACTTTTCTTCTAAATAAAGATGATTACCCAATTGCTTAATAGAGATGTCATCCTTTCTATGTTTAAGACTTCTCTTAAAGTCTTTCCAAGAAGGAGGAAGTTTGTTTATAATTGAGGAGACAATATTGACTTCATCCACATGTATGTTATGTTGCTTAAGATTATTCAAAATTCTTTCTATTTTATGCATTTGTTCGATGACAAATATATCATCTGTCATTTTATAATAACTAAAACAACTAAGAGAAGGATTAAGCCTAAAGATTGATGGAGAATCTTCTTCTAAACTTGTAAAAACCAAAAAATTATGCAGCAACTTTGATGGAGAATGTGCACAAATCTTCAAAGCAAGTTTAAACACTTTCCTTTAAGTTTAATTCACCCTTATCAGTCCCTTTACTAGATGCAAATGGATTACAACAAATTTCTTTTAGGATACAATGAAGAACTCTTGTCTTGCTTCGCATAAACACAATCAAGCCAATGAAACCAATAGTGTTTTACAACATGATAATTCTTAAAAGAACTTGTGCAATAAAAGAAAATATGAGATGGAAATGATGATTTTATTGGTGGATCATGTCTTTATATAGATGTTGAGAGACCTCTTCATAGGGGCTATAATCCTTTATGCATAACTACCTTCCATGCCTTTTCATTTGAACAAGAACAAATGCACCGTTTCAGAGAATTTTGATCACTTCCTTGAGCGCTCTAGCCCTCCATTTCTGGTGCTTAGGCACGTAGAACCTTGAAAGGCTCTAATGCACACGCCACCATTTAAGCAGTGGCTTTTGGGCGCTAAGGCACTGAAGGTCCAGAATGGACCTTTCCTTGTTCTCATCCCAGACACTCAAGTTCCAGAATTTTCAAATGAATTCTAGGTTGTGAGCACTCAAGTGCTCGAATTTGGGCACTTAGGCCTTCGATAGGTAGAGAGTGAACCTTGTGTTATGGGAGTGCCCGAATTTGGATGCTTAGATGCTTGTTAGGCAGAGAGCAAACCTAGTGTTTTCAACTATTTTAGAAATCCTCTAACACCTTGCACTAACACAAACACCTTATAATATTTTGATATTATTATGAAAGGTAACAAGCTCCTTATTCCATATAGGCAAGTAAAATTTTCAATTTTCTTTTAGATTAGACTAAGAAACAATGCATTGCCTTGTGTTAATAGAGGTTCATTTTCTTTTAGGAGGAATCTATAAGATTTTTCTCTTTGTTCCACTAATATATTAAAGTTTGAGCTATTACATCTTATCATAACTGGAAAGGTCTTACAAATGAAATTAGATTTCAGCATGAAGTATTTTAAACCATTTATGCTTTAAGAAATTGCTTTATACCTCTTGTACTTGGATTGGGAAAAGAAAGAGATAAAATCCTATATCACAACAGAAAGATAAGACTCTATCTTCTTTTATTGACCTATAATAACACTGAATTCACAATTAGTATTTATAAGGGACAAGATCTAATTTTGAATATACATATAGTATCATTTCTTAGAAAATTCTTACATATGAGCAACTTACTTACATAACACCTTAATATAAGATCTCATGCAACTTGTTTACTTATTAATTAGACTAAATTCAGTCTTTAAACTCAACACACAATTTAGTGAGATAGAAACTATAAATGCAGTCCAACTTAGTTACAAATGTTGTCCCAGATTAAAATACATACATAAAAGTAAGTTAATCACAAAAGATACATGTAATGACTCCTCTTAATGCCTTTCACACACTCTTTACATCAACATTGACATTATAACCATGAAACAAAACTTGATTGGACAGATTACATTATGATACATGAATCAAAACCAACTTGTTTCAAGCTAAAACGATAGTTACTATTTAGACTTTACAATGACCAATAAGCCATAATTTTCCAAAATAGAACACCAATCAATTAAGATAAATAGAATTATGCTCCTTTTATTTGCTGGCTGAAATCCTCAATCTAGAAATGGAGAGTTCATACGCACAAACATAGTGAGATTCACATCTCAATAGGTATCAAAACCATTCTATTTTCAATGATTCACAAACTCAACCATTTCTAGCATGCATTTCACATACAAGATTGGAGCTCACAAAATGCCATGTTTATGATCTGTCTTGCAAGGCATGCAAGGTCCTAGCATTCAAAGTGCAATTGCTGACCAGACTTCTTGTAGGTGGTACCTTTAAAGGTCCATCCCTCTTTCCTTATATGTAAACATGCCTTTGACCATTTCTTTTGCAAGATAACAATCCGTTGAATGAATAAATGCAGTTCAAGAAGGAACTCACTAAAAAAACAGAATTGAACTTCAATTCAAGACACAGCTAGTGCTACCTACTTGAACGAGCCAGAGGTGGCCAAGAATGAAGGTTGTTGCGCCTCCAAACAGCCACAAAAATCAGCTTTCCTCCTTGGCTTTGATCCCCCAATCAAGCTCCTTTCTAACCCTACAGCAGCCCTTCTAGAATTCCCAACGTGACAATACCCCTTGCCTTCCAAATAAGCCCACCCGATAGCTCAAATCACTAGCAAAACTTCTTCCTTCTATCTCTAAGCCATATGATCACGGTTTCATGAGCATGCAAGCTGTCTAAGTTTCTTACTCTAAGGAAATTCTCTCCTCTGTTTTCTCCAACTAAATGCAGAATTGTTGGTGTGAGACGGTGTGTTGGGAGGTAGGTTCGTATGTGTAATATTCTCCAAAGTATAAGAGGTTTCTCTTCAAGGAATTAAGTGGCCCCTTAAGGCCTTGACACATGCAGCAACACATGTTCCCCCACCCCTCTAGGTGTCAATTGGTGGTCTCCCCAATTATCCTTTAAGTGTTACTTAAGAATCTAGATTCTCCATTATAGGTGAATGCTTAGCCATCATTCCACCTTCTGATACTTTCCCCTTCTGATACTTTCTCCATTGTTCTAATGATTATTCTAGTCATATTTTTATCTCTCATGTTTCATATTATAAAATTTTACCTTCTCATTACCCATAGAAATCAGAAGATTTATAAGGCTACACTAAGAAAGCGTATCAATTGATATAATTACCAAGATATACTAATACCACATAAATAATTTAATTAGTGCGTTTAAACCATAATTCATTAAACTTCTTGTCGCTAATTCAATTTATGTAAGCTTACTTTATAATACCACATTATGACTTCTTTTAGGGAATGTTATTATTCTTTCTTACTTTTGTCCCCAAACCCCTTTTAGTATATTTTCACTACCCACATTATTATTATTATCTAAATATTACGCTCATCCTAAAGAAAAGTAATCTAAATCATCACACTTGTCTATATATTTATAACTTCATAGGATCTTTATTAATAGTAAGATAACTAATTTAATCATTTAGTCCCGCTTTACATTATTTTAAGATTAAAGAAATTAAATCAAGTGAATTTATATTATTAGAGACTCTAATTTTGTGATACCGTATTATTATGGAGTACGATTATTTAGGATGTTACACTCTACTTAGTTGATTATAAGTGAAAAATTACTTTACATTTATTTATTATAGAATATGTTAGTGAAAAACAAAATGCACTTATTTTCTTTCTACGCTATAATTTTGATACAAATCATTTTCTCATGTCATTTATTTTTCACCTTCTTACTTTCCATCTATTTTACCAAAATTTGAACCTAAGGATACAATACCGTTGGAGTATGCAAGAAGCTCTCCTATCTTGGGCGCCTTTCCTAAAAATTTGTTGGTTTTAAGAATCTTTTCCAGCAGTGGAGAACTAACAACGTAAAAAGGTATTTATATCCATGAATATGCAATTATAGACCCTGAATCTAATAGAGCTAGAATTCTATTCAATGAATGGAACAAAAACCAGCAAATACAAGAACAGGACAAAAAACACAAGAAACAATAAAAGAGACTTGACACTATACATGAATTTTTGTTACAAAGAATGATAAACCCCAAAAAATGACTACATAGACAATTGTGATTATTGAACAAACATCCTAAGATGTAACAGAATATATGGTACAGCTGATCAACGTAAGATATATACAGACAACATAAACGTACAGGTTGTGATCATAAAGAAGTGCTTGGTAAGGAACCCATTAAGATAATATTTTCGTCTTTATGCTCCCTAGTCTTCTCAGGCTTTTCCTTCGTAAATAATCCAGAGAGGAATCTGGATGACAACCCAGAACTCAGTCCCCTGCCTAACAAGTCCAAAGTTCCTCTTGTTTCACCACATCCGCTCTGGCTTGCTCTGTTGTTTAAGCTACTTGTCTCATTCAATCTGAGGTTTGCCCCACAAGAACAGTTTGCAAGCTTTCTGAAGCAACGCTTATGGAAAACCGACTGACAAGCTTTGCACCTTTCAATATCATCTTCCTGTTGATAATTTAGCTTAAGATAAAGACTGTTACTTTTCAGTAGATCAAAAGAATTCCAGACTATAACAAAACGAAGGGGACTAAAAGTAAAGGAGGCAGAGGCATTGGAGGATAGCATAAATGGGATTGACTCCTTAACTCTAAGCAAAATAAGGGAATAATATTAACTCTAATAAAAAGAAGATAGTAGCTCCCTAGACCCATTAAGAATCCCGGCTCTGCGGACTACAGCAAATTCAACTGAAAGTAAATGTGAACCAGGTAGTTCCAACCTATTGGCTATTACACAGAAATTTACAAATCGAAACTCCTGAAAAAATATGGATAATGAAGAAATAAAATGTGATTTTATGCAAAAATAGTCATATTTTCCTTCATGATAAATTATTTTATCAAGAATTCCATTTTAGTAATTTTTTGCTAGTTTATATGAGATCCAAGCACAGGTCAAGCAAGGGCCTTAAGAAGCATAGCTCCTAAACTAATATTCCCAGCAAGTGTAACTAGCTACCATCTGAACGTCCCCTTTGCTTGCTTTACCTGATGTAAATGCAGAAAATCTGGCATATGCCTCACGGACAAGAACCCAAAATATCCAGTTGGTGAAATCCTGTTATGACTTAAGCTCACGAGGAGAGCCTAACCCAAAAGACTAGTCCATTAGGTGGAAGAGTCTTATGGTTTAAGTACCACATTGAGTTTCTTTAGTTACTCAATGTGGGACTCATAACATTGCCACCACCTTCGAAAGCCGGTGTCCGCGACGACCCACTCTGGCTGCCCACTCTAGGTGCCCACTCAGGATAGCTTCACTCTGACTCTCCAGGTACAGGTAGCCCTCTCCCTGGTCGCTCCTTCCTAGGTCGCTCCTTCCTAGGTCGCTCCTTTCCAGGTCGCTCCCTCCGCGTTGGTCAGCTCTCAATGAAAGCACCAATTGTTATGACTTAAGATCATGAGGAGAGCCCAACCCAAAAGACTAGTCCATTAGGTGGGAGAGCCTCATGGCTTAAGTACCACATTGAGCTTCTTTAGTTACTCAATGTGGGACTCATAACAAATCCAGTTCCTTATTTTATGGTAGATGGATGGATAGATAGATTTAAAAGAGGTGTAGGGAAACTCACACCTGTTTCATCCATAGTCATACCCCTACACAGGGTTCATTAGATTTGTGGAGTGTGACAAATCGAAACCCTGCGTGGGGTTATCCAGCAACCGAGAATGGGTGTTTTTTCTTTTTGCCCCATTTTTTTAATGCTACAGTTGGTTGTGGCAGTAGCCAGTGGCAGAAGCCAGTGGCAGATCTTTCTCTAAATTTTTAGGGTGACCAAACAATGTATATTCTCATATTTGTTTGTGCTCCGAGTCATGCTCTAAAAAACTAGCATCAAATAGATTAAGTGTCACTCTTATAAACATTAAAAATTGCTTATCTTCGTTTTCAATTATTGTACTTTGAACATCAAAATTAAGTTTTTTATGGGATAAAGATGTTGAATTTATATTATTTTTCTCCTTTTCACTAGCTTCCATATTAAAAAAAAAAACTTCCAATAATCTAAAATATATTTGTATGATATATAATCAATCGTTAGAAAATAAAAAACTTAATATATCTTGCCGGTAGCCACATCAATATAATAAGAAAATTTGAGCACAAAAATATACATATCAAATGACGAATCTTCACTCACTACTTGTTTAACAAAAAAGGAACAATTGGATATATGAATCTCAATGAATGTGTCAATAAAAGTATCCTATATGAAAATTTTACTAATTTATTACTAGTATACTACTTTACTAACAAAGAACAATTGCACATTTCTATAAAACTCTAGATAGAAATCATAAATATAAATTATAACAAACTATGAAAATGGATGAGAAATCACAATTTTATATACATATTATATATATAAACAAAACAACAAAGCCTAGGTCGGCTACTTGGATCAAATGATGTCATTGTATTATGCCATAAACCATGTCTTTAGAAAGGCCATTTTAATCCAAGTCCTTTTTTATGGTTTCACCTGTAGTTTTTCTTAGGCTCCCTCTACCTCCAAAGCTCTAACTATTGGGATATCTTCCACATGATCTACTCTTCTTATTGGGGCTTCTAATTGTCTTTTCCTCGCATGACCAAACCACCTAAGGTGAGATTTTACCATATTTTCCTTAATCAGTGCTACCCCTACCTTCTCTCTAATGCATTCATTTCTAATCCTATCTTGTCTTGTATATCCACTCATTCAACACAACATTCTCATGTCTACAACATTGAGCTTATGCTCTTGTTGACTTTTTACCGCCCAACATTTAGTACCATAAAGTACCGCAGGTCTTATAGTTGTACAGTAAAAATTTCCTTTAAGTCTTAGAGGCACTTTTCTATCACAAATAACATCCGAAGCACTTCTCCATTTCATCCATCCAGCTTGAATCCTATGGTTTACGATCCCTTTATTTCTCCGTCATTTTGTATGATAGATCCAACACACCTAAACCGTGTGACTTGTGAAATGAAATGATCAATCACCAAATTTCACCTCTAAGCTAGTGTCAGTGCGCTTCTTACTGAACTTATATTCCATATGCTCCATTTTACTTCTACTTAAACGGAAGCCATGTGCTTCCAATGCTTGTCTCCACAGCTCTAGCCACCCATTTATTCCCTCTCTTGACTCTCCTGCTAGGACTATATCATCTGCAAAAAGCATGCATTGTGGCATTGACTCTTGGATATGTTCAGTAAGCACATCCAAGACCAAAGTAAAAAGACAAGGACTCAAAGTTGACCCTTAGTGTAATCTTATAATTATAGAAAAATCTTCTGTGACCCCACCATGTTTTCTCACACTAGTTTTAACCACATCATACATATCTTTGATTGTTCGATATATAGACGATACGAACTCTTTTCTTCTCCAGAGACTTCCACAAGACCTCTCTTGGCACTATGTAGGCCTTTTCCAAATAAATGAAAACCATGTTAAAAAATAGATTAATCTTTGAAAAGGATTTCCACACAGATGTAAAAGAGTATGTTCATATAAAGGTAGCAGAAAAAAGGCATAGAAGTTAAAACTGGAAAGATAAATGCAAGTCAGGATTCTCTAGTGTCTACTGCAACAATAACCAGAAAGTTGAAACTTATGTAAAACAATTTAGAGTAGCCCATTAGAATTCAATTTAAATCCTCTAAAGAACACCTAAATTGTACCATGCACTGAACAAATTTTATGTCAGTAAGTTACTTTGTACTTTATAAAAATCTAAATCATCATTTTTTTTTTCATCAACAGTTTACCTACCCTGCACTTTGACTTTATTTTCTATGGTGCACCTTGGAAGCCTGATTAAAATTCTAAGAAGAAATCATTACCTTTAACCTTTCTCCTTGATATTTATTTTTTTCCTTAACTAATTCTGTATTATAGAATCTTAGCAACTGTCAGATACACACCTGAAATGGGAAAATGAGAGAAGATGGGTCACTGCAATCTTGACGGGCACTGCAGGGGACTCCCACATCACAGCATATGAGGCATTGATCAGTAATGTGTTCCAGGATTTTCCTTGACACAGTTTCCACCATCACAGGAAGTGCTGCATAATAGTTGCTAAACATCAGGAACATTTTCATATAGGAACTGCAGCATAACAACTTCAAAATTAACCACCGATTAGCTCCAAAATGCATAATAAATAGGACAGTTCTATTTTCTCATGAAATAAAAAGAGAGAAATGAAATTGCAATGAAACATACAAGGCAATATACATAAAGTTACTATATAGGCTATCTAATTATAAATCAAGATGCCCACTTTCAAACAAATAAGTTGACTCCAGAGTATGAATTCATTGAATTGGACCCCAGTTTTGACGCAGACTACCAGCTGGAAATCCCATATTTTGGTTTGCAGGTCTATCTAGGGGTATTAACAAATAGTCAAAAGCCAACAGTAGCTGCACCCCTAAAGATCTTATGAGTAACAATTCCAGTGCTGATTACTGTTACCTCACATGGTTGAGATGCTATATGCCCCTCCAACCTACCTGTTCAAACAGCTATTTCAAGAACTGGTAATGACTAGGTACCATACGGCAGACAGAGAGAGATTCATTAGACCAGTTCAAAAGAATGATATTGTGCAACCACTATTATTCTCCATAATGATATGAATTTATATTCAGCCACACCATGAAATCGACATGTATTGAAAGTACATATTGATTAATAAAGCCATCCCATGACAATCAAAGCAGTAAAATTGAGGAAATTCACTAATAGAATCTGACTGGTCAGAATGTAAATTTCCATGTTAGGAGCAAGGGATTCATCTGTGTCCGTGCATGCATCAAAGCATGTGTTATTGAGTAACAGAGCTATAGATATCATTGCATCAAATTCAAACCCAAATTTATTTATCAGAAGAAGTGAAACACATGTAAGTGGAGATAAAATGAAAATGAACTTCCATTTAAAGCACAAATAAGCAATAAGCTGGAAAAAGAACCCTGGAAATAGAAGCTAACCAGCAAAGACTCCTTTGGAAAGATCAATCAAATCTCTAAGAGCAAAAAAGTCATTGCTTTCAAGAAGATATCTCCGATTTCCAAGTCCTCTGTTGATAGACCTCCGGAATGGGCAGCGAACATATGAAAGCATGGTTCCTATCTTTTTCCTGACACTCATAACATGAAGCAAGGCTGGGACCTTTGACAAAAGGATGGGATTAACTGCAGTGACACAAAGCATGGGCTGCAGGAGAAATTTCATTAATAAAAATGTGCAGTGAATGGTAAGAATAACTTCAAAATATACAAATGTAAAATGGGTGGGAAGAAAAAGAAAAAGCATGCATCTATGTATTGATTGATCCACAACTAAGTAACAAGCAAGCACTTATATTCTACTTTGAACACTTGCTAGGGACCCCTTAGAATGAAATTGGATCGAAACTTACAAGTCAATGGCAGCTAAACACTGAAGAGTGAAGAGAGAAGATAATAAGGACAATTAATCTACAACACTAACCAAAAAAAGCCATGAAATTTAATATGTGTCAATAAGAGATTCTGTCATTAATATATTTCCTATTATATGCTGTATATATTAGGATTAGTAATCTGTCCATTCATTGTATATAATTAGATTGCCTAATTATAGGGATTAGAATAGGAATTAGAATAATTGTGTCATTAGTGCCATTAATGGTTGTAAATGAGTCTGTACTATTTATTGATGAGATCACTATCAATGAAGGCAAGAAATTAGAATTCCTGACATGGTATCAGCAAGCTCTCGATCAGACCTGTGATTCCTTCAGCGACACCATCCTTGGTCGCTCTTGTCTTGGTCTTCTTCGTTGCTCCTGGTTCTCGTGTTCTGGGTCCTCTGTTTCTGGTTCATGTGTGTCGTCTCTCGATCGGACCTGTGATTCCTTCAGCGACACCATCCTTGGTCGCTCTTGTCTTGGTCTTCTTTGTTGCTCCTGGTTCTCGTGTTCTGGGCCCTCTGTTTCTGGTTCGTGGGTGTCGTTTCTTTCTTCTCGGTTGCGGTTTCATGGCTACGGAAAGCTTTTGTGCTCGCTTTACCGGCAAGAACTATGCTGCTTGGGCATTTCAGTTCCAAATGTTTGTGAAAGGGAAAGGACTGTCGGGTCATCTCGATGGGACTTCTGCTGCCCCTGCGGACAAGGCTGCGTTGGTTACATGGGAAACCAAGGACGCGCAGATTATTTCTTGGATCCTTGCCTCCATTGAGCCTCAAATGGTTAATAATTTGCGCTCCTTCTCGACTGCTAAAGACATGTGGGATTACTTGAAGACTATTTACAATCAGCACAATTCGGCGAAGCGCTTTCAGCTCGAACTCGATATTGCAAATTATCAACAGGGACCTATGTCCATTCAGGACTATTACTCTGGTTTTCTTAATTTGTGGGCTGAACATTCTGAAATTTTACATGCTGATGTTCCTACAGGTTCGCTTGCTGCTATTCAAAAGATTTATGAAGTCAGCAAACGCGATCAGTTTCTTATGAAGCTTCGCCCACTTGCACGTCTTCCTGCTTTGCTGTATGAATCGCAGCCCGGTTCCTTCTTTGGAGGTTTGTGTTGGTGAACTTCTTCGCGAGGAGCAACGTTTACTCACCCAAGGCAGCATGTTGCATGACCATAGTGCTTCCGAAGCTATTACAGTTGCCTATTCGGCTCAAGGTACTGGCAAAGGTCGTGATATGAGGCGTGTCCAGTGTTTTTCCTGTAAATAGTTTGGTCATATTGCTCGTAATTACAGTAAGAAATTCTGCAACTATTGCAAGCAACGTGGTCACATTATCACCGAGTGCCCCACGAGACCTGCACAGCGCCCTATGCAGGCCTTTCATGCTACTGCTGGTCCGTCTCCTCCTTCCACAGCCACCAGACCTGATGTTTTGACTCCAGAGAAGGTGCAACAAATTGTTCTATCTGCTCTCTCTACCTTGGGCATCCAGGGTAAGTCTACTGGTGCTTCTACACCATGGTTTGTGGATTCGGGGGCTTCTAATCATATGACTGGATCCCCTGAACATTTACACAATGTACATGCTTACAATGGCACCCACAACATTCAGATTGCCGATGGTAACACTCTGTCTATTTCTGTCTGTTGGTGACATTAATCCTTTCTTTCACAATGTATTTGTGTCACCAGGACTTGCTTCTAATTTAATTTCGGTTGGGTAATTGGTGGATAGTAATTGTAATGTTAATTTCTCTCGAACTGGTTGCTTTGTGCAGGATCAGGTGTCGGGGAAAGTGATCGCGAAGGGACCTAAAGTGGGCAGATTGTTTCCTCTCCAATTTCATTCCCCTAGTTTTTCTTCTTTTGCTTGTACTGGTGTCCCACATTCATTTGAGGATTGGCATAATAAATTGGGGCACCCAAACTCTGTTGTTTTGTCTCATTTGATAAAAAATGGTTTGTTAGGCAATAATAATATCACTTCTGACTCATCCTTTAAATGTTCTGTGTGCAAACTTGCCAAAAGCAAAACTCTTCCTTTTCCTTCCCATGCTCATCGTGCTGAAAAATGTTTCGAAATTATTCATAGTGATGTTTGGGGTGTGTCGCCTGTTTTATCTCATGCCAATTATAAATACTTTGTGACGTTTATTGATGACTACAGCCGCTTTACTTGGGTTTACTTTCTTCGTTCTAAAGCTGAAGTTTTCACAATGTTTAAGAATTTTTTGGTTTATATTGAGAACCAATTTCACACTAACATTAAGATCTTGCGCACTGACTCTGGTGGAGAGTATCTTTCTCATGCCTTTCAGGAATACCTGGAGCAAAAAGGTATCATGTCTCAGCGTTCCTGTCCCTATACGCCTCAGCAAAATGGCATCGCAGAACGCAAAAATCGGCATTTGCTTGATGTCACACGGTCCTTGCTCCTTGCAGCATCTGTTCCCCCTCAATTCTGGGTTGAAGCTCTATCGACAGCTGTCTTTCTAATCAATCGTCTCCCTTCCCAGGTTCTAGGGTTTGATTCTCCTTTCTTTCGTCTCTTTCATGCCCATCCTGATTATACTAATCTTCACCCTTTTGGTTGTGTATGTTTTGTCCACCTTCCACCTCCTGAACGTAATAAACTAGGGGCTCAATCCGTCATGTGTGTTTTTTTGGGTTATAGTACCACTCACAAAGGATTCTTGTGTTATGATGCCACTTCTCATCGCTTACGCATCTCTAGGAATGTGGTTTTCTTTGACCAACAAAATTTTTTCCCATGTTCTAGTCCTTCTTCTAATGGTTTTGTTACACTACCTGACTTTTCTGATGTTTCTCATTCTATAGAGCGGTTCAAACTAGGTAAAGTTTATGTTAGGCGCAATCCTACTTTGTCCCTTCCCGCCACTGATCCGCCACCTGTCCCTGCACCAGCAGCTTTGCGACGCTCACGACGGGTGTCTCGTCCGCCGGATAGGTATGAATTTGGGCCTATTTGTCTTACTGCTACTCTATCTGGCACATCTATTCCTACATGTTATTCCCAGGCAGTTAAAGATGTTCGTTGGGTCAAGGCAATGAACGATGAACTCCATGCTCTTCAAGAAAATTTCACTTGGGACATTGTCCCTCGGCCTCCAGGTGTTAAGCCCATTGGTTGCAAATGGGTCTATTCGGTGAAACTGAATTCTGATGGCACTCTCAATCGTTACAAAGCCCGATTGGTCGCATTGGGTAATAAACAGGAGTATGGTGTGGATTATGATGAGACGTTTGCACCCGTCGCAAAAATGACTAGTATTAGAACCATTCTTTCTATTGTTGCCTCTCAAGGTTGGTCACTCACTCAAATGGATGTGAAGAACGCATTTCTTCATGGAGACTTGGCAGAAGATATTTACATGACTCCTCCTCCGGGGCTGTTTTCCTCCTCTGATGGTGTGTGCAAGCTTAAACGTTCTCTATATGGCTTGCGACAAGCTCCACGGGCATGGTTTGACAAGTTTCGGACCACTCTTCTCGGTTTCTCTTTTACTCAGAGTCGCTTTGACTCCTCTTTATTCATTCATCGTACGCCCACTGGTATTGTTCTTCTACTTATTTATGTCGATGATATGATTATTACTGGTTCTGATCATGCCGCCATTCAGCACGTTAAAGAGCAGCTCCAGGCTTCTTTTCATATGAAAGACCTTGGTTGTCTTCACTATTTCTTAGGCCTTGAGGTTTATTCTGATTCTACGGGTATTTTTCTTCATCAGCATAAGTATACTGAAGACTTGATTTCTTTAGCCGGGCTTACTTCAGCCACCCCAGTGGATACTCCTCTTGAGGTTAATGTCAAATATCATCGTGATGAGGGCGATTTATTGTCTGATCCCTTATTGTATCGTCAGCTAGTGGGTAGCCTTAATTACCTGACCATTACACGCCCTGACATTGCCTTTGCAGTCCAGCAAGTGAGCCAATTTATGCACACTCCTCGCCATCTTCATCTGGCCGCTGTTCGTCGCATCATTCGATACTTGAAAGGCACCTCTACTCGAGGCTTATTCTTTCCTGCTGGGCAGCCTCTTAGTTTGGTTGGCTATAGTGATGCGGATTGGGCTGGTTGTCCCGATACACGGAGATCGGTCACAGGTTGGTGCATGTTTCTTGGCCCTGCATTAATCTCTTGGAAGAGTAAAAAGCAGTCTCGTGTCTCTAAGTCCTCCACAGAATCTGAGTATCGGGCTATGTCTACGGCCTGTTCTGAAATCATTTGGCTTCGTGGTCTTTTGGCTGAGCTTGACTTTCCTCAAACTATTGCCACACCACTCTATGCTGATAATACTAGTGCCATTCAGATTGCTACTAATCCAGTTTTTCATGAACGCATACGAAGCATATTGAGGTGGATTGTCATTCTATTCGGGAAGCATTGGACAATCAAGTTATATCTCTTCCTCATGTCACATCGCAACTTCAGCTTGCAGATATCTTGACCAAGGCTGTCCCACGACCTCGACATCAGTTTCTCATCAGCAAATTGATGCTCCTTGACCAGCCGCATCAATTTGAGGGGGGATGTCAATAAGAGATTCTGTCATTAATATATTTCCTATTATATGCTGTATATATTAGGATTAGTAATCTGTCCATTCATTGTATATAATTAGATTGCCTAATTATAGGGATTAGAATAGGAATTAGAATAATTGTGTCATTAGTGCCATTAATGGTTGTAAATGAGTCTGTACTATTTATTGATGAGATCACTATCAATAAAGCAAGAAAATCAGAATTCTTGACAATATGAACATGTAATAAGCCAATAAAATCTTAACACACATCAATATGCACTAGTGGGGTTATTTTGCATCACTTCAAAATCTGTGTGTCCAATGCTCATTATAATTGCAAACAAACAGCGTTCTTTCAAACTAGCAATTACTATATCAGTGTTAATCCATCCTACAGGAATTAAGATAGTAAACTCTTGTTTTTTGCACCCAGAAAAGAGGAGAGAGTAACAGCAGCTCTTTCTAGTTAACTTATACATAGGAACTTTGGACGCCAACATACATATGAAAGATGACAAGGATAAAACAATACTATAAAAGGAAAATGGTAGTTTTAAAATTACCTGGTCATGTATAGATTCCAGATAAGACTTAGCCAGCTGAGAAACAGGATAATGAGTGAAATCCCAATGATGCAAAACCCTTGCTGGAAGGACTGCAGTCTCATTTGTGTGGCAAGAAGAGCAGAACAATTGACCAGTGTATTCACAAAGTCGAGGCTTCCCCCATCCAAATGTCTGTACAAAATCCCAAATCAAAGTCTTTTCATCATCAAAATGCTTATGGCATCCAGCACAAGTGTAATGTTGTGCTTCTAACAACTGTTTCACAGATTTGTTTGGTGGAATTTCAACTATAAGTGATATGGTCTTCCCTAAAGGGGAAAAGTTTCTCATGTTTGCCCCTCTAGCGAAAGAAGACTGCAACACTGGTGTATTTGACACAGGTGAAATAGGTTGTGAATCTTGAGGGGACAAAAACCAAATCAATGCTCTTGGAGGACTTGAAAAGAACCTGGTATGGAGAATAGACTGTAAACACTCTTGAATGAGAACACTTCTCTTCACAATAATATCAGGAGATGCACTTCTAAATATCTTGGATTCCTTATCAACAGAAGACCAAGGTAAAGGTAAAATCCAGCCTTGCTCAGTGAATAAGGTTTTCATGCAACGATAGAGAGTGAGGAAATCACGATATCGCCTTTCAACCTCCCACTGATCCTTGCCACTCCACACTTTTATTTTATACACAGTGTATTCCTTCACCCCAACCAATCTTTCACTGAAAGAGACATCCCCTTTCTTCTGCCTAGCACCTACTACTTCAATCCTATCTATTCTTGTTGCGCGCTGAACTAGCAGGTAAGCATCATCTATACTAGAAGTAGATGCAGTCAACCCACCATCTCTTAAAGGCATAGAAAGTTGTGATTCAAGCAATCTGTTACCCATCGTAAGCCTAGCCCCAGGAGAATCCATAGAGTCCAGTAAAATATCTTCCATTTCCTGAACAACCTCGTCATAGAATTCATTTAGCTCAAAGTCCTCTATCTGCAATATTTAGTTAAACATTGATTAAACCCAATAGAGAAACCATTTAGGTAGAATGACTATTGCCACAAATTGCAAATGCACAATACAAGTAAATGTGCAGCCAAAATGGGGAGCTTCAAACCGTATGTCTATGACAGCATTTCTCAGCGTATTTTTTATGGGGTGATGAAGTGGGGAATAGAAACTTAGAAACAAGCTTTCTCAACAGTAAAAAGTAAGAATTGAGGTCCAGAAGAGGAATGAGAGGGCTAATTGAGTCATTCATCCAAATCCTTTGAAATTAAAAAAACATTTAATCATTTAGATTCTAGGCTCTAGTTTCGATTGAATTCATCGTATCAAATTAGCCAAAGAATAAATAATTTTATTTGCAGTCTTCCTGAAAATTATGCATGTATTGTTAATATCGAGTTAGAAATTCCATACAAAAATCCAATGGGCTTACATATTAATTAAAATATTGTACAAATTGAAGTAGCAAATTTAATAATTGAAGAGGATTGAAAATGATAACTTGAAAGACAGCGGGACTAATTATTAATAATTGCTCACCTTAGACATCACAGGACTTTTTTCTAAGAGATTTGTTGGATTGGAAGAGCTCTCTAATGTTTTACTCATCCCACAATTTGAAGGCGGCACAATTTGTTCAAGGGTCTCAGATGATTTTGCATTTATATTCCCTTGATGGTTGGATGGATTGGA
Organism: Ormosia emarginata; assembly: GCA_029884605.1. Classification (NCBI taxonomy): domain Eukaryota; kingdom Viridiplantae; phylum Streptophyta; class Magnoliopsida; order Fabales; family Fabaceae; genus Ormosia; species Ormosia emarginata. Next base: position 6,751,942 of record JAQQTP010000038.1, on the reverse strand, counting down.
AGAATTTTGATCAACTCTGCTATCCGAAAAGTGATCAATCTTGAACTTAGAATTATCCAACTCTGGGTTTTTTTCTTGTTGGGCATCACTAGTGGCAATAGCTTCTTCAACGTTGATATATTGATTCCCCTTTTCCATGCTTCTACCATCAGTAACATTCAAACCCATATAATGAGGAGCTTCTTCTTCCAGCGGATCCAAATCTACTTCATAGGCGTTGGAGATAGAAGAAGTTTTAGGACAATTAACCAACTTGTCAGCACCTTGGACCTGTGGTTTGACATTGTCTGGAAAATCAGTTGAGTCACGGGTAGAACTTTCAGATACGTTAGTCAACTTATCAACACTTTGAACTTCACAACAGGCTTCAGGAATGTCCCTGACCTGTTTTACAGCTTCTGGCTCACCAATATCTTTTATTTCTTCAACTTTTTCATTGATTGTGACCATGTCCTCTTTATCTTTTCTTTCCTCTTCTTGACCAGCACTTACAAAACCCATTGAGCTCACAGAACCAAAATTTATTGGATCCTCTTCAACTTCATAATTCTTTTCTCGCTGATTGTGAAACAGATCAGACATAACAGAAACTCGACCGCATCTCTCATTTTCTAGCAAAAAATCATCCAAGTCATCCGTACCAAAGGCCACAGAAGAGTTTATAAGCAAGGGATTCTCATTTCTTGCTTCCGGTTCCTTACGATAATGTATACTCCTCGACAAATAAGACTCATTTTTATTGTCATCGTCACTGCCATATTTATACACTGAATCCTCACCCTCCGAATGCTCATAATCAGACAAGTCTCCATCCTCTTCCCTCTCCATCTCTCGTTCCCCAACATCCAATTTCGATCGCGCATCAAAGCCATCAAGTTGATCACAAGATAAACTACCTCCTCCAACCGTCACCATGGACATAGTGCAATTATTCCCATCCACATTCCCCAACACACACCTCTCACTATTTCCTACATTACCATTACCATTCCCATCACTAGATACACTTCCAATTCCAACACGACCTTCAACTCCTTTTAATTCATTACGTCCTCCACACTCTTCAGATGACTCAACCATCCGATTAAACCCTATTAACCCCGACGAATCAAGCATATTCATAGCGAGTTCATCACTGCCATCGCCGTACAATTCCAATCCACTCGAACCGTATCTCAATTTCCTTTGTGTTCCGAGCTTCAGATCGTTGTGATTCATCTCGGCCCTTCCTCCTCCTAAACTAAAATTCTCCAAGCCGTTATTATCGTCCCCGTTTCCGAAACCCCTGGCGGAACCGAATTCCAATTCTGAGAAATCGTTATAAAGGGTGATGGTGCTGCACATGCTAGGAGTGCCCATGACGGAGTTGGCGCTGCAATAGCGATCGAACTCGGAATCGCCGCAGGAGGAGTAGCGCGAGGAGGGAGGAGAGGCGGCATCGTCACCGTCCGATTGGTGGGCCCGCAAGGGAGGGAACGAATCGAACGGATCAGAAGGAGAGGGGACTTCGCTTGTAGTGGCATCGCGAGTTGTCTCTCGTCCATTGATCATTTGAAACCGTAGAAATATGAAAGAAAATAAAAAACGAAAGGTTGAAAGATAAATTGATCTGGGAAACCGAACCTGTGTGTGATTGGATGTTGTGTGAGATTCTCGAAGGAACCACACTGTAGGATTCGATCAAGGTCTTAGGGGAAATAGAGCACACTGAGAGACACCCTTACCCCGTACACTCTTTGTATTTCTTCGTCTATTTTTTCTATTGTTTTTTTTAAAGAAAAAAAGAATAGTGAGAAGAGAGAAAAGTGGTTTCAAAACTACCAGTCTAAAAGACCATATATGTATGATGATCTAACTTGTTTTATTATTACCTAGCAATCAACTCTGCTGTACATGTCTGAAAACTCAGCAAGCAGATTGAAATGATATTTTTTCTGTTTACTTTTGGGGTTTTGACCAACCCAATTTCCTCTTATTTGGCTCACTTCTTTTTAGTCTTTTATTTTTATTTTTTTTGCTTTAAATTTCATTTTAGTCATTTGAAGATATATTGTACTCATGAAAAAAAAGTAATTCATGCTATATTATTTTTAAAATAACAGATAAAATAAAATAATTTTTTTCTGAAGTTATAGATATATAAAACGGAGAAAGTAAATTGTTTTTTATTTATTTAGTAAATGTATAGTAGTACAGAATTTAAAAAATTATTAGCAGTGGAAATTCAATTTTTTATTTTAACTGAAATTTAGTTTTTGGATTTTGGTTGAGTCTTCTCTCTTTCGATTTAGGCTTCTTTTATAGTTCTCTACAAACTTGCCTCAAGTTGATTTAGACATGGCCTGCTCTTAACAAGAACAGAGTACATGGGTTTCTTTCTTTTATAGTTCCTTAACAAGCGAAGCCCAAGGTATCTGGCGGCGCTAGAAAGAAAATAAAAACAAAAGAAATGGTCAAGGCCCCGAACAAAAAGGAAAATGGCAAAGGTAAATTGAAAAAGTATATATGACCCCGGAAAAAAGTGAAGAATAAAAACAGAAAATACAAAATAATCTGGAATAAGAAAAAATTATATGTACTTTGAGAATAATATTTTACTCTAATAAAAAAGTGAAATATAAAATTATTTTAAATTAAATGTGAATGACTATAAATTTATTTAAAATAATACTTTAAGAATATTTTAAATTTTTTTCTCAAATAAAGAGAGGGAAAGCAAGGAGTTGAAAGAAATTATAAGAAAATATTAGCTTTATATTTTTTTTAAAGGTGTATTACTATTCCCACTCTTTTTAAAGGATATGATTAAATGAGAGAAAATAATAGAAAAAAAGTATACATATTAATGGTATAGAGAAGTAGGGGTGTCCATCGGATCGGGTCAATCCACGAACTGGCGGGTTTCGACCCAACCTAACCTATAAAATGTGAGTTGATTTGGATTCGCGGGTTGGCTAGAGTAGCGGGTGGGAACACTTCCAACCCAACCCACCACCCTTTTTTTTAAAAAAAAAAAAAATTGACTTAGACAGAATGTGTGTTTTGCTTAAAAAACGCCTTTAAGGTTCGTAAATATTCTCTCTGATATATCTAGGAACAACGTTAGACCATGTAAATATATTAACAAATAGAGACCAAAGTGGGAAGAAAAAAAGCATCAAAACCCTATCTATCTACTCCCTCTCCACTAGCCCCAGCGCAGCTAGTAGTTCTCTCTTCTCTACAACTAGTCTGTGCAACTAGTTCTCTGCAGTGCAGTCGTTCTCCCAAGCTCCCAATGTTTGCGCCTTGAGTTTGTGACTATTACTTCTTCTCCCACCCGATCTCCTAGTTCCAGTGATTGCATTGTAGCTGTGAGTCCGTGATCGTTACTTCTTTTCCCACCTGATCTCTCAGTCATTCTCTACAACTAGTCACGCCACCATACAACCACATGTCCCTCTTCCCTTTTGCGACTTTTTCAGTTTTCTACACCATGCAACCCCAGCATGTAAGCCTTCTTCCTCTGCTCTTTTCATGTAAATATGGAGCATTAGAGGGGGTGCGGATGGGTACAGTGCAGTTGCACCGTACGAGCAAGGAAGCTATAGGGGGCAGAGCAGGCAGCAGAGCTATGAGTACGAGCAGAGTGGGCAAGTGATGAATGTAATATCGCTAAAGAAAAAGAAGAGCAAGCTTGGAGGGTTGGGGGCTGGATTGGCTATCAACACCATAGCAAGTGGGCTTGGTGCACTCGCATTAGGTGAAGGCGTTAACATTCTGCAGGACACGATTGCTGATCGTCAAGGTGTTTTGCACCTTTTGATCTGTTGATAATTTTAATATTTTGAATGTCTTACATTTGATCTAATTGGATTTCATATGCGCTCAATTGATAACATGTGAATAAGTTTCTGATATTCAACTTAATTGGAAATTTATTGTGAAACTTTGTTTTAATGTGTTCATAAACACTCATAATTGAATTACGCCTTTCAAGAAACACTTGAGTGTTGGAGCCCATTAGCCAAGCTTTCTATCTGTTTGAGGGAAGAGCTAAAGATTCATGTAAATCAATACTACTTCCTAGAGCAAGGGAAAAAGAATGTTTGTTGAGAATCCCAGCTAAAGATGAAGAAAGTCAACAACACGGCCCATGTCACTAGACACGGGGTAACTCGTGTACTACTCTGGTGGCACAAGAAGTGTCTAGTCATGAATTTTCCCAACACGGTTTGTGTACGTCTCTAACATGGCAAAGGGAATCCAGTTTTGATCTTTGAAAGACAACACGGCCCATGTCATCTGACACGGGGTTGGCCGTGTATATCTCTGGTGTCTCAAGATGGGTTTAATTTTGAGCAATTCGACAACACGGCTTGTGTCATCTGACACGAGGTGTGCCATGTGGTTCTCTGAGTATTAAAATGCCTGAGTTAGTGAGGGTAGAGTCAGACACAGGGTAGGCCATGTCAAATGACACGCCCGTGTCTGTGAATCAAAAACTAAATTTCGAATTTTGATGCAAAATTAGGGATCCCAAGGTATAAATAGGATTGGCTAGGACTCAAAAAAGAGTTCTGAACTGGAAGCCATCAAAGAAAATAAGAGGATTCAAGGAACAAGAAAGAGGGAGATTCGATCGAAGATTAGAGATTCGGGTTCGAGCAATCGGAGATCGATCAACCTTACTCACTGAAAACTAGCTTGATCTTCAATTTTCTTTCGTTATTTCATTCTTGACTATGTTTCTATTTCATTTTAATTTTGATTTTGAATTCGCCATGTGCGGCTAAACTCCTATTTGGTTAAGGAAGGATGAAACTCTAGTTTTGGTTATGTAAATTCTGCATATTCCTTTATTTCAATACAATTGTGTTTTTATTCATATGTTTCTGATCTCAATTCAATATAAAGGTTTTTATATTCTTGCCAATTTAGAAAGTGGTAAAACTAGGATTACTATGCATAGTTGCAATGGTAGAACTAGTGGAACATATGATCTAAGTAATTTAATCCCGGTGTGTGATTGAATCTTAGTGTGATTAGTTTTCTAATTCTTAATGCAATCAATAGGTAGGTGTAAGAGCAGTTGCTTTACAAATAATTATTGATTAGGGATTGATTTGAGCGGTTGCTAAATTAACCAATAATTAAGGAAAACAAAGATTAATCTCACAATTGTGTAAAAACATAATTGATCATATTGAGATAAATGTTATGTGGATTTGCATGATCATATAAACCTAGTAGTGGATTCTATCTCTTAACCAATATCCTCAAATTGGAAATTCAAATCATATTTATTTTGCTATTGTTTTATCTTAGGTTTCTGTTTTAGCTTAAATTAACAAACCTCATTTTACTGTTTATTGTCATTTAGAGTTTAAATTAGGATTCAGTTAATAATGTTAATTGAGTTAGTTCTCTGTGGACCGACCCTTGCTAACTACAACTAGTTGCAAGGTTTTTATTTTTGGTGGGACTTGGCAACTATTTTTAATCTCAATTTTAATTCACAATCCACACAACACCAAATTTTAGCGCCGTTGCCGAGGAACTAATTGTTCAATTGCGCTATTAGTTTGTTTCCTATTTTTCACTCTATTTTTATTTTAATTTTTAATTCTTTTCTTCCTCCTTTTAGATTGTTTTGTAGGTGTTCATGTCCAATGGCAACGTAACCGAGCAATTGAGGAATCTAAGGCATTACTTTAAACAAGTCAGCTCATAGTTTCCTCTTCAATTCACACCTGTTGACGTCGAAACTGCTCGCCATATAGATTTATCTAGTTCTGAGACATTTTCTGAAACATCTCAAGAAGTGGTGATGGCAGAGAATACCTTAAGGGCGTTGGGTGCTCCAGACTTAGACCAACAGCCTCTTTGTATAGAAATTCTAGACACTGAAGAGGCTTTTGAGTTGAAGTCTGGTTTAATCCACCTTTTACCATCCTTCAATGGATTAGCTGGGGAGGATCCTAACAAGCATTTGAAGGAGATATATGTGGTTTGTTCTAGCATGAAGCTTGCAGGGGTTTCAGTAGAACAAGTCAAGCTCAGGGCTTTTCTATTCTCATTAAAGGATTCTGCAAAGGAATGGCTGTATTATTTGCCACCCGGATCGATCAATTCATGGCAAGACATGGCTCGAGCTTTCCTAGATAGATACTTCCATGCCTCTAAGGCCGCTACCATTCGAAAAGAAATTTACAGCATCCAACAAAGGCATGGGGAATCACTTCATGATTACTGGGAGAGGTTTAAGAGGTTATGTGCTAGCTGCCCCTAACATCAAATTAGTGAGCAACTGTTGATTCAATACTTTTATGAGGGTTTGCTAGTGATGGACCTCAATATGATTGATGTTGCTAATGGAGGAATGTTGGTTGATAAGACTCTTTAAGAAGCTAGAAACTTGATTGCAAGAATAACTGCGAACACCCAACAATTCTTTACCAGGAATGACATTGGAGTGCGAGCAGTAAAAGAGGCGAATACAGTTAGCTTGCAGCAGCAGATGGCTCAGTTGACCACCATGGTTCAGAAACTAATGGATAGTGGAAAAACATCAATGCTTGTAGGATTTTTTACTTTCTTGGACACCCCACTGATATGTGTCCCACTCTACATGAGGATACAAATGAGAAAGCAAAGGAAGTAGGGAATATTTTGGCGCTTCTAAAAATTACAACCCCTACTCCAATACATACAATCCAAGGTGGAGAGATCACTCTAACTTCAGCTATGGCAAGCAAGCCCAGAGTCAACCTCCGACTCAAGGACCTCCAGGGTTTCAATAGAGGAAAGCACCGTTCCCTCCGAGGCAACAACAAGCCCCAGCTCCTAGGCAACCCGAGCCTTCATTGGAGGAGCTAATGAGACAGATGACCAACAATAACATTCAGTTTCAACAAGAAACAAAAGCCACTATCAGTAACTTGCAGAATCAAGTGGGGCAGTTAGCCACCGAGATCAACAAGGTTCAGAGTCAACTTTCTGGGAAACTTCCCTCACAGCCGAATGTGAATCCGAGGGAAAATGCTAACGCTGTAACCTTGCAAAGTGGGAAGACATTGGACGAACCCACATCTCCTCCACAAGTCACTGAAGACAAAGCTCAAAGGCCTATGGAAGTAGAAGAGGAGGGGTCCAACTCTAAGGCCCCTAAGGTAAGTATTTCTGAACCACTCCCTAAATATGTCACTAAGGCCCCTTTTCCTAGTTGATTGGTTAAAAATAAGAAAGAAGAGGCGGATAAAGAGATCTTAGAGACTTTTAGGAAAGTGAAAGTTAACATCCCTTTGTTAGATGCCATTAAGCAAGTGCCTAGATATGCTAAGTTCTTAAAAGAATTATGCACTAACAAAAGGAAGTTAAAAGGTAATGAGAGGGTCTAAGTGGGAGCGAATGTTTCAGTTGTTTTTAATAAGAAACTCCCAACCAAGTGTAAGGATCCTGACACATTTACCATACCCTGCATAATAAGTAACAAAAGGTTTGAAAGGGCAATGTTAGATTTAGGTGCATCTATAAATGTCATGTCTTATTCTATTTATGCATCCTTATATCTTGGTCCTTTAGAACTAACTAGTGTTATCATTCAATTGGCTGATAGATCTAACGTATACCTGAAGGGTGTTGTTGAGGATGTGTTAGTGCAGGTGAATGAATTAGTGTTTCCGGCAGACTTTTATGTACTGGACATGGAGGAAGATAAATCCTCTAACTCTGCTCCTATCTTGTTGGGGAGACCTTTCTTGAAAACTGTGCGGACAAAGATTGATGTGCACTCAGGGACCCTGAATTTGATGGAGAATTAATCAAATTCAATATTTTTGAGGCCATGAGATACCCGAGTGATGTGCAATCTGCTTATTTGATTGATGCTTTTGATTCTTTAATTTCTGTAGCTTTTGAGTCTAATTATTTTGATGCTTTTGATACTGTTTTGACTCACAGCTTAGATTTACAGGAAGAAAAGAAAGTTGATGCAAGCAAGCTATGGAGCGAAGATGTTCAAGAATTGGTAGCAGCCATGCATGTGCTCTCTTCTTCCACTTCAGAAGGATATGATGTTTTATATGTTGAGCTACCCATTACTAATGATGCACCTAAACCTTCTATTATGCAAGCACCAGAGCTAGAACTCAAGGAGTTGTCAGCTCATCTTAAATATGTATTCTTGGGAGAGAATGACACACTTCTAGTGATCATTGCTAAGTCACTCACCCAAGAGCAAGAGGAGAAATTGGTAGCTGTTTTGAAGGCGCATAAGACAACCATTGGTTGGACTATAGCGGATATTAAAGGGATTAGCCCCTCCATTTGCATGCATAGAATCTTAATGGAGGATAGGGTTAAACCAGCGAGAGATCCGCAGAGGAGGTTGAATCCTCTTATGATGGAAGTTGTAAAGAAAGAGATACTGAAGCTCTTAAGTATGAGGATGATCTACCCTATTTCTAATAGTAAGTGGGTGAGCCCGGTTCAAGTATTACTAAAGAAATTGGGAATTACTGCGATATGAAGCACTGAGAACGAGCTTATTCCTACTAGGCTACAAACAGGGTGCGTGTTTGCATCGATTACAGAAAATTAAATGCAGCCACCAGAAAAGACCACTTCTATTAGCCTTTTATTGATTAAATGTTGGAGAGATTAACTGGTCATACTCACTATTGCTTTCTGGATGGATTTTTAGGCTATAATCAGATAGACATTGCTCCAGAAGACCAAGATAAGACCACTTTTACTTATCCCTTTGGCACTTTTGTATATTGACGAATGCCTTTTGGACTGTGCAATGCACCCGGGACATTTCAGAGATGCATAATGAGTATATTTTCTGATTACATAGAGAATATTATTGAGGTCTTCATGGATGATTTTAGTGTGTTTGGGACTGGCTTTAAAAGTTGTTTGGAGCATTTGCAATTGGTTCTCAAAAGATGCATTGACACTAACTTTATGTTGACATAGGAAAAATGCCTCTTCATGGTAGAAGAGGGTATAGTGCTAGGTCATGTAATCTCTGCTAGGGAAATCGAGGTGGATAAAGTTAAAGTAGAACTTGTGCGCTCCTTGCCTCCGCCCACTAGTGTGAGGGAGATTCGCTCATTTATTGGTCATGCAGGATTTTATCAGAGATTCATCAAGGACTTCTCCAAGATATCTATACCCCTTTGCACACTACTGCAGAAAGACGTCTCATTTCATTTTGATGAAAGGTGTATGGAAGCTTTCACTAAACTTAAGGAGTTGGTGACTACAGTGCCTATCATTAGGCCACCTAATTGGGAGCTACCATTAGAGATAATGTGTGATGCTAGTGACTTCGCGGTTGGGGCCGTCTTAGGATAGCGAGTTGATAGGGTGCCATATGCCATTTACTATGCCTCAAGGACCCGAATGACGCTCAATTGAATTACTCTACAACTGAGAAAGAACTTCTAGCTGTAGTTTTTGCTTTGGAAAAATTCAGATCGTATCTAATTGGTTCTAAAGTAATTGTATTTTCTGATCATGCAGCCTTGAAGTATCTTTTAGCAAAGACGGATGCGAAGCCCAGATTACTCCAATGGATTCTGTTGCTCCAAGAGTTTGACTTGGAGATTAGAGACAAGAAGGGGAGCGAAAACTTAGTAGCGGACCATTTGAGTTGGCTGGTGACTGAAGATGAGGAGATACCTATCCAAACGAGTTTCCTGGATGAGCAATTAATGGCCATCGAGATTACAATACCTTGGTATGCTGATATTGCTAACTATTTGGCTACTATGGATTTTCCTGAGAGCCTGACCAAGACATAGTGAGATAAGTTGAAGAGTGATTGCAAGTATTATGTGCATGTTTGGGTAAGCTTTTTTAAGATTAAATTAGCTTTTTTTTTAGAAAAAAGTTATTTCAACAGTGTTTAATTATGTTTGGCAAAATCAGTTTCAGCTTTTGCACGAAATTCTATGTAAAATAAAAGCTTTTTTAAGCAAATTTTATAATGCTGAAGATTGAAGCTTATGATTCTAGCTTATAGATTATTCCTTACATTTTGATATGTAAATACTATTTTGTCCTCAATCAAATAACTTTTTTAATCATTCTATACCTATTTTGATAATTTAATGCATAAAAGCGATTCTTTTTTATATCAACCAAACGAAATAGATTAATTTAAAATTACTTTTTAGCTAACATATCCAAACATAAAAATAAATCAATTATAATCGATTATAACAAAAAGTTTTTATACAATATCGATTATAATCGATTATTGAAATAATCAAAGTTTTCACAGCTGAACCAAACGCACACTATATCTGGGATGATCCTTACCTTTGGAAGCATTATGCGGATCAAGTAATTTGGAGATGCATTTCGGATTCAGAAATTCACTCCACTCTTTTTTTGTCATACTTATGCATGTGGAGGACATTTTGGCATGAAGAGGACAGCCAACAAAGTGCTTGACAGTGGTTTCTATTGGCCCATAGTTTTTAAGGATGCTTATAATTTCTGTAAGTCATGTGATCGCTGTCAAAGGATAGGTAATATTGGTCCGCGAAACCAAATGCCTCAAACTTCAATAATCTTTGTGGAATTTTTTGATGTTTGGGGCATTGACTTCATGGGACCATTCCCTCATTCATTTGACTTCTCATATATTATTTTAGCCGTTGATTATGTGTCTAAATAGGTGAAAGCTAAGGCCACCAAAGTTGATAGTTCTAAAACTGTTGTGGATTTTGTGAAGTCTACTATCTTTTCCAGGTTTAGAACTCCAAGGGCCATCATTAGTGATCAAGGGATTCATTTCTACAATGGAACATTTGAGGCCGTTTTGAAGAAATATGGTGTGGTGCACCAAACTTCTACTCCCTACCATCCACAGACGAATAGATAGACTGAAGTGTCCAATCAAGAAATCAAGTCCATCCTTGAAAAGACTGTGAATCCAACGTGCAAGGATTGGAGTATTAGACTTGATGATGCGTTATGGGCCTATAGGACTGCATATAAGACCCCAATTGGCATGTCACCATTTCGATTGGTGTATGGGAAGCCTTGTCACTTTCCAGTGGAGCTAGAACATCGATCTTACTAGGCTGTTAAGTAAGTTAACATGGATCTGGAAGGTGCTGGAAAGCACAGGAAACTCCAATTGCAGGAGTTGGACGAGTTGAGGAATGAGGCCTTTGAGAGTACCCTTACTTACAAGGCCAAAACCAAAGCATTCCATGATCATATGATCTCCAGGAAGAGTTTCACTAAAGGCCAAAGAGTGTTGCTATATCAATCCAGACTCAAACTGTTTCCAGGTAAGCTTTGTTCTAAATAGATTGGACCATTTGTAGTAATAACTGTTTTTTCTTCTAATGTAGTGGAAATCATGAATGAGGGATCTGAAAAGACATTCAAGGTCAATAGACATCGTCTCAAGCCTTACCATAAGCATCCAGGGAATGCAGAAGTCGAGGCAAAGAACTTTCTACATCCTTGTTATGTTGAACACTGAGGAGTGTTACAATGTTGGGTTGCGGACATTAAACCAAGCGCTTTTTGGGAGGCAACCCAACCAGATTTGTTTTCTTTTTTCCTTTTTATTTTATGTTGTTTTCGTGTTCTTCCTGTTTAGCTTCATAATTTTGTCCATTTTGTTGTGTTCCTTGCCTACTGATTCTTGCATCTTTGCAAATATTTGTGTTTTGGCACACTGGGTTTGAAATTGAATGCATAAGTGACTTATTTATTGAGTATTTGTGGTCAATATAATAGTTTGAATGGATGATATCTTTGCGAATTTGTGCTCTTATGAGCTTTTAGTGTGATTTTTTCAGTTTGTTTAAACCCCACTTATTACTGAAGACAACACGGGGTGGACCGTGTCATATGACACGGCCCGTGTCCCCATATCAGAGGATCATTCTACAGGTCTAGTGGCTCACAGAGCCAAACACGAGTCTGGCCGTGTCATATGACACGTCCTATGTCCTCAAATAGGCAGCCATTGCCCTTCTAGAGATCAACACGGTCTGGGACGTGTCATGTGACATGGCCCGTGTTAGTGTGAATCAGAGGGCCATGCGTATAACAGAGAAGCACATGGGATAGGCCGATGTCAAATGACACGGCCCGTGTTTTCGTGGGTTATGATGCTTCCCCTTTTACAGAGGAGGACACAGGGTGGGCCGTGTCATATGACACGGCCCGTGTCCTCACATCAACACCTCTAAAACCCCACTTAAGATTTTATTGCAATTTCAGCCCTTCTTTCTCCTCCACCTTGCGCAGCCCCCCTCTTTTCATTTTTCCCTCCCTTCATTCTCCCTTCCACTACCACCAACCAAATCCCTATTCCAAGTTCCATACACCTTCACCGTGCCATCAACCTCCATTCCTATTCCCCATTTCTTCCTCTTGCACAGTTCCTACACAAACTGCACCACTTTCCCATATCTCTCTCAATTTCCTTCTTTCTACCCTCACCTACTCCATCCCTGCACAATGCCTCCTCGCAACAGCACCAAGATGCAAGCAAGGAAGGAGGTTCTACCTCCCCCTCCACCACAGGCTCCCTCTACACCCCAGGTACCCATTAACCATATTGATAGAAAGGAAGTTATTGCCACTAGATTCTTAGATGAGGATACTTTAAGAGCCATGGGGTTATATAGTGAAGTTTTTACACTGCTGGGTAGGATAAACTGGGTAGAATTTGCAAAATTGCACAAACCCACTTATGTTGAGCTGTCTAGGGAAGTTATTTCCACTTTTTCTTAAAAATTATACCCCTTGAGTGACCAAACTCAGTGGCCAAGTGAGATCACCTTTAAGCTTTTAGGCTCCCATCGCATTTTCGATATCCACCAATTCATTGCAATTTTTGGTTTCCTAGTTGGCCATAACTGTCTTTCCCGAGAGTTTAATCCTGATCGTGTTTGGACTGCTCTGACTGTTGCTGGGTCAAGTACCTATGAACCTTCAAAATCTAAGGCTTCCAAACTTAGATCCCCTGCTCATAGATACATTCAGAAATAGTTGGCTAACACCATTTGTGGTAGGAGGGAAAGTCAGGGGACCATTAGTCGCCATAAGTTATTTTTTTTACATTGCATGATCAATGGGGAACCTGTCAATGAGGGTTATTGGCTGTGTAATCAATTTAAGCATGCTAGGGCCACTCTAGCTAGCAGCATCATGCTTGGGGGTTTTGTTTCATTATGACTATTTAGGGGGAGGACCCCGTTTACTGATTCTATTCGCTATTGTTGTGTATTATTACATTTACTTGGCACTGATGAAGAGATCTTGCCTAGACCAGCCCTGATACCTAACCCCCAGGAGGATGATGTTGAGCTATCATCTCTGGAGTACGCTGCTCCTTTTGCTGATGATGTTGGCCCCTCCACTCAGCCTTGAGTTGCTTCTTATGATGATCTTCTGGCTCGTCTTGATCGCCTAGAGATGGATTAGAATGCTTGCTTTTAGAGCTTTGATGACCATTTACAGAGCCTCTAGGCACAAGGCGACTCTTTCGCTTAGTGACTAGATAGCATTAATAACAAATTTGATGCCTTGCTTCAGAGATTTTCTTATCCCCATCCCCCATCTTGATATATATCATTGTTGTATTGGGACTTTGTTTTGCTTTTCATGGGATATTTTGAATCTATTTTGGACTTGCTTGTTGACTATTGGTTAATGATGATGACTTGGATTTCTTAATATCATTGCTTTTGTCCTATTAGTTTTATTGTGTTCATTTATATCTGTTTTACCATTTTGTCATTGCGGACAATGTCTGATTCAAGTGTGGGGGGATACTGATATCTTGACTTAATAATGATGATGCATATTTTTTCTAAATTGGTTTTAAAGTGATTTAAGCCGTGAGCAAGTTTCTGCTTTATCTTGATAGGTCTTTAAGCTTAAAGGAACTGATTTTCTTGCTTCTAAATTGGTCAAATGAGATTTTTGAAAAATTGAAAGGGTTAATCAAAATTGATAAATTGTGACCTAGTGAGTTTTTGGGCCTTAATGTGAATGACAAATTTAGGTCATTGCAGTTATTGGTTGTGTGATTCCACTCATGGTTATATGTTCTTCAGAACTTGATTTGACTCTCTTTTAAGCTGCAAATGACCACTGCATAGTTTGGATATGATAAAGGCATTTATTTCTTATAGCTACTAGCCAAATAGCCATCCTTGCAATTTGATCCATCGTTTACCACTCTTTGAGCCTGAATGACTTCCTTTCTTTCTATCATAGCTCAATACAAGCCTAAAAGTGAAAAACCATGGATACCTTACCTTAGGGAGTAGAAGAGCTTGGTAATTGTTTGGGAATTGGATTTGAATAAGTGTGGGAGTATTTGATAATGTGATGCAAGGTGTGTTTTTATTAAAAGAAACAAAAAAAAAAGAAAATTAGAAAAGAAAGAAATGAAAAAGAGAAAAGTTATTTGTTGAATGGAGAAAGGCAAGAAAAAGAGTGAGGATACCAAAATGAAATCTGAGATTGAAAAGTACTGAGGTGATATTGCAAATGTGTTTGAATTTTCTATTCCCCTTGCTCTTCTATTTCCTATGGTCTAACCCTGCTCATCCATGATATATTCTACCTTGACCTTGACCCCATTACAACCTAATCGAAGACCTTTTGATCTTTGTGTGCAAGTGTCCTAAGTGGTAGAGAAGTAAAGGTTTGTCAAGCCTATGATAAGGCATGTCTTCATGAGTTGGTTGAGAGTAAATACAAACCCAAAGCACTTGAGTGAAAAAGAGTATATCAGTGAAAGTTTATCATGTTGATTTAACCCTGAGATTTGATAGATTTTGCTAGTTGGTTTGGATTGATAAGAACGGAAATTCCTGATTGCTTAGACTTCTTGAAAGGATTAAAGTATATAGGTCTTTGCTCATTGCTTAATATTTTCATTACCTATTGGAAAGCATGTGCGTGATTCGCTATTTTTGCTCAAGAGTGCAAAAGGTTAAGTGTGGGGGGGGAGGGGGTTTGATCTATTGATAATTTCAGTATTTTGAATGCCTTACATTTGATCTAATTGGATTCCATATATGCTCAATTGATAACATGTGAATAAGTTTCTGATATTCAACTTAATTGAAAATTTATTGTGAAACTTTGCTTTAATGTGTTCATAAGCACTCATAATTGAATTACGCCTTTCAAGAAACACTTGAGTGTTGGAGCCCATTAGCCAGGCTTGCTATCTGTTTGAGGGAAGAGCCAAAGATTCATGTAAATCAATACCACTTCCTGGAGCAAGGGAAGAAGAATATTTGTTGAGAATCCCAGTTAAAGATGAAAAAAGTCAACAACACGGCCTGTGTTATTAGACACGATGTAACCTGTGTACTACTCTGGTGCCACAAGAAGTGTCCAGTCATGAATTTGCCCAACATGGCCCGTGTCATCTGACACGGGGTAGGCCGTGTACATCTCTGACATGACAAAGGGAATCTAGTTTTGATCTTTGAAAGACAACATGGCCTGTGTCATCTGACACGGGGTTGGCCGTGTATATCTTTGGTGTCTCAAGATGGGTTTAATTCTGAGCAATTCGATAACACGGCCCGTGTCATCTGACACGGGGTGTGCCGATGGTTCTCTGAGTATTAAAATGCCTGAGTTAGAGAGGGCAGAGTCAGACACGGGATAGCCCGTGTCAAATGACACGACCCATGTCTGCGAATCAGAAACTAAATTTCGAATTTTGATGCAAAATTAGGGATCCAAAGGTATAAATAGGATTGACTAGGACTCAAAAAGGAGTTCTGAACTGGAAGTTGTCAGAGAAAAGAAGAGGATTCAAGGAACAAGAAAGAGAGAGATTCGATCGAAGATTGAAGATTCTGGTTCGAGCAATTGGAGATCGATACACTTTACTCACTGAAAACTAGTTTGATCTTCAATTTTCTTTCGTTCTTTCATTCTTGACTATGTTTCTATTTCGTTTTAATTTTGATTTTGAATTCGCCATGTGCGGCTAAACTCCTATTTGGTTAAGGGAGGATGAAACTCTAGTTTTGGTTATGTAAATTCTGCATATTCCTTTATTTCAATACAATTATGTTTTTATTCATATGTTTCTGATCTCAATTCAATATAAAGGTTTTTATATTCTTGCCAATTTAGAAAGTGGTAAAACTAGGATTACTATGCACGGTTGCGATGGTAGAACTAGTGGAATATATGATCTAAGTAATTTAATTTCGGTGTGTGATTGAATCTTAGTGTGATTGGTTTTCTAAATCTGAATGCAATCAATAGGTAGGTGTAAGAGCGGTTGCTTTACAAATAACTATTGATTAGGGATTGATTTGAGCGATTGCTAAATTAGCCAATAATTAAAGAAAACAGAGATTAATCTCACAATTACGTAAAAACATAATTGATCATATTGAGATAAAAGTTATATGGATTTGTATGATCATATAAACCTAGTAGTAGATTCTATCTTTTAACCAATATCCTTAAATTGGAAATTCAAATCGTATTTATTTTGCTATTGTTTTATCTTTGGTTTCTGTTTTAGCTTGAATTAACAAACCTCCTTTCACTGTTTATTGTCACTTATAGTTTAAATTAGGATTCAGTTAATAGTATTAATTGAGTTAGTTCTCTGTGGACCGACTTATGCTATGCTTATATTTTGTTGGGCGCTACGCGTATAAGATATTTTAATGATGGTAGGATGTACTCGACCTCTTTTTCTATTTCTATTATTTCTTTACTTTGCCTTATTGATAGGCGAACGGCAGGGAGGTGGAAGATCCGCTTATATTAGCGTTCGGCAGTATGGCGGCACAAGCATGGATTTCTAATTGATGTGCGTCGAAATATATATATCAACAGATATCGATAGCCTATTCCTCTGCAGTTTCTACAACTGGTTACAAGGTTTTTATTTTTGGTGGGACTTGACAATTATTTTTAATCTCAATTTTAATTCACAATCCACACAACACTATTTTTCCTCGTTGTGTTGCCAATGTTCTAGTTGGATTCTTAAGTTTTATTCGAATTTGGAATAATTTTTTGAAAAAAAATTTCAAGTTTATATGTCAGTACTGCAAAGGGAAATAGAACAATACCAATGAAATTTGCATTTGAATTTTCAAGTTGATTCTGTCTAATTTCTCTTTTGTGATAAGTATATTTATAAATATTAACTAATGATTTATTACATTGTTGGGTTGATATTTATTTACTTATTGATGACAAAAAATGACTAATGAATGACAACTAAATCTTGATCATTCACTAACTGGAGAAGAGTGAATTGGAAGTACTCTTACACCTCCAAGTTGTGTGCAACATTCCCAACCTTCCCAACATGTTGAGCGTTTAGCTACTGAACAAGGAGGAGGATCATTTGCTGGTAAAGGGGTACTCATACTTCCAAAAAAGCCTTCAAGACAAAGTTTACATGTGTGGGAATATTTTACCAAAAAAGATAATGGTGAAAAAGCTAAATGCAATTATTGTAGGAAAATGTATGCATGTGGTTCTAGAAATCATGGCACAACTAATTTATCTAGGCACTTGTTAATGTGTAAGAAAAGCCTCAATATACATGTTGACAAGAGGCAAAAAAAACTCTTGGATTTCTAAAGAAATGTGAAGAAGAAAATGATAACAATACAAAGCTCAAGGTGTTGTCTTTTAATCAAGAAGAGTGTAGGATTGCACTTACTAAAATGATTATCATTGATGAGCTTCTATTTAAATGTGTTGAAATGAAAGCTTTAAAATTTTTGTTCAAGTTATACAACATCAATTCCAAGTTTCTTCTAGGTAAACTGTTGGTAGAGATGTTATGCAATTGTATGTGTTTGAGACTAATTTGTTATTTATGTTATGACTAACTTTGTTTAATTTATTCCAGACTTAATAAGACTTGTTAGATGTTAGTTTGTTAAGCACTTATTGACTTATGGTATTTAGTTTATTCAAGATTGAGACTTATGATATTAATTTATTAAATTTTGTATTTTGATTTTTTTTAAGAATTTTTTTTAAAAAAATATTAGACTCACGGGTTCAACCCAACGCAACCCACTCTTGAATGGATCGGATCGGGTTGAGCGAAAAAATCTTTTTGAACCAACCCAATCCAACCCACTACTCTGATGAGCAGGTCGAGTCCAAAAACACTGTTAAACTCATCCTACCTAACCCACGAATACCTCTATAAGGGAGAGTGTAAAAAGTGATATGAAAGAAAAAAAGTAATAAAAAAATTAGAGTTGAAATTATAATATTCAACCTATTATATAATCTTCCCCAAAATGACATTCCAAATAAGAATTATGTTTAGTCAATTACCAAGTTAAAAATTAAAATATATTTAAAATTTATATCATTTGACCAAAGACCAAAAAGTCTAACAAGTTTCATAAATTTTTTAATAAAATAATGTGTAAAATAAGGATCATTTAAGTTTTAGAACAAAAACAACTAGTTTATACCTTGCACTAGGGACTATTACATGCCGTAAAAAAATTAAACTTTTCATTAGCGATTTTATGCAGGTGGATGTATAATTTTTATTTTTTAAGTTTTTAAAAATGATATGCAGTGTTTTAACTTTTTAAGCATAAAATAAGAAAAATTAAAATTTCACATATTTCATATGTCATGATCAATATAAAATTGAATTTTATATATATTTTATATTCAAATAAATTATATTCTTTGCCACAGCCGACATGAAACACATATATAAAGAAAAACCAAAACCAATAAGAAAAAGAGGTGTGAAGAGATATCTACGTGAAGTATGTATTTAAATTAAATTGTGTTAATAACTTATAAGCGGTTAAGGGTACATTTGACATGATATATAAGACTTAATAGGATAAGTTTATACAATACATTATGACTTTATCAGTTATTTGAAATGATCACAGTATTGCATAAACTTATTTAGTATATTCCTCTTATATATTAAAATAATGTATAACTTAATCAGGCCTTGGGGTAGAATTAAGTCTGACTAAGTTTTGATGAATAAACTCATCTGAAAGTATTTTCTTTACAATTCTATCACTCGAACACCAAGCCGCCGCACCACCTGCGACGCCATCACTGTCGAACCATTACCGTCAACCACCTGCACGACGAGGCCTATCTCACCTAAACCACAACCACTCCCAACCACACAACCTCCGCCACATAAGCCTCCCCTGTACAACCACCGCACCATGGCACTATATGATCACACCTCCAGCAAGTCACACCACTCCATGTCGTCGTTCATGGTCTCTATTGAACTCAACACTACCATCATAGAACCCAGTCAAGGGTCCCCTGTGTTGTTTTCCCATGCTCAGATGATGCAAGCTAACCCCCTTTCCCATTCTCTGTTATTTGTCTCTTTATTTTATCAACATGGTTTACCTTTTTTTTTTTGGGTTGATGTTTATTTCAATTTGGGCTAATCATCTTTGGGTTAAAGGGTATTTTTGTCAAAAGTGTTAATTTTTTTATCATATTCAATATTATATAGTGCATCAGCAAATAGATGATAATATTACCTTATACAACTAGTATCTTATACAATGTCATGTCAAACACTAGTTAGTATTAAAATTTTATCAAGCCTTATACTATCAGGTCTAATACAATCACACCTTATCATATCCTACGTACTAAACTGACCCTCAGGCCACATTTGATGCGTTGTATAAGGAAGCCTTGATAGTATAAGTTAATACTATCAAGTCTTATCACTTGTTTGATGCAACCATATGATAGTATAATGATAACACTATATTTTATACATTTTATAATCCTCTCACTAGGCTTCTTAAGGTTCAATTAAGCTTAATTAAGTTCATTTTGACACATTTTATGATATTAAGCTGAATTGGATCATTAAACAAATTATTGCATAAATTAACCTTAATTATCTCTTTGGCAATATTTAGTAAACTGGCTAAAATTTGAGTTATAAATATCTGTTTGATGTGATTTTGGTCTTGTAGGAAAGCTAAGACAATTCCCTACAACTTTCATGTTGAACACTTTGTCAGATTCTGAGGTCTAATGGATGATATTGGGCTTTGAAGTCAAAATAGAGGAGCTGAAACCGGTAAATACTCTGCATAATTGGACCATATCTTGAGTTCTAGGCATGATTTTGGACTCTTATGTCAAAGCCATTTTAAAGCAAATATCCAGGCCTACAACTTTCATGAAGACCACTTTTCTCAAAAATGAAGAAAACATGAGACACATACACGTTTACTCAAGTATTATTATAAAAAAATAATAAAAAATAAAAATAAAAACGTCATCCGTTACGTTAAGTATTACTATGCAGTTTTTATTAATACTTAATCGTTAAGTATTACTATGCAAGTTACTCATATGCACGAGTACCTCCAAATTTTCTATAAATTGGAGCGTCAAATTGAGGAGGTGCGTGTGCCAGGGAGAGAAATTCTCTCTCCTTTGTTTTTCTTTTCCTTTTTCTTTTCTTCTTTCTTATGTGTAATTAATCTTCATCTTGCTTGGGTGAAGGAGTGAAACTTTTGATAATAAAATGAGGTTAGATTTATTTCTTTCTTGTACTTAAAAGATATATTTTTATGTGACTTTTATATGTATTGTATGTTGTTTCCAATTAATTTAGAAACTCTTCTTGTACAATGAATATCTTGATCCATTGTAGAATATAGGATTAGCACATTGGATGCTTTTGATGATTTACAAGTATTAGTAGATAATTATTGGAATTATAATATGATTACATGATTGAACTTTGAATGTTAAATCTTCCGATTGGAATCTTCATTATGCATGATTTCAATTGAGTTATAAAACGAAATAATCTTATTTTTAATTTATTACTAAGAGTGAATCTCCTAACCCAAGCAAATCCTTTTCATTGTAAACAACTTATATCATATTAATTTTGTGACAAATCTTCTCTTTACCTCAATTAATTAGTTTTCCTTCATCAATTTATCTCTCGGACTCCCGAGAATTTATTACTTGAGACAACCTACACTTGGGTTAAAACTTTTAATTATAATTATATCCCATCATATAACACTATCAGGTCAAGTTATTTTATCATATTATAAGCTGATAACTCTATTCACTCCTAAATAAGACATTGTAGGATTTTTATTCTTACCCTATAGCTTAACATTATCTTTATCTCCCTAAAGCTTATCCCTTTGGCTTTGCCATTTTTGTCTTAGCTGGACCACCAGCTTCTCTAAACCACCACCATCGTTGGACCACCGACAACCCACTGTCGGACTATTGCCACCTCATTAGTTTCTTGCTAAACCACTACCGTTGATGGGCATTGCTCAAGAGGATGGAATTCCCCACCTTGCTGCCAACATCGTTGATCACAAGGACCCATCTGATCTCTATTCTTGGGTTCAAAGTATGCTCACCGAACTCAACTCTTCCCCCAACAACAACACCCTTGATCCATCGTCTCTCTTGGGTAACCGCCTAAATCCACGACCTTATTGAACCCTCCACTATACTCACCACCTTACAACAACAAATCAAGAATCCATCATGCATCTTCAATAATGATTCTGAGTACAACCTTAGAGCGATTCACGGTATAGCAACATACGCAAAACGAACCCAGTGAAAATAGCAACAAAAGATTGAAAAGTTCCTTAATTTTATCAAAGTGTGAAATAAGGGTTCTGTTGATTCTTATTCTATAACTCTATCTTTTGAAAACCAATGGAAGATACTAGTTCTTTTGTTACTAGCTTTTTTTTCCTTCTATTTTCAAGCTCCAATTCACCATGGATGAAGATCTACACATAGAGGATACTGTTCTTTTACCCTATTGACGATGGATACTGGGTAGCCACAAACTTAAATTTTTTAAAAAAATTATTTATGTTAATGGATAATGTTGTCACAGTAAATAATTATGAGTTTTGCTAACAAGTACCCTTATGGCACTTGTTAAGGAAGTTAAAATAGAAAGTTTTATATGACAAGACAAATAGTAAAGCTTTTTCAAGTTCCAATGCATTGGATATCTTGTTTTCATCTAAAAATTTCTATTTTGACTTTCTTAACAAGTTTCCTAAATAAATCCTAATTATATATATTGTTCTGGATTGAGTTATGGGTCCATGGGTCTAAAGCAATCCAGGCCACCAGAATGGAACACAGATATTTCTGTGCACTCATAACTGCCTATCCACAAGGCATAAATCCCTCATAATCTCTTTAAGAGATGTGAATGTTAATCATACCCCACATAAATAGGGGATTGATGGCAGGAAATAATAGTTTCCTAGATTCCAGTAAATAACATTCAATTCATATTGAATGCTACAATTCGTTACACCCTAAAATGCTCATACATATACCCAGCAAGGTGAAAAAGGTACGGATCCAATCTCCAACTCTATACATTGCCTCCCTTGCGCACAAACTGACTTGAGTGTCAAAGTGCCTTTTGTAGGTACCAACTCCCTCGCATCACTACTATTACTACTCTGCCACAGAGGTTTCCATCATTAACTACCTTCTCAAGTAACCCTCAAAACTTAGTTTTGAACATTGGCGTCGTCTATGAGAAAAGATAAACTTCTACTCCCATCACCACCATTAATACTCCCATTATCGCTATCATCATGGTTAACACGAGGAGGAGACAAACCTCAGCCAACCAGAATCACGCTACTGCTACATGTAACCCATCGTCTGTAAATCGTCGTCCAGCATCTGTCCCTACTGCTCATGAGCCATTTCTAGAACCAGTCGTAGCTCAATCAAAACCTAGGCAAGAAAGGCTGGAGACTTCTTTCACCAGAGAGAATCTCCTCCCTCCTTCCCCATGAGTTTCAATGAGGCAACGTCTAGGTCCTCTAAGAGCACTTTATGGGGGTGTTGGATAATGGGTATCAGCACTGCAATGCGTTGGAGATCGAGTGGAGAATGAAGTTTGATCTCACCATGCTAAATTTGATCATCAGGAGCTATCTAGAGTAGAATTGCTCTGTTTGGTTTGACTTCAAGATGAAAGAATTCATCTCTAAGAAAAAAGAATTCATAACTTGGAAAGAGTTTCTAATTGAGACTACGAAGACGAGAACTAATCTCCAAGAAGGAATTGTGAAAATAGAGACGAAACTTAGGAGGATGATCGCCATCCAAAAAATTATAGGATCGCAGATCTTGGTCATAATACTGAACCCATCCTTGCAAGAGAGCAGGAACATGGAGTAAAGAGCTTGGTTTCATTAAACTAGCCTTTCTCTGATAAACTGATGACTTACGAGATCCCGAGGCGTTTCAAGTATCCCATGAATATTGAAGTCTATGATAGGATCATTGACCCTTAAGAGCATTTAGATGCCTACATTTCTGCACTTTTATTCGCTAGAGGTGATGACTTTCTCATGTGCCGAGCTTTTCCTTTATCACTAAAGAAAATTGCCTTGAGATGGTTCACCACCTTAGCTCTAAAGTTCGTTGTTAACTGGGAGGGCCTATCTTTGAGATTTTTGTTACACTTCACCACTAGCAAGGTGTAGCCTAAATCCATTTCATGCCTTTCTTAGATTAAGCAAGGAAAAGAGGAGTATCTCTGAGACCTTATATCCCAATTTAACAAGGAGATTGTGAACGTGCATGATTGGGATGAAAAGCTTAGATTGTACTACATCAGAGAAGGGCCCCAACTAGGACTATTCTCCTTTTCATTTGCAAAAAAGGAACTTAAGACCATTGATGAGTTTCATGCTTGTACTGATAAATACATCAATACTGAAGACGTTCTCTGAGCTAGGAAGTATCTTGAGAAAGAAGATGCTAAACCCAAGTCTAGGGACCAACTAAGCCAACAGGGCCAGAATTCGAAGCCATCTTTCAAGGGAAAGTACAAGAACTATACTCCCCTCAATGCACCTCGGGCTCAGATCTACCTAGAGGTCATGGACACTGAGCTCTGGGATGTGAAAAGACCTCCCCCTTTGAAGAAGCATTTGCAAATGGACAAATCCGAAGCATTGCGCCTGGCATGATGACCATGGTCACAACATAGGGGATTGTACCAACCTCCAAGATGCTATTGAATTTCTCATCTAGGATGGGCGTTTAGGTGGATATATGAGCCAGGCCCGAAACAATAATCAGAGGGGAGGCCATTATAGGAAACAGCGCTATAGCCCTTGAAGTCTCTCTCCTCCCTACCAAAGAAGATGTTCTCCGGCTAGGAATGACAATCCCGACCAATGCTCACCTCAGGTTAACGCCTAAAATCAAGATAGGGCACAACCCCTGAACGACAACCATGAAGACAATCATCATTGCACCGAAGTAACCCGAACAATATTGTAATGCTTTTTAATTGTTACTTTTGCTATGTAAGAAACATCTTTTAATATCAATAAATTAGTTATTTTTCCAACTATTATTTTATCTAAACTAGTACCTCAGTTTGAGTCCATGAGTACTTCAGTCTGACACAACCCATAAGGTTAGCACACTTTGGCAAGGTCCAAGGAATATAAGGTCTGAGCAGGATCAACTATTCCGATATCTATACATGATGGCCAATCATAAGAATCCACTTTACCTTGTTTAAGGTCAAGGAGTGCAATCAAGAGTTTTTACTCGTACCCTTTTAAGCCTGACCTTAACCCATAAATCGACCAGGTTTACAGAGGTTAAGTGTATTCTTACATGATGGCTAGACAGGAGAATTCACTTGAATATTGAACGAGGTCAAGAAGCGTATTCAAGAGTTTTCACCCATACCCTTATGACTTGACCTTAACCCATAAACTGACCAAGTTTAC
Source organism: Ormosia emarginata (assembly GCA_029884605.1). Classification (NCBI taxonomy): domain Eukaryota; kingdom Viridiplantae; phylum Streptophyta; class Magnoliopsida; order Fabales; family Fabaceae; genus Ormosia; species Ormosia emarginata. The sequence goes on along the minus strand of JAQQTP010000038.1, from coordinate 6,727,136 downwards.
AGAGGTTACGCATATTCGACTGTAGCCCGGGACCGTGGACTCCACACCAAGAGGCTTCCATGTCACCTATTCCACAATTTCAAATCAAACAAACCTAAAAGGTTAAACGTAGTTACAACACTATGCCTAACCCATAAACCAAACAAAAGGTTTAATGTGGTTATACGTTTTAGACTGTTGCCCTGGATAGTGAACATCACTACGAGAGGCTTCTGTGTCACTTACACTTAAAGTTTGAATGAGTATCAACTATTCTTAAATGAACTCAACCTCTGAGATCAAGCATTGGACTCATCTCGGTTAGGCAAAATGAGTATTCATTAATAGCTAAAGATTGAGCATTGGACCTATCTCAGCATTGCGAAGGCAAAAATATGATAAGTATAAGAGTCACTGAGATTGAACGTTGGACTCATCTTGATGAAGACAACAAACAATAAGAAATGAATATTATCTGTATATAAAACCCCACGCAAGGGATAATGAAACAAAAAATAAAAGTCAGGTGTTAGAAGGTGAGGCTTGAACCTCTGGGATCTTCGTGGCCACCTCGGTCTCAGTCACCTCAGCCATTGCAACCTCAGCCACTTTTTGCCCATCCACCGATGTTGCTCCTTCCCTTCCCCCACCGTTAACCCTTTGGTCCACTTGATCACGTGGAGTAGTCTCGGGAATAACAACATCAACAATTTAGCCATCTTAAACTATCTTCAAAGCACTATTTCCTTATTCATTTAGGCCACGGTTATGAAGATAGAGTTGGCTAAGAGCATTCTCGAACAACTTCTCCACAGACCTCGACCAGTCATTTATTGTTTATGTAATTTCCTTGTTCAGCTTCATCTTAGTCTGTCGAAGAAGTTCACATGGAGCCTAGGCACCAGCGAGGATGGACTCAAAAGAGGCTAAGTTCTCTTTTATTGCATTCTCTAGAGTTGTTACCTCGTTAAGCTGGACTTGAAGCGCGTCGGCCTTAGTAGTCTTAGCTCGGAGTGACCACCTCGGCAACCTATGCTTGAAGAGTTGTCACCTCAGCAGCCTCCGTGGTGAGTCAAGTGACCTCAGCTCAGAGACTGTTGATCTCGGTATCGCACAACCCAAGCTCATTTGCTTCCTGAGCCAGCTACTCGTCCTTCTGGGTAACTTCCAACTCAAGATTTTATTTTTCACCCTGAAGGGTATTAAGCTTCCTCTCTAAGTCAGAAGCCTCTCGAATTGACTCCTAGGCCTCCTCCATAAATTAAAGGAAAGAGAAAATACACAAACTTCAGAGCTAGGCTTCGTGTAAGAGCTTCACTATGTCATGCTCGATTAACAAGTCAGACTCAACATGACTCAATAAGGCACCATCAATGAAAGTGATAAGATCAACCCTATAAGTCCACACTAATCCAGTTGGGAAGCGAAGCGAAGCGAAGTACCCTCCAGGATAGCAGACCCTAGGCAGGATGGGATCTCAAACACCTTGGGCTCCTCCGAGACTGTCTCTACGGCCAACCTCTTCCTTCATGGTTCTCTGTTGCTTTCGACCCGTCTCTTTTGGGGTCACAACGGAGGAGCAGGAGAGCTATTCTCAGCATCTCGAGCTATGGTGTTTGTGGGAGGTGGAGGGACTACCTCGACCGATGGTAAGGGGACTGCATTGTTTGAAGTTGGCAGAATAGCAACATAGTCACCCTTGGGGCAGCCGCCAGGGCTCGTCATCTGGATGCCCTAGCCTTCTTGGCCGCCAATTTCTATGCCAAGCGCTGAAGTCTATCATGTGGAGCCATGGTTTCTGCAAGAAGAGAAAAAATATTACAACACTTAGATAAATATTAAGCACAAAAAAAAGAAAAGATGTGCAAGACGAGATACCTAACAAAGCCTTTACAGAATCGATGGGCTTAACCAAGATGTCCTTATAAGAGGTGACCCCCTTTTTATCAGCTTAATCTATCAAAAAATACAAGACCTTGGCCTCGAAATTGAAGAGCTCAGGGATTGGAGTCTCTATCTCTTCATTCCCCTGCTCCCAGTTGGCTTAGGTCTAGTATACATAGAGGCGTGGTTAGCTTTCTGAGGTAACGAAAAAAGTAGTCAACCTCAGAGCCTTTTATATCCTAAATAAGTCCTTTTTGAAATTCTTGAAGGACTCTTGGTATGACTTGAAGACCTTGTGCCCATTCTGTGCTCGTAGTGTAGCCCACCCCTTGAGCTGGTTGTTCTCGGAGGTCGACAACTGGGAAAAAAAGAAGAAGAAAGAGTTGACTAAGTAAGGCGAACCGAAAACCCAGCACACAAGCTCAAATGCTCAGACAAAATCCCAAGTATTCGGATAGAGTTAAGTAGGCGCCACGAGCAAGTGATTAAGGACACCCATCTCAAAATCAGAGAATGGCAGGCGTACTCTAATCTAAGTAAAGAGTGCCTCGAACATGTGCATGAAATGCTCGCCCTCTGTATGGATCGAGCACAACTTCTCCTCCTCAAACGGATGTTGAATTACATACTCTCGATCTCTAAGCCTATCCATAGTCAGTTGTATGTATTACTACTTCTCATAAGTGTCTTTGGTTGTCTTCACGTTAGAAAGGGTGCCTAGGACTTCTCGATCTACCCATTGGTATAAACCCACATCTCGGGGAAGAAGGAGTTCCTTATGTGCCGCAGGCGTTGCCTTTAGTTTGGTGCCATACCTACAGAGGACACACTCGTATTAGACTATGAAGAATCACTCAAGTCTCTTAGCACCATTATAAGCTCGAAGAGCGGGAAAGTAGGCACATACCTTGCTAATTGTCTACTTGATCTAGCCCCCGAAACGCTTCCAGGATCCTCATCCTAACCAAAGAGCTCAGACCCTTATCAGAGTCCCTACCGAAGGCTCGAAGCCTTTCCCATGGCTGAGGCAGTGGGGACGATGGAGAACTTAAAACCTCCATTGACAGGCCACTGTTTTGCACTGTCTTTTTGCTCCCTGACATTTTCCCTTGTCACGACCGTGATTACAGCGGGAGTAACGAAACAATAAATTATTAAGAGTCGCCATCAATTTTATTAGAAAAAGAAAAAAATAGAAAATCTTTCTTAAAAAATAGTCTTTGAAACCAGATTGGATTCAGGAGCCGGTTATGTATAAGGAATGGTTGAAACTTAATCCCACAACACCCCTAATACACTCATCCTGAGACAGTACCTTAAATCAGTTATGCAAAATTTAATAATCCTAAAATATATTTATTTCACCCCTTTTGTTAAAAAAAAATAAACCTAAAGACAAACAATTTGTGAAAATTTAATTTTTTTTGTTTGACAGAATAAAGATTCCTCTCTTACGTACCCTCATGTGCAATGAGGAACTCAAAGTCACGTAATTCTTTAGAAAATGAGTATAGGCTAGGTTTATTTTAAATTTAAAAAATAAAAAATTCATTTTTTAGTGAAAAAAACCTTGACCTATTTAATTAACTTGAACAAAAGCTTCTTAATTCAAATTTCATTAAAAAATTTTTAATCTTTTTTTAATTTTTTTTAAGGGCAGATTTTCACACAAAAAAATAAAAATAAAAATGAAACAAAAAGAAAGAGACTTTTAGTCTCTATACATGGAAAATGAAGGAGAGGCAAAAGAAGGATTTTGAAGATGCCAACCACTCAACAACGGCAAGCGCGGTGGTGATGAACGGTGGTGGGAGTTGGACTCGTGGTGGAGGCCAAATTGGTTCACTATGGCTGGGCGGAGCGATGAGCATGGTGGCTCGTGATCCTAGCAGTTTTGGCACGACAGGGCTTCTTCAGGTGGTGAGCGTGAATCTAGCCGGTGTTGCTCGCGGTACGAACAGAGATGACGAGTTGTTGGGCGTGGTGCGACAGGACACAGTGGTACTAGGCTTCGAATAGCGAGGCAGGTCTGGTGCACTAAGCAACACGCGGTCACAGAGTACGGACCTATGGGTTTATGAGGCACGATGCGCAGTTATGGGTGTGGAGGCCCCAGGGTATGACAGCGAGGTGGTTCACAGCTGGGTCACAGATCGAAGGTGACAGGCTTGGTTAGGCGATTTACGACTAGGTTGGTGGAGGCCGGTGGTTGCGTGGCTGATACGAGCAAGGGGTTGCGGTGGTGCTGTTCTGGTTGTGGATCTGGCTGGAATGGTGGATGATGGCCGCTGGTTTAGCTAGAGGATGATGAAGATGGCTTGGGTGTGCATGGGGTGGAATAGTGATCTGCAATAGTGTGAAACAGGGATCGTGCGTGATGTAGCTTGGTTGATGGAGTCTTTGGGTGACTATTATGGTGGTGGTAAGGTGAAGTGGGTAGTGGCTATGGTGGTTTTAATGGTGGCTTGAATATGGAGTGGGTGGCTTTAATGGTGTTTTTTATGGTTATTGATGGGTGGTGGAAGATGGTGGTGTGGGTGAGAGAGTTAGTGTGTTGATGAAGATGGTGAAGTGGTTTTGGAAGATGGTGTTTATGGTGTATTGATGAGGTTGAAGATGGTGAGGTGTTGTTCTTTGGGTGGTTATGGAAGCTTGGATGGAAGGGTGGTGAGATGAATGTGGTTGTTGTGGGATAGTGAGTTCGGGATGATAACAACATGAAAAATGAGAAAAAAAAATTGGCTAGAGTGATAGCTAGGCGAGAAGATGTGTTTAAGGGGGTAGGTTGATAGTTTTAGGATGAAGTTCTTTTTGTGTATGGGTTTTTATAGGAGGGATTAGGGTTTGAAGAGTGATTATGGCTAGGATTTGTTTAGGATGATAAGTTATGATTTGTTTAGGATAAGTTTAATTGTAGTGTTAGGGTTTGTTTAGGATGATAAATTATAGTTTGTTTAATGATAAGCTGTTAAGGTTTGTTGGATAATGGGTCAAAGGGTTATGGGTTGGATAATGGGTCAAGTTATGGGTTATAGATTAGATAATGGGTCAATAGGTAATGGGTTGGATAGTAGATCAAATTATGGGTTATGGGTCAGGTTATGGGTTTCTACAAGATAGTTGAGTCATTTTATTTTTTTTAATTATTTATTATTTTTACTTTTTTTTCTTTTTTTTTTTAAATTTACCAAAAAGGTAAAAATGCTCCTAGATAAAATTAGGCGTTCACAATTACTTATTTTTACTTATTTCTTACTAGATAAGAAGAATAACTATAATTTTTTCATTTTATCATTGTAAGGAACAAGTAAAGATATGAACTCAAATCTTGTTCGGGAATTCATAGAATACAAAACAATGCGAAGATCGATGCGCTCAGAAGAATTTAAAATGCATGGAGCTGATGCGCTCAAAAGAATTTAAAATGCATAGAGCTGATGCGCTCAAAAGAATTAAACTGCATGGAGCTAATGCGCTCAAAATAATTAAAATGCATGAAGTTGATGTACTCAAATAATTAAAATACACGGAGCCGATGCGCTCAAAATAATTAAAATACATTGAGCCGATGCGCTTAAAAGAATTAAACTACATGGAGCTAATGCGCTCAAAAGAATTAAACTGCATGGAGCTGATGCGCTCGAAAAAATTAAAATGCATAGAACTGATACCTTAAAAGAATTAAACTTTGCGGAGCTGATGCACTAAAAAAAATTAAAATGTATAGAGCTGAAGAGCTCAAAAGAATTAAAATGCATAGAGCTAATGTGCTCAACATGAAAACATTTGTGTTAGTTAACTTGGACTAAAATAACATCTGAACTAATGACAACTCTGGAAAGCTTTGACCAATCAAACTCTTATTCATGTGTTTTTCTTCATTAGACTCTTCAGTTAGCTTGGAATCCTCTTGACTTGCTCTTTTCCCTTCTTCATTTCTTCATTCTCTTTCTTCTTCTTTTTTTTCACTTTAACCCTCATTTTCTTCTTGGCAACAAAAGATTATGTGGTTTGTATTGTAATTATTCCCAACAAATGCCGCATTGCAATTTATACTTTGAGCTACTGAGATTTTTTAATCCAACTCAATCATTAAAAGATTGTTGTAATATTGTTAAATCAAAATGTTGGCTTTAAATTTATCTTATTTGAGACATAACTTAATGAGTAAATATGTATTCATGAATGAATAGAATTTTGTTGAATGAACAAACTTCCTTTTATTACTTTGGTAATCTAATTATACATGAACTTTTGGTAAGACACATACTTGAAAGATGAAAGCATAGAAACAAAGGAAAGTTGCAAAGATAAGAAAAATTTGCCACAATATTGGTTCATTGCCCCTCAACCAATTGAGTCCTTGTAACTGCTTGATAATTCAACCGCTGTCTCTATTGCTACTTCCTTCAACACGTCTTCTCCTTAATCTTTCAAAAATTTTGCCCCAGTATATCCAATTGAATGCAGACCAAAAATTGCCTCTATTTGGTGAATCCTTGAAGGAGTTTTAGCTCTTTTTTTTTAGATTTCGCCTATTTATTTGCCCTAACTTTTGTTTAGGTCGCCCTTTTGGGTTTTCAACCTAATGAGCCTTTTTATTTATTTATTGCTCTAACTTTTGCTTAGGCCGCTCTTTCAGGTTTTCAACCTAACAAGCTTTTTTTCTTTTTTTTTTCAAGCATAAAATCTCTTGACAACATCAATGTTTACAAGCCTTAGCAATTCTTCTCCATCTATATTATGCAAAATTAATACACCTCCAGAAAACTCCTACTTGACTATGTAAAGATATTCATAACTCGGAGCCCATTTTCCCTTAGCATCCTTTTGGTTAGGAAAGATCTTCTTCAAAACCAAATCTCCTGAACAAAATTCTCTAGGACGAACTTTTTTGTTAAAGGCTCTGGCCATTTTGCATTGATACAATTGTCCATGATAAATATCTGTCAGTCTTTTCTCTTCTATCATATTCAACTGCTCATACCGAGTCTTCACCGATTTGAATTCCTCTAACTCTGCTTCCATCAAAACCTATAGAGAAGGAATCTCAATTTTTATAGGAGAGACAACCTTCATCCTATACACCAAAGAGAAAGGTGTTGCCCCAATACTTGATCATATATTAGTACGATACTTGTGCAAAGCATAGGATAACATTTCATGCCAGTTCTTGTAGTTCAAAACCATCTTAGCAATAATTTTCTTGACATTCTTATTTGTTGCCTCAACTGCACCATTCATCTAATGTCTATTGGAAGCTGAATTATGATGCTTGATTTTGAACTTTTTACAAAACTTCTGAATCTCAACACCATTGAGATTGGTAGCATTATCTATGATTATCCTTTATGGGATTCCATATCTAGAGACAATGTCCTTTTTGAAGAATTTCAAAAATACTTTTTGAGTGATATTGGCATATGAGGACGTTTTCACCCACTTGGTGAAACAGTCAATTGCCACCAAAATGAAGCGATGACCATTAGAATCTTTGGGGTTAATGGGCCCAATGAGATCTATTCCTTATGTAACACCCTCCCTAGGGTATCACATGTCTGACTCCCGACTCATAATCTGAAAATGTTTTCATAAAAGGTTTGAGTTAAAAACGTGGGTTTAAAAAAAAATTCTTTCTTGCTGAAATATGAACTTACTGTAATCCATAAGTATTTTTGAAAATATATTTAAACTGATTCATATACAACATTGACACCAATTAATATTTCACAATTTAAAGAGAAATATAAAATTAACAGACTCTTTTTTTTTCAACAAGAAGAAACCCCATGACAGGTCTACTAAATAGCACGTATAACACTAATGATAAAACTTAACATACTCATTCCTTATCGTGTATCCAACATTGTTGCATCGTAACTCTACTCCTTGTCTACTCGAACACCTTCGAACTTGAGACAGCCACTCTTCAATGTTTTCATCAATCTCTGAGTATCCATCGCCCGTTATGTCTAAGACAACTCGATCCTTCTATTATTTGATTTTAACGGAGACATTGCATATAGCAAAACAAACATAACAAAGAGGTGAGATCACCTACGCCAATACCAGCATGGCAGCACAGAGATAACACAAGCAACAATATCATACAGGGATATCATATCAAACTTCTAATAATATATTCAATATTAATCAACTATCATCATCAAATCATTTATCAATTCAATTATCATAAACAACAATTACGATAATGTCCTAATTATCATCATCATCATCCAAGTATTCAAAACAATTGTCATAGTCAATATTCCTCAATTAGTATATCACACAGATATAAATGTTCAAATTATGCATGTACACAAGACTCGATTTCCTACTCCATGGAGCTAAACTCAGGTCGGAGAAATGATCGAAAAGAATTTGTCGGTACCACATGCCTCAGACCACGTGCTATAATCCTCATTTTGATTTTTACACATCTAGCATATACACGACAGGTCTTTATCGATCTTGATTAAGAATAGTGTCTCGGTCGGGATCATCGGTGTGTCGCGTCGGTCCTAACCTACGGATTCTGATGAAGCGACTCATTGTCCATTGTAGGCAACCCGCACCCCGATGCCCCCAAGGTCAACGAGTGACCTACACTACGCATATCGCACCCACTTAAGAGGTGTATGTTTCTCCTAGGCAATCAGCCATATTCAGTCCTCATCAGACCATTCCAATGCATGTATAATGCACCAAATACCAATCACAAGTATAATACCAATCACAGGTATATCTCATAATTTCTCATATATAGTTTATACAATGCACAAATATATCAGTGCAAGTCCAACCACAAGGGTTATTCTTTTCAAATTTGTTTGTTCAATTAAATCATCTTATCATGTTTTCATAGTTATAAAACAATTGTTGTCGTGTTTTTACAAAATCATAACATTCCCGTTACGTTTTCACAATTCCACAACACTTCATTGCGTTTTCAAAATACCGTAACACTTTTGTTACGTTTTTAAAATTCCAAAACATTTTTATTACGTTTTTACAATACCGTAACATTCTTATTACGTTTACAAAAATTTCGTAACATTTCATTACGTTTTCAAAATACTTTAACTCTTCACATTGCACTTTTAAATCACATACTAATTTTTTAACATTTTTCTCAATCGCGTAAAATATACGTTTAGCAAAATCACAAAGTATTTTTCCATTGTTTCAAAATCGCGTAACTTAAAAATCATTCTTTTACGTCACGTAAATCATTTTCTATCATTCTCAAAATATTTAAAACCCTTTTCAAATCTCATAACAATTTTCGATCATTTTCACAATCACGTAAAATATTCTGTCACTATTCAAATTACGTAGTGATTTTTCAATAATATTTCAGTCGCGTAAAATATTTAAACGCTTTCCAAATCGTGTAGAAATATTTAAACATTTTTAAAATCGCGTAGAAATATTTTCTTGTATTTCAAATTGTTTTTAAGATACGTAAAATATTTTTCAACATTTTTCAATCACATAAAATATTCCTCAATATTCCAAACATTATTTTGGACTTAAATAAATTAATATCATTTTTAACACATTGTTCAAAATTGCGTGAGCTTAAAAATCACGTTTTTAAGATCGTAAAACATTTTTCATCACAATTTCATTCGAGAAAAATACTTCTTAACCTTCAAAAATTCCTTTTCAACTTTTCACAAAATAATATAACTTTATATTTCTTTAATATATTTTCTTACTCAAGAAAATATTTTTCCACAGATTCTTTACTCAAAAATTCTTTTTCAAAATATACTTCACAAAAATCACTTTTCCATTTGATGTAAATCAACGTTTCAAAACTTAACATTTTCTAACGTATTTCAAAACTTGAAAATAAGTTATACGTTAGTAAATTTTCAAAATACCATTATATTCATCATTTTTCCCAAATCAATTCTTTTCAAAACAAATTAAGATTCAAACCCTTGCAACTTTTCTTTTTCATTTTCATATGAAATTTCATTTCTCAAGTGATAAAATACTTTCATTCCTTTCCAAAATCCTTATACTTAAAACATTTTGTTCAAACATTTTGTTTCCACTTTAAAATTATTTTTTGTTTCATAAAACCAAAATTATTCCATCCTCCAAAAATCGTAGAGTCTTTGGCCATCAGTTCATCAAATATTTTTCTTCTAAATTGATATGATTTTACACAAACAAAACCATTAAAAATTTTATTTTCAAAACCGAAATACCGATGGTCATAAAAACTAAACCCATTTGTTCAAATTCATTTTTACTTTCCTTACAAATCCTTTTTCACTTTCTTTGCAAATCCTTAAAATTATCATTGCTATTTTCATTAAATCTCATGTTTAGTAAAACACTTAAAACTTTTTACACAAAATAAATCAATAAAAATCCTTCTAAAACCGTATTCATGTACTTTGAAAAATAAATTCTTTGTTTATTTTCCTTACTTTTCTAAACATCCATTTTCATCATTCAAGAAAATATTAATTTTGTGAACACCTATTTTGAGGTGTCTTGTTCGAAATCCACCATGTTCTAAGTACTCAAAAATCAACTCTTTTATTCTTGAAAATTTTCAACATGAACCCTAATCAAGGGCATCAAAACTGTAGCTCTTCCTTGGCTATTGGAGCCAAAAATCAATTTTCTTTCCACAATCAAGTCATGACATATACATATATATTTCATCATAAATAATATAAGCATGCCATCAAAGCCATAAAAGTATGTATAGCATATCAAGCATATTATCAAAGCTATAAAATCACGTAAAGCATATCAAGCATAGAAAATTAATCAAAGCTCATAAACACCCATAAATTAATCACATGACCATGGATATGAATCCTCACATGGATTCCACATCCATCAAATAAAATATCATCTCTCACCACCATGCTTGGTTGGTGAGATGGATCTCCCTCTTACCTCTTGAAGATCCTCAAAAGCTTCTTGATTTGCTTCTTTTTCCAAGTCCTTCATCACCAAGAGCTTCTCAAATACAAAACAAAATACATAGAAATTAGTATACTAAGCTTGATTAAGAGGAACCATGGATCAAACATGGCTTAGATCATGAAAAAGAGAGAAGAAAATGAAGTTTCCTTATACTTCACCTCAAAAACCCAATAACATGGATCTTGAAGAAACTCCTTGAAGATGAATGATTTAGAGAAAATCTCCAACATGAAAGTTGCTTAGAATATCATGGAGATTCAAGATCCAAGGTTGGATGAAATTAAAAGAACTTGAATGGTGATTTTAGGTAGTATGACCGAATGGTGTATTTTGAAGAACAAAGATGAAATTTTTGATTTTTGATAGAAACTTGAAGCTTGGATTTGAAGATCAAGATGAATGATTTTGGAAAAACTCATAACTAGAGATGTTCTTAGAATGATGTTTAGGTTTAGAAAATCAAGTTGGATGAAATTTTTGAGTGATGGAAGGTATTCCAAGGTGCTTGGCCGAATGGTGTTTGGAGAAGAGAGATGGAGAGAAAATTTGCTTAAGTTTCCTTCTTGAAAATGTTCAATGAAGGCCAAGGAAGACAATAATGATAAAGCGTCTGATTATGGTCTTCCAAAGCTCCTAATGCAGCACCAAACGTAGCCCCCTTCCAAGCTTCTTCAAAAATTCAATAATGATAAAACATTGATCAAGACATCCAACAATGACATAAAGCGTCATTTAATGGATTGAAATTTGTTTTTCTTTGTCTTCTAATAAGCCAAAAACCGTCCCCCTTTGCTTTCTTCTTCCATGTAAATTGATCAATAATGATCAATAATATTACAATATTGACCAAGAAATTACTTAACATCTAAAGCAATTAATCAATGCATTGAAATATATTTTTTTTTCTTCTTTGTCTCCAAAAGCATGCAAAAACCGTGGCCTCCCTCCATGCATGCATTAAATCATGTTGTCATCTTTTCTAACCATTATTTAAATTAATTCTAATCATTGATAAATTCAATGGTTAAGATTTTGGTAAACTTTTAATTTTAGAAGACCAAATCTCTACCCTTGATTAATTCTTCATCCAATGGTCATAAATGGTCTTTGTTACTTTTTAAGATTAAATCTCCACCCTTGATTTAATCTAAATCGAAATTTATAAATGGTCTTTGTCATTTTTCAAGACCAATTCTACACCTTTGATTACATCTATGGTTGATATCAAATCTTCCTTCCTAACTAAGCTTATTCTCACACCATTGATTAAATCAATGGTTATTATCCAAGGCTTCTTTATTAAGTTTGTTTCTTAACCTTTGATTAAATCAATGGTTAATATTCAAACTAAGTATTCTCATCCAAAGGTATAAATCAAGTCAAGCTCTCTTTGTTGACTACATATATTAGATAATATTTATTCTTGTATCCTATAAATAATATTTTCTTGTATTTTTATCATTCGATAATTAAATACGATCAAAACATAGTCAATAAATTTTCTAAAAAAGCTGTTTCCGGATTCGGGTTTAGTAAGATCCTGTCTCGTCTAAACATACAAATTTTTCAATGCGTAGAAAAATTTTTGCTTTCTTGGACCCACCTGGGCCCACGTATGGCCACACAGGCCTACATACCTTTTGGGCCCACAGACGGAAAAAATTTCAAAATCATCCATAAAATCACAAAAATTATAAAATGCATTATCAAATCGATTACGTAAATTAATTCTTAATCTAGAAAATTAAATTACGTAAAGTTTTCCGACCCGAAAATTTTTATTTTCCTAACGCAGTAAATCACTAAAAACAATCAAATACGCTGACGGAATAAACAAAATAATTTTACAGTGCACAGAAATTACTAAACAGTAAAATTCTGTTAACTGTCAAAATTACTGTTTAAGAGATACGGAAATTTTGGGATGTTACACCTTACATCAAGAAAGGCATGGAGATACCAAGTTGTGCAAGGGGAATAGAGGTGCATGGACTCGATTTGCATATATCTGACACTTTTTACACTTTCGAACATATTCTATACATTCTATTTCCATGGTGGACTAATAATAACTACTCCTTAAGATTTTTCGTGCCATCATATCACTATAAAAAAAGGTCAAATAGTGACAATTTATTTGTGATAGTTTTCATAAACTGCCACAAATAATAATTTAGTGGCAGTTTATATAGCAATTGTGTCAACTGCCACAAAATAAATGAATTTGTGGCAGTTTATATATATATATATATATCAAACGTAACTCAACCAATAAATAAATGATATGTGTTAAGCCAAATAATTCCCTCTCTCTCTCTTTTCCCTTTCCCTCCTTTTTCCTCTTTTCCTCTTTTTCCTTTAAAACCTCCCTCTCTACCAGTGAACATACCTATCTCTTTCTCCTTCTCCTTCTCCTTCTCCTTCTCTTACCAAGCTAAAATCTCAACTCAAGCTAAAATCTCACTGTTCACGGAGAGAAAGATTGTGGCAGGCAAGGTAACTAACTAACTAAGGCCCTCAAACACAGAGAGAAAGAGCAGAGACCTTTGTTTCACAATTTCGTTCTCTTTCTTCGACGGAACGGAGGTGAGGTGAGCATTTATATTGCACTTGTGCAAATTAATTTCTTACCAAAGCAAACTGTCTGACTCACGCACTAATTTTCGTTTCATCTTCATTTCATTTATATTGGGTTCTTGTAAGTTTAAGAGGTATCTTCTTACATTTTAGAGTCACGGGTTCACTGACAGCAAGATGCTTGGTAGAATGCCTGAAGGAAAATGATTATTGTTTTCTTATGGGTCTGGTTATTTATTTATTGCTTTTTTTTGGTTGGTAGAAACTGGCTATTTATATTGCATCTCTAAAGTGTTTTATTTATATTTATGCGTTTAGTTCACTTTCTTGGTGCTATCAAATTTTTATTTTAAAATTTGCATATTTTACAATGTATTATTTTTTTCTTGTTATTTTGTTGGTTCAAGTAGGATGTTGTTTCACTCGATATTGGCTGATAATTTTTGCCGTCTTACTTCCTGCTTTAGTATTGCATGTCTGTTCAAATGTTATTAATTCAAAAAAGCAAAAACAGTAATATGTGAAGTTGGTGTTTTAAGATTAGCAATGTTTTGACATGAGCAAGACTTTCATTTTTAATTTATATATATACCAAGTTGCTTCATTTGGTTGATATGTTTTAGACAAATGGGTGGATGTATAGCTTTTGAGGATATGTTGTTAGGGAAACTAGGCATGTCACAATTTTTTCGTAAAGAGCTGTAACTACAAGTTGACTTAATCTGCAATCTTGATAATATATTTTAAATGAGTATAAACTTTCTCACTACTACAATTTGCCATATGTTGGTGGAATTGACCATAAAAAATAGCACGAGCAACCATGCATCACTGGACTTTATATATAACACATAAATCTTTACTCATGAAATTGTTCTGAATCTACAAATATCTTAGACGCATTGCATGTTAAAGATTGAATAACTCTTGACCTTTGTATAATATGCTTCCCAGATTTCATTGGATGATTGCAAATACAAAAATGTGAACTCAAATATTTATTAAGTGGAATACATGAAAACCTACTAATATGTTCTGTTATCATTAAAATACTTTCTATTTAAGGATTTGATGCTTGATTTATTGGACTGTAATTCTGAATTTCTCAAGCTTTCACCAATACTATTTGGTTGAGAATTGAATGGTGATCTTGTGATGCTATTTAAGCTCATGTTTTCAGATGATTGTACAACTTGCACTCTTGATTAGTAATTAATTAATTGGTACATTAGTACCTGACAACAGTAAAGATGTTTAAATCATAGGAAATTAAGTTATATACATATGATAGTGATATGAAAAGTAAGGATTACTTAAATTAGCTACAGAAGAAATCTTCGATAATATATGCTGACTTTCTCGATAATATGGTATGTTCTCTTTTCCAAAACTCATGTCTCTCCGTTTGCTTGAAGGATTGGAAAGTAAATCAACTGAGTATAAAAAGAAAAATGCATAAAAATATTATATCAATATGGTAGTGTGTATGAATGTAAAAGAAAGCAAGTTGATTGCTATGAATAGGTTATATATATATATATATATATGAATGACCATTAGTTAAATTGGAGAGAGGAGTTCTTATTATGTTTCTGCCATTCAATGTTGAGCTTATACTCAGTACAGTTCTTCCATTATTGCTTGCATTGACATTTGATTCTTCACCTAAATATATCAATGCTATATAATGGTCCTTATTGGTAGTTAGTTTTTAAATATATATCTGACAGTTACATAAAACAATACTATCGAGGCAAATATTAGATATGAAATGATATTTTCAATGTCATTTTTTCTTATATTATTTGTACATGATCGGGGTTTCTTTTTTCTGGACTGGTTTGAGTCTTGTGTAAAGAATAATACACATCCAATATCTTCTAATTGAATTACAGAATCATGTAAATATCATACATACAATTAGTGTATTCCATGTAGGTGAATTTATGTAAAAAAGAAACAGTAATATGACTATTTCTAAATTTTAAAAAATATATTGAGACAAACAAAATGTGAGCTTTTGTGTAGTAGTCTATTCATTTCTTCCTTTTCTTTACATAGTATTCGTGCATTATTGAACTATTGTGTTCTGTGTTCTCTTCAACATCATATTTAGGATTTCAACCATTGGAAGAAAAACTTCAAGAAAAGTGCAGAACCCTAAGAGAAGAGAGAAAAAAAGAGAGAAAACAAAAAGAGCGAAAAGAACTTTTTCTTCAATCCTGTAGAACTAAACAAAGTAATTCCAAAAGTGTTTTCGCACTCTGCATTCGCCTATTTGTAACTGACAATTCTTTCATAATTCCTAATCTACCCCTAACCCAAATTGTAACCCTCTGAATAAGCTTTTCATAAACATATAATTTGTCTTAATTGGGCTTAAATTTTCAGATGATTTTTGCCAAAATTTTAGTCAAATAGCGGCAGTTCAAAACTGCCACTAAATTAAATAAAAGTTCATTATTCTTTGCATTTAGTGGCGATTCACAACTGCCACAATGTTATGACATTCCCTATTTCAAAATTTTAGTGGCGGTTTTTAACTGCCACTAATATATTTAATTTTCAATCCTTGTGAGTCCTTTTGTGGCGGTTATAAACTGCCACTAAAAAATAAAACAATTTAAAAAAATTATGTCCGCGGTTAAAAACCGCCACAAAAAAAAAAAAAGCGTCAAATAATTCATCGATTTAGTGGTTGTTCTAACCGCCACTAAAAGAATTTCTCATTTAGCAGCAGTTATTCTCGCGATTGGTCTAAACCGCCACAAAGTGACCTCGCGGCACTCTAAATCGTGGCGGTTAATGAACTGCCATGGACAGAATTTAGTGGCGGTTCAAATCGTCACTAAGTGCCTATTTAACCGCCACAAAATGATCATTTTTTTGTCATATATAACCATTAATGTAACATCTCAACTTTTGGATGAATTACTGTTTTGTCCTGATTGTACTGGTTTATGTTTTTCTGTATGTTATAAAATTTATTTAACTGTTTCGTGTTTATATTCGAGTGTTTTGTGTGATTTACTCCAAATCAAGAAAATAATAATTTTCGGGCCGAAAAAATCTTATTTTAATTATTCGGAGTTGGGAGATTTTACTAAACTCAATTCCGAGTGATATGGTTGTTAATCTTTTAATTTTTAGGATTTAATTGTGCAATAAAATAATTTTATATTATTATAATATTATTTTATTTGACAATACCTACTGTCTCAAAAACAGTAGAAATCTACTCTAAAACGACCATGGACCCGAAAGAGTCTGTGGGACCCGCGTTCAAAGAAGCAGTCAACGTTTTTTGCTAGACTAAATTCCAAGCCAATAGGAACAAGTCAATAATGTAGGCTTGACATTCCTAGATCAATAGGAATCAAGTCCACAAAAATAGTTAGACTTGTTAGATTAAGACTAGAAAGCTTAACCAAGTTAGCTTAAAACCTAACTAAGTTAGCATAGAAAGCTTGTTAAGTAACTAAATGAAGTAATCTAGTTAGCTATCTAGTTAAGTTCTAGTTAGAGAATTATTCTCAAAATATCAAGACTAACATAGTTAACCTAAGTAACTATCTAGTTAGGCAAGTAACTAAATGAATTAATCAAATACACTTAAATGTAACTAGAAGACTAAATTGATCACAAACTTAGTTACTCCACCATTGAGGCCATTCGGTCAAGAGGCTTCAAGAACTATCAAGAAGGCTTAGTCATTGCATGACTAGGTTTCTCTAAGCCAATGGAAGACAAGCTTGGAGGCCAAGCTTTGATATCAACCATTGATCAAATCTAAGGCTAGGATGAGTCAAATAAGGAGGCCACCTCCTTAATGAGTGCTACGGCCATGCATAGGAGGAGGGAGAGTAAGTTAATCATTTTTCATCTACATCATTTTACCTAAAGCAAGAAACTAAGAGAAAACTCCATGGCCTTTCTTCCTTGAGCCATTCGGCCAAGCACCATACACTACCATCCACCCATCTAAAATTTCATCCAACCTTATTTCTCAACTCTAAACACCATTCTAAGAACATCTCTAGTTAAGAGTTCTTCCAAAATCTTTCATCTTAAGCTTGGAAAATTGCTTTGGAGGTTTTTCCTAAAAGGTGAAGATCCTTGTTTTTCATTTCTAACTTCATTTCCAAAGTTCTAAGCCATGATTGATCCATGGTTTATGTTTTTCTCCTATGGTTATAACTTGTAAAAATTTATTTAAGCATGTTAGGTTTCTTTGGAGGAGATCACGAAATCATCTAGGAAGGAGAGAAAAAGATTTTATCGTCCTTCAAGGTAAAAGGAAGATTTAATCTCATCAACCATGTGTGGTGATGAGAAAATGGATTGTATGTGTGTGAAGAATCCATAAGGATTCACTTGTTTGATTGTTTAAATGCTTTCCTATTTGTATTTGATATTGTTTGTATGCATGTCTAAAAGCTTTAAAATATATTGCATGTGTGATATATGCATGATTATTAATTAGGATGTGAATAACATGTAAGGTTGCATGAGTGTTCCAAAGAACACACCTATGGAGCTTTCGGCTTCAACAAAGAAAAGAGAACCAACATGTTCTCAACCATTTTCTAAAGAAAGGATTTAATGGAATTAGGTAAATTAGTGAATTCTAAAATGATTTAGAAGATAAAAAATGATCCAAAGATCAAATGTCAAAGTTTTGTTAATTTCGGCCAACATGCCTTGTAAATGTATAATCAATCCAAAACTTATTTTCTAAAGTGTAGATTTGATGTTTAACCTAAAAAGAATACATTGGTAATGAATTTTCAAGAATTAAAGAAGTAAACTAATTTTATTAGAAATATAGTATAGAAGAAAAATAAACAAAACTCTTGAAAAATACCTACCTTTGAGTTTTAAAAGTATGATTTAAATTTTCAAAGTGTATTTAGTAATAATAAACTAAACAAACGAATTTTTTAGAGGAAAAACGTAGAAAACACATTTTTAATAAATTTTATAGACAAAATGTTGTCAAAATTTATTAAAAACAGATAAATAAAAGAGAATGTTTTATAATATATTTATATCGTAAGGAAAATATTGTACATAGTTTAAAAGTATTAAAAATAGTTTACGCAGTTTTAAAAATAGAGATTTTAAAGCTTTTCGGTCAAGAAAACGATTAAAAAAAATCTCTTACGCAATTGAGAAAACAATTTAAAAATACTACACGATTTTAAAAACAGTGAAATATATTTACGTGATTTAAAAATATTTAAAAATGTTTGGGCGAGATTGATTGAAATAGTGAGTTTTGTCTTTGTCAAGTGGTAGACTTGGACATGTGGAGATATCGTATATATTATATATTAGAATTTTGAGGTTAAGGGTATTTTTGTAAATATGATAATATTTTTAAGTTAAGGGTAATTTGGTAATTATTGTTTTATTCATGCATTGAGTTGTGTCAATTTGGTTGATATTAGCGATTGATTGACGAGGTGAATTACACCGTGTTGTCGGTGTGATAAGCATAGTGTGGTTCATCTTGTGTGGACTTGGAGGCATTAGTGTGCGGAGTATTTCACATGTGGACAGTTGGTCGCTCTTCTGAGTCGTGGTAACTGGCAACACACTAATGATCTCGACACGCATTATACTTAATCAAGATCTTGTAAAGACTATTTAGTACAATGCCTGTAATACACGACGTTGGACTGTGTGCTACTACACGACGTTAGACTGTGGGCTATAGACACGATGTTAGACAATGGAATAGTTTGGTTGGGCAGCCTGAGATACTGAGAGATCTTTACGGGTCATTCTCTCTGATGTCTGTGTCTAGCTCCATGGAGTAGGAACGAGTCGTACTGCATTTGCATTTGTGTCATGCATCATAACATTATTATTTGTGATATTACATGAGGTGTTGTTACTTATGATATTGTGGTATGAAATTCTTGTATTAAATTGTGTTATTATGGTATGTTTTATTGTACTAAATTGTGATATCTGTTGTATTGCCGTTTTCTTATTTGTCATGCTGGTATTGATGTATAATTATCTCACCTCCTATATGTATTGTTTCTATATTATTAATTATGTTATAAAAGAGTTGGAGGAAGAGGAACAGCCTCTAGATTGTGTGTATCCTGAGGAGAAGGAGCAGCAACAGACGGGGGATTAGTTCGATGAGTGCGAACCTTCCGATCATCCATATCCTTTAGACTGACTTGTGAGTACGGCGTTGCTGGGATTTCTTAGTTTCGTGAGGCTAGAGTTTCACAGAGGTTCAAAGGCCTGGCAATTACGCCAGGATCGAGGATCGATGATCTACTTGGGACGTCTGACTGTGCCCTTACGAGGAGAGCTTGATGCTGAACCTGTCTTTACTACGACTTTGTACTTATATCTGGAGATGCCATTGGATCTGAGGCGTCACTGGGGAGGACGCTTTCGTGTTCCCAGTGAGATTAGCATAGTGTCAATAACGCAGACTCCTGTCCGTAGAGCTGTGAGACATCCTGGATTTCTATCACCTGAAGTTTCATCTTAGAGTGATCCTTCAGAGGGTTAGGGATTTATGATGTGCACTTGGGCACTTTATGATGTTGTACTATATAATAACTTTTTACTGCTTTATTTAAATATTTTGTAGTTGTAAATTATTTGCATAACTTAAAACAAAATCATATGTATATTATGTGTGCAAAATCATTTTATTTCATATTTCATGTTATTTTATTTAAGGTTATTATGTATAAAAAGAAAAATTTTATAACTTTAATTATTTATCAAATGTTTTATAACTTGAGTAATATTTTATTTATTTTTATTTCATTGCATTATAAATGTGGCATCCCCACAAGGGTGTTACAATTAACATGAGTCCCATAGATTTCTTCATGGACTTCAATCATGATTATACGAGCTTGACGAGCATCTACACATCTGAGCAAGGTGCCATCATGACTTCTCTTGTACAAAACCTCTCCGTTCAAGAAAAACGTCATTGCCAACCGACGGATAGTCTTCTTATTCACCTCACTTGCCCCAGTTGGGTATTCTCGATGTTGAATGTACTGCTTGATATCATGATACCAAGGTTTACCATATGACTCGCCTTCCACATTGGCACAATATGCAAGCTCACTGTGTGTCTTCACTTGGATAGGTTGGACATTATTGTGAATGTCCGACTTAGTTATTACAGTCAAAGTGGCTAAGACATCTTCAAAATGATTCTTGTCTCGTGTCAAACGGGAGAAGGTCACTTCCTCAAACCTCTCAATCAACTGGGTCAAATACCTTTGACAAGGACTTTGGGTCTTTGGTTTGCCATTCACTGTTTACCTGATAAATGATGAGTGCTGAATCTCCAAATACCTTTAGCTGTTTGATCTCCAAGTCGATTGCAACTTGTAAACCACTAGCACAGGCCTTATATTTTGCAACATTATTAGTGCATTCAAAATCCTACTTGATGACAACTGGGTATTGCTTTCCAGTTGATGAAACAACCACGACTCCTATGCCACTACCATATATGTTGACTACTCTATCAAAATATATCTTCGACACAAGTTCATCGTCCCCTTCTTCTTCTCCTTCCACTATCAATATTTCTCCATCAGGGAACTCAGATGTTACTAGTTGTCCACCCTCAAGAGGGTTTTTAGCTAAATGATCAGCAATTGCAGTTCCTTTGATGGATTTCTGAGTCATGTACTTGATGTCGAATTCTGATAACATCACTTGCCATTTTGAAACCCTTTATGAAACATGAGGGATTTCAAATATATACTTTAGAGGGTCTATTCGAGAGATCAACCAAGTAGTGTAATATAACATGTACTGCCTTAGCCTTCTCGAGGTCTATACTGGAGCACAAGTCTTCTCAATAGCTATATAACAAGCGTCACAGTCATTAAACTTTTTACTCAGATAATAAATTGCTTGCTCCTTCTTTCCGAATTCATCATGCTGCCCCAACATTGCTCCCATCAAAGTTGGCAGTATGGTTAGGTATAATATCAAAGGACAACTTGATGTAGGAGGTACCAACAAGGGAAAATTCATTAAATAAGCCTTTATCTTATCAAAAGCTCTTTGGCATTCTTCATCTCATTCACTCGGCTGATGCTTCTTCAACAACTTGAATATAGGCTCACAGGTGCTGGTCAAGTTAGCAATGAATCTAGCAATGTAGTTAAGTCTCCCAAGAAAACTTTTCACTTCATGCTCCGTTTTAGGAGAAGGCATTTGTTGTATTACTTTCGTTTTATCCTAATCCACTTTTATTCCTTCTCTGCTAACGATGAACCCAAGTAATTTTCTAGTAGATGCTCCAAAGATGCATATAGTAGGATTAAGTCTCAACTTATACTTTATGAGTCTTTTAAATAACCTCCGCAAGACTGCTACATGACTTTCCCCTTCTTTAGATTTGGCCACCATGCCATCTATATAAACCTCAATTTCTTTATGCATCATATTATGGAACAATGCAACCATAGCACGTTGATATACAACCCTAGCATTCTTCAAACCAAAGGACATTACTGTGTAACAAAATTTCCCTAAGGAGTAATAAAAGTCGTCTTTCTTTGTCACCAATATTCATAGGGATTTGATTATGCCCAGAATACCTGTCCATAAATAAGAACCTATGATTTCCTACTGTATTGTCAACAAGAACATCGATATGAGAGAGCAAAAAATCATCTTTTGGACTGGCCTTATTTAGATCCCTATAATCCACGAACATCCTGACCTTCCCCTCCTTCTTAGGTATTGGCACAATATTTGCTACCTATTCCAGGTGTCTTGACACCTCTAAAAATCCGATTTCTAATTACTCAATCACTTCTTCTTTAATCTTTAGTGACATATTAGGATGCATTCTTCTCAACTTTTGCCTTTTCTCTTCTACATCTGGGTATAATGGGATTTTATGTGACGCTATCTCAGGATCTAATCTAATATCTCTGTAGAACCATGCAAACACATCAAGATATTCCTTAAGTAGTGCCACCATTTTTGTACGCTTAGGATTATCTACTATTTTCAACTGCTTCTTGTCTTCTTCGATTCACATGTTAATTACTTTTATTACCTCATTATTTACACCAAATTCTCTCTCTGAGTATTCTAATAATTTTTCAAAATTTTCAACAATTTCTTCTTCTTCACGAGATCCAGGTTCTTCTTCATCAAACGTTGCAGGGGAATCAATCGTCGAGTTTTCAAGGTCCCTTTCATGAGGCGAACTTTCTACAAGACTCAAGTCTCTATAAAGTAATTTGTGTGTAGTTGGAAAAGTAAAATAGAGTAGAAATGACAAAGCAAGAAAAGAAAATTGATAAATAGAAAAGGATAAGCCAAAAGTGTGAAAAGGAGAAATACTAAATAAACATGCAACTTTATTTAGTTAATGTCTCAAATAACATAAACTCAAAACATAGCTAGTCTCAAATATCTGCTTGTTACAGTATGACTAAACAATTACTTGGAAACAATAATATCAATCATTGGTTTGGATTGGCAGTTCTTCAGCAGCTCCTCATCAGTAAAAAGACGGATTGCCTTCCACTCTTTTGGGCCTTCTTCATGCAATGCATTAATAGTGAGATGACATCGGGGACAAATGACTTCTTCAGACATAATTATCTTGACTGGTGTTAGGAATGTTTCCCTCAGGTGGGGAACATACTTCATTTTGCCCTTATCATTCTTTTTTCCAAGAGTCGTGCTCCCTATTCTTTCCTCCAGAGATGTTTCATATCCTAACCTTAACTTGTCTAACTTTTTCGGGAATGACACTGATAACCGAATACCTTATAGTTGTGAGCCTAAGCATTTTTCCTTTCTAGTATCCACTATTAGTCATAATTCGGGCCACCACTTGATTCACACTTTGTGTCAGAGATTCATCCTTACCAAATCCAATCTCAACTATTTCAAAATTATGCTATAAATTCTCCTCATTTTTCTCTGCACTCTCCACATATGGCACTGAAATTGGCTTTGACAACATAATTTCTTCCTCTTTGTGTATGGTAATGACTGACCCATTTTCGATGTATTTAACATTCTAATGCAGGGTGGAAGGAATAACACCAGCGACATAGATCCATGGTCTCCCTAGGAGCATGGTGTAGCCAGGCTCAATATCCATAACTTGGAACAACACTTGAAAATTACTTGGACCAATCTCTAGTAGCAACATCATCTCTCCTAAAATGTCTCTCCTATTTCCATCAAAGGCTCGCACCACCATTTCTCGAGGTGACAGTTTATCCTCACTTATTGATAATGAGGTTAGGGTTGACTTAGGTAGTATATTCAATGCAGACCCCCCGTCAATCAAAACCTTTGCAATTATATACCTTTTACATTTGAGGGTTTTGTGTAGGGCACGTGAATTTTTCTCAGACCTAGAAATGATCTCTTCATCAGTAAATGTGATCATATTGATGTGTTTCACCAGGTCGATCATGTTGACAACACTTTTAGGGGTAACATCAGGCTTAACATAAGCCTTATTTAGAACTCTCAGTAACGCCTTTTGATGCATCTCAGATGTCAAGACGGGTGACAATAGAGATATTCTAGCTGGATTTTTCTTCAACTATTCCATCACGTAATATTCATTTTGCTTCATTATCTTTAGGAATTCTTCTTCCTCTTCCTTTCCTCTCTCATCTTCTTTTGAGATTTCCTCTCTACTCCTTTTTTTTAACATTTTTCCTTTTTCTACTTCAACTTGGGCTATAGCATCGCTCACTCCTTGTAACTCCTCCTACTCCAACTATATTAGTTACTGACTCTTCGTCTTGATGTATTTCAGCAACTCGGGCCTTCGAATTCTCTTCCCCAACTCCCTTTGTCTCTACCTTAGCTTTATAACTCTATGACACTATGTGGGTATCACTATAAGCAAATGGCGTTGGCTCCTTGACTGTCACTACTACTTTTCCTGGCTTTGAAGCTTAGTTGAGAGGTGGCACCTTAAGCACAAAGCGTCCGACCACATTGACCTCTTTAGAGGAATCTACCCCTTGTCTGGATTTTATTACTCCTAAAGTGAGCAATCCCTAGATTCGAACCTTAAAGTCCCAATAATTTATTATATCATGTCTCATTCCCCCACAATGATAAGCACAACTTGACTCTTTATCATGTTTCTCCTCTTCTTTCATCGTGGCCACTAGTGCAATAATACTATAACATGTCTTCTTTAACCCCTTGAATATTTCAGTCATTAATGTATGCAAGCTCATGACCTTTCTTATGGGTGATCCTTCTATCTCTAAAGTATTTACCTCATTCCTTCTACCATGATTAGGAATTGGGTTACTGACAATATTGTGTCCAGCCTTATCTTGAATGTCAAGCTTTCTACAGGCAATTAACTTCCTTACTGCAGTCTTGAAAAATTCACAATCTTCGATTAAATGCCATGGAATGTCTACATGGTATTTGCAAGTTGAATTCAGGTTATATCACGTTGGGAATGGTGGTTCAAGGAGACGTACAGAATTTCCTAAGATGAAATAAGCATCAAACAATCTTTGGAATAGGTCTGCATTTGAAATAGACAATCTTGGGAAATGGGGTAGGTTTTGGGGCGACCTTGACTTTGGAGGTTTTGCCGAGGTTATGGGTGGTTTGGGTAATTTTTCAGAGGTGTAGGTGGGTATCGAGTATAGGTTGGGCGGGTTAGTATATATGGTTGTGATGTGGGAACATTGTTGATTTGGAATTGTGAAGTTGGGGTAATATTTGTGGTTGGCGCAACTTGGTGGGTGAGAAATAAGGACGTATAGGTGTTTGGTATGGAAAGTGAGGGTTAGGGTTATATGATGGTTGATTAATTGGGTTTTGTGGGGAATATCGCGGTGTGAAGATCTATTGGCGTTGGACATAATTCACCTAATTTTCTTTCTTTTTTAGCTGAAATCCCTTCTTAAGAGCAGTATTGTTTGTATTGTTCATTGGCAACTTCTCAACTTTGGCTAAAATCATAATCTTTTTTGTCGTATTGATTAAGTCAACAAAATCTTTATAGACTACTCCAGCCATTGTCCTAATAAAAGGAATTCCCAGGGTTCCTAAGAAATACAAACACATCTCGGACAGTGTCAGTGGGGGTTGAACTTGAGCTGCCAAGGCTCTCCACCTTTGTGCATATTGTTTGAAAGATTCCTCATTTCCTTTATGCATTGAGCTCAACTATTCTCGGGTTAGAGCTGCATTCAGATTGAATTTGTATTGATCCATGAATAGATCAGCTAATTCCGTACAACAAGAAATCTTAGTGTAGTCTAATTGAAGATATCACTCTAAAGAGGGGCTTGTAGGACTCTCGTGGAAAAAGTTAATAAGGAACCTATCATCCCTAGACTAAACAACTATCTTGATTCCATAACTGATCAAATAAAATCGAAGGTTGCCATTCCTGTCATATTTGGCAAAATTAGGAATCTTAAAGTCTTTAGGGATTACGACATCCGTGGTAGGACACAGTTCTTCTATTCTGAGAGGTCCATAAGCATTGGATCCTTTAATTACCTTGATATGTTCCTCAATTTTTTCCATCCATTCTTCCTTTATCTTGTTTTTCTGGGTCATGACGTGGCTATTCCCAGGTTAAGGCATTGTTGCTTGCCTCGAAATGGACACATGAGGTTATTCCCAGGTAGGACCAACATAACCAGGAATTTTATTATGAGTACCTTCCAAGGCGTGATATCCCTTCCCAATAGGCATGACTATCGACGTCGTTTGATGTGGTTGCTCATGAATTCCTACAGCAATGCCTGAGGTTACAGTCGAGAATGTCGGGGTAGTTATCGGTGGCACATTTACATATACTTCAACCTAATTTGCATCTCTGTTTCTACTGATTGAGTGGATAGACTCCCTTACATCTTGCATTATTGCTTCCAACATTGCTTGGGTCTCAGACATCTCATTCATTCTCCCTGTTATTTCATCGATTTTCTTACTCAAGTTTTTCCCTATCTCAGGATTATTAGCAGTCATTATGGTCCGAGATCTGGTATTATGAACTCAGATTTGATTGGTCTTTTCTTTCATAAGTCGTGTAATGATTCTTGAACCAAATTGAATTTTTAAAACAAAATAACATTAAACAAAGAAGAAAGAAAGAAACTGTTAGCGCTATTGTGAGGATGCTTGGTGATTGTGGAAAGATTCGCATGGTCATTCAATAACAAGGTAGGATCCCAGATTCAACACTACAAGTTCATCCTCCCTTCGGCAAGAATGTGGTTGAAAGCAACCCCAAGGGAGTATTCTCTCTTCAATGGGTGATATCTTCTTGAATATTCATAAGCAATGTAGTTATTCTTTCACTGAATATAAAGTTTCCCATACTTTCGCTCAAAGACAAATTATCTCAAGGCGAAAGCACGATTGACAGTCTATTTAAGGGAGAATTCACTCCTCAATGAATGGTGTCTGGTTGAAAGATAGCAAAATTAACATTTGAAGCATAATGCAACAGCTGATCATTTATATTCATTTCAAATTAGTATAAGACCTCAGTCTCACAAACGACATTACATCAACAACTTTGTTTGTTTCTTCCTAAGACCTTTAGCAAGACCTCAACAATACTTCATAAACTCGGCTATGTTTGTTGATAGCCGTAACAATGGGTTCATGCGAATCTGAAGGACTGCTTCTTCAAAACAATCGACTAGTCGTGCAGAGTGATATTGCAAGCTATCAGATATGTCCTCATATTTCTTCATCCACTTTTTTTTTTAGCCCTCTGAACTTGTGCTACAAGTTGCCACACTTCATCACTTTTTTTCTTTTTGCTTCAACTGTTTTAAGGCTTCAAGTCTCCATCGTTCCTTTTCTTGCTCTAGCTCTTGAATTTTTAGTTCCAAATATCTCATTCTCCTATTTATTTTCTTGAACGAATCATAATATTCTATAGTCAATATTTGTCCTTGATCCAAGCGTAGCTTCATCTTAGTCAGAGCTTCATGAAGGGCTTGTAATCTTTGATCTTGTGCCCTAGTGTTTGCTTCTAATTCTTCTTTTTCTTGTAAAATCTTTTCTATTATATCTTCTTGGGCACTTACTCTTACCTATAACTCTTGGATCTCTAGTGTGGTCTTACTTGATTCTATTTCTTTTCCTTTCTTTGCTCTTTTTGCTTGACTTGATGCTTCAAAGGCATCAACTTGTGCATCATTTAAGTCCTTAATCTTGTTAGCTAACTTCTAGCATCAGCTTCTATAGATGACAACTTTTAACTCAGCAGTTTCCTTCCCTTGTTCCAAAAACTCCATTTGCGCTTTCAACCTCTCTATCTGGCTGGTCATCTAGGATATAACTTGAGAATGATCTTCATTGCTTAAAATTTCCCGAGGGGTACTATTTTGCTCATTCCTAGCTTCTCTCCACTGTAGGTACTTGGGAGTATGAATTACCACACGTTTTTCCAATTCTTTTATCCTAGTCCTATGAATATTTTTCCAAACGTCTCTGACCTCTTTTTCCTGCTTGGCAGTGTTTCCATCTTTTCTATATAAAAAGCTAAATCCTCTAAGTTGTGCTTCATTGGGCATGTGCTGAGTCCATTGGAGCTGTTTGAGCATAAGAACCGGCACAAAGGATACACATCCTCTCGTGCCCATCAAAGGAACATTAGTAAAGTCACCACAACTAAAACTATCTCTTCACCATGCTACCAAGGGCATACCTATTTGAAAGAATCTGGCATTCATGAACTCATTTTTTCATTTGTAGACTTTTTTGTTGCTTCACTGATATACAACCAAAATTTCTTAATGGGTTAGGTTAGAGGCCTAGGAAATTGTGTACATCCATGTGCATCATAATCCAAACATACAGTAAATGTATACAACATCGAATCATCCCTCCACTTTTTATAGCAAATTTTCATTGTTAAGAAAGTATAGACGAGAATAGCAGGAATTGGATTTGCCCTATGATTCTCAAACTTGAAGAAAGCATCCATTGTTACTTGGTCCACCACATCTGAGGTAAACAGGAATAATACTAACCCAATGATATTATTTTTTTTCAAAAATGAAAGAATGAATGGCATGAGGAATAGATAGATAAAGAAAAAGTACGCTCCTTTTGTGCCCTAGTCAGGTGGAACTTAATGGTTGGATATCCTTAAGGTCATGACTCTAATTTTGACAGTCCTTATGTTCAATCTATTAGTGCAAGGTTTTTCAAGATGGATCTAAACTTCTAAAAAATCATGGTCTCCAAATTGCCTCTAGCTCAGAAGACAAGGACCCAATTCATAAATTAATCACAAGTAGAGATAAATTCTATCAATATGACTAGTCCATGATATTAGTAACAATCTAGGTGGTGTCTCAATAAATGTCAAGTGAGCATAAAGCCCCTCAATAACAAAAGTCAAGGCTCCTCCTATTCCTCGGGTTCACACAAACTCTAGTATAGAGCCCAAAAAGTATGAGGTAAGTGATAGTGATGTGTGTGAGGGAGCATACAAACTTGTATAAGAATTTAAAAAGACATAACTACCCCCGATCTGCAGAAACATACATATAACGGCCAACTAGCTATCATCTACCATAGGGTTTCGACAAACAATTAAGCATAAAATATTAAAAATATATATATACAAGTAAATCATGTCAAATATAAAACACAGGATAATGCTATCAGATATTTACATAAAAGTACTAAATAAAAATCTATTTACAAACAAATAAGAAAACAAAAACAAAGATAAAAAATCGGTAAAATAAATAAATAGAGATCATTAATAAATTGCACAACTAACAACAAGCCTGACCCTCCAAGTGTCTCTAGCGGAGTCGCTATCTGCCGCAATCGTGATCGCAGCGAGAGCGACGAAACAATAAATTATTAGGAGTTGCCACCAACTTTATTAGAAATAAGAAAAATTAGAAAACATTTCTTAGAAAATAGTCTTTGAAACCAGATTGGATTTGGGAGCCGGTTATGTTAGGGAATGATGGAAACTTAATCCCACAACACTCTTAACATACCCGTCCTGAGACAGTACCTTAAATCAGTTGTGTAAAATTTAATAATCCCAAAATATATTTATTTCACCCTTTTTGTTAAAAAAAATAAACCTAAAGACAAACAATTTGTGAAAATTTAATTTTTTTTGCCTAACAGAATAAAGATTTCACTCCTACGTATCCTCGTATGCAATGAAGAACTCAAAGTCACAATTCTTTAAAAAATGAGTGTGAGTTGGGTTGATTTTAAATTAAAAAATCATTTTTTTAGTGAAAAAAACCTTGACCCATTTAATTAACTTGAACAAACACTTCTTAAATCAAATTTCATTCAGTTTTTTAAATCTATTTTTAATCTTTTTATAGGGTAGATTTTCACAAAAAAATAGAAATAAAAAATGAAACAAAAAGAAAGAGACTTTTAGTCACTATACATGGAAAACGAAGGAGAGGCAAAAGAGGGATTTTGGATATGCCAACCACTTAGCAACGACAAGCGCGATGTTGGACAGATATGGTTCACTGTGGCCGGGCAGAGCAATGAGCACAGTGGCTCGTGATCCTAGCGGTTCTGGTATGACGGGGCATCTTCAGGTGGTGAGCACAGATCTGGCTGATGTTACTCATGGTACGGACAGAGATGACGAGTTATTGGGCGTGGTGCGACTATGCGACAAGATGCGATAGTACTGGCTTTTGAGTGGCGAGGTGGGTATAGTGCACGGAGCGATGCGCAGTCACAGAGTACGGACCTGTGGGTCTACGAGGCACGGTGCACGACTATAGGTGTGGAGGCTCCATGGTACGATGGTGAGGTGGTTCACATCTGGGTCACAGATCGAAGATGATAGGCTCGGTTGGGCAGCTCGTGGCTGGGTTGGTGTAGGCCAGTGATTGCGCGGCCACTACGAGCAAGGGGTTGCGGTGGTTCTGTTCTGGTTATGCGATCTGGCTGGAATGGTGGGTGTTGGCCGTTGGTTCGGCTAGAGGATGATGAAGATGGCTTGGGTGTGCATGGGGTGGAACGGTGATCTGCAATGGTGTGAAACAGGGGTCGTGTGTGATGTAGCTTGGTTGATGGAGGCTTTGGGTGACTGTTATGGTGGTGATGAGGTGAAGTGGGTAGTAGGTATAGTGATTTTGATGGTGGTTTGAAGATGGAGTAGGTGGTTTTGATGATTATTGATGGGTGGTGGAAGATGGTGGTGTGGGTGAGAGGGTTGGTGTGTTGAAGAAGATGGTGAAGTAGTTTTGGAATATGGTGGTTATGGTGTGTTGGTGAGGGTGAAGATTGTGAGGTGGTGGTTCTTTGGGTGGTTATAGAAGGGTGGTTGAAGATGAAGGTGGGTGTTGTGGGGGACAAAGTGAGTTCAAGATGATGGCAACGTCAAAATTGGGAAAAAAATGGCTAGAGTGATAGTTAGGCAGAAGATGTGTTTAAGGGGGCTAGGTTATTAGTTTTAAGCTGAAATGCTTTTTTATGTGTGGTTTATGGGTTTTTATAAGAGAGGATTAAGGTTTGGAGAGTGATTATGGCTAAGATTTGTTTAGGATGATAAGTTGTGATTTGTTTAGGATAAGTTAAACGGTAGCAGTTAGGGTTTGTTTATGATGATAACATATGTTTGTTTAATGATAAGCTGTTAGGATTTGTTGGATAATGGGTCAATGGATTATGGGTTGGATAATAAGTCAAGTTATAAGTTATGGATTAGATAATAGGTCAATGGGTTATGGATTGTATAATGGATCAAGCTATGGGTTATAGGTTAGGTTATGGGTTTTTGTAAGAAAGATTTTTTTAATTATTTATTATTATTACTTTTCTTTTCTTTTTCTTTTTTTTTTTTCTTTTTTTTCATTACCAAAAAGGTAAAAATGCTCTCGGACAAAATTAAGTGTTCACACCCCTCACTAAATGTCTACAGAAAGGAAAATGGGTGAAAATGAAGAATACCTTGAAGTTTAGACAATGAAAAGAACTTTGAATGGTGAAGGAAGCTTGGAAAGAGCCTAAAACCACCAACAAGTGCCGCGGAAGTTCGTCAGAAATCGCCTGGCTCACCGGAGAAGAAAGCCTAGATTGTCAGGAGAGGTAGAAAGTGGGAAGGATTAAACCTCATTCCAACTTATAAGCGAGGAAAAACCTCCTTAACCATTGTAATTAATGGGGATATATGCGTCTTTTCATTCATTTTAAAACTTTAAAGCGGATAATCATGACACCTTCGTTTTGAAATTTAAAAATGGCTAATCATGACACTAAGTATCCCAAACGGCGACTTCCACCATTCTTCAACCACGTGGCATATGTAATATCTCTTCCAGATTAAATTTTATATATATAGCAGTGTTTAAATTGGATTATGTATTCATATGATATATGTGTAATTTACTAAATTGTTATTAGGGACATACGTGAAATTAAAAATTTTTGTGTACAAATTGAATTATTTTTATACAGTGAGTCCAAAGGGCTAACGAAAGATTTTCTTGAACTCTGGAAATTGTGAAAAATATTTATAAGGTACGTTAAATGGAAATTAAGAAAAGTTGAGAAATTAAAACTCTAAAACCCTGAGTAACTATTATGCTAATTAGTTTGGTTAGTAGTTTAGTTAGTTCAAGTAACTAAGTCATCGTGATTTAATCAAGAACTAATGAGAAGCAAGACACTTGGTTGGCTTTTCATTTGTTAGAAACTTGAAGAAGGACCACTTGGCTGACTTGTAATTGGATGGCTAGAAAATGTAAAAGGAAAAATAATTGAAAAAAAAAAGATGAACACTCCAAGATAAGCTATAGGGTTCGGCCAAGGCAAGGAGAAAGAAAGAAGAGGAGAAGAAAAATAACAAAAAATTTTTTTGAAGAAGATAGGAATCTCCCAGCTAGTAAAGGAATAAGAAAATTTCAAGAGATAAAGCTAGAATCAGGCTTCAAGTTCTTCTTTTGCCCAAATTTTCTTAAGACCAAGAGGTAAGGAATTATACTTTTTCTCCAAATTTTCTTAAGTTGTTCTTGTTTAAAAGTGTTCTAATATGCTTCTTTATCATGCTTTTAAGTCAAAGAAGCCTTATTTATGATTGTCTTGTTGGATTGGAACCCTAGGTTAGTAAGACTTCATATGGTGTTTTTGAGATTTTGATTGAGTTTCAATGGAAGATTAATGAAGGATGAGGTTGTTGATGAAGAAAGAATCACATGAATGATGTAAATTTTGAGAAAAAATGGTCAACAGACAAAGATCCAAGAACTAGGGTTTCATTCAAATCAATTTGGGGTTTTTGGTCTAATCTTTGATTTAAAGTGGAATTGATGTTAGAAATGGATTCTTAATGGTAGAAATGGTCTAAAATTGATTAGAATGAGAAGGAAATCTTCATTGTCACATATGTATGAATTCAGCCAAGAAGAAGATTTAGGGTTAAATTTGGTTGTTGATAAACTACTTAGTATTTTACCATTGTATTATAAAAATAAATGATGTGGATTATATTGATGTTGGAAATATAATCAAGTGGAATATGTTAATGATATACATTATGATTAAGTAATGGAATTTATGATGAAAAATGATTGACTATGTTAATGTCACAAGTTATGAATTTTTAATGTTGCTTATGTGAAAGAATGATACTTAAAGTTGTGAGATTTTACTAATTGACATTTAACCTAAATATGTGACATCAATATTAAGAAGAAAAGATTGTAATGATTCTAAAGTCTATTAAGATGTGTCTTCGGGCTAAGACGAATCTTTGAGATGTGTCCTCGGACTAAAAGGAATCTTAACAGAAAGTCACGACTTCTAGAACTTATTAAGGTGGTCCACAGGTTAAGAGGAATCTTTAAAATTTGTCCTTGAGCTAAGTGGTACTTAATGGAAAGTCTTACAATGGGTCAGGTCCATTTGAGCTTAGGGACACCCTAGAAAGTATGAGATTTCTATTAGGGTAATGGTTATGTGAGCAAGAAGAGAAAAATAATGTAAAATGAAATGTGAAAAGGTTTTATATTAGTGTTATGGTTAAATTGTGATATTATGTTTGATTATATTTAGAAAATAATTCTAAAGTACTACTATATAATTATGTATTATGTTTTGCATGGAAAAGTATTTTTTGCAGTGAATGCACCTGGGTATCATAGTTCAAATGAAATGATTTTTTTTTTATCTGTGTGACTTCCCTACAGCGAAATATAAATTCTCATCCGTTATTTGTTATGTTCAGAGAGCTAGGATGATACACATAACTCTGTTAATTGATCTTGATGTCCATTTTGTATTTCACCCTGCTGTTGAAGAGCTTTGCTTGGTGATAGACACCATCCACATCCGCTACTTCATCATGCATGATTCTGACTGACAATGCATGCATGATGTAGTTGTATACTGATGTACCGACCAAGATTGTTTATTCAGACATTGTAAATGCATTTTTTTTTTGTAATTTTGTACCTATTTGGGTTAATAAATATTTTTTAGACAGATGTACAGGCACACCTTATGTAAATGTTAAAATAAATATAGCTAGTGTGTTTCTAAAATTTTCTATTTGTATTTTATTATAACTGTATTTCATTGATACATTTGTCTTATAGTTAAAAGAAAAAAAAAAAAAAAAACTTCAACCTAAATGATTTAAGAATTAAATTAATTCTGTTACATATTAAACTAATGCACATATTTTATTAAATATAAAAAATTCAAATAATGAAGTACGTAACATTCTATCAATGTTATTAAAATATAATTAAATAATGAAGTACGTAATATTCTATATCAGTGTTATTAAAATATAATAAAATTAATGGTAGAATGTTACAACGACTATTTCTGAATAAAAGTAACTGAAAGGACAATGACCAAAGTGCTTGAAATTGAAATGACGTGTGATGTTCTAGAAGAACACCCAAGCCGGATCACAAACTTTCAATGGGACACCACGATAAAACAACACCACAGATCTCTATCTAAAAATCGCACTACACTAATAACACGGACCCCATAACTATACATGGGGCAACCTATTACATATTCTGGATAACGGAGTGATGACTTAAGCAGAGCAATCCAACTCGGATCCCAGACTTACTCAT
The DNA here is from genome assembly GCA_029884605.1 of Ormosia emarginata. Classification (NCBI taxonomy): domain Eukaryota; kingdom Viridiplantae; phylum Streptophyta; class Magnoliopsida; order Fabales; family Fabaceae; genus Ormosia; species Ormosia emarginata. Next base: position 6,692,637 of record JAQQTP010000038.1, on the reverse strand, counting down.
TAACTTCGGGGGGATATTATGATACATCACGAACCTCATCCATTTAGAAAAAAATATTGCGAGATTTGACGTAAACACTATAACTCGGATCCCTTTGTCCATTGCGCGTTGTGTGCTCTAGTTGAATAAATATCTTGACACTTAGTTGTCTCACCTAAGTATCAAGCTGGGGGCAACTATTCTGAACTGAGTTATGGGTCAACGGGTTTGGAGCAACTCGGCCCACCAGAATGGAACCCAGATATTACTGCGCGCTCATAACTACCTATCCATAAGGCATAAATCCCTCATAATCTCTTTAAGAGATGTGAATACCAATCATACCCCACATAAAAGGAGATTGATTGCAAGGAGTAATGGTTTCCTAGATTCTAGTTAACAACATTCAATTCAAATTAAATGCTACGATTCATTACACCCTAAAATGATCATACATATATCCAGGAAGGTGAAAAAACTACGGATCCAATCTCCAATTCTATACATTGTCTCATTTGCGCACAAACTGACTTGAGCGTCGGAGTACTTTTGCAGGTACCCACCCTTCCACACCACTGTTGTTGCTACTGTCTCACAGAGGTTTCCACCATCAACTACCTTCTCAAATAACCCTTAAAACTCAATTTTGAACATATATTATCATATTTCTTATAAGTGTACCAAATGCTTGATAGTATAAGAGTTTATTAATTTTTTTATACTAACAAATTTTATCTTACTATCTTATATTATCACGTCTTAGGAATGGATCTTTTCATGTGGTTTTTCATATGACAAGATCATATGAAGGAGAGAGATAAACATAAAAGATTTTATTAGTAGAGCTCAATTAAAATATGTGAAATTTCTTTTATAATATTTGTGTCTATATCTTTCCTTCACGTGACATTATCATTTGAAAAATCATATAAAAAGATTCATTCCTATTAAATCTTATACTATCATGTGCACAAATTACAACATAAGTGTTTCCCTCCCTCGGAATATCTAAGCCTTTGTCCTTTCTTGTTTTTGTTTTTTATTTTTTGTTTTTTGTTTTTTTCGGGTGAATAAGCCTTTGTCTCTTTGTACTACAGCAATTGGCACCGATGGCCCCACTTTCGGCAATCACGCATAATCAGGAACATTTTCTACACAGAAGCTTAGTTGAAAAGCTCGCTTTAAAATTTGAGCCATTTCTATCATCTGGAAGCCATGTTATCACATTCCATTCTAAAGCATCCTATATATTCATCTTTACCATTACCAACCCCAAAAAAGCAAAGCAAAGCCAAGCAGGAATTCAAAAGCTATAAAAATGACCAGTGAAAACTAATCATTCCGGCCCCAACAAAAAAGTGAAGGAAAACCCATAAACAATTCAACCAGATTCCTCAACACTGCATTGCATGTGAATAAAGCTACCCCCAACTAAATTACTCCCACACAGCAATAAACTTCTATCTCAGCAAGTAACCAGGCAAAGTATCATTGCACTACCTCCCATCATTCCTCCTCCCTCCTCACCCTCACTATTATTCACGTTCAGTCTTAAACAAGTGTTTGACATAATTTTACAACTATGCCAACATTTCTGCATCTTCTATATCTCATTTTCTCATCATATTTGATCTCATTAAGTTCAATCTACGCCAACTCATGCCGGTCATACTGTGGTAACATAACCATAGACTATCCATTTGCACTCCAATACGGGTGCGGGCACCCCGGCTTCCGGGACCTCCTCTTTTGCATGAACGACGTTCTCATGTTCCACATAAGCTCAGGTTCCTACAGGGTGCTAGACATAGACTATGCATATCAAGCTCTCACCCTTCACGAGCCTCACATGTCAACGTGTGACGCAATCGTGCTCGGCAGCAAGGGCAACGGCTTTGCAGTGGAGCCGTGGCGTGCACCGTACATGAACCCGGCACCGGACAACGTGTTCATGCTCATAGGTTGTATTACTATAGTTAGAGTATAGTTAGATATGGTTAGTATTAATTAAAAGTTAGTTAGATCAGTTTGATAACTCAAGCATTTATGGCAAAGTAATACTATTTATATACACTTAAATATACATTACTTCATATTTATAGTTTATATTTATGCAGTTTTTATTATTTGATCATAACTAACTTTACATCATTTTTAATACACTTATACTCTAATTCTATCTTATAAATAAATGTAAATGATATAAATTATAAAATGATGTATAAAAAACATTTCCTTTAAGCAAATTGGTTATCAGTTGCTTACACTCTATTGTTTTATATAAGTCATACTATTAATTTATTATATACATTTTTTATTGTACCCTACTAGATACAGAACTCGAAATAAGTTATTAAGCATTCTTTAATTGTTAATTTCATAATAAATATCTAAAAATAATTAATAACTAATAAAATATTTAATAACTTACTTTGCATACTATATCTTAAAAGAAAAAAAGATGAATGTCGTAGAATTCTCCAAATCTCAATTTGTGAACTCTCATTTATTTGATCTTTACCATGTTTTCCAACAGGTTGCTCGGCTCAGTCACCACTGTTCCAAGGTTTCCCAGGGAAGCACTTGCCATGTAGAAACGTGTCGGGCATGGGCTGTGAGGAGTACTATGGGTGCCCGGCCTGGGACATGTTTGGCCACAAGAGGTTGGGCTCATCGTTTTTTGGGTCAGGCCCACCAGAATGTTGTGCTATGCCTTTTGAGGCCATTAAGTCCATTAACCTCACAAAGCTTGAGTGTGAAGCGTATAGTAGTGCTTATAGTTTGGCTCCTTTGAGGGTTGATGGGCCTGGTGGGTGGTCCTATGGGATCCGTGTGAGGTATTCGGTGCAAGGGAGTGATGAGTTCTGTGGGGCGTGTGAGGCCACGGGTGGCACCTGTGGGTTTGGTTCGGATGGCATTAGACAGGTGTGCATGTGTGGGGACTCAAATTCAACCTCGAATTGTGATTCAGGTTTGAATGTTTAATCAAGATTTGGATTTTTTTTAATCAGCTTCTCTATTGTGAAAATAGTTTGTTTTTGTTGTACATTTAAGTGACTCTTTGTGCAAATTTACAGTTAGCTTGTCGTCAGGAACAAGGCCTGTGATGGTGAAAATGTTTGCAGGTACTTAATTACTTGGCTATTTCATTGATTATTTGGTTGAGTTGAACTTGTCAACAATTATCTGCTTTTTTTTTCTATCATTTTGTCTCTACAAGTGTGCCTTTCCAAGTGTCTAGATTATCCTGCTGGCTTATCCTTGGTGAACGATGAAATAACCAAGTGGCAAGTGTATTATATCATATTTTTGGTAGCAAGATAAAAAAAAATTTGGATTAACTTTCTAGTCAACCAAATTAAGTCCCTCCCCAAACGATTTTAAAGGCGCACCTGTTCAGATTGACATACAAGTGTTGATTTTGAAATAACTTGAGTTTCCTTAGATTACTTAGGTGTTTAATTAGGCACTAGGCAGCCACTGAAATATCTATGTTGTCATTCCTCTGTCAAAGTTATTGTTTTCTAGCCTAAGAAGTTTAAGGAAGTGTGATCCTTCTCATGACTATTTGAATTTGAATTTTGGACCAACACTAGGAGAAATTAATTTATTTAAATACACTAAGTCAATGTAAGGGTGCACCATTAAGATCACTCAAAAAGGGACTTAATTTTAGTTGAAGCAAAAGCTATCTTAATGATACTCTTACGGGGAAAGAAACGCTATTCTTTCCTTTTTAACCTTTGAAGAATGGTGTATGTTACAATTTCCCAGAGTCTCGTTAGTCACCTTGCTCACGTATTCTTTATTTAAAAAAAAAATCCAATTTTAGCAAATCTTGCATTTGGCGATTGGGCTATAATATACTAATTTTGTTATCTGCAAACTATTTGCAGGATTATTGACGTATATACTAGCATGGATGGCAACTAATTAGATTTGAATAGTGTGGTAGTATTACACGTGAGACTATCAACACAAACTGGGTCAGTGGATCATGTATCAACACAAACTGGCATGGCCGAAAAAAAAATTTCATGTGTCCCAAATTGTAAATGCTATTTTTGCTGAAGAATCGTGGACTAGTCAATTACAATACGAGAGTGAGTGAGTGAGTTTTGGTTTGTACTCTCTATTAGCATTTTGTACTCGTGTAAAGTACATAATAACTAAAAAAAAATCAAAATAACCAATTAGTTTACATAGTTTTAGTCCATTAGGATTTTAGATTTTATAGTTTTTTAATATCAATTTTGATATTATTTGGATTTTTTTTATGAATTATTTATTTAGATTTTAGTCTCTATTGTTAAGGTATCAATATTTTTATGTTTCACTTATTTAAATTTTAATCCTTATAATTTCTATTTATTACGATATTAAACCTTATTTTTTATGAAAAATTAATTTTTATAATTTTTAATTATTGTGATATTATTCTTTAATAGACTAAAATCTAAATAAGTGAAATATAGGAATCGATATATATATAATGACTAAAATATGAGTCAAATGAAATTGTAGGGAGTAATTGTTTATTTTAACCTTGAAGAAATAATATTATCAATGATTTAGGTAAAAACTATCTATTATTAATTCTAAGGCAACAATGTTAAAAGAAAGGAAACATCTAACAAAATAATTTAAAATTAGAAAATAATTATATTAACAGTTTATCATTTAACAAACCGCATATGCAAAGGATGTAAGCATTAATAAGACCACTACTTTATGTAATAATAAAATAATTAAATAAAAATAAAATGTATGTATATATCCGATAAATAAGAATCCTATAATATTATAAAAATAAATATTCATCTATTAAAATTTTACACTCTTCTTAAGGCTATTTCAAATTGATCCCTAATGTAAAAATCTTATTTTCATTAATAGTTATTTTAGTGTATCCTCAAATAAAAAATTTTATGGATGATATTTATATAAAATTATACTAAAAATTTATTCATTAATTCTTTATCCTTATTTTTAAAAGTATACCAAATCGAGCTTTTAAGCAAAAACTCAATCTTCTTTTGTAATCATTACTGTATACTGTTAAAGATATGATGAAAAGTTCATTAATGACGATTACATGTAAAATTATATTGAATACTAATTCCTTAATTTTCATCCTTGTATCAAGGGTATATCAAATTGATCCCTAATATCAAATTCTACCCAAAAAAAAATCTTTAATTAATAGATATTACAATGACAAATAGAAAGAAAATCCTTAACAAAAAATAAAATGCTAAATAGCAATATAACCAAATGATACACAAAAAAGTTGTTGGTCGTAGTAAAAGTGGACTGCAACTTCAGGCAAACCTTACCTGCAATATCAAGAGTTCAAATTTTAGAGTTGTCACTTTGAGGAGGAATTTATCTAATCGTTACCCCCATTCGAAATTGTAAGAGCGATTTGTTACACCAAAAAAATAATAAGTATATACATTTAGTTTACACAATATTTTTTAGTACAATAGTTTACACAATTTAAGTAGGCTAAATAAAAATAACATATTAATTAAATCAATCAATTGATATATAGCTTCTTAAGTTTTTTAATCATCTCATCTTTTACAAATCCAATCTATTTCAAGATAACGCACAACCATACTTTGCCCATTACATATATTCGATCAATGCCCCAATTGATGTCAATTTCTTGTCTCACTTGTCCAAAAAACTTCTTAACTCATGCAAACAATTTCACTAAAAAAAACTAAAGAAACATTGATGTTATATGATACAAGTTTTGTTTCTTGAAATAAAATCTTAGTTGTTATTAACCAATCTTACTAAACAAATTTTATTATTAATCTAAGGTTTTTAATTGATGTTATCATATTTTCTTGAAAGTTTTTATCACATAGATGTAAATATTAATATATTTTTATATAAAGTTTTCAATCTTGTAAAATATAAATATAAATTTTTTTTTGAATATTATATACAAACACACACAACATATATATATAATTTAAATATATACTTAATTTTTTTTAGTTTTTCCATAATAAATTACATTCAATTAATTTTATTATCTTTTCATATAAAATTTTTATTCTCGTGCGATGTAGATATTTAAGTTTTTAAATATCATAGAACAAATATATATAAATGAATGTAATAATTTAAAAATATAATTTAATTACTATATCAAACCATTTTATTATGCTTTCATGCAAGGACAGAGCTACAGGGGACAAGCAGATGCTGTTGTCCCCCAGCTTTTATATAATTTTTCTTGATACATGTAGCATTAGCATATTTAAAAAAAAAAAAACTCTTGCTTCTTCTTTGTATTAGCCCATGTAGTGAGTGACTAAAACAATCTTAAAGGAGTTATTGGATTCGCCTACTTGTGGGTTGATCCAATTATTGAAAGTAATTTTTTATCTAAGTGAAAGTGTACCAATTTTTAAAGTAAGAGACATAAAGAAGCTTATGCTTCGCTAATACGTATCCAGCCAAAAGAGATTTTTTAATACGTTTTCACAGCAGTCTACAACAATATTAAAGGCATTTTCACAACTATTTCAATATTCTTCTAAGTTCTCTGGAGAAAATTAGAAAAAGTAAAAAACCAACTTTGATGCTTTGCATGTTGGAGCAAGAAACTGCATAAGTTGAAGACAAAAGTTAATTTTGTAATTGTTTAAAATTTTTATTTTTGCCTTTTATAATTTAGCCCCTTCATTAGTTAATTCTTGAATCTGTCCTTAGTTTCATGTTGAGTTTTCAAAATCATGTAGATATTAATATATTTTTATGTAAAGTTATCAATCTCTTGTGATGTAAATAGAAAAGATGTAAATGTTATAAAGCAATAATATCACTTATAATAATGAGAATTAATAATTTAATTTAATCTAAAAATTAAACTTAAAGAGACAATTATTACCATGAAAATTAAAAAAAAATGAAAAAGCATTGATTATTAATAGTAAAATGAGAAAAAAAATTGGTTTTATTCTCTGGTTTGCATGTTGTTCAAACTTGCATAATGTAATAGGTTTCATTATGATGACTCTTTGTTTAAAATATTGATTTTTGTTTAGTTTTTTTATGAATTGATGAATATAAATAATTGTTCTGAACTGATTTTGGGTTAACAGTTCATAAGCAACTCAACCCACTAGAATAGAATTTCAGATATTTATGAGTACTATTAGATAAATAAATCTACTTATTTTATGAAGAGTAAATATCTCATAGGATCCCTCATAAATAAGGAAATCAATTATATCCCTTATAAATAAATGAATCAGTTATAAGAGATAATAATCTCATTGGATTCTTATCCTAATTAACAACATTTAATATAGATTTAATTATGATTTTTATCAACCAAGACACTCCTATAAATATCACACAAGATGGCAAATGTATGCAATCTAATTCCAAACACTGCCCACCTTGTGCATGGTCTAACTTGAGCATCGGAGTGCCTTTTGCAGGTACCCACCTCTTCGCACCACCGTCACAACCACCGTGCATTGGAAGAAACCGCATTCGTCAATCTTTTTCAGGTATTCATTTGAACCCAATTTTGAACAAAGGCGTCGTCTGTGGGGAGAGATAAACTTCGATTTCCATTACCACCATCATGGTCATTACAAGGCGAAATCACATTTCTGTCACTCAGAACCAACCCTCTTTTAGCCACCACCGTCCTACATCTACCCCATTTCAAGAACCAGTCCAGGAGCCAATTGTAGCCCAATCGTAACCCAATCAGAACCTTGGTAGGAAGGGGTAAAGACTTCCTATATGGGCAAAAATTCTCTCCTTTGCTGCAATAAGTTCTAGTAAGGCAGCGACTTGGTCCGCAAGGAGCACCTTTTGGAGATACTAGACAACGGGTACCGATGATGCAGCGCTTTGGAGCACGGGTGAATAATGATGAAGCTTGGTCCCACCAAAGTGAATCCAGTCTCTCGGAGCTATCCAAAGAAGAACTCATATCTCTTGTTAGACTCTAGGACAAATATATTCACAACTTGGAGAAAGCTATCAACTAGGAGAAAGAAGGTGAAAACCAATTTCCTAATAGGAATAAGGAAAACCGTAGGGGCCCAGCCCGCGACGGGGTACGTCATCTATAATAATCCGGGATCACGGAACCTAGTCAAGGAACTGGGATCCCAATTCGGGAAAACAAAGAGCAAGATCAAGGATTAAGGAATTCAGTTAAACAAAACCAACTTTTCTTTGACAAACTAATGACTTATGAGATTTTTAGGCGTTTCAAATATTCAACAAATATAGAAGCCTATGATGGGACCACGGATCCTTAAGAGCACTTAGATGCTAATGTTTCTTTTCTCCTATTCGCTGGAGGAGATGATCTGCTCATGTGCTGCACGTCTTTCCTTTCTTTGAAAAAAGTTGCCTTAAGATGGTTCATCCAAAAAATTCCTCTTCCCTTTTTTTCCTTTCCCACCCTTTCCCTCTTTTCCTCTTTTCTCTTCCACCCTTTTCCTCTTTTTGTCTTTTCTCTTTCCCTCCCTCTTTACTCGTGAAACACGCTGAGCACGCTAAGCGAACCAATGTCTCCACCGCGAATCAGTGTCTTAGTCATTAATCTCCACAACTAGGGCTTCAATCTGCCCAGTGGTAGCCTCACCCCTTCCCCGTATTCACCCGCTGCCGCTCGCATCTAGTCCCACCGTTTTTCCATCCCCACTTCCACATTAAATATCCAAAGTTCTATGTAGATCAAAAGGATATTAAGGATCTTAGAATATTCTCTCAAAATGAGCTCAAACTTATTGAAATGGGAGGCTGTGTTGGTAACTAGTATCAAATTGAGTTCGCTATGAATGTTCTGAAATATGTGCACACGCTTGAGCAAATAGTTTTGAGCCCCTATTAGAGAGAAGATGACTCAAGTGACTGGATTTCTGATTCTGCTTAGTTTCAGAATGGGCGGGAAATGGTTCGTGAAAAGCTTCAAGGTGAAGTAGATGGACGAGCACGACTTATGCTCATATAAGAATATATAATTTCCATCTGTTTTGCTTTGGTAATTAATAGAATAATCTGATAATATTGTCTATAATTTTTTTTTCTTGTAATTATCCTAATAATATGCATTTGACAAACATATTGTTGTGCACGACAACAAATGTGGCTGCACATAAGTTTAAGAGCAAACAAATTTAATGTTTATAAGGGGAACTAAAAACACCTGTAATGCTATTAACTAATGAAAACACTCATTATGCCCAACTGTCGAGGTGGATGAATCTACCGCACCAACAAATGATAATCCATATACTTAATAGCAATTACAAAAGTCAATAACATTATGACACATGTAAAGAGTTTGCCTTCTTTATAATCTATAAAATCACTTGTGTGGTTTCAGAATTTGTATTTGGTGTAAAATGAATCTCGCTCACGCTGGTGAGAACACCGAGTCTTCATATATAGTAATAGGAATGAAAATCATTTTTGCACACTATCTATTCACACCTTTTAGTTACACCTACTTCATTAGGAAAAAAAAGAAAGAGGACGAATGTGTTTTGAGAAGTGTGTTTGTGTTGTTTTATTATAAAAAAATAATAATGTAAGAATGACGTAAAGAAAATAATGTGCAAATAATATTAGTATATAGTAATACATTAATACAAATGAATATAGATTATCAGCCAACACAATGAACGATACCTCTACAATAATATGAATAAGATATACTCATGTTACATATTAATATTTATAATTAATTATTTTTTAAATAGAATTTATGAATAATTTTGAAAAAATATGTTTGTTTATAAATTAAATATTTAGAAAATATATTTCATTTGGTGTTATAGATTATATTTTCATAATTATGCAGAGCTCAAATTAAAAAGCATAAAAGAATTAACGAATATTTTATGTCATCACATTCTATTTGTAGAACTACAATTCGTTTAATGCATATCAAATGTTAATTCTCAAATGACATTTTAGATTTATTTGGAGAAGGATACATCAATACTTGACACACAATAGATTTGTTTGGTGGGAGCGTCAGAGAAACTCTTTCCTCCTCCTGGAGGAAGGATTCCCTCAGTATCACAATCTTTGAATATACTTGGGTTCTATTAATTATGTGAGTCCCATAAAAGATTCAACGATTAGGATCTTCCGTCGAGGAAGGAAAATTCTTCCTCCGAGAGAATAGAAGAAATTTTCTTGCGTGAGCCAATGAAGTTTTAGATTTGTTTAGAGGAGGCCACGTTAGCACCTGGCGTTATATGGCAATAGATGACTTGGACAAGTTTGCTATCTACAAGCGTAAGGGGTTACATAAGTAATAAATGAGGGTAAAAGAATATCCTCTTCACAAAGATTATTATAGTATACACTAATAATCAATCAAATTACCAAATTCAAGCTCAAGCAAGCAATACTAAGGACAAAGACTGGAAATATCAAACAAGAATTTTATCTAATTGCCAGAAAGTGACATTGAACAACTCTGAGAGAAACAAGCAATTATTATCTAGGGCCTTTTCTTCACTTGTTACTTCAATTGACTCATACATTTCCCAAGTCAATTTCCAATTAAACTAGTTTATATTAACTGAGATAATTAATTATAAGCCTAGGTCTAGGTCTGACAATCATGCTTTCCCACGCTACAGGAAACTCACCTTTTAACAGAGAAAAAAGTCACATAAAAGAGAGATTTTGTTGTAATAGGATACTTTTGTAGTAAAATAAAGTTATTGTGCGCCGCTGCATTAGAACATATTGCGAAAGGTTCTTGTAGTCATTTTTTAACGTCACTGCAAAAGGTGATGATCTTATTGTCAAGGTTGTCGCTGTTAATATACACAAATTCGCAACAATATTTTTTCACTGCAATAGATTAACCCTTTGGCAACTATTACTGTCACTGCAAGATATTCAATTTCAGAGATTGTTGAAACACCTTTGGCAGCAACTAATATTGCTGCGAAATTGTTGTTGTGATACATTAACCCTTTCGCAGTCAATATTGTTGTTGTGAAATGTTCAATTTCAGATGACCCACATGGTTGTTGAAACACCTTTGGCAACAACTAATGTTACTGCGAAATACATTTTTTTTTTTTTTTGCAAATGACAAAATTGAGAACTAATTCCTTATTAATCAACTTACTTAGGGTTATTTAGCATCATTTATGTATAAGTATAAATTTAACAAAATTATCAATAAATAAGAAATTAAATTTATTTTTTATTTATTAATTTTTTTGTACCAAAAAAATATGAATTAACCAAACAACATGAAATATTTAATATATGTGTATATATAGCCATATATTGTCTTCACTTCAACATTTTACCATACAAATGTTAAAAGTTAGTCCTGAACATAAGACTTAGTGGCACTTCAAATTGTTCAATAAGCTTACATACATAACCCCTAGGCTACTTGAAATGAAACCAAGTTAAAAAAACAAAATTGGTTAGTGACTACATAAGCTTTCACATAAGATGTTACTTCCAAAAAAACTAAACTCAAGACCAAACATGTATTCTACCAGATGCTTTCAACCTCCCAGCAAAAATTTTGAGGAATAATCCTGCAATATTATCTTTGTTATATCAGATATGCTCCAGCCAATAATCACAAAATAGTTTAGAAAAAGGTAGCCAACTTGACCTTTGCAAAACATGCACCATATTTGCTTAACTTAAATATTTTTCATGAAGTCACATCTATAAAAACTACTCATACCTGCACCATTACAAATGCATTTAGAACTACTCATACTTGAAAAAAATTAAACCATAGACAATCCAATAAGATCTATATATTATAAAAATCATGATTCTCCTTTAAGACAAACATAAATGGTGTCAAATAAAAGCGAAGATGAATATTAAACAATCGGAAAAATCAAAATGAGTTATTGTAACCAAACTGACTTTTAACACAACCTTGTTGACGTCACTATGCACGAGTCACAAATTAGAAAAACCAAACATGAAACCAACACTTCACGCTAGCAAATCCTTTACACAAATTAATATATTTGCACATTATTAAAACATAATGAGTAGGATAATGAAGAGAAGATTAATTGAATGCACTTTCTTTAAAATCATGAGTCTAGGCAATATATCCCTTAAAAAACAACACATTCCACAAGGTATCAATTCATAAACTTATTTCCAAGAACAGATCTCTCTCCCTTAACCACCTTCAATGATTTTTCACAAAAGCAAATGATGGATTCATAGGTACAAAAGCAAGGAAGTAGTGGCATGATTCTACGTCCAGTGTATGAGCACACAAAAAAAAATTCAACAGATAGCCTATGTATGAAAACTAATCAGATTTCATTCTCAAGAGCATGTGATGATTTATCAAATATTGCTGCCCATACAAAAAGAATAATTCAACATAGCACAAAGTGAAGCTTTAAATCAAATTTTAAATCTTTTGGGTTTCCACAGTACCTATACGCTTGTCCTATTCATAATTCCATCCATACATGAATTACTCGCCTTCAATCCAAAACAAGAAGTAAAGGAAAAGAAAGGTATATATTCATTCATGTTAGTATTGGGCAAACAACATCCTTATTTAGTTAATTCTCATTCAATAAGTGATTTCATCAAACAAGATGCATGCCAATACATTTGATAATCCATATGCCACTTAATTCTAAGACAAAATGACTCTCCAAAAATCACAAATTAGTCACCAAACAAACACGATCTCAAAGCTTCATTATAGTCACTCGACATTTGAATTCATAATAAGTACGCTTGACATTTTTCAAACAATTTGGATGCAATCAAAACATAGTATAAAATTAAATCCATGGGGACTTTGCAAATTTTAAGACTCAAATCTGCACAAATCACAAACTAACTAGTAAGCCAAACAAGATTTTCAATCTTTCAATCTTGTCATTCAACTTAACCATAACAAGCAGATTTAGCATTTTTGAATGACTGGTATAAAGTCAACATATAGCCATCAAGTCAACCATGTCCATGTAGCTCAAAGAACAAGCATGTTTACACATTCATAGAATTGAATAATCCAGGGGTAATTTAATTCAAAGGGATGGAGATTGTAATAGTCATCTATTTTTTCCTAAAAGCAAAATATAGAAATGTATATTTTAATTCTAAAATATTTGTAATATTCTAAATCACACATAGAGATAAAGACTCAAATCACGTAGATAAAGTTAGATGGAAAGAAACCTTTGTTGGGTTGTTGTCAACATTATGCTCTGACTACTTGTAGGCCTTGGTTGCTCCCTACCTTCATAGTTTTAGCCCCTTCAAAAAATACTAAGAAACAAGTTAACAAGTAAACAAATAACAAAGGATATGTAGTAATAGATTATAAGTTTTTTTTTTTACCTCTCCTTATCCTTTTTGGGATGAAGATTCTTTTGTAGAATGAAACTAAACAAACACATGCAAAATAGGGGAAAAAAGGAAAAGAAATAAAAAACTAAAATATATTGGCATATACCAGTTATGTTTGCTTTGGATCAATACCTAATCTTACATGTACTTCAATAGTTTCATCAAACTTCGCCTTGGCGTTGACCTGAACAATATTTAACCATATCAAATAACAGTAACCAATGGAACATTTCAGGTAAAAAAAAAGTGAAAAATATTATTGTTGAGGATGTGTGGAGTATTCCCAATCCAATTGATGAGACCAAAACTTATATATAGATAAATATTACTACATTGATGCACAAGATACAAGAATAAGAGCAAGGGAAAAAAATATAAAAACAGAAATAGCATATGGATATTAAAAAAAATTAGTAACAACCTTCATTAATGAGCTATGGATTTTTATCGATATTAAAAAAATGCCCTAGTGAAGAAGGAAGCAATCTTCATTGAAGAGATTTGAGAGAATCAGAGGTGAAGAATTGGTAACAAAAGAAAATAGAGTGCAACAAGCTCCTCCCCAAGATACTACCCAAGGTGTCTCCTCTAATGCATTAGGCCATCACAGCAAAGTTTACATTGTAGAGGAATTTTTCTCAATTGTAGCAAATAGAGAACAAATTCAAAGAAGCACACCACAAAAGATGTATAGATAATACAAAAGCTAAGTTAGGACTCCCTCAGTGTATGCATAATATTTGGAATAAATGGCAGTGTTTACTTCTTTTGGTGTAAAAACATCGATTTTTTATTATGAAAATTCAATTGTTTAAGTAGATAAAAGCTTAAACTCAAAAATATAAAAACAACCTAACATGAGACGAGGGCTTTATATTTCCAAAGGAGAGAATCATATCTCCACCATAGACCATTCTATTAGCATTAACGCACAACATGGACAGTGAATGAATGCAATTTCCATGGATCAACATTTAATTCATATTATGATATCCATATGAATGTTATCAGTAAAACTCAAATAAATATCTCGTATAATTATCTATTATCTTAATATATTAATTAATTATAATATCTCATCTTAATATTAATTAATTATTTAATATATTAATTAACTATCCATTAAAAAACTAGTGATAATTATCACATCATTAGTCATCCCAATAATTTTAACATTGACAAATGAAGAGGTAAATAGGCTAAATGAGAAGCGAGGTTAATCTCATAGAAATATAAAAATACCTCAATCAAATACAAAAATATTATCAACTAAACTATTCCTTAAGTGACAAATATAATCTAATGTTACTAGACTATTATGTTGCGACTTTTTAACAAATGCAATAGAAGCTGAGATGCTAATTAAAAGGAGAATTCCAGGGTACTTGCATCTTCGTACGTGGAATACAATTAAAATTGCCTAATTGTATAAACCTTCCTTCTCCCATACATATTTTTATCATAAGTAATGCTTACCTTGATGATTTTATATTATATCAATCAAAATAAATGATAGCACACAAAAAATAAAAATAAATGACATAATATTCTAGTATCTTTGTTCGAACTTTCAGTTTTATTAATACTATGGCTTGTAAATATATAAAAAAATATTTTTTTAACATTAAAAAAATAAAAAACTGAGTTTAACATCTATTTTCACTGTTAATTTACAACAAATATATTAATCAATGATAAATAGTTACATATAATTGTAATACAAAAGAAAGGAAATAACATAACAAAGGTTACATTTTAAAACTCATAAAACTATTCAAAAAGGCATGAAAACAAAAGATAGTTTCGCAGAGTATGAACATGTTAAAAAAATGATCGTTAAGAAAAAGTAAACAAAACATGTCATTGACAATTTAACATTCAGAATGGTAGTTCTGAATAGCAAAGTTTATTTTGGGTGGAAAAAACAAGGCCTAAGCCCAAAACAGAGTTTACAAGGAAACTAATTTAAGAGTAGAAGCTCACTTAACATCATATAACAACAGCTGACTAATTCCTGACAAAGGCACTTGAAACATAGTGAGACCAGGCTGCAACTCATAACTTAGATTGGCTAAAAAGTCTACACATTAATTGCTTTCTCTATAAATATGGGAAACTCTGACTTCCCACTCACTATTTAGTAACTAACAAATGGAGTGCAACAAGTTCTTCCCCAAGACACTACCCAAGGAGTCCTCTCATGCATTGGGCTACCACAGCAAAGTTTACATTGTAGAGGAATTTTTTTCAATTGTTGTAGATAGAGAACAAATTCAAAGAAGCACACCACAAAAGGTGGAAAATAGAAGCATCCTCTAGGAAGGTGCACAATATAATATTTCCATAAAAGAAAAGAGAGAGAGAGAGAGAGGTGCACCTAGGAGGGAGGATATGACATCCTCCAAAGCAAAACAAGCTGTTGAAGGTGCATAATATGTGTGTAGTATACAAATTTAGAATATTTAAGCAAAATGGAAAGCGTCCTTTACAAAGATATATAATCAATTACATGACATTCTCACACAATAAAAACTAAATGTGATATGAAATAACTAGTAAATGTTAAAAAACAGAATGTTGCTGATTGGAATAATGACTAGTTAAATCTAGAAGGAAGCATAATAAAATATATATAGAGGACATGAAAGAATGCAAAGCTAACAATTAATAAAACAGATAGAAAGTAACATGACATATAGAGTTTCAAACATAAAGGCACTCTAAACTTAAAATCACATGGTATAAAGATATTTTATGCCCATAAATCGATGTTCACCGCCTCACAATTTCTTGGCCAACAGTCAAAACCCAAAATAAAAAAAACAAAATATATATTCTAAGCAATTGCAACATAAAGAAAAAAGCAAGATACAAAAAATTGATTCCAAGAAATAGATAATTAAATGCACATGAAAACCATTAAATCAAACACAACCTATCTCCGGAACAAATTTACTCAAACCAACATATGCTACACATCTAAAATACAGAATTAAGCTTCACTAAAGAGTAGAGATGCTCACCCCAATTAGCTTGATTGTAATTAGGAAAGTTTAGCTTGTCATAAATTACATAAAGTTTAATTTAAATTGAAAAGGAAAAAAATATAAAAAGAAGCAAAGAAAAAAATAGAAGTACCTTATGATATAATATTTTTTAGCTATCATATCACTAGCTATAAGTTAGTTTGTGCATGGCAAAGACATTAATCCTATTTAACTAATAGATTTGTGTGGATTGTGTTTAAAAACAATAGTTGATTTGAATTGCCACTTCTTGTTAAAACTTGTTTCTAGCCAGCCATGGCAGAATCAATAAGTTCCAAATACAAACCATACCATTCCAAATACAGCAAAACAAGAAGTATTCATGACAATTGACGGCCTTAGAATCAATAAAATTATAACCGAAGTTATTAACTAAGTTCCAATATAACAACACCATATCTCCAGGATTCAATTTTATCAAATCATGAAAGTTAGAAAAAGGGGATTTTGATTGTTCAAGGATTACAATGACAAGATCTCAAGAAAAATAACAATTAAAAAGAACAAATAATTCAAATCTATCCGAAGTATTCATCATAGACAACAAACACCTGAAATACTTTGATATCAAAACTTATTCCGTACTAAAAATCGCACTAAGATGCATCTACAAATATATAAACTTTAACCTGGCATATCATGTCAACATAAAAGTTTAGATCACACTAAGTTTCATAATGTAGTGTAATTCAATCATTCTAAATTTCTCACAATACTTAATCTTAAACCAAGATCAAATCAGTATCTAAATATTTAAACACATTCATGCAAAGACTTCACAAATATAAATCAAATACATTACATAACCAAGGTCTCACAAGCCACAATCTCTTCAAGAGTCAATTGACTAGAAGTAATCTCAAAGTCAAGAACTATGCTATCTCACAAAATTATTCTAATAGGACCAAATTGTCGTGTTGTTTTGCAAAAAATTACAACTCTACATAATCTCAAAAGAAAATGAAACAAGCTTTAAGAAGATATGAATCAATTACTACAGACTTGTTTAGGACCGGTTTCAAAGAAGCTAAATCTCATCAAGTATAAATGTTTTCTTATTTTTATTTTCAGCCATTTTATATACATTTGAAATAGAATTTAAAAATCACATTTAATCTCCACTAATAATCAAATTGACTTTGAGCTCTTCATCAAAGGATGATTCATAATTATCAGACAAAACTCAAGATATGGCATTTAATAGAAAATAAAAAATAAACCACACTTACAAAACATAATAACTCTCTAAACATAAGGGTTTCAATGAATAAAATATGTGATTATCAACAATCATATATCAACATTATTAACTAAAAGCACTAAGATGCATCTACTTTAAACTTTAACCTGATATCATGTCACAAGGTATTCTTAGTCTAAATATTTAAACACACATAAAACTTCGGATCCTCAAAGTTGCACAAAATTATTCTATAGTCATGTTGTTTTGCAAAAATGTAAAAAATCTCAAAGAAAATTTAATATACAAAAAGTATAAATGTTTTCAAACTAAAATACAAGTAATAATACAATTTCTTTAATAGAAAATAAAAATAAACTCTAAAAAAAAGGCAAAGTCATCAACATATGTCCCTTTATGAGTACAGGGTATTCTTTCAAATCAAGGATCCTTTGCAATCATGTCATGTAGAAAAAAAAAAATTTAATATACAAAAAAGCTAAACTATATATATATATATATATATATATATATATATATATATATATATATAAATAAATGAATAACAATCCTTTGAGTATAATGGAACTCATAAGTATAAAAGAAAATAATAATATCAGTCACACTTATGCTAATAATGGAACTCATGCATCAAGTATCCAAATCTTAATTAATTTGGAAAGTCTCAAACTATGATCTTTCTAACTTAAAATAGAATTGGAAGCAAAGTAAGGAATACACATTTATTATTTATGATATATTTTGCAATCTAGTGAAATAGGACTAGAGTCATGCCAGAAATAAGTATAACCTCTCACAAATAACACAAGTATAGATGATGTGAGTGTGAGCATGCCACTGAACACCAACTAGTTGAAAATAGTATACCAGTTCGATCCCCTATCAGGGTATATATATATATGTGTGATCACTTTCTTCTATGGTAATCTTAACTAGCAGTCACACTCTTTTACATAGGCAATGTGGCACTCTATAATAATATAGCAATGTGCCAAATCAATCAGGACATGTTTTAATGTTTTGTCAAGAACATGTGGTGGACTCTATGATATACACAAACATGAGAGATTCCCACTTTAGGGAAGAACTTTACGCCACTCACAAAATTGAAAATATAACATGGCAAATCATGTAGTTAGAAAATATATAATTAAGACGCAGAAGAACTTTACCTTATGATATACTACAATAGCCTATCTTCCAAATATCCAGAAGATCATTTTTTTTCAATGCTCATATAGTTAATGTCTACTAATGATAAAGTTATTTACTCCCAAATAAAATAATTAGAACAAGCACCACTGTTGAGTCCATCAAACCCACGTTCCTCTCATACGCATGCTCTCTTAATCACATTGAAGGGCAACAGGGCTTAGCTTTTTTAGGGTGAAAGTAAAATCTTTTAAACACACACTCATTCAACAGAAAGAAAGACTCTGAGACACATAGAGAGAGAAAGAGAAAGAGCACACCATTAGAGTTGCAAGATAAAGAAAGCTCACCTAAAATGAAGATGACACCACCTCAAATTATGACCAAGCCCACTAACAAATCTTCAATGTCAGAGGACGATGGACTTGATGACCACATGCCGGAGACAACAGACCTGATGACCACATGCCAAAGACAATGGACTTTGCGATGTTGGAAGCCTGACAAGAAGGCTGTACTAATTCATGGTGATCTTTGAAAAAATTAAGGGTTTTCGTTGACAAAGAAATTGGGGATTTTCCTTTTCTACAACTGATTGGATTGTGTGGCCCCTTTTTTCGTTTTTGGAGCGAAAGTAACAAAAAAAATGAGGGAGATGTTGGAGCATTTTGTTTTGGCTTATTGTAGCTAGTTTTTCACCTTTTAGAAGTAAGGTCTATTCTTGTTATTAAAAGCCCATCAAATTATATCAGTGTCTCAATATTAGTGAATAGTTGCTACAAAATAATAGTTAATAATAACATTGACCCATTTGTTGTAAATGTCTCGCTGCCAATTTTGTAAGTTTTTGTAGTGATTGTTAAGACACTATGTTTCCATGTGAATTAATAAGGCTTCACCCATTGAGACCAAATCTTAAACAATAATTATGCATGACTAAAATGTATATTTCTATCCTAATGATTAATCAATCCATCCACACAATTGAATGAACATAAACATGCATTACCCACATCAAAGGTCGAACACCCAAATCCAAATTATATTGGGTTTTTCAAATTAAACTAATCGATGGCCAAGCAATTGAATGCATTAAGTATGGATATGAGTAAACAAAAAACCCAATTTGTTGGATAAAAGATAGAGAACTACATAGGATACAATTTATATAACAAGATCTAAAGAACCCCTAGCAAGTGGATTAGCAATCCATATTAAACAAAATCCAAGAAACTAGATCAAGATACATTCAATACAATGTAAACTAAAGAGAGAAAGAGAAGAAGACGAACTAGATGACTCTTGAAGTTTTGATCCACCTCAATCCATTCGATATTCAAGCATGAGAATGACTCTTTCTCTAGATCCAAAAATAGTGAGTAGTCTTATGTTTTGAATTACACATATCAGCTAGCTAATGTTCAATATAAGATGACTTATCTTTGATTAGAATGACCACATGATTATATCTAACTATACTTTAAAATATGTGTTTAGAGTGTGTAAGTAAGTGTAAATATAATTTATTTAAGTAATAATAATAATTATAATTAAACTAGAGCCAATAGGATTACATGCAAGGAAGCTTAAGCACTTACCTTAATTTGCATTGGCTGGGAAAAATAAGAGTAAGGATTTAGAAGACTTTCACTATAGTTGGAAAAATACCTAGTATGTCTAATAACTCTATGAAATAGAGCTATTATGTCTTAGTTTTATGCTTAAATGTATGTTAAATCCTTGATTTCTTTAGAACTTGGCAAAATTTGTGAGCTTATTTTAATATTTTGAATTTCATGTGCTTTAGTGTTGATTAGGCTTGATTTGGAGTTAAATTGATTTAGTTATGTACCATTCATGATTGAAGTCTTATCTAGGTGTATTTTTTTGTCTTGGAGTGTAGGTTCATTACCCAATGGTGTGCCAAAAATGAAGGGAATCAAGGCAAGTGAAAAAGATGTGGAAGTCAAGTTTAATGTCATATCAACCTTGCTAGCCTAAATGAAGTGTATTTGAAGATGTACACACTCAAATGGAACAAGATTAGAGTCATTGGAAAGATAAGAGAAATTTCTACAACTTTCATGTTGACCACTTTCATTAATTTCATTGTGTTGACAATGTAAACTTTAATGAAGATTTGGGCCAAATTGGTGAACTGACATCTTGACCTTGATGTTGTATTTTGATCACAACTTGAGATAGAAACCTTGTTTTGGGATGATTTTGGTGGCATCAAAAAATTAAGACAAAGTTCCATAACTTTGATAGAGCCCGAAGTCTGATTCCTAGGTTTATATGGTCAAAATAAGCATGAAACACATCCCTATTCATTTTGATAGCGTTTCGTGTGATTTTTTTATGGTCTTTTGCCATTTTTCTAGTTTTTCTTAATTTTAGAGAGAGAAAGACTCTGAGTTTGAAAAGAATTTCTAGAGAGAGAAGTTTGAGATTTGAAGGAGATCAAGAATGGGTTAAAGATCAAAGTGCTTCAAGATTACATTATAGTTCACTTTTCCCATTTTTCTCTTGATTTTCTTGCTTACATTCATGTTTCTTGATCTAGTTTGTATGAATTTGAATATGATGAGGCTCTAATCCTCTTCTAGGGCTCCATTTGAAATTTCTATGTAATTTGGATCTTTTTTAATTCTTCTTGTTCTTTATTAATGAAATGGTTTTGTTTATGCATCTCTTTTCTCAATGTTTGCATATGATTGGCCACCAAATGTTTAATGTGGGAACTTTAAGGAAATAGGGAATTAGGTGTTTCACATTGGGTTTGGATAATACATATTCATTTTTCATCTAATTGTGTATTTGAAGTGGTTCGCTACAAAGATAAAAATATACCTCTTAGTCATGTATAGTCATTATTTGAGGCTTAGTCATAATGAATGAGTCTTAATGAGTGAATCTTGGACAAATTCACATAGGAATATGGTTTTTGGGCAAGTGAAACATGTTTATTTGACCAAGGGATAGACTTATAAATAATTGAGTATCTTGACTTACAATATCAATTCATTGATATTTTGTAATGGAAGTTGCTTGGATTCAAATGAAGTAGTAAGGGATAATAGACCCGTAGACCTTTAATTTTTTGCTTTCTCAATCTTTTACTTAGTGTTTGTTTATTTGTTTTTATTTGTTATTTGTTTTGCTGTCTTTGTTAATTTGGTTTTCCAATTATTGTGTTGCTTGGAAAAATATTAAGGAGTGATTGATTAGTATTTAACACAAAATTAGAACAATCTCTATGTGACGATACTTTTAACTAATCACTTTATTACTTGTACAACTCGACACACTTAACAATTAATTAGCAACAATGTCCTAATGCATGCATGAGTAGTGTAAATCATAGAATTAAGTGATAATGTCTTTCTTTGCTCATAAACCACCCACAGTTTTGCATTCCTAAGACCATCAACCTTAACAACTTAATTCTTAAGCTACTATAATTAGAAGAAAAAAATATAGAATGACTGAGTGTTTGTAGTATGAGGGAGAGGGTGAGAGAGAAGTGACAGACTTGGAGAGACGGAAGGATGGAGAAGAGGAAGGGAGTTTCATCCTTTGCATGCCCAAGTTAGAGACCTCTGTAGATCTTGAGGTGGAAGAAGAAAGTGAAGATAAAGACTAGAGATATCCATTAAGCAAAGAATCACTTGGTTTTATTCATTTTCTCTTGGTTACTTGCGGCTACAAAGAAGAGAGGTAGGGGTGATTGCTTTTAATCCTTCATTTTCTTCTACTCCATCATCTTCTCTATGCATTTCCTACACTTAGGGTTGGATTGGTTGAGTTAAGGATGGTGATGGTAGGTGCAAGGTTCGGCCATAGAATGGCCTTGGTGCAACCATATAGGGTGGTCACCTAAACCTATAGTGTTTCGTCTTGTTCTTGTTTCCTTTAGTTGGATGATGATTTAAATTGATTTTGGAAGATTGGAGTGAAGTTGAGGTTGAAGTCCTTGGTGGCTGAATGGTGAGGAGATGATTCCCCAAATCCACTTCTTATTAATGTTGTCTTAATTTGCTTGGGATTGATATGATAATAATGAATTGGTTATCTTTTATGTTTAGAGGTTGAGGGTGTATTTGTAAAGGGTGGCGGTTTTAGGTTGGAAAAGGAATATAGGGTGTAAATCCATAAGAATTTTTAACACTTAAATATTGTTGTTAATTTTTGTCAAATGAATCATGTTAGAGATCAATCTTCTCATCCCGTGACTTAACAATGTCTGATTATACCATAAACTATCTGATGAAATCCATGAGATGTCTTACTGTTATAAGTAATTTTGTTCTCTTTTAGTTATCTGATTGCATTGTTGGTTGGTTAATGAATATTTTGATTGGATTATTATATAAATGAAGTTAAATAGTTGATAATGACATGAGTTAACTGATTATTAAGGATGAGATAACTCAGTTGTGATAAGTTATCTAACATGCTATATTAAAACATAATTTAGTAAAATAATAGATTTCTTTGGTCAGTTTTTCATGTTTATTAAGTCATCTAAGGTTGTGATTATATGAATACATTGCTCATGACCATAAAGCATGATGTTGAGGGAGATTGAATAAAAGATATATGCATTACTAAAGATGAAAGTGATCATGTGATGATAATGTAAAGAATGCTTGTTCCAAGTGCGCAAGAGAGGCTAGAGAGTGAGTTCACGTCTTATGTGCATAAGGGACACAAAGGTCCTCTATCACCAGGTGCACATGAGGGGCAAAGAGGCCCTCAAGCACAAAAAAAAAAATGTAAAAGGAGATCAAAGAAATAAGTTAATTAAAAGGTTATCATTCTCATTCAACATTTGCATATTTTGTGATAATATTTGTTACATTGCTATGATGCTAGATTGTTATGTTGTATTAAAATGTTTTGCTCAAAATGAAATAAAAATGATTTTTTTTTTATTTCGATACAACTGTATCTACCATGTGAGTTTTCCTAATTCTATTAGTATTATTTATTGGAAATTTCTAGAATTCTCACCTCATTTTTGTGGTGTTCCAGACCCAAATCAAGCTACAACATAATCAGGATACCACATGTCTTTATTCTATATCAGATTGAGGGTGGATGGATGTTTTCACCTAAGACAAACTCTGTTACCTTCCAAATCTACATGACTGTGAGCTTGGTGGTGGCTCCCTAATAGTTGGTTGGGATTAGAGGAGTTAGTTCTCTCTCTCTCTCTCTCTTTTTTAACTGAGATGGACACCTAGGCCTTAGTCGGATAACTCTCATGATATATTTTGATTTGTAAGTTTTGTAAATAGTACTATAGGTGTCGTCTTTTGTATGCTTCTGATAATACCTATAGACTACTATACTTGGATATTTATACCCATAAGGGGTTGCGCTACTTCACATGTACTGATGCATGTGATATTGCCATGTTATATTCATATGTGATATTTTTCCTTTATTTTACAATTTGTCAGATGAATTAATTACATGTCTCTGGATATAAAAGAATTGACTAAATTAAGAGTTCTACAAAAGGACTCTTAATGGAGACATTTATGTAATTAAGTGACAAGAATAAAGGAAAGAAATTGTCCCTAAGGCTCTCGACCTACCTCACCAATTGAGCTAAATCATTTTGTTCAAAGCTTAGATCCAAAAAAAGTAAAATCTGCTAAGAGTAAATATAGGAAAGATGAGTTACAAATTATAAACATGGCCTAAACCACGATTACCATTTAGGATAATAAATTAATTATATTGACCACTGAGTCATAAACTTTGAGGAGGTTTGAGACTAACTCTCTCTTGTCTTAGTTCCTATGTAGGTGATATCTTGAGTTGGACTAAATAAGTTAGGGCATTATAAAGTGGGCAGCCACTAGTAGGCTTTTCAGTGTGAGGCCTAGTGTCGACTTTGTTCATGTTTCTTACAGATTCAATAACATCCTTGGCAGGCTCAGGGGTTCTCGACTGGTCCTCTTCTATTGGAGTTGCAATTTCAATCACAGTGCTTGCTTGCCACGCTTCTAGAGTTGGCCTTTCCTCAGTCTTTTGTGCAACTTTTACTTATAGAAATTCTGCCTTGAACTAACCCCAAGCCTTCTCCACCTCTGCCAAGTTAGCTTCCACGAGTTCATTCTTCTACTCATAGAAAACCTTGTTCCATTACAAAGGGATTAAGTTATCTTCAACAAGAATGGGTCTCTGAGAATAGCTGACATACTTTGACCTGGAGCTGATTACGGTTAAACTGCAAAGAGTTAAGGTGTGACTCCAAAAGCTTGACTTTAGCCTGAAGTTACTCAATTTACATTTGCTTCTCAGCAAGCTCCTAAATTTAACAATTTGACTCATAAAAGCTTGGTTCGAAGCTTCAATTTTTGAATATCTCCTCACTATAGCTTCGGAGCGAACGAACAACTTATGTAGGTTCTGTGATTCTTTCTCAGTTGCTTCCTTGTGGTTGAAGGTTAACTGCCTTCTCAATTGCAGATGGTTGAACTTTGCCAAAATATTAGAAAACAATTCCTGGACTCTGTCGCTCAAGCTCAATGGTTGTTCCAAGCTAATTAAGGATTTGAGAATGGTGCAGAAGGAGTCTTGTTCTAGAGATTGTGGTGGAAAAGGGAAGCTGATGAATTCTTTGGCCAGTTGTAGTTTCCTCTAGACATCGATAGGAGCAGGGAGCTTGGAGAGCTTTAGGAATGCAAGAGACTTCCTCTCAACAAAATATTTCCTTGTTTCTTCCACTGTGGTGTTGGGAGTAATGTGAAGTGGAGTGGCAGCAAGAAGAGTGATGGGGTATTAGCTTCTCAGTGACGGGAAGGAAGAAGAGTGATGGGTATTGAAAGGAGACAGATGCAGAAAGAATGCAAAAATGTATTCTGTCAACGTGCTTTGTTATTCACACAATTTGTTTATATAAATAGATACAAAAGCAACGGTAATAATATATATATGGAAAAGACATCAAGGGACTTTATGACTATTATTTGATTTGATTCCATGAATCAAGGCAAGGCATTCATTGAGATTAGCTTCCAATGTTTTGTTTGAATTGCTTTGATATGAACCTTTAATAGAGGAATCTTCTTTATTCTTTACACCCCCCTCAAGGTTGGCAGTAAGGATGGATGAACGCCAAGCTTGTAACAAAAAGTGGCAAAGGAATCGTTGCTTAATGCTTTAGTGAACACATATGTAATTTGTTGAGTTGTAGGCAAGTATTGAAGTCGAAGATCACCGGTGGTAACTTTTTCCCAGATAAAATGATAATCAATTTCAATGTGTTTAGGGCGAGCATGAAGCACTGGATTATGAGACAAGTGAATGGCACTTTTGTTGTCGCAAAAAAGGAGTGGACGACGTTCAAGTTTGATGCCGAGGTCATGGAAAAGGTGTTGAAGCCACGTAAGTTCAGCAGTGGTGGTTGCTAAAGACTGATATTCAGCTTCAGTAATCGAACGAGAGACAGTGAGTTATTTCTTCGAGGCCCAAGTGACACAATTTAACCCAAGGAAGATGCAAAAACTAGTAGTGTTTCTCTTAGTATTTGGACACCCTGTCCAATTTGCATCACAAAAAGCATTAAGGTTTAGAGAGGTTTTGAGATAAATAGCAAAGGCCATGTGTCCATGTTCCTTTAATATAACGCAAAATACGTTTGACTGCACATAGGTCCTTTTTGGTTGGATGTTGAAAATGTTGGCACACAAGATTGACAATATACGTAATGTTAGGTCTTGTGAAGGTAAGATACTGGAGAGAGCCACATAAGCGACGATATTCGATAGGATCCACTGGTTCATTGTCGTCCAATAGTTCAATTGCTTTGGGGGTAATGGGAGTGTTGATCTTTGAGGCTTTAAGCATGTTGGCTTTTACTAGAAGATCTCGCGCATATTTTGTTTGGGAAATTGTAAGACCACCAGAGAAATATCGAACTTCTAGTCCCAGGAAATAATGAAGTTGGCCTAAGCCTTTGAGAGCAAAGTCCTTATTGAGGCGTTGGGTAAGGCCAGAGATGAAGGATGGACTATTGTCTGTAATGATAACATTATCTACATAAACAAGAAGAAGAGTGAAGATAGTGCCATGACGATAAATGAATAGTGACGAATCTGCTTTACTACATGTAAATCCAATAGAAACAAGGCACAGAGATAATTTAGCAAACCAGGCATGAGGTGCTTGTTTGAGGTCATAAAGGGATTTGTGGAGAAAGCAAATGTGATCAAGAAATTGCGAATGTACAAAATCGGGTGGTTTTTCCATATAGACACGTTCATTGAGTATGCCATCCAAGAAAGCATTCTTCACATCTAATTGTTTGAGAGGCCACTTGAAACGCACAGCCAAAGAGAGGATAACCCGAATTGTTGGAGCTTTGACAACTGGACTGAAAGTTTCCCCAAAATCAAGGCCAGGAATTTGTGCATAACCTTTAGCTACTAAGCGAGCTTTAAACCTATCAATAGTATCATCTTCTTTAACTTTAGTTCGAAAGATCCATTTAGAACCTATAACATTAGCACCAGGTGGTTGAGGAACAAGAGACCAAGTGTGGTTGCGATGAAGGGCATCAATTTCATCTTACATGGCTATCCACCAATTTGTGTACTTGAGAGCAGTTTTATAGGTTTTGGGCTATTCAACGGAGATGATAAGGGCATCGTGGGAGTGTGAAGGATTCTTAACAGTTGGACAGTCATAGTCTTTTAGGTAAGGGGGAGGGCGTTTGTTCTTAATGGGTCGACTAGCTATATGAGGAGTGTGAACAGGAATATGAGGTAGAGAAGGGACATTATTGAGTGAAGGTGGATCAACCAAGGAAGGATAGGAATGATAGGGTGGTGAAGAAGTGCTTGCCTCAGAGTCGGAGGTAACGGGATCTAGACTGGTGGATGGTAAGGGTGGGGAAATGGAGTTAGGTGAAGATGGGTCATTCAGATCTAAGACCAGAGGGTAAGAGGGGACAATTGAGGAATCGTCAGGTGGTGAGGTATCATTCACACTTCCTGAAAGCCATTCATCAGAGTTAGGAAAAGTAGTAATAAATGAATCATAAGATTGTGAGTGTGTGGAATTTGTATGAGATAAATAAGGAAAATAATTTTCATTAAACACTACGTGGCGGGAAATATAAACACAGTGAGTGTATGGATTAAGACAACGATATTCTTTATGAAGTGGGCTATATCCTAAAAAGACACAAGAAGCTGTTTTTCTAGAAAATTTATGTAATTCACGTGTCTTTAGATATGGAAAGCATTGACATCCAAAAATTCGTAGTCCAGAGTAATCAGGATGTTTACCAAAAATTTTAAAGTATGGAGTTTCCTTACCAATGGATGAGAGAGGCAGTCGATTAATAAGATAAACAACAGTTAAGAAAGCATCAACCCAAAATTTTAAGGGAATATTTGCATGGAAAAGTAAAGTTAATCCTGTTTCAACAACGTGTCGATGTTTGCGTTCGACAAGACCATTTTGCTCTGGTGAGTGAGGACACGATAATTGTTAAGCAATGCCACTATAAGCCAAATGATTCATAAACTCATTTGAAGTGAATTCATTGCCGCCATCGCTTTGAAAGATTTTGATCTTCTTGTCAAAGTGTTTCTCAACAAAAGCTTGAAATTTTAGAAAACATGTATAAAAATCAGATTTATTTCTTAAAGGATATAACCAAGTGTAGCAAGTAAAATCATCAACAAAAATTACATAGTATTGAAATTTTTGAGAGGAAAGTGTAGGAGCTGGTCCCCACAAATCACTATGAATTTTTTCTAAAGGAAAACTTGAAATTGAAGTAGATTTATTGAAGGGAAATTTGCAACATTTTCCAAATTGACAACTATTACATAAGGTATCTTTTGTTAACCAATTTGAAACAACAATGACTTGCTTATTTTCTAAAGTTTGCAAAAATTTTAAATTTGGATGTCCTAAGCGAGCGTGCCATATCTCAGGAGATGCTTCTTTAACTATAGCAAGTGCTTCAAATTTTTCTCCCTTGAGTGCATAGAGGTTCCCTTGTTTATGTCCTTTGGCCAAGATCCTTTGCTTTTGATCCTTAATGACAAAACCATTAGAGTTAAATTCAAAAATACAATCATTATCACTAATAAGTTGACTTACGGACAATAAATTCTTTTTAAGGTTAGGCACGACCAGGATATTGTTTAGATGAAGCTTACCTTGTGTGGTTTTAAGTGAAGCTTTACCTTTATGGGTGATAGGTAAAGCTTGCCCATTTCCAACAAAAACTGTGTCAGTGCCAAAATAAGGTGTAAGATTTTTTAAGTTACCTCATTGGTTTGTCATATGAGTGGTTGCTCTAGAGTCAACATAAAAATTCTGATCATTATCATCATTCAAGTTCAATGCTGCCAAAGCTTCTTGGGTGTTTTCATCTGCACTATTATATTCATACACTTTGTGGCAATGTGGTTTGGTCTGCCACAAATTTGACATGCTTCATTGGTTTGTTGCCTTGATGGTGCTTTCCAGTTATTGCTAGAATTTTGTGAGACTCTAGAGTTAGAGGCTTGAAAGTTGTGGCTGTTATTTGGACGATTTTGTGTGAAATTGTTTGAGCCATGTCCTCTAAAATTGCCTCCTCTAAAATTGCCTCTACCTCTACGCATATTTCTTTCTCTTCCTCGAAAGCTAAGAAAGGCATGATTGTGATCAATGGAAGGCTTTTCTTCAACAAGATAAACCTGTTCAAAATTTTGTAATGACATGATAAATTGATTAAAGGAAGGATATAGGGGTTTTGATAAAACCGCCATTCGAAACTCTTTGTATCTCTTTCCAAGCCCCTTTGAGATTTGGAATACTTTGTCCACATTTGAGAGTGGTTTGCTAATGGCTGCAAGTTTGTCACAAATTTCTCTAAATTTTCTGATGTATTCATCTAGGGACAAGGTCCCTTTTGATAAGCCATAGAGGTTATTTTTCACTGTCTTCAGTGTTGGGCAACAACTAGTTGTGAAGTGCATTCCAAATTGAATAAGTTGTATCCCCTCTGTAGATCATGCTAAGAGTTTCTTCTTTCATATTACCAAGAAGCTATGATGTGAGTAATCCATCATTCAACACCCATTGCTTTTTATCTGCATTTTTTTTGTTTCCAGCTGAATCAGTGACTTCATTACCTAGTTTTTTAGTGCTTGTGATATGATGTTCAAGGTTGAGGCTTCGAATTAATGGTAGGATTTGAGATTTCTAGAGTAGGAAGTTTGTGGTGGATAGTTTGATTGAAATTAGGCTGAATCATTAGTAAAAAGACTAAATAGAGAGTTTGGGTTCTTCAACAAACATGGTTTTTGAAGAACTGGTCTCTGATGCCATATTGAAAGGAGACAAATGCAGAAAGAATGCAAAAATGTATTCTGTCAACGTGCTTTGTTATTCACACAATTTGTTTACATAAATAGATACAAAAGTAATGGTAATAATATATATATGGAAAAGACATCAAGGGACTTTATGACTATTATTTGATTTGATTTCATGAATCAAGGCAAGGCATTCATTGAGATTAGCTTCCAATGGTTTGTTTGAATTGCCTTGATATGAGCCTTTAATAGAGGAATCTTCTTTATTCTTTACAATGGGTTATTAGCTTCTCATTGATAAGAGGGGAAGAGACTTCATATTAAGTTGGAGAAATCATTAGTCTTCTTTTGGTGGGCTTGGAGTCCTTCTTAGTCATGCTTTTGTGATTATCAGTTGGTGGTCTTAAAAAGCAAAATAAAAAGATTCTATATCAGACCATGAAAGCTATAATGGGGGATAAAAGAAGTAAATTAAAAGGCATAGAAGTATAATTAGATGGACATTAAAGGACATAAAAGGCATTAATCCATTAATTTGTACACATAGAATACATTTAGAGGATAATGCTAAAACTTCTCAACAACCTCAAAGAAGATTAAATCCACACATGAAAGAGATAGTTAGAGCTAAAGTCCTTAAATTGCTTGATGTTGGAATTATCTATCCTATCTCTGATAGCCAGTGGGTAAGCCCTACACAAGTTGTGCCTAAGAAATCTGGAATAATAGTGGTTGAAAATGATAAAGGTGAATTAATACCTACGCGAGTCTTATCTAGTTGGCGTATGTGTATTGATTTTAGAAAATTAAATGTTGCTAGTAGAAAAGATCTTTTCCCCTTGCCATTTCTTGATCAAATTCTGAAAAGGGTAGCAGGACATCCATACTACTATTTTTTTGATGGTTATTCGAGTTATAATCAAATACCAATTGCATTGGAAGATCAAGAAAAAATCACTTTTACATATCCTTTGGTACTTTTGTATATAGAAGAATGCCTTTTGGCCTTTGTAATGCTCAAGCAACATTTGAAAGATGCATGTTAAACATTTTTAGTGACATGATTGAGCATTATTTAGAGATTTTCATGGATGACTTAACAGTTTTTAGAAATTCTTTTGAAAATTATCTTGATAATTTGAAAAAAGTTCTTAAAAGATGCGAAGAAAAATGATTTGTGTTAAATTAGAAAAAATGTCATTACATGGTTACCTCAAGAATAGTGTTAGGTCATGCGATATCTTCTAAAGGAATTGAAGTTGATAAGACCAAAGTTGAATTAATTACCCATTTACCTTCCCCAAAAATAGCCAAAGAAGTTCGTTTATTTTTAGGACATGCAAGATTTTACAAAAGATTCATAAAGGACTTTAGTGTCATATCTAGACCATTATGTACACATAGAACAAACTGAATTAGAGCAATGAGAATCTAAGTTGGATTGAGATTCCATCGTTGGCCAAACTCATAACAAATGAGTCTAAAGGTTGCACAACTAACCCTGCTACTACTCTCACTCACATAAGACAGTCATTTTTATAAATAATACTGCCAAGGGTCTGTCATGAGATGACAAGAAAAACCCTAGTTGCACCTTACAGAAACAGTGAGTGAGAGAGTAACATGTTTCTTGTCTTTTCGCAGCTAGCACTGTGCTAGAGACGTGGGACTCCAAGGTTGCAGATGTTGGACGTCGACGAGTTTGTTCGTATGGATAACGTAGAGACACCGTCGTTGCAGTGGCGCTGGTGATTTGCATTGACTGTTTTTCTTCTGGCTTCAAGAGGTAAACTAAAAAAATCACGGATCATGGTCCCTTTTTCACATGGAACCTTAGTGGGAATTCTTTTTCCACTATGTTTTTGTTCTCGAAATTCCCAACATATATAATGGCCTAAACTACCTTCCCGGATCAAAGACTCAATAGCATGCTAAAGATTGATGTAGTCCTCAGTGGTATGACCGTAGCCTTCGTGGAACACACAGTTCTTGGATTTATCCTTCTGTGCATGCTTTCTCAATGGAGGAGGTTTTTGAATGTCTTTGAACTTCGTATTCATCACCTATTAATAAATTTGGGCCCACTATGTGTTGAAGGGGGTATAATCTTGGTATTTCTCTTTTGGTGGTGGTTTCGAGTTCCGGGGTTGTAAGAGAGCTTAGGCCGACTTTGGTTTTGCTTCCTCTTCTTTATTTACATGCTTCCTAACGCGGATAACGTCTTCTGCATTGATGTACTTATTTGCTCTAACTCGAAACTCGTCCATCATCTGGGGTATTTTCTTAGCAAGTAAGAAGGAGAAAACACCAAAATGAAGGCCTTCCCTCATATAGTGTAGGCCAAGCCTTTCATCCCAGTCATGGATGTTCATTATTTCTTTATTGAATCGGGCCATATAATCACAGAGTGACTCCTCATTTCCTTGTTTGATTTGGAAAAGACATGAAATGAATTTTGGTTGCACCTTACTAGTGGTAAAGTGCAGTAAAAATCTCGAGGACAAGTCATTATAGTTATCAACGGATTTTAGAGTTAGAGTGGATCTCGGGGAGAGAGGGAAAACATGCCACATGAGTGACTCATCTCCTCTTGCAAACATCAGGGTTAATGCATAAACATCCAAATGCTCTTGGGGGTCTGAGGTCTCATCATAGGCTTCAATATTAGTTGGATATTAAAAGTGCCTAGGGATCTCATAAGTCATCAACTCGTCAGAGAAATGTTGATTTTGTTTAACCGATTTCCTTCATCTGGGTTCTTTCTCTCGGTTTTCTTGCACCAGGTTACCAACTCTTTGTCCGGGTTCCGCTACCCTGGGATTTTCTAAGTTGTGTCCTCTGTCATGGGCTGATTCCCTTATGTTGTTGCGATTCTTGTGAGGAACCCAATTTTCATCCTCCCTTTCTTGGTTAGCAGCTCTTTCTAGTTCATGAATGCACTCATCTTGAAGTATGACCAAGGAGATTAGTTCTTTTCGTGACAGTTCAAGGAGGCGTGATTCATCTTATTGGGACCAAATTAAATTCCCTTTTCGTTCTCCCTCGTGCCTAAATGATGTAATGCCGATATTTGGGGTTTGGCTTCGCCTGAAGGGGCTACGCGTGATCCTAATCACTTCATGGCTAGAACGAGCGATAACGAAGAAGAAAAGTTCTTGTTGGAGAGAGAAGCTTCTACCCTATCATGCCTAGGTTCCAGTTGAGCAATGACTAGGTTTTGAGTGACAGTCGAGCCAGGACGACGACTGGTGGATAAATGGTTTTGTGCAACAATGGTGTGGTACTATCTAGTGGTTACCATAATGGTAGTGGTGATATTCAAAGTTTATTGTTCCCACAGACAACACCAATGTTTTGAACGGGATTAAGATGATTACTTGAACAAGGTTAATGAAGGTAGTTTCTTTTATTGCATGGTGGCTATGATGATTGTGCGATAGGTAAGTACCTGCAAAAGACATATTTACTGTCTCTTAAGTATACTAATTGTCAAGCATGATGTCGCTCGTTGCAAGAGGGACAATGTTATTGTTGGATGGAGGCGTTGTATGAGCAATTTCAGTGGATGACGAAGTCGCCATAGAGGTAGAAAAGTTAATGGCATTGGGAGAGAGTATAGTCAGAGGTGGCATAAGTTAGGACGTGAATAAGAGAGAGAAACACTCATCAACAGAAAAGATAAAGTTAACGTGTGAACTCAAATAATAGAATCAATTTTGAAGGATTATGAAGCGACTCTTATAAAAATTGGGTTTTTGACCAAACTGCCATTTATGGCAAAAATATTTATCAAAATACCACTGTTTTCAAACTATTTTTCAAAATGCCACCGTTTTGGCTACGGTGGCATTTTTTATTATTTTTTGTTCCACGTAAGATGCGTCAGAGGAGATGGCGCATCCAACTAGGATACGCCAACACGTTTGGCGTATCCCACGAATACTGTGCGGGTTGGCGCATCCGACTAGGATACGCCATACGCGATGGCGTATCCAACATGGATACGCCACGCGTGTTGGCGTATCCTAGTTGGATGCGCCAGTTAGCATCTCCCACGTGAAAAAAAAATAAAAAATAAAATACTACGTGGCATGTACAGGATGACGTATTCATGTAAAAAATGCCATGTAAGATGGCATATCCACGTCACGTGGATAAATTTTTTTTTAAAAAAAATGCCACGTTGGGTGCGCTTCTAAGGCACTTAACCCATTTCACATGCATCTTGCACTCCTCCTAAAGGCACATATATTTCACATGTCTATTTGAGAGTGTACCATAACCTTGGAAGACATCAATATTTATAGGCTAAGTGTTTGCTTGTGAAATGAAAGTAGTCGATGTGGGACTTTAGTATTAACAAGGCAAAACAACTAAGTAAGGCAGTAATGTACTTTTATTCGATGTGGGACTTTGGTAAATGAAACAAACATCTTATTTACACACCTAAAACCATTTGTTTACTTTCTTTTTTACTCATACTGGATTGTATGGTTAAAGTTCTAAAGATTTATTACTTAGATAATTTATTGTGTAAAGTTATCTCGTGGAATGTTTAGATATGTCATGTGCATTTTTCTAAGGAATCTGCTGTTGGTCGTGGGGAAATCCTTAGCCTTCTTAGCCAGCTCAAGCGGTCAAAGATCTTCAGACCCTAGACTTGGTATATCCTCCAAAGCAAGTCATGCTCCAGGGAACTCTTCAACCTTTCCTTTCATGGTCCAGTAATGAGCACCAAGGCTTGGACATGATAACTTGGACATGATACCAACTTTAATTTAAAATGATGAGTACAAGGTCGATTCAATTTGCCCAAAGCTGCTCCTGTTTTCCATCCCTTCAAGTTATACAAATCAAGTACTTGTACGTTGACATCAAGCCATTCTTAGGAAAATTTCAGTTCAGCTTTGATATAAGTTACTCAAATTGGTTTGTAAGCCGGATTTTACAGAAAAATAATTAGAATTTGTTATGATTGATGAGCTTTCTTTTGGTGTTTAGAGTGAGTGATAATTTAAATAGACATCTAAGAGAGAAATGAGAGAACTCAAGGACTGAGATTTTATTGAAAAGTGAATAGTGTATACAATAAATCAATACTTATATAGAAAAATAGAAAGTGACTAACAAATAACCAACTTGTAATAAATTTTTAGAACTTTAACCATACAATCGCTCGTTGAGTAACTAAGAGGGTGTGTAAATAAGATGTTTGTTTCATTTTCCAAAATTCCACATCGTTGCTTTCTTGTTAATCTAAAGTCCCACATCGACTACTTTTTTGGATCACAAGCAAACAAGCAATTTATAAATATTGATGTTTCCAATGTTATGGTGTAATCTCAAATGAGAAGTCGCCATTTGGGAGGAGTGAATCTGAGAAATGGGTTAAGTTGGAAGCGCACATTGGCATTTTTTTTAATTTTTTTTGTCTACGTGGTGTGAATATGTCATCTTACATGACATTTTTTACACTGGATACGCATCCTGTAATGCCACGTAGTATTTTATTTTTTATTTTTTCGTGAGATAAGAGAGAGAAACACTGTACGCCATCAACGCGTGAAAAGATAAAGTTAACGTGTGAACGCGTCGCAGAGATCAAATAATAGAATCAATTTTGAAGGATTATGAAACAAAAAATAATAAAAATATCACCGCGATTTTAAAAATAATTTAAAAATAATAATATTTTAATAAATATTTTTGCCATAAATAACAGTTTAGTCAAAAACTCTATAAAAATTAAGACGTGTTATAATTTAATAGAAAAACAACGCTACTACGAATTGTATCTAAGTTTTCATCTTTTAAAATTCAAATTTTGGATAACGATCTTTCCTTTCTTTATTTTTCGTCACTGCCCATTTACTTGGTTGTTCAATTTATCCCTCTCTCTCCATTCATTTTTCATTTCTTTCTTTCCCTGCCCATCTTCCATTACAGCGGCCTCTTGCTCTTCCATTACCGGCTTGCAGCGGCGAGGCTGGGTAGGGGTTGGAACTGGTATGGTGGGTCGATTTCAGGTGGTGTTTTGGTTAGATGGTGGCTGATTTGGTACTCTCTGCTGTGGTGGAACGCGGTTCTGTTTCATGGTTTCGGTGGTTTAGGGAATGTCGGCTGATACCAAATTGGAGCTTTTTATTTCACAATCCCCTTAACGTGAGAAGTTCTTTATTAGCCATGGAATCACCGTGAATGGAGACCTCAAAGTTTCTGGCTTTGAGTTGTATACGTTGCCGGAGCAGTACAGATCGAACTCATATCGGTGACGCCGTGTGGGAAGCCAACTTTTGTACAATCAGAGGTGCTGAAGAAGAAAGGGAATGGTGGTTCCTGCGAGGTAATCCTCTGTGCTTTACCATTTCAGAATGAGAGTTTGATGAAATCACATCTTGCTACCCGATTCATGAAAAGCACATTTAGATAATGAATTTCCAAGAGAATGTGAGAAATTAAATATGAACTTCCCTCCCAATAATTTCGATTTTTTCTCTATGATTAGAGTTTCAGTGATTCCACCTAGCAAGCTTTCCCGACTTTTGTTTCTATGCTGGATGTTTATGCGAAACCGTGAAGAATTATTTATAGTTAATATTATATTCTTAAAAGAAAAAGAAAAAGACAATGCTAGATATGGACAGTTCTGAATTATGGGTTTGTTTTTGTCTTTTTCTTTGTTTATTTGTTTATTTTTTAATTTTTTAGATTCATAATTCAATCTACAGGGACTTTGCTTGAAGATGGGACTAAATTTGATTCAGGCTGAGACACCGATATCCCCTTCATGTCATGCTTGGACAAGGTGAATGCAATTAATTATACCATAACGGTACATTAAAGTTGCACTGTGATGATAATATGAATACTTTGTACGCAGGAAAGTATCCAACCAACATTTCAAAGCTTGATGTATGGGTCCAAGCTTTTGATCAATGATGAAATTGATCATTTTGAGGAGTATAGGAACAGGTATAAATTTGAATTGGTTGTTGTATGAAACTTTTGAATATCTAGATGAGTTTAAGTCCTATTATTAATATTCTAAATATTTGCTGCATTTGATATGTACAATTTGGATAGGATGAGTGGATTGTTGACAAACTTAAAGGAATAAGTTCGTTGTCCAAGGAAGTATAAGTGTAACATCTACCTCTAACAATTAGACTATATTAAGAGTTCTATTTGAATGATATGTCCCATGATTTATGAATTTCTAATCCAATTAACACAATTCTACATTTATTTTAAGGTTAAAATCTATGACTTAGTACTAACTATTTACTCAAGATTGACAAGTTAATGAATGATACATTTCTAATGATTGTTTAATAGGATATTCAGATTATTGTGTCCTTTACCAAACCCAGAGGCGAACATGGAATTCCTGAAGTCACTCGCTTTATCAATTTGAGATTGAGGATCATAAGGTATCTCTTTAACCGGTTGCCTTATCATGAGTAAATTTGGCATCAGTTGTTTCCATTTTGGCTTATCTCTATTTGGTCTGATTGTTTCATGTGAATGGAAATCTAATCCAAGTGAACTGTATATCCTCTCTTTTTATATTATGTAATTTTTATTCAAGTGCATCTATCTCCCCAACATTCAGGTTTGACCTCCACTAACTGAATTCAATCTATGTAATAGATGAGAGGAAATCATCTTTTCAAAATTTATGAGAGTGCGTATTGGTTTCTAACATTCAGTTATCATGGTGTCAGCTATTTGAAATGTGTATATTTTTTTCATGCTTTAGTATTTTGTTGCGCAAGCATGTGGAAAAA
This sequence comes from Ormosia emarginata, assembly GCA_029884605.1. Taxonomy (NCBI): domain Eukaryota; kingdom Viridiplantae; phylum Streptophyta; class Magnoliopsida; order Fabales; family Fabaceae; genus Ormosia; species Ormosia emarginata. The sequence continues at coordinate 6,654,746 of JAQQTP010000038.1, read as the reverse complement.
TTTTGGCAAAATATAAGGAATAAATCTTTCTCTAATGTGGATTGGGATGAGTTTGGCTTAGAAGCTTGGGGGTTTTGAGGAGGAGGAGGCATGGGTGCCGCAGAGGCCATTTAACCAACATTAAACATGATGAAATGTTCTTTAGCTTTTGTGTTACTGATGGGTCATGGTTATTTTGGTTACAGGTTTTCGATTTTTTTTCTTAATTTATTTGGCCATGAGTTTTAAACCTTTTGTTGGCTTTTCTGAATTCTTAGCTTCTTCTTTTTTCCCTATTTTGTTTGGGACACTTGATATTATTATTTGAGTTGTCACCATTTTTCCTAATGATTATATATCCTCTTTGTTCAACAGGATATGGTTTTCAGTTTATCCAACAAAAAGGTGTAAAGTACTTATATTTGTCAGGGGTGTTTGCAAGGTTCGAGTTGCATTTTTTATAGGATTATAAATCTTTTAATTTCTTTCTTTTTGTTATTATCTTTTTTAAATGGCTGTTTAGTGATGAATTTTAGGGAGCCGATTATATTATTGGAATTATGCATTGCATTGTCTTAGTTGGTTCTTCTATATGCTTTAAGAAGATTTTAGATTGTGATTAACCAGCAGAAATATCTTTAGCTTGGTATATAGTTTTTCAAGGTAGATAGATTAGGTATTGGATTTGGTAAACTTTGCTGTATGTAATGAATTATTGTCGTAGTGTAAGCTTTGTGAATATATGTTTAAGGGAGGTGTTTCAGCAATTACGTTTATTCTATACTTGGCTCTTTAGGTTACTTCCTTTTCATCCATTTAGACCTTTAACACCCAGGCTTTAAATTTATTTTATTCACTAAGCATTTAGAAGGTTTTTCATCGTCTCTAACTAGCAGAATTGTCTTTAGATTGGCATTTGGTTTTCAAGGTAGATAGATTGACTATTATGTTTTGGGAAACTAAGTTTTGTGTAATGAATAATTTTTTTCCAAGGTAACTTTCACTACTTCTTCCTTCCCCTATGTTTCATATCAACAACCTTCGCCTAAGTGGGAATCTTTTCCAACGATGTTATTTTCATACATATGAATCTTTGCGTCGAATCCGGGATCAAATGCTTAAGGGATCCGAGTCCTTTCCACTCGGACCAACATATGTTGGTATATATTATGGGTATTTAATTTTCCTTTTTTCGTTTTTTTCTTAACTATTGATGCAGGATCTTTGTATTCTGTTGCAACCTTGAAAGCACAATCTTGCTTCCTTTTTAAAGTTTTTTATCCAAAAAAGAATTCTCAAGAAAGTGTAAGAAAATAACAAATGGCATGTGATTGTAATTTTGTCCCTATTTATTGTTATGGTGTAAGTGGGATTTTCTTTGATCTATTTATGAACTCTTTAACTTCTGACAGGTGTTTTCCAATAGAGGTACTTGCTCTAGATTGATTGCGTGAAGACTTATTCATTGATTTTGACTAAAGGATATATGAGGAAGGTATGTATTAATATATCATATTCTAAATTGCCTATGAATTAGCTTTTCAGAGAAATTCAGCGAAGCCATCTTTAAATTTGTGGTTATTTACTTATCATTATCTATATATTATATTATACCTCCGTGTTAGTTGCGATCAGGTCCTATTTTCCATTTGCAAGTTTAAAAAAATGTGAATAATTTGAAATCAATTGATGAGACATCATTGAGCTGAACGTTTTGTTCTGCGCATGTTTTATTATTGCACTTGGATATAGTTAGGGGTAACCAACAGTAAACATGGCTGCATCTTGATTCTTTGAAATGGTTCCAGTGGATGAATTTGTGAATTTTATATTTTCAATTTTAACTTCTGTTATATTTTATTTCCTGCAACTTCTATGTTGAAGTTTGCGTTCTCTTATATTAAATTAATTTATGTTTATATCGTTGGTCATTCGCAACCATGAATCTGAGTTCTGTTTAGCATTTTGATATCTATAATATTATAAACTTGTTCTGGACCGAGTTTTGGATTAACCAGATTAGGAGCAATCCGGTTCGTCCGAGGCGGATTCCTTGTCAATGTTGCACGTTTTCGGAATAATAAATATACCTAATAATGAGGAGTAAATCTCTTTAAGAATCCTTCATAAATAGGATATATGGTTAAAAGAGATGATTATAGTAATTGATTTTTATTTTGTAGGGATTCTCATTAACAACATTTATTTTCCATTAATATAGATTTCAACGTGATTTTTATCTATCATGACACTAATAAATATTAGACAAGATAACAAATGTATGAATTTGAACCTCAAACACTCTACCTACCTTGTACATGATTTAACTTGAGCGTTAGAATATCTTTTGCAAGTACCTATCTCTCGCACCACCGTTGTTACCACTGTGCTATGGAGAAAACCACCTTCATTAGTCTCACTCAGGTGATCCCTTGAATCTTGTTCAGAATATTGACGTCGTCTGTAGGAATGATAAACTCTGAATCCCACCACCACCACCATGGTAACTACCACACAAAACTGCATCTCTACCGTGCAAAATCAGCCATCCACTAGTCGTCGTCCTGGCTCTGTCGTCGCCCAAAACCTAATCTTGGTTCTGTCATCGCTCAATTAGAACCCAGGCGCAATGGAGAAGAAGCTTCTCTCTCCAGCGAGTTCCGGCCACGCAGTGACTTTGACCACGTGGAGCCTTTTCAGGCGAAGCCATACCGTGGATATCGACGTTCCAGCAATTAGGTGCTAGGGAAAACAATGAGGGTGTCCAGTCCTAGCAGGATGAATCACACCTCCTTGAATTGTCACGAGGAGAGCTGATCTCCCTAGTCTGACTCCAAAATGAATGCATCCATCAGTTAGAAAGAATTGCTCATGCAGAAAGGGAAGACGAAAAGCAGATTCCTCACAGAAATCACGATAACAGAAGGGAATTAGCCTAAGACAGAGACCACGACCCATAAAATTCCAAGATAGTGGAATTCAAACAAAGGGTTGGTAACCTGGTGAGAGAAAATCGCAGAGAACAGGAACTTGGGCAATGGAGGTAGGTTAAGCAAAACCAACCTTTCTCTGACGAGTTGATAGCTTATGAGTTTCCTAGACGTTTCAAATATCTAACTAATATCGAAGCTTATGAAGGAACCTCGGACCCGCAAGAGCACTTGGATGCTTATGTCTCAGCCTTGATGTTTGTTAGAGGTGATGACTCATTTATGTGTCGTGCTTTCCTCCTCTCCCTAAAAAAAGCTGCCTTGAGGTAGTTCACCACCTTAACTTCGAAATCCGTTGATAAGTAGGATGACTTGTCTTTGAGATTTTTACTGCATTTTACCACCATTAAGGTGCAACAAAAATTCATTTCATGTATTTCCTATATCAAACAAGGAAAAGAGGGGTCATTGCGCAATTAGATGGCCTAGTTCAAGAAAAAGTGTCTGAATATCCGTGATTAGGATGTGAGGCTTCCCCTACACTAAATGAGCAAAGGTCTTCATTCTGGTCTGTTTTTCACGTCACTTGCTAAGAAAGAACCTTGGACAATGGACAAGTTCTGGGCTAGAGCTGATAAGTACATCAATGCAGAAGACATTATTTGTGCTAGGAAGCATATAGATAAAGGTAAGGAAGAAAAACTGAAGTTGACCTAAGTTTCCTCACAATCTCGGAACTCCAAGCTGCCACTGAAGGGGAGGTACCAAGACTATACTCGCGCAACACGCCTCGGTCCCAAATCTACCAAGAGGTAATGAACATGGAATTTACAGTCCGTTTGGTTGAAGAGAAAATGACAGGAAAGAAAACAGGAGGAGAGAAAATGGAGAGATTTTTTTCTCTTCTCTCGTTTGGGTGTGAAGAGAAAATAAAGAAGACAGAAAACTGGGACGTGGGACCCACCTCAAAAATTTTCTCTCCTGACTTGCGGAGAAAATGGGAGAAGAAGGGCTGGAGTTGTAAAATTACAACTCTGCCCCAATCTTCTCCTTGCCATTGCGCCGCCGTTCAGAAGCGGTTCCGTCGCGCCGCCGCTCGTCGTTGACCCAGTCACGGGTCCGTTCTTGTGCATTGCGCTCGTTGAAGAAAGAAAGGGGGAGAGGGGAGGGGGAAGGAGAAGGGGGGGGGGGGGGGGAGGGGGAACGGGGAACGGGAAGGTGGGGGTAAAGGGGATGGGGGGAGTTTATTAGTCGAAGAGATAAAAAAAAAAAAATGAGGGGGTGGGGGGAGGGGGAACGGGGAACGGGAAGGTGGGGGGTAAAGGGGATGGGGGGAGTTTAATAGTCGAAGAAATAAAAAAAATGAGGGGGGGGGGGGAGGGGGAACGGGGAATGGGGAAGGTGGGGGTAAAGGGGATTGGGGGGGAGTTTATTAGTCGGATAAAAAAAATGATTTTTTTAAATAAAAAATTATTTTATTTTTAATTTTTAATTTAATTTTAATTTTTTAAATTAGTATTTTTTTATAAATAATTATTATTTTCAAATATAATTTTAAAAATTATTTAATTTGAAAATATAAAATAATATATTTATATTCAATTATATATTTAAAAAGGATAAATATGTCATTTTATAAATTATATATTTTATTTTTTTATTTTTTTATTTAATTCTCATTTTCTTTCTCTTCATTTTCTCTTTAACCAAACGATAAGAGAGAAAATATATTTTTCTCTTTATTTTCTCTTCTCTCTATTTTCTCTCTTCCCATTTTCTCTCTTCTCATTTTCTCTCCTCATCCAAACAAAGCCTTAGGGACATCCAGAATCCTTCTCCATTAAGAAAACATGCACATAAAGACAAGTCAAAGCATTATGTGTTCCATGAAGGCTACGAACACACTATTGAAGACTGCATCTACCTTAAGGACGCCATTGAATCTTTAATCTGAGATGGGCGCTTGGGCCTATATGTATGCCAATCCCATAATGTTAATCAAAGGGGTAACATGAATTGAAGAGAAGTTATAGTAAGCCCATCTTCATATCAGAGAAGGTGATCACCAACAAGAAATGAAATTCCTAGAGAGGGTCCATCCCAAGATAATGCCCAAAATCAAGACAAGGCACAATCTTAAGATTCTCCCACTCAAGATAATGATCGTCATCATACAAAAATAACTTGGACAATCAACATGATTTCAGGGGGCTTTGCAGGGGCGGCGAGTCCAGCAATGCAAGGAAGAAAACTCTTTGGATCTCTGTCTCCGAGGTGCAGTGTATATTTGTCGATAAAGGGAGCTCGGCTGACATCATGTTTCTGGATCTGTTTGAAAACTAGGACTCTCGAAGGACCTAATCCCATACACTGGAGAGTTGATTAACTTTACAGGAGACAAGATCACCCTGGTGGAATACGTGGAGACCCACTTGACCTTAGGTAAGGACCCGTTATTTAAAACTCTCAAGGTCAAGTTCCTTGTTGTAGATTGCCCCTCTGCCTACAACGTAATCTTGGGTTGACCTTTCCTCAATGTTTTTGGGACCGTGATATCCACACCCCATTTGGCAGTGGAGCTCCTAGACCAGCGTGACAAGATTGTCACGGTCAAAGGAGTCCAAGCGACGACTTGAAGGTGCTAAAACGAGAGCCTTAAAATCGTGAAAGGACCTCAGAGGATCGACTAGTTTGACACATCCACCTCGGTCACTACAGACTCTGTTAACGTCCTCTTGACTGAATTGAATGTACACGAGGAGATCTATAATACTCGTCCTCAACCTAAAGGAGAACTTTAACCCCTATGACTTGGTGCTAAGTCGGACCAAGTCACCAAGATTGGAGGGCAACTGAACCCAAAGGAGAAATCCCAGTTGGTAGCATTAATTGAGAAAAACAAGGATCTCTTCGCCTGGATGTCATTTGATATGCCAGGACCGGACCCCGAGTTCATCTCCCACTGCTTTCCATTAAAAAAGACGTCAAGCTGGTGGCACAACGAAAAAGAGAAGTTGGACCAGAGAGGAGGAGATAATACAAAACAAGTGAAAGTGCTCTTGGACGCCAAGTTCGTTAGGGAAGTTTCTTACACAACTTTTCTTTCCAATGTAGTCTTGGTCAAAAAAGGCCAACAGGAAGTGGCTGATGTGTGGTGACTATACGAACTTGAACAAGGTTTGTCCGAAAGATCCTTACCCGCTCCCCAACATAGACAAGTTGGTGAACAATTCATCTAGATTCTAGCTTTTCTCCTTCATGGATGCCTATTCCAGTTACAGTCAGATCCCTATGCACCCAAAGAACGAAGAAAAGATTGCATTTATAATCGAAATAGGAATTTACTGCTACTTGGTTATGCCATTCGGTTTAAAGAACGCAGTGGTAACTTACCAACAAATGATGAACAAAGTCTTCGAAGAACAGATTTGTAAGATGCTCAAAGTTTATATCAATGATATGATTGTCAAGAAATCAGAATATGGAAACCACGCTTTAGAGCTTGGAAGAAGTGTTCGCCCAAATCTAGAAACACGACATAAGGTTGAATATAGAAAAATATGACTTTGGAGTAAAGGTTGGGAAATTCCTGAGATTTTTGTTGACGAACTGGGGCATTCAAGCTAACCTAGAAAATTGTCAAGTGGTTCTTGATATGCGCAGTCTGCAGTCTGTCAAGGAAGTGCAACAACTAACTGGACAAATAATGGCTTGCTTATTCCCTAGTCAAGGTCTTTCACAAGTCTCTTCCCTTTTTCAAGCTTCTAAAAAGGGGAAAGACTTTGAGTAGACCCTAGAGTGCGAGGTTGCATTCCAAGTGTTGAAAAACATGTAGGTAACACCCCCAACCTGACGAGGCCGGATAACGGTGAAACCTCATATGTTTATATCTTTGTGAACAATGAAGCAATTAGCTCGATATTGATAAAGGAGACTAGTAAAGGTTAGAAGCCGGTCTATTTTATGAGTAAAGTGTTGCAAGGTCCCAAACTCCAATATTAGAAAATTAAGAAACTGGCTTTAGCACTGTTGACCACATCCAGATGATTGCGCCAGTATTTTCAATGCTACCCTGTGATTGTAAGGACAAACCAACCAATTTGTTAACACTACAAGAAAATTCAGAATTTGAGAAGGATGAATCCACTGCAAACACTCTAAAATCCGTCACAAATTCACAATTTGCGGTGGATTTCATTTCTGCCGCAAATTTGCGGAGACTATATCCGCCGCAAAGCCACCACAAATCTCTTTGGCGACACGCTGGCTTTTGTTGTCGGAGTTGCAGTAATTTTGAAGCGAACTAATTTTGTCTAATTTTGCGGCAGATTTTTTCGCCCTAATAAATTTTTTTGCCCCTAATTTTACGGCGGATTTTGAGGCAGAAAAATTTGCCGCAATTTTAGGAGCCAAAAAAGAATGCTTTGATTGTTGTTTTAATGTCAAAAAAATCTTTAATTACAATACAAACAGTTTTTACATATTCAAATCTTCCTGTCAATGCATCTAATCAATTCATAAAACAAACATAATAATTTATATTGCTTAAACAAAGTTTGTCCAAATACAACTTGATTTATAGAAAGTTAAAACTAAAATTAAGTCCACAACAATATTAAGAGATATCCACAACTTGGTTCATAGAAAAATTCAAAAGAAATATAACAATCCAAACAACACTTAAACATCAATTTCAATCCATATCCTCATTATCATTGTCATCTTCATGCACATCATCTTCAATATCTTCATTGTCTTCAAATAGTGATTGATGCTTGTCTAGTTGAGTGCAAGCGAATCTTAAATATGTTTTCAACAAATTACTAATTCGTTTTTTCTTACTGACACTGGTATTGTCGAAATCACATTTCCCACTTAGAATCAATCTGTTGCCTCTCCTGCACTATTCGCTGTTGAATCTCCTATTGAACTCGATCTTGAATCCAATCCTCCATTGCTTGTTGCAATTGCTCATTAGCCTGATTAATATATACAAACACAAATCTATCAATTCATTCCACAACTCATTTCCAAACCCACAAAACTTGCAACAAATTTTTCTTTTATGAGATAAAAATTAATTAACAAAAAATAAGAAAATTAAAATATTGACTACATCCAACAAGTTGATTAAAAATGATTGCTCAAAATGTGATGCTCCACTTCCTATAATTGAATTGCGTTATCTATTCCCTTTTTCTGCCGCACCCAAAAAAAAAAAAACAAGTTCCTTCTCCATTCCCATGACACAAATTATCAATGGATTCAACACACTTATGCCACCTCCACTTTGTATTCATCCCCTTAATGGCCCCAGGTCATTTACTTCTTATGATTTGACATGGCCAGGTTGTTGGTAGGGCGCAATGTGAAGGTGACCATAGTCACCACACCTGTCATTTCCATCATATTCCGAGCCTCCATAAATAGAGAAATCCAATTTGGTTCACCCATCTAAGTGTATGTTTGGATTGTAGTTAGGATTTTCAAAAGTGAGTTAGGATGCCTCGAACGTAGTGCAATGTTGTTTGGGTTATTTTTTTTTCAGTTGGCTTAACATACTTTTCCTTCCAAAAGTGAGTTGGGACCAAAGCAACATTTTTTTGCTTTTGTGTTCAGTTAAGCCTAAAAATAATCTTTCAAACTCACTTTTGAAACAAAAGTTTCTAAACATAAATTAGTTACTGCAAACTCACTTTCAACCAAACTTAAGTTTACAAACACACTTTCAACTAAACTTAAGTTTACCAACTACAATCCAAACACACACTTAATGTTGAGGCTGGAATACCAGAGGGGTGTAGAGCGTAGACACTGCCTTCAATGGATCTAATTTTGAACTTTTACATTGCTTTACACATGTTGCATCAGCCACTAGAAAAGCTATGTGAAAAATCGAGACCCATTCCAAGTTGCATAATATATGACAAACATACTAAAATAATCCAAAACTCTTAACCCGTATGGATCACAAATAACAAGGGATGATTTAGGCCTTTTGTCAAATAGATTGTCTACACATTAACCAAGCACGAAAAATTAGTGTACAAACAAAACACCAAGCATATTATCAAATTCATAAACATCAACCAATATACTTAATTATATAGATTATTATCAGATAAAGACTGAAGGCACCTAAGATGTGCTTTCAATTTGCCTTTTACTGTTCACAATAAATGATTCGAGATAAGAATTAGAAATGGGATGAGCTTAAAATCAAAACCATGTGCAGTTGCACCAATAGATTTAGAAATTGAGGTATTTGAGAAAAAAACTTGAAGGAGATGAAATCACACAAAAATTGATTAGGAAGCAAAACTGAGAGAATTAAGAGAAAAAATTGAAGATAAGACAAGGAAACAAGAGGTAAAACTCAGCGGAACCTCAGAGATTGAAAGCTCTTTGCTATTGATAATCATTGCAATCTCTTCGCGGAGCAGAGAATGGAAACCTCATTAACGTGGAGCAGAGGCACTGTTTCTGGTGGAGCAGAAACGTGGAGCAAAGGCGCTGTTTCTGGTGGAGCGGAAATGTGGAGTAGAGAATGGAAGGCTGCTTCACTACATGAGGAGGTTTGGTGGCCAGAGGAGGTGTTGGAACAGGGTAAAAGAATGATGAGATTAATAATGGCGCAAAAAGTTTAAGATTTGTCACTTTTTTATAAACTTGTGGTTGATTTTGCAGCGGACCAATCTGCAGCAATTTTTTTAATTTTTTTTTGCTTAAAATATTTTTTATTTAGTTTAATGATTGAGTTTGAGTTAGTTACGAATTTATTAATTGAACGTTAGTCATAAAAATTATTTTTTTTAAAAGAAATATTTATGAGTCTTGTTCAAATCGTATCTTAGACGTGTTCGAGATGTGTTCGAGACGTGTCTAAGCATGTCTGAGACATGTTCAAATTAAAAAAAATAATCTTTTTAATTGGATACATTCATATACATAGGACAAGTGTGTCGTACGGGTGTCTTCATGTGTTTGATACAGACACATTTAGACATATAAGACATGTGTCCGATACGCAGATATGCCTAAAAAATGGTGTATGTGCTTCATGGACTGGAATAAAAGCTAAGACTACTAAACTTCCTCAACAGGCTAGAGAATTAGAAAGATAAGCATGTATACCTATCCTTTTGTTCTCAAAATAAAATAAAATAAAAAATAGAAGGATGAGAACTAGTCATGAGATAGCTCATTCACATTTATCAAATCAAAAGTAACTCTTTTCACCAAACGGCCAAGTATGATCAACAGAACTTCAATCAAATTATACTGTGTAAAAGTCCTATAAAAAACAACTTACAAGCAACACTGTTCACCAACCATAGCATTCGAAATGTTAACAAAGGAATTTATTAAAGCAACTCTAGTTAAACAATTCTCAAACATTTCCCCATCCTAAAGCCTTAACATCTCATCATTCTCAGCACATATATATCAAATGTATAATCCAAAAAAAGAGAAGCACAGCAAAGGAACTAAGACAGCAACCCTGTGGTGCAAACTTCGTGTATTTCACTTCCATCATGAAACCCATTAATTTCTCATTCATTTGCAACCCAAAAAGAAAGAGATAACAGTAAACAAGGTATGCTCAAGACAATTATGCAAACAAGACCTGAATTTGAACCAAAACTGATCACTCATTAGTAAAAGCTTGATTCTAAAATTTCGATAACTGAAAGCTCTAAGTCTTGGATACTTAGCAAGGCAAACAGTAGCCCAAAATCAACGTATTAAGTCATAGGCAAACAGAAGCCAAAAACGGTGGTGTCTCACGCAAAGCCAGTGTATATAAAAATGAGTTTTTGGTGACCCGAGGTACCTAACATAGCTACACATTTTGAACACCATTCCTGAACAGTCAAAAAGCCAAATGTAAGGGTAACTAATGCCATACTAAGAACACAGAAAGAGTGACAAAAACTGACAGACAAATCCTATCAAAAGGCTAACACAATCACATTAAAGACACGGACGTATTCACTATTAAAACAACGTAGACAGAAGGGTCTAGCAATTAAAACTAATAGGACAATAAAAAAACAGAAAGAGTAGGCTTTGTGGTTCAGATTTTTAAAACCAAAAACCAGAAAGAGTAACTGGATCAACACCATAGTATATGAGGGAAAAGAAATAGAAACTAGCCATTCCCTATGTCTCTTCCATAACGTTAATGTGATCCAACACCTCCAATATGCAGAAGAATAATTCAAGCATGCATCTCCATCATTTGAGATCACATAAGCATATGGAAAAATAGAACTGCATAGATTCAATCCAGAAGAAAAAAAACAGGGCAGAAACTCTCAAAAACATATAGAAAACCAAGACTTAGCAAAACAAAATCAAACAACTCAAAATCAACTCAGAATTGCACATATCCAATAGGAAATCAAGGGCCAAAGTCAATAACCACTCCCAACGCTTCTAACACATCAGCACTTCCACATGCCAAAGAACTCGAACGGTTTCCTTTGCTGCAACAAGTAAAATGATCAAATCACACATCAATTCCGAAACTGTTTGAGTCACATTAACATTTGCTACAATGAATATTCATATTCACCTTTGCAACTTTGGCACCGCAAGCCGCAGCAAGTATCGAAGCCCCTGTTGAAATGTTGACAGTGTTTGCACAGCCCCCTCCGGTTCCAACAATGTCAACCACATCAACCAAACCTTCAATCTTCCTAGCATGTTTGATCATCATCGCCCTCACTAACCCCTCAACCTATCCACATAAAACGCCGAAGATTTAATGTCCTCAATTTTATAACTTTTTACATCATTAGTGTATCAAAATTAAGTTGTATCGGGTGGATCAACCATAAGGCCAATAAAATCATTGTTTGAGACCCAAAATTTTCTCAAAATTTTAGGTCCCATAATTAAATAATATTATGCTTATAATTTATATAATTATTATATTTATTCTTACTAATTGAAAGCCAATTAAATTTTATTCTTTTTATTTGTTTGTAAGAATATATGTGAATAGAGGGAGTGACGTATGTCAGCAGTATGTACAACGAATATCACTTGTACCAATAACGTGTGTTATCTTTAGAGGTAACGTGTTGTTTATGAATGTAATGTGTGTTATTTGTGTATATAGTGTACATCATCTATGTGTGTTATTTGCATCATGTGTTATACTAATTTTTTATTAAATAAATTAAAGATTTCATTATCAAAGTTTAGTTTTAAGCCACCAACACTCGAGCCGATCCTGAATTATGTATATAAAGTATAAAGGTTGAAGCAGCAAAATTATGTCAAAATAACATTCACTATGTGAAAATTACTTTTCACTTAAAAATTTTCAAACATAAATTAAGCCACTCAAAACTCACTTTCTGACCAAAATCAAGTTTGTAAAATCTAATCCAAAACACCCGAGAACAAAACTATATTCAATTTGCATGGAGGGAACGAACTACTTTACAATAGTTCCCCCCACCACTAGATCAAGGCAAGAGCTGTTTCAGAAAGCTTTATTAACGTCGCATCTTGTCCATGAAAATATAAAAAATTCCCGAAGTTCATTAAAAAGAAGATTCCATTTCCTATTTTCTTCCTAAAAACAAACAACTAATTTTATATCCTTTCCTATTCTAAAACCTTTTTGCACAATACTGAAGGATAAATACTTTTACAACTGATATTGAATTACATTATTATTGTACATCTCCAGTCATCCATGTACAGTATGAGGCCTTCCAGGTTCCTTCCTGTTAAATCCAGTAATCAAGTTTATAAAACTCAAACCTGAGTCACATAAAATGATTCAGGCATTATTCCATGGCCGCATCATCTTTTATTGTCTGCAATAGTTGAGCAGAGAAGGCAAATGAAAATTAGAATACGTGATTGCAATGAAAGTAGTAGATGCAGGATCCAATTTAACTCACATTTGAGATATCCTTCCACAAGTTGAGAGTCTTGAGAGCCTTTCCTGATTGTTGTGTTTCTCGTGCCATAGACACCCCTTCAGCTAGGTTCCTTACAAGGCCACTGACAAAGAGAGCAACTGCTGCATTGAGAACCTAGCCATTTTTTTTTTGTACAGAATAATCAAAATGGATCTTAAGAGACAAGTGCATGTATAGAGTGTGTGACAAGAATTAAAATATTATGCAGGACATATTATGAATTTCGCTGAGAATAATTGAATCAGAAAGAACAATCGAGAATGTGCCTCTAGTTGGATTTCAATAAAACAGCACTTTAGAGCAGCAAGATAACTTATACTTTGGGGGGGGGGGCATAAAGTATAGACACAAACCACTGCTGCTCGTATTTCATCAACAGGACAACTTTCATCTGGTTAAGATGCAAAATGTTCTATGCTGGAAGGTTCAAGAAAACATTTTTTAAAGAGAAAAAAAAAACCATCAGCGTAGAATCAAAATAGGGAGGCACAATTTTCATCTCCTTCCAAAGCAAATTCAGAGCCATAACAAAATAAGGAGGTTAGAATCAAAATAATTTGCACAGAATTTGAAGGTAAAGGGATCAAACTAAGATAGAAGGGAACAAATTCCATCTCAACAAAAATTTCACAAGCTCCTAGCTAAAGTTGCATTGAAAGCATCACTGTATTTTTCTTTACAAGGCCAGCACCTTCCCATCACTTAGACAGAGGTATCATCCTCTCAGCTACTTAAAAGATCAGAAAAACCAAAGATACTCACAAAAGCATCAGCAACAGGCCCTCTCTCTCCAGCTAGAACACGCTTCAGAACCTCTGCATTGTATTCTGGGCCACCACCTTTTAAGCTTTCAAGATTGCACCGAGGAATTCCAAACTCCACTGTTCCAATAAACAATCTGATGTAAAGAGTGCATTCACGTATGCATATCCAATAAAAGATCCATTATAGCATTCAGTTAGTTGCATGTGAGCTGTACTTACAGGGATCGAATGAGAACTTATCAATCCTTTCTGGAGTAATGTCAAGCACTAGACCAGGTCCTGCATATTCAGAAGGTACCACTCAAATCCGATTCAAATACCTTATGTCTTCCAAATAAAAACAATTTTCATACGCAAAACAAGACATCTTACCAAGAGGACTAATTTCATCCAAACCTTCAGAGTGGACAACAAAAGCTCTTTTCATGCCAAATCTATGAAGTGCTTTAGCCATTTTGAAGACCTATCCAAAAGACCAAGACAGACAGCTTATTACTGATGACATAGATGGTGAAAAACAGCATGAATTAGATCCCTCTTTTTTGTGGGCATAAGATACAAAAAAATAAAAATGTTTATGGAATAAGTATAAAAAAAAAACTGCATAACCCACACAAAGTTTTATTGTCAAATACAATTCACCAATAAAATGTCATATTCAATTTGCTGCTACAGTCTCTTCAATAAAAACATGGATGACTCTAAGCAATTTAAAATTTTTAATTTGAGCAGAAACAATCAATATAGATGGATTATTCAATCAATTGATTATAGAGTACCTACTCATACATATGCATGTAACCTACATTTTTTGGGAAGGATACGAATACAAAGATTGTGGAAAAAAAAAAAGGAGCCGGAACCTCAAAGCCAGAGTTCAGTTGCTTCACACACCAATGTTCAGGGAATAAAGAAGGAAAAATGACTAAAATAGGTTGATACTAGAGAAAAGGGCTGAACTAATTTACAAAGTTCCAACGTAAATCAATTACTTTGAAATCCAAGCTGCTTTCACAATTATCAATCTTCACACTACAAATGTTTTGAGCAAATTGAATTCATAAGTTTTCTCTTTTCTTGATTAGGTATTCTACCCTAAACTCAAAATTGTGCTTTCAAAAAACTTGCAAAGGTTACACTGCATGTAAATGATATAGAATGACAGGAAAGTCATTTCAGTAAAATTATTTGAATATATTACCAATCAATTCTCTATGAAGGAACTTACCAAGTCTTCTGTGTATACACCAACAACTGCAAAAGGTGCCTGTGCTGGATTTAACATGGGACCCAATATATTGAATACAGTTTTTATTTTTAGCTTCTTTCTTACAGGCCTGACAATCTTCATTGATGGGTGATACTTTGGAGACATCATAAACCCAATTCCTGCTTCATTCACACAATTCTTTACCCCCTGATTTGCAAGAACAGAAAAATAAATTACTGTATGCATTAATCAATAACAATTTCCCTTTGATATATTCTATTAATTAAACAAACACACATACACATATGAGCTTAAAATACTCACTTTCTCATGGGGAAGCTAATATATAGATATATATAAATGCATACCAATAAGCATTGTTTATATTACAGCTCAAGTAGCTTCCCTTTCATATGAAGGCAAAATAGGCAACAAATTTACCACTATTATTTTCCACAATTAGCCAGAAATACATCACAGTTTTAGACAAGCTACATTTCATTTGATTATGTCAACATTAACCCTATTGCCAAGTCTCACAATGTCAACAGTTACTCATGTAATTTATCTTCTACATAACAAAGAGGGCTAGTGGTTTTAAATTGCAGTCTGCAACCGCAATTGCAGCTGCAGTATTGTAGTTTTGGAGGTCTCTGAAACCTCATCGCAACTGCAATTGCAGCGGCATCAACCGCATTTTCCTGCATTTGTCCACAATTTCTGTAATTGCAATGCAATTTCAATTTAAAACCTAGTCAAGGAAACTAATGGAGAGATTGCCATTCTTAATGTAATTTGCACTAACCTGAGGGCCTAAGTCAATAACCACTCCCAACGCTTCTAACACATCAGCACTTCCACATGCCGAAGAACTCGAACGGTTTCCTTGCTGCAACAAGTAAAATGATCAAATCACACATCAATTCCGAAACTGTTTGAGTCACATTAACATTTGCTACTATGAATATTCATATTCACCTTTGCAACTTTGGCACCGCAAGCTGCAGCAAGTATCGAAGCCCCTGTTGAAATGTTGACAGTGTTTGCACCATCCCCTCCAGTTCCAACAATGTCAACCACATCAACCAAACCTTCAACCTTCCTAGCATGTTTGATCATCGCCCGTGCTAACCCCACAACCTATCCACATAAAGCGCCAAAGATTTAATGTCCTCAATTTTGCAACTTTTTTACATCGTCAGTATATCAAAATTGAATTATATCATGGGTGGCTCAACCATAAGGCCAATAAAGCCATTGCTTGAGGCCCAAAATTTTCTCAAAATTTTAGGCCCTATAATTAAATAATATTATGTTTACAATTTATATAATGATTATATTTATTTGTAATAATTTAAATGTCAAATAAATTTCATTCTCTCTTTTCTTGTTTGTGAGAATATATATGGGTAGAAGGAGTGGCGTGTGTGTCATCTGTATGTGCAACGAGTGTCGACTGTGCCTGTAACGTGCATTGTTTATGGGTGTAGTGTGCGTTGTGTGTGCGTATAGTGTGCATCATCTGTGTGTGCAATTTACAACATGCGTTATATTAGTTTAGCTTTAAGCGGCCAACTCTATGGAGCCTATCCTGAATTATATATATATATATATAAATGAATGTTGAAGCAGCAAAATTACTTCTTCAAAGGTCTCCCCTTTGGCTCTGAGAAGCACAAGAAAAGCACTAATCAATGCCTCGTTGGCTTCGTTCAACAACAAGTCAAGAGAGGCTTCGGCTTCGGCTTCGGATAAATCAACCCGATTAATCAGCAATTCGATCAGCTGCACCCATTATTTTCACAAAAATTATCAATCAAATAACGAATAATGAAGTACAAAAATTAAAAATCTAGAGTAACTAAAAAATCAATCACGAACCTGGCTGGCAGATTGAATGGACGTGCCTGCATTCTGAGGAATGATGACGTTTGCAGCAGCAATCGAGGAGCTCCTTTGTCTTAGGGGAGAAATTAAATGGGAAAAGGAACAGTTTCGGAGGTTGAGGTTGGGAGAGAGAAGGCGGTGAGTGTGAGTGAAGGAAGGGGAAGAGAGTGTGGAGAACAGAGCTTGTGCCATAGCTAATAGCTTGTCTGGGTCAACGCTGCTGGTGCTAGTACCAGTACTAGTGGGGGAGGGTCAGGGGCAGAGGCAGAGAAGCACATTTCAAAATGATTCAGAATCGTGGATGGGATTTGGTGAATGTGTTGCTTGTGCGGTCTAAAAATGGGAAGTTATCTTATTGTTGCCTTTTTCTCAAAATGAGGTTACCTTAATTATTGTTGTCATAAAAAAGTAACGTAGTTGATAATGGGAAGTTTCGTAGTTGGTAATGGGAAGTTTATAAGTGATAAGGTAGAAGCACGCGTATGCACATGCATACAAGAGATTATACGGATATGAAAATATATTAAATTATATATATATATATATATAAACTAATTAATATTAAATTAAATTAAAAAAATTAGTTTATATATATATATAATTATAAAAATTTATAATTTATTAATATTATTTTTATAAATTTAAAAATTTATAATATCTTAATATATGTTATATATATATATATATTAATATTTGTTATTTAATAATTTTTTTTTAAAAATATAAAACATAAATTTTATTGATATATTTTAAAAAATTTTAAATTAATTTTTTTAATAAAATTAATTATGTACAAATATATGTATATATAAAAAAAAATTAATTAAAAAAATATTAGTATAAAGTAAATTTTAAAATATGATGACGAAGTAGACGACTTGAAATTAATAGAGGTAGAAAAGAAAGTAGATAAAAATAAATGATATGTGAAAAGATGAAACTTAAAATTCTAATAGTAGAATTGTGAAAATATAAAATTTAAAATACTAATATATAAAAATAGTGATTTAAAACGTCAATCATGTAATTAGATTTGGGTGAGTTATCGACTTAGTAATTGAATGTTAATTATGAAAATTATTTTTTTTTAAAAAATATTAATAAATTATGTTTAAGTATATCTGAGATATATTCAAATATATTTAATACGTGTTTAAATTAAAAATAATAATAATTTTAATTAAATACATTTAAATATATAAAATATATATATATAAATATTTTTATATATCTAATATAAATATATATCTGACACATAAATATATTTTAAAAATAATATATTTATGCTTCATAGGTGGAAAGAGAGGAAATTAAGGTATGTTACCATAATATTATCGTCATAAAAAAGTAACGTAGTTGGTAGATGGTGTCGGCTACTCGGCTGTTTCTCTTCACTTCTTCAAGTAACAGTGTAGGGGTTGGTGCTATTACTGGGAGTGGTTGGTACGATGAAGAGCAACAACGTTGAAGCTGTTCCTCGTGGTTATAACTAGTCTCCTCGTCATACTCAATTACTCATAGCGTTGCTCATCTCATAAACGTCTCGGCCTTTTTACCATTGTTATTTATGATAAAATTAATTATTAAAAATATTATTATTTTTTAAATTATTTATTAAAATATTATTTTTTAAAATTATTTATTAAATTTTTATTTTTTGTTTTACATAATTTTTTTAATATTTTTTAAATCACGTAAGATGCATTAAAAAGAGTAACATATCCATATGAATTACGTCAATAAGTTTTTGCTTAATCACGTGGATCTTACTCTTTCTTTTTAGTGCGTTTTTTACGTGAATAGTTTACATATAAATGACGTATTTATAAAGATTATGTCACACTTGTTGGTGTAAGCATGGTGATTACGTCACTATTGTTGGCATAACTAAGTTTTTTCACATAATTAAAAATCTATTGTCATGTGTTGATTTTGGGTGAAAATTGTATATGTTTTTATAAATCTATTGATGCTAAAATTGTAAGTGTTATTAGATTTTTTTAATGAAATTAAGTTTATGGTAAAAAAAAAATTATGATTATGCAAGAATAATTTTGGATAAAATTGTATATGTTTTTATATTTTTATAAATCTATTAATGCTAAAATTGTAAGTGTTATTAAGTTTTTTTAATGAAATTAAGTTTATAGTAAAAAGAAAATTATGATTATGCAAAATAATTTTAGGTGAAAATTGTATATGTTTTATATATCTTTATAAATCTATTGAGCTAAAATTGTAAGTGTTATTAGGTTTTTTTTTAATGAAATTAAGTTTATGGTAAAAAAATATTATGGTTATGCAAGATTAAGTGTAATGTGCACCAAATCCATCTCTATATATTAATTTTCTATAATTTTTTTAGAGTAACTTAATTTATTAAACTATTATCTCTATTTGAATATCACAATTGATATAGGTTAAACAACTTATCAAGGACTTATGATATAACATATTTTCAACCTATTTAAGTCAAATAAGTTAGTTTTAAGCTTTTAGAAATGTTTATTTAATTATGGAGGTTAAGGTCTGAATTTGTTTTTTAATGAGAATATTTGGACTTTTGAAAAATTTTATTTGACCTACCAAGCTATTCTAATTATTTATTATATATATATATATATAAAATTAAGAATTTATAATATTTACATAATTATTAATTATATATTAGTATAATATATGTATTTTATTCAGAATATAATAATTTAGTTTAAGGTTATATCTATTTAAAAAATAAAAAATTTAGGTTTCTTGACTTATATGAAATTCTTCAAGTAATGTAAGTTTTTAAACATACTTTTAAATTAGGCCAAACTAAACCCTCAAAAAAACCTATGATAAGTACTAGGTAAAACTCAGGCTGATGTTTTACAAAATAAACGTATACTTATTTAGATAAAGTCTAACTTAACTTATTATATTTTCACTCATAACCACATATCTCTTCTTTAAATATTTTCTCTCCCTCTCTTTAAGCTTTAACATTCATATTTTTCTCTTAGTTTTTTTTAATCCTATATACATATCGATCTAGATCTATATATATTTTTAATATAAATTCTATTCATAATAAATTATAAAAAAAATTAAATTTGATAAAGAGAATGATTAAAATATTTTTTAAAAATAATTTTATTTTAAATACTTATATATTTGTCATGCAAGCATAAAAAATAAAATATTAATAATATAGTTAGCAAAAAAATTAATAATATATAAATATAATATAATTAAATTTCTTTAAAAACTTGTATTGTAAGGCACGTGTAACACACAATGTGCAAATATAAGTGCTTATAAAAAAAATTACAAGGTATATACGACTTTTTGATTGAAAATTCTTGCATAATCATAATTTTCTTTTTATCATAAACTTAATTTCATTAAAAAAATGTAATAACACTTATAATTTTAGCTTCAATAGATTTATAAAGATATAAAAATATATACAATTTTTGCCCAAAATTATTCTTACATAACCATAATTTTCTTTTTACCATAAACTTAGTTTCATTAAAAAAACCTAATAACACTTTCAATTTTAACATCAATAGATTTATAAAGATATAAAAACATATACAATTTTCACCCAAAATCAACACATGACAACAAATTTTTCATTATGTGAAAGAAACCTAATTACTCTAACAAGGGTCGCGTAAGCACCCTGCTTGCACCAACAAGTGTGGCGTAACTTTTGTAAATACGTCATCCTATGTAACGTATCCACGTAGGATGCGACAAAGAGGGTGGCGCATCTACGTGGATTACGCCAAAGAAGGTGTCGTATCTACGTAGATTATGCCAAGCTTATTGGCGTAATCTACATGGATGCACCACCCTTTTTGACACATCTTACGTGGTCTAGAAAATATTAAAAAAAATCACGTAGGACAAAAGTATGGTAGTTTGATAAATAATTTCAAAAGGGTGACATTTTTTTAAATAATTTTTTAAAAAATAATATTTTGATAATTAGTTTTGCCACATATGGCAGTATGGTAAAAAAAACTTAAAATTCTCCTAATTTCCTGTCTTGTTTTTTCTCACATCACAATTTTTATTTTCTTTTACATTCACAATTTTTATTTTTTATAAAAAAAGCACACAAACAAAATTTAGAATGTTTGTGGTTTGTTTTAAATCAATTTTGAGTTAAAAAATCAACTCATTCAAAATAAAATAATATTATTTATATTAATTTAGATTTGATTAGACTAGTTATAATATGAAAATCAAACTAATCCAAACCAATTTCAGTTAGATCATTTTAATCAGTTTTTAATCAAAAAAATCTTTTAAGTTTAGAATTTTATGAGTTTAAATAATTTAACCTATTAAAAAATAAAAAATAAAAAAGTATATTTCACATGTTTAAAATAATATATGATCATATAAAGTAAGAAAAAAATGTATGAGAAATTAAAATTATTATAAGTAAAAATATAAATCAATAACAAATAAATTTATTGTATAATATTAATAAATTTGAGTTGTATTTGATCAATTTTTAAAATCAAAATTAAAAATCAATCCAATTCAATCAATTTTTAAAAAATAAAACAAAAAAATTTAAAATTATTTGGTTTGGATTAAATTTTAATTTTTTAATTCGACTTTCAATTTAAATTGGATTTTAACCCTCTAAAAAAAATGGAGTAGAGAGGTAGACAATGGAGTCAAGAAAATGAAGTGTAAAGTTTCCTGACAGCAACCTCTTTGGTAGTCTAAACCCAAATTGTAAAATGAGTTAAAGAATGTATTTTGGACCGTGGTCCAGGGTCCCATCCGGGAGGATCGACCCGAAGCATGAACCACCGGACTCCACCATCAACACCCCGGCCAAGGCCTTATGATCTCGGTTCATGGCATCAGACACACGATAGCCAGACCAATGAAGATCCCCCTAAAACAAGGACTGACCACCAAGGAAATGGTCCTGCCAGATCAGAAACGGACCTCCACGATCGTGGGACAGTCCCGACAAAGTCAGAGACAGACCTCAACGATCGTAGGACAGTCCCGACAAGGTCAGAGACGGACCTCAACGATCATGAGCTGAAACCTCTGCCAAGGCACGATCCTGATGTACCTTCGTCCTACGTGGATTGCATGAGGATTCCAATCACGCTCTTCATATATATCAGGCTAAGTTAACCTAATAAGAGGTCTGTGATTAGATGCTATTCATTAAGAAAACACTTCTCGTGCATTGCCTGACTTGAGCGTTGGAGTCCTGTTGCAGGTACCCACCCCCCTAGACTTCAAACACTTGGCGCAAGGAGGAAACCACCGTGTTCGTACCTATCTCGGGTATCCTCTGAATCTATTTCAGAACATTGGCGCCGTCTGTGGGAATCTTGATAAACTTCTATTCCTATGTTAACTATGGTGAGCACAAGACACAACCAGAGGAAGGGTAGCACCGCGCATGTTGCCCCTGGCCAAATACAGGGCCCAGCAGCACAACATGACCCTCCTTCCGTCACACCACCAGAAACCTCCGCTGCCAGAAACAGGCCCGTTATAGTGGAAACTCTCAACAATGGACACGAAACTTCAGCCTCTACTGAAAGTCCTGCCCCATCTCGAAGGGTTTCGATTCGTAACAGGCTTGTCTTTCCTCATGGTGGAGCAAACAATACAAACCACGAGGCTAGGATCCCTGTGCACGCTCGCTTAGGAACCTCCCACGACAACGTGGATCATGCGTCTCACTACGAAGACAATGTCGAATCTGAAACAACAAAGAATGACCTTCAAGAGTTGTTACGTCAACAGACAGCACTCATCGAAGGCCAGCGGCGTCAGCTGGAAGAACAGCGTCGTCGGTTGGAGAACCTTGAAAGATCGGTAAGAACAGACAACGACAATGGAGAACGAGGGGTGGCTTGTAACGAGCGCACCATCCAGCATGCCGGCATCGGGGCTTATGGAAATCATAACCCACCCCCCGACCGTCAACAACAATTCTCTGATGCTCTAATGGCATACAGGGTACCGAGGAACTTCAAGCCTCCGAGCAATCTGGAGGCCTATGACGGAACCACGGACCCCTAGGAGCATCTAGACGCTTACACCCAGTCCATGCAACTCTACGGGTACACCTCGGAACTGTTATGCCGGGCTTTCCCCCTCTTCCTAAAGAAGGACGCCCTCCTTTGGTTTGTCACCTTACGCACAAAGATCACCAGATGGGAAGACTTGACACAACGTTTCCTGCAGCACTATACCACAGCAAAGGAACGACCAAAGTCGATCGACTCCCTTTTCGGGATCCGCCAGGGAAGTTCCAAATCCCTGCGCGAGTACGTTAAAAGGTTCAATCAGGCCTGCGTAGGCATTGAAAACCTGGACGACAGGATAGCCCTGTATTACGCCAGAAACGGACTCCGAACTGACTCGGGCTTCTTCATGTACCTAGCGAAAAAGAAGCTGGCAAGCTTGGATGAGTTTCACTTACAGGCGGACAAGTACGTCGAACTGGAGGAAGTCACCAAGGCAAAAGAGAATCTGGAGAAAGGTGAGTCGGTTCACCAGAAAAAGAACCACAACAACAACCAACCCCGTGAATCCTCCAAGAACGAATGGTATCGGCCCAATATTCTGAGTATACTCCTTTGAACACCCCTCGAGAGACAATCTTGAAATAGGTCCTTCAAACCGAGTTCCAGGATATCAAGAGGTCACCACCCGTAAAAAAGCAATTCCAGAGGGACCTTTCGAAACATTGCAAGTGGCACAAGAGCTATGGCCACGAGACGGAGGATTGCTACTAACTCCAGGATGTTATCGAGTCCCCGATCAAAGAGGGACGTCTGCAGAAGTACATCAGTGGTCTCCGAGGAGGAGAAGACCGCGGAAGGCGCCGGGACCGGAGACGAAGCCACAGCCCCAGGAGGAGTCCAAACCAGCGCTTGAGGAAAAGCCGGAGTCCTACCCGAAGATCCCGGACCCCTCCGAGCCGCAATGTTGAGAACAGGCAGGACCAAGAATGGGATACTCAAGGCGGGGGTAACAGAAAGGACAGGCTCATTAGTACCATCTCGGGGGGATTCGCAAGGGGCGGTACATCTAATAACTCCTACAAAATGGCACTCCGGACTGCGGTCCTAAGCGTATCCACCTCTTCGTCGCGAAAACCCTACGTGGAGTACAAGGACGCACCACCCGTCTCCTTCTCCGATAAGGACTACGGTGACATTATCCGAGATCACGACGACCCCCTGGTCATATCCGGAATAATCTCCAACGGCGAAGTCCATCGCATCTTTGTAGATCAGGGGAGTTCAGTGGACATCATGTTCATGGACGCCTTCGAAAGACTGGAGTTCCCTCTGTCTGCGCTTACACCATATGAAGGCAAACTAACCAGTTTCTCCAAAGAAAAAGTGACCTCGGTGGGTTACTTTGAAACTTTCCTTACCCTGGGTAACGACGACACCTATAAAATGGTGAAGGTGAGGTTTCTAGTCGTGGATTGTCCATCAGCCTACAACATCATCCTGGGCCGCCCTACGCTAAATGGCATTGCCGCTGTGGTCTCTACAACCCACAAGACCATGAGGTTCCTTAACAGGAATAATGAAGTGGTCACGGTCAAGGGCGACCAGATTGCAGCCCGCAAATGTTATAATGAGAGCTTGAAGATCAATAGGACCTCTAGAAAAACAAAGGCACGAACATCCAGTCCCACCCACGACCAAGTCAACATCCTGATGACAGAGTTGGATGTCCGTGAAGAGATCCGAGGTACGAGACCCCAGCCTGAAAGAGAACTGATCCCACTCCAGCTAGGCGACAAACCCGACCAAGTCACCATGATAGGAGCAAACCTCGAAGAACAGGAAAAGATCCAACTGATAGAGCTCCTACAGAAAAATAAGGATCTTTTCGCCTGGACTTCCGCCGACATGCCTGGAATTGACCCCGCTTTCATTTGCTATCGTTTATCTATTAAACGGGATGCAAAACCGGTCTCCCAGAAGAAGAGAAAAGTTGGCCCCGAGAGGTAACAAGCCATCGAAGAGCAAGTCAAGGAGTTACTAAACGCCGGCTTCATAAGAGAAATCTCGTACACCACTTGACTCTCGAACGTCGTCTTGGTTAAAAAGTCAAACGGGAAATGGAGGATGTGCGTGGACTACATCGACCTGAACAAGGCGTGTCCTAAACATTGACAAGTTAATCGATAGCTCCTCCAGCTTCTGGATACTGTCCTTCATGGACGCTTACTCGGGGTACAATCAAATTCCAATGTACCCTGGAGACCAAGATAAAATGACCTTCATCACCAAAAGGGCGAGCTACTGCTACAAGGTAATGTCGTTCGGGCTGAAAAACGTCGGGGCCACATACCAGAGGATGATGAATAGAGTCTTCAAAGAACAGATGCGGAGAATGTTAGAGGTCTACATCGATGATGTGATAGTTAAGACCCCATCTTCCGAATCACACACCTCGGACCTCGAAGAAGTATTTGCGCAGCTGAGAAGGCACGACATGAGGCTCAACCCAGAAAAATGCGCATTCGGGGTCCAAGTTGGGAAATTCCTAGGGTTCATGCTAACCCACCGTGGCATAGAGGCAAACCCCGACAAATGCAAGGCAGTGCTCGATATGCATAGCCCCCGGAGCGTGAAAGAGGTGCAATAGTTAAATGGATGAATCACGGCACTCACCAGATTCTTGGCCAAAGTCGCCCATAAATCCCTCCCTCTTTTCAAGCTATTGAAAAAGGGGAGCGGATTCGAGTGGACACAAGATTGTGAAGACGCTTTCGCATCCCTCAAGAGCCTCCTAGCATTCCCCCTATCCTCACAAGGCCAGAGTCAAGGGAAACCCTTTATTTGTACCTCTCGGTCCACGAAGAGGCTGTGAGTTCGGTACTCATCAGGGAAACACTGGAGGGACAGAAGCCGGTCTACTTCATGAGTAAAGTACTGCAAGGCCCCGAACTCAGGTATCTAAAGATAGAAAACGTCGCCTTTGCACTCATCGTCACGGCCAGGAGACTGAGGCAGTACTTCCATTGCCATCCCGTGGTCGTAAGGACCGATCAACCCATCCGACAGATACTGCATAAACCGGACTTAGCGGGGAGGATGATCGCCTGGTCCATTGAGCTTTCCGAGTTCAGGATTGCCTACGATCCCAGAGTAGCAATCAAGGTACAAGCACTATCGGATTTCCTGGTCGAACTCACCTCAGACCCCGACTGCCCTGAGGAAATATCCTGGATCGTATTCGTGGATGGTTCCTCAAACCCAAAAGGATGCAGTGCCGGGGTAATCTTAGAGAACTCAGAGGGGGTGACCATTGAGAATTCACTAAGGTTCGAATTCCCCACCTCCAACAACCAGGCAGAGTATGAGGCATGCATCGCGGGACTAGCAATAACCAGAGGCCTGGGGGCCACAAAGATCAAACTTTGTAGTGACTCTCAGCTCGTGACCTCTCAAATCTGAGGCAAGTATCAAGCCAAAGAGCCCCTCCGGAACTTCCAGCTAGTTAAAGTGGAGCACATACCCCAGGAACAAAACTCTAAGGCCGATCTCTTATCCAAGTTGGCAAGCACCAAGAGTCCGGGTAACAACCGATTGGTGATCCAGGAAACCCTCTCGCACCCCGCAGTTTCTGACGTAACCATCTTCTAGGTTAACAAGCAAGAGCGTACCTGGATCATGCCACTATTAGAATACTTATAGTCCGGTAGCCTCCCCGAGGATTCCAAGGAAGCGGCCAAATTGAAGAAAGCCGCAGTCAGATACACCATCTTCGATGGGCAGTTATATCGGTACGGATTTTCTTCACCCCTCCTCAAATGCCTCACGCCAAAAGAGGCCAATACGTCCTGGCCGAAGTCCACAAAGGGAGTTGTGGACACCACCTCGGAGGCAAGGCTCTAGCATTGAAGGCACTCAGGGCAGGTTACTACTGGCCTACGATAGAGGCAGACTCCCTTGCGCACGTCCAAGTATACAAAAAAATGCCAACGACACTTCAACCACTATCATGCCCCGCCAGAGGAACTGTCCACGACATCCATACCCTGGCCTTTCTACCAATGGGGCATGGATATCTTGGGCCCCTTCCCTCAAGCGCCCGGGCAGTTGAAGTTTTGGTCGTAGCCATGGACTATTTTACCAAGTGAATAGAAGCAGAGTCTTTGGTCACCATAACCTCGGCCCGGATTCAAAGGTTCACCTGGCGCCACATTATTACCAGATTCGGGGTGCCAGAGTCCATTGTAACAGATAACGGAACACAGTTCAAAGACAAAGGATTCGAAGAACTACTTGACAGGTTGAAGATAAAACACCATTGCAGTGACGTGGAAAACCCTCCAACAAACGGGCAAGCTGAGGCGGCCAACCTAGTTATCGTCAGGGGGTTAAAGAAAAGATTGGACGAGGCCAAAGGAAACTGGGTCGAGCAGTTAGACCACGTCCTTTGGGCCTACTGAACCACTCCTCATTCCACAACAGGTGAAACCCCATTCAAATTAACCTATGGGTGCGAAGCAATGATCCCGGTGGAGATAGGGGAACCGAGCTGGCATCGCCAAAACTTCTCACCAAATAACAACCTTGGGTTAATAAGGGAAGACTTGGACCTGTTGGAAGAAAGAATGTGCATCGCACACATACGCGATGCTACAACCAAGCAAAGAACGGCAGCCCGGTACAACCTGAAGGTCGTCCTTAGAAGATTCCAGCCAGACGATCTCGTACTCCAGAGAGCTGACATCGGCGGAAGGAATGCCTCATAAGGGAAGTTAGCCCCTAATTGGGAAGGCCCCTACCGTATCGTAATCAGTACCGGAAAATGAGCTTACACCTTAGAAACATTGACGGGCAAGCCAATAAAGAACTTTTGGAACGCAGACAAACTCAGAAAGTACTACAGCTAAGTGCCTTTTAAGGCCTAGTCTCCTAGTCTTCTTTATGTTTGATTTGCACAAATTATTGTATGAACAATATCCTTCCGGATATTTAATGAAACATCCATCACAAAGTTAGCCCAATTTAGTAAACGGAGCTTTCGGAGACCAGCCACGTGGACTCAAGACTCATCGTACCAGCCGAGGAGTTGTCTTGTGCTAGATAGGTCGTGCAGCAGAAAAATCCCAACTTGGAAAAATTCTCGCACCAAGCCATAAGCACGAAAGACCCATGGTACCTCCCCGGAAATTGTCTTGTGCTAGATAGGTAGTGCACTAGAAAAATCCCGACTTGGGAAATTCTCGCACTAAACCATGAGCACGAAAGACCCCGGCATAGACCAGTCCCCAAACCAAAGTCACGAGGCATCTAAAATACCTAAACAAAAGGTAATAGACCCCGGACAAGGTTTTTTACCTTAGGTTCAGATCCCAAATGCTAAACCATTTTGGACATCGGATCCCAAACCAAGGTTTATAAAATATTTCATAACATGAAGTCCTAAAGGGAGCCACAAGGCGCTCAACCGAAGTGGGCGTTGGACCCAGACTGTGGTCTCGTCAGAATTCTCAAAGGGCGTTGGACCTCGAAAATAAGCGAAGAAACACAACGAAAAACAATTCAATTGCAAACTCCAAAAAAATAGGAGTGCCATTTGTCCATACAAAAAAAAAAACCCCACGTAGAGGGCAAGAACAAAACATCTGAATCACTCCTCGGGAGGGTCCGGACTACGAACCTCGGCAGAAGAATCCCCAGTACTTGGACCCGTAGTAGCAAGGCGAGGAACGACGAGTTGGCCATTCTGGACGACCTTCCCGGAGTCCAGAGAATTCAGAACCAGGTCAACCTTGGGATTGAAGAGCTGAACTTGTTTAATGGCATTCCAGAATTGCTGTTCCTTGATATCGGTACAAACAATAATGAAAGCCCCGACATCGCCCTTCAGGGTGGTAACATGGCCGCCAAGACGCTCATTCTCTGAGCGAAGACCTTCATTCTCAGCTCTTAACTTGGCCATACCCTTTCTGACTTCCGCCAAGCTGGCCTCCTTTTCCTTCACTACATCTCTCAGGGTGGCCACTTCATTCCTCAGCTCTCGGTTCAAAGCCTCAACATCATTTTTGGCCTTTACGGCCTCCTTTTTGGCCCGTACAGCCTCCTCTTTTTCCATAAGAGCTTGGTTTTCACCCCGCTCTGCAGCAGCAACCTTCTGCTCGTGGTCCTCAATCACATACTCCAAGTACCGAGCCTCTATGACAAGACAGAGCCCAAGAGTCTGGAAGCAACAGAGAGCATCTTTTCCGCTACGCGGGGCCAATTTAGCCTCTACTTCTTCATCTAGGAGGAAGCTATTGATAAACAAGACTGTTGACGAGATTGCACTGACAACCAAGACTGTTGATCGCACTGACAACCAAGACTGTTGACGAGCACGAGCACCGTGAACGGAATACCTGGTGTGGAAATAGAAAAATGCCCTGTCGGAGCATCGCAACCCCAACAGCTGACATATTCTTTCAAAGGCCAGGATGTTTGCCCAACTATTGGGGTGAATCTGACTGGCTGCGGTGTAAAGAGTCCGAAGGATGGCAATGTGGAAATCGTTGAAAGGAAGCCTAAGCCCGAACCTCGTGAAGAAGTCCTCGTAGAGAAACATGAAGTGTTCCCCTGCTTCACGGGTCGAACACACACGTTCTCTTCCCGGGGACAGGATCAGGAACTCACCATCCCGGGCCCCTCCCTCGGTAAGCTCCAAGTAATCCTTTAATTTGTCCAACTCGGCCCTGGACTCGTAGCGGGAGATCCTATCGAAAACATCATCTGCGACCCAGGTGTAAGGCAATCCCGGGCCCCGACGAATACGAATCAACTCCTCCTCGGCTTCTTGACCCTCCGGCTCTCGAGCTTCAGGATCCGGGGCGGGCCCTTCAATTCTTAGCACCCTTCTCCTAACCATTCGAAATCCTAGAAGGCACACAGAGGCTCAGGGTCAAAATCAATTCAAGTTCAAAGATCTGAATGCAACAATGGGTGAACAGAGTAAACCAAGTCACACCCACGTATCGGCCTCCGCACCCACCAAGGCAAAAAGCCTCAGAAGGACACCTCCGCCGCACACGGTGCAATGGAGGAAGTGCTCCATAAAAGGCAAACACCGTTAGCAGGAGAGGAAAACAATATTCCCCCCTTCTCTTTTGGAAGAAGAATGTGCAATCTCTCAAAGAAACGAAAATAAACAGAAGCAGAGCAAGGGCAAGGGATTTTACCTTGAAGAAGAAGAAGAAATCAGTTGTGAGAAGTACAAAAAAAATGTTAGAACCGCTTCGCACCGTCGTAATGTTCATTGGGAATCACCTCAAAGCCACTAGTTTCTGATGAAAATCAAACGAAACAAAACACAAAGGCTGACACCCTACTTATAGGGGCTATGGTTAGGGGACAATTCTGTCTGAGCACCTCAAATTCGAAAAGATACTCATTATAGCACGTGAAACACAATGCACGTCCTTTCAACACAAACGTGCCACGTGGTCCACGAAGCCGTCATGACAGTTCAAAGGATAGTTATCCAGCAGACCAAGGGACATGCAACAGTAGGACCCAAGAACTCGGAGAACTCGTTCATACCCTGTGTATTGACGACACCGGTATACGTTCCCATGATTTATAAAGACCACGGACCAAAGTATTTAAACTTGGCACGTCGCCGGTCTCGACAAAGTACCAAGCTGGGGGCAACTACATATCACGTCGTCAAGGTGAGCGTTGGACTCACCCTAGTATAATATAAATACCACGATTTGCAGAAAGAAGAAAGGTAGAAGACATGAGATTCAAAACAAAAGGAAAATTTTATTAAATTTCTCATTCCATACATCATCTTACATCAAAAAGAGGGAAAAGAGAGTATAGAGACATGGAACATATAAGGAAAGAAACTCCAGAGGTGCGAACCGCCATTAACATCATTGGCATCCCGGGTCATGTCGCATCCACATTTCCTCCGAGAACTAGCATCGGTCTTCCCCCCCGAAGCAACATCTTGAAAAAGTGGATTGGTTTCGAAGCCTGGAGTGGAACACTGCTGCCGAACCTCGGTATCCACCACTTTTCTTCACTTCCTTCTTCGGCAGGCAGGAAGAGACCGGGGCACATTTTCCTTTGGTAGACGGGGCACAGCTTTTTCATGGGAAGATCGTTCCACCGAAAACCTTGATCACTCTAAGCAGCTTCAAAGCTGAGGAGTAGCCCCAATAGTCCCTCCTGCATATCCAACTGCTCTTAGGAGCGGCTGGTAAGGAAAACGACATTGGGCCCTACCCCTCCGGTTGCCTCTGTCTAACACGACAAATATCTCAAGCCTCCCCAGCGACGAGAAATATCAAACAAGTAATCAGCGTACACTGGAAAAGTGAGACATCTGTCGCTAATACGCTGAGAAAGTGAGATATCTAGTGAAGGTTATAAAGGCATGACAAGAGCTTCAGAAATTTGGAGAAAAACAAGAAGAAAACTCTCACAAGAGGCCAAACTCTCCAGAAATGCATAGGAAAAGAATGAACCATTTCTATGAGGGAAGTCACTTCCAAATAAAGACACAAAGAGGAAGCAGGGAATGCCAAAATCGAACACAAACATCCCTTATTTATAGAAAGGATGGGACACTCCGATTGATCCCTAAGAAAGAAAAAGCCTGTCAAGCCATAAAACTGCGTTTAATGCTCTCCTACTGACATTGGCTACAGGAGCAACGGACGGTTGGAAACTGCGCAAAGCTAACGTCCCCCATTAAAAACTCATCAGTTCTCGAGGAAATCAAGAGCAGCGGTTCCCGAAGGATCCAAAGATCAATGAAGAACGCTGCTGCAAGCCAAAAGACCCCGTGAACCACACTTGGGGGCAACAGAAGGAAAAATCTCAGAATAAGGAATGACAATAAAAGCAAGGACCCACTGCGGTCTCCAACCGTATCCCAACCTTCGGGGTACCCCGCACTTAATAATGGACCTCGGCCTCAACACGAGACACCGCGAAACCCGGTTTCAAAGCTGGGGCGAAGTCCGTAGCGAGTCTAATGATCCTATATCTTGACACTTGGTCTTATCCAAAGCACCAAGCTGGGGACAACTGTTCTAGACCGTGGTCCAGGGTCCTATCCGGGAGAATCGACCCGAAGCATGAACTACCGGACTCTACCATCAACACCCCGGCCAAGGCCTTATGACCTCGGTCCATGGCATCGGACCCACGATAGCCAGACCAATGAGGATCCCCCTAAAACAAGGACTGGCCAACAAGGAAATGGCCCTGCCAGATCAGAAATGGACCTCCACGATCGTGGGACAGTTCCGACAAAGTCAGAGACGGACCTCAACGATCGTAGGACAGTCCCGATAAGAGGTTAGAGACGGACCTCAACGATCATGGGCTGAAACCTCTGCCAAGGCACGATCTTGATGTACCTTCATCTTACGTGGATTGCATGAGGATTCCAATCATACTCTCCATATATATAAGGCTAAGTTAACCTAATAAGAGGTCTGCGATTAGATGCTATTCATTAAGAAAACACTTCTCGTGCATTACCTGACTTGAGCGTTGGAGTCCCGTAAAGTTGCACCCACCCCCTTCAAACACTTGGTTGCTGCAAGAATGAGAGAAAACTACCGTATTCGTACCTATCTCGGGTATCCTCTGAATCTATTTCAGAACAGAATGGTATTTACAATGAAGGTAAAGTTAGAACAAAATGGATGAGTGAATGTTACAAATTAAAAAAATTGGGTTTATAGGAAAAATAGACCATTAAAAAGCTATTAAGTATTCAACACGAATGAAAAATAATTTAGAGGGATAGAAAAATGAGAGAAAAAAAAATTGTGGGTGATAATTATTAAGTGATAAACTAATGAAATAGATAAAAAAAAAAATTATAAAAGAATTTAACTAAGCGTTGAACAAAGAGAGTAAGAGAGTATGTGGCTTTTTATTAATTGTTTTTATTATTATTATTATTATATAAAGTAATTTTATAAAAAAAAAAATCATACATTTATCACTAAAAAATATGCATAAACTTTTAAAATTATATAAAATTTAATTAAGTATAACATTTAATAAAAAAAAATTGAGGCATTGTAAAAAGAGGAGCCTAAAGCATGTGCTTTAGTTACCTCGCCCTTGAGATGGCAGTGAAAGTTACCACCTAAAATTTATTTCTTTCTCAACAAAATCGTCATAGGCTCAAAATTATTTAGAAAAAAAACATTGTTAATAAAGAGAAAAAGTTAATTGTAATATTACAAACAAAAAATCAGAAACGTTATATTTTTAAGTGCCCTCCGAAATTTTCTTCAATAGAATTTGCTAACGAATGTCCTAACAGTGTTAGTTATAGAAATAAAAATAAAAAATATTAAATAAAAAGTAAAATATTTATTGTATTAAGAATTCAAAAATTACTTAATGTATTTTCTTATTTAAATAATTAAAAGCATTTAATAAAGGATATTAAAGGCTGCTTAATTAGTACCCTAAACACTCGTTAACAAGATGCCCCTTTTATATTAGAGAAATTGTGGGTGTATTTGTTTAAACTATTTTTTTAAACTAAAAAAAGTACTTTTTTTGTCAAAAAAAATCATTTATTGAAAAATTTAAGGTGTTTGGATAAGTTTTTTAAAAATATTAGAATAAAAAAAAATTAAATTTCTGATTATTTTGAAAAGGTACAATCAGTAACTTCTAAAAAATAGAAAATCTATAGAAGAGAAAGAAAATTCATTTAAAGAGGCAGAAGCTATGATGCACAAATACGTGGGAAACAACCACGTATGCATATCGTATTCGTATTAGATATGAATACGTGAAAAATATGGCTTCCTCTGTATTTTTGTCATATTTTAAACATTTTTTTAGTGGACACATGAACAAACAAAGATTTCTTTTATCTGAATGTAAGATTTTTCGTGTATGGAGAA
This sequence comes from Ormosia emarginata, assembly GCA_029884605.1. NCBI lineage: Eukaryota > Viridiplantae > Streptophyta > Magnoliopsida > Fabales > Fabaceae > Ormosia > Ormosia emarginata. Next base: position 6,621,105 of record JAQQTP010000038.1, on the reverse strand, counting down.
GTCAGTGGAGGAAAAGTGGACAGAGACATGGTGGAAGGGGAAGCCACACCACAAGCGTCACAAAGTGAAAAGCAAACGAGAACATGGAAGTTCAGTTGTAGCGACAAACTTGACGAACATGAAGCTTGACGTTGGGGGTGGGGGAGCATGGGGTACGGAGAGAGAGACTGGGTTTGAAACTTGCAGCCTTTGTTTTCATTTTTTATAAATAAAAGTGGATACAACTGTATCCGATTTCTCAATAAAATATTTTTTTAAACAATTATTTCACTTGATTTTCGTTTCTTTAATGCAAACATTTATGTAAATATAATGAATTGTTGACATTCAATATCTTATATATATATATATATATATATATATATATATATATATATATATATATATATATATATTTCACATATATAAATATAATTATTAGATTTATTTGATATGTATATTAATGTACCCATATTTTAATATTTAAAAAATTATCATATTTATATATCGTATCGTATTATATTTGATATTTGTATCTATATTTGTGTAACATAAGATGAAAGTTTTCTCTTAAAAAAATCTTCAAATTATTTAAAAATAACAAATATTATCCTTCACATATTTCAAAAATTTATTTTTATAATTATATCTAAACAGTAAAATATTTTGTACTTTTCATAAAAAATTCTAAAAAATTACTCTTTTTACTATTTTAAAATTACTCTTTGAGGTCTATCAATGACTTTAGCTAATTGTCAATAAGCTTCCTGACAAACTTCACCACAAGTAAGGCACAACTTAAAACTATCTCTAGCCTCCTTAGTCTTATATAGGGGAAGGATGAACCGTTGAGAGACTTCATGACACATTTCAATAAAGAGTCTTTTGAGATCTAAGACCTGAATCCATACGTGGCCATATGATGAGCTACCGACAAGTATATCGAGTCGATCAAGTAATAAAGTGTGATTGAGTATTATCCTACAGAGATTGATTAGTGTCAAATACCAAATTCACTAATCGTATCACTATCTAGACTACCAAATAGTATGAAAGGTGTGTAATCAACAAGAAAATAACAAAACAAGCAATTTAAACAATTAAAGATATTTTTCGAGAGTTTTAATGAAAGAGAAATATGATGAATTCAAGGGTTGAAGATGTTAGGGGCTACTTTTCATTTGACCCTTACTTAATTTCAATGAATGCTAATTAATTACGCTTAGTTCTCTTGATTGATGGCAAGAATACACAAAATTAGTTGAGACTCAATCCTTTGGTAAATTAGCTCCCTTCCAATTACCGTAAAATTACCATTCCTTGGTCAACTTCATGCAATTGGAAGGTTCAAGCACAAGATTCTCAAATTCACCACATAATCGTCAATACCCATCCTTAGATATTGATAGATCCTGGTATTGATCTCAAGAAACAAACAATAAAGAATTTTCCAATTAACAAAATACCCAACACAACAATCTATGGTTGATCAAGTCATAAAAGCTTTAAGAATAGAGATCAACACTCAATTAAAAAGAAATAAGAATAGGTTAATTCAAGAATCCATTTACATCAAGCTATGGGTCAAGCTAGATCTCTCCTAGCTATGGAGATTTAGTTATCCATGCAGAAAATGAAAAGAAAAAGAGAGGGAAAGAGTGAACTCATAGATCCATGTAGGTGGCGAGAAGAGATCTTCACTTCCTAAGACTTGGGTTGAAGCTCCAAGCCCTAAAAAATGGGTGAAAAATGAAAGAGAAGGGGAAGATGGGAAAGAAACTAAATTTGGAGAGTATAAAAGTACATAAAATGGCATCACAAGTCTATTTATGGTGGGTTTAGAGAATCACATGCTTTAACACAATTAGGTATAAGGAATTCATGCCTATACTTGGAACCTCCATGTATAAATATAAAGCTCTCATATTCTTTAGTTGTAATGAAACTATGCCTATACGTCGTTGTTCTACGTATAGATGTGGAACTCTCTGTCTATCAGGGACATCCCCTGCGTTTAGGCTTGGAATTCCTTTGTACATGCGTGGGGCTCTCCATAAAAGAAGTCATTCTTGTGCCCTTCCCACACATAGTTGTATAAATTCCATGCATATGCATGGAAGTCTCTGGTCATTGAGCATTAAATCATGTCATTCCATGCCTAGATGTAGAAATTCCATGCACATACATAGTTTTGATGATTTTCTCCTTGTTTCAATGCCTCTTTTACCCTCCAAACACTGGATTTAGATTTTAGGCTCTCATCAAAGTTGTAGGGATTTGTCTTAACTTTTAAATACCACTAGAATCATCCCCAAATAATATCTCTAGATCTATCTATGATCAAAATACTGTCACATGGTCAAGATGCCAGTTTACTAGTTGAACCCTAACTTCCATCAAACTTTTAATACTCACACCGGTGGAATCAAGGAAAAAGGTCAACATAAAAGTTGTATATATTTCTCTTAACTTTCCAATGACTCTAATCTTTTTCCATCTGAAGGTAAAAATATTCAAATCCACTTGATCTAGTTTAGTAAAGTTGGTATGGTATTGAACTTGACTTCCACATCTTCTTGGCTTGACTTGATTCCCTTCATTTTTGGCACACCTTTGGGTATTGAACCTAAATTCCAAGATAAAAATATACCCCAATAAGACTTCAATCATGAATGATACATAGCTAAATTGATTTAACTTCAAATCAAGTCTAATCAACAATAAAGCACTTAGAATTCAAGATATTCAAATAAACTCACAAACTTTGCCAATTTCTAAAGAAATCAAGGACTTACCATACATTTAAGCACAAAACTTAGTATATAATAAATCTATTTCATAGAGTTATTACCATGCATGCAATTATTCGAGGCCTCTGACTTGGGGACTTCATGAAATCATTAGCCAAGAAGACCCCTCAGAACCTTGAATAATTAAAGAGTCGATCTAAGAAGTATATAAACATGAAAGTCCTGAAGGTGAAAAGAGAAGCCTACTAAGAAGCTGAACCATCTAGAAAGAAGGAGAAGGAGCCTGAGACAAAAGGCTCTAAGAACAACCGAGGGGACCACATCAGGGGAAATTTGATGATTACACCCCTCTCATGATTTCCCGAAACAAAATTCTTGAGGATGTGTATCATACGAAACTCGCCCAAATCCCTAGAACCCGGGCATTTAGACCTCATAGACTTATAGATAAATCAAAGCACTGTAACCACCACAGCGTCAACCTCTGAGATGCTATCAAGACTTTTATACAACAGGGCAAGTTATAAGATTGTGTCCAACGCTTTAAAGACAACAACCACCCAAGGTATCAAAGGAGTGAAGCAAGAAAGAGGAGTTACAGTCTACCATGTCGGACCCTTTCACCCGAGGATCTTTACCCCTCATGCGAAAGGGTCTGACGTCAAAGAGATGATTCCCCCCAAAGAGAAACGAGGTGAGATGGTGAAGTCACTAAGACTATCAACACTGTCTCATGAGGCTTTGTTGGAGGAGGACAATCAAAGTTTGCTTTCAAAAATCACTTGAGGCAAGTGTTGAGCGTCTCATCCTGGACCACGATCAAGAAAACAGGCATATTATGAACTCCAGTCATTAGCTTCACAAATGAGGATTTAGATGGAGTAATCCCAGGCCACAATGACCTTATGGTCATTACGGGGGTCATGGCCAACGTGTGGGTCAAGCAAATCTTCGTCGACCCAGGGAGCTCAGCGGATATCCTCTTCATGGAATGTTTCCGTAACCTCAGGCTACCTCTCTTCGACCTAAAACCCTTTGCCAGAGACTTAATAGGGTTTTCATGGGGGAAGTGAGAATCGAAGGATATGTGGAATTGTACCTGACTTTAGGAATGAGATCTAAGAAAAAAAGAACTAGAAAGTCTTGGAGAAAAGGGTAAAGGTAAAATCTTTAGTTATTGATTGCCCTTCAATATATAATGTTATCTTAGACAGGCCATCCCTTAACGCCTTCAAAGTTGTTGTTCCCACTCACCACTTAGCCTTGAAGTTCATCTTGGACAAAGGCAAAATGGTGACAGTGAGGGCGAACTAAGAAACTATAAGGAGATGCTACAATGCTAGCCTAGAGATCTCAGAAGACGTTAATAACGAGTCAAGGGAAAAGCCACCTCATGTAAAAAAGCTAGTTTTCGTGATGATGGAATAGCTGGATGTCCATGCTGAAAAAAAGGAGAATAGGCCATAACTCGATGGCTAGTGGATAGACATCCAACTCGGACCCAGTCCCAAGTAGACCATCAAGATTAGAGCCAACCTCTCTAAGGAAAAGAAGGATGAACTGAAGCTTTTCTTACAAGAAAACAAAGATCTCTTTGCTTGGACTATAACAGACATGCTTGACTTGGACCACAACTTCATCTGCCACCGATTATCGATTTCACCCAATGCTAGACCAATGTGTCAGAGGAAGAGAAAAGTGGGGCCAAAACTCTAGAAGACAATTGTCAATTGAGGAATAGGTCAAGGAGCTCCTCAGTGGCCTACATCACTTGGCTCTCTAATGTGGTGTTGATTAAGAAATCCTCTGGGAAATAGTGCATGTGTGTAGATTACACAGATCTCAACAAAGTTTGCCCAAAAGATCTTTACTCATTCCCCAACATTGACAAGTTGATGGATAACTCACTAGGTCATAAGTACTTGTCTTTCATGGATGCATACTCAAGGTAAACTCCCTATGCATCCAAAAGATGTGGAAAAAATAGCCTTCATAATGGAAAGAGCGAGATATTATTACAGGGTGATGCTGCTTGGGTTGAAGAACGCATGAGCTACCTATCAAAGGATGATGAACAGGGTCTTTATGGGCTAAATTGGGAAGGTGTTAGATATATACATAGACGATATGATAGTGAAAACTTTGACCTTGGGTGACCACATTTCTGACCTTGCAGAAGTATTTGAGAAACTACGGAAGCATGATATGAAGCTAAACCTAGAAAAGTGCATTTTAGAGGTCCAAGGAAGAAAGTTTTTGGGCTTCATGTTAACCCACAGGGGGATTAAAGCCAACCCAAACAAGTGATAGGCTATTATAGATATGCGGAGCCTAACCTTCATCAAGGAGATTCAATAGTTGACAAGTCAGATAACAACACTCACAAGATTCGTCTCCAAGTTGACATAAAGAGCCTTACCTTTCTTCAAACTCCTAAAGAAAAGGAAAGAATTTATGTGGACCTCAGAGTGCAAAAAAGGCCTTCAAGGGATTAAAGCAGACACTCTCTATACTTCTCATCTTGACTAGACCAGAAGAAAGAGAAAAGTTGTTCCTTTATCTTTTAGTTTTTAAAGAAATCGTGAGCTTGGTCCTCGTAAGGGAAACAAAGGATGGCCAGAAGCCTGTATAACTTGTTAGGAAAGTGTTGCAAGGCCTCGAGCTTTGATATCAGAAGATAGAGAACTTGGCATTCATGTTGTTAATTTCTTCCAGGAGGTTAAGAAAATATTTTCAATATTGTCCTGTGATGGTGAGAATAGACCAACCTATCAAAAAAAGTACTGCATAGGCCCGAGTTTGCTGGAAGAATGATCTCATAGTCTGTGGAGCTCTTCGATTTCAAAATAGGATATAAGCCATGCCTAAAGATAAAGGCATAGGCCTTATTCGATTTCATGGCAGAATTCACCCAATGCCCGACCTTAGAGCAAGTTGAAGAATAGACAATCTACATCAATAGGGCATAAAGCCTAAAGGGAAGCGGAACTAGGATCATGTTGGAAAATGCTAATGGAACCACAGTGGAATAATCCCTGAAGTTTGAGTTCCCTACCTCGAATAGTTAGGCTTAATATGAAGCCATGATAGTTGGACTCCTTATGGTTAAGGATCTTAGAGCATCCAAGGTGATACTCAAGAGTGACTAACAGTTGGTAACATCCCAAGTCCTAGGGGATTATCAGTCCAATGACTAAAAAATACTTAGTCAAGGTGAAGAAGCTGATTGAGGAATTTTTCGAGGTGAAAATAGAACATATTCCCTAATAGCAGAATTCTAGGGAATATATCTTGTCCAAACTGGCTAGTACCAAGAGTCCCGAGAATAATAAATCTGTCATCTGGGAAACCCTATCTAAGCCAAGTATAGTGGATCCCAAGATTGCGATGACAATTGAAGAAGAAAACAGTTGGATGAAGCCTATCATCGATTACCTCCAAGATGGTATGCTCCCCCAAGACCCCAAGGAAGCAAAGAAAGTAGTCTGAATTTCGGTGTGGCATGTGCTAGTAGATGACAGACTCTACCTTCATGGCTTCTCCATCCCACTACTAAAGTGCCTCACCCCGAAGGAAACCCAATATGTCCTCGTTGAGATCCACGAAGGATATTGTGGCCAACATTTAAGTGGTAGAGCCTTAGTGGTGTGTTGTCGCAGGCAACCAAAAATAAAACTTATACTCCTAAAAATACAAGTAGTAGTGCGGGTAAAGATCATTCTCACAGAGAGTATCTACCCTAGTTCTATACTTCATGAACGTGGATGAGGGGTTTTGAGTATAATGAAAATAATTTTAAGTAAAACAACTAAGAAATTATTCAAATTAAATTATCAAAATTAATCAAAAGAACAAACCTTGTGATGCGTGCGGATGTAGTGATTAAAATTAAGATAAAAATCAGTTGTCAGGCCCACCAGAAAATAAAAACCTTACAACTAGTTGTAGTTAGTAAGAAGTTCGATCCACAGAGAATCAATTCAATTAACACTATTAAACAATTCCCAATTTAGACTCGATTAACAATAAACAAAAAAGGGGGTTTTGGAGTTTTGATGAACAATGAACAAATTTCAAAGATAACAATAAACAAACTGAAATCAATAATATAAGAAAATTGGTTAAGAGATTGAATCCACCACTAGATTTATATGATAATGTAAATCCACATATCCTTTTTATTCCAACATGCGAAAAATTATGTTTTTATGCAATTGTGAGATTAAATCTCTGTTTTCCTTACGTGTTGGCCAATTTAGCAACCGCTCAAATTAACTCCTAATCACTGATTAGTCATAAAGCAACCGCTCTTACAACTATCCAACAATTGCATTAAGATTTAGAAAACCAATTACACTAAGGTCTAATCACACATCGGATTAAATTACTTAGAACATATATTTCTCTAGATCTAATACCATGAACCGCATGATAATAAACCCGGATCTACCACTTTTATAACTGCAAATAGCACAAAGATAATTATACCCACATGAACATCATACATCCCACTAGATCTACTACATGCCGCGCATAATAAACCTAGATCTACTACTTTGAAAGTAAGAACAAGTACAAAAACCTTCATACCAACAATAGATTGAAATATATGAATAAAAACATAACGTGTTGAAATAATCAAATATGCAAAGTTTACAACATTAATACTAGCGGTTTCATCACCCCCTAACCAAGGGAGGTTTAGTTACACATAGCTAGAAAGAAATCACAAGAAAAACTATGAAGAAACAAGAAGAAACTATGAAGAAACAAGAAACTAAGAGAGAAAATGAAGGAGAGTTACATCTTGTTCATGATAAATGGTGCCTTTTATAGAAGTCTAAGGTAACAAAATGACAAAGGGAAGTGGGTGGATGAGTGGGTGAGTGAGTGGAGTGTTTGAGTGGATGGATTAGTGGGTTGGTTTAGTGGATTGGTTTAGTGGATGAGTGAGTGGAATGGTTGAGTGGTTGAATTAGTGAAAAATGCCAAAGGACTTTTGGTGAGTGGGAAATTATGGACATGAATGGGTGAGTGGATGGATGAGTGGATGGATTAGTGGATGAGTGGGTGGAGTGGTTAAGTGGTTGGATTAGTGTATGAGTGGATGAATGGGTGAGTTAGTGGATGAGTGGATGAGTGGATGAGTGGATTAGTGGATGGATGAGTGGATTAGTGGATGGATGAGTGGATGGTTGAGGACGAAAATTTCGTGTCTGACTTGGAAGCCAAAAACGACCCACTATACTTCAGAATCACGAAAAGTGTTCTTCATGAAAGTTGTAGATCCTTGTCTTGGCTATAAAATGGATAGCTGGTTCGTCCAATTCGACTTCCTTAAGCCTAAGATATGTCCCAAATACCGTAGGTTGCTCAAACCCAACTTCAGCTCCTCTGTTCCGACTTGCAAGCTCAAAATGACCTACTAGACTTCTTTTTCTCAAAATGTGTTCTTCATGAAAGTTGTTTATTTGGATCTTGACTATCCAATGTCCAAATTTCAGCCCATCTCCATTATTAAATCTTGAGATATGATTTTTTTGAGTGCACACTATTCGGATTCTACTGACAGAACCCGTATTCTGACTTCCATGTCAACTTAGGTCCCTTAGACATCTGAATCAGACTTTGAGCTCTTCATCAAAGTTGTAGAGCTTCCTCTTAGCTTTCCTACAAGATAAAATTCATGATTTTCAGATATCAGGAACTCAAGTTATGACCAAAATACAGAAACAGTGTAAAATCTCAATAATGCTGAAAATATTCAATTAGGACCAATTTGAGCTCAAACTCACAAAATCATGTCAAACTCAATCAATTAAGAATATGGAGAGTGTAAATGACTAAATATAAGGGTTTCTTAATGAATAAAATATGTGTTTATCAAATTCTCCCACACTTAGCTTTTTGCACTCCTGGGCAAAACTCAAGACCAAAATTTTACAATCAAGAAGAACAACCAAAGGTTCAAGGGATCAAAACATTCATGAGTTAACAATTCTCCACATCTCAAACCATCAAGCAAGGTATCTTCAACATGAATCGAGAATGATAGATCTTCACAAGATTCCTCTCAATCTCTCAAGTGTTTAAAGGGTAGGTATTTCACTCAATTCAACCCATGAAAATTGCACTACATAAGTTGATCTTCTACTTCTCCAACTCAAAACACATGCACACACAAATCATGAGGACTTTATTCAAGGTTGTAGTGAGGTCAAGGTAACAGGAGAGGATAAAATGGATATGAGAAGATAAATACCAAAGAGAATAAAAGCAAATGAGAGTTGAGTTCAAATAACAAGATAAAAGTTCATCCCAACTCTAGTGTATATCCCTTTACATATTCATTTCCCAATCTTTTTCTTTTTTTAAACACTTAGTTAGTTTTTTTTTTTTTTTTTTTTTTTTCTTTTTCTTTTATATATATGAACATAACTATATACATACATTTTTTTTTTTTTTTGGGCACTCTTTTTTTCTTTTTCAACAACCATTTTGTACACACTCTCACACTTGTTCAAAAACTCATCCATTAACCAAGCTAATGTTCTTTTATTCCCTAAGGTAAAGTAAGAACACGATTTCTCATTTAAGGCACATGATGAGCTAGAAACAAGGAATGGTCAAATAAGCTCAAAGGGGTTAAGCAAAGGAAAATATACAAGGTTGGCGGAATCGAGAATTTTCAAGAAATCAAAAGAGTGCTTGATATCATATTGAAAAAAGGTTGGCTATTTGGTTAAACTAGCTAATTAAGAAAGAGGGCCTCAATCATGTTCATGCATGCAAGTGAAATGTAGCCTCAAAAGAATCAAAGCAAGTTCTAGAGTGGTCATTAACATGAGTGAAAATCACACAAGAAAGAAGAGAATGGCATAAATGTTGAATCCATCCATTAGGCTCAAAATCTCACAAGGTATGCATCCATCAAACTCAATTCATCAATTTAATCATCCATCACAAGCATATCAGTTCAAGAAGGAGAAAAAGTTATTCAATCATGCAATGAACCCCTTTTTTTTTTCTTTTTTTTTTTTTTTGAATTTTTTTTTTTTTACAAAAAGAACATGCTTTGAAATCTCTCCCCATGCTTAATATAACATTGCCTTCAATGTGAAAGAGATATAGAAAAGAGCAACACAACCTGATATAGAAGTGAATCAACGCCAAGCGTAAAAGAAACACACCTTTTGTCGATCTTCGGACACGAAAAGAAATCAAACAATAAAACTTTAGTACTAATTAGTTACTACCTAAAAAACTCCTTACTCTGCCACCAATTAAGATGCGTCTCAAGAGTAAAATTACTCCTTACTCTCCATCACTAATTGATTTAATAAGTACATGACAATCATATCATACTTTCCAAACAAAGACAACAATTTTTTTTTTTTTTTTTTATTTTTTTATTTTTTTTAATTTTTTTTTTTTTAATTTTTTTGGGTCAACTATCCTTTCCCCCAACTAAATCATCACAACATTGTCCTCAATGTTAAAATATAGATGAGTAAAGGACAAGATATTACCTGTTAGAGAAAGTCGACACAAATTTAAACAGAAACAAGGTACAATAAAATCAAACCCATTAAAGATGAAGTCGCAGATCTGGTTTTGTTTCTTGTTACTTCCTTCGCTGCTTCTGTTGACCAATCTATCTCGAGCTAATACCGGATCAGTACATACTCAAAAGCTTCTAATTTATCAATGAGCTCATCAATAGTGGAGGCAGAGATAAAAGTTGTCTTCTGTGAAGAGTGATAAATTTCTTTAACTTTGTCAAGAAAAGATAACAAAAGATCAAAGAAATTATTAACATTCAACAAACCAATGGGTCTATGGTGGATGTTTAGTTTCCAAGAGACAATTTGAAAAATTTCTTCTAAAGTACCAAAACCACCTGTAAGACAATAAATGCATCGTATTGTCAACCATTGTTTTCATTCGTCCATGCATAGATGTTACCTGAATTTCTTCTCCAACTGTCTTTCCAGTGATATTATTTTCAGCCAAAGGTTTAGGAATAACACCTAAAACCTGACTGCCTCCTATAGAAGCGAAAGTGATACAACCCCCATTAACCCACGACAACCTCCCCATATATAAGATGAATATTCCTCGCACAAGTGATCGACCAAGAGTGCTAGTGCGTTTACAAACTCTAATCCCTTCCCATAACTCGACCCACAAAAAACACAAACATTTTTGAGGTTACTAATAGAAGGCCCCATTCTATACTCTTCCTCCCTTTGAGTGTTTCGAGTTGAAGGAAAATGGAGAAAATGGAGTGTTTAAGTAGGAAAAAGAATGGAAAGGGGAATAATTGCACCTATGAGGGTAGGTTGGCTTTAAAAAGGTTGAAATTAAGAAACACGAATCTTTTCTCCTCTTTTTTTTTTTTTTTTTTTTTTTTTTTTTTTTTTATTTTTTTTTTATTATTATTTTTTATTTTTATTTTTTTTTGTTTGACTTCAAGAAAACCATCAAGGTAAAGAAGTCTAGAAACCCCTGAAGGACCCTTCAAAGGATCGTCGTACAAAAATTAAAATACAACAAAATGATACAAAGATAAAAGAAATAGAAAATGATGACATACACATATGTACAAAGGTGTCCATGGCGTATCTTTATACTTTGCGTCATGAGTGCGATAGACATCACGTCCTCTCTTTTTTTTTTTTTTTTTTTTGAATTTGTTAAAAAACTTGATGAAAGATGAGTGTATACTTACTTAAGATTGGGATGGAGGTAGTCTGCTCTTTCGGCTTTGTGCCAAAGCATTGTTGACCAAGATTCGACCCATTCAAGACCGGTGCAACATAGGGCTCCCAAAAGGGACAAGTGGCCATAATACGCTGGCCTGCCTCACATGTGGGATACAATCTACCTTCTTTGTTTTTCAATTAAGAAGGCCGGATCGGGATGCATGCATTTCCTATTCAGTGTGTGTTACCAAAGCCAACCCTAAGACGTATACATAATTTTTTTTTTTTTTTTTTTGTTTTTTGTTTTTGAGAGATGACATGAAGAAGAAGAAGAAGAAGAAGAAGATGATGATATGTACAGATTGTTGTGATTGTGGCTCACATCTTCCTCTGGTTTTACGTCCGAAACGGCTTAAATGCCTTCTATGAGTCGAGGATAGGCTTCCCGTCCAATTTTCTTATAAAGCCGGCAAACAGGGTCTTTTAGAGTCGATTCCCAAGACGTAGCGTTTTTCTTCATCCTTGAAGAGATTCCACAATTTAAGAATTTCACGATGCACCAATCCACAAGAATGCGCTTTACACGGAAATAATTTGAGTCTTGATTGGAATAGCGGACTTTTTGTCCTCTGTGAAATTTCTTTCTCGGAAATCAATTGGTCGTGGAATGCCTTAGCTTTAGTCTTATAAATCGGGGCATTCTCAAAGGCCTCATTTCTTAGTTCTTCCAATTCCTGTAACTTGGAACTTCCTTTGCTTTCCAAAGACCTTCCAATTCCATATTAACTTGTTTAATGGCCCAAGAAGATCGATGTTGCAACTCAACGGGCAAATGACGGGCTTTCCATACACCAACCGAAATGGTGACATGCCGACTGGGAGTCTTATAGGCAGTCCTATAAGCCCATAAAGCATCTTCAAGTCGAGTGCTCCAATCCTTTCTTGAGGGGTTCACTTTGTCTTTTCAAGGATTGACTTAATCTCCTATTGGACACTTCGGTTTGCCCATTTGTCTGTGGATGGTAAGGAGTGGAAATTTTGTGCATTACTCCATATCTCTTCAATAGAGCATCAAAGGTTTTGTTGCAGAAATGGGTCCCTTGGTCACCGATGATAGCCCTTAGGGTCCCGAACCTGGAGAAAATATGTGACTTAACAAAATCTGCAACTTTAGAATCATCGGATCGAGTGGCTTTTGCTTCCACCCATTTAGACACATAATCAACGAGATAAAAGAATGTATGTGAAACCAAATGAAGGAGGGAATGGTCCCATGAAATCAATACCCCACACATCAAAGAGTTCCACAAAAATGATCGGAGTCGAGGCATTTGATTACGAGGACCAATATTACACTGTTCTCTCGACAATGGTCCACAAGACTTAAGTTGTAAGCGTCTTTGAAAATTGAAGGCCAATAGAAACCACTGTCAAGCACTTTATTGGCTGTCCTTTTACTACCAAAGTGTCCTCCACATGCATAGGTGTGGCAAAAGGAGAGGATGGAGTGTGTCTCAGAATCAGGAATGCACCTCCTAATGACTTGATCTGCACAATGCTTCCATAAGTACGGGTCATCCCAGATATAGTATTTACAGTCACTCCTTAATTTATCTCTTTGGGCTTTGTTCAAACCCTCCGGAAAGTCCTTAGTAACCAGGTAGTTAACAATGTCAGCATACCAAGGGATTATGGTGTTGACAACCATCAAATATTCATCCGGAAAAGTCTCCATGATAGGCATTTCTTCCTCTTCAGTTACCAATCTACTCAAGTGATCGGCCACCAAGTTTTCGCTCCCTTTCTTGTCTTTAATCTCCAAGTCAAATTCTGGAGCAATAAAATCCATCGAGCAATCTAGGCTTTGCTTCTTTCTTTGTTAGAAGATACTTCAAGGCTGCATGATCTGAAAACACAATCACTTTAGAACCAATTAGATATGATCTAAATTTTTCTAAAGCAAATACAACAGCTAGAAGTTCCTTTTCTGTGGTTGAGTAATTAAGTTGAGCATCATTTAGAGTCCTTGATGCATAGTAAATGGCATAAGGAACTCTATCAACTCGTTGTCCCAAGACAACTCCTACTTGCAAAGTCACGGCATCACACATTAGTTCAAAAGGTAACTCCCAGGTTGGGTGGCCTGATGATAGGTGCAACAGCTTAACAACTTCTTGAGTTTATTGAAAGCTTCCATACATTTCTCATCAAAGTTAAAATTAACATCTTTTTGAAGAAGTCTAAAGGGGCAATGAGACTTTAGAAAAGTCTTTAATGAATCTCCGGTAGAAACCTCGCATGACCAATAAAAGAACGAATCTCCCGCACACTAGTGGGTGGTGGCAAAGAATGCATGAGTTCTACCTTAGCTTTATCTACTTCAATTCCCCTAGCAGAAATTACATGACCGAACACAATACCTTCATTCACCATGAAATGACATTTTTCCCAATTCAGTACCAGGTTAGTGTCAATGCATCTTTTAAGCACCAAAGTTAAATGTTCCAAACAATTTTCAAAATCATTTCCAAAGACACTAAAGTCATCCATAAAAACCTCAATGATGTTTTCAATGTAATCGAGAAAATATACTCATCATGCATCTTTGGAAAGTTCCTAGTGCATTGCGAGTCCAAAAGGCATTCGCCTATATGCAAAGGTACCAAATGGACAAGTGAATGTAGTCTTGTCTTGGTCTTACGGAGCTATGGCAATCTGATTGTAACCTGAAAAACCTTCCGTAAAAATAATAATAAGAATGACCACTAATCTTTCTAACATTTGATCAATGAAAGGTAAAGGAAAGTGGTCTTTTCTCGTGGCGGCATTCAACTTCCTGTAATCAATACAAACACGCCACCACATGCTCGTAACCTAGTGGGAATAAGCTCATTTTCAGCATTTCTTACCACAAGGTAATTCCGCATTTCTTTGGTACTACCCGGACCGGGCTTACCCACTTGCCGTTGTCGAAATGGGGTAGATCACCCCACACTTATAGCTTTAGTATTTCCTTTTCACAACCTCCATCATGTGGAGGATTCAATCTCCGTTGAGGGTCTCTCACAGGTTTAGTATCCTCCTCCATTAATATCCCTGTGCATACAAACGGAGGGACTAATACCCTTGATATCGCCTATTGACCAACCAATGGCTATCTTATGTTCCCTGCCAAAACGGCTACCGCTTTCTTTCTTGCTCTTGGGTGAGTGACTTTGCAATTATTACTTGGAAGGGTGTCCTTCTCCCCAAGAAAATGTATTTAAGATGATCGGGTAGTGCTTTCGGTTCCAATTCAGTGTGCACGCACAACTTGAGGTATATAAGTAGTAACAATTAAATCAACAAAAGTTACCTCATGCTCTTCTCGGGAGTGGAAGAGAGCTCTTGTAAGGCGGCAACAATTTCATCAATGTCTTCACTCCATGGCTCTTCTTCACTCTTCTTCTTTTCCTCCTGTACATCTAAGCTATGAGTTAGAATTGTATCAAGAGCATCAAAATGGTCGGATCAAAAGCTGCAGAAATTAAAGAATCAAAAGGATCAAAAGAATCAATTAAACAAGCGAGTGCACATCACTTGGGTATCTCATAGCTTCAAAAATATTGAATCTAATTAATTCCCCATCAAATTCCATTGTTAGAATTCACTGAGTGCACATCAATTTTTGTCCGTGCGGTCTTCAAAAATGGTCTTCCTAGCAAGATAGGAGCAGATTTGGGGACTCATCCTCTTCCATGTCCAAAACATAGAAGTCTGTTTAAACACTAATTCATTCACCAATGTACTTCTTCAACCACACCCTTAGGGTATGCATTAGATCTATCACCAATTGAATAACAACACCGATGAGGTTCCAAAGGACCCAAGTATAAAGATGCATAAATAGAATATGGCATGACATTTATAGATGCACCTAAATCAAGCATTGCCCTTTCAAACCTTGTGTTACCTATAGTGCATGGAATGGTGAATGTGCCAGGGGTCCTTACATTTGGTTGGGAGTTTCTTTTTAATTACAAATGAAACATTTTCTCCCACTTGGACCTTTTCATTTCCTTTTAACTTCCTCTTGTTAGTGCATAATTCTTTCGAAATTTTGCATATCTAGGTACACTGCTTAATGGCATCTAACAAAGGGATATTAACCTCTACCTTCCTAAAAGTCTCAAGTATTTCTTTTTCTCGCTTCTTCTTTCTTGGTTTTAACCAACCTACTAGGAAAAGGAGCTTTAGTGACATATTTAGGAAGGGGTTCGAAATACTTACCTTAGGGGTTTTGGAAGTTTGCCCCTTATCATTTGCTTCTTTGGGTGGTTCATCCTTCTCTTGAATGATTGGTGGAAGAGAGGTAGGCTCATCCATCGTCTTTCCGCTTCTCAATGTGACAAAGACTAGCATTTTCCCTCGGATTCACTTACTTTGTGAGGGTAGTTTCCGAAGCTTGGCTTTGAAATTTGTTGAATTCTGTGGACAACTGTCCTATCTGATTCTGCAAGTTATTGATTGCAGATCCTTGTTTCTTGTTTGAAACTTTGTATAGTTGCATTTGTTTCTTGTTGGAACTGCAAATTATTAGTGGCCATTTGTTTTACTAGCTCCTCTAATGAAGGCTCGGATTGCTTAGGAGCTTGAACTTGCTTCATTGTCTCGAGGGAAAGGTACTTGCCTTTGTTGGAATCCTGGAGGTCCATAAGTCGGAGGTTGATTTTGAGGTTGCTTTGCATAGCTGAAATTTGGATGATCCCTCCAACCCGGATTATATGTGTTTGAGTAGGGGTTGTAATTTTTTGAAAGTCCAAAGATATCCCCTCTTTGCTCTTACCTCCTCATTTGTGTCTTCTTGGAGAGTGGGACACATATCGTGGGATGTCCAGATGAACAACAGATCCTACAAGCATGAACCGATGCTTTACCCGAATCCATTAACCGCCGAACCATAGCAGACAATTGAGTTATTTGTCTTCTTTGTATCTTGGTTGTCTCTACTTCTTTCACTCGCTTTTACTCCAGTGTCATTTCTAGAGTAGAATTGTTGAGTATTGGCGGCCATTCTTGAGATCAAGTTTCTAGCTTCTTGAGGAGTTTTATCAATCAATGCTCCTCCGCTAGCAAAGATCAATCATGTTGCGATCCATCACTTGTAAGCCTTCATAGAAATACTTGAATTAAAAGTCGCTCACTTATTTGATGATGAGGGCAGGTGAAACATAGCTTCTTAAATCTCTCCCGGTAGTCATGGAGTGATTCCCATGCCTTTGTTGAATACCACAGATTTCTTTTCGATTGTTGCGGCTTTTGAGGCGGGGAAGTATCTGTCTAGGAAAGTTCGGGCCATGTCCCGCCATGATTGGATGGATCCGGGTGGCAAGTAGTAAAGCCACTCCTTAGGTGAGTCTTTCAATGAGAATGGAAAAGCTCTCAACTTGACTTGCTCTACATGAATTCCTCGGGTTTCATGCTAGAACATACCACATGGATTTCCTTCAAGTGCTTGTTGGGGTCCTCTCCTGGTAATCCATTGAAAGATGGCAAGAGATGGATTAAACCGGATTTCAATTCAAATGCCTCTTCATTTTCAAGAATGTCTATGAAAAGAGGTTTTCTAGATCTAGGGAGCACCCAATGCCCTTAAAGTGTTTTCTCGCCATTGTCACTTCTTCGATATTTCGGATGGCTCAAATGTCTCTCGAACTTGATAGATCAATGTAACGGCGACTTCAATGTCGCCAGTGTGAGTTGGAAGTTAGTCGGATGGAAGGGAAATTGAGGATGTGAAGTGAGTTGATCAATATAGTTCCTCAAATTTAGCAATCCTTCGTCTACTCCTTCAAGGGACATCAACACCTACAAAACACTCGAAAGAAAGATTAAAAATAAAATAAAATAAAATAAAATAAAAACAGAATAAAAATAGGAAATAAATTAATAGTGTAATTGAAAAAATTGGTTCCCGAATTCGGCGCCAAAATTCGATGCGTGCGGATGTAGTGATTAAAATTAAGATAAAAATCAGCGTGCCCACCAGAAAATAAAAAACCTTATAACTAGTTGTAGTTAGTAAGGGTCGATCCACAGAGAACCAATTCAATTAACACTATTAAACAATTCCCAATTTAGACTCTGATTAACAATAAACAGTAAAAGGGGGGTTTTGGAGTTTTGATGAACAATGAACAGCTTCAAAAATAACAATAAACAAACTGAAATCAATAATATAAGAAAATTGGTTAAGAGATTGAATCCACCACTAGATTTATATGATAATGTAAATCCACATATCCTTTTTATTCCAACATGCGAAAAATTATGTTTTTATGCAATTGTGAGATTAAATCTCTGTTTTCCTTACGTGTTGGCCAATTTAGCAACCGCTCAAATTAACTCCTAATCACTGATTAGTCATAAAGCAACCGCTCTTACAACTATCCAACAATTGCATTAAGATTTAGAAAACCAATTACACTAAGGTCTAATCACACACCGGGATTAAATTACTTAGAACATATATTTCTCTAGATCTAATACCGCAACCGCATAATAAACCCAGGATCTACCACTTTTATAACTGGCAAATAGCACAAAGATAATTATACCCACATGAACATCATACATCCCACTAGATCTACTACCGCAACCGCGCATAATAAACCTAGATCTACTACTTTGAAAGTAGGAACAAGTACAAAAACCTTCATACCAACAATAGATTCAGAAATATATGAATAAAAACATAACGTGTTGAAATAATCAAATATGCAAAGTTTACAACATTAATACTAGCGGTTTCATCACCCCCTTAACCAAGGGAGGTTTAGTTACACATAGCTAGAAAGAAATCACAAGAAAAACTATGAAGAAACAAGAAGAAACTATGAAGAAACAAGAAACTAAGAGAAAAAAATGAAGGAGAGTTACATCTTGTTCATGATAAATGGTGCCTTTTATAGAAGTCTAAGGTAACAAAATGACAAAGGGAAGTGGGTGGATGAGTGGGTGAGTGAGTGGAGTGTTTGAGTGGATGGATTAGTAGGTTGGTTTAGTGGATTGGTTTAGTGGATGAGTGAGTGGAATGGTTGAGTGGTTGAATTAGTGAAAAATGCCAAAGGACTTTTGGTGAGTGGGAAATTATGGACATGAATGGGTGAGTGGATGGATGAGTGGATGGATTAGTGGATGAGTGGGTGGAGTGGTTAAGTGGTTGGATTAGTGTATGAGTGGATGAATGGGTGAGTTAGTGGATGAGTGATGAGTGGATGAGTGGATTAGTGGATGGATGAGTGGATTAGTGGATGGATGAGTGGATGGTTGAGGACGAAAATTTCGTGTCTGACTTGGAAGCCAAAAACGACCCACTATACTTCAGAATCACGAAAAGTGTTCTTCATGAAAGTTGTAGATCCTTGTCTTGGCTATAAAATGGATAGCTGGTTCGTCCAATTCGACTTCCTTAAGCCTAAGATATGTCCCAAATACCGTAGGTTGCTCAAACCCAACTTCAGCTCCTCTGTTCCGACTTGCAAGCTCAAAATGACCTACTAGACTTCTTTTTCTCAAAATGTGTTCTTCATGAAAGTTGTTTATTTGGATCTTGACTATCCAATGTCCAAATTTCAGCCCATCTCCATTATTAAATCTTGAGATATGATTTTTTGAGTGCACACTATTCGGATTCTACTGACAGAACCCGTATTCTGACTTCCATGTCAACTTAGGTCCCTTAGACATCTGAATCAGACTTCGAGCTCTTCATCAAAGTTGTAGAGCTTCCTCTTAGCTTTCCTACAAGATAAAATTCATGATTTTCAGATATCAGGAACTCAAGTTATGACCAAAATACAGAAATAGTGTAAAATCTCAATAATGCTAAAAATATTCAATTAGGACCAATTTGAGCTCAAACTCACAAAATCATGTCAAACTCAATCAATTAAGAATATGGAGAGTGTAAATGACTAAATATAAGGGTTTCTTAATGAATAAAATATGTGTTTATCACCTTGGTCTAAGTCAACATCCACCATAAGAATTTTACAACTGATCATCGATGCAAGTATATATCAATTCACACTTTGAATATTCACTATTCGAACTATTTTCTTATCTCTCCTTAGTCGTACTTAATTAGAAAATAAGTGATCTAAATAACCCTATCTACTAAACATCTCAAGACAAGCGCTAAAAGTTTAATCTAGTAGCAACTTTAAGAATTAGAGAGATCAATGAAACTAAACAACACAAGTACAAGTGATTGCATTTAATTTAGTCAAGCATTCTTCCTAAGATCTAATAATTTCTTACGAAGGAAATTATTAAATTTTAGTTGCTTCATAAATTAAAGGGATCAAACAATTACAGATTTGATTTCTAATTTAACAATAGATTACAAAGAATAATAAACTAGTAGACCTCATAGTAATTAAATGAAACAATCATGAAAATGGTCATAAAAGAACATTCAATACTCAAAGCATAAATTGAACAATAAAAATAAATTAGATCTTACAGTTTTATTGATTCTGAAGCTTCTGTTTTCTTATACCAATTCACACAGTACCATGGATGAAAACTTAAAGACAAAGAAGAAGAAGGGGGCTATGTGTGTGAAAATATATTGATTTCTCCCCCTTTTTATCCTTTAAGTATCAGCATTCAAGCCTACCAAATCTTTTACCAAATCTCCTATCAATTCTTCTATAAAATCTCTTACCAAATCTTCAATAAATATTCTAAATATTATCCTAAGATAACAATATCCAAATCTAACTAATTAAGGAAAATATTTAAAAATAAAATAAGATCCTAATATAACAAGGAAATTAGTGTTTTTAGCTAGAATTTTTGTGTACCAAATCTAGAAATTTTAAAAAATGCACCATGTCAGATTTGTGTATTAGAATTGCAAGCTAAGAAACATCGCAAATTACGAAGTGATATTGAAATTGTCCAGAATCTCCTAATTAGATTTGTTTTGCACTTATTGCCTCCATTTGAATCCTAAATCAAAATATAAGAATAATGAGTATATTTAGGCACTAAATAAGTACAAAGGATTAAACATTAAGGGAGAAAAATATGACATTTTGCATACTCATCAAATTCTCCCACACTTAACTTTTGCTCGTTCTTGGGCAAGAAAAATATAAGCACAAACAAGAGAAAACACAACATGTGAGCATAATTTTTCTTTTTAAAAGAAAACTGCAAGAAATTTGACATGTCAATAACCTATTAAAGCTTAAAGAGGTCAATCTTTTAATCATGCATTTATATTCAACTCTAATGGGAGTCGTCAAACCAAGCTTGCTTTCAAAAACAAATTCCATGAACTTAATTACTCTCTTGATGAACATATGCATACTTAACAACTCATAAACACTTCCACAAGTCAAATAAGCAAAATCGCTACTCAATTATATACTAATTCAAGTCTACACTTTATCAAGGATCATTAGGATTTCTCTAGGCACTTTTTATCATTTTTCTTTTTTTTTCTTTTTTTTTTCATATAGAGACATAGACTTAGCAATGTTCTAACTCATAACAGTGCACTTTCTCCACACATTACAAACTCTAGCTAAAGACTCGAATTCTTGACTGTGTGCCTAATTCACACATCAAAAACTCTAATCCCTATGTAATCTATACTCTTTATTTTTTATTCCATTCAGATTTTAACTTTTACCACCTTTAAATTTATTTTCTTTTATGCACTTGGGTGGACCATATAATTTCTCTTTCTTTTTTCAATTGTCTAAATCTCCTTAACTCAGTGCTTCTTAAAACTTTGCTTTGAAAAGAGTAGAAAAATTGTCTAAAGACTAAGGAAGCAAAAAAGAAATCACATCATATACATATGCCAACTCAAGAGCTCATAAATCCAATGAAACAAGTTTTATAATAACAAGCTTAAGTTGATAAAATGCATAAAGTGAACATAAATAACAATAATGAATTTTTCACTTTCACTTCTCAAAGATACTGACACATCAAACCTCTATGAGCTCTTTTCAATCATTTATCAATGCAAAATTTTCTCATGAGGGTGTGAATTTTGAAAAAAAAAACTAACTAACTAGATTTTTGTTTCAATTTTTTTTTAATTTTTTTGTTAGTCGACACTATTTATATCTCCTTACAAAGGCTCCGAACTCGGGAATACACTTAAGCCGACTCAGAAATAACAAAAAGATAATAAAACAAACTAAAATACTACTCTAGCCTTCCCTTACACTTAATCCTTACATTGTCCTCAATGTAAGGTTAACGGAAAAAAAAGGCAAAAATAACCAAAATATTAATGCAAAAATAAGAAAATGAACGAACTCTCCTTGGGTTACCTCCCAAGCAGCGCCTTTGATTATGGTCGTTGTCTCGACTCAATGCTTCCTTCTTCAATTAGTATAAATTGGATTCTCAAGGTCCAGTTCTGCTACATTCTCTACTTGGAAACCTTCATAAAAGTGCTTAGGTCTATGGCCATTCACCTTGAACACTTTGGAAGTTGTTAAACTTTGAATTTCAATTGCATCATGAGGAAAAACATTAGTAACAACAATATGTCCAATCCAATGAGAACACAACTTACCCAGAAACAAATAAAGTCAAATATTAT
The DNA here is from genome assembly GCA_029884605.1 of Ormosia emarginata. Taxonomy (NCBI): domain Eukaryota; kingdom Viridiplantae; phylum Streptophyta; class Magnoliopsida; order Fabales; family Fabaceae; genus Ormosia; species Ormosia emarginata. The sequence goes on along the minus strand of JAQQTP010000038.1, from coordinate 6,599,056 downwards.
ATAGAAGGACTTTTTGGCCAACTTTAAACTCCTTCCTAGAGATCGTCTTGTCATGAAAAACCTTCATCTTTTCCTTGTAAATCCTTACACTCTCATAGGCATCATTGCGAATTTCCTCCAACTCTTGTAATTTTAACTTCCTGTATTCTCCATTTTCTTCCATCTTCATGCCAAAAATTTTAATTGCCCAATAAGCCTTGTGTTCTAACTCAACTGGAAAGTGGCATGACCTCCTAAACACCAACTGATAAGATGACATACCAATGGGCGGGTTCAATCTTCTTTGCAGTTGATAGGAAGGTTTTGCTTTGTCTTTAAGTAAGATACGATGCATGCATGTAGATGAGCTAATTCATTTAATATCCGCAATTATCCAACCAATAGACATCTTATGCTCCTTAAAGACCTACACAAGTTTTTCTTCTTACAGTGCACTAAGTTTATTAGAGATGATCACTGATAACATTTCTCCATCTCCAAGGAACACGTACTTTAGGTGACTGGGGAAAGACTTCAAATCTGGAATGGGAGCCTGTAAAACAGAGGGTAAAAGCCTCTCATTAGAAACTGGTAATGCAATATAAAGAATGCTACCTAACTGATATGATGTCAAAAAATCATTCAACGCTACAACAGTTTCCTATAAATCAATACTCAAGGCTAACTCCTCATTTTCTTTCTTAAAAGGCTTCCTAATGGCAACTTCCAATCCATCTTTTCCATCAAGTTTAAAAACTTCTTGTGCTAAAGAATCAATCGCATCAATAGAATAAACATGAGTATCATCACCAGGATATTTCCTGGCATCATAAATATTAAACTTAATAATCTCACCATCAAATTCCATGATAAATGTGCCACAATGGACATCTATCTTAGTCTTGGTTGTCTTTAAGAATGGTCTTCCTAACAAAATAAGAGCAGTTTGATCATTATTATCTATATCAAGCACATAGAAAGCAGCAAGAAAAGCCAAATCATTAACTTATACAAGAACATCCTCAATTAAACCCTTAGGATAGGCATTAGATCTATCAGTCAATTGAATCACAACACCAGTTTTATTCAAAGGTCCAAGTTTCAAATAAGCATATATAGAATATGACATGACATTGATAGAAGCTCCTAAATCTATCATGGGCTTCTCAAATCTAGTATTACCTATCGTACAAGGGATAGTAAACATACCTAGATCTTTGTACTTCACAAGGTGTTTTCTTTGAATAACTGTAGAAACATTCTCCCCAACTCTCACCTTCTCATATCCTTAAGTTTTTGTTTTCTCTTCATTGTGCACAGTTCTTTAAAAAATTTAGCATAACGAGATACTTGTTTAATAACATCTAAAAGTAGAATATTTATCTCGCATCTATGAAAAGTCTCATATAAATCTTTATTTTCCTTATCTTTTCTAGATTCTACTAAAGCTTGAGAAAAATGAGGTACTAGTTTATAATCAGAAAGAGGTGGAAACTTACGCTTAGGTACGTCATCATCATTAGGAACGTTTCTGTCTGCAACGATATTTTTCTCTTTTTCTTGCATCGACAATGCATGGCTTGCCTTTACTAGAATCTCAACCTCTTTATCACTTCTTAAAGCAATTGCACTTGTATTTTCTCTTGGATTTAATATCATTTCAGAGGGCAATTTCCCTAAACTTTGCGCCTATAGCCGACTAGTTGTGGTTGCCATGTGGCCTATATGATTGTTTAAATTTTGAATACTGGCCCTCGCCTCTTGTTGAAACTATTTTGTCTCCTGTTGCAATTGCAAAATATTAGTGGCAAGAGACTTAACAATATTTCCTAAAGACATACCAGAATTAGAAGTTTGGTCCGATTGTTGTCTAGGGAGTAAGGCTGCTTATATTGCTGGAAACTTGGGCGATTTTGAATCGCGGGCTGATTTACTTGTGGATTCCTGTAACATCCCTAAAATAATATTAATACATAATATTTAAACAAAATGCAATACGACAATCGAAATGCTAAAATAAAAGTCATTTATTCGAATAATCATGTCATTATTCGAATAAAGTCTCTATTATGTAAACAAACAGAGGGAAATGAAGCATTTTATTCGAATAAACAAGATGTTATTCGAATAAAGTAGCCACTGTACGAACCTATAGAGAAAACTAATCATTTTATTCGAAAAGATTGATATTTATTCAAAAAAAAATAGCAAAACACCATAAACATGGCAGAAACATAGCGTGGAGTTAGAAATGGAAACTTGATTCTTAACTAGCTGCTTTACCTCAGTCAAACTAGTTCCAATGGAACTAGATTGATGAAATGAAACTAAGAAGTACAATTGATAGAATCATGAAGAAGCCAAGTGTCATTCTGATCAAAGAAATAATAATTAACAACAACAAGTGTTAAGCTTGAATTGGAGAACAATGAGGAACAATGCATGAAGAAAATTCTAGGCTTTCAGATGATGGTGAAGCACAACTAAAAATGAGAACAAGTGTTCCAAGCATTAAATGAAGGTGAACTCAGCAACTGACATCAGCTGAGACAAGTGTCATTATGGGAAGTTTAAGAAATTATGGTAATGATTGTTGGTTATAGATGGCAAGCCACGAACGTCCAAGATGAAGTTGACGTGTAAAAAATTTGATTACGAGAATGATTACAGGTTTAAAGAATGAACCCCATTTCGACACCCAACCACATTACCTCACTACCTATATGTAAGATAGGATCAGTTTTGGGTCTATAAATATCCTTAAAGCTTCCCAAACTCAGCAACAAACGCCTAACCAAGCCACAAGAGTAACCCTTCTTTTTTACAACCACATTTCCCACTTCCAACCTTTACTTCAAATCTGATCTAAATTTTGTTCTAGAGGTAGGAAATGTCAAAAACACCATTTTTTACTCTTTATTTCTATGACTCATGCCTCCTAGTCCATCCTTTTTCATCCATTCGTGTTGCTTTATTTTTATATTAATGCAACAATGACATTCTGGTTTCTATAAATGTGATTTTCGACCCCTTTATTGGAATAACACTGATGTTGTTTGAATAAAGTTTGCTAAAACACTTCAAATAATGTTTTCTTGGGCGATTTATTCAAATAAAAATTCCTTTATTTGAATAAAGATTGACAGAACACTTCCAGTGCTCTTTTTCTAAAAGATTTATTCTGATAATGACTTTGTTATTTGAATAAAAATATTCATTATTCTAATAATGTTTTTGTTATTTTGATAATGATTCTGTTATTTTGATAATAATTTTATTATTCTCGATAACGATTTTGATAAAAAAAGTCTTTAAAATTGAGATTTTAAATATAATTAATTTCTTGTGAACTATTCTTTTAACTCTTTTTATCTATCTTTCATCTAACTAATTTTATTATGAGATTTTTTTTTATGTTATTCTTTATATTGGATGTGTTAATTATTGATTATTATTAATGTTCTTTATTAGTGTTCTTATTTTTATACTATAATGATACCTGTTTTAATACAAGTTTATCATTGATCTATAGAGAAAATATTTTTGAAATATCATCCCATGGATAAAAATGTATCAATGTGCAAAGAGATTATTATTACAGCCATGATGAGAGGATTAAAGGACGCCTTAATCAAATTTATTATTGTGACCATGATGAGAGGATCAAGGGACGTCTTGGTTAAATTATTGTGACTATGATAAGAGGATTAAGGGATGCCTTAATTATTTTTAATGATTGTGGTCATGACGAGAGGATTAGGGGATACCTTAATCAAATTATTGTGGTCATGACGAGAGCATTGTGGGATACCCTAATGAAGATAAAGAGACACATTTGATTAAGAGTATAGAAATGGAATGATAAAAAGATGATGAAAAGAAGATTTTTGAGAAACGTTGAGAAAAGATTAATCAGTTACTTATTTTATGATGTCATGAATTACTTATTTGTTCATTTATTAAGTATTTCTTTCCAAATTTATTTTATTGTTTTAATTATTGGACTCTCAGTTATGGTATTTGAAATAAAGAATGGTAAAAATTGGTAGGTAAATATATACCTATTTTTACATTTTTCTACTTAGATTTTTATCTCATTCCTTTGTGGTGTAATGATTCAGAGAATGTCGACTATCATAGTTATCATTGATTTATCTGTTAAGCAAGTTTTTATGTCAAATCTTGGAGACTATGTCTTTTTTGTTACTCCAAGAGACCTGTTTATGATCATTCTACTCTTTGATGAGTAGATATAGATGATTTTTTTTTTTGTAAATATGGAAAAATGTAAAAAGTAGTAGTAACACCATAAAGGCTTTCGTAAAGCCTAGTTTTGTTAACCAATGCTTAACTTAAAAGAGTGTGCTATATGTATAAACTAAATTTTGAAAGGTTTATTCCCTTTATGTAAAATATCATCTAATCTAATGAGAAATGTCGTGGTTTGTTAAGTAACATGTTATTCTAATTTGAGAATTAAAATATATTACTATGATAAAAAGATAAATAAATTAAAATTATAGTAAGACATTACAGTATGGTGACAGAGCAGTGTCTTAGGCAAAGTGGTTTGGGAACCATTATTGTTTTCTGACCAAATAAGTGAGTTGTTGCAGCAAAAAGATGTCTCGCAGGCTGAATAACACAAATCCTCTTCCTGAAGACAGAGTAGAAATGAAGATGGATACACTTGCAGAAATTGCAGCTGCAATGCTAGAACAGACAATCGCAACTAATCAATTTTTCCAGTATATATGAGTAAATGAAGGACTGGAATAAGGCGCTTCGGCAACAAATCCTAATTTTCAAGAATTGTCTGAATTCTGAAAAGCTAATCCTCCAACTTTTAAAGGAGAATACAACCCAGTTGCTGCAGAGAATTGGCTCATGGAGCTGGAGAAAATTTTCACTATTTTAGGGTGTATTGATGCACAAAAAGTAAATTTTGCTACATACATATTATCTGGAGAAGCAGAACACTGGTTGTATGGAGCTAGGAGACTCTTGGAAACCCCAGATGTACTTATCTCCTGGGAGATTTTTTAGACCACTTTTCTGGAAAAGTATTTTCCTGCTAGTGTTCGAAATGAGAAAGAATTTGAATTTCTGCAATTGCGATAAGGAAATATGGCGGTCGGACAAAATTTTCCTCTTACCTTCAGCTTCAAGATAATGAAGAATGGAAGGCCGTAAAATTTGAGTCAGGTTTGAGGCCAGAAATTAAGAAGGAGGTAAGTAAGCTGTAAATTAGAAATTTCTCCACATTGGTTAAATAGATCTTTTGGAGTATAAATCTGAAGAGGCAAGACAATTCCAACTTAGGCGAAAAAAGGAAGATAATGGGAGGAGAGCTGAAAATAATAAATTCAAGTCAAATGCAAATAAAAGAAAACAAGTTCAATCTGAGGAAAAATGCCCAAAGTGTGGAAGGGCACATGGAGAATGACTATACTTGTTTGGACAACGGGTATGCCATACTTGTGGAAAACCCAGACATTTAGCTAAGGATTGTAGAATTGACAATAAAAGAAATACACCAATAGCACCATAAGTCAAAAACCCTCAGACAAAGCCACAAGTACCGAGAATGGTCTTTGCCCTTAGCAGTCATGAAACAGAATATTCTCCAGAACTAATAACAGGTCAGTGTCTCATAAACAATACTCTTTTAACTGTATTATATGATTCTGGAGTGACACATTCTTTTGTATCTAATGCTTGTGTGACAAATCTAAACTTGCTTGTGATCGAGTTGTCTTATAATTTACTGGTAACTATTCCTACTAGAAGTTGAGTCTAAACCTCTTATGCATATTTAAATTGTCCTATCTTTGTTAAAAATAAACCTTTTGTTGCAAATTTAATTTGTTTTCCTTTGCAAAATCTTGATGTCATCTTAGGAATGAACTCGTTATCCTCTAATCATATGATACTAAATTGTCTTGATAAAACTGTCTTTTTTCCCTCATTTTCTGACAAAGAAAAGTCACAGTGTACTTATATATCTACCATTCAAGTTGATAGGGATATAATGGAAAGAACTCAAGGACACATTCTCCTTCTCTCTTTTGAGTCAAGAAGTGAGCTGAATTTAAATACTATCCATGTAGTTAGAGATTATCCATATGTTTTTCCTTCAGACATATCCAAACTACTACCATAAAGGGAAATTGAATTTTCCATTGACTTAATGCTAGGAGTAGGTCCCATATCAATTGCCCCTTATAGGATGTCCCCTATAGAGTTGAGTGAACTTAAGAAACAAATTGAGAAATTATTGAAAAAATAATTTATAAGGCCTAGTGTATCGCCTTGGGGAGCTCCAGTGCTTTTAGTAAAAAAGAAAGATGGTAGTATTAGACTATGTGTAGATTACAGACAACTGAATAAAGTGACCATTAAGAATAAATATTCACTCCCTAGAATAGATGATTTGTTAGATCAAGTACGAAGAGTTTTAGTTTTTTCAAAAATAGATTTAAGGTCAGGATACCACCATATTAGGGTCAAAACAGAAGATATTCTTAAAACAACCTTTAAGACTAGATATGGTCATTATGAGTATCTAGTGATGTCGTTTGGATTAACAAATGCCCCTACTGTATTTATGAATTATATGAATAGAGTATTTAGACCATATTTGAATAAATTTATGGTAGTATTCATTGATGATATTTTAATTTATTCAAAAATAGAAAAGGAATATGAAATGCATTTGAGAATAGTGCTAGAAACCTTGAAAGAAAAACATTTATATGCAAAATTGGAAAAATGTGAATTCTGGATGAGGGAAATTAAATTTCTAAGACATGTGGTAAACTAAGAAGGAGTTGTTGTATATCCTAGTAAAGTTAAAGCAATCATGCATTGGAAGCAGCCAAAGACAATAACTGAAATCAATAGCTTCTTGGGTTTAGTATGATATTATCGTAGGTTTATAAAAGGATTTTCTCAGATAGCGTTGCCATTAACTATATTGACTAGAAAAGGAACTCTTTTCGTATAGACCAAGGATTGTGAGAGAGGTTTTCAAGAACTAAAGAGGAAACTTACTACTGTTCCTATATTTGTAATCCCTGATCCTTTAGGACATTTTGTGGTTTATAGTGATGCCTCTAAAAAGTGATTAGGATGTGTGTTAATAACATATGCTTCTAGACAACTTAGGTCTCATGAAGAAAATTATCCAATGCATGATTTAGAACTAACATGAGTAGTTTTTGCTTTAAAAATTTGGAGACATTATTTATATGGGATAAAATTTGAAGTATACATTAATCATAAAAGTTTAAAATACCTTTTTGATAAAAAGGAATTGAACATGAGGCAAAGAAGGTGGATTGATTTTCTCATGGATTATGATTTGGAAATAAAGTATCACCTAAGCAAAACAAATGTTGTAGCTACTGCTTTAAGTAGAAAACCCTTACATTTGTCATATATGATGGTTCAGGAGATGGATTTAACAGAAAAGTTTAGGAATTTAAATCTTTCAGTAACCTTAGAGCCAAATAGAATATGTTTAAGTGCTTTACAAATTACCTATGACCTAAAAGCAAAAATCGAAGAGGCACAAAAAGAAGATCAATTTTTACAAACTCTTAATGGAGAAATACTTGAAGGAAAACATCCAGATTTTAATCTAATAGATGAAGTAGTAATGTATAGAAATAGATTATGTATACCTAATAATGTAGATTTAAAGAAATAAATTTTAGAAGAAGCTCATAAGAGTAAGTATACAATTCATCTTGGAACAAATAAAATGTATCATGATCTTAAAAGTCATTTTTGGTGGCCTAGAATGAAATCTGAAATAGCTAAGTATGTATCACAATATTTGATATGTCAAAAAATTAGAGTAAAACACCAGAAACCCTCAGGTTTATTGCAACCTTTAGAAATTGCAGAATGGAAATAAGATAGTATTTCTTTAGATTTTGTTGTAGGTTTATCAAGAACAAATTTAGGACATGATGCTATATGGGTAATTGTAGATAGATTAACCAAGTCTGCTCGTTTTCTACCCATTATGATTAATTATCTACTAAATAAGTTGGAACAATTGTATATAAAAGAGGTTGTGAGACTTCATGGCGTTCCAATTACCATAATTTCATATAAAGACCCTAGATTTACCTCTAGGTTTTGGGAATAATTATAATCAGTATTTGGGACAAAACTATCCTTTAGTACTGCTTATCATCACCAAACTGATGGACAATATAAAAAAATAATCCAAACCTTAGAGGATATGTTAAGGGCTTGCGTATTGGATTTCAAAGGAAGTTGGGATGCCTATCTACCCTTGATAGAATTTTCTTACAATAATAGTTATCATTCTAGGCCCCATATGAAGTGCTATATGGAAGAAAATGTAGGTTTCCTTTATGTTGGTTTGAAATTGGAGAAAGAAATTTAATAGGACCTGATTTGGTACAACAAACCTCAGACCAAATAAAATTAATAAGGGAAAGAATGCTTGCAGCTCAAAGTAGACAGAAGAGTTATGCAGACCAAAGAAGGAAACCATTAGAATTCCAAGAAGGAGAACATGTATTCCTTCGAGTTACCTCAACAACTGGTATTGGTAGATCCTTGAAAACAAAGAAACTGAGTCCCATATATAGTGGACTTTTCCAAATTCTTAATAGAGTTAGTACCGTAGCTTACCAAATTGCCTTACCACCAAAATTATCAAATCTTCATGATGTATTTCATATGTCACAACTTTGAAAATATTGTCTTGATTCTTCACACATCATTGAGACAAAATCTATATAGTTAAAAGATAATTTGACATATAAAGTACAACTTGTGCAAATAATAGACCATATTTATAGACATTTACGGAATAAAACCATTCCTATGGTCAAATTATTATGGCAAGGACAGGATATGGAAGAAGCTATATAGGAAGCGGAGGAAGATTTTAAACAAAAATATCCAAAACTCTTTTAACAGGCATTCATTAGAAATTTTGAGGACAAAATTCTCATAAGAGGGGAAGAATGAACATCCCTAAAATAATAATAATAAATAATATTTAACAAAATACAATACAACAATTGAAATGCTAAAATGAAAGTCTTTTATTCAAATAATCATGTCATTATTCGAATAAAGTCTCTATTGTGTAAATAAATAGGAGGAAATAAAGCATTTTATTCGAATAAATAGGATGTTATTCGAATAAAGTAGCCATTGTACGAACCTATAGAGAAAACTAATCATTTTATTTGAATAGCTTGATATTTATTCGAATAAAAACTGCAAAACACTATAAACATGGCAGAAACATAGCAAGGAATTAGAAATGGAAACTTGATTCTCAACTAACTTCTTTACCTCAGTCAAACTAATTCCAATGGAACTAGATTGATGAAATGAAACTAAGAAGTACAGATGATAGAATCATCAAGAAGCCAAGTGTCATTCTAATCAAAGAAACAATCATTGACAATAACAAGTGTTAAGCTTAAATTGGAGAACAATGAGGAACAATGCATGAAGAAAATTCTAGGCTTTCAGAGGATGGTGAATCACAGCTTGTAACACCCCAAATTTCCTGAATAGTTGACAGTAATTTTGACAGTTAACAGAATTCTACTATTTAGTAATTTCTGTGTACTATAAAATTATTTTGAGTATTCTGTCAGCGTATTTGATCGTTTTGAGTGATTTACTCCGTGTCAAGGAAATAATAATTTTTGGGTTGGAGAAAAATCTTTAAGTATTTATTTCTCTTGACTGTTAATTATTTTTAATAATCTGACTTGATTTTCATACGTTTTCTAATATTTGTGATTTTTGTGGATGATTATAATTTTTTATGGTTATCTGGTTTTTTTTGGGTTGTTTATGGGCCCTAGTGGTCCTACGTGGGTCCGGGATGAGTCCCAAAACATGAAAATTTTTCTACGCATAGAAAAATTCGTACTGTTTAGATAGAGACAGGGGATCTTACTAAACCTGAATCCGGAAACAGTTTTTAGAAAAATTATTGTACTGTGTTTTATACTGTATTTAATTATCGGGCGATAAAAATACAGTAAATATATTCTTTCGTGGGGTTTTAGCAGATAAAAATAGAAATTATACTGCTTAAGTCAATAATAGTAGTTATGACCATTGGATGTGGATTTAATCAATGGTGGAGATTTGGTCTTCTAAAATGGCTATGACTAATTATGACCTTTGGATTAAAAGTAAGAAGGAATAATCTTGACCCTTCATTTTTGGAGATGCATCTAATGGCTAGAATTTTAAGGAAAAAGATCTAATGGCCTAGATTAAGTCTTCTAATCAAAAGTCTATCTTAATCCTAACCATTGATCTAATCAATTGCCTAAAATGCTCTAAATGGTGGCTAGAAAAGATGACAACTTATTGAATGCATAATGCATGGAGGGGGGACGGTTTTGTGCTTCATTTTGAAGCTAGAGAAAAACTTTATGACCATTATTAGATGCCTTGGTCAATTATGCATCATTATTGATCATTTAGCACTCTTAGGAGAATGCTTGGAGGAGGGGACGGTTTTGGTGCATGCTTAAGGGCTTAGATAGGTTTCAAGACCATTATTAGTTGTCTTGGTCACTTATTGATCATTCTTGATCATTTCCTTCAAGCAAACTCTTAGAAAAATTTCTCTCTTTCTCCTTCAAGATAGCTCACAGCCAAGTACCCTAATTCTACCCTCCATCACTCAAAAATTTTATCCAACCTAGTTTCTTGAATCCTTACCTTATTCTAAGAACATCTCTAGTTATGAGTTTTCACTAAATCATTCATCTTGAGTTTCAAATCCAAGCTTCAAGTTTCTACCAAAAATGGTAAAGTTCATATTTCTTCACCCAATCTTTTAGTTTTGATTTTCTAAGCCATGCTTGAATCATGGTTTACCTATTCTTTTACTTGTTATTGATTTTAAGATTTGTTTATGATTTTTAGGGATTTTTCCAAGGAGCTCTACGAAATTTGTGGAAGGAAAACTAAGTGTTTTCACTTCATTCTTTATCTTAACCAAGTCTAAGAAGCTTTCTTTCACAAAAATAAAAAATTCCATCTTTGTTCTTCAAGAGGAATTTCGGCCATACCACCTAAAATCACCATCCAATCTCTTTTAATTTCATTCAACCATAGATCTTGAATCTACATGATTTTCTAAGCAACTTTCATGTTGGAGAATTTCTCTAAATCATTCATCTTCAACCTTGTTTTTCAAGCTAAAGATTGAAGCTTTAATGGTGAAGTTTATTAATCTTCACTTTTCTTTTGATTTTTAAGGTTCTAAGCCATGTTTGATCCATGGTTTATCTTGTTCAAGCTTGATTTACTAATAAATATATGTTTTGTTTTGTATTTGAGAAGCCCTTGGTGGTGAAGGACTTGGAAAGAGAAGCAAAACAAGGAGCTTTTGAGGATCTTCAAGAGGTAAGAGGGAGATTCATCTCACCAACCAAGTATGGTGGTGAGAGATGGTTTTTGTATTTGATGGATGGTAAATCCATGTGAGGATTCATATCCATGGTCATGTAATAATTGTGGGTGTTTATGTTGTTTATCTGCTTTGATTATTTGTCTATGCTTGATATGCTTTGCATGATTTTATGGCTTATATGGTATGCTTATAACATGCATGATGATAATATGATATGCTTATAATATGCATGATGAGAATATGTTGAAATATGTATGTGTATGCCATGATGTGTTGATGGAAAGGAAATCAATTTTTGGCTCCAATGGCCAAGGAAGGGCTACGGTTTTTATGCCCTTAATTAGGGTTCATGTTGAAAATTTTCAAGAACAAGGGAATTGATTTTTTTTGGGTCCCTAGAACTTAGTGAATTTTGGCCAAGACACCTCAAAATAGGTATTCACAAATTAATATTTTCATGAAGGATGAAAATGGATGATTTGAAGAGTATGGAAAATAAACAAAGAGTTTGTTTTTCAAGAGAACAAGAACACGATTTTTTGAAGAATTTATATTGATTTATTTTGTGTACAAAGATCCTAAGTATTTTTCTAAACATGAGTTTTAGACGAAATAGGCAATGTTGTTTCTAAGTGTTTATTAAACTTGATTTCGAAAAACGAAACGGGAAACGCTGATTTTAAGGATTAGCAAAGAAAGTGAAAAAGGATTTGCAAAGAAAGTGAAAAAGGATTTGTAAAGAAAGTAAAAAATGAATTTGAACAAATGGGTTTGGTTTTTATGACCATCAGTATTTCGATTTTGAAAACAAAGATTTTAATGGTTTTGTTTGTGTGAAAACAGAAATGATCAATAATTGAGTTAGAAGGAAAAATGTTTGATGACTTCAATGGCCAAATACCCTACGGTTTTGAAAAACTGGTTATGCCTAAATTTTTATGGAATAAAGTGATATTTTATAAAACGAAGTGTTTTGTCACTCGAAAGATTTGACAGTTTTCAATGAACACGTTCATGGTTTTTGAAGACTTGCGGATACCTTGATTTTATAATGAAATGATTTTCACACAAGAATTTGGAAAGGGAATTAGAGCGTTTATCACTTGAGAAAATCAAGTTTTTGTAAACGAAAATGTTTTCGAACTTCAATTTATTTTGAAGAAGGTTGTGTTTGGAAATGATTTAGGAAAAATGAAGAATATAATGATGTTTTGAAAATTTACTAACGTATAACTGATTTTCGAGTTTTGGAGTACGTTAGGAAATTCTTAAAGTTTGAAACATTGATTAAAATCAATGGAAAAGTGATTTTGTGAGTTCTATTTAAAAAGAATTTCTTGAGTAAGAAAATATATTAAATGAAGTATAATGTTATATTATTTTGAGAAAAGTTGAAAAGGAATTTTTGAAGGTTAAGAAATATTTTCTGTAATGAAATTGTGGTGAAAAATTATTTGCGTAGCTTAAAAATAATTTGAAATACAGAAAAATATTTCTACGCGATTGGAAATACGTTAAATATTTCTATGTGATTTGAATTACGTTTAAATATTTTACATAATTTGAACTACTGTTGAAAAATGAATTTGTGATAAAATATTTTTACGCGATTGTGAAAATGGCGGAAAACTGCTATGAGATTTAGAAAGTGTTTTAAATATTTTGAAAATGATGGAAAATGATTTACGCGACTTAAAAGAATGATTTTTAAGTTACGCGATTTTGAAACAGTGGAAAAATACTACGCAATTTGAAAAACGTTTAAATATTTCCATGCGATTTGAAAAACGTTGAAATATTTTTACGCAATTTGGAAAGCGTTTAAATATTTTTACACGTTTGAGATATTGTTGAAAAATCGCTACGCGATTTAAAAATGATGGAATATTTTTACGTGATTGAAAAAATGTTGAAAAATCACTATGTGATTTGAAAATACAACAGAAATGTTGTAAAATTTTGAAAACATAACAGAAATATTGCGCGATTGTGAAAACACGACGAAAGTGTTTTATGACTATGAAAATGCGATAATATGATTTCGCTATCGAAAATACAATATGATTACTGTTGGGCCAGTATGTGGACCCTGATTATGTGATAATGAAATTAAACTAAGAATGAGCTAATGTATGGACCCTGAATATGAAAGTGTGAATTTTGCCTGTAATTGGCATTAGTGCATTGAACATGCATTGGAAATGAGGAATTTTGCCTGTGATTGGCATTGGTGCATTGAACATGCATTGAAAAGATATGCATTGAGGCATATGATGACTTTGAATTAAACAAAAAATGATAGCTGATGCTATTGGGACCTTTGTGGTTGAAGAGGGAATGTGAATTGATAGTGAGGTCTATGATGGATCTTGGGGTGCGTCGAGGCGCAGCGGTCGACCAGTGGATATCTGTCATGGCTACGGCTGGACCATATGCCACTTGGCGATGCAGTCAGATTAATGCATTGACGATACCCGACAAGAATACGATTCTTTTCGAAAGCTGGACATTTGTCTGTGGGCTAATCTGGAAGATTGTCTTTGGGCTAAGGCTGACAATTAACAGAGCATTCTTCTCAAAATTGTGAAAACCTCCATGGAGTAGGACATTGAGTCTACATGCATAACATATGCATAAATCTGAGTATTTATATCTGCATGATATAATAATTGAGGAATATTGGATGATGATGATGATAATCATGTTGATGGCATTATTGTGATTGTTGTGTGATGATAATAATGTTAATGGCATGATGATGATAGTTGATTAATGTTGATGGTATGATATATCTGTATGATATGTAATTGTGTTATCTCTGTGCTACCATGTTGGTATTGGCATAGGTGATCTCACCTCTTCTTTGTTATATTGTGTTGTTGTGCTTGTATTGGTAAAAAACTATATAATAGATGGAACGAGTTATCTTAGACATACAGGTGGTAGATATTCTGAGATTGGAGACAACATCAGAGAATGACCATTCCAGATTTGATAGCGTGCATTGTTGACATAAAATAGATGTCTCATGCATCCAGATGGATACAAGAAGGAATAAGTATGTTAAGTTTTCTTATTAGTGTTTTGCCGTGCTATTAAGTAGGACCCGTCATGGGGTTTGCTACTGTTAAAAAAAAGTCTGTTAGTTTTATATTTCTCTTTAAATTGTTAAATATTAATTAGTGTCAATATTGCATATTAATCAGATTAATTATATTTTCAGTAATACTTATGGATTTCAGTAAGTTTATACTTCTGTAATAAGAAATTTTAAAACTCACCCTTTTATAACTCAAAACTTGTTTATGAACTTCTTTATAGATTAGGAGTTGGTAGTCAGAAATGTGATGCCCTAAGGAGGGTGTTACACAGCTAAAAATGAGAACAAGTGTTCCAAGCATTAAATGAAGTGAACTCACCAATTGACATCAGCTTAGACAAGTGTCATTATGGGAAGTTAAAGAAATTATGATAATGATTGTTGGTTATAGATGGCAAGCCATGAACGTCCAAGATGAAGTTGACGTGTAAAAAATATGACTACGGGAATGATTGCAGGTTTAAAGAATAAACCTCATATTGACACCAAACCACCTTACCTCACCACCCATATGTAAGCTAGGATCAGTTTTGGGTCTATAAATACCCTTAAAGCTTTCCAAACTCAGCAACAAATGCTTAACCAAGCCACAAGAGTAACCTCTATTTTCTGCAACCACATTTCCCACTTCCAACCTCTACTTCGAATCTGATCTAAATTCTATTCTAGATGTAGAAAATGTCAAAAATGCCATTCTTTACTATTTATTTCTATCATTCATAACTCTTGGTCCATCCTTTTTCATCCATTCATGTTGCTCTCTTTTTATATTAATGCAACAGTGGCATTTTGGTTTCTGCAAATGTGATTTTTGACCCGTTTATTCGAATAACACTGATGTTATTAGAATAAAGTTTGCTAAAATAGTTCAAATATTGTTTTTGGGTGATTTATTCGAATAAAAATTCCTTTATTAGAATAAAGATTGACAAAACACTTCCAGTGCTGTTTTTCTAAGAGATTTATTCTGATAACAATTTTGTTATTCAAGTTAAAGTATTCATTATTCTGATAACAGTTTTGTTATTTTGATAACAATTTTGTTATTATGATAACGATTTTGATAGAAAAGCTTTACAATTAAGATTTTAAATATAATTAATTTCTTATAAACTATTCTTTTAACTTTTTTATCAATCTTTCATCTAACCAATTTTATTATGAGCCTTTTTTTATGTTATTCTTTATATTGATTGTGTTAATTATTGATTATTATTAACGTTCTTTATCAGTGTTCTTATTTTTATACTATAATGATACATGTTTTAATACAAGTTTATCATTGATCTATAGAGAAAATATTTTTGAAATATCATCACATGGATAAAAATGTATCAATGTGCAAAGAGATTATTATTGCAGCCGTGATGAGAGGATTAAGGGATGCCTTAATCAAAATTATTATTGTGACCAAAATGAGAGAATTACGGGATGCCTTGGTCAAATTATTGTGACCATGATGAGATAATTAAGAGACACCTTAATCATATTTAATGATTGTGGTCATGACGAGAGGATTGAGGGACGCCTTAATCAAATTATTGTGGTCATGGTGAGAGCATTGTGGGACGCCTTAATGAAGAAAAATAGGCACATTTGATTAAAAGTATTGAAATGGGATGATGAAGTGATGATGAAAAAAAGATTTTTGAGAAACGTTGAGAAAAGATTAATGAGTTACTTATTTTATAACGTTATGAATTACTTATTTGTTCATTTATTAATTATTTCTTTCCAAATTTATTTTACTATTTTAATTATTGGACTCTCAATTATGGTATTTGAAATAAAGAATGGTAAAGATTGATTGGTAAATATATACTTTTTTTTTACATTTTTCTACTTTGATTTTTATCTCACTCCTTTGTGGTGTAATGTTTAAGAGAATGTCGACTGTCATAGTTTTCATTGATTTCCATGTTGAGCAAGCTTTTATGCCAAATCTTGGAGACTATGTCTTTTTTGTTACTCTAGGAGACCTGTTTTTTATCATTCTACTCTTTGATGAGTAGATATAGATTGCTTTTTTTTTTTTTGTAAATATGTAAAAATATAAAAAGTAGTAGTAGCACCTTAAAGGCTTTCGTAAAGCCTAGTTTTGTTAATCGATGCTTAACTTAAAGAGTGTATTGTATGTATAAACTAACATTTAAAGGGTTTATTGATAACAATATATTTTATATATTTTATAACCTTCTCACTGGGCTTCTTAAGGTTCAATTATGTTTAATTAAGCTGGTTTTGTCACATTCTGTGATATTGGACCTAATTGAATCATTGAAAGAATTATTGCATGAATTAGGCTTAATTTATCTCTTCAACAGTATTCAGTAAATTAGCTATAATTTGAGTTATATATGTCTGATTTATGTGATTTTGGTATTGTAGGAAAGCTAAGACAATTCCCTACAACTTTCATGAAGACCTCAAGAGCTATATCACAAGCTTGGATAACTCAAATTGGATTTGAAGCAAGAACTAGAGTGCTGATCCTGACAACTTGACCTCTGTATACTCATTAGGCCATATCTCGGGTTGTAACAATGATAATGGGTTAAAATTTTTATAGTTGATAGTTAAGACCCAAATCTATAACTTTATGAAGAACACTTTTCGAGATTCTGACGTCTTGTAGGTCATATTGGGCTTGCAAGTCAGAATAGAGGAGCTGAAATTGGGCCTAAACAGTTGCAATGATTGGGTCATATCTTGGGATGTAGGAGGCCAAATTAGATGGTTCAAGCAGGCATTTGATAGCCAAGACAAAGGCCTACAACTTTTATGAAAGCCACTTTTCGAGATTCTATCGGCAAGCATGAGTTTGGCACCAAATTATTTTGTGCAAGTGAAGACAAGCATTTTTTGCAATCATCCACCTACTCCTTAATCATCCATTTAATCATCTACCCACTCCTTAATTATCCACCCACTCATTGTCCTACTCATTGTCATCTTTTGCATGTGATGCTCTATAGAAGGTAGCTTGGCTGCCTATTAGGGTAATCTTGGTTTTGAAATCAAGATCATGCTATTATCTTATTTACTTGTAATTTTCTTTTGTTGTAAATAGAAGTTATGATCATCTTCTTCTTCTTCTTCTCTCTTTCTTTCTTCTTGCTTATGGGTAACTAATTTTCATCTTGCTTGCATGAAGGGGTGAAGCTTTTGGTAATAAAAGAAGGTTAGATTAATTTCTTTCTTGTGCTTAAATGATATATTGTCAAGTGGTCATTATGTGTGTTGTATTTTGTTTCCAATTAATTTAGAAACCCTCCTTATAAAGTGGAGTTCTTGATTCATTGTAGACAAGTGGTTTGCTACAATGAATGCTTGAACCCATTTACAAGTGTTGGTGTTAGTAAATAATTAAAGGAACCATAAGATAACTACGCATATAATTCTAAATGGACTTTGAATTTTTTATTTTCCGATTAGAACCTCCGTTGTGTGTGGATTTCAATTGAGTTATAAAAAAAGAATTAATCTTGTCCTTAATTTATTACCAAAAGTGGATCTCTTAACCCAAGCAAGTTTTTTTTTAATTGTGAACAAGTTTTATTATCTTTATTATTGTGACAAATCATTTCCTTATCTCAAAGAATTTTTTCTTCATCAATTCCTTGTAGATCTACCTCGGACTCTCGAGAAATTTATTACTTGAGACCTGCACTTGGGTTTACATCGTTTAATCTGCATCATTTATTCCCTTTATGTAAAATATCATCTAATCTAATGAGAAATATTATGGTTTGTTAAGTAAAGTGTTATTCTAATTTGAGAATTGAAATATGTTACTATGATAACAAGATAAATAAATTAAAATTAGAGTATGACGTTACAATTCCCATAGCTAAGATTAAGGTGATCCCACCATCCTAGATTATACGTGCTTGAATAAGGATCACATTTCCTGTGCAGTTGTCCAGGAGGAAAACCACCAGCCGCATTCACTTGTTCAATGGGCTCCTCTTGAAGAGTTAGACATATATTGGTTGGATGCTCTACTACCTAACAAATGCCACAAGCCTTCACCGCTTGCATATTACCGACAACCATTTGATGAGCAAGAGAAGTTAGACTCGCAATTTGTTATTCAAGGGATGAGATATTCACCTTATTAACATGCTTAGATGAAAAGTCAAGTCTAGTGCCAAATTGTTGAGAATTGGTCGTCATATTTGCAATCAAGTTTCTCATGGCCTCGGGAGTTTTATCCACCAAAGTTACTCCACTAGCAGCATCAATCATGCTCTTATCAGTGGGTAGAAGGCTCTCATAGAAATACTAGCTAATTCACTGCTCACTAATTTGATGATGGGGGTAGCTTACACATAATTTCTTGAAATGTTCTCAGTATTCGTGAAAGGACTCTCCATTGTGCTATCTTACACCACAAATTTCTTTTCGAATGTTGGCCGTCCTTGAAGCTGAGAAATATTTCTCCAAAAATAATCTTTTTATCTCGTTCCATGTGGTAATACTCCCAGAGGGTAGATAATAGAGTCAATCCTTAACTGAATCCTTCAAAGAAAATGAAAAAGCTCTTAATTTAATTTGTGCTTCAGTCACCCTCGTGGGTTTCATATTCATGTATACCATACGAAACTCCTTTAGATGCTTATGGAGATCTTCACCTGCAAGACCATGAAAAGTGGGCAAGAGATGTATTAGTCTAGATTTTAATTCAAAAGTAATAGCAGCATTTAAAGTAGGGAACATTATGCATAACAGTTGTTGATTCAAATAAGGGGCAACAAGCTCTTTCAAAGTTTGATTTTCAGCCATGACTTCCCTCTCTTCTAAATCAGAATAACTAGCAAATAAGGAATCAAGAGCTAGATAGTTCTCTTTAGATTTTTACTGAGTTTCCCCCTTAACCTGCACAAAGTTCTCTCTATTTCTGGATTGTACTACAAATCACCTTAATTAGAAGATCAAGTTACAGTCATAAACAATCAAGGAAACTTACAAATTTTTTTTTTGAAAATTTCAAGAACGAAATAAGGATCACAAGATGTACAAAAATTAACTAGAATCACTCCCCGACAAAGGCATCAAAATTTAGTGTGTTGTCGTAGGCAACCAAAAATAAAACTTATACTCCTAAAAATGCATGTAGTAGTAAGAGTAAGAATCGTTCACACATTGAGTAGCCTAATTTTATACTTCGTGAATGTGGTTGGGGGATTTTGAGTATAACAAAAATAATTTTAAGTAAAATAACTAAGGAATTCAAATTAAATTATCAAAATTAATCAAAAGAACAAATGTTGATCTAAGTCAACATCCACCATCAGAATTTTACAACTGACGATCGATGTAAGTATATATCAATTCACACTTTGAATATTCACCGTTGGAACTATTTTCATATCTCTCCTTAGTTGTAGTTAATTAGAAAACAAGTTATCTAAATAACCTTAACTGCTAAACATTCCAAGACAAGCGCTAAAGGTTTAATCTAGTAGCAGCTTTAAGTATTATAGAAATCGATGAAACTAAACAACATAAGTACAAGTAGTTGCATTTAATTTAGTCAAATGTTCTTTCTATGATCTAATAATTTCTTATGTAGCAAATCATTAAATTTTAGTTATTTCACAAATTAGAGGAATTAAGCAATTACAAATTTGATTTCTAATTTAGCAATAGATTGTAGTGAATAATAAACTAGTATGCCTCTTAGTAATTAAATGAAACAATCATGAAAATAGTCACAAAAGAACATTTAATACTCAAAGCATAAATTGAACAATAAAAATAAATCAAATCTCACAGTTTTATTTATTTCAAGGCTTCTGTTTCCTTATATCAATTATAAAATTTAGCCACACAGGGTCATGGATGAAAACTTGAAGAAGTAGAAGAAGAAGAAGAAGAAGAAGAAGAAGAAGAAGAAGAAGAAGAAGAAGAAGAAGAAGAAGAAGAAGAAGAAGAAGAGGGGAGAGTGACATATGTAAAAATCTAATGATTTCTCCCCCTTTTTTATCCTTTAGGTTTTAGCATTCAAGCCTACTAAATATCTTATCAAATCTCTTACTAAATCTCCTACAAAATATTTTAAAAAATCTTCTAAAAAAATTCCTACCAAATCTTCTATAAAATCTCTTACCAAATCTTCTATAAATATTCTGAATATTATCCTAAGATAACAATATTCAAATCTAACTAATTAAGGAAAATATTTAAAAATAAAATAAGGTCCTAATATAACTAGAAAATTGGTATTTTCAGCTGAAATTTTTGTGCAGCAGATTTAGAAATTTCCAAAACTACACCACGTCAAATTCGTGTATTAGAATTACAGGTTAAGAAACGTCTTAGATTATGAAGCGATATCGAAACTGTTCAAAATCACCCAATTAGATTTGTTTTGCACTTAACACATTCATTTGCATCCTAAATCAAAATATAAGAATAATGAGTATATTTTGGCGCCAAATAAGTATAAACGATTAAATATTAAAGGAAAAAAATATGACATTTTGCATTCTCAACACTTAACAAGGAAAGCCCTGAGTGTGGGAAATTTCCAGCCTACCATGTCGAACTACGCAATGACTTTTGTGCAGAACTGTGATAAGTGCCAGAGGTTCTCCAACATCAAAACAACGCCACCTGAAGAACTTTCCACCATGTCAATACCATGGCCTTTTTGCATATGGGGCTTGGACCTTCTAGGACCCTTCCCTTAAGCGCCAGCCTAATTGAAGTACTTGATCGAGGCAGTAGATTATTTCACTCAGTAGATCGAGGCGGAACCTCTGGCCACTATCACGGTGGTCAAGAAACATTTGAAGAAGAGCACCAATTGCCGATTTAGGATGTCAAAATCCATAGTGACAGATAACATTTATGGATAGAATATTCAAAGAAGCATGCTCTGATCTCCACATCAAGCAACACGTTACCTTAGTGGAACACCCTCTGGCCAACGGGCAAGCCAAGGTTGCCAATAGGTAGGTCGAGGCCGCCAACAGGGTCATCCCCTGAGGTTTGAAGAAGATATTTGAAGATGCCAAAGGAAGAAGGGCACAGCAGCTGGGACATGTACTGTGGGCTTATCAAATGACTCTCCACTCTGCCATAAGAGAGGATCCTTTTAAGCTCACTTTCGGCTGTGAAGCTATAATCTAGTGGAGATCGTTGAGTCGAGCTAGGGTTGAGAGCACTTTTTCTCAGAGCACAATGACAGACTGTTGTGTAAGGAGCTCGACCTGACCCAAGAGTAACACAACCTGGCCCACATTAGAGAAGTCACATTAAAACTCTAGACTATGCAAAGATACAACAAAAGAGTCTCCCTAAGAAGCTTCAAAGTGGGAGATCTTGTGTTGAGGAAGGTGGTGATCGGAGGATGGAATGCAAAAGATGGGAAGCTAGCTTCCAATTGGGAAGGTCCCTACAAAATCACCGAGGTGCTGGAAAAGGGTGTGTACAAGATCACAGATCCTACAAGAAAAGAATTGTCGAGATCTTGGCACGCTTCCAATATAAGGAAATATTACAACTAAAAATGCTTCGGGTCTCTTATTTTTGTAAAGTGTTGTATGTAAATAAAGGAACAAATTAATGATAATGAGGCATTCAGTATAATCGTGTGCCCAACTTTCTTCGACATGCACCCATGTATTTGCTGAAATGACATTAGATTCCTAAAGCAATCCTACAAAAAATTTAAGTTAGAGGATCTCAAATCCCAACTTAAGTTATTTTCTAAAGGAACATTGGATCTCTAAAGCAATCCTACAAAAAAACTAACTTGGAGGATCTCGAATCCCAACTTCAGCTGTTTGCTAAAGAGACATCGGATCCCTAAAGCAATTCGAAGACGAAAGGCTAAGTTTGAGGATTTCGGATCCCAACTTTGTAAGCTCTAAGGCCCTTTTGAAGTAATACTTCTTATTTTAGTTTTCATACTAACAAACTATGTTGAAAATGTTAATCTATTTCTTTTAGTGCTTGAAGTGGTTTAACATATTCTTTGTGGAGTTTTTCTGTTATATTAACCTACACAGGACTAATCAAGTATGAAGGAAGTCTTCTGAGTGATTAAAGAGGACTAAAAAGATCAAATTTTGACTTGAGAAAGTTCAAGTATGACATAAGAAGATTCCTGAAGAACATGAGAAAATTCATCATGAGAAGGTCCTGAGAAAAGCGTGAGGAAATTCAGAAAAATGAATAATCTTCACAAGAACTAATATACAGAGCAATTCAAAAATCAGAATGAAGCTCACACCATCCAAGTTATGAAGACAAAAATGTGTTTGATGATGGAATCAAAGGATGAGAAGATTGGAGAAATTCAAGCATGAGAAAGTTGGATGAGAGAGTTGGCTGAGAAAGATCAATGAGAAGATTGCTTGTGAGAATATTCCTGGACATCGTGAAAAAGTTCCTGGACAATGTGAGAAAGTTCCTGAAGAACTTGAGAAGGTTGGTCCAAGTGCAAGACCTGAGAAAGTTCATATCAAGTTGAGTAAAGAATGAAGAACTCTCCCAGAATATATTTGAAGAATGAACAATGTTAGAACATGTTTTCTTACCTACAATCTCAAGCTCATATCAACAAAGTGAGAAAAAATCTGGTTGAGAAGACTTAAAACTTGAGAAAGTTAGTTGGGAACGTTCAAGCTAAGAATAGTCATGGAGAACCTTTCTCAAAGTCTTTAAAGAACAAATCTAGAAAGTAGAGCTAATAAGATGACCAAGATGAATTTTTAATCAAGCTTCTGATAGAGATTTTCAAGTAATAAAATTACCCCTTACTTGCAAGTGCACAAGTTTAATGTAATATTTAGTAAATATAAGGGTGTCGTAGCTACACAGGGAGTGACAAGATTAACTAAAATATAATATCTACATAAATTAATTTAAAGAAAAAAGAAAAGAGATTTTTATTTTATTTAATTAAACTGAGAATATAAATTACATGCTAAACTAAAACTAAAATTAAATAATAAATCTAAATAAAATGACTCAAATTAAAATGTAAAAGTAATTGAAGAACAATTTTAGGATCTCGAATCCACCACTAACCATGTAAATATGAATTTAACTTGAATGGGAACTAATCTTGTTCTATGGAGTGTCTACGGCTACAAGCTTTGATCACTACTACAGATTATTGAAATCTAATTAATGATATAATTTATCTAAAATAACATGGTCTATTCAAATTATGACATAAACTAATTAATATATCATGAACTATTCAATCCTTAGATCTCAAAAACAATGAATACTATTGCATAACTCACACCTAAGACTACAAGAATTAGGCATGTGATTAAAATATATTAATATTACTAATTGATTACAAGACAATCAATAAAAATAAAATTAAATAACAATTAAAGATCAATAATCATCAATATTGTGCAATTATAGAACAAAGAAAAATATCTCAAACAAAGTTAAATTATCTAAAATAAAGATTAGAGTTTCATCTTAATCCTAGAAACTAAAATTAGTTACTCATGATAAAAATATTAAACACAAAGAGAGAAGAAAAATTCATAAAATCTGTTCTACATTGCGCTGTGTTGTGTGTCCTTCTTTTTTTTTCTCTTCTCTCGAGTCGCATGCTCTTCAATGCTTTGTTGCTGCCTTTCTTTTCAATTTGCAGTCCTCGAGCAGCGTGCATCCATTCTTTTTCTTTCTTCCCCATCACACTGCTTTGTGCTCTCCCATTTATAAGTTCAACCTTTATATTCTTACATTAAACAGTGCATGTGCATCTTTTCACACTCCATCTAATATCATTCATTATATATATTTTTTTTTATCACTTTCTCTCACTCAATCACATCCCTTAAAAAGGGTGTGAATAGTACTTACATCCCTTTTAGGGGTGTAAGATGATCTTTATTCTTATAAGTTAGGTTCTTTCTTTTTTTAAAAAAAACTTCCACCGCCTCATTTACACTTGATGGAGTGCACAGTTTTGGTAAAAGCAACAGACTAGCTCCAGTTTTGCATTTGAAGTAATGACCCACAATATATTTCCTTCACACAAATTGGACCGTGGATTTTGTTTCAAGCCTCTCAATCTTAGCCATTATATGACACAATGGGCTCTTATCTTTTCTTTACTTTTCCAATTGTGGATCCCTTTGCATAATGGCTCAATAGGAAATATTGTTAAGAAATAGTGTGTTATTTTGTTTTATTATTTAATACGGATAGAATAGTCTTTTCTTTTTCTTGTTTAGCCTATATATAATCTCTTTGTATTTAGGTAAAATTATTTTTTTTGTATTCAATTACATTATGCATTGTTGAATCACTAGCCTCCTCTTTTACAAATATTTTTGTATTTCTTTGGATTCTTTTGTGGCGTGGGTGTGACCATACAATTTCAATTTTTTTGTGGCGTGGGCGTGACTGTTCAATTTTTGTGGCGTGCCGTATAATCTCGAGAAGGTATTCGCTCAGTTTTTGCAATCTAGTATTTCATTTTCTTTTGCCTTTCTTTGTTTTTTCTATTATGGCTACTGAAAGAGATAATTCGCTTTAGTATGTGAGTATGAGGTTAGATGGAAAGAATTATTCGTATTGGAGTTATATGATGAGAAAGTTTCTTAAGGGTAAAAAGTTATGGGGATATATTAGTGGAACTTCTATGAAATCTAGGAATACTGATGGGGGGTATGCTGATTTGATAGACACCTGGGAAGCAAACAATGTAAAAATTATTACTTGGATTAATAATTCTATTGAGCATTTCATAGGTACACAGTTGTTGAAGTATGAGACAATAAAGGAGATTTGGGATCATCTGCAAAGGTTATTCACTCAATCTAATTTTGTAAAATAATATCAATTAGAGAATGACATACGAGCTCTTCAGCAAAAGAATATGAGTATTCCTGAGTTTTATTCTGCTATGTCAGATCTTTGGGATAAATTGGCTCTTACAAAATCAGCAAAGTTAAAGGCACTTGGAGCCTATGTTGCTCGTAGAGAGCAACAACAATTGGTACAATTTTTAATGGCACTTCGCAGTGATTTTGAAGGACTTAGAGGTTCAATTTTGCGTCATTCTCCACTTCATTCTATTGACTCGGTTGTCAGTGAATTATTAGCTAAAGAAATACGTCTGAAGTCTTATTCTGAAAAGGGAATTCTTTCTACTTTTAATCCTTCAGTGTTAGCAGTACCTTCTAAACCACTCTCTAGTAATCAGAATAAGCCTTATATAAAGATTGTCATCGATGAGTGTAGTTTCTGTAAGTAGAAAGGTCATTGGAAGGCTCAGTGTCCTAAGTTATTAAGACAATAGAACCACACAATAATCTTAAGCTTGGAAGCCAGGTAACCCGTCACAATCTAATGCTTATAGACCACTTTAGGGTTACAAACCACCACAGTCTAATACTACGACAGTTGTTCCATTAAGTCTTTTCACCGATCCTAGTACTTTGATTGAGGAATTTTAGAAATTTCTCTCCTTATAGCCTCAAGCTATGTCTGCCTCTTCTTCCGTGGGTCGGTTGCCTCATAGTTCTTCAGATATGTCACATTCTATATGGGTCTTGGATTCTGGTGCTTCACATCATATGTCTTCAGATTCTTCATAGTTTGCTTCTGTGTCTCATTCATCTTCTATTCTTGTCATGACTGCTGATGGCACTCCTATACCTTTAACAAGTGTTGGTTTTATTGTTACACCTCACTTGCATCTCCCTAATGTTTATCATATTCTATAACTCAAATTAAATCTTGCTTCTGTTGGTTAGTTATGTAATTATGGTAATTTAGTCACATTTTCCTCTTCTTCTTGTTATGTGCAGGATCTGCAATCTCAGAAGCCGATTAGGACAGGCCATAGGAAAGGGGGACTATATATTTTGGATGAGTTAAAAGTTTCAGTTACTGTTGCTACTAGTGTTGATTTGTCTTCTTTTCGTTTGAATAATTCTTCTTCTAGTTTTTACTTATAGAATTCTCGTCTAGGTCATGTTTCTCCTTCTCGTTTGAGATTTTTGGCATCTACAGGGGCTTTAGGAAATTTACAAACTTGTGATATTTCTGATTGTAGTGGATGTAAATTGGTAAAATTTTCAGTTTCACCTTTTAATAAAAGTATTTCTGTTTCTTCTTCTTCATTTTGATTTGATTCATTCTGATGTATGAGGACCTTCTCCTGTTGCCACAAAAGGAGGCTCTCGATATTATGTTTTTTTTATTGATGATCATACTCTTTATTATTGGGTTTATTTAATGAAACACTATTCTGAATTCTTTGAGATATATACAACCTTTCGAGCTCTTATCACAACTCAAAATTCTACTGTTATCAAATGTTTTAGGTATGATTTGGGTAGAGAATACACTTCTAAAAAATTTTGTGAGTTGCTTGCCTTAGATAGAACTATTCACCAAACTTCGTGTACAGATACTTCTGAGCAAAATAGTGTTGCTGAAAGAAAATATAGGCACGTTGCTGAAACTGCTCATTCTCTCTTGTTATCTGCTTCTGTTCCTAGTGTGTTTTGAGGTGAAAATATTCTTACTGTTGTATGTTTGATTAATACATTGTTGGAAGAGCAAGTAACAATCTATTGTTTCTCAATCTTTAACCGAAGTAGAATATTGTGCCATGACATCTACTACTAAAGAGATTGTTTGGTTACTTTGGTTACTTGCAGATATGGGAGTTTCTCTTTCTCATCCCACTCCTATGTATTGTGACAACCGGAGTGCTATTCGGATTGCTCACAACTTAGTTTTTCATGAACAAACTAAGTACATTGAGATCAATTGTCACCTTACTCATCATCATCTCAATCATGGCACCATTACCTTGCCCTTTGTTTCTTCTCCTTTGCAAATTGCAGATTTTTTTACCAAGTCACATTTTATTTCCCATTTTCGTCTTCTAGTTGGCAAACTCTCGATGCTTGTAGCTGCCGCATCGTGAGTTTAGGGGGAGATGTTAAGAAATATTGTGTTATTTTGTTTTATTATTTATTAAAGGTAGAATAGTCTTTTCTTTTCTTGTTTAACCTATATATAGTCTCTTTGTATTTAGGTAAAATTATCCTTTTTGTATTTAATTACATTATGCACTGTTGAATACCTAGCCTCCTTTTTTACAAATGTTTTTGTACTTCTTTGGATTCTTTAACAAATATAACCAAGCTTCTAACACAAGATAATTAAAATGGTCTTGAAGTATTAAAAAAAAATCCAATGTAACCACTCCCTTTGGTTTAGTTATTGTTACCAAGTAGCCTCAATACTCAAGAGGGGGGTGAATTGAGTATATAAAATATTTTCGCAAAACCCTTATAACACACTTGATTATCAATTTTTGTTGAAGCTATTGAGTGATAGAGATGAATAGATTGATGAGATATAAGGCTTTCACTCACAAATATTACAACTAATCAAGATAGTATTCAAGCAAACCCAATAAAACAGTGCATAATATTAAAGAGTTGAGTTTAGAAGAATAAACACATGATTTATCTTGGTTCAACCACTAATCAACTTGTGGCCTACGTCCAGTCCTCAAGTAATCACTTGAGATTTTTCACTAATTCTTCAAGCTTCAACAGGTGCTTGATAACCTTTACAAGTTGGAGCACTCAACACATTAGGATACCTCATCCTTGTGCTTGAGCCTCTTCTTTCAAGGGATACCTCATCCTTTACAAATTAAAAAGATGTCTCACCCTCTCTTTTACAGTTTATACAAAGTATGAATGATATAAAACTCTCTCAAGAGTGGATAATACAAATTGAAGCTTATGAGTATCAAGGATTCACACTTATAAAGCTCAAAACAGAGTATGATTGAAAAGATAGAGAAAGCCTGAATTTAATACTTAAGAATGTTTTTCAGATTGATTGTCTAACCTTCATAAATGCCCAACAACTTAGTTTTATACCCAAAAGAGATTTTGAGCTGTTGGGGGTAGATAGGAGCATTAAATGCTCTTAAAAGATCTGTTGAGCAAGCTTCAATTCTTTCCAGATAACCAGTTACATGTTTCAAACTAACCGGTTAGGAGTGTTTTTGTAATTGGTTATGACTAATATAAAAGAGTCCATGTAACTTTATAACACTTACTAACCAGTTAGAGAAATAGCCTAACCAATTAAGAGCATTTGAAATAAGCTCTTTGTAACATCCCGGGACTACCTACAGGATTGATGAGTGTCCCCATAAATTAACATGGGTCTTTTTAGCATGCTTTGTCCTCACTCACACGCATCCTAGGAAACTTCTCAGGAGGTCACCCATCCCACAAGTGCTCCAACTCAAGCACGCTTAACCATGGAGTACTTATATTCTTGGCTTTTGAAAAGAAGATGCATCTTGTTGATATGGGTGGTGCTAATCAATTCTTTTAAGTCATCCTCAACTATGTAGTCCCATACCTGCACAGTCTCTGAATCCCTCTCATTTTGGTGTGTATTCAGTTCATTCATGTATCCCTTCGCCTAGAAGCCTGCCAGGAGCCACTCCTTGTCCATGCTTCATCTTTTTGCACTAACGACCACTCCCCGCCCTCGTTCGCCTCGGGTGTCACATGCCCACCAGCTTCCACATGGTTCGTCCCATAACCATACTGTACTTGGAGAGGTCCCGTCTCTGATACCAGATTACACAATAGTATTCCTCATAAATACCATACATACATCATTTCAAAATAAACTACCTAGCTACACTAAGCTAAGCACTCCAAGCTCTTCCTTCTCATTTTGAAGAACTCGCACCTGGATTTACATGGCAATACAATCGGGGTGAGAAATCACATTTCAATAGAAGTATTCCAAAACTAGCAGTTTATACAATCATAAAGATTACACAACCATTAAGTTAACACTTCAATCACAGAAGCACAAAAACACTCCCTTCTCAGAAGTACGCAACCGCCCATACAATTGCATGTCATGATTTTGAATGAATGACGACAACCGCCCATACAATTGCCATGCTATGCCAAATTATGTCTAGTGTGTATGCCTATACAATAACTTAAGTATGAAATGAATAATGTATGATACCAAGTCCATGGTAATGCCATGAATGCATGAGTCCTGAACAAAGTAATGGAAGTCACATCCATAACCTTGGACAAGCACTGGAAGTCCATCCAGAAAATAACACTCCGGATAGTGAAATCCATTAACTACACGGTCTTAAAAAACGGAGAGGAAGTCCATCCTCGGAACCATAAGGAAATCCATCTTTATTAACTCATCAAACATTCGAGATGTTACATTATGGTATCAGAGTAGTTCATCCTGTTGAGCTGGGGTATGGACTGACTATGCTTTGGCATGTTAGAAGTTTCTCTGCGTGTTGTGCATTTCTTTGTCTCTTGTTTGAGATGTTGGAAAAGGATTGTATGGCTTACTTTAGGTTAGATGTCAGTAACTACTATTACATGGTTACATTATATTGAGGACTGACCTACTTAATACATAATGTTCTATGTGAACAGGAAACTATGACTTCACCTAGGTGAATTAGGAGAATAAGAGTTCTTCTAGTGAGGGTGCAGTTTGCATGACTGAACTCGTTAGGAATTATTTGCATCTACACCCTTTGGTTTGGTACCTCTAGTGTGAGTAGAGCCCATGGGTTAGATAAAAGGTTGTTAGATAAGGCTTGAAAAGATTATGGACAAGGAAGTCCAAGTGTTTTATGGAAAACAGATTTCTTAGGTAAAGAATATCTAGTATAGGTTTGGCTTAGGAGCTGGAGACCAATATGAGATAGGATTGTCTTGAGTTGAGAATGATGAGTTGGATATCACTATGGAAGGTGGGATTCCTTCAAGTGTGATATCTGATGGAGATCTTGGAACCTTAGTTGTGAGAGACTAAGTGTTGATGACGAGCGAATTTTGAGGACAAAATTCTAAAAAGGTGGAGAGAATGTAACACTCTGGAAAAACATATTAGGCTTGTATATGGATACGGAGGTAGCCTAATACTTGCTTAACATGTCTGAAGAGTTTTGTGACTTTCTGAGCATGTTTAGGCACTTTGATGCAACACTATGTGTGGAAAATAGTTGTTTTTAGCTCCAGAAGTGGCTTAAACTGCTTAGTTAGTGGAGATAACTATGGAGAGTTTATTTTTAGGTCACAAATGTGTGAACTATGCTACAGATAAATTTTGAGGTCAATCAGAGTTAGTTTGGTATTTTTAAGCATACTGGTTATGTGTTTTAATGTCAGATTGACTGCCAGCAGATAAAAGTGTGGAAATAGTGAAAATAGATTTTTAATGAATCATAAGATTTATTTTAAGTCTGTTGGAGGGTAGAGAATTGGATTTGGTGAAATCTGAGTGTTCTTAGTAGATCAAGATTTTTGGTACCATATTAGTGGTTATCTTTAAATAGCAAAGTTGGACTTTGCTATTGTTGGTTCACGGCAGAGAAGAGAAAGCAGAAAAGAGAAGAGGGAAAAGAGAAAAGAAAGAAGGAGAAGGAAGAAAAAGAGAAAGGGGAAAGGGGAAAGGAAGAAGACCAAAGGGGAGGATCTTCCATGGCCATCCTTGGCTTCATCTTCATCTTGTTTACAAGAGGTAGGGGGAAAGTTTGTTTTACTTCCTAACTTCATCTTCTTCATTTGGTTTATGGGCACTTGATAGGGGATATGGGATTTTGAAGTGTGAGAATTGTATTTATGTTAGTAAATGCATGAATCTTGTTAGAAAACTAGAGAATAGCATGTTTTTGGTTTGATGGAAGCAAGAAGTTGGATTTTTAGCCTTGGAATACCTTGGTTCCCATTTAAGGTCATAAATGGGGATTTTTGGTTTAGGGTGATGATGGATGCATGTTTTGAGTGATTAAGTGAAATTAAAGTGGAATAAGAGTTGCTATGTGTAGTTGAACCTTATGGAAGGTTATAAATCACTTGGATGTGAGGTTTGAGTGATTGGAGGATGGGAGAGTTCCAATGGAACAGTACCCGAATCTGTAAAATTCTGCAAATTTCATTCTGGGTAGCCAACGCTTGAGCGCTGGGATTTGGGTGCCTGAGCACCCACTGTCCAGAAGGAAATTGCGTGATGCAATGTACCCAACGCTTGGGCGCTGGGATTTGAATGCCTAAGCGCGTGTGTAGCGCTTGAGCACCAGGAAATGAGCCCCTGAGCGCTGAAGCAGGGGAAAATATGGGCTAGTTCTGCCCAGTCAGCGCTTGAGCGCTGGATGATTGAGCGCCCAGATTAGGATTCACCAGGAACCTTATTTTGTGGAACTAGAGTTTCTAATTGGTATAGTTTCTTCTTTTGTGCTTCTTAATGAGTGTTGAGGCTCTAATAAGAGTATTTAATGAAGTGAAAACATGATATATCAAAGTGACATATAATGCTAATTATGTGAGGTAATTAGGCATGGATATACATATGTATATTGTGAAATGTGATTTGAGAAAGTGAGTTTCCATAAATATTGGAATCACTCATGTTTACTCTTTTGAGAGTGTTGAATTACTTTTAAGAGTATTTGGATAAAATGTGTTGTAAAATGAACTTGATGGGCATATAAATCGATTGTGGAACTAATTATATGATGTAATTAGTAATTGTTTTGCATGATATGATTGTGAAACATGGTTAAGGTGAATGGTATACTCTTTATGTTTGATGAGTTGATAAGGATGGATTTCCTTATGGTTCCGAGGATGGACTTCGTCTCCATTTTTTAAGATCGTGTAGTTGATGGATTTCACTACTCGGAGTGTTGTTTTCTAGATGGACTTCCAGTGCTTGTCCAAGGTTATGGATGTGACTTCCATTACTTTGTTCAGGACTTATGCATTCATGGCATTACCATGGACTTGGTATTATACATTATTCATTTCATACTTAAGTTATTGCTTAGAAATACACACTAGATAGAATTTGGTATAACATGGAAATTGTATAGGCGGTTGTCGTCATTCATTCAAAATCATGACATGCAATTGTATGGGTGGTTGCGTACTTCTGAGAAAGGAGTGTTTTTGTGCTTCTGTGATTGAAGTGTTAACTTAATAACCTGTATGATTGTATAAACTGCTGATTTTGGAATATTTCTACTGAGATGTGATCTCTCACCTCGATTGTATTGTCATGTAAATCCAGGTGTGAGTTCTTCAAAAAGAGAAGCAGGAGCTTGGAGTGCTTTGCTTGGTATAGCTAGGTAGTTTATTTTGAAACGATGTATGTATAGTATTTATGAGGAATATTGTTGTGGTGTAATATTTATATATTCTTTCATGGCTCATATTTTCTATATAATGTCATTATGCTATATTGAAAATTGCATAACTGTTAAGTAGCAGGTCCGAATCTAATGACTGTGGTAGTATACTATGGTTATTAAATTCGGGATGTTATACTCTTAAGTTGTCAACTAACCAGTTAGGAAATTGTCCTAACCAATTATGAGCATTAGAAATAAGCTCTTGACTTGTCAATTAACCAGTTAGGAAATTGTCCTAACCGATTATGAGCATTAGAAAAACATAATATTCACTCCTGACAAGGTCACTAACTAGTTACATGATTTCCCTAATTGGTTAGGCCTTTTAAAAAGAAATCGACACGCTTCTGTTTTGGCACCTAATCAGTTAGATGAACAGTGATAACATATTATTGGTTAATCAAGAAGGCAAGTTTTCCAAAGAGATTTTCAACTAAATGTTCTCAAAACTTCTTCAAACATTCTAAAATCATTTTGCTTAGACTTAAACACATTTTTACAAGTATAAATCATGATTTTGCAAAGCCATTTAAGAAAGCCAATTAATGAGCTTAGTGTGAATCCTAAAATACCTTTACACAAGATCTAAGACCTATATGCTAAACTTGAAGCTCCTTAGTACTTGATCTTTGCATTTTCATTCATTTCTTGTTTGTTATCATCAAAATCATTACTTTAGTCAATGTCAATCACAGTATTCCCCGAGCATATTCTTCCTTGATTAGTAATACTAGCCATCTTGTTGTGCTGCCTATAATTTATCACAAAATAAAAAAACTCAATAATTAATATGCTTAAAGAAATTAATTAACAAGACATAAAATCACCAAAATTACTTGCATTGAAGTATAATAAAGTCTAATTTTAATATAAAAAATATGTATCATTAGGTTATTATTAACACCCTCACACCAAAATTTTTGCTAGTCCTCGAGCAAAGAAAATTATACCCAAGTACTAATGCATTAAGGAGAAAAGAATGAATCTGGTGCACAAATTTATCCTGAATCATTTTAACTCAGAATTTAATATGAACACCATTACACATTTTCAGGCAACTTTAGTCTTATGGGTTAAGAATCAAAACTTAAGCAATTTAAGTAGTATCTTCACTTCAACAAAAATAAAGGCATAAGACTTCATCATACTTCTAATGACAACAAAAGTAACACTAAGAATCAATATTATTCATCAATTAACTCAATTTCATGTCATTAAGTTATAACCAACCTTCTTTACAACATAGCACTTTCAATTTTTTTTCTTTTTTTTTTCTTTTGAAAACACATGACTCTTAATGCTCTATCTCATAACTGACTCATGTAGCGAGTGTTCAATCAACGACTCCTGTTCTAGTTGGCCCAAGGCATTAGGTGATAAGGCACCCCTCAATCTACTAACTCAAGCCAACCAATGGCATAGAAGCATCACAAGTACATATCTAGGTGTATGTATAATATATAAATTAAAAATAACATGAACATTAGTACTTAGAGCCTTAGAAATATTCAACACATTCCAATTCCAATTTTTTTTTCACTTGCACGAAGGAAACAATTTTTTTAAGGCAATCAACCAAGTAATTGACAGAAAAACAAAAGACTTTCATCTACACACAACTCAAGTAGCTAAAATACATGAGAATTCATCTCATGCCTATAGTTTAAGATAAATTGGAATATGACCACAAAAGCTTTGACTACCAACCTATTAAGACCAAAAATTTCCCTTAAAAGTATAAAGGGTGCATGAACTTTAATTTATTTACAAATAGGATAATCTAGCACAACTAGACCATCAAATCTATAAAAAATATCAGTCAAAATTTTCTCAAATTTTTTTTTCAATTTTTGTTCTGCACCCCCACACCTAAATCACGCATTGTCCTCAATGTGAAAGACAAAGAAATAAATGGGTTAAAAAAAAGAACAACATAACTTGATGACAAGTGATACAATGTTAAGCAAAGTGAAGTACAAGAGTTAACTTTGCAACAAAATCTGAAAAATCACAATATCCTTTCCAAAACAAATGAGTAGCATTTGAAAACTAACAATAAAAATATAAAAAAACAAATAAAATGAGATAAATAAAGAAGTAAAAACCAAAACAATCTAAAACTTTTTTTATAATTTTTTGGCCGACACTATTTACATCCCCATACAAAGGCTTTGAACTCTGGAAGACACTTAAGTCGACTCAAACAATAAAATAAAACTATCTAAAGAGTAAAAAAAAGCTCTACCTTCAACTAAAGCTATTAAATCCAAATCAACTCAGGGAGGTAAATGCTCGTACCTCACTACCCATAGGGTAGCTTCAAGAAATGGAGAACAGCCAAAGATTTCATTAACCCTAACTACATTATTTCTTGAGTCAAAAGTCTCCAACTCACTATGTGAAGGTATACTCTCTAAAGGCTCCTTAGTCTCTCTAATTATAAAGGCACAGTCAGATTCACTTCTACAATAGGTTGACCAGTAGGCTTGAAGATATTAAGTTTAATTCCCATGTTCATCACTAAAACATCAATTACCCCAGACTTACAACTAATGTTAGCATCAATAATGACTAAGAAAGGCCTCCCTACAATGATAGGAATTTTCTTTTTTGATGAGTGAGAGAGTTCCATATCAAGAACTATAAAATCAACAGGATAAAATCCCTAATCAATTTTCACTAAGACATCATCAACTCTTCCTCTAGGGATCCTAATTGACCTATCAACTGATTGCAAAGAACAATTTAATGGCTACAACTCACCTAAGCCTAACTCTTCATAAATAGTATGACATCAGATTAACACTAGAACCTAAATTCAAGAGTGATTTATCAATCTTATGATCATTAATATAGTAAGAAATAGTAGGAACACCAAGATCTTTCAACTTAGGTGGTGTGTTAAAATGCAAAATTAAGTTTATCTGTTCATTTAGGCGAACTTTCTTAGACATATATGCTTTAGATTTTCTTCTAAATGCGCACTTGTCCTTAAGAAACTTGGCATAAGCAAGAATCTGTTGAATAATATCCAAAAGGGAAAGATTAATTTTTACTTGCTTAAAGTCTTAAGAATATCCTCCATCTGCTTATCTTTCTTAAAATGTAAAGGTGCTTCTAAGGCTTGAGAGTAAAGAACCTTTGGTTCATATGTAATAGAAGGTATGAAATTAGAAGCTTTAGGAGAATGGGAAGAATTAGAAGGTATTCTTCATTGTCCTTATATGGACAGAGGTCATCCTAATATCATTGGATATACAGATGCAGATTGGGCAGGTGATGCTAGTGATAGGAGGCCCACTTCAGGCTACTGTGTGCTTATTGGAGGTAATTTGATTTCATGGAAAAGCAAGAAGCAGATTGTTGTTGCAAGATCAAGCACATAAGCAAAGTATTGTGTTATGGCTAATACTACTTGCGAACTCTTGTGGCTAAAATATTTGCTCCAAGAGTTGAAGTTTTGTGAGATAAGTCTTATGGAACTTGCTTGTGATAACTAATTAGCCTTGTATCTCTCTTCAAATCCAATTTTTCATAAAAGGACTAAACATATAGAAGTTGATTGTCACATCATCGGAGAAAAGATCCTCTTAGGCATCATTAAGACTTCTTTTGTGGGTACTAAAGATCAACTAGCAGACATGATGACTAAGTGACTACGAGATTTAAGGATGCAAACCTAAGTGCAGGTTGTCTCAAGTAATAAATTTCTCGGGAGTCTGAGGTCGATCCACAGGAAATTGATGAAGAAAAATTAATTGAGGTAAGAAAATGATTTGTCACAACCAAAAGTAATAAAAGAAATTCACAAATGAATTTAAGAACTTGCTTGGGTTAGGAGATCTACTCTTGGTAATAAATTAAAGGTAAGATTATTTCTCTTTATAACTCAATTGAAATCCACACACAACGGAGGTTCCAATCGGAAAATATAACATTCAAAGTTCAATTATATATGCAATCATATTATGATTCCTTTAATTATCTACCAACATTTGTAAATGAGTTCAAGCATTCACTGTGCCAATCCTATTGTCTACAATAAATCAAGATCTCCATTATACAAAGAAGGTTTTTAAATTAATTGGAAACAAATACAACACATATAATATCCATTTGATAATATATCATTTAAGCACAAGAAATAGACTAGTCTAACCTTATTTCATTACCAAGAGCTTCACTCTTTCACCCAAGCAAGATAAAGATTTAGTTACTCATAGATAAGAAGAAAGAAAGAGAGAAGAAGTGAAAGATGAATATAGCTTCAATTTAGAACAAGAGAAAATTACAACAAAGGTAAACAATAAATAAGCATAACCATAACTTGTAAAAACTAAGCCTAAGACCAAGTACCCCAAATGGTCAGCAAATGGTGCCTTTTATAGAGGATTAGGGATACAAAATAACAAGGAGGCTGATTAAGAGTAGGTGGATGAGTGGATGAATGAGTGGAAAATGCCAAATGGTGAGGATAAGAGTGAAAAATTATTGAGATTTCTTGTCTCTGAAATCATTCATTACTTAACTCATGGATTCCGTCATCAAATAGAAAAGTCATCTCATGAAAGTTGTATATCTGGATCTTAACTTTCAGATGTCCAAATTTCAGCCCAAGATCATTCTTACAGCCCGAGATATGGCCCAATTACTGCAGACTGTTCAGGCCCAGTTTCAACACCTCTGTTTTGACTTCCAGACCCAATATCACCTCTAAGCTGTCCGAATGAGCTCTTGTGTTCTTCATGAAAGTTGTATATGTGGGTCTTAACTTTCATATGTCCAAATTTCAACCCAAGATAATTCTTACAGCCTGAGTTATGCTATGATTACTGTATACTATTCAGGTTCCAGACACAAAACTTATGTTCTGTCTTCCAAGCCCATTTAGCTCTTCTAGATGTCCATATTTTACCTGGAGCTCTCATGAAAGTTATAGAGCTTTCTCTCAGCTTTTCTACAAGGTAAAATTCATAATTGCTAAACATCTAGAACTCATGATATGACCAAAATACAGAAACAGTATAAGACCCAAATAATGCTGAAAAAATTAATTAAGTCCAATTTGAGTCCAATCTTAAGGCTTAATCAATTAAGTACATGAAGAGTGTAAATGACTAAAAATGAAGGTTTATTAATGTATAAAATATATGATTATCAAATTCCCCCACACTTAGCTTTTTGCACTCCTGGGCAAAACACATAAGACCAAAGTTAGGAGACAAAGAAAAATGACACAGACTCAAAAGCTAAAAACTCTAAAAGGCTATATGAAGCAAGAAGAGCAACAAGAAATTCAAGGGATCAAAACATTAATGAGGTAACATTTCTTCACATCTCAAACCAATAAGTAAGGAAACTTCAGTTGAAAAGAATGAATCAAGAATGATAGATCCTCACAGAATTCACTCTCAATTTCTCAAGTGTTTAAAAGGTAAGTATTTCACTCTATTCAACCCATGAACAATTGCACTACCATAAGCTTCCTTATCTTCTACTTCTCCGCTACTCAAAACACATGCATACAAAAATCAAGAGGACTTTATTCAAGGTTGTAATGGGGTCATGGTAAAGGAGATGGGATAATATGGATATGAAAAGATAAATACCAAAGAGAATAAAAGAGCATTAGTTAGAGTGGAGAAAATGTTTGAGAACATTCATCATAAAGGACAATCACCAATATTTTAACTAATGTTTTGTTGAAGATCAATCCCAAATTGGTGAATTGAATTCATTGGTAGACTTGAATATTCTTCTTTTCTTCCTGTTGTTTCCAAGCATCCACCTTTATTCTAGACTCTGATAATCCTTTAATTGCAACGGTGGTCATTTTTTTTTTGGATCATTTTGCACACACACCCCCACACTTGTTCAAGAATAAGGTCAATGCTCTCTTATTCCCTAAGGTTGGGTAAAAACATGTTTTTTTTTTCTTTTTTTTTGAAGGATGAAATGAGCTAAAAACAAAGAATGGTCAAATAAGTTCAAAGAGGTTATACAATGAAAAATATACAAGGATGGCTATTTGGTCAAAGTAGCTATTTCAAACTGCCTCAATCATATTAATGTATGCATATGAAAATATAGCCTAAAAAAGAATCAAAACAAGTTCTAGAGTAACAATTCCATGAGTGAAAATCACACAAGAAAGAAGAGAATGGTACAAATATTCAATCCATTCATCAATAGGCTCAAAATCTCACAAGGCATATTTCTATCATTCTCAATCCATCATATTAACATTCATATCCAAGTTTGTGATTTTTAAGAAAGAAGACAATTTATGCTAAGATTCAAGAACCCATTTGCTACTTCTACACAAAATAATTATTTTCTCAACTAAGATGCGTCTCAAGAGTAATAAATTATTTCCAAAATTTACTCCTTACTCTGTCATCCTTAATTGGTTTTACTACGAATAGATTTCTGATAGTCATATCACTAAACATGCTTCCCAATTTAGATGCGTCTCAAAAGTAAATTTACTCCTTACTCTGCCATTATTCATTAGTTTAGTAAGTTCATGACAATCATATCATACTTCCCAAAAGAAAAAAAAATTAGTAGTCAACTATCCTTCCCCCCCAACTAGAACATTATCCTCAATGTTAAAATATAGATGAGTAAAAGAGAGAAGATATTACCTGTTAGAGAAATCTGACACAAATTTAAACAAAAACAAAGTACGATAAATAAAATCAAAAGTAAAGAAAAGCTATAAACGAAGTGTCAAATTTGGCTCCTTTTTCATCTTGTTTCCCTCACTGCTTCCTGCTGACCAATCTATCGAGCTATTCTTTGGGTCGGTTTATGAACATGAAGCTTGTAATTTATCAATCAACTCATCAATAGTGGAAGCGCAGGATAAGAAGTTGTCTTGCTGAAGGTGTGATAAATTTCTGTTCCATAGCATGGTCAAGAAAGATTAACAAAATATCAAAGAAATTATTTATATTCAACAAACCTATGGGTTTATAGTGAATGTTCAATTGGGCCCAAGAGACAATTTGAAAAACTTCTTCCAAGGTACCAAAATCACCTAGTAAGGCAATGAATGCATCAGAGTTTTCAAGCATTATATTCATTCGTTCATGCATTGATGATGCCTTAAGTTCCTCTCCAATTGTCTTTCCAATGATGTTCTATTGAGCTAAAGGTTCAGGAATGACACCTAAAACTTGACTGCCTCCTATGTATGCAGCAAGTAATACAACCCCCATTAACCCACGGCAACCTCCCTCATATACAAGATGAATATTCCTCACAGCAAGTGATCGACCAAGAGTGGTAGCTACGTTTACAAACTTTAAACCCTTCCCATACTTAGATCCATAAAATACACAAATATTTTTAAGTTGACAAACAGAAACACCTTCTATTTCTATTCTCACCTTCCCTTTGATTGATTCTAAGTTAGAGGAAAGTGGAGAAGGTGGAGTGTTTAAATAGGAAAAAGAATGGAAAGGGTAATAATTGCACCTATAAGGGTAAGTTGGTACATTGTCGAGAAAGTTTGAAATTAAGAAACACGAAATCACATAATCTTTTTTTGTGCTTTTTTTTTTTTTTTTTTTTTTTTTTTGTTTTTTTTTTTACTTCAAGAAAACCATCAGGGTAAAGAAGTCTAGAAACCCCTGAAGGACCCTGCTCAAAGAATCGTCTGTCTAAAACCAAAATACAGTAAAATCATACAAAGATAAAAGAAATATAATAGCAAATGATGATATACCTGTATGTATAACTTTTATGGCGTATCTTTATACTGCGCGTCATGAGTGCAGTAGTGGCATATCTTTATACTGCGTGTCACTAGTGCAGTAGACACTCATGTCCGTTTATTCGAAGAAAGGAAAAAGAAGAAACCATCGTGGGTTTCCATTCTGGGTCTGGAACCTGGGGCGCTCACACTTGGGCTCGTAACATCAACAAAGATGCTAAAATCTGAAACCCGTAATGTCCAAGATTCAAAACATCCCATCCCAGGGCGCTAAGAGCCCTTTCTAATAAAAGAGATGATCAAGCTTAGATGCCTCATACGCTTCGGCAGCCGCGAGTTACTTTCCACTAATAACCAGAGTGGGATGCGTCTGCCTGTCCATCAACTCCACAGTGCCTAGATGGTAAACATTGGGTTATGGAGTGCAACTCTCTACAGAGCATGATACACGAACTTTTTTAAGGATCAGCGTACAAAGGTCCACCCGAGTCAATGAAGGGTTAGCCAAAGGCTGGGGCTCCATAACTAATTAAAGCCATGGTACTCCTTCCAGATCGCCCTTGTTCAAACATTTTTTTTTAATTTTTTTCTTTTTTTTGTGAAAGATGGCATGAAGAAGAAGAGGATGATATGTACAGATTATTTGTGGATATGACTCACATCTGCCTCTGGTTTAACGTCCAGTAACGGCTTAAACGCCTTCTATGAGTTGAGGATAAGCTTCCTATCCAATTTTCTTATAAATTGGCAAACAGGGTCTTTTAGAGTCAGATTCCTAAGACTGTAGCGTTTTTCTTCATCCTTAAAGAGATTCCATAAATTAAGAATTTCACGATGCACCAATCCACAAGAATGCATCTCAAGAGTCAATAAGATATCATTTAATGACTCCTTACTAAGTCCATTCTTAATGGAAAAAATTTTATCTTCTCTGTTTGTGTAAACCATCCCCAAAGTACGACATCGCTTGTTATAATTCCATCGTCCACATTTGTAACAGACTTGTAACCTTTTTGCTCTTCTCCTTTTAGAATACGAACTTCTTCCAAGACCTGGCATGTATGAGTCAAATGAAATTGAAGACTCACCTGCTAGTCAGACATTTGCTTCAATTATCTAGCGCACATCTTCTAGCATACCTTTGTGCATTAACAATCTCAATCTTTCACATCGAACTTTGTAGATTTTTTTCAGAGCATTTTGAGGGAGAGAAGGAAAATGTTTTTTCAGGTTTGAAAGAATGACATCCATTTTAAAGGAGAAGAAGGATTAAGTTATTTTGAAAAATTGAAAAATAAACTGACGTGAGAGTCACGGAGTACCGTATCCACCACTTAACAGGCAACACAAAGAACTGCCAAAAACAAGGCAACAAAATTAGAGTGAATTCTATTCATAACAAGGATCAAAAAGAGAGATAAATTCTACCTCATTAACTTAGTTTTCCAGAAATGGTTTGAGCCTTTGTCCATTGACTTTAAACACATTACCATTCTTAGGATTCTCAATATCTACGGCTCTATGAGGATACACGTGTTTGACAACAAAAGGACCACTCCACCTAGATTTCAATTTTCCAGGGAATAGGTGCAGGCAAGAATCATAAACCAGAACTTTTTGACCAATTTCAAAAAATTTTCTCAAAATTGTCTTGTCATGAAAAGCTTTTGTTTTGGCTTTATAAATCTTTGAGTTCTCATATGCATCATTTCTCAATTCCTCAAGTTCATTTAATTGTAATTTGCATATCTTACAAGCATCATCAAGATTTAGATTGAAAGCTTTAATTGCCTAGAATGCTTTATGTTCCAATTCTACAGGCAAGTGACAAGGTTTTCCATAGACTAACCGATAAGGTGACATGCCCAAAGATGTTTTGAAAGCAGTACGATAAGCCCAAAGTGCATCGTTTAGTCTTAAAGACCAATCTTTACGATTTGGGTTAACCGTTTTTTCCAAAATTTGTTTAATCTCCCTATTTGCTAATTCAACTTGTCCACTTATCTACGGGTGATAAGGGGTGGCAATTTTGTGTGTAATACCATATTTCTTCATTAAAGATTCAAATGGTTTATTGCCAAAAATGTGTTCCCCCATCACTTATGATAGCTCAAGGGATTTCAAATCGACACAAGATATTTTCCTTTAAAAATTTGAGAACAATTTTATGATCATTGTGTCAGCATGGAATCACCTCAATCTATTTTGAAACATAATCAACTGCAACCAAAATATATACAAATCCAAATGAAGATGGAAATGGGCCCATGAAATCAATTCCCCAACAATCAAAAATTTCAATGACAAGGATGGGGTTCAGAGGCATCATGTTTCTTTTTGATATTAAGCCCAACTTTTGACAATTTTCACAACTTTTGCAAAAAGTATAGCAATCCTTAAATAAAGTGGGCCAATAAAATCCACACTGCAAGATTTTCACAGCTGTTTTCTTTAAAGAGAAGTGACTTCCACATGCTTCTGAGTGACAAAATTTAATGATACTACCTACCTCACTGTCGGGCACACATCTCTGAAAGATTTGATTAGTACAATATTTGAACAAGTATGGGTCATCCCAATAAAAAATTTTCACGTCTGTCAAAAATTTCTTTCTATCTTGGTGCGTCCATTGAGGTGGCATTTTCCTGTTACAAGAAAGTTAACTATGTTAGCAAACCAAGGCATGGAATTGACAGAAAATAAAAATTCACCAGGAAAAGAATCATTGATAGGTTTGCTATCAAAAGGTGAGCTTATTGTAAGTATTGACAAATGATCAGCGACAACATTTTCGGCTCTTTTCTTATCTTTTATTATGATGTTGAATTCTTGAAGCAACAAGATCCACCTTATCAATCTTGGTTTGGCATCCTGCTTAGACATTAAATATCTAATAGCAGAATGATCGGTGAAAATCACAATAGAAGAACCAATTAAGTAAGATCGAAATTTGTCCAGTGCAAAAATTACAGCAAGTAGTTCTTTTTCAGTAGTGGTGTAATTCATTTGTGCACTGTTTAAAGTTCTACTTGCGTAACAAATCACATGAGGCTTACCTTCCCTTCTTTGGCCTAAAACAGCGGCCACAACAAAATCACTAGCATCACACATTAACTCAAAAGGCAAAGACCGATCAGGAGATTGCATGATAGGAGCAGATGTCAGAAGACCAATTAATTTTTCAAAAGATTTTTGACATTCTTGAGTCCAATCAAATGGTGCATCTTTCAACAGAAGATTACACAATGGTGTGGATATGGCACTAAAGTCCTTAATGAATTTTCTGTAAAATCTTACATGTCCTAAAAAGGAACAAACTTCTCTGACTGTTTTTGGCGAAGGCAAATGAGCAATTAATTCAACTTCAGCCTTATCAACTTCAATTCCTTTAGAAGAGATCACATGACCTAACACTATTCCTGAGGTAACCATGTAATGACATTTTTTCCAGTTTAGCACAAATCATTTTTCTTCGCATCTTTTAAGAACTTTTTCCAAATTATCAAGATAATTTTCAAAAGAATTTCTAAAAATTGTCAGATCATCCATGAAAACCTCTAAATAATGCTCAATCATGTCACTAAAAATGCTTAACATGCATCTTTGAAATGTTACCGGAGCATTACAAAGGCCAAAAGGCATTCTTCTATATGCAAAAGTACCAAAGGGACATGTAAAAGTGGTCTTTTCTTGATCTTCCAATGCAATTGGTATTTGATTATAACCCAAAAACCATCAAGAAAACAGTAGTATGGATGTCCTGCTACCCTTTCCAGAATTTGATCAAGAAATGGTAAGGGAAAATGATATTTCCTAGTAGCAGCATTTAATTTTCTAAAATCAATACACATACGCCAACTAGATGAGACTCGCGTAGGTATTAATTCATCTTTATCATTTTCAACCACTGTTATTCTAGATTTCTTAGGCATAACTTGTGTAGGGCTTACCCATTGGCTATCAGAGATA
Organism: Ormosia emarginata; assembly: GCA_029884605.1. Taxonomy (NCBI): domain Eukaryota; kingdom Viridiplantae; phylum Streptophyta; class Magnoliopsida; order Fabales; family Fabaceae; genus Ormosia; species Ormosia emarginata. Next base: position 6,554,619 of record JAQQTP010000038.1, on the reverse strand, counting down.
GGATAGATAATTCCAACATCAAGCAATTTAAGGACTTCAGCTCTAACTACCTCTTTCATGTGCGGATTTAATCTTCTTTGAGGTTGTTGAGAAGTTTTAGCATTATCCTCTAAATGTATTCTATGTGTACAAATTAATGGATTAATACCTTTTATGTTCTTTAATGTCCATCCAATTGCACTTTTATGCCTTTTAAGTACTTCTGTTAACATACCTTCTTGTTCTTCAGTAAGAGACGAGGAAATTACCACTAGAAAGTTTTGTTTTTCTCCAAAAAATGTGTACTTCAACCCAGCAGGTAATGGCTTTAGTTCCAGTATGGGTATTTCTTCATGGGCATTATCATTCATGAGTTTTAGCTCTTCAAATCTTGGTTTTCATCCCTTGTACTCCATTACCTGTGTACAATCAAGCAAAGAGCATATTTCAGAGATATCATCTTCTAATTGCATGCTTGAATCAAATGAATTGACTAAACAAATTTCTAATGGGTCAGAAGAACTCCTTGTTTGAAGATGATTATCTATAATGACTTCAATTCCTTCAATTTCCTCCTTTTCATTAAGGACTTCTTGTGGTTGCTTGCACATATTAAAAACATTGAGCTCCAATGTCATATTTCCAAATATTAGCTTCACCACTCCATTTCTGCAATTTATCAAAGCATTAGATGTTGCTAAAATGGACGGCCTAAAATAACAGGAATTGACTTGCAACTATCAACCATAGGTTCAATATCCAAGACAATAAAATCCACAGGATATATGAATTTATCAACTTGAACCAACACATCTTCTATTATTCCTCTTGGAATTTTGATTGATCTATCTGCAAGTAGAAGAGTTACAGAAATTGGTTTTAACTCACTAAGTTGAGTTGCTGATAAACTGAATATGGAAGCAAATTGACACTAGCACCAAGATCAAGTAAAGCTTTTTCAATTTTATGTTCTCCAATAATACATGAAACTATAGGACAACCAGGGTCTTTATATTTCAACGCATTATTATTCTGAAGAATAGAGCTTACTTGTTCAGCCAAAAATGCTTTCTTTTTCACATTTAATTTCCTTTTAACAGTGCATAAGTCCTTCAAATATTTGGCATAAGAAGGAATCTGTTTGATAGCATCTAACAGAGGAATATTGATCTTCACTTGTTTCAAAATTTCAAAAATTTCAGTGTGGTGGTCCAATTTCTTTGGATTATTCAATGCTTGAGGAAATGGGGGTGAAGGCGAGAATTTGGTCACCTTTTGGTCAACTTCTTCATTTTCTTGGGGGACTGGTTCAATTTCTTTTTCACAAGATTCGGGAATTTGTTTTTCAACAATCTTTCCACTCCTACGAGTTATCACTGACTTGACTTAGTCCATTTATTGATTTTCTGAACTCCCTTTATTTAGACTGTACTGACCTTTGGGATTTGGTTGAGGTTGAGAAGGAAATTTTTTTTTCTCGTGAATGATGAGTGTAGAAGAAAGTTTAGCAAGAGTGTCTTTTATGTCATTCATGATTTGATTGTTTTGTTTATTAATGGCCTTTTGCTTTTCTATGAATGCATACAATGTTTCTTCAAAGTTTTTCCTATATAGTGGGAGATAAGGTGCATATCCTTGAGAATTTTGAGAGTCCTGTTATGCCTGAGGAGGTGGTGGTTGCACGAATTGTGACTGATTATTATTCCTCCAGCTGAAGTTCGGGTGATTTCTCCATCCCGGATTGTATGTATCTGAAAAAGAAGAAGTAAATGGCTTTTTAAAATTATTCATTGCATTTACTTGCTCATGTACAACTTCTTTAAAAGCAGGAATGTTAGGACATTCGTGTGTTGAGTGTCCTAAGTCATCACAAATGCCACAAATTTCTTCATTTTGCACAGATTTAATTTCTTTTGCTTTTCTTAATTCCATGGCTTCAACCTTTCTAGCCAAACTGGCAAACCTAGCATTTAGATCTTCCTCTTGACTAAGGTGATATTTTTCTTTATTAGCACTTGCAAGGTTAGATCTAATTGAATTTTCAAAAGGGTTAGTACTATGCCAAGATTGAGAATTTTCGGCTAACTAGTTTAAATAGTTTAAAGCTTCATCAGGTTCTTTATCAAGAAACTCACCATTGCACATTGTTTCTATAAATTGTTTAGTTTCAGGTATTAAACCTTCATAAAAGAAGCTTATAGTGCGCCATTTTTCAAAACTATGATGTGAGCAAGAATTTAACAAATCTTTAAACAGTTCCCAACATTGAAAATATGCTTCATTTGAATTTTGGGAAAAATTTTAGATTTGTATTTTCATAGCATTGGTTTTATGTGTTGAAAAAAATTTCTTTAAGAACTCACCTTGCATTTCTTGCCATGTGCCAATTGATCTTGGTTTCAAAGTGTTAAGCCAAGATTTTGCTTTATCTTTTAAAGAAAAAAAAACAATTTAAGCTTAACAATCTCTTCAGTGCAATTTTGATCATTGAAGGCAATACGTACTTCCTCAAATTCTTTCAGATGTAAATATAGACTTTCAGATTCTAAACCATGAAAATTAGGAAGTAAAGAAATTATACCTGGCTTAAATCTAAAATTGTTGGCATTGAGTAGAAAGATAAAACATGATGGGCTAGAATTTCGAGGTGGTTGCAAATATTCACGCATGGTTCGCAACGGTTGATTTTCAGGTTCATCATGTACACTTTCATTGTCAGTCATTGTGTCAATTGTGTGTGATTGTGATTCAAACAAATCAATATATAAAGTATCAGGATTAATTTTGACTAAACGACCAGAATTTAAATCATGACACCAATTAAGCATAAATACATAAATAACTTAAAATAAATAAATAAAAATAATGTACAAGATGGTGGTGTAACCCACCATTAAATATTAACAAGGATGTGATATAAACCAGCCACCCAATAAATATTAACAAGTAAAAAGTTAGATAACTGATAAAGTAAAAAGTTAAATAATTAGAGAGTTAATAATTAGTAAGTTAGAAAGTCTAAAAAAAAAAAAGTTAATAAACAGAAAATAAATGACAAAAATATAAAAGTTAGAAAGTTAGTATGTTAGCAAGTTAGTAGGTTAATAAGTTAGAGAGTTAGTAAAGAAACCAAAGGATCGGCAAGCCGATCTTTTGCTCCGGTGAGGGAGAAGAGAGAATAAATTTTATTAAAGAAAACGAACCTCAATAAATTAAAACTTTAAATCAAGTCCCTGGCAACGGCGCCAAAAACTTGACTGCGGGATTTAAGGATGCAAACCCAAGTGCAGGTTGTCTCAAGTAATAAATTTCTCGGGAGTCCGAGGTCGATCCACAGGGAATTGATGAAGAAAAATTAGTTGAGGTAAGAAAATGATTTGTCACAACACTAAAAGTAATAAAAGAAGTTCACAAATGAATTTAAGAACTTGCTTGGGTTAGGAGATCCACTCTTGGTAATAAATTAAAGGTAAGATTATTTCTCTTTATAACTCAATTGAAATCCACACACAACGGAGGTTCCAATCGGAAAATATAACATTCAAAGTTCAATTATATATGCAATCATATTATGATTCCTTTAATTATCTACCAATATTTGTAAATGAGTTCAAGCATTCACTGTGCCAATCCTATTGTCTACAATAAATCAAGATCTCCATTATACAAAGAAGGTTTCTAAATTAATTGGAAACAAAATATAACACATATAATGTCCATTTGATAATATATCATTTAAGTACAAGAAATAGAATATTCTAACCTTATTTCATTACCAAGAGCTTCACTCTTTCACCCAAGCAAGATAAAGATTTAGTTACTCGTAGATAAGAAGAAAGAAAGAGAGAAAAAGTGAAAGATGAACATAGCTTCAATTTAGAACGAGAGAAAATTACAACAAAGGAAAACAATAAACAAGCATAACCATAACTTGTAAAAACTAAGCCTAACACCAAGTGCCCCAAATGGTCAGCCAATTGTGCCTTTTATAGAGGATTAGGCATACAAAATGACAAGGAGGCTGATTAAGAGTAGGTGGATGAGTGGATGAATGTGTGGAAAATACCAAATGGTGAGGATAAGGGTGAAAATTTATTGAGATTTCTTATCTCCAAAATCATTCATTGCTTAACTCATGGATTTCGTCATCAAATAGAAAAGTCATCTTCATGAAAGTTGTAGATCTGGATCTTAACTTTCAGATGTCCAAATTTCAGCCCAAGATCATTCTTACAGCCCGAGATATGGCCAATTACTGCAGACTATTCAGGCCCAGTTTCAGTACCTCTGTTTTGACTTCCAGACTCAATATCACCTCCAAGCTGTCTGAATAAGCTCTTGTGTTCTTATGAAATTTGTAGATCTGGGTCTTAACTTTCAAATGTCCAAATTTCAGCTCAAGATAATTCTTACAGCCCGAGTTATGCTCGATTACTGTACACTGTTCAGGTTCCAGACACAAAACTCGTGTTCTGTCTTCCAAGCCCATTTAGCTCTTCTAGATGTCTATATTTTACCTGGAGCTCTCATGAAAGTTGTAGAGCTTTCTCTCAGCTTTCCTACAAGATAAAATTCATAATTGCTAGACATCTAGAACTCACGATATGACTAAAATACAAAAACAGTGTAAGATCCAAATAATGCTGAAAAAATCAATTAAGTCCAATTTGAGTCCAATCTTACAAAACATAATCAGGCTTAATCAATTAAGTACATGAAGAGTGTAAATGACTAAAAATGAAGGTTTATTAATGTATAAAATATATGATTATCACTAAGTCCTTACGGGGTCTTAAGATAACATACATATGTGACAAACTGGTTACATCAGACATATATGTTCCAGCTTGAGGGGGATTGTTGATTATAATCATAATAAGTGGATGGTGTGGATGGTGGAGTTCTATTTATTGTATCTATGTATTCATTGCATTTACACTTCTAGGACTTAGCATAGATAATTAATGTTCTATATTGTAGTCAAGTGTATATATATTGTAGTCTCATATTGCAATGTTAATACAGAGAGAAATATTCATATTTAACTTCAAGTGTAACATTTGAATTACACTAGGCTTAATTTTAAAGTGGTTAGCCTCAATCTCAGGCAAACAGCCACAAACAGGAGAATCATATGCATTTGGAGTAAAATACTACTTCAGCGCTCAATTATTATTTACCATATTAATATCAATGAATGCAGTTTGGTTGTCACTACTAGAAAAATCTTATTTAGAGATGGATCAATTTCGTCTCTAAAATGTTAAAATTTTGTCTTTAAATATTTAGAGACGGAATTAGAGATAAAAATTGATTTGTCATTAAAAGTGGCGTCTCTAATTGTTAAAGACAGAAAAATTAATTTCACCTCTAATTAGAGATGGAATTTTGCCGTCTCTAAATTTTAAAATTTTGGCACTATTCAGTTATCAAGATTCGTCTCAAATTCTTTAATTAGAGACGAAAAAATTTTGTCTCTATTTTTGTCTCTAAATTAGAGACATATTTTTTCGTCTCTAAATCTGTCTATAATATTTTCAAAAATATATATAAAAAAATAGGCATCTAATTACGGTTTGACACAACTAGACGCCTTCATATTATAAAAATATATATATTTTCCTATGCACATAATTATCTAAAACCAAAATTTATCAAAAATCACAATAAATGATCAAAATTAAGTAACCAATCATCCATAAAAGGCTCAAAATCAAGTACCCCTCCCCCCTAAATGCAATGTTGTGAGGGAGACTATAGAGTGCATCATACACTTAGATACAACATAAATTTGGCCCCACAAAAAAATAAAAAATGAGTTGAAATACAAGTTATTAGTTGTAACAAAAAAAAAATTGAAAGAACATTTTCTTTCTTGCCTTTACCTCTTGTGAAAACCTTGTATCCTCCAAAGAAGAGTAGTCCTCAACCAGTTTAAAGACAATTATAGATTGTAAACACATAATAATTAGACAAAAGAATATTCATATATATATTAAACAAAATCATAAATGGAAGTATTTGAAGTAAGAAAGAATTACCTATACTCAAGTCATATCCATAGTTTTTCAGCTATCTATATGCGTGACACAGAGCACGAGTTTCATAGCGAAAATGAACTAAGCAGTCCATACACGGTGCCTCTGGTAAGTCACATTGTGCCCTCAGTTTGGAGGGATAAAAGCACAAGCACAAGCATGCAAGGCCAGTGAAAGCTAGCAGTGCCCCATAAATAGCTCCATCACAAGTGCAAGTTGCAAAATGAGAAAAACAGCCACAGATATATATAACTATGATAATTCATCCTTTTGTATTTATTTATAGATAGCTTGTACTCATATAAAGTGCTTCAAAAGCTTATTGAATAAAATTGAATAAAACCAATGAAGCAAGCGTACCACTAATTATAATTGTTATTTAGGCACCTTATACATGCTTATTAATCATGCAATACAGCAAGAGTCTATATATAGGCAGCACCATATATTCAGTCCTTAATCACATCCAGTAGCTTAATATTTCATACAGCTTATATAGCTTCATGCACCTCCAAAATACATCAAAATATTCTGCATCTTTTCCCATATATAAGCAGTAACCTAGGGAACAAAAACCCTCAAAACAGGACAGCTTTCACACACGTAGAACAACACATAAAATCACGGTTTTATCCTTGCAGTAATCATACATAATGCCTCAATATGTGGTTTAAGGGAAACAAACACAAACAAATGATATATATATATATATATATATATATATATAAAACGAGATAGCTCATTTTAATCGACATTTGAACACAAATACTGCATGTCATATATAAATTATGCAGAATAATAAACACATTAGTAGGATCTCTTGGTTCCTGCACAAGTTGTGCAATCACTGGCCAGTATCTAAGGGGTTGAATTTCCTAGGAATCAAACAGTCTCTTACATGCTTCTTCATGTATCTATCCAAATCTTTTGGTAAGATATTTCTCACACAAAAACAGAACAGGCACAAACCATTAATATGCAGAATTACATATGTAAAACCTCAAATCAATGGCAATTACATTCATATATGCAGAACAGAAACAGGCAATGTTCTAACCAGATTATAAGCAGAATTATATACATGCAACCTCAAGAAAAACTGGACAAAAACCATAAGTTGTTAACATGTATAATTAAAAACCAAAAGATCATCATTCTAAGGCCACAAATTTCACTAAAACAGGATAAAGTAATGGTTATTTATTTATAGATAGCTTGTACTCATATAAAGTGCTTCAAAAGCTTACTTGAAGTGCCTTTATTTACTATCTTCGCTATCTGTCCAACAGTAATGCAAGGGCATAAGCAAGTAACCAAACCTTAGAAAATTAAAAAGCAAGAGACCGATCAAGAATCGAAATTTAGCAATAGGCATCACAAACCAAACCAAGCATGCCCTTCTCTGTTGCTGTTTTTTTTTTTTTTAACCTCATTTAATGACTACACTTTTAACACTTGCCAAACATGCGCTTTTCGATGACATCACAGTTTTGAAGTTTTGCTTTTCCTTTACTCTCTCTCTATCCCTTTTGCCAACTTCTATGCCCAGTCGTTTTCTTTGCCAGATTACTAATTGAGACATAATGCCAATTAAATTAGGAAAATTATTATCCTACCGCGTACAGTGACAACACCCATTTTAACATTAGGTACTATTCATGTCCATCATGAGACAGATCATCCAAATCATGTTGTCTTCTTTTTTTTTTTTTAGTATATGTCATTAACCAATTTCTACGTAGTTAACCACTTTTTGTTCTTCGTTAACCAAAACATTTCACAAATATAGAAACCATGAGGTAAAATCTTCTGTCATTAACCAACTTCTATATGTAATTAACCACTTTTTTATTCTTTATTAATCAACTTTGTTTCTATGCTCGTGAAAAAAGTTGGTTAATGAAGAATAAAAAAATGGTTAATTACATATAGAAGTTGGTTAATGATACAAGATTTTACCACATGATTTCTATGCTCGTGAAATAAGTTAGTTAACAAAGAACAAAAAAGTAGTTAACGATATAGAGAAGTTGGTTAATGGACATATATTAAAAAAAAAAGGAAACAGAAGCATGATTTGGTACTGTTTACAGGTGGGGCCCATGAATAGTATCCGGTGTTGAAATGGGTGTGGGTACTGTACGCGGTAAGATTATCGGGGTTGAATTAATTATCAGAAACCACGTAATCAGTCTTACGCCAAGGCAAATAGCAGTTCTTTTACGTGAATCATATTTCTCAAAGAAATAAACGAAAAGACAAGAAAATCTATATAACAATAGAATAAAGATCATCCTACACTCTTAAAAGGGGTGTAGGTACTATTCACACCCTTTTTAAGGGATGTAATTGAGTGAGAAAAAGTGATAAGAAAAAGTATGTATAATAAATTATATTAGATGAGATGTGAAAAGAGGTGTATGTACTGTTTGATGTAAGAATATAAGAGTTGGTAACAATATGAATGATCCCTCACCTCTTTGTAACTCAAGGATTATTGTTATAGTATTTTCATATTGTAACCATTCCTATAGTTTATTTTCTGCCATTTCACGAAATGCTTCTAGAAGCACAGTAGCTTTAATTTTAATTTTTCTTTTATGCTTTCTATTATGTTTTAGCTGAGCTGGCACAGTAGTGCGCATGAGGGAAGTTTGTAATCGTTGTAACTACCTATTTGAGGACCACACACATGGAGTGAATGATATCAGAATATTATTCCATTCTCTCTACTCTCAATTTCTCTCTGATCTCATCAAACTCTTTGCGTCGGATTTCTTTTCCTTGAACAGAAATCCCCACTCTGAGTTTAGGAAATTCTTAGATTGTTTCTTTGAATTTCCAAAACTGTTACAGTTGGTATCAAAGCATCGACCTGGTGCTTTGCTGCAATGGCTGCATCTTCATCGAACCAAACCTCCATCGCTGATTTGGAGAAGAAAGTTGACGATAGACACGAAGAGGTAAGTGCAAGGCTGGAGTAGCTATCTCAGTATGAATGCCGGAATGGAAGAGATCCGAAGCATTCTGAGAGCTCAAGCTCAGCTATACTCAGATAATGGGTTCTCCTCCAACAACGAATACAATCGCACTCCGAGAAACAACTAGGGCTCGTATGCGACTCGGATTTCGAAGGTAGATTTCCCTCAATTCGAAGGGAAGAATCTCAAAGAATGGTTGTACAAATGCAACCAGTTTTTTGCTCTAGATGGTACCCCAGAAGATGTGAAGGTGCGTCTCGCATCGATTCACCTCGAAGGCGCGGCCAGTGGCATGTGAACTATATGCGATCCAAGTTTGATATATACCTGCCATGGACAAAGTATGTAATGGAGGTGACACAGCAATTTGGCGAAGTCTTTGAAGACGCACTAACAGTGTTGATCCAGGTGAAACAAACAGGTGGAGTCCAAGAATACATTGATACTTTTGAACTAGCTTTAACCTAGGTATCCCTTTTCCCTGAACAAGCTGAGTATATTTCTGGCTGGTTTGGAGAATGCCACACAGATGCATGTACGCATGTTTCATCCACCCAATATTGCTCATGCTAGTAGGCTAGCTAAATTCCATGAAGCTTCCAAAATTTCTTCCAATACTATGAACTGATTCTCCCCTAAACCAAACACTCCATACACTAAACAGAACCCCAGTAGCCCAAACAACCCCAAACCAAACAGTAACCCAAACACCACCCCAAATTCTTCTCAACCCATGAAGCCATTACTTACTAAAACACCTAGAACCTACTGACCAGCTGAAATGTCCAAGAGAAAGGCCAAAGGACTTTGTATGTTTTGTGATGAGGTTTTCACCCCTGGACATCACCTAAGCATAAGAGAACTCAGTTTATGGTTATGGAATTAGATGAAGGGGATTCAAACAATGATGAGAATAAACTCAATGAAGAAACAAGTGTGATTAGCATGGATAATCCTCAATCAGACACTGTTCAGTTGTCTCTCCATGCCATGACAGGGCTGTTTTCATACTAAATGATGAAAATTTATGGCTCTCACAACAGGAAATCCTTGCAGGTTCTTCTAGATAGTGGTAGCATACACAATTTCCTAGACTTGGATGTTGCAAAGAGGTTAGGATGTAAGTTGGAAGTAATTAAGCCCATGACTGTTACAGCAGGGGGAGGAAGTAAAATACAAGCTCCTTACATTTGTAAAGATTTCACATTCCAACTGCAGCAAACTACATTCTCTGCAGATGTTGTTGTGCTTCCCTTAAGTTACTATGATCTGATTTTGGGAATTCCTTTCCTCAAGTCTTTGGGTCCAATTTTATGGGATTTTAACAAACTAATGATGGAGTTCACATTTAAAGGTAACAGGTTTGTGCTAAGAGGGGCTAAGCAATCAAGTATGAAGCTTATCAGTAATAAAAACTTCAATCAAACAGTACAGCAAGGGGCTCAATTATGTTTCCTTAGTGTGGAACCCGGGTATAAAACAACAGCAGAGTATACTTGTTTTGCATTAGTTCCTGATGCATCACAGGATCCAATACCTCCAGATACTATTGCACTTCTAGAAGCCTATGCAGATATCTTTGAGAATCCAACTGAGTTGCCACCTCCTAGACCAGGATTTGACCATAAAATTCCATTGAAAGAAAGGACTAATCCTCTCATCCTGAGACCCTATAGGTATTCCACGATCCAGAAAGATATTGTGGATAATTTGGTGGATGAAATGCTTGAGAAAGGCTGGATTCAACACAGCAATAGTCCATTTGCTTCTCCCATGGTGCTGGTCAGAAAAAAGGGTGGAAAATGGAGATTATATGTGGATTATAGGAGGCTTAACCAGCAAACCATTAAAGATAAATTTCCAATTCCCTTAATTGAGGATTTGATGGATGAATTAGGAGGTTCCACCATCTATTCCAAGCTGGATTTACAATCTAGATATCATCAAATGCGCATAGAACCAATGGAAGAATACAAAACAACCTTCAAGACTCATGCCGGCCATTTTGAATACTTGGTAATGCCTTTTGGGTTATCAAATGCCCCTGCATCATTCCAAGCTTTGATGAATCATATATTTCATGCTTTCTTGAGAAAGTTTGTCATTATATTCTTTGATGATATATTGGTGTATAGCCCTTCTGTACATGATCATGTTCTCCATTTGGAATTAGTGTTTCAAACACTCAGAAAGTGTAAGTTGTATCTCAAGAAAGAGAAATGTTGTTTTGCTGCAAATAAGGTAGAGTATCTTGGCCATTTTATTACACAAGAAGGAATCTCCACTGACCCTGCAAAGATTTCAGCAGTTGCTTCTTGGCCCGAACCACTCAACATTAAACAGCTGAGAGGCTTTCTTGGACTTGCTGGTTATTACCGTAGGTTTGTGAAAGATTTTGGGAAAATAGCAAAGCCTTTGACTGATATGTTGCGCAAAGAAGGTTTCCAATGGACCCCTACCTCTACTGCTGCCTTTCATACTTTAAAATCAACATTTACTTCAGCCTCGGTCTTAGCTTTACCAGATTTTTCTAAGACTTTTACAGTAGAGGCGGATGCTTCTGGCACTGGTATAGGTGCTGTCTTGATGCAGGATAAGCACCCAATTACTTATATAAGCAAGGCTTTAGGACCCAGGCAGCAAGCTATGTCTATTTATGAGAAAGAGCTCTTAGCTATTGTTTATGCAGTGTAGAAATGGGGAACTTATCTAGCTCACAGGCCTTTTGTGATCAAGACTGATCAAAAGAGTATTAAATTCATGCTTGAACAAAGGCTTAACACCCCCTTTCAACAAGTTTGGATATCCAAACTAATGGGGTTTGACTTTGAAATATACTATAAGGAAGGGTCTCAAAATATAGCAGCAGATGTTTTATCTAGAAAATCCGGAGCTGAATTACTTCCATTGATGCTTGATAATGCTCAAGAGGGGCTGTTAGAGATGATTAAAAAGTCTTGGACCAATGATGCTGTTGTGAAATCCATCATTTCTGATTTGGGGCAGAAACCGAATTCTTATCCCAAATTCTCTTGGATCATAAGTGAATTAAGGAGAAAAGGAAAGCTTGTGGTAGGCAATGATCCATAAATTAAACACATTATTCTGCAATGGTTGCACAATTCACCTATAGGAGGTCATTCAGGAAGAGATACTACAGCTGCAAGGATCAAGGTTCTATTCTTTTAGAAGGGCATGAATAGAGATATCCAACAATATGTAAGAGCCTGTGATATTTGTCAAAGGTGTAAACCCGATTTAGTTGCATCCCCTAGCCTCCTATAACCTCTACCAATTCCCAACCGCATTTGGGAAAACCTAAGCATGGACTTTATTGAAGGACTTCCCCCTTCCTCAGGGAAGCAAGTTGTTCTAGTAGTAGTTGATCGTTTGAGCAAATATGCACATTTTCTAGCCTTGTCACATCCATATATAGTTGTTGATGTAGCTCAAATATTCTTGGATCATGTCTTCAAGTTGCATGGGATGCCAACTACTATTACAAGTGACAGAGACCCTATTTTCCTTAGTAAAGTTTGGAGTGAATTTTTCCAACTTCAAGGTGTTTCTCTTAACAAATCTACAGTTTACCATCCTCAATTGGATGGCCAAACTGAGATAGTGAATAAATGTTTGGAGACTTATCTACGTTGCATGTGTGCTGACAAGCCCTCTTCTTGGTTCAATTGGCTTTCCATGGTTGAGTGGTGGTATAACACCAATTTTCACTCATCTATCTAAACCATCCATTTTGAAGTAGTTTATGGGCAACCTCCTCCTATCCACTTGCCTTATCTACCAGGTGAAGCTGCCACTGCTGCTGTAGAGAGAACATTAAGTGCTAGAGAAGCTGTAATTCAGCTTTTAAAGTTCCATTTGCTAAGAGCTCAAAACCGGATGATCCAACAGGCTGATAAGCACCGTAGTGACAGAGTTTTTCAAATTGGAGATGTTGTTTTTCTAAAGCTGCAACCTTATAAACAACATTCAATTCTCAACCAGGCTTATCATAAGCTCCTCCCTAAATTCTATGGCCCTTGTAGAGTGGTGGATCGCATAGGACAGGTTGCGTATCAATTGGACTTACCTCATTCAGCAGACATTCACAATGTCTTCTATGTTTCGCAACTTAAGCATTGCAATGATCCAAATACCAATCCATTCCATCCTACAATTATCAATGAAAAAATAATTTTAAAATTTTTCCTTTCTACTTCTCCTTATCCATGTCTGTTTCTCAAGGGGTTGTCTTAGGCTATTAATTGTGTTGTCATGCTAGTAATCATCAGCACATTATGTGACCTTTGTCATTGTAAAATGTTATGTTACAGCAAGCATCATCTTTATAGCATGAAGGAAATCAAAAAGTGAATCTTAAAATAAATTAATCAAATTTACCATTTATAAAATAATTTTACAATTTTATGTACCCAAAAAATATTATAGTATTATGCAATGGAAATACAAATTAATACCTTAATTGCTGTAATCCCGACCATAAACAGTAAAAGTATTTTGGGATAAAGTTCAAAGAGACATATTTTTCCATTGCATTTGCAAATATGCCATACTTGAAATCGATTACTTGACTGGGATTAGAGCTGTTAAAAACATTTGTTCTAGTTGCCCGTATCCTGCGCTCCATAATATTCAAAGAACTGCAGTCCAGGTAAAGAAAACAATTTTCAATACTAGTTTCCTTTTTGCATAAGGATTTCCAACATGTGGTAAATTGGTCCACAAACAGAAGATACAATGCCGCCACTAAAACCTGCAGCAACAAAATAAAGAGATGCATTGTTATAGTAGAAAATCAGACATACCTAGATAGTAGGTTTCAAAGAGTTTAGATAACTAAGTGCATGTGATAGAGTTATAAATGGGAACATAAAAGCACTCAAAACATACATGACTAGCCAACATATACAACAGCAGATTAAATGCAGCTCCTGCCCAGGCAGTTTTCGTCACGACTCATGTTGCTTTGATTATTTGCTTGCAGTAGATTTATATGGCATCAACCCTATTTTACAATTTAATCAACTTAACTTCACATTCTAAGCACCCTCCTGTATTAGCAATCAAAGCAAAAAGAAGAACAAAATGAAATTAAAAGAGAAAAAAATAGTGTTTTACTAAATACAAAAAAATTCAAGGACAATTAAGTGATTAACATTTTTCCTTTTCTAACATAGAAGACAACTCAAGAATGATCAATTCATCAGTTAGTGCATTACTTTTATTTGTTCTAAAAATCAAGATTTTTAGGTGGTTTGAACATGTAAGGAGAAGAACTTTAGAAGTCTCTATGAGAATAGTAGATCAGATGGAGGATAACCTAATAGCTAGAGGTAGATAGAGACCAAGAAAGACTATAGGTGAAACGATTAAAAAAGATTTAAATTTGAATGATATTTCTAAATACTTAGTTTATAATAAGGTACAATGATGTCATTTGATCTATGTAATCGACTTCACCTAGTGAGAAAATATTGGTTGTTATTTGAATTTAGTGATTTTATCTTTATTATTAGTGTCTTCACTAAATCCAAACAAATAAAAATAAAATAAAATAATAAAATTGAAAAATAAATCAAAAAAATCTAGTCTTAAAATTAAATTAGTCAAAAATTAAATTAAATTAAAATAATCACAAAATCAGTTTTTCTAACAACGACGCCAAAAACTTGATAAAGATTTTCAAGTAATAAAATTACTCTTTACTTATAAGTGCATAAGATCAATGTAATATTTGACAAATGTAAGGGTGTCGTACCCATAGAGAGTGATATGATTAATTAAAATAAAATATATATCTAAATTAATTTTTAAAAAAGATATTTTTATTTTATTTAATTAAAATGAGAATATAAATTATATGCTAAATTAAAACTAAAATTAAATAATAAATCTCAATAAAATGACTCAAATTAAAATGTAAGAGCAATTGAAAAACAATTCTAAGATCTCAAATCCACCACTAATTATGTAAAGATGAATTTAACTTGAATAAGAATTAATCTTATTCTATAGAGTGTCTACGACTATAAGCTTTAATCACTATTAAAGTTTATTAGAATCTAATTATTGATATAATTCATCTAAAATAACATGACATATTCAAATTATGACATAAATCATTTAATATAACATGAACTATTCAATCCTTAAATCTCAAAAACAATAAATACTATTGCATAACCCACACCTAAGATTATAAGAATGAAATATATGATTAAAATATATCAATTTAAATTTACTAATTGATTACAAGGCAATCAATAAAAATTAAATTAAATAAAATTAAAGATCAATAATTATTAATATTGTGTAATTATAAAAAAATTTATCTCAAATAAAGTTAAGTTATCTAAAATAAAAATTAAAGTTTTATCTTAATCTTAAAAAATAAAATTAGTTGCTAATGATACAAATATTAAACACAAAAAGAGAAAAAAAAATCATAAAATCTGCTCAGTATTGCACTATGTTGTGCGTCCTTTTTTTTTTCTCTTCTCTCGAGCCACTGCTCTTCAATGCTTCGTTGCTACCTTTCTTTTCAATTTGGAGTCTTCGAACAGCGTGCGTCCATTCTTTTTTTTTTGGAAAACGGTTCTCGTCCAACGTTATACTCCAACTTATTTCCACTGTATACTACGTGGTCGTATACCTCCCTTTTTCTTCCCTCCCTTCTCCCTTTCTCTACGCTCCTCGTTTCTTTCTTTCTTTATGAAATTTTAAAAGTTTCTCTGTTTCCTTCTCACACTTTCGGTTTCCTCTCTTCCCTTCACTCTTGGTTTCTCCCCTTCCCCACACTCTCGGTCTCGGTCTCCCCAAACTCCCACCACCTTCCACTTCATCCCTCATCTCCCTCATCCGACTCTTAGTTGCTCCCATTTCCCTCACGCTCGGTCTCCGTCTCCCCCAAACTCCCACTACCATCCAGTTTTACCGCAAAACAGAGAAGCCCACCGAACCAGCACCAAATAGTTTCAACCTCTACTCAAACCACGAACCAGAATCAACAACCCAGATCCTTTACCACACAGACCCGCCAACCACCGTGACCTAGTACCTAGGACCACCGTGCTCCACCGTCTGAGCGTTTACCGGTACCTTCTCTCATTCTCTCTACTATACATAATATTTTTGAATGTGATGAAATATTAATGTTGTGACCCTTGGTATCATTGGATTTTAGTATTTTAGTCTCCTGTGTCATTGGATTTTTTGTATGATTTTTTATTCTAAAGTATGCTAGCCTGTGTTTGTGTTGGATATGGATTGAGCCAAGCATGGTTTGTAGTGAAACAACGTTGGAAGGAAAATGAACCTTGATTCCCAATGTGCTATATTGCTTAGTCGTTCTTTTATTCTCGCATTTGCCATTGGAAGGTTGATTTTTGTCATGTTTACAGGGAATCTAACAGTGCATTTGTTATTATGTTCCTTGTTGTTCAAGTAATATACATAAATAAAAGTTAGCTTAACTGATAGAACTTATAGATATTAGACATTCTTCCTTTTCCTTTTCTTTGTTTTCTCAGAAGATAAAGTAGCAGTTTTTTTATGAGGCTCTTTTCAAGTATGCAAATTTAAAAAGTTGTTTCTAATGTATTGTTTGGCATAACCTTTAGTGGTAATTTTTATATATTAATGTTGTGACTTTTTTTATTTCATGGGTTGAAATTTGATGTGTGATTAATGGTAGATAGTACGCTTATTAGCTTTAAAATTGACAATAAATGGATGAGGAGTTGGGGCATTTTTTTGGTTTGTGATTAATTCTGTCATAAAGGAATGTTGGGAGATTTATTTGTTTGATTATTATTATTGATTAACTCAGAATGTGCTGAGAAATAATCTTTTCCATAAGTGGTTAATACACTATAAATAAGGGGTTAATATGAACATATTTCTGGTTAATCCAAAAAAAAGTTCCAAATAATGGGGGGAATCTAATTAGAAATCAATTAATAGTGGAATGAACATGTGGAATGTTGTTTTTACCAAGTGGGAGTAGATTGGCAGAAAATCGTGGAAAAATGGGTGAATCTCATGGATTTGGTGAGTTTAAAATTAAGTGGTTAATACATTATGAATAACTGGTTAATATGAACAAGTTTCTGGTTAATCCAAAAAAATTTCCAAATAGTAGGGGGAAACTAGTTAGAAAAGAATCAGCAGTAGAGTGGACATGTGGAATGTTGTTTTTACCAAGTTGGGAGTAGATTGGCTGAAAACCATGGAAAAAGGGGTGAATCTCATGGATTTAGTGAGTTCAAAATTAAGTGGTTAATATACTATGAATAACTGGTTAATATGAACAAGTTTTTGGTTAATGCAAAAAAAATTCCAAATAGTGGGGGGAAACTAGTTAGAAAATAATCACTGGTGGAGTTGACATGTGTAATATTATTTTTACCAAGTTGGAAGTAGATTGGCAGAAAACCATGGAAAAAAGGGTGAATCTCATGCATTTGGTGAGTTCAAAATTAAGTGGTTAATACACTATGAATAACTGGTTAATATGAACAAGTTTCTGGTTAATCCAAAAAAAATTCCAAATAGTGGGGGCAAACTAGTTAGAAAAGAATCAATAGTGGAGTGGACATATGGAATGTTGTTTTTACTAAGTTGGGAGTAGATTGACAGAAAAGCATGCAAAAAAGGGGTGAATCTCATGGATTTGGTAAGTTCAAAATTAAGTGGTTAATACACTATAAATAACTAGTTAATATGAACAAGTTTATGGTTAATCCAAAAAAATTTCCAAATGGTGAGGGGAAACTAGTTAGAAACGAATCACTAGTAGAGTGGACATATGTAATATTGTTTTTACCAAGTTGGGAGCAGATTGGCAGAAAACCATGGAAAAAAGGGTGAATCTCATGGATTTAGTGAGTTCAAAATTAAGTGGTTAATACACTATGAATAACTGGTTAATATGAACAAGTTTCTGATTAATCCAAACAAATTTCCAAATGGTGGGGAAAACTAATTAGAAAAGAATCAGTAGTGGAGTGGACATGTAGAATGTTGTTTTTACCAAGTTGGGAGTAGATTGGCATAAAACCATGGAAAAATGAGTGAATCTCATGGATTTGGTGAGTTCAAAATTAAGTGGTTAATACACTATGACTAACTGGTTAATATGAACAAGCTTCTAGTTAATCCAAAAAAATTTCCAAATAGTGGGGGGAAACTAGTTAGAAACGAATCACTAGTGGAGTAGATATGTGGAATGTTGTTTTCACCAAGTTGGAAGTAGATTGGCAGAAAATCATGAAAAAAATGGTAAATCTCATGGATTTGGTGAGTTCAAAATTAAGTGGTTAATACACTATGAATAACTGGTTAATATGAATAAGTTTCTGGTTCATCCAAAAAAATTTCCAAATAGTGGTGGGAAACTAGTTAGAAATGAATCACTAGTGGAGTGGACATGTGCAATTGTATTTTTAACAAGATGCGAGTAGATTGACAGAAAACCAAGCAAAAAGGGGGTGAATCTCATGGATTTGGTGAGTTCAAAATTAAGTAGTTAATACACTATGAATAACTGGTTAATAGGAACAAGTTTCTGGTTAATCTAAAAAAAATTTCCAAATAGTGGAGGAAAACTAGTTAGAAATGAATCACTAGTGGAGTAGACGTGTGCAATGTTGTTTTTACTAAGTTGGGAGTAGATTGGCAGAAAATCATAGAAAAAGGGGTGAATCTCATGGATTTGGTGAGTTCAAAATTAAGTGGTTAATACACTATAAATAACTAGTTAATATGAACAAGTTTCTGGTTAATCCAAAAAAATTTCCAAATAGTGGGGGAAAAACTAGTTAGAAACGAATCACTAGTGGAGTGGACATGTGGAATGTTGTTTTTACCAAGTTGGGAGTAGATTGGCAGAAAACCATGGAAAAAGGGGTGAATCTCATGGATTTGGTGAGTTCAAAATTAAGTGGTTAATACACTATGAATAACTGGTTAATATGAACAAGTTTCTAGTTAATCCAAAAAAAATTCCAAATAGTGGGGGAGAACTAGTTAGAAACGAATCGCTAGTAGAGTGGACATGTGGAATGTTGTTTTTACCAAGTTGGGAGTAGATTGGCAGAAAATCATAGAAAAATGGGTGAATCTCATGGATTTGGTGAGTTCAAAATTAAGTGGTTAATACACTATGAATAACTAGTTAATATGAACAAGTTTCTGGTTAATCCAAAAAAATTTCCAAATAGTGGGGGGAAACTAGTTAGAAACGAATCACTAGTGGAGTGGACATGTGTAATATTGTTTTTACTAAGTTGGGAGTAGATTGGCAAAAAACCATGGAAAAAGGGGTGAATCTGATGGATTTGGTAAGTTCAAATTAAGTGGTTAATCAGTATATGTTTCTGGTGAATCCCACGAAGAGTTCCCAATAATGGGGGCAAACTAGTTAGAAATGAAGTACTAGCTGGAGTTTACATCGGTAATGTTGTTTTGAACATATTAGAGTTTAGTTGAATCTTTATGCACAAATAAATGGACCTTCTTCATGCAAGTCTGTTATCTCCACTTTTTCAACCTAAAAAAATTCATGTTCTTCTTCCTCAAGTTCGTGGGAACGGTAAAGACAAATCTTGTCATGCAGTGCTAGCCCTCTATTTCAGAAGAAACTTTGGGTAAAATTTTATTTCTTATTAGTTGTATAATGACTGTAATTTGAATTAAAATCATAGCTTGGTATTAGGTTGTAATAACCACTGTTGTTCTAGAATTTGAGACTTGTGAAATGCAAATAAGTGTGCGTGCTTATAATCTATTTGAGAAAATGCCTATTTGAATGGAGTGAATTGAACATAGAGATAATGATATATGTGGTTTTTTTGTTAGACTCGGTGTTGATATACTATAGCAATAGTGTGTATTTGGTTGAATGAAAAAGAGATATGATCCACAATATAACTGATAACCTCTTTCAGTGTAACCTTCTTTTTTTCCTTGAAGTTCCATAGTTCTTTAACAGTATACCCACCACTTGAATTGTATTCATTTAATTCTTTCAAGGCTGTAACAACAGGTAAATGTATGTCATCTCCCCATTCCTGCTTGAGACTTTGTAACTTCTCATCTTCCTCATCTATAATTTCCTATATCGATGCAACATCATTTTTTATGTTCAGTATTATACATTTTGCAACTTCCATTAGTAAATGTGTCAATACTTATTATTAAGTATTGACACATGTGTCAATTTGTGCTATATCCTTAAATGCATTGTTTGTGCTACTTAATTTATATATCATTAAAACATATATCACATGTTTTTTATGCTATGTAATAATTTGATAAGAATATGAGAGTAAAATTGTTAGTACTACTAATTATTTATAATCTGACAAGAAGATGAAGGTAAAATTGATATTTCATTTAAATGCAGGAAATAGGAACCTTACATTACCAACATACTACTTAACTAGTGGGAAATTCTTCAGCAAATAAGAGGCTCCTAAAAATTTAAATGATTTGTTGAAATAGTGTGTTCCGTATTTAAATGATTTATATAAGTTTCTAATTTGTTGTTCCTTAGCTTAGGGAATTTTAAATGACACAATTAGTTCAAAATGATAAAGTTGGTGCATGTCTATGAGTTGTGACCAATATGATTGATTATTCATTTGTGCTTTTAATCGTGCTGAACTGGTGAAAATTCATTCTTTGTCTTCTGTATATGCAGAATATTTACATGGACAGCTCATGGGCAAGACAGAGGCGTGATTTGTCCAGCATCAATCAGGTAACCAACTTGGTTAATATAGAAAAAATCTGTTATACGTATTTGGCTATGCGCATATGTTGACTAATATGTTCTCATAATGCAGAAGGTGCAATTGAGGCATATTTGCACACCAAGGTTGTTGCTTGACGTGAATAGCTCATTGACGGATTCCTAGAACTCCTGAATTGAGTCTACCCCATTCAAGTCACTATTACATATGCCGAATAATTTGGAAATCAACTGTGTCTTGTTGTGGGAATTGGCGTCTAGATGGGTTGAAAGAGAAGGGGGATTTAGAGTCAGGAGTAGGATTATCTCATTCAGCCCGTTAGACATGTACCTAACACTTGGATTGCGGATTGCTGGGGAAAGAGCAACCCCATATGACGATGGAGTGGGCCAAACTTTGTCCTTATTTAAAGGAGACCATGTAACCATTGGCACAATTTATCAAGAGCTATATCAGCATGTAAGGAACAATGATGTTGATAACTCTTGTCAACTTTATATCCTACTTGCTTTTGGGGAGTTCTACTTTCCCGTTATAGGTGTCAACGTGCATTCTGTCTTCATACACCTATTAGACGAGTTGGACTCCCTGGATAATTATAGTTGACATTTGGTGGTGTATGATTTTTTCGTGGATGACTTGACCCGAGTTGCACGTGCAGTGCACGAGGGTAAGAATATCCACCAAATCCATTTAATAGGATGTGTTGCACTTCTGCAGGTATGTGTTTTGCTATTTACTACGCTTCCTGGTTGTTATGATTGTTTCATGCAAGGTTTGGGCTTTTGATACCATACATATGATTTTCTATAAGGTTTGGGCTTTTGATCACCTGTCATTATGCTCCACATCAACTGTGATAAGTGCTCAATCCTTCCCACGTTTCTTGAATTGGCGCGTGTTTAGGGCGAGGGAGGAGAAAGTGCGAATGACGTTTGAAAAAAACAAGGTAACATATAACTTTTAAATGATGTTTGTAGTGCTGCGACATTTGTACGAAAATGATTTTGTATAAAAAAAATTATTTTATTAAACCATAGTAGTCCACCTTCACCATACTACTTAACTACGTAATTGTGGTTATTGACATGTAGGTAACTGAAGAGCTGGTTGCATCGATAGAAGAGAACCAGATTGACATAGTCCAGGATGCAATGGCACCTGTGCAGCAACATGGTGTTGGGCATCGATGGCCGAGGCTGTTTGATGTGGAGGACCTTTCTCAGGTGGTTGCTGAGATCGTGCAAATGAAGAAAATGATTTCTATTTTGGAAACGGAAATGAGCACATTGAAACAACTATCATTACACCATTCAGTGCCTCCACCTTCACGTTGTCTTATAGGCAGTCCAGTATCTGACCAGGGTACTCAACCATTGAATCGCGTGAGCACTCCTTTCTACGGATTCAGTGAAGGTGGTGAGCCGAGTGATCAATAACCGCTTGCACATGGCATCCCTTCAGGAGCACCAGTCATAGATAACCTCGACTCCACCATTTGCACTCGGGTTAAGGCTCAGCCCAGGGTGTGTGTGCTTGGCAAAAGCACCCGAACTCCTTACACCAAACTGCAAAAGAATAAGTAGAAAACGAATCTGCATACCCAACATTTTAGTTACTACACCAGAGTGCTTAAAAAAGAGGACCAAGATTCCACGTAAGCTTTTGAATTACCAATATGGCATGCTTGATACGTACAATACTGATTTTACTTAGGCTAACATTTGTCATTTGCATCTTATACAGTTTTACCATTAGGCAATTTGTTTTGTGATTGTCGTTAAACAATATGTTTTGGGTTGTGGTGTAGGGCGGTGGTCAGACTCTACGATCAGTTCCTTACCATTGCAGATGCCTCTTAAATGAAATCAAGATGGTGGGTCAACAATATAGTAAGATCGAATGACATTCAACTCATAATTAAGATTATGTAAATGACACCTACTTATTGCGTCGGTTCACATATAAGGACCTTTTTTAATTCACTCTTTCAAGTTATTATGCTGGCTACAAGGGTTTTTGTGGGAGATAAAATGGAGCGGGCACGAAGAGTGACCTGTCATATGTTTTGTCCCACGTTTATGGTAACAACAACATGCTCAATTAAGTTAGAAGTGTATGCACATTGACAATGCCAACCTTAACTTATTGTTGGTTATTTATAAAATGTAGGATTTGGTGAAAAGTGGACTGGAGCGTTTCAAATCAGTTCGCCACAAGCCTTGGCGAAGTATTAACGACTTCATGCCTCATGCTGAAGTGGGATATGACATCACCTAGTGCAACTTGGTAACTTTTAATCATTATGTGTCAAAATTTACATGTGCCTTACCTGAATACACTTTATTGGGTAACATCCGGGGTTAAACCCATCATTTATCTAGTTGGACTATATATAGTGTTCTTTTTTGTTAATACTGCATAAGACATTATGTTCCAACTATAATGCACATCATTATCATATGTCTACATTATTAAATAACTATGTCAAATAAAAATGCATTTGAGGAGTAGTAATACTATTTATGTAAGCATATTATAAGGAACAACATTCAATGAACTTGGATACATTTCTTCATGTAGATATTCGCTCCAGTCATGTTCGACGGCTATTGGTGGTGTTATGCGTTGGATCCGAGATTTAAAAAGTTGTATGTGTTGGATTCAATGGGCAGTCATACTGACACTGAAAAAGCTAGGTTAGACATTTTGACGGTATCATACTCATCTAATGTCATTGTAATGATAATGTATCAATTGTGTCGTATAATTTGACTTTGAACTTTACTTTGAATTTGTAGAAGCGCCGGTTTGAAGAATTGTTGCAGATACTTAGTCCAACCTTGACGAATCATAGTCCTTTAGACCTAGTGGAGGTTGACTTGCCCCGGCAATGTAACTCATGAGTATGGTTGCACTTAGTAAAAACTATTAATTGTTATGTTGAGGCATAGGTATTTAATTTTTCTCTTTGTGCTTGCTTGTATATTATTGAAACAGGGATGATTGTGGTATTTACGTTATTAAGTATATGGAGTCGTGGGATGGACACAAGATGTTTGGGGAGAAGACTATGCCGGAATGGAGCGAGGTGAGGGAACTATTTTGTTTTCTGATTTAACAATTACATTTTGTTGGAATTTTTTATTTATTCGTACTATACTATACTGGTACAGAGAGAAGTCACACAAATGCGACGTGACTTATTATGTGGCTGGGTCTTGCATCCAAACAACGAGTGCAGAGAAGAAGTTTTAAGAGCTGCAAATGTTATGGAGTTTCTGTCTTGATTTGCAAATTTTATTATACACTCTTTAGTTTGGCCCTATGTACAGTTATTGCACTGCCCGTTGTATAGTTACCCCCACTTTTGGGAACTATTTAGTGATTCACCAGGAACATGTACTAATTAGCCATTTTTGTTTAATGTATTAACCATTTACTTATGGATTCGGAAACTTGTTTTAGATTATCCACTGATTTGGAACTGTATTTTATAGTATCCAGAAACTTGTAGATATTAGCCACTTTTTCATACTATAGTAACCACTGATATTGGAACTCATCAAGTAGTGAGATTCACCAGAAACATATATAGATGTAATTGGCTACTTGCATTTGATAGTAGTTTTCATGAAAATTAGCTAGTTATCTTTGAGATTCACCACTTTTTCCGTGTTTTTGAGACCATATACTCTCAATGTGTTCAAAATAACATTACAGATGTAAATTCTAGTTAGTACTTTATTTCTAACTAGTTTGCCTCCATTATTGAGAATTCTTCCTAGGATTCACCAGAAACTTGTTCATATTAACTACTTATTCATAGCGTATTAACTGCTTAATTTTGAACTCACCAAATCCATGAGATTCACCTACTTTTTGTATGATTTTCTGCTAATCTACTCACATCTTGTTAAAAACAACATTGCACATGTCCACTCCACTAGTGATTCGTTTCTAACTAGTTTCTCCCCACTATTTGGAAATTTTTTTGGATTAACCAGAAACTTGTTCATATTAACCACTTATTCATAGTGTATTAACCACTTAATTTTGAACTCACCAAATCCATGAGATTCACCCACTTTTTTTATGGTTTTCTGCCAATCTACTCATATCTTGTTAAAAACAACATTGCACATGTCCACTCCACTAGTGATTCGTTTCTAACTAGTTTCCCCCCACTATTTGGAAATTTTTTTGGATTAACCAGAAACTTGTTCATATTAACCAGTTATTCATAGTGTATTAACCACTTAATTTTGAACTCACCAAATCCATGAGATTCATTCATTTTTCTATGGTTTTCTGTTAATCTACTTCCACTTGGTAAAAATAAAATTTCACATGTCCACTCCACTATTTATTGGTTTCTAACTAGATTCCCTCCCCCCTACTATTTGAAACTTTTTTTTAGATTAACCAGAAACTTGTTCATATTAACTACTTATTTGTAGTGTATTAACCACTTATTTTGGAACTCACCCAAAATAATGAGCTTCACCACTTTTTCTATGGTTTTCTGACCTTATACTTCCAACTTGTCAAAAATAATATTATACATGTCCACTCCAACCACCACTCCAACCAGTACTTCATTCCTAACTAGTTTGCCCCCACTTCTTTGAACTTTTTGTGGATTTACTAGAAATGTGTACTGATTCATCATTTATTTTTAATGTATTAATCACTTATTTTGTAACTGACCAAATAATGACATACACCACTTTTTCGACAGGATCACTTGTGAATTTCCATGATTTTGTGGTGAGTCTCATTAATTGTTGAATTCATGAGTAAATGGTTAATACATTGCAAATAAATGGTTAATCTATATCACTTTATGGATAATCTAAAAATTCAATTCCCAATGGTAGGATAGATTTGATATTTCTTTCAACTTCAATTATTCTTAAGGCTGCAGGTAAAAATACACAAAAAATATACTTGGATTACAAAATAGTCATTTATCGCTTATGTATCACAGTTTATATCCATGTACATCACTAATATTGTGGCATTGGAATGATACATTCCTACCATTCACCCTAAAAAAATATATACATCTTCCCCCTCTACGTGTAGTTACATGTATTCTATACATATTACATGTGAACCATAAATAACTATAGCAAGAAACAATCCACTTAAAAGGACAAAAAAACTACTTAAGTGGGTTCCTGATGATCCACTAAGATCTATTTTCATGGTTGCCACAAAAATTGTTATAGACAAAATCACAGTGTGAGCATGACATTCACCAATTTGCACCTAGGTCTTTGTTAGCACACTTTGACCATGTAAATTATCCTAAATACCAAAAAAAAGGAAATCAACCTGCAAAATAACAGTAGATTAGATTAGTGCTAGTTTGAAGCATGTACACGAAGCTACCTGATATAATTTATACAAATTTAAACTTGTACTATGTCACTGATTCCCAGTCTGAGTATCTTCAAATTGCCCTGCATTACCACTAACTAGAAAATTGGTGTATGACATTTGACTATGACAACCTTGGATAAAAACATATAAACATGTCAATTTCAATAATTACAATGAACTTGTTGAGCATATGTTGGACATGCTTGTGGCCTTTGACTGACATCATGATCAATTCCTTCTAATAATGATAAAAATCAGCTGATAAGTTGTGTGATAGTTGTGAAACCCAATATCTACCGTCACACATTGGTACATCAACATTTACACTCATCTCAATAGCTGTGGACTGTTAAGCAACAATATACTAAACATCCTTTCATTAAAACAAATGACAATTTAAATGTAAGTAGCTTAAAACTTAACAATCATTTCAACAATGATTACAAATGACAAACAATTTTGGTGTATACACACACCATAGTACAATCATCACGGTATTCTCCACAATTGTTCACTTCTATAGATGACTCTATGCGCAACTTCTTTCCATCCATCTGACTCGAACTCCCATCAATGCACTCCTACATGTTCACAATAAAATAACTTAATACACTAATAAAAGAGGATGGTAATCAGTCTAAATAAAACATATACACAACCAAAATATCCTATACAATAATAATTAGCAAAATCATATATACATACATCAATTGTCAAAGTTTGACGACGCTGGTGCTTCCTATTCTCAAATTGGAGACTACTCGATTAACTTTAGATATTTTTCTATTGCTTGGTGGTCGTCCTTTACGAGGTACATGTAATGGACTACGAATGCCAGTGTTAGCAGTTTCAATGCCCGCAGTCAACTTCCTTTGACAGTCATCACCATTGCATGTTGTTCTACTAGCTTGCTTAGATGCAGCCATCAAATACATCTTGCTTTTATATTCACATAATCCCTGGTGGAGATAGTCTGTGAGATCCTCAAACTCTGCAACAACTTCAGCCACCTCATAGAAATGCTTGCATAATTTATCAAATCTTTGCATTTGTGGCTTCAACAAAGTCACATTGTAACTGCTCTTTATGTAAGCATGTCTCCATCTAATGTTTTTACTCCATCTACGTAAAATATACTTTGACGGCACTTCTTGAACCATCTCATTACCAAGGACACAAAGTGAATGTCTACACATAATTCCTCTAAACTCAAATAACAAGCAATTGCAACTAACATCGTGATTGTCACGATTAAATACCACCTCAAAAATAGCATTCTTTTCTATCCCTCCAACTACCATATTCGCCCTCACATGGTAAGTACAAACCATTCCCTCCACACACTTAATGGACGCAAAACAGTCCATTCTTCCTCTGAATTCAGCTTGGACCTCAACGAACCTTGCATGGGTGTACTCGAATTGAAACTGCCTTTCAATGGGTGAGTTTGACCCAAATTGAATTGTGGAGTCCATTGACTTGAAATCTGCCTGAAATTCCTTTTCTGTCTTGCTTCTTAGAGCATTATCATACTGCTGCACAAATTGTTGCAGGCTTGTCTTTGAGTTGATATATCCGTCAAAGAAAGCATGTATGCTCTCACTGCATTGTATTGTTGACATCCCTGCTCAAAAATACTTCTTTAAGAAAATTGGCACCCATCTATGCCTTTCTATGTACAAACCACTTAACCAATTGTTATCTTCTAGCTCAAATTCTTTGACGAAGGCAAACCATTTTTCTTCAAAATCTTCCACTGTTACGGTATCGTAAACAGCTACTTTCATTGTATTTTTTATATTGTTATATTCAATGCAACCTTTTAGCTTCTCAGGGATTTTTTTCATTAAATGCCATAGGTACCACCTATGTCGAGTAGTTGGAAAGACTATCTCAATAGCATTTTGCATGGCCCTGCACTGGTCCGTGACAATACCAACAGATGCCTTACCTGACATGCAATGAAGTCATGATTCAAATAGCCATATAAATGACTTCGTGTCTTCAGCTGAAATTAGACCACATCCAAGCAAAACTGATTGGCCGTGATGATTCACACCGACAAAAGCAGCAAATGGCATATCATATTTATTTGTCAAATATGTTGTGTCGAAAGTCACAACATCTTCAAATGACTCATAGGTGGCTCTACTTCTAGCATCAACCCAAAATACATTTTGCACATAAAAATCATCATCAACGTCTATATTGTAGAAAAAATTACTATTATCCTCTTGTATTCTTGCAAAATAATTCTTCAAAGCCTTCCCATCACTTTTCTTGCCAATTGTACGTATTTCCTTGTTGACATAATTTCTAGCATCTTACTCATTAAATGATAAGTTCTCGTAACTTCCCACATCATAAGCAAGAGACCGGACTATCTTATGTATTCTCACCCCTACATCATCATTCACTTGGATTGTTCTCTTCACGTGCATGCTAAGATTCTTATTAACTCTCAACATTCTCGCCTTCGTTGGGCTAAGTTCATGAGAGTGTTCAAGTATAGCTGTCTTGATGAACCATCGTTCATCTTCCATCTTCTTGACTGTAATTTTTGCTTCACAATTTGTTTGTCTAGTTGGAAGTGTCTTCAAATTGTTTGGTATTGTTGACACATGTTTTCCCTGTCTTGAACAAGCTAGCATAATGTAATTTACCTTACCATCATCTCCTTTTTTAGAAGTTCTATTTACAATACCAAACCCCTTTTGGTAAGCATATTTCCTATAAAATTCATTAACATCATCCTCTGATGCAAACAACATCCCTTGTTTTGGCTCATAACTTTCAAACTCGTCATCCAAGGCATCACTCATAATGAACTCACTTTCACATGCTTCTTCCACATTATCAACAACCTCAGATGTATTGAGATTATTTGAACTCTCCGTCAACTTCAGTTTTGGGTTGCTACACACACCTGTAAGTTATCAAGTATTTACTGTCATGTTACAAGCATATTTCATATTTCACCAACATCTAGATTTTATTATGAAAGTTAAGAAATGACAGTGAAAAGTAAACATACAACGGTAATAGATAATGAGGATAGAGACCCATTCGAATGGGTCTATTCTATAAAGGCCACACTTAACCACTTTTGAGATGAAATAAGGCTTAAAAAGCATCTAGTTAACAAAACAATTTACAATGGTAGTCATGTTAATCTTCTTTCACGTGTGCTCAAATAAGTCTCAAATGAGTAAGTGGCAATTTTAAAGTGTATAAAAACATCATTCAAAACATGCCATTACTTTTTCTCTTCTAAAACAGGATATGTTTTACCTCTATAGCAACGCTTAGATAAGAAATTAAGGATGCTCAATGGACCAACCCTTCCTGCTATATGAACCAGACAATAACCCATCCCAACTCCACTCCACTAGTAGTTCATTTGTAAGTAATTACCCCAACTGTTAGGAACTCATTGTTGGATTCACCAGAAACATGTGAACATTAACCACTTATTCCAAACATATTAACCAATTAATTTTAGATTCACCATAAACCATATTAGTGAACCAAGCCTTCATGCTATATGAACTAGCCAATAACTCATCCCAACTCCACTCCACTATTAGTTCATTTGTAAGTAATTACCTCCACTGTTGGGAACTCATTGTTGGATTCACCAGAAACATGTAAAGATTAACCACTTATTCTAAACATATTAACCAGTTAATATTTGATTCACTAAGTAATGAGATTTACCACAAATCATGTCAATGAACCAACCCTTCCTGCTATATGAACCATTTTAAATCCTCATAACATAAACAAAATATACCAAATAAACCAACGAATGAACCCAATAACCATCCTCCCATTTACCCATCTAATCAATGTAATGTCTCTTTTCGAGAGGGAACGTCACATTATTCAACATAAAAGAAAATACAGAAAATAAAATTTTGAACAATTAAGACCCGATTCATTTAGTTTAAAGTTAACTTGCATGATACTTTAGTACGTGAGTAAAATGGCAGTATATTTTTTTTGTTTCTTAATTTACTGACGTAACATATGAATACCGATGAAAAATAAAACAATAAATAGAACTCACATCCGAATAGCACACACACACACACACACACACACACACACACACACACACACACATATATATATATATATATATATATATATATATATATATTATATTTATATTTATATTTATATTTATATTTAGATGTCAAATGTAATTTTAGATACGACTGGAAATTTTCAAAAAGCAAAACTATACCTGCCCCAAGGAATCATATATATACATTCCCCGTAATATCAAAATATACAGCCCACCAAAATAATACATCAAGCCCCCAAAATAAAACACTGGCAGCCATCAGCAGCTACCAGTAAAATCAGTCCCTCAGAAGAGGAGGGACCATATCCGGGTCCTCAGCAGGATCCTCCTCTTCAGAGGAAACCTCCATGGGAACTGCGGAACCACGGGCAGGAGCCCGAGCAGTAGAATCAAAAGAGTCCTCCCAAGGGGTGTAGTAACGATCACCCCACATCTCTCGGATGGGTAAGTAGAACTCCAGTCGCAGGTGACGTGGCAGGTGAGGATCGGCGCCTCATGACGTCTCCAGGCTAGGGAAATCGACACGTCCCCTAGGTAGACGCAGCGATCAGAATTCAAGTTGATATGCCAGCACTCTGGCCCTCTGAGGAAGGTCAGACGCACATCACCTAGAAATCCGCACATGCGTGCCGCCATCGCCTCAATAGATGCTAGTCTCGTTCAGGCCAGAAGCCAGGAAAATCAGGATCTTCCGCCTCTTTGCCGTCGTCTTCGATCAATACAGTGTACACATAGGCAGCAAATAATATAAATACAGAAAAGAGGTAAAACATCCTACCATCATTACTAATTATAGCAGCCAAAAACGAAACGGCGCAATGCGCCCAGGTAGCAATTTAGAAACAACATATCCAAGTAATAAGCAGTAAATTCAATAGTAAGTAGATAAACGGTTCCAGGCAGTCATTTATTGCAACATTAAATAAACAGTTCGAATTTACAAAGCAATAATTATCAGATGATTTCATGTTCCATAATGCATGTACACACAGTACTCAGATTCCTACTCCATGGAGCTAGACACAAATAGTCGGAGAGAAAGATCAAGAGACATGTTTGTAACTCGGCTGCCGCGGCCAAAGTGCTATACATCAATAATTTCCACGTGCACATCAGGCATTGTACAGACAGTCCACGCTAGATCACGATATAGGACAGTGTCTCGGTCCGGATCGTTGGTGCGTTTGCATCGGTTTGCCTCACGAGTAGAAGAGCTATCAACTACCCATTGTGAAGGACCCGCACCCTGACGCCCCCAAGGTCAAACATGACCTACACTAGTCTACTCGCACCCGCACTAAGGTGTGTTCAATCTCCTAGGCAACTTGGCCTTACAACAGTCCATAGGACATTCACAATGCATAAGACTCTATGCATGAACATGTACGATTCATAATTTCATACAATTCCATAATATGCCACAATTGGCCAAGATAAGCATCAAAATACAAATGGTCACTCACATGGACCCATAACATTATAATATAAAGATCAAATCAATTGGTACATTCTTAGGTCCATTATGAATCCTAACTTAGAATTTGTTTCCCCTTTCAAGGTTCATGTCCAATCCAATTCTTACAATTAGTTTAATCTTCCAAGGTAATTTAATTTCATACAATTTATAAATTATTCGAGTTCTTAGGCCTCACACCCTCTTGTTCTTCACTCACTTGTAATTACCTTAAGTCTTATGACAATCTCACTCTTAGTCCTTTAAAATTTATGTAATCTTTGATTATATTAAGTTCTTCGAATTTATTAATTGTCTACCTCATTACATAGGTTTTTAATTGCATAATTACTTATGCTTCCAAGTTACCAAAGTTACATATTTACACCTAAAAAGGCCTTAGAGGCCGTGGCCTCTCTAGGGAATCAATTCCCAAATCTTTTCAATTTATCATATTATAAGTTACACTCTTAATTCACTTAATCCTTTACTTGTTGCATTGGTTCACCAATAACCCCAATTTTGGGCTCAAAACCGTGCCCACCCTATAGGTTTCAAGCTCAAGTTTTCCTTCCATTAAATTCCATTTTATCACTTATTAATTTAAGCCTCATGCTTGTTACAACTTGTTTACAATTTACCCAATTTTTAACCCTCAAAACCGTGGCCTCCCTAAAGGCACTCCATATCCATTTTCTTCCATTTCAAGCCATCCAATCCAATCCAATAAATCAATGTACACAATCAATCAATTCAAGGTCATGAATATCATAAAATCAACATGTAAGCATAATAGTCATCCAATTAGAGAATAACCCAAATTAGGATTTTTTTTACAAACAACAAAATCAAAGTTCCTAGATGCTAATAGAGATTGAGGAGGAGTGTCTTCCTCTTACCCAAGTGAAGAAAACAAAAGAACACCAAGGAATCTCCTTGTAATTTCGGATTGGTACTCCACTAAATCCTAGAAATTTTTGACTTGATTAGAATAGCATAAGGACATGAAAAATGTAATGTAGATGGTCATTAAAAGACCCTTCAAACCGAAAATGCAAGGAAGAGAAGAAGAGTCTTGAAGCTTACCCAAAAGCTCAAAACTTGAAGCTTGAAGAAAGTGATGAAGATGGTGGAATTTCAAGATGCTCCAAGCAAGAAAGATGTTTAGAAGGAGGAGAGGATTAAGAAAATGTGGTTGGTTGTAATTTTTGTGAAGAATGAGTGGGAGGGAGAGGGGCTGCCGTGAGAGTGTTCTAGAGAGAAGGAGGAGAAAAACCAAGTGAAGGAAGAAGAAGAAATGTAGAAAGAGAAAGTGTTTTAGGTTAAATGAGTTTTTGTGTGGTAAAATTAATTAAATGAAGCAAATCAATTTCCCCTTGTTTTTGGGCTGCTTTCTGTCGAGTTTGAGGAGAGAGGGAGGAGAGAGTTTTTGGCTTCCTTGGAAGCTAAGGTGCCATTTGGTCATTGTTTGGTCAAAACTTCTCAAAGAAGCTTTGATTATTTTACATTAAATTTGAATTAAAGTGAATTGATTAGACATAAAGTAGATTACATTTGGATAATGTGATAGGATTTTTATTACATGCTATTATCCAATGGATAATAGTTATAGTTGACAGAAGTCAGTATTTAATTAATCTGACAGATAAATTTTTCGCAGTATTATTTTATTTTATCTGTTAGAATTTCTCGAAAACTGTGAAACTTCGTAAACTGTGTCCAGTCTCGAGTTTAGTAAGATCCTCCGTCGACATGTCTATAGTTCCAGGTTCACGGAGAAAATATCGCGTTTCTCCAGTTCCGCTCAGTGCGCACACAAAACGAAAAATATACTAAAATATTCGACATTTCCGAAAAATTCTCAGAAAATTATCAAAAATTAAAAATATTATAAAACGACTATTCGTCATATTGTTTTCCAATTTTTGAAGCGCTACAGTCGTTTTCCCGACTCTGCTCAAGTTTTGCGCAAAACAAGGAATATATAAAAATACTCGTCGTTTCCGAAAAATTCTGAAAGAATTCACATAATTCACAAATATTAGAAAATGACTATTCGTGATAAAATAAATAATTTCCTGAGCGTTACATCGACCTCGGCAGATTCTCGACTCAATGCACGTAAAACGAGAAATATATTAAAATATTTGACGCGTTTAGAAAAATTCCAAAAAAATTCTTAAAAATCATGAATATTATAAAATGATTATTTATTATTAAACAGATATTTTTCGGGATGTTACAATCAACACACAACCAAGAAAAATA
Source organism: Ormosia emarginata (assembly GCA_029884605.1). Lineage (NCBI taxonomy): Eukaryota > Viridiplantae > Streptophyta > Magnoliopsida > Fabales > Fabaceae > Ormosia > Ormosia emarginata. Next base: position 6,520,651 of record JAQQTP010000038.1, on the reverse strand, counting down.
GATTTCATAGATTTGTACCCAACAAAAAATGCAACTCACCAACCAGAGGGCATAATACACAAAAAAATCACAGAAATTGCAAGTACTCATGTCAGGAAACACGAAATATTATGGAAAAAAGTGGAGGATACTCATCGAAATTGTAGAAAATCGACAAAACTCGAACCCCACGCGTGCGTGTGAAAGTCACAATGAGGGAAGAGAGTGAGTGATGGCTGAAAATGAGGGAATGAGAATGAGGACAAGAGAATAAGAATTAAAATGCTATAGATGGGTGCCCTATTGAGTGCATCTCAGAGGAGAGGGAGATGTAACAGAGATGAAAGAAAGAAATGAAAAATAGAAGGAAGAAAATAAGAAAAGGAAGGAACGAATGGATGGAAGATGGGATTTCAGAAATGGGGGCATTAGGATTAGGATTATCCTTTGCAGCAAGCATTAGAGGAACATCAATGGTGGGTACGATGGCAGTAAGTGCCTGGCCATTGCAACGACAATGCGATCTGCCTCTGTTGCATCAGCTGTCGCGGTGAAGAAAGAAACAAATACAAGGTGGAAGGAGGAGGAAGAAGCAGGAGGAAGGTATCGTGAAGATGAAGAGAAGTGAAGGAGAGAGAAAAGTTGAAAAAGAAAGAGAAATTCAAAAAACGAAAAGAGAAAGAGCAAGAAAATTGAAGTATACAACCACGTGGTATACGGTAGATAAAAGTTGAAGTATATGCGTTGAACATATAGCGCGACCGTTTTTTTTTTCTTCGCCTTCACACTATGCTCACCCTTTTATAATTTAGGCTCTCTCTTTTTAAAAAAAAAAAATTCCACCACCTCATTTGGACTTGATGGAGTGCACGGTTTTGGTAAAAGCAATAGACTAGCTCCACGTTTGCATTTGAAGTAATGACCCACAACATATTTCCTTAACACAAATTGGACCGTGGGTTTTGTGTCAAGCCTCTCAATTTTAGCCATTATATGACACCATGGCCTCTTATCTTTTCTTTATTTTCCCAAACGTGGACCGCTTTGCATAATGGCTCAATAGGAGAAATGACTAAGCTTCTAACACAAGATAATTAAAATGATCTCAAAGTATTAAAAAAAAATCTAATGTAATCACTTTTCAGTTGCTTTGGTTTAATTATTTCTTAAGCATATTTTTTTTTACTACTAGTCATCTTATTGTATTGCCTAGAATCTATCACAAAAAAAAATTAATAATTAATTTGCTTAAAAAAATTAATTAAAAAGTCATAAAATCACTAAAATTACTTGTATTAAAGTATCATAAAACTTAATTTTAATATAAAAATATATATTATTAAACTATTATCAACTATCAAAGATGAAAGTTGAAGCTCAAAATGGTCAACAATAGATGAGAAGCATTAGAATGGAAGATTTGAACAAGTGCTTACAAGTTGATTAAGGTCAAGGCTAGAAAAAAAAGCTTGAAGTCTTTTTGAACAAGATTACAAGCCTAAAAAAAATAAGATGTACAAAATCATACTTTGAAAAAATTAAATTCAAAAGAATAAATTTGAAAGGTTCCATCCGAACATAATCAAAGTTAAGCCAAGTCAAAATTGAAAAAGTTCGAGTTGAGATTTAAACACTAGTAACTTTTTCATCTATACGAGAAAATGACAATCAATACGGAAAAGTATTCCATTAGTTAATAACGACTATTGTTCACGTAAAATCACATAAAAATTGATCCTAACAATTAAAAACATATTCTCAATTATACAACCTACTTATGAAGATTAACTAGAGGTTTGTATAGATTAACATTAGAAAAAGCAAAAAATTTCACTACAAAAAAAAAACGTTAAATTGTGAGATTTTTTTACAGCGGTTATTAAATGTCACAAATTAACTTAAATTGTGAGAATTTTTTTTCTTTTAGTATAAGTTACCTGCAAATTAAAAAAACTGATTTTTATATTCCCTCTATTTTTTTCCCTCCCTCTCACTCTCGCGTTCTCCCTTTCACCGTTGCCATGAAACCGCTCCACCATTTGAGATGTAGTTGTGCAAGATCTGGTGCGAAGGCCCATACCCACTCCTTCTCCACCCATACCATCGATTCCTGGTCAACCCACCTCCACTCCGCCGTCCATCGACGAGCCTCCACCGTCGTTGGTCCGAACGTCTCTCCCTCTGCATCCTCTGCACCTCGTGTTCTCGTCGCCGGCAACTGCGCAAACGCGCCACCAGAACTCCCAACGTCACCATCCACCACCCAACTTTAACCCACGAACCCAGATCAGCATGCGCACCACCACGAACCCAGATCTTGCACAGTCGCGCCACGCACGATCTCTGCCCAGATCTGTCTCTCTCTGTTCCTCTCACTTTCACCGATTCCCTCTCCGTGATCAAAGCTCCATCTCTTCCCGGCTGTCATTGTCAGGTATGGTTCTCTATTCTAAGTTTCATTCACTGTTCATGTTCATTCTTAATTAAACCAAACAAGTGCTTGCTGCTTATTATTGTCTTTTTCTGCATGTTCTGCTTCTCCTTCTTCATCTATCACCAAATAGCAATTATTATTTTTTTATTTTTTATCAGCTCTTCAAAGCAAGAGATTGAGTTAGGCTGTTTGAAATTTTAATTAAATGTGTACCCTGTCTTCATGTTTATCAGCTCTTTTGTGGTCTTTTTGTTTTTAAATATATTTTTTTCTTTCGAGCCTTTTTTTGTTGTATGTTTTGTTCCTGTTAATTTTATATTATTAGCAGTCCTTCCTGTTATTAATCCCTTTTCTTCAATTTTTATTTGTTTCTTCCATGATTATTGTTAAGATCAACAATTGCAATAGTGTTAAAAGGAAAATCCTCCCCTATCCTGTTTATTTCTTAACCCAAAAATAGCTTGAAGGATGCTGACTCTTCTCTTATTTGGATTTCTGCTAAGGTATCACATTTATCTAGATATTTTACAAATATATTTTCTTAGCCAAAATTGCCATGAAATTCTGAACACAATATAAATGTATTGCTTTAATGGTTGAAATGTTGTTTTTCACTCTCTTATGCATCTGTTTCTTAGCAGAGAGTAACTAAAATCAGATTTAAATGCCCCCCAATGTGTTGGTTCAATAATAGATGAACCATTCATCTCACTTAAATCATGGGTTTGAGTCTCACCCGTAGCCCTCTGGCATGCTGGTATATCTATGTCCCGTAGATGAATCCATTGTGGACGCACCCCGTTATCAATTTTGGAAATAGGTGCCATTGGGGTTTCTCCTGATGTATGGTATTAAAACTGGGTGCAATATTCCCTCCCAATACTAGTTGTGTTATGGTCTAACTGCCTCCCATTATACTTATAAAAAAAGTATGATTTAAATGGTGATGAAGACTCAATATTTAATATGCTCAAGTGTCAAGTCTGTACATATGACATTGTAGAATACTGAATTGTTAGAAGAAGCACGTAAGGTTAGAAGGAAAGAAAGAATGCAGAACAAGAGATGAATGTGTTTATGTAGTTGGAAAGAGGATTATGGTTTCTAAATGTCTTTGGTTTTGGTTGAAATATTATTAACTTAAATAATTTGAACTAATTTATGTTTTGAATGTTCTCTTTTTCAAATTTTGTGGAGAATAGAGAATCTTTCCTTGTTTCTGTTTCTGTGTTAAACAAACTTCTCTTACATGCTGAGGCCTCCTAATATCACCATGGGATTTCCTTTTTCTTTTATTGCAGGTATAATGTAGCAATCAAATGTGTAACTATAACTCCAGGTATTTATGATTGTTCTAATTTGGAACTATACATATCTTTCTATTGTCATGTTAACTTTTAGGGTTGTGTTCTAACTTGTTTCCCATGCATTATAACTAAAATTCACATGCAAAGGTTTTCTTATAGATGAAGGTCGCCTCAAGGAGTTTAACTTGAAACAAATCTGGAAGAGCCCAAATGGGACAATCCGGAACATTTTAAATGGTAATTAAACTTTCCAATGGTTTTTGTAACCCTGCTATGTGTTCTGAATTTTTTAGCTGACATCCAGGAGAACATTCAATCTCTATGTCTTACAGGTACAATTTTTAGAGAGCCAATTATCTGTAAAAACATTCCTCGCCTTGTCTCAGGTTCATAAATTACTAGAACTTACTTGATATATGAATTTTACTTTATGATAACAAATGTTAATTACTATCTGGCTACTGTTTAGGCTGGAGAAAGCCAATATGCATGGGAAGGCATGCTTTTGGAGACCAGTATCAAGCAACCGATACAGTTATAAAAGGCCCAGGAAAGCTGAAATTGGTGTTCGGTAAATTCACTATCCAGTCAACTGTTTGTCTGTTTCTCATGACTCAAGTAGTTTACAAATTCAATCTTGCTGAAGTTGCAAAATTGCTCAACAAAAGCTGAAACTTTGATTGCTGTCAATTCCTAATAGATTGAAGAGCTAGTGTCTATAAAATTAAAGTATCTTACGAAGTGTAGTTGTGCGTTTACAGTACCCAATGGACATGAAGAAATTAAAGATCTAGGTCTATAACTTTACTGGTGCTGGAGGCATAGCTTTGTCCATGTATAATACTGATGAGGTTTGCATTTGGTTGATGCTTCTTTTTATTATTCTTCTCAGAAAGAATTTATAACTACATTGGCTATATAATAATATTATGATGTGTTTGATCTGGAAACAGTCCATTCGAGCTTTTGCTGAGGCATCGATGAACATTGCTTACCAGAAAAGATGGCCTCTCTATCTTAGTACTAAAAATACCATTCTAAAGAAATATGATGGAAGGTATGCCAGTATATTTGTTGTTCCTCTACCTTTATATTTTTATTTATTTTCAAGTCTAATTGAGATACTATTGTAATTGTCGTTAATCAAACTCTCAAGCAAATTTTTTTACTCTTTGCTTTTGTGAAGATTCAAGGACATTTTCCAGGAAGTTTTTGACACTCAATGGAGTCACAAGTTCAAAGAAGCAGGGATATGGTCAGATGAATTGCTTGTCATGGTAATCAAAACCTTTTTCATAAGTAGAATGCTAATTCATATGGCTGGATTCTTAGGTGTGAACATCGTCTTATAGATGATATGGTTGCCTATGCTCTTAAAAGTGATGGAGGTTATGTATGGGCCTGCAAGAATTACGATGGGGATGTGCAGAGTGATTTCTTAGCTCAAGGTGGATATCAATATGCTCTTGTGACCTTCACTTAGTTTTTAGTTCTTGAAAATTTTGTTTCTTCTGTCAAGAAAGTGGATGGGTGAAGGTTTCTAAAAATTCCTCACCAACGCATATTATGCTAATATGATCTGCACAATTGTTTCCATTGAGCAGGATTTGGTTCTCTTGGCTTGATGACATCAGTACTGGGTGTCTTTATAATATTATGTTAATTACCATCATGTTTGTCATGGTAAGTTTAGCCTTGGTGTCTTTATAATATTAAGTTAATTATCTTGTTTTCTAACCTTCTACATTTAAATCTTGACAATTTTGTAATTGATAATGTTGCATATTTGTAGGAAGCAATTGATCGGATTATGACTCAAAGCACTAATGATGAATCTGAAATTTTTCCTAATGATGTTGTTGGTAAAGTGTTTGGGGAAAAGTACTCTGGGAGAGTACGAACCATGGGTATGGAAGACCGTGGGGCCCATTGCTTTTCATTACTCTTGTGCATATTGATTCATTACTTCATGATTCTATTTATCTCTTTGTAATTTTTTACCAAATGTTTTTTATTATTTTAGTCAGGTGATACTTCAAGTGAACCTACTACGCCATTGGATGTAAGAAAGATCATCTAGTGGTAGCAATACAAACCACCAACAACATATTTAGTGTTGATTTTTTATGTTCATTTATTGTGGCACTACTTTAAATTATTAAGGATTTTAAGTTGTAAGTTTAGGTTAGGGATGAATTTATTTAACTTATTATGGATTCAAATTTTTGTGGTTTATGTTACTATGAATATTTTTCATGCAATTTGATTCACATTTATATCGGCAGTTTTATACAATTAATTGTTTTGATTGTGCATCTTAAATATTAATAGAATTAAAAATTAAATATGCATTAAATATTTTTTAAAAAAAAATTCATCAGATGAATAAGAAAGTAAAAAACGTTGTTTACAACAATCAAATAGCGATGGTTTTTAACCTTTGTAATTTTTTAGTAAACAAAATTAGACAAATAGATAGTGGGGGTTAAAAATAGTCACAAATTAGAAAAAAAAAATCGTCGCAAATTATTTGGTAAATAGATTCAAGCATATAGATAGTGGAGGTTTAAAACTGTCGTACATTGAAAAAACACTGCCACAAATTACGGGAGTTTTAAACCGCCACAAATTAATTACTGTTGTGGGGGTCGCTGAAAAACCGCTGCAATATGTTGCGGCAAATGTAGCAATTTAATTTGCGGAGGTTAAAAATTGTCGCAAATTGTAAAAAAAAAAAATCGTTGCAATTTAGTGCATTTTTTGTAGTGTTCATATTTGTGTTCATAGCCTGTTTTATATTCTCCTTGAGAAAAGAATTCTGGTTTACATCTTAAAGGCAAAGGGTTATTGAGCTTAAAAATGAAATATACTCCTTGAGTGATTAGAGAGCATACCGATGAAGATTTAAAGGTTAGAAGCTTGAGTCTCAAGAACATAGTGAACACATAGTTGAACCTTCTCATCTCTACTTACTTGACCTTCATTCTGTTAAATCTTTAGTATGTGTATTGTGAGCTTTTTTATACAATGTTAATCCACTCTGAGTGTTTTTGAGAGCTACCTAGTTGTTACAAACACCTCTTTGCTGATATTGATCTTTGAGTGTTGGTGGTGAGCTTGTGGGTTGTGCAAGCCACTTGAAGCTTAGTTAAGCTAGAGCCTAGAGAGGCTTGATTGTAAAAGAATACTTATTTAGAGTCTGAAGAGGCTTGACTGTAAAAGAATACTCTTTGTAAAGCCTGGAAAGGCTAGTTGGTTAAATAATACTCTTGATGGTGGAAAATCTTAATATTTGCTAGGTAATGGACGTAGCTCCATGTGGCTTAGGGGTGAATAGGTATAAACCTTGGTGTTCAGCTCTTCTTCCCTTACTCTTATTTATCTGGTTCATTTGATAGTAATTCAAACAGCGAAAACTGAGTTTTGACAAAATATTGTTTAAGTTTTTATCAAGTGAACTTAAAGTTTAACTTCCTCAACACAGGTTCAATTCTTTAATTATTAAGAGTTTATATATTGTTGAAAGTGTTTTCAAAAGAAAGAGATTTGATTTACTAAAATACAGCTTTGAAAAGACTATGTTGATTCTGATACAACAGTGATAAAGTTCTTTTGACTCAACTAGTAAACTCTCTCACTAACTTTCTTACCATATTCTATTAAGATAAGTTGAACCTTCTCACTTGTCTATTGTTTCTTAGTGTAACTTTCTCATCTCCAAATCTGAACAACTTAAAAAAGCTATGAGTAGATTGAATTTTTCAAGCAAAAGAGAACACAATTCAAGCCTCCTTCTTGTGTTACTACAAACTTCAAACTTAAGCTACTTGCTAAAAGGACATTGATCCCTAAAGCAATCTCACGAAAAGATAAAAGATATCGGGCAATGAATCCTAGCTAAAAAAACAAAATAGGGCAAAAGGCAAAGGCCATAGAAAGACGTTGGACCTTCTAAGCACGACATAAGGCAAAGAATGACAAAAAAAAGTTGAAAATAATTAAGACCCCGAAAGGCCATTTATCCTTACAAATTATAAAAGGCTCTAAAAAGGGCCACCATCAAGAACAACAAAAGGCAACAAAAAAAAGACAAGGGTTCAAGCTTCAGTGTCGACAACATCGACGTTGGCATTCTTGACGTCATTCTAAGTCGCCTTAGGGTTCAAAATCCTCCCATCATCCACTTCCCATAGATAATCAATTTTGGTAAAGTCGGTGATCGAAGGATAGAGAACAAACATCTAAGCGAGAACATTCTCGAAAGACTTTTTTGCAAAGCTCTTCCATTCATTGGTAAGCTTTTTTTTCTCCTTTGCCCAAGCCAGCTTTGACGCCTTGAACTCGAAAGCTTTCTCTTTGAACTCAGCCACCCCTTTCTTGGCCTCCTCTAGCTTGACCTTCAACTCATCTGCCTCTCTGGCCTTCACATCAATATTTTTTGCCTAGTTTTCAAAAATTTTGGGTTTATTCTTGTAGCCCACAATCTTGGTCCCCTCATCCAGCACCTTCTAGTCTGTCACCCTCAACTTCACTGGTGGGATGAGGAGGAGGAAGAGGAGCGAAAAGGGCATCTAAAGAAGGGGCATTGGGAGTCCCCTACCAGATGCTAACCTCGTAGAGTCTGAAGTTTGTCTTGGTTGCCTCAGAGTTCGTCCCTGCCTCCTTCATAAGCATTTTGAGCCTCGACATCTTGCCTAGAGGAGCCATGCTATTTGCAAAACAATAGGAAGACTGGCATAAAAAATATGCAAAAATAATAGAGCAAAACAAAAGCTAAAACAAAAGTGAAAGATGCTAAGTGTAACATAAGCAGTGCACACCGAGAGTGGTCTAGACTTCCTTCAGGTTCTAGCAGATCAACTGGCTATATTCAAAATTACCATGCTTCTTATTAATCTCTACAAAGAAGTGGAAGGTTTTCTGGTCTTCCTTTGACATTTGACTCCACTTGACGTCTAGTTCTCTCTGGCTGCAAAAGGTTTGGTTTTAGTAAAGGTTGATCTTGGGCTCCCAGTTGCCATTGAGATTAAATGGAAAGGCCTGGGAATGCTTCACCTTGAAGAAAATCTCCTAAAAGTCCTTGTAAGACTCATCGAAGAGCTTGAAGCATTTGCGTCCTTGGTGGCTATGGATGGTGATCCACGACGGTTTCCCGCTATTCGTCTTAGAAAAGACATTGAACATATAGAAGAATATGTCTGTGGAAAGTGGAAGATTGAAATGGTTGTATATGATCTCGAAAGATTGGATAAACGCCCAGGTGTTGGGGTGTAGTTGAGATGGAGCCAATTATACAACATTGAGGACGACCATTTAGAAGCGAGAAAATGGAAATTGGATCCCAAGTCTTGTAAATAGTATTTCATATATATAGAAGAAATAGGATCCCGACATTTGTTGCATGCAAACCCTCTCATCCTTGCCGCAGTGAAGAATGAGGAAGTTCTATTCCATAACCCCATATTCCGTCATGTTCCGGTAGCTTCGGAGTTTTCTCACCATCTCTGACAAATCCGCTATTGAGTGAATCTCCAATGGTTCATAGTGTACCCACTGGTATAGCTTAGCATTGGGGGGGTAGAGGATATCTCTTTTGTTGTTCCTCTAGAGTAAGCTTCTTTCTACCCATTACCTTGGAAGATGGTTAAAGAACAGTATCTACAAAGGCAGAAGACTCATTAGATTCACTACTGACATGCCCTAGGTATCTTTCCAATTCCTCGTCAATTTTAGAAATCATACGATACCCAGGAACAATTTATTTGAGCCTATCGTCGAAACACCTATGACCTGAAGTCCAGAACTCAATAGTTACAGGTTACCTTCACACCCCAGAAGCATAAATACCCCTATGGGCCCTTCCCCAGTGCGCACAATGCGGCAGAGGTGGGGTTGTAGTAGAACCTCCAGATAAGACACTTTTTCTCCATCACACCTCATTTCCCTCACATCAACCATTAAAAGCAAAATGGAAAGAGAAATAGAAGATGGGAAGTACCTTGGAAAGGAAGGAAAGAGTGGCGTTGAGGGTGAACACGACGCAACAATACTGTCATGCACTATGGCTCTGAAAGCAGCAAAGTTTGCCAGAAAAAGGAAGGAGACGGAGAAGATTCTAGAGAAAATGGGAAGTGAAGGAAGCAAAAAATGGAAATTGCTTCCCATCACCCCCTATTTATATAGAATGTCTAAGTGTAATCGCTACCTATTTGAAGGGTTTTTGGAAGAGTACATTAATTTGAAATTATGACAAGGTATATAAACCAAACGCCTGTTGCACGCTCGCCTATCCCAGGAGGACACGCAGTAAAAATGTTGGTCATGACTTGAGTTATAGACCTCCAAATTGCATGGGGTTTGGGCCCAAATGTTCATAACTGACCTAACTTTGTAATTAATGAATTTTTAATTATGTAAAGCCAAAATAGGGGGTAGTTTAGGGGGTTGCAAGTCAAAAACCAAGACAACTCTCATTTGACATTTTTGTTTCTTCTCTCTAGAACTCTTTTCCTTCTCCTTCTCTCTAATTTTCGTTTTCTTCTTCCTTCTTTTAATTTTCTGAGTTCTCCCCTTCTCATGGAGGGGTAGAGCCTTTGGATCAATCCAAGAGATTAAATATGCTTGGTTATTAATCTTGAGAATTCATGTTTAATGTTTAAGTTCATCTATTAATTAAGTTTCTCCTCTTCTTCTTCTCTTTGTTAATTTTGGTTGCTTAATTAGAATTTTCATATGTTAATTGCTTAATTACCATGTGCAAAGAGATGAACTCAGAGATTGAACAAGACATTGAAGGTGTTTGTTGAAATGTTTAACTTAGTTGGATCTTGACTTTTAAGTTGATTTCAGTTTTGATGAGTGCTTAACTTGTCTAATCTTAATTAATTGAAATCTAGAAGCATTTCTAGTAGAAGAACCATGATCATTGAGAGGCATCTTGAAGTGATCTAAGACCAAGGACTTGATTAATAATTGAATGGATCTTTAGTAATCAAAGATGGATTAAAATCAAATTTGGACAATTTTCTTAGATTGATTGCTTTCTTAATTCTAATTTACCCTTTAATTCGAATTCTGTTTGTTAATTCTGTTTGTTAATCTCACCTAACCCCCTCATTTTAACTTGACTTGATCAAATTACATTTTATAATTCTTGAGAGACGATCTAGTGTTGCTTACTATACTATAAGCCGTAGGCGTAACTCGGTTATAATTTTAGTGAGTTCGGCGCTCGTCAAAATTTTGGTACCGTTGCCGGGGATTATGATCTGCAATCTGATCATATTGAGTGTCATTACTGACTTTTATTCTTATTGATAGCCCAATTTGACCACTGTTGCTGCATTCTGGTATATTCTGATCTGATTTGTTGTTTTATACTACATTCTGATTTCTGCTATTAATTGCTACTATGATTGCACAATTTCTCTAGCATTGATACGTGCATTTTGCTGCATAATTTTTGTTCGGTACTGTTTTATTGCTTTATTGCTGAATTTTGCATTTTTTGCACGATAACATAATTTGAATTACATAATGTTGTGTTTCATTGCTCAATACTGATTGCATTTTGCATTATGTTGTATTCTTCTGGTTTCTACTGCATTTTGCTGGTTACTGTTGCATTGAATTTTGTTGCTGTGCATTACATTCTGTTCCTCTACATGGTATGATTTCGTACAACTGCATTGCATAATATCACACAACTGATAATTCTGTTGCAACACTCACACAATTGTCCAATTACCTGTTGCATTGCAATTCTGCTGGTTAGTTACTGTTCCATTAGTTGTTGCTGCTGTTAACCATCTTTTTGCTGGCCTTATTGCTAATTGCATTGCAAGGACTCATTGTAAGTGTCATTCACTCATTTTTGACGTGTTTCTAACTGTCTACCACTGTTTCATACCATGCTAGCACTCTTTCCCCATTTTCTAATTTTTTCTGGGGCAGGGGAGATAGTTCAATTTTGGCTGTGGAGTTTTGAGCTGAGACTTGGTCCCTAAAGTTAAATCACCATTCTGAGCAAGGTGATCTCTTAAGGATCATCCATTCGGATTTTAGCCAAATTCCATCATCTGATAGGAGTTTTGAGAAAACTAGAGATATAACGATAATTTCAACAATTGTTTTGGTAAGTCAGAATGACCTGAATTTTGGCCAGTTGATAGAGAAAAATCCAAATAATTCGGCCAGGAAGGCAACCCTGGCTCTGCTCTGTTTGGCCAAATTCTATCATTTAGACCACTTTTTCAATTTTTAAAATATTTTCTTTCCATGGTAATTCTCTAAAAAATCATACTTTTCATTCTGTGGTGGTCCCATATTTTTTAAAAATAATTTGATATGTTTTTTTAATTTTTGTAGTCATTTTTGTAGTATAGATTTGCATGGTTTTTAGATTTTGGCTTTCTGACACTCTTTTAGCCCTGATTGGTGCATGACTAGGTTTGATTTTGTTAATTTGCTTGATCTTTATCTTGAAATTGATAGGACTTTGCATGCATTGATAAGAGCTCGTAGGCTTAGTCAAGTAATTGATTCCTCATTTCATTCTGATACTGAATCTGTCATTGAATCTGAGAGTTTAAGTGATTCTGCAACCATGGCTGATAATATGCATAATAGGACTCTTAAAGAGCTTGTTGCCCCTGATGTCACTTATCAACCATTATGCATTCACTATCCTGAGATTGATGCTAACTTTGAGTTAAAGTCTGGACTAATCCATTTGCTGCCTAAGTTCCATGGACTTGCAGGTGAAGATCCTCATAAGCACTTTAAGGAATTCCATGTTGTGTGCTCAACCATGCGACCTCAAGGCATCCATGAAGAACACATCAAGCTAAGGGCATTTCCTTTCTCCCTTGTTGATACAGCCAAGGATTGGCTTTACTATCTCTCACCTGGCTCTGTGAATTGTTGGAATGATATGAAGAGGTTGTTTTTAGAGAAATTTTTCCCTGCCTCCAGAGCTGCTACAATTCAGAAGGACATTTGTGGCATCCGGCAGATTTCTGGTGAAACCTTGCATGAGTACTGGGAGAGATTCAAGAAGTTATGTTCAAGTTGTCCACACCACCAAATCAGTGATCAATTGTTGATCTAATACTTTTATGAAGGACTAATGCCAATGGAGAGAAGCATGATTGATGCTGCCAGTGAAAGAGTTTTAGTGGATAAGACCCGTGCTACTGCCAGAGACTTGATAGCAAACATGGCAGACAACACTCAGCAGTTTGAAACTCGAATGATCACCTCTACTAGAGGAGTCAATGAAGTTCAAGTGTCTCATATAGATCAATAGAGAATGGAACACAGATTGGATGAGTTGACATCTTTGGTGAGGTAGTTAGCAGTGGCACAACAACCACCTATGCAAATGGCTGCCACTATTTGTGGAACTTGTTCTTGTCCTTCTCATCCTACTGATGCTTGTCCAACCCTTCAAGAAGAGAATTCTGCTAACCAAGCCTACCCTGTTGCTGCAATAGACATTTTTCTTGGTAGATCCCAGTACCAGCAGCCACAACATCCTAGATATGATTCATTTTCGAGTACTTATAACCCTAGCTGGAGAGACCATCCCAACCTTAGATATGGGAATTCTGGGTAGCAACAACAACCCCAGCAGTATCAAATACTAAGTTATAGGGCCTAGCAACAAGTACCAACCACCTGTATTCAGGCAAGCACAACCTGTGCTGCCACCCATGCAGCAGCCCCTCCAGCTACCTAGTCTAGCAGCCACTCCAGCCGAGCCATCCTTGGAAGACTTGATGAAACAGATGGCCTTAACTAACATTCAGTTCCAACAGAATGTCAATGCCAAAATTCAGAACCTGCAAACTCAAATTGGGCAGTTGGCAACCACTGTTAATGAATTAAAAAGTCAAGGATCAAGCCAATTGCCTTCACAAACAGTTAATAACCCAAGAGGCAATGTAAATGCCATTACCTTGAGAAGTGGCAGAGAAGTTGATGGTCCTAAACAACTTGAGATGCAAACTGAGATGCAATCTGAGTAACAACCAGTTCAGCATCCAATTCCACAACATGAGCAGCAGCACCCTGAGCAGAAAATAAGTGGCTCAGACAAAAAATCCGTGGCCCAAAAGAATTATGCAAAAAAATCAGATTTAGTTATTCCACTACCCTTCCCAAAGAGAGTCACATAGTCCAAGCAAGCAGTGCAAGCTAACATGGAAAGAGAAGTCCTGGAGATATTTAGAAAGATAAAAATCAATGTCCCCCTCCTAGATGCAATCAAGCAAATTCCTAAGTATATCAAATTTCTCAAGGAGTTGTGCACTCACAAGAGAAGACTTAAGGGTACAGAGAAGATTAGTATGGGCAGAAATATGTCTGCAATGATTCAGCCAAGTATGCCACATAAATGCAAGGATCTTGGAACATTCACCATTCCTTGCATCATAGGCAGCCAGCACTTCACTCATACAATGCTGGATTTTGGAGCCTTCATTAATGTAATGCCCAAATCAATTTTTGAATTCCTGCACATTAGAGAGTTGAAGCCCACTGGAATCATCATTCAGCTAGCAAATCGGAGCACAACTCATCCGATAGGAGTGCTTGAGGATGTTTTGGTAAGGGTAAATGAGTTAATATTTCCAGCAGATTTTTACATTTTGAACATGGAAGATGAATTTGCATCTAGCCAACCACCATTAATTTTAGGTAGACCTTTCTTGAAAACTGCTAAGACTAAGATTGATGTGCATGCTGGTACCCTTTCCATAGAATTTGGTGATAACATTGTTCAATTCAATATCTTTGATGCCATGAAACATTCATTAGAAGAGCATTTTGTTTTTCATTTAGATGTCCTTGATATGTTAGTTGATGATGTGCATTTTGACATGCTAGCTGAATTTCTTGAGATTGTGAGATTTCTAGATGGTGTTGATGTTTCTACTAAATATGCATGTGTTGTTTCTGAAATTGATGATTCTGTTGTTCTTGAATTTACTGATTTTGATAAATCTGAATTTAATACTTTTGATTCTGAGTATGATTCTATTGTTAACTCTTTTTCTGACTCCACTGCTTATGCTGATCTTCCTCTTTCTGATTCTACATATACCTATGTTGATAAATTTGTTTTTGATTTTGATAAATTTGGTTCAGCATGTATTGTTTCTGATTTTGCTAAATTTCCTCATCCTGCTACATATGCATGTGTTGCTCCTACTTCTGACTTTTTTGTGACACATGATGCCAATTCTGTTGTTCCTGATAATTCTGCTGTTGTTTCTACTTCTGATCTTGTTAATTTTGTTTCTGCATGTGCTTCTCCTGTCAATTTTGATCCATATATTGATCTTGTTGTTTCTGTATTTGCTTATTCTGATAAAATTGAGATCCTTACTATTTCTGATTCTGTTGTTTTTGCTTATAACAGTGATTCTACTGTTTCTGATTCTACTTCTGTTTATGATAAATTATCTGCTACTACTATTGTTGTCCCTGATTTTGTTTTCTCTAGTTGTTCTGAATTTGGTAATTCTGGTTATTCTGAAAATAAGAACTCTGCATGTTCTACATTACCTTCCCTTATGAGACATGATCTTGTTGTTTGGGAAGTTTCTGCAACCAGTTTGATACCTTCAATCCAAAAACCACTCACCCTTGACCTTAAGCCTTTGCCTGAGCATCTGAAGTATGCATATTTGAGGGATGATGAGCAGCTTTCGCTGATTGTAGCCAAAAACCTCCTTGTTGAACAAAAGGCGAGATTACTGTAAGTTTTGAGAGAAAATAAGAAGGCCATCGGATGGACACTGGTGGATATTCCTAGCATTAGCCTTTCCACCTGTATGAATAGAATTTTCCTTGAGGATGGAGCTAAATCAGTGCGCCAACCCCAGAGGAGACTGAACCCTCTAATTCTGGATGTGGTAAAGAAAAAGGTCACCAAGATACTGCAAGCTGGTATTATTTACCCCATCTCTGATAGCACTTGGGTGAGTCCTGTACAAGTCGTCCTCAAGAACTCTGGAGTGACAGTTGTGGCCAACCAGAAGAATAAGGTGATCCCTACTAGAGTGCAGAACAGTTGACGAGTCTGCATTGATTATAGGTGGTTCAACTAGGCCATTCGGAAATATCACTACCCCTTGCCTTTCATTGATCAGATGCTGGATCGATTGGCTGAGAAATCACATTATTGCTTCCTGGATGGATACACTGGCTACTTTCAGATTCACATTGCACCTGAGGATCAGGAGAAGACCACATTCACTTACCCCCTTCAGCACCTTTGCTTACAGGCGGATGCCTTTCTGCCTCTGCAACGTCCCTAGTACCTTCCAACGGTGCATGGTAAATATTTTCTCTGATTTTCTAGAGGAGTGCATAGAGGTGTTTATGGATGATTTCACTATCTATGGTTCTTCTTTTGATTCTTGTTTGGATAGTTTGTCTAAAGTACTGTATCGATGCATTAAAACTAACCTTGTCCTGAATTTTGAGAAATGTCATTTCATGGTAGAACAGGGTATAGTTTTGGGTCATGTAGTGTCTAGCGAGGGTATTGTTGTTGATCCTACAAAAGTAGATGTTATTACCTATTTATCTTACCCCACATGTGTGTGAGAAGTTCGTTCTTTTCTTGGACATGCGGGTTTCTATAGGCGCTTTATTAGAGATTTTAATCAAATAGCTCTTTCGCTATCCAACCTGATGCAAAAAGATATGGAGTTCTTGTTTGACCAGAAATGTATGCAGGCCTTTGATCACTTGAAGCGAGCTTTAACTAGTACCCCTATCATTCAGCCACTTGATTGGATACTCCCGTTCGAGCTTATGTGTGATGCCTCTAACTATGTTGTGGGAGTTATCTTAGCACAGAGAGTGGGCAGAGCTTCCTATGTGATCTACTATGTTTCACACACTTTGGATGCTGCTCAAGCAAATTACACAACCACAGAAAAAGAACTTTTAGCAATTGTATTTGTATTAGACAAGTTTCGATCTTATTTACTTAGTTCTAAGGTTGTGGTATTTTCTGATCATGCAGCTCTGAAATTTCTTTTAAAGAAGCCTGAGGCTAAGCCACGATTGATTAAGTGGATACTGCTCCTCCAGGCATTTGATGTAGAGATTCGAGATAAGAGTGGAGCAGAGAACCTAGCAGCTGATCACTTGAGCAGAATTGAGAGAGCCTCGGATCCCCTTCCCATTGATGATTCATTTCCTGATGAGCAGCTTTTACAACTGCAAGGTAAGGTCATTTCTTCTTGGTTTGCAGATATGGTTAATTTCCTAGTTACTGGTCTTTTCCCTACATGTTTTACTAAGGCTCAGATTGATAAGTTGAAGAGTGAGTCTAAGTATTATGTGTGGGATGATCCTTATCTTTGGAGATTTTGTAGTGACCAATTAATTAGGAGATGCATCCCTAATCATGAGTTTGATTCTGTTCTTAGCTTTTATCATGCATTTGCATATGGTGGACATTTTGGACCTACTCGTACAGTTAGGAAAGTTTTGGATTCTGTTTTATATTGGTCTACCTTATTCCATGATGCATATGTGTTTTGTAAGTCTTGTGAACAGTACCAGAGAATAGGTAATATTTCTTGTAAGAATGAAATGCCCCAATAGCCTTTACTGTTTTGTGAGATTTTTTATGTCTGGGGTATTGATTTTATGGGACCCTTTCCTGTTTCTTTTGATTTTGTTTATATTTTGCTGGGTGTTGACTATGTATCCAAATGGGTGGAGGCGAAAGTCACTCAGACTGATGATTCCAAAGTTATTGTGGATTTTATTAGATCACAAATTTTCTGCAGGTTTGGAGTCCCGAGGGCCATCATTAGTGATCAAGGTTCGCATTTCTGCAATCAAAGCATAGAGGCTTTGATGAAAAAGTATGGGGTCTTACATAGGGTTTTTACACCTTACCACCCCCAAACTAATGGACAAGCCGATGTTTCTAACAGGGAGATCAAGCAGATACTTCAGAAGATAGTTCAACCTAACAAAAAGGACTGGAGCAAGAGGCTTGAGGATGTTTTATGGGCTTACTGGACTGCTTATAAGACACTGATCAGGATGTCTCCGTATCGAATTGTTTTTGACAAAGCATGCCACTTGCCGGTGGGAATTGAGCATCGCGCATTCTGGGTGGTGAAGAGGTGCAACTTGGACCTAGATCAAGCAGGCATGGAGAGGAAGCTACAGCTGCAACAATTAGAGGCGATCCGCTTGGAGGCTTATGAAAGTTCCAAACTTTATAAAGATAAGACCAAAGCCTTCCATGATAAGATGATTATGAGTAAAACTTTTGAGATTAACCAAAAAGTTCTCCTCTACAACTTCCGCCTCAAGCTCATGCCCGGGAAGCTCTGATCTAGATGGTTAGGTCCATTTGTTGTCACTAATATTTTTCCTTCTGGTGCTGTGTAGATTACAAGTGAGGCCACTGCGAAAGCTTTCACAGTCAACAACCACTACCTCAAGCCATTTTACGATGGAGCTCAAGCTCAAGCAGACGATGTGGAGGCGGTCACCTTACA
This sequence comes from Ormosia emarginata, assembly GCA_029884605.1. Classification (NCBI taxonomy): domain Eukaryota; kingdom Viridiplantae; phylum Streptophyta; class Magnoliopsida; order Fabales; family Fabaceae; genus Ormosia; species Ormosia emarginata. Next base: position 6,502,391 of record JAQQTP010000038.1, on the reverse strand, counting down.
AGAAGTCGTCTACCCCACTTGATCAGGCTGTTTCTTTCCCCTTTCTTTTATTTTGCTTGTCTCATATTTGTTGATGTTTATTGTTGGTTTGCTACTGATTTGTGAGCTTTATATTGAGGGCAATGCAAAATTTAAGTGTGGGGGAGAGATTTAGCATGTTGTCTGCTATTTTTCTATTTTCTTTGTTTCTATTTTGCTACATTTTTGCTATTTTTAATTTTTGTTATGAGATATGTGATGTTTATGAGTTTGAAACAATTGAAATTCAAGGTCATTGCATGATTGAATAAATTTTCTTCTTTCTTGAAACTGATTTGCTTGGTAGTAGATGTTTGAATTGGGTGGATTAAGTTTGATAGATGCATACCTTGTGAGATTTTGAGCCTATTGATGGATGGATTTAACATTGCACCATTTCTTTCTTTCTTGTGTGATTTTCACTCATGTTAATTTTCACTCTAGAACTTGCTTTGATTTTTTTAGGCTATATTTCACTTGCATGCTTGAACATGATTGAGGTCTTCTTTCTTGATTAGCTACTTTGGCCAAATAACCAACCTTGCATCATTTCCCTTTGATTAACCCCCCTGAGCCTATTTGCCTATTCTTTGTCTTAGCTCATTTTATGCCTTTGTGAAAAACCTTGATTTTACCTTACCTTAGGGAATGTGAGAGCATTGGTTCATTTTCATTTGAAGAGCTCTTTTGCTTGTGGGCAATTAATAGTTCAAGTGTGGGAGTTGTGCAAATTGATGTGTAATATGCAAGGTGATTGAAAAAAAAAAGTAAAAAAAACAAAAAAAATGAAATGAAAAATGAAGAAAAAAAATAAATGCAAGAAATGTTGTGAAAGAAAAAGGAAGGGAATATGTAAGAGAATGTGCATTACATGAATTTTAAGGGGTAAAATTTCATGCTTGTTACTTGTCATTTGAGTTCCTCCCTATTGCTCTTTTATTCTCTTGGCTGCTTAACTTGCCATATCTATATTGTTTCCTTCCCTTACCTTAGCCTCATTACAATCTTGAATAAAGTTCTGTTGATTTTTGTGTGCATGTGTTTGGTAGTGGAGAAATAGAAGATAAGCAAGCTAATGGTAGTGCAATTTTCATGGGTTGAATTGACTAAATACTTACCTTGTAAATACTTGAGGGTTGAGAGTGTATCTTGTGAGGGCCTATCATTCTTGATTCATGCTTTTCAATTTGAAGCTACCTTGCTTATTGATTTGAGTTGTGAAGAAATGTTAACTCATAAATGTTTTGATCCCTTGAACCTTTGGTTGTTCTTCTTGCTTATAAATTTTTGCATTCTTGAATGTCATTGGAATTTGAGTTCTTTTTGTTGATCCCTTATGCCCTTGTTTTGGTCTTTTGTGTTTTGCTCAGGAGTGTAAAAAGCTAAGTGTGGAGGAATTTGATAATCATATATTTGATTCATTAATAAACCTTCATGTTTAGTCATTTGCACTCTCCATATTCTTAATTGATTGAGTTTTGTCATGATTTGTGAGTTTGGGCTCAAATTGGGCCTAATTGAATATTTTTAACATTATTGGGTTTTGATACTGTTTCTGTATTTTGCCCATAATTTGAGTTCTAGATATCTAAAAATCATGAATTTTACCTTGTAAGAAAGATAAGAGGAAGCTCTACAACTTTGATACGAGCTCGAAGTCTCAATCAGATGTCTAGTGAGGCCTAAATTTGCATGGAAGTCAGAATACGAGTTTAGAGACCCTTTGATGTTGTTTTGGTCATAACTTGAGTTATAGATCTCCAAATTGAATGGGGTTTAGACTCAAATATTCATAACTGACCCAACTTTGTAATTAATGGGTTTTTAATTATGTAAAGCCAAAATAGGGGTAGTTTAGGGGGTTGCAAGTCAGAAACTGAGGCACCTATCATTTGACACTTTTCTTTCTTCTCTCTAGAACTCTCTTCCTCCTCCGTCTCTCTAATTTTCGTTTTCTTCTTCCTTCTTTTAATTTTTGAGTTCTCCCCTTCTCATGGAGGGGTAGAGCCTTTAGATCAATCCAAGATATTGAACATACTTGATTGTTAATCTTGAGAATTCGTGTTTATTGTTTAAGTTCATCTATTAATCAAGTTTCTCTTCTTCTTCTTCTCTTTGTTAATTTTGGTTGCTTAATTGGAATTTTCATATGTTAATTGCTTAATTACCATGTGCAAAGATATGAACTCAGAGATTGAACAAGACATTGAAGGTATTTGATGAAATGTTTAACTTGGTTGGATCTTGGCTTTTAAGTTGATTTCGATTTGATGTGTGCTTAACTTGTCTAATCTTAATTAATTGAAATCTAGAAGCATTTCTAGCAGAAGAACCATGATCATTGAGAGGCATCTTGAAGTGATGTAAGACCAAGGACTTGATTAATAATTGAATGGACCTTTAGTAATCAAGGATGGATTAAAATCAAGTTTGGACAATTTTCTTGGATTGATTGCCTTCTTAATTCTGATTTACCCTTTAATTAGAATTCTATTTGTTAATTCTGTTTGTTAATCTCGCCTAACCCCCTCATTTTAACTTCACTTGATCAAATTGCGTTTTATAATCCTTGAGAGACGATCTGGTGTTGCTTACTATGCTACAAGCCGTAGGCGTAACTCGGTTATAATTTTGGTGAGTTCGGTGCTCGTCAGACCCTATCACAGGTCACAAGGAGACTTCTATGATGGCTCACCCATGGTCATAATCATGGACAAAATAGATTCTCTCACCCACTCGCATTGCCCAGCGTCCTGTGGTCAAGAGCCAAGTTGTTTGACCCCAACGGACCTTAGGTGTAGGTTCTCCATACCTCGTGGTCAAGAGCAAATTGCCTGGCCTTGGGGGCAGTCCGAACGACCATGACTGTATATACAATCTCAGCATGAAACCGAAAAAACTTGGAACTTAGCACTTTGATGCCCACCAAAGCACCGACCTAGAGGCAAAGTGCCATACTGGGTTTTGGGCCCTATGAGGTTAGGCCCAAGAACACATGGACAATGACCTTGCATAAGGGACATAGGGAAGTCAACCCATGCAAGGAAGGTGCAAGGAAGCTTTCCTTCTGCCTCTGGAATGACCATCCTACCCCCTTCACTACTTGGTGCCCACGATACTGTCCCTTTATAAGTAGGACACTGTAACTTCATGATAAGAATCTTTTTCTCATCATCTACCCCAAAAAGTCCTAACTTACTTGAATGTTGGAGTATCTTTGCAGGTACTCAATCCTCCTATTCCAACACTCAAGGGAGCTGATAGAATGGAGTTCAACCTCTCTGAGGTGTTTACAACATCCTTGAAGTTCAAGACAAAATATTTGTTATTCCTTTTAAGAGTGTTTTGGTTTTTCATGTTTAGGGTGTGTTCTATCAATCCTCTTGTGGTTATCCCTATCCTGATGGTCCTACAAGTATGAAAGTATTTTAAATATTCTTTAGGATAAGACGTAATAGACTTTTTAAGTTACAACACTTTTTGTATTGGTCTTTGTTGTAAAAAATGCTTTGATATTAATAATATTCGAACAAAGAGCAAAACTATATATCATTGGTTAGTTTAAAATATAGACTGCATTTTTTTTCTTTTAAATTTAATGTATCTTTTTTAATATATAAATGCCCCGTTGAGCTTCATTCATAATTTTTTTTTTCATAAAAAAAAAATCATTCTAGTGTTAACACACATATGGCATACGTTACATCACAATTTTTTTTTGTTCAATTTACATCACAAATTTTAAAATAAACATTTGGATTATTATTTTTTTAGTCATATTCAATTTAACGTTTTAAAAGACTGCACCAATTAAGCTTCTCTCTGTAAACTTGAAATTTGTGGCGTACATTGTGTTACATCTATGAAACAAAGAAGGCCAAAGTACGAACTGGCCAATGGTTATGGCATATTGGCGTTGAATGAGTATCACTTACACGTGTAGCATTAAGAATATAATGAACATTAAAGACAATATAACCCATAAAATTATATAATGTAATACTTATATATTAGTAATAGAGTATGAAATTTTTCTTACTTTAAGAACACTTAAGAATTTCTCTTAAGAACACTTAATAATTTCTTACAGTAATGTTACATTAATTGTAATAAGATGTCGTGCCTGCAGTCCAAAACAGAGTTTAAGAATTTCTTTATAGTAATTATACCCGAATTGTAATAAAATGCCGTGCATATGATAATTCTATGAAAAAGGATTTTTAATCTTCTTTTCACATGATAATTTGATAGCTAAGTCTTTATTTTCATTAATTTCACAAGGTTTTAAGCTTAATTTACATGTTCGGTCCCTTTTACATCTTCCTAGTTGTCTTGGCTTTGATTTGGACAAGGTGAGGATTGAACTTGAATTGCCTTTAATTCTTCGGTCCTTATTTGATGAGTTGGTATTGTTTTGCAAGGTTTTAAGGGAATGGAGCTTAGGAATGGGGCAAGCTGGGAGGACGGGAGAGCAAACAGATTGAAGGAAGTAAGGATTTCAAGGAGAAGAGCATCAAAAACCACACCTAAACATACTTGTCTCTATGGAAGAATTACCTATTAGCTGAGAGCCCCATACCCATGCGTGGGTCAACCATGCCTAGGCATGGGTCAACTATGCCTAAGCGTGGGATAACTATCATGATGTATTTATTTTTTTCACACACCTAGGCATGTAACAATCCACTCCTAGACATGCTTAAGGGACCTTGAAATCGAAATGTATGTTTTTAGTATCATTTTATGTCATTAATGACCCATTTCATATTTTCCTTGAATTTCATCTTAATCATTTACTTAAATTTCAGTTAGTAATTAATTAATTATTAACGTATAATTATTTCACTCACTGTAAAGACAATACTCAATTCTAATCATCATATTACTTGCACAATCCATACGCTTACGTTAACAGCCTGCAGTCCAAAACAGTACTTTTTAGGCCATCCATTTCCCCCAACCTAACGATGCAAACGTTGAGAGTCGAGACCTTGACAGATGAAGAGTCTCTTGTTTCATTGTTGAGATTGCCGAGACAGTTCGGAAAGAAATCAAAGTGAAACAACAAAATTGAAGCAAAAAATAGTTCATGATCATGTGATTCACTGTTCGAATTTCCAAATAAGCGCATACATAGGATCAAGTTATTTTTTCCACAATACTTCCAAATAAAAGTTTTACATTTAAAAGATAAAATCTTTTAACCAGTCATCTTAAATCTAATTATAATTACACCATTTCTATCTCTAGAGATCTATGAAACTAAGGTCTATCGATGCAAATAGCTGTACCATGATTTCGGTTAAAAAGTCACAGAAGGTAACACAAAACGGTTGACATCTTTGATGTATATCACATTATTATAGCTCATTACACATCCTTTTAGCGCTTTATATTCATACAAAGTAATGCCAGAAGTTTTAGAATACACTTCTTCCTTATTTCATCTTATTTGAGAAAATATATTCTGTGTGGTTTATTCACAGCTAAGCAGAGTTATTGGCGATAGCTCCAGCATCATTGAGAAGGGGAACCAGTTGACCTGCCCTGTGTTTCTCCAAAACAGCTGTAAGACCCAAGTGATAGATAGAATATTAAAATGTTATAGACAAAAAAGTAAAATAGAACAATAACAAGATTTATTTGGTCTTCGCCTCATGGAGAATAGGCACTGAATAGAAAAGAAGCAGCAGGAGTGTGGCCTTACTGTCACAACCACCAATGTGCTTTCCTCCAATAAACACATTAGGCACTGTCCTAAGCCCTGTCCACTCAGCTAGAGCTGAATGAATATCACCCCCATCACCTTCAAATAGGTAAAGAAAATTCTGAGGACAAGGAAATGATAAACAAAAAAAAGGCACCATAAAATTTGATAACAAATTAGTTTCTTGAAATTAATGTGTAACAGCCCTCCGAGCAGAAGAAAATAGACCCCAATTGCGGATATAATGGGCGTTAGACTCCTCATTTTTTCTTTGTCTTTTCTTATATTGCACATTGACAATGCAAATAGCATAGTAGAAAGCAGCCGATATGATAATAGAAAGTAACCCTGAACTCAAGACAAGTTTATAACATTACATTTGCTATAATGCATAAAGCAGCAGAGATACATTCAGAAGCAATCATTTTACCGCCACAATTGCGTTAATCTGGAATCAATTAATCGGAAAACTGCAAAGGAATAAAGGGTCAATTCCTGACAAGAGACTCTCCCTAAAAAGAGGGATAACATAAGCGGTCCTCACATCAACTTGAAAGAAAGTAGAAAGTAGGGCAATTCCAAGAAAGCGAAATTGATATAATAATGGACCAAAATATGAGACAAGAACTAAATTGAAAGCGCAGCCAAAGCACACTTACTTTCCTCATCCAATTCAATGACCTTGTTGGCTGCTCCTAGCTGTTTGAGAAGATCCTTGACCCTCTTGCAGTAACCACAGTACGTCTTACTGCCAGCACACAAATTTCCAGATAGAATTACTAAAATGAAAAAAAAAAAAACAGAAGCCACTTCATCAAAATGAATAACGAGGGCGTATGAACTATGAAAGATACCAATTGTCTTGAGTCTTGACAATCAATGCACACATGCGAAAAAGGCAGAGTCATAGTTACACACCTATCTAAGCAAATACATGCCATTTTAGTGTCGAAGTATGTCAGACACGTGTCTAACACCAATGCTTCTAATACCAACGCTTCTTAGACACATGATAACTATCTAATTTAAAAATTATTATTCGGCTCCTACACAGTGGAACATGGCTAATAACATTAACACCCCAAGGGTTGGGTCCATTTAAAACTTTTAAACAACTTTTAATAATAAAAAAGAAAATAAAGTAGAGGTGTAGTGCTTCATAGTTACACATAATCAATTTCTAAAATGCTACAAAAAAAATTGAGATATACAAAAAAAAGAAATGGTTAATAGATAGACAATTGTAAGCAAATTTCACCCAATTTTTTATGGATACCAAACTAACACTAACACTAGAATTTGGAAATGAAAACATGTTACTTACTAAAAAAATATAGCAATAGGTAGGTTGAAATAAAATACCTGAAGACAACGACGGGGGAGGAGGATGCTATCTCCTTTGCCTTATTCAACGCCATTTCAAGCTCTTCCTTGCTCTTCTTTGAACTCAGCACAAGTCCCATTCCTTTATCTGTGTCTATATATAATAATATAATACGAGAGCCACAGACCACTAGAACAGAACACAGAGAGAAGGCTTAAAGCTTTGGCAATTGACAGGCGTTAGAAGCTCTAAAAACGTTACCTTTGCTGTGTCAGAAAGAGAGAGAACAAGGACAAAACAGAGCACAGGTGTTGGAATTCGCCGTTGATTGCTGGCACAGGGTTTTAAGAACAAAACAACGAGACTTAAATTACAATTTAAATTTACAAGCAGAAGCAAGGAAGGTTAAAACTTGAATAGGAGTGTGCGTGTAAGAGACTGAGAGAGAGAATTTGGGTGTTACAAAACAAAGGAATAGGAAAGTTAGGGTTCGGTTCAATTTGGGTTCCGAGATGGGATGGAGATGACCTGTCCTATTTTTTGTCTTCTTTCTTGTCTCTTTATTTAAATTTTGTCAAATCTAAAAAAAATTAAAATATAAAAAATATATAATTAAATTTAAAATATTTAATAAAATTTAATTAAAAAAAAAATAAAAAATAGAAACAGGTAATCCTCATCCTCCGAAATTATCCGTGATCGCTGTGGTCTTTCTCTACAACGACGTTTGAGCACGATGATATATGATAGTGTATTTGAACTTTGAAGTTGGTATGAAGAATTTAAAATGAGAAGAAGAAAGTCAAGAAAAAGAGAGATGGAGTCAGCGAGATCTGATTATAAGGAGTTAAAGTTGAAGGTCGGGAATCAGATACAAAACCAAATTTGGGCGATTACTTTCATGGGCTGTTGAATGACCCAGTGAGGGACCCAGTAATATTAGTTTATCGAGGGACGTTGAACTTGAATATTTGTTTTTAAATAATATAAGATTGTCATGTCATGTTAAAAGGAATAAAAGATATAATTTTTTTAATATAACTAATGAGTCACATAATTAATTATGATAAATTATTATTATATAATAAAAATTATATTTATCTTTTTTTTTGGTGCAATTATATTTATCTTTTTAACATGATAATTATGTTACATGAGAGATTTATATTCGAGATAAACTATATAATATTTTTGTGAACATATTAAAAAATATTAAATATTTAAGTTTATATTTAATATGACATATCATTAACAAAAGCACAAATTATAGTTGGTTAATAAATTATTTAATCATTCATCTATACATTATATGCACATTTTTTAATGATATTTATAGTAAATAAAATTATTTAAATTGTAAATCTAAAATCATAAAAGATAAAGTTTTATATAAAAATATTTTTTTAATATTTAATAAATTAAATACCTTATTTTTTATTAAAAAATTATATTTTTATATTTAACAAGTGTAGTAAAATCATATATATATATATATATATATAAAAGTTTGGAATTATAAAAGAAAAATTTTTATCTGAGAGATGAGAAGAGTTATTTTCAGTCCTTAGATTAAAATGTGTTGCTATAAGATTATAACGATCAATTAGAAAGTCACGTGCCCACTTTTCTAATAACTTGCTATAACTTTTTTCTCTTCCTATCTCCAATTCGATTGCAAATCCCAAATTCCAACCTCTTTTCATCTTGCAAATCCCAAATCAACGAACTTTCTCTCATGGATTCGCATGGCTAGTGATCAAGGAATGCAGTCACAGATTTGAGATTGAGATTCCCCATTTAACATTAATCATTTAAACATTCGACAATATATAGTATACACTCTTACACAGTTGCAGATTTAAGATGAGATTCAAATTCCACATTAATTAACACATTTTGTAGTATTATTCAACTCTTGAGTTTACAGTGTATTAAGTAACGAACTTAAGAATTTTAATAAGTGGAGACATAGTATATATATTAAAAAAAATCTTCAAATATTTATATTTAATATCATATATTATTATTAAAAATATAAATAATAAGAAGTCGTTTATATATTGTATATATAATTCTTTATGATATTTATAACATATAAAATTATTTAAATCATAAGTTCAAAATCTTTAAAAATAATATTTAATATATATTCTATAAGTCTATTTCTTTTTGTTTTCAAATTTTAAAAAATTAAATCAAATTAAAACAAAAAAAATAATGTTAACTTGTAATTATCAAAAGTTTAGAGTTATTATAAGAAGAAAAATAATTTAATGAATTGAGTTATTATTTTTTACAACTACTTATATAGACAATAGACAAACAAGATAATATAATGAGAAGAATATATTAATATATATATATATATATATATAATATAAATTTAATTAAAATTTAAATGGAGGCATATGCCATATATCTAAAACTGTCAAAATGGACTAATTTAACTCATTTTGATTTAAAATCTCTCTCTCTTTTTAATCTTATTGTATTTTTAATTCTTTTTTTCTTTTTATCCACATGATTTAATTATTTTTGGCTTAAATCATAAGTTCAAAATCTTTTTATCTAAATAATATTTTTCCATATAGATCTATAAGTCTTTTCTTATTTTTCAAATTTTAAAAAATTAAATGTGGCAAATGTTTAGTCAAAAAATTAAATCAAATTGATTTCAAAAAATAATATTAACTTATAATTATCAAAAGTTTAGTTTATTATAAGAAGAAAAATAATTTGATGAAGACTTGGGCGTCAGCGTTATTATTCTGGAGCGTTTACAACTACTTTGATTTTGACAATAGACAAACATAGATATTTAATGAGAAGTTATATATTAATATATATATAAATTTGTTTATATTCATCCTTTTTAATTTTTAACGATGTTGAATTTGTATTGTTCTCGATGTATTTTACCAATTTGAATGAATGAATATCTTTTTTTTAGTAAAAAAAAAACTCATTTTGATTGATTTATCTCATATGAGATTATTTTTGAGTCAAGTTAAATTTAGTCATATTAATTTTGAGTTGATATTTTGTTAACTCAATCTAATATGTCTTAATTTAATATAATTTTATTAATAAAAGTTGACCCAACTTGTTTAAACTTGACTTATTTAAATTATTTTTAATTTTTATTTATTTTTATTAATTTAATTTACCTATTTTGTAAGACTATTGGAATCGACCATTTAATCTATTATCACGGCTCAACGGATCCGTCCTGAGTGAACGATTGTAAATGCAACACATTACATTAAACAGTATTATTCAACTATTCCATTATCGCCATTCTCACACTTTGACCCTCCTTTTCCTTTGCTCTTCCCAGAATTCCCTTTCTCTCTCAAATCAAACCCGTCGCTACCATGAACCTTTGCCCTTCCCAGAATCCCCTTTCTCTATCAAATCAAACCCGTCGCTACCATGGAAGCCTCACTCCCTTTCGCTCCTTCCCACAATGCAAGACCCCACTTCCGCCCCAGAAACCGATCACCACAATCACCATCACAACGCCACCAATGCCTCCGCGGCGTCGAAGCAGAGCAACCAGGCCAAGCGACCTGTGTTAAAGGTGCTGCTGGGTCAAATCGCGTTCCGCATGCTCTGTCACGTGTCCATCGTTGGCGACTTGGTAGGCAGCTCCAGCTTCGTCGTGTCCCAACTCCGGCGAGAAACCGGTTGCAAAATCCACTATGAAGACTCAGTCCCCACCGACGACTGGGTCAATCCCAAATCCCAAATTTTAGAATTGAAGAAGATAAAAGAAAAAACACGATATAAAACACGATATAGCAAGTGCTTAGAAAAGAGGGCACATGAGTTTTTAATTGTGTTAGCATCTGGGCCACACATTTTGATCTAAAGGCTGCTTTCACATAATAGTTCTTCTCACATTTTTTTTTATATATATATAGAGGGGAGATCGATTTACATCAGTGTAAGTTTTTTTTAACTTACATTCATTTTCAACCATGAGATCCATTTTTATCTAATGGTTGAGATTATTTCATTAAAAGTAACCATTAGATGAAAGTAGATCTAACAGTTAAAAATGAGTGTAAGTCAAAAAAAACTTATACTGGTGTAAGTTGATCCTCCCTCATATATATATATATATATATAGGGACCATATCTAGTGAGAAGAGTTTTTATTGTGAGAGGGTGAGAGGAGTAAATCTTGACTATACAACCATACATAGATGATCAAGATTAAAAGTTATTTAAAAGTCATGTGACCACTTAAAAAAGTCACATGCATTTATGTTCTAATCTTGACCATTCATATAAGATCCAATGGTCAATATTTACTCTTCTCATATTTTACAATAAACACTTCTCTCACTGAATAAGATAATATATATATATATATATATATATATATATATATATATATATATATATATATATATATATATATGTTCACGGGAAAAACGGAGGGGAGAAGGGAGCATGATGAAGAGAAGTAGGATGTAGACGGACCGCTTACATGCTAATGAAATGCGAAAAATTAAATAACAAAATAATTTAAAACATTAAAGTCAAAACCGGAAGTGTGTCAAAGACAGCGAAATTTAGCGAAGGGATGAGAAAAGAAGAATAGATTACATAAAAGATGAAGAAATATTGAAACTTTACTACATTGAATAAAGATTACAAGATTGAAGGGAGACGGGAGAAGGGAGGAAGACTCTCTTGCTCTCGGTTCTCTCTCAGGATTGTCTAAAGGATGGTAATAAGGATGTAAAATTTAGGATGCCTTACATCAGAAATGGCAGAGCCTTAAATAAATGAAAATTTTACTATTAAAAACAGTAAAATGATAAAAGCCGCTACAGTGAACAGTAGCAAACAGTGATGTGCCGCTTCTGCTACAGTGAACAGTGTACAAGACCCTGCTATAGTAACCAGCCCAGAGATGACTATTCATCGAGGTCAAGGTCAACATTTTCAAAGTCGATGTTGTGACAGTTATCTTCATTCTGATTGTAAGAATCTGATGCAACATCAAAGTCTTTCTGGGACTCTTCTTCAATGTGTTGAAGGATGATATAGAGATTTTTCTCAAAATCTTCTTTAAAAGTTGTGGCAGCAAGTGCTACTGTTGCTTGAGCCTTCTGATTAAGGAAGACACTGGTTTCAGGATCCGCAAGTTTCAAGAGTTTAGGATTCTGATCAAACCATGCTTTGATATGTTCAAGAGTGGCGCGAGATGCATCAAATTTAGGCCACCATTTGACAAATGCTTGCCTTTGCAAGATTGGAAGATGATGATGATGATACTGACTTTTCCTGTATTTGAATCCTTGATAGAAAATATTCAAAACCCTCAAGAACAATTTCAGGAAGGATTACTTGGACAAGACCAAAATAGAACCACCATTGATGAAACCAATGAAGGAAGTCATACTTGGTGTCTTGTTTGAAGTAGAACATCCAGGGATGTTTACCACTGTCATTTTTTAACCAAAAAGTTTCAGTCCAGGCTTGAAGGTAATCCTAGAAGTCAAAATCGATTGGATAAGGTTTGGAGAATCTTCTTGGTTTATAAAGGTTGCTTCCCTATTCTTTCAGAGAAATAAACTTCAAAATTTGACAGGTTAAATAGTTGATGAATAGTTGATGATGTTCTTGTCATTTAGATCTCTGAAATGCTTCAAAGAAACAGATTTAGTATTAACAAGGATGAATTCATAAAACTGTTGGGTTTTATATGGAGTTTCGGGTTTGAGCAAAAGGCCTTTTGGAAAAATCTTTTGAGGGATATTGTTTGGGTTGACATCAAAGATTTCTGGTTCTATTTGCATAACAAACCAGAATGTATCTTTTTCAACATATGCAGTTTGTGTTTGGATGGGTGCTGGTACAGGTTGGGACATGACAATTCCTTTGCTAGGGGAATTGATAATGATTTCATCATTTTTAAGTTTGTGGACAATTGTCTTAAGGTCGTCGCCTTCAGAGGCAATTTCAGCCCAAGATTGTTTAGATAATTTGGTGAGGCCTTGCTGCTGGAAAGCCTGTAAGGTTTGGATTGGAAATGCATAATCGTCACTTGTTTGTTTGTCAAATTGTTTCTGGGTGGATGACCCACTTTGGGTGGATTGGATCTAAGTGGATGACTCAGCAGGGATGGATGACCCGGATGAAGATTTCTTTGTTAGCCCTATAAGACTAACTTGCCTTTGCCTCGTCCACGGGAAGAGGATGTAAAGCCTCCTCAAGACATTCTTCTATTTTCCCTGAAGATATTCACGAGTAAGATAATCAGGTAAAGTGTTTGAAGATCCTTTGATATACTCAATATCAAAATCAAAGACACTCAATATGGCTTACCATCTTGCAAAGATTTATTTAGAGGTTAATTTTTAATATCTTTCACCAAAATGTCTTTAGCATATTTACAATCAACACGGATTAAAAACTTTTGATTCAAAAGATCAGATTGAAAATTTGTAATGCACAAAATGATTGCTAAAATTTCTTTTTTCACAGTTGAATAATTCTGCTGAGCAAGATTCCAATGTTTAGATGCATATGCAATGACATGCTCTTTGTCTGCGACCTTTTGTATAAGAATACCACCATAACCTATGTTTGAGGCATCAGTTTCGACAATTTTGAAGCTTTGAGGATTAGGCAGATAAAGACATGGAAGAGACTTTACCTGAGATTTGATCTGTTTGACAATACCTATATGGATATCAGACCACAGAGGTGGATTACACTTCAAACGGTCATGCAAAGGTTTAATAGGATTACTGAGCTGAGGAAAGAAGTCAGCAACATAATTCAAGCAACCGAGGAATCACTGCAATTGACTTTTATCAATGATTTGATTTGGGAATTTATCAGCAAATTCAATGACTCGATTGATTGGGCTGATAGTTCCTTGATATATATTGTGACCAAGGAATCTGATTTGAGTTTGAAACAGATTAATTTTTTATTTAGATATAGTTAAACCATTTCTTTTTATTACATTAATAAAGATGTTAATATGTTTAAAGTGTTGGTCAATGGATTGAGAGTAGACTAATATATCGTCAATGTAAACAATTGTAAAGTTTGAATATGAATTAAAGATTTCATTCATGATTTTTTGAAACTCCGAAGGAGCATTTTTCAGACCAAAGGGTATTACATTCTATTCGTACTACCCGAAAGGTACAGTGAAAGTCGTCTTATAGCGATCACTCTCCTTGAGTTGAATTTTCCAGAATCCTGATTTCATATCAAACTTAGACAAGATTTTGGCAGAATGAAGTCGTTTGAGAAGATCTTTCTTGTTTGGAATAGGATACCTAATCCATTGAAGAGCTTGATTAAGAGGTTTATAGTTTATGACAAGACAAGGAGTACCTCTTTCAATTTCTGCTGGTTTGTTGACATAGAAAGCAGAGCAAAACCAAGAAGACTTACTCTTTCTAATGAGACCTTTAGATAATAGATCTTTGATTTCAGTTTGATAATAGTTAAGAAGTTCATGGCTCATTTGAATAGGACGAGCTTTGGTTGGAATTTGGCGATCATTGAAGTCTTTCTCATGTGGAAAATCAACCATATGCTTCTTTCTTTCCCAAAACGAGTTTGGAAGATCAGAACAGATTGAATCTTGAATCTATATATGAAGAGTTTGAATGCGTTTCTGAACTTGAGGTTGAGAAAACTGTGATTCAATATTTTGATAAGAAATTTCTTCCTTAAGGTAGTTTATTTGTTTTTGTTTGTAATTAATCAAATTAACTATTGGATTAAGACTTTTAAGAATTGGTTTTCTAAGAAACGGAAAACATATAGTTCGAACAAGATGCTGGGTAATGATACCTTCGTCAGTGATTTGGAGAGGGAAGAGAGACCTAATGAATGGAGTTCCTAGAATAATTTTACCTTTCAGATTTTTGACAAGGAGGAAGGATGTTTCAACTTGAAAACCTTGGTTTTCGATGATTGCAGAAGAGAGTTTGTATTGTATTTTCAGTTTGGAACCACTAGCAGTATTGAGCCGCTTAGTAGTTTTCTCAAAGTACTTTGTCGGGATCATACCCTCCAAAATACAATTTGAATCTGCGCCTATGTCAAACAAGGCAATAATGTTTAAGACAAAATCATCGGTTTTGATATTGATGTTGATAAAAAAAATTTGAATTTTTAGTTGATTAATAATGTCGCAAAATGCTTCATTATCTTCTTCTTCTTTAGATTTTAATAAAATTGTAGTTTCAGGAATCTTTTCAGATTTTTCAGATTTAGAATCAGTTTGCATATCACCTAACTGGGAGATGATAAGATGATGAAGTTTTTGTTGTTCTTTAATATCTTTAACTTCAATCTTAAGATTATTAATCTCGAATTAGAGATTTTGAAGTGTTACGGGTTTTTTGGAAGAAGTATTCTCAAGCTTCTTAATTGTTTCTTTCAAATCATATTCATTTTTAATGACTGGATTTTTCATATTTTTGGAAGAGGTTTTTTCAGTAATGGATTTTAGTTTTTGGAAATAAATATTTCGTTCTTCAAGATTTTGGACAGAGTTAAGAACTTCAAACAGAAGATCTTGTTCTTTTGTTAAGACATTGATTGTTGGAGAATCTGAATCTCCATCAGACGATGATAAATCTTCATCTTGGATCTTGTTTAAATCCTTAGAAAATTCTTTCTCAGAATCTTCCTCAGATGATTCAATTAAAAGATTGTTAAGTTGTTCAATAACAACTTGATCAAGATTTAAGGCATTAATCTTTTTCTTCAGCTGACAATATTTGCTAATATGACCGGGTTTGCCACAATTATAGCATATTACAGGTTTTTTGGGGACATTAACATTGTCGATTGGAGGTTTTGACTTAAATTCTTGCTTAAGTCTTCTAGGTTTAGTTGAAACTTTATGCTTAAAGTACTTAGATTTTTGGTTCTGGGTATGAACATGTTTTGGTTTAGTTTTCTTCTTCCTAGGACAAGGAAGACCGAATTGCTCGCAGAAGTTTCCAAGCTCTCGCTTTGTTTAAGCTCTTTCTCTGGTAAGTTGTGATTGAATCTTATCGTCTTGACAGATCTTAAGGGCTACCTTTTGTACGAAGGCAATGAGTTGACCATAACTCAATTACTCATAAGGAATTTCACCATTAAGGGATTGATTACGAATTTTATCTCTAACATTGTCACCTAGAGATTTAGGAAGACCTACAAGGAATTTCTCCTTTCAGAATGGTTGTTGACAGTCTTCTCTAGTGTATACCCTAGTTAGGAAGGTATCTCGATACCATCTAAAGTCAGCAAGAGTTTTACATTTAAGATTAGACAAGAGTTCAGTAGATCTATCACGCTAGATGGATGGATCACCTATAAAATGTTGGACTATGGCAAAGATTAATGCATTGACCGCATCAAGGATGGGTTTGCTGTCACTAAGGATTGGATATCCTTCAGGATCAAGTTTAACGGCATTTGTGATGTCGTTCCGTTAGGTATCAGTGAGATAGTGGTCCTACCAACCTTTGAGTTGACTAGTAAAATCAGCAACATGGACTTCCATGATTACTTGATCGCTACAGTCGTAAGAGGTTTGATAGGTTGTAGACACTATTGTCATTTCTTGGAGAGTATTAAGAATCTGATACTCAGTTTTTCCATCAATATCCCAGACATAGACATTGTTGGCGCTGAAAGATTTAAATGTTGGATCCTATGAAGCACAGACACGGACACGGGACACGACACGGACACGGATACAGAGACACACCAAATTTAAAAATTATAGGACACGGACACGACATATATATATATATATATATATATATATATTATATATATATATATATATATATATAATTTCAAAATTTAAGAAAAAAGATTCATAATTCATTAATATCATTTCTATAAGCTTGAAGATTTATAATATTTTAATATATGTCATATGTGTCAATATTTGTTACCTAGTAAGTCCCTCCTAAAAAATATGAAATATAATTTCTATTAACATATTCTAAAAAATCTCCTAAACCAACTTCTCCTAATAGAACTAATCATGTACAAGTACATATGCATAAAAAAAAATAACTAGAGGGAATATTGGTGTGAGTCAAGCTTCGATACAACGAAGTTGATAACTTGGCATGAGCATAGGTAGATGGAGCAGATAAAAATAGTGGTGTGTGAAAAGATAAAACTTAAAATACTAGTATGTGAAAATTGGGGCTTGGGATGTCAGTCATGTGATTGAGCTTGAGTGGGTTACGGACTTACTAATTGAACGTTAGCAATGGAAACTAAATTTTTTTAAAAAAATATTAATGGGTCGTGTTCAAGTCGTGTCCTAATCGTGTCCAAGCGTGTCTAAGCGTGTTCGAGAAGTGTTCGAGCGTGTTCGAGACGTGTCCAAACTGAAAAAAATAATCTTTTTAATTGGACATATTCGAACACGCAGGACACGTGTGTCATACGAGTGTCTCTATGTATTTGACATAGACACATGTCCGACACGCAGACACGCCTCATAATCGGTGTGTCCGTGCTTCATAGGTTGGATCTCATTCTTCAAGCAACATGTCCAGAGGAGTCGCTCTTTGATAATAGAGTTTTGAAGGATTTTTCTAATTAAGAACTTTGCTAATAACTAGGTTAACTTTAACGACAGAACTTTGTTCAGATTGACAATCAGGCTCAGACTGAGAGTCAAATTGCTTGATAGTATTAATGATTAAGGGTTTAGAAGTTTTTGACTCTTGAGATGGAGGTGTATCAGGAACAATCATCCTGAGTCTTGAAGATAGGGCATCAGCTAATTCAGAATTAGGGATGTCTTCTACGGTTTTAATAGAATCATTTTTAAGAAGTTTTAAACTTTCTTTAAGTTGCTTAGAAACCTTAAATGGTTTAAAGATGAGTTTTTCAATTGAAGTTTTTACAGTTTTTTCTCCAGAAACTGAAGGTTTATCTTCATGTATTTTTTCTTTATTCTTAGGTTCTTTTCCTATGATTTCACCTAAGATTTGAAGATATTTGTTTGTATAATTATTTTGTTCCATAAGACCTTTAATGTCTTGAGGGCCCATGGATTCGTCATCTAGTTTGGATTTAAAAGAATTTGCGATGATAGGTTTACCAGTTTTATCTTTCTTATCAAGAAAATAAGAACTTTGAGGAGGAAGGACATATTTGACAAGAGTTTCATTTTTGCGATGCCAGACTGTTAAGACGTTAACAGACAGATCCTCCATAAGACCAATGCTCCAAGGATAAACAATTTCATTCCTAGTTAAGTAGGCGTGAAACCAATCAAAGAAAGGAACATTTTGTTTAACGTTTTCCATCAATGAATACCATTTATTTTGGATTTCAATTTTTTTATTACCCTTATAATTTTCAAAAAACCATGTCCTTTGAGGCATCCATGCCTCGAAAAAGAAGTCTTTCTTAAGGGTTTCTTTATCAATTACGAATGGTGTATTAATCATGGACATCATTCATATATGAGTAAGTTGGAGAAAGAGTAGATCTCTGGTCATTATTATCTGCCTGACGGTAGATAGGTTTGGGAAGGGTCGACGATGTGTCTAAACCCTGCAAATTAATTGTAGAAGAAGATCCTATAATTGAGAATGATTTTCTAGACAAAACATATCTAAAATTATCAGACCTAGATGAATTAGATCTAAAAGATCTAGATGAACTAAAAGAGTTTCTCCTATCAAAGGTTAACTAAACTTTTCCCGATTGGTGTTGAATTATCTCAGAAATTTATGGTGATTCTCTGGGTAAAGTTGGTGTAGCTTTATCTATTATCCATTTTTTAAGGAGAACTACATCCTCCCAACGGACCATTTTAGGGACAACTACATTGGCCTTAGATGTGTCAGTTAAAAATAATGTTGTTACCCCATTTTCTTTCGATTTTAAAGCTTTAGACATTGAAGAATTCATTACCTTGTATTAAATCCTATATATTAAGGTTAAAGGGATAGATCCAGGCTTCATGTCTAAGCCACATATTTTTAGGTTTAGGAATAAGGCATCAAGAATGTTTTTGTCAAGATGACTTACCGTCTTATTTGGATAATAGTTGAAATAGATTGGACCATGACTTAAGCTGGTTTCTACGGTTCCAAGCAAAGTGTCGTGGAATTGATTGTGATGAATGTCTCTAAGACAGAGAAGAACAGATGCGTTAAGACCTTCACGGATTAACTCATTTACAGTAACCTGCACACATCTAATATGCAGAAAATTGTATTTGTTTTTATGTTTTTTAATGGATTCTTCAGACAGAAGATAAAATTCTTCATCATCACTTTTGATTATGATTTGTTTCTCTACCGTCCTAATTATATAATTAGAACTCCTAAAGAATCTACCTTCAAGTTTGTAGAGTTTGTTTGTGAAAATTTTTGGGATTTCTCAGTTGTCAAAATCTTGATTAATGTCTTCAAAATGAATTTCTTCATTAAAGATGTCAGGTTTAGATGTTTTAGTTTATTCTTCAGACAAAGATGAAGATGAAGGTTGAGAAGATTTGACAGAGAGTTTAGAAAAGGCATAAGACAAAGATCGCAACATAATAAGAAGAAATAAGAAAGACGGGAAGAAAATCAGATATAAGAACAGAAATATAAACACATAAAATAAAAGATCAAAAGCAGATATGATGTATAGACCCCCGATATCATTGCCATCATTTAGATCCATAGAAGCATAAATGAGAAATTTAAGTTAAATTTTATCTTCTAAGCTAGATCTTAAGATTATCATTTTATTTCATACTTTGATTTAGATCTGAACTGTTTATTAGTTACTAAACTATATTTTAACCTTTTAAGTCCATAATTATTTCCAGATCTACAGTCACCGCAAACATTTACTAGATCTTGACCTAAGGTCACCACCGTACCCAAACTATCACTACCTATGGAAGCATCGTCGAATTAGACTTACTGCCCTTCACCGCCGGGTCTTACTGCTATAGCCCCACAACATAGATCAAACACGGGTATTATGTACCGTCTAGTCCAAGAAGAGGTAACACAAACTGCGTACTTTCCAGATCCAGTTATAACAACAAAGATTAACAGATTATAACATAGTTCAGCAAAGAAATAAACAACAACAAATAAAAATCAAAGCATTATAAGATAATAACATTAGTTTCTAGTTCAATAAGATAAAGGCAACTTAAATCCGTTCATTTACTTTCCTACTTCCCCATTAGGCTCTGATACCAGAGTTATGAGGCGAAGATCACGGGAAAAACGGAGTGGGGGAAGGGAGCAAGATGAAGAGAAGTAGGATGCAGACGGACTGCTTACATAAGCCATGAACTTCTCTTTCACTCCTCTCATCCTCTCACAATAATCATTCTTCTCACTAGATATATCCCCTATATGGGGACATATATAGTGAGAGGAGTTTTTATTATGAGAGGGTGAGATGAGTAAATCTTAACCATACAACCATACATGGATGGTCAAGATTAAAAGTTACTTAGAGGTCATGTGACCACTTAAAAAAGTCACATGCATTTATGTTCTAATCTTGACCATTCATGTAAGATCCAATGGTCAATATTTACTCCTCTCACCTCTTACAATAAACACTCCTCTCACCAGAGTAAGATCATATATATATATATATATATATATATATATATATTGTATTTAGTGAGAAAATTGTTTATTATAAAAAGTAAGAGAAGTAAATCTTGACTAATAGATCTTACATGAATAATTAAGATTAGAACATAAATGCATATGATTTTTTTGAGTGATCACATAACCTTTAAGTAATTTTTAATCTTGATCATCCATATATAGTTATATGGTCAAGATTTACTCTTCTCATCATCTCACAATAAAAACTCTTCTTACTAGATATGTCTCATATGAGTATTCATATATCTAAGGCATATCTAGATATATAAACACTCATGTGAGGCATATCTAGTAAGAGAATTTTTTATTGTGAGAAGATGAGATGAATAAATCTTGATCATACAACCATACATGGATAGTCAAGATTAAAAGTTATTTAAAGGTCATGTGACTACTTAAAAAAGTCACATGCATTTATGTTTTAATCTTGATCATTCATGTAAGATTCAATGGTCAAGATTCACTCATTTCATCTCTTACAATAAGTCTTCCTTCCACTAAATACGCTTTACATATATATATATATATATATATATATATATATAAAAGAAGCCTAACATAAGGTAGTTTGTTGCTTTGATGGATGGAATGGAGTAATTGAGTAATGGTCAGAATACCACAAAATATAGCTGTCAAAACAAGCCAGCCCAGTTCGGGCTGAGCCATTTTTAAGTCGGGCTAAATCGGACTATATGAGTTTTGAGCTTGTATTTTGTTTGTCCAGCCCGCTTGATATAATGTAAACAGACTGGTCCATTTGGACTATTTTTAATTTCAAGTTGACATTTTGTTAGCTCAACCTTCACATTACAATCTTCTCTTGTAGGACTTTTTCTTCTAGTCTTAACAATCGATTCGCTTTGTTCCATAACTTTTATCTTATTTGGTTTGTAACCTTCTTTTGAGCAAACAAAATGCTTCCACTGCAATGCCATTTTTTGGTCTTTAGTAACATACACTAAATCTAATGCTCTGTGTATATCTTTTGTAGAACTTCTCACCATCTCCTTTTATATCAAATAGCTGCCCTATCATAGGCTTTAATTCTTCATCATAATATAACACCCATTCATTTACTTAAAAAAGATCAAATATATAGAATTTAAATAAAATGATAGGGAAAGATAAAAAAAATTGGTGTCAACAATAAAAATGTAACATTTTTATATTTATAATTCAGAGAATATATACAAAATTTTTCTAGACTTTTCTCATATCCATATTTCTCATATTCTAACAAACACTAACCAAGCCATAAACAGAAAGCTATGATCACCGGACCAAGATCACATGTAAAGGGCATGGTCCAGAGATCACACCAACCAAGAGATATACGAACTTAAGGATGTGAATAGTTTGCAGTAGTTTCATAATCCAATGACTTTTTTTTTCGGGGTATACTCCAATGACAATTATTTTTATGGAATCCAATTGCGTTGTTTTGAGTATTTATTTGAAGAAAAATAGATGTTGAATAAATATATTATCTATAAGAAACTAAATTTCCATATATTCATTAGGTGTTGCTTAGAAATATCTGTTTAAATTGACCCGAGGAGAAGGGGCGGCTAGGGATGGCAATGGGTATTGGACCCGATGGGTACCCACAAAAATTACCCACAATGGGTAGGGTAATTACTCGCTTAATGGGTATGAGTAAGGGTACGGGTAATTACTCGTAAATTTTGATGGGGATGGGTGCGGGTACGGCACCATGGTACCCACCCCGCCCATACCCGCACATACTACTTATTTATTTATTATTTATTTATATATACATATATACATATATAACACATTATACTGATAATATATATATATATATATAACACATTACACATGCTGGGAGCACACAAGGCCAAGACTATACGATACCTACGTGGGCCAATTCTGCGTGAAGGCCAATTGCTAATTTGCTATCACTTTTATTATAACAATTGATCAATTCACTTGACTTTTCTTTTGGACTTTGAAACTTTCAAAGTGAGAAATCAGAAGAAATTAGAAACCTATCTACTATCTACTGGAAGACAAAAACGCGTATTACTCAGGTTTAGCAATTGGAACACCCAGGTTTATATTGCCTTCAACTTGCCTCTATTTATGTCTTTGTTCAGTATTTATATCTCTGTTCCAGTTGCCTTTCATTTACTTGTATTTATGTTTATGTTACAGTTGCCTATAAAAGCATTTTAGTTTGCATTTTGGTTGTTAAAATATGCTGCATACGTTACTAATTTTGCCATTTGTGGAATGCAATTGCTAATTGAAAGACATTGAGGTCTTTTTGCCTCTACCTGGTGCCTGGTGTTTTTTGTCGTGTAAACACAAGATTTGTTATTTCCTTTTATGTCTTTAGTGCTTTCTATTGATTAGATATTGTAAATAGGATCCATTTTGCCTATGTTGCCTATTTTATTTTTACTTATTTGGTGCTTTCTTTTATTGGTTTATTGTGCTATTATATTGTGTGTAGGTTGTATTAATTATTAATTATATATTATCAAATATACCTTGACTTTGTTTCTTTATACATGACCTCTTTACTATATTTTTTATTTTGTTTTGCTTTCATGTACCTAATCACAGATGGAAAATCTATGTGGAGTGATTCCTTCTAAGGAATCTGAAAGTAGCTCTTCTCCTATTACGTCAAGTACTCCCACACAACCTGAAAGTGTACCTAGTGATCCCGTGGGTAGCTCTTCTCCTAGTGATCCTCTTCCCTTCTTTGTGGATGGTGATGAATTAACGATGATAGCAAAAAAGAAAGTTATCATTGTTTGGAACCACTTTAAGAGAAAAGTAGTTAATGGAGAAGAAAAAGCTATATGCAATTATTGCAACAAACATATGACCGGTAGAAGATCCGATGGAACAAATCATTTGCATAAACACTATCAGACTTGTATAAGAAGGCCGTTTAAGGACATAAGACAATCAATCTTGTTGAGAGAACAAGAGAAGGTTGATGGGTCATCTACTTATTTGAGTAACTACCATTTTGATCCAGAGAAATCAAGAAAAGACCTTGCTTGTATGGTAATAGTTCATGAGTATCCACTTTCAATGGTGGACCATCTGGGATTCCGAGCATACTCTGAAGGTCTTCAACCTTTGTTTAAGGTTCCTAGTCGAAACACAGTTAAAAATGATATTATCAAGAACTATCAAAATGAAAAGTTGAAGACTATGGGACTCTTAGACAAGATTGCGAGTAAAATTACTTTAACAATAGACTTGTGGACAGCTAGCAACCAAAAGAAGGGGTTTATGGCCATTACAGCTCACTACATTGATGATGATTGGGATATGCAAAGTTGCATATTAAGGTATATATTTTTGTGATCATTATATCATATTTATTAACTTTATCAATTACATTTAATTTTTGCATTGTATTAATACTCAATAAATTATTTTGCATAATAGGTTTGTGTATGTAGAATGTTCACATACAAAAAAAAAAAGGTGTTGATAGAATGTATGATAGATTGGAATATTGATAGAAAGTTGTCTACCATCACTTTGGATGACTGTAGCACTAATGACTCTCTTGTTCATTTGTTGTTAAACAAACTTGATTGTTATGCTCTTATGCTTGATGGTCAATTATTTCATATAAGGTGTTGTGCACATATTCTGAATTTAATTGCACAAGATGGTGAGTGTTCTTGGAGATGGCATAGAGAAGGTTAAGAATAGTGTTGCTTATTGGACAGCCACACCTAAAAGAGAACAAAGTTTGAGGGATGCAGCACGTCAAATAAAAGTTTCCATAACAAAGAAACTCATTCTTGATTGCAAAACTAGATGGAATTCTACTTATCAAATGCTTGTTGTTGCATTGGCTTACAAAGATGTTTTTGTTCGTTTGAAAACAAGAGAGGATTTATATACATGTTTGTCTACAACTGCTGAGTGGGAAATTGCAAAAGAAATTTGTAGTAGGTTGGAAGTATTTTATCGTGTAACTGAGATATTTTCAGGCACACAATATCCCACAACAAATATATTCTTCCCTTTGGTTTGTGAAATAAAGCTCTCTTTGCAGCTATGGCAAACTTGCTCAATTGAAACTATTAGAAATATGGCTTCAAAAATGATTGCCAAATTTAGAAAATATTGGTCTGTTGTTCATGGAATTATGGGGATTGCCATTGTTTTGGATCCAAGATACAAATTGAAGTTGTTAGAGTACTTCTTTCCCAAGCTTTATGGAAGTAGTTATTCAATTGAAATTAACAATATCAAGAAATTATGCTACTCATTGTTTGAAGATTATCTAGCCAACACAAATGGGATAATGGAAGGTTCAGCTGGAAGGTTCAATGACAAGGAGTCGAATTCAGTTAATCTTAATATTAACAATTTTCTTAGTGATTATGACTCATTTGTCAATGATACAAATGAGACACAATCAAAGTCTGAGTTGGATCTTTACTTGGAAGAGAAGGTATTGCCCAGGAGTGCTACATTTGATATTCTTGGATGGTGGAAAACAAATGGGATCAAGTATCCAATATTGCAAAAAATTGTCAAGAATATTTTGGCTATTCTAATTTCAACTGTTGCTTCAGAATCTGCTTTTAGCACAAGAGGTAGGTTGTTGAGTCCTCATCGTTCTAGGCTTCATGAGGATACTTTGGAGGCACTTATGTGTGCACAAAGTTTGTTAAGTTGAAACATGAGAAGAAAAAGGTAATAAATGTTACACATATCTATTTATTCATTTAAATTTGTGTTTAGTGTAATCATTAATTTTCTTTTTATGTTGTAGTTTTTGTTGGTATCAAACCAAAACAATATTTACATGTGAAAGATAAGCGTTTGCAATCTTTTCAAGATTCTGATTCTCGATGATGAGGTATAATAACATAATAATTTATGTTATTAATTTTAACTTTACTATCATAACTAATTAGTGTAATGTATCACTTTTTAACATGATTTTGGAGAGTACATAAAAACGTGACTTGGAAGCTTATGAATTTGTTGTTTATGAATTTCTTGTTACATTAGATTTTGGAGAGTACCAACACTTTTTATGATTATGTTTGAAAGACTTTGAATAGTTTGACAATTGTATGACATTGACATTTTTAATCAATGTCTTTTTATCCATTGATTTTTTCGTAGTTAATAAAAGTACGGAATAGTTTGCAGAGTGCATAATCGGTACTTAGGTACCCGAGGATAAGGATACTTTTACATCAAAATTATTGCTACCCACGCAGTGTATTTGGGGCGCACAAGATATTTTTTAAATGTGGGTATGGGGACAGGTGTTGCTTATAGTAATACCTGTTACCCATTGCCATTCCTAGGGGCGGCTTAATATTTTTAGAGGCTTAATGCTAAATATAAAATGAGGCTTTTTATTAAAATTAATAGAAAAAATTCAAATTTTAATCTTCTATCCTTTTCAGATGCAAAGTTTTTTTATTAAATCAAGTTCGTTTAACATTTCATTTTCAATTCATAATAACCAATCCATTTAAAATAATGAATTAGAGCAAATGAAGAAAGAAAAATTAAAAAAATGATTATTATAAATTTTTATATATATATATATATATATATATATATATATATAGTTGTTGCTGTTCAGTAAATGCATATTACCATTAGTTGATTGGAGATGGGAAAAAAGTTGAGAATTAATAACGCTGTGGAAATTAATAAGTGATAGAAAATAGAGATTTATTAGGCACTTACTTAGGAAAGTGAGAGAATATGTCATTTTATTAATCATATTGACTTTTACATATTTTTATAAGCATTTAATTTAAGAAATAAGATAATATTTACACTTCTTATTAATTATCTTAATTTTTAAATTTTAGCATAATAATTTTTTATCATAAAATTATACGGCCCATGAAAAATTAGAACTTAAAACCCTTGGTTTAATAACTTTATGTTCTAGCCATCGCTGACGAGGAGGGGATTATTTCGAAATACTTACTACAATATATAAAAGTCAAAATAGATATTTTGATCTTTTATCTTTATTTTTTTAATTTATTCTTTTATTTTTTTTTTAAAATTTAATCCCTTATCTTATAAATTATCTATTAACGTAGTCTTCTAATTATAATTTTATCATCTTCCTAACATAAATAATGGTGTGTCACTCATTAGTTATGTCATGTCATCGTACTATATCATATCTACATCATTATTGTTAGTGACACGCCTTCTTTTTATTAAGATTTATAATGAAACTATGATAAAAGATCACATTAATAAATAACTTGTAAGATAAGAAACGAAATTGAAAAAAATAAAAAAAATAAATTAAAAAAAGAAATAAAGATAAGAGACAAAATGTTTATTTTGCCTAAATAAAATAACATCTCAACTCAATTTTATATTTCACATTTGCTTCTTAACTTGATGGAATACGTTCAATTACACAATTAAAGAAAGCTGATAACGATTTATAATGTGATTTGGAGCCTCAGCAACCTTCATAATGTGAAAATAATAGTACATCATCTAGACAATGGAAACAAGGTTCCAGGCATGGATAGCAACGTTCACATTATTTTATTTTATTTTTTAATTTAGTCTTTTATCTTGTAAATTATTTATTAATGTGATTATTCAATCACGATTTTATCATCTCTCTAACATTTGTAATGACTTGTCACTCATCGGTTGTGCAACATCATCAACATGTCATATCTATATCATCGTTATTAGTGACAAATCTTTACTTCTATTAGAATTTGTAATAAAACTATGATGAAAGACTACATTGATAAATAATTTGTAAAATAATAAATTAAATTACAAAAAAAAATAAAGATAAAGAACAAAATGCATATTTTACCTAAATAAAATAACATATCAACTCAATTTTATATTTCCCATTTCCTTCTTAACTTCAATAATTTTAATTTCAAGAAAATATAATATTAACCTTTCCAATATTCCCTTGCAAATGTCCATTTTTTTTCCTTCTAATTCCCAAACTAGGCTCTCGAATAACTTGATGGAAAACGTTCAATTAGACAATTAAAGAAAGCTGATAACGATTTATAATGTGGTTTGGAGCCTCAGCAACCTTCTGTGAAAATAATTGTACATCATCTAGACAATGGAAACAAGGTTGCAGGCATGGATAGCAAATCCACACAGAATTACAATAAGTTGGAAACTTATTATTACATACAAATCTAACTATGTTTCCTGGGACAAGATCCTCTAAAGTGAGGATTTTTGTAAAGTGAGCAAGTAAGCCCACATCAACCATTGAATCTTTTAATGATTGATGTGGGCTTACTTGCTCACTTTACAAGAATCCTCACTTTAGAGGATCCTTGTTTATGTTTCCTGAATAACTTTCACTTGGATGCAAAAATGGCTTCCAAATCTTTGTATCCCGAACTTGGTTTTAACTTGAAATCAGAAGATGAGCTCCCACTCCTGTTGGTTCCCCAGAACCCGCTCCATGTTGTAGTACCACTAGTGGAAGGATCATTTACAGGTCCACTTCTTTCCCTACCAAAGCTAGCTTGTGCAAGTTCCCTCAATTGTTTCAACCATGGTTTATCAGGTGTACCTGAGCTCCTGCTTCCCGAGCTCCTGGATCTGTCAGCCCCCAAAGCAGTGTCTCGAGTTTCTTCATTCCCATGGCCAATTTGTGGTAATCTCTTTTCCAAGTTTCTAATGCATTTTTGAGGTATGAAATACGAAAGAAATCCAATGGAAGCAATTTTCAAACCTGTCAAGAATGACTTCTCCTCAGGGTCCAGCTGCCTTGTCTGTCTATATAAAGCATACCATTCATTAGTAATCTGTGCACAATACCCCACTAGGAACAGCACTAGCATAAAAATCCCAAATTTAGTCTCAGTTCTCACAGAAAAATCCTTCTTCAAGAACACTAAACAAGTAGCAAATAATGCAACCTCACAGGTGAGTGAGATAATCTCAACTAACTGAACCTTTTTCTTTATAAATGGCTTCTTTAGCACAATGAAGAATAGCTGAAAAGAGGATATGGACAGCATAATAATTACTGGAGTCTTGGAAGATTGAGTCTGCATGAAGGCACCTGCCAAAATTCCCAGCGAAACCCGTCTTATGGATTCAAGAAGCACATAGTATATTCTAAGAATCCCAAACAGCTTTTGGATAAAAGGTGCTTCTGCATCTTCTGTTTCATCATCAGAGGCAATAATGCTGTCACTTCGACTTGGAAAATTGCCACCAGATATCTGTGAAAGCATGTACTTTGGAGGGCCTCTTAAATCTTCAAACAGTGGGCCAAAGATGGTTAGATAAACAGATTTTGGTTGTCCTTTCCATGTCCACTGGCCTCTTTTACCTGGCCCTAGAGTTACTCTCACAAGCTCTTGATACCAGTGAAATGTCTCACCTTCTTGATGAACTTCTTTGTATTGAAGTAGTTTTCCAAATGTAATTCCAACCGAGAGGAACAAGAATAAAGCTAGAAGCATAATGGCCACAAAAACCAACAGTAGAATGCCAACTGTCACTGCTGAAGGAGCTCCCCCTAAGGCCATAAATACAAATGAGAAAAATTAAACCTAATAATTGTGTATGAGAGGTTTTAAACTTCTGAAAATGTAAGTAACGATGCAATAATGACTTAAAGCATATAAATAACTTCATTCCTAGTATAGTTTATCTTTTTTTTTTTTTATGTTTCTTTCTATTTTCCTTTTCATAAAAGGGAGAAAAAAGACCCATCTTCTTCTGTGAGGAGGACTTTCGACAAGCAAATGAATATATCGACAAGAACTAGTAACCAGGAGAAATCAAATAAGGCTTAGATTAATAATGGAAATATTTTTGGGTTCAACCCATAAGAGTGAAGATACCTAGTAAAGGCAGCAATGCAACTGAAGGAAAACAGGAAACAAAAACTCTTCAGTTATCAGTTCAGGATTTTTCTTAAGGCCAAAAAAAGAAAGGGTAAGAAACAAAGGCATCTTCTCTCTTTGCATCTTCAAGACCACAAACGTATCTCTTCACCCACAGGTGAAAAACCCTGTAACTTTCCATATTTTCAATCACACATTTCCATCCTCTTAAAACCTATTAACTATAAAGAAATTTTCTTCAACCTGTTTGTTTCGAAATCCAGGTCTATTTCATACCCAACTTTGTTTCCAAAAAAAAATTAAGGTATATTCAAAACCTATAGTTAATAATCTTAAGCTGAACAATATCCTTCTGCCTGCTATTCAATAAGCAAATAGAAGCT
Organism: Ormosia emarginata; assembly: GCA_029884605.1. Lineage (NCBI taxonomy): Eukaryota > Viridiplantae > Streptophyta > Magnoliopsida > Fabales > Fabaceae > Ormosia > Ormosia emarginata. The sequence continues at coordinate 6,472,452 of JAQQTP010000038.1, read as the reverse complement.
GTAATACTAATAATACCAATTGCTAGTTTCATGATGGAATAATAGCTTAGTAATGAAATGGATGTCCAACAGAAATTTTCCTGGATATAGATAGTTTGGATTAGGAGCAAATACTCGACTATGTACATTTGAAGAAAAAGAAGGCACAACAGCTCCTAAGGTTAAGAGAGCGGCAAAAACCACTAATGGCATGCTTAATTTGAAGATTCAAAAGAAAAATATTAAACTAGATAGAATTAGAAGCAAGGACCACCAACCTGTGCTTCATTAACCACTCTGTTGCCTGGTTGACCACACTAATGGTTCGTAACAATTAGTATAGAACTATAGATTATATATGTCTAATAACCTGACATATCTTTTTTTTTTTTTGTTTAAAATATTGTTCACAAAAAAATGGTTAGGTGACAAATAATATTAGGTTACCTCTAATAAGGACAGTGGAGGCCTTGCAAATACTAGGTAGTGCTAGAAATATAAGAAATATCTCAAATCTTGGGAATGTGAGTGCTCCATAAGTCCTACGCTTTTCAGAATTTCTCTTCCCGAATTTCAGGATAATGAGGAGAAAAGCATGCAGAACCATCAAACTGCCACATATCACAGCTAACCAAAACATGCTTCTATAAAAATCTGTCCATCTATAAGAAAAACCAATCAATCTGATAGTAGATGATAGGTAAGCAAATATTGCTGAAGCATTTGAACTTTGAATACTTAGATTAATAAATTAATTATAATCTGAAAACAGAGGGTGTGTCTTGATTGATCTCGTGCAATGCCATTCTATTATTGTTCACAGATGAAACAAAAAAAAAAATCAAGTTTAAGATACTGCAAATCAATATGATCACTGTGTATTAAATATATTTTGAATTACTGTATGAGTAAATGATAGTGAATTTACCACATTTTTTTCCTCAAATTTGCATTTCTTTTACTTATAATTGCTGTAATCTCTGATTTCAATCTAATTAAAGAAACTATTGGTTATTCTTTAGGGCAATGCTATTTGCACACCTTCCTTTCTTACACCTCTCTATGAAAGCTAGTATAGCATGTGCTGACCAGTAAAACGTGTTATACTAAGTTGACAACCTTCAGTTACTACTACAGTTTAGAAGTTACCAACATAGAATAACAGATTTTACTAGAAAATGAGTAGGGGAATAAAATAGGTGCTAAAAAATTGGTGTTCTATTAGTTTTATCCTAATTTTGACCTTTTTCATATGGAAATGAAAGCTCTAATTGCATAATTAATATTATTATGTATTGATATATATATATAACTTACCCACTGGAATGTTGTGAATCCAAAATATATTCAGCTTCCGGTATCATATTTTGGCTCTGCACGTATGCATTTTTAATTAAGGATATTGACTGTTTTCATTAATATAAAGGTCAATGGATTGATGGAGAAGTTAACTTGTTCTGACCACAAAATATTGCCGGTACTCTGAAGAAGTAAGTGGTGATCCATACACTGAAGCAGCGAAATTCAACTTCTCCAACAGCTTGTTTGGGGTTGTTGCTGAAGCTTTGGTGAAGGCATTAGAGCTCCCGAAAGGACTAGAGCCTACCACGAATAGTTCCATATGTCCAGTTCCCCATGGAACAGAAAAATATGGTATGGTCCATCGCAAATGCCTGGCGAATTCATAAAACTCAACTGGCAACTTAACTGCTAACCATCTAGAAAGTGCAAAAACCTGAATATGGCACAAAATTCTCTGCATGATTAACAAAAGTTGACCTTATCAATGTGGTATTCTCTCCATAGTCACTATAAAAACATAAGGTATTTTGGGAATTTGCGTAAATATTTATGAAGTTGAAACAGAAATAAAAGTTGAAGATATTGAAATAACAGAATTTCATATGTTAACCAAGATTCTAGAAAATTAAATTCTGAGATCAAGTACAATCTTTCTATAGGAAAAAGAAACACTGGTCTCTAGCCTTGAATGTGAAAAACACTACACTATGATCTATTTTCTCTGATTTGTGTGACAGGGAAGGGAGTGAACACAGCCAATGAGTCAGTGGGCAACTGGGCACTGAAATAGAACATATCTATCTCCATCCCTTCAATACTTTATTAAACATGATGTCAAGAATTTCTCATATGGTACCTTCAATTTGCTTAGTCATAAAAAAATAAACAATTAAATCATTAATATAATGTTGGAAATTCAAGTATGAGTGTTGAAGTCCTATATTGGTAAGAAATGGGTTAAGCGAGGACCATATAAGCAGGAAGACCCATTGATTCATTGCTTTAAAATTTTAAGTCAAGATGTGGTGTCAGACCCACTATTATAGTTTCTTGCTTGAGCCCAATGATAGAGATCTCCCCGACTTTTGGGCTCTCCTTGACCGCCTTACAAGTGGTATCAGAGCCGATGATTCGGTTGGGCCAAGTATTTGAAGACGGTGGTTGATGCTCAAGTTTGTGGCTAACCATGGAGTAGTGGCCAAGACTTGGGTCTTGGTTGGTAACCCCATAAATACTCGGAATGACTATCGCTTGAGAGGGAGCATACTAATGTTGGGACTCACACTTAAAGAGGAGAATATTGGAAATTCAAGTGTGAGTGTTGAAGTCCCACACTTGTAAGAACGGGTTAAGCAAGGACCATATAAATGGAAGGACACTCATTGCCTTAAAGTTTTAGGTTAAGATGTGGCATTAGACCCCACTATTGTGGTTTCTCACTTGAGCCAATTGATAGAGATCTCCTCAACTTTTAGGCTCTCCTACACCGCCTTACATATAAATCAATCACTTGTCAGCCAGAATATTCTATTCGTATATAATACCGTTTTTCTAAACAACAATTCAATACATAAACATGTGTAAATGAGCACTCAGATTCATGGGGTGGTAACTGGTAAGCAGGATATTGTTCAAGTAAGTTAGGTATCTCACAAAAAGATTCCTCGCTGGATCGACAATCAAGAAAGAAGACGATCTCACAAATTTGCCAACAGATTGAAGGCTTGTAATTGAGATTGTAAGCAGACCCGCCGCAAGCGATGTCAGCACGAAAGAACCAGTTGCAAATGCAGAAATCACATAAGAAATCAAAGGTACAGAGTCTGCATGATTCATGAAATCATAAATATGTCTAACAATTATAGATGACAATTTTTTATAAACTTGCATCCAACAAATTAAAAGGAAAAACAAGATAATAATAGATAAAATTAGGCATAATCAGCAGACAGTCAAAATATAATATCAATGATAATAACAACATAATCACAAAAAAAATATCTTACAGTGCCTCACTTGAAGAACATTGGAAGCTAGATTTTTGTTTCCAGCAACATCATGAGTTACATTCTCAGGAACACTGACGAATACTAGATCATCATCTGCTTGTAGCTCAACAATGTATGTGCTCCATCTGATTTCATGGAAACTAGCCAGAAGTAAAAAGTTGCAAGAGAAAGGATCAATTATCAACTTGCATTTGGCTTTCTCAGAATTTAATGTTAGTGAACTACTCATGGTTCTCCATTTTTAAATGTTGCATACAGAGAGAGACATAGATTTACACAGAGACATATTGTATCACTTGTATGGGTACACACTATACAATATCACAGAAAATGCACATCTACAAAATACTTGCCTTTTTAATAGACCCCCTGAAATTGATATGCAAGAGGTATTGAAGCCAAAAACAGGCTTCATAAATTTAATTAATATCTGGAGATTGTGTTCTCTTGTCCTCATGCTATATGTACTTAACATCACAGCAGGCCTCTTAGAATCTGAATTCCATGCATGGCCATGTCAGCAGAGAGTAATGGAATCTCAAAATTCTCAGGTCCACAGTGTACCAAGCAAAAGAAAAATATAAAAGGGAAGTATTGGTTGAAGAATATTAGCATGTAAATCTAAATAGAGTTTTCTAGGTGGATAACATGTACCATAAAGGAAATTAAATGGTGAAACTGGAGAAACTTGAGTCCCTTGTCTGCTTATTATAGACTCCGAATTGAAGTCAACTGAGATTATAGCAGTAGAGGAGATATTAGCAATCTGAAATAAGAATAGGCCAAAAAAAAAAGTGTAAGGAACAGGGATACACTTGGAATAAGCATAAGATATATTCAATTATAACATATCATATCCATGAATCAACTGACCAAGAATCCAAATCTCCGATTTCCAAGACTTTCTGCACTAGTTGGAAGAAGTGAACCCTGACTAATGTTGAGAGAATTCATAATTTCTGTAGATGAATTCAAAACTGGTGCTGAGAAGTACAAATACACCTGTAGCTTGTTATAGTCATTTGTTGCCTGTACTGTTCTAGTTTCACTGTTAAGTTGAAGTAGCTTTTCAGGTATACGAGTCCTGAGGTTGACGTAAACCCTTCTTCTATCTGTAGATCACGCCCACCAAACAAGGAAATCAAGTTTTTGAACATAAAAAACTGATATAGAAGTTTGTTCTTTCAGTAAAATAACTACATACGTTTTAGATGCATTAAAAATCCGCTGAGCTCTAACAGTACAGTCTAAGATGCTAATACAGTAATACACTATAACTACGTTAAATTCTATTGGATTAAAAATAAAGCACGTGCATAAAAGACATGGCCACACCCTCAAGGCCACAAACACCACATGCACATGGACATGTATATCCATAAAGTAATCACAGAAATGATATATCAGGAATTGCTACAGATATTTACCAATATGACATAATAAAAGATATACACTCACCAAAATGTATATAAACACTTGAATTTGGCATTCTTGTAAAGCTGTTACCAGCAATGTCAGTGCAGAAATTCCTATCCATTACAACGATTGCCCGGCCATATTGAACTGTAGAGGACAAACTAACAAGAAGAGAATACTTGAGGTTTGGCTGCAAAATGCTAAAGGAAGATGGTATAACCTGGCCAGCACCATAGACAAGAAGCTGTAAACAAATAAAACAGCAATATGTTATTCAGTATTATGTTAACACAATACTACTTCTTCAAGAACCCACTCCACGTTATTGTTTCTGGCTAAATAATATGGGTTTTGCATTTTCAATTATCAAAACAGAGAAAGCTTAGAAGAAATTCTTATTGATTAAACAGGTATGCAAAACCCCATATTTTTTTGGCGAGTTTGAACTCCAATATAAATCTGTTTCTCTAATTGGCAAAATATGACAGTTAATGGAAACAAGATACGGAAGTGTTGAACACACTACAGAATGGCATGATTGAAGTTTTTTTTTTTTTGGTTACAATAGGACTACAAGAACTACAACCTAGGAGGGGAATAAGTGAATAGGGGACTCTCCATGAGGTAGAGGAGGAAATCACATGGAAGGTCTAGGGGGATTTGAACACATCTCCAGTCGGCATAATTAAAGTTAACCATACAATTGACACATAATAGAAGTGAAAGCAGAATTTGAGAAATCTAAGCAATTGTAGATGGCCACCTACTTACATTGCAGGCATTCACAGACTTGCATCCAAAACCTCCTCCACCTATACAGGGTTCACTGAAAGATATATTTACTGAAACATTTAAAGAACTTGTGATAGATGTTGAGGCTGTAACATATGCTGTTGGTGGAATTGTATCTGGAAAAAAAAATACTGTTATATCAGAATGGTATTCAATGAAAAACAAATTTATATGTGAATCTCAATTCACCCGGACAGAAAAGTTTAAGCAATATATCGAGTTTCCCTCATTTCCATAACTTAGTAAACTCGATCTTCCATGTGAAAAAATGCAGGTAAAAGCTAGTTATACAATGAGGTGCGTTTATTATTCAACTCAAAATGGGAAAACCGATTCTGGCCGTCATATTTGTGGCATAAGCTGTTTAAACTTTAAACATTCTTGTTCTCGCATTTTATGCCACATTATTTAAACAAAAGACTCCTACTAGTCTTAACTTTTTCTTTCAAAAGACACATGACATGATTCATCAACGACACATCAGCAATTAATAACAAGCACAAGGAACAAAGGATGGTTTCTTAACCAACAGTCCAGTTATAGCTAGCACAGCCAAGTCCTTGAGTCCCATTGGTGCATACTACAAAAGTATGATTTCCATCCACCAAGCTTGAGTATGTAACTTTTCTATTTGTACAAACTGATGCGATCCCATCATCCAGCTGCATACATGGTATATTTTATAACAATCAGAATAGCCTTTTAAACTCAAGAAAATAAAAAATGAAAAAAAATTAAAGCCATGAACCGATATTTTACTTCTAGTGCTACAGACAGCATAACAGAGTAGTCCACTACACTGAATCAAAAAAGAAAAAAGAAATTAAAAAAAAAAAAGATTAGTCCACTACAACATGATAGATAAACTGTCAGGCGAATCCCCTCCCGCAAAAGAAAATTACCATTAAATAACAGCACATACTTAAGCTCTAGTAATCTAGGAATACATAAATTTGATGATTTAATTTCTTAAGGAATTATAGTGTTGCTTATTTTTTTTTCATTTTTTTTGCTGGGTAAGTTTCGATTTGCATGTCTTTGCATAAAACTAAAAACATGTGCAGGTCCTTTGAAATTAGTAAAGAACAACAGATCCACATAAAAAAAACAAACAAACTAGGGTAGCAAATTGTCAAATTAATATTATTACCATCTCACAACAAAAGATGATTCAGTTACTGGCGAAATTAGGAGGCCATAAGAAAGTTACTAAAGTTGTCAAATAAGCACAACTAGAGACACACAAACCTTGCAACTGAGGCTGCAGTTGGAGCAAGAGTTGCCATTACCAGAATCAAGAACTTCAAAAGCAAATGTTGCTTTGTTCAAGTGAGAGAATGCATGGGGGGCCTTCAAGAATTTCACAGAGACATCTGAACCACCACATTTGGTTATGGAACACAGTAGTGAGAAAACGTAACATAGTACACACAAATGTAAGTGTCTTAGCAGACCCATGTTAGAACACAGTAGGAGTGGATGCCACGTATGTGTGAGAGAGTGACATTTTCTGGGTGTGCTGTAGAAAGCGTTTGAATGGGGTGAAGAAGGCTTTTTGCATGCAGCACTAGTCTGTGGTGAATAGAGATAGAGAGAGAGATTTGCAGAACCAATTGAGTTAAGAGAGTGCCTTAAACGATGGGTTGCAGTGTGTTTACTGTTTAGTGGCCATTGATGATTGCATTAAGGATAAGCGAACATGAGTTTGAGTGCAGGATAATACTTTATTTCGTGGCCTTTGACGTAGTAATTGATGTAAGAGAAGCACGTGTAACAATCAAGATAGAAAATCGTCACAGTTTTGCCATTGATCAAGAAAGGAGAGGGGGAAAAAAATACAGTCCTGTATTCATGCGTCACTTTTTAATATTTTTTTTATGGGAAGAGTACTTACACTTATAATAAATAAAAAAATTTACACTTAATTTGATATTTTTTATTTTATTTTGATTTTATGATTATGATAGAAGATAAATAGTAATCACAGGATCATAATAAAATAAAAAGTATAAAATTAAGTATAAATTTTTTTATTTATACTAAGTATAAATAGATTTTTACTTTTTTTTATATATGATTAATGATATATAAATTTATGATTAATTATATGTATTAGTTAATTAATAAATAAATTTAAATTTAAATTTAAATTATAAATTTATTTATTAATTAATTAATACATATAATTAATTATGAATTTAAATATAATTAATTAAGTATAAAAAATAATGTTAAAAAATAATGTTAAAAAATAATGTAAAAATTTATTTCTCAAAAAAGTATAGCAAAGAACTTTAACTATTTTTGTAGCTCAAAATATTCAAACAATAAAAGGGTTACAACTTTATTTATACTAATATTTGAATAGCAAACATATTAGAAGAAAATCAAGATTTAATTCTACAGTAGTTGATTGGATTAGTAGTTGTTAACCATACACCAGCCTTCTCATTTGGAAGGTGAGTTGCTAGTGGAAACAATATGCATGATATGAGAATAGCAAGAAAAAATTTAAAGTAGTTAGTAAACATTTAAATTAATAGTTGATATATGTGTAAAATTGTATAAAATATGTTAAATATATATTTATCTTTAAAAAATTCCTTTACACATATCGATTACTTTTTAGTGTCTATGGTAATTTATACTTAATTAAAAATAAATAAGGATCTTCTCCTATTGATGAAAACAAGAGAAGATTTTATTTTTTTTAAAATAAAAAAAATTCTCCTCAAACTCTTCTTCCCTCCTACTCTTTAACCTACCTTTTAATGATTAATTTTTTCTATTTTAAAAAAACAGGATCCTCATCCGTTAAAAATTACTCAAATGGCCATTGAAAGATAGAATCAGCACCATAAATGCAAATTAACCAAACCTTGTAGAACTTCAATGAATACAGGAAAAAAGTGTCGGTCCAATTCTGTCATAGGCCCCACGATATGATGCGAGAAGCGAAGACAAAAGGTGAGTGGAGAGGCAGAGATTTTTCATTCTCAGTCACGGAGGGACGATATGATTTGAGTGAGATAAAATGTCTGCCAAGCTCAACCTTACGAACGTTATCTCCCATGCCCTATACATTTTAAATCTTATCATAGAATTCTACATTCCCATGCCGTATATATAAACACAATCATTCACATCCGAACACGGAACCGATGGTTTCAAATTGAGTAATTCTAGCCATAAACTTTATATTTGTACATGTACAGTTTTCATATTTAGTCCTATCTCGTTTTATACATTGTCACATTTTGGTTCTGCCATATATGCATATGTGATCTAGCTAGCTTTTTTTCGTCTCAAATATTGAAAATTTGAAAGCGGGGTTACGGAATTAAGAAAGAAAAAAGAAAGAACAAGAACTAGGACAACGGAAAGCTGCAGCTGGCATCAACAATCACTACATTCCACAAATGGTCTATGAGACAAGAAAAGCATAGATTTTCTTTTATATATATAGGGCTCGTTTACCTAAGTTTAAAAAGAAAAAGACTATTTTTATGTGATATTTCTTAAAAGATCTTTCAAAAAATGTTTAAATGTAGTATTCAAAAAATATTTTTGTAAGTTTTATTATTATCTAAGTATGTGTTTGGTTTAACTGAAAAAAATTTGATTATTTCAATAATTAATTATAAAATTTTTTTGTTATAATCGATTATAATCAATTTATTTTAATGTTTGGATATGTTAGTTGAAAAGTAATTTTAAATTAATCTATTTCATTTGGTTGATATAAAAAGAATCATTTTTATACATTAAATTATTAAAATAGGTATAAATGATTAAAAAAGTTATTAGATTGAAGACAAAATGATATTTACATATCAAAATGTAAAAAATAATTTATAAGCTAAAATCATAATCTTCAGTGCATGTTTGGTTGCACTTTTTTTAATTGAAAATAACTTTTTTTTGGGGAAAAATTCTGTTTTAATAGTGTTTAATTATGTTTGGTAAAATCAATTTCAGCTTTTGTATGAAATTCAATGCAAAATAAAAGCTTTTTTAAGTTTTTTTTTCATAATGCTAAAGATTGAAGCTTATGATTCTAGTTTATAGATTATTCCTTATATTTTGATATGTAAATACTATTTTGTCTTTAATCAAATAACTTTTTTAATCATTTTATACTTATTTTAGTAATTTAATGCATAAAAATAATTCTTTTTTGTATCATCCAAATAAAATAAATTTACTTAAAATCACTTTTCAACTAATATATCCAAACATAAAAACTGATTCGATTATAATCAATTATATTCGATTATAACAAAAAGCTTTTATACAATAATCGATTATTGAAATAATCAAGCATTTACAGCTGAATCAAACACACACTCAATCTTCAGCATTATAAAAATTAGCTTAAAAAAATTTTTATTTTATATTAAATTTCGTGTAAAAGTTGAAGTTGATTTTACCAAACATGATTAAATACTATTAAAATAATTTTTTTCTCAAAAAAAAGTTAATTTAAGCCCAACCAAACATACACTAAATGTAAAAATGTAAAAGTACATTTTTCTAATAGTAAAACTACTTAAAAGAACAATTACTTAAAAAGACACTTGCGTTTTTCATCTTTTAAATCATTTTTCAAGTATATATGACATGGTTTTAAATTCTAGTTCATAATTGTAATTACGATTATAATATTACACTTTTAGTGATTTTTGTAATCGTATTGTGATCGCAATTGCAGCAGCATCAATCACATTTTTCTATAATTGTCTGTAATTGTGATAAATGTAATGTAACCACAATTACGACTACAACTGTAATTTAAAACCATAATATATGATCATTTAGAATTGTAAGCAAATTCATTGCGAGAAGGCTTTGAAGCTAATGAATATCTAGTGTTCATCCTCATGATTGTTTTCTCAGAACGTAATGGCAGCTTGGACTTTTGAAAAGTTTGCTCTAGTGTTAGGGAATAGAATCAAATGTCCAGGAGGAATGCACTCATCGGTGGTCTTTCCAATTTTGGAGATGGAGAGGAAGCATTGATCCACTTTACTTTTAGAAAAAAGCTAATTACACAACACTTATACACTTACATGTCTCACATCTATTTAGGTGGCTGAATCAAATGATATGTGTACAAAAAATGAGGCGGATTCAGTTATAAACAGATGATGAAAATTGTGCAAATATGAAATGATGTATGTGTAAATTTGTGTAGCATTATTATTTCTTTTTATGAAGGAGGTTTGTATTGAAATATACCATTTTACATTTATAAGCATTCTAAGTGCAACGCACCGATTACTTCAACACTTAATTCTGGGAAGAAGATTCATGCTCTAATTTTCCAATATGGGTATGCTTCAAATTTGAATGTGCAAAATGGGCTTGTTTTAGTGTATGCAAGATATGGCAGTATCCACGTACGATTCAAAGAAATTATTTTCATCAATGGATATACATGTTATTGTCATCAGGGTATGCTAATCACAATCATGATAGGGAGGTTGTTGAATTGTTTGAGAAAATGAGAACAACTGAAATCGATCCCAATAATACCACATTCCTAGCAATTCTCACTATGTGTAGCCATGTCAGCAAGCTAGATAAAGGATTGCAATATTTTGAATTGAGAGTAAAAACACTTGTAAATGTTAGGAAGAAGTTTTTAAGTGCTTTGTGAGCAAGAAAAAAAATTCTTAATCTATATCATTCAATGCGTATTGCCTCAGTTATGTGAGCTATTGTTGTCTTCAATTTAAAAAATAATAATATTATAGCTGAGTTAGCACACATTAAATGATACATAGTAAAACATTTCCTTGCTACGAGAATACTATTGATAACACAAATTTAGTGGGTTGGGCTGACGTGTTGCAAGCTAAGAGAAAGAGATATAGGTAGGTGCAGCCCAGTACGTTGAGTAGCTCAGATTAAATGAAGCTTCAAAAATGGTATGCTTTGGGGAGAAAAGTTGGGTTGAGTCCAAGTTGACCAAGTCAAACTCATGGATGAAGAGTTCGTTAGAGCATATCCCTTGAAAATAGGAGATAATTGAGGAAGCAGTTGCTTTCAACATTTAGGCATGCAGAGAAATGCATTTTGGGTAATTTCTTTTATTGAAACTAGTTGAAAACATGCCATGGAAGTGCTACATGACCTAGGAATGCTTGAAGTGACTCAGTGACTGAAGTTCATGTTCTTACAATTCAGGAAAATGGACTTGGAAGCATGAAAGTGCATTGAAGCTGTAGTTTTTCCAGCTCCAACTCTATAAATAGGTCTCTAAGGCTCTGAAGAAATGATCCCCAGATCAACACATAAAAATCATATGTATTTTATTCAGATTATCTTTGATTTTCCAACATTTTACAGCTTTTCATTTACCTTTCCAACCATTTATCGCTTTCCTTTACATTTCCAACAAGTTTACAACATTTTGTTATTGTTTTCCACTTTATTTTACGCAATTTGTCTTGTTTTGTATTTTGAGGCACCATTTATTTCCTTGTATTTTAATTTTCTTACTTGTACTTCATTAGATTCAAGTTTTAAAATGCAATTTAGTGTTCTCTACATTGGATTCAAGTTTGCTTTGAACCCATTGTTGAGGAATTTCTTTAGTATCTTAAGAACCCACACCGAAAGGTAAGTTCACCCTTTGGGAGTTTCTTTAGGCAAAACTCAATCTATAGTGGGACAAAGGTGAAAATATGAAGTTTTACTTTTACTTTGTAGACAAAAGCTAACTTTTTCTTTTTCTCACCAACAAATACCTAAGAATTTCTCTATGTGTGGGATATGCAGAATATGATGGATAAGGATGTCATTTACAAAATTAGTTAGGGATGTTTTTGCCTAAAAAACTTAGATAGGAATCAATGTAATTGATGGTAAATTTTCTTTTCTTAATAGACGAAGTTTAGGGAATGAAGGTTGCCTCATTCTAAGGGCAAGATATGTTATAAGCATTATTGAAGGCCTATAGATAACTAAACAATGAAAAATCATATTAAACTCAACCTTTTTGTGAACGTTATTCAATCCTATTGAAACCAACCCTCATTGGCATTAGTGATGGATCTTGGGTTATACTTTTTAGCCCAAACAAAATATATTCTCATATGTGTGTATTTAAAAGTCATGCTTTGAAGAACTAACATCAAATTTATTATGTTACTCTTAAAATTTTAAAAAGTACTCATCTACATGTTCCATTCTTAGACTTTGAAAATCATAATTAAGATTTTTAATAGTGAAGATGTTAAAACTATATCATTTTTCTTCTTGTCACTAACTTCTCTTTTGAAAAATATATAAGTTGTTTTATGTTAATAATTCAACATTATATTTTCAAAATAAACATATAATCTTTTTTCGGTATTGCAATCAGGTTGTGTCTACTCTAACTTTCTCAGTCCTCAATTAATCTACCTTCTCAGTTAGGTCAAAAGCATGTTATCCACATGGAGAATAAGGGATTTACAATGATATTCTTTGTAACCTGACCCCAAGTAATTGGTATAGATAGGATTCGAATCAAGTCGTGTCTGCTCTAACTTGCACGCACCACAATTAATCTACTTTCTCAGTCCTCAATTAATCTATCTTCTCGATCAAGTCAAAAGCATCTTATCCACACGGAGAATAAGGAATTTATAAGTGTGATACCCAGGGCCGACGAGGGCGGGGGGTGGTCGCCAATGCATAAAGATGAAATACAGACAAAGAGCGGCTCCTAGCAGGCTTCTAGGCGAAGAGACACATGAATGAACTAAATACACACTGGAATGAGAGGGATTAAGAGATTGTGCAGGTATGAGATTGCATAGTTGAGAATGACTTAAAGGAATTGATTAGCACTACTCATATCAACAAGATGCATTTTCTTTTTGGGAGCCAAGAACATAAGTACTCCATGGTTAAGCATACTTGACTTGGAGCACTTGTGGGATGGGTGATCTCTTGGGAAGTTTCCTAGGATGCATGTGAGTGAGGACAAAGCATGCTAAAAAGACCCGCGTTAATTTGTGGGTATACTTATCAATCCTGCAGGCAGTCCCGAGACGTTACAATAAGGATATCTTTTGTAACATGACCCCTAGTAATTAGTATAGATATGATTCAAATCTATGACCATTTGTATACTCACACATCATATGTTCGTCTACTACTAAACCAACCACTTAGGGTTATAAACATATAATTTTCAATAACATAGAATGTATTTATATGATATATAATCAATCATTAAAAATTAAATATATCTAGCCACTAGCTATATCAAGTTATTAGGTGGTGTAAGTGTGTCAAGTCTTACACCAGTGTAAGTTGATGCCTATATGTGTGTGTGTGTGTGTGTGTGTGTGTGTGTAATATATCTAGCCACTAGCCACATCAAGTTATTAGGTGGTATAAGTATATCAAGTCTTACACTGGTTTAAGTTGATGCCTGTGTGTGTGTGTGTGTGTGTGTGTTCACATACTACAAGAGTAAGTCATTTATACTTTTACAACTTCTTGTGAAATATAAATTTTAAGAGAAATTACATTGACCTCCCTTAAAGTTTGCCTTAATTATATATAATACTCCTCTAGTTTCAAAAATTACACCTGATACCCCTATATTATGACTAAATGTTACACCAGCTCCCTTGTCAATAACGGGTCGTTAGTGTCACTAATGGATTGCTAGTCACATGCTCGACACGTGATTCACAATGGCAAGTTTGCAATTTCTTATGATTTTTGGACAAATGAAATTATGTTCTTGCCCTTCTTACATGTTAAAAACTTAGGAAAATTACATTAACTTCCCTTAAGATTTGTCTTCATTACACATAATATCCTCTATTTTTAGAAACTTATGTGATTGTAGGGGCTATAGGTTTCGACTTAGTGGGTCGACAGTGGTGGCATCTAGGTTTAGTGGTGAGGGCAGAGGCTTGGTGGCACACGACTTGCAATAATGATAGAGGAAGAGACTGGTGACTTGCTGGCGTTAAGATCGATGGCTAGCTCGAGTGGTGCATGGCTCATGATAATGGCAAGTAGGGTGGCTTATAGTGGCAGTTCACAACGAAATGTTGATGCTAGTGGTTGAAGGTGGAGCCCATGGTGGTGTCACCACCCACCACTAGCAGCAATTCCCACCATCTCTGTTTGCTTTTAAAATAACATATTTTTCCTACTTAGCATTTCACCCCTTTTGAAAGAACAAACACCAAACCAAATCATTCATCTAGCTTTAGCTTCAAGAATAGCATACTAAACACCTATGAAAAGTAGAAATAAAAAGAAAAGAAATGTAAGGTAACACTAACAAACCAATCATTCATCCATCTCATTACACACAAAGGATCCATAGTTCAAGCATATCATCAAACAAATTGTACCCAATCATTCAATCACTTCAAATTTCAGCCATAATCCATAAATCACTATCATTTAATCTCAATATTCAACCCAAAAGAGGATAATCAAATCACTGAGTTATGCTAATTAAATTACAACTTCTATTCATATTCAAATCAATGGTTCAATAATGGCATGACAATGGCTTGTTGTGGTGGTGGATCGATGTTTGTAGGTTTGGGTGGCATCGAGTTGGTGGCATTTGGTTGGTCACGATAATGGTGTCTGGTTGATCCTAGTGGCCGTGTGCTTGGATTAAGCTATGGTGACTAATGCAGTGGCTTGAAACGATGGTGTGCAATTACTGGTGTTGGTGGTGTAGCTGGGAAAGGCGGTTCTGGACAGGATGTCTTGCAGGTCTATCCTAGTAGAGTGGTTTGGGTGGTGGTCAACGGTGTTGGTGGGTGTGGCCAAAAGAATTTAAGCGACGGATGGCTGATACTTAATGGCTATAGCTGTGTGGGGTGATGACTCTATGGCAACTGTCCCATAGAGGGGAGTAGAGAATGAGGAGTTGGGCGTGGAATGGGGTTGGGCTCTCAAGGGGTGTTTTTTATTAGGGACAATTTAGGCATTTCACATGAAAAACTAATGGTTTCTAACCGTGTCTAACTTAAGGGGATTCAGTGTAATTTTTTAAACAAAAATGATGTTGTGTGTAATTATGACAAACCTAAGGAAAAGTAAATGTAATTTCTCCTAAATTTTATCAGTCCATCTGTTGAATTATGTGATATTATTATTAGCTTGATAATCATATTGTATATCAAATTTTAGATAAATTTAATATTTATAAATATCTAATCTCATAACTAGTTTTTACTTGTATATTAAAAAATAATACTTCAAAATAAAGTGATGTGATGAAGTATCAACTAGTTTAAAAATTTAATAAAATTTGGATTTAGTCTTTTTTTGTAAAAAAAAAAAAAAGGTAAGGGGATGCTTTCTCCATTCTGGAGTTTATAATAAGATTACAACTTGCTTATATCAATATGTGATTCTTATATTTGAACTCAAGTTATGCAATTGTTATGAGAAGAAGATCAATTAGATGAGTCAATCCTCATTAGCCTGAGTTTAGTTTACCTTATAAGAACCTTTCATCCAATGATTAGATTAATAAACTTTAATGCATATAAAAAATTATTCAATAGATTATTAACTCTAAAATGTAATGTTGTTGAAGCATAAATTGTGCTTACTCATCTACAGGTTACAACTTAGGAGTTGAATTGATTGATGGTGATTTTGTACCATTTCCAAGATACATGTTCAACGTATTTGATATCAACATAGAGGTGTGGTAGTGTGGACTTCAAGATCAGATAAGAAAAAATACATCTTCTCATCTTTTACATTTCTTTTTTAATTCTTACCAAATGAACCTTAAAAATTAGATAAAATGTCACTGTTATATCTAAATTGTTTTAAAATTATTTATCTAGCTATTTACATACTTTTTTGTTCTTGAAATTTTAAACATATCAAAACATATACCTATAGAAAATGCTGTTGAATTTATGTTATTTCATTATCTCACCTTGCCCTTTGGCTTACTGATCATATGCCATACCCAACCTTTTGGTTCACATTTCGATTTCAACTTATTATATTTGTATAAGAAAGACTTGAAATAACTAATTAAAGAAACTAAACCATCTCTCTACCAAGCATATTATATCAAAATATTATATATCAAAATGAAGGGGGTTGGGGGGGGGGATATGTAATGGCTTGTCATTATTTTTACGTTATTACATATTTTATGTTTGGGTCATTGATTTAATATAAATAATTGATTTATAATAAAACTTAAATGTAAAAATGATGTTTAATTGCAATAGAGAAAAAAATATTTGTAAGGGTAATGGTGTCTACAAAAGGTTTCAAAAATTTAAAAAAAAAATCATATTTTTTCTGCATTATTATATATTTTAAAATCTTTATAGTGTTACATCAATATATTTTTTAAATATTTATATACAATCTACTAATTCTAAGCACTAGTTTTTTTTTTCTTATTATATTTGTAAACGTTTTTCATATAATATTTTGCAGATAAAAAACCACTTAATATTAAAAAAAATACACTTGATGTATGGATCCATTCCCATGGGAGAAGGGGTTTTTGAAAGGTTATTTGTGCATCTAAACTCACAAGTTGTGTGTAAGGCTAATTTTGGGAAATCAAGAAAGTTTCATGAGTATTTAACATTAGTCCGAGCAATCAAAAACTCCTTGTTAGGAGGTTCAAATGTATGTTTGGATGGATATTTTTTTTTTAAAAAAATTATTTTGAAGTTTAAAAAGTTATAAAATATTTATATAAATAATTAAAAATAATATAATTATTTTTTTATTTTATTTTTATTTTATCTCAAATTTAAAAAATATTAATTCAAAATAAAATAATAATAATTTTTTCTTTTTTCTTCCAAAATCTTAATCCTCAACCCTCAAACATATTCATATTCTTAAGAATAATTTTAAATCCTCCTACTCAATCCTCCTACTAATCGTCCTAATTACTAAATGAAGAAAGTATTGAATGTTTTTTACATTTTCAAGACATTAGATGTATTTACTTTTCATTTAATACTTTCTTCATTTAGTATTAAGATGATTATTAGGAAGAACTTATAAGAGAATATAACAAAACTCTATTATTAAAGAAAGTAATAGTTGTGCATATCTTTTGACGATTCAACGGCTTTTTCAATGCCCATAAACATTCTTGGTGCATGAAACACCATAATAATAACTCGGTATTATATGTCTATGAGTAATTTTATTGCTTTTAAATTTGAACTATGATATTTATATTTATTAGATTTTAGTCCTTCCTTCCCCTTTGTTCTTCCTATCTTGTGCCATGCTGGAACATAAGCATAAAGACTGTCATGACCAACTCTGGCCTGTTTCTACATTTCTCCATGGTACCTAAGAGAGTAGAAGATCCAGGGTTAGAAGAGTTCCATTTGACTCAAAAAATATTAAATTAAAAACAATAATTCAACTAAAAAAGGTGATAAAATTTAGAATAGTGGGGGTGCTGAAATCAGTTTGTAATGAACCTCCAAGGGGAATCTGAAAACAAAATCCAAAGAAAATTTTCCTTCATAAAGATGATTAAGCTATCAAGCAAAACAAAAGTTCAAACAAACACCTCATTGACCCAATTACCCTCTGAACGGTTACTCCAAGATGGAAAGAATTTCCCAACTACAAAACACAAGAAAAACAAAAGTAGATGCACCATAGAAATCAAAGGTTGTTGAAAGAAAAGGACACAACCCGGAGATGAAAAACTTGCAAATGGAATAAAGAAAAACTTTCAAGGCAAATTTCTTGTAAGATGTTAAAATCAAGCCATTGACCACATCTCAAAATTGCAAAAAGATTTGTGGCTATCACCTATGTTGTAGCTGTCAAAGTTATTAGAAGTAAAGACTAACTTTACTTGCTCCACTGCCAGCCTTGCTCTAAGTTTTTCCACCACTAGCCTTGCTCCAAGTTGTTCCACCGCCAAGCCTTAATTTTCTTAGTTGTTAAGTTTGCTTTATATACTATTTTATTCAATTGAGATGCTTATAAAATGGTGAAGTTGTACCGTGTACTATATATGTATGAAAATATGAATTAAGTGAAAGTAGAAGTAGTTGTATTTTCCTCTTCTCTTCCCTTCTGTGACTCTTTGAGTGTGTGAGAAAATATTACTTGGTGAGATTAGTAGTTATTGACATCATATTGGTTTCAGAGCTGGTTAAATCCAGCGCCAATTTTCTGAGTGCTTGTGAGGAACAAGAATGTTCTCATGTAACCATTTTTTTTTCTGAAGTCAGTTCCATTTGATAGTGAGTTATGGCAAATAATTACAATATTGTTTAGTCTGGTCCCAAATTAGATGGGAAACTTGATTATAGCTATTGGTAAATTTTGATGGCCACATATATAAAGGCTCACAATATTTGGAGCCTTGTTGAACCACGTATTCAAGAAGAGGCTGATGCAACTGCTCGAAGGAGAGATCAATTGGTGCTGTCACAAATTCACTAAGGAGTAGATTATTTAGTGTTTGGCAAAATTGCTAATGCCAAAATAGCCAAAGAAGCTTGGGATATTTTGAAGTTGTCATACAAAGGTGTAGAAAAGGCTCAGAAATCCAAACTGCAATCTTTACGAAGAGAATATAAAAGGTATGAAATGTCCAATTCAGAAAGTGTTAAACAATATTTTTCTCATGTTACTAACTTTGTCAACAAGATGAGAGTATATGGAAAAGAAATCTCAGACAGTAAAGTGGTTGAAAAAATTCTTCGCACCATGCTAATCAAGTTTGACCATGTGGTGACTACAATAATAGAGCCACGTGATACAGACACAATGACAATTGCAAAGCTACAAGGAAGTATAGAAAGCCACGTGAGTAGAATTTTGGAGAAGATCGAAAAGTCAAATAAAGAAGCCTTGAAGAGTCAGGTGAACAATTTTGTTGAGTCTAGCCAAAGTGGAGAAAGAAGAGGTCGTGATTTCAACAATAAAGACAGAGGAAACTTTAGAGGTAGAGGTAGAGGAAATTTCAGAGGAAGAGGACGTAGTAACAATTTCAATCAAGGAAGATGCAAGAATTTCATATCACCTAACTAAGGAAGAAGTGGAAACAATTTTGAATTTGCTAGTTGAGGAAGAGGAAGAGGTAATTATTACCAAGAAAGAACTAATTTTAATTGCTTTCATTGTGAAAAGTTTGGACATAAAGTTGCAGATTGCATATTCAAATCTCAAAATAATTATAACACCCAAGCAAATGTTGCCGGAAGTCAGTACTAAAAGAATGGTGAGAATTCTAATAATCCTAAAAGTTTATTCTTGGAAAGTAGTTCTTTTGTAGAAGATGAAAATATATGGTACTTGGATACTTGGTGTAGTAATCATATGTGTGGAAAGAAAGAACTATTTTCCTTATTGGATGAATCTATTATTCAATAGTCAAATTTGGCAACAACACAAATGTTCCTATTTTGGGAAAATGTAAGATATCTGTTAAATTGAAATATGGTTCTCAAAATTTCATCTCTGATGTATTCTATGCTCCTGGTCTTCATAATAATTTATTAAGTATGAGACAACTGTCAAGATATGACATGCAAATTTATCAAGGATTCTGCATTATGTTTGACAAAAATGAGAGATTTATTGCCAAGGTAAAGATGACTCCAAATCGTCTTTTCCCATTGAAAATTCAACATGAAAAATTTTGTTGCTTGAGTTTTGTGATACCAGATGATAACTGGCTGTGGCATTTACGTTTTGGGCATTTTCACTTTTTGGGATTAAATTATCTATCAAAGAAAGAACTAGTTTTTGGTTTGCTTGTTGTAAATGTTCCTAACTGTGTATGTGAGACTTGTAAATTAGGAAATAAGCACAACGAATCATTTCATGTTGGAAAATCTTGGAGGGCACAAAAATTATTGGAGATTGTCCATTCAGATCTATGTATTGTTGATGTACCATCACATAATGGCAGCAAATATTTTATTACTTTTATTAATGATTTTAGTAGAAAGACCTGGGTATATTTCTTGAAATAGAAATCAAAAGCATGTGAAGTCTTCAAGTCATTCAAAGCGTATGTGGAAAAACAAAGTGGGTGCAAAATCAAGACTTTAAGGACAGATAGAGGCTAAGAGTATCTTGCTTGTGCAGATTTCTTTGAACAACATGGGATTCGGCGTCAATTGACAACCATATATACTCCTCAGCAGAATGGAGTAGTTGAAAGGAAGAACAAAATAATAATGGATATAGTGAGATGTATGTTGAAGTTCAAACAACTGCCTAAAGAATTTTGGGCAGAAGCAGTTGCTACTACTGTGTATATTTTGGATAGGTGTCCAACAAAGAGTGTTTGTGACAAAAAACCTGAAGAAGCTTGGAGTGGAAGGAGACTTTCAATTCGGCATCTCAAAGTTTTTGGATGTATTGCTTATGCCTATGTACTAGACCAGCTAAGAAAGAAATTAGATGATAAAGGTGAAAAGTGTGTTTTCATTGGTTATAGTATGAATTCAAAAGCATACAAAAAGTATAATCCACAAACAAAGAAAATGATTATTAGTCGAGATATAACATTTGATGAAGAAGGAATATGGGATTGGTCCTCGAAAGCAAAATAAAAGGAGCCAGTGGTGATGCTAGGAAATTGTATAGAAGAAAATGATCATGTGAATCCACCACCTCAACCAGAATCATCCAGTTGACCTCAGAGACGTCATCAGTTACCAGCTAGATTGGAGGACTATGTTGTGAGTAATGATAATGATCTATCTGATGAAGAGATTATCAATTTTTATTTATTTGCAGATTGTGAGTTAGTGAACTTTGAAGAGGCATCCAATGATATAAATTGGAGAAAAGGTACGGATGAAGAAATTCACGCAATTGAGAAGAATGATACATGGGTACTAATAGATTTGCCTGCAAATAAGAAGCCAATTGGAGTAAAATGGGTGTATAAAACAAAATATAAGCCAAATGGTGAGATTGATCACTTTAAAACCAGATTGGTTGCAAAAGGATACAGGCAAAAGCCATGTATTGATTATTTTGAAGTATTTGCTCTTGTTGCTAGATTAGTTACAATTTGTATGATTATTTCACTCTCTACTAATAATAAATGGAAGATATTTCAAACGGATGTTAAGTCAGCTTTTTTGAGTGGGATTCTAGAAGAAGAAGTATATGTTGAGCAACCTGCAGGTTATAGGACTTGTGAAAAAGAGGATAAAGTCTACAGATTGAAAAAGGAATTGTATGGACTGAAACAGGCACCAAGAGCTTAGTATAAGAAGATTGATTCTTATTTTGTTGAGAATGGTTTCAAAGATGTCCATTTGAACATACTTTGTATATTAAATCTGTTGAGCTAGGTGATATTCTCATTGTGTGCCTTTATGTTGATGATTTGATTCTCACTGGAAACAATTTGAAGATGATTGCATAATTCAGGGAAGCTATGGTGAAACACTTTGAAATGACAGATCTGGGAGTGACGTCTTACCTTTTAGGCATTGAAGTTGTTCATCAGGATGATGGAATTTTTATTTCTCAAAAGAAATATGCTAATGATATTTTGAAGAAATTTTAGATGGAGAATTCAAAGCCGATTTTTATTCTAGTTGAAGAAAAGCTGAAATTAATAAGGGAAGATAAAGGAGAAGTGTTACCAAGTGGCCTCAATACTCAAGAGGGGGGTGAATTGAGTATGTAAAATATTTTCATAAATCTTTCGCAAAACGTTTGATTAACAATTTTCGTTGAAGCTATTGGATGATTGAAGTGAATAGATAAACGAGATTGAATACTTCACTCACAAATAAACAACTCAAGATAGAAAGAATTCAAGCAAAGCAAAATATCGAATTCAACTTAAGCAAATATAGTTAAAGCACAAAGTAAAGAGATAGAGTTGAGATGAACAAACACAAGATTTATCCTGGTTCGATCACCAATCCACTTGTGATCTACGTCCAGTCCTCAAGCAAACCACTCGAGATTTTTCACTAAACTTCAAGCTTGAACGGGTGCTTGAAAACCTTTACACAAAAGAGCACTCAACTCCTTGGGATGCCTCACCCTTGAGCTTGAGCCTCAAACCAGGGATGTCTCACCCTTTTCACTAGAGGGATACCTCACCCTCTTTACAACCTTTGAAGGATGCCTCACCTTCAACAAGGGATACCTCACCCTTTACAAACCTAGAGAGATACCTCACTCTCTTTTCTCTAGAGGATGCCTCACCCCTTTACAAAGAATCAAAGTGTTTATGAAATGAAAACTCTCACAAGAGTAGATGATACAAATTGAAGCCCTATAATGCTCTTCAAGAATATCTCAACAATATATACAAAAACAGAGCAAAAGTGATTTAAGGATGAATCTCGGATTATAGTGATTGAAAGATGTTTCTCAAGTGTTGTTCAACCACAAATGATGCCCCAAGATGAGTATTTATAAGTTGTTGGAGCAAAAGAGCCGTTGGGGGTTTTAATGGGCATCATTAAATGTACCAAATATAGCCGTTAAGCACTGTCAGAATACTGGTAATCGATTACATGCTCTTTGTAATCGATTACATGGCTGAGAGAACGTGTTCTTGGCTTTCTGGGGTTGTGGTAATCGATTACATGACTTGTGTAATCGATTACACGCTCTCTGACTTTCTGGTAATCGATTACAATATTGATGTAATCGATTACATGGCCTTTTTGATCGTGTTCTTGGATTTCTGGGAACATGGTAATCGATTACATGGATGCTTGTGTCGATTACAAGTTCTCTCGACTTCTTGTAATCGATTACCAAGAGTGTGTAATCGATTACTTTCCACTTTGAACACATTTTTCAATCCAAATTAAGTCTCTAGGCCATTTTTATCATTTGGGTACTTGGACAAAACAAGATTTACAAATGTTTACCATAATCCAAGATTGAAATCAACATTTCTTTAAAATATGAACTTTGAAAACAAGTTGATTTATAAGATCTTTGAAAAATCATTTGAATATAATTGAGATACCTTGAGAGCATTTCATATTGATGTTCTAAGACCTATATCTAATATACCTCTTTTGATCTTGGTCTTCTTCTCTTGGTCTTGATCTTTTCTTTTGATCTTGAACTTTTCTTTTGATCTTGGTCTTTTCTTTTGATCTTGGTTTTCTTCTCTTGGCTTTGTTATCATCAAAAACTTATTTGATATGCTTCATGACATAAGCATTCACATTCTCCCCCTTTTTGATGATGACAAAATAAACATTGAAAATAGAGAAATATTTGCATTCATTTATCTATTAGAGATTAAGCGCAACTCTCCCCCGTAATATATGCATGAGATAGGATAAATGATTTTCATGTAAAAGCACAAAGCTCCCCCGTACACATGCAACATATTTCACTAATCTCTCCCCCGTTGGCATTATCAAAAACAACATAAGCATTCAGCATTGTATAAACATTTCAGCCCAGCAGGATCAATATCAGAGTATGAATGGTTTTAGCATAACAATTTGGGATGCCAATAGCAAATGCATATGAAAAAGAAATCGTAGATAATAATTATCATTTATGCCAACAGAATTCAGAGTCATATACAAGAGCAAAATTCTCATAGGTTTTATACCACTAAGAAATTAAACATTCACATTGAGGAAATATACTATAGGGATCAAAGTATATATAGTACTAATATCATCTACCCTATATGCAATGACAAAACTTAGCAAGTTATTATCCAATTAGGCACTTTGTCAATGCGAATCATACTTCTCATGTAAGGAAAGCATCAAATCATTTAAGATCAATTCATCAACAAGTATCATATAATCCATAGCATATAGAATACCACAATAGTTTAGGGATAGAGATACTTATTGGGTTAGATAGAAAGTGATGCTCCTTTAGAATGTTCTTCATTTAGGTCCTTTGAGTTTGTACTTTCTTCCAATGAGTATTTCATTCCATTTCTTTTGAAGAAAGTCTCCTCATGTTCCTCTTCCTTCAACATTTCTCATTTATCCACATGTGCTTGATATTTCAATATTTGATGACTATATTTCAAAAGTTCTCTAAAACATGGGTTAGCATCAAATATCATTTAAACTTATTTATAAGCATAATTTAGGTTGATATACAATGTAAAACATGTACCATATTATCAACCATGCAATGTTAGCTCTTATAAGAATAAAGGAAGAACATATGCACTTGAATCCAAAAGCATAGTTTAAGCATTTTCAAAGCAAGATTCAAGTTTGTCAAGAAAGACATGATCATCATCAAAACGTATATAATCATTTTAGGGCAAACAAAGATCATGTAAGGCATGTAAAAACAACTCTCTACTTCTCCAAATATCACATGATATTCAATTTAAAGCATAGAAGAGGATAAGAGATTGATGTCACCAAAAGTGTATTCTTTGAGTTTTTGTAGGTGATTCCAACTTCCATGCCTCAAGGCTCCTTGAGAATGTTGTGGTTCTCCATGTCATTCTTTTTATGTTTTCAACACTCTTGGAGAACTTGGACCATTTCAAATTTTTTTTTTAACCTCAAGTGGCATAGTTGTATTTCACTTCAATGCATGCTTGAGTAAATAGTCACCCTACAACACAATTCAAAGAACTTTCTTTGGTATCCACCAATTTTGGATCCATAGAGGTTAGTCATTATACCAAACTCATGAGCAAATAAGCATTAAAAATAAATAAATTAGTTCACAAAGGTAAAAGATATTTCATTTCATTGATCATTAAGCATATACCAAGAGAAAATGTGAGTAACAAAATAAATATGACTTTTTATGATTTGAAACTCATTTTTAAAGCCTGTGTAATCGATTACAATGTGTGTGTAATCGATTACGCATGTTCTGGATTCCTGGTAATCGATTACATATGTGGTGTAATCGATTACATGCCTTCTGGAATTGTTGTAATCGATTACATTGGAGGTGTAATCGATTACACCGCTTTCTGACTTGGCTTGGAACGCTTGGCAGAGCCTTTGTAATCGATTACAAGGATGTTGTAATCGATTACCAGTTCACTAAAACTCAGATTTTGCATTTTAAACAGAAAAAGATCAATTTTAAACCTTTCAAATTTGTTCCAAAGCATTCCAAATCAATTTCAAACAGCATGTAGGCATATAATCCAACTAGATTGTGATCCAAAACACATAATTATGCAAATTTGTTATTTTTACCAAGAATTACATCATTTTGATGGATTGGTGAAGTTTTTGAGCTTTTTGAGGATCTTTGGCATAATGTAGTACTGCAAAATAGCTAAAGGGGAATCTCCAACGCTTCAAGTCAAGATTGGATTCAAATATGATCAAGAACCATCATGATATGCAAAAAAGAGTGTCATGATTATACAAAGAAGGTAGCATGTTATGCATCACAATAGCACATTATGTAGCAAAAGAAATAGATTATACATTTAAGATCATGCATTGTGCAGAAAAGGTGCATTTTATGCAGCAATTGAGTTCATTATGCAATGAAAATGAGATTATGCGGAAGATTGTGACTTTGTGCCATACAAGAGACAAGTTATGCATCATTTTGCAGAAAATCACAGATTATACAACATATGACACATTATGCAGAAAATTATGCATCAAAATAGTGTTACAAGAGTTTAGATGCATGATTGATCCAATATGCCAAGTTCAAAGATGTTTTATATCAAATATGCTATTTCAAACAAGAAAAGAACCTATCAAGCATATTATTGTATATAAAGATATTTTCAAGATATAAAGCTTAGAGAAATACAATTTTAAAACAAGTTAAAGCATAAAAACATATCTCCACTTATCCAAAGATTGCAAGTCCAAGCTTCTTGGAGACAAGGAAGAGAACTTGGAGTAAATTCGATCTTGTGCTTACAAGCAGACCATTTTTGATATTCCAAAGTCCATTCTTGGCTTTCAAGCACACCTACAACACACTTCAATTTTTGGATTTTGGTACCCAAATTCTCTTGGGTCCTTGTGTTAGTGTTAGGCAAGGTGCCTTTGGGAACCCAAACCATTTTAGTTCCAATCTTGTTATTGATATTCTTCCTTACATTACAAGTTGATGCACTATGTCCTTTCTTGCCACAATGAAAACATTTTATAAAAGGACTTGTTGATGAATTTGAGGGAACAAAGAAATTCTTGTAAAGTTTTTGTTGATTTTTGGGATTGTACCCTAAACCAGCCTTTTGAAACACACATTTTTGATTCCCAAGCAATATGTTCAAATTATCTCTTCCAAGGGTAAATTTTGAAAGAGTATTTTTTAACTCTTCAATTTCCTTTTCAAAAGTTTTGCATGATGAGCAAGAAAAGGATGTAGATGCATTATCACGTAAGGAACATGTTAAGCATGAGGAATTTGCATCAATGAGTCCAAGAGTTTCATTTTCAATTTTAAGTTCCTCAATTTCCTTGTTTAAAATAGAGATTTTGTTTTCAAAAGAGGAAATTGTTTTCTTGGATGATGAAACAAGTTTTGCAAGTCTTATAGATTCATTATGCAATTCTTCAAATGCATCTTGCAATTCATCATAGGAAGGAGAAGAATTAGATTCAAAATTTGAGGATGTTACCTCCATGTCGCCTTCATCTTCCTCTTCTCCTCTAGCCATGAAACATAGATTGGCTTCCTCATTGTCCGAACTATCGGTTGAATCCATGTCATTATCATCCCAAGCTATGTAGGCTCTTCTTTCTTTCTTTTCCTTTGAGTACCTTTTTTCGTACTTCTCCACTTTCCTTTGATAGATTGGGCACTCCATCTTCATGTGTCCCAATTCTCCACATTCATAGCATTTAGGAGTGGTTGAGGTTCCTTCCCCTTTGTGATAGGCATTCTTTGAGGGAAAGAGAGGTCTTCCTTGTGCTCTATTCTTTTGAAGAATCTTCCAAACTTCTTTACTAGTAGGCCAAGATTCTCTTCACTAATTTCCAAGCCATCTCCATCATCATCATCATCATCATTGATCAAAGAGAGGTGGCCTTGAGAGCAATTCCCTTCTTTTTCTTGTCAAGCTCCTCATTTTGGTTGAGTCTATTCAATTCCAATTCATGTTCTTGAAGCTTGCCAAAAAGTGTGGCTAGTGTCATTGTTGCTAGTTTTCTTGATTCCGAAATAGCCGTCACTTTAGGTTGCCAATCCCTGCTCAAACATCTCAACACTTTGTTAATAAGATCTTCATTAGGAAAAGTCTTTCCCAATGAAGCAAGATGATTTATAATATGTGTGAAACGTTTTTGCATTTCTTGAATGCTTTCATGTTGGTTCATTCTAAAAGTTCATACTCATGAGTGAGCGTATTTATCCTTGATCTTTTCACTTCACTAGTACCCTCATGAGTTACTTGTAAGGTGTCCCACATTTCTTGGGCAGATTTACAATTTGAGACTCTAAAAACTCATCATACCCCAAAGCAGTGGTAATGATGTTTTTGGCTCTCAAATTATATTGGACCTTCTTTTTATCATCATTCGTCCATTCACTTCTTGGTGTATTAATCCTTATACCATTTACAACTTGTGTGGGGACAAAAGGACCATTTTCAATAGCATCCCACACATCCAAGTCAATAGCTTCAATAAAAATTTTCATTCTTTCTTTCCAATAAGCATACCCATCCCCATTGAAAAAGGGAGGTCTATAAAGAGAAGAACTTTCATAAAAATCATTTGAAGAGGCCATCACTTTCTCTTGAAGCTGCTAAGCTCTTTACACAAGAGCCTAGCTTTGATACCACTTGTTATCAAGTGGCCTCAATACTCAAGAGGGGGGTGAATTGAGTATGTAAAATATTTTAAATCTTTCGCAAAACGTTTGATTAACAATTTTCGTTGAAGCTATTGGATGATTGAAGTGAATAGATAAACGAGATTGAATACTTCACTCACAAATAAATAACTCAAGATAGAAAGAATTCAAGCAAAGCAAAATATCGAACTCAACTTAAGCAAATATAGTTAAAGCACAAAGTAAAGAGATAGAGTTGAGAGGAAAAAACACAAGATTTATCCTGGTTTGATCACCAATCCACTTGTGATCTACGTCCAGTCCTCAAGCAAACCACTCGAGATTTTCCACTAAACTTCAAGCTTGAACGGGTGCTTGAAAACCTTTACACAAAAGAGCACTTAACTCCTTGGGATGCCTCACCCTTGAGCTTGAGCCTCAAACCAGGGATGCCTCACCCTTTTCACTAGAGGATACCTCACCCTCTTTACAACCTTTGAAGGATGCCTCACCTTCAACAAGGGATACCTCACCCTTTACAAACTTAGAGAGATACCTCACTCTCTTTTCTCTAGAGGGATGCCTCACCCCCTTTACAAAGAATCAAAGTGTTTATGAAATGAAAACTCTCACAAGAGTAGATGATACAAATTGAAGCCCTATAATGCTCTTCAAGAATATCTCAACAATATATACAAAAACAGAGCAAAAGTGATTTAAGGATGAATCTCGGATTATAGTGATTGAAAGATGTTTCTCAAGTGTTGTTCAACCACAAATGATGCCCCAAGATGAGTATTTATAAGTTGTTGGAGCAAAAGAGCCGTTGGGGGTTTTAATGGGCATCATTAAATGTACCAAATATAGCCGTTAAGCACTGTCAGAATACTGGTAATCGATTACATGCTCTTTGTAATCGATTACATGGCTGAGAGAACGTGTTCTTGGCTTTCGGGGTTGTGGTAATCGATTACATGACTTGTGTAATCGATTACACGCTCTCGACTTTTCCGTCGTAATCGATTACAATATTGATGTAATCGATTACATATGCCTTTTGATCGTGTTCTTGGATTTACTGGGAACATGGTAATCGATTACATGGATGCTTTATGTCGATTACAAGTTCTCTCGACTTCTTTGTAATCGATTACCAAGAGTGTGTAATCGATTACTTTCCACTTTGAACACATTTTTCAATCCAAATTAAGTCTCTAGGCCATTTTTATCATTTGGGTACTTGGACAAAACAAGATTTACAAATGTTTACCATAATCAAGATTGAAATCAACATTTCTTTAAAATATGAACTTTGAAAACAAGTTGATTTATAAGATCTTTGAAAAACCATTTGAATATAATTGAGATACCTTGAGAGCATTTCACATTGATGTTCTAAGACCTATATCTAATATACCTCTTTTGATCTTGGTCTTCTTCTCTTGGTCTTGATCTTTTCTTTTGATCTTGAACTTTTCTTTTGATCTTGGTCTTTTCTTTTGATCTTGGTTTTCTTCTCTTGGCTTTGTTATCATCAAAAACTTATTTGATATGCTTCATGACATAAGCATTCACAAGAAGTTGCATATCCTACTTATTACAAGAGCTTGATTGGAAGCTTAAGATATTTGACTGTAACCAGGCCAGACATAGTTTTTGGAGTTGGATTACTTAGTAGATTTATGGAGGAACCACGTGCCTGTTATTTGCAAGCAGCTAAAAGAAATCTTCGATATATCAAAGGTACCCTGAGTGATGGAATTTTTTATGAAAATACTGATAATATGAAACTAGTTGGATACACAAATAATGATTGAGCAGGAGAAATAGAAATAAGAAAAAACACTTCAGGTTATGTATTTCATCTTGGGTCAGGTGCAATATCTTGATCTTCAAAGAAACATTCAGTTGTGCTACACATGCGGTATGACTAAGAAGAATTCCTAAAGTATTGAACGAGAAACAAAATTCTCCCACAACAATATTTTGTAATAACAAGTCTGCTATTGCACTATGCAAAAATCTGATATTTCATAGGAGAACTAAACATATTGATATCTGATTCCACAAGATTCGGGAATTGGTAATTGAAAAGAAATATTAATTGATTACTGCCCCACTGAAGAACAAGTAGCAGATATTTTTACAAAGCCATTGAAGATTGAGTTATTTTGCAAGTTGAAGAAAATGCTTGGAATGATAAAAGCTTGATTTAAGGGAGGCAATGTAAGATGTTAAAATCAAGCCACTGACCACATCTCGAAATTTCAAAAATATTTGCGGCTATCACCTATGTTGTAATTGTCAAAGTTATTAGAAGTAAAGACAAATTTTACTTGCTCCATCGCCAGTCTTGCTCCAAGTTCTTCCACCGCCAAGCCTTAATTTTTTTAGTTGTTAAGTTTGGTTTATATACTATTTTATTCAATTGAGATGCGTATAAAATGGTGAAGTTGTACCGTATACTATATATGTATGAAAATATGAATTAAGTGAAAGTAGAAGTAGTTGTATTTTCCTCTTCTCTTCCCTTATGTGACTCTTTGAGTGTGTGAGAAAATATTACTTGGTGAGATTATGAGTTATTGACATAATCTCCTTCAGTGGATGACCATGACTCCTCCTTTGCAAACTAATCTGACTCACCCAACAACCTAGATTCA
Organism: Ormosia emarginata; assembly: GCA_029884605.1. NCBI lineage: Eukaryota > Viridiplantae > Streptophyta > Magnoliopsida > Fabales > Fabaceae > Ormosia > Ormosia emarginata. Next base: position 6,441,578 of record JAQQTP010000038.1, on the reverse strand, counting down.
AAATCCTCTGCTGTCGATTTTGGGTTATGTGCCGAAGATCTTGCCACTATGCTCCCCGTTGATGAGTTGTTCTTCGACGGGAAGCCTATGCCACTTCATCTATCCCTCATCGATCAAGCCTTCCACTGCAGCCTCATCGGAGACGACGTTGACAGCGATGACAAAATTGACGCCTGCGGTTCCAACCTATATCGGTTCTCGCAAAAAGCCTTGTAGTGCTCAAACTAGTGAAAGAAACTCTACCTGAGCGTTTCGAAATCCACTGTATCTTTCGCTGTAGAAAGTGTCATCACCATCCGTGTGGTCACTTTCACCCAACACAATACTTCATGCTCACCATTTCTACAGTTGCTAATAAATGAAAATGAGCTAAATAACGAGAAATAAAATCAATGAATAAACAGTTTAGGGGTTTATTTGCAAAAGTCATGTAAACAGTATATATTACAATGGAAAAATAATGATCTTATATTACTTTTTATCTTAGTTTTTAATAGTTATGATTAAGTAAGAGAAAATGATGAAGAAAAAATAATGTAATAAATGATATGAAGAATAGTGTAAAAAGTGATATAAGAGAAAAGGTGTTAAAAAAAAATCAGAATTATTTGCTTTTTCTTCTTATTTCAATGTACCAAAAAGAAAAGGAAAATGATATTATTATATTATTTTTTATCTTATATCATTTTTATTACACTTTTTAATGATTGTGATTAAGTGAAAAAAAATTATGAAATAAAAATGATGTAATAAATAATATGAAGAATAATATATAAAGTGATGTGAGAAAAAAATTATGTAAAAAAATCATAATTGAAAAGAAAAACAGATTAATTTATACACAAATACGTGGAAGCCACAAGTTTCATTTGATGTGACACCAAATCACGGGGTCGAAATATGAAGGGCCTCTTGTGTGTTGCCCAGTCCATTTATACACTCGTGGGCCTAGACTAGAATAGTATTGTGAGCACAAATTGCAATCCTCATTGTTGTTTTTTGTTGTCACGTGTTATGAAGTACTGAAGTAAAACTAAAAGATTTGACCCCCCAAAAAAAGAAACCCCAAAAATATGATATATTACCACAAAAGAAAACAAAAGATGATTATTACTCTTTACTGAATGGGACACCTTTTGAGGGCGTGAAATAGCCTACATGATCTCTACAGCATGAGACATAAACTTGTGGAGAATCTGTTTTATTCTTAAAAAGTAACTAGTCTATGTTTTAACCACATTTCTGAACAATGATTCGGCAGTGTGATTAATTTAATAAAATACTTTTATCCAACATCGTAAGTGTTAATATATTTATTTATATATTGCCATCTTAACAAAAGTTATTGGCAGATGATATTCTTGTCTCATAAATTAATCTTTTGGACTTCCTGAGATCATATTCCAGAATAAAATAAATTCGCAAGTAACATATTTGAATAATAACATGCATTGGCCTCATTCAGTGCTATATAGGAGTATCATTATTTTCCATCTCTTGCTCCACTCTATTTATATCTTCAAAGTGCTTATATAAGATGCAGATAATGAATATGGATGAGTATGCTTTCAAAAATTCCATATAGAGCAAGAAACAAATTTTTGATAAGTGTAACTCAGTACACAAGTGTCACTCAAGTAATTCAATTTTTTTCAAGTATCATTTAGAAGTTTATGTAAAATTGATGCATTTAAGATATATTAATTGATAATAATTAAAATTTTATCTACTAAATCATTTGATTGGTAACAAAAATATTAAAAAGGGAGAAAATAACGTTACAAACAAGCATTGATTTTGAGTGTTTTTTATATGCACTAAATATAAACTTAAGAAACAATAATAAAGCGTTAAATGTTACTTTTTTTTAAAAATATAGATGAACTAGTACTGATGACTTTTTTAATATACTCTTTAGTAGAAAATAACATATAACTAATTATAATAAATTAAATGCTTTTTTTTTTAATAGAGAAAGCAAAAATTGAATATGAGGGAGAGGGGTATAGAAATATCACTTAAAAGACGACTCATTTAGAAAGTATAATTGCACTAATGATGATTTTTTTTATCTAGAGATAGTTGATATGGTATATACATTTCAACCAATAATTGATCAACTCACTTAGAAAAACACATAATGCATCTGGGAAGAGGGAAAGACTACTTTGAGTTTTTGCTAATTCGACTTTCAACTTAAAATGATTTTATTAGCTGAGTTAATTAATCCTTTCAATTACATTAACGATGAGTCAAAGAACAAAACTGGTAAAAAGAATGAGATCAGAATTAAATAGTACATATACTAATGAGAGAGAAACTATAATCTCATTTTCTAAATAGTAGATATGAGAAAGAAACTATAGTCTCATTAAATAGTATATATCCTCATTTTTTTTTAAAAATTATACAACAATAACAATCAAGTATTTTTTTACTAGGTGGGGAATTAATCCTTTTAGAAACTATAATCTCAGTTATTTTTCTCTTTTGCTGATAAATCATACAAGAAAATATGTATTAACTTTTGTACTGTAAAAAATATGTATTAACTTTTTAAAGAAGACTAATAAAATTTGTGTTTTTTTTCTTTTTTTCGTCTACAGAGTGCTGGAGCGAAGAAGGGATGTAACGGCGGAGACAGCAGATATTCTGGAGCAAAGTAAAAATGAAAGTAAGAAAGGAAAAGAGATTTGTTCTTAGGAGATATAGATTTTGAACCCACCGCGACACATTATTCATGGATTTGGAATGGACGAAGCAGGACAAAATATTTTTGTTCTGTTCTTCATTTTCCTTTTATAAATTATTGAAATCGTAGTTCTCGTTTGCTGATAACTCATTTTTTATGTTAATTTTTTTAAAAAGAAAAGGTTACTCATGATATGATTTCAATGAAGATGAAAAAGAGAGATTAAAAAACGCAAAAGAAAAAGGCAGTAGCACTGCCTAAGAGAGAAAAGGAAGACCGCATGCATTAGAAAGAAGGAGGAGCAGATTCTAAGAATATAGGAATTTTGGTTGAATAAAAAAAATGTTGTTATGAACCGAGTCATGGACCCATAGAACATGAAACAGTTTGTCCACTAAGAATGTCCTCCTCCTGATAGAAAAGAAGAGATATCACTCTAGACATCACTACATTCAGAAGGAAGAGACTGATCATATGAAATAATGATTTTCTGTACTTTAGGAGAATAACGTACGAAATGTACTGAATTGCTCAGATCCTCCATACTTTTTATATGCTCATACGTTTATATATAAATGTACAAGAGGACAAATGTATGACTGAATTCTATTACGTATTATCATCCTTATGCAGCTACTGACTTGAGCGTCAAAGTACTTTTTACAAATATCCACACTCTCGCTCCACTAGTGGTTATTGCTATGCTTTGGAGGAATCTACTGCATACTACATTCTTAAATAACCTTCAAAACCCAATTCTGAGCAAATATGATTCCTATCTCGTATGTCATTCCATTAACATCCATGTCGCAGATTTCTGTCATGTCTTTATCAGTTCATATGATTTTGAAAAAAGAAAAAGAAAATAATTGAGGAATAATGCATTAAGAATTTAATTGTGATTAATTACAGTGTAAAACATTTTTGTCACTATTATTCAATCATATATTGTTAAATTATTAAAGAAGTTTGATTTTCAAAATTCCTATATAAAAAGTGTAACTCTTTTAATATTTTTTTTATTGCAGTCACATGGTGTTCATGTTAACTTACATATACTTCAACTAATTTACCTCTTCGATTCGATTAAAAGCAGATCATCAATCCTGTTACTAGGAGATTCATAGAAAAATTCATTGCGAGTCTAATTCTTTTAACGATTTGCCAACATATATAATGTGTCTATAAAAGCTTTAAATAACTATTGATATAAATTTTAATATATAATTCAATCATTAATTATAATTTAGTTAAAATAAGTATTTACCATAGTCAAATTCTTGTAGTGATGTGGTATATAACTTAGATAATAATATAAAAATATTTTACATTAATAATAAATTAAAATTAAACTCTTTTCATATATTTAGTGATTTTTCAATGAATTTAAACTCAAATAGTAAAATGAGGCATAAAATTTTTAAGGAGACAAAAAAATGCGATGCACTTTTCCTATAACGAAATAATTTTTTTTAGAAAATTTACGTTTAATATTTTTTTTTTTGAAAAATCTTGTTCCTTGAATTTAAATTTGTATTTAAGAATAATAAATAAAATGGTTTAAATAAAACCATTTTTGTTTTCATATTAAATAAAAAATGTATTTTACTTTTAAATTGACAAAACGAAGTACTTATAATGGTGTGGCTCAAGTGTTAAACAAGCTGCAGCTTGAAGAGTATGAGGATATGAGTTAACTTGTAAGAATTTTAAAAATTGAAAACCAAATAGTATGATTTTTTTTTAAATGGATTGAAAAGTATTTCAATTTAAACACCGTTTCTTTTTGCGATGACAAGAAAATTATATAACTTAATTCGATAATTATCTAAAGCTTTCATTACAAACTGATTACTACTAGTAGACTAGCAAGTTTCTATGGCTCATAAATTGTGGGAAGAAAATCAATGTGCTAAATGTATGATTAATTAATTATGGTTTTAATCATGTTGAAGAGTTTTGTTCTTACTTTGAGCTTTTAATTTGAGCCTACCGATATATCACATGCTAGTATTATTACTTAGTCATGTTGCTTTTATTTTTTAGATCACATTTAAAAGAAGAAAAATATTAAATTAGTTAAGGTTAGGATATATTTGGTGGATGAAATTTACTGTGATTTTTTTCTTAATTAATATTTTTAGTTATAAAATTAGGACATGCCACATATCACCTTAACAAAAGAGTTCTTTGCCCATCAAGTGAGATTGTTAACAATTTTTTTTTTTTAAGAGTATTCTACTCGATAAATGAGAGAAAAAATATTTTGAAGTGAAAGAAAAATTGACAATAAGAGGACTTTGCACCTCTTGTATCACTATCAGGTGTTTCATTTCCATTTCGGCTCTTACACAAGAATCTCTCCACTATCAGGTCTTCCATTTCCATTTCCGTTCTCAGCTTGTCAGATATGTCATCCAACTTTGATTTGATCAATTAGTGGATTATTTTATAAGAGAAATGTTTAGATCAACTGATTAAGAGCTAGTTCTCTCCATCCTCTTTATTTTTTTTTTTCACTCTCTCTCTCTCTATATATATATACATATAGTCATATACACTAACATATATACATATACACTAACTTCGGCGCCCAGCACTGTATCTTATTTTCCATGAACTTGATGTTCTTTTGAAGTTTTGTTTTAAACAAAATGGAGAACCTGTACGGCTTTCACTATTCCACTGGTTACTCCGAGCAATCATCAATGGCTTCGCCACCGCCACCGCCGCCATTACCACCGATCAATCACAGCGTGATTTCGTCGATTGGGACACTAGTTCCCGGACCGGCTCAATTAGTCCGGTTGGGTTCTTCTTCATCGGATGCAGTGTCGTCTAAGGCTGTCTTGCAACAGCAGGAGGAGAACGGGGAGGAGGTTTCTAAATTACTTGGTGCTAAAGTTGCTTCTCATCCTCTTTTTCCTCAGGTCCTCCATGCCTACATCGATTGCCAAAGGGTATATCTATATATTCAATAACAGCATCTTTTCTGCTTTAATTTCTTTCTTCTTTGTTCTTAATTCTTACTTCTTGCACTCCTCCTTGATTTTGTTTGTTTGGTTCCCTGGAAAACACGACAAATATATATCTTAGTGATTGTTACTTGTTTTCATTGCCATAGTTTGTTTTTGCTTTGAAAATTTTCAGTTCGATCGTTAATTAATTACATGATAGGACATGGAGTAAGTCATATATATATATATATTGAACTATAAGTTTTCATTATTCAAGTATGATTTTCGCCATCAGGTAGAGTGCTTTAGAGACCAAACCGTCATTCAATTTGTTTTCTTCAACCGATTAACAATCAGTTCTACTTACTTAGCAATGTTAATTTTGTGTTTTGATTTTCAGGTGGGAGCGCCGCCAGAGATAGCGCAACAATTAGATGAAATCAGAGAGAATAGTGGTGTGTGTCAGATATCTGCCATCTTTGGGGCTGATGATCCTGAACTCGACAATTTCATGGTATCTTTTTTTTGAAAAACTCAAAACTTGAACTTCTTACTTTAAACATACAAATCAATTTTTAACACGTGTAAAGTTATAATAGTAGAAATACGTGACATGTATTTTTACACTTATCAAAAGTTGATTTTCATCATAAAGGTGAGAAGTTTCAAGTCAAGAGTATCTCAAAACTCATATATATTTCTTTTTCAAAATTCAATAACTAAATCCAAACCCTAGAAGTGCCTTTATCTTTCTGAATTTGATGATCACTCGTATATATTTCCTCAGTTTATTTTTGCTTTGTTTCTTCGAAGGCAACGTATTGCAATTTATTGGTGAAGTACAAATCGGATCTTTCAAGGCCTTTTGACGAAGCAACCGCGTTCCTCAACGACATGGAAACGCAGCTTAACTCCATCTGCAACGGCCCTGCTGCCACAAACAACATTCCTCCACCTGGTATCTCTCTCGCTCTTTCTCTCTTGCTTGTTATTTATTTTTAATAAATTCATGGCTTACTGGATTATCTGTTCTTGTTTTCAATGATTTTTGAAATCGAGACATATGGCTAAATTAAGTTGACTGGGTTTGCACAAAATAAAATAATATGAAAATCATTCATAAAATAATACTAAATTAAGGTTCGCAGGTTAGCCAAAAAGGCCGAATGCACTTTCGAGGAACTGGCTCACATGGAAGCACTGTAGTCATGTGGTTTATGTTTGCTTGGTAGCTATTTTATACGTCCTAGCTTCCTTAATGATATTAGAAAAGATCTAGTATATACCTCTTTGAGGACACTATATATGTACTCTGCTGAACAAAGAGTATAGCTGTCTATAGCCGAGGACTAGTTGACGACTGGCAAGCACATACAGCAGTTGTAGCATAAACCCACATTTCCAGAATTAAAAGAAACTCTAATGATGTTCAATAATTTCAATCGTTTTGGTCTTCCATCCATGGCAGTTTTTCCACGCATTTGTTATATTTAACGGGTCTAGTTTAAAACAACAAATTATGATAATCAATGATCTTTGTAATGGGGACTAGCAACAACAAAAAATTAACTACACCAAGGTGAAGTCCTATCCATCCCTTCAACCAAGGGGTCAGTCTAGTAGTCAAGGATGCGTGCTTTATGTCTTAATACAGGTTAGAAACTTGAGCTGACGTCAAAAGGAATTAATTTTCCGAAATGTATGCACCAAACTGAAGTAAAGGATGCAGCTTTAAGATCGTAACTGACGTTCTTGATGACACAAAAGTTAGCTTGAGGATTAGTACAGACTTCAAACTAAAAAAAAACATGGATTTTTTTTAAAGAATAGTAGACTAGTTTATTCATGTAATTGATCCTACCTAGTAAGAAAATATTTTTATTTTTGTATATGCAAACTAATTTTTGCTTGAAGATTAACCGATTTCACCTAGTAAAAAAATGTTTTTCTTGTTGTGTGTGCAAACTAGTTTATTCATGCTTTTAGACATCATTTCACTGAAACTAGGTTGTTGTTCTTTTTTTGGTATAATGAAAGTATTAAGGTTTAAATTTATGACCTCATGCAGATTACTTAAAGTCTCTCCCTACCAACCCAATCCTTATTATGACTTAAATTGGGTTTGTTTATTATGTGAAAATTGGATTTTACTTTATTTTATATAACTAGCAAGTATCCCATATATTATACTGGTCTTTTAAAATTCAGTTAATATCTAAAAAATATAAATTTAAAAAAATATTTAAAATTATAAGGAATATATATGTATAATTAGTTTAAAAGATAATTTAAATTTAAAATTTTAAAAAATTAAAAATAACATGTGTTATTTTTTAAAAAATAATAAAATAAAAGATTAAATCAATCTTAAAAAAGCATACTTTAATTTAATAAATAGGAGTTCCTGGGCTTTTGTTTTGTTTCTGTTATTTATGTTGTTTTCAGTAAGTTGAAGGATGATATTTTATGTAATTCTGATATTCTTACTACAAATAGTGCATACATTCATTTTCACATCTCATCTAGTACCATTCATCATATTTACTTTTTTTTATCATTTTTTCTTCATTACATCTTTAAAAAGGGTGTATACAATATTCACACGTCTAAAACAGATATGTGATCATCTTTTTCCTATTTAATGTTAGTCTTTTGGACTTTTAGTCATGTAATTTAGACACGTAATTGAGCAAGACATTTCTAGTTACAGCTCTATATTGATAGTAAATACTAAATATTCAATTGCATGTGTTTAAACTTTGAATTCTAACATTTTTCGGTTGCATGTGCTTAGTGAGCCTCTAGGTGTTTAAATTTTATAATAAAGCTTTACGTCTTACCCAAGTTGTTTTTTTTTAATTTAATAATCACTTAACAAACATTATTTCAATTAGTCGGCATTCAATATTAAATAATACTTTTATCATTTATGATCAACTTACATACATATAAAAATTTGATAAAAGGGGAATGAAATTTAATGTATATTTCATAATCAACGCGATGTTATATCTCTTGTGATTTTATATGAAAATGCATAGCTTGCACTAAAATGCATAAATAGCTTAAAAATATATACCAATAGCATAAGTTTGATTTGTTGAGTTGTAAATTTTAAGTTTCTTATAATTGCTTTATTTTATGTCAGTACTAGTAGTGTATCAAATAATAACTCATTGCATGTCACAGAATTATTCCCCAACAAATCTATTATGCTTGCCTAGGTAGTCATATTCTTTTGAGAAACTTCTATGTGAAACTAATCTTGGCATATTATTGGATCCGTTTCTGAGTGCTCTAATTGAAAACGGAAAAAATGCTAATGGAGGAAAGAGAATGGTTGAATTGGATATATATTTTGAGGCGGTTATTGGTAAACAAATTTACTTTCGATAATATGATTGGTTGATATTGAGATCAAATTGATTCGCTTCATAATTAAGCGTGTCGCACATTTCTGCGAGCCCTGGAGTGTGCCGTTTCCATTTTAATATATATAGGGGCAAGGGCAATTAAATCCGGGTCATTTGTACCTCAGAATCTGAAATAAGGAGTTCTTTATTTTGTAATTGCATGTTATGATAAATTATAATGATGTCTACTAGACATTGTGGATACAATGAAGTGCAAGAGTCATGGTTTAAATAAATTTTAGAACTTTCAAGCATGGAGAAAAAGTCTTTGTTTAAAGTACTCAGCTGGAAACAGTTTGCAGTCGACTTCAAAGAGCTATAATTATGTAATATAATAAACCCTGAACTGGAGGCCAGATGTGCCTTTTAAGATTCTGATCCTAGTATGAGTGTGGTTGCACGTGTTGTGTACTGATCTCATCCTTTCCTTAGAAAAATCCAACTGTCTCTTTCCTTTTCTTTAATCTAATCGCTTCTGCTTTTGAGGCTATCCATATACATTTTTTGAAATCGTTGTAAACTGAGGCTTTTGTACTTGAAATGTTGGGATTCGTTGCATAATTTTATTTTAGTAATACCTTCATATGATCAAGGATATATAGACTTTATTTTATATGATATGTTCATTGGCTACTTTGGGTATATATTAGTTCCAGTTCTGGATAAAGCTGCTTTATTTAATTTGAGCATTGCTGGTTGTGAAGATTATGATTTGGTGGAAAGTAAGAGCTGTGAACGTGGAAAGAGTTAGTTTCTCTGGATCATCCAGTTATATGAATACGTACACAGAGGCTTTATATATATATATATATATATATATATATATATATATTTATGTATTGAGAAAATTTTTATTGTGAGATAAATAAATATTGATCATATAATTATATAAAAATAATTAAAATTAAAAGTTTTTAAAGATATATATTTAAAAAAATTACATATATTTATATTTTAATCTTGGGAATATAAGATCCAGAATCCAAATTCATTCATCTCACTTCTTCTACTTATCTCATAAAATATTTTATATATATATGATTTATATTTTCTATTCATAATCATCTTCACCTTTTAAGTATTTTTTTTTAATGTTATAGATGTGTAATTATGTATATTTTTTTAATATATTTTTGAATTATATGATTTATGATTAAAAATTAAGCAAATAATTTTCAATACAACTTATGATTTGATAACTATATTGTGAACATCTTTAGATGATTTTGTGAGAATATCAAATTTTATCATCTCAGCCATTGTCATCTCAAATATCAAATTTTGTTGTGGTTGCTTAGACAAATTGTGAAATTTCTATTTAACCCTTGTTAAATATTTAAAATCTGAAATTAGTAAAGGAAATTGAAGGACGAGCTACATAAGAACATTCAAAGAACAAGTACTTAGTTTAGGGCATTGCCTTGTAAGTTATTATGCTTTATGCTGAATTATTGTCTTGACCTTAGACTCTTTCTACATCAACAGAAATTTATGTGTCCGTTTGAGTAAGCTGTTTTCTTTTTCGGAAAAAGAAAAAAATATTTCTTTAAAAAGAAAAGCATATACAATATTTTTTCAACTTTTTTTTTAAAAAATTGTACTTTCTAGAAATTATACGTTTAGTTGTACCAAAAAAGCACACTTGGGCTGGCTTTAGTGCCAATTCTATGGATGTTAAAAATATAATATTCATGAGAGCCAATTCTTAGAAGGTTAAGTTATTATTATGTAAAAATTCATGAATGATTTTATATTTCTAAGATTGAAATTGATTAAGCTCTAGCATGTTATGATAGTTTCATGTATTTAAAAAATTTGGTATACTCTATACACCAGAAAAAAAAGGTAGATTCTTGTTGAGGTTGCTCTTCTAGCTACTGCTTCATCTACATTACTTCCTTTTGGGCGTTTGACATATCTCATCAAACAATGACTCTCTCTTAATTTATGATACGTGTCATTAATGAGTTATTTTGTTTTTGGACTATGTCATTGATAATCTATTATCAATTCCGTCTATTTTCTGACTTTTTGTATCATGTATGATGCACATAATTCACGTTATTAGACCAAATCAAACCAGAAAAACCTATATACTTTCTCTTTGGTGAATCAATCCTGGTTACACTGATTAGTTTGCTTATTGATATCTGGGTTTCCTTTGTAGTCAATGCATTGAAGTCTTCTTTTGCATTCTTCCAGCTGATCGATAACTATATGTCTTGTGCATTGCTATCCATACATATTTACATATAAATTATCTCACATTACATTATTTTTACTGTTTTATTATAATTGATCACACTAAAATTTCTTCACACATATTCCTTCTGCTAGAAATTTTAGTTAATTTTTTCTTTTGGAATTCTAATACGTAATAGCTCGCAAGAATCTCTTCCCAAAATAATTGTCCCTCAAATTGTTCATAAGTTTTCTGTGTTTATATATCATGGGGATAAGCCAGGGAAGCATGATTATCGACCATACGCGTTTGTTTTCCAAAAAATAGCACGTGTGTATGTGCTGTGTGTTAAGGTGCAAGTTTTTTCAATTTTTATATGGTGGGGTCATGGGCCGTGCATCAGTGTCACCAAACAGTCAAACGCATTTTGATGCATAAACAAGTGACCAAATGAACTTTGTGGGTTGAGCTTTATAATTAATATTTTTGTCTTCATTTCATAGATGAAGTGACTGGATCATCTGAAAAGGAATTTAGCAGGGAGGAGAAAGAAGCAATTGAGTGCAAGAGGATGAATGAAGATCGAAAGCTGAAGGATAATCTTCTACATAGATATGGCGGCTATATTAGTAGTCTGAAGCATGAATTTTCCAAAACGAAGAAGAGAGAAAAGCTACCGAAAGAAGCAAAGCAAATCTTACTTGCATGGTGGAATATTCACTTTAAATGGCCATACCCAACGGTAAGTAAACATCTTTTCTTCCAAGCATCGTGTTAACACTTCGTATGAAAAAAATTGGTGCACAACCATGTTCAGTCCATAAATTTGGCTCATTTAATTTACATTCTTATTTATTGTAAGAGTAAACACTCATTTTAGTCTTTTAAATATATAAATGATATCAATTTGACTTTTTAAATAAAATTAAAATTAATTTAATCCTTCAATCATAAAAAAAAATCAATTTCATTCTCAAAAAATAATTTACATAAATTTAGTTCTTAAATTAGATGTTCCATTAATAGTTTTCTCACGATTTATATATGAAAGGATGATTTTAATGTCGTTTTATATGATTGAATGATTAAATTGATATCAATTTTTTTTAAAAAAAATAAAAGTGATGTAACGTATATTTTTAAATGATTGAAATGAGGGATGTAATTAATTAAGCACTTGTCTAGACTGTGGCTTCGCAGAGACAACTAGTGCTTTTGCCCATGACAACTTGAGTTTTAAGTTTACCTATGTTCTCAATGGCGCAGGACTCGGACAAGGTTGCCCTAGCCGAATGGACTGGTCTAGACCAGAAGCAGGTAAACAATTGGTTTATAAACCAAAGGAAGCGCCATTGGAAACCAACGGAGGAAATGCAAGCTGCAGTTTTGGATGGTCTCTATGGACCTCTCTGCATGAGTGACAGTGACTGAGTTGGGATCTCCTCCCCCATTAATTTGCTTTTGCGCGCAACATAAAATTAATGATGATTGATCACAATAAGTGAAGAGTTTTGTGGTCATGAACCACTTTTGGTTTATTCTTTTGTTTTGCGAAGGAATATAGGAATAGAGAATATGAACCACGGATTTTTGTCTTTCTTTCTTTCTTTTTTTTTTTTTGGTGCTTAGTTGCTTATACAGGGATGATTTGTTATAAATCCTTTGTGACCTTTTCTCATAAAAACTAATTCACAACAAATACCATTTCTCATTGCCAATAGAAAAATGTTAAACATCACAAAAAATGTTTTTCACTAATTTTTACACAAATCCAACGTACCTTGCTTTTCTAGTTTACAGGAATCTCCAAATCATTTTTTACTCTATTCTACTCGAGAAATTCTTAGATGCATCATAAGCAAGACATTTTTCTACTCTGTTCCATTTGTTGTTTGCCATATAAGTGGTGTGGGCCACTTTTGTATTCTTAAGTTAATTTTTTTTTAATTTTTTTCTTAAAATACTATTAAAATTCTAAGTGTGAATGGAAGAAGTTCTACATTGAGAATGAGTGGTAAAAGTGGAGATCTTATAAGTAGATGAACATATAAACCTAATGTCTTAAGATTTTTAATCAAAATATGATGTCGATCCCACTATGTGGTTTCTCACTTAGCCCATGAAAGAATAACACAACCCATGGAAGAATATCTCTCCAAGTACTTTGGGTTCCTTTATCCCTACACATAATATCAAAGTCGATAGTTTGGCTTGGATGAGTATGGAGATAATGATGATTAGTTCTCTTATGGTTGCTGCGTCTCATTGAGAAGGAAGAGCTATGAACTACTAAAGCCCAAATTGAGTGATAAGACATGGCTCCGATGAAAAAACAAGTCCCACTCCAGCCCATGTTCCGAGGCTCGATGCCAGACTAGGTGAAAAACAAGGTTCAATGATGCTATCTATCACGACTGTGATCACGACGGATTAGCAACTTAAATTTAAAAAGAAAATATGAGTCGTCACCAATTTTATTTTTATTAAAAAAAATAAAAAAATCCAAGAAAAATAGTATTTGAAACCAGATTGAATTCGAGAGTTGGTTATGTATAGGGAAGGGCGAAAACTTAATCTCACAGTACCCCTAACACACCCGTCCTGAGGCGGTACCTTAAGTTAATTGTAAAAATTCTTGATAACTCTTAAAAATATTTATTTTACCCTTTTTGTAAAAAAAAAAACAAAACAGACAAATAAATTATGAAAAATTAATTTTTGGCTTGACGAAATAGGAATCTCGCTCCTACGTATCCTCAGGTACAATGAGGTACTAAAAGTCACGTAGTTCTTTGTAAAAAATGATTATGTTTGTTTTAAACTTTGAAAAGATTTACTTTAAAAATTTATTTTTAATTTTTTTTATGTAAAAAAAACAGAAAGATTTTGAATCATTACATTCAATTATTTTTATTTTTTTAAATTTTTTCATTTTTTTAATTTTTTAATTTTTTTCCTTTCTACCCACAAAAAAAGGAAAAAAAAAAAACTAATCAGAATTTTAAAAAAATTGAGTCTTACAAAATCAAAAGAAAATGAGGGGGTTTGAAATGGTTGTAGGTGAGAAAAGAGAAGGTCGGCAGTTGGTGGCTGTTCGGCCTGGTTTGGTACTACCGGACGTTGAGCTAGTGCGGTCAGCCAGTGCGGATTCGGGTCCCGGTTCTGCGAGGAGCTGACTTCGAGTCGGCTGAACGATTGGGTTTGTAGATCTGGGCAGTGCAACGCAGGAGGCGGAGCTCGGTGCGGCTCGGATCTGGGATGGCGACCTGGTTCGAAGGCGGAACAGCTGGCAACACACACGATTCGCTAGTTGGTTCAGATTTGACCAGTGCGACATCGGTGGAGAGCGACAAATCTGATATGGCTCGCTTTCTTTATTTCAACGACGCCGGTGATGCGACGATCTGGGTGGAAGACGTGGCGGCATGTTGTAACAATGGTGACTGGCTTGGTTGGGTGGCTACGGTGAGGCTATGGGTTGTTCGAACTTGGTCGGGTGGGCTTGGTTTAGGCGGGCTTAGGGGTTAAGGTTCATAGGTCGCTGTTCAACAACTAGGTGTCACGGTGCTGCGTGGTTGGGCACGAACGAAGACGACGTAAACTGGCCGAGGAGTGGTTACATGGACAGTTTGTGGCGATAGAACACATTCGAGTCTGGTTCTGTTTCTGAGTTGGAATGGAACTTTGGATTTGTATGGGACTTTGTTTGGTTTAAAGGGATAGGTGGTTAGAATTTTTGGGGTTTATTGTTGTGGGTTAAATGGTGGGTGTTTGTTATGGTAGGTTGGAGATGGTGATGATGATGGTGTTGATTGTAATGGCGGAAGGATGGTGGTTGTGAGCTTGGTGATGATGATGGTGTTGGAGGGGTGATGATTGTTATGGTGGTGATGGTGGTGAAGTAAAGATGGATATTATGATGGTGGTGGTGGATGAAGGTTGCGTGAAACAAAAGTTTAGGGGACTAAGTTGTTAGTTTTTTTGGTGAAGTGTGTTAAGTTGAAGTCTCCTTCAAATGTGTGCGAGTTATGAGTTTTTATAGAGAAAATTTGGACTTGGAGATTGATAGTAATAAGTTGTGGGATGAATTTGTTTAGGATGAGTGTTGTGGTTTGTTTATGATGAGTTTGTTTAGATGACCGTGTTGGGGTTTGTTTAGGATAAGTGTTGGGGTTTGTTTATGATAAGTTTAATGACATATAGGTTGTGGGTTGGATAATAGGTCAATAGATTATGGGTAAATAGGTTATGGGTTCCTATCAAAAAATTCGGTCATTTTTTTTATTTTTTTATTTTTTTAAATGTCTCAGATAAAATTGAGTGTTCACCGTTGCTCATCTTTACTTGTTTCTTACTAGATAAAAAGAATAACCACAATTTTTCATTTTATTATTGTAAGGGATGAGTAAAGACATGAATGTGAATTTTGTTCGGGAGCATAAAACAATGCGAAAACAATAAAATATGAAGAGTCGATGCGCTCAAAAATAAATGACAGAAATTCAAAATGCATAGAGTCAATGCACTAAAAAAAATGACAAGAACTAATGTGCTCATCAGTAAATGACAGGAATTTAAAAATGTATGGAGTTGATGTGCAACACCCTACTGGGGATGTCACATTTCCGAACAATAATAATAAAACCTCTACCCAAGTTATAAGTTATTTCGTAATATATAATAATATAGGTTGTAAAAATATTCTTTTTGGACCTTATATTATAAAATAAAGTAAACAGTACATAAAATAAAACAAACTATTACATACACACCATAATTATAGATACAAATAATTTACATATTACAAACTATTTAATAAAATAGAAAACTGTCTGGTTTAAAGTAAACCATAAACTAGCCCAAGCATAACACTAAGAGTTTTGATTCTCCGAAGGATCTTCCTCGGGGAGATCATTAGAATACAGAAAACCTTGGTCAACGTTATCCCATGTCGCAATCAATCTATATGATATGGATGATCTCGAGGTTCGCCCTCCTCAAACTGCTCGTTCGGTTGTTGTTCGTCGAAAATCCAGTAATTTGCTCTCTTCTACTTCCTCAACAACTTTACAGAACATAAATAATAATACAGAAAATATATGCAAAGAGGTGAGACAATCTACATCATTACCAGTATAGCAATAAGAAAACGACAAAACATACAGATATAGCAGTTAAAACAACAAAAATCATATTAGCACAACATATATCATATCTCAACCAAGTATAAATGTCACAGATGCAAAATATCATAAATTAAATTATAACTATTCACACAGTGATGCATGTCGCAACTGAAATCGCGATGGGACGACCGAAAAAGATTAACGCATTTTGAAAATCAATGGAGTCGTCACTAATGTTTATTTAATTTGGGAAAACATTAGAAAAAACCCTTAAAATAGGCAAACTGGTTTTTTAGAAAATAAGTTTGGGTCCGGGAGTCGATTACAGGTAGGGAAGGTGTTAGCACCCTACACTGCCCATTCCAAGAACGGTACCTTAAGTTAGTTGTGCAAATTTTAATAATATCAAATGTATTTATTTTACCCCTTTTAGAAAAAATAAAATAAAAAAGAACTAAATTATGAAAATTTATTTTTGGCTTGACAGAATAGGGATTCTGCTCCTACGTATCCTCGGGTGCAATGAGGAACTCAAAGTCACGTAGTTCTGTAAAAAATAAGTATTGGTTGATTGATTTTAATTAAGAGAGAAACTTAAAACTTTAAAATCAAATTTGTCAGCAATGGATTAATTCCAACTTACCAAAAGAAAAGATGCTCACAAGAACAGAAAAACCAGTGGTAGTTGGCGAAGTAGATCTGGGTGGCACGGAACTCGACGATGTCAGTGGTGTAAGGTGGTATTTTGTGGTTATTTGGTGTTGTGGTGGTTAAAGGTTTGTGGATAATGGTGTTGAAAATGAGTATGGTGAGTTGAAAGTGATTATGAAGATTATGGAGTAAGGTAGTGATGGTGATATGGTGATAAGTTGAAAGTGAGTGAGAGTGGTTATGGTGAATTAAAGGTGATTATGAAGATTATGGAGTAAGGTAATGATGGTGGTAGAGGTGAAGAAGGAAGTTTAATGGTTATTAGTTATGGATGGTGGCATATGGTGGTGGAGGTGAAGATGAAAGATGGTGGTTATTTGAGGTTGATGATTGGGGTTGTGATGTTGCTAGTGGAAGGAACGGTAAGAAAGATGGTGAGGGTGGTAGGTGTGGTGGTTTGTGGTGGTTTGCGGTGTGGGATTGTTAATGGAAAGTGAAGATGAGAGGCAAAGGTTATGGAAGATGAAAGTGGAGGTTGGAGAGCTTGGAGTGGGGAAATGAGTGAATGTGTGTATGTTGATGATGGAATGTGGTGAGTTTGAAGGAGAAGATGATGAGTTAAGTATGAAGATAGTGATGGATGAAAAAAATGATGAGGATCTCCAAATTCAAGATAAGTGAGGATTATATAGAGGAGTAGTTGTGAAGGAGTAGTTAAAGATGATAAGGTGGTTGAGATGATTGGGGTGATAATAGAGGTGGAGTGGTTGTATGTGTTTGGAAGATAATGGGGTGATTGAGATGATTGGGGTGATAATGGAGGTGGAGTGGTTGTATGTATTTGGAAGATAATGAGGTGATTGAGATGATTGGGGTGATAATGGAGGTGGAGTGGTTGTATGTGTTTGGAAGATAATGGAGGTGGAGTGGTTGTATGTGTTTGGAAGATAATGAGGTGATTGAGATGATTGGAGTGATAATGGAGGTGGAGTGGTTGTATGTGTTTGGAAGATAATGGGGTGATTGAGATGATTGGGGTGATAATGGAGGTGGAGTGGTTGTATGTGTTTGGAAGATAATGAGGTGATTGAGATGATTGAGGTGATAATGGAGGTGGAGTGGTTATATGTATTTGGAAGATAATGAGGTTTTTTTTTTTTATTATTATTATAAATATATTTTTATTTTACCAATAATTCAAATAAGATATAGGTAAATAAAATCTTAAAAAAATATTTAGTATTTTGCACTAAAGCATCTTTTAACACAATTATTAATCCACAAATAAAAATTTTATGAACAAAATTGAGTATCAACAACTGCCCCCCTTTGCTTTACATTTAGAATAAATGGAAAGCAAAGGAATTGATTCAATTTTGTACATAAAAATTTTCCTCTGCAAATCGATGCAAGACACAATGGTCATCAAAATAAGATAGAAACACAGGGTATGAAGACCCTGAAAAGAAAAGCTTGCGGAGTTGGGTATCCGCCGAAGCTTGACAAAAACTTAAAGTAGGAAAGATAAAAAGCTTGCGGAGTCGGGTATCCGCCGAAGCTTGACAGAAACTTAAAGCGAAAGAGAAAAGCTTGCGGAGTCGGGTATCTGCCGAAGCTTGACAAAAACTTAAAGCAGAAAAAATAAAAAAGCTTACGGATTCGGGTATCCACCGAAGCTTGACAAAAACCTAAAGCAGGAAAGATAAAAAGCTTGCGGAGTCGGGTATCCGCCGAAGCTTGACAAAAACTTAAAGTAGGAAAGATAAAAAGCTTGCAGAGTCGGGTATCCACCGAAGCTTGACAAAAACTTAAAGCAGAAAAGATAAAAAGCTTGTGGAGTCTAGTATCCGCCAAAGCTTGACAGAAACTTAAACCAGGAAAGATAAAAAGCTTGCGGAGTCGGGTATCCACCGAAGCTTGACAGAAACTTAAAGACAATGGGTGCAAGGACCCAAGAAGGAAAAGACAATGAGCATAAGGCCCTGACTTGCCGTGAAAGCTAAAAGCAATGGGTTACGGGACCCAGAAATTAAAGGTAATAGACATAAGGCCCTGAGAACCAAAAAGAAATGGTGTTTGAGCTTGTAAATGCATGTGATGCTTGAGATGAGGCATGATGCAGCGGATGCATGATGATGCAATGGATGTGATGCCTGAGGACAATGCATGTGATGCTTAAGATGATGCACGATGTAATGGATGCATACTGTAGAGATTCTCATGAACAGATTGGATAGACAAAGATTGACACATCATAGCCTTAGCTGGATCGCTCTTGGTTCCACAACACCCTTAAGAACATCTTCCCATAGCAGGATCATGGTTGAACAGTAACAAAATTTGATTTATGATTTGCCTGATTATTCTTCATTTTCTCATCAGTGCTCTTAAAGGAAATTCATCGCATTTCCCATGACCTTTCAAGATTGTTAAAACAAATTTGAATGCTTTTGCAATATGATCACATGTTTCACATCTCAATATAAATCTATCATGGTAAATGCATATTGAATCAACAATAGGTTGCAATGAAAATAGACTATCATTATGGAAAGGAAAAGTATAGGAAATGCGGTACCACAAGGGTTAGAATTGAAAAGTTTACAAAAGAATGTTGGAGTAGAGTTTTCCAACTCTTCCAGTGATACTCTTTAGGATGATCAGTGCTAATTTCCCATGTATACAACCCTAAACACCCTTTTGTCTGTTTCTGAGAACATGATTTGACCCGGTTTCCACGCATTGGGAGCATTCTCGATAAGACTTCGCGTTCAAACTGCCCCAGTTTGGCATTAATAACTCAAACTGCCCCAGTTTGTGACTCGAGGCAACCTCACTTTTCCGGAGGTGTCAAGAACCATCTTTGACCCTAACTTTTGCCTAGGTCGCTCTTTTTGAGTTTTCAACCTAGCGGGTCGCTTTAATTTTTGCCTAAGCCGCCTTTTCAGGTTTTCACCTTAACGAGCCATTTTCTTTTCTTTTCTTTTTTTTTAATTATTTTTTTTGTTTTGTTTTTTTAAGCATAATACATTTTGACAGCATCTGAATTTATAGGAAGTGGTAAATCTGCACCATCCATGTTTGTGAGAATCAAAGCTCCTCCCGAGAAAGCCTTTTTTACAACATAAGGTCCTTCATAGTTTGGAGTCCA
This sequence comes from Ormosia emarginata, assembly GCA_029884605.1. NCBI lineage: Eukaryota > Viridiplantae > Streptophyta > Magnoliopsida > Fabales > Fabaceae > Ormosia > Ormosia emarginata. The sequence goes on along the minus strand of JAQQTP010000038.1, from coordinate 6,421,406 downwards.
TTTTCCTCGATTATCCTTTTGAATGGGAAGAATCTTCTTGAGTACTAGATCTCCTTCTTGAAACTGTCATGGACGCACCTTTTTCGCATAGGCTTTCATCATTCTCTTCTGGTAAAGTTGGCCATGACATAGTGCAGTTAATCTCTTTCCTTCAATGAGGTTCAACTAATCAAGTCGAGTTTGGACCCATTCAGCTTCTTCTAATTCTGCTTCCATCAGTACTCTTAATGATGGAATTTCTACTTCAATAGGGAGTACTGCTTCCATTCCATAAACCAAAGAGAAATGGGTTGCCCCAATTGAAGTACGAACAGACGTGCGATAGCCATGCAGTGCAAATGGTAGCATTTCATGCCAATCTCGTACGTTACAACCATCTTTTGAACAATCTTCTTGATGTTCTTGTTTGCCGCCTCCACTGCCCCATTCATCTTGGGGCGATAGGGTAAGGAATTGTGGTGCTCAATCTTGAAACTCTCACACGTCTCTTTCATCATCTTGTTGTTCAGATTAGTGGCGTTGTCAGTGATAATTTTGCTTGGCAAACCGTAGCGACAAATCAGCTCTCTTTTGACAAATCTGATCACTACATTCCTGGTCACATTAGCATAAGAAGCAGCTTCGACTCATTTTGTGAAGTAATCAATTGCAACAAGAATAAAGCGATGTCCATTTGAGGCCTTCTATTCAATCGGACCTATGACATCCATTCCCCACATCGAGAATGGCCAAGGTGCTGTTAAAACATTCAAAGATGCTGGTGGCGCATGAACCTTGTCAGCATATGTCTGGCATTTGTGGCACTTCTTCACATAATTGAAGCAATCGATTTCTATTGTCAACCAGTAGTACCCAGCTCTTAGTATCTTTCTTGCCATTGCATGCCCGCTTGCATAAGTTCCAAAAGAACCTTCGTGGACATCTTTGATGATTTTCTCTGCTTCCGTTGCATCAACACATCTTAGCAGCACCATGTTGTGGTTCCTCTTGTAGAGAACTTCCCCATTTAGAAAGAAACTCATTGTGAGTCTTCTGAGGGTCCTTTTGTCATTTTCTGAAGCATCAGGAGGGTATTCTCTATTCTTGATGAAGCGTTTGATGTCATGGTACCACGGTTTCCCATCTGACTCCACTTCTATCATTTGACAATACGCCGGTTGGTCACGACTTTCCATTTTTATGAGTGGCAAGTCTTTATCATGGCTTACTTTAAACATTGACGACAACGTGGCCAAAGCATCAGCCAACTGATTATCTTCCCGAGGGACGTGATGGAATGTGACTTCATCAAGTTGTTCAATCAACTCCTTGATGTAAGCATGATAAGGGATCAACTTGGCATCTCGTAGTTCCCATTCTCCTTTTAGCTGATGGATGACCAAGGCGGAGTCTCCATATACCTCAAGAACTTTTGCCTTTGATTCTATCGCTACTTGGATTCCCATGACACATGCTTTATACTCGGCTATGTTGTTTGTACAATCAAAGCACAATCTAGCAGTGATTGGAATGAAATTGTTTTCTGGGGAAATCAATATGGCCCCGACTCCATGCCCTAGTGAGTTAGAAGCTCCGTCGAACAACAAAGTCCATTTTTCTTTTTCCAAGGGTTTTTCTTCCCCAAACAAAGCCATTATATCTTCATCAGGGAATTCACACTGCATAGACCCATAATCTTCCACTGGTTGACTAGCCAAGAAATCTGCCAGAGCGCTGCCTTTAACTGCTTTTTGGGTGACGTAGATAATGTCATATTCTGATAGCAGAACTTACCAACGTGTAATCCTCCCAGTGAGGGCATGTTTTTCAAAGATGTACTTGATTGGGTCCATTTTGGACACTAACCAAGTGGTGTAACACAACATATACTGCCTCAATCGATGGGCCGCCCATACCAAGGCGCAACACATGCGTTCCAACAATGAATATTTTGCCTCATAGTTCGTAAACTTCTTACTCAAGTAATAGATGACCTGCTCCTTTTTACCAGCTTCATCATGCTGTCCCAGTACACAACCCATGGATTCATCCAACACAGTCAAGTACATGATGAGAGGTCTTCCTGGCATTGGAGGTACCAAAACTGGGGGTTCTTGCAGATACTGCTTGATCTTCTCAAATGCTACTTGACAATCCTCATTCCATTCTACTGTCTAGTTTTTACGCAACAACTTGAAGATTGGCTCGCACGTTGCAGCCAATTAGGATATAAATCTAGCAATATAGTTCAGCCTCCCCAAAAATCCACGAACTTCTTTTTCAGTACGAGGAGCTGACATCTCTATGATTGCTCGAACTTTGTCTGGATCAACTTCTATCCCTTTCTCGCTAACCATAAATCCCAAGAGCTTGCCTGATCTTACACCAAAAGTGCACTTAGCAGGATTCAATCTGAGCCTGAACTTTATCAACCGCTCAAAAAGCTTTTGCAGATCGGTTATGTGATCTTCTTCTGTTTTTGACTTTGCAATCATATTATCCACATAAACTTCTATTTCTTTGTGCAACATGTCATGGAACAATGCCACCATCGCCCTTTGATAAGTTGCTCCGGCATTCTTCAATCCGAACGGCATCACTTTATAGCAAAAAGTCCCCCACAGAGTGATGAATGTGGTCTTCTCCATATCTTCAGGTGCCATCTTGATTTGATTATATCCCAAGAAACCATCCATGAAGGAGAAAAATGCATGTTGAGCAGTGTTGTCCACCAAAATATCAATGTGAGGTAAAGGAATGTTATCTTTAGGGCTGGCCCTATTCAAATCTCTATAATCAACACACATGCTTACTTTCCCATCTTTCTTCGGAACAGGTACGATGTTGGCGACCCATTGAGGGTATTTTGCGACAGCGAGGAAACCTGCATCAAACTGCCTTTTGACCTCTTCTCTAATTTTTAGCGACATTTCTGGCTTCATTCGCCTCAACTTTTGCTTGACGGGAAGACATTCTGGTCTTAATGGCAATTTATGCTCAACTATGCTAACATCCAGCCCCGGCATGTCTTGGTACGACCATGCAAAAATGTCACGATAATCATATAAGAGCTTAACCAACTTGTTTCGCTCTTCTTCTTTCATAAAAGTGTCAATTTTAACTTCTTTTTTATCATCTTCTGTCCCCAAATTAATCACTTCAACTGGCTCCTCATAGGATTGAATCTCTTTGGTCTCTTGTTCTATTAATTTCATTAGCTCAGCAGAGGGCTCCCAATCGGCATCATCTTCATCAACGTGATTAATAGGATGGTTAAAATTATACAATGGGGTCATAACACTGTCATTTTCAAGAGAATCACTTTCAAATCTGCATTTATTGATGTCAAAACAAGTAAAAAAAAGGTAATGAATAAAGGCTAATGTAATGGTTGAACAGAAAAATTAAAAGGGAAGATAATTTGAAAATGCATTTTATTGATAGCAAATGTTGAAATGGAAACATGTGAGCCCATTTTTACAACATATTTTCCTAAAGCCTTGGGCATAGCTACAGGATTAGCATTACAGAATTACTTTGAATCAGTTTCAAAAGTCATGGGAAAATCGACGATCTCCAAATTGTTGAGCTCTGCATCTGGAGAACAAGGGTATACCAAACTGTCACCAAGGTCGATGGATTGATCATCATTGATAGCGGTCACCTGGTTCAGAAACACCAATCCTGTACTTCGGAAACTTTGTTGGATGTCACAGATGGGAATCCCCTTAGTTTTAGGCTCTCGATTTTCCAACTGAGCCAACCTCTTCTCTCTTTTCTCTTCTATGACCCTTCTCTTGTCAGCTTTAGTCGGTTTATACCCTAATCCGAACCTACTCTTGTTTTCACATGGCTGCAAAAACTTTGCAATGTCTTGTTTATTCATTCCCAGTCCATTTCCACTTTGATATCCTCTTTCAAGCATAACTTTAGCCATCATTATGGATGCACTAGATGACTGTGGTTTTGGAATTCGAGCTCCTTCCTTTACATAAATAGCATTGACGACCTCGAACGCTTGGAATGCTGTTTCAAGAGCCTCTTCTGCAGCTTCAATGTAAGGAGTTGATGGGAGCTTACTCACCAACAGGTCTTCCTCACCCGAGACAATCACCAACCTATTGCCAACTATGAATTTCACTTTCTGGTGCAAAGTGGATGGCACTGCCCCAGCAGAATGAATCCAGGGTCGTCCCAAGAGGCAACTGTAAGTTGGTGTGATATCCATCACCTGGAAAAGTATATGAAAAGTAGTAGGTCCAATTTGAACTGGGATCTCTATTTCCCCCATCACCTCTCTTCGGGTCCCATCAAAAGCCCTCACGATCATTGTACTTGGTTTCATGTATGTCCAATCAAAAGGCAACTTAGAGAGAGTTGATTTTGGCATTACATTCAAAGAAGAACCATTGTCAATAAGCACTCCAGCCATTATATGATCTTGGCATTTGACAGAAATATGCAGCGCCTTATTGTGCCACATCCCTTCAGCAGGTATCTCATCATCGGTGAAAGTGACATAATTATTAGCAGTAATGTTACTAATAATACCACCCAACTTGTCAACTGTAATGTCATGAGAAACATGGGCTTGATTTAGTATCTTCATCAACACTTTCCTATGCGGCTTAGAATTCATCAACAAGGATAAGAGAGATATCCTTGCAGGAGTGCGATTCAACTCATCAACAACCCTATACTCACTTTGCTTGATGAACTTCAGGAACTCACAAGCTTCTTCATCAGATACTTCTTTCTTATACTCATTTGGCTTTGTCGATCCTCCTTTTTCACCACAAATATATCTATTTTCTCACCACCACACATGGTTAATGAGATTAAATCTCTCTCTTACCTATAAGGAAGACAAGATCTCATTGGACTCCTTCTTAGAAATTTTGTGTAGCTTCAACAAAAATCCTAACAAGCTTAAACAAATTATAAAGTCATAAATTATGTTTGAAAAAGATAAACCATGGATCAATCATGGCTTAGAACATCAAAAATCAAATTAGAAACAACAAACAAGAATTTTTACCTTATAGGAAAGAAACTTCAAAGTGATTTTCCAAGCTCCAAATAGATGATTTTGTGAAAACTCACAACTAGAGATGTTCTTAGAATATGGTTTAGATTTAGGAAATGAAGTTGGATGAAATTTTTGATGGATGGAAATAGATGAAGTGGTGTGGGCCGAATGGTGCTAATAGGAAAGCTTTGGAGTTCTTTTGGTGTTCTAGGTAGGAAGAGAGATAAGAGAATGATGTAGAATGATTGAAATGAAAATAATGAAGTGAATATTAGCCCCCTCCACAATGCATGGCCGTAGAGCTCAAGCAAAAAGCTAGCCACCTTTTTTGACAATTCTTGCTTCATAATGGCCTTTGATTATTTGGATGGTGGATGACTTGCATCTAGATCTCCATGATTGCATTTGAGTGCATAATTGAATGCATCATGCATGCATAAATCAGAAAATAGTTATAGGAAACTCAATCAAATTTTGATTAATTTTAATAGCTTATTTATGTTTAAGTCCTCCTAGTTAGGTTTAATTAAAAGTTAGTTAGATTCCTTTGTATTTTAGTTAATCATTAGTTTACTTAGAATCCTTAATCTTCTACTTAATTATAGTAATACATTTGTCTAACTAAAATTTGATAAAAACTAATTAGGTTTTATTCCATTTAATTACCACTCAAACCCTTTAGATTAACTTAATTAAGTTTTTTGACTAATTATTCCATTAAGTTAGGTTTTAAACTAACTAAGCCACTAAGTCTAACCATTTTTATGATTTTTAACCTTTTGGTTTAGAATTTTACAAGCCTTTTACGTTAGTAAATTTTTCCTAAAAGTAGGTTCCACAAACCCAAACGTGGGTCTCACAAAACAAATGTGGGTCCCACAAGCCAAACGTGGGTCTCACAAACTTTTCTGCATGATAAATATTTTTATTATACAGAAAAATCCTAAAAAATAAAAGATTGATATATGTATTATTCGGATTGAGTTTAGTAAGATCGCCCAACTCCAAATAATCAAACAAGATTTTTTCCGACCCGAAAATTATTATTTTCTTGACTCAGAGCAAATCACACGAAACAATCAAATACAGTTACAAAACAGTCAAATTAATTTTATAACACACAGAAATCAGAAAACAGTATAATAAGGGTAAAATTGTAATTAACCAAAAATTGAGGTGTTACATGATGCATTCAAAGAAATGACTGAAAATTAAAATACATTGAGCCAATGTGCTCAAAAAAAATTTAAAATGTAAAGAGTCAATGTGTTCAAAATAAATGTCAGAAATTTAAAGAAGTATGAAAATGATACTCCTAAAAGAATTTAAAGTGAATGAAGTTTATTCACTCAAAAGAATTTAAAACACATAGAGTTGATACGCTCAAAAGACTTTAAAAATGTAGGGAATTAATGCGCTCAAAAGAATTTAAAAATGCAGGGCACTAATGCGCTCAAAAGAAATTTAAAATGCATGGAGCCGATGCGTTTAAAATGCATGGAGTCGATGCACTCTATGATGCATGAAGTAGATGCGCTTAATGATGCATGAAGTTGATGCGCTCAAAAGCATAAAGTTGATGCGCTCAACGATGCATGGAGTCTATGCACTCGAAATGCATGAAACTGATGCGCTTAAAGGCATAGAGCCGATATACTCAAAATGCATGGAGCCGATGCACTCATAATGCATGAAGCTGATGCGCTCAATGATGCATGGAGCTGATGCGCTCAAAAAGCATGAAGTCGATGCGTTCTAAATGGCATGAAACTATTTGTGCCAATAAGACATGGACTTAAAATCTTTTTCTTCTCTCTCTTTTTTCTCTCATTTCTTTTCTCTCTTTTTTTCTTTCTTTTCTTTTCTTTCTTTTTAATTATTTTTAAAAAAATCTGAATCAACAACAATTCTGGAAAGCTTTGACTAATCAAACCCTTATTCACGTACTTTTACCAATTGGACTTGATAGTCTCGATCCTACTTACTAATCCTTTCTCTTATTCTTCTTTCTCTTTCTTGTTTTCTGCTCTTAACTCTCCTTTTGAGAAGTGAGAGGATCATTTCTTATTGTGAACCCTTGCTTGGAGCTACTAAGTCCTTGTGAGAAAATTTTTGCCCTAGTATTTAACTTTGTCCCTCTTGCAACTACTTGATAACTCAACTGATATCTCTATTGCTACTTCCTTCAACATATCTTTTCCTTAGTCCGTCATAAATTTTTGTCCTGTGCCAATTAAATGCAAACAAAGTTACCAAAAGATTGCCCCAATTTAAGTTAAGTTAATTTATTTGTCCTAACTTTTGCTTAAACTGCCCTTTCCGATTTTCAGTCTAACTGGCTCTTTTTTTTTTTTTTTTTTTTTTACTTGGGTACCTCTTATATCATTTTTCCCTTTAATTGGAACTTTTTCAATCTGAATTGTTTATCAGGGAATTATCATTAGATGGTCAAATCATAGTGTTGTACTCATGTTCACCTTATTTGAAGCATTACGTAACAGACAGATATAGATTCAAAAGTATAGTAGAAAAAGAAATTTACTGAGTGAACAACTTCTAGATTGGTCTTGGAAGTTTGACTACACAAAAGAGTACATATGAAAAAAGACATAAACGATGATATGAGATTCAAAATGGTGTTGACCCAATATGGATTGATTTAATCCTCGTGAAAACAATCTTTAGAGGCCTACTAGACATTATGGCCAAAGGTTTTCTTCTACTGAACATCTACATCAAGCCAAATTGAACTAAAGAAAAATTTGTCCAAGTCCAAGACTGAATTGAATAGGGCAACAACTCGCCCTAACGACCAAAAGGTTTGCCCTAGTGTAAGTCAAATTGAACCATAGAAAAAAAAATATCCCCAGTCCAAGAGTGAATTGAATAGGACAGAAACTCACCTTAGTATAAAGCCAAATTGAATTAAAAGATTTTCCCTATGTATGTCAAATTGAATCAAAGAGAAATTTACCTCAGTCTAGGACTGAATTGAGTAGGGTCGAAACTCACCCTAGTAACCAAAAGATTTGCCCTAGTGTATGACTGAATTGAATAGGGCAAAAACTTGACCATGTGACTAAAAGATTTGCCCTGATATAAGACTAGTATGTGTAACGCCCCTTTTTTTCTTATCTCGCAAAGATGGAACGTCACACCATAATATAGAGAAATAAAATAAATTGCAAAAAATAATAGTTACATTAATTAATTAAGACCCGATTCATTTTTAACACATGATTAAATAATTTACGTTCTTGGATGGTAAAACAGTCGAGCATTGAAATATGTGTAATTAATTTTTCTTTTCCCCCTTTTTTTTTGTTAACAATAAAGAGATGATAATAATTACAGATACAATAAAATTGACACAGAATTGATATATATATATATATATATATATATATATATATATATATATATATATATATATATATATATTATAAGCATCAACTGTTTAATTACATCATATACCTACCCGAAAGATACAAATATGCACCCACATAGTACGATAAAACATGAAGAACCCCCAAAAAGATAAACGGTTAGCCATCAGTAGCTACCGATAGTATCAGCCCCTACGACTGACGAGAAGGGACCGTAGCCGGGTCCTCCTTAGGGTTTTCTTCCTCATCTGATGAAATTACCATCAGAGCGACTGAGTTTCGGGTAGAAACCCGAGCAGTGGAGAGGAAAGAGTCCTTTCGTGGGGTGTAGTATATATCAACCCACATATCCCTCACGGGTAGGTAAAACTCCAAAATGACAAAAGCAATGAAGTCGAAAACAGGAAGGTCATAGCGATCCCAAGCTAAAGACATCGTTAGCTCCCGGCTGTACACGCATTGGTCTGTTTGCACATGTATGTGCCAGCAATCGGGTCCTCCATGGAAGGTCAACTTGACGTACCCCAAAAATCGGCGTGGGCATGACAACATCCTCAGCAAGCCCTAGTCGTAGTGCGGCCAAAAACCCGTAAACTCAGGTGTTTCCTTTTCTTCCTCACGAATGTCTTCTCAGAAATATATAAATAAACAAAAAATATAAGAATACAGAAAGAAGTGAGACACCCAGCTTTCAGTACCAAAATGGCAGCAAGAAAACAAAACAGCGTTGGACGCCTACATATCAACACAGTATATATATCCAATCACAATGATAATTAAAATTTACAGTAAAAGCATAACAACAGTAAATAGTAGTAAGAATTATCAATAATAAACATACATCATTAATATTTCCAATAGTCAACAGTTCAAGCAATCAAATAATTATTACGGTAATAATAGCAGATATTTTTCCACAATTATAAATGCTCATGCTCAATGAATTATGAGACTGACAGTCCGCAATGCAAACGGTACCAAATTCTTACTCCATGGAGCTAGACATAAGCATTTTCGGAGTGAATGATCAATGAGTTATGCTAGTATCTCGTTAGCCTTAAAAATAGTGTGCTAATCTCATAAAAATATTTGCACAAATGGCTTATACATGGCACCTCAACAGTTGATTGCGATATAGGACAACGTCTCAGTCCGAATCATCAGTGTGTTTGCATTGGTCTGTCTCACGGCCCCAATGGAGCTACCACTGTTTATTGTGAGACACCTGTACCCTGACGCCTCCAGGACCAACCACTATGACCCTATGCTTAGTCTACTCGCACCCGCACATAGGTGTTATTCAAACTTCTAGGCATACATTGCCTTTTCAATAATGTCCATTGGACAACACATATGCATGACGACGCAATGTACATCATGTATGTTCATCAATGATTTATCTATCATAAGCATATCACAATGGCATATATTCATTTCACAATATCATCCTGTCATGATTTCATCAAATACTTAGTCAACAAGTACTTAGCCCACATAGGGTCCACAGTAACAAAGAATCAATCCTCAACATCAATATGTGTTTAGGGTCCACCCATTATCACAAGTCCACATTATGGATCCACATTTTCAAAGTCTTAAGCTTTGGTCAATTATGACAATTTTAGGTTAAATAATCCTTCAAAACCGTGTCCCTCTTAAGTGTTATTATTCAATTCAATTCTTTCAATTCATTATGGATTATGCATGTCTCTAAATTCATAATTCCCAAAGATGCACCAAGGCATCATTTAACCCTAAATTTTCTCTAAAAGTCGTGGCCTCACTAGGTCTTCAAGGTTCCAATTTCTTTCCATATTATGCATTAGTCTTTTGATATTTAATCACTTAAATTTTAGTTCACACCAAACCAATCCAATCCCTAAGTCAGTATTAACTGTCCGGCAGATACAATTTCTTGAAAAATATGAAACCTTGTAAGTCATGTCCAGCTTCGGGTTTAGTAAGATTCCCCGTTGATGTTTCCACAAATCAACGTTCTCGGAAAAAATATCTCATTTTGTACCTTAAAATAACTCTGGATATTGCTCTTTTATCTTGTCCTCTAGTCCCATGTCACATCTCTAGTTGTCTCGTTCCAGATCACTTTCACCAATGAAATGTCTTTCCCTCTGAGTTGCTTCATTCTCCTATCCTTAATCCTTACAAGAGTTGTTTCATAAGTTAAATTTTCCTTTAATTGTACTGAATCGGGTGCTATGACATGATCAGGACTTGGAATGTATTTTCGAAGTTGTGACACATGAAAAACATTGTGGAGATTTAAAAGGAAAGGTGGTAAAGCTATTTGGTAAGCAACGGGACCTATCCGATGAAGAATTTGGTAAGGTCCAAGGAATTTCGGAGTGAGCTTTCTAGATTTGAGAACCCGACCGACCCCAGTCGTAGGCGTGACTTTAATGAACACAAGCTCTCCTTCCTCAAATTCAAGAGGTTTCCTTCTTTTATCCGCATAACTCTTTTGTCGACTTTGAGCCGTTCTCATCTTCTCTTGAATCATCTTGACCTTTTCAGTTGTCTGCTGAATAAGATCAGGTCTGACTGTAAGTCGCTCTCCGTCTTGATACTAACATAAAGGTGTTCTACACCTTCATCCTTACAGAGCCTTATAGGGTGCCATCCCTGTGCTTGAATGGTAACTATTATTGTATGTAAATTCTACTAATGGTAAAATCTCGTCCCAACTTTCAGTCTGCTCTATAGCACAAGCTCTCAGCAAATCTTCCAATGATTGAATTGTTCTTTTTGATTGGCCGTCCATCTGAGGATGGTAAGCAGAACTCAAACGTAGCTTTGTCCTTATTGCTTCTTGAAGACTTTGCCAAAATTTTGATATGAATCTTGGATCTTTGTCAGAGATGATACTAGTAGGCACACCATGTAATCTGACAATTTTACCGATGTACAACTGAGTCAACTTCTCCAATGGATATCTTATATTGATCGGCAAGAAGTGTGCTTACTTTGTAAGTTGATCCACAATTACCCATATTGAATCATGTCCTCTTCTGGTCTTTGGCAATCCGACAACAAAATCCATGGCAATACTATCCCATTTCCATTAGGGAATAGTCAAGGGTTGCAACAATCTTGACAGTCTTTGATGTTCAATCTTTGTTTTCTGACAAACCAAATAGGAAGATACGCATCTAGTAATATCTCTTTTCATCCCATGCCACCAAAACAACTTCTTCAAATCTTGGTACATTTTGGTCATTCCAAGATGCATACTCAACTGACTCTTATGAGCATGTTCAAGAATATACTTCCTGAGTTCCTTATCTTTAGGCACACAGACTCTACCTTGGAATCTTAAAATTCGATCGCTTCCTTCCTTTAATGTTGATACACCGCCTTGCTTTATTAGCTCTTTTTCCTCTTGCAAGAACTTGTCAGCCTTCTGCTTTTCTCGGATATCTTCCATTAAGTCATTCAAGATGATGACCATGTTCATGCAAATTTTTCCTGACATTAATTCCACAAAGGACCATACGTCTACAAATTGTTGTATCAAGTCCTGTTCTCTGATCATCATGGTAGAAACACTGATCGTTTTCCTGCTTAAGGCATCGGCCACAACATTGGCCTTCCCAGGGTGATATTGAAGTTGGAAATTATAGTCTTTCAAGAATTCTAACCATCTTCACTGCCTCATGTTCAACTCTTTTTGATCATACAAATACTTCAAGCTCTTATGATCACTAAAGATGTTGAATGTTGCTCTATAGAGGAACTGTCTCTATATCTTCAAAGCAAATACAACAGCAGCTAACTCTAAGTCATGCATTAGGTAGTTCTTCTCATACACTTATAATTGTCTCGAGGCATACGCCACCACTTTTCCGCCTTGCATAAGGACACAACCCAATCCTTGATATGAAGCATCATAGTACACTTCGAATGGTTCACTTGGATCAAGTAGAACTAACACTGGTGAAGTAGTTAGTCTCATTTTCAACTCTTGAAAACTCTCCTCGCAATCATCCATCCATTCAAAAGCTTGATTCTTCCTTGTGAGTTGAGTGAGAGGTCCGACAATCTTGAAGAACTCTTCAATAAATCTCCGGTAATACTTTGCTAATCCAATAAAGCTTCAGATTTCGGTCATCATCTTCAGTTTTTCCCATTGTAGAACAGCTTTGACCTTTGATGAGTCTACAGCAATTCCTTCCTTAGAAATCACATGGCCCAAAAATTTAACTTCATTCAACCACAACTCACACTTCGATAACTTGGCATACAACTCTTTCTCCTTCAAAGTCTGAAGAACTATACTGAGATGCTCGACACGATCCTCCTAATTTTTCGAATAGATCAAGATATCGTCGATAAAGACAATGATGAATCTATCCAAATAAGGATGGAAGATTCTATTCATATAATCCATGAAAAGAGCATGTGCATTAGTCACACCAAAAGGCATCACCATGTACTCGTAATGTCCATAACGAGTACGAAAAGCCGTTTTAGGAATGTCTTTCACTTTCACTCTGATCTGATGGTAGCCCGATCACAAATCGATCTTAGAAAACACTGTCTCTCCTTTCAATTGGTCCATTAGGTCATTTATCCTCGGCAATGGATACTTGTTCTTGATTGTGACCTTGTTTAACTGGCGATAATCCACGCACAATCTCGAAGTACCATCTTTCTTCTTAACTAGCAATACCGATGCTCCCCAGGGTGATACACTGGACCTCACAAATTGCTTCTCCAAAAGCTCTTCCAGTTGCTTTTTAAGCTCAACTAACTCGGTAGGCAACATTCGGTAAAGTGCTATGGAAATAGGGCCAGCTCCAGGTACAAGATTGATGGCAAATTTGATCTCTCGCTCTGGTGGTAAACCAGGTATATCTTCAAGAAAAACTTCAGGAAACTCTCGAACCACCAAGATTGCGTCTACATCAACCTCATTCTTGACTTTCAAAGAAGACAACAACATGTATCCCCGAGCTCCTTCTTTCAAGAAAGCTTGAACTTGATTGGCTATTAAAAATCTAGAATTCTCATCGAAAGGGAAAACTATGGTTTTTTTAGAATAATCTAACAGGACTTGGTTAGAAGATAACTGATACATTCCTAGGATCACATCTAATTGAGATAGTGGCAAATAGATCAAATCAACAGAAAAGATTCGACTTTCAACAGTCAATGGACAATCTAAACAGACCTTGGTTGTGACAACAAGTTTCACAATAGAAGTTGAAACAGTCAAATCAAAAGGTAAAGAAGACACAGGTAAGTTAAGTCTTTTCACACAGTCTTAGGAGATAAAAGAATGGGTTGCACCTGAGTCATACAGTATAGTTAAAAGATTACCTTCTATGACACCTTCCTTTTGTATAAGATCTTCAGATTCAGAGGCTTCAGCATCACTCAGGGTGTAAACTTGACCTTCAGCCTACGATTTAGTAGTTCTAGCAGCTTTGACGGAAGGTTCCGCCTTAGGTTGATTGCATTCATAAGAAACGTGTTCAGGTCTCCCGCATCTGAAGCAGATCACTCCTTTAATAGTACAATCCCTTGTGTAGTGTTCCTTCCCACACTTCATGCATCTCGGTGTAGACACCGTTGTTTGACCAGTTCTGCCTGGACTTCCACCTTGCGGCTTCTGTTGTTGATTTCCAGATGGTTTGGAATAAGGTTTCTTCTGGTAATAGTTAGTATTACCGCTTCCTCCTTTTTGGGACCGAAAAGGCTCAAAGTTTCTATTTCTTACATCACACGTCTGGTCCAAGTTTTCCACCCGGCGACACGTATTAAGTAGTTTCGAAAACTGAGTAATCTTCAAAGTTATGACAGCTCTCTTCACATCGTGTCTCAGGTCTTCCTCGAACTTCCGACACTTTCATGCTTTGTTTGGTTGGTGTTGAAAGTAGATTGAGAATTTGAACAAACTCTCAAATTTGGCAGCATATTCACTCACAGTCATATTGCCTTGCCTTAAGCCAAGAAATTCCATTTCCTTAGCGTGCCTAGCACTTTCTGGGAAATACTTATTTAAGAATCTCTCTTTAAACACCTCCCAATTAATTGCTGGATTCTCAGCCTCCAATAACCTCTGCTCCCCAGTCCACCAATCCTCTGCGTCCCCAATCAGCATGAATGCAACATAAGTCACTTTCCTGTCATTGGCACAGTTCATGCCCGTGAAGATCTTTTCTAGCTCTTTGATCCACAGAGTAGCCTTCTCAGGATCATATTCTCCCTTAAATTGTGGAGGGTTAGTGCGACGAAATTCTGCTAGATTCTGGGCATCAGCAGTAGCCTCCAATTGTTGTGCATTCCTTTCTTGTTGTTGAGTCGTTTGTTAGTTTTGTTGTAGTATAGCTTCAGCTATCTTTTGAATTGCTTCGATTGCAGTAGTCATGTCTCCTCGACGAGTCATAATTCTTCTCAGATCAAGCTATACAAAACATAGAGAAAAGTCAGATGTATCCTTGCAGAATACCAAACACAGAAAGTCACACAGCACAAACAAGACAGTCCAAAACCACATGACCCAAAAGAAAATTTTAACCGGGGCTCTGATACCAAGACAGTGTAACACCCCTTTTTTCTTATCTCGCGAAGAAGGAACGTCACACCATAATATAGAGAAACAAAATAAATTGTGAAAAATAATAGTTACATTGATTAATTAAGACCCGGTTCATTTTTAACACGTGATTAAATAATTTGCATTCTTGGATGGTAAAATAGTTGAGTATTGAAATATGTGTACTTAATTTTTCTTTCCCTTTTATTTTGTTAACAATAAAGAGATTATAATAATTACAGATACAATAAAATTGACACAAAATTGAAAATCATACATTCTTATATATATATTATATGCATCAGCATGTCTGTTTAATTACATCATATTTTATACAAAAAAGCAAAATATGTACCCACCCGAAAGATATAAATATGCACCCATAAAGTATGGCAAAACATAAGGCTCCCCCAAAAAGATAAACGGTTAGCCATTAGTAGCTACCGACAATATCAGCTCCTACAACTGATGAGAAGGGATCATAGCCGGGTCCTCCTCAGGGTCTTCTTCCTCATCCAATGAAATTACCATCGGAGCGACCGAGTTTCGGGCAGAAGCCCGAGCAGTGGAGAGGAAAAAGTCCTTTCGTGGGGTGTAGTATATATCAGCCCACATATCCCTCACGGGTATGTAAAACTCCAAAATGACAAAAGTAGTGAAGTCGAAAACAGGAGGGACATAGCAACCCCAAGCTAAAGACACCGTCAGCTCTCCGCGGTACACACATTGGTCCGTCTGCACATGTATGTGCTAGCAATCGGGTCCTCTATGGAAGGTCAACTTGACGTACCCCAAAAATCAGCGTGGGCGTGATGACATCCTCAGCAAGCCCTAGTCATAGTGCAGCCAAAAACCCAGAAACTCAGGTGTTTCATTCTCTTCCTCACGAACGACTTCTCAGAAATATATAAATAAACAGAAAATATAGGAATACAGAAAGAGACGAGACACCCAGCTTTCAGTACCAAAATGGCAGCAAGAAATCAAAACAGCACTGGACGCCCACATATCAACACAGTATATATATCCAATCACAATGATAATTAAAATTTACAGTAAAAGCATAACAATAGTAAATAACAGTAAGAATTATTAATAACAGACATACAATATCAATATTTTCAACAGTCAATAGTTCAAGCAATCAAATAATTATTACGGTAATAATAGCTAATATTTTTCCACAATTATAAATGCTCATGCTCAATGAATTATGAGACTGACAGTCCACAATGCAAACAGTACTAAATTCCTACTCCATGGAGTTAGACAAACATTTTCGGAGTGACTGATCAAGGAGTTATGCCAGTATCTCGTTAGCCTTAAAAATAGTGTGCTCATCTCATAAAAATATTTGCGCAAATGGCTTATATATGGCACCTCAACAGTTGATCGCAATATAGGACAGCGTCTCAGTCCAGATCGTCGGTGTATTTGCATCGGTCTATCCTACAGCCCCAATAGAGCTACCATTGTTTATTGTAAGACACCCGCACCCCGACGCCCCTAGGGCTAACCACTATGACCCTACGCTTAGTCTACTCACATTCGCACATACGTGTTATTCAAACTCCTAGGCAGACATCGTCTTTCCAACAATGTCCAATGACAACATATATGCATGACGATGCAATGTACATCATATATGTTTATCAATGATACATTTATCATAAGCATACCACAATGACATATATTCATTTCACTATATCATCATGTCATAATTTCATCAAATACTTAGTCATCAAGTACTTAGCCCACATAGGGTCCACAATAACAAAGTATCAATCCTCAACATCAATATGTGTTTAGGGTCCACCCATTATCATAAGCCCACCCACATTTTCAAAGTCTTAAGCTTTGGTCAATTATGACAATTTTAGGTTACATAACCCTTCAAAACCATGTCCATCTTAAGTGTTATTATTCAATTCAATTCTTCCACTTCATTATGGATTATGCATGTCTCTAAATTCATGATTTCTAAAAATGCACCAAGGCATCATTTAACCTTAAATTTTCTCTAAAAGTCGTGGCCTCACTAGGTCTTCAAGGTTCTAATTTCTTTCCATATTATGCATTAGTCTTTTGATATCTAATCACTTAAATTTTAGTTCACACCAAACTAATCCAATCCCTCAAAAGTCAAGCCAAAACTGTGGCCTCACATTAGGGTAGGAAACCCTCAAAATTTCCATTCGTTAATTCTAACATCATCATTCAACATTTAATTACATAAGCTTCATTTTATTTGTGTACAAAAATCAATTTACATCCCAAAATCCTAGTCAAAACCATGGCTTCCATAGGTGATAGGAAATTATAAAATTTTCATTTATCAATTCCATTATTATCAAACCATTTATACAATCAAACTTCAATCTTTATGAAGGTCATACAAGGCATGCAAATCAACCAAACAAGTGAGCATACAAGTATAGATTTCTCTATCAAACAATCACACAATGTCTCCTCACCACCAATAATGGTTGAAGTGAGTAAATCTCCCTCTTACCTAAAGGAAGAACACGAAAATTGCTTCCTTGGTGCACCTTGGTGGTTTCGGTTTTGGGGTCTAAAAATCCTAGAAATTTCAATCATCAAGAATCAACATCAAACATGGTAAAAGATGGATCTTTGGTCTCCAATGAAACCACAGATCACGAAAATGAAGAGAAAAGAAGAAGAAAATGGAAACTTTACCTCAAAGTTAGAAGCTTTGTCTTGGAAGACAATAGAGGTAATGGTGGATTTTGAAGAAACTTTCTAAATAGGAAATGTAGAGAAGGTTGAGGTGAGTGTGGAAATGATGTTAATGAAGAGAAAAGTAAAGAAAAAATGGTCACTAATGGTGGCTGTAAAACTGTGGAGGAGAAGGAGAAGAAGAGAGAAGAAAGAGAGAAAAATGAAGAAGAAGAACTAGAGAGATAAAATGTTGAAGGAAAATGCTAATTTTGGGTAAAATGCATTAAGTGTGGAGCCAAAATTTTTGCCTCCCTTGGGCAAAGGAAGCTGCGGCAATGGAGAGGAGAGAAGGGGAAAATTTGGCTTCCCCAACAAGCCAAGGGTAACTCGGTCATTTGGTGGTCAAAGCTTATCAAAGAAGCTTTGATTAAAATATACTAAATTTGAATTAAAGTGATTTGATTAGACATAAAGTGGATTATATTAAGATAATGTGATAGGATTTTTAATACATGTTATTATGCAATGGATAATTGTTACAATTGACAGAAGTTAGTATTAACTATCCAGCGGATAAAATTTATACAACGATTTGTTATCTTATCAGATAAAAATTTCTCGAAAAACATGAAACCTCGTAAACCGTGTCCAGCCTCGGGTTTAGTAAGATCTCCCGTCTATGTTTCCACATATCAAGGTTCTTGAGAAAAATATCTTATTTTCTCGGGTCTACTCGATTTATACGTAAAACGATAAATAATATTAAAATATTTCACGTTCTCAGAAAAATCTAAAAAATTTCTAAAAATTACAAATATTATAAAATAAATATTTATAATAAAATAAATAAATTTTGAGGTGTTACAATATGTACCTCATTCTCCTATTTTCCTTTTTTTTTTTTTTTTTTAGGATCAATGAATTGTCAAAAAAACACGAACATTTTGTCTCAAAATTAAATTAACGAAAATGACAGTATCTCTTCATTGATTAAAATGGACTTTTATGACTTGTAACGTGACTAAGGTTAAGGGTTATAAAATGAAAGATATAAGGCTCAAATAAATGTTTAAGGGTTGAATAAGATCAAGGATATTTAACAAGTTTTATCAATTGCCATTGGCATTATTAAGAGCACTGATTCTTCTTTTTTTTTCATCATTTTCCTTTGCTATCTTATTCTTATTTTCCTTTCCTTTTCTTCTCTTCTTCTTTTTTTTTTCTTCTTCTTCTTTTTTCTTAGAAATCCTTTTTTTTTACTTTATGCTAACCCCTAGTGTAGAGGTGATCCTTGTCCAAGGTTCTTTAAAAAAAGTTAAGTTCAAAAAGGGCAACAAGGGATAATAAAGATAATGAAATTTTGTAACGGATAAAGAAAAATGATCAATCTTCATTTTTAAATTATGATATGATTGCTTATTTTTAAAATTTTAATTTCGAGACAAAGATTATACACACCAAGTAATTACTTCTTTGCTTCTTTTTTTTTCTTTTTGATTCATTTTCTCATTTTTTCTTCTTTTTTTGTTTTTATTTTATTTATTTATTTGCAAAAGGCACTTGCACACGCAGACTTTATTAACATATACCAAACTGAGAATTCCCAAGAATTGGAATCCAATGGAGTTCAAATACAAGGAAGACACTTTGAATAAACGAAAGAGAATAAATGTCAAAAAGACAATATGATGGAAATGAAAGAAAACAAGGTATCCATGCAAATTCATTACATTAATGTTTCATGAAAGTTAACATAAGTTCAACATCATTGATTATTTTATGGCAATCACTTCAATTAACGTCTCAGATCTCCAATTGTTCAAAGGTTTCGAGTTACTGAAGGGTGAATGACTTCTTCAGATATGATTATCTCGACTGGTGCTGGAAATGTTTCATACAGGTGAGGAATGTGCCGCATCATTTTATTTTCCTAGAATTATATCCATTCTTTCCTCCAACCCTACATTGATCTCTTCAGAGGAAGCTACCTCTTGTCTAGTTTGTATTACCCCTGAAGCAAGCAATTCTTGGATTCGAACCTTAAAATCCCAATAGTTCTCAATATCATGTCCTATTTCTCCATAATGATAAGCACAAATTGACTCTTCATCCTACTTTTCCTCTTCTTTCATCATTGTAGCCGGTGTAGTAATATTATAACCTGCTTTCTTCAACCCGTTGAATATTTCAGCCATTAGCATACACAAGCTCATGACCTTTCTTATGGGTGATTCTTTCATTTTCAAAGCATTTATCGCATGATTGGAAATTAGGCTATCAATAGTACTTGGTCCAGCCACTTCTTGAATGTCTAGTTTCTCATAAGCAATTAGCTTTCTTATTGCAATCTTGAAAGATTCACAATCTTCAATTGAGTTTCCTGGGATATCCATGTGGTATTTGCAAGTTAAACTCGGGTTATACCACGTTGGGAATGGTGGTTATAGGGGACGCACAGGATTTCTCGAGATGAGGTGAGCATCAAACAACCTTTGGAATAAGTCTGCATTTGAAATAGATGTAGGTTTTGAGGATGGAAGTGACCTTGATTTTGGAAATTTGCTTGAGGTTGTAGGTGGCTTGGATAATTTTGCGAAGGTAAAGGTGGATATCGAGTATAAGTTAGGTGAGTTGGTACATATAATTGTAGTATAGGAACATTATTGATTTGGAATTGTGGAGTTGGGGTGATGTTTGTGGTTGGCACGATTTTGTGGGGAAGGTAATAAGGAGGTATAACTGTTTGATATGGAAAGTGGAGGTTATGGTTATATGGTGGTTAATGACTTGGGTATTGTGGTGAATACCGAGGTTTGAAGGTCTATTGGTGCTGAACATAATTTACTTCAGGTTGTTTCTTTTTTGGCTGGAATCCTTTCTTGGGAGTAATATTGTTTATATTACTCACTGTCAACTTCCTAACTTTGGCTAAAATCTCGATTCTTTCTCTCGTAGTGATCAAGTCAGCAAAATCTTTATAGACTGCTCTGGTTATTATCCCGATAAAAGGATTTTCAAGGATTCTCAAGAAATATGAACACATCTCATGTAGTGTTAATGAGGGTTGAACTTAAGCTGCCAAGGCTCTCCACCTTTATGTATATTGTTTGAAAGATTCCTCATTTCTTTTTTGCATTGAGCTCAACTACTCCCGGGTAGGAGCTGCATCTAGATTGAACTTGTATTAATCCATGAATAAATCAGCTAATTCCGTCCAATGAGAAATGTTAGAGTGGTCTAATTGAATATATCATTCTAAAGCGGGACCTATAAGATTCTCGTAGAAAAAGCTAATGAGGAACTTATCATCCTTAGACCAAACAACCATCTTGGATCCATAACTGATCAAATGAAACCAAGGGTTGCCACTCTCGTCATACTTGGCAAAATCAGGAATCTTTAAGTCTTTAGGGATCACAACATCTGTGGTAGGACATAGTTCTTTTATTTTGAGAGGTCCATAAGCACTGGGGCCCTTGATTGCCTTGATTTGTTCCTCCATTTTCTTCATCCACTCTTCATTCATCTTGTCTTTATCGGTTATGACGTGACTATTCCCAGAATGAAGCATTGTTGCTTGCCCCAGAATAGACACATGAGGTTGTTCCCAAGTAAGGCTAGCATAACCAGGAATTTCATTGTGAGCACCTTCCAAGGCACGATACCCCTCCTTGATAGGCATGACTATCAATGTCATTTGATGTGGTTGCTCATGGATCACCACAGTAATGCTTGCAGTTATAGTCGAGACAGTCAAGGCGGTTATCAGTGGCACACTTACATATACTTCAACCTCATTTGCTCTCCTATTTCTACTGATTAAGTGGAGAGACTCCCTCACATCTTGTAGTATTGCTTCTAACCTTGCTTGGGTCTTGGACATCTCATTCATCCGCTCTGTCATTTAATCAATTTCCTTGCTTAAATTTCTCCCTGTGTCAAGATTACTAGCAGTCATTCTAGTCCGAGATATGATATTGTGAACTCGGGTTAGATTAGTCTCTTCTTTCTTAGACCGCACAATGGTTCATGAACAAGTTTGATTGGTCTCTTCTTTCCTGCATCACAATAACAATATATAAAGAATGAGATGAAACGAATGAGATACACAAGATGAAATGAATGAACTTTGAAAATATTTTTTCTTTCTTTTTTAAAAAAATGTTAGGGATGCCATAAAAATGCATGATTTATTTTAAATTTTTTAATTTTTTTTAAGAATGCTAGTAATGCTATGAAAATGCAAGATGATATATATATAAAGAGTGCTAGGAATGCAAGATAATTAAAAAATGATGTATTTTTTTTTAAAAAATACTAGGGAAGCCATGAAAATACAAAATGATGCATATTTTTTTTTAATTTTTTTTAGAGTGTTAGGAATGCAAGATAATGAAAAATGATGTATTTTTTTAAATGCTAGGGATGCCATGAAAATACAAGATGGTGTATATTTTTTTATTTAAAAAAATACAAGAATGAATGACATAAGGAATGTATGGAAAAAGAAGAAGTACGCTCCCTTTGTTCCATAATCAGGTGGAACCTAAGGGTTGAATTTCCTTAAGACCATGACTCTAGTTTTGACAGTCCTTATATTCAATATATCAGTGTAAGGTTTTTCAGGATAGATCTAAACTTCTAAAAAATCATGGTCCTCAGATTGTCCCTATCTCGAAAGACAATGGCCCAATTCATGAATTAATCACAAGTAGGGATAAACCCTCTCAATATGACTAGTCAATAATACTGGTAACAATCTGGGTAATGTCTCAACAAATGTTAAGTGGATATAAAGTCCCTCAATAACAAAAGTTGAGACCCCTCCTATTCCTCAGGTTTGCACAAACTCGAGTATAGAGCCAAAAAAATGTGTGAGGCAAGTGATAATGATGTGTGTGAAGGAGCATACAAACTTGTACAAAAATTTAAAAGATAAAATTGCCCCCAACTTGCAAAAGCATATATACAAAAACTAGCCAGTAATCATATACCTTAGAGTTTCAATAATTAAGCACAAAATATTAAAAATATATACAAGTAAATCATGTCAGAATAAACACAAGATAATGCTATCAGATATTTACATAAAAATACTAGATAAAATCTATTCAAAAATAAAGAAGAAAAAAAGGTAAAATAAATATAGATTATTAATAATTTGCATAATTAACAACAACAGGTTTGACTCTCCAAGTGTCCCCAGTGGTGTGGTCATCTGTCGCGACCGTAATCACAGAGGATTAGCAACTTAAATTAAAAAAAATTAGGAGTCGCCACCAATTTTTTTTATTAGGAAAAAATTAGAAAACCTAAGAAAAATAGTCTTTGAAACCAGATTGAATTCGAGAGTCGGTTATATATAGGGAATGACGGAAACTTAATCTCACAACACCCCTAACATACCTGTCCTAAGATGGTACCTTAAGTTAATTGTACAGATTCTTAATAACTCTCAAATATATTTGTTTTACCCCCTTTATAAAAAAAAATAAACAAAACAGACAAATAAATTATGAAAAATTAATTTTTGGTTTGACGGAATATGAATTACCCTCCTGCGTATCGTTAGATGCAATGAAGAATTCAAAGTCACATAATTCTTTATAAAAATAATTATGAGTTGTTTATTTTAAACTTTGAAAAGATTTACTTTAAAAATTTATTTTTTAATTAAAAAAAGAAAGATTTTGAATCATTAAATTCAATTATTTTAATTTTTTAATTTTTTTCTTTTTTTTCATTTTGTATTTTTTTCTTCCTACCCAAAAAAAAGAAAAAAAAAACCTAATCAAAATTTAAAAAAATCAGAGTCTTACGAAATCAAAAGAAAAGAGGGGGACGGGGTTTGAAATGGTTGCAAGTGAGGAAAGAGAAGGCTGGCAGCTGGTGGCTGTTTGGTCGGGTCTGGTACAACTGGACGTCAAGCTCGTGCGGTCAGTCGGTGCGGATCTTGGTCGCGGTGCTGCGAGGAGCTGACTTCGAGTCGGCCGAACGAATGGGTTTGCAGATCTGGCCAGTGCGATGCGGGAGGCGAAGCCCAGTGCGGCTCGAATCTGGGGTGGCAACCTGGTTCGATGGCGGAACAATTGGCGACTCACACGGTTCATAGGTCGATTCAAATTTGACCAGTGCAACGCCGGTGGAGAGCGACAGATCTGATCTAGCTCTTTTTCTTTGTCTCGATAACGCCAATGGTGAGACGGTCTGGGTGGAAGACGCGGCGGCGCACTGTAATGGTGGTGATTGGCTCGATTGGGAGCTACGGTGAGGCTATGGCTTGCGCAAACTCGATCGAGCGGGCTCAATTCAGGCGTGCTTGGGGGTTGAGATTCGGGGGTCGCGATTCGACGGTTGGGCATCACGGTGTTGTGTGGTTGGGCATGGATTGAGACGACGTCGACTGGCCGATGAGTGGTTGTATGGATGGTTTGCGACGACGAAAAGTGTTCGAGTCTGGTTCTGTTTCTGATTTGGAATGGAACTTTGGATTTGGATAGGACTTTGTTTAGTTTAAAGGGATGAGTGGTTAGAATTTTTGGGGTTTATTGTTGTAGGTTAAATGGTGTGTGTTTGTTATGGTAGGTTGGAGATGGTGATGATGATGGTGTTGATTGTAATGATAGAAGGATGATGGTTGTGAGCTTGGTGATGATGATGGTGTTGGAGGGGTGATGATTATTATGGTGGTGATGGTGGTGATGGTAGTGAAGTGAAGGTGGATATTAAAATGGTGGGCTGGTGGATGAAGGTTGTGTGAAACAAAAGTTTAGGGGACTAAGTCATTGTTAGTTTTTTTTTTTGTTGAAGTATGTTAAGTGAAGTCTCCTTAAAAGGTGTGCAAGTTATGGGTTTTTATAGAGAAAATTTGGACCAGGAGAGTGATAGTGATAAATTATGCGATGAGTTTGTTTAGGATGAGTGTTAGGGTTTGTTTATGATGAATTTGTTTAGGATGACTATTGTGGTTTATTTAGGATAAATGCTAAGGATGGTTTAGGATAAGTTTAATGATATATAGGTTATGGGTTGAATAATGGGTCAATGTGTTATAGGTAAATGGGTTATGGGTTCCTATCAGAAAATTGGGTCATTTTTTATTTATTTATTTTTTAAATGTCCCGGACAAAATTAAGTGTTCACACTCTCAAGATGCTCGAGAAACATAAAAGGCTTTCGAAGGTTGAAAGGGAGATTATTAGGATTTCAAGTGTGAGTGAAAGAAGTCTAACATCTAGAAGGAACAAAAAAAGTGGGGGTCATATAAGTTAATGGACCCATGAACCTAATGCCATAAGATTTTGGATCAAGATATAGTGTCAAATCCACTATATGGTTTCTCACTTAACCCATGCAAGAATAACACAACTTATGAAAAAAGATGTCCTCAAGTACTTTGGGCTCTCCTATCCCAACAAATACTAACCATAATTAATCATTGTTTAGATACAAATTTAAGGGAGTTATCAAAGAATGATTAATAATATAAATAGAGTGGGTTCATAAACTTGTGAGGTGTGCACATGAAATGAACTAGGACACTCCGATCTTTATGGCTTGGTACAGAACTAGTGAAGCAACCATAACTTCCTATAAGAGGATGAGATGAGGAATCTCATGAAACTCAGGATGCTATCTTGGGATTCATGGGTTTCCTCCGTATTATTTTCTTCCTCTCGTTGTTGTTCATGTAAAACCATGCAAACAAAGGGTCCTAGTCAGCAGGGGACAAAAGGAATTTATTGTTGGCATTGTGACATGGCCTTTTTATTGGGATACAAGATCTGAGATTTTGAGATATTAAGGATATGGTGATTGCAGCCTATTAGCTATTTTGGATTATGGTAGAATGCTAAAGCGCACTATTTCAGGGAAATCTACATGTTATTTGGTGATAGTTAATTAAGGATAAACATCTTAGACTGATAAGAGCGTTCTTTTCGTTTCAGCGTCTTGGGCATCATGAGACACACAACGCCCTTCTAATCGTTGCCATGGAAACTCTAAATCTCGAGACCTAAGATGCCTCTTAGAGTTTTCTTTCACCTAAAGCCTTCCAAGCCACATAATGGGTCAGAGTTCCCTAGTCCCAAGGCCTTCATGCTTAGCCAAGGTGTCATCCTCTACGCCCAGGTTAGTACATGTTAGCTTATTTCTTTTATTCCTTTTTTATCCTTCCGGTGCTATTTCAGTTATCTAGTTCAAAGAGAACTAGGTTTGGTACAATAGCCCCCTGCTCTTAAGGGAAAGATGAAGCTTTTCCTTAAGTGCAAAGCATCCATTTTCACCCTTGTCACATCAATCACTTGATGGAAGCCTAAGGAAGCGGTGCAGGTATGCCTCGTTCCTTGTGTGTGGCAATTGTGCCATAAATTTTGGTGGCTTTTACAGTTATAGCCCTCATCTTCTTTTCTAAATTAGAGTTTTCCCTCTTTTCTCTCATCTTCATGTTACTTGTTTTCTAAAAAACCTCCATTTCTACTTTCTTCTTTTTTGCTTCTTTTGGCATTGTGTGTTCTAGGCTAGCCCCTCATTCCCCTAATCCTACCAAGATTTCTCTAGATGGTGTTGGTCCCATCTTGAATATTGATTCAATTAGGTCTCAATAAGAATCAATTCCTCGCTCTATTTCTTTTGGTTCGTGGCGCATTCTCCCTTCTCCTCATGCTGATCCTATTAGTGGAAAGGGTTATCGTTGGATGACTAATGTTCCTTTTCCTACATATAACTTTCTTTCTCCTCATCCGACATGTGACTCTCTTTTTACAGTGTTTGTTGTGACTAAACCTGTCCTTATGGTGAGTCAACGTCTCTAGTATGACGTTTTAGAGTCCCTAGATTTTTGTTTGGGTCCATCCCTTATTTATAACTATTTAAACAGGCAAGAGTTCCCTTGGACTGCTTTTCATTACATGTTGCATAATGGACAAACTGGTGGTTGGAAGGAATGGATCGATTAGGTTTTCACCCATGCCCTTCCTTTTGTTAATGTCTTGAAGAAAGTTAGCATTACAAATTCCATTAAAGGTTATACTAAGCTTTCAGTCTCTAAGCATCTAAAGGATATGAACTTGCTTATTCAAAGATGTCACGAAACTCACACCTTTATCACTGCTTGGGGAGAATCCATGCCCACTTTAAAGGATGTGGTTGTTCTTTTGAAGTTGCCTGTCTTCAGTGATATTGATGTTTTTAGTGCCTCTTTTGAAGCTCACATTGTAGATACTGCCAAGGAACTAAATGTGTGCACCAAGGAGTGCACTAAACATACAAAGGAGGTTTTTGCTAGGCGTCGGGAAAAGGCGCTCCAAGTTGAAGCTAGAAAAATTTCTAGGAAAAACTCTTAAGTCCAAGGTATGCTATATTGGGAATATTCTACCTCCTAATCAGAAGAAATCTAATAGGGAATCCCTCAAGTACACATTTTACACTTGGGCTCATTACTTCTTTGGTGATTTTGGTCAAAAAGATGTCTTTGAAGCAGGTCCTCCTATTAGAGCACCTTTGAGAAGGGCTACTTTTATCGTATTTTGGTTAAGCAAGTACATCTTTATTGGTCTGCCTTGCGAATTTGTTAGCCCTTATATTTTCATTTTTGCTAGTTTACTTGTCGAAGGTATTTGGTTTCCCTTGACCTCTTTATTTTTAGGTGGTTTGTACACTTGTCTTGATCAAATTTCTGAACAAATATGTATTTCTTATGGATGCCTTCCTTCCAACACCTTTCTTGATTTGATTTTTCTTCAATATTCTCTCTTTGAGCTTTTTCCAAACTATGGTCCTATTCACGAAGTTCCTACTGTAAGTCTTGGAGAAGCTATACACCCCCAGCCTCGTTCTTGGGGTTGGTCTTAACGATGCCTATGAGGTTCTTTGTTGAACCTGATTGATAATAAGAAGGATTTTGTTTTTCGCCCTTATATGGACTTTTTTTATGAAGGCGTTGAAGGTCTTCATTGTATTTATAGGTCTAGTGAGTTTAACTCTTGCAATGATAAGGCTACTCATGTTGAGGGCATGTTTGACTTTTGGCAGCTTTGTTCTGAACCACAAGTCTTACTAAGTTTTGTTTTGACTAATATTGTTTCGTTCTTTAGTGCTGCATTGTGGCCTACCAGGTAGTATTAGGGGTATCTTTTCTCACTACCAAATTTTTTCTATAAAAAAACATAGCTTACTTTATTTCTCTCTATTTCACTTATAAAATATAGACATTTGGACCATATGCACTCTTTAATTCATTTTGATGTAGTTAAGGTTGTTATAAAAGGTAAATGCCTTTTAAACACCTTTTATACGACACCCTATTATAGATACTACATGCCGATGTGAGTATGGGTGGATGTCGAGATATATCATATCTCAAGATGAAATGGATGTATCATATGCTGATGTGAGAAAAATATCAATTGAGTGTTGTAAGTGTTTAAACAACGAGATTGCTTAAAAAGAAATACTTAAATGCAAAATTTTTTTTTGTGTACAATGAATACAATTCTTTTTATAATTTGAAAAGGTTGGACGTAGACACCTACAATTATTATTATTATTATTATTATTATTATTATTATTATTATTATTATTATTATTATTATTATTATTCTTAATCTTAGAACTGACTCAAAATTTGGACAAATACCATAGTTGACTATAATGTATGGTAGCAATTGAGTCTATTAATCTATCATCGATCAATTCATCTATATCTAAATATAATTCAATCCATTCATTTATATTAATAAATTTAATAAATTTGTTGGGTTAAATTAGTTTTCGTTAGTGGATGATTGATAGACTAACCAAAATATTTATTGGATATCAAATAGATATATCTATAAGGTTTAGAGAATGAAATGTAGTATAAATGGCCTACACATGCACCCAAGTTAACTTGGATATCACTTGACTGCAATACTAAAAAAAAAAAAAACATAAGAATGAAGTATATTTAGACACATGATGAGTATAGATGCATCAAGTTTAGAAAAATAAAAAAGTGAAGAATGAAATGTAATTGGACAAAAGAGAATCTAGATATATCTATTGGAACATGGTAAAGAGGAGGGAAATGAGAGAATTCACAAACTACGATATTATTGAATGATGAAAAGTGTGTATATCAAGCCAATCATCAATCCAATCAAAATTTGGACTCTATGAGCCTCTAAATATCAAAAAATTCCACTTGTAGGAACAATAATCATCAATGCCCAAATAAGGCAAATGCTTAACCACCATAGGCATAAGGTCAAAATCAATACTTAATCACTTAAGATAGAAGCAAACACCAAAGCCGAACAAAGCTTATCCAAAATCAAATAAAAATAAAAATAAAAATAAAAAAGATAGTCAATGAAGAAGGGAGGACAAGTTTGTACCTATTCAATCATCCATGAAGGTGCCACCAATTTAGCATCACCAAGAAGTTATCCAACATTGAGAGAAACTAAGCAACCACTGAATCATTTTTTTTAAATTTTGAATGATTCACTTTACGGTAACTAGCCATCAATCGTCAGCAACAAGAAACAACAAAATCAACCAAGGAAGAAAATCTAGAACATGCATAAAATAGATCTGAAGAACCAGATGGAGAATTTGATCAAACTAGACATAAAATTAAGAAGAACAAATCTATCTTATGGCAACCTGTGGAAACGAGATTGAGAACAACTTCAATGAATTTGGAGAAATAAACTACAAAAACTATCCCATCCTCCACTATCGAACATAGAGATCATTAAAAGTACGCTGATGAGGCTAAATAATGTGAACCAGAAATGGCACCACAACACCAATTACACACTCACTACACTGTAAACTGAACACATCTGAAGCAAAACATTGTACATCAATAAGAAGCAAGTGAAGAATTGCTAGTGAAGATGCCATCCCACTACTGCACCAACAACGCTTATCTGTAGAGAGTAGCAGTGCTAGAAAATGAGATCCACTGCACCAACAGAGATCTCAACATGGTAGAGAAGAGGGAAATGAAAGAGTTCAAAGAAAATGAGAAATAGAAATTTATTGAAATTGTAAAATGAGTACAACAAGCTAAGGGTATGACATATATAATGTAAAAGAGTAACTAACTAGTAACTAATCAATGTATGTAACTAATCACTAACTACCTCAACTAATCATCAACTAACACAACTATATCTCTAATAGCCCTCGCAAACTGAAGGATGCATACTTAGCATCTCCAGCTTAGGATAAAAAGTACAATACATCTAAGTAATGAGAAAATGCAACTGAGTAATTAAAAATCAATAAAATACAATGAATAAAGGCGTAATTACATCGGCTAACAACAATCTAAAATTCTGGTAATGGTCGAGGTTCATAGCTCTAATTTTGACATCTCCACGGCTCTCATCCCAGGCAAATGAATCACGCCGGAATGGACATCGGCAAAAATGAAGATTAATCTGAATCGAAAATGGGTTGATTTGTTGGAATTAACATTAGTCAAAAGTCACTTAAAATTAGGGCTCTATGGGCCTCCAAACATTAAGAAATTCCCAAATGAGGGTTCAATATCATCAATGCCAAACTATAGGAAAGGCTTAACCACTTAAGCAGAAGCTAAACTCAATGCTTAACCACTTGGAAGAAGCAGAAATGAAAGTCAAACAAAGGCTGAACAAATGCTGGACCAAAGCTGAAGCACATGGTAGCAAAGAACTTTCACAACTAGCCAAACTTCACACAATCAAATCAAGTAATTTCCCATATCATAGGGCTCAAACAAAACAAGAACAACATCACTTCATCAACATCTTAAGTTGAACTAAATCCAAAAATTGGAGATACCGCTCATGCAAGAAGGCACATGAAAACTTCAAGAGAACACTAAATAAGAACCAGATAGAAGATGCCAACTCTCCACAGAGGCAAGAATCAATGACAATCCAAAATTCCACTGAAAAAAATTTCTTTAGCAAAAAAAAAAAAAGAGAAATAATGACTTTCTAAGGCCACTAACATCCCAAACAATGAAGCTAATATGCTTGTATTTTAGTCTTCACATTGAATTAAACTAAGCCAACGCTACATTAGAACAAACAAGAGTAGCAAATAATGAACCAATGAAGCCATGAATTTCTGGTATTACCACCTCTGCCAAAATATCTAGTAGCAACATTGTGGCCAGAAATCAATTGGGAATAGTACAAAAAAGGAACCTTTTGCTAGAAAAGATAAAGAAAAGCAAGGATGGAGGTCGCACACACCATCAGTGGGATAAAACCACCACATGCATGCCATAAAACAATAGTGCCAAAACTAGTGAACATATCCGGTCAAGAAGCGCAAGAACTGAGAACCACCACTAGCGATGCCTCACCGCACCACATAGAGCGTTGAACAGGAAGAATGAGAATGCACTAGAACCAAAATGGCAGCAAGAAGATGAACACCGTCACACCATAACATTCACCGTTAAAGAAAAGAACGGGATGCAGAAATAGCATTAATTGTTGATCAGAGAACAAAATAGGCCAGATTGGCACTCATCATTGTTACTACGTTCACATCCACCTTCAATAACAAATCTCTTCCACGAACCAAAAATCACACCGCAACAAAAAAGAAGCTTTCTATCATCTTCCAGACCCAAATTGAAGCTCTACTATTCTAAAATTGATGATTTATGAATAGAAATGAAAATATAGATCGTTCAGCAAGACGTTGACGAATGAATCAAGCTGTTAGAATTGATATCAAATGTAGATTTTTTTTTTGAGAAAAAGTGAATCAGGTGAATGAACAAGAGATTTCTCTTGCACAAATTTTCAGAAATTGAATGAAAAATGAAAGATTGATTCATATCAAGAATCAAAGATAAAAAATAGAGATGGTGTTGAAGTAAAAAAGCAAAGGAAAAAAATTGAAATAAAGCATTGATTTTGAGAGGTAAATGAGATAAGTAGACCAAGAAGGATAGAGAGAAAATGAAGGAAATTTTGAAAAGAGAATCTTGATTTTTTGAGAAAAAGGATAGAATCCATAAGAGAAAGAAGATTGAAGGAGTGTTTGGTGGGAGAGAAATGAAAGGAAAATATAAGAAAAATTAAGTTCAACGAGAACTTAGTGCAATAGAAGAAACTCAAGGAGAGTAATATCGCTTTGATACCATGTTAGAAAACATGGTAAAAAGGAGGGAAATGAGAGAGTTCAGAGAGAATCAAAATGGAAATTTACTGAAAGTGTAAAATGAGTACAATAAGCCAAGGGTATGACTTATATAGAATGTAAAAGAGTAATTAACTGGTAACTAATCATATGTATGTAACTAATCACTAACTACCTCAACTAATAATCAATTAACACAATTATACCTCTATTATCATGTGCGGCAAATTTGTGAAGAAACCACATGACGCTAATGTAATCGAATACAAAATATTTGTTTTGAGATGGCATCCATTTGATTGGATGGGAAGAAAAAGACAATGGAAATTAAAGGAGATGTAGATTGATTTTGGATTTTGACATGGACGAGGAAATAGAAAGATAAAGAAACATATGATCTAGAAGAGAATTATAGTAGAGAGAAAATGAATAAGAAAAATCATGGGAAAGTTGATTTTGGAGAAAGAAAAGTGGAGAAAAATCAGATACTACCAAAGAGTGAAAATTAGGGAAAATGAGGAAAAGTCAGAGAAAATGAGAGAGTGAGAGAGAAAGAATTTAACAAATTAAAAGAAAATGAGAGAAACAAGAGAAAATAATATAAAGCTAAATCCTTAAGGTAAATGACAACACTTTGATACCATATTGAAAAATATGGTAGAGATGAGAGAAATGATAGAATTCATAAACTGAAATTTTTTTAAATGGTGAAAATTGTGTACACCAAGCTAATCATGTGGCTTATATAGAATAATAGATTTAACTAATTAATAACAAACTTGCTTACTCAGCAAACTAATCTAATTAACTTCTAACTAACACTAACCACACTTTAACTATGATAATAACATCTATTTTGGAAACCTTAGTCAATTTATGAGAGACAGTAAGTTTTGTTTTTGTGTTTTAAACAAAACATGATTTCAAATTGATGAGTTAGATACACAATAGATTCTTGAGTGCTCTACACATTCATCCTATTTATTAAAATGAATTAATGGATAGAGCAGATATTTATCTATTAAAATGGGTTATGGATGTCTTGGATGATTTTAATAATTTTTAATAGATTTGAAATGAATTAATAGTTTTATTTTATTCATCTATTATTATCCAACCTAAAAATCATCTGATTGATGCATTTGTCATTTTACTATAAACCAGTGATAGTGAGAAAGGTGGAGAAGAAGAATGCTTTCTTAAAAGTAAGAAGTGGAACATAAATAAAAACACAAGAAAATTAAAATTTCATACTATTGTGGTTTAAATAAATCAATAAAGATGGTTTGAAAGACAATTTTATATTTATTATTATTGGTGCAAAAAAAATTAAGCTACCTTTTGTCGATGAAACAAAAGTAAAACTCTATACTTCTACTATAGTCCCAAATAGATTGAGCTTTGCTTAAGAAAACTCCAAAAGAAGGGAACTATGCCCTTTAGTATGAGTCCTTGAGTTAACTAAAGAAAGTTATCAATTAATGGACTCAAAGTAAAATGAACTTGTGGAATAAAAGAATTCAAAATTACATTAATTGGCTTAATGAAGCAAAAGCACATAAACTAAAGCTATAGTACAATAACTAAGAATTGAAATATGATATAAGGCATAGGTAAATAACATAAAGTAAACTAGAAAGCAATAAAGGACTATAAATGACTGAAAAGTTAAAGGTAAAATGATAAAAAATAGATGAGTTTAATGTGTGATGGTACTTAAAGTCCTATTTATATACTTTAAACTATAGAAAGTGCTGACTCAATGCTTCAACATGCCTCATCACCCATTTTCCTTGATTTAAGGAGCTCTTTCTCCCTTTAATTCACTGCCTTCATACCATGATCTATGTGGAACCATCTTCGCATTCCCTTTTTTTTTTTGTACATTATAATTACTTACACAATTTCGGGTCATAATAGTAGTTAAGTAAAACCCTATCCATAATAGTGACACTAAGTTTCGAACCCTTGACATAGTGACATTGCAAGTAGAGTTTGTATGGAGTCGCAATTCACTTCCATTGCAACCAACTCCAATTTTGGTTTTCTCATTCAAATTTTTTAGTCACTCTTCCCTCTCCCTCAATTGTTTATTATCAAGACCAAGTTAAACTTGGTCACTCTTTTGCTTTATGACTATAGCTAAGGAAATTGGGCTGATCGATTAGGCTATTCCCTCTGTTGAGCAACATCAACCCAGTGCATTGACTGCATTCTTCTGGATCGTTGACTTAAATTGGAATATTTGAAGTGCCAACAATTATAATCAAATATTAAAAAGAAAAAGAGAGAATTGTTATAAGCAAAACTAATATTTTTTACGTAATTATAAATAGTACAAATAGAAAAACAAATATAAAAAAGATGTAATTAATTATTCTGGAAAAGAGTAAATCATTGTTGTATGGATTGAACCGTCCAGTCATACTAGAAAACTCGCGAGTTGGCCTTTGAGTTGGTCTAGTTCTTAGTTACAACTAGTTTTTTAAGCGACCCGGTCAAACTTGTGTAGTTGGCCAACTCACTCGGGCGATTTGACTCAATTTGTCTTGAATTTTTATTTTTTTAAAAAAAATTAAACTTTAAAAAATACAATTTGTAGGATTTAAATATAGTACTTAAAAGATTTTTATAATAAAATACATTTTATCATTAAACTACATGTTTTTGTTAAATAATGTTCTTAATTTTAAAATTTTTAATTTATATTATTATTTAAAAAACTTGATTTTAAAAAATGAGAACTGAATAATTTTTTTTGCTAGTTTGATTATAATATTAATACTTTTTTATATGATGTATTTTTTTGTATAATATTTTTTATATAAAATATTTTTTTCATATAATATTTTATAAAAAAAATATTTTATTTTTTGTCCAAATTTTTTAATTTAACTATTTAACTCGTGATTAAATTACTAATATGTTAACTTAACTTTTTAACTTAATTAACCTCCTATCCATGTTATATAGTTATGGAGTAAATGTTATAATAGTAAGAGTGGCCCATAGTCGAATCCTCAAGTCCATAACTTGGACCGTTTATCCGCTTTGTGGACCGGAGCCAATCCTTTCCTGGGAGCCCAACGAATGCTGTGTGGCGCGCGCATATCCGCCAAGTCCACTCTTGAAATGAACGAACTTGGAAAGTGGATGATGAGGATGAGGATGAGGATGACGACGACACAACAATAGATTCATTTGTTTGTTTTGTGATTTGTGAAGGTTCCAAGTTGTAACCTCCGCTCCAAGTTCAAAACTTCCAAAACAAGTGGATTCTCACACGGAGAGTCCCACTCCTTCTGACTCATACTCAAATTACGAGTTATTGCTTCTTTTAATTCTTAGCCACCCTCATAGTTATACACTACCAGTTGCTTGTGAGAATGAGATTGTATGAGACGTCGTCGTTTTAGCACTGAGAGAAGCGAGTAACCATGACTGATTCCCCTGCTCCTGCTCCTCTCCAGTGGAAGTTCTCTCAGGTATTCGGCCAACGACTTCCCAACGAGAGCCTTCAAGACGGTTAGTTACATCTCACATCACCACTTATAAAGACATAAACTCACTCCTTATGCGTGTCTTGTGTTCAATTCGTCTAAAAAATTTCACTCCCTTCATGAAGTTCTGGAATCTTCTTCAGACGATCTCATAACCGCGATTGCGTTTGAGAAGCGCGGTGACTATCTTGCCGTTGGAGATCGAGGTGGACGCGTTATAATATTCGAAAGAGACGATAGTAAAAAGAACGTCAGTATTATCACCATAATCTTCATCTCTGTAATTCGAAACTTTCTAAAAACACGTTTATCCGAATTTGCATTTTCTTTCTTATTTTTAGGCTTTGAATAATCAGCAACCTTCTCGAAAAGATTTGGAGCAGCTGGATTTCGCTCCTTCGTGGCATCATCCCAAATTTCAGTACATGACGGAATTTCAGAGTCACGAGCCTGAGGCATGTTCGTACTTTGTATATTATAAATGTTGTACTTGTAATGCTCTAGGAGACATTGAGTTAGTTATTATTATAGTTCTATCTTTGTGCGTTTCTGACTTCCATAATGTTATTATATATTCATTTATTTATGTAGTTTGATTACCTAAAGAGTGTGGAAATTGAAGAGAGGATTAACAAAGTAAGGTGGTGCATGACCCACGACGGTTTGCTATTTATTCTTTCTACCAACGATAAAACGATTAAATTGTGGAAGGTATTAACTGCCTTTTAATTTTAATACTAGCTCTCTAAAATCTGCAAGTAATTTTTTTTTTTTTTTAAAAAAGCCCGAAATTTGAACAATATCTTAGTGCTAGATGACTTATATAATTGGCATATTTGTAAGTTATATATATCTGCATCATTTGGCCGTTTTAACTTTTTCTTTTTTTCCTGTTTCTTTTGTTTCGTCTTCTTTGGTGTTTCTGGAGTAGGTGAAGGAACATAGAGTGAAGAAAGTTAAAGAAATGGCCCCTCTTCCATGCTCAGAAAATATGCTTCTGGCTGAAAGGAGTTTCATAAGTGGGCAGGAAACCCAGTCTGCTTCTAATGGCTATCATTTGGAATGGATAGAGAAGATTCCTCGAAATCCATCGCCATCTCAAGACATTAATGCCAAGGTTGGTTCTTGTGGAAATATAAGGAAATAGCAATGGCTGAGTTTGTCATTGTCTTCTGTCAGAAAGTAAGGTTTCTTAAACTACATGATCCTTTGCCAATATGCTTTGTTATCAGATTGCTGGAATAGAAGACACTGTTGTTACAAAGTGCCGAAAGGTGTATGCTTATGCTCACAGTTTTAATATTAACTCCATCTCAAATAATAGGTACATTTTGCTTCTCTTTAACCATGGATGCTTAAGATGCCATTTTTTGTTTTAGGGAGAAAATAGAGGATGCCTTCATTTTATTGATGTTATTAGTTATAAAATTAAATAACTTGGCGTCGTAATCCCTGCACAGTGATGGTGAGACCTTTATCTCAGCAGATGACCTTAGAATCAATTTGTGGAATCTTGAGGTTAGTGATCAGTGTTTCAATATTGTTGACATGAAGCCGTCAAACATAGAGGATCTTATTGGTAACTTGGTTCATCCACCACTCCTTGCATATTCTAATTCTTGTTTACTCTCATTCATATATTTGCATCACTCTGTTCTGCTGCACTTTATGCAACCTAATTCCATCTGATTATTCCAACCAAATACAATCAAATACCTTAGATGCTGTAGAAGTAACCAATTGTGGATATCCCATCCTAGGAAGCAAGGTTGGCTAATGTAATTAATTTATTCCTAGTCTTAAATTTCCCCTTACTGTGCCCATGTTACTGCCAGGTCACTACTGTGGGAAGGCCTAGAATCAAGAAAAGAAGTGTTTATCTTTTGAGTTCTTAATTCACCCAGGTTTTGCATAACCCTTGAAAACCAAGTGCCTGATCAAACAGACCCAACATAGGTGGGCACATTCGATCTTTTAAGTGTAAAATAGATTTCAATTGGGTAAGGAAATAGCATTTGCTGAATGGGTATGAAAATGCATATAATCCAACTTGGCACCATGAAAGTATTGGATTGAAAAACTCTACAGATGATAGGCCCTTATTCTTTTTTTTTTAATCTAAACTTATCCCATTCTAAGTCAGTTGTACACTTTTAACTCTTTGCCCATCTCTTTAATTTTATTTTATTTTTTTACAATTATAAGCATTGTTATATATTGTTTAGGCTCCATCTACGTTACCTTTACCCCTTCTAGTTTGTGTCATTTTGAATAAGTCTTTATTTATTTCATATTCCAAAATTGAACATAGACGTTCACTAAGAAGGACATTTTTCCCTTCTCACTTTTGTCTATCAAAGCAACAATGACCGATTGCTGCAAATCTTCATACTTGCCTTGCTGGTTATTCATCAATGCTACATTACACTTTTGATCCATCTATTTTGTTTCCTTCTTTTTCTCAGTTTTGGAGGATCTTGCTCTCCCCTAGTTGTACATCCTTCATCTGATGATGAAAGGATAGCATTTCAGCCTCCATAAATAAGCTATACCAGCATGATATATTGATATTGCTTCTATAACCTATCGGCCTAAGCCTTTTTTGGTAATCATTAGTATATGTGATCTATGTCATATGCATCACATGTGAATGCCATTTTATTTATGTGTCTCTCTTTTTGGTCTTTTAACTGATTTGTCCTATTTCAATTAGAGGTCATAACATCAGCTGAATTCCATCCGTTACATTGTAACCTGCTGGCATATAGCAGCTCACGAGGTTTTATTCGTCTATCTGATTTGCGACATGCAGCAATATGTGACCATGCTTCTAGAATGTAAGATGCGGCTCATTTCCCTGAGTTTAGGCATGGTTCATTTTCTTGGATTTTACTGTTTTCTTAGCCATGCCTTTATTCTGATACTTCTCATTCAGCTTGATTATACAGATTTCAACATGGAGAGTATGGATCAAAGTCATTTTTTACAGAAATCATTGCATCCATCTCAGACATAAAGTTTTTGAATGATGGCCGACATCTTATAAGTCGCGATTACATGAATATGAAGGTTTTCCTATTACTAAACTCATGTAATTTTTCATTTCAATATTAGATTCCAAAACCTATCTTGTATTATAGCTTTTTTCCCCCTTCAAATACTGGTAGTATGGTGCGGTTCTCAGTTTCTGTCGTTTCCAAGTTTGTGCTTGTCTTACAATGTTTTCTCTAGATCTTGTTAGACTTCTCTTGCTCTAAGAAAACATTTCCTTTTGAAGCAAATATTATTTTTTGACTGATATATATTTTTACTACTTAGTAAACATATAATGGGTGGTATCATACCAACTAATGAATGCCAATTCCATATCTCTTACACGTTCCACTATTATTGTAATTTTGTGGTCTAAATTGCCATGTTTATGTTAAGTTCTTTCCATTGCTGCAATGAACAGACAGATAAGACCATCATTTTTTAGTTACACAGTGATTCGAATTGCAAATACACAACTGTATAAGATGCCTTGATTTCTTATAGAATTAGAACCTCTTTTCTGTTACTTTAGGCCTTTATAATTTCATTTCTTATTTTAGCTTTGGGACATGCGTATGGAGTCTTCTCCAGTTGCAATATTCAAAATTCACGAGCATCTGCACCCTAAGGTAAGTGCTGATATGGTGTCTCAGGCAGTAATCATGGCAAGTGTCGTGAATCAATTTTATTTTCTTTATAAAAGTTTGTATTTCAAGTATTGAGTTCTACTGTATAAGAAAGCAAAGATGAGAAGAGCTTTCTGCTTTTTCATTTTTGCATTTGGGGATTCCAATCCTGGCTAAATGATGAATAATATAGAAGCTTTCTTTATGTGTCAATTAAGAGTTTTATTAGTTGAGTCTTAAATCTGTGTTATTTAAGAGTATTAGATATTTATTTTAGCTACTCAAGAGTCATTATTCAATGTATCTGATAAGTTAATTAAGTCTAGAAAAGTCCAATCTTGTAATTAGGGGTCTAAGTAAGTACAAGTAGTCCAAAAGTTAGTCAAAAGTCTTTAATTTTAGTCACTTAAGAGTCCACTTAGTTCTAGGGTCCTGTGGGGTCTATAAATAGTCATTCTCTATGTACTCTTTTGAAACAATTCAAAGAATTAACAACAGTATTTGGTGAAGTACATCCAGAAAATATATTCTAGTGTTTCTTTTCAACTCAGGATTAGAATTTTGTAATATCATATTCTTATCCAAGGGGGTGGACTCCTCCCACACAAGCCCACTTATTCCTCATACCTACCCAACCGATTTCCATATTTTCCCGTTCCATCCAACCCTAAATTCTAAATGAATTCCTGGGTTGCTTCAGTTTGTCTAAACAAATTCCTGGACTGCATCAGTTTGGTATCAGAGCAAGTTTTTCAGGGACTACCTTGCTCTCCTATGGCAACAAGGAGTGACAGAGAATTCCGAGGCAGAATATCTTGCACTCAAGTGGCAACATGGAGTGGAAGGGAATTTCAAGGCATACCAACTTGTGCTCTAATGGCGACATGGAGTGGCACGGAATTTTGAGGCAGATTATCTTGTGCTCCAATAGCAACGATGAGTGGAAGAGAATTTCCAGGAAGACTCTCTGATCGTGAAAGAGATTACTTGCTAGTGCAAATTGCAGAAGACATTCATAATCTATCTAATCGAGTTGCAAGTTTAGAAGCTTGGAGGTTCCAACCAAATGATTCAAAAGTCATACCAAGAAATTCTGATTTTAGAAAAGTAGAAGGTTCTAGCACACAAGATGATGATGAAGAAGTTGCGAAAAACCTAAACTTTAGTAAAGATGAAGAAGCTGAAAAGCAAGAGGACAATGAATGAACACCTTTAGAACAAGATAATGATAAAGAAGTTGCCAGTAATTTTAATTTTTGTAAAGGTGAAGCCGAAAAAGAAAAGCAAGAGGACGAAGAACAAACACCTTTAAAACAATATGATGTGGAAAAGTTGGAGGAGTGAAACAAGTTACAATGGTCATGCAACACTTGCAATTCCTAAGGAGTCTAGAAAGGAGAAATGGCATCGAACCAGCATTT
This sequence comes from Ormosia emarginata, assembly GCA_029884605.1. Taxonomy (NCBI): domain Eukaryota; kingdom Viridiplantae; phylum Streptophyta; class Magnoliopsida; order Fabales; family Fabaceae; genus Ormosia; species Ormosia emarginata. The sequence continues at coordinate 6,381,055 of JAQQTP010000038.1, read as the reverse complement.
TCTACACTAATGTGAAGTGTGGAGATCAGGTGGTCAAGTTATTGCCAATAAAAATTGAGATTCACTAGCAAGACAGCCAACTGTAAAGGTTGTTAACATATTGTTATTGAAGCAGTTAGAACTGGAAAATAAGACTGCAGATGCTCTCATCCAACATTATGGATCCAATGAAGATATTAATGAAGGACAAACTATCCTCTGATTTCCTAAGATGTCAAAAGCAATGCAATTGAGGAAGTTGAAGATGTTCTTGATGAGCAGAGTGTCTTTATAAGACATGGGAGTTACAAGAAATATCTTGTGAAATGGAAGGGGAAACCAATTTCAGAAAGCACTTGCATTATATGGATATTTATTGAATTTCTTATCAATTGGAAGAAAAATAAAAAGAAAAAGAAAAGACTCAGGAAGTACTTGCATTATAATCCCAAGCTCTACAGAATATACTAGGCCTTCCACTCGTCAGAGATGAGTTCTGCCAAGCAGGGGGCAAATGATGGATAGAAGCTTTTTTTTGTGTCAATTGAGTTTTGATAGTTGGGTCTTAAATCTGTGTTGCTCAAGAGTATTAGATATTTTAGGTACTCGAGTCATTGTTCTATGTATTTGGTAAGTTAATTAAGTCTAGAAAAGTGCAATCTCGTAATTAGGGGTCTAAGTAATTACAAGTAGTCCACAAGTCAGTCAAAAGTCATTAATTTAGTCACTTAAGAGTCCACTCAGTTCTAGGGTCGTATGGGGTCTACAAATAGTCATTATCTATGTACTCTTTTGAAGCAATTCAAAGAAATTCAGAACAATATTAGGTGAAGTACATTCAGAAAATATATTCTGATTTTTCTTTTCAACTTAGGATTAGAATTTTGATAATATCTTATTCTTATCCAAGGAGGTGGACTCCTCCCACACAAACCCACTTATTCCTCATACCTACCCAACCTATTTTCATATTTCCCATTCCATCCAACCCTAAATTCTAAAGAATTCCTGAGCTGCATCTGTTTGTCTAAACAAATTCCTGGACCGCATCAATAAATTGGTGATAGACTTTTGAGCATTCTGTATCCTCATTCATAATCTATTGTCATTCAACAGTCAACCCTAGCAAAGAATGATAGTAGATTGTCTAGGCTTTGTTCCTCAGTGTCATGGAATACTGGCACAGTTCTGAAGTAGAATGCGTTTGAAACATCTTGTGCCCCCCCCTCCTCCCCGTTTCTTTTCTCTCCCTAGTGTGAAAAGGCTTTTGTTGTTGTTGTTGTGAAATTATTTTTCCTGAGAGCTTTACTACATTTCTGATAGACCTTTAGATTATGTTTCCTTATAATTATGTATCCAGTTGTACTTGAAAAATTTAAGAAGCAATCAACTTTCGGTTGCGCCGCTGCCTGAATTCGTAGATGTTGATAACTTGGATTAAGAGGCCAATATGTCAAACAATGCTTTCCTAGTTATTTTTCTGTTTTTCATTGTGAAGTTTCTGAAGATCATATGATTTTTCTTTTCTGGCGTACTCCAAATTTTTTTATGAATTCTGTTCCTTCCCATGGTTGACAGCTCTCCTTGTTTTAAGCAGTTGCCAGAGTTGTATAATAATGACTGCATATTTGATAAATTCGAGTGCTGCTTTAGTGGTGATGGACTTCATTTTGCAACTGGTTCTTATAGGTTTGTCCTTTTGAAACCAACTGCAAATATATCTTGTGTTATGTTATTGTGGATCAATTGTTTGTGTGAGAAATACTTGCATAAGCCTATTGCACCCAAATTGGGTGCACTACGCCATTCATATCATTAATTATGGTGAAATATGGTAGTTAATTATTAATTAACTAAAATAGTTATCTATTAATTAATAATGTGATTGACTTCGTGCACTCAACTTAGATATACCAAGTTTATTCAAATTTTTCACTATCTGTGTTAGGGCTAACCTATGCATCTGTAAACCATGATTACTAAAACGGTTCCTATTTTGTCTTAGCAATCTCTTGCGGACATTCTCGCCTGTTATCGGAAGGGAGGAAGGGGTCAAACTAGAAATTAGGGGAAATTCTGACAGGTAAATCTCTGAGACTGTATATGAACTTAGACAACCCTCTTAAACAGAAAATTCTCCATTGACTCTTTAGCTATGAAGCACGGACATGCCGATTATGAGACGTGTCCGCGTGTCAGACACATGTCTATGTCAGACACATGAAGACACTCGTACGACACACGTATCCTGCGTGTCCGATTAAAAAGATTATTTTTTTTTCTTCAGTTTGGACACGTTCGAACACTTCTCGGACACGCTCAGACACTTCTCAGACACATTCGGATACTTCTCGGACACGACTAGGACACTACTTGAACACGACCCATTAATATTTTTTTAAAACAAAATTAGTTTCCATGACTAACATTCAATTAGTAAGCCCGTAACCCACTCAAGACCAATCACATGACTGACATCCCAAAGCTATTATTTTCACATACTAATATTTTAAGTTTTATCTTTTCACACGCCACTATTAAACTTTTAAGTTTTATCTTTTCACAAATTACTATTTCCATCTACTCCTTCTACCTCTATTCGTACCAAGTCGTCTATTTCGTTGTCACCGAAGCTTGTCTTATACCAATATTCTCTCTAGTTATTTCTTTTATGCACATGTACTTGTATATGATTAGTTCTATTAGGAGAAATTGGTTTAGGAGATTTTGTAGAATATGTCAATAGAAATTATGTTCTATATTTTTTAAGAGAGGCTTACTAAGTAGCAAATACTAATACATATGACATATATTAAAATATTGTAAATCTTCAAGTTTATAGAAATAATATTAATAAATTATGAAACTTTTTTCTTAAATTATATATATATATATATATATATATATATATATATATATATATGCCGTGTTCTGTGTCCCTGTCCGTGCTTCATAGCTCTTTAGTTATTTTCACTCTATTGTTATGGGTCCTAGTTTATAGAACATGTAAAATAAAAGGTTTTGCTCCCTTCAGAGTTGGTGCTAGTCTAACAAATAATAATGCAATTTCTATGTTTTGTGAAATCATGTCTCTATTACATGGTGAATGCCAAACTAAATTCGCATTAGATGCTTTGAACCATCTATCCATTCCATTAAAATACAGTTATTCTTTATTCTTATTTTACCAGTTTCATTATCAGGAAGCCTTTTCACCAAGCTGCTTCAAGGGTTAGAAGGCCGTCTTTAAGCAACCTAATAACACGTGGATTTTACCAGCGTGGTTGGCGTTTCATATATATATATATATTAACCTCTTATTTCTCTGTTTGGCCTTCATCTCTCCCGTAGTCCCGTTTCATTTTTATTTCAACCTGACGGTCCTTTCTGTTTTGCAGCTCATGCCAACGCACACTCTAGTAGTGCTGACTTTTCTTGTAACTTAAGCTCCAAACTGCTACATGTAGCATGGCATCCAACATACAATCTAGTTGCTTGTGCTGCTGAAAGTAGCTTATTATTGTATGGAAAACGTTTTTCGTCCAACGAAAATACTCCAACTTTCCTCCACCGTATGTTTCCGTACGTATGTTTGTTGACTTTTTTGTATGTCAATATTTTAATTTCTCGCTTCTTATTTCTCGCTTTTTGGATTCACCAGAAACTGATACTGATTAACCACTTATTCCTAACGTATTAACCACTTACTCATTATTGGGAACTTTTTCTTGGATTCACCGTCCACTTATTCTTAACGTATTAACCACTTACTCATTATTGGGAACTCTTTCTTGGATTCACCGTAAACCTATCTTGATTAACCACTTATTACTAACGTATTAACCACTTATTCATTATTGGGAACTCTTTCTCGATTCACAAGAACCGATATAGATTAACCACTTATTTCGATGTATTAACCAAACTTATCTTGATTAACCACTTATTCCTAACGTATTAACCACTTACCGATTATTGAGAGCTCTTTCTTGGATTCACTGAAACTTATACTTGATTAACCACTTATTCATAATGTATTAACCGCTTATTTGTCTTGTGCATTCACAAGTTTTGTCTGCCGCGTGAACAATGAAAAACTTATACTTGATTAACCACTTATTCTTAATGTATTAATCAAATCTTGTCTTGCATGATTCACAAGTTTTGTCATGCGTGAAACGATTCACCGTAAACTTATATGTATTAACCAGAAATCTTGTGTCGCGCATTCACAAGTTTTATGCCGCATGAACAGTTTCAGTTTCAAATTTCAAATTTTAAATTCTCTCGGGTGAATCAACAAAATACGAAGGTGGACAATAGTTGGAGTATTTTCGTTGGACATATAGCGCGACCGTTATTGTATTATGTGTAGTTTGTACTTTGTACAGTCTGCTTGTAAAATTAAGTCTACTCTAGTCTCTAGATATGCCACCTAATAAAATCTTTTAAAGCAGCCTTATGGCTAAGTTAGCACTCTTTCAAATAAATTTAATGTTATTATGAGTGTAAGAATTTTTTTTTATTATCATTTAACCATGTATTGATACATTATTAAAAAAATTGACTTTTCATAGATTCTATTAGATAGGTAAACTATTTTAATAGTGTGTTAGCATATAATTAGATGACATGTAGAAAATGTTTACATTGACAATAGATTAAAATTAAATTCCTTTCAAATAAAAAAAAATTACTCATCTTAAAATTGATAAGAGGGTTTTGGACCAATTTGGAGTCAATTTTGAAACAAAATACTAAATAGTTGCTTTTTCTAATTTTTTTTTCCTTTTACTGTGACATTTGTGCAAGTCTAAGTGACATAATATAAAGCCATTAGGATTAGGTTAGTGATAAATGATTTAGATAGTTTATATGAAAGTTATAAATTCAAATCTCTCCAAATAAGTATAATAAATTAAAATACAACCTCTCTCTAGGACATCGCTAGGGTTTTCTCTGGGGCAACTCTGAGAGTGTAACGTTGCAGCCCATCGTGGATCAATATCTCATCACGTTGTGCCTGGATTTTGCCTTTTGTTGTTCACTAGCATGGCAGACCAAAACATGCGGAAGAATGAGTGATCGTCGAGAAGGAGAGGGTGGATGAGGAGAAAGATGCAACTATTGTAGTGTATAATGAAGGAGATGTGGCTGATGGACTTTAGGGTTGTCAAAATAGTCTAGTTGGAAGGATCATTACTGAGAAAAACATCAATAAGGTTGATAGGGATATTTGCAAGTGTACGAAATTGGTTAAGTAATAAAGTAGTGAATAAAATATCATTCTCACATAGAGTGTTTACTAAATACCAAAATTACAATAACTCACTATTATTTAAACTGTCGAAAGAAATTTCAATTAAATTAAAATTAAAGAAAAATAAAACTAATAAATTAAATTCAAATGAGTCAAGAACTAACAAGAGACAAAGCAATATCAATTAAAATTAGGGTATTTTGATTTCACTTGAACCAATCCTATTTAACTTAATTGATTGATAATTCAATTTTAATCATCTTATGCAAGAGATGATAATCTTAAATTATTTAATATTCTTTCCCGAGTTATACTAAACATAATAAAAAACACTTATTACCTATTTCCCAAAAACAATAACAAGTATTAATAAACTCATTAAGATTTATAATTAACCATCACAATTTCCCACAAAGTAAATCTTTACTCTCGTTCCGATTATATACTCATGAAGTGTGTTTGGAATGTAAAAAAATAAGAAATAATTTGATTTGTAAATCAAATCAAATTAAATTTTGTGTTTAAAATGTTAAAAATAAGAAATTATTTGATTTCTAAAATCTCATGGATTTCATTTTTTTTTGTTTTAGAAATTCCATCAAATTTGTTAGGATTTGATTTGATTTGAAATGAATATACTATTTTACCCTTAGTAACTACCTCTCATAAGGGTAAAAATATAAAATAATAAAATTAAATCAAATTAATTCCCATTTTAATGAGTTTCAAACACACAATTTGATTTCTAAATTAATTCAAATCTTATTTTTTTAATAAGTTTCAAATGCAAAATTTGATTTATAAATCAAATCAATTCAAATCAAATCATTTCTAATTTTAATTGATTCCAAACACTACTATGGAGTTTATTACCTATGACAAATCAAGGAAATTTTGTTCCAGTATGTTTCCAAGATACAAATCAAAACAAATTAAGAACAATAATAAACTCTTACATAGATGAAGAAAACTAATTCAACAAGTGTAAATATTCAAATATTCAAGTTACATCAAAACCCCTAAAAAGAAATTTAGTTCATAATAAAATTAACTAATGACATAGAAAATTTCATTATACTAATTATAGGGAAATATGAGAAGAAAATAGAATAAAAACTCAATTGCTATGTGTTCTCTCCTTTCCTCTAACTTGTTATGCTTTATGCTCCTATGTTGCTCTTGTTGCATTTCTACCTTGCTCTTGTGTGTTTGCTACTATCTATCTATTTATTTTGAGTAGTGACTTACGTTGCACCCAATTTTATTAGGTTTCCAACTCTTTGATTTTTTGATAAGGATAAAAATCCAATCAAAATCAATTTTGAGTCTTCCACCATCAATTTAGGCTTTGGATAAGATTTAAGATTTGGATAAATTTCTTTTAAAATTTTATTTTCAAGATCTCCCAATTTAATTTAAAATCCTCTAGATTATACCTGAAAATTCAAATAAAACTATAAAATAGAGAAAAGAAGATAAAAGATTATTAAAATCTAAATAAAACTAATAAAAAAATAAAAAAATTAAATTAAATAAAAATCTTAACAAATAAAGTCCAAAGTTGTGTGTAATTTTGTATAGCAAACTGAGGTACAAACGTATACATGTAATACACAAATATGTATATACATAGCATATATAAATCACACTGCCATTAGTAACCATTACAGCCCAGTACATCAGTTTTCTACATCAGTATCAAAGTGATAAATATCAAGCCTTCATAGGCATATATATAAATCATAAACCACTGCATAAATATAAATACATAGCAATGGTAAAAAAGAATAAGTATCTCAGTACTACATTAGCATCTGCATCACTACACGGAGGGTGGATCACGTGCTAGAATTACCATGAAAAAGAAAATAGCAGGGTGAGAATTTTAGAAATTCCAAGTATTTTTAACAAATAGATGTCATCACAACAATTCTAACTACTCCAGAGAATTATATCATTTTTAAAATATTTCATAAAAAGGTGACAAATGTCAAATTGTTTTCTTTCTCTTCCTGAGCGCAGAAGTTCAATTTTAATCATTGAACAACAAATTTTATAAACATATACCCAGACAGTACACAACTTTATAAGCACATCAACCAATAAATCATAGAACCTTCTAGAAATATAACATTATATAAATCATCTCACACTATCTCTAGAATATTTACAGTTAACTCAAAATGCAAATATTCATTATTAAATTAATGATTTATATAACAAATTCATGAAGATGTGTCAATGCTCAAGCAATGCCTTTAATTTTCCTTTAGTGCCCATTCATTATCATCTTTCCTAACTTATTCCCCGAACCCATGTCCTTTAATCTCAAATAGGTAAAGAGGGCATGTCACCTCCTCACACTACCCAACACTTGGTGATAGTATACTTATTACGCCTGAGTATTCATCCTATACATAATAGTCCATCGTTACACAGCATTATCCCAGGTAACCCTGGCCAAATCTATTAATCAATTTCCTTTCACAAAGGAATAACATCTAGGATCACCTCCATGTACAAGGATCATTTCTAATATCAATCACTTGCCACATCTAGGATCATCCCCAGGTATGAGGATCATTTTCAATATTCACCACTGGCCAAAACAATCAATCAATGAGTTACCATTCGTAAGGGAATAACATCTAATGATTACCCTATGTACGAGGATCATGTCCAATTTCTTTTAAACTTTGAGCACTCAAAGATGCACTTTACATTTTAATTCAATTACTGACTCAACTTTAACATTTTAAAGGAGCATATCAATTTCCAGTACATCATAATTCATCTCATAAGCATGTCAAATGTCAATTTCTCATATCATCATATAATTCACATAATTCAGAAAGCAACTTGAAATGTTAGCAACTCACATATACATGAGATAATAATTAAAATGATCAGGCTTCTTCATATAAACATGAGTTATCTTATCTCATTCATAAACCAACTCATTTCCAAATCAGGTCATCAATTTGCTACAAATGATACCATACCAAGCTTGTTTGGGCTTAAAAATGGGTTTAAAGATGATTGTATACTCCTACAAGAACTTAGTAATCAATTACAAGCATTTCAAAAAAATGGTAATCGATTACCATGAGCTTGTAATTGATTACAAGTATGTGAGGACTCAGTTTTCTCAAAACAAAGGCTTGGTAATCGATTACCACAAACCATTTTCTCAAACAGGAGCTTGGTAATCGATTACCATAACTAGTAATCAATTACCACATACCATTTTCTCACATAGCAGTTTGGTAATCAATTACCATAACTGATAATCGATTAACACAAGCCCAGCAGCAGCTTTTGAAAACTGGTAATCGATTACTGATACTTGTTTAAGGTGACTTAGCCTGATATTTATAGAGCATGAATGGAATCATAATGTAATCAATATTAAATGTAGGTATTTAGGATTTATATCCTGTTAGAGATCATGCTCCCTTCATTGTTGGAGAGGATCCCTATAATATAGGAACTTAGATATTGTAGTTATCATCAATTGAAGGAGGTTATGGGTCCTATAATTTCATAAGATCATGATTAAAAGTTATAAATATTTTAAGATATATCTACTGCGCAGATATCTTGGTATTATGGCCCAATGTTGTGGTCTGTCGTTCTTGGTCCCGGGGTCCTGACAATGTGTCACCAAGGCTTAGCTGGGATATTCACAGCGGATCCCGATGGTATGCGTGTCGGGTTGGATCCATCAGACATGGTCTCGAATCACGGTCCAAAACAGTTATATTTTTATTTTGTTTATTTGAAAATTTATTTTCTTTAAAATATATTATAGTATATTTTTAAAATTATTTTCATTTGGGAGAAATATTTGTTGGAACATTATACCTAACAACAAAGTTAGTTTGGTACAAATTATATTAGACTTCATCTAGAAGAAATATAGGCCTCATGTAATGATTTAGAATTTATCTATAAGGCCTAAGCTTGCTTTATAATGTATCGACCTGAGATCGACCTATTACTTGTTATAGGCTTTATTCGGTGGTTCGACCTTGCCTATCTATGAAAATATAAAAGTTTGACCTGACTCGAAAAACTATTTAAAGGTCTACATTACATGAAGGTCTTCATATCAGTTCATAAATTTAAGTTTTTTAATTTTTAAATAAGTATATCCTTTAACAAAATTATTATATTCTATATAAAATAAATGAGGGAGGATCAACTTACATCAGTATAAATTTTTTTTGACTTACACTCATTTTCAACTGTTAGATTCACTTTCATCTAATGGTTACTTTTAATAAAATAATCTCAACCATTAGATGAAAGTGGATCTAACGGTTGAAAATGAGCGTAAGTCAAAAAAGACTTACACTGGTGTAAGCTGATCCCCTCTCAAAATAAATATATTATACTAATATATTATTAACAAAATATGTAAGTATTATAAATTCCTATAAAATATTAAATAAATAGCCTGATCTGGTAGGCTAAATTAGTTTTTTCAAAAGTTCAAGCCTTAACCTGCATAGTTAAATAGGCCATTCAAAAAATTTAAGCCTAACTTATTTACTAAATAAGCCGAAAATAAGTTAGACCATAAATTTCTGATGAGCCACTTAACATATTCTCACCTCTACAGGTAGGTTGGTAAGGGTATTGTCATTAAGAAAATTATAAAATTCTAGAGATCTCTTGAAGATTGAGTTATTTTTCATTTGAGTAAATTATACTCTACTACATTAAGGTTTTTCAAAATGACAACAATCAATGTTTCTAATTTTGTTTTCATTTTTTTTAATGTGCTCTACTTTTTCTCTTTTTATTTTCTTTGTTGAGTTATTAACTTCTGTTTCTAATTAAATATCATGCTTTCATTTTTTTCTTTGTATAAGCAAAATAGAGATTATCAGAATATGTTATTGCTGATATAGATGGTAAAATATCTCTTTAAGTGGGCATTTATATAATTTCTTTCGATGGGGCAAAATCATAGACAAATTTCTCTTATAAGGTAGGAATGAGGAGAAAATCATCACTACTTAATAAATAAGGGCAAGGGTTGGCATTAATGTCTCTGTCCTATGAATATATTTTATATAAATGTATAAAGCTTTAAATATGTAATATATATTTACATATTGGTGGGTTTATTTTTATGGTTGTGTTTATAGACCTCATAATATGTAATTAATACATGTTATATTAAAATGTTTCGATTTAAATATTTTTAAAATACTATTAATCTTAAAATTTTGTGGTGTTCCTTAATAAAAAAATGTATAACTTTGTAATTTCATATTATTAAACAAGGTTTATGTTTATGATGTTATAATTTTTGTCATTTTTTTTTGTGTTTATTATAATTAAAATTATAATTTGCTATAGTTTAAATGTTATTTTTCTAGCATCCCAAACTTATCTAAAAGACAATTGTTGGGAGGGTTTCTTAGTTACGACAATGCTTATGAAGATATCTAGTAAAAAAAAAAAACTTATCTAGCGCAATATGAAATTTCAAAATTATAAAATTTTATTTAAAGGGGCACATCATGTGAGAGAATTACTTTATTATGTCTTACCAGATTTATTGCTTTTATTATTTCTGCCTTTCTGTCCTACTTTGTTATTCTGTTAAGCATTTGTTATTATGGCTCATTCCCATTTTTTTAGCAAAGTTTGTTATTTTTATGTTTTAGCTCAGCTGTTGTGCGTGTGTGCAGAGGTGTATATATTATATCTCCCTTTGTATTCTCAACATAAGAAAGATACAAATAGCAATACATGTTTCCATCAATTGTTCCTTTCTTTCTTCTTTGCGTTTTTACCATTTTTCATAGCATCAAGATGGTATCAGAGCTCTAATCAAGAGCTCTGGTTCTCATTTGTTTGCTCAACTGCAATTATTTGCCCCTTTCTATTTATTCCTCATCATGGCGTACTAGAGCTATCTAGATTTTTCTACAAACACCTCAAACCCATACTATCTTCACCCAAGTGAAAACCCATCACTGGTGCTTGTATCTCCTCCCTTAGATGGAAGAAATTATCACTCATGGGCTCGGGCAATGAAGCTGGCATTACAATCCAAGAACAAAATCAAGTTCATAGATGGAAGTTTACTTCAGCCGTTGACCACTGATCCCCTTCATTCCTCTTGGGAGAGATGCAACACCATGGTACTCTTATGGCTCTAACATGCAATTTTAGAACTAATTATGAAGTCAATAATATGGATAGATCGAGCCTCAGAAGTATAGAAGAACCTCCATGATAGATTTTCTCAACGAGACGTGTTTCGAGTAGCAGAACTCCAAGAAGAATTCCACCGATTACATCAAAGTAACCTCACTGTTTCAGAATTCTTCACTCAGCTGAAAACGATTTGGGATGAGCTTGAAAATTTTAGACCACTCACACCATGTAAGTGTTCTATCCCATGCACATATGGCGCTGTTGAATCTATGAGAAAATATAAGGATTAGGATTACGTTATTCATTTTTTAAAAGGACTCAATGACCAGTACTCACATGTTAGATCGCAGATCATGCTAATTGTCCCCCTTCCAAACATCAGCAAAACTTTTTCTATGGTTGTTCAACAGGAAAGACAATTTCAGCTTCCTATCGTGTCTGATTTTTTTAATGATTCTAAGGCTCAGGCTCTTGCAGTGAATTCCACCTCTAACTCTGGTTTTAATTCTGGATAATCCAACGTCAATAACAATTACAGACGTGGAGGTTACACTAATCGAGGTAGAGGTCATGGAAATGGAGGAAGGGGGCAAGGGAACAACAAGATTTGCACTCACTGTGGTAGAACCAACCACACAATTGATAGCTGTTATTTCAAACATGGCTTCCTTCCTGGTTATCAACCCGGAACTGCAAGATCTGCCAATACAGTAGGGAGTGGCCCTGCCACCTTTCAATTGGAGACTAATTCAGGCAAAGGTTCACCTGGATTAGGAACTGGTTTTACTTAGGAGCAGCTAGCAGGTTTGCTTGACCTTCTCCAGTAATCCAAAAAACCCAACACCAATCCTAATCATACTGTTAATTCTGTCACCACCAATGTGAACACTGTCAGCCCATCATCACAAGGTAAAATTCCCAACCAATGGCTCCTAGACACGAGCAACAGACTAGATCACCTTTGATTTTAATAATTTCATTAACCACCAAAGTACACCACCAGTTTTTATTACATTGCCTAATAGTTTTCAGGTCACCTTATCCATATCTGGTTTAGTAAAAATTTCTGACTCTCTTACATTACACAATGTTCTCTATGTTCCCAATTTCCATGTTAATTTGATATCAGCCACTAAACTCTTATTGTCTACACCTTATCATCTCATATTCACTGATACATCTTGTTTCATTACTCAGAATAGTATAGGGAGGACGATTGGTTCAGCTGAACTGCAGAATGGGCTTTTTATCATCACAACACACAATGCAAGTAACTTGGTCTTTTCTGTTTCTACCTGCACTGACTTTTCCCCTTAGCATCACAGAGTTGGACATCCCTCCACTTTTAACCTGAAGCTCATTTCTGCTCAATTTCCTTTTATTCCCTTTCATGACTTTTTCCCCTATGATGTATGTCACTATGCAAAACAACACAAATTACCATATTGCAATAGCAACACCAAGTCAAATAGAATTTTTGAGTTATTACATGCAGATGTGTGGGGTCCATACTCTATTCCCTCTATTTTTGGACATAGATACTTTTTTAACTTTGGTTGATGACTTCTCTCGGCATACTTGGATTATTTTGTTAAGCTAAAAATGAAACAAAACAACACTTAATCCAATTTGTTTCCTTCATTGAAACTCAATTTGACACCAAATTAAAATGCATACGAACAGATAATGGGACTTAATTTTTTTTAAATGATTTCTTTTCTTCAAAAGGCATTTTACATCATAAAACTTGTGTGGAAACACCACAACAGAATGGTGTTGTTGAACGCAAACACCAACACATCCTGAATGTGGCTCGAGCTTTGTTTTATCAAGCTCACTTACCACCAAATTTTTGGAACTTTGTTGTGCAGCATGCAGTGCATCTCATCAATCGATTATGCACTCCATTGCTTCAAAATAAGTCTCTATATGATCTTCTCTATAACCAATCTCCAAGCTTAATTCACTTAAAAGTTTTTGGATGCCTCAATTATGTCAGTACATTACAAGCCCATAGATCAAAGTTTCAGCCAAGAGCTATGAAAGGAGTCTTTTTGGGTTACAAAGAAGGAACAAAAGGTTACATTGTTTATGACTTACAATCATATCAATTTCTAGTTTCTAGAAATGTGATATTTTATAAAAATGTGTTCCCTTTTTCAGAAACTAATTCAAGTATACAGAGACCTTGTTTTGACCTCCCACACATCACATGTACTAACTCAGATATTCACCCTAATCCTTTTCCCAGAATCCCTCCACCTGACCCTGTAGAACTTGCAGCGACACACTCTACTCCTATCATTGTTCAGCCACCAATTGATCCACCTACAACAAATTTTGACCAGCCAAATAACCCCCCACCCCTCAGGTAGTCCAGCAGAACTAGAACCATGCCACGTTATCTTGCAGATTTTCATTGCAGCCTCACTGCAGTCAGCTCATCCAATCAGTCCTCAGGTAATTGTCTTCATCCCCTTTCTTCTGTCCTCACTTATGACAAATGCTCCCCCTCATATAAACACTTTTGTCTCTCACTTAGCACCCTCACAGAACCTAAATACTATCACCAAGCTTCTAAAATGGATTGTTGGCAGAAGGCAATGCAAAGTGAACTGGATGCTCTTGCACAAAACCATACTTGGTCCATAGTGGACTTGACACCTGATAAAACTCCAATTGGATGTAAGTGGGTGTATAAAATTAAAAGGCATGCCGATGGTAGCTTAGAGAGACACAAGGCAAGGTTGGTTGCCAAGGGTTATACCCAAATGGAGGGTGTAGAGTACTTTGATACTTTCTGTCCTGTTGCTAAGCTCACTACAGTGAGAGTCCTTCTAGCTTTAGCTTCTATCAAAGGTTGGTTCTTGGAGCAATTAGATGTGAACAATGCCTTTTTGCATGGTGATCTTCATGAGGATGTTTATATGTCTCTCCCACCCGGCCTTGAATGCAGTGATTCCTCCAAAGTATGCAAGCTACACAAGTCCCTATATGGTTTGAAGCAAGCTAGTAGACAATGGTACTCCAAAGTGTCTATCGCTTTGCTCTCACTTGACTACACTCAATCAACTGCCGATCATTCCTTATTTATCAAGGCTACTGTTACTTCTTTCACGGCCCTATTGGTTTATGTTGATGATCTTGTTTTGGCAAGGGATAACTTAGATGAAATCCACAGGGTTAAGTCCTTCTTAGAATACTCAATTCAAAGTCAAGGACCTTAGTCAATTGTGATACTTCCTGGGACTTGAAATTGCCAGATCTAAATCTGGTCTCATGCTCACTCAAAGGAAATATACCTTAGAATTATTAGAGGAGGTTGGACGACTGGGAGCCAAGCCAGTCAACACTCCTTCCAATCCATCAGTGAAACTGACCTCAGAACAAGGGAACCCTTTATCTTCCTCTTTCTATCAATATCTTCATTTTGGTGAAGCCTTGATAATTTCATTTCATGTTCTTGGAGCTTCCTAAAGAGTGTTGGAAGATTCATGATTGCAAGGTTCCTTGATTCAGCAATAGTAGTCACCCTAGGCTACCACTCTCTGCTTAAACATCTTAAAACTTTATTAATCAAATCTTCATTTGGAAAAGTTTTTCCCAGTGAGGCAAGATGATTAACTATATAAGTAAACCTCTTTTGCATATCTTGTATGCTTTCACCTTGATTCATTTTGAATAACTCATACTCATGTGTGAAAGTATTTATTCTGGATCTTTTCACCTCATTATTCCCTCATGGGTGACTTGAAGAGCATCCCATATTTCTTGTGCAGTTTTGCAGTTGGAAATGCGAAAATACTCATCGTACCCTAGAGCACTAGGGATGATGTTCTTAGCTCTAGCATTATATTGAACTCTCCTTTTATCGTCACCACTCCATTCAGCTCTTGGCTGATCAACTTGTTTACCATCAACAAACTTGGTAGGAACAAAGGGGACATTTTCAATGGCATCCTGATAACTTCACAAAGTGTAGTTATTTGTGCTCCATATCTGTATTTCTCTGATTGCTAAAGTCCTTGTATTCATGCATATTTGGAAGGTTTTGCGCTGATATTTGTTATATCTAATTTTGATACTTTTCCTCTATGATATTGAGCAAACTGTGCATGTTTCATATGTGATTAAGTGAATTTATATTTGTTACTGATTTGGTGTTTTCTCTATCATAGGAAGGGCTCCAAACAAGATGATATATGGAGCAAATGAGCTGGAATGGGAAGAGGAAGCCAAATTTGCATTTCAGACTTGAATGTCGAGGCATGACATGTGAATGCCTCGGCGTGAGCCTCCCTTGCATCAAAAGTCAGAGGGCTTCATAAATTGAATGTCACGGTGTGGAAAATCAATGTCGCGGCGTCCTTGACCTAAATTGACACACGTCGCGGCGTAGGCATGTTAATGCCGTGATGTGCCTCTATTTTTCTGAGTCTATAAATAGATTTTAACAGAAGTGAAGGGAGTTTTTGAGAGCTCCATTTTTAGTTTCTAGGTTTTAGAGAGACTGCGGCTTGTTCTTCATTTTTGGGCTGATTGGAGGCCTAGGGAGGCTAGGTTGGATGCCATCTTCCTCATAGAAGGAGATTCAAGCTTCAAGGATGCTATCCATGGATTCCTTCCTCTTCTCCCTTTGTTTCTCTTCTCTTCCCTATCTTTTGAGCATGGTTTTTGATTGTAAATTCGTGTTTAATGGATTAGCCAAGTTGTATTTAGGAAATACTTTCGATCTTTCTATGAGTATTGATGTTTATGTTATCTTTTGAGTATATATTGATGTTTAGCTTTGTTCTTCCATGCCTATGCTTAATGCTTGCTTCTGTTTGATCAACAATTGCATGATCTTAATTAATGCAAATGAACTAGACATAGGGATTTGTGGAGATGGACATAGTATGGTTGATGCATGTTCGACAAGTTCAATTAGCTTGGATAAGTTGATTCGCTAACTGGATAGAAATATACTTTTTAGCCATGTATTAGCGTGTGTTTGAGAATATATCATTCATTAGTGGAGTTTATACTAGTCCTCATGCAAACATAAGAAACATAGTGGATTAGGTAAATGACACTAGGGTTGATTGACCTAGACATAAGCTTTTGACTAAATCAGATTCTCAAGCTAAACTAACTAATCATTGATGTTACTTATAAGGATTGCATATCATTAGTATGAAATAGGAAGTGAAGAAGGATTTCCTAGATCTCTAAACCATTATCTTTATTACTTTTGTAGTTTAGATTTAGATTATTTGCATTTCTTTATTTTATATGTTCTTGGATAGAATTTAGCTAAGCTATTGGTTGTTACTTAGTAATGGAAATCATATATCCTCGTGGGAACGAACTTTTACTCTGTATCTGTATTACTTGAACGACCCGTACACTTGCGGTACACAAATGGTCTAACAAGTTTTGGCATCGTTGCCGAGGATAATGGTGTATTTCCAAAGAGTTTAACCTTATTTCTTAGCAATTGCTGGGGGATAACGGTTTAATTCCATATTGCTAATATCAACAATGAGTTTGGTTAGTTCTAATTCAAGTTGTATATAATCTATGTTAATTTAAGTCTCTTTATGTTATTGTTTTAGGTTCAATAAAGAAGTCGGATGATCCTAATCATATGAGGTCCTTCAGGGAATTCGCGACTCCTCAAAAGGATAAGCCTTGGATCAAGTTTAAGAAGACTACTCATCCACACAATTCATTTTGGTGACAAAGTCCTGCCGGGACTATAACTCAGGCCCTTCTTGGGAGGGAACCCAGGTTTTTTATGTTTTTGTTAAATAGTATGTGTTTAGTAAGTTTTAAGTCATAAATATGCTAGTATGTTAGTTTTTGTAGTTTTAGTTAGTTTTTAGTCTTTTATTGTATTTTAAGTTATAAGTATGTTAGTATGTTTAATTTCTGTAGTTAAGTAGTTAGTATGTTTGATTTTAGTATCTTTAGTTAGTTTTAAGTCATATATATATAGTATGTTTGATTGTAGTAAGCTTAGTTAGTTTGTATGTGTATGGTTAGTTTTAGGTTATATATAGGTTAGCAAGTACGATTTTGAGTTTTTATATATTTTAGTTGTCTATTTTATGTTTTAGCCTTTTGGACAAGTTTTAGAGGTGTTGAAGAGCTCTTTGGGTAAAATTCTGTAGCAAAACTGAATTTACTACAGAATTCTGCAAGTTGGCTTCTCACGTCGCAACGTGAGGTTGTTGCACGCCGCAGCGTGATAGTTATTTGTGCACATTTGAGCAAAATTCCAGACACCTCAGCGCCGTGGCGTGGAAATTGAAACACCGCGCTGCTCACCTGCTGAACTTATTAAAAAAAAAGAGATATTTGTTTTGGGTGCTACTGAAGGCACCTATTCTGATCAAATGCCGTGGCATGGATGCTGTGTGCTGTGGTATGTTATGCTGTAGTGTATATATTGGACATGATTAGTTTATTTTTAGTGTTTTTAAATAATTGTAGTCTACTCAGCTCTCATATTTCAAGATGTTTATAGGCTCAAGTACCCTGGACACCATGGAAAGTGAGGACTTTGTCTCACTTAAGTTTGGGGGAGTGTCATTACATGATTTGATTAGTATGATGTATTATGTAATGCATATGATGATATTTTCTAGATGCAGTTGTGATAGCCACTATGTTTCAATGAGTTTCTATTTGTTTTGGTTATTACTGATGGGTTTGAAAAGAAGTTTCAATTTTTACTCTTATGCAAATGATGTATGCATGTTATATTGAAAAGTTTAATCTATCTGAATGCATGCTTTATTGCAAAAAGATCGCTAGTGTTGTTTTGGTTGTTCATGATATGAAAAGTTGCTATTTACCCCCTTATGAGTGAAACCTTATGTGATCTTGAAGCATGTGAAACAATTCAGTTGTTATGGATGCATGATTTATATTTCACTTAGATGTAAGTGTAACTTTGAGTATGATATGAATGCATGTTTAGAGAAAGTTTATGGATGTACATGTAGAGTTTCGATGATCCTAGAAGTTGTTTTTAAACTCTCTTGAGGTGAAATCCTAGATTGTGCATGACTGAGGAAGTAATTAGGGCATTCTTTGGACCGATTGAGCTTTTTAAGCCTACCCTAAATGATGATATCCTTAAGTCCCATTTTGAAGCCTACTAATTGTTTGGCCTTATATGTTTTTCATCACCAATGTATTCCTTACCATGTTAACTATTCTAATGCATGTGAAAGCATTGTATTTTCTTCCTACCTTAATGTCTGTTAAGTACATGATGTGTATTTCTTGAAGTGAGTCCAGTGAGTAGGGGTATGTATGTTTAAGAAAAATGAGCCTGAAGGAACCAAATGCAATCAACAAAGAAAAAGAATTTGCTTTGTAAAAGTAAAAAGAAAAAAAGAAAAAAAATTGAGAAGAGAGAAAAGCAAAGCAAACAATGAAAGAAGAAAAGCTAAAAATGAAAATCATTGCATGGTTCTGGCAAGTTGTGATCCTTCACTGTTGAATACCCTACTAGTTCACTTGTTCTCAAGTCTTGAAATCACAAGTTTATGTTTCTCAATGTTTGTATGTATCATTTCCCTTCTTTTCTTACACCCATACTATGGCCTAACATTACAAGCTGTAAAGACCCTCTTGATCCTCAGTTGTGTGTGGTTTACATTAATGGAGAGAGAGTTTAAGATCAATTTTGTAGATTATATGATTCATATGCAGGTATGTTTATAAACTTATCCGGATGTGTATGATTTGAATAGGAGAAGTTTATCTTGCATGTTCCTAAATAATATGAGTTGCATGAAAAGAAGCTGGTTTGTTAGCATGTGAAGGATTATGTATGTGTGAAGCTGGTTTTGGGGCATTTGCACTTTTTATGGATTGAAGTAATCATTACATACTAGTAGTTGTGGTTTAATTGAAGAAAAGAAATATTGAAACTTGCTAATTGCTGAATGCATGTTGTATAAATTGTTAAGTGAGTTTACTTGGTCATACTTTGTTTTGCTCGAGGACAAGCAAAAGGTTAAGTTTGGGGGTGTGATAACTTCACAAAGTGTGGTTATTTGTACCCTATATCTGTATTTTTCTGATTGCTAAAGTCCCTGTATTCATGCATGTTTGGAAGGTTTTGTGCTGATATTTGTTATATCCAATTCTGATACTTTTCCTATATGATATTGAGCAAACTGTGCATGTTTCATATGTGATTAAGTGAATTTATATTTGTTACTGATTTGGTGTTTTCTCTATCATAGGAAGGGCTCCAAACAAGATGATATATGGAGCAAATGAGCTGGAATGGGAAGAGGAAGCCAAATTTGCATTTCAGACTTGAACACCGCGGCGTGGCATGTGAATGCCGCGACGTGAGCCTCCCCTGCATCAAAAGTCAGAGGGCTTTGTAAATTGAATGCCGCAACATGGAAAATCAATGTCGTGACGTCCTTGACCTAAATTGACACGCGTCGTGGCGTAGGCATGTTAATGCCGTGGCGTGCCTCTATTTTTCTGAGTCTATAAATAGATTTTAACAGAAGTGAAGGGAGTTTTTGAGAGCTCCGTTTTTAGTTTCTAGATTTTAGAGAGGCTGCAGCTTGTTCTTCATTTTTGGGCTGATTGGAGGCCTAGGGAGGCTAGGTTGGATGTCATCTTCCTCATGGAAGGAGATTCAAGCTTCAAGGATGCTATCCATGGATTCCTTCCTCTTCTCCCTTTGTTTCTCTTCTCTTCCCTATCTTTTGAGCATGATTTTTGATTGTAAATTCGTGTTCAATGGATTAGCCAAGCTGTATTTAGGAAATACTTTGGATCTTTCTATGAGTATTGATGTTAATGTTATCTTTTGAGTATATATTGATGTTTAGCTTTGTTCTTCCATGCCTATGCTTAATGCTTGCTTCTGTTTGATCAACAATTGCATGATCTTAATTAATGCAAATGAACTAGACATAGGGATTTGTGGAGATGGACATGGTATGGTTGATGCATGTTCGACAAGTTCAATTGGCTTGGATGAGTTGATTCGCTAACTGGATAGAAATATACCTTTTAGCCATGTATTAGCGTGTGTTTGAGAATAGATCATTCATTAGTGGAGTTTATACTAGTCCTCATGCAAACATAAGAAACATAGTGGATTAGGTAAATGACACTAGGGTTGATCGACCTAGACATAAGCTTTTGACTAAATCAGATTCTCAAGCTAAACTAACTAATCATTGATGTTGCTTATAAGGATTGCATATCATTAGTATGAAATAGGAAGTAAAGAAGGATTTCCTAGATCTCTAAACCATTATCTTTATTGCTTTTGTAGTTTAGATTTAGATTATTTGCATTTCTTTATTTTATATGTTCTTGGATAGAATTTAGCTAAGCTATTGGTTGTTACTTAGTAATGGAAACCATATATCCTTGTGGGAACGAACTTTTACTCTGTATCTGTATTACTTGAACGACCCGTGCACTTGCGATACACAAATGGTCTAACACATCCCAAACATCAAGATCAATAGTTTCAGTGAAAATTTTCATTCTCTCCTTCTAGTAAGTATAACTGGTGCCATTAAAAGCTGGGGGCCTATTAATTGAGGCACCTTTCGGTAAAATATTTAGAAAAAAAGTCATCACTTCTCTTGAAACTGTTAAGCTCTTTAAACAAGAGTCTAGCTCTGATATCATTTGTTACCAAGTGATTTCAAAACTCAAGAGGAGGGTGAATTGAGTTTTTCAAAACTTTTCACAAACAAGCCACTTTTAGTTTTCATTGAAGCTATTTTCTCATAAGTGAGGATTTATGACAACAAAAGGTTCTCACACAAGTTTAAAGAGAATCAATGAGTAGAGGAAGAAGCAACAAGTATGCAGAAGTAATAAATAAGTTTGAAAGTAAAGAGATAAGGGTTGAGAACATTACAAACGAGATTTGTACTAATTCAATCACCCTTATGATCTATGTCAAATCCCTAAGATTATTTACCTGGGAGTTTCCACTATTTTTCAAGCTTCACAAGGTGCTTGACAAATCTTTACAATATTTGAGTCATTCCTACACTTCAAGGATCATCCATTTCTTTATGTAGAAGCCTCTTTGAATTCTCAAGGAATCCTCTACCCTCTCAAGTGTTTACAATATGATTTGAATGAAAGTAAGCTCTCTCAAAGAGCAGATAATACAAATTGAAGCTCTATGAAACTCTCTCAAAGATATCTCAAGATATTGAAAAACATATTAAATGCTTAGGAATGAGTTTTTAGATTATCAAGAGTTAGTATTAAGTGTCCCAAAGCTTATGTTTATAGCCATCAATGAGAAGGATCTGTTGGTGGTAGTTGTTGCAACATTAAATGCGTTCGAAACTAACCATTGTTGGTTTCAAACAAGTGGTAATTGATTACCAACACATGGTAATCGATTACCATTTAGTAATCAATTACCATACTCTTACAACGTTTTCTAGGTGCTGGAAATGACTTGGTAATCAATTAATAACACTGGTAGTCGATTACCAGCTTTCAAAAGAGTGTTTTTGGGCTCGTGGTAATTGATTACCAGCTGTCATAATCGATTACCATGCTTTTGTTTGTTGCAAAGAGCTCGTGGTAATCAATTACCAAGCTTGGTAATCAAGTTCTAACTTATGAAAAATAAGTTCTCGTATGCTTGTAATTGATTACAAGCCCAAGGTAATCGATTACAAGCTTTCTAAGATGCTTGTAATTGATTACTAAGTTCTTGTAGGATATTATAATCATTTGAGAACTAATTTTTGAGCCCAAACTAGCTAGGTAAACATTTTTAACTAAGAACACTTGGATTTTTCAAAGATTCAAACATGATTTTCATGATCCAAGGTTAAAACATTATTTTGTGAAAAACTACCCAGATTTATCAACACAACAACCACCAACTAAAAAGTATTTTCATGATGATCTTTTCATAAACATTTTAAAACATTTTGAGATATCCTAGATTGCTTTTTAGCTTCCTTTGGGCTTGGTCTTTGGCTTGGCTTTGTTATCATCAAAACCTTCACGACTTTCATGAAATAAGCATTCACAAACCAATCCCATAACTCGATACTAAAGAAGGGATACCAATCCTAGGGAAGAAGTTCCTTGTTCCAAAGCTCTACACCTCCTCAAAATAATGAAGAAGGTGCATGATTTTTAGAAAATTTACCACATCGAGGGTAGATGTTAAATGTGGAAAGGCCATGGCGTAAACTCTCACTATTTGTCATGAGACAATCATGAGTAGTTATCCACATGAAGCTCCTAACCCTATGAGGGCCTAGCCAGTCCCAGACAAAAGAAAAAGGAGGGATGTGATTGAACTGCTCTAGGTTGTGGATAACTTGATGTGGAGCTTGTAAAGGGGTTGTGGATACTGCTGTACGAACATCAGATGCTGGATATCTTACACGCAGACTTGTTGAAGTGGTTCAACACATTGTTGTACGTCGAACAGATTGCGGTACCATTCGAGGAATTTCTGTGAATACCCGGAATGGAATGATGCCAGAAAGAATTTTGATACAAACATTAATTGGTCGTGTGTGTGTGTGTGTGTGTGTGGCATATCTAGTAAGAGAAGTTTTTATTGTGAGAAGGTGAGAAGAATAAATTTTGACCATACAACCATACATGGATGGTCTTACTTAAAGGTCATATGACCACTTAAAAATGTAACATGTATTTAAATTCTAATCTTGACCATTTATGTAAGATCTAATAGTTAAGATTCACTCATCTCACCTCTTATAATAAATACTCATTTCACCAAATACGTTCCATATATATATATGTGTGTGTGTGTGTGTGTGTGTGTGTTCATGATGCGTTGTCATTCGAAATCAAGATATTGGGATTAGATTTATCACATCCACTATGACTAGGTAGGCAGTCTTTAGAGAAAAGACTCCATTAAAAGAATACCTTGATGTTGGGCTTTTAAGTAGGGCTAAGGAATTAGGAGGTTTTATGCCCACTATCATATTACACACCTTTGTTGGAAGCAAATGAGAGATGACATCCCATCTTCAAACTCCATTGTGAGAGAAGTGAGCAACTAGGATGTTAACCTCCCAATCATAGAGAGACCTTGTTGCATGATCTTTCAACAAACCAGCATTAGGAATCCACAAATCGAACCAAAATTAAGCAAGATAACCATTGCCTAAGATTTAATCAACACTAGATTTGATGTGTTTCCATGTTTTAGAAATACCCTTCTAGACATTTAATTTACTAGTTCCTCCCTCCACACATGGAATAACTTCGTTGCCACAATTATACTTAGCTCGAAGCACCAAAACATATAGAACTGTTAGATTAGAAATAAGTCCCCACCCAAGTTTAATAAGATAGGACTCATTCAAATGGTGGAGAGAATGAAAACCATGCCTACATGTTACCAAGTGGCTTCAATACTTAAGAGGGGGGTGAATTGAGTTTATAAAACAAGTTCGCAATTCTTTTGCAAAACACTTGACTATTGAATTTCGTTGAAGCTATTGACTAATTGAAATGAATGAATTGATAAGAACAATATATATTGCTTAATAACCAACCAAGAGAGAAGTAATCAAGAAAAAATATAAGCAATGCACAAATATAAAAAGAAGGGTTTAGAGAATCAAACACAATGATTTATCCTGGTTCGGCCACCAATCCACTTGTGACCTACGTTTAGTTTTCAAGCAACCACTTGATATTTTCTACTATATCTTCAAGCTTCAATAGGTGCTTAACTACCTTTACAAACTTGAGCCCTCAACTCCTTAGGATGCCTCACCCTTGAGCTTGAGTCTCTTCAAACAAAGGGATGCCTCACCCTTTACAAATTGGAGGGATACCTCACCCTCTCTCTTATACGGATATTAAGATTGATATTGAGAAGCTCTCACTAGAGTATATGATACAAATTGAAGTTCTAAGAATGCTCACAAGGGATATCTCAAAGATTAGACAAAAAAACAGAGCAATGAGTGATTTCAGAGATTGATTCTCGTTTTGATGTGTTGTTAAGATGTTTTAGGTTCAAGAACTCCCATCAATAATGCCCCAACAACTGTATTTAAAGCCCATTCATTAAAAGAGCCATTGGAGGGTGGTTGAAGCCAAGCATTTAATGCATTAAATATAGTCGTTGGGCATGTCAGAACCTTGGTAATCGATTATAGGGTTTTGGTAATCGATTACATGAAAAATAAAACGTGTTCTTGGCATTCTGGACTTGTGGTAATCGATTACAAGACTTGTGTAATCGATTACACGCCCTCTGACTTTATGGTAATCGATTACAATATCTATGTAATCGATTACATGGCCCTTTGAACGTGTTCTTGACTTTCTGGGAACATGGTAATCGATTACTATCTTGGGTGTAATCGATTACACGTCCTCTGACTTTCTGGTAATCGATTACACGGATGGTGTAATCGATTACAAGGCTTCTGTTTAGCTTGTAATCGATTACTAAACATTGATAATTGATTACACTATACTTTAAACTCATTTTTCAAGCCTTAAAAAGGGTTCATGTGATTTCTAACTTTAGGAAACTTGGATTGATTAATATCGGTATATGTTTAGCATGATCTAAGATTAAAAACAACATCTTTTTAGAATATGAACTTTAAAAAACAAGTTGATTAAAAACATCTTTAAAAAACCATTTGAGATATAATTGAGATACCTTGAGAGCATTTCACATTGATGTTCTAAGACCTATATCTAATATACCTCTTTTGATCTTGGTCTTCTTCTTTTGGTCTTGGTCTTTTCTTTTGATCTTGGTCTTCATCTTTGACTTTGTTATCATCAAAAACTCATTTGATATGTTTCAAGACATAAGTATTCACATTCTCCCCTTTTTTGATGATGACAAAATAAACATTGAAAATAGAGAAATATTTGCATTTATTTATCTACAGAGATTAAGCGCAACTCTTCCCCGTGATGTATGCGTGAGATAGGATAAATGATTTTCATGTAAAAGTGCAAAAGCTCCCCCGTACGCATGCAACATATTTCACTAATCTTGAGCAATGCAACATATTTCATTAATCTTTCCCCCGTTGGCATTATAAAAAAAAAACATAAGCATTCAGCATTGTATAATCATTTCAGCCCAGCAGGATCAATATCAGAGTATAAGCAGTTTAGCACAACAATATGTGATACCAATAGCAAATGCATATGAAAAAGAAATCGTAGATAGTATTTATCATTTATTCCAAAAGAATTCAGAGTCATATACAAGAGCAAATGGGGTTAGATAAATATTAAGCATAAGGAAAGCATCATGAAAGAATAGAACATCAAGATTAAGCACGATTGTAAAAAATAAGGCTTTGTAATCGATTACCCTTTTATTGTAATCGATTACACGTGTTCTGTTTTCCTTGTAATCGATTACAAAGTTTGTGTAATCAATTACATGCTCTCTGGGAATGTTGTAATCGATTACATTAGAGGTGTAATCGATTACCTGCTTTCTGACTTAGCTTGGAACACATGGCAGAGCCTCTGTAATCGATTACAAAGGTCTTGTAATCGATTACCAGATTACTAAAACTCAGTTTTTGCATTTTAAACAGTAAATGACCAATTTTAAACCTTTCAATTTTTGTTCCAGAGCATTCCAAATCAATTCCAAACATCATGCGAGCATAGAAATTGATCAGACTATGATCCACAACCCATATTTATGCAAAAACATCACTTTTACTAAGAATTACACCCTTATGATGGATTGGTGAAGTTTTTGAGCTTTTTGAAGATCTTTGGCATGATGAAGTACCTGCAAAATAACTAAAGGAGAACCTCCGACGCTCAAGTCAGTATTGGATTCAAAATTGATTAAATCAAGGTAGTTGTGTAGCAAAAACATCATATTATGCAGCAAGTTTCAAATTATGCAGTAAGAAAACAGATTATGTAGTAAAATCATGCATTATGCAGAAAAGTTGCATTTTATGCAGCAAATGAGTTCATTATGCAGCAAAAATGAGATTATGCAGAACATTATGCATCAAAATTGTGCAGCAAGAGTTTAGATGCATGATTGATCTAATATGTCAAGTTCAATGATGTTTTATATCAAATATGCTATTTCAAACAAGAAGTGAACTTATCTAGCATATTATTACGTATAGAGATATTGTCAAGATATTAAGCTAGAAAAGTACAACTTCAAAGCAAGTTAAAGCATAAGACACATCTCCACTTATCAAAAGGTTGCAAGTCCAAGCTTCTTGGAGACAAGGAAAAGAACTTGGAGTAATTTCTGATCTTGTGCTTGTAGCAGCCATTTTTGATATTCCAAAGTCCATTCTTGGCCTTCAAGCACACCTGCAACACACTTCAATTTTTGGTTTTTGGTACCCAAGTTTTCTTAAGTCCTTGTGTGTTAGTTTTTGTCAAAGTGCCTTTGGGAACCCAAACCATTTTAGTTCCATTCTTATTATTGATATTCTTCCTCACATTACAAGTTAATGCACTATGTCCTTTCTTGCCACAATGAAAACACTTTATAAAAGGACTTGTTTATGTATTTGACAGAACAAAGAAAATCTTGTAAAGTTTTTGTTGATTTTTGGGATTGTACCCTAAACCAGCCTTTTGAAACACACATTTTTGATTCCCAAGCAATATGTTCAAATTATCTCTTCCAAGGATAAATTTTGAAAGAGTATTTTTCAAGTTTTCAATTTCCTTTTCAAAAGTTTTGCATGATGAGCAAGAAAAGGATGTAGATGCATTATCAAGTAAAGAACATGTCATGCATGAGGAATTTGCATCAATGAGTCCAAGAGTTTCCTTTTCAATTTTAAGTTCCTCAATTTTCTTGTTTAGAATAGAGATTTTGTTTTCAAAAGAGGAAATTGTTTTCTTGGATGATGAAACAAGTTTTGCAAGTCTCATAGATTCATTATGCAATTCTTCAATTGCATCTTGCAATTCATCATAGGAAGGGGAAAAATTTAATTCAGAATTTAAGGATGTTACCTCCATGTCATCTCCATCTTCCTCTTCTCCTCTAGCCATGAAACATAGATTGGCTTTTTCATTTTCCGAACTATCGGTTGAATCCATGTCATTATCATCCTAAGCTATGTAGGCTCTTCTTTCTTTCTTTTCCTTTGAGTACCTCTTTTCATACTTATCCACTTTTCTTTGATAGATTGGGCACTCCATCTTTATGTGACCCAATTCTCCACATTCATAGCATTTAGTTGAGGTTCCTTCTCCTTTGTGATAGGCATTCTTTGAGGGAAAAAGAGGTCTTCTTTGAACTCCATTCTTTTTGAAGAATCTTCTAAACTTCTTTACTAGAAGGCTAAGATTCTCCTCATTAATCTCCAAGTCATCTCCATCATCATCATCATCATCATCATCATCATCAATCATGGAGGAGGTGGCCTTTAGAGCAATTCCTTTCTTTTCCTTCTTGTCATGCTTCTCATTTTGATTGAGCCTATTCAGCTCCAACTCAGGCTCTTGTAGCTTTTCAAAAAGTGTGGCTAAGGTCATAGTTGCTAGATTTCTTGATTCCGAGATAGTCGTCACTTTAGGTTGTCAATCCCTGCTCAAACATCTTAACACTTTATTAATAAGATCTTCATTAGGAAAAGTCTTTCCTAATGAAGCAAGATGATTTGTAATATGTGTAAATCGTTTTTGCATTTCTTGAATGTTTTCACCTTGGTTCATTCTAAAAAGTTCATACTCATGAGTGAGAGTATTTATCCTTGATCTTTTCACTTCACTAGTACTCTCATGAGTTACTTGTAAGGTGTCCCACATTTCTTGGGCAGATTTATAATTTGAGACTCTAAAGAACTCATCATAACCCAAAGCAGTGGTAATGATGTTTTTGGCTCTCAAATTATATTGGACTTTTTTTTTATCATCATCCGTCCATTCACTTCTTGGTGTATTAATTCTCACACATTTACAACTTGTGTGGGGACAAAAGGACCATTTTCAACAGCATCCCACACGTCTAAGTCAATAGCTTCAATAAAAATTTTCATTCTTTCTTTCCAATAAGCATACCTATCCCCATTGAAAAAGGGAGGTCAATAAAGAGAAGAACTTTCAGAAAAACCATTTGAAGAGGCTATCACTTTCTCTTGAAGCTGCTAAGCTCTTTACACAAGAGCCTAGCTCTGATACCACTTGTTACCAAGTGGCTTCAATACTCAAGAGGGGGGTGAATTGAGTT
Source organism: Ormosia emarginata (assembly GCA_029884605.1). NCBI lineage: Eukaryota > Viridiplantae > Streptophyta > Magnoliopsida > Fabales > Fabaceae > Ormosia > Ormosia emarginata. The sequence continues at coordinate 6,352,415 of JAQQTP010000038.1, read as the reverse complement.
TATAAAACAAGTTCGCAATTCTTTCGCAAAACACTTGACTATTGAATTTCGTTGAAGCTATTGACTAATTGAAATGAATGAATTTATAAGAACAATATATATTGCTTAATAACCAACCAAGAGAGAAGTAATTAAGAAAAAATATAAGCAATGCACAAATATAAAGAGAAGGGTTTAGATAATCAAACACAATGATTTATCCTAGTTCGGCCACCAATCCACTTATGACCTACATCCAGTCCTCAAGCAACCACTTGAGATTTTCCACTATATCTTCATGCTTCAATAGGTGCTTGACTACCTTTACAAACTTGATCCCTCAACTCCTTGGGATGCCTCACCCTTGAGCTTGAGTCTCTTCAAACAAAGGGATGCCTCACCCTTTACAAATTGGAGGGATACCTCACCCTTTCTCTTATACAAAAATTAAGATTGATATTGAGAAGCTCTCACTAGAGTAGATGATACAAATTGAAGTTCTAAGAATGCTCACAAGGGATATCTCAAAGATTAGACAAAAAATAGAGCAATGAGTGATTTCAGAGATTGATTCTCGTTTTGATGTGTTGCTAAGATGTTTTAGGTTCAAGAACTCCCATCAATGATGCCCCAACAACTGTATTTAAAGCCCATTCATTAAAAGAGCCGTTGGAGGGTGGTTGAAGCTAAGCATTTAATGCATTAAATATAGCCGTTGGGCATGTCAGAACCTTGGTAATCAATTACAGGGTTTTGGTAATCGATTACATGAAAGATAGAACGTGTTCTTGACTTTCTGGGCTTGTGGTAATCGATTACAAGACTTGTGTAATCTATTACACGCCCTCTGACTTTATGGTAATCGATTACAATATCTATGTAATCAATTACATGGCCCTTTGAATGTGTTCTTGACTTTCTAGGAACATGGTAATCGATTACCATCTTGGGTGTAATCGATTACACGTCCTCTGACTTCCTGGTAATCGATTACATGGATGGTGTAATCGATTACAAGGCTTCTGTTTATCTTGTAATCGATTACTAAACATTGGTAATCAATTACACTATACTTTAAACTCATTTTTCAAGCCTTAAAAAGGGTCCATGCCATTTCTAACTTTAGGAAACTTGGATTGATTAATATTGGTATATGTTTAGCATGATCCAAGATTAAAAACAACATCTTTTTAGAATATGAACTTTGAAAAACAAGTTGATTAAAAACATCTTTAAAAAATCATTTGAGATATAATTGAGATACCTTGAGAGCATTTCACATTGATGTTCTAAGACCTATATCTAATATACCTCTTTTGATCTTGGTCTTCTTCTTTTGGTCTTGGTCTTTTCTTTTGATCTTAGTCTTCATCTTTGACTTTGTTATCATCAAAAACTCATCAAAAACTCATTTGATATGCTTCAAGATATAAGCATTCACATTCTCCCCCTTTTTGATGATGACAAAATAAACATTGAAAATAGAGAAATATTTGCATTTATTTATCTACAGAGATTAAGTGCAACTCTCCTCCGTGATATATGCATAAGATAGGATAAATGATTTTCATGTAAAAGTGCAAAAGCTCCCCCGTACGCATGCAACATATTTCACTAATCTTGAGCAATGCAACATATTTCATTAATCTCTCCCCCATTGGCATTATCAAAAAAACAACATAAGCATTCAGCATTGTATAATCATTTCAGCCCAGCAGGATCAATATCAGAGTATAAGCAGTTTAGCACAACAATATGTGATACCAATAGCAAATGCATATGAAAAAGAAATCGTAGATAGTATTTATCATTTATTCCAAAAGAATTAAGAGTCATATACAAGAGCAAATAGGGTTAGATAAATATTAAGCATAAGGAAAGCATCATGAAAGAATAGAACATCAAGATTAAGCACGATTGTGAAAAATAAGGCTTTGTAATCGATTACCCTTTTATTGTAATCGATTACAAAGTTTGTGTAATCGTTTACGTGCTCTCTGGGAATGTTGTAATCGATTACATTGGAGGTGTAATCGATTACCTGCTTTCTGACTTGGCTTGGAACACATGGCAGAGCCTCTGTAATCGATTACAAAGGTCTTGTAATCGATTACCAGATTACTAAAACTCAGTTTTTGTATTTTAAACAGTAAATAACCAATTTTAAACCTTTCAATTTTGTTCCAAAGCATTCCAAATCAATTCCAAACATCATGCGAGCATAGAAATTGATCAGACTATGATCCACAACCCATATTTATGCAAAAACATCACTTTTACTAAGAATTACACCCTTTTGATGGATTGGTGAAGTTTTTGAGCTTTTTGAAGATCTTTGGCATGATGAAGTACCTGTAAAATAACTAAAGGAGAACCTCCGACGCTCAAGTCAGTATTGGATTCAAAATTGATTAAATCAAGGTAGTTGTGCAGCAAAAACATCATATTATGCAGCAAGTTTCAGATTATGCAGTAAGAAAACAGATTATGTAGTAAAATCATGCATTATGCAGAAAAGTTGCATTTTATGCAGCAAATGAGTTCATTATGCAGCAAAAATGAGATTATACAGAACATTATGCATCAAAATTGTGCAACAAGAGTTTAGATGCATGATTGATCTAATATGTCAAGTTCAATGATGTTTTATATCAAATATGCTATTTCATACAAGAAGTGAACTTATCTAGCATATTATTACATATAGAGATATTGTCAAGATATTAAGCTAGAAAAGTACAACTTCAAAGCAAGTTAAAGCATAAGACACATCTCCACTTATCAAAAGGTTGCAAGTCCAAGCTTCTTGGAGACAAGGAAAAGAACTTGGAGTAATTTCTGATCTTGTGCTTGTAGCAGCCATTTTTGATATTCCAAAGTCCATTCTTGGCCTTCAAGCACACCTGCAACACACTGCAATTTTTGAGTTTTGGTACCCAAGTTTTCTTAAGTCTTTGTGTGTTAGTTTTTGGCAAAGTGCCTTCGGGAACCCAAACCATTTTAGTTCCATTCTTATTATTGATATTCTTCCTCACATTACAAGTTGATGCACTATGTCCATTCTTGCCACAATGAAAACACTTTATAAAAGGACTTGTTTATGTATTTGACGGAACAAAGAAATTCTTGTAAAGTTTTTATTAATTTTTGGGATTGTACCCTAAACCAGCCTTTTGAAACACACATTTTTGATTCCCAAGCAATATGTTCAAATTATCTCTTCCAAGGATAAATTTTGAAAGAGTATTTTTCAAGTTTTCAATTTCCTTTTCAAAAGTTTTGCATGATGAGCAAGAAAAGGATGTAGATGCATTATCAAGTAAAGAACATGTCATGCATGAGGAATTTGCATCAATGAGTCCAAGAGTTTCCTTTTCAATTTTAAGTTCCTCAATTTCCTTGTTTAGAATAGAGATTTTGTTTTCAAAAGAGGAAATTGTTTTCTTGGATGATGAAATAAGTTTTGCAAGTCTCATAGATTCATTATGCAATTCTTCAATTGCATCTTGCAATTCATCATAGGAAGGGGAAAAATTTAATTCAGAATTTGAGGATGTTACCTCCATGTCATCTCCATCTTCCTCTTCTCCTCTAGCCATGAAACATAGATTGGCTTTTTCATTTTCCGAACTATCGGTTGAATCCATGTCATTATCATCCTAAGCTATGTAGGCTCTTCTTTCTTTCTTTTCCTTTGAGTACCTCTTTTCATACTTATCCACTTTTCTTTGATAGATTGGGCACTCCATCTTTATGTGACCCAATTCTCCACATTCATAGCATTTAGTTGAGGTTCCTTCTCCTTTGTGATAGGCATTCTTTGAGGGAAAGAGAGGTCTTCTTTGAACTCCATTCTTTTTGAAGAATCTTCCAAACTTCTTTACTAGAAGGCTAAGATTCTCCTCATTAATCTCCAAGTCATCTTCATCATCATCATCATCATCATCATCATCATCAATCATGGAGGAGGTTACCTTTAGAGCAATTCCTTTCTTTTCCTTCTTGTCATGCTTCTCATTTTGATTGAGCCTATTCAGCTCCAACTCAGGCTCTTGTAGCTTTCCAAAAAGTGTGGCTAAGGTCATAGTTGCTAGATTTCTTGATTCCGAGATAGCCGTCACTTTATGTTGTCAATCCCTGCTCAAACATCTTAACACTTTATTAATAAGATCTTCATTAGGAAAAGTCTTTCCTAATGAAGCAAGATGATTTGTAATATGTGTAAATCGTTTTTGCATTTCTTGAATGTTTTCACCTTGGTTCATTCTAAAAAGTTCATACTCATGAGTGAGAGTATTTATCCTTGATCTTTTCACTTCACTAGTACTCTCATGAGTTACTTGTAAGGTGTCCCACATTTCTTGGGCGATTTATAATTTGAGACTCTAAAGAACTCATCATAACCCAAAGCAAGTGGTAATGATGTTTTTGGCTCTCAAATTATATTGGACTTTCTTTTTATCATCATCCGTCCATTCACTTCTTGGTGTATTAATTCTCACACATTTACAACTTGTGTGGGGACAAAAGGACCATTTTCAACAGCATCCCACACGTCTAAGTCAATAGCTTCAATAAAAATTTTCATTCTTTCTTTCCAATAAGCATACCTATCCCCATTGAAAAAGGGAGGTCAATAAAGAGAAGAACTTTTAGAAAAACCATTTGAAGAGGCTATCACTTTCTCTTGAAGCTGCTAAGCTCTTTACACAAGAGCCTAGCTCTGATACCACTTGTTACCAAGTGGCTTCAATACTCAAGAGGGGGGTGAATTGAGTTTATAAAACAAGTTCGCAATTCTTTCGCAAAACACTTGACTATTGAATTTCGTTGAAGCTATTGACTAATTGAAATGAATGAATTGATCAGAACAATATATATTGCTTAATAACCAACCAAGAGAGAAGTAATTAAGCAAAAATATAAGCAACGCACAAATATAAAGAGAAGGGTTTAGAGAATCAAACACAATGATTTATCCTGGTTCGGCCACCAATCCACTTGTGACCTACATCCAGTCCTCAAGCAACCACTTGAGATTTTTCACTATATCTTCAAGCTTCAATAGGTGCTTGACTACCTTTACAAACTTGATCCCTCAACTCCTTGGGATGCCTCACCCTTGAGCTTGAGTCTCTTCAAACAAAGGGATGCCTCACCCTTTACAAATTGGAGGGATACCTCACCCTTTCTCTTATACAGAAATTAAGATTGATATTGAGAAGCTCTCATTAGAATATATGATACAAATTGAAGTTCTAAGAATGCTCACAAGGGATATCTCAAAGATTAGACAAAAAACAGAGCAATGAGTGATTTCAGAGATTGATTCTCGTTTTGATGTGTTGCTAAGATGTTTTAGGTTCAAGAACTCCCATCAATGATGCCCCAACAACTGTATTTAAATCCCATTCATTAAAAGAGCCATTGGAGGGTGGTTGAAGCTAAGCATTTAATGCATTAAATATAGCCGTTGGGCATGTCATAACCTTGGTAATCGATTACAGGGTTTTGGTAATCGATTACATGAAAGATAGAACGTGTTCTTGACTTTCTAGGCTTGTGGTAATCGATTACAAGACTTGTGTAATCTATTACACGCCCTCTGACTTTATGGTAATCGATTACAATATCTATGTAATCAATTACATGGCCCTTTGAACGTGTTCTTGACTTTCTGGGAACATGGTAATCGATTACCATCTTGGGTGTAATCGATTACACGTCCTCTGACTTCCTGGTAATCGATTACATGGATGGTGTAATCGATTACAAGGCTTCTGTTTATCTTGTAATCGATTACTAAACATTGGTAATCAATTACACTATACTTTAAACTCATTTTTCAAGCCTTAAAAAGGGTCCATGCCATTTCTAACTTTAGGAAACTTGGATTGATTAATATTGGTATATGTTTAGCATGATCCAAGATTAAAAACAACATCTTTTTAGAATATGAACTTTGAAAAACAAGTTGATTAAAAACATCTTTAAAAAATCATTTGAGATATAATTGAGATACCTTGAGAGTATTTCACATTGATATTCTAAGACCTATATCTAATATACCTCTTTTGATCTTGGTCTTCTTCTTTTGGTTTTGGTCTTTTCTTTTGATCTTGGTCTTCATCTTTGACTTTGTTATCATCAAAAACTCATTTGATATGCTTCAAGACGTAAGCATTCACACTACCTATAGATTTGGGGTTGCATACCATATCCCAAAAGATCATATGACGACGTCTTTAATCAACCTTGCTACCCCAAATAAAATCTCTACTAAGCCTCTCCACGTCGTCACAAACACCCTCATAAGGACAAATTGGATCAAGGTTACACGCCTAAAAATGAGAGGGAATTGGCTTTCCAACTGGTGAGATGTTGACGAACTTTGACCACCATATAGGAATAGGTAGACTTAGTAACACAACAGTGATAAAGGGACACACCAAGATATTTTCCCAAATCATGAGTCTAGAGAATACTAACTACATTGCTAATTTCCACACCTCTTTGATGACAAACTTTCTTAGAGAATAAGATTCTATATTTTTCAAGGCTAAACTTTTGCCCAAAACTACAGTAGAAATAGTTTAAGATTCTAGATTTTTATATATTTATTTAATGTATATGTGGGATGGGAGTCTTGATTTCATCCATCACCACCATTTATTAAATGAAGACAATTTTTTATCATATTACTATGAAAAAAGTTATCTTTATATCTAAGCTATTATGGGGATCCTTGCAAATATCCACTTAAACAAATATTTTTGCCATTCATGCATAGTTGTTAAAACTGGATTAACTCAGAAAATTGTGAACTTATCGCTTGGCCAATCTAGTTAGAAGGTATGAACAAATTTCTTTAAAAAATGGTTAAAGCCAGAAAAAAGACTAGATAACATGGTATAAACCTAAAAAAAAAAAGGTCTTCATAGAGTCATATTCTCATATGATTCATCTCCTCTTCCTATACTTCATTGTCTAAGAGAAGCTTTATTGTTTTGTTGCCTTGAAGTCGAAAGAATAGTTGTAGGCACGCATGATGTTAGCTAGGGGTGTAATCGAGTGGTTTGGTTCGATTTTTGGAGAAAAATAAATCTGAACCAATCAAAATCAATTAGTTCAGTTTGATTCGATTTTCGTGTATTTTGATAGCCAAACCCGAACCAAACTGAATCGAACATTTATGGATTGATTTGGTTCGGGTGATCAGGTTCGTCATTTTTTTTAAACACAAAAATAAGTTAAATAATTAGCTTTCCATAACAACAAAAAAATATTCTTAGTTCGGTTACAGTCACGACTAACACTAGAGTTCAAAATTTCAAGTATTCTTAGTTTGGTTCTCTATATGACGTGCAAAAAACTTACTCAAATCATCTCTATCATCTCCCTATATATCCCTAATTCTATTAATAAAATATTATTAACTATTAATACCAAAAATTATTAATTAAAGGACACATTTATTTTTCTTCTTAATTAACCACATTTTATTAGGAAATCGTAGTTGAGGACAGGGAGAGAACACAGATGAGCAGTGACACTCACAAGATATTTCCAAACCCAATGAGGGCCTGAGCAGCAGAGTGGTGGCACTGTGAGGGTGAGGGCCTGAGCAGAGTAGATCTGCGATGAGCTGTGATGCTGTGACCGTGACGGTGAGGGGGTTTTGTCAAAATGAAATGGCAGAGCAGCATGCCAGTTTTTGTCAAGATATATATATATATATTTAATCAAAAGCTTTTCTCGAGTCAAGCTACCATCTTTAATCTCCATCACTACCCAACCATACTGAAGAACAACAACTTCAAATCGTGCCATCTCCGATCCTCCATCTTTGTTCTTGCTACATTTTTCATTTGGTGCGTATTGTGTAACACCCTCAATAACATGTTAGGCTTGTAAATGGTTATAGAGGTAGCCTAATACTTGCTTAACATGCTAATTCAATTTTGTGATAAACTGAGTCAGTTTAGGTACTTTGCTACAACACAGAAGTTGAAAAGTAGCTTAAAATGACTCAAATAGTAGCATAAATTGCTAAGTTGAGGGAAACAAGCATTGATAACTTGTTTCTAAGTCACAAATGAGTTAAATAAGGTACAATTAAAATTTGAGAACAATCGAAGTCAGATTAATATTTTTAAACATACTGATTGTTCTTTTAATGTCGAATTGACCCACAACAGATATGAAAAAATAGAGTAAAGGTGAACCAATAATTTAGATAAATCCTAGTATTTATTTTAAAGTTGTTGGAAGTTAGAAAACTTGATTTGGTGAGACCTAAGTGTTCTTAGTAGATCAAGAAGTTATAGCAAAATGTTAAAATGACAAGTGTGCCTCTTGCCCATCTCTCATTTCTCTCTTTCTCATGGTTACAGAAGTAGTAAAAGAAAGAAAGAAAGAAAAAAGAGAAAGGAAAGAGGAGCGGAATGGGAAGAAAGAGGAGGAAGAGCAAGAGGACCTAAGGGAGATCAAGAGTAAGATCAAGAAACTCCAAGCTTCGTCATCACCACAAGGTAGGGGTTCTTGATTCTTACTCTTTTCTCTAATCGTCATCTTGTTCTTTAAGTGGCTTGATGAAGAAAAATGGTTTTTGGGCGAGGATAGAAAGAAAGATCTTAGTTCTTGTTTGATTAGTTGAAATGAGTTAGATTCTAGTTAGTGTGATGGTTCGTTGATAGTTTGGAAGCCTTAGAACTCATAGTTTCCTTTTGGTTACATAGTTGATAATATGTGTTTTAAGGTGAAAGATTTAGTTTTAATCAAAGTTTGATTGAGCTAAAAGAAGAAATGAGTTTTATAACAAGTTTAGAGACCTTTAGTGATGATATAAATCATCTTGAAGTGAGGTTTTGAGGTGAAACTTGGTTTGGAACCAAGTTTATGCAGAAAACGAATTTTACAGAATTTTCTGCAGAAAGGTCACGCCTAGGCGCAACTTTTCTACGCCTAAGCATGGGTTGATCAGTTTCTAGTCTAGGCGAGACAGAAAGCACCACGCCTAGGCGTGATAAAACCAAGCCTAGGCGTGAGACAAAATAGTATCTTGACAGCTTGTAGTGTATGATGCATAACTTGAGCTACAGACATCCGATTGACCTGATTCTAGTGACATTTGAAAGCTAAGACATAAGGCTTCATGTGGTAAAAATTTTAGAATTATAGAGCAAGTTAATCAGTACCAGTTTCTATTTGAATCTGAGGCAGATTCTGCAAAAAAGGCATTCTGGCAGCCAGTAAACCAAATTGCATAATTTCTTGCTCTAATGTCGTATTGACATGAGACCAGTGGCATTTTGAAGCTAAGATGGAAGGCTTCTTGGTTGTAAAATTTTAGAATTTTACCACTTTTAGTGTGTTCCCAGTTTTAGTTTAAATTCAGGTCAGAATCGGGTCAGTGAATGCCCTGTTTTAGCCTCTGCAAAATGTTGTATAACTTTGTCTACACTTAGCCAAATGAGATGAATTTTAGAATTTATGATGCACATTTGGTGCAATCTTGATGATAAGACATTTTAGGCAAGATTTTAAGGTGTTTTTGGAATGATTTGGATTCTAGAAACACTAGTAACTCCTTTAATAGTTAAAGTTGAGTGCAATAGGGCCTATATGGCAAGAGTTGAGTGTCATAGGGCCTAGTTGGAAATAGTTGAGTGCTATAGGACCTAGTTGGCAATAGTTGAGTGTCATAAGGCTTAGTTGGCGAGAGTTGAACGCTATAGGGCCTAGTTGGAAAGAGTTGAACGTCATAGGGCCTAGTTGTCAATAGTTGAGTGACATAGGGCCTAGTTGGCAAGAGTTGAGCACCATAGGACCTAGTTGGAAAAAGTTGAGTGTCATAGGGCCTAGTTGATAATAGTTGAGTGCCATAAGACCTAGTTGGTAATAGTTGAGCGTCATAGGGCTTAGTTGGCGAGAGTTGAACGCCATAAGGCCTAGTTGTCAATAGTTGAGCGACATAGGACCTAGTTGGCAAGAGTTGAGCGTCATAGGGCCTAATTGGCAAGAGTTGAGTGCCATAGGGCCTAGATGGAAAGAGTTGAGTACCATAGGGCCTAGTTGGCAATAATTGAGTGTCATAGGACCTACTTGACAAGAGTTGGTTCCTTTATTTAGAAAGGTTGAACCATAGTTTATCACAATTCCTAACTGAGGAAGTAAGACAAGCCCCTTGACCTGGAAAAGGAGTGATAAAAACACTTTGCAAAAGGTGGAGTTGCGATTCGTTATCTGAGTAATGGACATTATCAAGCAAGCCCAGTAGAGTGGTGACACCGGAGTGTTTCATAAAAGGATTAGTTATTCGAGTAGTGGACATTGCCACTGGAGTGTTTCATAAAAGGATCAGTTATCCGAGTAGTGGATATTGTCGGGCAAGCCCAGTAGAGTGGTAACACCGAAGTGTTTCATAAAAGGATTAGTTATCCAAGGCTAAGCCAAGGATGTTATGTCCTATGCTATGCTATGGACCAGTTATATCCTATGTTAGGCAATAGAGCAGTTATATCATATGCTAGGCTATGGACCAATTATGTTCTATGCTAGGCTATGAATGAGTTATGTCCTATGCTAAGCTATGGATGACTTACATCCTTTGCTAGGCAAAGGAAGAGATAGGATGTTGTAGAAGTAGTACATAGAATAGTTCACTCATCATCAGATATGATGTTATGGAATTAGTACATGGAATAGTCCATTCGTCATTAGACAGTTTAAGGGCTATTTAGCCTATTCTACACAAAAAAATACAAGGGAATACAGTTCCTAGAAACAGCTAAGTTATGTGTATAAGTTTAGTATTGGATTATGAGATTAATAGTTGAATGTTTATATAGGGTCAAAATGTGAATGTTCTAGTTATAATGAGTAAAGACTCATTTACATATTGCAATTGTTAATCCAATGCTAGTAGTGTTATTCATTATAAGTTGATGTTGATTAGTGCTTATATCCTGTTAATGAATAACTAGACTTGAGATATTTCGTAGTTTATTTATTTAGTATAAATTTTTAAATACTAGTATTGGTTACTCATATTAAGAATTATTATTTCTCAACCTGTTATGTTTCTATGTAAGTCCATGCCAAGGCCCTACAAGTGGGTAAGAAGATGAAGATAACAGAAGAATTAGTAGAGTTTAGTTTATGTTTTTTTTAGTTCAAAGCTTATGTAATTATTTATATTTGCTTTGAGAATGTAAAAAGTTGTATATATGTATAACTTTTAGATATGACTCTCCATAATGATTTATTTAGATGTTATGGATTAGTTGATGATTAAGTTAGAAGTAGTATGATTGATACTGCTTATCCAGGTATGTGTCAGATATACTAGGGTACCGGTATTAGGCTATTGTATGTTGTGCGAGACTTGAGCCCATGACTACAGATCATGCGACTATGTGAGCGACTGAGCGGTGACCACTATGCTAGCGGTGATGATTGTACAAGCAATGAGCTCTCCCCCGCGAATATACGATTCCAGCCTCAGCACCTCAGTGTCTCATCCTGCAACCATCAAGGTGGTGGTAGTAGGGGTGGGGGTTCTTAAGGGCTATAGGTCATGGTGGGTAGAGGCTTCTTCTTGGAAGTCTTTGGTTGTGAGTCATGATGGCTATGGTCTCTAGTTGGCTATGGTGGCTTGTTTGTGATGGTTGCAAGAGAGCAAGGGTATAAATTGATGAACTTATTAAAACTTACTCATGAAGCATTGAACATATGTTGGATATATATATATATATATATATATATATATATATATATATATATATATATATATATATTTGGTTCTCGAGTTTGAAATTTCAAATCTGAGAACTGAACTAATTAAGCTTTATTTGGTACACCCCTAATGTTAGCCATGACAACCATCACCCAAGAGGAAAGTGAATTGGGTGATTACAAGTTTTTAAAACAATATTAAGAAATTGAGCATTTTGAAGCGTTCAATTAATAAATATAGTGAAACATGTATAACAAAGGTATAACTATTATAAATCTCTCAATTAAAAACTTGGATTAAAGGAAGAAAACAAGCAAACAAGCTAGATATTAAGGCTATGTTTGGATTAGTGGAATTGAGTGAAATGGAGGGGAATGAAATGGAATAGAGATAAGTTCTATTGTTTAGTTATGTTAAAAAAAGATAGAATAAGATGGAAGTGGGTGGGATGGATTTCATCCCATCCCACAAAAAAATCATCAATTTTTTCCCCCCCCCCAATTTGGGAGGTATGAAATAAATCATTTATTATTATTATTATTATTATTATTATTATTATTATTATTATTATTATTATTATTATTATTATTATTATTATTATTTTTACTACATTAATCTCATATCCTAATACACAACTGCCTCCTTCTTTCTTCAATGATGAACAAATACGTTTTGATGGGTATGCTTCATCTTTACCTGGGTTGGCCCATATATCTCAATTTTTTAAATTAATGAATGAAAAAAAAAAAGAATAGAAGAATACAAAAGGGGACATGAGGTCGCTGGGACATTTACAAGAAATTAGGATTGTTTAAATAAACAAAATAAAGGGTAAAAATGCTTCAAAAAATGAAAACATCAAAATAAGAGAAGCTAACTATGACCTTCCCCATCCAGCCTTGAACTAAGACATATAAAGAAAAAAAAAAAAAAAAAGAAAGGAATCCAATTAGGCCATGTCTCTTTGTAGCTGGGGAGGTAGGGGGAGTGAATAAAAGGAAGCTTTGGTCTTTGATTTTAGAGAGAGAATTTTCGGTGGAGAGAAGGGAGAACAGATTTTTTTTTCATCCTCTTCAACCAGTCATAAACCATTATTAACCTAACCCTTGCAGTAGCATTAGGCCATACCAAGCTTTCATCATTCTGTCCACACAACCCCTAACACAAACTAAAAAACTTCAACCCAAATCAAGGCTTCAATACTGGTGTGTTTGCAATAAGGGTAATTTAGGAAAAATAAAGTTATAACTCTTACCATTCCATCCACTTCTCAAACAATGGAATGGTAACTTTACTCCATTCCATCCTAAAATATCCAAACGATAAAATGGTACTTTTATCTCATTCCATTGCATCTCATCCCATCCCATTTTATTTCATTTCATCAATTACTAAATATCTAAACATAGCCTAAGTTGTTAACATCAAAGTATCAAGATGACAAGATATACACTAAATGAATATACTTCACCAAATATTGAAATTAAAGAGTATAGAAAAGAGAAAATCAAACTCAAGAATTTATCTTGGTTCAGCCACCGACCACTTGTGGCCTACATCCAGTCCCCAAGCTTAACTTGAAATTTTCTTCACTATATCCTAGACTTCACGGGTGATAAGAAAACTTTTGTACAAACAAGAGTGTTCCTCACACCTTGGGATCCTCCACCCTTGTGCTAGAGCCTTCAACTCTTCAAGTTTCACAGGTGTTTGAAAAACTTTTACATTTAAGAACAGTCACAACACCTTTGAGATACTTCACCCTTTGCATTTGAGCCTAACTACAAGGGATATCTCACCATTTTCTCTCTTAAGGGATACCTCACCCTCTTACAATGATTTTAAGATGAAAAGAAAGATTAGAAACTCTCACAATAGTAGATATACAACTTGAAGAACATAGGAATAGAAGATTTTGTAATAAAGAGCTCAAAATATGATTTTGATGATTCAAGGATCAAATCAAGTGTTCTAGAGTTGTAAAAGCTTCAAACATCACTTATATATAGAGCTCAAGTGATAAAATAGTCGTTGGTAGTGTTTTGAAATGATTTCTTATGAAAACTACCCGTTTATAGTCGTTGGGATCGTATTTTGATACGTGGTAATTGATTACAACATATGGTAATCGATTACCTACTTAAAAAAAAAGTTTCTGGGCTCTTGGAAATCGATTACCAAGCATGGTACTATTTTGTTAAAAACACGTTTACAATATTCTGTTGCTTGAAAACCAACTTTAAACACTAATAACTTCTTCATTTCTCATTCGTTTTAAGCAAACGATTACTCATTGGAAAGATCTTTGAGTTTACTTTCATATGAAAATGTTTCAAAACAAAAATCAAAGTATTTTGAAAGTTACGATCAAAATAGTAACCAATGGTTAGTTTTTCAAAACTCAAACTTGACTATTTTTCATAGTTTTGAACTACTACCATAACTAACTTTTCAAAATATGTTTGTTGGTCATTTTAGCATTTAATAACCATTTATAAAGATTTAAAAACATATTTGAGTTTTTTTTTTTATAAAATCTCTATCTTTACATAAGAGAAAGCCTAAAAGGAATATATACCAATTCTAGTCATTAGGTTTCTTGATGTAATCCAAACTTCAAAAAATTTATTCTCTTCAAATCTTGCAAATGCTTAGAACATCTTGTCTCTCATTTTTCTTGAGTTGAGTATAATTGTGATATTTTGATTTCGTGTTGTAATGCTCACTCTTGGTACTTGGACTATCCTACAAAGTATTGCTCACTTAAAACAAATATAGTTAATCTAAATTCATAATTCAATATATTCATATGTATGATTAATAAATGTATAACTTTAGTTAGTCTAACATGCATATAAGACTTTCATAGACACATCCAAATAAGACATTTATCAATTACTAATATATATGCTCTATATAAGATGTAATAAAGAACACTTTGCACATTTTTATAATAGAGCCAAATCTAATATTAATTTAGTACAACTCATATAATATTTTATTAGATATATTCTATGAAAGATACTACAAGAACTCAATGCATGATTTTTATATGAAATATAACAAGATGGAGTACATGATCATGCATGATCGTTTAAGCACATCTTTGTAGCATATTCAACATCCATTTATCTTGTATTTATCATCATCAAAACTTAATATATTATATCATTAGAGCAAACTTATTTTCACACATGAAACTCTGAAGATTTCGTTGTCACCTTCTTCAATTCCTGTCGCTAAAAGGTTGTGCTCCGTGACCACAGCAAAAAGAAAATGGGATAGAGTTGGTTAAGAAGAATGGGCCAGGTGGCAAAAAGATCCGAAAAAATAAGGGTGTGAGGAAAAGCAAAAGAATTTTAGATATTGGAGATCAATTACTAATCTTGTGTTACGTGGCCCATTGTATTAACTAATCAAGAAATTAGTTACAGCAAAGAAATGGGGATAGAGTTGGTTAAGAAGAATGGACAGGTGGCAAAAGATCCAGAAAATAAGGGTGTGAGGAAAAGCATGAAGGTGAGAAAAGCTAACAGAAAGCTGAAAGAATACGTGATATAGTGTGGGGAAATTGATGGAATGGGATATAGATGAATAATGTCATTTTTTGACTCTTCTTCTCCTCCTGCTGACTGCATTTCATATTTATACTCTAAATACTATTCCATTGCTTATTTTGTATTTTTTCCTTTTCTGCTTAAGTGAACTTCGATTTGTACTTCCTAAATTCTAGTATCAATATATTCCAAGGGGTATTTCCAGAAATTGCCTTATTTGAGTTATTGGTTCCTTCCATTTAGTGCTTTCGTTGCATCCACCATGGCTGAAAACACTAGACTCAAAGACCTTCAATCTGATATGAAACGTCTGTTAGAGATAATGGAAACAAGGCATTGTGATTATGTGACGCAACGTGTTGAGGATTTGGACCGTTTGAGCAAAATTGAAGCTACACTGGAATCATTTAAGTAGCACAAAACCTTGGGTGGATCGAGCTCAAATACTGATAACTTGCATGTCCAACCATTTCAGGTAAGGAACATCAAACTAGACTTTCCACGTTTTGATGGAACTGAGGTTCTGCAGTGGATCTTTGATAATTACAGTTTTTAACGTATTAATTATCTACATAATTACCTTATTAATAATGTTCAGGTTGTAATTAAGTGATCTTAGCACCTATTTTAATCATTGGGATGAATTGGGCTTTAAAGCAATTTAATCATTAATTTTCGGATTTTAATGCATATTTACATTGGTTGAGTATTTTGGCCATAACTTGAGTTGTAGATCTCTGATTTTTATGTTCTTTATATGCTAGGAAAGATGAGAAAAAGATCTACAAGTTTTGTGAAATGTCAAATTGGAAGATTCGGGCATTTAGGTGGTCAAAAACAGCCTTGAAGTTGGTCCAGCGGTGCTGTTACGAATTTCTGGACATACCTTCACCATTTTGGGCATATCTCACTCATTTCAAGCCCAAATTAAGCATATGAGCACTCCTTGGAAAGCTTATTTCAAAGGTTATCTGATGGGATTAAGCTTAATTCAAGTTGTGATAGAAATCCAGACTGAAGAGAAGGCAAAAAGTGGAAATTAGGTGGAAGAATTATTAGCAAAAGTGGTTGAACCACTTTCATGATGGAGTTGGTGGACATGATAGAGTTGGTGGATATGATGGAGTAGGTGTACATAATGGAGAAGGTGGGAGACATGTTTTAATGATGGAGTTGGTGGACATGATGGAGTTGGTGGATATGATGGAGTAGGTGTACATAATGGAGAAGGTGGGAAACATGCTTTAATGATGGAGTTGGTGGACATAATGGATGAAGGTGTGGTTGAACCAATCTTTAATGATGGAGTTGGTGAACATAATGGAGAAGCTATGGTTGAACCACTTTCATAATGGAGTAGGTGGAGGATGACAATATGTATTGTATTATAGGAGCTTTGCATTCATATATTTAAGGAGGAGTGTTAGTCTTAGTTGGGGGACTTGGCTTCCTCCTCTCCTCCTCTCCTTGAACCACTTTAATGATGGAGTTGGTGAACATAATGGAGAAGGTGGTTGAACCACTTTCATTATGGAGTAGGTGGAGGATGACAATATACATTGTATTATAGGAGCTTTGCATTCATATATTTAAGGAGGGTGTTAGTCTTAGTTGGGGGACTTGGCTTCTCCTCCTCTCCTCTCTCTCATTCCTCCTTCAATTCTTCTTCTTTTCATAGTTTTTCATATTTCTTAATGGTTTCCTTCATTGTAATGGAGGGCTAAGTTACTTATAGTCAATTTGGGACTCTTGAAGAGATTGTGATTTAGATTCTTGAGACCTTGGTTATGTAATGTATTTGATTTGTAGTTGAATTCATCTTCTCTTCTTCTTCTTCTTCTTCTTCTTCTTCTTCTTCTTCTTCTTCTTCTTCTTCTTCTTCTTCTTCTTCTTCTTCTTCTTCTTCTTTTTCTTATTTTCTTGATCTTGAATACATGAATGGTGATTCTTTATGTTTGATCTGTAAGTTGTAACTTGATCTCTAATTTTTATGTTCTTTATATGCTAGGATTTGATCTTAGTTTAAGATTAAGTATTGTGATGAAAGTTATAACCGATTGATCTGAATTAATCACATAATGCGAAGATTGAGATTTGTGATGAAACTTAGAATAGAAATTTGCATTCTGATTGATCTAAACTAATCACGTAATTGAAGAGGTTTAGGTTATTGATTGGTGCCTAGGTTAATTGAATTCTGGTTTTCTTGCTTAAATTAACATATATCTACATGAATGGTGCGATTGATCTAAACTAATCACGTAATTGAAGAGGTTAGGTTACTGAGATTTAGATATTCATGAATGGTGTGTGTTTATCACTTGTCAATTGAATTCTAACGATTGTCTAGTATGAATTCTGGATCTGATGCAGAGATCTCGGTTAGATCCAAGTTAACCATTCAAATACACTTCAAGTGTTTGTTGGAAGGTCTATGATTGAATCCACCCAATTTCGGATAGGTTTCTAATTGACTATTCTCTTAATTGTTATTCCTTTCTCTTTAAATCTTATCATGTTTCGATAATGATCCTTGAACCATCAAAACCCCCCTTTTTTTCTAACTTAACTTAATTTGATCAAATTGCATTTAGATAGTTGACCAAAAAAAAAAAAATAAAAAAAAAAAAAAAATAAAAAAATATTTTTTGTTGTTTTGTTTGGAAAGTATGATATGATTGTTATAGACTTATTAAATCAATTAGTGATGGCGAGTAGTAGGGGGGACTAATTTTACTCTTGAGACGCATCTTAATTGGTGGCAGAGTAAGGAATTTTTTAGGAAGTAATTAATTAGTATTAAATTGTGGAAGTACTAAAGTTTTATTGTTTGATTTCTTTTCAGGGTATGATGCGTCACTGACAGTGTGCTTCTTTTCTGCTTGGCGTTGATTCACCTCTTATCAGGTTGTGTTGCTCTTTTCTACATCTCTTTTTCACATTGAAGGCAATGTTATATTAAGTGTGGGGGAGAGATTTTAGCATTTTTTTTAAAATAAAAAATAAAAAAAAATCAAAAAAAAGGGTTCATTGCATGATTGAATAATTTTTCTCCCTTCTTGAACTGATATGCTCGGTGATGGATGATTGAATTGATGAATTGAGTTTGATGGATGCATACCTTGTGAGATTTTGAGCCTAATGGATGGATTCAACATTTATGTCATTCTCTTCTTTCTTGTGTGATTTTCACTCATGTTAATGACCACTCTAGAACTTGCTTTGATTCTTTTTGAGGCTACATTTCACTTGCATGCATGAACATGATTGAGGCCCTCTTTCTTAATTAGCTAGTTTAACCAAATAGCCAACCTTGTTTTCAATATGATATCAAGCACTCTTTTGACTTCTTGAAAATTCTCGATTCTCGCCAACCTTGTATATTTTCCTTTGCTTAACCCTTTTGAGCTTATTTGACCATTCCTTGTTTCTAGCTCATTATGTGCCTTAAATGAAAAATCGTGTTCTTACTTTACCTTAGGAAAAGAACATTAGCTTGGTTAATGGATGAGTTTTTGAACAAGTGTGGGGGTGTGTGTACAAAATAGTTGTTGAAAAAGGAAAGAGTGCCTAAAAAAAAAAAAGAAAAGAAAAATGTATGTATATAGTTATGTTCATATATAAAAAAAAAAAAAAAAAAAAAAAGAAAAGGATTGGAAAATGAATATGTAAAGGGATATACATTAGAGTTGGGATGAACTTTTATGCTTGTTATTTGAACTCAAATTTCTCATTTGCTTTTATTCTCTTTGGTATTTATCTTCTCATATCCATTTTATCCTCTTCTGTTACCTTGACCTCACTACAACCTTGAATAAAGTCCTCATGATTTGTGTGTGCATGTGTTTTGAGTAGTGGAGAAGTAGAACGTAAGCAAGCTTATGGTAGTGCAATTTTCATGGGTTGAATTGAGTGAAATACCTACCTTTTAAACACTTGAGAGATTGAGAGGGAATCTTGTGAAGATCTATCATTCTCGATTCATGTTGAAGATACCTTGCTTGTTGGTTTGAGATGTGGAGAATTGTTAACTCATGAATGTTTTGATCCCTTGAACCTTTGGTTGTTCTTCTTGATCGTAAAATTTTGGGCTCTTGAATGTCGTTGGAATTTAAATTTTTGTTAATCTCTTATGTCCTTGTTTTGGTCTTGAGTTTTGCCCAGGAGTGTAAAAAGCTAAGTGGGGGGAATTTGATAATCACATATTTTATTCATTAAGAAACCCTTATGTTTAGTCATTTACACTCTCCATATTCTTAATTGATTGAGTTTGGTATGATTTTGTGAGTTTGAGCTCAAATTGGTTCTAATTGAATATTTTCAGCATTATTGAGATTTGACACTATTTCTGTATTTTAGCCATAACTTGAGTTCCTAATATCTGATAAACATGAATTTTACCTTGTAGGAAAGCTAAGAGGAAGCTCTACAACTTTGATGAAGAGCTCGAAGTCCCAAACAGATGTCTAAAGGACCTAAGTTTACATGGAAATCAGAATACAGGTTCTGTCACTAGAATCCGAATGGTGTGCACTCATAAAATCATATCTCAAGATGTAATAATGGAGATGGGCTAAAATTTGGATAGTTGATAGTCAAGATCCAAATAAACAACTTTCATGAAGAACACTTTTTGAAAAAATGAAGTCTAGTAGGTCAGTTTGAGCTTACAAGTCAGAACAGAGGTGCTGAAGTTGGGTTTGAGCAACCTGTAGTATTTGGGACATATCTTAGGCTGAAGGAAGCCAAATTGGACGAACCAGATATGCATTTTATAGCCAAGACAAAGATCTACAACTTCCATGAAGAGTATTTTTCATGGATCTGAAGTATAGTGGGTCGTTTTTAGCTTCCAAGTAAGACACGAAATTTTCGTCCTCAACCACCCACTCATCCATCCACTAATCCACTCATCCATCCACTCATCCACTCATCCACTCATCCACTAATCCAACCACTCAACCACTCCACCTACTTATCCACTAATCCACCCACTCATCCATCCACTCACCCATTCATCTCCATAATTTCCCACTCACCAAAAGTCCTTTGGCATTTTCCACTCAACCAACCCACTCAACCATTCCATTCACTCATCTACTAAACCAATCCACTAAACCAACCCACTCCACTCAAACACTCCACTCACTCACCCACTCATCCACCCACTCCCTTTGTCATTTTGTTACCCTAGACTTCTATAAAAGGCACCATTGGTTATCATGAATAAGTTGTATTCTCCTTCATTTCTCTCATAGTTTCTTCTTGTTTTCTTCATAGTTTCTCATAGCTTTTGTATATTTTGATGCTCCCTTCATGGTAATGGAGGGCTAAGCTACTTTTGGTCAATTTAGAACTCTTGAAGAGATTGTAGTTTGGATTCTTGAGACCTTGGTTATGTATTGTATTTGATTTGTAATTGAATTCCCCTTTTCTTCTTCTTTTTTTTCTTCTTCTTGATCTTGAATGCATGAATGGTGATTCTATTTATGTTGATCTGATTTGATCTTGGTTTAAGATTGAGATTTGTGATGAAACTTAGAACTGATTGATCTAAACTAATCACATAAATGAAGATTGAGAATTGTGATGAAACTTAGAACTGATTGATCTAAATTAATCACAGAATTGAAAAGGTTAGGTTACTGATTTGTGCCTAAGTTAATTGAATTCGGTACTTGAAATTAACATAGATCTTCATGAATGGCGTGATTGCGGATTTGTGTTTATCTCTTGTTAATTAAATTCTAGACGATCGTCTAGTATGAATTCTGGATTTGATGCAGAGATCTCGGTTAGATCCAAATTAACAATTCAATTACGCTTCAAGTGTTCTATGAAAGGTCTATGATTGAATCCACCCAATCTTGGATAGGTTTCTAAATTGACTGCTCTTTAATTGTTATTTCTTCCTTTAATTTTGTTAAGTGCGATCTTAAACTGTCAAACCCCCTTGATTCATGTTTCTGGAAGTTGAGTTTGATTTTGATGTTGATTTCTATTCTTTGCTTGAGGACAAGCAAAAATTCAAGTGTGGGGGTGTTGATAATTACGATTTTTAACGTATTAATTATCCACATAATTACCTTATTAATAATGTTCAGGTTGTAATTAAGTGATCTTAGCGCCTATTTTAATCATTGGGATGAATTGGGCTTTAAAGCTATACCCCCACACTTGAATTTTTGCTTGTCCTCAAGCAAAGAATAGGAATCAACAGCAAGATCAAACTCAACTTCCAGAAACATGAATCAAGGGGAATTTCAAAATTAAAAAGTTCAAGTTCAGCAATCAAATCCAATCAGTCAGGATCATTCAACAATTTAAACAATAAGATGCTTTAGCCTAGCTTGCAACTATTTTCTTCACCAAACATATTAGATCACTCAACTTTCCATCTCTCAAGTGTTTAAGGACAAAGAGATCACTCAAATTTCTCATGAAAAATGCAAAACCATAGGCTTGCCAATCAATCTCATCTCCACTTTCAAGTTCACATACATAGCAAGAATCAAAAGGACTTCATCTGGTTGTAACAGGGCCAAAGGTAACAATGAAAGGTAGGAAAAATGGTGAATAAGGTAAAGAACTATCAATACAAAGCAGAATCAGGTCGAAAAGTTAACTCATGATGCTCAAGGATTTAAACAATTTTCAATTTCAACCCAATATTTTCATTATTCTTCACCAATAATTCTTTTCTCTCTTTTTTTTTCTTTTTTTTTCAAATTTTTTTTAATATATATATATATATACCCTTGAAGATAAAACAACAACTTTCAAGACTTCTGATCAACACATCCGATGCTCCAAAGAATTCAACCTGATTATTCAATTGGATATTCAAAGAAATCAAATTCAAGCTCAAATAGGGCAACTAAGATGCTAAATTTATCAATACGACTCTGAAAGTCAAGAAAGAATAAAGCCTAATTGCCTCAATCATATTCAAGTATGTATGTGAATCATTAAAGTTTCAACAAGGTATCAAAGCAAGTTCTAGCGCACATCAATCAAGAGAAAATTCACTCCAGAAGGAAATAGAATCAGTAAAGCTCAAAACTCACTTTCTGGTTAAGTTGATAAAGAAAACAGAAACAAGCAGACATGGCTAATTTCCAACAAAGATGTTGAATTTCTCTTTTCTTCATTGAACAAAATTGCTTCACACAAAATAGTCCCATGATCAATGAATTCCCCTGTCAAACATATTTCTATTAGCTAAGAATAAATCAAGCAATTAACACACAGTTCCAGCTTAATTTTTGGCATTACTCAAGTGTTCATCAGTTGTGCAATTTTTTTTACAAAGTAACAGAGTATATTATCACTCCCTCACACTTAATATAAACATTGTCCTCAATGTGAAAGAGAGATAAATAAGAGTAAAGAAAAGAGCAACACAACCTGATGAGGAGTGAGTCAACGCTAAGCAGAAAAGAAACACACAGTCAATGCCACATCAGACCTTGAAAAATCCCAACACCTGAGTAGCATTTAGAACAAAAATAACAAAAACAACTAAAAGATGAAAAATGAGGGTCTTTTAGAGTCAGATTCCTAAGGCTGTAACACTTTTGTTCATCTCTGAAGACATTTCACAATTAAGAAGTTCATGATGTACCAGATCACAAGAATGCATCTTAAGAGTCAATAAGGTATAACTTACTGACTCTTTACTCAGCCATTCAAAGTGAAGTATGTTTTTATCTTCTCAGTTTGCAGAAACCATCCCCAAAGATCTTGAAAGCAAATCTAGTTGGGTTGCCTCCCAATAAGCGCTTGTTTAACGTCGTTAGCTCAACGTTGGGACACTTCTTAGTGATCTTTATAATGTGGATGATAAAAGCCCATCACTTTCACTTCCACATTTTTCGGTTTGAGATGGTGTCCATTGGTCTTATTAAGTGAGGTTGGTGAAAAGACTCCACCAGGATCCCATTGGTTGAAACGTGATGACCAAGTTATGGTTGACACAACATGATAGCTTTTACTAGGGTCCCATTGGTTGAAGTGTAATGACCAAGTTAAGCTTGCAGCATGAGGGCTCCCATTGGGCTCCCATTGGTCTTTCTTAATTTCCTTGACTTCACCAATGGCATGCAACACGTGTAATTTGGCAATTCTGCTTTCATTGATTATATTGGACCATGGCCCAAAAACAAAATCCACTTCAGTAGTTACTGTCATATGCTGTCTTTCCTCCTTCTTTGAAAATTCCTCAATGGCCTTCAACTCCACCTCCCTATGTGTTTCAGATTCTGCAACTGCATTGTTGATAGACCCTTCAATATCATTAGATGTTGTGTAAACAGAATCATCAGCTTTCAAATATGCAGAAATCTCAGCACACATAACACATTTTATATCACCGTCACAATCAGTACATGAGTTGCAATTGATAGAATCATTAAAATCAATAAAATCAGGAAATTCAGCACACAACTCATCATGAGTTTCCTCAACTAAATCTGCAGGTAAATCAATATGACAATTAGAATACAAGGAGTTGGGAATTGTTTGGGAAGAGAGTTGGTCTGACTCTTGACTTCTCAGTTCATTAACAGTGGTTGTCAACTGCTCAATTTGGGTTGTTAAATCTGAATAGTAGCAGTGAAATTAATTGGAACTCAATTTGGATTTTCATCAAGTCCTCTAATGAAGGCTCAAGTTTTGTGGTTGTTGGACTTGTTATCTGTTGGAACTGATTATTGTTGGTGGCCATCTGGTTCATCAAGTCCTTCCATGATGGCTCAAGTTTTGTGGCTGCTGGACTTGTTATCTGTTGGAATGACTGCTCATATTGTAATGATTGCTGCTGTTGTGATGCCGCATTGCCATATCCCAGATCTGAATAGTCTCTCCAGCCAGGGTTGTATGTGTTGAAGAAGGGATCATAACTCTGTTGCTGCTGCTGGAACTGTGGTTCATAAAGAAAATAACTAGCTGCTGCAACAAATTGATCTGGAAAAACATAACTAGCATACTGAAGTGTAGGGTATGCATATGTGGGGTGAGATGAACAAAAACAAATGTTACACACAAGTGTAGCTTCCTGCACAGGTAATTGTTGTCTCACTACTATATGTCTTACCAAAGAAGTCAATTCCTCAAGTTTTGACTCCATTATTCATGGTCCATTGTATCCTTAAAAATGCATCGAGAATGCAACAAAATGATAATGAAAGAAAGGAAAAAGAAAAAGTTAGATGATAACTTAAAAGTTCATATCACACTTACGGATCCCCAAGAACGGCGCCAAAATTTTGACGAGCCGAAACTCGATCAAAATTATAACAAAGTTATTACCTAAACTTGTAGTATAGTGAACAACACCGGATCGTCTCCTCAAGGATCGTAAATGCAATTTGATCAAATTAAGTTAAGTTAGAAAAAGGGGGGGTTTTGATGGTTCAAGGATCACAGTGACAAGATTTAAAGAGAAGAAATAACAATTAAGAGAATAGTCAATTCAGAAACCTATCCGAAATTAGGTGGATTCAATCATAGACCTTCCAACAAACACTTGAAGTGTATTTGAATGGTTAACTTGGATCTAACCGAGATCTCTGCATCAGATCCAGAATTCATACTAGACAATCGTCCAGAATTCAATTGACAAGTGATAAACACAAATCTGCAATCGCACCATTCATGTAGATATATGTCAATTTAAGCACCGAATTCAATTAACCTAGGCACCAATCAGTAACCTAACTTCTTCAATTACGTGATTAGTTTAGATCAATCAGTTCTAAGTTTCATCACAAATCTCAATCTTCAGTTATGTGATTAATTCAGATCAATCAGTTCTAAGTTTCATCACAATACTTAATCTTAAACCAAGATCAAATCGGATCAAACATAAACAGAATCACCATTCATGTATTCAAGATCAAGAAAACAAAAGAAGAAGAAGAAGAAGAAGAAGAAGAAGAAGAAGAAGAAGAAGAAGAAGAGAAGAGGAATTCAACTACAAATCAAATACATTACATAACCAAGGTCTCAAGAATCCAAATCACAATCTCTTCAAGAGTCCCAAATTAACTAGAAGTAACTTAGCCCTCCATTACAATGAAGGAAACCATTAAGAAATATGAAAAACTATGAAAAAGAAGAAGAACTGAAGGAGGAAAGAGAGGAGGAGAGGAGGAGAAGCCAAGTCCCCCAACTAAGACTAACACCCTCCTTAAATATATGAATGCAAAGCTCCTATAATACAATACATATTGTCATCCTCCACCTACTCCATTATGAAAGTGGTTCAACCACCTTCTCCATTATGTTCACCAACTCCATCATTAAAGTGGTTCAACCACCTTCTCCATTATGTCCACCAACTCCATCATTAAAGCATGTCTCCCACCTTCTCCATTATGTACACCTACTCCATCATATCCACCAACTCTATCATGTCCACCAACTCCATCATGAAAGTGGTTCAACCACTTTTGCTAATAATTCTTCCACCTAATTTCACTTTTCTGCCTGCTCTTCAGTTCTGGATTTCTATCACAACTTCGAATTAAGCTTAATCCCATCAGATAACCTTTGAAATAAGCTTTCCAAGGAGTGCTCATATGCTTAATTTGGGCTTGAAATGAGTGAGATATGCCCAAAATGGTGAAGGTATGTCCAAAAATTCGTAACAGCACCGCTGGACCAACTTCAAGGCTGTTTTTGACCACCTAAATGCCCGAATCTTCCAATTTGACATTTCACAAAACTTGTAGATCTTTTTCTCATCTTTCCTAGCATATAAAGAACATAAAAATCAGAGATCTACAACTCAAGTTATGGCCAAAATACTCAACCAATGTAAATATGCATTAAAATCCAAAAATTAATGATTAAATTGCTTTAAAGCCCAATTCATCCCAATGATTAAAATAGGTGCTAAGATCACTTAATTACAACCTGAACATTATTAATAAGGTAATTATGTGGATAATTAATATGTTAAAAACCGTAATTATCAGACAGCGGGAGACCCGGGTTCGATCCCCGGCAACGGCGCCAAAATTTTGACGAACTCCGAACTCAGTCAAAATTATAACCGAAGTTATTACCTAAGCTTGTAGCACAGTGACAACACCGGATCATCTCCACGAGGATTGTAGATGCAATTTAATCAAATCAAGTGAAAGTTAGCAAAGGGGGGTTTGATAGTTTAAGATCGCACTTAACAAAATTAAAGGAAGAAATAACAATTAAAGAGCAGTCAATTTAGAAACCTATCCAAGATTGGGTGGATTCAATCATAGACCCTTCATAGAACACTTGAAACGCAATTGAATTGTTAATTTGGATCTAACCGAGATCTCTGCATCAAATCCAGAATTCATACTAGACGATCGTTTAGAATTTAATTAACAAGTGATAATCACAAATCCGCAATCACACCATTCATGAATATCTATGTTAATTTCAAGTACCGAATTTAATTAACTTAGGCACAAATCAGTAACCTAACCTCTTCAATTACGTGATTAGTTTAGATCAATCAGTTCTAAGTTTCATCACAAATCTCAATCTTCAGTTATGTGATTAATTCAGATCAATCAGTTCTAAGTTTCATCCCAATACTTTATCTTAAACCAAGATCAAATCAGATCAAATCAGATCAAACATCAAGAAAAAAAAAGAAGAAGAAGAAGAAGAAGAAGAAGAAGAAGAAGAAGAAGAAGAAGAAGAGAGAAGAGGAATTCAACTACAATCACCATTCATGTATTCAAGATCAAATCAAAAAGAGTCAAAAGAAGAAGAAGAAGAAGAAGAAGAAGAAGAAGAAGAAGAAGAAGAAGAAGAAGAAGAAGAAGAAGAAGAAGAAAGAAGAAGAAACAGGAATTCAACTACAAATCAAATACATTACATAACCAAGGTCTCAAAAGAATCCAAATCACAATCTCTTCAAGAGTCCCAAATTGACTCCAGAAGTAACTTAGCCCTCCATTACAATGAAGGAAACCATTAAGAAATATGAAAAACTCCCATCAGATAAAAATAAGCTTTCCAAGCAGTGCTCAAAAATGAGTGAGATATGCCCAAAATGGTGAAGGTAGAGCAGGACCAACTTCAAGGCTGTTTTTGACCACCTAAATGCCTGAATCTTCCAATTTGACATTTCACAAAACTTGTAGATCTTTTTCTCATCTTTCCTAGCATATAAAGAACATAAAAATCAGAGATCTACAACTCAAGTTATAGCCAAAATACTCAACCAATGTAAATATGTATTAAAATCCGAAAATTAATGATTAAATTGCTTTAAAGCCCAATTCATCCCAATGATTAAAATAGGTGCTAAGATCACTTAATTACAACCTGAACATTATTAATAAGGTAATTATGTGGATAATTAATATGTTAAAAACCGTAATTATCGAAACAATGGAGACCCAGGGTTCGATCCCCGGCTAAAAATTTTGACGAATCGAGAAGGAGGAATTGAATCTTCCAATTTGACATTTCACAAAACTTGTAGATCTTTTTCTCATCTTTCCTAGCATATAAAGAACATAAAAATCAGAGATCTACAACTCAAGTTATAGTCCCCAAGTCCCCCAACTAAGACTAACACCCTCCTTAAATATATGAATGCAAAGCTCCTATAATACAATACATATTGTCATCCTCCACCTACTTCATTATGAAAGTGGTTCAACCACCTTCTCCATTATGTTCACTAACTCCATCATTAAAGTGGTTCAACCACCTTCTCCATTATTAGTTTAGATCACCAACTCCTCAATCATTAAAGCATGTCTCCCACCTTCTCCATTATGTACACCTACTTACCATCATATCCACTAACTCCATCATATCCACCAACTCCATTATTAAAGCATGTCTCCCACCTTTTCCATTATGTACACCTACTCCATCATATCCACCAACTCCATCATCATGTCCACCAACCACCAACTCCATCATGAAAGTGGTTCAACCACTTTTGCTAATAATTCTTCCACCTAATTTCTACTTTTCTGCCTTCTCTTCAGTCTGGATTTCTATCACAACTTCGAATTAAGCTTAATCCCATCAGATAACCTTTGAAATAAGCTTTCCAAGGAGTGCTCATATGCTTAATTTGGGCTTGAAATGAGTGAGATATGCCCAAAATGGTGAAGGTATGTCCAGAAATTCGTAACAGCACCACTGGACCAACTTCAAGGCTGTTTTTGACCACCTAAATGCCCAAATCTTCCAATTTTACATTTCACAAAACTTGTAGATCTTTTTCTCATCTTTCCTAGCATATAAAGAACATAAAAATCAGAGATCTATAACTCAAGTTATGGCCAAAATACTCAATCAATGTAAATATGCATTAAAATCCGAAAATTAATGATTAAATTGCTTTAAAGCCCAATTCATCCCAATGATTAAAATAGGTGCTAAGATCACTTAATTACAATCTGAACATTATTAATAAGGTAATTATGTTGATAATTAATCTTTAAAGTAGAAAAATTCTTTGATTATTATAAAACACCAGATGAACAATGCTTGACTATAGTTACTGTCCATATAGAAAAGGATGTTGTTCCATGGTTTTAGATGATGTCAAAGAATAACCCATTTCAGTCTTGGGTTGGTTTCACTAGAGCTTTAGAGATGGAATTTGGTCCTTCTCCTTATGACTGTCCTTGGTCTAGGTTATTCAAATTGACACAAAATGGTACTATAAATGATTGTTATATAGAATTCACTTCCTTAGCCAATAGAGTTTTTGGATTGAGCGCGGATGCACTGTTGGATTGTTTTATTAATGGCCTAAAACTAGAAATTCATAAAGATGTTTTAGTACAAACTCCAAATTCTTTGTTAAAAGCTGTGTCATTAGCCAAATTATTTGAAGAAAAATACCTACCTAAAGTTAACCTATACTACACTACAACCAGTAATAGATTCTCCAGCCAAAATTCCCAAACACGAACCAGAAACACTAATCTACCACCATTACTACCCAATCCAACTCAGAAACCCTTCAACCAACCTGCCACATATAAAAAAAATGACAACAGCTGAAATACAACTAAAACAGGAAAAAAGGATTATGCTACACATGTGATGAAAAATTTTCCCTGAATTATAAATGTCCCAACAAATAGTACCTGTTTTTATATGCTGAGGATGAGAAGGATCAAATGCCACCAGAACTAGACCCCCCTGATGTACAGAACCAGGACAGCTCACATTATGCCCTTGAGCATCACCTATCATTCAATGCCTTTAAAGGCGCCAATGGGGTAGGCACTATGAAATTTACAGGATCAGTTCAAGGAATGCAGTTACAAATTCTATTAAACAGTGGAAGCTCAGATAATTTTTTATAGCCTAGATGGGTAAATTTTTTGAAGCTTCCTATTGAGCCAACTCCTAAATTCCAGGTTCTGGTGAGAAATGGAAATAGCTTGACAGCTGAGGGTGTTATCAAGAAATTACAAGTTCAAATACAAGGTTATGTGTTATTAGTTCCTGTGTACTTGTTACCTGTGGCAGGTGCTGACCTGGTACTGGGGGCGGCCTGGTTAGCCACTTTAGGACCCCATATTGCAGATTATAGTTCTTTAACAATAAAGTTCTATGTGGGGGATAAATTTGTGACATTGCATGATGATTAGCAACAGTTACCAGTCCCTGCCCAATTTCATCACATCAAAAGACTGCATAATACTCATTCTATTGCTGAGTTATTTGCTTTACAAATTCTGCAACCAGAATCTGTTTTTAATACATGGTTAGAATTACCAATAGATATGGAGCCAGAGTTGGCATTGTTGTTACACACCTATAAAAGTGTTTTTGACAAGCCTTCGGGATTACCACCTCCTAGAAGTCAGAACCATGCCATTCCATTGAAAGAAGGAAGTGCACCAGTTAAAGTTAAACCATATAGGTATCATCACAGCCAAAAAGAACAAATTGAGCGCATGGTGTAGGACATGCTGGCTGAGGGAATTATTCAACCTAGCACCAGTCCTTTCTCTTCCCTTATTCTGTTGGTAAAAAAAAATATGGATCTTGGCTTTTTTGCACAGATTACAGGGCTCTAAATGCTATTATAATAAATGATAGTTTCCTTATTCCCACTATAGATGGACTTCTAGATGAGCTATTTGGTGCTACATATTTTTCTAAGCTGGATTTGAGGTCAGGTTACCACTAGATACTAGTGCAACCCGATGATAGACATAAGACAACTTTTAGAACCTATCAAGGGTTGTATAAGTGGCTAGTCATGCCTTTTGGCTTGATTAATGCACCTGCGACATTTCAAAGCTTGACGAACCACGTTTTTCAGAAACAATTGAGAAAATCAGTTCTTGTTTTTTTTTATGATATATTAGTTTATAGTCCTTCATGGTCCTCTCACTTAGTGCACATGGAAGAAGTTTTGTAGATTCTTCAACAGCATACCCTTTTTGTCAAGTTGTCAAAATGCAGTTTTAGGTTGAGAAAGATGGATTATCTTGGACATATAGTGTCTGGTCAGGGGGTAGAAATGGACAAGTCTAAGGTCCAGGCTGTGTTGGATTGGCCTGCACCTTCTTCTCTCAAACAACTTTGGGGATTCCTAGGTCTCACAAGTTATTATAGGAGATTCATCAAAGGTTATGATGCTATTGCATTACCTCTGACTAATCTCCTCAAGAAAGAAGCATTCCAGTGGAATTCACAGGCTTCTATGGCATTCAGCAAGTTGAAGGAGGCAATAACAGAAGCTCTAGTGTTAGCTCTTCCCAATTTCAAGCAGACCTTTTGTAATAGAAACAGATGCTTCAGGGATTGGGATTGGGGCTATTCTAAGCCAAGCTAAACACCCAATTTCCTATTTCTCCAAGAAACTCACTCCTAGAATGCAGAGGCAATCTGCCTATACCAGGGAACTGTTTGCTATCACAGAAGCCATTGCTAAATTCTAACATTACTTATTAGGCCATAAGTTTGTCATAAAGACTGACCAAAAAAGTCTTAAGTCCCTTATTGAACAAGTAATTCAAACTCCTGAACAACAAGCTTGGTTGCACAAATTTTTGGGTTACGATTTTACCATTGAATATAAGCCCGGCAAGGATAATGTGGCTGCTGATGCACTGTCCAGCTCATATTACATAGCTTGGTCAACCTCTATTCAGGAAATTTTGCAGCAAATCAAGGAAGCAATTTTGGTTGACCATCACCTTGCTGATATCACAGCAAAATGCATTCTAAAAGCAGCAGCCGATCCTAATTATAGTGTGGTGGATAACATGTTTTATTGGAAATCAAGACTAATAATACCACAACAAAAGGATTTAATAAACAAGACAAGATTCTCAAGGAATATCATTCTTCACCTATGGGGGACACTCAGGTGTGGCAAGAACTAAGACCAGAATCACCACTCAGTTTTATTGGCCATGCATGAACAAGGATATTAGTCAGTTTGTCCAGCAGTGCATTATTTGTCAACAAGCAAAGTCAACTACTACTCTTCCAGCCGGCCTACTTCAACCATTGCTAATTCAAAATCAAGTGTGGGAGGACTTGGCTATGGATTTCATTATTAGTTTACTTGCCTTGAATGGTTACACAGTCATACTGGTTGTGGTGGATAGACTATCAAAATATGGTCACTTTGCTCCATTGAATACTGACTACTTAAGCACACAAGTTGGTGACATTTTTATGAATGTCATGGTTAAGCTAAATGGTATCCTAAAAACCATTGTTTCTGACAGGGACAAAGTCTTTATTAGTAAATTCTGGTAGCAATTGTTTAAATTGAGTGGCATTACTTTAGCTATGAGTTCAACATACCACCCTCAGACGGATGGGCAATCTGAAGCTCTAAACAAATGCCTAGAACTATATTTGAGATGTTTTACTTTTGAGAATTCTAAGGCGTTGTCAAAATAGTTACCATGGGCTGAATTCTGGTACAACACTTCATATCACAACAGCATTGGCATAACTCCATTCAACGCTGTATATGGCCATGACCCTCCTAGTATAGTGAAGTATGTAGTGGACACAAACGATCCTTTGTTATTACAAGAGTTGCTGATTCAAAGGGACAGGGTGCTACAACAATTGAAAGCTAATTTACTTAAGGCTCACAATTTATGAAAAAGTATGCTGACAAGAAAAGAAGACAGGTGGATTTTAATATTGGAGATATGGTATTGGTTAAGTTACAACCATATAGACAACACTCAGTGGTGTTACGAAGGTCCCACAAATTGAGTCTAAGGTATTTTGAGCTATTTCCTGTCATTGGAAAAATTAGAGTTATAGCTTATAAACTACTATTACCACCTTCAACAAAAATCCATCCAGTGTTTCATGTATCTATACTAAAACTTTGCCAAGGGAATCATAATCAGTAGTATGTTCCATTACCACTACTAACCAATGAGCAAGGACCAATCTTAGCTCCAACGACATTACTGCAATCCAGAATTGTTATGCAGGGAAATGTTCAAGTTCCACAGGTGTTAGTACAATAGGAAGGAGCATCAGCTGTTGAAGCTACTTGGGAGGATTGGCAGTCATTCAAAAATGAGTACCCCACTCTAAACCTTGAGGACAATGTTTATTTCAATGGGGGAAGTAATGTTACGTGGCCCATTGTATTAACTAATCAGGAAATTAGTTACAACAAAGAAGTAGGGACAGAGTTGGTTAAGAATAATGGATAGGTGTCAAAAGATCCAGAAAACAAGGGTGTGAGGAAAAGCATAAGGGTGAGAAAAGCTAACAGAAACCTGAAGGAATACGTGATATAGTGTGGGGAAATTGATGGAATGGGATATAGATAAATAATGTCATTTTCTAACTCTTCTTCTCCTCCTACTGACTGCATCTCAGATTTATACTCTAAAATACTGTTCCATTACTTATTATGTATTTTTTCCTTTTCTGCTTAAGTGAACTTTGATTTGTACTTCCTAAATTCCCGTATCAATATATTCCA
The DNA here is from genome assembly GCA_029884605.1 of Ormosia emarginata. Lineage (NCBI taxonomy): Eukaryota > Viridiplantae > Streptophyta > Magnoliopsida > Fabales > Fabaceae > Ormosia > Ormosia emarginata. The sequence continues at coordinate 6,319,180 of JAQQTP010000038.1, read as the reverse complement.
AGAGGTATTTTCAAAAATTGCCTTAGTTGAGTTATTGGTTCCTTCCATCTTGCTCCTTTGGCAATGCTCCAATTCCTCTATCATATAGATGTCGTGGGAACCTTGAAACTCGACCTTGGTGCAAAGAAGCACAAATCAAAAATCGGTGATTGAATCGTAGAGTTCGTTCTACCTACAATTCCATATGAACATTGCATTACAATTAGAAAATTTAGAGAAACCAAGGGTAGATTAGGAAGCTAGAGGAAAATCTTAGAACCGTACTTTTCCCCCCCTTTTATGTCCAGCTTTACCAATTTTTCTAAGCTATCATTTTCTCAACTAAGTGAAGTCATTTAAGTGCTTTTCTCACCAAAGCAAATATGGGATTTATGAAAGGCTATCAAAGTCATTGGTTCAAAAGTTGGCTTTTCGCTTAGATCGTTGAACTGATGGTCGAACTAGTGACCCAATAGCCTAGTCTTCTAACTAGCTTAATCCCTGATCCAATTCTAATAACTATGCATTCGTGTCTTGCATAGACAAGATATTTATAAGTATGTTATCATTTTAGAAGCAGTTGAGCTATAGAACTTAACAAATGAAACAAAATGGAAAGAAAAATATAATAGGATGTTTGGTTTATTTTATGTTTTCATTTTCAGTTGATATATTTTTATTAATATTTACAAAAATAAAACATTATTTCCATTTTGTTTTCTAGCTTCAAATGTTGTTTTTATTATTTCCTTCATAAAATCTTGAAAATAAGAAACAAAATAAAAATAAGTTAACATTTTTATAATTATTAATAAAAACATATCAACTCAAAATAAAAATAATAAATAAACCAAACACTTTTTTTTTAATACAAACACATCATGATATATCAATTATTTATTAAGCACTTGAATTATAGAGATGGGTAGAAACATATTAAGATAAATGATTTTGAAAATAAAATAAATAAATATAGAAGTTATCCATTTATTTATAATATTTATCAAAGTATATCTTTTTCACTTTTATATATTAATAAGTCAAATTGGTTTCATTAAAAAAATTATAAAATAAACTTAAAATACTTTCGTTGTCATAAATTTATTTCCCATAAACTGAAATTTAGTCAAGCAAAAGCTCAATTTTAGTAATAAATAATAGGGAAAACTTAAAAAAAAAAACCCTGAACTATGGGTCATGTGCACTTTAGTCATGTTACTTAAAAAATATGCAAAAAAGACCTGTTGCTTTGTGATTTGTGCAAACTAGACAAAATAGTAACATACGTTAAAATTTGGATGGAAACATGCACGTGTGTTGCACGTGCATATCTCGTGCATATCTCGTGCAGATTACCAAATGTTGTGCAATAGGTGATGGGGGTAATTTGGGTAGGAAACTTGCACTCTTTTTGAAGTTCCCAATTATGAATCCCTAATTTCGTCTCCAAACTTACGTTGTTTTTCCCATTCCGTCCACCCTAATTTCGCCCCCAAACCAAAGCTTGAAGGAACACGCTTGTTCTTGCCATTGAACTATGGATGAGCACCTTTATTCGTGCCACCAAAGCTTGAAGGAACGCCCTTGTTTTTGCGACCAAATTGTGGAGTAAAGGCTTTGTATAGTGAGTCCAACTGAGGTAAGCATTAGTCAGACTTGAGCGACATTATGTTGAAATTATTTTTTAGGTTAGGGTTATTGCTTGTTTATTGGTGATTTTGGGTTTGTTCAGTTGGTAGGGGATGCATGTAGTCTATGATCCCCAAATGTTGTCGTTATCAGGGTTCTTTGTTACTGTGTGTGGTCCCAATTGTTGTCCCATTTGTGTGTGAACTTGTAAGTGTTACTGTGTGTGGTCCTAGATGTCTAATTTTTTATGTGGAAACTTCAAAAAAAAACCTGAAATATACATGTGATTTGCACTTTGTATAACATGCTTTATAACATTCGTAAGCTTTATGAATGAGTAGCAAAACATGCTTGTAATAATAACATGCTTCTTTACACTTTACAGATGACTTTGATAACAGTTCTGTTACATTATCAAGGGAAAATGCAATTTAGCTCACCTATAGGGTATGTAGGGGTGTGTGTCATAGGGTTTACAACTTTGATAGTGACCTGCTATCTAGCAAACACTTTGATAATGACTTGAGTATGAGGACAATGATACTCTAATTACTCCTATTGGTTCTGATGTAGAAGAACCAGAGGTAATGAGGAAGAGGAGGTTTCCAGAGTTCAACCAATATACTGACATGAGAAGGAATATAAAGTTGCAATTGGGAATGAAATTTGCAAGTCATAAAGTTTTTAGGGAGGCTATAAGACAGTTTTGTATTGAGAATGAGATTGATTTTGAATTCTTGAGGAATGAGAGCACTCGAATATCAATATAGTGCAAGAGGGGTTGTGAATGGAAAATGTATGCCTCCAAGACTCATCAAGGAGATGCTTTTTAAATTAAGTCATAGTATAACTATGAGCATACAAGTTGTGGATGGAGCAACAAAAATACCAAGGCCAATGCAAGGTGGTTAGCTGCAAAGTACAAAGACCACATCCGAGATCACAAGGGGAGATGGGAAAATGAAGCATTCATTAATCAAGTGGCCAAAGAACATAAGATTTTTGTGATAAGGTTCCAAGTGTATAGGGCTTACAAGATGGCCATGAAGCAGCTTCAAGGTAGTGCAGCAGCTCAATATTCTTTACTATGGAATTATGTTGTTGCAGTCTTACAATACAACCGTAGTTCAATAATGCTAATCATGAAGGACAACAGTGACTATTTTTAGAGACTCTATGTATGTTTGGATACTGCCAAAAGAGGTCTGAAGTATTGTAGGAGGATAATCTCATTGGATGGATGCTTCTTGAAGGGTGGCTTCGGGGGTTATTTGCTAATGGTAGTGACAAAGGATGCTAATGATAACATGTTCCTTGTTGTTTATGCTGGAGATGAGGCTAAGTTGAGAAATAGCTGGATGTAGTTTTTGGAGAGGTTGCTTGAGGATATTGGCTTAATTGAGGATCATGGTTGGGTGTTCATGTCAGATAAGCAAAAGGTAACTAAAACTAGACATCTTACTTTATGTGATTTTATGTTGCATAAGTTTGAACTCTATATTTTCTTATTTTGTGTTGCACAAGTTTGAACTCCAAGTTTGAACTTCATGTCAAATAAGCAAAAGGTAACTAAAACTAGATATCTTACTTATTTTCTGATTTCTTATTTCATGTGCTTGTAGGGTTTGAACTCTATACTTGAGGACATGGAGGTTGAACACAGATTTTGTGTTAGGAATCTATATACCAACTTCAACCTCACATATAAAGGACAAGTGCTAAAAGATCTTCTATAGAATGCTGCAAGGACCACTACCAAGCCTAAGTTTGACTTTCACATACAAGAAATAAGAAAGCTGAATGAGGGAGCAGCCAACTGGTTAACTGCAAGAGATGCTAGCACATGGTCAAGACATTTATTCACTCCAAGGGCTAAATCAAGTAGTCTATTGAACAACATTGCAAAGTCATTCAACTCTGCAATACTACCTGCTAGAGACAAGCTCATAATCACAATGATGGAAACCATAAGGAGGATGTTAATGAAGAGGTTTGCTGTAAAGAGAGATGAGATGCTCAAGTACCAAGGGCAAATCTGCCCATGCATTCAACAGAAGCTTGAAAGGTCAAAGAAAGAAGCTGTGTTGTGCATTGCCCATATGAATGGCAATGAAAAATTTGAAATTGACACATGGCAAGGAAGCAAGAAGATAGTGGATTTGGTGAGCAGGACTTGTTCTTGCAGAAACTGGGACATAACAGGTATAAGACTGATTTGAGAGATATGTTATTGGTATCTCCTGAAGTGAAATTCGACTGGTTTTTTTGTATCTCCTGCAGGTGTCCCATGTGCACATGTTGTGAGTGCCATTTATACACAAATGGATCAACCTGAGAACTACATTGATGACTGTTACAAGAAGGAAACTTTCTTAAAATGCTATGAAGTGATGATCAACCATGTACCTTCACAGGAAGAGTGGCTACATCTTGACTATGATTCAATACACCCTCCTTTGGTTAGGACTTCTATTAACAGACCAAAGAAGGCTAGGAAGAGGGCCACTGATAAGCAACCTCAAAACCTAAATAGGGTATCTAGGGAAGGAAATCAATGCCAATGTGGGAATTGTGGCATGTGGGGTCACAATGTTCGTGGGTGCCCAAGACCATTAAATCCAAATAGAAAGATACATAGAAAGAAGAAGAAAACAAGTGCAGGCAATAGGTCTGTTCCATCTGCTCCATCTAAGGCTCCAAGTGTAAATGCATCAATTGATCTGAGTGTTGCAAGTCAAAGTAGTCCTATACCTGCTGTGAGTGACCTAAGGGCGCATGGGAGTTGTGGTCCCAACCAACCTAGCTCCCAAAGCTCAATCTCCCCATTTAGGAGACACACATGTTCTTTGACAAGAATGTGCACCCTGACTCAGCTTAGTGAATGAGCATCAACATCAGGGGAATCAACATCAAGAATGAAGACAAGGAGGAGTGGGGCATGACTTACACAGTAACTTTCTGCATGGGGCCTTTGGTTTTTTTTTCTGTTGGCTGGTATTGGGGCTGGTATTGGAATGTTACAACTATGCCTTGTCATATGCCATTTTTTTGGATATATCAGGGTCAGTGGGTTGTATGGACTCTATTGGTAAAAATTTGTACTAAGATCTTATTTTGTGAATGTTGACTAAGATCTTATTTTGTACTCAGAAAGAATTTACTGATTAATATAAGTTTATATATTCCCCACATGATCTTATTATTGATTACATGATCTTATTACTGATTACTGTGATAAATGATTATTGTTAAATGTTGAATGACAGTGATTGTGATAGTGGCAGTGGTATATTGTTAAATGTTGAATGTTTGTTATTGTGATTGTGATAGTGGCAGTAGTATATTGAAATGTTGAATGTTAAATATTGTGATAGTGGTAGTGGTATATTATTAAATATTGAATGTTCCCCATAGGTTTATTCTGGTATATTGAAATTGTGCTTCCATTAGTTCTAATTACTTAGTTATAATGAAATTGTGCTTCCATTAGTTCCCCGCAGGTTTATTCTATTGTAATGAAAATTTGGTGGTCAATTGAACTGATTGAGATTGTGTTATTGTACTATTATGGTGATTGTTCATATCAATTGCACAAATTCATTGTCAATTGAGAAATGCTGCAATAATTTCATTGAACAAGGTAAATTACATTGCTTAACACACTGATTCCTTACATTCAAATTCATAACATATAACCTCTGCTAACTCCATCTTACTTATACTAAACATCCCTCCAATCCTACACTAAACATTCTAAAGTACATTGTAGCATTCATCAAAACTTTCCTTTGCCAGAGACTAATAAACCAACACACAAAATGACTATAGCAAGCATCATCCAATGCATCATATACAGCTGCTACTTCTGTGACTTCAGCTTAGCCTTTTGTGATTCAACCTTAGCATTTAACACACACAACTGAGCTTTCTTTGCTTCTAGTTCCACATTTAATTTATTGTTCCTTTAGAGCAAAGTGTTGAAGATTTTTTCAACTCTTCTCTCTATAGGTGGATCCTACCAGGCAATTTATTGACAGTCATCTTTGGTACCATACCTGCTACAACCAAAGAACCTTCGTCCTGGGTTCCTTTTAGTCCACAACGTTTGCAGCTGACAAGGTAGGCCACAATTGCAACTTCGAGTATGGCCACCAACACATGTTGAACTCTTTGAAGACTAGGTCTGTGTCATTTTCTCCACCAGGTTGGGTCAATTGTTGTAGAGCAGTAATGGAGTTTTAGGGTTCGTAATTGGAAAAATCAGAAAAAAGCACACTTTCTCCTCCACATGCACGTCATGTGTAAGTTTCCTACCCAAATTACCCCCATCACCTATTGCACAACGTTTGGCAATCTGCACATTGCACGTGCGCATTTCCATCCTAATTTTAACATCTGTTATCATTTTGTACTAGTTTGCACAAATCGCAAAATAACAGGTCCTGTTTGTACATTTTTGAAGTAACAGGACTAAAGTGCACATGACCTATAGTTCAGGGGGTTTTTTTGAAGTTTTCCCTAAACAATATATATATTAAGAGAAGAAAACTAATGCAATTTATATCCAAAATTAATTCGTGATTTATATATTTTCCTTTGGTTTATAAATTATCGATGGTGATGCGTTGGTTTATAAATTATCGATGGTGATGCATCTTTTACTCTAAAGTCTGATACATAATGTGTTACCATATGAAGAGAGTATCACAATTTTTTTATCTTAGTAGGTTTTCATGTCTTACTATTCCATAAAGTCAAAGAATCAGATTGATATGAAGAAGTATCTGTTAAGAGAAGAAAACTAATGCAATCTATATCTGAAACTAATTCATGATTTATATCTTTGCCCTTGGTGTATAAATAATTGATGATGATGCATATTTCACTTTAAACACTGAACATAATGTGTCACCATATAAAGATGGTATCACATTTCTTATCTTAGTAGATTTTCATATCTTATTATCCCATAAGGCCAGAGAATGAGATTGATATGAAGAAGCCAAAGTTAAAAAAATTTAAGATCTACTATAATATGAAGAAAATTTGAGAAACTTAAAACCAAACTCTTCAAATCTATCTAAAAGATAAAAGAACTAAAAGATCTCGATAAATTTATTAAAAAAAAATAACTACAAAAAAAAAAAGAAAAATAAGAAAGAAAATGGAAATAGTTATTATGAAGTGTAAAAGTGGTACCCTTTGCTTGAGAAACACAAAAATAGGAGACTAAAGTACCATTAAAAGAGAGAGAGAGAGAGAGAGAGAGAAAGCACCACATAGGAAAAAATGAAATAATCAATTATTTGATGTGACTGTACTTTGTTATAATTTATGACAAAGTTTACTTACACATAAAAACAAACACATAACTACATATAGGGTTTTTTATTTGTTTTCTATTTTTATTAATAATTAAAAAATGCCATATTATTTTTGTTTTGTTCCTTGTTTTCAATCTTTTGTAAAAGAAATGATAAAAATAACATTTCTTGTTTTACAATTTTTTTCTTCACAAAAGTTTGAAAACAAAAAACAAAGGTAGCGGTTTTGTAATTATGAAAGAAAACAAATCAACTAGAAATAAAAACAGAAAATAAACCAAACATCACCTAATTTTTTAGAGTTTCAGTTAGATAATCAAGGAAGAGAGAAAAACAAAAGTATTCTCACAAAAGTACAAAACCATTAAAAAAGACATTTGTGTAATTTCTATGGTGGATTAATTTGTGTAACTAACACTAGTCATAACTTATTAATTTGTTGTAATAATTGATATACTATATGACCATTTAGGAGATGATTTCGATACACCCTTGGAGTTAAAGGTGCACACGTACTCTTTTGACTTTACTTGTTATCCTAAGTTTTATATTTGTTAGTTTTTAGTCTTTTATTTTTTATTTATATCATTTTAATCCTTGACACAAGTTTTAAGTTATTTATTTTCAACTCTTATATATTCTTATTTGCTTTTTAGCCCATCAAAACTCACCCGTGTACCAGCCAGTGCCCCCTAACCACAACCAAACACCATCCATAACTATTGCCCCCCAACTTCACCATGGAAGGCCATCGTCACAACCCCGATCAGAACCCCAAACACACACTCACAACCACCTTGCCCACAATCATTTGAGGCCACCACCAACAGAGCTGTCGACCAAATATCCACATCATCCCATTGCTTACACCACCATTATCAAGCCACTGTCATAATCACCATGGCACCGAAACCTAGCACCAATTTAGCCATGCTCATGTTGGATTAAATGTCTCATGTGATGGACATGTGACTTATCTTATTAGTTTAATAAGTAATTAAATTAAGTTAATGAGCTAGACTCTTATTGGGTAAAAGGAAAAGGGTAGTTTTATAATTATAGTAACTATCAGCTTGATGGAAGATAATAACATTTAAGAAATAGTTTCTACGTAAAACTCAAAGTCTTGTTCCTACCTATAAAGGGTTTCTTCTTCCCTCACCATCACTAAAGTAGAAGAAAATAGTAAAGAAATGTAAATGAATAGAAAGTGAGTTTTGAGATCTCTCTAACACTCTTGGAATACAGTCTACCTATTATTTATGGATAAATGTTAGTGTCTTCATACTTTCTTGTTTGTGGGAATCATGAATTATAAGATCTTTATGTTTTAATGGTAGTTTTCTATATTAAGATTCTTAGATAAATTATAAATTAACATGTAGTATCAGAGTAAGGTTATGAAATTTATGATTCTCCATTGATGATAACTATTTTTCCCAATTTATATGAACCCTAATTGTAAAAATTGGGAGTTTTTTATTATGTTATTCCATTGCACTATGTGAGTAAATTTTATGGCATATTATTGTATATTGATCGAAACAATCTGTATATCACGTCTTAATCATATATGAAAATAATATGGATAAAGTCGTATATTGTATATTATTCTCAATCCTGATTGTTTATTTGCAAAGTTGCATATTGTATATGGATAAAGTCGATGACGTGATGTGGCACATCACGTTATTATTTATTTGCAAAGTGCAAAAACATGAAATCGTTGATTTCGTTGATCTACAAAATCGTTGTTGCAAAGTATAGTGACATGATATTGTAAACCAATGTCTGATTTTTATGCATAATGCTATCAATTTGGGATGATATTATGTGAGATTTGTTAATTAGCAAAGTGGTCAAATCTTTAAGTTGATTTATCCTAAATTGTATTAACGTTATTTTTCAATTACTCATAGAATAGATGTTGTGAATGATATGATGACTATTTGTGTATGAGTAAATTGAAGTTCATTGTTATAAGACATTTATAGATCGCTCAAAGGCTGATTAGCTGCCCTTATAATAAATAGACATGATTGTTGGTAGTGTAAGTGCACTATTAGTTTTATTTATATATCTAAAGATAATAAACATTTCTAGTTAGTGCATATATCATTGTCAAATAATGTTAAATTTGTTAGCATCGTTATATTTGTTGTTGTATGTTGATGTATCACCTAAAAGAGAATATTGATATACATTGAATACTTAAGTGATTTGTTATTTGAATATGTATAATATGTTAATTTATGACTCAAAATATTAATGTTAGATATGTGATCATTGTAGTATTTGTCCCTATTTCTTTAAATTTGCTTGCTTCATCTGTTCTAGTACTTAGTGGGTTGAACTTATCTAATTAGAGTGAAGAAGTCCAATTTCATCTCAGTATAATGGATCTTGATTTAGCATTCCAAGTTGAGAAACATGTTGCTGTTATTGCTGCTAGTAGCAATGAAGAGAAAACTCATTATAAGACTTGGGACATGTTAAACAGACTAAGCCTGATGTTAATGTGAATGAGTCATAGCAAACAACAAGTCAACTCTTCCCAAAACTGAAAGTGCTAAAGAATTCATGAGTTTTGTGGAAGAGCACTACAAATAGCTGACAAGTCTCTTGCTGAGACATTAATGGGTATTTTAACCACCATGAAATTTGATGATTATTGTACTATGCATGAGCACGTCATTGAAATGACAAACATCGCAACAAGACTTAAGCCATTGGGAATAGAGGTGGATGAGGATTTCCTTGTGCCGTTCATTCTAAACTCATTACCGCTTGAGTATGGTCCATTCCAAATGAACTATAATACCATGAAAAATAAATGAAATGTACATGAATTACACAGTATTTTAGTCCAAGAGGAAATTAGACTTTAGATTTAATGAAATCACTCTATCTATTATGTGAACCATCAAGGAGATGGAAAAAAAGTTGAAAAGAAACATGGAAAGAGAAAATGATCATTAAAGATTGATGAGTCCTCTGTCAAAATCCAGAAGAAAGAATTAAACAATAATAAATGTCATTTCTGTGGGAAATATAGACACTTCCAAAAGGATTGCCCAAGGCATAAAGCTTGGTTCGAAGAAAAAGGTAAACTTAGTGTTTACGGATGTTTCGAATCAAATTTAACTAAAGTTCCCCATAATACTTGGTGGGATTCTAGATGTACAACTTATGTTTCTAATACGATGCAGGGATTCCTTACAATCCAAACCATAAACCCAAATAAGAAGTTTGTCTTCATAGGGAATAGAGTGAAGGTTCCAGTGGAAGGTGTCGAGACTTACTGTTTAATCCTAGACACTGGACATCATTTAGATTTTTTTGAAATTTTTTATGTACCCAGTATTTCTAGGAATTAATTTCTTTGTCTAAACTTGATGTTGTTGAATACTCTTTTAGGTTTGGTAATGAATGTTTTAGTTTGTATAAGCACACCTATATGATTAGCTCTGACATACTTTGTGATGGTTTATATAAATTGAATCTTCATAATTTATATACTGAAAACTCTTATGACCTTGCATCATAATGTTAGCACTAAACGTAGTTTAGTGAATGAACGTTCTGCTTACTTATGGCATAAACATTTGGGTCACATTTCCAAGGAAAGAATGGAAAGGTTGGTAAAGAATGACATCCTTCCAGATTTGGATTTCACTGACCTTAATATTTGTGTGGATTGCATTAAGGGAAAACAAACAAAACACATAAAGAAAGGTTCCATGAGAAGCACCCAGCTTCTTGAAATTGTACACACCAAAATATGTGGACCTTTTGATGTCAATTCTTTCGGTAAAGAAAAGTACTTTATCACCTTTATTGATGATTATTCACATTACAGATATGTCTATTTATTGTATGAGAAATGTCAAGCAGTGAATACCTTGAAAATTTATGTAAATGAAGTTGAACGGCAATTGGACAAAAAGGTGAAAATCGTAAGGTCAGATAAAGGTGGTGAGTATTATGTAAGATTTGATGAAACTGGATAACAACTAGGTCCATTTGTTAAGTTCTTCAAAAAACGTGGCATATGTGCTCAACACACAATGCTAGGTACACTATAGCAAAATAGTGTATTAGAAAGGCATAGCCGAACCTTAATGGATATGGTCAAAAGTATGTTAAGTAACACGTCTTTACTCTTATCATTGTAGATGTATACTTTAAAAACTGTCATGTATTTGTTGAACATGATTCCTAGTAAGGCAGTTCCAAAGACACCTTTTGAACTGTGGACGAGTAGGAAACCCAATTTAAGGCATCTACATGTTTGGGAATACCAAGCATAAATAAGAATGTATAATCCAAATGAAAAGAAACTGGATGCAAGAACAATCAATGAATATTTCATTGGATATCCAAAAAAAGTCTAAAGGGTATAGATTTTATTGTCCTACTTATAGTACAAGAATTGTTGAAACTGGAAATGCTTAGTTCATTGAGAATGGTGAGATCAGTAGGAGTGAAGCTTCATGAAATGTGGAGATTAAGGAAGTTATAGTACAAGTTCCTTTAACTTGTGCTTTTACTTACGAAATTATTGTTCCTTGTGTTGTTGAACAACATAACAATCAAGGAGAACAACAAATTAATGATCCTGAGGTTAACAATGAACCAATAGTAGAATAACCATTAGAAATAACATTAAGAAGATCCCAAAGAGAAAGGAGATATGTTATTCCAAATGACTATGTGGTGTATCTACAAGAGTCAGAAAACGACTTGGGAATTATTGATAATAATCCAGTTTCATTTTCACAAGTCATTATTAGTGATAATGCTGATAAATGGTTAGATGCCATGAAAGGTGAGCTTAAATCAATGGAACATAATGGTGTATGAGACCTTGTGGAATTACTTGAAGGATGCAAAATAGTTAGGTGTAAATGAGTCTTTAAGACTAAGCGTAACTTTCATGGCAACATTGAACGCTACAAGGTACATCTTGTTGCCAAAGGTTTTACTCAAAAGAATGATATTGATTATAAGTAAACATTCTTGCTAGTTTCCAAGAAAGATTCTTTTTGAATTATCATGGCATTAATAATTCATTATGATCTAGAACTGCATCCAATGGATGTGGAAACTGCCTTTCTAAATGAGAATTTAGATGAATATGTTTGTATGGATCAACTAATGGGGTTTTCAGTTGAGGGGAAAGAACACATGGTGTGTAAACTTAAGAAATCAATATACGAACTTTAGCAAGCTTTCCGGCAATGGTATCCCAAGTTCAATGATATTATTATATCCTTCAGATTTAAGGAAAACATTATTGATCAGTGCATATATCTGAAGATCAATGAGAGTAAGTTTATCTTTATGATTCTATATGTTGATGACATCTTGCTTGCAACTAATGATCTTGGTCTATTAAGTGAGACTAAGAAGTTTCTCTCTAATAACTTTGAAATGAAAGATATGGGAGAGGTAAGCTATGTAATTGGAATAGAAATATTCCATCGTAATCTTAAGATACTTGCAAGGAACAAAGGGTCACATGCTTACTCATAGAAGATCTAATCATCTTGAGGTGATTGGATATTCAGATTTAGATTTTGCTAGTTGTGTCGATACAATAAAGTCTACATTTGGTTATTTGTATCTTTTAGCTGGAGGAGTGATATCATAGAAAAGTGCGAAGCAATCAATCATTGCCGCTTCTACCATGGAAGTTGAATTTGTGGCATGCTTTAAGGTTATGGTTTTGGTTAAGTGGTTGCGGAACTTTATTTCAAGACTTGGAGTAGTCAACAGTATTGCCAGACTGCTAAAAATTTATTGTGATAATTTTGCAGTTGTCTTCTTTTCTAAAAACGACAAGTATTCTAAAGGTTCTAAACATATGGAATTGAAATACTTTGCCATTAAAGAAGAAGTTTAGAAACATAGAGTGTTAATAAAGTATATTAGCACTAACTTTATAATTGTTGACCCTTTGACAAAAAGGTTGCCACCCATAACATTTAGTGAACATGTTGAAAGCATGGGCATTGTTGCCAAGTAAGCATTATTGTATATTACGTTAATGTTTATGTTTTATGTACTTTGACACTCTGAACTCGTGAATGAATATGTTTCTATCTAACCTGTTTTCTAAGTTTGTATACACGATTGAATATGAATGATGATAATAAGTTCTATCTCTAATAAAGATATTATTGTTAGACCAATTATGTGCTTCTCATTTATAGGTCATGTCAAGGAAAATGCTAATTGTAACATCCTAATACTAGTACTAATAACATATCTGGAATTACGTATTAGTAACTAGAATTAAGTATGTCACGCATAACTAATAAAGAAAATTTACATTTACATTTTAATAATATACAGAAAATATAAGCTTGAAGCAGAATAAGTTAACGTTCATATACTAAAAGATAATATACAATGTAATTTACAATGCTCATAAATTACATAATTTGTTCTATGTATTAATTATACAACACAAAATACAAATTGTCGTCATAACTATTCTACGTCTTTGTCTTCCAACTCCTTGTTGAAGCACGTATCCGAAGAAATATTACGAAAATACAAATAAAAAATATGTGAGAATTCTAAGAATTCTCAGTAGTATAGTTAAAAATATGTGTCATTGTAATACTTTCAGCTGTTTTCAAGAAAAAGACATTTAAAACTCATTTTATTAAGTAGAAAGGTGGCAAAAACCAAATCAACTCCTCCCTCCTCTTGAAACAGAAATCCAATTATTAATAATTTCCGAAAACGTTTATTATCAAACATCACAATCTACATCCGCAAATATTTTTAAAAACACATTTTCAAACAAGCATCATAATTTAATGATTAAATCCAATATATTGCTCATTTAAATCACTGGGTAGTAGTTTGCTTTCAGGTTGGTGCACTCTAACCTATTCATGACAATTCGCCAGTCACACAAAACTACTTCGTCCAATGAGTAACATCACAATGGTTATTTAAATCACTTGGCAGTAATCTACTTTCAGGTTAGTGCACTCCAATCTATTCATGATCATTCAATAGTCACACAAAACTACTCCACTTATTGAGTAACTCAGGCCACCTCTAGTGAGTTAATGTCCATCCTTAGTCTAGAGTTGTCGGTAAAGAGGGCATATCTCATCCTTATCTACTAAGATAGGGAGGGTATCAACATTTCTCACACTATCAACCATGTAAGATCACCTCTGCTAACTAGGAAGAACTTGAGTAAAGAGGAAGTCCATTCTCAACCTCAACTACTTCGGAAGGGAATGAATCAACCTTCCTCACACTTCCATTCTAACCTAGGATGAGGATCCTTTCCTTACAATGACATCAACCTAGGATCACCTCTGCCAACTAAGAAGAACTTGAGTAAAGAAGGAGTCTATTCTCAACCTCAATTACTCCCAAAAGGAAGGAATGCTCATCCTCACACTTTCATTCTACCTAGGATGAGGATTTTTTCTTATAATAATCCTTGGCCATATAAAAGGGCTACTTATACGAATCAAATCACATTTCATGATTACTTATCAAAATCACAATATCAATTATTTCCAAGAAATTCCCAAACAATCAATAATTCAAGCACAAGTGATTAATAATGTGACATAATATCAATCACAATTTTCAAGAGTGCGTCTCGGCCATAAACTTGTTCCATGATTTTCTTGATTATTCTCATTTCCAATCACTTTCTCATTAGTCAACTTAGCCAACAACCAAAATGGAAAATCAAGGTGTGAACACATATTAAAGGTGAACATATGAAACTCATGGTATCTCTTGCTTGACCAATTGTCAGCTTCCCTAATGGGCACATAGTCTATGAATTTATCAAGTGTAATCTCACATCAATTTCTCTTATTTTTCTTAGCCTTGACCGTAATAACAAATACAAGTAACAAAATTGTCAAACTCAAAGTAACATAAGTCAAACACAAAGTATTACAATTCAAAGTCAATAAGATGATAACCTATGCTTTGTTACAGCCGTGATATACTTTACAACAACCAAAGAAAATCCTCAACCAAGAGAATCAACAAAGGAGGCTTGACCATAACATTCCTTCTCATAGTTCCAATATCCATAAACATAAAAATTAAAGATGTTCACAAATTGAAGCATGCAACACCTTACTGAGGATATCACATTTCCGAACAATAATAATAAAACCTTTACTCAAGTTATAAGTTATTTCTTAATATATAATAATATAGGTTGTAAAAATATTTTTTTTTTGAAACATTATATTATAAAATAAAATAAACAGAACATAAAATAAAACAAACTATTACATACACACCATAATTATACATATGATTTTATTTTTAATAGGTACAAATAATTTACATGTTACAAACTATTTAATTAAAACAACAATCTGTCTGGTTTAAAGCAAACCATAAACTAGCCCAAGTATAACACTAAAAGTTCTGATCCTCCGAAGAATCCTCCTTGGGAAGATCATCGGAAAATAGAAATACTCTAGTAACATCATATCACGCTGCAATCAATCCATATGATATGGATGATCTTGAGGTTCGCCTTCCTCGAACTGGTCACTCGATTGCTGCTCCTCATTGTATTGACAATCCAGCAGTTGCTCCTCTTCTACTTCCTCAACGACTTTATGGAACATAAATAATAATACAGAAAATATATATAAAGAGGTGAGACAATCTACATCATTACCAGCATAGCAGTAAGAAAACGGCAATACAAATAAATATAACAGTTAATATAACAATTCATATTATCACATATGCAAAATATCATAAATCAAATTATAACTATTCACACAATGATGCAGATTAAATATGCCATGTACTCAGACTCGTTCCTACTCCATGGAGCTAAACACAAACATCAGAGAGAATAATCCGGTAGACATGTCCACACATCAGGCTGCCTCAACTAACTATTACACAGTCAAATATGTCGTGTAAATAGCACACAGTCAAATACGTCGTGTGAATAGTACACAGTCAAATACGTCGTGTACGTCCAAGCATAGTACCAGACAGTCCTCAATAGATCCTAATTAAGAATAGTATTTGCCAAGATCGCTAGTGTGTGTTATCAGTTACCACGGCCCAGAGGAGCTACCAACTGTCCACATGTGGAATCTACTGCACACTAACGCCTCCAAGTTCTCCTCATGAATACACTACGCCTATCACACCTGCAACACGGTGTAATTCATCTCGTCAGTCAATTGTCAATTTCAACCAAACTGACATGCCACTCTATGTATGTAATGATCCATAATTACAAAAATACCCTCAGTATCACCATGAATCATAATTACATAAATATCCTCATTGTCACCATAATTATAAAAATACCCTTAGTATCAATAATTCTAAAAATAGTATGTCTCTACTTGACAATACTATTTCCCAACATGTCCGGGTCCACCACTTTGGCCCGACAATAAAAATTACTATTCTCATTAGTCGCGTAAACATTTTATCGTGTTTTTTAATCGCGTAAATATTTTTAACGTTTTCTCAGTTGTGTAGTTTAAAATCCACTATTTCAAATACGCGTAAGCTATTTCTATTGTTTTTCACTGTATAAAATATTTCTTGATGCTCCAAATTAAATTTTGAAACTTTCCAAAACTAAAAATATTATTTAGACATTATTTTCTATTTTTCTTACAAAAATTACTCTAAGTAATAATTTCTGACGTTTTTCTCAAAAATTCGATTTTAATAAATTCTTCTACAGTTAATTTTATTCTTTAACTACGTAAAATATTTTCTTGCTTTCTAAATGCCATTTTGAAACGTTCTTCAATACTTGCTCATTTTTAATCAATTTTGACAGCATTTAGTTTAGAAAATCTACTAAGTGATATTTTCTACATTTTTCTTTTAAAAATTCCTTTATTTAATTATAACCATAAAATACACTTTGAAAATTGCTAACATAATTTAAAAACTCAAAGGTAAGTATTTTTCAAGTGTTTAAAATTTATTTTTTTCTATACTAGACTTCTAATAAAAATTTGTTTACTTATTTGGTTCTTGAAAATTCATTGTAAATTAATTCTTTTTAGGTTAATAAACTAGTTTACACTTATAAAATAAATTTTGGATTAATTAAACATAAAAAAAACTTGATAGCCGAAAATCACCATTTCTTTTACATATCTTATTTAACTTATTTTCCATCCTCTAAATCCTTATAAAATCCATTAACTTAATAAAATCAAATGGATCATCCTTTTAGAAAATGGTTGAGAACATGTTGGTTCTCTTTTTGAAGATAAAACCGTGAGCACTTCATTATCATGTGTTCTTTGGAACACTCATTCAAGTCTCAACAAATTATTCACATCTAACAATAATTATCATATATCTATAAACACATACATATATCTATGAACACATACTATATATTAAAGCAATATTAAAACACCTACTAAATATCAAAGCTATAGACATGTTTGCATGCATAATAAATCACAAATAGAAAAGCAAATAACATGCACACATAAACAATCACAAATAGAGAAGACAACAAACAACCAAGTGAATGAATCCTTATGGATTTTTCACCACAATTACATCTATTTTCTCACCACCACACATGATTGATAAGATTAAATCTCCCTCTTACCTATAAGGAAGACAAGATCTCCTTGGACTCCTCCTTAGAAAATTTGTGTAGCTTTAACAAAAATCCTAACAAGCTTAAACAAATTATAAAGTCATAAACTATGGTTGAAAAAGATAAACCATGGATCAATCATGGCTTAGAACATCAAAAATCAAATGAGAAACAAGAAACAAGAATTTTCACCTTATAGGAAAGAAACTTCAAAGTGATTTTCCAAGCTCCAAATGGATGATTTTGTGAAAACTCACAACTAGAGATGTTCTTAGAATATGGTTTAGGTTTAGGAAATGGTGTTGGATGAAATTTTTGATGAGTGGAAGTGTTAGAGAAGCTTGATGGCCGAATGGTGCTAATAGGAGAGCTTTGGAGTTTTTCTTTGAGTTCATGAAAGAAAGAGATAGGAGAGAATAAGTTAGAATGATTGAATGAATTATTATGAAGTGAATAATAGCCCCCCCCCCCTCCCACAATACATGGTCGTAGAGCATCAATTATGGAGCTTGTCTCCTTTGTTGACTAACTAGACTTACTAATGGCCATTGATGGATTGAATGGTGGATGGCTAAGCTTCTAGCATCTTCTTGGTTGCATTATGAGAGCATAAGGCCGAAATTGCTATAGGAAATTCAATCAAATTTTGATTGATTTTAATAACTTAATTATGCTTAAGTCCTCCTAGTTAGGTTTAATTAAAAGTTAGTTAGATTCATTTGTATTTTAGTTAATCATTTATTTACTTAGAGTCCCTAATTTTCTACTTAATTATACTAGTACATTGTCTAACTAAAATTTGATGAAAAACTAATTAGGTTTAATCCATTTAATTATCACTTAAACTCTTTAGATTAACTTAATTAGGTTTTAGACTAATTATTCCTTTAAGTTAGGTTTTAAACTAACTAATCTACTAAATGTAACCATTTTTATGGATTTTCAACCTTTTGGTCTAGAATTTTACAAGCTATTTACGTTGGTAAACTTTTCCTAAAAGTGGGTCCCACAAACCCAAAGGTAGGTCCCACAAAACAAATGTGGGTCCCACAAGCCAAACGTGGGTCCCACAGACTTTTCTGCATGATAAATATTTTTATTATACAGAAAAATCCTAAAAATTAAAAGATTGATATACGTATTATTCAGAATTGGGTTTAGTAAGATCCTCCAGCTCCAAATAATCAAACAAGATTTTTCCCGGCCTAAAAATTATTATTTTCTTGACTCGGAGTAAATTACACAAAACAATCAAATACAGTTACGAAACAGTCAAATTAATTTTATAACACACAAAAAATAGAAAACAGTACAATTAGGGCAAAAATGTAATAACAAAAAATTGGGCGGTTACAACTCGCCCCCACTAACAGAAATTTTGTCCCTGAAATTTTTTCGTACCTTAGAAAAGATGTGGGTACTGCTCCCTCATTTTGTCTTCCAGCTCCTAAGTAGCATCTCCCGTTACCTCATTCTATATTACCTTTACCAATACAATCATCTTCCCTCGAAGCTGCTTCACTCTCCTGTCCTCAATCTTAACAAGAAGCGTCTCATAAGTCAAATTATCTTTCAGTTGTACTTCATCAGGTTGAATGACATGTGTTGGATCAGGAATATATTTTCTCAATTGAGACACATGGAATATATTATGGAGATTGGATAAAAAGGGTGGTAAAGCTATCTGGTAGGCTACAGGACCTATTCGACGAATGATTTGATAAGGTCCAATGAATTTAGGAGTGAGTTTTTTGGATTTGATAACCCATCTGACACCAGTCGTAGGTGTTACACGTAAAAACACATGCTCACCTTCTTCAAATTCAAAAGGTCGTCTCCGCTTATCAGCATAGCTTTTCTGTCGGCTCTGAGTGGTCCTCATTTTCTCCCGAATCATCTTCACCTTCTTCATAGTTTGTTGCACAAGATCAGGTCCAATGGTCATACTTTTCCTATCTTGATACTAACACAAAGGTGTTCGGCATCGTCACCCATAAAGTGCTTCATAGGGTGCCATCCCTATACTTGAGTGAAAACTATTATTGTAAGTGAATTCTATCAAAGAATGAAATTCATCCCAACTCCCTTGTTGTTCCAACACACAAGCACACAACAGATCTTCTAGCGATTGAATAGTCCTCTCCGTTTGACCATCAGTCTGCGGATGATAAGTAGAACTCAGATATAACTTAGTCCCCATGGCTTCTTGTAAGCTTCGCCAAAACCTTAACATAAACCTCGGGTCTCTATCAGAAACTATACTTGCGGTTACACCGTGAAGTCTAACAATTTCACTAATGTACACCTGGGTTAATCGTTCCAATGAATACTTGATATTGATCGGCAAGAAGTGCACTGACTTCGTAAGCCTATCAACTATAACCCATATAGAATCATGACCCTTCTTCGTTCTTGGCAATCCGGTAACAAAATCCATTAAGATACTATCACATTTCCACTTAGGAATAGTTAAGAGTTGTAACATACGGGCTGGTTTTTGATGTCCAACTTTTGCCTTTTGACAAACCAGACAAGACGCCACACGCTCCGCAACATCTCTCTTCATTCTTGGCCACCAAAACATCCGCTTTAAATCTTGATACATCTTTGTCATCCCCGGATGCATACTCAACCTACTAGTATGAGCTTCGTTCAAAATCATTTGCTTCAGATCGGATCATTAGGTATACAAATCCTTCCTTTAAACCTTAAAACTCCATCAAATCCTTCCTCAACCGTTGCCTTATGACCTTGCTTCAAAAATTCTTTCTCACTTAGTAAATATGGATCCTTATCCTGTTTTTCCTTGATTTCTTCCAGCAAGTCATTCAAAATAATAACTTTACTTAGATGAATCCTTCCTGGTGCCAATTCCACTGACAACCATAAATCTCTAAACTGATTGATCAATTCTTCCTCCTTTATCATCATAGTAGAAACACTGATAACCTTCCTACTTAAGGCATCCGCCACCACATTCGCTTTTCCCGGATAGTATTGAAGTTAGAAATCATAGTCCTTCAAGAACTCTAACCATCGCCTCTGCCTCATGTTCAATTCCTTTTGATTGAATAGGTATTTTAAACTCTTGTGATCACTGAAGACATTGAACACAGCTCCATACAGAAAATGTCTCCACACTTTTAACGCAAAGACCACTGCAGCGAGCTCCAAATCGTGTGTTGGATAGTTCCTCTCATGAACCTTCAACTGTCTTGAAGCATAGGCTACCACATTTCTGTTCTGCATCAATACTCATCCTAACCCTTGATAAGAAGCGTCACAATACACCTCAAAAGCCTCGTTAGGATCCAACAAAATCAGCACTGGTGCAGTAGTCAATCTCTTCTTTAACTCTTGAAAACTTGCCTCATATTCTTTCATCAAATCAAAAGCTTGACTCATCCTTGTGAGTTGCGTAAGAGGTCCAGCTATCTTAGAAAAACCTTCAATGAACCTCCGATAATATCCTACCAATCCAACAAAACTTTGGATTTCGGTTACCGTCTTCAGCTTCTCCCATTGCAAAATAGTTTCTATTTTCGATGGGTCCACCGCAATACCTTCCTTGGAAATTACATGACCCAGAAATTTAAATTCTTCTAGCCAAAACTCACACTTTGCCAATTTTGCATACAGCTTCTTGTCTTTCAAAATTTGGAGAACTATGTTGAGATGTTCAGCATGCTCTTCCTTATTTTGGGAGTAGATCAGAATGTCATCGAAAAAAATGACAACAAATCTGTCTAGGTATGGACGAAAAATCCTATTCATATAATCCATGAATATAGCAGGAGCATTCGTCACTCCGAACGGCATCACCTGATACTCATAATGCCCGTAACGAGTTCGGAAAGCTATTTTAGGCACATCATCAACCTTGACACGAATCTGATGATAACCTGATTGCAGATCTATTTTAGAGAAAATAGTTGCTCCTTTCAGCTGGTCCATCAAATCATCGATCCTTAGAAGTGGATATTTGTTCTTTATTGTGACCTTGTTCAGCTGACGATAGTCTACGCAAAGACGAGAAGTTCCATCCTTCTTCTTGACAAGTAGTACTGGCGCTCCCCAAGGTGAAACACTCGGTCGCACAAACTGCTTTTCCAACAATTCCTCCAATTGTTTCTTTAACTCCATCAATTTTGATGGCGACATCCTACATGGTGCAATCGAAATAGGACCTGCTCCTGGTACCAAATCAATAGCAAACTCGATTTCTCTTTCCGGTGGTAAGCTAGGTACATCATCAGGAAAAACTTCCGGAAACTCATTCACGATTGGAATAGCATTCACATCTTTTTCACTCTTGACTTCCAAAGAAAACAGTAGCATGTATCCTTGAGCTCCGTCCCTCAACAAAGATTTGACTTTGACGGCAGTTAAAAATCCAGAATCCTCATCCTTAGGGAAAACTAAGGTTTTATTGGCACAATCTAATAGGATATGATTAGAAGATAACCAATCCATTCCTAATATTATATCTATTTCAACAAGAGGTAAACAAATTAAGTTAACAGAAAAGACTCACTCATTTAGGGTAATAGGATAGTTCAAACATACTTTAGATGTAACAACAGGCTTGGCAGTTGGTGTATAAATAATCAATTGAAAACTCAAAGAAGACACAGGCAATTTCAACCGATCCACACAGTCATACGCAATAAATGAATGCGTCGCACCTGAATCATATAATACAGTCAAAAGATTACCTGCTACGACACCTTCCCCCTGAATAAGATCTTCAGACTGAGAAGCCTCAGCCCCACTCATCGTGTACACTCGCCCTCCAGATCGCGGCTGAGTAACATGAACATTGTTCACAACTGGCTTCCTTTTTGACTGGTTACATTCTCTAGAAACATGCCCAAGCCTTCCACACTTGAAACAGATTGGCCCTTTAATTGAACAGTCTCTAGATATGTGGCCACTCTTTCCACATTTAAAACATCTTGGCGTAAACGCCACATTCGTACTAGCTTTGTTACCACTAGAACTTCCCCCGATAGATGGACGTTGAGGCTGACTTCCCGGTGGTCTCGAATACGGCTTGCGTTGAAACTGGCTATTGTTATTATTATTGTTGTTGCCTCCTCTTTGGAACCTAGTTGGTCCAAAGTTACGATTTCTTAGATCACGTGACGGCTCCAACTCCTCGAGTCATGCACAAGTATCCACCAAAGCATGAAATTGATTCATCTTCAAGGGTAGCACTCCTCGTCGCAACTCTATCCTCAACCCTTCCTCAAACTTACGGCATTTCCACGTATCATCTTGTCGAGTTTGAGCATAGTCTGAGAACTGAGACAAGCTCTCAAATTTAGAAGCATATTCATTGACAGTCATGTTGCCCTGACGTAAACCAAGAAATTCCATCTCCTTGGCATGTTAAGCACTGGCAGGAAAGTACTTTTCCAAAAATACTTCACAAAATACCTCCCAGGTAATTTCAGTTCCCTCAGCTTGTAGTAAACGTCGAGTTCCTCTCCACCAGTTCTCACCATCCCCTCTCAACATAAATGTAGCATACGTCACCTTTCGATCATCGGCGCACCTCATTCCTTCAAATATCTTTTCGAGATCTTGGATCCAAAGACTCGTCTTCTCTGGATTAAATTCACCTCTGAACTGCGACGGGTTATTGTGCCTAAACTCAGACAAGTTTAGAGCATCAGCAGTCGTATCTTGCTGTTGAGCTGCTCGTTCATTTTATTGCGTAATCACCTCTGCCATATGCTGCATAGCCTCAGCTGCTGCAGTCATTGGGTCAACATTACGGTTCACGTTTGCACGCGTTCCTCTTCCGCCAGACATCTTCTTCTTCAATCAAACTAGACAAAACAAAGTCAGATGTACCCTTTTGGACACCAATCACAGAGAATCACACAACACAAGCAAAAACAGACCGAACCACAACCCCAAAAGACTCTAACTTGGGCTCTGATACCAACTAAAATGCAACACCCTACTGAGGATATCACATTTCCGAACAATAATAATAAAACCTCTACCCAAGTTATAAGTTATTTCTTAATATATAATAATATAGGTTGTAAAAATATTTTTTTTGAAACATTATTTTATAAAATAAAATAAACAGAACATAAAATTAAACAAACTATTACATACACACCATAATTATACATATGATTTTGTTTTTAATAGGTACAAATAATTTACATATTACAAACTATTTAATTAAAACAACAAACTATTTGGTTTAAAGTAAACCATAAACTAGCCCAAGTATAACACTAAAAGTTCTGATCCTCTGAAGAATCCATCTTGGGAAGATCATCAGAAGACAGAAATACTCTGGTAACATCATACCAAGCTGCAATCAATCCATATGATATGGATGATCTCGAGGTTCGCCTTCCTCGAACTGGTCACTCGGTTGCTGCTCCTCGTTGTATTGAAAATCCAACAGTTGCTCCTCTTCTACTTCCTCAATGACTTTACGGAACATAAATAATAATACAGAAAATATATACAAAGAGGTGAGATAATCTACATCATTACCAGCATAGCAGTAAGAAAATGACAATACAAACAAATATAACAGTTAATATAACAATTCATATTATCACATATGCAAAATATCATAAATCAAATTATAACTATTTACACAGCGATGCAGATTAAATATGCCATGTACTCAGACTCGTTCCTACTCCATGGAGCTAAACACAAACATCAGAGAGAATAATCCGCTAGACATGTCCGCCTATCAAGCTGTCTCAACCAACTATTACACAGTCAAATACGTCATGTAAATAGCACACAGTCAAATACGTCGTGTGAATGGTACACAGTCAAATAAGTCGTGTAAATAGCACACAGTCAAATACGTCATGTGAATAGTAATAGTCAAATACGTCGTGTACATCTAGGCATAGTACCAGACAGTCCCCAATAGATCCTGATTAAGAATAGTATTTGTCGAGAACGCTAGTGTGTGTTATCAGTTACCACGGCTCAGAGGAGCTACCAATTGTCCACATGTGGAATCTACTGCACACTAACGCCTCCAAGTTCTCCTCATGAACACAGTACGCCTATCACACCCGCAACACGGTGTAATTTATCTCGTCAGTCAATTGTCAATTTCAACCAAACTGACATATCACTCTATGTATGTAATGATTCATAATTACAAAAATACCCTCAGTATCACCATGAATCATAATTACATAAATATCCTCATTGTCACCATAATTATGAAAATACCCTTAGTATCAAAAATTCAAAAAATAGTATGTCTCTACTTGACAGTACTATTTCCCAACATGTCCGGGTCCACCACTTTGGCCCGACAGTAAAAATTACTATTCCCATTAGTCGCGTAAACATTTTATCGTGTTTTTCAATCGCGTAAATATTTTTCAACGTTTTCTCAATTGTATAGTTTAAAATCCACTATTTCAAATACGCGTAAGCTATTTCTACTATTTTTCACTGTATAAAATATTTCTTGATGCTCCAAATTAAATTTTGAAACTTTCCAAAACTAAAAATATTATTTAGACATTATTTTCTATTTTTCTTACAAAAATAACTCTAAGTAATAATTTCTGACGTTTTTCTCAAAAATTCAATTTTAATAAATTCTTCTACAGTTAATTTTATTCTTTAACTACGTTAAATATTTTCTTGCTTTCTAAATGTCATTTTGAAACGTTCTTCAATACTTGCTCATTTTTAATCAATTTTGACAACATTTAGTTTAGAAAATCCACTAAGTGATATTTTCTACGTTTTTCTTTTAAAAATTCTTTTATTTAATTATAACCATAAAATACACTTTGAAAATTGCTAACATAATTTAAAAACTCAAAGGTAAGTATTTTTCAAGTGTCTAAAATTTATTTCTTTTCTATACTAGACTTCTAATAAAAATTTGTTTACTTATTTTGTTCTTGAAAATCTATTGTAAATTAATTCTTTTTAGGTTAATAAACTAGTTTACACTTATAAAATAAATTTTGGATCAATTAAACATAAAAAAAAAACTTGATGGCCAAAAATCACCATTTCTTTTACATATCTTATTTAACTTATTTTCCATCCTCTAAATCCTTATAAAATCCATTAACTTAATAAAATCAAATGGATCATCCTTTTAGAAAATGGTTGAGAACATGTTGGTTCTCTTTTTGAAGATAAAACCGTGAGCTCTTTATTATCATGTGTTCTTTGGAACACTCATTCAAGTCTCAACAAATTATTCATATCTAACAATAATTATCATCTATCTATAAACACATACATATATGTATGAACACATATCATATATTAAAGCAATATTAAAACACCTACTAAATATCAAAGCTATAGACATGGTTGCATGCATAATAAATCACAAACAGAAAAGCAAATAAGATGCACACATAAACAATCACAAATAGAGAAGACAACAAACAACCAAGTGAATAAATCCTTATGGATTCTTCACCACAATTACATCCATTTTCTCACCACCACACATGGTTGATGAGATTAAATCTCCCTCTTACCAAGCTCCAAATGGATGATTTTGTGAAAACTCACAACTAGAGATGTTCTTAGAATATGGTTTAGGTTTAGGCAATGAAGTTGGATGAAATTTTTGATGAGTGGAAGTGTTAGAGAAGCTTGATGGCCGAATGGTGCTAATAGGAGAGCTTTGGAGTTTTTCTTTGAGTTCATGAAAGGAAGAGATAGGAGAGTATAAATTAGAATGATTGAATGAATTATTATGAAGTGAATAATAGCCCCCCCCCCACAATACATGGCCGTAGAGCATCAATTATGGAGCTTGTCTCCTTTGTTGACCAACTAGACTTACTAATGGCCTTTGATGGATTGAATGGTGGATGGCTAAGCTTCTAGCATCTTCTTGGTTGCATTATGAGAGCATAACGCCGAAATTGCTATAGGAAATTCAATCAAATTTTGATTGATTTTAATAACTTAATTATGCTTAAGTCCTTCTAGTTAGGTTTAATTAAAAGTTAGTTAAATTCCTTTGTATTTTAGTTAATCATTTATTTACTTAGAGTCCCTAATTTTCTACTTAATTATACTAGTACATTGTCTAACTAAAATTTGATGAAAAACTAATTAGGTTTAATCCATTTAATTATCACTTAAACTCTTTAGATTAACTTAATTAGGTTTTAGACTAATTATTCCATTAAGTTAGGTTTTAAACTAACTAATCTACTAAATCTAATCATTTTTATGGATTTTCAACCTTTTGGTCTAGAATTTTACAAGTCATTTACGCTAGTAAATTTTTGCTAAAAGTAGGTCCCACAAACCCAAATGTGAGTCCCACAAAACAAGCGTGGGTCCCACAAGCCAAACGTGGGTCTCACAGACTTTTCTGCATGATAAATATTTTTATTATACAGAAAAATCTTAAAAATTAAAAGATTGACATACGTATTATTCGGAATTGGGTTTAGTAAGATCCCCCAGCTCCAAATAATCAAACAAGATTTTCCCCGGCCTGAAAATTATTATTTTCTTGACTCAGAGTAAATTACACAAAACAATTAAATACAGTTACAAAACAGTCAAATTTATTTTATAACACACAGAAAATAGAAAAAAGTACAATTAGGACAAAAACGTAATTAACCAAAAATTGGGGTGTTACAAAGCACACGGTCATACATAGAAAATTATAGTGTGAACATAGAAGCAAAAGTCCACTTTCAACAACCAAGACCACACAGTCACACACTTAAGAAATTAAAACACAAATATTCAAGAGTTTCCTTTTTTTTCTTTTGACTTAGTTGTGACATACATAGCCAAAGGAAACAACCAAAAACATATTTTCTTTCAAAATTATGTAAAAGATGAAGAATAACATATATCTAAGAAATAGGAGCACAAAAAAATAAGAGAATCTTTTGTTTGTGATGCCCTGGTCGTGACCCTTAAGGGACTTCAAGTCCATGAATTCATTCATAAATGATAGAAAAGAAAGAATAAATTGAAGACAAGCACCCCTACCTTTACTTCTAGCTAGTCAAGCTTGGTTTCCTTCCTTTTTCTCTTCCTTTTTTCTTGTTGTTTTCCTTTGTTTTTTCTACTATTTTCTTGTTGTTTATGGAGTTGAATTAGCTATGAGAACAATGGAAAAGAAAGCAAGAAGAATAAGATTAGATATAGGAATTAATTGATGGATGGATGAAAGGTGGGAGCTAGAGACGAATGAGTGAGCCGTGTGGTGTGGATTTTCTCCTTTGTGTGTTTTTTTTATTTGGTTCTATTTTGGGCTGCTCTCACGAAGGAATATATGGAGAGAAATTGTGAGAAAATTCAAGAACTCTCATGAAAATGTATTGGTAATGGATTTCTTAACTTTGTGACCAAAGTATTATGTTGGAACTTTTGGATCTGTTAAACACACTTTAATCTTTCAAAACTGAGTTTTCAAGTTACCATAAGTGTTATGAAAAATTTTAGAACTCAATTTAGTCCTTAGTTCTATTTTTTCATAATTTTTCATGTACTGCTATTTATTAGTTAAGCGTCATTACTTAGTCTCGAATTGAATTAAACCAAGGGATTAAGTAAATATACTTACTGATACTTATCTTGATCTATATTACATACCAAAATATTCTTCATATCTTACTTATCATCGCCAAGTAATTTCATAATTTTCTGAGATACTTAACTGTTCCAGCTTTTCCTTTTCAGTATCCTTAAAAATACCAGACTATCTCCGTTGATTCTCCAAAATTTTCTACAATTTTTATCATTGGTTCTTAGTTAGGAAATAAATTTTTCATATTTATTTCTATCATATCAACTAATTCCGCATATACTTTAATTATTCTCTTGTATTCAATATTATAGAATTACGCTCAAACTGGTTTAGAAAATTACCCGAATTATCAGATAATTCTTATCAGTATTACTGAGCTACTATAACCCTGATTAGGACAATTAGGTTAGGGAGGATGTTACAATTCTTCCCTCCCCCCTTTTAAAAAAAAATTGTCCTCAAAATTTGCTTACCTGATATAGGATGTTCCAAGTAATCCTATAATTGAAATTAATTACAACAAAATCTCAAGGAAATAAAGTATATAAACTTATATCATCATTTTGATTCCATTACCCATTCTCCAAACAATTAAGATTCACAAGAAAATCTTATTGCTCTTCTATATGCTTTCTTTAAGAAAATAATTCTTAGTTAGGTATTCATCTTATTCTGAACTAAAAGGCTGAGTTGTCTCTTTATCTCTCAGGGTATAAACTCTCCCTGTGGTTTTTGGTTTAGTATTAGGTGTTGTCATTAGTCTCTGAGGGCAGTTTCTGGCATAGTGCCCCGATTTACCACAAGTAAAACATACAATCTGATCCACAAAGCAAGGTTTGTTCCCATGGTATCTTCCACATTTGGAACACCTCGGTCCATATGGTTCTGTTTGAATTTGTTTTCCTTTTTCATGCTGGATCTTGGGTTGTTGAACATTAATTTCAAATCTATCATCCATTCTTTTCCTTTTGTAGTATTTTTGTGATCTTTGTTCTTGTTGTGGCTTTGACTCCGTAGATTCAATAATTCGACATTTATTCACCAAACTATGAAAAATTTGAATCTCCAATGGTCGTATCATCCTTTTTATTTGATCCATCAATTCAGTCTCAAACTTGACACATTTCTATTTTTTATTTGGATTGAATTTAAGATACGAGGAAAATTTAGATAATTCTTCAAACTTAGTCAAATATTGACTAACTATCATATTCCTCTATTTATGCTCCAAAAATTTCATTTCCTTTTCTTCCGATACATTCTGAGGAAAATATTTTTCCAACAAAGTGGTTTTAAGTACCTCCCAAGTAATAAGAGTTCCAGCTACCTCTAGAAGCCTTCTTGTATCAATCCACCAAAATTTTGCTTCCCCTTTCAACATATAAGAAGCAAAAGCCACTCGTTAATCATCAGTACAACCTAATACAACAAATTTTTTTCCATTTCTCTCAGTCACTCATTGACTTTGACTGGATCATACTCGCCACTAAAATATGATGGATTGTTCTTCTTGAACTCAGACAAATCATGGAATTCAAATTTATCACCATAGCCGCTTCATTCTCCTGTTGTTGTTGTGGTTATGGATGTAACACCCTCCGTAGGCATTACATTTTAGACTACAAACTTATCAAACTATAATTTAAATTGCAAAATATTTAATGTTATAAAATATGGATTATAAAATTTCTTTCATTGGTAACTTAAACTTACCAAAGATATAGAAAATATTGAAATATTTTGAACTGATTAATATACACATTACATACACCACATAATATTTAATAACATTCTGAACATAAAACTTACAGACTCATAGAAGAACAGTAGCAAATCCCATGACGGGTCCTACTTAAAAGCATGGTAATAATACTAACGAGAAAACTTAATACGCATGAAAACCAGATGTGAACATCATGCGTCTATGCCCTCATAAGTTAGGTTCTTAAAGAAGATTCTGCATCGTTGCCACCACATACTTCACCAAATGTAAATATAAACCAGAACAATAGAACAAAACACAAAAAGGTGAGATCCCCCACATCATATACCAATATGGTAGCAAAGAAACAATAAACATACCAATGCAATTTAACATATAATTCACAAAATAACATAAGATTAGCAGATATATTTATGATTTTTAATAAATAAACAATTCAATGAACTTGCGACACAATAACATGTATATACAATCATAATATCAATTAATAAATACTTTAACTAGTACATTTCACAATAACTTATATACTAAGAATACCACAATAAAGTTCTATCACAATAATATAAATGCTGACTATGCATATGAACAATATGCATACTGACCATACACAACAATGCAATACTAATCATGCTATATCCATAATGGACAAACCCCTACTCCATGGAGCTAAACCAATATCAGAGAGAATGACTGAGAGTATATGTCTGTATATCGTTAGCCTCAATTTAAAGTGCTAAAAAACTAATATTCTCAGTATGCGCAAAATGACTTATACAAGACACTCTTCACCAGATCACGAAAAGAGTAGCACCTCCGTCGAGATCGTCGGTGCGTTTGCATCGGATATCATGACGCAGTTGAGCAACCAACTGGCCACTGAAGACATTCTGCACCACGACGCCTCCAAGATCAATAATTGATCATAACTACACAATTCTCACCCGCACTAAGGTGTAATATTCAACTATATGTCACAACAACATAGTCTTCCTGACTTTCATAATGCATGATAACTCAATGCATAACACAAACCACCATTTGACTGTTCCCAATAACATTACAACAACCGTCCATACAATTATCTAATACCATTAGATCAATAATATTATATAACCGCTCATACAATTACATAATACCACTTATACATCCGGGTCCAATATGTCAGCCCTACAGCAACTGTTGTTCATTCTTAATCACGTAGAACTTTTATTGCGTTTTCACAATTGTGTAATACTTTTGTTACGTTTTCAAATTGTGTAACCATTTTCCATCATTTTCTCAATCGCGTAAAAATATTTAAACGTTTTCTAAATTATGTAGCTCAAAAAATCCATATTTTTGAAACGTGTAAGGTTCTTCTACTATTTCTCACTATATAAAATATTTCTTGACGTTTTAAATTCTATTTTGAAACTTTCTAAAAATAAAATATAAATTGGACTTCTAAATCCCATTTTTCTCATTAAAACTCCTCTAAGTAATAATTTCTCACATTTCCCAATAATCTGTACTATTTTAATTTACTGAAAACTTCTTCCATTACTTTTACTCAAATCCTTTTAAATAAAATACTTTAAGTTCTAAATCACTTTCAAAATTGATTTCCAATAATCATAACTGAAATTTGCTTGATGTTCTACAATAAAACTTATTTCCATTTCTTTCTTGAATAAAATACTTTAGATCTCAACATTAGCCTTTAAAAATTCCTTTTTCATTTCTATTTCCCAAAAATCATCCTTTTATCAATAATAAAAATTGTTCCTTTTCCATTTCTATTTTATAAATCCTTATTTCATTTCTTTGTCTAATAAAATTTATATGTTTCCATATTCCTCTTAAAAATCTTTTCTAAAACAAAATAAAACATTTTAAACTTCATACCCTCCTTCAAATTCGTTCTTTATGATTATTGCCCAAAAATCCATTTCCTTCAAATAATAAAATCATATTCATTTCCTTTTCAAACTTAAAAAAATCCTTAACTCATATTCTTATTACCTAATCAACTAAGTCCACACTTAATAAAATATTTTTAATTGGTTTGTTCTAAAACAAAAATGGAGGCCGTGAGCCTCTAGGTTCTTTGGAACCAAAATCTCTTTCATTTTCCATATGATTCACATCATACAATATACATCAATCACAATATTCCTACTATCGCATGTTCTTACATATTATTAAAGCAATAATCTCATGTTAAGCAATTTATCACAAGGCAATCAAAATTGTACTATCACACATAGTAATCAAGCACTAAAATCATGCATAATCATCAAAGAAATAAAATCACATATAACAAAACAAAGAACACTTAAACATACACAACTAAGTGAATAAATCCTTTAATAGACTCTTCACTAACAAACACAAACAAATTCATTCCCTCACCATCATGTTTTGGTAATGAGGTTAATCTCCCTCTTACCTTTTTGTGATGCTTCCTAAACTCCTTGTTTGTCCTCTTGAATCAATCCTTCACCACTAAGAGGTTCTTGAAAACAAAAACAAATATAAATATATTAACATTTAAAGCTTGAATAAGAATATCATGGATCAAAATATGGCCTAGAGCATGATAACGAAGCAAATAGTAAAGTTTCCATGAACTTCACCTTAATACCTTAGAACTTGAGTTTTGAAAGAACTCCTTGAAGATGGATGCTTTTGATCAAGACTTCAACTACAAAGTGTCTTGGAATTATGCAAGGATGCTAGAAGTAAGGTTGATTAGAATTATTGAAGAGTGGAGGTATGGTTTGGGGGGTATGGCCGTGGGGTTTGAGAGAAAAAAAGTGAGAGCTTTTGTGATGGCTTTACTTTGATAGAAAGATGAAGATGTAAATAGAAATAAAATGAAGTCAAAGACCTCTCCTAACTAGGCATTGTTGTGGAGTGCATGGAGAGAAAATGATGAGAGCTTTTCATAAAGTTGAGAGGATTTGGTATATAGCTTTTAGTCTCTTGGAGAAATGAATGGAAAAATGACTAAGTGTAGGAATTTGGTCCTCCTTTACTATACTTGGCCGCGTAGTCCTCTTGGAAGGAGTCATAGAAATGAGTCATCAAGAATACTCTAGAAAGATGACTAGGCTTTCAAGATATTTTGTTAGCTTAAGATATTCTATAACCTAGATATTTTTCTAAATCAAGATATTTTCTTCTGATTACTTGGTTACATGAAAGTAATGACAATGGAACAACTTTAGGAATTAAGTAACTAATGGTTAGTTATTTGTTTCACAAACTTGAACAAGATGACTAAAGTAACTGGAACTAGTAACTAACCAAGTTGTCATCCAACCAAAGTCCTTGAACAACCTAGAACCTTCATGAAGCATCATGAAGCATCATGAAGCCCCTTGGTCTCTCCATGGCCGTGAGCTTCCCTAGCAAATGGAGTGTCTAATTTTTCTTCTACTTCCTCCAAGCTTAGCCACCAAGAAACTCTTTCCTATTGGTCATTCTTTGTACTAGTCACTATTGTTGACTTTTCAACAATCAAGCAAGCAAGCAAGCTTCTCCCATTGGTGCTCATATAAAGCTTGTCATGATTAGCTTCCAAGATATTTTTTGCTATACTTTAACCAATGGATAATAATTACTACTATAAAGTCAGTGTCTATTGTCCAATGGATAATAAAATATACCTAGATTTTCTCTTATTCTACAAGCTTCTAGATCATGACACATAGTGTCACAAGGTGTCTCTGCTTCACCATTAAGTTCCCTTCCTATTGGTTCTTCATGGTGAGTCACTATGAGAACCTTCTGGAACGTGCGACTCACTATGGCGAATCACAAGGTGAGTCACCGTTCTACCACATTCTAGAACATGGTGAGTCATCATTCTACAAGCTTCCAGAACACGATGAGTTACAGGGTGAGGTGTCCACGCAAGGTGTCCAACTCCTATTGGTCCATTTCGATGAGTCACAGCCGTAATTGTTGACCAGCTCCTCATTGGTTCACATGTAAAGCAAGTATTCAAGTACTCGATGACTAGGCGCATGACTAGGCTCATGACTCATCACTTTCTAGAATCATCCAATGAGATATTTTTAAGAAAGATATTTATTGGTAGCTATTGTCTAATGGACAAAAGCTACAATGTATTTCCCACTAATTATTATCCAATGGATAATAAAATAAAGTAAAATTACTGTAAAAGAAAATTTCGAAAACTGTTTCCGGATTCTGGTTTAGTAAGCTCTCCCGACCTCATATTAACAGTCCAAAATTTTTTCGGCCACAAAAAATTTATTTTTCCGGCCCGACCTCAAACACACAGAAAGCTAAAAAAATAATAATAGAAAAATTAAAATAAACTAAATAGCTCATAAAATCATAAAATCAATCCAAAATATCTAAGATATATTAAAATATTCAAAATATCTTAAAATATATTAAAATATAATAAAATATTCAAAATATCTAAATATAATATAATATTCAAAATATCTCAAAATATCACAAAAATCATAAAACTTATAAAAATTACATGTACTGAGAAATGTGAAAAATTGGGGCATTACAATGGATTATTACCCATTCTTTCTAATATCCTATTGGTGACTGATGTTTGCTCGCACGTAGCAGCTGTCATTTCCCTTTGTTCCCTCATGGTGGTTGTCATCTCTCTAAGTACCTCCATCACATCTATTATATTTTCATTGGCAGCTGTTCTATCTCCATGCGTATGCCTAGTCGATGTTATAGTTCCCTGCACACACAACATATTATATATTGAGTTGATCAGACTTAATATTATGTAACAGTGTGACAATTAACCATAAACATACAAACTCAAGACAGTTATGCAATTCTACCTATGTATATCATCATTAAGACAAGACAAACGTATAACAAAGCATAGCTAGTCCATACCCTAGTTCAACAGGATGAACATTTTTGATACCATAATGTGACATCTTAATACTAGTACTAATAACGTATCCGGAATTACGTATTAGTAACTAGAATTAAGTATGTCACGTATAACTAATAAAGAACATTTAAATTTACATTTTAATAATATACAGAAAATATGAGCCTGAAGTGGAATACCTTAACGTTCATATACTAAAAGATAATATACAACGTAATTTACAATGCTCATAAATTACATAATTGGTTACAACATATTAATTATACAACACAAAATACAAATTGTCGTCATAACTGTTCTACGTCTTCGTCTTACAACTCCTTGTTGAAGCACGTATCCCTAAAAATATTACGAAAATACAAATAGAAAATGGGTAAGAATTCTCAATACTATAGTTTAAAATTTGTGTCATTGTAATACTTTCAGCTGTTTCAGGAAAAAAACACATTTTAAACTCATTTTATTAAGTAGGAAGGTGGCAAAAACTAAATCAAGTCCTTATTCTTCCCGAAATAGAAATCCAATTATTAATAATTTCTAAAAAAACGTTTATTATCAAACATCATAATCTACATTCACAAATATTTTCAAAAACACATTTTCAAACAAACATCATAATTTAACAATTAAATCCAATTTTATCATATTGCTCATTTAAATCATTGGATAATAGTCTGCTTTCAGGTTGGTACACTCCAACCTATTCATGACCATTCGCCAGTCACATAAACTACTTCGTGCAATGAGTAACATCATAATGGTTATTTAAATCACTTGGTAGTAGTCTATTTTCAGGTTAGTGCACTCTAACCTATTCATGACCATTCGCCAGTCACACAGAACTACTCTGTGTATTGAGTAACCCAGGCCACCTCTAGTGAAGTAATGTTCATCCTCAGGCTAGAGTTGTCAATAGAGAAGGCATATCTCATCCTCATCTATTACGATAGGGAGGTATCAACCTTCCTCACACTATCAATAATGTAAGATGACCTCTGCCAACAAGGAAGAACTTGAGTAAAAAGAAAGTTTATTCTCAATCTCAACTACTCCGAAAGGGAGGGAATCAACCTTCCTTACACTTCCATTCTAACCTAAGATGAGGATCCTTTCCATATAATGACATCAATCTGGGATCACCTCTGCCAACTGGGAAGAACTTGAGCAAAGAGGGAGTCAATTCTCAACCTCAACTACTCCAAAAGGGAGGGAATGCTCATCCTCACACTTCTATTCTACCTAGGATGAGGATCCTTTCTTATAATGGCTAATTATACAAATTAAATCATATTCCATGATTACTCATCAAATTCACAATATCAGTTATTTCCAAGAAATTCCCAAACAATCAATAATTCAAGCACAAGTGATTAATAATGTGACGACACTTAATTCCTTTCTTCTTCTTTCTTCTTGATCTTGAATGCATGAATGGTGATTCTAGATCTAATATCAATCATAATTGTTCAAGAGTGTGTCTTGTGTAACACCCTCCGTAGGGCATCACATTTCCGACTACAAGCTCATAATCTAACAATCAATTCATAAAAGGTTTGAGTTATAAAACATGGGTTTTAAAATTTCTTTTCGCGGAAACATAAACTTACTGAAACTTATAAGTAATACTGAAAAATAGATTTAAACTGATTAATATACGTTATTGACACCACATAATATTTAACAATTATTTAGGACACATAAAACTTACAGACTTAATTTTAAACAATAGCAAATCCCATGACGGGTCCTACTTAATAGCACAGTAAAACACTAATGAGAAAAACTCAACATACTTATTCCGTCTTGTATCCATCTTGATGCGTCATATATCTGTTCATCCTCAAAATTGAACACCAACTAATCTGGGGTGGTCACTCCTCGATGTTATCACCAAATTCAGAATATTTGTCTCTAGTCACATCTAAGAAACTCATTCCATCTACTATATAATTTTTTAATAAAACAATATAACAAAGAGGTGAGATCCACTTTCATCATTACCAGTATGGTAGCAAAGAATGATATGAATGACAAAGTCATTCCATACCCATATATATCACAAATTTATTCATATTATCAATTCATCACCATTCGTTATCAATTCATCACAATTCGTTATCAATTCACACACTTTGTTATCAATTCATCACAATTTTGGTAAACATATATCTCAGTTAAATCACCAGTCTCAATTTCATCATAACAGATATCCTCAGTATATAAAATGATGATGTCACACCATATGAACGTTTATCATGCCACAACAATATGTGTTCTGACTCATGTGTATGCATACTAGACCAATTTTCCCACTCCATGAAGGTTTTCATAATTTCGAGAAGAATGTTCTGGTTAATTGTCCATCCTTAACCCACAGACAATCTCTAGTCTTTCTGATTAATTGTTCAGCCTTAGCCCACAGATAATCTCCAATTTTCGAAAAGAATCGTGTTCTTGTCGGGTATCGTTAATGCGTTGCAACGGACTGCGTCGCCACGTGGCACAGGATACTTGCCTCTACCCACTGGATTGACCGCCGCGCCTTGACGCCTCCAAGATCCATCATAGATCTCACTTTTCAATTCTCATTCCCTCTTCAACCACAAGGGTCATAATAGCTATCAGCTATATTCCGTTCAATGCACGAATATCTCAATGCAAGTTCTGTTCAATGCATGAATACCTCAATGCAAGTTCTGTTCAATTTCATCATATGCCTCAATGCATATCTTTCAATTTCATCATATGTCTCAATGCATATCTCAATTTCATCATGAAAAAGGTTCGCGTCCAGTACATCATTTCTTTACAGTATTTTTACTGTATTTTTAATCGCATATCATTTTTAACTCATTTTTATAATCGCGTAGCACTTTTGTTATGTTTTCAAATCTCATAATCATTTTTCGACATTTTCTCAATCGCGTAAAAATATTTACATGTTTTCCAAATCACGTAGCGATTTTTCATCATTTTTTAAATCGCATAACTTAAAAATCATATTTTCAAGTCGCGTAAATTATTTTTCCATCATTTTTCAACTACGTAAAATATTCCTCAATATTGCAAACATCATTTTGGACTTTCCAAAAATCAATGTCATTTCCAACATCATTTTTCACATTTTCTCCTTTAAGAAATCCTTTCCACAATATATTCCACAAAATCACCTTTCCATTGATTTAAATCAATGCTTCTAGCTTAAAATTTCCTAACGCGCTCCAAAACCCAAAGAGTGAGCTATACGTTAGTAAATTTCAAGTCACCATTATATTCTCCATAATTCTCAACTCAATTCTAAAATCAGTCATCTTCAAAATAAGTTGAGGTTCAAACACTTTCAACCTCTCTTTTCCTTTCATATACAAAATTTCCAAATTTCAAGTGACAAAACACTTTGTTTCCATTTCTTTAATCCTTATACTTAATCAATTAAATTTCTACTTTAAAATCATATTGTTTCATCAAACAAAGGCATTACAAGCCTTCAAAAACTGTGGGCACATGGCCATTGAAACCATTATATTTTTTTCTTTTTCTTTTACTTCTAATCATCCATTGTTACCATTCATGAAAATCTTAATTTACCAATCCTTGGCATATTAGCCGAAAATCATAAATAGCTTCATCATAAATCTTTGTTCATTTTCAAGTCCACTTTTTTTGCAAATTCTCTAAAAAAATCACTAACTTATTACTTTTTTCATCTAAAACTCGTGATTAGTAAAATACTTAAAATCTTTTGCTCCCAAAATCACTTTGAGGCCGTGTGCCTCCATGGCTCTTTGGAACCAACATATTTTTCTTTGTCATGTAATTCACATCTTAAAACATACATAATTCATCATGCATCATAAACACATACTAAAACATGTTATCAAAGCAATAAACATCTCAATCACCAAACAACCATAATATGGAAAGCTCTTAAACAAACAAGTGAAATAATCCTTATGGATTTTTCACCACACACACATTCATTCCTCACCACCAACACATGGTTGATGAGGGTAATCTCCCTCTTACCTCTTGGAGAAACCTCCAAAGCTCATTGTTTGTCCTCTTGAAAGATCTACTCCACCAAGAGCTTCTTAAAAAAATCAAAGTAAACACACACATATTCAATATCTAAGGCTTGAATAAGAAAACTATGGATCAAAACATGGTTTAGAACTTTAAATATAAGATTTAGAAAAGAATATCAAGAACTTTACCTTTTACCCTTCAAACTTAGATCTTAGGAAAAGTACTTGAAGATGGATGATTTAGAGGAAGTCTCCAACATGAAAGTTGCTTAGAATAAGGTAAGGATTCAAGAAACAAGGTTGGTTGAAATTATTTGAAGAGTGGAGGTATGAACTAGACCTCTTTGCCGTGAGCTTGGGGAAGAGAAAGAAGAGAAAATTTATGAAGCTTTGGCTTAGGAAATGAGAAAGATGAGTAAGGAAATGAAATGAATACTTTCTTATAGCCATTTTGGTCTTCAAAAATGTGGCCTCCCCCCTTGTACACTTAGGAGTTGTCCAAATACATTAGCCACTATTTTAGACTTCAAGAGCCATTAATTAAATCAATGGTTGATGTTTAGTAGAAGCTTCCAAGTGATATGATCAAATCTAAGTCATTGGATCTCTTCTCCATGAAATCATTGCCATAAGATGCATCTTCAAAAATGGAGGGTCAAGATCTTCTCTACACACTTTCCGTCCAATGGTCATAAACGGTCCTAGCCATTTTGTGAGACCAATCTCTACCGTAGATTAAATCAACGATGGATATTCAAAGCCTTCCTTATTAAGCTTGTCTTTACAACCATTGATTAGATCAATAGTGAACATCCAAAGCTTCCTAACTAAGTTACTCTCACACCATTGATTAAATCAATGGTGATCATCCAAAGTTTCTTTATTAAGTTTGTTTCTCAACCGCTGATTAGATCAATGGTTGATATTCAAAACTAAGTCTTCTCAACTAAGGGTGCAAATCAAGTCAAACCCTCTTTGTTGACTAATCTCAAGATATTTCCCAAAAGCTTAGATATTCTCACCTAGATATTTTACGTAGATATTTTTCGATAAATATTAACGGATGGACTACTATATTTTCATTACCCAATAAATAAAATAGTAGAATATATAGTAAAAGAAAATTTTGAAAACTATTTCCGGATTCAGGTTTAGTAAGATCCCTTATCTCTGTCTCAACAGTACAAAATTTTCTATTCATAGAAAAATTTTCATTTTTCCGGACCTGTCCCGGGTCAGCATACAGCCCGAGAATACTATTAAAATAATAAAATCTCACAATAATCCACAAAATCATAAATATTATAAAACTTATGGAAATCAAGTCAGATTAGTAAAAATCATTAAGGACTGACAAAAAGAAATAAATTACGAAGGCTCATATATAGCCCCAAAATAATATTAAAATAATCAAAAACGTAAAATTTTCCAAAAATTCCTAAATATCACAACAATCATAAAATTCACGAAAGTCGAGTCGGATTATTCAAAATACTTAAGAATCAACCGAAATAAATAAAATATGAATTTTTGGGTTGTTACATCTTGGCCATAAACTTGCTCCATGATTTTCTTGATTATTCTCATTTCCAATCACTTTCTCATTAGTCAACTTAGCCAACAATTAAAATGAAAAATCAAGGTGTGAACACATTAAATGTGAATACATAAAACTCATAGTTTCTCTTACTTGACCACCCGTGAGCTTCCCCAATGGGCACGTAGTCCATGAATTTATCAAAGTGTAATCTCACATCAATTTATCTTATTTTCCTTAGGCTTGACCGTAATAACAAGTACAAGTAACAAAATTGTCAAACTCAAAGTAACACAAGTCATGCACAAAATATTACAATTCAAAGTCAATAAGATGATAACCTATACTTTGTTGCAACCGTGACATACTTTACAACAACCAAAGAAAATCATCAACCAAGAGAATCAATAAAGGAGGCTTGACTATAACATTCCTTCTCACAGTTCCACTATCCACAAACATAAAAATTAAAGATGTTCACAAATTGAAGCACACGGTCATACATAGAAAATTAGAGTATGAATATAGAAGCAAAAGTCCACCTTCAACAACCAAGACCACACGGTCCACACTTAAGAAATTAAAACACAAGTCTTCAAGAGTTCTTTTTTTTTATTATTTTGACTTAGCCGTGACATACATAGCCAAAAGAAACAACCAAAAATATATTTTCTTTCAAAATTATGTAAAAGATGAAGAATAACATACAAGTAAGAAATAGAAGCATAAAAAAAAAAAGAGAATCTTTTGTTTGTGCTGCCCTAGTTGTGACCCTTAAGAGACTTCAAGTCCATGAATTCATTCACAAATGATAAAAAAAGAAAGAATAAATGGAAGACAAGCACCCTTACCTTTACTCCTAGCTAGTCAAGCTTGTTTTCTTTCCTTTTTCTCTTCCTTTTTCCTTGTTGTTTTCCTTTGTTTTTGTTGCTATTTTCTTGTTGTTTCTGGAGTTGAATTAGTCATGAGAATAATGGAAAAGAAGGCAAGAAGAACAAGATTAGATATAGTTAATGGGTGGATGAAAGGTAGGAGCTAGAGAGGAATGAGTGAGCCATGTGGTGTGACTGTTCTCCTCTATTTTTTTTATTTGGTTCTGTTTTGGGCAGCTCTCACGCAGGAATAGATGGAGAGAAATTATGAGAAAAGTCAAGAACTTTCATGAAAATGTATTGGCTGTGGATTGCTTAACTTTGTGACCAAAGTATTATGCTGGAACTTTTGGATTTGTTAAACACACTTTAATATTCCAAAGTTGAGTTTTCAAGTTACCATAAGTGTTATGAAAAAATTTAGAACTCAACTTAGTCCTTGGATTAAT
The DNA here is from genome assembly GCA_029884605.1 of Ormosia emarginata. Taxonomy (NCBI): domain Eukaryota; kingdom Viridiplantae; phylum Streptophyta; class Magnoliopsida; order Fabales; family Fabaceae; genus Ormosia; species Ormosia emarginata. The sequence continues at coordinate 6,277,587 of JAQQTP010000038.1, read as the reverse complement.
TTTTCCATAATTTTTCATATACTACTATTTATAATTTAAGCTTCATTACTCGGTCCCAAATTGAATTATAACTGAGGGATTAAGTAAATATGTTTATTGATACTTATCTTGGTCTATATTACACACCAAAGTATTCTCTATATCTTACTTATCATCTCCATGTAATTTCATAATTTTCTAAAATACTTAACTATTCCAGTTATTCCTTTTCGGTATCCTTAAAAATACCAGATTATCTCTGTTAATTCTCCAAAATTTTATACAACTCTTTTCATTGGTTCTTAGCTAGGAAATAAATTTTTCATATTTATTTTCATCATATCAACTAATTATGCAGATACTTTAATTATTCTCTTGTATTCAGTGTTATAGAATTACGCTCAAATTGGTTCAAAAAAATACCTAAATTAACATATAACTCTTACTAGTATTACTGAGGTACTATAACCCTGATTAGGACTATTAGGTTAAGGAGGATGTTACACTAACTATGTAGTACATAAAATGGACTATGTCGATTAAATGATATACGACTGTCATGACTTATGTTAGTCTTCATTCTTAGTCATGATGAATGATATATCCAATGTAAAAAAGAGTTTGACTATATATATAAATTGATATTATGTTTTGACAGACTTATCCAACTATAAAGAAGGTAATGTCACATGAGCTAAGTGGGAGAATGATGGTTTAAATGCATCATGTGATGGGCATGTGACTTATCTTATTAGTTTAATAAATAATTAAATTAAGTTAATGAGCTAAACTTTTATTGGGTAAAAGCAAAAGGGTAATTTTGTAATTATAGTAATTTTTAGCTTGATGGAAGTTAGTAGTATTTAAGAAACAATTTCTACGTAAAACACAAGGTCCTATTCTTGACCGTAAAGGGTTTCTTATTCACTTACCATCACTAAAGTAGAAGAAGAGAGTAAAGAAAGACAAAGGAATAAAAAATGAGTTTTAGGATCTCTCTAACACTCTTGGAATACAATATGTCTATTATTCATGGATAAAAGTTAGTGTCTTCATACTTTCTTATTTATAGGAATCATAAATTCTAAAATCCTTATGTTTTAATGGTAGTTTTCTATATTAAGATCCTTAGAAAAACTACAAATTAACAACCCATGCCTTGTTCAAATCACACAACGAATGCATCGTTGTCCAACCAAACTGCACCACCTTTGCCTAATTGCACGCACTGCCAAACTTGTCGTCTAGCATGGGTTGTGACAACTCCATGCTAAGTGCTACTGGGTCATGTTGTAGGAGCGTGATGCTATTCTGGGTCTTGGTTTTGTTTCAGGCTTGGGTTCTTGGTTGATTTAGAGGTTGGATTTGATGATAGGTTGAGGTTTGGTAACTAGATTTTGAAGGGGTTTAGTTTAAATTTTCTAGTTCATGATTTTTTATTATAATAAAGTTGGTTGCTTGTGAGTGTTTATGGTGGTTTTTTTTTTTGGTGGATCTTGATGCTGAAGAAGTTTAATTTCGAACGTCTTGATGCAACTAGATTTGTGATTTATTTTGGTGATCCATATATTGGTCCATAGACTTATTTTGATTGTGGCTTTGTATTATCTGTTATGGGGTTTCAATTTTACTAATAGGGGGCTCAAATGTGGTGCTTGTGACTAACGATGGAGTTTCGGTGGTGTTAGGCTGTGACTCAATGTGAGTGAGTACGGAGAAGTATCATTTTGCAAATACTTTAAACACAATTTTTGGTATTTTGAGAGATTAATTTTGTAATTAATAATTTTCCCACATAACTTGTTAGACAAGTTACAAGTAATCAACCTCAATCATTGATATGTTTTTCTATAAGATCAATTGTTATAAACATAAGGAACACCGATGATTCTTAATTATCAAGGTGTATTGTAAACGTCTCCTATAATTTATGGCAACCTTTGAGATTTACAAGAAGAAAAATGTTACTTAGACATTAGTATAATATATACTAGTGTTTTGTATCCGTGCAATGTACTAGATAAATTAAAAAATATTAAAATAAATAAAGAAAAATATACTTAACCTAGAGATATGATATGCCAAATAATTTAGATGAATTTGATTAAGTTATAATTAGTATAGTCTACAATGAGACCCACTCAAAACCATTTTTTGTATTTTCATTAACCGACTCTTTTGTGTTATGATAATCAGGTTTTATAGTTCCTCTCAATAAATTTTTTATATGACCTCTCAATAAATAATTAGTTTATATAGTTTCAGATAATTTCAATTTTTGATTCTATAGTTTATTCTTTTAATATTAATTTTTATGTGTTGATTCATTTAGGCATTTTATCAACTTATTATTAAGAGTATACAAAGTTGTCCCTAATATCAAATTATACTAACAAAATAATCTTAGATGAATAAATATTACAACGACAAATAAAAAGAAAACTTACTTGAAAATTGAAATAGTCAATAATAATATAATCAAATGATACTCAACGTATTCAAATACCTTAGTATTTTATAACTTATATATTTAGTTTACATAATTTAAGTAGACTAAATAAAATAACACATTAGTTAAATCAATCAATTGACATATGACTTCTTAAGTTCTTTATTCTTATTCTCTTTTACTAATCTAATCTATATTAATATGACACAAAATTATAAATTGCTCATTACATATACTTCATCATTGCTCTTGTAACATCCCAAATTCAATAACCATAGTATAATTGTCATTATACCACAATTACTAAATTCAGGCTTGCTACTAAGTAACTACACATTTCCAAAATATTACCATTATGCGAATATAGAAAATATGAGTCACGAATGTAATATATATAGCACACAGCTCCAAAATACATCCCCCGAAGGAAAAAAAATTCTATATATAAATATATACTTAACATAAAGTACTATTGACATAAAGCATAATATTTACATACCCAAATAAAAGAAGACATGTACAACTACCATATAAAAACTAGATTTGTACCAAGCCAAAATACTTGGAGGGAAAGGTCCCCCACTTGATCCTCCTCTGGAACCAAAACGAACAAATTCCCCAGTCAGGGCATATCATGACGAACGGGAGTCCGAGCAATCGACTCCATAGAATCCTCATCTAGGGGTGTAACGCCGATCACCCCACAGTTCCCTAATAGATATAGAGAACTCCACATGTACAAAAGCACTAAAGGCGAAAGTAGTAACCCCAAGATAGGTACTACTCATGGACAGAGTCACATCCCCTATATATATATAAAACGCTCGGTGTCTCGGTCGACACGCCAAACATCAATGCCCCTATGAAGCTGCACTTGCACGTAACCAAGGAAACCCTGTCCAGACGCCATCATAGGGATCAGAAAGTCAACTCAAACAAAAACTAGATGATTCACCCTCGTCCCCCTGCACAGTCTTTATCAAACATAAACATAAAATAGGACAATACAATAAAGAGGTGAGATCCCCTACTTCAATACCAACATGGCAGCATAGAAACAGTAAGGACAGTAATACCATCCTGATACAACATCAACAAATATAATCATATTATCAATTAATAGATAACTGAACAAATAGTTCAACAAACAATTCAAGAGATAGTTCAACAGATAATTCAACAAATAGCTCAACAGATAATTATATATCATATCGATATGCCAATTGAATATGCGTATGCACAATGGACCACATGACAATTGACTATGCATATGCAAAATGAACTAAAACCTACTCCATGGAGCTAACACAATTTCATAGATGAAGGATCTAGAAGATCTGCCAGCTTCAATAACAATCTACGCTGAATCACGAAAAGAATAGTGTTTGCTAGGTCTCGTCAGTGCGTTGCAACGGTTTTTCACGACCAGAGGTGTATAATGTGATAAAAAGATCACTAGATGAATCACCGCGTCCTTACGGCCCCAAGACTCATTATACGATCTGTAATATTCAATTCTAGTTCACTCCTAGGCAACAAAAGCCACAACAACCACCGATTGTGTAATGTTCAATACATGATAACTCAATGCATAATACAAGCCACCACGGGCTATAATCCATAAACCAACAAACCTGGGTCTAATACATCGGCTTGACAGCAAACCTGTTGTATTCTCAGAACCGCGTAATATCTTTATCGCATTTTTACAATCACGTAACCCTTTTGTTACGGTTCCAAGTCAAGTAAATATTTTTTGATGTTTTCACAAAGTCTACATATTAGCATAAAATCTTCCAACATGCTCAAAATCCAGATAATCAAGCTATACGTTGGTATCCCCAACGCGCTCAAAATCCAAATGAATGAACAATACGTCGATGCCCCCAACGCGCTCAAAATTCCAAATGAATGAGCTATACGTCAGAAACTCCAAGTTTCAAACTATCATTCAAACTTGTTTCCAACATCATGGCCAAACCATGCTTAGTGATAAATCATGAAAATTGATTCATTTCCATTTCAATTTCATAAAACCCTAATTCAAGTCCTTATCACCAAATTCTCAAATTTCACAATTTTATAAGATATTTTCAACTTGAAACACCCATTTTTGTATGGAGGCCGTGAGCCTCTAATGTTCTTTGGAACAAAAAATTCTTTCCATTCAAATATGATTCATGACATGCACTATATCTCAATCATCAAATTCATAATATGACAAGTTCATGCATAATATCAAAGTTATAAAATCACATAAAACAAATATGAAAATCACATAAACAAATGAGTACAAATCATCACATATTCTAATCGTCAATCTTTACCATAACAAGATCATATATAACATTAAAGTCATAAAAGTCCTACAAGGCAAATAAGCACAAACCACCAAAAATCATTCAATCAAGTGGGTAGATCATCATGTGGATCCTCCACTCTCAATCCAAACAAAATTTGTTTCTCACCACAAAAAATGGTTGATGAGGTTAATCTCTCTCTTACCTTAAGAGAAGATAAAAAAGAAAGCTCCTTGATGTCTCCTTGATGATTTGCATCCACCACCCCCAAGCCAAACCCTAGAAACTTCCAAGCATTCAAATATCACAAACCAAGCATAAAACAAGACAACCTTGGACCAAACACAAGGTTTAGAACCTTAAAAACAAGATTGAAAGAAAAGATTGAGAACTTTACCTATAAAGTTCTAAACTTGGCTTGATGAAAAGAGGTTGAAGATGAGAGTATTTGGAGATGGTTCCAACAAGAAAAAGTCTACAAGTGAGGTGTATATTCAAGAAAAGTAATTGGTTGGAATTAAACAAACATGGAAGGTGAACATTGAGTGCTTGGCCATGAGGTGTGGAAAGAAAATGAGAGGAGAGAAAAGAAAGAGAAAGGTGAAAACTTTTTGAAAGAAAGATGAAATGAAAGATTAAGAGAAAAAGATGACTACTTTGTCATCTTTTCCTTCCTCCAAGGTGAGAGAAAATGTGGCTTCTCCAACAAGCCTCTTCAAAGCTTCTCAAACAAGCCTCTTCAAAGCTTGCTTCCTTAGGAAGCTTGCTTCCTATTGGTCCAAATTTGATGAGACATAAATGTGTGGGTCCCAAGGATGATGTCATCAAGAGAAGCCTCTAGAAAAAGGTGACTAGTATTATGCACTAGATTTTTACTAAAAATTGTTATTCAATAGATAAATGTTACAGTTAACAAAATCATTATTTATTGTCTAATGAGTAATAGAACGTACCGTGATTTTAGTTATCAGATAAAATCTCGAAAAATAAAAACTTCGTAAACTGTGTCTGACCTTGAGTTTAGTAAGATCCTTCGGTACAGCTTCCACAACCCAAAGCTTTCCAGCCTCAAAAAAATATTTTATTTTTCCAGCCCCGCTTAATGTGCACACAAAATGAAAAATATAATAAAATAATCAAAATCATCCAAATAATTCACAAAAATTTATAAAAATCATAAATATTATAAAAAACATATATAACAAAAAACAAGCAATTTTCGGAGTGTTATAGCTCTCATTGAAATTAATTTCTTTCATTATTTATCCACAAAAACTATATCAACTTCTGTAAATAATTTTATTCAAAACTTCAATGAAACCTTAATGTTATATGGTACATGTTTTCAATTTCATTTAAATGATTTTACTAAACAAACTTTATTATAAATTTGAATTTTTTAATTGATTTTATCTTGTCTTCTTATAAAGTTTTTATTTCATATGTGTAAATATTAATATATTTTCATTTAAAGTTTTCAATGCTAGGAAATATAAAATATTTAAATATTATATATTATATATATGGACAAAAAAATTTAAAAATACTTAATAATTTCTTAGTTTTTTCATAATAAATTATATTTAATTGATTTTACTATATTTTTATGCAAAATTTTCACTTTCGTATTTATATATATATCGAAGTTTTCTAAATAGTATAGAATAAATATAGTAAGTTAAAAATATAATTAATTAATTAATTAATTAATTTAGAATACAATACATATATATAGTATATATAATATTAAATATCTATGAAAATTTTGAAATTTTAGAATCAATTACTAATGAAAAATAATTAATAATATAGTTAACTAAAGATATGTGAGAATTTTTTGAATATAAATATGAATTAATCTTTAAAGATATATATGTCAAAGTAATTAATATATGATTATAAATTTATATATTTGTATATGTGACTAATAAATTTAATTAAACCTAATAACATATGTATATTTTTATTTTAAATTACAATATGAGATATTACATGATAATTATTAGAATAATATATTTTGTTACATGATAAATTTTTAAATATATCATTTCATATAAAAATGACATGTCAGGATATAAATATATATATATATATATATTATATATATATATTATATGATTTGTTTTACATTTATTTATATAGTAAAATTAGAGTATCATTATACAGAAAATGAGATAAATTTAATTATAATTAAATAATAAATTTATAAAGATGTGAGATAATATAAATAAAGCCATAAATAAGAAGCATTAATGTGGGTAAATCACTCTTCTTTTCCACTTGGCAGTGGTGCAGTGGTATTTTGATATTTATTGAAACAATTTTTATATCTTTATATTAAATAATATTTTTTTATATTTTATTTAATATTATTTATTATATATAAATATTTTTTTTATCTTTTTTTTTTTTTTCACTTGATGATATCTTTTAAAAAAAAGCGTGAATAATTTATAACCATCTTTTTCCTTATTCGAAACAGGAAAAAAATACACCATCTCCTCGCCCACCCGGAGTTCAACATTTATCCGGGGCAGACGGAGAAGGTGAAACCAAGGCCTAGCTCAGCATCTCGCCTGCGCTCCGTTGCTAGACACACAACACTCTCCCTCCTTTCTTCCTTCATCTTCACCTATCACGCTCTTCTTCGCTTCCCCAACCATCTTTCTAATTCTTTCCATTCCTTTTTTTCCGGTAAGCTACAAAAAGTTCCTTTGCGTTTTGTTAGAAACCCTAACTCTCTACTGGATTTCAATGTCGTTTTGAACTTGCTTCACCTTTCGTTCCATGCCTTTCACTCCATCATGCACTCTGTTCTTGTAATCACCACAGTGGATGTTATGCATGTTTTTCCTTACTTGTTCTTGGTTATTGTTATTACCTTTCTGTGTCTTGGTATTTTTTTTTTAATCCCATTTTGTTCCATTTTTAGGGCTTTCTTTCCATCTGGGGATGTTGTGTTCCATTTTCTTTTGGATCTTTCTAACTAAAGAACTTAAAAAGAGTTTAACAACTAGCATAGTTTTATTTCAACTGTGGAAATAGGAAATTCATTTATGATTCTTGCTCATGTACATGTTGAACTTTTTAGTATAAAAACACTAATTTAGTTTGAGGAACTAAACTGGCATGATTTACTTGACTATGCTCTCTTCAAATTCAAATGTAACCTTTTTAATTGATCCGAACTCACTCTCCTAGTCAATTAAAATTTTCATGTTGTTGTTTGATATGCCTAGGAATTTAAGATTGCCATGATTGGTATGATGATTATAATTTCTCAATAAATTTAAGAAAAATGTGTAATATTAATTTTTTATTGCATATAAAGGTTATAGATGTTCACCTATTAATTTCTTGCTTATAGTAACTATCCAAGATTCCTGGATATTTTGGGTTCTCTCTCTCTCTGTCTGACAATTATGAGATCTCGATAATATTGAGTGTTGTTAACTGATGTGCATTCCATTCCTATATCAAAATATGATGAATCAGTCACATGAATTCCTTTTCAGCCTCAAGCTGTGCCCAAAGTCATATGTATACATGTTAATAATTTATGTGTTATTGGTTGAATGTGCTTATTTAGTTACTCTATGTTGTATTCTTGTTTTGTCATGTTAACCCTACTTTTTATGATTTACTTTAGTTATAGGGACAAATATGGGCACTATAGAAATTGTGGATTTATCTAGTGATGATGAAAGTGAAAAGGTTGGTCCCATAGCTGTTAAGTTGGAGTCAGATTTTGTTATGGGTGCAAAGCTACAAAATACGACCAACGAAGGCTCACTAGGCAAGCATAAGAGATCTCGAAGTCATTCTACCAGACAAGATTCTGAAGAAAATATAAGCTCCAATGCTCCAAGTACAGGTCATAGTAACTCAAGTGTATTGGAGCAGGGACTGTCGCCAGTTGATGACACAGGCCTTTCTTATGCATCACCCATTTCTGCAGCACCCGTTTGTAGGCAGTTTTGGAAAGCTGGAAACTATGATGATGGGCTTGGTTCTAAAGTCACATTCCAAAGTAATCCAATATAATTTTTTTCAAATTAATATAGCTTACTAATTGGTTCCATGGCTGTAACTCCCGTACACAATGTTATGTCAACCAAGGTTATATAGATACAACGTGAATTGTTAACTGATTTTTCTTCCCACTTGATTTTCAAAGGGATTATAGTTTTCAGATCTCTCATACTACATGCTAAGCTTGTAGCCTGTAGGTACAAAGAGTTTTGTCCATTCTAGACTTCTTATCTCTGTGTTAATTTTCTTGGATTGCAGACGCGAAAAACTATCTACATGTACACCCTATGTTTCTTCATTCAAATGCAACTTCACATAAGTGGGCATTTGGTGGTATGTTCTTATGATCTATACAAACTTGTCCTTTCTTTATGACTAGTTTAATTGCCCACCTCTGTGATTGTTTCCATGAGTTTTCTTTTTCTTTGTTTCTGTTTGCAGCCATAGCAGAGCTTCTCGATAATGCAGTTGATGAGGTGATTATTCCTGATGTTTGAACTATTGAACTGCATGAATTTTTAAATATTATATATGCTTCCATTTTCTTTCGTCATCTGCATCACACTAAGTTAGCCATTGCAAACTAAGAATACATTGTCCATTAATTTGTGATATTTCCCCATCCCAGAAATAGTTCATCTTCTGTAGATGTCTGCCTTTGTGGTTTTTTTTTCCTGTCTGAGTTGCTTTTAGGTTCATGTTTATTCCAATAATTTTTTTAATTGTCATTGCATAGATTATTATAAAAGCTTAATGTCTATTGCCAGCCGCTATGGCTTTGTGCTTTTTCAATGTTTGAAGCCATCGTTTCATATTTTACATTTGTTTTTTGTTCCTATTTTGTATTGCATTGTTGACATTTGTTCTTAGGATAGATCCAAAATGGGGCTACCTTTGTCATTGTAGATAAAACTTCAAATCCAAAGGATGGAAGTCCAGGATTGTTGATTCAAGGTATAGTGGTTCTGGAACTCATCAATTATAGGAAGTTGATAGTTATTGTGATTTTAAATTCCTAGTCCTAAATCTTGTATAGAATCATTTTTACACTGGATATGATGATTTGGTAATATATTCTAATTGTTTTGATCTGGTACTGACATTTGCAATCAGATGATGGCGGTGGAATGGATCCAGAAGCATTGCGTCATTGCATGAGTTTTGGATTTTCAGATAAGAAGTCAAAGTTTGCCATTGGACAGTGTACGGATTGTGGTATTCTTTCTGCAAATCATTTTGGTATTCTCTTTTGTATTTATTTTTCTATTTGGTGTTCCAGATGGAAATGGCTTCAAGACCAGTAGTATGAGGCTTGGTGCAGATGTCATAGTCTTTAGTCGCCATATGAATAATAGGTATGTCAAAAGGTGAATACATGATTATTCACTAAAGTTGGTTAGGGCAATATACTTCCTACTGTTTTGGCAATCATTGTTTTATCTTGTAGAAAGTGTGGACATCATTGTATTAAAGTGCCAACAAGAGCCTAAGATAAGTGTGGTAGAGATGAGAATGCTGCGTTGGATGAGTGGGCTTACAAGAAAAGATAACATCAGGAATGAATGTATTGGATGGAAAGTAGGAGAGACACCTATTGAGGATAAGATGATAGAATCGTGCCTAAGATTATTTGGACATGTGAAGAGAAGACTAATAGAAGCCCCCATTAGAAGATTTGATTAGATAGAGGATAGCCTAATAATTAGAGGTAGAGGAAGACTAGGAAAAACTAGTGAAACCATTAGAAAGGATTTCCATCTAAATGGCTTCTTGGAAGGTTTGGTTTTTGACAAAACACAGTGGCATTATTTGATCCATGTAGCTGACCCCACCTAGTGGGAAAATGTTTTGGTTGTTGTTGTATTCTAAAGGCCATATTCACTTAGATTTATTTATTTTTTTATGTATAGTTCACTATAAAGCACGGACACATCATTTTGGTGCCTTGTTCGTGTGTCGTACAAGGGTCTGTGTCCGATGCGGACCCTTGTACCACACGGACCCTATGGACCCTTGTACGACACATTGACAACATGTGTCTAATGCGTGTTTGTGTGTGTCCAATTTAAAAATTATAATTTTTCGGCTCTGACAAGGCTACAACAAGGCTGGACACGACATGGAGACGGCCATTTAACATTTGGAAAAGAAGAAAAAACACACAGAGGTTGGGTCTGTTTTAAACTTTTAAGCAATTTTTAATAATAAAAAAAGAAAATAAGGCAAGGGTGCTCTTGTCACATACCAATTTCATTTCCCCCAACTTTTTCATTTCATTTTGCCCCCACCTAGAGTGCTCTGCAGCCCTATATATATATATATATATATGTTGTGTCCTACAATTTTAGAATTTGGTGTCCTTGTGTCGTGTCGCGTGTCCATGGTAGTGTCTGTGCCTCATAGATAATTCAGCTATTTTTTAAATTTTTATATTGAAATTCTGATTGGAAAAACTGAAAAGAACTACTCAAATTTTTTTCTTTTCTTTTTATAGCCTTGGAGAAATGTGAAGTTAGAATAAGCTGTTTTAAGACATTGGTGTAGTCTGCTCTTCACTGTTAGGAATTTAAACTTTCTGTCTCGAGGCTGTAGCCTGAAACCAATCCATTCTATGTACATTTATTATTACAGTCTAGTTGGTTCCTTCTCTTCTCTCTTTCCACCGTTGGCTTCCCTTACTCACATGACAGTGAGGCAGGGTGATTTTGCAACAATATGTGAAGTTATGGGGGAAAAGTTTCTTTTTTCTTACCGTTTCTATCTTGATCAGGGTTTTGACTCAAAGCATTGGACTTCTGTCATATACATTTTTGATGCGAACACAGCTTGACAGAATAGTAGTACCCATGGTGCGTGGTATTTCTCATTTTTTACTACTTAAAGGTTTTGGTTTTTATATAGTGCATTGACTTCAAATGCTACTTTCTCTTCTACATATTGATTTGATACTAAAAGAATTGAAAATTGCAACTGTATTGGTTGGCCTAGAGACTCTATAGTAAGCAACTATCATGCGATTATTTTTTCTTCTCTTTTGATTGGCAGTACATTTGTGCATATATTTTGGGTACTTTTATGTTAGTAATGTTGCTAGATGTTGCTGGGTCTTATTTTCTGCATTTTTCTCTCTTGTCAATCATCATGATTGTTAGAATATCTGAGATTATTTTAGCATATCTTCATAATATCTTTAGAATAACTTAGTATATCTTCATGACATGGTATTAAAGCCTCTATGATCAAGTGGTCAAGTGTTAAGAGTATGTACAGTTACTGCTTATTCGATTTGTTAAGTATGGTAGTTTATGACAGTTGTCATTCTGTTAAGCATTACAGTTGTAATTCTGTTAGGCTTAGCTTCTAGATACTCTAGAATGATCTAGGACTCTGTATAAAATAGTTGAGATCAGTTTCAGATCTCAGTTTTAGTTAATGAGTGTTACATCTCTCTCTCTCTCTCTCTCTCTCTCTCTCTCTCTCTCTTCTCTCTCAACATTTTCCTTCATTTTCTTTCTCTTTCTCACACTTTCTCAGCAACTATGAATTCTTTCATCAAGAGTTCGATCCTTACCGCCCTCATTCTTCTAAATAAAGTTAAATTTTAGCACAAGGTAAAATGGGCCGGTGCATTGTTTATGCTTCAAGCCCAAAGGGCTCTTGCATGAGGGGGGTGTGTTAGATATAGAAACCATTCACGAGCCTCCACCTAACAACCTAAGCTTTTGGGAGGGTCCTTGACAATGATGACTTGATGCATTGTTTGTACTCTCCATCTCCTGATAATCTTTTATTCAATGAAGATTCTAGTAGTTTCAGTTTACACCACTAACTGATCTTGTCAATTTCAGGTGAATTATGAATTTAATACATCAAATGGATCATTGGAAATATTAAATGGAAGAGAGCATTTTGTGTCTAATTTATCCTTGCTGTTGCGTTGGTCACCATATTCATCAGAAGCAGAACTTCTGAAACAAGTCAGTTTCTACCTTTTCCCTTTCATCCATGTTAATTGGCTGCCTCTTTCTGAACATATTGAATGCTTGCAATACTTATTGTCTTTGGTTTTCCTTTTTCATGGTTCTAGACAATACAGCCTAGCACCATGAACATATAGTTTGGTTTGAGAATTGAGACCTCATTTATTTTCTTTTTCTTTTTCTTTTTCTTTTTCCTTTTTCCTTTTTTTTTTCTTGGATTTTGATGGGGTGAAATTGTAATGATGTCTTCCAAAGAAATCTGATCCAGGCCATTGATAAGACTAAAGAAAATAGAGTAGTAGAAGAGCAGAAGAAGAAAAGCAACCTAAGCATCACACCTAGGGTTTGATTGCATCACTTAACCAAGAATAGAGCAATTTGCTGCCATAATTCATAAAACTGACAATCTATTCAAAAGAAAGCATTACAACCTCATTTTACTTATCCGACAATAATCATAATCCTTGAAGGATCTGCTAATCTCATGAAGGAAATTTGGACATTGAAATAAAACCCATTCACACCTAACTAACATAACCCCAAGCCTGATCGCAACCCTAGATCAGAAAGTAACAACTTACTAATGCTAATAACCCTGAATGATAGTTACCTAGTAAGATCTATGGAATATTACATTCAACCTTTTAACCATAAGTAGCCCATAATATTGAGATAATTTGATCTTTCAAATTTAGTCTCTCTCTCTCTCTCTCTGTCTCTTAATGTTAGTGTGACCTGTATGGCTGTATCAGTACAGCTGAAGTTTTTCTGGTCTATATGGTAACCTCCTTTATGACCTCATAGACGTCCCTGAGACTTTTAGAGCCTGACTGTATAATCAAGTTGCAAGTTCTTACAATGGATATTATCTGCTAGCTAACTTGATATTCTTATCATTCTGCTGAGAGGTGATAGTTACTGTTGTACTAGTCATAGATGGGGCTATTTGAAGAATATGAAATGTGGCCAAATAAATCTTTGTAAAGTAATTAATATAACATATTAATTTAATTCATAATTTTGATTGCTATCTTGATAGATTAGTAGCATATTCTGATTCACTTCAAATATTCTTCACTCTGGCAGTTTGATGACATTGGATCTCATGGTACTAAAGTTATAATTTACAACTTGTGGTTCAATGATGATGGGAATTTGGAGCTAGACTTCGATACGGATCCTGAGGTTGTATTTTTTGTTTGATTGGTTTTCCTTTTTTTGCTTAACTGTCTGTTTTGAAATCGTGCTTTCATTTCTTATAAGGGAGCATTTTCTCATATGTAGGATATTCGTATTGCTGGGTATGTCAAGAAGATTGATACAGTTCCTGCCTGGAAGACAGTAAATGAGCAACATATTGCTAATCGGCTTCGTTACTCTTTACGTGTATGCCTAATTTAGAAAATTATGCTTAAGTGGCTGTATAACAAATTGATTTTCTTGAGTCTAATATTCTAATGTTTCACAGGTTTACTTGTCCATATTGTACTTGCGGTTACCGGAAAGTTTTCGAATTATATTGCGAGGGCAAGATGTGAAGCCACATAACATTGCCGATGATCTTAAATATACTGAATTTATCTTGTATAGACCACAAGCTGGCGGTTCTGTAGAGGTCATTGTCTAACTTTTGAAAGCTTTTTAATTATATATTAATTGAGAGGAAAAATTATTGCTGAATATGCATGCATGATTTTATTTTGATATTAGTAATAGGTGTTTCAAATCTTTAGGGCTAAAGAGTTGAACTGAGGAATTTCTACTAGCTATAGTTCACTCATTTTTTTTATAAAAAAATTAATTAGTTCATTTATTTTTTTTATTAACTGTTCAGGCAACAGTTGTGACTACAATTGGATTTCTAAAGGAAGCTCCTCAAGTCAATATCCATGGTTTCAATGTATATCACAAAAATCGGCTGATACTGGTAATTATCACCCAAAATGTTCTCTAATATGCCTAGTTGAAAGCAACTTTTTTATGTTATAATTGAGTAATTGGTTAATGCTATTGAAAATTGAAATATTTGGCTGGGCAAAATTTTATGTTTTGCACTGTACCAAAAAAAAATTTTGTTTTGCATAAAGCAGATTCCTTTTCTTTGTTTTGTTTTTTGGGGTTGGGAGGTGGGGGTGGAACAAGCATGCATATGGTTGCCATTTACGTTGCTCAATGTATAATGATAGGTAAGGCAGTCAGATATGATTTGTTTTTAAGACATGGAAAGAGAATGGAATCGTTCTTATAATTGTATAATGCAAAATGGGTTTCCCAATTTCCATATTCTGGTAAAATGCGTCTATTTCATATTGCTTTGGATAAGTTAATTAGTGTATTTCAGGATATCTCTGGCAAAATAATATTAGCAGCTAGTTTTTGCCATGTACTTGGATGTAGGCATAATTATATTGCCGAGTGTATTGGTAAATATACATGAAATGCTGAATATACAACAACAATCAAGCCTTTTTCCACTGGGTGGGGTCGGCTAAATGAAATGCTGAATATATTTGAAAAAAATCCATCCGTATAATTTCCCGCATTTCAGACAAGCTTGGACTTGATGTTATCCCCTGCAACTCTTTAGAATATAGTTACATTGTCATTTTATCATGGTTATAAGTAGTTTTAGGTATATGTTGGTGTAAGGGTTTTTTACTTAATTTTACTAATATAGAAGTTTCACTTTTGCATTTTAATATTAGCAGTTACAACATGAGCTTCGTGAGAAATTTACCTATAGATTTATGCTCAAATTTCATGGAAAGCAAAAATGGTATTAGATTATATATTGTAGTGAAACATCCACTAGTAGACCAAATCACAACTCATGCCACAAATCTACAAACCCCTGCTTTTATATGTTATCACAAATGGTTTGTAGTAGGCAAAGAATCCTGTAAATGGGAATGGTGATGTGGTTGAGTGGCAATGGTTTAGAATATGGTGTTTGAAAATGAAGTATGCGATGAGAACTAATATTTTGTATTGATTTTGTTTTGATAAAAGAAATTTTATTAGAAGAGAAGGGTTATAAAGAAAGAGGAGGATAAGATATCCTCTGTAAGCAAATGATAAAAAGAAGAAAGAAAGGTAACTCAAACAAAGGAGATCTTCTATCTCCACATATTTTGTTAATAAGACTCTTGTAAAGAAGCCATCTGCAGAGCATGAAAGAAATGCCATGAAAACACAATCTTTTTTCATAATAATTAAAGGAGAGATATTTCACTGTAAAACTCCTTCTTTTTGAAGTGTTCGGAACACATTCGCATAAAACTATGCCGTGCTTCTGTCAAAAGCTTTAAAACTAATCATAATAAGTTGTTCCAAATTCTCAGGTCATACAGTGTATCAAGTACTTGGCAAGGAGAATTTAAATTAAGTTAGCACAATCAATATAGTTGAATTTCTTTCCTTCTGAATATTGGCATGATACTTAGTACTTATATTTGTAGTATTATTTGGAAAGGCCTTTTGAGGAGGAAATTCGTAGGGCTGTTTTTAGTTTGGGGAAAGACAAAGCACCTGGCCTGGCTTTACTTTTGGTTTTTTTAAAAATTGTTGGGATATTGTCAAATCTGACCTCCGTATGGTGTTTGATGAATTCTTCTATAATGGTAAAATTGGAATTTGTATGAACTCTACTTTTATCTCTCTTGTTCCCAAAAATGATAGGTCGGTTAAAATAAAGGATTTTCGCCCCATTAGCTTGGTTTCAAGTGTTTATAAGATCATAACAAAAGTTTACTTCCAGATTGAGTGAGGTCCTTTCTGATACCATTTATGAGAATCAAAGTCCTTTTATTCCAGTTAGACAGATTCTTGATGCCACTCTCATTGCTAATGAGGTGGTGGATGTTAGAACTCGGAGGAACCATTGTCTTGTTTTTAAGTTAGATTTTGAGAAAGCTTATGATCATGTTAGCTGGGTTTTTTTTTTGGATAAAGTCATGGATAGGAAAAGTTTTGTGGCGAGGTGGAGGAATTGAATTTTAGGATATTTATCCTCTTTCACTTTTGCTGTCATAGTGAATGGTGAACCAAAATCTTCTTGGTTTAAGGCCAGAGGGGAGTGAGGCAAGGAGATCTTTTATCTCCGTTTCTCTTTACTATTATGGTTGATGTGCTTAGTCGGTTAGTTAATAATGGGCTGGTTAAGGGGTTGACAGTTGGTTTAGATGGGGTTTTAGTTTCTCATCTTCAATTTGCCGATGATACTGTTTTCTTCTTGGAACCAGATATTGATTCTTTTGTTAATATTTTGTCTATTTTGAATTTCTTTGAGGTCATTTCGGGTTTTAAAATTAATTTAGCTAAAAGTGGTTTGGCGAGTGTGAATGTGGATAGTCAGATTTTGACCGCTTTTGCTACTTTTGCTACTTGATGTTCAAGAACATTGCTTTGGCAGCTAAGTGGCTTTGGCTTTTTCCTCAAGTCTTCTTCTTTATGGCATCAAGTTATCCGAAGTAAGTATGGTTGCATCTGAATGGGTGGGACACTAATTATGCGAGTAGAGTTACTCATGCTAGTCCTTGGAAATTTATTTCTTAGGTATTACCTTATTTTAATTCTCTCTTGTCCTTGCATTTGGGTGATGGCTCTCATATTAAGTTTTGGGAAGATATTTAGGTTGGTAATGTTCCTCTCTCTGATGCTTTTCCAAGACTCTTTCACCTATCTTCTGTACATAATGCCCCTTTTTGTTTGTTAGTTTTATTCTCAGGATAATTTCTATTGGAATCTTCATTTTTTCAGAAACTTGCATCATAGAGACGTTGATGAACTTGAGTCTCTTTTGATTTTGCTCGATTCTATTAATCTCTCTTCAAATCCTGATTCAACGATTCGGATCTTGACTCTGGGAGTTTTCTCTTGTAAATCGTGTTTTCAGTTTTTTAACTGAATCACCTGATAGAGATAAATTTCTTTTGGACAAGCCCTTATGGAAGTCCAAAGCCCCCTCAAAAAAGTTAAAGCTTTTGTTTGGACTGCTATTCTTAACAGGATTAACATTAATGACATGCTCCATAATTGCAGAGCTCTCTCACTGCTTTGTCTCCTAAAATGTGTATAATGTGCTGCTCTAGTTTGGAATCCAGGGCTCATCTCTTTTTGTAGTGTTCTGCTGCGAGTTTTCTTTGGAATAATAAGCTGTTTGGGATTTTTGGATAGTCTTGGGTCTGCCCAAGGGATTTGCATCAATTTCTCCTTACTAAGTTTAGAGGTTTCTATTCTCATAAAGAAGCAAAGATCTTGTGGCAATGCTCTGTTTATGCTGTTCTATGGTGCCTTTGGCTGGAAAGGAATACTAGAATTTTCAATGACTCTTTCGACTCTAGACTTTATTTGGGATAGGGTTACTCTTTTGGCCTCCCTTTGGTGTTCTGCTCACAGTCTCTTTAGGGGTGTTTCTTTGTTAGACATGTAAGAGATTGGCATGCTTTGTTGCATGACTCAATCTCACAGGTTTTCTTGTTTCTTTTTTGTTTGTTTGTGAGGATGTCTTATCCTCTTTCTTTGTATTCTTCTCTTCTCATTTACTAATATTTCTTTTTGTATAAAAAAAAGGTATTATTTAGAAAGATTTGGATGCAGATTGACATATTTTAGCTTTTTGTAAGCAAATTTATTATAATAAAAAATTGGCAACTTTCTGCTAGCTAAAATGGAAATTGCAAGTTTGTGAAATAGCAGAAATTACTATGCTCTTTGTTTTTACTTCTCTGCAGGATTCCTTATCCTCTTCATAGTTGCCTTTCTGTCTCCTTTCTTTTGAATAAATTCTTTTTCTGGAAAAATTGCAGAATTTCACCATTAATTAAACATTTTAAATCATTTTATGTTTCTCCCTTGTTGCTTTTGCATAGATTTACCATCTAGTGTGTCTTTTTTTCTTCATTGTTTCTTTGTTTCTAATATGTTGCTACCTTTTCAATATGCCAGCCATTTTGGCAGGTTGTGAGCTATTCAGACAGTAGGGGTAGAGGAGTTGTTGGTGAGTGACACATTACTGTGCAATGTCAAGTTCTATTTTATGTTTAGAGATATACTGGATCTGTAGAGTATGGGTGCCTAACTATGTCAATCTTGTGTTAGGTATCCTGGAAGCAGATTTTGTTGAGCCAACTCATAATAAACAAGATTTTGAGAGAACTTCCCTGTTTCAAAAGCTTGAAGTGCGGTTGAAGGAAATGACATGGGAATACTGGTGCGGTGTTCATGCTAGTGTCCTTTATTCTTGCTTGCTCTGTTCTTTTTTCTTCTCTCGCATATTCTCTACTTTGCAAACATGCGAGTATTCGGTTTGCATAGTTTTTAAATAATTGTATGCTAAGAAATACACATGTATTATGTAAAAAAATAATTTATGAATTTTAAGCATTAATATCTGACATATTCAGGACACTTTTTAAACCTGTGCAGGGATTACCATTGTAAACTAATTGGGTATCTGGAAAAGAAGAAGCCTCCAGCTCCAGTTACCCCACTGCATCCATCACCACATAAACCACTTGGTATAGAAAAACCAGTCACACTGAACAAAAGTTCCTCCCCTGTTGTCAATAGAAAAGTAGCATATGGGAACTTTGAACAACACACAACAAACCCACAAAGCAGATCTGAGCTAGGTAATTGCTTATATGAGAAACAAGATCTTGTATCACTATTTTAACCAATTCTACCTAACTAAATGTGTCCTCATTGTGGTTCAGGATCTCATAATAAGAGGAAGACACCAGAATTGATAGACCTTCAGAAGATGAAAAAGCATGCAAGGGAAGAAAATGTAACAGGTGTTGGTTTCAGTCAGAATAAACAGGTCTGTTTTGGCTTCTTGTTCTTTATGTTTTAATTTGTTCATTTTGTTCATACATATCATTTCAAGGCATATTTTCCTATGAATGTGTTCTGAATTATTTTAATTCTTAATTTCCATAGCAAAGAGATAGTGAAAATTTATGTTGCAACTCAAACAATGGTCTTTGCTTGCTAGTCAAATTTGTTTCCAATATTGATTGATACCCATCAACTCCATTTTTGTATCTTGATTGCTTGCCTGTTGCTATCATTATTTGGTGTAGAGAAAATTTATTTATTTTGTATTGGTTAAAGTAGTATTCTAGAGTAACTACTCATTCATCAATTCTATTGTTTTGCTTGATTTCCTTGGACTTCGTATTCTGCCATGGTAGATCATTGAAAAGTATTTTAATGCCAGCCTCACCCTTGCATTTTATGTAGATCATTGCAACTCCTGCAGACCTGGTGGTAGACCAAGAGGCTATAAACTTGATGCAAGAAAACAAGAAACTACATGCAAAGTGAGTATATTTCTAATTACAGCCACTTTGATGATTCTTGATTGTATGGAATGCTGTTGTTTAGCAACTTGGATTGGCTTCAATCTTGGTCAACTCTTGCTGGCAAACACAAACTACATGCAATTTTTATTGCTCTCATTTTCACATTTTGATTTTGGCAACATCTAGCAAACGTAGCTCTTGCCTCCAATTTTGAACTATCACAACAGTTATAGACCTTATTTGTACTCTTCTTTTCCCTGCAGATGTTTGGAATTTGAAAAGACAGGGGAAGAACTTAATCTCAAGGTAATTTGTACGAAGTACTAATGCTTGGTTAATTACTCTGTATATTCCAGTTGCCTAATTCGTAGAGAACAATTTTTGTACATTATACTGTTGGTCGAGTTGCATTTGGAGAATTATTGAGTGCTGGGATTGTTGGATGCTGCATTAAAAATTATTATTATTATTATTATTTTGAAGTTTTGAAAGCCTAACCTAAGAATGTATTTTAACTTCCCCCCCTCTGTCACCAGAAAAAAATAAGAAAAAGGAAACAAAAACCTTTATTGGACAATTGTATGGTTAAAGTTTTGTATCCCTAAAGTTGTACCTTGTACTGGATTTGGTTGAAGTTTGTTACTTTAGATACTCTGCAGTAACTGCAGAGAATGAAAAACTTTCTTTGGCCTTTGTGATCTAAGAGAAATGGTTATGATTTTTGTGCAGGTAACAAAGCTTAGAAGTAATATACAAGAAGCTCAACGTGAGTATAATCGGCTTTTGGCTGAACTACAGTCCCTAGACGTGAAAGTGGAGTAGTTGTGTAGCTGTCCCTCTTGCTGTCTTGCTTCAATTCTTTCGTTTGTAGAAATTGTTGTTGTATTGTATAGCTTAATCCTTGTTTCAGTCTGCGGCTTACCAATTTTGGGGGGGCTAGATCTTAAAAGGTCTGAGATCTGGCCCGCTATGTATGCTCTGGTTGAGTTTTCGCTTGAAGGTTTTCAGGCATACTGTAAGTAGATGGAAGTGAGCCACAGCTCTCAGATCTGCCTTCTGTACATGTAAAATGCTATGTATCTTCAGCTGTAAGCAATTAAGAATTGTTTTTTGTTAATTTTTTTTCTTGAATTGATTTTTTTTCGTGTGCTCATACTTGTCTTGTGGTGTGCAAAATAAGGCGAATCTAGTATAAAAATTAGATAAAAGATGAATTTTTTCTTTAAAAAAAACTCTCACGAGTCCCTCCAAAAAATAGAAGGGGATTATTTTCGTGTATTTTTAGAATCAATTTATATGTTAAAATGGTATGGTCTTAAAATGTCATGATTAAAATATTTAGAGTGAAATGAAATGTGTAAAGATAACCACTGGAGATTTTCTTTATTTTTTTAAATTTGATGGGAGAGTAGCAGAAGTTTTCTCTTTTGCCCCGTCACTCATATTTGACGTTGTGGCAGGCAATGAATCTGAAAATTTAAGCCCCTTAAAAGGCTTAAAAAAAAAATAAAGATAAACTAAACGATGGTTAATGTGGCTAAAGCTTTACTGGAAAATAATATATGAATAACTGTTAGAGCTAAAAAAAAATCTAATGGCGTTGTGGTAAATGAAAAGCTCTCGTAGGATAAAAGTTCCAGAGACGTCACATGTGGGAAATGTTTAACCGTATCGTGTTTGAAGAAAGTGATTTTATACTCAAAGAATGTGAGGATATTTCCATTTTAAAAAGAGGTACAAAGAAACTATTGACAAAACAAATAGATCTTATATATATTTATGTAGAAAAATCTTGATATAAAGCTACACATTAAGGATGAAATCTAATGTTATAATCAGAGATAAATTTTTGTATATGTATAGTGTTATTTCTTAATTATGTGACAGTTCTTAGGCAGGTTAAGATTATCATTTGTTATGTAAAAAAATAGCATTAGTTAACTATAAAAAAGATAAATGACTAACTGAACCATTTGATCCTGGACTCTGTGTTAGGGGGTGCGAATATGCCAGAAAACTTATTTGGCATAATCTATTTATCAAATTAGTGTTTTGTATCCTTGCGATGCACGAATATAATTAGTAAAAAAATTTATTTGTGCACTTCATAATTAGAAGAAATTTTATTTATGCTGTTATTGATAATATGGTTAAAAGACTATTTATTCATTCATAAAGTATTAATACAATAATAAGAATATGACATGTAAGTTTGTAATTGAGGAAATTAAACATAACAATCAAACAAACAATTTTAGTGTAGAAATATATTGTAAAACAACTTTTGGATAAAAAGAATAAAATATATATATATATATATATATATATATATATATATATATATATTAACTTATTTTTTATATTAATAAATTATATTTTAATTAATTTTATTATTATTTCTTGCATAGTTTTAACCCTATGAATGTATTTATTAATTAATATAATTTCATGTAAAAATTTCATTCCCGTAGACTATAAGTATAATTATTTAAATATATTATAAAACAAACAGATATGTATAAATTATTACTGAATGGAATGGATCAACTGCATATTAAAAATAATATTAACTTATTTGAAGATAATTCCAACCAAAAATACTCCCTCCGTCTTAATAATAGTTAAAAACTTCTTTTCTTTCGTTAATTAGCTAAAGAATTAAAAAATAAAAACTATATCAAGTTAAATGGTATTCTTTGAAAACTAAAATTTATCAAAACAATACTAATACGAAGTGTTAAGTTTAGGTTACTGTTTTAAAGTGATCCGTGAAAACTCTAATAATTTATGAAAATCTTTTACAACACAGCGTGGAGTGAACGAATGGTGCCTCCTGGAGTGCACCATCTGCCGACATATGTTAAGCATTCTTGTTATAAGATACAAAACAAGACAAGGCAAAACACAAGTTGGCCAATATAATATACAATATAATAATAATATCAGAATTGATCTCACCTAACTTGTGCATTTCTTTTATTTTGCGGGAACCTCAACCAAGGATGCCCGGAACCCACCCTTCTGGAAAGCAACCCTGCCCGTTGCCCGTTGCCCGTTGCCCGTTGCCCTACCAAGTTGCAAGTGGTGTAGCATTAGAGCATGCTTTGCCCTAGGAACAGCCTTGGAGCCTCTCTATAAATGCCCCTCATTTTTCTCATATCATGTTCTGCTTCTGTTTTCTATTTGTTGATCTATGAGTTTCATATATATATTCCTTCTATTATATCTTGGTTATTTCACATCTTTATTTATTTTTCTTGCTAATTAAGGGCTTGAGCAAATTAAGTGACGGTTTTTCTATATATGGCCAACTTTATATGTTAAAAAGATCTATATATTTATCATTTCTGTTATTTTGTGTCCTTCCTTATCTTCATTTTCTTTTCTTCAAGTGGTGCAAAAAACTTCCATCCGCATGCGACACATGGTGGGCATGACGGCCATATTTTGCACAGATCGATTGAGTCTTGAAGCACCTCTTGTGTGCTTTAAGCTGCTTCTAATAAGAGGTTCATGTGATTTTTTCCAAGTTTGCATAAATCTCTTTGAAATAGCAAGCATACAGTTTTTTCTTCAAAACCACCAAACTCTTTATTCAGCTTGCTTTCTCTTCAATGAGGTTTCACATGTGTGGAAACTTCTGACTAGCCCCAGTTTGACGTGGAAGGGTGAAAATACACAATACGTTTAGTTGGAAAGGTAGATTTCCTTATTAAGTAAAAGGGGCAAGTTTTGGCAATTGAAAATGACTCAAAAGGAATAAAATGTATATTCGATTATAGCACTATAAGCTACAGACACTAACGGTTATTTATTGTTCTATTATTTGAATACTCAGACACATAAATGATATTACACTTATATATATATATATATATATTTATTTTAATTTGACATATGATATATGAGAATATTAAGTCACAGTCATAGAGAAATTTTTGTATAGATTTTGTTTATTATATTATTTCTTAGATATCTTATTTAAATATTGACGCCAGTATAAATAATGGTCTACATATCTCTTTTATTAAAAACATAAAACATATTCTCATTCTTCTTTAAATAAAAAGCTTAAAACCTCAACATGTTTAATCATAAATAGTAATTTTTATTATATTCATTTATTACTTAATAATTTATAAATTATTAATATTATATGGATATTTTATTTGTAAACTTAATTTTTATTTTTATAAAACAATTGATTATTTTTATCATTTAATATAAACAAGTTTGTTTTTTTTAATTTGAATAAAAAAAACTTGTTTAATATATCAAAAAGCATCATTCAAGTTAAACATAAGTAATGATTTTCATTTAGATATATATACGAATTAGTTTAAGAAATTGAACACGTATAAGTAAGGGTTTATGTTTTATTTATTTATTATTTAAATAAATTATAAATAGTCAATATTTTATGAGATCTTTTTCATGTAAATGTAATTTTTATTTTTTATAAACTAAATAATTTTATCTTTTTATTTTTTTATCTTTTTTAATTAATTAATTAAAAATAGTCAAATTCTTTCTTATCATTAAATATGTGTTAATATTTTCTCTTTTTTTATTAAATTTAAGAATTCTAAGTTACTAAAATATTTTGAAGATTAACCAATTTTATATTTTACTTTTTTTAGAGATTATCCAAAATGAAAAGGTGGAGATTAATTAAATTCAATTATAGGCAATGAAAAAATTAAAATTATCCCCTTTAGAGAAATTAAGGCCTTAGAGAGATAACCTCATCATTTTTAATTTTTATATCACAAAATCATTGTGCATACATTTTTAGAGAAATTAATAATTTCCTAAGCAAGTTTTTAAGCTTTGCGTTAATTCTTAAGGTATATATTAAGAATTGCCACCCATTTATTTTTCATTAAAGGGGATAATTAATTTCCTTTCATTGCCTACTTAATTAATCTCCACCTTTTCACTTTGGATAAAATAAAAGTAAAATATAAACTAGGTTAATCTTCAAAATATTTTAGTAACTTAGAATTATTAAATTTAATAAAAAAATAAAATATTAACACATATTTAATGATGAGAAAGAATTTGACTATTTTTAATTAATTAATTAAAAAAGATAAAAAAATAAAAAATAAATTAATTAGTTTATAAAAAATAAAAATTACATTTACATAAAAAAATCTCATAAAATATTGACTATTTATAATTTATTTAAATAATAAATAAATAAAACATAAACTCTTGCTTATACTTAGCGTGTTCAATTTCTTAAACGAATTCGTATATATATCTAAATGAAAACCATTGCCTATGTTTAACGTGTTGAATGATGCTTTTTGTATATATTAAACAAATTTTTTTATATTCACGTAAAAAAAACAAACTTGTTTATATTAAATGATAAAAATAATCAATTGTTTTATAAAAATAAAAATTAAGTTTACAAATAAAATATTCATATAATATTAATAATTTATAAATTATTAAATAATAAATGAATATAATAAAAACTATTATTTATGATTAAACATGTTGAGTTTTTAAGTCTTTTATTTAAAGAAGAGAAAGAATAAGTTGTATGTCTTTAATGAAAGAGACATGTGAGTCATTATTTATATGCATGTCAATATTTGAATGACATGCTTAAAGAATAATGTGGTAAATACAATGTTCATGTAGGTATTATATTCTGAGTATTTAAAAATAATTTTTGATATATATATATATATATTTATATATATATTCTGATCTATCTATAAATATTAAATAGCACTACTATTGGTAAACCTCATTTTGAGTTTTTGTATAACTTGGGGTCCAGGAAGGAGCCACAAGTTGGGCTATGGGTAATGGATTTGAGATTGGCCCTGGTTTAAAGCCCTAATTATTTGGTCTCTTTGTATGATGCTTTGTTGTCTGCATGAAATGCAAGCCCATTTAATGATGACTATGGGTTTTAGCATTGCACCAGCTTACAGCTTAAACTCTGTGGCCACTTAAATTAAGATGGTAAGATCCTTCTCGGGTCTAATCAATGCAAAAGTCTCTATACACAAAACCCTAATGTATATTTCACCAAAAAAAAACCTAATGTATATGATGAAGAAAGAGTCTGACAAAGAGAAAGGTATACAAAAAAAAAAAAAACTCTAAAAATTGGACTGAATTGTCATACATACTTTTTTATAAGAGAAGTGCTAGCAACACACTCTCTAACACATTTTTTTTAACACATTCTTTTTTATTAAGTGACATCACATACTCAAATATCACTAAAACTTATTACCTGCTCAAGGATAAATGGACTTTGCACAGGGAAATTAAAAGGCAGCCTTTTCTGATAGTAGACTATACCTAAAGCTTGAAATTTAAGACATTACTTCTGTTCTTCCACATCAGCATCACTAAACAGTTGAAAATAGGGCAAGTTTTTTTTTCTTCTTGTACAAAATCATATTTACAAAACAGAAAAGCGTGTAACTATGGTACCTCTGAATCAAGTGCAGTGAAGCGTGTAACTATGGTACCTCTGAATCAAGTGCAGTGAAGCAAGTAACTGCGAGACTGCCTTGCCAAAAGAGATTATTCTTGCATACTTAGTAGGCTCTTTTACTTAGAGACCTTTCTGTATATCACTGCTGTTATAATTATTGTCACTTACAGAGTGCTTCACAAATCCATTCTTTAACTGATCACATTTATTCCCTTCTTCAGGAGACCAATCCAAGTCACCCCAGATGGTTTCACCACCTTTTGGCATCAATGAGACGATTGAATCCCAAGTTCTACATGCCTGCATGATATGCTCGAGCCTTTGGAGACTAAGGTAATCAAATTTTAAAATGCCAGAAGCCACAGCTCTGCAAAATTTGTGAGTCACTCCATCATCTACTAAGAAGATTATGAATTTGGTACAGATCACAAAAAATGTGTAACCATCATTCTATTGGTGTAAGCAGCTTTTGACATATTGACAGTTACAGCTCTAGTTTTCAGTTGTTTCAGTGATACCCTTAAATTTTCAGATTCAAATGGTTTAAGTGATACTGATACCTCTAAATAGATGGAATTTCCACTGAATTAGTTAATATCAATCCACAAGTTGATCAGACAAAATTTGCACTAGAAAAGTTAAAAGACTTCCATATACATCAGCACTGTTCCATTTTTATTTTTTCACCTTACTTGCAGAGATTCTGTCGGGTCCAACTTTTCCTTTTTTAAAAATGTGTTCATCAGTTCCAGCATATTCATTAAACTGTATTTGCTATCACTTTGATTTATAATAAAAGTAAAATCTGGTTTTTCAAATAGATACTCCCTCGGCATTTTGTCAAACAGAACATCTCCAATTTGTCAAACAGAGCATCTCAAATAGATACACCAAAGATGCATACCTATAATGTAGAACTGGGTTGCAGAGGATGAAAATTGAGTGGGGATGAAAATCAGGCTACAGAGAATGAAAATCGAGGTGGGCATCTCCAACGTGTAGGCTGCCGCCACTTGCGGCTTTGACTGATCGAGGGGTAGCCGATTAGGCTGCTGAGGTTGCTAGACCGAGGACTTGTGTAGATGGTCGTCGATGGAGGTTGCTAGACCTACGACTTAGTCGTTGACGGAGGGTGGAGAGAGGTGGGATGTAGACCGGGATTCTTAGCCGTTGTGTTCAGGAAAACGTTCAAGAGTAATGTAAAAAAAAGTTTATTAAAAAAGAAATAAACTAATAATGAAATGAACTTGTTTAATAGATAATAAATTTTAATAATATTTAAGTATGTGATGTGATTCAATAAAAAAAAAATGTGTTAAGAAGATTGTCTTAGAAAGTGTGTTGTTAGCACTTTTTTTAAATAAAATTTCATGCTTTTATATATATGCTTGAAAGAGGTAAAGTTGTTGGTTTTTGCAATTATGAAACAACATTGATCGCAGCTAAAAAAGTCCACTAGGTCAGGAAGCCGCTGAGGAGTTTCGCACAAATCAGCCGAAGATTAGTCCAACTATATGTTACAATTAGTCTAAATGCATAAGTTTTTTTTTTTTTAATTTTGTTCTGGGTCTAATGTACAAGTTTTATATGCATAATAATTTAAAAAAATTGTAAACCAAGAATGTTTTCAATGCAGCTAATATCATCTGATAAATCTAAAAATCTAAATCAAATTAATTAAATTAGTTCGGTTTGATTTGAATAATTAGATTACATCGGATCAAGTTCGATAAAATTAATCTTTATTGATTCAATTTTTTAATTTGTAATTTTAAATTGAATGACTTAATAGTCCAAATTAAATAATCCGATAGATTTTTTTTTAATAAATATCTATTACTTATATTATGTATTTTAATTAAATTACAAATTAAATTTATTATTTTATTCCTCATTTAGATGTCTTTATAGAAAATCAATTCCTCTACTCAATCAATAAATCATCATGTTGCTTTGATTACACCTTACCTTTTTTTTTTTTTTTACCTCTATGCATGTGCAGTTTATTGCTTTTTATAACTTCTATTTCGATAAAAAAATATTTTGTTATCATATTTATTTTATTTGTTTAGTTAATAGTTTATTTATTTATTTTATTTTGTTTAGTTTATTGTGTTCTTGTTTTTGTCATATTAACATTTTTTTAAAAAAAAATTAACAACCGATGACTCGAATCAAACTAACTTGAAAAATTTACAAAATTGAACTAAACCAAATTAATTAAATTTGATCAGTTTTAATTTATTTTTTTATCAAATTCAAATCAAACCGACAAATGAACATCCATATCATCTTTCACTTTAATTGTGTTTTGATTTGGCATTGCCATCGAGCTATTTAGCAATTTTTCATTTTAATTATGAATAATTTTTAGAAACATGTACGTTACAAATAATTTTTAATCAGGAAAAATTTAGCAAGATTAATTTATTTCTTTGGTTTGTCATAAAAAAGTTAAAAATAATTATAAAAGATGAGAAATGTTACACATCTAGTAAAAATTGACAAAATTCAACAAAAAATTGTCATGATTCAAAGGTAGTTGTTAAATAAGTTAAAATGATAAGGACCACTTGTCTATTCAAGAATAATTAACAATGTCTATTCATTTTGACAAAAATTATGTGAAAAAAATTCTAGCTATATAATATTTTCCATAAAAGATATATTTACTTTCAACATAATTAAAACTTTGTTAATATTAAAAAGTGTTGAAAAATTAGGTTTAGTGTTAGGGAATAAAGAAAAGAGAGAGACGACTGTAAACTAGGATTATTATTAATAGATGTAATGTGGTATAAAATCTTAACCTGCTTTTCCTATTTATACTGATAATTAGGTCAAATACTAATACTATTGTACTAGCCTAAGTCCACTAACATAAGACTAAATAACTTAATAAGTAATAACCATAATATTCTCTAACAATCTCCCTCAAGTTAAAGCTTATTTAGTTGTTATAAGTAGCAAGTCTACAAACATAAAACAAATAATAAAATCCATCTTTACCCAAAAACTATCACCAAGAAGAGAAGAGAAACTCAACATAACAAACAAATGCTAAACCATCAAGAAGCAATACTAGACCATCCAATGTCTCAGAAGAAAAGAAGAGAAAGTGTGAAACTCTTGCTCTCAAACCTGCGACACCTTGGTTGCACCTTTCTAGATGGCCAAAACCACAAGATACTTAGACAACTCATGCTCCTAGACCTACGACACCCTTAGTTGCACCTTGTTGGTCGACCACACATAGAAGAAGAAAGAAGAGAACCAACTCACGACACCTTTAGTCGTGCATAGAAGAAGAAAAGAAAGAAATAGCCTATAGCACCTTTGACATGCATAGAAAGGAGAAATGAGGGAAGAATAGCTTGATCATAAAGAGCAACCAAACCACAACCAGAATAGTAGCAGAAATAGAAGAAGAAAGGTAATCTAGAAAACCTCAATAACTTCATCATCCTCTACTTCTCAAATTAAAAACCCAGAAGATCCATCCAAATCCAATGGTTCCTCTGTCTCTGTACATAGTTGCAAGTCGCACCTGACCAACCAACACCTAAAAACACTCTCACAAAGATATAAGTCATTTTTCAACATTGCACAACACATGAGCCACGAACCTACACACATAAGCTCAAAGACCACACAATATGTGAGTTTCATTGTCTCAGTCTAGTAACCATCACACCCTATTCTACAGTCTAAGCTAGCATCACAAGCCACCGAAAAAATCAACAAAATCATTTAAATCAAATTAGAAAACAGTAGCACCAACCAAGAAGAGGCCAACCTAGAAGAAAACACTAGAACCCAAGCAAACCCTCATGAACCTAACTTGAACAATCCACAAACAATAAGCAAAACCATAAAATTGGCTTGAAATTTGCACCAAACAAAGCTGGGCTTCGAAGAAGCAATCAAAATCGCACCAAACACTTGAACTTGCTCGTTGGAGACTTCATTGGAGCTCTGATCATTGACGACCCCTTCTAGCTATCGACTGGAGCTATCCCTGCTAGAAGACAACTTCAAAACACTGCAAACATTATGAAATGCGAACAAGCAAGTGTTGTTACTGCTCACCCAACCACCGCAATGGCTCCCTACCATCGGCTGGCTATTGTACGTTTATATCAACATTGGAATCATGAGTCACCAGCCACACATAATAGCAGAAGTCATGCACCTTTGCTCAAGCGCTCGAAACACCATGATCTCCTTGTCATCAATGATCGCTAGAAACAACTCGCTGGCTATTCACTCGGCACCAGTCGACCACCATCGATCGAATACAATCGGAGACCACCACCAACCGTCTAAGAGATCAAACAAGAGCCATAAGGGTGGCTTTGCCCTAACTTGTTGATTGTGTTCTATTTTTTTTTTCAAAACATTGTTTCTTTCTTTCTTCTTTCTTTCTTCTTCTGTTTTTTTTCCTTTCAAAACACAAGAGTCACTTACAAAAAAGAATAGGGTTAACGAAAGATAAGAGGGGGCTTGTACTTAGAGTTCCATGGAACTTATCTTAGCAGAAACTTAGACGCACAGGTCATGGTGGATGGTATCGCTCTGATACTATTTTGAAGAATTAAGTTTAACGTTAGAGAATAAGGAAAAGAGAGACACAACTGTAAAATGAGATTATTATTGATAGATGTAATGTGATACAAAATCTTGACCTACTTCTCCTATTTATATTGATAATTAGGTCAAATACTAACACGACTAGTATTGGCCCAAGCCCACTAACATAAGACTTAATAACATAATAAGTAATAACTTTAATATTCTTTATCAAAAAGCATCTCATTTTCTTAATTATGAGAATTAATCTGTAGTTAAAAAAAGAAGAAGAGAGAAACATTACAAAATATTATATTAAACTAAGGAATATTTTTGTAAACCCCTTAGTCTCGGTGTAGAGGTGTTCGCAGATTGGATTAGATTGGATCAATTTTAAAGAAAAAAGTCATCCAAATTGGTTTTCTTATTTTATCATCCAATTAGTTTAGTTCAAAATGTAAATTTAATCTAATCCAATCCAACCTAAATTGGTTTGGATTGGATCGATTTTTCAGTTTTTTGTTATAATTTTTTTATACATAAATTCATCAAAATATGAAAATTCAAATTCATTAAAATACATGACATATAAGTCTAAACTAATTTATTAAAGTACAACAAATATAAGTTCAAACTAATTCATCAAAATATAAATCCAAATTAGAAATACAAGTTCAAATTAATTGTTAATCCTATAATAAATTTTCAAATTCAAGAAAAATAATTAAGTTTTATTTGGGAAATAGTAAGAAATTTCAAAATAAGTATATGTTATATAGGAATTTCCTAAGTAGAATATTATTTTAAAAAATGTATATAAAATTTCAATTTTGTTTGGATTTGATTTGTTTTTAAATTTGGATCCGAAAACCGATCCAATCCAATTAATTTTTTCGATTTTTGATTTTTCGACTTAATTTTTTCAGTTTTGATTGGATTAGTTCGGTTTGGAACATCCCTATCTCGACGTGAATGACTTACTTTTGACCAAACCGGGGAGGTGGATTAGTTAAGATGCGCGCAAGCTGACCTAGACACCATCTGATCGCAATACAATTTTTTTTTTACAATTGTACAAATGGATGTAAGTGGCAAAATAGAACAACCTCATTAGTGCATTAACATTTTCTCTTGTGCAGAAAAAAAGTTTCTTGATAATAATGATAAAAACATGGGAACCCTTTTAGTTTTGGAGATTATACCGGCATCTCCTACATTTTATGTTTGTATTACAGTGAGGCCGTTTCTGTGTGACTAACCATTAGCTCATCTAATGGCAAGATGATCACGTGAGCTTCACGATATTCATAATGGCACACATGTAATTCTTTCTACTATTTTGATAGCTGATGGACAAAATTTCCCCTTCTTCTCCCTATCCTCTATATCAACTTTGATGGCTCAAGAGTTTGAAGTGTGGAGAAATTCAATTTTGCCAAGTTGGAGTTGTGTGGACGCATGGAGATTTTGGTGCTTATTTCACCTGGTAAAGCATTTTTTGATAACGATTAGCTTGTTTCATCATGTTTTTGGTCCTTATGTCAGCTTTGAACCAAACAAACACAGTGCACAATATGTGTTGATAAAATGCCAAAGTTGTTTTTGACACTTGATTCCTTGTTTTGTGCTTAGTTTTACAATGCCTTCAAATGTGAATGAAAGTGGGGGAGGAGATTTGGGGCCAAGATATTGCAACAAGATTTGTGTTTATGAGAAAAAGGAAGACATCCAAGTTTCAGGTACTGTAAGCAATCCAAATAGCTTGTTTTATTGTTGTAGAGATAGGACCTATCAATTCTTCTAGTGGCGCAATCCATGTAATGCTGACATACAACCTTCATCCAAGCTTCAACTTGTTGATAATGATGTATTCAGTGAAGAAATGCAAGAAACCAACAAAAGATGATCAAGGCAAAAGAGTAAGAACGAAAGAGTTGTGCAAGGTTAAGGAGTAATTGATAATGATGCAAGTCTTACTTGATTCCTTGATGTTGCTAGTCTTGGTTTTCATTGTCATTGTCGCGACCGGGATCGCGGCGAAATAGCAGCTCGCGATGATTTTAAAAAAGAATTAAAATATGGAGTCGCCACCAATTTTATTTAAATTTAGGAAAAATTGGAAAACCTTTTTAGAAAATGATCTTTGGAACCAAATCGGATTCGGGAGTCGGTTATGGATAGGGAAGGGTGGAAACTTAATCCCACTTTTTCACCTATCACACCCGAATCGAGACGGTACCTTAAATCAGTTGTGCAAAAAATTAATAATCTCGAATTTATTTATTTTACCCTTCTAAAAAAACTTTGTAATTTTTTTTATTTTTTTTATTTTTTAGGAAAAAAGAAAAGAAATAACCAAATTGTGAAAAATTAAATTTTGACTTGACAGAATGAAAATCCTGCTCCTACGTACCCTCAGGTGCAATGAGGAACTCAAAGTCACGTAGTTCTGTATAAAAATAAGTGTGAGTTGATTGATTTTAATTAAGAAAATTTTATTGTTTGAAACTAAAAAACATTCTTGCACAGGGTTCAAGTTAGCACTAGGCTACTCAATAAACCCTTGTGATCCAAATGACATTGAAGATAACATCCACTATTCAATCAACATCAGTGATCATTGCGGATATAATTTTTATATATATTTTTATTTTTTATTATTATATATTCTTTTTTATTACCTTTATTTTTTTTATTCTTTATTTCCTTTTTTATTATTCAAATTTCTAACCAACAGATTCTCATATCAAAAACCCAAACCTAACCCGAATCAGTGCCCTCACGTTTGATATGCAATTAACCCATTTAGGCAAAACCAAACTTTGACCAAAATAAGAAAAACAAAATCAAAACACATACTTAAGCCATACTTCTAAGCTAAAAAAAAAAATAATAATTAAAAATAAATAAATATATACATAAAAGGGACAAGATGGCTTCCAGAATCTCCTTTTTTACGTTTTCACCTTTCTTTTATATATATATATATATATATATATATATATATATATATATATATATATATATATATATATATAAAAAGAAAAGACCACAAGCCACAATAAACCCGGAAAAAACACTTACCTTCGCTTTTGAACAACGAAACCAAAAACACAAAGAAAGGTGCTCTTCTTCGCCGAACGGACGCGCGGTGGGTAAGGTAGGCTGGGTGGTAAAATTGCAAAGACGACGGTGGAGCAGTTCGTTCGGTACTGGGCTCGACGGCGAGCTCGGGTTGCTGCGGGTGGAGTTCGAGACGGCTGAGCGAAGCTGGCAGTGGCGTCGGTGTCCTGGTGTGGTGGCTGGTTCGGTGCCGGCTGGGTCACGGTGTCAAAGCTAGATGCGGATGGCGGTTGCCGGCTTCTGGTTTGAACCGCGAGGCTGAGACGGGCCTGGTGAAGACGAGGGTCGCCGGCAGTGCGTCTGGGTCGCGTGGCTTGCGAGCTCAAGACGGGAACGGCTGGGATGACGGTGGTGCCGTGGTGACTTCGGACGAATGGGCTCGAGGTGCTGGTCCACGGTTCGAGGTCCTGGTGCGATGCTGGTCCGCGGTTGGGACTGGCGGTCCTGGGTTCGACGGTGGAGCTTCGCGGCGCTGCTATGGTGATGGGTTCGTGACGGTATGCTGGAGCAGGGATGGTGCGGCGGCTACTGAACGGTGATAGCTTTTAGAAGCTTGAAGTTTGTGGGGTATGGTTGAGGTTGGTTATTGAGATGGCGAAAGGGTGGTGGTGAAGAAGAGATGAAAAGGAAGGGGTGTGGTTGCTTTGCTAGTGGTCAGTGGGTGAAGTTGAGAAATGGATGGTGGGTATTTGGTTTGGTGAAGGTGGTGGAGGTAGAAGATGGAGGATGGAGATGGATGGTTTAAAGATGGTGTGGATGGCTTTAAGAAAATGGTGGTGGTGAGCTTGAAGATGTGGTGAGTCAACTCGGTTTGGGTATGGAGTGAAGGTGAGGGTGAGGTAGAGGTGGTGGAGTGGAGAGTTAGGAAAAAAATGAGTGAAGATGATTATCGAAGGACCAAGACAAAGGTGGGTGGTGATGGAATGGATGAAGAAAAACAGCCAGCCGTCCATGCGTGGGAAGAGAAAAAAAATGAAGAAGAAAAAAATGTTGCCCCCTTTTTTGTTTTCGTGAGTGTGTATGTATGAAAGTGTGCTGTGTCAATCAGTGAGAACCGTGGGTTCTCCTGTTAGTGAGTGAACTGAAGGTTAGAAAGGTGAAGATCCCAATGGTGAGGGTGAGATGGTTGTCTTCTGTAGAAGGTTGTGTGTGCAGAGTGAAACCTGTGTGCAGTGATAAAACGTCAGAGTGAAAGTGAGTGAAAATGCCAGAATATGCGTGTGTGCAGTGAAACGTGATTGCTAGGATATGCGTGTGTGCAGAGTGAAAAGAGAGTGCAGAAAGGTGCAGTAGTGCAGTGATACGTGAGAAGCATGGGTGCAGCATTTTTCTTTTTTTTTTTATTCTTTTTTTTTATTTTTCTTTTCTAGTTTTTTAGTTTTTTTTTTTTTTCTCTGTTTTTTTTCATTTTTTTTTAGAATGGACTTATGGGTTTGGGCTAAGAAAAAGGCTAAGAAAAAAAATGGACCACAACCTTTTTTCTTTTGTTATTTTTTTATTTTTTTTACTTATTATTATTATTATTATTATTATTATTGTATATTTTTTTTATTTATTTTTTAGTTTTTTAAATTTGAAAATTGGGTGTCACAATCATGTCGTTAGTATTTGTTGTTTTAAGATTTATTATTGTCTCTACTAGGATTGTGGTGGGAGCAGCTACAAAATAAAATTTTAGAAAAAAGTATAGAATATGGAGTCGCTACCAATTTTATTTCAATTGAAAAAAGTAGAAAAACTTTTTTTAACAAAATATAGTCTTCGAAACTAGGCTAAGCTCGAAAGTCGGTTGTGCATAAAGAAAGGTGAAAACTGAATCCTACAACATCTCTGATACACCCGTCTTATGACGATTCACCTTAAATTAATTGTGCAAATTTATTAATATCCTTAAAAATGCTTGTTTCACTCATTTTAGCAAACAAAATAAACTTATTTACAACAATTTTAGCTTGACTTTTGACCTACGTATTGTCTGAGTTTAATGAGAAGCACAAATTTAAATAATAATTGTGAGTTAGTTGATTTTAACTTTTGAAAATGATTTTTGTAAAGGAATTTTTGTTTGAAAGCAAGTCCACTTACTGCACTAGGTTCAATATAACAAAGTTATATGATAAACTCTTATAATTCATACGACAATTGAAGATGTTAAATCATACAACGTGACAAATTATTGTGTTGATTGAAAGATTTTTTTTTAACAGTTTTTAACAACTAAAAAATTAACATTTCTTTTAGAATGTTTTTAAAAAACCACAAAAAGAGAAACATGCACTAAGATAAACAGGAATAACATTCTAAAATTAACATAAAATTATGCCATTGAACAAAGATATATAACGAATTGAACTAATTCTTAACAACTGATAAGAGAATTCAGATTTTGTTCATTTTGTACATTTTCTATTTTTTTGTATTTGTCATTTTTTTCTGAATTTTCTATCACTTGTCTACCCTTTTTATCTACTTGCTTCATTATCCTCAATTTTATTTTCCTATCTCTAATAAAAGGAAGACACCCTATTCTTATTATTCTTATTTTTTTAAAAGAAATTATTTCACTAATGAAGGAGATAGAACCATGACCAACTGATATCACATGCAATACACTTAATCATGTGAATTCAAATCCACTAACCTAGCCTACTGACTAAACAACTAAAGACTCACTCTGTTAACAAGATTAAGCCCAATATCAAGCCGAAAGCCATTGGATCAAAATAAAGCCACTAAATAAATAAATTAAAAAAAAAACAAATAAACCATGATAAAATAAAGAAAAACAAAAGAAGCGGGGAGATTCCATCATCATCGTGAAACACAGACTAGGGGGCTGGTGGCTGCGGTTCTGAGGTGTGGGTGATGGACGCCAGCACGGCAGCGTCGAACGAGAACTAGTGTTGGTGGCCGGCGGTTTCAAGGAGGCGGAGCAAGGTTGAGACGCGGTGGCTGGCTCGTCTGGTGACTGGGTTTGACGGGCTGCCGGCGGCGAGGACGTGGAAGCAATGGCCTAGGGTCAACGAGAAGGAGCTGGTTTCGATTGGGTCTTTAGGTGGAGTTGTTCGACCATCTCTGAAAGTGGTTCGGTGCAGATCGGTGGCTCGCGACGGAACTAGACTAGGGTCGTATGGCTGGGTTCTCTGATTCCAGGGGCAAGGAGCGGAGATGGAGGTTCACGGTGGTGGTTGCGTAGTGGTTCTGGTCTTCTGGGTGGAAGGGAGTGGTTGAGTCGTGGTGGGGGCTGCAGTGACGAGTTCGGAGGAAATTCATGGCAACTGCTTCAGGTGGTGGTTTGAGGGGTCTGTTTCAATGGGTTGGAGCTTGTTTTGGGGTTTGATTTTGTATTGGGTTTTCTGGTGGTTGTGTTTAATTTTCTGGGAAAATAGTGGTTTTACAGATGGGCAGAAATGGTGTTTGGCGGTGATGGCAGATTTGGTATGGTGGTTTGCTGGTTAGCGTGGTACGAGTTAGTCGAGCTCAGACGCGTTGGTAGTGCGCGGTGGCTATTGGTTCCCAAATGGTTCTATCCTGGGTGAAGCAGGGTCATGTGTGTTGGTTTGGCTATGGGGTGGTTCTGTTTCATGGGTTGCTGGAATTTGGTGATTTTGTGTGTTTGGGGTGGTATGTGATGGGGAAGATGCAAATAAGCTTATATGGAGATGGAGGACATGAGCTCAACACAGAAAACAGAGTAAGAAAAAATATGCATCTAAAGTGAGTGATATCATTCATGGTACCATTGAAAAACCAAAAACTAATTTCAACTTTGTCAACATAAAAATATAAAAAGGTTGATGTATCAATAGGTTAATTAGGGATAACAAAATTACTCGTACATGCGAAGATTTGTGGGAATTACTTGCGATGAAACGAGGGATGAGTATCTATTTAACAAATGGAGCGAGGATGGGATTATAAGATCTCGACCGTGATACTTACAAATTCATTAAATATATTTTTTTATTTAATATATATCATATATTATAATTTTTTTTTAATTTTGAATTTTGAGATGAGATGAAAATATATATATTTTTATTATTTTAAAATAATTTTTTATTGAATAAACTTATAATGATAAAATTTGTTAAAAAACTATATATTATTTATATAATAATTATTTATATAAATTAATTATTACAAAATATAATTAAATTTAACTTATTATTTATAATATTTTTTAATTTTATAAAAATTTTAAATTGTTGAATAAAATTATAATATATTATGTTAAAATTTATTTTATTTATATTTTTTTTATAATTTTTAAAATTTTATTTTAAATTATTAATTATCCATATATATTTAGTATACTCATAAATATCATAAATAAATACTCACGAAAGCAAAGAAGCACTGCTGACCCGTCCCATCCTGTCGTACTCCATTGCCATCTATAAGGTTCATACCTTCCTGTAGCACTAAGAAATAGAGATCAAGAGAACTTCTTTTCCAATATGTTAACTCTTGTTCTTACTGTTTTCTCTCCAAATTTTCGTCCTCTCCTCCCTTCATCTCAGTACTTTTCTTATGCGCTCTTCCAAGAAGAAAAATAAAAAATAAAAAAAACTAAAACTGTCCTTGAGACTCTTATGCGCCCTTCATAACTTCCGCACTAACTCTGCACTCAATTGCAGTGCTCCAAGTAAGAAATTCTCCTGCACTTACTGCATCTCCCACGTCTTCTATCACATAAACTTTTTTTATAAACTTTTTTTAGGAGAAAATTTATGTTATTTTTTTATATTTATTATATTTCTTTTACTAATTAAATTATAATATATGTGTATTAATATTTTTTTCTTATGTATTAATGTTTTTTTTTTTTTTAATAAAAATACACACATATTATAATTTAATTAAAAAATAAATGTAATAAATATAAAAAAATAAATCTAAATTTTATCTTTTTTTTTATCACTCGGTCTCCTTCTCTCCCTTTTTTATGTGTGCATGTTGTGTTGCATTAAATACTTTTGCATAATATCAAAATTAAGAATGATAAAATTATTCGTGTGTAGGGATTATCAATGATAAGGTCCATGTTTAATAAATAGGGATAAGGATGAGAGTTACACTACTCGTAAACTCATGAAATATATATTTTTATTTAATATATATTATATATTATGATTTTTTTTATTTTAAGATGAAATACAAATATATATTTTTATTATTTTATAAAATTTTTTATTGAATGAACCTATAATAATACAATTTATTGAAAAAATATATATTATTTATTTAATAATTATTTATGTAGATTAATTATTACAAAATATAATTAAATTTAATTTATTATTTGTTATTATATTCTTTTAATTTTATAAAAATCTTATATTATTAAATAAAATTGTGATATGTGATATTAAAGTTTATTTTATTTATATTATTTTATAATTTTTAAAATTTTATTTTTAATTATTAATTACCAACAAATACTTATAAATACTTACCTACATATAAAAATTACAAATAAATACCCGTGACGAGTACAAACAAGATGTTGTCATCCCTGATCAAAACTCATTTTCTCTCGTTGGGAAATCATCATAAACCAACTAGATTAAAAAAGTGTGTGGTTTTTTATATTATTAATATTTAACGCATGTGAGCTTGTGGGATATTGGGCTATGGATTTCAGAGTCAAAGAATGAGTGGGTCTTCGGGATATGATGTGACCCAAATAAAATTTTTCTTTTTCTTTTTCTTGTTATTTTTATTTTGTATTTTTTTTTTCATTTGACCAGGATAAATTGGATGTTTATAATTGTAAATGTACTAAAGTGAAGCAATGATATAGTATACCAAAGTGTGCAAGTAAGTAGAAGTTTAATTGTGTAAGGTTTAGGTGAATGAAGTATGATGTAATTTTTCCTTAGAAGGAGTAGAAGTTATGTATACAAAAATCCCTTAATGATAAATTATATTTTGGCATTAAAATGATTTGGTATTGATGAGACATGGTATTGAAGTTTGTAGCAATTGTACTTGAAATTCTATTGTGAATGTGTTCGCTTTTATGGGAGAACAATAAATTTCAACATATAATATGCACTGCAATAGGTATTGGAATATAATTTCTGCAAAATATCATTATATTTCAATATTTAAAAGTGCATAATTACATAACAAGTGCTAGCACACTGACTTGCACCTTGAGTAGCACTAGCACTTTCACTTGCCCTTGTTGCACCTTGTGTAGCACTAACACTTGCACTTGTTGCACTAGCATTTGTATCCCCTATTGACCCTTGACTAGCACTAGCATTTGCACTTATAACCATTTGTTGCTTCTACTCGATGATAGTAAAACAGTAACTTAAAGTGGTTATATTCCAAAAATTATTGGAGACAAGTGTAATTCATATACCTTTTTCCTTCCAACTTGATTTGAAGTCACAACTGAACCTTGAGTAGCATTTGGTGCACCTAAATTCCCAATTGAACTTTGAGTAGCATTTGTTCCAGCAACAATAACTGCAAGTTGCTTTTGAAATGCAAAAATAAAATAACAAGTTAGAAAGTACAAGTCACCAAAAAAAAAAAAGATAATAAATCATACCTTCATCTTAGCAATTTTTCTCTCTTTGATAACCCATTTTGTTATGGCCAAACTCTTTGCAAATGCCACACCTCACTATGCGAGACTTTCTTGTATCATTTTGTCCATATCTACCTTCATCAATATCTTTCTTTCTCCTTGGCCTGCCCAACCAACTCTTCATGTCTTACAATACATTCTACTGGAGTAGTAGTGGTCTCAAAATCTCTCTACATTAATTTTTTTTAGGCTATGCATGCACAAGCATGATCGCAGGGCAAATAGAGCTGTCAAAATGGGTCAAACCCAATGGACCGACCCGAATAGCCCGACAAAATAGATGGGCTGAGCTAAAAAAATGTCAGTCCAAAACTTACATGGCCCGATTTGGCCCAGCCTAAATGGGCTGAGAGAATGGGCTGGGCCAGCCCGACCCAAATACATTAGAAAAGGTTGGGTTGGGCTAGTAAAATGACAACTCGAAACTTATATGGCCCAATCTGGCCCTGCCTAAAAATGGTCCGACCCGATCTAGCCCGACCCGAATGGGCCGGGCCCGCCCGTTTTGATAGCTATAAGGGCAAACCACAGAATTTTCAATAGTTACACCCTTATGACCTAGTCCTAAGATTCTCCACAGATGTGGTGAATCTATCTTTCACTTGAAATTCATTATCTCTTGCATGTGTAACTCTACAAACCCTACCTTCCTACATTATTATGTCAACAACTTTTCTAATCATATGAGTTATCATGTGTTGAAAGTTATACCCTTTCTCATACCTCCTTTGAAATCAATGACTCAACTAGCCCTAATATAGTTTCCTTCCTATCATCCCGAACCCAACCATTAAAGGACTTAGATACATTGTTAGCAATGTGGTCAGATTTATATATATGGTCTACAGTGTGCCTAGCATACATCTGTTTAGACCTCTTCACAACCATCAACCAATCTGCAGCCTCATTACTATTTTTTCTGATTTGTGTCATAGCCTTCTTAAACACAAACTTATTGCAGGCCTTTGCAATAGTCCAATACTGAGTTGAAAGCATCAGGATTCTATATTTCAACATGAAATTATTTAACAAAAGGTTACAACAATAAGTATAATCAATGAACATATGTTACACATAGAATAATAGAAAAATGAATATGCAAACAAAATAATTACATTATTTATAGATTCTCATACTACTTAAAAAAATTAGTAATTTAAACCCTGACTTTGCTTCATTTTTCACAGGGAAAACAAAAAAGAACAAAGAATTTGGCTATATGTTTACCGCATTTGTAAAAGGAAAAACCTATATTTCCAATAGTAAGATGATGTATAATTTTTCTTGGTTTTTTATACATAGAAAGAACATAATGTAGGGAAAACTGACACTATAAAAATTCTTCTCACAAATGTAGGGAAGAGAGTATAAAACAAGTAAACATAGTAGGTCAAAAGGAAAGATATTTTCTTCTATCATATTCACAATTCGAAACCCATGAAAGAAATCAATATTTTAAAACTATCAAATTAATAAAGTATCATTTGCTTTAGCATTTAAGTATATTGATTTATTCACACTCATATTTAAGTTATAAGGGATGGTATTTTAGGAAATTTAAATTTTAAGTTGTTAGTGGGGAGTATAGATAAATAATTGGAAGTGTCAATAATCTCATCCTCAACATTGATATGTAACTCATAAATATTGTGCTCAAAGAGAAACAATACAATGTAAAAAAATAAATACAAATATTGACATAAAGATTATAATATTTAATTAAAAGCTGCATTTTTCTTATTATTTTAATTCTATTTAGGGTGAATTGAAAAAGATCTATTAAACTTTTGTTGATGCATTAAAAATGGTTAAAAAATTGATTTTTATAATTATGCAAAAATTACTTCCCTTCGTCAAATATCTATTTCTTTAATAATAAAAATTATATGTATTTTATATCTTCATACCAAAAACAAAAAGATTAACAAAACTATTGTTACAATATCCACAATTTATACCACATTACATGTATAATCACATAATCAGAATGTATAAAGTATGTGATCTTGAGTAGTGTATTAGGCCCACAGTAGGCTAGGCCCTACAACCAAAAGGAATGCCACCTTATCGCAAAAGGATGCCACCATTCTTATCCATTAGGGAAATATTCCTTTATAAATGTCAATGATTGGCCAGCACACTAAA
This sequence comes from Ormosia emarginata, assembly GCA_029884605.1. Classification (NCBI taxonomy): domain Eukaryota; kingdom Viridiplantae; phylum Streptophyta; class Magnoliopsida; order Fabales; family Fabaceae; genus Ormosia; species Ormosia emarginata. The sequence continues at coordinate 6,234,627 of JAQQTP010000038.1, read as the reverse complement.
TAAGGAAAAGACTAGGAAGCTTTCTTAGATATTTTACAGGGCATAGGGAAAGATCAATATGTCTTTATAGCCACTTGGTCCCTAAGACGCTCTCCTCTATAAATAGAAGGAATGACCTTCGAGATAAGGATTCTCTCCTTCTCACACTTAGCTTTATTCTACGCATTTTTACTTGAATGTTGAAGTGCCTTACAAGTACATCAACTCGCTCACTCCACATTGTCAAGAAGGAGGCCCAATTGTGAGCAACCTTCTATTTAAGGATAAAACCTCCCTCTTCACCTCGGTATCCAACTTTGGCATTGTCTATGGAAAATTGCAAACTACTACTCCTACTATTTTCATGGCCAACACTTGCCAAAAAATAGCTACTCACCAAGAGTAGAAACGAGATGGGGCAGAGGCCTCTGTGACGAAAAAGCTAGGCTTGCAGCAAGCACGTCATCCCCCTCGCGTACGCTTTGTGGTCCAAAGACCGGAGCCCGCAACTTAGGAAACACCACCAATTCTCTTTCCAATGACAAAGAAGTAAGTCGCAATGGATCCTAAATGACAGAGTCTGACGTATTAGTAGCTTTTCACCCTAATAGCGGCACAACAAAAGCAAATAATGGAAGAAGCAATGGTGCATTTGCCGCCATTCTAGCAACCATACATGGTGAGAGCATCTACAAGATGGTACATTCGACGCTCGACACCGAGAGCAAGATCCGATGTGCTGATAGTTGGTTCGCGGTGGAGGTGCATTTCGTCAAGTGCCAGGCAGGCATTCATGCGTTCCAAAGTTGCTGCCGAAGCGAAGATGCTTGAAGCTGGCGACGAAGTGGCGGCTAGCCTCGCTGAAGTGGCGGCTAGCCTCGCTTCAGTGGCGCAGGCTACAAGCGAGCAACAATAGGAACTTTAGTAGAAGCAGTCAAGCATGAAGAATCTCAAGTGAAAAAGGATCCATTTGCATCAAGTGATGCCATTAACAAGGAAAATGAGGCGATGATTATCATTTCTTCTTTTGCTTATTATTTGATTTTGAAGAGATGCCATTAAGAAGGAAAAGGAAAAGATGCAATTAACTGGACCCATTCGAATATTTCTATTTTTTTAGCAAAAATTCTTTTTTGTCCTCGGAAATTATAAATACCGATCATTATGATAGCGATTTTAAAAAATTATTATTTTAGCCTATGAAATAACCACTAATTATATTAGTCTATAAAATTATAATATATCAATCAAATAGATTCTTAAAATATATAAACTTTCATAATTTTATAAATTGATATGATCAGTATACATAATTTTAAAGACTAAAATAATAATTTCTTAAATTTAAATACTAATATGATTAATACTTATAATTTATTAGAGTAAAATGGTAGTTTAATATGTTTCCTCTTGTTTATCATTTGATTTGGGGGAAATAGGTTTGTAGCTTACTGAAAGAATAAATGATTATGAAGTAATTAATCTGCTTCAATTTTTTAATCTATTAATATGTTTTTTAGTATTATTAAATGGGTTAATAAAGAAGAAAATAAAAATATAAAAGAACGGTAATGATTTTGACACATGGTGCACACAGATTTTGTCATGTCATTTAATGAAGGAGATGCTTGCTTATGACACATAGAAGGATTAATTGCAATAATTGGTATAGTTTAGATACTAAATTAAAAGATTTGGTAGTTTGTGGTGACTGTTTATAAGTGAGTGTATATATATATATATATTACCTCCTAGGCCCTGATGTCTAAACTTAATAGATTGAAGAATTTCTAAAAAAATTATAATCTTTTTAGGCAAGTTGGTAAGGTAGTAACTCAACAATAGACCAAGAGAGTGAAGACTATCTTCGTCCCTAATTGACCAAAGTTGTCTTTCTTCTTGATCGTTAATACTTATTAATTATTCCATTCTTACTCTGAACCTTTTTAAACATGGAACTTTTATTTTTTCCTTAAGCAAGTGATTGAGTTTTTTGATTTATTATGTACTTGTTATTTTTTTTTGTCTTTATTACTTTTTTCCGCTATAGGTAACATATTTTTTAATTTTTGATTCTCTAATTTTGTCTCATGATCTCCTTTGTGATATTGATATTTAGAGATATCTAGTTATTGTTCTCTTTATATGTATTTACTTCCACAAAGAGTCATTCATACGATATACGATAACAATTTCGTATAATGTCACAAGCAAGTGTTATATTACATGTGCTCAAAAAATAGTTTTGGTAACAATTTCATTTGTAAAAATAGATAAACTACCAATTAATTGAGATCAATTCATTATATTTATTATAATAATTTTATTTGTACATAATTTTTGTTACATTATTCTTACCCTATTTTTTTAGTAATAAAACATAAAACACACACATTACAACATACTATTTTTCTACTTTTATTTTCCCAATAAAAAAGATGTAAGAATATGAGTAAATAACAATGTTCTGATGTAGAACCAGAAGATACCTGAAGAGACACGTGTACGGTGGTTTCCTCCTTCTCGTATAGTTGCTGCCACTGTGAATCTTGAACAGGGGGTTGGGTACCTGCAAAAGGACTCCAATGCTCAAGTTAAGTGATGCACTAAGAGAGTATACACCGTATGAATTACAGTTACCTTGTTAGAATGATATATCCTGATATTTATAGTGCATATGCAGTGTCCTTGAGCATTCGTCATAGAGTGCAGATACGTTGAGATCGTGGCCTGACGCAGGGGTGGGGTGCCTCCTCCCCATGATCGTTCAGGCAGAGCCCTGACGGAGGGTGCCTCCTTCCCACGATCGTCCAGGCAGATCCCTAGAATCTCGGGACTATCACGTTAGTAGCCACCCACCTTTTGTAGGCAGTTATGATCCCCACATTCTAAAGGTCATAATGGACAGTTGTCAGAATCCGTACAGACTTATGGAGTATTGTTGGGGGATACGACTAGTACCCGTGTACGGACATCCTACCTGGGTGCATACTCCAGAGCCTGGTGGTGTATATGTCGGGTTTGACCTTTAAGGGTAGGATCCCATACCACGGTCTAGAACAGTTGCCCCCAGCTTGGCGCTTAAGTGGAACAATTAAGTGTCAAGATATTTAAACTGAGGACGGGATCCATTGCGTTGTAGGAATCCGTAAAGGCCGACATCCTTTGTCTAGGGAGTACCCCGGGGTTGGCATATACTACCACCCCGTCATCTGGGGTACGTCTTTTGCCCTTGTGCATGGTTCCGCAGGGTCTTTTGTCTTTTTTCGTACTTTGCAGGAATGTTGAGCTTCCTTGGAAAACTGTTTGTTATGACTTTATTAGGAATTAAAGACCTATTAATTTTCTGATATTTCCCAATTGCACACTTCCCCATCGCCAAATCAGAATCGAGGAGTATTAAAAAGTAGCTTACCTCACGCAATTGGTACGTTGCTCTTAGGTCCAATCAGAATGCCTTGCTTCTCCTATAAAATGGGAGCGTTTTCATATGAAGCTGACACTTCTTCTATTGTATTCCTCTTGCTCTACAACTTTGCTTTGAGAGTGATTTTTCCTTCATGGCTCTCTTTGCATTTCATTCATGTCCTAAGAGGGTTCTGCCCATTGCAAGAGCCATATTCTTGTTATTTCCAAAATGTCTAAAACTATTTTGCCATTCTGCGAATGTCCCTTTTAAAAGGCGGTTTACTTTCCCAACGTAATTATAGAGGGCAGCTTACTTCCCCAACGTACCCCAATTGTTTGTTTGATATTTTGTCATCGTTGGGGAGGTTTGAGACGTCTGCTATGTTGGACGGGGGTCTTCGAAGCTGAGGTACTCACTCTCCTTGTTATTTCCTAGGGATATAATGGTTGCTTCGTCCTGAACAAGTCATCGGGTAAGCAGGAGGGACTATTGAAGTTACTCCGTGCTTTGAAGCGACTTGGGAGAATCGTGAAACCGGCTAAGACTTCGGTGGAATGATCTCCTTCATGAAAGGTTGTGCCCCGTCCATCAAAGGAGGATGCGTCCTGACCTTTATTGGTGGAGGCAATGCAGAAGATTTGGCGTCCTGGTTCCTGATGCCCGTTTGTTAAGGTTCTTCAAAGCCAATCCACGTTTTCAAGAGGCCGGCGCGGATTCCGGGGAACCGTGGTGGTGACAGCAACTCTTCATACCGCGGAAGAAATGCGGATGTGACATGGCCCGGGATGCCGTTGACAATGATTATGTCTCTATACTTTAAAAACGTGATGATTATGCCGGTTTCCTTCCTCCGAGGTCCCTCTTTTCTTTAAAGATTTCATGTCTCTATACTTTCTTTTCCCTTTCTTTTTGATGTAAGATGATGTATGGAATGAGAATAAAAATTCTTATCTTTTCGAATTTTTGCCTTGTGTTTTCTTTTCATCTTTATTTTCACTGTCCGTTGTCTTTCATACTTGGCCGGGGTGAGTCCAATGCTTACTCCAGGGTAGCATTATTTCTTCCTATTTGTCCGGAGTCCTTTATCATTGACCGGGGTGAGTCCAACGCTTACACCGTCATGCCCCCAACTTGGTGCTTTGACTTGAAAAGTCAAAGTGACAAGTTCTAAATGCTTAGCCCAGGGTATTTGCGCCCAGGAGGGTTGTGTTTTCATAGTTTAATCGTTGAGTTCTCTTTGGTGGCCGTCGTCCGAATTGAGACTCCAAAACCGAAAGGTTTACCCCGATTTAGGCCGGGGTCCAGAGTAATTATCTGGATTTAACCTTTGAAAACTGCGCAACATTTCAATTGTTGCACAACCGTCTTTTCAACTGCAAAACTGTCTTTTCAACTGCTTCTACAGCTGTGAGGGCCACGTGGCACGTTTTGAGCAGATGGACGTGCATGGTACTTCACGCGCCATGATGAGCACCTTTTTTCAAAATTGTGCTGTAGGGATGAGAATGCCCCCTAACTATTTTAGTCTTTATAAGTATGGGTTAGGGGTTCGTCGTTCACCTTTTACCATTTCTAAGTGTTCTTTTGGAAGTTTCGTGTGGCAAAGAGGGGTGATTGCAAGCGTTTTTCAGTTCACTTCAAGCTTTTTGTTCAACTCATTGCGATCTTTACACAAGGTGAGATCCTTTTTTAGTTCATGTCTCTTTTTTCTCCACTTCTTCCAACTAGCACTGGGTTGTGGGATGTGTTTATGTTCTTTTGTTTTTTGCAAAGTAATGTTAGGACATTTGAGTTTTTTCTGATGGCTTGCCCTCTGGGAACTCCATTTCCGCCGGGCCGTGCCCGGCGGGGGTGTCATTCTGAAATTCAAGATTTTGGAGGGAAGGGAGGCCGGTATGTGGATGCGAACCTTTCTGTTTGCCCTTTTTCCGTGTCTGAATCTTCTTTACGCCTGATTTTGACAATTTGTTCACCGGCCTCTTTGGGTTTTCTTAGGCTTTTTTATGGAGCGAGATAGGAGAGGGGCTAGAGCTGGGGAGCCGATTCCCGACATCCATGATCTAGGAGAAGAGGACCCCGTTTGAATCCGTCGTGGTCCGGGTTATCATACCCGTGGGTGAGGGAAGATGTTTGGAAACATCTTTCCATATTTTCTTCCGAGGCCATACTTCGGCAGTCGCTGGATTATGTTCATTTGATTCCTGAGAAGGCTCGGGACAATGAGTTTCAGGTCATATGTCCAGAGTGGAATGAAAGGGTGTGCTCAAGCCAAGAAGCAGGCTCTCACTTCATGTTTCTGTACGAGCTTCTTTTTGTAAACATCAGACTGCGGCTTCCCTTCTTGGACTTCCAAATGGCCATCCTTCGGACCCTGCATATAGCCCCGACTCAGGTTCACCCTAACGGCTGGGGCTACATTATAGCTTTTGAGAGGTTTTGCCGGGTAATGGGGTGCGGTTCGGTCAACACTTTCTTTTACTTTTACCATCGGGTGTGCCCCTAGGGTTCGTCCAAGCAGAAGAACTGGCTCACTATCCGTTCAAAAGGTGGTCATAAATCTTTTGACATTTTTCAAGACAGTTTCAAAGGATTTAAGACTAGATTCTTCATAGTTATAGCGGCGGAGGGTTTTCATCCCTTTTACTTGAGGGCGAACGGGGAACCAAAGTACCCGTTGTACTAGACTCAGGATGCGTGGAGTACTCCTACTGTCCTATTTGAGAAGGAAGAAAAAGATCTGAATCTGGAAGAGCTCAAAATAGTTAGGTTTATATCCAAGTATTCCAAGGATCATGAGAATATTAATATCAAAGACGTCCTTGATATCCCTGGTGATGATCTTCTCTATGCTTTATTAGGTGGGAAGTAGGATACCACGGTCCACCATAGACATTTTGCACTTTATCATTCTTTGTATGAAATTGTTCTACTTGACTTCTAACCTATTTCTTTGTCTTGTTTCAGTGAGCAAAGACATGTTGACCGCATCTTCTATGGCCGCTCTGCGAGCTTTGAAGGCAAAGAGGAAGGGAGAGAGTTCCTCCAATGCTCCCTCTACCACCACTTTGGCATCTTCTGGCCAGGGCGTGGTCATTGAAGAAACTCCTTAGAGGCTGGGGTCTCCTTCTCGAGACCAACGAAGGAGGAAGAGAAAGGCCGTTGAGAGTTCTTCCAACCGTGGTGATAGGGGGACTGTGGAAGATGTTGCTAAGGAGAGTTTGAGCCTCTTGCCTATTATTATTAGGTGTGCTGATCCCCGACTGTTCATTAATGAGCGGCTTCTGAGTGATGATGTTTTGAGGCATATATCACGGCAGAACTTGGCCCAACTCCTAATCGAGCTTCAAGCTACGACGCTTCGTACCGCTGCCGAAGTTTACCACATTGAGAGTTTCGTAGAGGAAAACGATAGGAGGATAACAGAGGATTTCAAAAAGAAAGACAAAGAAGCTGAGGAGGCTGCCCGGAAGCTCGATACCGCTCTCAAGCTAAACAAGGATGCCCAAGTGTGGATCGCTGATTTGGAGAAAGCTTTGGCCGAAGCCGAGTTAGCCATGAAGAAGTTTGAGGCGGAGAAGCTCTAAGCCGAAGAGGCTCATGCCGCCATCCAAGCTTGTATAAGCCAGCTGGGAAAAGATATGGATGCGTTGGTGGCAGTCTCTGAGAGGATTGGTGGAGAGCAGTTCTAGAATGTTGTGGCTCAAATTCAGCATTTCAACCTCGGCGTTGCTCTTGCTTTAGAAGGCCTTAATTCTGACAAGGTCCCCTATGATGGCTAGTTAATCTTTGCGGATGACGTCCCTCAAACTGATTCTGGAGATACCCCAGTAGCTGTTCAGACTCTAGTTGAAGGGGAAACTTAACTTTCTTCTTTTTTCTCTTTTGCCCCCTGCGAGGGGTTCTAATTTTTTGTAAAACTTGTGACATTTCCCCGAGTTTTGGGGTTTTATTTATATGTCGTACTTGCTTTATGCTTGCTTGCCTATTTTTCTTCATAGTCCATGTCGGGTCCAACGTCCACTATAACGCTTGTTGTAAGCAATGTTGTGGACTTGGAAAATTTTTTGTCAATGCGAAGAGAACCATGTTCCAGGGTCTTGTGCCCATAACTCTGGGGATGTGGCTTCCCTTCTGACTCAGGTAGAAACAATGCCTTAGTTTACACTCCGATGCCCATGATAACGGGTACTTTGGAATTTTTAAGACTTAGGCAAATTTCAACACCTTAATCCATAATCCAACGCCCATAGTAGTAAGTGTTTGGAATATTGGATTTAGGCAAATTTGTGTTAGTGCCTAAGGAAACTTGTTTCTTGCGATCTCTTTTTCCTTAGGCGTGTATTTTTATTAGACCTTGCCTGGGGCTCTTTGCTGATCATTCTGGTTTAACAGAATCCTGTCTGGCTTATGTATAAGGGTGGACCGCGGGTCGTTAGATCCGTTGTGCCATTGGCTTTAAAATAGTCAGTGCTAGGTATCCAGGTTGGGTGTTGACCCTATACTTTACTACCAAAATTGGGTGTGCTATACCTCATGACTTGGACTTTTGATTTCTTATCCGAAAAGTAGTATATGTTCTGAATAACTCTTTTTTGTTGATAAGTTTTGGAGGACAATGGTCTATACAAAGTCGAATGAGGACAAATCAAACATTAGTTTTACTAAAAGACTAGGCCGTTATAGAGATCTATCTATAGTATTTCTTAAGTTTATCTGCATTCTAGTAGTCCTTGATTGCGCTGTCTATTAGAGTTTCCTGCGTGTAGGCTCCTTTACCGGTGCTAATGACAATACGATAGGGGCCTTCCCAGTTAGGGGTTAGTTTCTCTTGGAAGGCATTTCTCCCTTCGGGGTCCGCTCTCCGGAGTGCCAAATCTCCTGGTTGGAACCTCCTTGGTACCACCTTCTCATTATATATGGCCACCGTCCTTTGCTTGAGGGCGGTGTCGCATATGTGAGCCACGAGTCTTCTTTTTTCTAATAGGTCCAGGTCTTCCCTAACCAATCCGGGGTTACTGTTTGGTGAAAATTGTTGATGATACCAACTATGTTCTCCTATTTCTACCGGGATCATAGTTTCGCATCCATAGGTGAGTTTGAAAGGGGTCTTACCCGTGGTAGAGTGATAATCACATATTTTATTCATTAAGAAACCCTTATGTTTAGTTATTTACACTCTTCATGTACTTAATTGACTGAATTTGATTATGTTTTGTAAGTTTGAACTCGAATCGGACTTAATTGATTTTTTCAGCATTATTCGGGTCTTACACTATTTCTGTATTTTAGCCATATCTTGAGTTCTAAATGTCTGATAATTATGAATTTTACCTTGTAGGAAAGATAAGAAAGAGCTCTACAACTTTGATGAAGAGCTCAAAGTCAATTTCAGACATCTAGTAGAGCTAATTGGGCATGGAAATCAGAATACGGGATTTGTGACTGGAACCCGAACAGTGTGTAGTAACCAGAACATAATTCGAGTTTGGGCATATAAAATGGGCTGAAAATTTGTAATCTGAAAGTTAAGACCCATATGTATAACTTTCATGTCAAGCACAAAACTTGATTCGGGCTCCTTGATGGAGATATTGGGTCTGAAAGTCAAAACAGAGGTGCTGAAACTGGTCCTGAACAGTCTATAGTAATTGAGTCATATCTTAGGCTGTAGGATGAATTTTTGGGTGTTTCCAGAGCCATTGAAAAGCTTAGACAATTTTCTAGAACTTTCATGAAGACCACTTGGCTCAGAAATGACGAAATCAATGAGTTCATCAATAAAGAATTTCGGAGACAAGGTAGCTCACCTACTCACCCACCTACTCATCCACCTACTCATCCACCTACTAATCCCATCTACCCATCTACTACTACTCCGAATCCTCTATAAAAGGAAGCATGTGGAGAGCTCTAGGAACACACACACTTGGTGTTAGAGATAGCTTTTCATAGTTCTTTTGAATTCCTTCATTGTAATGGAGAGCTAAGTCACTTCTAGTCAATTCGGGACTCTTGAAGAGATTGTGGTTTGGATTATTGAGACCTTGGTTATGTAATGTATTTGATTTATATTTGAATTCCTCTTCTCTTCTTCTTCTTCTTCTTCTTCTTCTTCTTCTTCTTCTTCTGTTTTCTTGATCTTGAATACATGAATGGTGATTCTGTTTATGTTTGATCCGATTTGATCTTGGTTTAAGATTAAGTATTGTGATGAAACTTAGAAGTGATTGATCTGAATTAATCACATAATTGAAGATTGAAATTTGTGATAAAACTTAGAACTGATTGATCTAAACTAATCACATAATTGAAGAGGTTAGGTTACTGATTGGTGCCTAGGTTAATTGAATTCGGTGCTTAAATTGACATATATCTATATGAATGGTGCGATTGCGATTTGTGTTTATCACTTGTCAATTGAATTACGACGATTGTCTAGTGTGAATTCTGGACCTAATGCTGAGATTTCGATTAGATCCAAGTTAACCATTCAAATTTGCTTCAAATGTTTGTCAAAAGGTTTATGATTGAATCCACCCATCTCGGATAGATTTCTGAATTATTTGTTCTTCTAATTGTTATTTCTCTTTAAATCCCATCCACTGCTGATCCTTGAACCATCAAAACCCCCTTTTTCTAACTTTCACTTGATTTGATCAAATTGCATCTACGATACTTGAGGAGACGATCCGGTGTTGTTCACTATACTACAAGTTTAGGTAATAACTTCGGTTATAATTTTGACTGAGTTCGGCGCTCATCAGAATTTTGGCGCCGTTGCCGGGGAACTCATAGGTGTAATCTTTTCATTTTGAGTAACCTTACTAATTTTTGTTCTTTCTTACCTATTCTAACAGTTATTTTTCATTTACTAATATTGTTCATACCATACTAACGTTTTTATCTTAGCTTTTGAATTTTTATGATTTAGGAAAGACGGAAAACAGGTGATTACGGGTAACTATTGCAATTTTCGAACTGAAACATGCCCATAATGAGCTGAAACTTGGTCGGTTGAAGGAAAATAGCCTGATAAACAAGACTCACAGTAAACTGTGAGGTCTCCCCTGGTTTTTCGAAATTCTATCATTTAGACCACTTTTTTAATTTTTTAATATTTTTTATTGCATTTTCTAGTTTCATTTTTATGTAGATTTTGTTCTGTGTTGATTCCATAATTTTTAAAAATGTTTAGACATATTAACTATATTTATTTTTGCATATTTTGAGTGTTGTTTAGTGTATTTTGCTTAGTTGCAGTTTTTGTGTTTTTGTGCTTTAGTTGATGCATGACTAGGTCCAATCCTGATATCTTGCTTGATCTTGATCCTGAGATTGATAGGACCTTACATAGATTAATTAGAGCTCGTGTGATAAGTTCTAGAGTTAATTCTGAACCTAATTTTGGGAGTAGACCTGATAACTTAAGTAATCCTGAAATCATGGCTGATAACATGCATAATAGAACCCTCAAGGAACTTGCTGCTCCTGATGTATCTTACCAATCTTTGTGCATTCAATATCCTAATCTTGATGCAGATTTTGAATTGAAATCTGGTTTGATACACTTGTTACCAAAGTTTCATGGTCTTGTGGGTGAAGATCCTCATAAGCACACGAAAGAGTTCCATGTTGTGTGTTCAACCATGAAGCCACAAGGCATCTCTCGAGGAACACATCAAGTTAAGGGCATTTCCTTCTCACTTGTCGATGCATGACTAAAGATTGGTTGTTTTATCTTTCACCGAGGTTCACTCGAAGTTGGAATGACATGAAGAGGTTGTTCCTCGAGAGATTCTTCCCCGCTCTAGAGGCTGCTGCAATTAGGAAGGATATATGTGGCATCGACGGATGTCGGTGAAACTTTGCATGAATACTTGGGAGAGATTCAAGAAGTTGTGTTCGAGCCGCCCTCATCACCAAATTAGTGAACAGACTCTTGATTCAATACTTTTATGAGGGCTTCTTTGCCAAATGATAGAAGCATGATCGATCTTTGCCTCTCTGGAGGAGCCTTAGTAGACAAAATTCCTACCGCCGTGCAAGAGATCGATAGTAAACATGGCAACCAATACCCAACGGTTTGGCTCGCGGATCATCACCGCAACCAGAGGAGTTAATGAAATTCAAGCATCTCATATGGACCAACAAAGAATGGAACACGTACTAGATGAATTGACTTCTTTGGTAAGACAAATAACAAGTGGGTCAACAACCACCCATGCGAGATGACCGCATCGGTGTGTGGAATTTGCTCTAATTCATCTCATCCCTCTTGATTCATGCCCTACACTTCGGAAGATGGTTCCACTTTTCCAGATCAATGTGTTCTTTGCGGTGGTATTTTTCTGGTAGATCCCAATATCGGCAACAACAAAGAACAATCTAGATATGATCCATTTTCTAGTACTTATAACCCTGGTTGGCGAGACCATCCCAATTTGAGATATGGGAATTCTAGCCGAACAACACCCCACCAAAGGCAAGAACAATGAAATTTCCGGCAAGAAGCAACAACAATTTAGATACCAAGTCTGCGGTCAATCAAGCAACAAATACCAACAAATACCCCCTGCATTCGACAACAACAGAACATTTCGGCGGTCTGTCCAATCCACTCCCGGTAGAGCCGTCATTGGAAGACTGATGAAACAAATGGCCACAAATAACATTCGGTTCAATGAAGCGTCGGTGCGGTGCCACATTCAATTTACAAACTCAAATTGGGCGGTGGCAACCACTTGTGAGCGAGCTAAAGAGTCAAGGTTCTAACCAATTGCTTTCACAAACAAATCAACAATCCAAGAGGCAACGTAAGTGCAATTACCTTGAGAAGTGGCAAAGAAGTTGATGTTCCAACCTTACATCAGAATCGAAATTGACCAAAAACGGCGGAAATGGATAATTCAGGTCAATCGTGCCCTTTGAAGAAAATTACGAGAGAATTCAGATGCTACCATTCCATTACCTTTTCCAAATAGGATCACACAATCCAAGAGAACAATGCAAGCGAGAAATGGAAAAAGAAGTCATGGAGACATTTAGGAAGTGGAAATCAATATTCCCTCCTAGATGCAATCAAGCAAATTCCAAAATATGCTAAATTTCTCAAGGAGTTGTGCACTCATAAGAGAAGGTTGAAAGGGAATGAGAAGATCAGCATGGGTAGAAATGTTTCTACAATGATTCTGCCAAGCATGCCACAAAAATGTAAAGATCCTAGAACTTTCACAATTTCTTGCACAATTGGCAACTCTAGATTTGAGCATGCAATGCTAGATTTGGGTGCTTCGATCAATGTCATGCCCATGTCAGTTTATAAGTGTTTAAACATTGGTACTTTGCAACCCACTTGGTATCGTGATTCGGTTGGCAAATAGAGCCACTTGCTCATCCTATGCAGTGTCTTTGGAAGATGTGTTAGTTCGGGTGAATGAGTTGATTTTTTCAGCAGATTTCTACATTCGGACATGGAAGATGAGTCTCCAACAAACCATGCTCCATTGATTCTAGGCGGACCATTCCTCAAGACCGCCAAGACCAAGATAGACGTGCATGCTTTGGCACCCTTTCTATGGAGTTTGGCGACAATTTGGTACAATTTAACATTTTTGATGCCATGAGACACCCCATAGAGGAGCATTACTGTTTTCCATGTTGATATGATTGAGATCTTTGGTTGATGATGTCTATCTTGATTTATATCTTGAATTCCCGATATTGTTGACTATCTTGGTTCTGTTTCTTGTGATACATGTGCCACTTGTGATGTTGAACCATGTCTTTGCATGTCTTTGAGATTTATTCATTATGAGTAATGATACATTGCGATGATGCAACAATTGAGAATGAAAGTCGATACCATGCTTGAAATTAATGTTCTTTGAGTTAGTTGTTTCGAGATCACTTGTTACCTTCCATTGTGCAACCTCCATCCTTGGAGTTGAAGACTTTACCGAGACCATCTTAAATATGCATATTTGGGAGATGGTGAGACACTTCCGGTGATCATTGCTAAAAACCTACAACTTTGATCAAGAAGAAAAATTACTTTGCATTTTGAGGCGTATAGGCAAGCCATCGGATGGACTCTTGCGGATATTCCTGGTATTAGTCCCTCCACATGCATGCATAAGATTTTATTGGAAGAAGGGATTAAACCGGTTAGAACTGACCCCAAAGGAGACTAAATCCCCGATTCTAGATGTGGTAAAGAAGGAAGTTACAAAGGCTGCTTCAAGTGGCATTATTTATACCATATCGACGGTCAATGGGTGAGCCCCGTGCAAGTGGTTCCCAAGAAATGCGGGGTCACGGTGGTTGCGAATCGAACAATGAGCTTGTGCCCACACGAGTTCAAAACGGTTAGGCGAGTTTGCATTGATTATAGGCGGCTTAACCAGGCTACCGAGAAGGATCATTTCCCGCTTGCCCTTCATTGATCGGATGTTGGAGCGGTTAGGCGGCAAGTCACATTATTGTTTCCTGGATGGATATTCGGGCTATTTTCGATTCATATAGCCCCGAAGACTAAGAGAAGACTACTTTCGTCTTGTCCATTTGGCACATTTGCATACAGGAGGATGCCCTTTGATCTGTGCAATGCTCCAGGCACCTTTCAGAGGTGTATGGTAAGTATCTTTTCTGATTTTTTAGAAAATTGCATGGACGTATTTATGGATGATTTTACCGTCTATGGATCTTCCTTTGATGCATGTTTAGATGGCCTGGCTCAGGTCTTGCATAGATGCATTAAGACTAACCTCGTTCTAAATTTTGAGAAATGTCATTTCATGGTAGAACAAGGTATAGTCTTAGGGCATGTGATATCTCGTGAGGGTATTGAAGTAGATCCTGCAAAAATAGATGTTATTTCATGCCTATCTTACCCCACATGCGTGCGAGAGATTCGTTTTTTCCTTGGTCATGCAGGTTTCTATCGGCGGTTCATAAAGGATTTCAGCAAAATTGTACTTCCGCTATCCAACTTACTGCAAAAAGATGTGGAGTTTCACTTTGACAAGAAGTGCCAGGATGCCTTCAATCAATTGAGCGAGGCATTGACCAATACACCTATCATCCAACCGCAGGAGTGGACACTTCCATTTGAGTGATGTGTGATGCCTCTAATTATGCATTGGGAGCTGTTCTTGCACAAAGGGTCGGTAAAGTATCTCATGTCATTTCCTATGCTTGAGAACTTTAGATCTGCACAAATCAACTACACCACAACGAAAAGGAACTTTTAGCAATTATTTTTGCTTTAGATAAATTTCGATCATATTTGCTTGGTTCTAGAGTGGTTGTGTTTTCAGATCATGCAGCATTAAAGTTTCTCCTGAAGAAACCCAATGCCAAGCCCCGGTTGATTAGGTGGATGTTGCTCCTCTAGGAGTTTGATATTGAGATCCGTGACAAGAGTGGAGCGGAGAATTTGGTGGCCGATCACTTGAGTCGAATTGAAAGGGAGGCAGATGTTTTTCCCATCCATGATGTTTTCCCTGATGAGCAGCTTTTCAAGCTGCAAGGCAACATCCCTTGGTTTGCTGATTTGATTAATTTCTTGGTTGCTAAAGAAATACCTGCACATTTCACAAAGGCTAAGATTGATAAATTAAAAAGTGAGTCAAAGTATTATGTGTGGGATGATCCTTACTTATGGAGATTTTGCAGTGACTAAGTAATTAGGAGATGTGTGCCTGATGATGAATTCCATTCCATTCTTAGCTTTTGTCATAAACTTGCATGTGGCGGTCACTTCTGTCCTCAACGGACTGCTAGGAAAGTTTTAGACTCTGGATTATATTGGCCCACTCTATTTCATGATGCATATATGTTTTGCAAATCTTGTGATCAGTGCCAGAGAACAGGGAATACTTCTCGTAGGAATGAAATGCCCCGAAAAACCCTTATTATTCTGTGAGATTTTTGATATTTGGGGTATTGACTTTATAGGTCCTTTTCCTGTATCATTTGGTTTTGTTTACATTCTGCTTGCTGTGGATTATGTATCTAAATGGGTGGAGGCTAAGGCCACTCGGACTGATGATTCTAAAGTTGTTGTGGATTTTATTAGATCATAGATTTTCTGTAGGTTTGGAGTCCCGAGAGCCATCATTAGTGATCAAGGTTCACATTTTTGCAATCGAAGCATGGAGGCTTTGATGAAGAAGTATGGAGTCCAACACAAGGTTTCTACACCCTACCACCCCCAAACCAATGGGCAAGCCGAGGTCTCCAACAGAGAAATTAAGCAGATACTCCAGAAGACAGTTCAACCTAACAGAAAGGACTGGAGCAAGAGGCTTGAGGATGCTTTATGAGCTTACCAGACTACTTATAAGACACCAATCGGGATGTCTCCGTATCGGATTGTTTTTGGAAAAGCATGCCACCTGCCGGTGGAAATTGAGCATCGAGCATTCTGGGCGGTGAAAAGGTGCAACTTGGACCTAGATCAAGGAGGTATGGAGAGGAAGCTGCATTGCTGACAATTGGAGGAGATCCGCTTGGAGGCTTATGAAAGTTCCAAACTTTATAAGGAGAAGACCAAAGCCTTCCATGATAAGTTGATTCGAGAGGAAAACATTTGAGATTGGTCAAAAAGTTCTCCTCTATAACTCCCGCCTCGACTCATGCACGGCAAATTAAGGTCTAGATGAGATGGACCATTTATTGTTACTAATGTTTTCCTTAAGTCTTTCATTCGGATTAAAAGTGAGGTCACCGCAAAACTTTCATCGTAAATGGACATCGCCTCAAACAAGATCATGAACTTCCGAGAGAATGCGAAGTGGAGGTGATGAACCTTCTCCATCCGCATTATGAATAAAAAAAAAAAGAAAAAAAAAAAAAAAAAAAAAAAAAAAAAAAAAAAAAAAAAAAAAAAAAAAGAAAAGAAAAGAAAAGAAAAAAAAAAGTGTTTCTTAATTTTAACCTTTTCGACAAAAAAATGTACCAACCTACTACTTATAGGTGCAATTATTTCCCTTTCCATTCTTTTTCTTATTTAAACACTCCATTTTCTCCATTGTCCTTCAACTCGAAACACTCAAAGGGAGGAAGAGTATAGAATGGGGGCTTACTATTCGTAACCTCAAAAATGTCTGTGTTTTTGTGGGTCGAGTTATGGGAAGGGATTGGAGTTTGTAAACGCAGCTAGCACTCTTGGTCGATCACTTCTTTGCGAGGAATATTCATCTTGTATATGGGGAGGTTGTCGTGGGTTAATGGGGGCTGTATCACTTTCTGCTTTTATAAGAGACAGTCAGGTTTTAGGTGTCATTCCTGAAACTTTAGCTCAACAGAACATCAATGGAAAGACAATTGGGGAGGAACTTAAAGTATCATCAATGCATGAACGCATGAAGATAATGCTTGAAAACTCTGATGCATTCATTGCCTTACCAGGTGGTTTTGGTACTTTGGAAGAAATTTTTCAAATTGTCTCTTGGTAACCGAACATCCACCATAAACCCATTGGTTTGTTGAATGTTAATAATTTCTTTGATCTTTTGTTATTTTTTCTTGACAAAGTTTGTGGAGCAAATTTATCACTCCTTTGGCAAGACAACTTCTTATCTCTGCCTCCACTATTGATGAGCTCATTGATAAATTAGAAGCTTTTGAGTATGTACCTGATAAGGTATTAGCTCAGATAGATTAGTCAACAGGAAGCAGCGAAGGAAGTAATAAGAAAAAAGAGCCCGATCTGAAACTTTCTCTTTAATGGGTTTGATTTTATAAAAAAAAAATTGTTGTTTTTTTTTTGTTTGGAAAGTATGATATGATTGTCATGGACTTATTAAACCAATTAGTGATGGCAGAGTAAGGAGTAATTTTACTCTTGAGACGCATCTTAATTGGTGGCAGGGTAAGGAGTTTTTAGATAGTAATTAATTAGTATTGAATTGTGGAAGTACTAACGTTTTCTTGTTTGATTTCTTTTCAGGGTCTGATGCGGCACTGACAGTGTGTTTCTTTTCTGCTTAGCGTTGATTCACTTCTTATCAGGTTGTGTTGCTCTTTTCTATCTCTTTCTTTGACATTGAGGACAATGTTATATTAAGTGTGGGGGAGAGATTTTAGCATGTTTTTGTTTCTTTTCGTTTGTTAAAAAAAAAAATTCAAAAAAAAAATTCAAAAAAAAAAATTCAAAAAAAAAGAGGTTCATTGCATGATTGAATAACTTTTCTCCCTTCTTGATCTGATATGCTTGGTGATGGATGATTGAACTGATGAATTGAGTTTGATGGATGCATACCTTGTGAGATTTTGAGCCTAATGGATGGATTCAACATTTATGCCATTCTCTTCTTTCTTGTGTGATTTTCACTCATGTTAATAACCACTCTAGAACTTGCTTTGATTCTTTTTGAAGCTACATTTCACTTGCATGCATAAACATGATTGAGGCCCTCTTTCTTAATTAGCTAGTTTAACCAAATAGCCAACCTTCCTTTCAATATGATATCAAGCACTCTTTTTTGACTTCTTGAAAATTCTCGATTCCCGCCAACCTTATATATTTTCCTTTGCTTAACCTTTTTGAGCTTATTTGACCATTCCTTGTTTCTAGCTCATTATGTGCCTTAAATGAAAAATCGTGTTCTTACTTTACCTTAGGGAATAAAAGAACATTAGTCAGTTAATGGATGAGTTTTTGAACAAGTGTGGGGGTGTGTGTACAAAATGGTTGTTGAAAAAGGAAAGAGTGCCTAAAAAAAAAAGAAAAAATGTATGTATATAGTTATGTTTATATATATATATAAAAAAAAAAGAGAAAAGGATTGGGAAATGAATACGTAAAGGGATATACATTAGAGTTGAGATGAATTTTTATGCTTGTTATTTGAACTCAGCTCTCATTTGCTTTTATTCTCTTTGGTATTTATCTTTTCATATCCATTTTATCCTCTTCTGTTACCTTGACCTCAATACAACCTTGAATAAAGTCCTCATGATTTGTGTGTGCATGTGTTTTGAGTAGTGGAGAAGTAGAAGATAAGCAAGCTTATGGTAGTGCAATTTTCATGGGTTGAATTGAGTGAAATACCTACCTTTTAAACACTTGAGAGATTGAGAGGGAATCTTGTGAAGATCCATCATTCTTAATTCATTCTTTTCAACGGAAGTTTCCTTGCTTGTTAGTTTGAGATGTGAAGAAATGTTACCTCATTTATGCTTTGATCCCTTGAATTTCTTGTTGCTCTTCTTGCTTCATTGAGTCCTTTAGAGTTTTTAGCTTTTAAGTTTGTGTCGTTTGTCTTTGTCTTCTAACTTTAGTTTTATATATTTTGCCCAGGAGTGCATAGAGTAGGGAGTAGTCTTGTAGGCCCAGAGGACGTGGTCGAGCTGCTTAGCCTAATTTTCCTTAGCTTCTTCCAGTCTTCTTTTGATTCCTCGGATAATAACTCAGTTGGTGGCCTCTGCCTGCCCGTTTGTCCTGGGATTTTCTATGGCGCTACAGTGATGCTTTATTTTTAGTCTGACCAGTAGTTCTTCGAATCCCTTATCCTTGAACTGAGTTCCATTGTCCGTTACTATAGACTCAGGAATTCCAAACCTGGTGATGATGTGGCACTAAGTGAATTTCTGGATTCGGGCTGCAGTGATTATGGCTAAAGGTTCTGCCTCAATCCACTTCGTAAAGTAATCTACTGCTACCACTAAGTATTTTAGCTGGCTTGGGGCTTGGGGGGAATGAGCCCAAGATATCCATTCCCCATCTGTAGAATGGCCAGGGCACAGACATTGTGGATAGCTCCTCTGAGGGGGCCTTGTAGTGGTTTGAGTGGCGCTGGCACTTGTCACAAATTCGGACATATGCATGGGAATCAGCTTCCATTGTTGGCCAGTAGTACCTCGCCCTTAGTGCTTTCAGGGCTAGTGCTTTGCCTCCCAAATGATGTCTGTAACTTCCTTTGTGAACCTTAGCCAGAACGTATTCTGCTTTTTTCGGCATGAGGCATTTGAAGAGGGGAGAAGAGAAGCCACATCGGTACAAACGACCGTCGTAAATGGTGTAACTCACTGCCGTCTTGGTTAGCTTTGAGGCTTCTTTGGGATCTGAAGGCACGACTCTGGACTACAAGTATTCCATGATAGGGTGATCCAAGATGGCCCTTCCTCTTTTACCTGAAAGACAACATTATCCGTGACAGAGGGCTGATGAAGGATTTGTTGGATTACTAATCAGTTGTTGCCATGACTTTTGGTGATGGCAAGTTTAGATAAAAGGTCAGCTCTGGAGTTTTGCTCCCTTAGAATGTGCATAATCTTGGTTTCTTCGAAGCCTTTGAGGAGTTCTTAGACTTTAACCAAGTACCTTTGTAGGAGAGGCTCCTTGGCTTGATATTCACCTCGAATTTGGGAGGCAGCAAGTTAGGAATCACTACAGAGCGTGATCCTGGTTGCCCCCAAATCTTTTGCCATTGTCAGCCTGGCAATGCACGCTTCATATTCAACTTAGTTATTCGAGGTTGGGAACTCAAATTTCAAAGAATGCTCCAATGTCAGTCCTTCTAAATTTTCCAGAATTATGTCAGCTCCGCTCCCTTTGGGATTTGAGGACCTGTCGACAAAAATAGTCTAAGGAATTCCCTTTGGGTCATCGTGGTCCGTCGTGAGCTCTACCAGGAAGTCAGACAATGCTTGGGCCTTTATGGCTAGGTGTGGTTCGTAAGCAATTCTGAACTCAGAGAGTTCAATTGACTAGGGAATCATTCTTCCAGCCAGGTCTGGTTTGTGCAGTACCTAATGAATGGGCTAGTCCATCCTTACTACCATAAGGTGGCATTGAAAATACTGCCGTAGTCTTCTTGCCGTGATGATAAGTGCGAAAGCAAGTTTCTCAACCTTCTGATAGCGAAGTTCGAGTCCTTGCAAGACCTTACTCACGAAGTAGATTGGCTTCTGTCCTTCGTCCATCTCCCGGATTAACACCGAGCTTATGGCCTCTTCATGGATTAAGAGGTACAGGTAGAGCATCTCTCCGGGGTCTGGCCTTGTCAGAATAGGAAGGGAGGACAGAAGCTCTTTTAAAGATGAAAAGGCATCCTCGCATTCCAGAATCCATTCGAAGTTCTTCCCTTTTTTGAGTAGTTTGAAGAGGGACAGAGACTTATGGGCCGCTTTGGAAAGGAATCTTGTGAGGGCCGCTATCCTTCCTGTTAGCTGTTGTACTTCCTTGACACTATGAGGGCTCCTTATATTGAGTACGGCCTGGCATTTGTCGGGATTGGCTTCAATTCCGCGGTGGGTTAACATAAACCCCAAGAATTTGCCAGCTTGGACTCTGAAGGCGCACTTTTTCGGATTCAGTCTCATGTTGTGCTTCCTAATTTGTGTAAACACTTCTTCAAGGTCTGCAGTGTGCAATCCATCATGTGGGGTTTTTACTATCATGTCATCGATGTAGACTTCTAGCATCTTTCCCACTTGGTTCTTGAAGACTCTGTTCATCATCCTTTGATAGGTGGCTCCCACATTTTTTAATCCAAAGGGCATAACACTATAGCAGTAGCTTGCCCTATTAGTGATGAAGGCGATTTTTTCTTCGTCCCCGAGGTACATTAGAATCTGGTTGTATCCAGAGTAGGCATCCATGAATGATAGCCACTTGAAGCTTGAAGAGCCGTCAACTACTTTGTTTACATTAGGAAGTAGATACGGGTCTTTTAGACAGACTTTGTTCAGATCTGTGTAGTTCATGCACATTCTCCACTTTCCATTGGATTTTTTCACCAGGACCATGTTGGACAACCACGTGGTGTAAGCAACCTCTCTGATGAACCCACAACTTAACAATTCTTTTACCTACTTCTCAATGACCCGCTGCCTTTCAAGGCCGACTTTCCTTTTCTTCTAAGATACCGGCTTCATATCTTCCCTTATGGACAAGTGGTGGCAAATGAAGGAAGGGTCGAACCTCAGCATATCAGACGACGTCCAGGCAAACAGGTCCTTATTTTTCAACAACAGCTCAATTAATTCTTATTTCTCGTCTCTTTCTAAGTGTGCTCCAATTTTAGTAATCTAGTCTGGCTGGGATTCGAGTTGAAGGGGCTGCAACTCACCTTCTGACTAGGGTCTAGTACCACAGAGTTCCTCTCTGACATCCAACTCGGTCATCAATATGTTGACTTGATCTAAGACTAGACCGGGATTGACTATTCTCCCATCTCTAGGCACCCTACAGATCCTCAAGCTCTTGTTGTAGCATTTTCTGGCGGCCATTTGATCGCCCTTGACAGTGACCACCTCGTTGTGCTTACTTGGGAATTTCATCATGAGGTGGGTGGTGGAGACATTGGCGCCAATAGTGTTTAGAGAGGGGCGCCCTAAGATGATATTGTAAGCCGAAGGGCAGTCTACGACCAGGAACCTCACCTTGATTGTCTTGAAGAGCTTGGAAGATCCCAAGGTCAAATGGGTTTCATAATACTCGATCGAGGTGATCTTCTCACTCGTGAAGCCTGTCAGCTCCTCGTCATAAGGGGTCAAATCCGACCGTTTGAGTTCTAACTTTTGGCAAAGGTCCAGAAACATAATATCTGTCGAGTTTCTTTGATCCACGAAAATTCGGTGGACCTCGGCATTAGAAATGATCCCGGAGATGACAAGGGGATCATCGTGATCCGGGATGATCCCGAAAAGGTAATACATGGCGTCTTTCTTTTTGTAGTGTTGGATTTGGATTCAGAGTGGGAGACGCTGAACATTGCTATCCTTAATGCTTTCTTCTGTGCTCCATTTGATGGCCCTCCTCCAGCGAATCCTCCTGCAATGGTATTGATCGTCCTGTTTGGTTCAAGATGACGATCGTCATTGTCATTAGGTGAAGAGTCCCTGTTCCTTCCCTACCGGTCATTGTCATTCCGACGAGGTGGCATCTGGGATCTTCTCCTCGGACTTCGGTTTCTCCTCTTGTGGGGAGGAGATGGACTCCGTCGCTTATCCTCTTTGCGTTTGCCGCGATGCTCATCATTTTGGGCTCGAAGGACATCTTGCTGCAATCGTCCGGTCTTGATCAGGAACTCAATGGCATTGCGCAGTTGGTAGTAGTCTTCTGTGTCATGGTCATAACCTTTATGCCATTCACAATGTTTAGAGTGGCCTTTTTGCTTGTGCTTTTTAATAAGGGGTGGCCTCCGGATATTCTAGAACTCGGTCTGCATCACCTCCCTCAAGATCGTTTCTCGAGGGGTGTTTAGGGGGGTATAATCAGAAAACCTTCTCCATGGTGGACTACCTTTAGGACACTGGGACCGTGAGGAATCGTGATTAGGTTTTTGATGAGGGCGATCATCTTGATCCCATCTCCTCTGATCCTCCGTTGCTTCCTTAAGATTGACGTACTTTTGGGACTGTCTCTGGAACTCACCCAAGTTCTCAGGCTTCTTTGTTACGAGGGACGCAAAGAATTCGGAACCCACATGGAGACCACTCCTGGCGTAATGAAGGGCAATCTTGTCATCATTCCACGTTGGTACATGCCACCATGAACCGTCTCACGTAATCACAGAGGGGCTCATCTCGCCCCTGTTAAATCTTGGCTAGGGATTCGATGGACTTGGGTTGCTCCTTACTGGTGGTGTATTGGAGCAAGAACCATTGTTTCAGGTCTGACCAATCTACCACGAATTTTCATCGTAGGCCAGAGAACTATTTAAGGGCTCCCTTTTTTAGGGAGAGGGGGAAAACACAACATAATAGCTCCATGGATCCGCCATGAAAGTACATAGATTGCTCAAAGGCATTTACGTGCTCCTAGAGGTCTGTGGTTCCATCATAAATCTCTAGGTTGGCAGGGAACTTAAAGTTCTTGGGGACTCGATACTCCATAAGTTGGTCAAAGAAAGGGTGTTCCTAGATGCCGCGGTTCGAGTTGTTATTTCCAACGTTGGATATCGTGGCTTTGGCATGACCCCTCTTTTGATTGTTCTCCATATTACGTCCTCCGTCAGGATGGTTTGACCTGGGCTAGTTGTCATGCATATCTTCCAGCCTTTGATATTGCTCGTTCAGCATGGCCATGTGTTGTTGTAGCATGTCCTGGAATTGACGTTGGGACATATGGGACTGGTTCCCATGTTCGGAACGAGATACTCGGTTGTCGGCATCGCCATTTGGCATTCCCAAGCGTTGACGCACTGGGATTCTATGTTTTTAGGTGTTCGGGTTTCCCCCTCGACCTAGGATTCCAAGTCTATCCCTTATTGAGATTCTGCTCGAGGGGTTGGGACTCTCGTCTGAAATCGAAGTAGAGTGTCCATTGCGCTGGTGCTCTGTGTTGGGTGCCTGGTTTCTTGCTGCGAAGGTTTCAATGGTAGGTGGTGGGACAGGGTGAGGAGGATGTTATGTAGCAAAAACTTGCCTATGGTTAGCAGAAGTTTGCGCAACGTCTCTCCTTGAGTTTTATCTTGTGTTTACCATAACTGGGTGGGATTAGAAGTTTACGGTTCCCTACAGTCGGCGCCAATGTTCTGATGTAGAACCAGAGGATGCCTGAAGAGACACATGTACGGTGGTTTCCTCCTTCTCGTGCAGCTGCTACCACTGTGAATCTTGAATAGGGGGGTTGGGTACTTGCAAAGGGACTTCAACGCTCAAGTTAGGTGATGTACTAAGAGGGTTTACATCGTATGAATTACAGTTACCTTGTTAGAATAGTATATCCTAATATTTATAGTGCATATGCAAAGTCCTTGAGCATTCGTCGCAGAGTGCAGGTACGTTGAGATCGTGACCTGACGGGGGAGGGGGTGCTTCCTCCCCATGATCGTTCAGGCAGAGCCCTGACGGAGGGTGCCTCCCTCCCACCATCGTCCAGGAAGATCCTTAGAATCTCAGGACTATCGCGTTAGTGGCTATCTACCTTTTGCAGGCAGTTATGGTCTCCACATTCTAAAGGTCATAATGAGCAGTTGTCAGAATTTGCATAGACCTATGGAGTATTGTTGGGGAATACGACTAGTACCCGTGTACGGACATCCTATCGGAATGCATATTCCGAAACATGGTGGTGTATATACCGAATTTGACCTTTAAGGACGAGATCCCGAATTACGGTCCAGAACAAACAACATCCTAATTATTTTGAAAAAAGGTTAGAAAGTGATGTGTATCTCACATGTGTTCAGAATGAAAGTGTATAGAAAATGAGACAAGATTATATATAATTGGACGATAAAAATTGTGCAAATGTAATATAATGTGAGTGAAGTGTTTACGACTAGAATTACTCAATTATTTTAACCTCTAAACCTATGCCATACTTCTTCTAACAGCAATTACTAAAACTATGGATGACTGATGCTGTTCACTCCATTAATTGCAAAAGAGCCCAAAAACTGCAGTATAGAGCCTTAAAGCACATCTTCTAATGAAGAAAAGTAAGCTATACGAAAATGGGGGCAAAAAGACATATATACATATAAATACGTTTTATAAGACCAAGGTATTTTCCATGGCTTCTGCATCCATTTTGAGATTACAAAAGCAAGTTGCAGTCTCTGCATTCTGCTTATCTGGTGAAGGAATCAACCCATAGGAATTCATATTCCAGTACTCTCCATTCCTTGTCTTCCGATCAGCATGGCCCCATCTAGCTTCTTCTCCTTTCTGCTCAACTATACCACCATCTGCACTTGAATTAGCAACTTTTCTCCAGTTACACCAAATTCTCAACATTATATAGAACATTGCTAAACATATCACTGTGGAAGTAAAGACAATGGCAACTATGATTGCTGTCACTTCTGTGTTTGATAGCTGCATTTGCTCCTTCTCCGTAGATTCTGAGCACAATACTAATGGTGGGCCACACAAGCGGTCATTATTCAGGAAGGAGCTTAGTGGGAATCCTGAAAAGGTTGAAGGAATCTGGCCTTGAAGATGGTTATTTGAGAGATTTAGCACATGCAGGCTGGTAAGTTTACCAAGTGAAGGAGGAACTTCTCCTTGAAGTTGATTAAAAGAAAGATCAAGCCTTTCTAGCATCATGAGATTTCCAAGAGATGATGGAATCTCACCAGAAAAGAGGTTTTTACTCAGGTCCAATATGACTTGCAACTCAGTGACCCCTCCTAGCTCAACTGGTATAGTACCTGTCAGGAAGTTTTCTGAGAGCCTGAGCTCATACAGCTTTGTGCATTGCTGAATTGTTGAAGGAATGAGGCCAGAGAGATTGTTCCTTTGCAAGTTGAAGACATTGAGAGAAGTTAGATTTCCAATCTCATGAGGGATTTCACCTGAGAGATTGTTGTGATTGAGAGAAAGCTTAAGTAATTTTGAGCAGTCACCAAGCTCAGCAGGTACCCTTCCATGGAAGTTATTGAATGAGAGATCTAGCTCACCAAGTTCTTGTAAGCTTCCCAACCATGGAGACATTTCACCAGTGAATCTGTTATTATTCAGCAGAAGGTGCTCAATTTTCAGACATTTTGAGAGTTGAGGTGACACATCTCCAGTTAAATTGTTGAATGATAAATCAAGAAAGTTTAGCTCAGTAAGCTGGCCAAATTCAGAAGGAATGCTTCCTGTAAGGTAATTGTGTGCAAGTCGGAGACGGATAAGATCTCCAGAGTTGGCGAGAATTGAAGGGATGGGACCTGAGAAGCTGTTGTTAGTCAAGTCCAAAACATTCAGTGAATTTGAGCCAGTGAGAGGAAAGATACTTCCACTGAACTTGTTGTGGGAAAAATTAATGATTTTGAGGTTTTTGAGAAGAGAAAGTGAACCTGGGAGAGGTCCTTCAAAGGAGTTATTGTAAAGGGTAATGGTACGAAGTTCTGAAAGGTAACTGAATGTGGGTGGTATGGAACCTGACAACTTGTTATCTGCTAATGCCAATAACTGAAGCCTTTTACAGTACCCCATGCTTGGTGGGATTGGACCTGACAAGTCATTCTGCCTTAAATGGAGAACAATTAAGTCCTTGAGCTTACCTATAGTCTCTGGAATGGGGCCTGCAAAATGGTTTCCAAAGAAGTCAATTTCCCTTAAGCTTGTGCAGTTTGTTAACTCTCTTGGTATAGGTCCAGACATCTGGTTATCATAGAGGTAAATGGTGTTCAAACTCTGCAGCCTCCCAATCTCCACGGGGATTTTTCCTGTAAAAAAGTTACCAAACAAGAAGAGACTTTCCAAGCTACTAATATTTCCAATTTCAGGAGCTAGAGATCCAATGAAGCTGTTGTTGTTTAATACAAGATCTGTGAGGTTCTGTAGTTTGTCCAGGCTGGATGGAAGTTCTCCTTCAAAGCTGTTATCAGAAAGGTCCAACTGTTGGATTGAGCAGCAGTTGAGTAGCTCCAATGGAAATCTGCCAGAAAGCTTATTCCGAGCCAAGAATAGTTTCTGAAGTTTTGAACCTCTAAAGCAGAAGTTACTTGGAATACTACCTGTTAAACCATTATCAGACAGAACCAGAGTTTCAAGATTTTGTAATTTGATATTAAGGAGGCTTAGTGATCCAGAAAGGTTGTTTTTGGATAAGTCAAGCTTCTGTAGCTGCCTCAAACTGTTAAGCTCAGAAGGAATTTCCCCATTCAGTTTGTTTCCAAGCATATTCAGGTATGTCAAGTTGGAGAGAAGACTCAAGGCTGTAGGAATTGATCCAGATAGACTGTTGTTGGCCAGATTCAAAATTTTCAATGATTTGAGAGACCCCATAGAGGAGGGTATGTCTCCTTCAAGCATGTTGTTTGAAGCTGCAAAATTTTGGAGCTCTTTACAGCCTTGAATCTCTTTTGGTATGAGGCCACCAAGATTGTTCACTTGTAAATCAAGAGATATTAGATGCTTCAAGACACCAATCTCAACTGGTATGCTTCCATTTAAGTTGCAGTTGGCTAGACCCAACACTGTCAACTCGCTCAAGTCGCCAATACTAGGTGTGATTTCACCTGTCAGCATGTTATCTCCTACTCTAAGAACTTGCAACTTATTCAAATTACCTATCTCTACAGGAATGTTACCAGAGAGATAATTTGAGTGCAGTTGCAGTATCCTTAGATTTTGAAGCTGCCCAATCTCAGAAGGGATGGAACCAGAAAGGGAATTTGAAGACAAATCAAGTGTCTGAAGAGAAATGAGGTGACTGAACTCAACTGAGATGGAACCTGATATGCCTGAACCAGACAGATTCAGGCCTACAATATGTTTTTGATCAATTGCACATGTTAGTCCATTCCAGTTGCAGATATGAGTTGTTGGAGACCAGTTGCTCAGGGCTCCTAATGGATCAACCAATTCTGATTTAATTCTTAGAAGCCAGTAAGAATCTGTTGTATTATCGCCAAGAGTTGCAACAAGAATAGCATGCAGTATGGTCAATAACAGAAAGAAATGGCTCATGCAAATAGAACCCATTGCAGAATGTTACTCTAAACAAATATGAGCCTCATGACAAAGAACCAGACACCATATCAAATGGTCCCTAATTCCATATGAAAGGATTACAGAACAACAATTAAGAAAGGCTCAAGTTCTGCGAGCATAAAACCGAAGTAGCAAGAAAAGAATAGGAAATGAAGGAAGAAATAATAAGCAACAATTACACATGTTCAAGTTCTAGGAGAATGTAAGATCCGACTATAAATGGATCCAGTGAAGCAGCCCAGCCTACTGTGTCTGAAAAGAGAGATGGAAATTGTGCAGATATGTCATGTATATATCCCAGGCAAAAGCATCATTTTCGTTTTAAAGTTTTGGCAAAATTTCTATTTAGTCTCAAAAGTTTTTTTTTTTCAATTTCGTCCCTAATGTTTCAAAAAAGTTTTAATGTCTTCCTTCCGTCTAACGTCATTTCATTGTTAACGGCAAGTTGACATGATATCTGACGTAGATATCACATGGTTAATATGGATCCCACGTAGCATCTGACATAAATCTCACGTGACACTTGACCAAATCAAAACTTTTGTAAAACATGAAAGACGTAAATAGGATAAAAAAAAATTTAGGACCAAATCGAAACATTAGAGAAACATGTGGGATGCAAATAGAATAAAAAAAACTTTTAAGACCAAATTAAAACTTTCGTAAAACGTGAGAGACATAAATAGAGTTTTAGAACCACCAACATCCACCCCAATGATGAGTGTTAAATACACAAATCTTTTAGATTTATTTATTAAAATTTTTAATTAATTTTTAATTAATTTTGTTTATTTATTTAATTTTAAATAATTATTTCTTCACTTAGTCATATTTGAATTTTCAAGATAAATCGTCAGATTTTGTACAAAAATAAGAAATTCTTGAAGATAAACATTTGAAGGATTCTTATCTTATTTTTAGATACTAATTAGAGTTCTAATTAGTTACAAAATCTTAAATAAGGATTAGATTGAACATTGGATAAGGATTCTCAAATATATTAGATTTGAAGCAAAATTCACATTCCCGCAACATCCTGATCATTTATCAATAATTGGGTCATATCTTGGGTTACAGAGATCAAATCGACGCGTCGTTTGTGGCATTGAAAATCAAACATAAAATCCTACAACTTCTCTGTTGAGGTCGAGGGCAAATTCGATCATCTAGAGTGTGAGAAAAATCATGCAAGTTAGATATAAAAAGCTATCAACTTTTCTATAAAAGAGGAGAAACGAGTTTAGCAAAAGAGCTCTCTTTTAGTTTAGAAAATACACGAAAATTATAAAGTTTTGGAGGCTCAAAGGCAGCAAGGAGACAAGCCCTAGGAGAGAAGGAGCAGCCGTCATGGAGCTTTCATGGAGTTGGAGATCGAATCACCATTGAAGACGTTTTTGTTTCTTTTCTATGATTTTGTCATGATGACTTATCTTTCCTCTTCCTATCTTTTCTTCTCTTTTGTCATGAGTAGCTAAATTCGTGCGTTGTTAGGGTGAAAATGTAACTTAATTCAATTAACATGTATTAAGATTAAGTTTTTAATTTTTTTTTCTATTCAATTTGAGTGTTTATTATGGTTCTTAATACTTTTTGAATTGATCACTCATAAATTAATATAATGAGATGTGTGTAGAATCAAAAAGTTTGCATATGACTTAGACCATAATAATAAGTGTCATGATTTATAATCATCTAGGAATAGAAGTTATAGGTTGTGTGAGAGAAATGTAGTATTTTCCATGAGAATCCATAGAGTGAAGGTCGTGCCTTTAAGAGTTGAGGTTTAGGTCAAGGAATTGACTAGCCTTTGATAATTAAAGAGAATTAATATGTCAAGGAATTGAGTTTTAATTAATTAAGGGATATTTTTCATCAATTGAATGACTAGAAATTAATTAGAATGAAGGTTCCAAAGTTATTCTATTATCTATGATAGATTGTTGAATTAAGTGAAGTCAGATCTCTAGCATCTTTACCATTGCTTATTTACACCTTAATTTGTTACTGTTCTCTCTTACTATTTTTAATTTATATTTTTTTACCTTGTTTTACTTTTCCTTCAATTACTTGTTTTCCTTTCATTCTCAATTTCCTATAACCTAGATAGTGTTAATTTGGTGAATTTGGTATTTGACAACATAATCTATGTGGGATGATACTCACTCATCATTATATTACTTTTGCGATTTGGTATACTTTCCAATTGAGCAACAAATGTTTGGCACCGTTACCAGAGATTATTTGTTTGACAATATCAAAGAGTAGCTCAAAAAACACTAATTTTGGCATTTATTTTCCTTGTTTAATTTTTGTTTAGATTGTTTTTTTATTCAACTCTTTTTTCATTGTTTATTTGAAGTATTGTTGATCCAAAATCTTTGCTTTTCGACTCAGAAATAGAGAAAACAACAAGAGAAAATAGAAAAAAAGATAAAATAGAAGAAACAACTAGAGGCAAGAACAAGTATAGCTGAGGCAAATTGTGCACCTACTAGAAGAACTCTTGGGGATTATTCAACCCCCACAGTTGATGAGAATTTTTTCGATGTTACCCTTCCTCTAGTAGAAGCTAGCAAATTTGAACTGAAGATTTCTCTCATCAATCTAGTGCAGCAGGACCAGTTCGGGGGAATGATGATGAAGACCCCAATCTCCACATTGCCAATTTCTTACACACATGTGAGAACATCAAGATAAATGGGGCAAGTGAAGATGCAATTAAGTTGAGACTATTTAGATACTCACTGAGAGATAAAGTGAAAAATTGGTTGCAGTCAGTTACCAATGTCACCACATGGGATGAGTTGACCAACTAGTTTTTAGCTCGTTTCTACCCACAAGCAAGATTTATAAAGTTGAGAGTAGAAATAGTTGACTTTGCTTAGAAAGACAGAGAAACATTGCATGAAGCTTGGGAAAGGTTTAAAGAAATGCTCAAGAAGTACTCAAATCATGAGTTTGATGAGTTCCAACAGATGCATATCTTCTATAACAATATGAGTCCGACGATAAGATACATGGTGGATGCATCAACTGGAGGTTCCCTTAACACAAAGACTCCCGAAGAAGCAAGAGAATGTATTAGAGTCATAGCGGCCAATGAATATCAAAGACTAAGTGGAAGGTCAATGGGAAGGCGTGGTGTTATGGAATTGGAAACTTTGGATGCTATTTTGGCTCATAACAAGTTACTCTCTCAACATATGGCTAGCATTGCAAAACAAATTGGGGATGCAAGTAAATTCTATAAACTCTCCACCTCTAGTTTGTAAATTTTGTGGAGGAAACTGATAATCACATATTTTATTCATTAAGAAACCCTTATGTTTAGTTATTTACACTCTTCATGTACTTAATTGACTGAATTTGATTATGTTTTGTAAGTTTGAACTCGAATCGGACTTAATTGATTTTTTCAGCATTATTCGGGTCTTACACTGTTTCTGTATTTTAGCCATATCTTGAGTTCTAAATGTCTGATAATTATGAATTTTACCTTGTAGGAAAGATAAGAGAGAGCTCTACAACTTTGATGAAGAGCTCAAAGTCAATTTCAGACATCTAGTGGAGTTAATTGGGCATGGAAATCAGAATACGGGATTTGTGACTTGGAACCCGAACAGTGTGTAGTAACCAGAACATAATTCAAGTTTGGGCATATAAAACCCAGGTTTTTTTATTGTGACCCATATTTGTTCAAATATTCTCCGATCAACGTGAGATGTAACAAAGGAGGTAATTGTCATTAACTTTTATTACCGCCAATGTGGAGCGTCATTTTCTTCAAAGAAAACAAACATAAAATCTTGGAATGTGGATTTTATTGGCCCACTTTATATTTAAAGATAGAATGGGCTGAAAATTTGTAATCTGAAAGTTAAGACCCATATGCACAACTTTCATGTCAAGCACAAAACTTGATTCGGGCTCCTTGATGGAGATATTGGGTCTGAAAGTCAAAACAGAGGTGCTGAAACTGGTCCTGAACAGTCTGTAGTAATTGAGTCATATCTTGGGCTGTAGGATGAATTTTTGGGTGTTTCCAGAGCCATTGGAAAGCTTAGACAATTTCCTAGAACTTTCATGAAGACCACTTGGCTCAGAAATGACGAAATCAATGAGTTCAGCAATAAAGAATTTCAGAGACAAGGTAGCTCACCTACTCACCCACCTACTCACCCACCTACTCACCCACCTACTCATCCACCTACTCATCTACCTACTCATCCCATCTACCCATCTACTACTACTCTGAATCCTCTATAAAAGGAAGCATGTGGAGAGCTCTAGAACACACACACTTGATGTTAGAGATAGCTTTTTATAGTTCTTGTATATTTTTCCTTCATTGTAATGGAGAGCTAAGTCACTTCTAGTCAATTCGGGACTCTTGAAGAGATTGTGGCTTGGATTCTTGAGACCTTGGTTATGTAATGTATTTGATTTATATTTGAATTCCTCTTCTCTTCTTCTTCTGTTCTCTTGATCTTGAATGCATGAATGGTGATTCTGTTTATGTTTGATCTGATTTGATCTTGGTTTAAGATTAAGTATTGTGATGAAATTTAGAACTGATTGATCTGAATTAATCACATAACTGAAGATTGAGATTTGTGATGAAACTTAGAACTGATTGATCTAAACTAATCACGTAATTGAAGAGGTTAGGTTACTGATTTGTGCCTAGGTTAATTGAATTCGGTGCTTAAATTGACATATATTTACATGAATGGTGCGATTGCAGATTTGTGTTTATCACTTGTCAATTGAATTCTGGACGATTGTCTAGTATGAATTCTGGATCTGATGCAGAGATCTCGGTTAGATCCAAGTTAACCATTCAAATGTATTTCAGGTGTTTGTTGAAAGGTCTATGATTGAATCCACCCAATCTCGGATAGATTTTTGAATTGACTGTTCTTTTAATTGTTATTTTTCTTCAGATCTTGTCATTGTAATACTTGAACAATCAAAACCCCCCTTTCTAACTTAACTTAATTTGATAAAATTACATTTACGATGCTTGAGGAGACGATCCGGTGTTGTTCACTATACTGCAAACTTAGTTAATAACTTCGGTTATAATTTTGACTGAGTTCGACGCTCGTCAGAAACCATATGAGTGAAGCTTGTGTGGGAGGCATTTCAAATCAAGAGCATGTTAATTATATGGGAAAATCCTTTAAGCCCCAATATAATCCTTATGCCAATTCATATAATATGTGGTGAAGGAATCATCCAAACTTTTCTTGGACCAATCAAAATATACCAAGACCACCACCACCACCACCTCCATATCAACAATCATCCTTGTCATCCTCTTCACAACCTTAATAAGAATAGCCATCAAATCTTGAAAGTATTGTTGAGAAACTTACTCTTAGCACTAACAACTTTATGCAAGAGACAAAGGCTAATTTCAAGAATCATGAAGCTTCTATTTCGAGTTTATAGACTCAAGTGGGGCAACTAGCCCAAATGTTGAGTAGTAAGCAACCGAGTTCATTTCCTAGTGATACCATCACTAACCCAAAAGATGACTTCAAAGAACAATGCATGACCATCACCCTTTGAAATGATACAAAGCTTGAAGAGAAAGTTGAGAAGCCTATGGAGGAGGTTATTAATGAGCAAGTAGAAGAGTCTCCCTTGGGTCAAGGTTCAAGCAAGATTATCTAACAAGAAGAACAGACAAAGAGACAAAGGAAAAAAAAATGAGCTTGACTGGGATAACAATTATGTTCCATCACCTTATGATAGAGTATCATATCCTCAATTATTGAAGAAGTATAACCAAGAGAAGAAATTTTCTAAGTTTCAAGAAGTTTTCAAGAAGCTACAGATCAACATTCCTTCGTAGAAGCACTTTAACAAATGTTCTCTTATGCCAAGTTCATGAAAGAGTTTTTATCTAGGAAGAGGAAGTTAGAGGACGACATCACTGTGGCACTTACTGAAGAGTGCACTGCTATTCTACAAAAGAAGTTGCCACTGAAGCTCAAGGACCCTGGTAGTTTCACCATTCCTTATGATATTGGTTCACAATTTTCAGGAAAAGCACTTTGTGATTTAGGAGCTAGTGTCAAATTGATGCTATTGTCTATTTATGAAAAACTAGGTTTGGAAGATCCAAAACCCACCTTCACTATGTTGCAACTTGTTAATAGATCACATTTATATCCTTGGGGTGTGGTCGAAGATATGCTCGTAAAGTTGGACAAATTCATTTTTCCCATGAACTTCTTCATTGTAGATGTGGATGAAGATCACCATATTCCATTGATCCTTGGGAGGTTGTTTTTAGTAACATCCGGAGCATTGATTGATGTACCTAGAGGCAAACTCATTTTGAGGGTAGAGATCAAGTGATTATCAATGTATTTGCTAAGTCTTTACCAACATCATATCTCTATGCCCCTATTAATTGCATTGAAGATAAGTCTCAAAAGGATTTTGCTAGTAAGGGTTCTTCATCATTAATTAATTTTGACCATCCCATTTCTAAGATTGTTGAAGCAGAGAAGGGTCCTCCCATTGTCCATGATTCATTACAAACTGATCCCTTATCTTTTGATCAATTGAAACCACTATGGCCTAGTGGAATCTCTTATGCCAAGGTACATTTAGGACAACCAATACCATTTAGAGTTCAAAATGCCTTTAAAGGTATCTCTAAGGTCATTGACCAAAGATTGATAGATTGAAGTATTACTTTGAAAAAAGGAATGAGTTATCTTCTTTCTCTTACTTTAAGCCACCTTGATCAACTTGAACAAAGGGCAAAGTCGAGCTAATGACTATAAACAAGCGCTTCTTAGGAGGCAGCCCAAGTTTTCTTTCTTTTTCTTTACTATTTTATCTTTAAATTTGTTGTTTTTGGTAGTTTTAGTTAGCAACTTCTTTTGGTTCACTAACAACCTTATTGTGTAGTAGCGTGTCTTCATGTTGTTTCTTTAAGGTGGAGAAGGTAAGTTTTGTACAAGGGATATACGTCTCTAAGTTGCGAAATTGAGTTTGCATGAGGAGTAAGCTTTAAGTTTGGTAATTTAAATTTTGAGTAAGTATAATTGTTAAGGAGAATATGAAGTTCTCTCTTCCAAAAACACAAGTCGTGTTCTTTAGCCCACAAACCCTTACCCCGTGTTTTTCTTATGTTTACCTATTCCATTTTGTGTGTCACTGAGGACATTGCTACATTTTAAGTTTAAGGGTGGACCCTTTTGGTTTCAATTAGTTATTAGTTTTTTTTACGTATTTTTGCTATTATTTCTTTATTCCTTATTTTATTGACTAACATTTTTCTATTTTTGTTTTGAAGTTAATGTTGAGTCTACTTAGGTGTCTCCCTGAGTTCGGAGTCTTTGTATGGAGATGTATATAATTGTCGGCCGCTAAAAAGAATTTTTTCTTCCTTTAGCATTTTATTTATTTTTATTGATTTTATTTTGTCATCATCACCCTAAATCCATGTTCATTCAAGCATATGCATGAATTGACCTATTTTGAAAAGAAAAGCATTGCTTTGAAGATTGATCTTAGGCCAAGAGAGCTTGATTCATGTTAGCGTTGGATTATGTCAGTTGGAGATTTGTTCATGATTGTTATGCATATTTAGCTTTGGGCATTCAATTTTTTTTTGGCATCAGTTAATTAAACTTTTGATTAAATTTGTGTGTTCATAGAGAAAGACTATGTGTGCTAAAGTGAGTATCTAATTGCCTCACCAGTCCTAGAACAATATCGCTGCATTCTTTCAAGGTGAAGTCATAGTGTGAACTTAAAAAGAGATGATCTAGGCATTCTTTCTTTAACCTCATCATGGCTTTAGACCACCTACTCATCATTATTATCCCTTGGAATCTCATTTGAGCTTTTTATTAGCCTATTTTCTTTCATTAACTCACATTTCACCTTTACCTTTAACTTTTAAACACTTACTTACCCTTTTGTGAGAGAGGATTGAATGTGCACATGGGAGATTTATTAAGCATCCAAATGCGATGAATGTTGAAGATAAATGGAGAATAAGGAAAGAAAAGTCAAAGTCTAGCATGTTTAGGAAAAAAAAAAGAAGGTCTTGGAATCTTGCAAAGAAATAAGTTTGGAGGTAGAGGTAAATATTAAAAAAATAAAAAAGAAGAAGAAGTAAGTGTACTAATAAATTGAAATGGAGTTTTCCCTTTGCTTAATATATCTTGATTTTCAATGTGTTTTAAACTTCTTTGTCATGACTCTCATATTTTGTTTTTCCTTTTTCCTTTTCTTTGTTTTACCTTTCACCTCTTGGCCCTATTATAATCCTAATAAAGACATTTTGATCATTTAAAAGTGTGCACTACATTAGTGGAGAAAGAAGTAGTGGTTTTACCTATGAGATTTAGGACATACATTCATTCATTAATTTAATTATGTCATTGAAGTTTTAGACATTGCTTTGTGTGTATGGTCTCATTCGGGTGCATATGGATTCATGATTTTGTTTGTGAAAACTTGCTTAAGTTAAATTGTTTGTGCATTGTTAAATATGTATGCTTGATTGTGTATTTTAACTTATTGGCATTTAAATGAGTTATTCGTGGATTTTGATTCTTTAGCTTTCTTTGAGAAGTTTGAATAGCAATGCTTGATATCTTTACAAAAGAAGTACCTTTACTGTTTATTCATTCCTTGTGAACAAGCAATTGTTCAAGTTTGGGAGGTATTTGATGAGTGTTAAATACACTCATCTTTTGGATTTATTTTTTAGGAATTTTAATTGATTTTTATTTATTTTTTTATTTTTATTTATTTAATTTTAAATAATTATCTCTTCACCTAGTCATATTTGAATTTTCAAGATAAATCATCAGATTTTGTGCAAAAATAAAATATTATTGAAGATAAATATTTGAAGGATTCTTATCATATTCTTATATGATAATTAGAATTCTAATTAGATACAAAATCTTAAATAAGGATTAGCTTGAAGATTGGATAAGGATTATCAAAGAGATTAGATTTGGAACAAAATTTGGATTTTCGTAGCATCTTGACCATTCCTCAGTAATTAGGTCATATATTGTGCTACAAAGATCAAATTGAAGCGTTGTTTGCGGCATTGAAAAGCTAAAAAAAAACCCTACAACTTCTCTATTGAGATCGAGGGAAAATTCGGCCATATGGAGGGTGATAAAAATCGTGCAAGTTAGATACGAAAAGTTGTCAGTTTTTTTTATATAAGGGAGAAAACAAGTTTAGCAAAGGAGCTCTCTTTTGGTTCAGAAAATACAAGAAAATTACAGAGTTTTAGAGGCTCAAAAGCAATAAAGAGACAAGCCCTAGGAGAGAAGGAGTCATCAAGGAACTCTCATGGAGTTTGTTCTGATGTAGAACCAGAGGTGTACCTGAGATAGGCACGTACGGTGGTTCCCTTCTTGCGCAGCAACTACCAAGCATATTGAACTAGGGGGTGGGTACCTGCAAAGATACTCTAACGCTCAAGTCAGGCAGTGCACAAGTAAGGTTTTTGTAATGAGATAACAGATACCTGTTTAGAGTGACTTAACCTGATATTTATAGAGGTTGAAAAGATATGTCCTCATAATAGAGAGATATGTTCCCATAATAGTTACAGGAGTAGATATGTTCCTTATTTACTTACAGAGAATCCCTATATTATCAGAATATTGGTATGATAGTTATCGTGTTATTATTCCGTAAGATCATGATTGACAATTAAGAGATATCATAAGATCTATCCCTTGTGCAGATCTATCGGTAAAGCTGTTATTATCCAATACCTTAGTCCGGTATATATCACTAGGATCTCATAATAAGCAAGTTCTGAAGAGGGCGTGGGCTCCGGACCACGGTGGGTATGCGTATCGGGTTGGCCTACGAGTTACGAGTCCAAAATATGGTCCAAAACAGTTGCCCCCAGCTTGGCGCTTAAGTGGAACAATTAAATGTCAATATATCATTTTTGAAAAGAATCTGTGGTGCACAGTAGATATAAAGATCTCCTAAAGGTTGAGGTACATGTTTGTGAAGTACCTTCGAGCTTGGCAAGTATCATCATCCCGTCATCCGAGGTACGTCCTTTGCCTCTGTGCATGGCTTCATGGGGGGTTTTTGTTCTTTTTCGTAGCATGTAGCAGACGGAGCTTCTTTCTTGGAAAACTACTGCTTTGACTTTATTAGGAATTAAAGATTCTTTAAGATGATATTAGTTTTGTGCTATTCCTCAGCTGCACAATTCCCTGATGTCCAATCAGAAGTGAGGAACATTAAACGTGGCTTACCTCATGTGATCAGTTCACTTTTCCTGGGACTAATTAGAAGGCTTCAAGCTCTCTATAAATAGGAAATGTTTGTATTGAGGCTGACATTCTTCTTGTCGCATCCTTCTTGTTTTACAACTCTGTTTGAGAGTGTCTTTTTCCAGAGAATGGCTCCCTTTTCATTTTCTACATATCTATGGAGGGTTTTGTCCTTTGCTCAAATCATCTTCCTGTTCTTTCTTAAATCCTTGAAAGTGTTCTCTCTTTTTTTTTTTACACAATTCTTCTAACTGGTATTTTTCTTTCTCAGTGTAAAGATAACAAATATTTTTATCTCTTAGCGTACAAGTGTAGGTTTGATTTACACTCTATCGCTTGGGAGATCTGCAATACCTGTCATGTTGGATGATCGGTCTAAGAGACGCAGAGCGTACACTCCTCCTCCTTTCTGAGAACTTGGCAGGTGCTTCATTCCAACTTTTGGAAGGTCCTCTAAGGGCGCCAAGTAGGAGGGACTATTGGATCTGCTCCATGGTTTGAAGTAACTTGGAGTGATCATGAAACTGGCTAGGGTTCTGATGGAATGATCTTCTCATGAAAGGCTGTGTCCCATCCAACAGAAGAGAGTGCACCCCGATCTTTATTATTATTATGAAGGAGGCATTGAAGAAGAATGGGCAGCAATTCCAGAGTCCAGCAATAGTACTCTATTCCGGTCTGTAAAAGTTTTTCAAAGCCTATCCACTTTTTCAAGAGGCTGTTTCACAGGGAAGAGACTGGTGTTGGTTCCAGAGGAACTGTGGATGTGATATGATCTAAGATACCGGTGACGATGATGTTTGTTCCTTCCTCCAGGTTCTCAAGTAGCTGCTCTTTCCTTATAAATTCTATGTTTCAATGTTTTTTTTCCCTCTTCACTTGATATATGACAATGTCTGGAATGAGAAAATATAAATAAAAATTTCTTTTCTCTCAAGCTTGTTGTATTTTCTTGTTTCTCGTTCTTTTTTTTTCTTTCTTTTCCATTGTCTGTAACCTTTATCTTTGATTGGGGTAAGTCTGACGCTTACTCTGGAGTAATGCTATCATGCCCCCAGCTTGGTGCTTGGCTTGAATAACCAAGGTAGCAAGCTTCAAATCCTTAGTCTGGGGTATTTGCACTGAGAGAAGTTGTAACTTCAATCAATTGTTGACTTTTCTTCGATAGCCGTGGTCAGGACTAACACTCATAAGTCAAATGGATACCCCAGTTTTGACCGGGATTCATGGAAAGAATTCAAACTTAGCCTTGAAAAGTTGTGTGATGTTTGAGTTGCTACGCAACTGTCCTTTCAACTGCTTCAATAGCTGTGAGGGCCACATGACGCATTTTAATCGAGCAGACGTGCCTAGTGCTTCACGTGCCATGATGAGCACCTTTTCGAAAATTGGGCTATAGAGGCGAGAATGCCCCTTAACTGTTTAGCCTTTATAAATAAGGGTTAAGGGTCCATTATCCTTTCTTTATTGCTTCAGAGTATTCTTCTAAGAGCTTCGTGTGTCAAAGAATGCGATTGTGTGGTTTTCTTTGTCTGCTTAGGCTTTCAGCCAATTCCATTTTTTACTCATACAAGGTATGCTCTCTCTCGACTCCATTATCATTTTTCTTTTCGATTACTTCCACTGTTATTGGGTAATAGAGTAGTTATGCATTCCTCATTGGGGTGCATTTATGTCTTCCATTTTTAACGAAGTAGAGTTAGGACATTTAAGCCTCTCTAAATGGTGTTG
Source organism: Ormosia emarginata (assembly GCA_029884605.1). Classification (NCBI taxonomy): domain Eukaryota; kingdom Viridiplantae; phylum Streptophyta; class Magnoliopsida; order Fabales; family Fabaceae; genus Ormosia; species Ormosia emarginata. The sequence goes on along the minus strand of JAQQTP010000038.1, from coordinate 6,194,826 downwards.
CCTCCTAGGAACACCATCTCCACCACGCCGAGCGCAGCAGAGGTGTGCTTTTGGAGTTTCGAACCTTAGAAGGAAATGAGGCCGGTATATGGGTGTGAACTGCTTAGTTCGCCCCTTTCTATGTATGAATCTTTGGTTGAAATGATTTTGACAATTACTTACCGGCCTCTTTGGGTGTTCTCAGGATTTCCATGGCCAGAGGCAGGAGAGGAGCTAGAGTCTGAGTACTAGTTCCCAAAGTTCGTGAACCGACTGAAAAGGACCTAATCCGCATACGGCATGGTCCAGGACTAATCTATCCATGGGTTGGGGATGGTGTCTAGGAATGCCTTTCTGAGTTATCTTCTGAACGCGTCCTCAAGCATCCATTGGATTACGTGCATCTGATGGAGAGGAAGGCTCAAGATGTTGAGTTTAAAGTTTTGTGTCTGGAGTAGAACGAGAGGGTATGTTCGTGCAAGGAAGTGGGCTCACATTTTATGCTACTGTACGAGCCCCCTTTTTGTCAAACTAGGGCTCTAGCTACCTTTTACGGATTTTCAAATCGTGATCTTTCGGACCTTGCACGCAACTCTGACCTAGATTCATCCTAATGACTGGGGTTATATCATTGCTTTCGAAAGATTCTGCCGAATTATGGGACTGTGATATTCAACGAATGTTTTTTTCTACTTTTACACCTGAGTGAGTCCCTAGGGTTCGGCGACCTAGAAGAACTGGCTCACCATTCGATTGAGACTTGGCCTGAAGTCCTTTGTTGTCTTTCAAGACAGTTTTAAGGGGTTTAAAACCAAGTTCTTCAAACTTATGGCGGCAGAGGGGTATCACCCCTTTTTTTTCTGAAAGATGAGGAGGAGTCGAAGTTTCTATTGTATTGGACCTAGGATGCTTAGAGTACTCCCACTATACCACTTGAGAAAGAAGAGAACGACCTTATTCCAGACGAGCTAAAATGTATTAAGTTCATAGCCCGGTATGTTGAGAAACACGGGCTCATCAATATTAGAGATGTCCTCAACACCCGTAGTGATGATATTCTCCTTGCTTTGTTAGGTAGGAATTAGGATGTTATTATCTGTAGTCACCCGTAGTTTACCTTAGGCTTTATGTACTCTGATGCGTATATACTTGTAATTTTAGTTTCCTGACTTCTAACTTGTTTTTCTTGTCTAATTTCAGTAAGTAATATAGCGTCGGGGCCTTCTCTTGTTGCTCTGCAAGCTTCAAGATCCAGTAGGAAGGGAGCGGGGTCCTCAAATGCTCTTTCAACCGCTGCACCAGCACCTTCTGATTGTGGTGTCGTGATTGAGGAAGTCTTTGAGCAGCCGGGCTCTCCTACCCATAATCTTCAAGGGAGGAAAAGAAAGGCTACTGAAAGCTCCTCCAACTGGGGTAAGAGGGTGGCCTCGGACAACGACAATAAGGATAGGTCGGACCCCCTACCTATTATCATGAGACGTTCAATCGTCGGGTCATTTGTTGATCAACGACTTTTGAGTAATGAAGTGATGGAGCATATATCCCGACGGAGCTTGGCTCAAACTCTGGCCGAGCTTTAGACTTCAACCCTCCACGCCACTGCTGAAATCCGCTACATTGAGAAGTCCGTCGAGGAATCTGATAGGAAAGTGGTAGAAGAGTTCAAGAAGAAAGATGAGGAGGCCGCCCAAAAGCTTAATGTCACTCTCAAGTTGAATGATGATGCTTAATTGAGGATCACCAATCTTGAGAAAGCGTTGGCCGACTCCGATCTACCCAGAAAGGAGCTCATTGAGAAAGTGCTCTAAGCTGATGAAACCAATGCTACCTTTCGAGCTTGTATAACTTAGCTAGAAAAAGATATGGATGAGTTGGATGCAATTTCTGGGGAAATCGTGGGGGAACAATTCCAGAATATTGTGGCCCAAATTTAGTACTTCAACCCCAACGTTACCCTTGCCTTGGAAGACCTTAATTCAGAAAAGGTTTTTTACTATAGCCGACTTATCTTTGCAAAGGATCTTGCTCGAACCAATTCTAGTGCTACTCTGGACCCTGCTCAGATCCCAGAATATGGTGAAGCCGCTGTAACACCCCAAAATTTAGCTATTTGATACTAATGACGGAATTGTACTGTTTTGTAATTTCTATATACTATAAAATTATTTTGATTGTTCTGTGATTGTATTTGATTGTTTTGTGTGATTTGCTCTATGTCAAGAAAATAATAATTTTTGGGTCGGGAAAAATCTTTACATATTTATTCAGAGCCTAGGAATCTTACAAAACCCAATTCCGAGAGATACGTGACTCAATCTTTTAATTTTTAGAAATTATCTGTAAAATAAAAATATACTGTATTTTTATTTTACAGCGGACAAATATTTACTATTTTGTAAGCAGTAATGTTCTGTTCATTAAGTAATAATTTCTATAGCAATTGTCTGGAAAATATTTTCTGTAAACCAATAGGATTTAGTCAAAATAGATGGGTTGAATTTCTAAACCAATAAGAATCTAGTATCTTTGAAATGAACCAATAAGAATTGGTCAAATTTGATGGTTATATATTGAACCAATAGGAATTTAGCCTTCCTTGATGAACCAATTAGAGTCTAGTCTTCATTTGATAAACCAATTAGAAGCTAGTCATATTTGATGAACCAATAGGAAAGCTATAGAACCAAGATCAACCAATAAGATTAAGTCAACATTTGTGGCAAAGACTTTTCAAGGGTAACCAATAGAAATTGGTCAACAAAAGTGATAACCAATAGGAAACAAGTTAGTAACCACCCAACCAATGGAAATGCTAGTCAACAAAGAAGGCTTGACTTTGATTTGCACCCTTAGATGACAAGACTTAGTGGAGACGCTTTGAACATCAACCATTGATCTAATCAACGGTTGAGAAACAAACTTAATGAAGAAGTCTTGGATGATCACTATTGATTTAATCAATGGTGTGAGAGTAAACTTAGTTAGGAAGCTTTGGATGTTCACTATTGATCTAATCAATGGTTGTAAAGACAAGCTTAATAAGGAAGTTTAGGATATCTACCCTTGATTTAATCTACAGTGGAGATTGGTCTCACAATGTGGCTAGGACCATTTGTGACCATTGGATGGAAAGTAAGTAGAGAAGATCTTGACCCTTCATTTTTGAAGATGCATCTAATGGTTAGGATTTCAAAGAGAAGAGATCTAATGGCTTAGATTTGATCATATCACTTGGAAGCTTCTACCTAATAGCAACCATTGATTTAATCAATGGCTCTTGAAGCCTAAAATGATGGCTCATGTATTAAGACATCACCTTAGTGTACAAGGGGGGGGGAGGTCACGGTTTTGGGCTTAGAAAAGCTGTAGGAAATATTTTAATTCATTTCATTTTCATCTTCATCATCTTCCTAAACTAAACTTCACAAAATTCTCTCCATTTCTCTCAAGAACACCCCATAGCCAAACCACCTTGCACCACCCTCCACTCTTCAATAATTTCTATCAATATCATTTCTTAAATCCTCTCACCATTCTAAGATACTTTTATGTTTTGATCATCTTCATCTCTTGCTTGAAAGCTAAAAAGTTCTCACCTTGTTCTTCAAAGGGAGCTTACGACCAAGAGGCCTAAATCCTACTATCACTCTACAATAATTTTAACCAACTTTATTTCTTGAATCTGTACTTCAATCCAAGCATCTTTGCAGTTGGGGTCTTGATCAAAATCATCCATCTTCAAGGAGTTCTTTCAAAGCCAAACACAAAAACTCTTACCTTTCCTCTCTAGAGAAGCTCACGGCCAACCACCATAGAAATACTTTCTAAGCTTCAATAATTTTATACAACTTTAGATCTTGAATCTCCATGAAATTCTAAGGAACTTTCATGTTGGAAACTTTCCCTAATTCTTCCATCTACAACCTTGTTCTTCGAGCTAAAGATTGAAGCTTTATTAGTGAAGTTCATTAATCTTCACTTTTCTTTTGATTTTCAAGGTTCTAACCATGTTTCTAATCCATGGTTTTCTTATTCAAGTCTTATATATATTGATTATGTGTGTTTACTTTGATTTTTAAGAAGCTCTTGGTGGTGAAGGACTTGTACAAGAAGCAAAGCAAGGAGTTTTGGAGGTTTCTCCAAGAGGTAAGAGGGAGATTACCCTCATCAACCATGTGTTCGTGGTGAGGAGTGGATTTGTGTGTGGTGAAAAAATCCATAAGGATTTATTCACTTGATTGTTTAAAGTTTTTCCTATTTGTGATTGATTTTGATGCAAGCATGTCTATAGCTTTGATATATATTTTGGTATGTGTTTATGGATGCATGATAGTATTCTTATGTAATAGGATGTGAATAACATGTTGGGGATTTGCATGAGTGTTCTAAAGAACACATGAAGCTCACGGCTTCATCACCCCAAAGAGGACCAAAATGTTCTCAAATATTTTCCAAAGCAAAGGTTAATTAATTTAATTGAATAAATAATTTTTTTTACAAGGACTTAGAGGATGGAAAATAAATTTTAAGATGATTTATATAAAACATAGTAAATTTCAGCCAACATGCCATTCAATATACCTATGATCCAAAATTATTTTCTAACCATGGATTATATGATCTAATGATAATAAAGTAGATTAAGAATTTTTATAAAAGGTTAAATGCGTAGGAAATAATTAAAGGTGATTTGTAAAGTATATAAATGGTTTTTGGGCCAATATGCTTACTTATAATGTTTTTAAATTCAAAGTTATTTCCTAAGCATAGAATTATACAACATTAAAGAAAAACTTAATGGGTTTAGAGAATAAATTAAAGTAAAATTATTTTAGAGATTTTCGAAAGAAATAATAGCAAATATTAGGTAAAGGATTTTTGTTAAAGAAATGCTATAAATAAAACTGAAATAATTATATAATGGAAGAAGTTTTAAGAAGTAATTTAGAAAACAAAGAAAATATTTTACGTAGTTGAAAAATATTTAAAATAGCTTACGCGTATTTAAAATAGTAATTTTTAAACTACGCGACTGAGAAAATGAATTTAAAAACGTTACGCGATTAAGAAAATGATTTAAAAAATGTTACACGATTGAGAAAATGATTTAAAAATGTTACACGGTTGAGAAAATGATTTAAAAACACTACGCGATTTCAAAAACGTTGAAAAATACTTACGCGATTTAAAAACGTTTAAAAAAGGTGACGCGATTGTGAAAATGCGATAAAATATTTACGCGACTGAAAGGAACGTTAATTTACTGTCGGGCCAAAGTGGTGGACCCCAACATATTGAGAAATAGTACTGTCAAGTGGAGACGTACTATATTGAAAAAACTGATATTGAGGATCTTTGAGTAATTTTTTGCTTGTGTTATGCATTGAGTTGTTAAGCATAGTCGATGGCTGTGATGACTTTTGTTATTTAGGAGTGAATGAGAGCTGAATACAGTGATCCAGTGAGGGATCTACTGGGGACTGACTGCGAGATTTAAGGATGCAAACCCAAGTGCAGGTTGTCTCAAGTAATAAATTTCTCGGGAGTCCGAGGTCGATCTACTGGGAATTGATGAAGAAAAATTAATTGAGATAAGAAAAGGATTTGTCACAACACCAAAAGTAATAAAACAAGTTCACAAATGAATTTAAGGGCTTGCTTAGGTTAGGAGATCCACTCTTGGTAATAAATTAAAGGTAAAATTATTTCTCTTTATAACTCAATTGAAATCCACACACAACGGAAGTTCCAATCGGAAAATATAACATTCAAAGTTCAATTATATATGCAATCATATTAAGATTCCTTTAATTATCTACCAACATTTGTAAATGAGTTCAAGCATTCACTATGCCAATCCTATTGTCTACAATAAATCAAGATCTCCATTATACAAAGAAGGTTTCTAAATTAATTGGAAACAAAATACAACACATATAATGTCCAATTGATAATATATCATTTAAGCACAAGAAATAGAATAACCTAACCTTATTTCATTACCAAGAGCTTCACTCTTTCACCCAAGCAAGATGAAGATTTAGTTACTCATGGATAAGAAGAAAGAAAGAGAGAAGAAGAGAAAGATCAACATAACTTCAATTTAGAACAAGAGAAAATTACAACAAAGAAAAACAATAAACAAACATAGCCACAACTTGTAAAAAAACTAAGCCTAACACCAAATGCCTCAAATGGTCAACCAATGGTGCCTTTTATAGAGGATTAGGGATACAAAATGACAAAGAGGCTGATTAGGGGTAGGTGGATGAGTGGATGAATGAGTGGAGAATGCCAAATGGTGAGGATAAGAGTGAAAAATCATTGAGATTTCTTGTCTCCAAAATCATTTATTACTTAAGTCATTGATTCCATCATTTTCGAGCCAAGTGGTCTTCATGAAAGTTCTAGGAAATTGTCTAAGCTTTCCAATGGCTCTGGAATCACCCAAAAATTCGTCCTACAGCCCAAGATATGACCCAATTACTACAAACTGTTCAGGCCCAGTTTCAGCACCTCTATTTTGACTTTCAGACCCAATATCACCATCAAGGAGCCCGAATCAAGTTTTGTGTTCAACATGAAAGTTTTAGATCTGGGTCTTAACTTTCAAAATTCCAAATTTCAGCCCAAAATAATTCTTTCAGCCAGAGTTATGCTCTGATTACTGTACACTATTTAGGTTTCAAACACAAAACTCGTGTTCTGTCTTCCAAGCCCAATTAGCTCCACTAGATGTCTGATTGAGACTTTGAGCTCTTCATCAAAGTTGTAGAACTCTCTCTTATCTTTCCTACAAAGTAAAATTCATAATTATCATACATTTAGAACTCAAGATATAGCCGAAATACAGAAACAACGTAAGACCAAAATAGTGCTAAAAAAATCAATTAAGTCCAATTTGAGTTCACACTTACAAAACATAATTAGGCTTAATTAATTAAGTACATGAAGAGTGTAAATGACTAAAAATGAGGGTTTAATCATGTATAAAATATATGATCATCAAATTCTCCCACACTTAGCTTTTTGCACTCCTGGGCAAAACACATAAGACCAAAGTTAGGAGACAAAGAAAAATGACACAGACTCAAAAGTTAAAAACTTTAAAAGACTCGATGAAGCAAGAAGAGCAACAAGAATTTCAAGGGGTCAAAGCATTAATGAGGTAACATTTCTTCACATCTCAAACCAACAAGTAAGGAATCTTCAGTTGAAAAGAATGAATCAAGACTGATAGATCCTCACAGAATTTCACTCTCAATCTCTCAAGTGTTTAAAAGGTAAGTATTTCACTCTATTCAACCCATGAACAATTGCACTACCATAAGCTTGCTTATCTTCTACTTCTCCGCTACTGACAACACATGCATACAAAAATCAAGAGGATTTTATTCAAGGTTGAAATGGGGTCATGGTAAAGGAGAGGGGATAATATGGATATGAAAAGATAAATACCAAAGAGAATAAAAGAGCATTATAGTATAGTTAGAGTGGAGAAAATGTTTGAGAACATTCATCATAAAGGACAATCACTAATATTTGACTAATGTTTTGTTGAATATTAATCCCAAATTGGTGAATTGAATTTATTATTAGACTTGAACATTCTCCTTTTCTTCTTGTTGTTTCCAAGCATCCACCTTTATTCTAGACTCTGATAATCCTTTGATTGCAAATGTGGTCAATTTTTCTCTTTTTTTTTATTTATTTTTATCATTTTGCACACACACCCCCATACTTGTTCAAGAACAAGGTCAACGCTCTCTTATTCCTCTGGTTGGGTAAAAATATTTTTTTTCTTTTTTTTTCTCTTTTTTTTGAAGGATGAAATGAGCTTAAAATAAGGAATAGTCAAACAAGTTCAAAGGGGTTACACAATAGAAAATATACAAGGATGACTATTTAGTCAAAGTAGCTATTTCAAAATGCCTCAATCATATTAATGTATGCATGTGAAAATGTAGCCTAAAAAAGAATCAAAGCAAGTTCTAGAGTAATAATTCCATGAGTGAAAATCACACAAGAAATAAGAGAATGGTACAGATATTCAATCCATTCATCAATAGGCTCAAAATCTCACAAGACATATTTCTATCATTCTCTATCCACCAATTCAACATCCATAACCAAGCATGTGAAATTTAAGAAAGAAGATAATTTATTCAATCATGCTATGATTCTTGAATTTCAATTGCTTCCAAGGATGTGAGAGTGCATTCGCTTGAATCTTTCAAAGGAAATCAAAAGACAAAAACTTTGTTACTTTCACAAATCAATACTAATTAATTACTACCTAAAAAACTCCTTACTCTGCCATCAATTAAGATGCGTCTCAGAAGTAAAATTACTCCTTACTCTGCCATCACTAATTGGTTTAGTAAGTCCATGACAATCATATCATACTTCCCAAACAAAACAAAAAAAATTTTTTTTTAGGTCAACTATCCTTCCCCTCCAACTAGATCACAACATTATCCTCAATGTTAAAATATAAATGAGTAAAGGATAGAAGATATTGCCTGTTGGAGAAATCTGACACAAATTTAAACAAAAACAAAGTACGATAAATAAAATCAAAAGTAAAGAAAAGGTATAAACGAAGTGTCAAATCTGGCTCCTTTTTCATCCTGTTTCCCTCACTGCCTCCTGCTGACCAATCTATCTGAGTTATTGCTGGATCAAGATCAAAGATCAAAGGTAAAGGAATTTTTTTTTTTTTGTGACTTCAAGAAAACCATCAGGGTAAAGAAGTCTAAAAACCCCTGAAGGACCCTACTCAAAGGATCGTCTATCCAAAACTAAAATACAGCAAAATCATACAAAGATAAAAGAGATATAATAGTAAATGATGATATACCTGTATGTACAGCTTTCATGGCGTATCTTTATACTGCGCGTCATGAGTGCAGTAATGGCATATCTTTATACTGCATGTCACCAGTGCAGTAGACACTCACGAACTTTTTTTAAAGACTAGCATGCAAAGGTCCACCCGAGTTAATGACGGGTCACCAAAGTCTGGGCTCCACAACTAATTAAAGCCATGGTACTCCTTTCTGGATCGCTCTTGTTCAAACATTTTTTTTCTTTTTCTTTTTTTTTTTTTTGAATTTTTTTCTCTTTTTTTTTTTTTTTTTTTTTTTTTAAAGATTACATGAAGAAGAAGGAGATGATATGTACAGATTGTTGTGGATATGGCTCACATCTCGCCTTCCGGTTTCACGTCCAAGAATTTTTAAACGCCTTCTATGAGTCGAGGATAAGCTTCCCATCCAATTTTCTTATAAATTGGCAAGCGGTCTTTTTAGAGTCGAGTTCCCAAGACCGTAGTATTTTTCTTCATCTTTGAAGAGATTCCACAAATTAAGAAGTTCACGATGCACCAATCCACAAGAATGCGTCTCAAGAGTCAATAAAATATCACCTGATGACTCCTTACTCAATCCATTCTTAATGAAGAAAATTTTGTCTTCTCTATTTGCGGAAACCATCCCCAAAGTACGACATCGCTTGTTACAATTCCATCGTCCACATTTGTAATAGACTTGTAACCTTTTTGCTCTTCTCCTTTTAGAATACGAACTTCTTCCAAGACCTGGCATGTATGAGTCAAATGAAATTGAAGACTCACCTGCTAATCGAACCTTTGCTTTAATTATTCATCGTACATCTTCTGGCATACCTTTGTGCATTAACAGTCTCAATCTTTCACATCGAACTTTGTAGATTTTTTTTAGAGCATTTTGAGGGAGAGAAGGAAAATGTTTTCTCAGGTTTGAAAGAATGATATCCATTTTGAAGGAGAAGAAGGATTCAGTTATTTTGGGAAACTAAAAAATAAACCGACTTGAAAGTCACGGAGTACTGTATCCGCCACTTAACCGGCAACACAAAGAACTCATCAACTTGGTTTTTTCGAAAATGGTTTGAGCCTTTGTCCATTGACTTTAAACACATTATCATTCCTAGGATTCGCAATATCTACTGCCCCATAAGGATATACGTGTTTGACAACAAAAGGACCACTCCACCTAGATCTCAATTTTCTAGGGAATAGGTGCAAGCGAGAATCATAAAGCAGAATTTTTTGACCAATTTCAAAAGATTTTCTCAAAATTGTCTTGACTGTGGATTTTATTGGATTTGTCTTTTGACAATTTTCACAACTTTTGCAAAAAGTATAGCAGTCCTTAAATAAAATAAGCCAATAAAATCCACACTGCAAGATTTTTGCAGCTATTTTCTTTGAAGAAAAATGACCTCCACATGTTTCTGAGTGACACAATTTAATGACTCTACCTACCTCACTGTCGGGCCAGCATCTCTGAAAAATTTGGTCATGACAATGTTTGAACAAGTATGGGTTATCCCAATAAAAGTTTTTTACCTCTATTAAAAATTTCTTCCTATCTTGGGACGTCCATTGAGGCGACATCTTTCCTTCTTGTTCTTCAGTAAGAGACGAGGAAATTCCACAGGAAAACTTTGCTTTTCTCCCAAAAATGTGTACTTCAACCCAGCAGGTAATGGCTTTAGTTCCGGTGTGGGTACTTCTTCATGGGCATTATCATTCATGGGTTTTAGCTCTTCGAATTTTGGCTTTCTTCCTTTGTATCCTATTTCCTCTGTACAATCAAGCAAATCAAATGAATTAATTAAACAAACTTCTAATCGGTCAGAAGAACTCCTTTTTTGAAGATGATAATCTATAATGGCTTCAATTCCTTCAACTTTCTCATTTTCATCAATGACTTCCTGTGGTTGCTTGCACATGTTAAAAACATTGAGATCCAGTGTCATGTTTCCAAATGTTAGCTTCACCACTCCATTTCTGCAATTTATCAAAGCATTAGATGTTGCTAAAAATAGACGGCCTAAAATAACAGGAATTGACTTGCAACTATCAACCAGAGGTTCAGTATCCAAGACAATGAAATCCACAGGATATATAAATTTATCAACTTGAACCAACACATCTTCCATTATTCCTCTTGGAATTTTAATTGATCTATCGGCAAGTAGAAGAGTTACAGAAGTTGGTTTTAACTCACCCAAGTTGAGTGATTGGGGTGAAATCCGCAAGTGTACGGTTTCGTCGTCAAGTAATAAAATATCGAATCCACAGGGACTATGTTTATGAATACCAATTAATTAATTAATTCAATTAAATTAAACAAAAGAGAATATAATTGTTGAACAAGAACGTAGAAACCAAACAATTAAATAAATAAAAGTTAAGACGCAAAATTGAGAATAAAAATAGCAAATTGTTGAGAAAAGATTTCAATTAAGAAAGCTTCCAGGATTGGGGTTAACCACAATGATACAAGACTCCTAATTGACAATCCTCTTATTAACACTTGAAATTCAATTGAAGGTGAATTACCCTAAATTAGTTAATGTTCCCTTTCAAGATACAAGAACCGTGCCCAATTAAACCAATTCCTACTCTCGTGGTAATTGAATTTAAATTGAACCCATTACGTTTTTGGTAATTCATTAATCCTCGAAAGGCTAAACCTACTCTCGTGATTTAAACCTTAAGTTCAATTCTTATATTTCCAACACCTAGGTTCACCTTTCAGTACGTCCCTAGATATCTATGAGATGCAAATAAGTGGCCAAAGAAATTCACATGAATAATCGCAATAAGGATTGAATCAACAACATTCAAGATTAATAAAAGGGTAAACAATATCAATTAATCATTATCAATGTATCAAAGGGCATTGCCCAATCCTAGAAACAAAAGGGAACTACTCAGACATGGAGAAGAAGAAACCAGAAATCATGTTCCAAGAACCTCCAAACCCGTAATCCAAGAGGGAAGAGAGGAAGATGAAGATCAAGAGCCTCCAATGTGCCTCCTTCCAAACCAAAAACGAACCCTAATGTTGTCTTCAGAACATCTATAAATACCCCATGGGTTAAAACTGGTTCAAGCCCATCAGAAAAGAGAAAAACGGACTTAAAAATCTGACACGCACACCGAACCACGGCCGTGGTGGGAACCACGGCCAGGGCGTGGTCGCCCGGGACTCGAGACATTTCAACCAAACTCTCAACCACGGCCGTGGTTGTCTCCTCGACTTCCCTTTTGCTTTTTCACGTAGTCTGCTCGATCCATGGCCGTGGTTCAGCCACGGCAGGCCGTGGAACTCTCTCGGGAATGAGCTTTTGTCCCAATTTGCTACCCTTTAAGCTCCAACTTCAATTGTGCAAGCTTTCCATCCATTTAAAGGCCAATTAAGCACCAATCCTGCACAACAACACCAAAAACACCGCAGTTATCCGAACTAAATGGAAAAACAAATAAAAAGGGAAACTAAAATGCCTAGAATGTATAAAAATGCATGCAAACACAAGAACAAAATATGATGTTGTTTCACACACATCAAATACCCCCAAGCTTAAGATTTTGCTTGTCCCCAAGCAATAACTAGGACCAAGTAAGAAATGGGATTATGAGACAATAATGAATGAGGAACCCGAGAAAACATCCAACCAAGCAATAGGCAAAGACAAACCAAGAATTAGAGAGGTAATCAAAATCAAGTCCAATTAGAGGCTAAGGTTCTCAGAAATCATGTTCCTCACTAAATTAGGATCACTCCACTAACTACACTCAAAGTGTTTAAGGATGAAGACAATGCGCTCAATATTCCTCAAAGAAAATGCACTTCCATAAGCTTGATAAGAAACCAAATTTCCACTAATAATCAAAGCATGAATGCAAGAATCAAAAGGTCTTTCAAGGGATATAATGGGGCCATGGGAATGATGTCGGGAAGGATAAAGAAAGGAGGGTATGCACAAAGGGCTAACAACATTTTCAACAAGCACAAGAAACCCAATAGAACATACACGAGCAAAGACAATTTTCAATCAAGGCATAATTCCACATTTTCTCCCCTTTCTTTTCAAGCTTTCATTTCAAGCTTTTCTTTTATTTTGTTTTCCCTTTTTCCTCAATTTTTTTTTAGAGGGGAGAGACCTCATTTTCAAAACACATGATTCCCAATACAACATTCAAACTCAGATTGCTCCATTCAATATTCTAAATGATCACCGACAATGTATCATCATAGGCATCAAGAAAACAATTATACAATAAGCTCAAAATGGGCAACTAGTGGATGAAAGTGTAACAAATTCAGAAGGCTAGAAAAATACCTAAGATGCCATAATCACATTCAAGCATGCAAACCAAGATTTCGCCTCAAAATGGTTTCAAATCAAGTTCTAGAGCACAAAATCAATGACGAATGACCACTCAACACAAAGAATGGGATGAAAAATCATATAGTGAATAAATCCCATACAAGCTCAAAACTCACTTTTAGAGGTTCAAAAATCAATGAGAAGCACAAATTCAGAGAACATATGCTAATTATCAACTATCAAGAAATCACCTCCACTATCAATTAAAGACAATGCCTATTGCCTACCACAAGATTCAATAAATTGGGTTCCAAATCAATTATCATCTCAAAATCCCCAAAAGAGAGGGGGACAAGGTTCAACCAAAAAGCAAAAATATAAGATGGTGTGAAAATGCAACAAGAAAATGCAATGCAAAATGAGATATGGGAATGCATGATAATGAAGATAAAAATAAAAATGAAAAATAAATACCCCCAAGCTTAGACCTTACATTGTCCCCAATGTAAAAATCTAAAACTAAGGAAGGAATAAATGAAAAGAACTCACTGCATGGTGGAAAAAGGAGACGTGTAGCCATGAACTCGAACATCTGGTCTAAAACTCCATTTTTTTTTTTTTGGCCGACAGCTATATACATCCCCCTACAAAGGCTCCGAACTCAGGGAGGCACCAAAGCTGACTCAACAATAGCTAACTAAGAAACAAAAATAAAAAAAAAGTGTTAATCAATAAAAATAAGAAAATAAAGGAAAAGAGATAGAATGTTGGGTTGCCTCCCAAGAAGCGCTAAGTTATAGTCATTAGCTTGACTATGAGCTGGTTCTATGCTCGGTGATGTCAATGGAGTGGTCCTCGTCCCCACTCCTTCTTCATAGTGTTGCACTCTCTGGCCATTTATCATGAATGTCTTCTGGCCTTCTATCTTCACCTCAAGCACACCATAGGATAAGACTCGAACAATCTCATATGGTCTAGACCATTTCGACCACAACTTACCTGGACAGAAACGTAGAAGCGAGTTATCAACAAGAACTTTATCCCCTGGTTTAAATTCACGCTTCTTGACACATTTGTCATCCCGCTTCTTTGGTCCTTTCTTGCAGGGCTTGACCTTCTCGAACTTGGAAGCAACCTTGGGCAAGGTCTCCTCTAACAAAGCATGAGTCACAGATTCCTGCATATCTGAAATTATAACTCTGTCCACATCATCAGTAGCATCTATGCGATTACATGAATTAGAGGAATTAAGATTTTTTTCAGAATTGAAAACATTAAAAACTACTTCCTCATTATTCAATCGCAAAGTCAATTTCCCTTCGTGGACATCAATAATTGCCCTTCCAGTGGCAAGGAATGGTCGCCCAAGTATGAGCGGCATTTTAGCATCTTCTTCCATGTCAAGCACAACAAAATCAACAGGTATAAAAACTTACCCACTCTAATAGGAACATCTTCCAAGATGCCAACGGGTACTTGACGGACCGATCCGCTAACCGGAGTGAAATAGTTGTGGGTTTCACTCACCCACCTCTAACTTCTTGCACACGTAAAGGGCATAAGACCGACACTAGCCCCCAAGTCACACAGAGCTTTATCAAAATTTGTGTTACCAATCAAGCAAGGAATAGAGAAGCTACCTGGATCTTTTAGCTTAGGAGGCAATTTATTTTGAATTAAAGACTACACTCCTCGCTTAAAGCTACTGGTCTCATATTCATCAAGCTTTCTCTTATTAGACAAAATGTCCTTAAGAAACTTAGCATAGGTAGGCATTTGTTTCAACGCCTCAGTGAAGGGTACATTAATGTACAATTTCTTAAGGACCTCTAGGAACTTCCCAAATTACATATCTAGCTTGGCCTTAGCCAATCTTTGAGGGAATGCACTGGGGGTTGGTATGGTTCAGGAGGTACATACTTAGACACCTTTTCATTAATTTCCTCTTCCTCTAAGGGTTGTGTCTTAGTGTCTTTTTCCTCATTCCCCTCATCTTTGTCACTCACCTCCTTACCCTTGGGATCCTCTAGGTTCTTACCACTTCTCAAACTAACAGCCATGCAATGTTCATTACCTGGATTCATTTCAGGCTGACCAGGAAATTTACCTTGTTGCCTATGTGAAGTGCCTGCAAGTTGGGCAATCTGAGTTTCTAACAATTTATTATGAATGGCCAAATTTTCAACTTTAGATGACAACTCTCTAATGGCCTCACATAACTTGCCCATGTTGCCTAAACTCCTCATTTTGTTTAGCTTGACTCTCAACAAAATTCTCAAGAAGAGACTCAAGTTTAGAGTTTTGTACACTGCATGGAGTCCAAAAGAGGGTTTAGCACTACCTTGCCCCGCTTGGTGTTGACTATTCCTAGAGGAGAAATTGGGATGTGACTTCCAACCTGGGTTATAAGTTTGAGAATATGGATCATTCCTCCCCTTTTGGTTGAAGTCATGGAAATTGTGGCATGATTCCACTTGCTCCACCGGCACCTTGTGAGAGCCAATTCCAACTTGGCATTCAACACCTATGTGTCCCCGTGCTCCACAAATCTCACAAAAATTGTTAGAGGCACCTATGACATTTACATGAGCCTTTTCAAGCATGTCAAAACGTTTATTCAAAGAATCAAATTTTGACATAATTAAATCAACTCCGTCTAC
The DNA here is from genome assembly GCA_029884605.1 of Ormosia emarginata. NCBI lineage: Eukaryota > Viridiplantae > Streptophyta > Magnoliopsida > Fabales > Fabaceae > Ormosia > Ormosia emarginata. The sequence continues at coordinate 6,179,023 of JAQQTP010000038.1, read as the reverse complement.
CTCAACTTACCTCCCGAGAGTTTTCTCAAGTTATTACCTCTTTCATTTGCCCATTGGTGATGATTTGTGGCAACACTCTCAATGATCTCATAGGCTTCGTCGCCTTCTATTCATCAAAGCTCCACCACCAAGTGAGTCTAGAGACACCTTCGAAGAATATTCTAGCCCATTATAGAAGGTGTGGACAATCAACCATTTTTCTAACCCATGGTGTGGGCAGGCTTCCAACAAAGCCTTGTATCTATCCCAAGCTTCCGACAATGATTCACCATCTTTCTGAACAAAGCTTGTGATTTGGGTCCTCAGATGAGCAGTCTTGGATGGTGGAAAGAATTTGTTCAAGAAAGTTTGCTCCAATTGGTCCCAAGAAGTGATGGTCTCAGCGATAATTGACCTCAACCACGCCCTAGCTCTATCTCTCAATGATAATGGAAATAGGCGAAGGCGAATAGCATCAATAGAGGCACCTTCAATCTTGAGGGTCTCACAGAATTCCAAGAACATATCCACATGATCGTTTGGGTCCTCTTGATGGCAATCCTCCAAACCGGTTCTCGCCTTATCATGGTGAGTAAAGCAGGTGGTATAGTGAACTGCCTAGCTTCAATGTCCGGCCGAGCAATTCCGTAACGCAAACCCCGAGCATTAGGGGCTGCATACTCTTTAAGAGGTCTATTATCGCAGTGCAGCCATGACAAGCGTTGGCTCAAGTCTATCTCTTGCTCTTTGGCTTTGTTGTCTTCTCCTTCGCGAAGGGTTCTTTCAATTTCGTGATCGCTTCTTCAAGAGTCCCAAAACATCTAGTTCTTCGCATAAACAAGAGAATTACCTGTAGACACTCAAAGAGAAAACAAGAAAGTAATAAAAAGGTTTAAAATAATTAAATTAAAAATTTAACTGATATTCAAGAAGAACACAACACCCAGAAACGGCGCCAAAAACTTGATTGGGGTGAAATCCGCAAGTGTACGGCCACCGTCAAGTAATAAAATATCGAATCCACAGGGACTATGTTTATGAATACCAATTAATTAATTAATTCAATTAAATTAAACAAAAGAGAATATAATTGTTGAACAAGAACGTAGAAACCAAACAATTAAATAAATAAAAGTTAAGACGCAAAAATTGAGAATAAAAATAGCAAATTGTTGAGAAAAGATTTCAGAATTAAGAAAGCTTCCAAGATTGGGGTTAACCACAATGATACAAGACTCCTAATTGACAATCCTCTTATTAACACTTGAAATTCAATTGAAGGTGAATTACCCTAAATTAGTTAATGTTCCCTTTCAAGATACAAGAACCGTGCCCAATTAAACCAATTCCTACTCGTGGTAATTGAATTTAAATTGAACCCATTACGTTTTTTGGTAATTCATTAATCCTCGAAAGGCTAAACCTACTCTCGTGATTTAAACCTTAAGTTCAATTCTTATATTTCCAACACCTAGGTTCACCTTTCAGTACGTCCCTAGATATCTATGAGATGCAAATAAGTGGCCAGCAAATTCACATGAATAATCGCAATAAGGATTGAATCAACAACATTCAAGATTAATAAAAGGGGTAAACAATATCAATTAATCATTATCAATGTATCAAAGGGCATTGCCCAATCCTAGAAACAAAAGGGAACTACTCAGACATGGAGAAGAAGAAACCAGAAATCATGTTCCAAGAACCTCCAAACCCGTAATCCAAGAGGGAAGAGAGGAAGATGAAGATCAAGAGCCTCCAATGTGCCTCCTTCCAAACCAAAAACGAACCCTAATGTTGTCTTCAGAACATCTATAAATACCCCATGGGTTAAAACTGGTTCAAGCCCATCAGAAAAGAGAAAAACGGACTTAAAAATCTGACACGCACACCGAACCACGGCCGTGGTGGGAACCACGGCCAGGACGTGGTCAGTTCTGGACTCAGACATTTCAACCAAACTCTCAACCACGGCCGTGGTTGTCTCTGGACTTCCCCTTTTGCTTTTTCACGTAGGCCGCTCGATCCATGGCCGTGGTTCAAAGCCACGGCAAAGCCGTGGAACTCTCTCGGAATGAGCTTTTTGTCCCAATTTGCTACCCTTTAAGCTCCAACTTCAATTGTGCAAGCTTTCCATCCATTTCAAGGTCAATTAAGCACCAATCCTGCACAACAACACCAAAAACACCGCAGTTATCCGAACTAAATGGAAAAACAAATAAAAAGGGAAACTAAAATGCCTAGAATGTATAAAAATGCATGCAAACACAAGAACAAAATATGATGTTGTTTCACACACATCATTGAGTTACTGATAAACTGAATATGGAAGCAAATTGACACTAGCACCAAGATCAAGTAAAGCTTTTTTAATTTTATTTTCTCTAATAATGCATGAAACTGTAGGACAACCAAGGTCTTTATATTTCAACGTATTATTTTTTTGAAGAATAGAGCTTACCTGTTCAGCCAAAAATGCTTTCTTTTTCACATTTAGTTTCCTTTTAACTGTGCACAAGTCCTTCAAATATTTGGCATAAGAAGGAATCTGTTTGATAGCATCTAACAAAGGAATATTGATCTTCACTTGTTTCAAAATTTCAAAAATTCCAGTGTTATGGTCCAATTTATTTGGATTTTTCAATGCTTGAGGAAATGGGGGTGAAGGCGAGAGTTTAGTCTCCTTTTGGTCAACTTCTTCATTTTCTTGGGGAATTGGTTCATCTTCTTTCTCACAAGATTCGGGGATTTATTTTTCAACAACCTTTCCACTCCTAAGAGTTATCACTGACTGGACTTGGTCCATTTGTTAGTTTTCTGAATTCCCCTCATTTAGTCTGTACTGACCCTTGGGATTTGGTTGAGGTTAAGAAGGAAATTTTCCTTTCTCATGAATGATGAGAGCAGAAGAAAGTTTAGCAAAAGTGTCTTTTATGTCATTCATGGTTTGATTGTTTTGTTTATTAATGGCCTCTTGCTTTTTTATGAATGCATGCAATATTTCTTTAAGGTTTTTCCTATATGATGGGACATAAGGTGCATATCCTTGAGAATTTTGAGAGTCCTGTTGTGCCTGAGGAGGTGGTGGTTGCACAAATTGTGACTGATTCTTATTCCTCCAGCTAAAATTCGGGTGATTTCTCCATCCCGGATTATATGTCTCAGAAAAAGAAGTAAATGGCTTGTTAGAATTATTCATTGCATTTACCTGCTCATGTACAACTTTTTTAAAAACAGGAATATTAGGACATTCATGTGTTGAGTGTCCTAAATCATCACAAATGCCATAAATTTTTTCATTTTGCACAGATTTGATTTCTTTTGCTTTTCTTAATTCTATGACTTCAACCTTTCTAGCCAAACTGGCAAACCTAGCATTTAGATCTTCCTCTTGGCTAAGGTGATATTTTCCTTTATTAGCACTTGCAAGATTAGATCTAATTGAATTTTCAGAAGTGTTAGTACTATGCCAAGATTGAGAATTTTCAGCCAACTGGTTCAAATAGTCTAAAGCTTCATCAGGTTCTTTATCAAGAAACTCACCATTGCACATTGTTTCCACAAATTGTTTAGTTTCAGGTGTTAAACCTTCATAAAAGAAGCTTATAATGCGCCATTTTTCAAAACCATGATGTGGGCAAGAATTTAACAAATCTTTAAACCGTTCCCAACATTGAAAATATACTTCATTTGAATTTTGGGAAAAATTATGGATTTGTCTTTTCATAGCATTGGTTTTATGTGTTGGAAAAAATTTCTTCAAGAACTCACCTTGCATTTCTTGCCATGTGCCAATTGATCTTGGATTCAAAGTGTTAAGCCAAGATTTTGCTTTATCTTTTAAAGAAAAAGGAAACAATCTAAGCTTAACAATCTCTTCAGTGCAATTTTGATCAGTGAAGGCAATACATACTTTCTCAAATTCTTTCAGATGTAAATATGGACTTTCAGATTCTAAACCATGAAAATTAGGAAGTAAAGAAATCATACCTGGTTTGAATATAAAATTATTGGCATTGAGTGGAAAGATAAAACATGATGGACTAGAATTTTGAGGTGGTAGCAAATATTCACGCATGGTTCGCAACGGTTGATTTTCAGATTCATCATGTACACTTTCATTGTCAGTCATTGTGTCAATTGTGTGTGATTGTGATTCAAACAAGTCAATATATAAAGTACCGTAATTAATTTTAACTAAACGACTTTAATTTAAATCACGATACCAATTAAGCATAAATACATAAATAACTAAAAATAAATAAACAAAAAATAATGTACAAGTCAAGCGGTGTGTCATCCACCATTAAATATTAACAGGGATGGGGTAATAAACCAACCGCCCAACAATAAAAATAAAAATAAAGTGCGAAAAAATAAATAACGAGAAAAGTAAAAGGAGAGTTTCCCCAAAAGTTAGTGCGTAAAGTAAAAGGGAGAGTTATCCCCACTCGACGAAAATAAATAAATAAAATTAAAAAGTAAAAATAAATGACATAAATATAAAAGTTAAAAAGTTAGTATGTTAGCAAGTTAGTAAGTTAGAGTTAGAAAGTTAGAGAGTTAGTAAAGAAACCGAAGGATCGGCAAGCCGATCTTTTGCTCCGGTGAGGGAGAAGAGAGAATAGATTTTATTAAAGAAAACGAACCTCAATAATCAGAACTTCAAATCAAGTCCCCGGCAACGGCACCAAAAACTTGACTGCGGGATTTAAGGATGCAAACCTAAGTGCAGGTTGTCTCAAGTAATAAATTTCTCGGGAGTCCGAGGTCGATCCACTGGGAATTGATGAAGAAAAATTAATTGAGGTAAGAAAAAGATTTGTCACAATACCAAAAGTAATAAAACAAGTTCACAAATGAATTTAAGGGCTTGCTTGGGTTAGGAGATCCACTCTTGGTAATAAATTAAAGGTAAGATTTTTTCTCTTTATAACTCAATTGAAATCCACACACAACGGAGGTTCTAATCGGAAAATATAACATTCAAAGTTCAATTATATATGCAATCATATTAAGATTCCTTTAATTATCTACCAACATTTGTAAATGAGTTCAAGCATTCACTATGTCAATCCTATTGTCTACAATAAATCAAGATCTCCATTATACAAAGAAGGTTTCTAAATTAATTAGAAACAAAATACAACACATATAATGTCTAATTGATAACATATCATTTAATCACAAGAAATAGAATAATCTAACCTTATTTCATTACCAAGAGCTTCACTCTTTCACCCAAGCAAGATGAAGATTTAGTTACTCATGGATAAGAAGAAAGAAAGAGAGAAGAAGAGAAAGATGAACATAGCTTCAATTTAGAACAAGAGAAAATTACAACAAAGGAAAACAATAAACAAACATAACCACAACTTGTAAAAAAACTAAGCCTAACACCAAGTGCCTCAAATGGTCAGCCAATGGTGCCTTTTATAGAGGATTAGGGATACAAAATGACAAAGGGGCAGATTAGGGGTAGGTGGATGAGTGGATGAATGAGTGGAGATTGCTAAATGGTGAGGATTAGAGTGAAAAATGATTGAGATTTCTTGTCTCCGAAATCATTCATTGCTTACGTCATTGATTCCGTCATTTTCGAGCCAAGTGGTCTTCATGAAAGTTCTAAGAAATTGTCTAAGCTTTCCAATGGCTCTAGAATCACCCAAAAATTCGTCATACAACTCAAGATATGACCCAATTACTACAAACTGTTCAGGCCCAGTTTCAACACCTCTGTTTTAACTTTCAGACCCAATATCACCATCAAGGAGCCCGAATCAAGTTTTGTGTTCAAATGAAAGTTTTAGATCTGGGTCTTAACTTTCAAATGTCCAAATTTCAGCCCAAGATAATTCTTGCAGCCCGAGTTATGCTCTGATTACTGTATACTATTCAGGTTTCAGACACAAAACTCGTGTTCTATCTTCCAAGCCCAATTAGCTCTACTAGATGTCTGATTGAGACGTTGAGCTCTTCATCAAAAGTTGTAGAGCTCTCTCTTATCTTTCTTACAAGGTAAAATTCATAATTATCAGACATTTAGAACTGAAGATATGGCCGAAATACAGAAACAACGTAAGACCAAAATAGTGCTGAAAAAATCAATTAAGTCCAATTTGAGTCTAAACTTACAAAACATAACTAGGCTTAATCAATTAAGTACATAGAGAGTGTAAATGACTAAAATTGAGGGTTTATTAATGTATAAAATATGTGATCATTAGGGATGTCAGGGCGCGATGATTCATAGTGACCTATTTGTCACATTATATACCTGGCCATGATAAACCGTTGCAATGCACTGGCGTATGTCCCAACGAACACTATTTATGTCTCGCGTCTAGCTTAGACTGTCATTGTGGGTGGTAGATCTTCTAGACCATTCATATCGGAATTTGTTTAGCTCCAGGGAGTAGGAATATGATGCATTGTGCATATGCATAGTTTGTGTATATATTGTTGTGGCATTGTCGAGGTACATTTTATGGTGGCATAATCATTACATATGTATATTATTAATATCTGTTGTTGATATACTGTTGATGTTTATATTATTGTGATATATGTTTTCTGAACATGATTATAATTTGTTAACATGATATACTTATGATATTTGTGTGTATGGAATGACTTTGTCATTCATATCATTTTTTGCTACCGTACTAGTATTGATGAAAGGGGATCTCACCTCTTTACTGTATTATTTTGTTATGTTTGTATTGTTAAAATTCGTATAGTAGGCGAAGCAAGTTTCTTAGACTTAATGGGAGGCAATGTTCTGAGGTTGGCGACGGCGTCGAGGAGTGATCTTCTCAGTTTTAGTAGTGTGCAGTTCGGTGGATGAACGGAACAAGTATGTTGAGTTTTTCTCGTTAGTGTTGTTACTGTGCTATTAAGTTGGACCCGTCATTGAGTTTGCTACTGTTTCTTGAGTCTGTAAGTTATGTTTTAAAATGTTGTTAAATATTATGTGGTATAATAAACATGTGTATTAATTAGTTCAGTCTATTTTCTGTATTACTTATATGTTCGGTAAGTTTATATTGTCTGCAAAAAAAAAAGAAATTTTAAAAATCCATATTTTATAACTCAAAGCTTTTGTGAAATGATTTTCAGATTTTCAGATTTTAGTCGGAAATGTGATGCCATACGAAGGGTGTTACAGCCGTGACCTGAGTTTAGGGGTGTCAAAATGCGGCGGCCCATTCCATTCGGGCTCGATTTTCGCCTACCATTCGAGACCACAAATTTCGGGTTGGTATTTTGCCGCCACCAAATTTCATTTAGCTTTATGTAGTGTAAAAAGCAGGTGGCACAGCCCGTTCTTGCTCAACCCATTCGGGCCATGTAAGGTTCGGGCTAGCATTTTGCTGGCCCAACCCATCCATTTTGTCGGGTTAATTGGGTCTGGCCCATTTTGACACCCCTACCTAAGTTTTTCTTGTTTTCTTCCTCTTGCCCTTGCGTAGGGTATTAAATTTTTGTAAAGACAATTACCCCGATAACTGAGGTTTTTAATTTATGTGCTTTTGTTATTTGCTTTGTCTTGTTTATTTATTTATTTTCCACGGTCCATTTTGGGTCCAATGCCTATTATGGTATTTACTGTAACACCCCAAAATTTATTTGTTTTATTATAAATATTCATTTTTTTATATTTGTGATTTTTGAGAATTTTTCTGGATTTTTCTGAGAATGTGAAATATTTTAATATTATTTCTTATTTTACATGCAAACTGAGCAGAACTGGAAAAATGAGATATTTTTTCCGAGAACCTTGATCTGTGAAAACGTCGATGGGGGATCTTACTAAACCCGAGACTGGACACGATTTATGAGGTTTCATGTTTTTTGAGAAATTTTATCAGATGAAATAATAAATCGTTGTGTAATTTCTATCTACTGGATAATTAATACTGACTTCTGTCAACTGTAACAATTGTCCATTGGATAATAGTATGTGTTAGAAATCCTATCACATTATCCTAATGTAATCTATTTTATGTCTAATCAAATTCACTTTAATTCAAAAATATAGTATTCTAATCAAAACTTCTCTTTGACCACCAAATGACCAAAGTGCCCTAAGCTTGTTGGAGAAGCCATTCTCCACCCTCTCTTTCTCCTATTTCTGTGGAAATGAGCCCTTGGGGAAGCAAAAAAATTTTGCTTCCCACACTTAACACACTTCACCCAAAATATCACATTTCCTACTATCACTTTCTCTCTCTAACTTTCATCTTCATTTTTCTCTAACTTCTCTCCTTTTTCTCCTTCACCCCACGGTTTTGCAGCCCCATCTTGGGAGACTATTTTTCATTTTCTCACTTCACCATCATCATTTCTACATTCCTATCATCATTCTCTACATTTCCTATTTGAAGATTTTCTTCAAAATCTATCATCTTCTTCACTTTCTCTCAAGAACAAAGTTTGAGACTTTGAGGGTAAGTCTTTGATTTTTCACTTTCTTTTCCTATTTTTTGTTTCTATGGCCATGTTTATGACCATGGATCTCTTCTTTTTCAACTATTGGTGTTGATTCTTTGAGCTTGATTTTTTTAGGATTTTTGGAGCCAAAAACCGAATCCACCAAGAGCACACCTAGGAGATGATTTCGTGTTCTTCCTTTAGGTAAGAGGGAGATTTACTCACTTCAACCATTATTGGTGGTGAGGAGACCTTGTGTGGTTGTTGATGGAGAAATCCATATTTGATGGTTTTTCATGTCTATGTATTCTTGATTGAGATTAGTGATTGAATGATGGTTTTGAATACTTGTTAATGTTAGATTTAATGAATGAAAAATTTGAAGGTTTACAACCCTATTGAGAGGCCACAGTTTGGCCATGAATTTTAAGGGTTGAATTTGATTTTGTGTAAAATAAGACTTATGTAATTAAGGATTGAAAGGTTGATGCATGAAATGGAACAAGGCTTGGAACCTTGATGACTAGGGAGGCCACGACCTCTAGAGGAAATTTTGGAGTTCAAGTGATGCTTTGATGTATCTTTGGGAATTAAGGACTTAGATATATATATAATTCATAATGAAGTGGAAGAAATTGATTGAGTAATAATTCTAAAGAGCCACGGTTTTGAAGGGCTCCTTAGCCCAAAATTCTCATAATTGATCAAGACTTAGTACATTGAGAATGTTGGATTCATGATGTGAAATTGTGGTATGTATTGAAACATATATATACATGTTGATATTGAAGATTGATTTTATGCTATTGTGAGTTCATATGTGGAACTAAGTATTTGTGAATTGTACTTGATAAAATTGTAGCATGACATTGTTGAGAATTGTTTATATGCCATTATAATATGTTCCATGAGAAATACTTGTTGATGAATATGCATGTGATGCATTGTTTATAAGGAACATATCATTGATACACATACATGATGTAAATTGAGTCGTCATACGTATGTGATGTCCGTTGGTCTTTATTGTGAAAGGCGATGTGTGCCTAGGAGATTGAATAACACCTTTGTGTGGGTGTGAGTAAACTAAGCGTAGGGTCATAGTGGTTAACCTTGGGGGCGTCAGGGTACGGTTGTCTCACAATAGACAGTGGTAGCTCCACTGGGGCTGTGAGATAGACCGATGCAAACACACCGACGATCCGGACCGAGACGCTGTCCTATATCGCGATCAACTGTTGAGGTGCCATGTATAAGCCATATTACGCAAATATTTTTATGAGATGAAGCACTTTATTTTTAAAGCTAGCGAGATACTGGCATGACTCCTTGATCATTCTCTCCAAAATGTTTATGTCTAGCTCTATGTAGTAGGATTTTTAGTACCATAATGCATTGTGCACTGTCTATTGTCAGTCTCATATTTCATTGAGCATGAGTACTCATGACTGTTGAATTATCTGCTTTTATTATCGATATGATTATCTAATTCAATAAACTATTTACTGCCTGAGATTCTGTTGTTATTTCTCTTTTATTGCTTACTTGATTATTACTGTTATTTTTATTTATTACTGTTGATAAATGTATGTGTTATAATGCTAAGTGAGCGTCTAGCACCGTTCTGTTTTCTTGCTACTGTATTGGTATTGAATATTGGGTATCTTACCTCTTTTCTATATATATTTGTGCTTCTGTTATAAATTATTTGCGCCAGTATAGCTGACCGTTATCGATGGTATACCTCACTACTATCTTGATCAGCTTAGAGGCTTCTTGAGGGTTTGAAGGTGTGGTTTCAGACTGTAGATACTCCATAATGGGGGTGACCGAAGAATCTTTATTCTCTTCCACTTGAAAAATAATGTGCTTTGTAATAGAGGGTTGAAATAGGGTTTCTTAGATTACTGATCGGTTATTACCAGGGCTTTTGGTGCTAGCAAGTTTGGACAAAAGGTCCGCCCTGGAGGTTTGCTCTATCGGAATATGTTCAATCTTCGCCTCCTCAAAGCTCTTAAGGAGTTCCTGTACCTAACCAAGTATCTTTGCAAAAAAGGCTTTTTGGCTTGGTACTCGCCTCGGATTTGGGAGGTTGCGAGTTGAGAGTCGCTATAAAGCATGATTTTGGTTGCTCCCATATCCTTGGCCATTACCAGCTCAATAATGCATGCTTCATATTCTGCCTGATTATTCGAGGTTGGGAACTCGAACTTCAAAGAATGCTCTAGTGTCAGCCCTTCTGAATTTTCCAGGATTACCCCAGCACCACTTTTCTTGGGATTCGAGGAACGATCAACAAATATGGTCCAAGAAATTCCCTTCGATTTGTCGTGGTCTGATGTAAGTTCCACTAAGAAGTTGAATAGCGCTTGGCCTTTTATGGCGAGCCGTGGTTCATATGCAATTCCAAACTCTAAAAGTTCAATTAACCAAGCTATCATTCTTCTTGCTAAATTTGGTTTGCGCAACACCTGGTGAATGGGCTGATCCGTTCTAACCACCACTAGGTGATATTGGAAGTATTGTAGTAATCTCCTTGCCGTAGTGATCAAAGCAAAAGGCAACTTTCTCCACTTTATGATATCGGAGTTTGCGGCCCTACAAAACCCTACTTACGAAGTATATCAGCTTTTGTCCTTCGTCCGTTTCCCTAATTAACACATAACTTATGGCCTCTTTGTGGACTGAGAGGTATAAGTAGAACGTCTCTTCGGGTTTCGATCTCATCAAGATAGGAGAGGAGGATAGAAGGTTCTTCAAGGATAAAAATGCTTCCTCGCATTCCTGGGTCCATTTGAAATTCTTTCCCTTTTGAGTAGCTTGAACAAGGGAAAAGATTTATGGGCGACCTTGGCAAGAAATCTTGTAAGAGCTGCTATCCTTCCCGTGAGTTGTTGTACTTCTTTAACACTCTAAGGGCTTCTCATATTGAGTACAGTCTGGCACTTATCAGGATTAGCCTCAATTCTGTGGTAAGTTAGCATAAATCCCAAGAATTTACCAGCCTAGACCTCGAAGGCGCACTTTTCCAAGTTTAGCCTCATATTGTACTTATGGACTTGTGCAAATACCTCTTCAAGGTCCGTCATATGTGATCCGCCCTGTACGGTTTTCACTGTCATGTCATCGATGTAGACTTCGAGCATCTTCCTCACTTGGTTCTCGAAGACCCTGTTCATCATTCTTTGATAAGTAGCTCCTATATTTTTCAATCTGAAGGGCATAACCTTATAACAATAGCTCGCCCTGTCAATGATGAAAACAATTTTATCTTTGTCTCTGGGATACATCAGGATTCGGTTATACCCAGAGTAGGGGTCAACCAATTTATCCACATTAGGAAGTGGGTACGGATCTTTTGGGCAAGCTTTGTTCAAATCTGTATAATTCACGTATATTCTCCACTTCCCATTGGATTTTTTCACCAAGACCGCATTGGACAGCCACGTGGTATAAGGAATCTCCCTGATGAGATTACCACTCAACAACTCCTTAACCTCTTCCTCAATGACTTGTTGTCTCTCTGGACTGACTTTTATTTTCTTCTGAGCAACCGGCTTGGCATCTTCCCTAATAGATAGGCAGTGACAGATAAAATTGGGATCAAGCCTCGGCATGTCAGATGATGTCCTTGCAAAAGGATCCTTATTTTTTAATAAGAGCTCTGTCAATTGTTGTTTTTCTTCTTTTCCTAGGTGCGCTCCAATCTTAGTAACCTGGTCGGGCTTGGCTCTGAGTTGGAAGGCTGCAACTCACCCTTAGGCTGGAGTCTAGTACCACAGATCTCTTCTTTGACATCCAATTCAATTATAAGTATATTTACTTAATCAAGAACTAGACCAGTTGTAGCATATTTTGATTTTTTGGGAACCCTACAAATTCTTAGGCTCTCATTATAGCACTTTCGGGTTGTAACTTGGTCTCCTTTTACAGTGACCACATCATTGTTCTTGTTAGGAAACTTCATTACTAGATGGGTGGTAGAGACCACTGCGCTGAGAGCATTTAGAGCAAGATGACCCAAGATGATGTTGTAGGCCGAAGGGCAATCCATAACCAAAAACCTTACCTTGACTGTCTTGAAAAGCTTGGAGGATCCCAGGATTAAATAGGTTTCATAGTACTCTACCGGGGTGATCTTCTCACCTGTGAAACATGTTAGTTCCCCATCATAGGGAGTCAAGTCTGACCACGGTAGTTCTAGCTTTTGATAGAGATCCATAAACATGATGTCTGCTAAACTTCCTTGAACCACAAAGATACGGTAGACCTCGACATTCGAAATTATACCATAAATGGCTAGTGGGTCATCATGATCCGGGATAATCCTGTCGTAGTCCTCATCCGAAAAAGTGATGGAGGGTCTCTTCCTTTCCGTAGTCTGTGATCTAGACTAGGAATGGGAAACACTGAAAATTTTCATCCTGAAAGCTTTCTTTTGAGCTCCATTTGATGACCCTCCACCAGCAAATCGTCCCGTAATGGTGTTGATCATTCTGTTTGGTTCAAAACGATGATTGTCATTGTCATTAGGAGGAACATCCCTGTTCCTATCCTGCCGGTCATTGTTATCTCAACGAGGTGGAGTCCGAGATCTTTTCCTTAGACTTCGGGTTCTTCTTCTGCGGTAAGGAGACGAACTTCGCCATTTCTCTTCTCTGTGTCTACCACGATGTTCATCATTCTGGACATGGATAATATATTGTTGTAATTATTCGACCTTGATTAAGAACTCGATGACATCGCATAGTTAGTAGCAGTCTTCAATATCATGGCCAAAACCTTTATGCCATGTGCAATACTTTGAGTGGTCTTTTTGCTTGTGCTTCTTAATGGGGGTGGCCTCTGGACATTTTCTGAAATTCAGTCTGCATCACCTCCCTCAAGATTGTTTCTTGTGGGGTGTTTTGAGGAGTATACTCAGAATACCTTCTCCGGGGTGGACTATCTTTGGAATGCCGGGGCCGTGAGGATTCGTGATTAGGCTTCTGATGAAGGAGCTCATCTTTATCCCATCTCCTCCAGTCCTCTGTTGCTTCCTCGAGGTTGATATACTTCTAGGATCGTCTCTGAAACTCACTTAAGTTCTCTGGCTTCTTTTTTACCAGGGATGCAAAAAACTCTGAATCCACTTGGAGGTCGCTTCTAGCATAATGAAGGGCTATCTTGTCATCGAAGTTTTCCACGTTAGTGCATATCTCCATAAATCACCTTACGTAATCACAAAGGGGCTCATCTCATCCCTGGCGAACCTTGGCCAGGGATTTGATGGATTTGGGTTGTTCTTTGCTGGTGGTGTATTGGAGCAGGAACCATTGTTTCAAATCTGACCAGTCCATCACGGACCTTCATGGTAAGCCGGAGAACCACTTGAGGGCTCTTTTTTTGAGGGAAAGCATGGCATAACAACTCCATGGATTCTCCGTGAGAACACATGGATTGCTCAAAGGCGTTCACGTGCTCTTGGGGATCTGTGGTCCCATCATAAATCTCTAAGTTTGCTGGGAATTTAAAATTCTTGGGAATGCGGTACTCCATAAGTTGATCAGAAAATGGGTGTTTTTAGATGTTGCGGTTTAGGTTATTGTTTCCAACATTGGACACTATAGCATCAACATGAACCCCGCTTTGGGTATTTTCCACATTATGCCCTCCATCACAACGATGTGATCTGGGTTGGTTTTTATGCATAGCCTGTTGCATATCCTCCAACCTTTGATACTGCTCATTCAGCATAGCCATGTGTTGCTGCAACATGTCTTTGAATTGATGTTGGGATATATGGGACTGATTTGGGAGTTCAGAGTGAGACGCACGATCATCAGCTTCATTGTTTAGCATTCCCAAGCATAGGTGCACTGCGATTCTGCGTTCTTAAACATTAGGGTTGTCTCCTTAGGTCGGGATCCCAAGTCTATCTCTTACAGAAACCCTGCGCGATGGGTTAGGACTTTCATCAGAGATCGACGTGAAATGCTCATCGCATTGGTTTTCTGCATTAAGTGCCTGGTTTCTCGCAGCGAAGGTTTCAACGGTTGAGGAGGGCGTTGCGTAGCAGGACCTTGCCTTTGGATAGCAGATGTTTGCGCGGCATTTCTCCTTGAGTTTTATCTCGTATTCAACATGATTGGGTGGGATTAGAAGTTTACGGTTCCCCACAGACGACACTAATGTTCTGATGTAGAACTAGAGGTGTACCTAAGATAGGCACGTATGGTGGTTTCCTCCTTACATAGCTGCTACCAAGCGTATTGAGCCAGGGGGTGGGTACCTGCAAAGGGATTCCAATGCTCAAGTCAGGCAGTGCACGAATAGAGTTTTTATAATGAGATAACAGATACCTGTTTAGAGTAACTTAACATGATATTTATAGAGGTTGAAAAGATACGTCCTTATAATAGAGAGATATGTTCCCATAATAGTTACAGGAGTAGATATGTTCCTTATTTAGTTACAAAGAATCCCTATATTATCGGAATATTGGTATGACAGTTATTGTGTTATTATTCCATAAGATTATGATTGGTAATTAAGAGATATCATAATATTTATCCTTTGCGCAGATCTCTCAGTAAAACTATTATTATCCAATACCTCAGTCTAGTATATATCACTTTGATCTCATAATAAGCAAGCTCTGAAGAGGGCGTGGGCTCCGGACCACTGCGGGTATGCGTATCGGGTTGGCCCATGACTTACGGGTCCAAAGTATGGTCCAAAACAGAGTTAGAGATCAAATCGCCATTAAAGGCGCTTTGGTTTCTTCTTTATGGTTCTATCATGATGAATTCTCTTTCTTCTTCCTATGTCTTCTTCTCTTTTGTCATGAATAGCTAAATTCATGTGTTGCTAAGGTGAATATGTAACTTGATTCAATTGATATGTATTAAGATTGAATTTTTAATTAATTTCTTTTCTATTCAATTTGAGTGCTTATTATGGTTCTTAATACTTTTATAAATTGATCACTCATAAATTGATCTAATGAGATATGTGTAGAATTAAAAGATTTACATATAACTTAGACCATAAATAATAAGTGTCATGATTTATAATCATCTAGGAATAGAGATTATAGGTTGTGTGGGAGAATTATAGTATTTTCCATGAGAATCCATAGAGTGAAGGTCATGCCTTTAAGAGTTGGGGTTTAGATCAAGGAATTGACTAGTATTTGATAATTAAAGAGAATTAATCCGCCAAGTAATGAGTTTTAATTAATTAAGAGATTATCTCCATCAATTGAATGACTAGAAATTAATTAGAATGAAGATTCTAAAGCTACTCTATTGTCTATGGTAGATTGTTGAATAAAATAAAGTCGGATTTGTAGCATCTTTACCATTGCTTCTTTACACCTTAATTTGTTATCGTGTTCTCTTACTATTTTTAATTTATATGTTTTTACCTTGTTTTACTTTTCCTTCAATTACTTGTTTTCTTTTGAATCTCAATTTCCTATAGCCTAGATAGAGTTGATTTAGTAAATTTGGTACTTGACAACGTAATCTCTGTGGGACGATACTCACTGATCATTATATTACTTTTGTAATTTGGTATACTTGTCAATTAAGCAACGCTCAACAATTTCAATCTTGCCACAATCATTAAATAGAACCACTACCATTGACAACCAAGTTCCTCTTCCTGCCACAAAAACACATAACTCAATCACATTCTTCCACCCATGTCAGACGCCACACCCTTCGAGCTTGGGTTTGAGTTTGGATTGACTTTAGTTTGTCACGCCATTGAAGCCATCGAATTTGGACCTTGTTTGTGGTGATTTTTTGTCAAAGGTAGTGACTACTCTTTTTTATTTAAGATCTAATATCTGAAAGTGAATCAACTCCTCTTAGAACCCTTAAGGTTAAGTAATCGTCAATCGGTCAAGCATTAGTAAAAGGGTGTGTCAAAGCATAGTGTGGAGTTAGATATGAACGTGAATAAATAAAAAGTAAGAGTGCGTCGAAACAAACTTACTATATGTAAATTGACGGAATAGTAATGATGAAAGTAAACTTACTAAATGTAAACTTGACAGAAATGTAAATGGCAAGATACACGTAAATGTTGAAAGTAAACTTGCTTGAAGTAAACTAACATTAAAGTAAATGAATGTCAAAAGTAAACTTGTAGAAAGTAAGCTGACAGCATGCGAAGAACAACATAAATGCATAAAGTAAATATAGAAAAGCGTAAATTTAGACTAAGTTGAAAAAAGATTAAAGGAAATTTGTAGAAAGGTAACATGCATGTGAATTAACCTTAAAAACAAGTAAATTGTAGAATTGAAAGAGAACTTGGAAGGTAAATAACCAAGAACAAAGAAGAACAAGTAAGAACTTGAATTACATTAACTGGAATGTAAATGATATATGAAATTAAGATGACTAAAAGTTAAATGTCAAAACATAGAAAGACTTGTGAATTGAAAGTGGCAGTCATACTTGACTATTAACCAGTCAATTCACGAACGTTACACTGAAGACTTAGGAACTATAGAAAGTATAGGGTATTTGCAAGTAGATGTACTAGCCTGTTCTTTGTTCTAATAACTATTTATAGGCTAATTTCGACCCCCCCCCCTAACACACCTTTAATGAACTATAAAGAAAAGAGAAATGGGAGAAAAGATGCATATGATATAATGACTAAATCAGTAAGGGAGAAAGAGGGAAAAAAAAAGGGCTAAACTCTACTCACATCCTTTGTGTTTTGTGAAAATTTTGATTTAATTCTAAAAGTTTTTTTTGTCCTATTTACATTCCTCATATTTCACAAAAGTTTCGATTTGATCAAGTGTCACGTGAGATTTACGTTAGATGCCACATGGGATCCATGTCAACCATGTAGGACCCACGATAAATGCCACGTCAACTCGTCATTAGGAAAATTGACGGTGTTTGTAAAAAGAAAGACATTGAAACTTTTTTGAAACGTTAAAGACGAAATTAAAAAAAAATGTTGGATTAGATCAAAATTTCACAAAAACTTTAGGAACGAAAATGATGCTTTTGCCTATATCCTATGGTAATTGAAGAAATTCAACCTACAAGTTATCTTAAAAAAATATTTATTGATGCCTTTCTAGATTTTGTCTTTTTAATTTCACCGGGGGATTTGGTGCTTTTTCACTCTTTCTACTCTAGGGAACAAATGGAATATTTTAGGATTCTTTTGTAGCTTGTGTAATTGGGAACTATATGGAGATACGATAATATATGTTGGGTTTTTCTCAAAGAATTATAGAACATGAAGCTATTAAAGAGATCCACTCGTGCCTAAGATAAAAGGTGACATAATAAGCGGGTCAGTTTCTAGAGCCTTTTATTGATCTTAAAAAAATTTCATACTGCCGCGATACGAATTTATAGTATATTCACTAGGATTACAGAAAAAATAAAAATAAGAACAAAAAATTAAGTGTGATTTAACTTTACAAGAGTTGTGGTCAGTTCAACTTCAAAAATTGTCAACTAAATAGGTATAAACCCATTATGCCATCGAAATACTAGATTTCCTCTAAGATCTTCAAGCATGAGATAAGTGCACCTGGCCATTATTCTCTGCTTGGCGTGACAAGATGTCTCAAAGAAAAGGCAAGCGCCGTAAGATTTGCGTGCATAATGCTATCTGGGAAAGTGAGTGAGAGTATTCATGATGATAGATGGGAAAGTTGAATGACCATAACTTCTACGTTTAGGCTTTCTCTCTTTTTCTATTTCCCTTAATTTGTTCAGTTTTATTTCCTTTATCCACGTGTGAAGCACATCACAATCTTTTTTAAAGTGTCCCCAGCGTTATCATGTATATGCATTTGTATTCATCGATCAAGCTGACTAGATGGTTGTGTTTTTTTCTCAACCTAAACCACCTAATTCCATGTTAAGCATGATAAGAAAACATATGAGAGAAAACAACCCCACTACCTTTAGTCAATTCCAAAGTAGAGACCGGCTTCAATCTTGATGTTAGAAGTTCATAATAGAGCCAAAGCCATGTGATGTTTGGTGTATTACAATCAAAATATGTTGCATCAGCCTCCTTAGGTCCAATAAAATTGAGGGAGGTGGTAACTGGTAAGGGAGAGAGAAATATTGCTTCATGAGTTTATTACCAAGATTCCTGATATATATATAAGCTCAAACAGAAGACAACAAAGTATTTCATATCGTTATCTTTCATATTTAAGTTCATTACTTAGCTTTCAGTGCTATCTTTATACCCTCCACCTTCGCTCAGTTTCTCAGGATTCAAGCACAACAACCCATATATATGGGTGAATGTCCAGTAGGGTTTGCCCTTGTCCCATTCATAGCCCTAGACAAGAAAACATATAGTAAGTGCACTTGCTTACCAACGTGGACCACTAGTAACGGAGTGCCTTTCTCTATTTTGGGTACTCACCTGAGTGCTTACCATCATCATCTTGATCTTTATCTACATATAGTTTTATTCGCGCCTCTCTGCCCCAAACCACTATGTGGTCATTATGAAAGTTTAGGTGTCTGCAAAGCTGTAGGCTCAAGATCTGAATGAGAAATACTTGGTCAACAACAGTACAATACATATCATTTTATATTTGTATAAGATGACAGAATCAAATGTGAGTATGTTAAAAATTATGTAAAATTGATTGTAATTTCATAATAAAAATTATGTAAATATAATATAATATATATATAAATGCGTATGAGTAGTATTATTGTATCATAATACTCATCATCCTTGTTTTGAAAGGAAATTGAATTGAGTTGCAATTAACTTGTCAGCAAATCATATACAGCTCGTGGGTATGAGATATGATACAGATACAAAGATGTGAAAATTTTTAAGAATTATGAGATATAATACAAATATGTTATAAAATATAAAATTAATATAAGATTAACATACAAATATACATACTAAAGATATATTCAAAATAAAAACATACATCCTAACACAAACACCTTTATTTAAAATGTAAGCATTACTACATACTCATTATAAAGACAAAATTAAAACAAAGAGAATCGATATTTCAAAACTCAATAGTAGTCAATAATAATTATTGTCGATTACGATTGAGATATAGGGCTGGTCTTTGATTCTGTTGAATATGATTAAGATATTATGAAATAATATCTTAATTGATTGTACATATCTTATATTCATTGTAAAAATTTTGTATATTCTGTTTTTTGTTAGCTGATTAGTTTTCTAAGTTAGAATGTTTCCTAAGTTAGAATATTCACATTGATATCCTCCTACTTTTTAGAGATTTGTTTTTCGTTTCTATTTTGTACATCTCTTCTATAAAGAGAGACTTGTTGTACACTGTTCAAAAATCATATTAGTAATAAAAACACACATTTCAAGTTGGTATCAGAGTAATGTTTAGCATTGCTAGCCCTAATTTATCGAGATGTCTAATGTGTCCTTAGGCACCGATGGCTTCAATGGTCTCCAAAGGAGTGACGCCTCTGTTCTGGATTAGACCAGCCAACAAAATTAGAGTGTTGCGCCCAAGTTACCTATGGGTGATTCTCACTCGATTCAAATCACTACAATTCGCCTTAATGGTGCGAATTTCCCACGTTGGTCACAGTTTGTTCGTATGTATATTCGTGAAAGAGGGAAAATTGGATACTTTACTGGTGACATACAATCACCAGCCAAGACCAGCCCTCAGTACATTATTTGGGATGTTGAAAACTCCATGATCATGACCTGGTTGGTCAACTCCATGGATGAAGACATCGGTTCTAACTACATATGCTATTCTACGACCAAGGAACTGTGGGAGAGTGTTAATGAGATGTATTCCGATATGGATAATAAATCTTAGGTCTATGAATTGACCCTGAAAATTGGAGAGATTGAGCAAGAAAGCAACATCATCACCAAGTACTTCAATACCCTGAAACGAGTATGGCAAGATATGGATCTATATAGTAATTATGAATGGAAATCACTTGATGATGCAAAACATCATAGTCAGATTGTGGAAGAAGGCAAAATCTTCAAGTTCCGGGCTGGACTTGATGATGAATTAGATGAAGTTCGGGCTCGAATAATTGGAAGACATATTCTTCCTTCACTTGGTGAGGTATTCTCAGAGGTAAGAAGATAAGAAATGAGAAGAAGTGCTATGCATAGGAAACACAAGAAAACAGAGATAGTTTCAACTGACACCACTGCATTAGTGGCTACTGATGCCTCTGCTAACAAGAGCAGTTATTCTAACCCGAGAAGGATGGATGAGTGAAACCGTGTATGGTGTGAGTACTACAACAAGTCCCATCATACCAAAAAAACTTGCTAAAAATTAAATTCATGGCAAACCAGCACATTTAAGGGGTGGCTACAAAATAGGTCCTAAAGCTAACCGAGGTTTTCCTACTGCTCATGAGGTTGAAAAGAGTTCCATTAGCAAAGAGCAGATTGATCAACTTTTAAAAATTCTACAGTCCAGTTCATCATCTAGTATTCTTAATGGCTCTCTAACAAAAATAGGTAATTTCAGTAATTCTAGTATTTTATCATGTAATTTAAATTCAGTACCTTGGATCATTGGTTTAGATGCATTGGATCATATGACAAATTTGTCTTCCTTATTCAGAACTTAATGTCAGAATAACAGATGGTAGTTTCTCTTTTATTGTAGGAAAATTTATTGTCACTCTATCCAAAGCCATAGACTTAAAATCAGTCCTCTATGTTCCTAAACTTTCTTGTAATCTTTTATCAGTAAGTAAACTCTGTAAAGATTATAATTGTCAAGTCCTTTTCTCATATTCTTATTGTGTGTTTCAGAACCAGATCTCAGGGAAGATGATTGGCAGTGCTAGGATGATTGATGAGCTCTACTGTTTCAGTAATGATTTCTCCAAGGATAAAGTAACTCAAGATCTTAGTGGTATAAGTTCTCAATCTGTCTGAGAACAAATATTGCTTTGGCACCATAGATTAGGACATCCAAGTTTTCAATATTTAAAACATTTGTTTCCAACTTTATTTCAAAATGTTGATTGTTCATCTTTTCAATGTGAAAGTTGTGTTCTTGCCAAAAGTTGTCGCACTCCTTATACTTCTAAACCATACTATGCATCTAAACCTTTCTATTTGATTCATAGTGATGTTTAGGGTCCCTCAAAAATTTCCACCAGTTTGGAAAAAGACGATTTGTGAGTTTTATTGATGATCATATACGATTGTCTTTGGTATACTTAATGCGTGATAAATCTGATGTGGTAAGTTTATTTGAAACTTTCTATAATATGATTGAAAATCAATTTGACACAAAAATAAGTATTCTTCGTATTGACAATGGAACTGAGTGCTTCAATAAGTTCTTAGGGGATTTCCTAAATAAAAAAAGAATTCAACATCAATCTATATGTCCTAATACTCGCCAACAAAATGGTCTTGCTGAATGAAAAAATAGACATTTACTTGAAGTAGCTTGTGTTATCATGTTTGCTATGAATGTTCCTAAATATTTGTGGGGTGAAGCTATCATGACTGTATCTTATTTGATAAATAGAATGCTTAGTCATGTCTTGAATTTTGTGACACCTCTTGACAAGTTCAAATCTGTCCATCCAACTTCAAGAATGTATACTAACTTGCCTTTAAGAATTTTTGGATGCACTGTCTTTGTTCATTTGAACAACAACTCTCGCTCAAAACTTGATCCCATAGTTGATAAATGTATTTTTATTGGTTATGCTCCTAATCAAAGGGGATATAAATGTTTTAATCCAACAACCAAAAAGCTTTATGTTAGTATGGATGTCACTTTTTTAGAAAATGAATCTTTTTTTCCTAAAAATTCTCTTCAGGGGGAGATAATGACAAATGAAGATAATTTTCTACAAAGCTCTTTATCCTGTCCTATTTTTCAACTTATTCCTCCAATGGAAACATTGGTTCAAGTTTCTGAAAATGAAAAAACAATGTCAACATTAGATGGTTCATCGACAAGGGGAGAAATACAACGATTAAATAAGGAGCTACAAGTTTATACGTGGTGAAATCAACAATTGAATATTGTTGAGCTCATCATCCCAGTACAAGGACAATAAGATTCTCTCAAAATTCTAGGTGATACTGAATTTCCTGATTCTATTTCAAACTCTGATATTCCTATAACTCTTAGGAAAAGTGTTAGAAATTGCACTAGAAAAGATGCCAGAATTTGCAGCACGTCTCATCCTATCTCAAAATATGTTTCCTATCAAAAACTATCTCAGAACCATAGAGTCTTCACTTCTAGGATTACCAATCTGTTTTTCCCTAGAAACATTCAGAAAGCTCTAAATGATCTAAACTTGAAATTAGTGCATTTAGAATAAATGAATGCTTTAAACAAAAATGGAACTTGAAAAATTGTTGACTTACTAAGAGATAAGAGGACAATAGGTTGGAAGTGGGTTTTTATCATCAAATGCAACACTGATGGGAGTGTAGAAAAATATAAGGCAAGACTAGTTGCAAAAGAGTTCATTCCAACCTATGGAGTTGATTATCATGAAACTTTTGCTCTAGTAACTAAAATTAATTCTATTAGAATTCTACTATCCCTTGCTATAAATTTTGATTGGCCTTTACACTAATTAGATGTAAAAAATGTTTTTCTAAATGGGGATTTGGAAGAAGAGGTCTTCGTGGATCTTCCTCTTAGCTTTGAGGAAAATCTGGGTAGAAATAAAGTATGCAAACTAAAAAAGTTTTTATATGGCTTGAAGCAATCCCCAAGAGCATAGTTTGAACATTTTGGAAATGTAGTTAAAGTCTTGGCTACTGCCAAAGTCAGGCTAACCACACTCTGTTCTATAAGCATACATTGAATGGTAAAATTGTTGTCTTGATTGTGTATGTAGATGACATAATTTTAACAGGTGATGATGGCAGTGAACTCAAATCTTTGAAAGATAAACTAGCTTATGTTTTTTAAATCAAGGAGCTTGGCCCTTTAAAATACTTTCTAGGAATAGAATTTGTTAGATCTAAAGAAGGTATATTCATTAGTCAACGAAAATATATTCTGGATTTGCTAAGTGAGACAGGTTTGCTAGGATGTAAAGCAGTAGAAACCACCCCTATTGAATCCAATACTAAACTCCAACCAACCAAGACTGAGGAAATAGTGGATAAAGAAAAATTTTATAGGCTTGTTAAGAGACTGATCTATTTGTCTCATACTCATCCAGATATAGCCTTTGTTGTAAGCATGATAAGTCAATTTATGCATTCTCCTTGACCTGGACATTTTGCTGCAGCAACCAGAATTCAGAGGTATCTAAAAGGATCACTTGGAAGAGGACTACTTTATAGAAAACGTGGATCTTTAGAAGTGGAGGTGTATACTGACGCAGATTGGATTGGTAGTGTTACTAATCAGAGGCCTACTTCAGGCTATTACACCTTTATTGGAGGAAATCTAGTTACTTGGAGAAGTAAGAAACAAAACATGGTTGCTAAAAGTAGTGCAGAAACTGAATACAAGTCAATGGCTCAAGGGATCTATGAAGTCATATAGATTGATAAACTATTAAAAGAATTAAAGGTATACAATCCAACACCAATGAAACTATATTGTGATAATAAATCTGCAATTGTCATTGCTCACAATCCAGTTCCACACAATACAACCAAACATGTAGAGGTTGACAAACATTTCATTAAAGAGAAAGTGAAGAATCAGTTGATCTGTATCCCATATGTATCTATAACAGATCAAATTGTAGATATTCTGACCCAGGGATTGCCTAAGAAGTTTTTGATAGTTTAATTAACAAGCTTTCCATGGAAGATATCTTCAAGCCAGCTTGAGGGAAAGTGTCAATTACGATTGAGATATTGGGCTAGTCTTTGATTCTGTTGAATACGATTAAGAAATTATGAAATAATATCTTAATTGATTGTACACATCCTCTTATATTCATTGTAAATATTTTGTATATTCTTTTTTTGTTAGCTGATTAGTTTCCTAAGTTAGAATATTTACATTGATAGCCTCCTATTTTTTAGAGATTAGTTTTTCGTTTCTATTGTGTACATTTCTTCTATAAAGAGAGACTTGTTGTATTTGTTCAATATCATATTAGTAATAAAAACACACATTTCAAGTATTATAAACTCAAGAAAATATTATAATTTATTCAACTCTTATAAGACTATCATTTATCCAATTATTATATTTTATCTATATTGACACAAAATTATGTTGAAAAATTATAAGATACCGATTAAGACTATGAATTTAATTTTGATGTACCATCAATGTAAGATAATTTTTATATTATCATCCAATCTTATTTTGATATTTCATTTACTGAGTTTCACTCTGTTAATAACTATAAGAAATGTCAAACTCATTAAATGAAATAACAATACATCAATGGATGCTGCGGAGGAGGAGGTTTCACTAGAATCTTCATAGAAGAACCCTCCTCTCCGTCACTCCTCATCCCCCTAATCTTAACCATAAAAACAAAATGGAAGGAGAAGAAGGGAGGGCAATGATACCTAGGGGAGATGAAGAAGTCATTGGAAAATAGAAACTACAAAAGGTAGAAACCAAAAGCCACCATTAGCACTGCTGACAATAGGCAATAGAGAGAGAACCACCATAAGTAGAAACAACAACACCATCACCACAAGGGAGATTTCTGAGAATAAAAACGAGAGTGAGAAGAAGAAATAGGAACCTGCTCACTACATCCCCTTTTATAGGCAGAAGGGACGCTTAATTGCCACCCACCACTGGGGGCAGAACCTATAACACCCTCCCTAGGGTATCACATGTCTGACTCCCGACTCATAATCTGAAAATCAATTCGTAAAAGGTTTGAGTTATGAAAATATGGGTTTCAAAATTTCTTTCTTTACTTCCAACATAAACTTACTTGAAATTCATAAGTATTCTTGAAAATATATTTAAACCGATTAATATACAATATTGACACCAATTAATATTTCACAATTTAAAGAGAAATATAAAATTAACTCGACTTTTTTTTTTTTAACAAGTTGTAGGTCAAACCACTATATAACGGTCCTACTTAATAATCATCGACAACAAACGAGAAACTTTAACATACTTATTCCTTTTTCTCGTCCATCTTGATGCATCGGACATCTGTTCTTTTGTCAACACCGCACACCTTCGATTCCTGAATGTCCACTCCTTATTGTTGTCACCAATCTCAGAGTATCCATCGCCCGTTATGTCTAAGACAACTCGATCCTTCTATTATTTGATTTTAACAGTACAGACACAACAAAACAACATAACAAAGAGGTGAGATCACCTACACCAATATCAACATGGCAGCACAGAGATAACACAAACAACAATATCATACAGGGATATCATACCAGACTTCCAATACTATATTTAATATTAATCAACTATCATCATCCAATCATATATCAATCCAAGTATTCAAAACAGGTTTGTCATAGCCAATATTCCTCAATTAATATATCATACGGATATAAATGTAATCATATAATGCATGTACACAAGACTCGATTTCCTACTCCATGGAGCTAAACTCGGTCGGAGAAATGATCGAAAAAATCTGTCGGTACCACGTGCCTCGAACCACGTGCTGCTATAATCCTCATTTTGATTTTGCACATCTAGCATATACACGACATTTGTCTTTATCGATCTTGAATAAGAATAGTGTCTTGGTCGGGATCATCTGTGTTGCATTGGTCTAACCTACGGGAAGAAGCGCGACCAACCACCCGTGTAAGCAACCCGCACTCGATGCCCCCAAGGTCAACAAGTGACTTACACTACGCATATCGCCTACCCACTCAAGAGATGTGTTTCTCCTAGGCAATCACCATATCCAATTCTCATCGGACTATTCCAATGCATGTATAATGCACCAAATACCAATCACAGGCATCTCTTTCCAATGCATATAAATTATACTAAATTATACTGTATTTCCAACAGCAAAACCATGTTATCACATTTTCATAGTTATAAAACACTTTCGTCGTGTTTTCACAAAATCAGCAAGTAAAACATTTAAATTCGTTTTCAATTCCAAAACGTTTTTGTTACGTTTTCAAAATATCGTAACACTTTAATTGTTACGTTTTCCAAAAAATGTCGCAACTCTTACATCATTGACTCTTAAATCACGTATTAATTTTTCAATGATTTTTTCAATCGCGTAAAAATATACGTTTCTCAAATCCCATAATATTTTTCCTCTGTTTCAAAATCTCGTAACTAAAAAATTATTCTTTTAAGTCGCATAAATCATTTTATTTCATTTTTAAAATATTTAAAACATTTTTCAAATCACATAATGATTTTTCGCTATTTTCACAATCACGTAAAAATAATTCATCATTTTTTCATCACGTAGTGATTTTTCATAAAAGTTCAAATTACGTAAAATATTTAAACGTAATTCAAATCGCGTAGAAATATTTCAATGTATTTAAAATCAATAGAAATATTTTTTTTCGTATTTCAAATCGCGTAGAATTATTTTACAGTATTTCAAATTGTTTTAAGATACATAAAATATTTTTCAACATTTTACAATCACGTAAAATATTCCTCAATATTCCAAACATTATTTTTGGACTTAAATAAATCAATATAATTTTTCAACACATTTTTCAAATTGCGTAAAAAAATATTTTACTGCATTTCAAATCGTTTTTAAGCTACGCAAATAATTTTTCATCACAATTTAATTATAGAAAATATTTCTTAACCTTCAAAAATTATTTTTAAACTTTTCTCAAAATAATATGACTTTGTATTTCATTTTTCACATTTCCTTACTCAAGAAAATTCTTTTTTCCTCATTTCTTTACTCAAGAAATCCTTTTCCAAAATATAATCCACAAAAATCACTTTTCAATTGATATAAATCAACGTTTCAAAACTTAACATTTTCTAACGTATTTCAAAACTAAAAAATAAATTATACGTTAGTAAATTTTCAAAACACCATTATACTCTCCATTTTTCCCAAATCATTTCCAAAATCAGTCTTTCTCAAAATAAATTGAAATTCAAACGTTTTCAACCTCTCTTTGTTTTCTGTTACGAAAATTTCTATTCTCTCAAGTGATAAAACGCTCTGATTTCCTTTCCAAATTCCTTGTATTAAATCAAGTTACGTTTCCACTTAGAAAATCACTTTGTTCATAAAAAATCAAGACATTGCAAGCCTTAAAAAAAACGTGGACATAACTATTGAAACCATCAAATATTTTTCCTTTTAAATTGAAATAGTTTTACACAAACAAAACCATTAAAAATCCTTTACAAAAACGTAAGACTCATAGTCTTTGAAAATCAAATCATTTGTTCATTTCCATTTTTCACTTTCTTTGCAAATCTATTTTTACTTTCTTTACAAATTCTTTTTTTTCACTTTCTTTGCAAATCCTTAAAATCATCATTGCTATTTTCATTTCAATCTCATGTTTAGTAAAACACTTAGAAACTTTTTACACAAAATAAATCAATAAAAATCCTTCTAAAACCGTGTTCATGTACTTTTGAAAAATAAACTCTTTATTTATTTTCCTTGCTTTTTCTAAACATTCATTTTTATCATTCAAGAAAATATTAATTTTGTGAACACCTACCTTGAGGTGTCTTAACCAAAATTCATCATGTTCTAGGGATCAAAAATTAATTCCCTTGTTATTGAAAAATTTCAACATGAACCCTAATCAAGGGCATCAAAATAGTAGCTTTCCTTGGCTTCATTGGGACCAAAATTGATTTTCTTTTCATTATCAAATCATGACATATACATACATACACAATATATATATATATATATATATATATATATATATATATTAAAAACCATGCCATATTATCATCATGCATAGTATAAGCATACCATCAAAATTATAAACTCATGCAAAGCATATTAAGCATATGCAATTAATCAAAGCTCATAAACACATATAAATTATTACATGACCATGGATATGAATCCTCACATGGATTCACTATCCATCAAATATAAGACCATCTCTCACCACCATACTTGGTTGGTGAGGTGGATCTCCCTCTTACCTCTTGAAGATCCTCAAAAGCTCTTTGTTTTGCTTCTTTTTCCAAGTCCTTCATCACCAAGGGCTTCTCAAATACAAAATAAAATACATAAATATTAGTATACTAAGCTTGATTAAGAGGAATCATGGATCAAACAAGGTTTAGATCATGAAAAAGAGAGAAGAAAATGAAGTTTCCTTGCACTTCACCATAAATACCCCATAACTTTGATCTTGAAGAAAATCCATGAAGATGAATGATTTGGAGGAAATCTCCAACATGAAAGTTGCTTAGAATATCATGTAGATTCAAGATCTATGGTTGGATGAAATTAAAAGAGATTGGATGGTGGTTTTGAGTGTCTTGACCGAATGGTTTCTCTTGAAGCACAAAGATGGAATTTTTTATTTTTGATAGAAACTTGAAGCTTGGATTTGAAGCTCAAGATGAATGATTTTGGAAAAACTCATAACTAGAGATGTTCTTAGAATGATGTAAGGATTCAAGAAGTATGGTTAGTTGAAATTAAAGAGTGATGGAAGGTAGATTGGAGGGTCATGGCCGAAACCTAGAGGAGAAGAGAAATGGAGAGAAAATTTACTAAGTTTAGCTTCTTGAAATTGACAAAGAAAGACCAAGAATGAGTAATAATGGTGGTGGTCTTCAACTTTGCTACTCACTTAAGCCACCAAAACCGTAGCCCCCCCCTTCAATGCATTCTCCTTGAATGCAAATTGATCAATAATGATACACCATTGACCATGACATGTAATAATGGTCATAAAGTTTTGTTTTTTGTCTCCTAAACAATCCAAAACCATCCCCTTCCACGCATTAGCTTCTCCTTGTGCATTTAATTATTTATCATCATTATTAGCCATCATCTAGAATTTTTCTAGCCATTGATTAATTGATTGTTAGGATTTAGGTGATTTTGATTTAGAAGACTTAATCTAGGCCATTGGATCTTTCTCCTTTAAATTCTAGAACCATTAGATGTGTAGAGCTCAAAATTAAGAAAAAGATTACTCCTTCTTACTTTTAATCCAAGGGTCATAATTAGTCTTTGTCACTTTTTAAGAATAACTTGAGATCTTACCTGAAACTATGGTCGATAACATGCAAAATAGAACTAAATCTTCACCATTGATTAAATTAACATCCAATGGTTATAAATGGTCCTTATTACTTTACAAGACCAAATCTCCACCTTTAATTAATTCTTCATCCAGTGGTCATAAATGGTCTTTGTCACTTTTTGAGACCAAATTTCTACCATTGATTAAATCCATATCAAGTCATTACCATTGATTAAATCGATGGTTGATATTAAAGTCTTTAAATCTTAGATTTATTTCCTATTGGTCCACCAAAAATTGTCACAATCACTAATGTTGACTTAGCAATATAATTTCTATTTTTATCTGCTAAAATCCCACGAAAGAATATATTTACTGTATTTTTTTTATCGCCCGATAAATAAATACAATACAAAACACAGTACGATAAAATTTCTAAAACTGTTTCCGGATTCAGGTTTAGTAAGATCCCCTGTCTCCGTCTAAACAGTACAAATTTTTCTAGGCGTAAAAATTTTTTTTGCTTTGCGGGACCCACTTGGGCCCACGTATGCCACCTGGGCCCACAAATAGTAAAAAATTTATCCACAAAAATCACAAAAATTAGAAAATGCACAAATATCAAATCAGATTACGTAAAATAATTACCTAACGGTAAAAATTAAATTACGTAAAGTTTTTCCCGGCCCGAAAATTTGTATTTTCCTGACACGAATGAAATCACTCAAAATGATCAAATACATTGACGGAATAAACAAAATAATTTTATAGTGCACAGAAATTACTAAACAGTAAAATTCTATTAATTGTCAAAATTATTGTTTAAGAGATGGGAAATTTGGGGTGTTACAGAACCATTATCTCATATGGGTTTGAAATGACTGTAGCACGAAACCCAAATGACGATTGTAAAAATCACACCTTTGGCTACCACGTGGCACTATAGGATTGGCCCATGATACGAAACACCCAGACGTCCAGATGAAACATCTCGGGCAAGCCAAAGCCACAAAAAGAAGGTTAACGTAGCACCATAGATTCCTGGTGATGGTCTCATTCTTAACAATCGCTGCCATAATGAGATCAGACCTCGAAATGAAAGTCGCGACCTTAGTTGTAGGTCGAACCACTAGTATAAAGAAAAAATCATCGACACAACTAAGATATGTTTGAGCTTAGCACTCAAAAGCCTCATCAGAGCATCGAGCTGGAGGTAATGTTTTAAACTGGATTTCAGACCTTGACCCACTAGGCCTGGGCTCATGCCAATTAAATTAAAGGCCCACAGAGGTCCACGCCAGCTTGATGACTAACATGCCCACTTTCTAGGAGTTTAGGACTATAACATAATCTCATATTATATGAGGATAAAGGAATAAAATCCCCACATAATTTCCTAGATTCCTAATTATAAGGAAATTGAATCTCTAAGAATGTGTTTGGAATGTAAAAAAATGATAAATGATTTTATTTGTAAATCAAATTTAATTAAATATTGTGTTTGGAATGTTAATAAATAAGAAATGATTTGATTTCTAAAATTTATGGATTTTATTCCTTTTGTTTTAGAAATTCCATCAATTTTGATAGGATTTGTTAGGATTTGATTTGATTTGAAATAAATAGATTATTTTACCCATAGTAACTACCTCTAATTACCTCTCATAAGGGTTAAAATATGAAATAATAAAATCAAATCAAATCAAATCAATTCTCATTTTAATAAAATCCAAACACAAAATTTGATTTTTAAATCAATTTAAATCCTATTGTTTTAAAGTTCAAAACACAAAATTTGATTTCTAAATCAAATCAAATTAAATCAAATCATTTCTTATTTTTATTCATTCCAAACACAACCTAAAGGATTGTTCCCCAACTAAGCAATCTCACCATATAAGTAAGGGGTTTAGCTGCTATGGTATGCATCTAATCCCTCACACATTAGTCACCTAGTGCAAACCCTAACTTGAGTATTGGAATGTCTTGCAGTACACCACTCCCCTTTTTGCCTCAACATTGGGAGATGCCAGCAACTTCAACCACTATGATCGAGACCAAGTAACTCACTGTTGATCTCGATATAGATTTTTTTTTCTTGGGTGCTTTGAGGCTATAAGTTTTGAAAGTAAACTGTTTGTTGAATCTATGCACTAGGAAAAGTTTTTAAAGGGTAAATTAGCAACTTGGTCCCTGAAATTATTCTCTACTTGCAGTTTAATCCTTAAATTTAATTATGTATACAAGTTAGTCCATGAATTTATAAAACTCATATCAACTTAATCTTTCTTAGGGACAAAAGTGAGAAAAAAAAACTAAATTGATACGAATTGTATATATTCAGGAACTAACTTATATACATAATTAAATTCAAGGACTAACCTGCAAGTGGAAAATAATTTTAAGAAAAAAGTTGCTAATTTAAATAAATATCTAGACAACATCAAACAAACAAATGCACTTAGAGCATGTCTAGGAGCATTTGTCTAGCCTAAACTATGGTTAAGAGGTTACAAAATGAATTTCATTCTTAAACCAACATTTTTTATAAAATTTCAATTAGCATATGTCAAATGAGATTTTGATTTCAGACTATAGGTTCAGTGGAAGTGGGGGGGAGTTGCTCGTAGAATCAAAAATATTTTTGGCTAAAATTATCATTTTTCATATAAAGATATCTAAACATAAATCACTTCACTACAAACCCACTTTTGATCAAAACTAAATTTGTAAAATCAAGTTCATTCAAAATCAAATTTACAAACTATAATTCAATTACACATCCTAATTCAGAGTTTTTTATTCTTTATGTTCTGAAGTGGATTTAGAGATGTACCTGAGATAGGCACGTCACGGTGGTTTCCTCCATGAGCAGCAGGAACAGAGCATGTTGAACCAGGGGGTTGGTACCTATAAAGGGGCTCCAACGCTCAAGTCAGGTTGTGCACAAGTAGGATTTATGCAATAAGTGATAAGTTACTTGTAGAGGTGAATAAGTCTGGTATTTATAAAGATTGGAGGGATACATTCCCGTAATTGTAGTAGGAAGAGATACGATCCCTTGTTAGTTGTTGTAGATTCCTATATTATCGGAATATTGATACTATAATCAGGGCAGTTATAGGTGTTATTATTCCACGAGATCATGATTAGCAATGACAGATATTCTCAAGACTTATCCATTGCGCAGATCTTACGATAAAGCTATTTCTATCCAATGTCGTGGTCCAATGGGCATAGAGTCGAGATCTTGTTTATGTTCGTAAGCGAGTCTAACTGAGGGTATCAACGACGGACCCCAGCATGTTGTGGGCTGGGTAGATCCAAGGTACATACCCCAGATCACGGTCCAAAATAGTTACCCTCAGCTTGATGCTAAGATAGGACAGTTGAGTGTCAAGGTACCAAGTTTGAATGGAGCACACGACACGTAGTGAATAAAGGGATCCGAGTCAATCAACATCAGATCTTCACGATGTTTTCCAAAGGGCCGAGGTCCATTGTGTATTTGTAGAATACCTCTGGGGTTGACGTGTAAAACTAGGATTCAAGGCGGATCACTCAGCTTACGTTGCCATTCTGCCATTCGTGGTATATCTTTGGTTGCCCCCGTGTATGGTTCACGGGGTCTTCGTCCTTTCTTGTAGCTTGTAACAATTTGAGCTTACTTGGAAAATTGTTACTTTGACTTTATTGGCAATTAAAGATCCCTTAAAGGAGGATAACAATTTCATTTTGTTTCCCAACTGCCCGCTACTCCTGTGACTAATCATAGCGAGAGAGCATTAAAGTGCGGCTTCCAACGTGCAATCAGTTCACCTTTTCTGGGGGCAATCAGAATGTTTCATTCCCTTTATAAATAGGGAGTGTTTACATTGAAGCTAGCATTCCTTTTGTTTTGTAGCTTTGGTTGAGAATGTTTTATCTTCAGAGAATGATTTCTCTCCCATTTTTTGTATGCATGTGGTGAGTTTTGCCCTCTGCTGAAATCATCTCTTTTTTCTTCCCAAAATCTTCAAAGGCGTTTGCTCTTTTGCAAATGGTTGCTCCAATGGAGGCCTTTCTTTATCAATGTAATGGTTTAGCAAGGACCAAGTAACCGCTCTACCTAGGCTGGCCAACATGCATCTAGGAAGCATAAGCCTTTCTCTCCCAGCGTATGTAGAATTGTACAACTTTTTTGCGTATGTCGGGAAAGCTTGCTGCTTCATGTGTAGTTCTTGTGATGCATAAAGGTGTTCCACACTGCGTCCTCCTGTTCCCCCGACTGCTGTAGAGGCACCTATCCAAGTTCTTCCATTGCTTTGATAGTTTCTCTTCCTAAGTGCAACGGGATATATAAGAGGGCTCCAAGTTTGGAAAAAATCCCTCCGAGCAACTTGGGGTGATTTGAAGCAACTTGGAGTGATTGTGAAGCATTTCGTGGAACAATCTCTTGATGCGGAGTTTTTTCTCGTTGGCTAGCATAGAAGAGATGGGTCTTTATTTCTGGAAGAACCTTGGAGGTGGTAGTGACCGGTGGCCATCATTGTCAATGATGCCCTACCTTTCTAGTGGGCATTCTTGACTTTTTTTGTCGTAGAGGAACTTTTTATGTATTCCTTTTTGTTAAAGCTGATGATGTATGAAATGTGAATGATAATAAGATTTCTTTTTCTGAATCTTGTATCTTCTATTTTCCATTTCCATTCTCCGCTATATCTTTTCCCTTGGGGTGAGTCCAACGTTTCTCCCTTTAATGATGTCATGTTGCCTCCAGCTTAGTACCTTGCTAGCACAGTGAAGTGGTAAGTCTTATGCCCCCAGGAGATGGTATTCGTGCTTCACTTGAAGTCATGGTCTGTGTTACCGTATGGGGTTAAGAGTTTTATCCTGGGGACGTTTGATTGAGCCATTTGACCTTCCTAGAAGTGTTGTGGTTCGGACTAACTTCACATCATTTGTTCATAAAGGGACACTCTAGGAGTAGCCAAGGTCCATAGAAAAAATTCAGGATCCGTGGAAATTTTTTTTTTGACTCAATTGTAGAGATTGTGTGACGTTTGGTTTGTTGCACAACTGTCTCTTCAACTACTATGACAGTTGTCGGATCTAGGTGGCACTCTTTAACTGGGTGGATGTGGTTAGGGTTCTGCGTGCCAGTATGAGCAGTTTTCAAAATCCAATGAGTTGGTACGGAATTGCCCTATAACCGTCTGGCCTCTATAAATAGGGGTTAAAACTTCTCTTCTTCACTTTTATTGCTCTTTTCTGTATTCTAGTGACCCAAGGTAATTTCAGGTGGTTTTTTTTTCGGCAGGCTAACACAGTTTTGGGCAGTTTTCAATAGTTCTACTTCTCTCAGTTGTCATTTTTTGTTCATTTCTTCAAGGTACTTCTCATTTCTCTCCTCTGTTTTTGCTATATTTAGCATCGCAGAGTGGTTCTGCTCCTTTTGTTTTAAGGTGCATTCCCTGCCCTTTGGTAAAACGAGTAAGGAAGTCATTGTCCCTTTAATGGCGTCACTCTGCGGTTTCCATATGAGGTTTAAGCCTTAGTGGGCGCGAAGGATGGCTTGCGGGCGGGAACTTCTGGATTCTTCCTCGTCTGCCCCCTTCTGTGTTCGAATCTGTAAGTTAAATAATTCTGATAATTACTCATCGACCTCTATAGGGTGTTTCCAGGAATTTAATGGCCAAGAGGCAGATGGCTAGGCCCAAAGTGTCGGCTACAGAAGACCTTATAGTGATTGCTCGTGGCCCAGGGCTGGTGTACCCGTGGGTTGGTGATGACATCTATGATCGAGTGTCTGTCTTCCAACCTGGGGATGAACTTGAAAAACTCAAGGATTATTTGATGCTAACAAAGGAAGGTAGGAGGGATCATGAATTCGAGATCCTGACCCCAGAGAATGAGAGAGTGTGCTCATCTCGAGAGGCGAATGCACATTATATGTTCATGCACGAGGATTTCTTCGTCCGGATCCCTTTCAACGATTTCCAGCTTGCAATTCTCCGTACTCTCAACGCGGCTCCGTCTCAGATTCACCCTATCAGTTAAGCAAACATTCTTGCCTTCAAGAGAATTTGCCGGGTATTCAGATTGCGATGCTCGAAGAGGGCATTCTTTTACCACCATACCTGGTGGAGTCTTCAAGGCGAGGGAGCTGCTCAGAAGAATTAGCTCATAATCCGGTCAAAGGTCGATTAGAAGATCTTTTGGATTTTCTAAGAGATCTACAAGGATTTTAAAGAGAAGTTCTTTAAATTGAGGGCGATCCCAGGGAATTGTCCTTTCTTTATAGAAGCCAATGGGGAGCCAGAGTTTAACTTGTAATAGACCCGAACGACATGGAGTACTCCCTTGGGTTTGATTGAAAAAGAAAGGTCTTGTTTTGACCGGAATGACATAGAGTGTGTCGATTTTTTTACCAAGTGAATTGAGCAAGTAGGCCTCATTTCATCTAAAGATGTGCTCGATGCCCCAGATGACGCAACTCTATGGGCTATTTTAGGTGGCACAGTCCGTAGTTCATACTAATTTTTTGTGTGGTAATTTCTTTACGTGTTTTGCAGTAAGTTTGGCTATGATGGCATCAAGAAATGCCCTTGCAGCACTTGAAGCCTTGAGAACTAGGAATGAGGTCGGACCCTCCAATGCTCCTGTGGTCGTTGCTCCAACCCCTCTGCCCCCACCAGTTGAAGATTTGGTGGTCGAGGGGGGCCCATTCAACTGGAAAAGTCTCCATCGTTGCCACTCAAAAGGCAAAAGAGGAGGGCTGTTGAGGATGGCAGGGCAGATGACCGAGGGAAGATGATGGCAGTTGAGGAGGTTGTTGGCCCGATTAGTTTGTATCATGAGAAATCGGATCCCGGGGATTTAATCAATTTCAATATTTTGGACAATCAAGTTGCTAATCATATTGCTCAGCATAACACGATGGAGATCCTGTCGTCATTTCAAACTTATGCCTTTTGCCTTGCTGTCGAATCTCGATTTCTGGAAAGGATCTATAAGGAATATAATTGGCAGATAGCGGAGAAGGTGACGGTGGCTGAGGAGGGTGAAAAGTGGGCCCTCAAGGTCAATGAGGAGGCTAAGAAGGCCAAAAATGATGGCAAAGCTAAGGCCAAAGAACTGGAGGAGGAGTTAGCAGCCTTGAAAGACAACCTGAAGTAGGAGAAGGCCAGTTTAGTGGAGGTTAAGAGGGAATTCACCGGACTTCGTACTGAACGTGAGAACCTCCGTACTGAGAAACAAGACCTTCGAACTGAAGTGGCGCTACTGCAAGAGGATGTTCAATAACTAATTATGATATGTACGAAGATCAGTGGGGAGTAATTCCAAAATGCAGTTGACCAAGTCTAGCTTTTCAATCCTGGGGTGACCCTGGTATTGGACACATTGGACTCCAAAAAGGTGATTCAAGAAGGTCATCTAATTTATGCAAGTCTTGTTTCGAATGATTAAGGTGTCGTTGAGCCCCTCATCACCATTGTCCAAAATTCGGATGTTGCCGAGGACTCAAGAAATGCATCTTAGCCTACCTTTTTAATTTTTTGCCCCATATGTGAGGCATTTTATTTTGACAAGACAATTACCTCGATTGGCGGGGTGTTTTAATTTATTTCCATCATTGTATTCGTTTCTTTTTCATGGTTCATATTGGGTCCAACGCCCATTATAAATATGCATTTGTTGGCCGCTTGAAGGACTTAGGATCATTTGTTTAATTAGAACTTTGGTCCGAGGTCCAACGCCCAACATATTAAGCATTCGAAATTCCACTTGACTTCGGTAAAATTTAAAATCAAGACCTTAACCCAAGATCCAAAGCCTAAATTGTTTTGGCACTTAGGATCTCATTTGCCTTAGGTATAATTTAAAATCAAGGCCTTAGCCCAAGGTCCAACACCTAAAATGTTTTAGCACTTAGGATCCCACTTGACTTAAGCGTAATTTATGGTGATCCATAACTTGGGTCTTTAATATTTACAGTTTACAACGAAAAATTTCCTAACACTTTAGAATTTTTAACTTTAGAACATGTTTAACATAAGACATTTTCAATGGATACCTTATGGTAGACCACAGATGTCGTAATCTACATTGTCACTTTATTTCATAATCACATAATAGTCATGGCCAAGTGTTAACGATTGGGTGCGGACCCATAACTAGCGACCAAAACACTCAAATAGGTTTTGTGGGTTATTATTCCTCTTAACCTAGACTGTTAAGTCCCGTGGGGACGGGCTCGAGGCATTCTCGAAGTGTTTTCTAGCTTAAGGGTCCTGAGACTTTAAATATGCATGATGGTATCTAAATAACTCCGTTTTATTAATTTGTTTATGGACAAAAGTTCGTACATAGTATGCGTTCACTAATTGGGGCAAATCAAACATGACGTAAACTTAAGACTATGCCTTAAGGGGCATCTAACTATAGTACTTTCTAAGTTTATCTACATTCCAATAGTTCTTGATCGACTTGTCTGTTAATGTCTCCAAGGTGTAAGCTCATTTGCTAGTGCTGATCACAATGCTATAGGGGCCTTCCCAATTAGGGACCAATTTTTCCTTGGAGGCATTCCTTCTCCCCGATGTCTGCTCTCTAGAGCACTATATCTCCTGGTTGGAACTTCTTTGGAACATCCTTCAAATTATACCTAGTTGTCGTTCTCTGCTTGATGGTGGTATCGTGTATATGGACAACATGTCTTCTTTCCTCCAAAAAAATCCAATTCTTCTCTGATTAGTCTAGGGTTATTGTTAGGTGAAAACCACTGTAGACGTCAGCTCGGTTCTTTTATTTCCATCGGGATCAGAACTTCACACTCATAAGTGAGTTTAAAGGGTGTTTCACTTGTTGTAGAGTGGGGCATAGTCTAGTAGGCCCAGAGGATATAGTCTAGTTGTTCAACCCAATTTTTCTTGGCTTTATCTAACATTTTTTTTAATTCTATGAACAATAACCCGGTTGGCTACTTTGGCTTGTCCGTTTGTCCTGGAGTTTTCTACAAAGCTGTAATGGTGCTTGATTTTTAGCTCAGCAAGCAACTCTTCGAAACCCTTATCTTTGAACTGGGTTCCGTTGTCCATCACAATAGATTTTGGTACCCAGAACCTAGTGATGATGTGGCGCCAATTGAACTTTTGAATCCGGATAGAGGTAATCGTGACTAAGGGTTCTACCTCTATGCATTTTGTAAAATAATCCACTGCTACTACCAAATATTTTAATTAGCCAGGTGCCTGGGGGAACGGACCCAAGATATCTATACCTGATCTATAGAAAGGTCAAGGTACCGACATCGTGGATAGTTCTTCTAAGGGAGCCTGATAATGGTCTAAGTGAGGTTGGCATATATCACATGTGTGCATAGGAATCTACTTCCATCGTTGACTAATAGTATCCTGCCCTGAGTGCTTTTAAAGAAAAGGCTTTGCCTCCTAAGTGTTGTCAACAGCTCCCTTCGTGGACCTCGATCAGTACATACTCTGCTTCTTTTAGCATGAGGCACTTAAAGAGATGTGAAGAGAATCCATGTCGGCATAGTTTCCCATTGTAGATGGTGTACTTGACTGTGGTTCTGATCAATTTGAAAGCTTCTTTTGGATCAGAGGGTCTGGCTCTGGATTGTAGATATTTCATGATCGGGGAGATCCAAGTACGCTCTCCTTCTTCCACCTGGAAAATGACTGCATCCGTGATGGAATGTTGCTATAGGGTCTTTTGGATCACAAAACGGTTATTGCACGGACTTTTCGTGTTGGCTAGTTTGGACAAGAAGTCAGCTCTTGAATTCTACTCCCTGCATATGTGCTCTATCTTGATCTCTTAGAAGCTTTTAAGGAGCTCTTGTACTTTAGCTAGATATCTCTGAAGGAGGGGTTTCTTATCCTGATAGTCACCTCGGACCTGGGAGGTCACAAGTTGGGAGTCATTACAAAACGTGATTTTATCCACCCCCATGTCTTTGGCCATTGTCAATCCAATAATACATGCTTCATACTCCGCCTGGTTATTTGATGTTGTGAATTCAAACTTTCGGGAGCTTTCTATTGTCACTCCTTTAGAATTTTCTAAAATCACCTTGGTACCACTTCCCTTAGGGTTCAAGGAACCATCTACAAATATGGTCCAAGAAATTCCTTCAGGTGCGCTGGGGTCCGATGTAAGTTCCACCAGGAAATCAGAGAGCGTCTGGGCTTTTATTGCTAGTCGAGGCTCATATGAGATTCTGAACTGAAAAAGCTCAATAGACCAAGTAATCATTCTTCCTGCCAAGTTTGGCTTGTGCAGCACCTGACATATGGGTTGGTCTATCCTTACCACCACGGAATGACACTGAAAGTATTTTCGGAGTCTCCTGGTCGTGGTGATAAATGCAAAGGCGACCTTTTCAATCTTTTAGTATCACAATTCTAGCCCTGTAAAACCTTGCTTATAAAGTAGACCAGCTTTTGACCCTTCACCATCTCCCGGATTAACACTGAACTTATAGCCTCTCCATGAACCGAAAGGTACAAATACAGTGTCTCACCAGATTTCGATCTTGTTAGTATAGGGGGAGATGACAAGAGGTTTTTCAACTAGAAAAAAATGTATTTTCACACTGCTGGGTCCACTCAAAATCCTTTCCCTTTTTGAGCAGTCTGAATAAGGGAAGGGATTTGTGAGCAGCTTTGGAGAGGAAACATGTGAGAGTGGCAATTCATCTGGTTAGCTATTGTACCTCTTTGATATTCTGAGGGCTATACATATTAAGCACCGCTTAGCATTTATCCGGATTGGCCTCAATTCTGCGGTACGTTAACATGAAGCCCAAAAACTTTCCATCTCGAATCCCAAAGGCGCACTTCTCTAGGTTAAGTCTCTTGTTATACTTCCAGAGTTGTGCAAACACTTCTTCGAGATCCGCGGTATGAGATCTGCCTTGTGGGGTCTTCACTATCATGTCATCAATGTAAACCTCGAACATCTTACCCATTTGGTCTTCAAAGACCCTGTTCATCATTCTTTGGTAAGTGACCCCTGCATTTTTCAAACCAAATATAGCAATAGCTTGCCTTATCAGTGATGAAGTCGGTCTTATCTTCGTTTCTAGGGTTCATTGAAATCTGATTATACTCGGAGTATGCATCCATGAATGACAACAGACAAAAACTTGAGGAGATGTCCACCAGTTTGTCTACATTATGAAGTGAGTACGGATCTTTATGTTGGTGTATGCCCTAGTGGCCAATACGTTTTGTTTGTATTTACATACATTATATTATGCTATTTTATATGAGGCATTTCATTTATTATGTTCTTTTTTTTTGGTAAACATGATAAAGTCCTTAGAATAGTAAATTTGATACCATAGGACATCAAGTGGATGACTTGATCGTGAGATCCTATTGGATAAAACACTATTCTTAAATGTCCCTAGTCAAGTATTATTGTTAATTAGGACAACAATAATGCTTTGAGACTAGTATGTGCGTAGACCTGATGATACATCTCACGGGTCATGGATATGAGATATCAAGTCTACACATAGATACATATTAGAGTAATGATGTATTGGACGACCCGCCATGAGAGCAACGCTACGTGGATCGTTACGTGAGTGTCATAAGCAATTCTCATAGTGATAATGGTGTATGTGGTCCTTTGACCGAAATCACTACGATTCCTACATGAGGAGTTGTGTGTTTTAATGCCATCAAACGTCATCTAACAAGATGATTATAAAGTTGGTTATTAGACATACTGCGCGATACATGTGGAGGGATGTGAGTGACCTAGATGAGATTTGTCCCTCCTACATAACAGAGTGATATCTTCGGGGCCCCTGATTGAGTGAGACTATGAAATGCATGACCATGCTCAAATGAGTCAATATGAGATATTGATCTCATTTGTCATTACTATGTCTACTCGGGAATCGAGGAAACTCAAGATTGAACTAAACAAGGGTGACACGTTCCATGCCTTGTGTTCAATTTGGATATCCGGACAAAGGGACTAAACTACACGAAACATTGGTCACGAGATAGGTTATGTCAAATCACCGACATTCTCATTACTTGGGTAGCGGTGATGTGTTGCTAGATACACGCACTCGTTTGTAATATTAAAATGAGATTTTAATATTACTACCAACGTCATGAGAACCTGCGCAGTGTCGCACACTTAGAACGTACTAAATTGGAGTAATCGAATCCAAGTTGGACTCGGATTCAATTGTGGGCCTAACTCATCAGACGTGATGGGTTTAGGGTTGCACCACTTACCTTGCTACTTGCTCACACTTCACTTAAGGCAGCCCACTATTATAAATAGTGACCGCTAAGGCAAGCTCCTACTAGGTTACATCACAACCCTAGCCGCACCTACGAAAGTGAGTGAGAGATAGTGAGGTCTTCTTCTCCTCTCTTCGCAGCTAGCACTACGAAACAGAGGCGTGACTCCTTTTGCAAGTCTGTTCGTGTGGATACCGCAGAAACATCGTCGCTATTACGGTGTTGGTGATTCACCTCGCTTGTGTCTGTCACGCTTCAAGAGGTAAATTTTAAAACCTCGGATTATGGATTTTTCGCATGGATCCTGTGAGGGAATTCTGTATCCTAAGGAAACCAAGGGATACTATTTCTATAATCCTACCGAGGGCAAAGTGTTTGTCGCACGGACTGCTGTATTCCTAGAAAAGGAGTTTATCTCCAAAGGAATCAGTGGGAGGAAAGTAGAACTTGAAGAAATTCAAAGTTCACAAAGTAGCAAGAACCAATGGTGGAAATAGAGCGGCCTCCACAAGTCGTTGTGGAACCACAATCGCTCTAGTAGCACAAGACCCGCGTAGGTCTAACGGGATACGTCGTCAACCAGAGTATGGATTTCTCATGACTCACAAGGTGACGTATTACTCATGGATCAAGATGAGCCTGTGACTTACCAGGGAAGCCATTATTGGCCCGAGAATGATCAAGAAAAATGGCTTGAGGCCATGAGATCCGAAATGGAATCCATGTATACCAACCAGGTATGGACCTTGGTTGACCCACTTTGAAGGATAAAACCCATTGGGTGCAAGTGGGTTTTTAAGAAGAAAACCGACTGGATGGTAATGTGCATACCTTTAAGGCGCGATTGGTGGCTAAAGGTTTCAAGCAAATTCATGGTGTAGACTATGATGAGACTTTTTCCCCGGTTGCGATGCTTAAATTCCACGCTTCGGATCTTGCTTGCTATTGCAAGATACCATGATTATGAAATCCAAATGGATGTCAAAACTCTTTCCTTAATGGAAATCTTCTCGAGGATGTGTACATGACACAACCTTTGGGTTTTGCCACTCCACGGGATGCTACAAAGGTATGCAAGTTGCAACGATCTATTTATGGATTGAAGCAAGCTTCCGTAAAACTTTGGAATCTTCGTTTTGATGATACAATCAAACGGTTTGGTTTCATCAAAAATGAAGAAGAATCTTGTGTCTACAAGAAGGTTAGT
The DNA here is from genome assembly GCA_029884605.1 of Ormosia emarginata. Classification (NCBI taxonomy): domain Eukaryota; kingdom Viridiplantae; phylum Streptophyta; class Magnoliopsida; order Fabales; family Fabaceae; genus Ormosia; species Ormosia emarginata. The sequence continues at coordinate 6,136,003 of JAQQTP010000038.1, read as the reverse complement.
GGGAGCACGCTTGTCTTTCTAGTATTGTATGTAGATGACATACTACTAATTGGAAATGACATCCCTACCCTACACCAGTAAAGACTTGGTTAGGGAAGTGCTTTTCTATGAAGGACTTAGGCGAAGCCACCTATGTATTAGGTATCAGGATCTATAGAGATTGGTCGCAGAGATTGCTTGGTCTAAGTCAGAGTACATACATAGACAAAGTGTTAAGACGATTTAACATGCATGAATCCAAGAAAGGACTCTTGCCTATGTCGCATGGTATAAGCCTATCTAAGGCTCAATCCCCTTCCACCCGGGATGAGAGGGATCGCATGAGTAAGATTCCATATGCATCCGCAATTGGATCTATCATGTATGCCATGTTATGTACTCGACCCGATATCTCGTATGCTTTGAGCATGACGAGTTGTGTACCACCTCGATCCGGTGAGTCACCGGAGTCTTGTCAAAAACATCCTTAAGTACTTGAGAAGAACTAAGGATTCGTTTTTGGTATATGGAGCCGAAGAGGAACTAGTAGTAAAGGGTTACACGATGCTTAGCTTCCAAACCGATATGGGACGACTCCAGGATCGCAATCGGGTTTTGTTTATTAATCCGAATGGTGGGTCGTGGTGGAAGAGTTCAAAGCAGAGACAATCGGCCGCAACGATTCTACCACGAACATTTATATTGTCGCCTCCAATGCAACAAAAGGAGGCCGTTTGGATTAGAAAGTTCATTATCGAGCTTGGTGTAGTTCCTAGCATTGTGGACCCGGTGGACCTCTCTTGTGATAATAATGGAGCCATTGCACAAGCTAAGGAGCCCGATCACACCGGCGATCCAAACATATACTTAGGCGCTTCCATCTCATTCGAGAAATCATTGATAGAGAGATGTGAAGATATGCAGAGTACCAACGATGATAACATTGCTGATCCACTATTTTACGAAGCCTCTTGCACGGACCCAGAATATCTATACGATCATAGAAGGTCACACTAGGTCTTTAGGCATTAGAAATATGCCCGATTGGCTCTAGTGCAAGTGGGAGATTGTTGGTGTATGCCTAGTGGCCAATACGTTTTGTTTGTATTTACATACATTATATTATGCTATTTTATATGAGGCATTTCATTTATTATGTTCTTTTTTTTGGTAAACATGATAAAGTCCTTAGAATAGTAAATTTGATACCATAGGACATCAAGTGGATGACTTGATCGTGAGATCCTATTGGATAAAACACTATTCTTAAATGTCCCTAGTCAAGTATTATTGTTAATTAGGACAACAATAATGCTTTGAGACTGAATGTGGGAATATGTGGGCGTGGATCATTGACCACATCTCACGGGTCATGGATATGAGATATCAAGTTCAAGTCTACACATGTAGATACATATTAGAGTAATGATGTATTGGACAGACCCGCCACGAGAACGCTACGTGGATCGTTACGTGAGTGTCATAAGCAATTGATCTTAGTGATAATGGTGTATGTGGTCCTTTGACCGAAATCACTACGATTCCTACATGAGGAGTTGTGTGTTTTAATGCCATCAAACGTCATCTCGTAACAAGATGATTATAAAGTTAGTTATTAGACATACCGCGATACATGTGGAGGGATGTGAGTGACCTAGATGGGATTTGTCCCTCCTACATAACAGAGTGATATCTTCGGGCCCCACGATTGAGTGAGACTATGAAATGCATGGCCATAATCAAATGAGTCAATATGAGATATTGATCTCATTTGTCATTACTATGTCTACTCGGGAATCGAAAGCTCGAAGATTGAACTAAACAAGGGTGACACGTTCCATGCCTTGTGTTCAATTTGGATATCTTGACAAAGGGACTAAACTACACTTAAACATTGGTCACGGATAGGTTATGTCAAATCACCGACATTCTCATTACTTGGGTAGCGTGATGTGTTGTTAGTAGATCTGCATCGTTTGTAATATTAAAATGAGATTTTAATATTACTACCAACGTCATGAGAACCTTTCGGGGTCGCACACTTAGAAAGGGACTAAATTGGAGTAATCAGTAATCCAAGTTGGACTCGGATTCAATTGTGGGCCTAACTCATGACAGATGGGTTTAGGGTTGCACCACTTACCTTGCTCTTGCTCACACTCACTTAAGGCGACCACTATTATAAATAGTCTCGAATCCCTAAGGGGGCTTCTACTAGGTTACATCACAACCCTTCCGCACCACCTACGAAAGTGAGTGAGAGATAGTGAGGTCTTCTTCTCTCTCTTCGCACTAGCACTACGAAACAGGGCGTGACTCCTTTGCAAGTCCTGTTCGTGTGGATACCCCTGCATTTTTCAAACATCGTCGCTATTACGGTGTTGGTGATTCACCTCGCTTGTGTCTCACGCTTCAAGAGGTAAAATTTTAAAACCTCGGATTATGGATTTTTCGCATGGATCCTGTGAGGGAATTCTGTTATTCCGCTGCGAGACTTTGATCCGCAAATTCCCAACACTTTAGCGCATACTTTGTTTAAGTCTGTGTAATTGGCACACATTCTGCATTTCCCATTTGACTTCTTCACCAAGACCACGTTGGATAACCATATGCTATATGGTACTTCCCTGATGAAGCTGGCACTGAGTAATTCCTTCACCTGTTCATCAATAACCTGTTGCCTTTTTGGGACAACTTTCCTTTTCCCTTGGGAGACCGGCCTTGCATTTTCCTTGATAGATAAGTGATGACAGATGAAGGTGGGGTCAAGTCCAAACATGTTTGAGGATGTCTAGGCAAAGAAGTCTTTGTTTTTAAGTAAGAGCTCAATCAATTGGCATCTCTTTTCATCTTTCAAGTTTATTCCAATCTTGGTGATCTAGTCTAGCTTGATACCAAGTTGGATAGATTGTAGTTCACCTTTCGGCTGGGGTCTGGTACACTGGATATCTTCTTGAACATCTAGTTTAGTCATAAGGATGTTGATCTGATCCAGGACTGAGATAGATGTGTTAGCTTTTGTTCTCTTGGGAACCCTACAAATTCTTAGCCTCTCATTATAACAATTCTAGGCCGTAATTTGGTCGCCTTTCACCGTGACAACTTCGTCATTCTTGCTAGAAAACTTTATAACCAGGTAGGTTATGGATACCACTGCACCAAATGCATTTAAGGCAAGGTGACCCAAGATGATGTTGCATGCCAAGGGGCAGTCTATGATCAGAAACCTTACCTTGACTGTCCTGAAGAGTCTTAGGGTCCCCAAGGTCAAGTGGGTCTCATAATATCCTGTCAGAGTGATCTTCTCACCTGTGAACCCTGTAAGTTCTCTGTCATAAGGAGTTAGTTCTGTACATGGAAGTTCCAACTTCTGGTAGAGATCCATGAACATGATATATGTCGAACTCCCTTGGTCCATAAAGATACGTCAGACCTCAACATTAGAAATTATTCTCGAGATAACTAGTGGATCATCATGATCCGGCATAATTCTGCCACAGTCCTCATCTGAAAAAGTGATAGGGGTGTTTTCTATTCTTCGGTCCGTGATTTGGGCTCGGAGTAGAAGACACTCAGCACTACCATCCTGAGGGTTTTCTTACGGGCACCATTGGACAAGCTGCCACCAATAAATTCACCTGCAATAGTGTTAATGGTTCTATTAGACTGGGCATTGCGGTCATCATTGTCATTAAATGGAGCATCCCTAATCCTGTCCTGCCAGTCGTTTGTATCATGACAAGGTGGACTCTGGGATCTTCTCTTGGTGCTTTGGGTTCTTCTTCTTTAGCTTGGAGACAGGCTCCCTTCTCTCCGCCTTCTGCGGGGTTCATTATCTTGAGTATGGATAGCGTATTATTCTAACCATCCTGCCCTGATCAAGAATTTAATCGCATCGCAGAGTTGATAGCAATCCTCTGTTTCATGTCCATGGCTTTTATGGCACAAACAGTGTTTAGAGCAATCTTTCTGCTTTTGCTTCTTTATAGAGGGCTGCCTCTTGATATCTCGAAACTCTGTTTGCAGTACCTCCCTCAAAATTGTTTACATGGGGTGTTCAGGGACGTGCAGTTGGAGTATTTGCCCCGGGGTGGGCTATCCTTGGAGTTTTGTGACTGTGAGGAATTATGGTTGGGTTTCTGGTGAGATGGCTCTCCTTTTTCCAATCTCCTTTGATTCTCAGTTGCTTCCTCAAGATTTATATATTTTTGAGACCGTTGTCGAAATTCTTGCATGTTCTCTGGGTTTTTCTTTGCCAAAGACGCGAAGAACTTGGAACCGGCTCGGAGGCCGCTCCTAGCATAATGAAAGGCGATTTTGTCATCGAAGTTCTCCACGTTAATGCAAGCCTTGTTGAACATTTTAACGTATTCGTGAAGGGGTTTTTTACTTCCTTGGCGAATCTTAGACAAAGATTCAATAAACTTGGGTTGCTCCTTGCTAGTAGTGTACTGGAGCAAGAAATGTTGTCTAAGGTCTGGTCAATCGGTGACATATCCTTGTGGCAAAGTAACGAACCATCTGAGGGCTCCCTTCTTCAGGGAGAAGGGAAAGACAGGGCATAGAAGCTGTGAGGATCTCCCATGGAAGCACATAGATTGGACGTAGACGTCTATATGTTCCTGGGGGTCCGTAGTCTAGTCATAGAGCTCGACATTAGCTGGGAATTTGAAATTTCTTGGGACTCTATATTCCATGGGTCGGGTAGAGAAGGGTTTCTCTTGATCGTCGAGGCCCGGGTTGTTTTCAACAACATTGGACGCCCTAGCGTCAGTGCATTGTTTTCTCTATTTATTACCAACACTCCACCTTCCGTTGGTATGGTGTGATCCAGACTGGGCATTATTCATGGACCGTTCTAGATCTTCTAGTCTGCGACATTGTTCCTCAAGTTGTCGTTGCAGTGAGTCTATATGGTGATTTTTGGACACGTCAAGTGGGATTGTTCCTTATTGATGGGACGCATGATCTTCTGCATTATTGTTCAAGAATCCTATGTGTTGATGAACTGGGATTCTATCCCCTAGACCACCAGGATTATCTTCCTACACACGGTAGCTAAGTCTATCCCTCACGGAGACCCTGTGCAATAGGTGCGGACTTTCGTCAAAAAGTGAATTTTTGTACCCATCGCATAAAACCTCATTGTTAGGTACCTGGTTTCTAGCCGCAAGAGCCTTGATATCTCGCGGTGGGACAGAGGGAGGAGGAGGAGGTTGTGTCGTTGGTCCTCATCTTTGGGCTGCAAAGGTTTGCACAACCTCTCCTTTCTTTGAGTTCTGTCTTGTGGTCACCATGGTCGAGTGGGAATAGAAGTTTATGATTCTCTATAGATGGCACCAATGTTCTAAAGTGGATTCAGATATGTACCTGATATAGGCACGTCATAGTGGTTTCCTCCTTATGAGCGTGTTGAACTGGAGGGTTAGTACCTGCAAAGAGACTTCAACACTTAAGTCAGGTTGTGCATAAGTAGGATTTATGCAATGAGTTATAAGTTACCTGTAGAGGTGAATAAACATGGTATTTATAGAGGTTGGAGGGATATGCTCCCATAATTGTAGCAGGAAGAGATACGATCCCTTGTTAATTGTTGTGGATCCTTATATTATCAGAATGTTGATATTATAATCAGGGCAGTTATAGGTGTTATTATTCTGCAAAATCATGATTTGTAATAACAGATATTCTCAAGACTTATCCATTGCGTAGATCTCGCAATAAATCTGTTTCTACCTAATGTCGTGGTCTGATGGCATAAAGCTGGAATCTCGCTTATGTCCGTAAGCGAATCTAACCGAGGGTATTAACAAGGAACCCCGACATGTTGCGGGCCGAGTGAATCCAAGGTACGTATCCCGAATCACGATCCAAAACACTTTAAGATAAAAATTAATCAAATAAAGCTTTGAGATACTCACAATTAAGTAAATTAATAATTTAGTTTCTAAAATTATTCTTCATTTACAATTTAATTTATGAATTTAGTTATTATGAGTTAGTCTTTGAATTTATATGAGAAGAATAAATTTAGTCATTTTTATATCTTACTTTAATCCTTAATGACTAACTTATACGAGATATTCAATTAATACCCAGTATAGATCCGAGAGTCCTCATGGAGCCGCACCCATGTGAGGCAAACATATTTCTACAGCAAAACCTTAATAGTTTTTATGGATATAAATTTGGTAGAGCTCTTTTCTTGCTATGCTTTAGCTATTAATTTGACATTTCAAATTATCAAACTATTTTGTGATTAATCGGCAATCATTATTTTGATATTAAAGAATATCTTAGTGGCGAAGCGAACCGAACATGCCCTAGAAAAGAATGCATAAATAGATGAATTTGTTCCACCTACAATATTTTCCACTAAGTTCTTTAATTTGCTATTTCTTTTATTTGACACTATTACATTCTTCCGTGAATTTTACGGACATTTTCATCTTTCCTTTTTTTATATATAATTATACATAATATATCACAATTAGATGGCGTGTATACATGAGAAAACAGAAAAAAAAAAAATATAGACAACAAATGCTGCTAGCGAGAGATGTGAGATAATAATAACAATAATAACAACTTTGATGACAACAATTTTGATTTAATTGAAACCAAATGATGACATATATCAATTACAGATTGTATAATTAATTATAGATAATAGATATGTTACAACTAAAATATTGGTAATGCACAACTTCAATTTATTCGTACCTGACATTAATTTCAGTATATCAAATTTAACTAAAAAGTAGTGTTAAAGTTACAACTCTTTATACAGACAAAAAAAAAACATGCTTTTTTGATGCATTATTAGATTCACCTCTATCTCAGGTCAAATTCACACTTTTTCTGTATATTAATATATATCTAATGTTCTAATTGCCACTTTTTTTTTCTCTTAATTTTTGTGCAAATAACATTTTTCTACTTAAAAGAATATGAGTACTACATACATAACACACGCCATATGCAGACGAAGAACCACAAATATTCCTCCATTTGCTTCTTCTGTATTAAAGTCCACAATTTATAAATTCTTGCAACCACCATTTTTACACTAAACGAGTCACAGGATCAGTGTCCAAATGTCCGATTAGATTTAACAGTTTATACCACAAAAAATTAACCCAAGTACATCTACAGATATTCTGCACGAAGATGAACTTTTAAAAAAGGGAAGGGGGGGTGATTTGATCCGTGAGATGAAATTGTTAACAAACCTTACAAGAAATTCTTTACTTCATTGCGTAGTTGCGGAAGCAGAAGGTATAAATCTCATGAGGAAGCTTGACAGGGACCAAATGCAAATCACACCAAGAAATTGTAGGACATTTAAAAGGGTACCCAGAGAGCTGTTTATAGCCATGTTGTGTGAGGTCATTTCAGCTCCTCTAACTGTAAATGATAAAGCTGTCACCAGTTGTGCTGCTCTATTTAGTTGGTGCAGTCTATACACCTGTTGATAACAATTTATTAGTTTGTTATGTGAATCATCAATTGAGAAAGATAAGCATAAGATATGAAATTTTTTAATCAATTCATTACAATAATAAGAGTTGAATTAAATTAAAATTTAACAATTTATACGACCCAGAAATCAAAATGTTAATTTAGACTATCAATTAGGCACAACCATATAAAAGAGAAGGGTGAGTGGATAAATTTAGTTTATTATATTCACTCTTTTACCAGGAAGACAAAATACAGAAGTTAATCAACAAGGGATTGGATTGTCCTTACTTGAAAGATTAATGGAATAGCAGACCATGAAGGTGACTTCCGATATCTTGCATACTGCTCAAATGCAAATTGAACAACTATACCAACCAGGTATGGAGCAAGAGTTGCGGAAGCTGCAGGACCAGTCCATGGCCAGACCAAACCCATAGTGACCATTGGAATTATAAGACTAAGCACCAGCGTAGTAACAGAAGAGACTCGCTGTCCCAGTTGAGGGGGCAAAGTATCACTATTGCTCGCAATAATATCCGGTTGTATGGGTCTCCTTAAATGGTCTAGTAGAAAAAGAAATACCGCAACACCACAATAGAAAATTGCTTCTGTGAAGAATAATATGAGGAAATCTGGAGATGAGGAAAGAAGATTGTTCTGAGTTCAGAGAAGAAAGCACATTTCAGAGCAAAGAAGAAAGAATGAATGATAACGAAAAAGAAGAGTTTTTTGGTAAAGAATAAAAAAGAGGATTTAAAACAAAAAATTGAACATTCTATTGTTTGAGGATAGATCAACTCACAACGGCCAATGTTGTAGCACGTAATTCACAAGAATTACACTAACTACAAACTCTCTTTTTCCCCGCAACTTCACAAATATTTTGAATTTCAAAATCAATTTCGATATTTGTAAATGTATTGATGATTATTGATACTGAAGTTGCAAATTTTATCATCCAATTATGCTTTCAGTATAGTTCAGTCTCCATTTCTGTCCAATTATCCAATGATTGTTGCCAACCATTTTATCAAGAAACAAATAATTCCAAGTCAACCAATGAGCATCATATCCAAGTTCTGAACATCCAAAATGTTTCCCCAAGCATTATCCCTTAATAATAGTCCCAAATACAATTAGTTCCCCTTTTTATCCCCAGTTTTTTTATCATCAGATGGCCGATCTTACCCACATTGATTCATGGAGATGTACTAACTTACTACGAACTCATCCAAATGAAAGAAAACACTCCTCACAAAAATAGTAAATTATGCAGATTGCAGAGCACAGACAAAGCAATAAAGCACCAAATACATACAACAAACAAACACAACAGAGAGTCTTTCTTCTAACGAAAAGTTACCTGTTAACAAAGAGTCCTCAAAAATGACGGAAAGTACTTTACGCAAATAGAGTGAAGGAAAAATGAATGAAGCAACAAGGACTGCAGGGCCCACAAACCACAATATGCTGTTTTGACTCCTCTCTGAATTAGATACAGGGATCTCACTATCTCTTCTGTATGGACGGTTATAAAATGATATTAAACCTGGTTTTCCATCACTCCCTGATAAATGAAAAGATGAGTTGCTAGCAGGAGAGATGTCTTCAGCATTAGTATTGTCATTTTCAGGCACTAAAGCAGCTGTTTCAAGCTCACTGTATTGTGACTGATCCTCGGAGACAACAAAAATAGCATTATGCTGTTTCTGGAACCTTCCTGTTAACTTTGGCATTCCCTGTATAAACTTAAACTGGCATGATTTGTCTAACCATGATACAAATGCCAAAAACAAAAGAATGTTAATAGAGGACATATCCAGGGGAGTGCATATAAAATATTGGGTAAATTGCAGGTCACACCCTTCGACTTTGGTCCATTTGCAGATTAGACCTTAAGGTTTGAAGGGTGCAAATGACCCCAGTGAACTTCACACTTTGTGCAAAAAACACCCTCCATTAAGGAAACTGTTAAATATCTGATGGAAATGTCATGTGATTTGCACATGCCAACAAAAAAAAGTGGGGAAATTGGAAATGTGGTTCTAATCTAAAATGTAGTACCCTTTCAGTTTTTCAATCACCAATAATGCCATAATTAATGGTTTTCTTAATGGAGGGTTTTTTCACACAAAGTGTGAAGTTCAGGGGTCATTTGCACTTTTTCAAATCCCTTAGGTCTAATCTGCACATAGGCCAAAGTTGAAGGGTGTAGGCTGCTATTTACCCTAAAATATTTCCAAATTTATAAAGGTAAGAGATTTATTCAAGAAATACACTTGGAAACATTCATGTCAAACTTATCTTTAAAGAATGAAGAATAGGCAGTTGAATCAGAAATTTAATGCAGAATGACAATGTAGAATTTCATGAATCACTCAATAAATAAGCAAGCTACCTTTAGAGTATATTTGCAGCTGAGCACCAGTTTGCTGGTTGACAAACAACCCTTGCGATAAGCTCAACTGAATATTAAATGAAAAGAAATCATGTAAGTGGAAGAGAAAATAAAGCAATACTAAAAGATGCAGTAGTTAACAATTTTGAATAACAGTATAATGAAATGGATTTTATCCAAGAGAAAGTATTACTGAAATAGCAAGTCACATAAAATGCTTGATTGGTATTTTAAATATCTAGTAGAAAAGCTCTAAGTAGAAAATGGAAAGATTTATACAAGTCTTGCCTATCGACACCAATTTGCAGGAAAAAAAAAATTATATATACATTCATTAACCTATAGCACGTATTATTTATATGTGAAAATTAATTAATTAATAAAAATTAAATAGTATAAACCATAGACTAAATTTTCATAAAAATGGTGAATACCAAAAAGAATATAGTTGCAATAAATTCTAGCACCCATGAGATTCAAGTCTTTGAGCAAGTGACTATAAAATGAATTCCCAAATTTTAACATTATTCATTGATCAAATTAATGAAAGAAAAACTATTGGAATGATTACATCCATTTAATCATGTCTCAGGTAAAATGCATACGTTAGACACATGCTGTAGCAGTTTATTGTGCCATTTGTATCTAACATACACCAAAAATAATTAACCACCTTAAGAAACTTGAAGTGAGGGAGAATGGGAGACAGAGAGACAGAGAGACAGAGAGGAGACTGAAATTCATTATTCTTCCAAACCGATCACAGTTAGCAAACTCATCAAACCAATTACCAAGTTAGCTATGATTTAAATAACTACTGAGCTTGCAGCCCAAACCAAATCAATAGCACCTAGTTCTACCTCCCATAACCACCTTATAACTAACACATCACATTTCTTTTTCCAGCAGAGAATGCCACACAAATTCAACTCAATTCGTTTCACATGCTTGCTGTACCACTGGTTTTCAATAATGCCTATTTTCAGAGCTCCAGTTTTTCTCCAAGCCCTACTGATGAAGTAAAACTCAGCAGCAATCCTATCCTATCTAAGTCCAATACTAGCAGGGAGATTCTCCTTCTGCAACTTAAATGATGTATCAAAATTTCACACATTAGAAGTGTCCAATAAAACCATAACAAGAAAGTCCATCTGAAGTTGTGAAAATATATAATAGCAACCAGTCCAATTGTACAAAAGTTAGTACATATCAGGCATCATGTTTAATGATGATATATTGATGCATAGTTTTTCACAAATAGTCTTGAGTTGATGTTCTCACTTCTGTCCACTTCAACCCAACAAGTTGGGCCATGCTTAAAAGACACCCTATGTGATGGAAGCAAAACATCTCCTCATGTAATCCTCAAGACTAACTCGACATTAATCAATGTGGGACTTGGTACCAACACTGCCCCCTAAGTCAAGGGAGTCAAGTAGTGATTCCTTAACATCTTGATTGAGGCAATGGCGTGTGCTCAATACCAACACTATGCCCAATCAAGGCAATGGGGGAAGTGTGGGCACCAACTCCTACATTGTGTAAACTGTAAAGTCAAAATTACTCTTGAGGCTTATAAGGAGATGTTCTACTTCCACCAAGTAAGGGCCAAAGTGGACAGTGCCTCATGTGAAAACATAAGCCTAACACTACCAATGAAAAACTCATCATCAATCAACAAATGTATAGAGAATCTGTTATGACTTATGACTTAAGCATGAGGAGAGTCCAACCTAAAAGACTAGTCCATTAACATCTTGATTGAGGCAAGGGCGTGTGCTCATTACCAACACCATGCCCAATCAAGGCAATGGGGGAAGTGTGGGCACCAACTCCTACATTGTGTAAACTGTAAAGTCAAAATTACTCTTGAGGCTTATAAGGAGGTGTTCTACTTACACCAAGTGAGGGCCAAAGTGGACAGTGCCTCATGTGAAAACATAAGCCTAACACTACCAATGAAAAACTCAGCATCAATCAACAAATGTATAGAGAATCTGTTATGACTTATGTGGGGGAGCCTTATGGCTTAAGTACTATATTAAGCTTCCTTATTTATTCAATATGGAACTTATAATATTGCCACCCCCCTTTAAGAGCCAACGCCCATGTTGGCTTCACTCTACCTTCCAAATCAATACCATATTGATTCTCTTTCTTTTCTGTTAGCTGTAGATTTTTCCTATCAGAATCTAGTGAGGTCATTTTCAGTCAATCCATGTACTACATACATTGTATTGCCAATGAAAATTAAAAAGCAAGAACACTGTGGATTTGGGAAATTGCGCAAATTCTTTTTTTAAAAAAAAGTTCAAAACAATGAATAAACGGGAATAAAGTAAACGGAAGAAACAAAGCGCATATAATTTGGTCATAAGACGTACCTGGGCACCTCTTGTGTGTTGGAAAGGAGAAGAAAGAGAAGCCGCTAAACAAGAAAATGATGAGGAACCAATTTTAGTAGCCATAAGAAAATAATAATATCTGAATGAAGCAACAACAGCGTCAAAGGATAGCAGCTCTCAAGCTCAGACTGAATCACTCAACCAAACCATGTTAAATAAAGGAGTTCGAGAACACAACACACACCCATTTGATTTGGGGCATATTAATATTAATGAATAAGGGACCCTTTTTGTGTGAATTTCTTTATCGGAATGGAAAACAGGGAAGGGTTGGTGAAATGGGCGAAACTGGAACGGCGAGGCTCAGTTGTGAGTCTGAGTCTGAAAACACTCAAGTGTGAGAGGCGTGGGCTTCCGGGTCTAAGATTGAACCGATTTGGTTTATGCTGTGGATTCCGATTCTTGCGAAGCCAACATTTTCCATTTATTTTGCCTTTCACAATTATCTTTTATAAAATGCAAAAAGAAAAACCCTCAAATTTTGAAAAATATTTTTTTTCAAAAAAAATTTATCCTAAAAACAATTTATTAAATACATAAAAAAATCATTTAACATTCTTCTAACCAATGTTTTTAAAACCAATTTAATTGAATTTGTTAAACCAATCATCTCATCTATTCTAATTTACTTAAAAAATTAGATGAATGATTGAATTATAAAAAATTAAAAAAATGATGAAAATTAATAAATCGAGTAGTTGAATTGGTCTATTTTTAATTTAAAATTTTTAACTAATGTTTTTAAAAAAATAAATAAAAATTATAACTACAATATTAACAATTTAAGTAATTGAATCCTTAATTATAAATCACTTACTTTATTAATTCAACAATTCAACTGATTTTAAAAATATTAATTATAACTAATTGACTTTGTCTTCAACTAGAAAATAATAATAGAATTCATCACGTGCAAAGCTAAATCACGCAATCTTTTTTTTTTTTGTTCTTCTCCTCAGTATCCCTTCGTTCGGAAGGCAAAATACTAATCTGTCGCGGTATTGTTGGTTCTGTAGAAGGTGATCGCTCCTAACTGTATTTTTTTCTATACACATTAGTCATGAATCGAGCCCTTAACCACATGTTTAAGGTGTCCAAGTCCATTACCCATTATCAATTATTAAATTCACAATCTAATTTAATTTAATGTAATACTATTATTATATAAAATAAAGTTTTTTTTTGTGGATTCATGTCATGTGACACATTTAGAATGATTTTTCCCCTCAAAATCAGCTTTCATAACTCATTTTCACATGTTAATTTTGGTATCTATATTTACTTTCATTCTCACTTTAATCCTTGATATTTTATTTTTTTTATTTTTGTCCATGACATTTATAAACTTATTTAATTTATTCCATCTGTTTATTTATTCACTATCTAATAAATAGAGATTTGATGTATCACAATTAAAAATGATATAACATCTATTTGTTGATGAATATTAAAGACTAAATTAAAAAAAATGAAATATTAAGAATTAAAATGTGAATAAAAATAAATATTAAGGACGAAAATAAAATTTTACTCAAATTATAAATAAAGACAACCCTTTAAAATAAAAAAAATAAAATTATCTACAATAAGTCAACGTGTTTGATTTTCACCTCAATTGGCTGCTAATGTTTGACATGTAAGAATTAACTGAAATTATCATAATCAATTACTATTGCAACTAAATCAATGTTAAATCTACAACTGATATCAACGTGAATGGAAAATGCTATAAATTTTCTATGTTAACTTAATTGGGTCAAATTAAAATTGCATCAATCAACAACGCAATAAAAGGCCACAACATCTTTTCTACAGGTTTATCATTCTGCCGAGCATTGAAAACATAGCTTTTCTCACGTCCTCCCACAATTTTTTTTTTTTAACTTTCATGATTCTTTAATCTCTTTCCCTTTCATTTTAATATTTTTCTTTCTAATTATTCTGCTGGCGACTACGCACTAATTTCTTTGGTGATTCCAGGGCTTCCTGTTTCAATGCCATTGCTGAAGTTAATGTGAACAATTATTAAAAGATATGGAACCTTAACATTAGGATTCTTTGATATCATTTTATAGTTCATATGTATTTATCATTTGTATTTTGTATGACCCATTTCACTTATATTATACAGGATCCACTCCTTAATGATAATTCATATTTACTCACTCAGCAAGGTGATTCTGCTGATATAATGACGGTTAGATTTTACTTGGTGATTTGTTTTTTATTCCATAGGCAGATGCATTTTTTGTACACCATCAATGAGTTTCTTTTTAACTGAAAATTATTGTTAATGTTTCTCGTAGGATAATTTCTCACATAATGAAGTGAGCTGGGTTCATAATCTTTTGTAACACCTTCAAAGACTAAGATGAAGCAGATTGTGTATGCTAAAGCTGTTGACGATGACGTTGAGATGGTGATTAAGAATGAAGCTGAAAGAAGCTTTATGTTGATTCAGTTCCATGAATTAATGCTTTTGATTGGTTTTGCAATCCTTTGAGACTCTTAGACTCTTATGAAGCGAGTAGTTATATTTATCGAAAAAAGATTTGAATTCTTTAAGCATATAATTTTAAATTTAATCTTTACATTTATATGTAAAAAAATAATATTATTAAGAAAAATCTTCGCTTAAACGTCTGACCGTATCTTAAAAAATTAATTTACCTATCAGGTGGAAAATAAAAATCACTAAAGAAAAGTCACAACCACGAAAGTAAAAATCACCAAAGAAAAGCCGTAGGCACCAGAAAGTAGCACCACCAACAAGTGGAATAGACACAGAAAGCATCGGTAACAGGAGACCATGGGCGAATCTTAGTGAAACTAGACTTTCTCATTCATGAGTTCTAGACACTACTGATCATTCTGTTCTCCAGATTATGGCTAACCAATATACCAGAACTGATATAGAAATTCTTTACTTTAAGAGTACTCCACTCAGTTTAATAAAAACATAACTTGTAGACTCCATAACTTATTGAATTAAATTTAAAATATTATTTAATAATTTTAAATGGAATCTAAATACTTGAAAAATTACGCAAAGTACCTTGAAATTTCTCTAACCAATGGGACAAATAAGCCCCACAACATAAAATGCGCCTAGATGGAAATCATCCTTGGGCTATTCTGGTGGTTAACATTGTTTTAACACTCAAGTACTCAACCAACAACAGTTGGCATAATTGGTAAAGACAAACTGTGTCAACTAAATTAGTTGATGTTCAATTTTTGCCAGAGCTCGTTGTCAATGAGTCATCTATAAGTATTTTTGTCAGTGTTCATTGAGCCTAAAAGCTTGCCTTAACCTTGGGATAGGACGGCCATCGTTGACCCTAAATTTTTACCTTCACCAAAAAAATAAATGTATTATCACTCAGCCTAACCTTGCCAATTGCCACCTCAATCAGAACAGTTTTATTCACCAATACTTTCCCAACTTAAACAGCATGATGGTAAAATGGAACAAAGCTCGTGTAAGTAGGGGGATAATGGGATAGATGGGAACAGAATCTACGCCAAATGACCAATTACAGAATGGAATCAATCTCATCATATAGAACCTCGAAACATAAGCAACGGCTCAATGAACAAAAACAATTACAACCTAATCTAATCTAATAATAATAAAATAACGTTTTCAAGATAACATGAATAAGGAACTTACTTCCTTACGACCATTAACTTTGCTCAAATCACCAAGACCCCAGCAGAAAATGGGATTGGCCAGATCTCATTCGAGAATTTCAACACTATCAGAATATCATCTCCTTTCAACCCCCTTTAACCTTTCCAAAGACTACCCTCAAGAATACTTTCAAACCTAAATAAGATTAGCCCTCTTCAAAAATCTGATTGTTCGACAATAATAGGGCCATATTGATTCCACATAATCAAGATACTTCTCCACTATCCATTCCTGCAATTCTTTCAACTTTCTTCCTGTTAGCTGTTTATAATCTCTATTTTTTATGCTCAATATAGGCTGCAAAAGATGAGCTGTGACATCTTCTTTGAGCTTGCCACAAAAAACATAGTTGTAGGCCAAAATGCAGTAAGAGGGTAAATTCTTAAGTACTTTGACAGTCTGATTGAAGGAGAAGGCATAAAGCGCACACAGCCACCGAATTATCATGATGTAGAGAGCCATAATGAGTGGGCCCAAAACCCATAAAGGAGTTAACTCCTTTGAAACTTCAGCACCATATCTTACATTAATAGCCAAGTAGAAAGGAACACTGCAGATAAAAGATAAATTAGAAGACACATAAAAGCATAGATCATTGTTGTGCAATTAATGCTGTTGACATTATTTAAGAGGCAAGAAAAGTTTAACAAGAATGCAGAAGCTAGTTACACACTATATTGACTAAGCAGTAAGCAAGTCATACACCCCCACCCCCTGGTTTGATTTTTCCAGGTTTCATTTTCTCCATAAATTCAGACCTAAAGTTTGCTTCAATCAAGACATCCAAGTTAACACATGATGAAATTAAATGTGACAGACTGAAAGCTAATTAACCTTAAGACCTCAATAACAAAACAAGTATATGGTAAGATAAAAAATGCACACATATCCTCCTTTCACAAAGATGGCATAACATGCAGAGAGGAAAAAACCATCTTACTTACAATATCAACAAAGGAATCTTTATTGTTGCATCCAGGGCCAGAAAATGAGACCATGCCACCTTCAAAACCTCACCTCTTTCCTTACTTTGAGTCCCTTGTAGAGTTTCCTGTAAATCACCTGGAGGCGGTTCTCCCAAAATTTCCTCCTCTTCTTGATTTGATGGTTGTGTGCGCAACATTGTTAGCCACTTCTTGAAAAGTCTATGAATAGCGGGTGATGTTGCAAGGCTCTCATTTGCTTCAGACGCATAAGAGACTGGAACATTGTGGGCTTCCCCACTCTCTTCTAGTCTAACAGAAGTCTTAGGCACCTTCAATCGATTAGCCCTGGTTCCTGAATCATCATTTTGGGGGTTGCCTTTGAAGCCTGAAATCCTCAAAGGTATGTGCTTGGATACACAAAAGCAAGGAGGCCCTACACTGGAAACAAGAAACCCTTTACATGAAGCAGAAATAAAAGGTCATGTGCATTCAGTTCATGCATGACTGCATGTTTCTATATGCACAACAATCCCAGGGACATGCAACTGAAAAAATTAATTGAAATATCAAAAGCATTAAAAAAGAATTTTAATATTGGCATTAGAAACAAAAAGAGAAGACGCATAAGCGCTTCATCAAACATTTGGTGTAAGTAATGTTTTCAAGCACAATTTTGTTTTTCCTTCCCCAAATAGTATTTTCCTTGCATAATATGAACCTCCAATTCTACACGACACCAAAGACCATATTTAATTTCCACCACAAGGACACAAGCATGTCTCCACCTTAAACAAATATTCCGCTTTAATAGGTAATGCCAATCAGTTCTTCCAATAATGTGATGTTTTGTTAAACACTGCTTCAACTTCAGCCTTTTGCTCCAAGACAAACGCTTTGAGGAAGATGTCACATACAAACCCTGAAGACAAGGAAACAAATCATCTATAAAGTACATAATTCATATACCCATGCATTTGAAATCCGAACATGGAAATTCCTGATAGCAACAATCAAAATCTCATAGCAAACACAGAGCGGAACACCCAGTAATAAAAGACAAAAGGGCTTACTAACTTCAGATCAGGCAACACTTTGAGAGAGAGAGAGAGAGACGTATATATAGCCTCATCTCTCAATAAAATTTTGATCTTCAGACTTCAGGATATTTCAAAACTAAAGGTTGAAACTCTTATGCTCCAATTATTAAATTTGAAACAACAGTTGAATCCTTTCCACCAGAAAACATCTCTGGGATGGTACTAATACTCTACCGAATATACAAATTGCATTGAAAGTTTGAAACTAAACTTTGAGAGCAACATTCTGCAATGAAAAGTAATCTTAATCATTTAATTGGCAAGCAATCAGGAAAAGATTTTCCAGAACCCTTTGACGATAATATACCACATCAATGGACATTGCTATTACTATTAGCCAGTTATTTGACTGCTCGCCTGATTTTATACATAAAACTTGACAGTAAGGGGTAATGGGCTAGATAAAATTGGATGTAAATCGTAAACACAAGACAATGATAGGCCTTCTAGACAAATAAGATGTAAATTTCTTATCTAAGTACCTGTGGTTGATGGGCTACTAAAGCCATTTTATGCCTTTATCCTTTATCCAATCGACTCTATAAATCGGACCTATTCAGCAAACACCAACAATGGAGTTAAAGATATAAGTAAACATTAAACCCAAGCAATAAATAACACAAACTACACATAGAACTTAGAAGCCAAATTGAACAAAATTAGGACAGTATAAGTGTATAACATTTCAAATTTGATAATTGAATATATTCACCCAAGTCAATCATTGAAACTGACTTTTAAAGAACAACCAAAAAAAAAAAAAACAGAGTGTCAAAGACATTAATTCAGCTACTTGTCGAATTAGCGTGTGCCATTCTGGATAAGTGTTCATAAGATCAATAACTTTATGCCAAAGAAAAAAAAAAACCCGAGAATGCCAAGCCAATTTTCAAGATAAATAACAACAGGCAAAGAAAAAAAGAAAAAACAGAGGAAAAAACTGAATTATGAGAATATGTCGGTCAGAAGCAAGGAACGAAACACGATACCGTATCCAACGACAGTGTCGATATGTATGATGAGGAATTGCAATGATGTGATGTATCCAACGTTGGGTAGAGTCTCGATTATGGATGGAAAGAAGGCACTTTGTTTGGTGCGTGAAGAAAGGAATGAAGGGAAATTGCAACTGTATAAACCCTAGGCCTAACCTAAGAGGCTAAATGGCTAAGACGATGGACGAACAAGATGACAGCGGAAGCAATAAGGTCACACAGCTGGCAGCCGTATCTCCTGTTCTTCTTGCGCTAGGTTTCTATTTTATTTGTTTAAGCGAGCATATTGAATGGAATTTTTAAAATTTAATTTAAAAGATAAAATAATTAAAATTTAAAAGGTATATATTAAAAGAAAAAATATTTAAATTAAGATTAAAAATAAATGGTTTAAAATTCAGTTAAGTAGTGTTTGAAAATCATTAAAATTAGAAATGATTTAATTTGAATTAATATGATTTGATTTAAAATTAAATTTTGTGTTAAAATTTATTAAAAAATTAAGATTTGAATTGATTTAGAAATTAAATTATGTATTTAGAACTCATTAAATTGAGATGATTTGATTTAATTTTATTATTTTATATTTTTACTTTTATGAGAGATAGTTAAAGATAATTACTAAGAGTAAAATAATTTATTTATTTCAAATTAAATCAAATCTTAACAAATCATATTAAATTTGATGGAATTTTTAAAATAAAATAAAAGAAATTCATGTAATTTTAGAAATCAAATCATTTATTATTTTTTTAATATTTCAAACATAATATTTAATTAGATTTGATTTATAAATCAAATAATTTTTTATTTTTTTACATTTTAAATACACTCTTAGAATTTGAATTTGAAATTTTTATTTTTTAAAAATAGAAAGTTAAAAATAACAAGTATCTTTTTTAGGGAGAATAGCATAAGTAGATTAAGCTACTCTCTTCTCTATGGTGTTTTTTTTCTCTATTTTGTGATATATTGGTCTTTTCTTTTGCATGTTTGTTTATTGACAACAACCATATTCGTTTTCTTTCTTATTTTCATTTATTTTAGTGTTTTCTCCTATAAAACTATCTAGATTAATCTATTACCTTTGAGATATATAATTGTTTCATATTATGATATATTTAAAATTTTTAATTTTAGAATTTTCAAGTCAGTCTCATGTTTTAACTTTATATAACATTAAGACATTTAGATCTATTGAGATAAGAAATATGATACTCTTTATATACAACATCACGTTATATGTTGGTATTCACGGTAAAGATATGTCATCTAAAATAATCTATGGATCAGAAATAAAGTTACAAATCATGAATTAGTTTTGAATGAAGATTGTATTTTTTTCATTTTTTTCAATACGTATATTATTTTCATTTAAATTATAAATACCTTGGGCTTTTAGTTAAATGAGTTTGTAATTTATAGTAAAAAATACTTTAATTTAATATAAAGAGTTGGATAAATAATCAATTCAATCTTCTAAAATTATTCTCTGCTTATAATTTAGTTTTTTAATTTAATTATATATATTAATTAGTTTTAAACTTATAAAACTTATATTACATTCGTTTTTCTTGTGTTTCATTTCAGTTTCTAATAAAGACTAATTCAACACCAGTTTTATAAATTTTAAAACTAACTTATTCATATAAGAAAATTAAAATACTAAATTAGAAGTAAATCACAATTTCAACAATTAAAGGCCAATTTGTTTTAACTTTTAACTACTATTCGGCACAGCCTTGCGTTTGAGAAAAGGAACTTCCATGTTCCTTATGGTCAATGTTCATCAGAAAGTGGAAAACTTCCATTTGCGGCCAATAAAAACTAAACCATTATCATAACTAGTTTATTTATTTATTTATTTTTAATAATTTCACTAACCATTTTCATCATCTAAATTTATTATTATGTCTCATATTAGTAGTTTAGTTAGTAAGAATTAGAGATATAAAGAAAAAGTAACATGATTCGACCCCGTAAACTCTTTATCTAAAAGTCCCTTCTCCAATTCATACTCCCTCCTCATCCCCTTCTCTCGAGCCTCATTAGGGGACCATGTAGAGTTCATTAGGGGCTCTTCCATTGGAGGTGGCAAAACGGGTCAACATGCCTTATCTCATCTTCAACCCACCAAAATACGGGACGAGGTGGGTGGTCCGTTTTGAAAAATAGGTTGGAAGAATCAATTCACCCCGTTTTAGGATGTGTTTGTGGCACTACAAGAAAACAAAAATTTCAATTTTTTGCATCAATCAATTGCGACATATTTTTGATATAGATTTTACGGTAGATTTTTCACCACTAAATTTCTCCAGCGACTTTTCTATCGTAAAATTTTTTTTTTAGATAAAAAAAATTTGCGATAGAAAAATCTACCACAAATTCCGCCGCAATTTAAAAAAAAATTTGCGTGATCCATCCATCATAACAAATCTAAATTTAAATTTGCAGAGGACAAAATTTGATAAGTATAATAAAAAAATTTTAAAAAAATATTAAAATAATTTACCCAAATCAGGCAAATTTCAGCTGGCAATTCAAAAAATATATTTGGGCACCAATTTTTCCTTACAAAAAATATGTCGTAAACTTAAATCAAAATTTCTTTTCTTCCTTCTAGGATGACATTCTTTCTACTTACACCTCTCTCTTCCCTTTCTCTATTCCACCGATCCCCACCCCACTCCCAGACAGCCACCCCGTGGCCACAGTGTCTCCGCGAGCCCATGTATCTGCCGCGACAAACACTCATCACGGACCCCGACACTCCGTCTCCGAATGATCGCGACCCCAAAATATCGACTTTGCATCATGACAACAATCTTTAAAACCTTGAGGTAAGGGGAAAACCTTGTTCTTGACTCACTTTCCTATTTCTTTCATCTTATTATTGAGTTGTGACTTGATATGGGAATTAGAATTTTGAGTTGTTTTTACTTGTTTTGCCTTGAATCTTGTTAGAAAACTTGAGAATAACATGATTTAGTTTGCTAGAGGCATGAGAATCATTACTTGTATACCTTAATTTTCCATTTGAAATGTGAATTTAGAGTTTTAGGTTTTGAATAACCAAGGATGAGATTTATAGTGTTTTGATCCATTTTTGGCGAAATCTTTTGGTGTTTTATGTTCCCTTCATGTTTGTGAATTTATTTGGGACTTAAACTCACCTAGAAACTAGATTGAAGGAGCCAAAATCTAAGATTTTGGCCATTGGAACCGTATACAACAAAACTTCGTCCTATAAGACCCGTGTCGATTCACACGGGGGAGAAGGCTATATCGCTCTCTGCGCGGTTCAAATCTAAAATAAAACGTGTAGACGGCAGATCAGACCGTGTCAAACAACACAACCCGTGTCACAAGATATAATAAGAATTAGCTTTTGTACTCTTCATGAAAGTTGTAACTCTTTCTCTTAGCTTTCCAAGAACACCTAATTCACCTCGTTTCGACATACATAGCTCAAGTTATACTCATTTTACTGAGCAAATGTCAAAGGTTGAAATTGAGAAAAGTGTCAAAATACTGTTTTAGGAAAAACTAGCTTTCCTAAGTGTGGAGACCTTTCTTGTATGCCTTTATAAGTGTGATGAAACCTTAGTAAGGGTGTTTAATAAAGTGTATTCGTGATGCATGTAAATCAATTATTATCCTAATAGATAAGTTTAAAGATTAATTAATGAACAGATATGATTGAAAATATTTGAAATTGTGGCAATTATTGGGAATCTATGGAATGTAATAAATGAAATAGAATGATGCTCCTTTTTAAAGAAAGTTACGGCTAGTTCAGGTACAAATGAGATTTCTACCTTAACATATATTTAAAAATCACATCAAGATAACTCTTATTAGAAAGATATTATAAACGTTTTTTTTATTTTTATTTATAAATGGTTTATTAATTGATTTTTGTATTTTGATGGATGTAGTCAATCATTTTATTTTTCATATTTTTGGTTAATTCATTATTCATGGAATGAATTGATGAATTTATGTTTACATATATTAATCACAATTTCAACAATTAAAGGCAGATGTTGGATTAACTTTTTCAACTAAATTCGGCACAACCAACAACGTGAGACAGAGTGAAAAATGCAATTTGAACAATACCAGTGTCAACAAAACCAAATGATTAATGAGTTGAAATCATATGTATAAACCGCTAACATCAGAAAGCTAAAACTTCCATTTGAAGATAATCGAATAACTAAGATGATTATGATGAAGATGACAATGATAATAAACTTTGTATTTGAACAAACTTTGTTATGATGAATTTGAACAATGAGTTATGTTGTATGCGATTTGTTATGTTTGTTTTATGAATTGGTTAAATGTATTGACAGGTTGAAATTGAAGTCTGAGTAGATTTTGTTATATTGTGGATTTTGAATATTTAATTTAATTTTCTTTTATATTCAAAAAAATTTGCTTTTATCTAAATATCTCTTCAAATTTGTGTAGATTTTTGAGACTACCCCCTCTTCAAATTCCCTTCCTTCGAAATTAGCAAAAAAAAAATCCTCGGCATTTAGGGGTTATGGAAAAACCACAAATTAGGGGCTCATTTTCTAACGATTTTGACATGTTACCGGAGAGTTTTGCGGCAGATATGCAGTGGAAAAATTCGCCGTGAATTTGCCGCGAAAATTAAAATCCACCGCAAACTATATTGCATCGACCGTATTTGCGGTGGTTGCGAATTCGCCACAAATTGTTAATTTGCGACGGATTTTAAGTTATTTGTTACGGATTTATCCTTCGCAAATCTCGTTTTTTCTTGTAGTGTGGATTGACTCTCCTAAAGGAAAAAATAAGAAAAATGGGTGGGTTGGCAGAGTCAACCCACCTAAAAACGAAAAAAAAAGTATAAAAAAACCATAAAAAAATTAAAAAAAAACTTCAATTTATATAGACTAAAAAAATAAAAATAAAAAATAAAATTAGTATCATACCTATAAAAATACTACAAAAACAAATAGTAAGACTTACTTGTAACACTTTAAAAAAAAAAAAAAAAGCCAATGGACCAACCCGAAGTCTAACCCGCTTAACCGCGAGTTAAGCGGAACGGGTTATACAAGTTAAAAAATAAAAATAAGTTCAATTTTTGAATCCAACTCACCAAAAAATGATAGGTTGATGAGTTAACCCAATAGATTGAACCCGTTTTACCAACTCTACTAGCCCATGAGCTAGGTGTAGGCCTTACTAAAAAAAATTATTATTATTATATAATAATTGTTCTTTGAATACAATCTTAATTGTTTTATTAAACCAATATATTTTTCTATATATACAACATTTAAAATTAAACTTCATTAATCACCATTAATTCAATATTAAAATATTGGATTTGAATCATGGCCTATTTTCTTTTTCTTTTTCTCACTCTGATTTTCCTTCAATTCAACTGTAAGGTATCCAAATTCTAAAATGTTACAACTAAGAGTTAGTAAGAGCTTAATTTTAACTTTAATTTATTTATTGTAATAAACATTTATAAAACACTTAATCATGTTTGGATAAGCTTATTAATATAATTATAGGAACTCATATAAACTCTTTTAAGTTTTTTTATAAGCTAAAAAATTAAAACTTATTAAAAATAAACCTTTATGAAAGTTAAAAACAATTTAAGTGGTAGTTGTTCTTATAATAATTTATGATAGGCCCTTCTTTGAGTCACGAAAGAACTCCAGAGGAATATTATTTCACTTCAAACAATAATGTGGATAAATGATAAAATTCTTATTTATGCACATGGATATACTACCAACTTGTAACTAGTTTTGTTACGTTAGTTTGTAGTCTTAACTGCAAGTGCCAATTTAACTGCTTAGTTACAACTGGATTCTTGTGCCCAAGTGGAAGGGTGCTTAATCCTTTCATGTAAGTGAATTTTCAATCACTTCAATCACCTTTGATCCCTTATGTTTGAATGGATAGAGTGGAGTAATTAGCAATAGAGTTAAGTAGTAAGAGTGACTCAACTAATAATTGTTATTTCATATAAGTGAATTTCAAAATAATAGAGTGGAATGGCCAAGGAGAAGAACTCAAACCACTTAAGTCTACTCTAAGCTCCAAATTTTCATACATTCAATTTTAGAGGTTTGAAATGGAACAATTATCCTTTTCTAAATAGATAGTTATATATATACAATTTTAACCTTACTCTAACTCTTTTTTTATCCCAGTCTTTTTTTTTTCTCTCTTGCCATTGTGAACAAGAATTTGTGGCTTCTCTCCAAAGTTTTCCATCCCCTATATAAAGAGTGACTTGTGAAAAATTTTGCTACAACAAAGTAATTCTCTTTTATTCTTATTTTTGTTGATTGAACAATTACTCCTTGTGGCAAAAGTTTCCTATAGACTTCTCCAAGTCTTTCATCTCCTCATCATGTCCTTTTCTGACAAGTTTGGAAAAGAAGCAAGGTGCACCATAAAAGCAAAATTATGGTGCTTTATATATGCACTGGGCCTTTTTTGTTGACTTTTTTACATTCATTTTGGGTAAATCACGTTGATGGTCTTATGCATAAAATAATAGAAACGAAAAGTAAAGCCTTCTAATTAGAAATAATACCAACACTAATTAAATATTTTAATGTGACAATCTACTATATATGAAGAGAAATGATTAGGTGATGAGTAAGGGATTTTTAGATATAAAGAATGACTTTCCAAAAAAATAAAATGTTCAATAACTACCACCAAGTGAGTAACAAAAACTAAAGGGGTGATATTAAAGTATTCATACATAATCCACTCCACTTTATTATGGAAAATAATCATTAAGTACTATTCATACCATTTTTAATGAATGTGATTGAGTGAAAGAAAATGATAAATATATATATATATAATAAATGATATTAGATGAGGTGTAAAAAAAGTGTATGCACTGTTTGATATAAAAATATAAGAGTTGCTCTATTATTTATCATCTTGACGTTCGAATAATGGAGAGGAGCTCCCTCTATCCCCCCGTTAAAATTGCCAAACAGTAAAGTGATATTCTTTCTCCTTTCCACTCCATCTCATTCCAAACTACTCTATTATGAACCATTCCGCTCTATCTATTTAAAAATCCCCAAACATAGTAGTTATATTCATATCAATACCCTCGATTTGGAAAACAACATTGTCTCAAGCTTATGTGTTGGAAAGGCATTCTGAAGCTTTGTCCAGTCCTCCCAAGTAGCCTAATCTCAGTGGTGCCCTAACCATTCAGCTAGCACCTGTGTATTTAATTGTCCTTCTATAGAGAAATATTGGGTTCTGATATCAATTTTGTATCATCAAAGTTGGTAGGGAAGAAAGGGAAAACCATTGGTGTTGGTCCATAATATTTCTTCAAGAAGGAAGTACGGAAAATTGTGTGTATTTTACAATTAGTTGGCAGTTGTAGTTTATAAGCAACATGGCCAACCTTAGAAATTATCTAGTATGGCCCACAAAATCTTTTAGCTAACTTTAAATTGAGTCACATAGCTAGGGATTGTTGTATGTAATTTTGCAGCTTTAGTAACACCCATTCACCTATATCAAACTATTTCTCCTACCTTTTCTTGTAAACCAATTGTTTTATATAAGTTTGAGTTTTTTGGAGATTGAGCTATAATTGCTGTTGAATCATTTTCAACTACTATTAAAGGTCAACTGAAGATGTGCCAAAAATGTGTCCAAACAATGGATTTGGTGGAACTCCATAGAAGGCCTCGTGGAGGGGTGCATGTCAATAGAAAAGTGGTAGGATGTGTTATACCACAATTCTGACCGCATAAAAAAGGACCAATGATGGGAATTATTAGCAGTAAATAGTCTTAGATATTGCCCTAAGCAATAGTTCACCACTTTAGGGTGATAGGCTGTGTAGTAAAGCAATGTAATGCCATTGTGTTCCAAAAACTTACTGAGGAAAATGGCATCTCTATTCGAGATTATGTATGGCTTTAGGAAAATCATGTAATCAAACTATTGAACTCAAGAAGATTAGAGCAATGAACTTAGCTCTGAATCTTGGTTTTAAAGTAATGAAGTGTGCTACTTTGATTGAGCAATCCACTACCACCTTGATTGTTGTATGGACAATCGGTGAAGGGAGATCCATAATAAAATCAATACTCAATGCTTGCTAAGGTTTAGTGGCAATAGGAATGGGCTATAAAAGGCCTCGAGGCATAGCTATGGTATATTTGACTTGCTAACATGTTACACATTTAGTCACAAAGTTGTAAACATCCTACCTTTAGTTTAGCTAGTAAAAAACAATTGTAATATGCTTATGTGTTTTGGTGATGGCCCTATGCACTTCTTGCAATGTCAAGTGAAACTTAATCAAAATTCTAGCCTTTAAAGATTATTGCTGGGGAATGTATATTATGCCCTTATAAAATAGAATACCATCCTTGACTGAGTAGCGGGAGTCTAGTTGATTCTTAACGGTGTATTTGGATGGAGTATTTGAAAGAGGTAATGTATTTTTATAAAGGATTTAAAATGCTTTATGATAAAATAAGTTGTTTGGATATTTTAAAAAATCATTTTAAAAATTCTAAGTATTTTTAGAAGGTATTTTATCGGTTAAAAAAAAGGGATTTTAATTCCCACCTAATTAGGTGGAATTTGGAAATTCCGCATCTCCTTTCTCTCTCGTCTCAGCCCATCCTGTTCTCTGCATCTTCCTTCTCTCTCATCTACGTTCTCCTTCTCTTTCGTCTCAGCCCGTTCTTCCTTCTCTCTCGTCTCAGCCGCACGCCACTTCCATCCACGCCGCACTCCACCACCGTCGCGCCCAGATCCACCTCGCGCCGCCCATCTTGAACCCAACCCACCACCACGGTACCTCCATCCACGGTCGTCCCCAAGAACCAGACCCGCCCCATTGGTATTTTTGTTTTTCAGCAAGAATTGCTGCCAAATTTTCTGTTATCTGACCAGCGAGACAAGTCGGTCATCCATAAGATCGAATTTTCATCAATCCGTTGTAGCAGGTAAATGTTCTGTTCATTCTCTTCATTGTGATGCAGTTCTTATTTTTCTGTAGTTGTTGAAGCTTTATAATTTGATTCAAGAAATTGAGCTCATATTTTTTTTCTTCTTTATTTTTTGGTGCTAACATTTTCATTTTCATTTTTTAAAAGGAAAATGTACACTATTTAGTAATCACTAATCTGGCTATAATGTGTTTCTTATCTTCAGTGTAATAGATTATAAAACTTGTATTCTTGCAAGTGTTTGAAAGTTATCTTTGCTGAATTGGTATTTTCCTTGGTTTTGGGTGGTTTTGCACTACTACTTTTGCTTTATATAAGTGTGAAGTGTAAGCATTTAGGACCAAAATGACTAAATATTATTGGTTTTTGATTAATGTGGTGAAAGTAGAAGGAGTAGCAATTTGGACAAATTGTGGTTTGAATTTGAATTTGCATTGCAAGAAATAGCTAGATATTTATGTAAGCAATGTTCGATATCAGAGGACATAGTAAGGAATATTTATTTGGCTTTAAGGAGGCATTTGGTAAAAGGCCTTTTAGTATTTACCAAGAAACTTCATTTGGAAATTAAGCTTACTGTGTTTGGTGTAAATTTTTAAATTAGTTTCCTATTAATCCTATTTTCTTTGGGATTCAGTTATCCATAAAATGTGGTTAGTATACTTCAATTTGCAACCATGGGCTTATGACAGTCTAAAACCCCCTATCTTTATCTTTATTATCTAATATGATTGCACATAAACTAGAGTTTACTTTCCATTACCACCTACCATTATTTGGGATTTGTTCATTTTCTCTCATTTGGACCAATTCAAAGTATGATGTTTCTACAAAATTATGGTTGTTCATTTGTATTATTGAAAGGTTACTTTGGTTGTAAGCACTATTATTTTTGTATTTTAGACATCCTCTTTTCACATGCCTACTAATATCAATTGTTTTAAAGGAACAATTATTTATGCGAGCAATATGTTTTTGGTTGCAACAGGTTTGGTAACACTGCCTACTTGCACATCTCTGTGGCTTTTATCCAGATGCTCAAAGTTTCTATACATAGAGCTATTGGCAGCCTCCGTTAGGTGATCTCTTACCCTACTTAATTTTTTCTTCTTCTTTAAGTTGATGGTTTGATGTTCTAACCCTTCTCTCCATCTCTGTCTGGTAGCACTCCACTTTTTGTCCATGACCTTGTCTTGGATATAATTATGAAGCAATATGAGTGTTGTGTTTCTTATCTTATTGTCGATATATCTAATAATAATCCTTCCATTCAATTCTGAAACATGTTCAACGGATTTTCGAAAGCTTTTAATTTTAGTTAGTGGATCATGTGACACAATTAAATCGTGCCAGAGGATTGTTAGGTGTTGGAAACAATTAAAGCCTTTTTTCCAATTTACAATATGTTTGCTTGTTAGACCACCTTGTACATGAGCACACCTATTATTATATCAAATACCATGCTTATCATTCACTAATTTTAAATAATTTGTCAAAATGATTCCCCTTCTCCTTACAGGGCTTTTTAATTTAAATAACACCACAGTCTTTCCTGGCGCAATAAGTCCTAAAGTGGACATAGCCAAATAATGCATTGAATTTTTCTTTCATCAATCTTAATTTTTTCTTTTTGGTAACCTATTTAATCATTATTCCAAATGATGGTAACTCTGTGGCATGAACACTTATATGTTTATAGATTATATTCGAAAATTTCTGGTTATTGTAGCTGGTATGGATGCCCTGTTATTGAGTTTTTCACTTCACATTAAGTTGATCTCATATATGTTGTAACTCGATGGGTTGTTTCCAACTTGGTTTCTCAAGTATTGCCAGTTCAGAAGAAACCTAGTCTTTCTTAATAGTGGCATGTAATTACTATTATTTGGTTTAATAACGTGTGTTAATTTTTCTTCCCTTCTCGTTTAGTCTCCAAAAATTATCGAGCTTCATTCCTATTAGGATGAGTTGCAGCAAAATAGTAACTTATATAATATATAAAAATTGGTTGTTTAAATAGTAACTTATAACTGCATTTTCTGGTTTGTGGTCAGGTCGTGCATTTTCTGGTTTTGTAACTATTATGGAGTCATTCAAAGAAAGAGGCAAGACAAAGGGAAAAAGAAAGATGACAAAAAACAACACGGAGGACAAGAAAGAGGATATGAGAAGTTACTTCGTATGGAATTTGGAGATGGAACGCATACTGACTAATGTACTTAGAGATCAAAGGAATTTGGGCAACAAAAGCGATGGAACTTGGAAAACAGTGGCATACAACACTGTAGCTCAAGAATTATCTACTCGTTTCAAAGTTCAGCTTGTTGGAGAGAATGTTAAGAACTGTATTAAGCTTTGGAGAACATGTGGAAAATTTATTGGTGTGATTTAAATATTTGTTACTAGTTATATATATATGGAATTACAGATTTAAAAATACCGTTAGTTGAGATATTAAATTGTAGATTCAGTCTCTATTTTGTTCTTACATTGTGTTTAATTTATATCACAATTATATTGATTTTGTTAGGCTTAGTTTTGAGGTGTTTTTTCAATATTTGTTACTATTTTTTTTTGCTAGTCCAATTTATATTAGATGGTGTTATATTTAAGTTCGTATCATCTCATTTTATTTACATTACAATTAGATTGTGTGATTTGTTAATTTATAAAACTTAACATAGATTCACCATGAAACAAGTATTGTAAATGGTTGTCAAGGAAGTTTATCTTAATGATAATTTATAAAAATGATATATTAATCTTTTCATTTTATGCAGATTTTTTAATTTTTTTAATTTTTTTAATTTTTTTAATTTTTTTAATTTTTTTAATTTTTATTTTTACCATGAATAAAAAAATATATTATATAATGTTTATTTTGTTTTGTAAAATTTTGTATTGAAATCCCAATTTTACAAAAATATCTTAAAAAGAAATTTTTCAAATGAAGGTAATTGAATTACTTTATCCAAACAAAAAATTTGAAATTCAAGAGAATTTAATTGCTTTATCCAAACAAAATATTTTGTAAATGAAAGGAATTAAATTGATGCAATTGAAATTCTTTAAATTTTAAATACCTTGAAATTTCAAAATACTCTATCCAAACACAGACTAAGAGTGTCTTTGAATAATGAATTTTAATGAGATAATGTATTTGTTGAGAGAATTTTAAATGATTTAGTGTAAAATATTTCATTTGGATATTAAACAAGAGATTTTGGAGAATGCGTAGAATTTTTATCGGGTATTTTTTGAACTAAAAATAGTGGATTTGAAAGTTCACCTTCTGAGAGTTGGATTCTTAAAATCCTTTTTCAATCTATGCTCTTTTATAAGCTCGATCGAGTTTGAACTTTTCACACCTTGCACATAGCATCACCTTTTGTCAGGAACCTCGCCACCGACGATGCAGAATCACGAGATCGCGAGCGAAAAACAGTATTGGTGGTTTGAGGCCATGAACCTCAAGATGAAAGGAAGAAGGATAAACACCATTGACACACGTAAGACGCTGGGTGTTGAGCAAGTTCATGCACTAGTTCAACAACGCCACCGTGAGCTTCAGATTCGACAACCGTTTTCACTCTTCGGTGCTTGAAATTGAAACTTGGTCGATCTTGAAAACTAGATATGTGATTCTCTAGCAAATCAATCTTGCGGTAGAACGATGTTGACTTGATGCCCAAAGAGGGGATGCCGGCGAAGTCTCCAGTGAGGGAGAGGAGTCTGATAGTGAGGTGCTAGAGATTGGCTAAGTCTTAGCGCCGATAACCACTGGTGAAGGAGGAACGAAGGTGTTTTCATTTTTTTAAAAACTTTTTATTCATTTAATATATTTATTTTCGTTTTTAATTAATTATTTTTAAAATTTTCAGTTTAAATAATAATTTTAATTTCAAAATTAATATTTGAAAAAAATATTAAATATAATATTAAATTTAAAAAATAGTATGATTAGCTTCTAAACTTAGTTTTAAAAACATATTAAGATTAATTTTATGTGATATTTACCATATTTTGTAAAATTTTGTATTAAAATTCTAATATCCCAAATAGTTATCCAAATAAGAAATTTTGTAAATGATATAAATTAAAATGCATCAATTCAATTCCCTTACATTTTAAATTCTCTAAAATTTTAAAATGACCATTCAAACACAACTTAAGGAAATTTTCATGTAAGGCTTGCATTGTTGGATCTTCATCATTTATTGCCTTTATCTCTGCAAGCCTAATACAACAAAGAGTTGTAAATGCCAAGATATCAATGTTAGCATCATCCTCCATTTGCCTTGAGAGGGGCATCCACGACTTTATTTACAACTCCAACTCTAAGTGATTTCATAGTCAAAACCAAGCAACTTGATTAGGTAATACTACTGTTTTTGGGTTTGGACTATTTGTGTTATCCATTCTTTTATATTTTTATGATTAATATGAATAATTTTGCCTAGCAAGTAGTGCCTCCATTTGTGGAATGAAGTTCGCATACATAAGTCGAGGCTATGGTTATCCTCTTGGTGAGCTTCTTACTGAAATAAGCTATTCGATGGTTCTAATAAGTAGCCCAAATACCAAAATTGGATGCATCATTAACCACCATAAACAAATTACTAAAATAAGGTAATGCTAAAATTAGTGTTGCTGTCATGCAATGTTTCAATTATGCAAAGGCTGACTCAACAACTGAGCTTCATTGAAAAGCATTCCTCTTCAAAAGTTTAGTAAAAGGTGATGCAATGAGAGCATACCCTTGAATTAAGCGGCAATAATACCTAGTCAATCCCAAAAAATCCACACAACTGTTTGATGGTGGATGGTTTAGGCCGTTCTAAGATGGCTTATATTTTTTTTGGGTCTACATGCACTTCTTTGTCACTAATTATATGCCCTAGATATTATACAATACTTTTTTTTTTTGTAAATTGGATTTATATAGTTTAGCAAATAGGACATATTTTCTCATAGCCTTTCACACCAAAGTAAGATGCTCTTTTATTCACTTACTACAAACTAAGATATCATCAAAGAGTACCACAACAAATTTTTTGAGCTAAGGTTGAAATACCTTATTCATTGTAGCTTGAGAAGTGGTTGTAGCGTTGGTGAGACAAAATGACATTACCACAAACTAATATGTCCCAAATATGTTCTAAATGCAGTCTTATGGATGTTTCCTTCGTGAATTTGTAGTTGCTGGTATCCAAACCTTAACTCTACCTTCAAAAAACACATTGTACCATGCAATTCATCTAGAATATCTTAATTTGAGGGTATAGGAAATTTGTCCTTTACCATTATAGCACTCAGGGCATGATATTAAATACAAAATCTCCAACTTCTATCTTTTTTCCTTACTAGTAGACTAGGGAAAGAGAAAGCACTTTGGCTATCTCAAATAATTCTTATGGAGAGCATTTCTTGCCCAGTCTCTTAATATCGGCCTTTTAAAAGTGAGGGTATTGTGTAGTCTAACAAGAATAGGTTTAAACCTTGACTCAAAATGGATTATGTGGTCAATCATATTTTTTTGAAGGTAAGGATGTTGACTGCTCAAAAAGCATCTGCACATTATTGAAGAACTTCCAATATTCGATGGTTAAGGTTGCATCTTTATGGAATTTACTGACTAGCCACCACTTGTAGGTGAAACAAAAGGCTATATTCTCAGTCACAAACAATTTATTAAGGGTTTTATGGTTGAGTGGGGTTGACCCCAATGCCTTTTCACCTTGTAGCTTGATTAAGTTGCCATCACAACAAAACTCTATAATTAATTCTTTATGATTTGTAGTGATAGCTCCCAGTGTTTATAATCGTTGCACTCCAAGTACAACGCTCAAGCTATTCATGTCCAAGATGTACATATCTAATGTGAATTTGTAACCTTGAATATTAATTTTTAAATTGGCACATTTTGAGGGTGCAAGTCAGGTGTTCACTGTTTGCAATGTAAACTTTGAACAATTTGATGTTATCTGACCTTGCTGATAACTTATGAGCTACATCTCACTTAATAAAATTTTTTATACTTCCGTTGTCCACTAGAATGTATTGTTTTGTCATTGCATTTGCTTCACATCTATAGCGTAGTTGGATGAGATTGGCTTACTACGACATTAAAACTGATTTCAAGTATATATTCCTGATGTTCATCACATATGACCTAAAAATTTGCTTGCTCTCTATTAGTGCCATTATGGGAAGCATCTCATCTAAATCATCTTGTGCTAGTAGTAGTAAACAACTAGATGTGCACTTATGATTAATGGTACACTTTTCATCACAGTAATAGCATAAACCTTTCTCGAGCATAGCTTTTATTTTAGCTATTGTCAATTTTTTTTTGTATAGAGCATTAGGATTGTGATTGGGATTGGTTTTAGGGGGTGGATTAGTAACATTGGGTATTGGTTTAGAAGTTTGGTATCAATGGCTTGAGGTGGATGTGGAACCAAAATAAGGTCTGGATTTTGGTGGAGGTAGGTTAAGGGACTCTTGGAGAAAATTGTGTCTTTCTTCATATAATTTGACTAAAGAAACAATATTGACATATAACTTATGCCTGACTAGTTGTAATTCACAATCCAAGTATGGTTTCAAGCAAGAGATAAAGAAAATAACTAACCAATGCTTAGGAAGTGGAAATTGATTCAAATTATGCTTGATATTCTACTGCTTTTAGTCCTTTAGTTATGCCTTATAGTCTATATAGGAACTAGTACCAAATTTGACAAAGATTGTATTGAGAAATTCTTTCCATGTAATTTTGATCTTAGTATTTAATGCCTATTGGTATGACGCATATGTGGGGCCAAACATGTGTAGCATAGCTAGATGAAGTCATTAATTAGTAGGGATCTTTGAAATGGCACAAAATTCTTTGAACTTGAAGATCCAATTCTTCAATTCTTGATCATCAAATTGTGGCACTTCTAGTATCATATCGTGAGGTATTATCATTCTCGAATCAGCATCAGTGTCTGTGTCATCAAAATCCAAAAGCTTAGCTTCATAAGTCATTTGATTAACATTGTTATTGTTGCAATCTTGCATCCAAGATTGCATCATGACCTCAATGTTCTTGAGAGATTCTTCAAGCTTCAAGATTCTTGCTTTATGTTACTCAAGTTATGAACGACTTTGCTTCTGTTGTGAGTGAGTTTGAATACCTTCAGTCATGGCTAAAATCAACGAGAGTACTAATGATAGCCCCTTCTTCAAGATAGGGAAAAAACTCCAGAGGAATATTATTTCACTTCAAACAACAATGCTATGTACACATGAGGAAACTGTTATTTATACCAATGTTACTAAACCTGACTCGGACCAGCCGGTTGGACCGGTGAACTGGTAAACTGGTCCTTTAACTGGTTCGAGATGGGTGTTCGATCAGACATGTAGCCAACTTGGTGTGAATCGAATGACCTGGTTGATTTTAGTGCAAAACTGGTGACCCTGTGGTTTTTGGGTCAATCAAACTAAAAAGGAAAAAAAATAAACATCGCATATTGTAGAGGTGCTGTTTTTTGGTGACTGGTTCTGCATGTTGCGATGGGTGAAGGCGGTGCGCAAGAATGCCAGCCATTGTCCACCACTATTGTACCCATTCGCGCTGCTCTACCGCATTTTGCCCCTGTTGTTGCGCTTGTTGCTCTTGCTTCTCTCTATTTCTCTATTTTTGTGCGGCACATGACTTAGAGAAATGATGAGCACATTGGTGATAGAATATAAGGCACTAGGGTTTTCTTTTGGGCTTCAAATAGATGAGTCCAAATTTGGGCTGCACAAGAAATGAGTCTTAGACTTGAAGTAAAATATAATGCAAGAACTAGTTTGGGCTAAACTCTTAGCCCAATAAAAATAAAAACCAATAACTAATTTAGATTTGGTTCTATAGTCCAAATATTTTAATGTATATTTTTGGTGATTTTTTATTTATATAAAATATTTATATATTTATTCTATATGAGGGAGGATCAACTTACACCAGTGTAAATCTTTTTTAACTTACACTCATTTTTAACTGTTAGATCCACTTTCATCTAATGGTTACTTTTAATGAAATAATCTCAACCATTAGATGAAAGCGGATCTCATGGTTGAAAATGAGTGTAAGTCAAAAAAGACAATCTCAACCATTAGATGAAAGCGGATCTCATGGTTGAAAATGAGTGTAAGTCAAAAAAGACTTACACTGGTATAAACCGATCTCCCCTCATTCTATTTTATACAATTTGATGACTCACTAGTTAAATTAGTGACCTATTAACCTAGTGCCTGACCGAATCAATGTCCGGTTGGAGTTTAATAACTATGATTTATACACATGACTACAACACTAACATGTAACTAGTATTTTAAAAACTGATTCAACCTGTGAACCTTGGTTGGGACACTCTTCCGATTTCAATTTAACTGAAAACCTAGGAAATTGGTTAAGCCACTAAAAATCAGAAAAACTAGTGAATCATTTTTAATCAAAACGGTTAATTTTTCAATTAAAAATTTTTGACTTCATTTTAAAAAATAAAAGATAAAATGGTGAAACTTATATAGCTATGCCATAAAAGGATAGCATAGGAGATAAGGAGACTATAGCCATATATGCCTATGCTATATATAAAGGGAGAGATTCATCTCCCCACTTATGCTCAAGCAATGTGGGACTATTTCATAGAAGGAGAGAGTTGCATCTCCTTGCTCAAGCTCAAACAATTTGAGACTATTTTATATAAGAAGAGAAGAGCACCTCCCTCAATACCTTAACAAATGTGGGACTTTGTTATCATCCAACATTTCATTTTTTTAAAGCATTACATTTTTTTTCAAACAAAATAACATATTACTCTTCTTTTAAGAATAAAGCTAATATTGAAAGTTGAAACTTAAATTAAAACTTGAAGTTAGAAATTTGAACTTAACTAACTTGTTGATTAATCTCTTTATTATATATGTACATATATAATATAAGTTGTTCGACCACCTGTTAAATTGGTTGAACTGATTAAATCATAAATGTTTTACTTCAACGATTCAGCACTTCAACCAATTTTAATAACATTGCATGTAACTAATTATGTTACATCAGTTTGTAGTCTTAAATGCAATTACCAACTTAGGTGCTTAGTCACATTTGAAATCTTGTGCCCAAGTAGGAGCACGTTTGATCTTTTTGTGCAAACCTGGATTTTCAATCACTTCAGTCAACTGTAATCCCTTTAGCTATATTCATATCAATTTATGACTAAACTAATCTTATAAATTATTAAAATATCATTCAAGCATAACCTCTTCTCAATCCGAACAATAGTTTAATTGTTTATCCAAAACATGAGCTAAATGTTTAATACTTACCTTTCGTTTTTATTAGGTTTAATATTAATCCACTATTATTGCAAGGTTTTTTTTTTGTCATATTATTATTAAAAAAATTGACATTTCCAGTGATTATTACCACAGCTAAAGTATTTTAATAATATAGTAACTCATAATGTAATGATAGTACAAAAATAATTTTATACTAAATGGTAGATCGTATCAAACACAACCTAAACATTTAATATAAGTTTGTCTTTTTAAAGAAAAAACTTTATACAAGCTTATATTGCCTAAGTCTGAATTTTAGAAAAATCTAATATTTTCATATTTTCTTTGCATCGATCATATCTGATTTAGTTAATTTACTAGATTAACTCCCATTTGATGCATGGAGTTACAAAATAAATTTAAAATTTATTGTGATAATAAAATTAGAGATTGCTCATATTCTTCTTGAGGGGATCATTATCAAAAAGCATTTTCTTGCCTCTGAACGAATTAAATTTGACGCCGTCCAACCTAAAATGCCTTCATTATATAGCAAGAGTGTTGGGTATAATAGATTTTTTTTGTTTGTGAAAAGGGTATTTGAGAAATTGTAATTGTCAAAACTTGTTACAAATTATGATGTTATTTTGGTAAAAAAAAAAATTGAGTTAACGTTAAGCTTATGTAATTACAAAATTTATTTTAACTACAATAAATGGAGAGAGATTTGATTTATTGATAGAAAAATATTACAAATGAGAAAGAAAACTAATTCAATCATTTTTTAAGGTTTTCCTATTTTAACGTGTAATAAAATATTTTTAAATATTACGAGGTTAACATTTAAGCACTAGAATCACTTATTCAAAAGTTGAGAGATGAGAGATATTAATTTTAAACAAATTATTCTCAATCCACGTGGCTTTATGAAAAATTGTAGTAAAATAAGAAAAATCTCCAACACAAATTAATTTTTATTTATTTAATAACAACTAGATCATTTCCACAAATATCAATTAAGTATTTCAGTAGGACACATGTGCAACGATGCTTTTGTGTGCATCTTACATGAAAACAATTAAAAATATCTCAACACATTTAAATAATTATATCTTTTTAATCTTTATAATATTTTAAGTCTTTGTTTTTTTTTTATGTGTATAATATTTAAATTTTAAGTATTCTTAATGACACTAAGTTGAATAATAAACTTAAATGGTATGAATAATCATAAATTTTTAATGTTACAAAAAATGAACTCATAAACTTGTAACAACGTATTCATACACTATAAGAATCATTTTATTTTATTTTTTTGTGTATACACTTTAAGCATTAATTCAAATTTGAATGGCACTTTCCAAATGATCAAAATATACAAATGACATCAAAAGATATATCACATCATCACCTTTTACTCATAATAGTGCTCTTGTCATATTTATAAGGATTTTATACAATTTGATGAAAGGAAACTAAAAATTGTTGATTTGGAAAGAATACATTCTTACACATTGGATCAAAAGCTATTACTAATTGAAAATATTAAAAGGAAAAGGAAACAATATTGTTCAAATATTTGCATAAAACAAATAAAACAACCACGAATAATGAAGCGTGATAAGATCTTAAACAAAAAGTACTTCCCCATTGGACATAGCTTAAGCACAACTACTCTAAGACAAACAGAAGTCGCTTCCTCTAGCAGATATTCTTATGGTTATCATTACATATTGTTCTGCCAAAGAATTTAAAATGGAGATAGCTTAAGCACAGTAAACAGGAATGAAGATATCCATTATCATCCATAAGAAACACTGCTGGACAAACGTACGAAAAGGTGTGTTTCCAACCGATGATAAACCTATAGAAATTATGTTAAGAAATAATTTATACCACAGAGAAGGAGATGTGGCAATTTATTGCGTTCATGATCGATGCAATTTTGAATTAATTCTGCATTTTTTTTAACTTGATTATGTATGTTTAACATTGATTTAGTTGCCCTTGTAATTGATTCCCATAATTTTAATTATTGCTGATCAAATTCAACAAATTAAATTTAAGAAAAATATTTATGTCATTTTCCAATCACTTTCATTATAGTTGTACATTGAAGGTTGAATTAGTTGCGATTTTATTTTATTCTTTTTAGTTTTAATTGTTTTAATTGATCATTTAAATTAATTTTAATGCATATGAGAATTGCTTTATCAAAGAGGCTCTTTTTGATAGACAAAAATGATCGTAGAAATGACACTTGACATGAGATCCATGTGCAGAAACCTTAAATAAATAAGTATGTGTGTGTCCATCGTTTTCATTATTTTTTTTGGTACGTCATCGATTTCATTATTTTGATCCTTATACTAATATATAAATTATTTTTAACTTCAAACACTTTTAAGAAATTTAATTTGTCTTCTGCCAGCGGAGGTTCTTTTATGGATTACGAACCACGGGTTAAAAAGATATTTATGGTGGCATAATCTGTCAAAAAAATGAATCGTCATGAATATATATACACTAATATATAAATTATTTTTAACTTCAAACACTTTAAGAAATTTGTCTTCTACCAGCGGAGTTTTTTTTTATGGATTACGAACCACGGGTAAAAAAGATATTTATGGTGGCATAATCTGTCAAAAAAATATTTGCTCAAAAAAATTTGAAACAATTTTTTTTTTGGAAATTCATAAAATTAAATAAATTACCAGCAAAAATATCTACTCAAGAAAATTTGAAACATTTTTTTTTCGAGTAGAATTTCCGCCAGAAAGTGAACAAAGAAACAATGGTAATTTTTTTATAACTTTCCAGTGAGTTCTTTCTCCAAATTTTTAGGTTTAAGTGTAGTACATTTTCTGACGTCCCTGTTTGCCAGAAATATAAATGGATACGATGGTAATAATCTTTTATATAACATTTGCGTGTGCACGTTTCTCTTCCATTTGTCCTTTCTCTCTTCTTCGTTCTCTCACCGGAATGCGACTCCCGCTCCAACAAGAGCTTCCGCCATTGCTTCCTCAACCCCAAGCCATCACCGCTTCCTCGCTCCAACTCTCTTTCCCACTCTCATTATGCAATGACTTCCTCTCCTTCACCCTCAGCTCCCAACCTCCCCAACCCATAACCCTCTCTACATGGAGACAACGACCGTGCATTCCCATGCACCACCAAACCATGCGTTCCCATGAAACCTCGGCTCCTTTCAAATGCTAGGCCAAACCCTTTATCTTCGAATGCTAGGCCGTTTCAATCATCTCTTCCTTGGATCTCTCCGCCATGGGACGATGGAGGCGTGGAAATAGGTGCGGATGGTGGC
This sequence comes from Ormosia emarginata, assembly GCA_029884605.1. NCBI lineage: Eukaryota > Viridiplantae > Streptophyta > Magnoliopsida > Fabales > Fabaceae > Ormosia > Ormosia emarginata. The sequence goes on along the minus strand of JAQQTP010000038.1, from coordinate 6,095,388 downwards.
AGCCGTTATCTCTTTGCAAACGTGCATGGATGGGACAGGACGTTGACGTACGCATTCAGAAGAACTCATACTTATGATATATATTTTTGTTTTTTTTATTTGAATATTATATTTGTTTATTTATTTCTAATATGTATATGTATGCATGTATGCATATGATGTTTATGTTTTGAATGTATATATTGTTTATATTATGTTTATGTATATATGTGAAAACGTGTTTATACGCATGAAATGCTTCTATTTATTGGTTTTTGGTATGATAGATATTATGGTATAGGATTTGAGTAATATTGATACATTGTATAAGATCAATACTACTTAATTATTAAAATAATAATATTATAATAGTGATATGATAGTAATTAAATCATTAAACATTAAATTTTTAAGTAAAAATTTTGTCAGATTATTTAATTTAATAATTAATATACTAAATGCTAATAATTAATAAAAAATACAAAATTAAAACATGAAATAAAAGAAAGAGAAAACTAGAACTATATAAATGTAAAATTAATAACTTAAAATTATTAAAAGAATGTATAATTATAATTTTCATGAAGCTATATAATATTAATTTGAAAAGTGAAAAAAATGTGTAACCAACTTGTTCTATTGCTCTATCCTTAATCAAATAATTAAGTAAGTAAATGAGTACAAAATTATAAAAATGTGCGATCAACTGTCAAACGTACGATGTATATATGTATAGGTAGGAGACATAATGTAGTGGAACAAATCTTGCATACAAATGATGACTTCAAACTAAAAGGAATGAATATATAAGTGACATCAATTACGAAGTTGCAAATTACGTAAACTAAAGACTTAAATTATTTCATTAATTTTATAATTATATTTGTATATAGTGATATGTTATTGTTATTAACATTTATTTGCATGCATGTTGTGTTTGAATTGTTAAAATAATGCTCTACCTAAGTAGTTCTAAACCTTAAGTTAAACGACATTAGTTTTGAATTAATAGGATTAAGTGGTTCTGAGCAGTTCAAGATTTGACAACTCAAGTAACTTATCTTTCGTCATCTATTAATTGTGATGATGATAACTCTAGCGATAAAATTATCAAGTGGTCACTGTGATAGAAAGTTTGAGTGGTGATACGAATTCACCTCCTATGATGATGAGGAGGAGACTAGGTAAGGTGTAACAAAAGGAAGAAGAAAAACATTGCAGAATATAAAAATAAATTTACATGTGTTTGTGAAGTAAATTTTCTAACGAAAAAAAAATAAATGACAGAGCAATTGGGGAATAAGACAGAATCGAAAGCAAATGAAATTTATATAAAAAAAATGATTTAAGCAAGGATACACTACTAAAAATTTGAGTTTTAGAGGCCGGTTTAAAGACCGATTTATTTCGGTTTCTATAGAGACCGATTAAGAAAAAAAAAATAATTTGCTACCGAAATAAAATCGGTCTCTAAATAAAAAAAATTACAAAACAAAAAAATTAAATAAGTAGCGACTGCAAATTCGGTCTCTAAAAAAATAAAAAATTAAAGACCGATATTTCGGTTTCTAAATAAAAATTTTACAAAAAATAAAATAAATATGTAGCGACCACAAATTTGGTCACTAAAAAAATTAAAAAAATTAAAAAAAGGTAACGATCGCAAATTCGGTAGCTAAAAAAAAAAAAAATTAGAGATCGATATTTCGGTATCTAAATAAAATAATTTACAAAAATAAATAAATAAATAGGTAGTAAAAAAAAAAAAATTAGAGATTGATATTTCAGTCACTAATAGAAATTTGAGTTTTAGAGACTGATTTATTTAGAAATTGATTTAGAGACTGATATTTCGATCTCTAAATAATTATTTTTTAAAAAAATCGGTCTCTAATTCGATCTCTAATTTTTTTTCGAAACCGACTTAGAGAACGAAATTATGCTATAAAAGAAAAATTTTTAAAAAAATATACTTTATTATTAGATACCGATATTTAGATTGCTAAATAAAAAAAATTATAAAAAAATTAAAAATAATTAGAGACCACAAATTCAATCGCTAATTATGTTGTAATAAATTAAAAAATATATTTTTGGAGACCGATAAATATCGGTCTCTAAATAAAAAAAAAATTGAAAAAAGGTTTACTATAGCAGTTGATAATCACATATTTTATACATTAATAGACCTTTATTTTTAGTCATTTACACTCTCCATGTACTTAATGGATTAAGCCTAGTTATGTTTTGTAAGTTTGGACTCAAATTGGACTTAATTGATTTTTCCAGCATTATTTGGGTCTTACACTATTTTTATATTTTCGTCATATCTTGAGTTTTAGATGTGTAAACATTATGTATCTTACCTTGCAGGAAAGATAAGATAGAGTTCTATAACTTTCATGAGAACTCTAGGTAAAATATGGACATCTAGAGGAGCTAAATGGGCTTAGAAGCCAGAACACAGGTTTTCTGACTGGAACCTGAATAGTGTACAGTAATCAGAGCATAACTCGGGTTGTAGGAACTTTTTTGGCCTGAAATTTGAGGACTTGAAAGTTAAGACCCATATCTACAACTTTCATGAAGAATATAAGAGCTCATTCAAATAGCTTGGAGGTTATATTGGGTCTGGAAGTCAAAACAGAGGTGTTGAAACTGGGCCTGAACAACTTCAGTAATTGAGTCATATCTTGGGCTGTATGAAGAATTTTTGGATGATCTTGGTGGTATTGGAAAGCTGAGACAAAATGCTACAACTTTTATGAAGGCCACGTTGCTTCATTCTAATGGCATCCATGAGATCAACACTGAATGATTTCGGAGACAAAGAATCTCTTTAATTTTTCACTCACCAACTCACTATTTGGCATTTTTCACTCATTCACCCACTCATCCACCTACTCTTAATTAGCCCCCTTGTCATTTTGTATTCCTAATCCTCTATAAAAAGTACCATTGGCTGATCATTTGGTGCTCTGGGTGTTAGGCTTAGTTTTTAGAAATTATGGTTATACTTGTTTATTGTTTTCCTTTGTTGTAATTTTCTCTTGCTCTAAATTGAAGCTATGATCATTTTTCTCTTCTTCTCTCTTTCTTTCTTCTTATCTATGAGTAACTAAATCTTCATCTTACTTGGGTGAAATAGTGAAGCTCTTGGTAATGAAATAAGGTTAGATTATTCTATTTCTTGTGCTTAAATGATATATTATCAAATGGACATTATATGTGTTGTATTTTATTTCCAATCAATTTAGAAACCTTCTTTGTATAATAGAGATCTTGATTTATTGTAGACAATATGATTGGCACAGTGAATGCTTGAACTCATTTACAAATGTTGGTAGATAATTAAAGGAATTATAATATAATTGTATACATAATTGAACTTTGAATGTTATATTTTCTGATTGGAACCTCCGTTGTGTGTGGATTTCAATTGAGTTATAAAGAGAAATAATCTTGCCTTTAATTTATTACCAAGAGTAGATCTCCTAACCCAAGCAAGTTCTTAAATTCATTTGTGAACATCTTTTATTACTTTTGGTATTGTGACAAATCCTTTTCTTACCTCAATTAATTTTTCTTCATCAATTCCCTGTGGATCGACCTCGGACTCTCGAGAAATTTATTATTTGAGACAACCTGCACTTAGGTTTGCATCCTTTAAATCCAGCAATCAAGTTTTTGGCACCGTCGCCAAAAACTTGATTTGAAGTTTTAATTTATTGAGATTCTCATTCTTTAATAAAATCTATTCTCTCTTCTCCCTCACTGGAGCAAAAGATCGGTTTGCCGATCCTTCGGTTTCTTTATTAACTCTCTAACTTTCTAACTTCCTAACCTACTAACTTGCTAACACTAACATACTAACTCTCTAACTTTTATATTTATGTCATTTATTTATATTTACTAACTTTTAATTTATGTCATTTATTTTTGTTTACTAACTTTTATATTCTCATTGTTTAACTTTTAATTTACGTCATTTATTTTCTCGCTTTCTAACTTTTAAATTTATGTTATTTATTATTGCTTTCTAACATAATGAAATAATCTTTCTTCTTCTCTTCTCTTTAAATCGGCTCTGGTGGGGCTCTATCTCTCTTCGGTTTTTATATTTTAAATTTACTTTCTACATTTTATTTTCTACATTTTATTTTCTACAATTTATTTTCTGCACTTTATTTTTTGTATTTTACTTTCTGCACTTTCTAACTTACTAATTATTAACTCTCTAATTATCTAACTTTTTACTTGTTAATATTTATTTGGTGGTTGGTTTATACCACATCTTTATTAATATTTAATGGCTGGTGTAAACTACTGACTTGTACATTATTTTTTCTATTTTAAGTCATTTATTTATATTTAATTGGTATCGTAATTTAAATTCTGGTCATTTAGTTAAAATTAATCCTAGTACTTTATATATTGATTTGTTTGAATTACAATCACACACAATTGACACAATGGCTGAAAATGAAAGTGTACATGATGAACATGAAAATCAATCGTTATGAATCATGCGTGAATATTTGCAACCACCTCAAAATTCTAGTCCATAATGTTTTATCTTTCCACTCAATGCCAACAATTTTAGATTTAAGCCATGTATGATTTTTTTACTTCCTAATTTTCATGGTTTAGAGTCTGAAAGCTCATATTTACATTTGAAAGAATTTGAGAAAGTATGTATTGCTTTCAATGACCAAAATTGCACTGAAAAGATTGTTAAGCTTAAATTGTTTCTTTTTTCTTTAAAAGATAAAGCAAAATCTTGGCTTAACACTTTGAAACCATGATCAATTGGCACATGGCAAGAAATGCAAGGTGAGTTCTTAAAGAAATTTTTTTCAACACATAAAACTAATGCTATGAAAAGATAAATCCAATTTTTTTCTCAAAATTCAAATGAAACATATTTTCAATGTTAAGAACGGTTTAAAGATTTGTTAAATTCTTACCCACATCATGGTTTTGAAAAATGGCGCACTATAAGCTTCTTTTATGAAGGTTTAACACTTGAAACTAAACAATTTGTGGAAACAATGTGCAATGGTGAGTTTCTTGATAAAGAACCTGATGAAGCTTTAGACTATTTAAACCAGCTGGTAAAAAATTCTCAATCTTGACATAGTACTAACCCTTCTGAAAATTCAATTAGATCTAACATTGCAAGTACTAATAAAGGAAAATATCACCTTAGTCAAGAGGAAGATCTAAATGCTAGGTTTGCCAGTTTGGCTAGAAAGGTTGAAGCCATAGAATTAAGAAAAGCAAAAGAAATCAAATTTGTGCAAAATGAAGAAATTTGTGGCATTTGTGATGACTTAGGACACTCATCACATGAATGTCCTAAGATTCCTGTTTTTAAAGAAGTTGTACATGAGCAAGTAAATGTAATGAATAATTTTAAAAAGCCATTTACTTCTTCTTTTTCAGATACATATAATCCGGGATGGAGAAATCACCCGAACATCAGCTGGAGGAATAATAATCAGTCACAATTCGTGCAACCACCACCTCCTCAAGTACAACAAGACTCTCAAAATTTTCAAGGATATGCACCTTATGTCCCACCATATAGAAAAAATCTTGAAGAAACACTACATGCATTCATAAAAAAGCAAGAGGCTATTAATAAACAAAACAATCAAACCATGACTGACATAAAAGAAACTATTGCTAAACTTTCTTCTGCACTCACCATTCACGAGAAAAGAAAATTTCTTTCTCAACCTCAACCAAATCCCAAGGATCAGTACAGTCTAAATGAGGGGAGTTTATAAAACTAACAGATAAATCAAGTCAAGTTAGTGATAACTCTTAGGAGTGGAAAGGTTGTTAAAAAATAAATTCCCGAACCTTGTGAGAAAGAAGATGAACCAATTCTCCAAGAAAATGAAAAAGTTGACCAAAAGGAGACCAAACGCTCGCATTCACTCCCATTTCCTCAAGCATTGAATAATCCAAAGAAATTAGACCACCACACTAAAATTTTTGAAATTTTGAAACAAGTGAAGATCAATATTCCTCTGTTAGATGCCATCAAACAGATTTCTTGTTATGCCAAATATTTGAAGGACTTGTGCACTGTTAAAAGGAAACTAAATGTGAAAAAGAAAGTATTTTTGGCTGAACAGGTAAGCTCCATTCTTCAGAATAATAATACGTTGAAATATAAAGACCCTGATTGTCCTACAGTTTCATGCATTATTGGAGAACAGAAAATTAAAAAAGTTTTACTTGATCTTGGTGCTAGTGTCAATTTGCTTCCATATTCAGTTTATCAGTAACTCAACTTAGGTGAGTTAAAATAAACTTCTGTAACTCTTCTACTTGCCGATAGATCAATTAAAATTCCAAGAGGAATAATGGAAGATGTGTTGGTTCAAGTTGATAAATTCATATATCCTGTAGATTTTATTGTCTTGGATACTGAACCTATGGTTGATAGTTGTAAGTCAATTCATGTTATTTTAGGCCGTCCATTTTTAGCAATATCTAATACTTTGATAAATTGTAGAAATGGAGTGGTGAAGCTAACATTTGGAAACATGACATTGGAGCTCAATGTTTTTAACATGTGCAAGCAACTATAGGAAGTCCTTGATGAAAATGAGGAAGTTGAAGGAATTGAAGACATCATAGATGATCATCTTCAAACAAGGAGTTCTTCTGACCCATTAGAAATTTGTTTAGTCAATTCATTTGAGTCAGGCATGCAATTAGAAGATGATATATCTGAAATATGCTCTTTGCTTGATTGTACACAGGTAATGGAGTACAAGGGATGGAAGCCAAGATTTGAAGAGCTAAAACCCATGAATGATAATACCTATGAAGAAGTACCCACATTGGAATTAAAGCCATTACATGCTGGGTTGAAGTACACATTTTTGGGAGAAGAACAAAACTTTCTAGAAGTAATTTCCTCAACTCTTACTGGAGAACAAACAGGAAAGATGCCGCCTCAATGGACGCACCAAGATAGAAAGAAATTTTTAACAGAGGTAAAATTTTTTTATTGGGATGATCCATACTTATTAAAATATTATCTTGACCAAATCTTTCGGAGATGTGTGCTCGACAGTGAGGTAGGTAGTGTCATTAAATTTTGTCACTCAGAAACATGTGGAGGTCACTTTTCTTCAAAGAAAGCAGTTGCAAAAATCTTGCAATGTGAATTTTATTGGCCTATTTTATTTAAAGACTGCTATACATTTTGTAAAAGTTGTGAAAATTGTCAAAAAAATGGGCTCAATTTCAAAAAGAAACATGATGCCTCTGAACCCCATCCTTGTCATTGAAATTTTTATTGTTGGGGAATTGATTTCATGGACCCATTTCCATCTTCATTTGGATTTGTGTATATTTTGGTTGCAGTTAATTATGTCTCAAAATGGATTGAGGCGATTCCATGCCGATACAATGATCATAAAACTGTTCTCAAATTTTTAAAAGAAAATATCTTGTGTCGATTTGAAATCCCTCGAGCTATCATCAGTGATGGAGGAACACATTTTTATAATAAATCATTTGAATTTTTAATGAAGAAATATGGTATTACACACAAAATTCCCACCCCTTATCACCCTCAGATAAGTGGACAAGTTGAATTGACAAATAGGGAGATTAAACAAATTTTGGAAAAAATGGTTAACCCAAATCGTAAAGATTGGTCTTTAAGACTAAACGATGCACTTTGGGCTTACCGTACTGCTTTCAAAACATCTTTGGGCATGTCACCTTATCGGTTAGTCTATGGAAAACCTTGTCATTTGCTTGTAGAATTGGAACATAAAGCATTTTAGACCATTAAAGCTTTCAATTTAAACTTTGATGATGCTTGCAAGATATGCAAATTACAATTAAATGAATTGGAGAAATTGAGAAATGATGTATATGAGAACTCAAAGATTTATAAAGCTAGAACAAAAGCTTTTCATGACAAGACAATTTTGAGAAAATCTTTTAAAATTGGTCAAAAAGTTCTGCTTTATAATTATCGTCTGCACCTATTCCCTGGAAAATTGAGATCTAGGTGGAGTGGTCCTTTTGTTGTCAAACATGTGTATCCTCATGGGGCTATAGTTATTGAGAATCCTAGGAATAGTAATGTATTTAAAGTCAATGGACAAAGGCTCAAACCATTTCTGGAAAACCAAGTTGATGAGGTAGAATTCATCTCTCTCTTTCTGATCCTTGTTATAAATAGAATTTATTCTAATTTTGTTGCCTTCTTTTTGCAGTTCTTTGTGTTGCCGGTTAAGTGACGGATAACGGTACTCCGTGACTCTCAAGTCGGTTTGTTTTTTAGTTTTCCAAAATAACTGAATCCTTCTTCTCCTTTAAAATGGATGTCATTCTTTCAAACCTGAGAAAAAATTTTCCTTACCTCTCTCAAAATACTCTGACAAAAATCTACATAGTTAGATGTGAAAGATTGAGACTGTTAATGCACAAAGGTATGCCAGAAGATGTACGCTAGATAATAGAAGCAAAGGTCTGACTAACAGGTGAGTCTTCAATTTCATTTGACTCATACATACCAGGTCTTGGAAGAAGTTTATATTCTAAAAGAAGAAGAGCAAAAAGGTTACAAGTCTATCATAAATGTACATGATGGAATTGTAACAAGCGATGTCATTCTTTGGGGATGGTTTCCACAAACAGAGAAGATAAAATTTTCTTCATTAAGAATGGACTGAGTAAGGAGTCATTAGATGATATCTTATTAACTCTTGAGACGCATTCTTGTGGATTTGTGCATCGTAAACTTCTTAATTTGTGGAATCTCTTCAAGGATAAAGAAAAATGCTACAGTCTTGGGAATCTGACTCTAAAAGACCATGTTTTCCAATTTATAAGAAAATTGAATGGGAAGCTTATCCTCGACTCATAGAAGGCATTTAAGCCATTGCTGGACGTGAAACCAGAGGCAGATGTGAGTCATATCCACAACAATCTGTACATATTATTTTCTTCTTCTTTATGTTTTCTTAAAAAAAAATGTCTGAACAAGGGCGATCCAGAAGGAGTACCATGACTTTAATTAGTTGTGGAGCCCCAGCCTTTGGCTGACCCGTCATTGACTCGGGTGGACCTTTGCACGTTAGTCCTTAAAAAAGTTCGTGTACCATGCTCTATAGAGAGCCGCACTCTATAACCCAATGTTTACTATCTAGGTACTGTGGAGTTGATGGATTGGTAGAAACATCTCACTCTGGTTATTAGTGAGAAGTAACTCGCAGCTGCCAAAGCATATGAGGCATCTGAACTTGATCCTCTCTTTTATTAGAAGGGGCTCTCAGTGCCCTGGGATGGGACGTTCTGGATCTTGGACATTACGAGTTTCAGATTTTAGCATCTTTGTTGATGTTACGAGCCCAAGTGTGAGCTCTCTAGGTTCGAGACCCAGGATAGAAATCCATGATGGTTTCTTCTTTCTCTTTTCTTCGAATAAATGGACATGAGTGTCTACTGCATTGGTGACACGCAGTATAAAGATATGCCACTACTGCACTCATGACGCGCAATATAAAAATACGTCATAAAAATTGTACATAAAGGAATGTCATCATTTGTTATTATATTTCTTTTATCTTTATATGATTTTGCTGTATTTTAGTTTTGGACAGACGATCCTTTGAGCAGGGTCCTTCAGTGGTTTCTAAACTTCTTAACCTTGATGGTTTTCTTGAAGTAAAAAAAAAAAACAAAAAAAATTAAAAATTAAAAAAAAATTATGTATTTCTTAATTTCAAACTTTTCTGACAACAACTAACCTACCCTTGTAGGTGCTATTATTATCTTTTCCATTCTTTTTCCTATTTAAAGACTCTATTTTCTCTATTTTTTTCCAACTCAGAATCATTCAAGGGGAAGGTGAGTATAGAAATAGAAGGTGTTTCTGTTCGTCAACTTAAAAATATCTGTGTATTTTATGGGTCTAAGTATGAGAAGGATTTAGAGTTTGTAAACGTAGCTACCACTCTTGGTTGATCACTTGCTGCGAGAAAAAATCATCTTGTATATGGGGGAGGTTACCGTGGGTTAATGGGAGCTGTATCACTTGCTGCATATATAGGAGACAGTCAGGTTTTAAGTGTCATTCTTGGACCTTTAGCTCAATAGAACATCACTGGAAAGACAATTGGGGAAGAACTTAAGGTATCATCAATGCATGAACGAATAAAAATAATGCTTGAAAACTTTGATGCATTCATTGCCTTACCAGATGATTTTGGTATCTTGGAAGAAGTTTTTCAAATTGTCTCTTGGGCCCAATTGAACATCCACCATAAACCCATAAGTTTGTAGAATGTAAATAATTTCTTTGATATTTTGTTCATCTTTCTTGACCATGCTATGGAACAGAAATTTATCACACCTTCGGCAAGACAACTTCTTATCTCTACTTTCACTATTGATGAGTTGATTGATAAATTAGAAGCTTTTGTTCATAAACTTGACCCAGCAATAGCTCAAATAGATTGGTCAGCAGGAAGCAGTGAGGGAAGCAAGATAAAAAGAAAGCCAGATTTGACACTTCGTTTATAGCATTCCTTTACTTTTGATTTTATTTATCATACTTTGTTTTTGTTTAAATTTGTGTCAGATTTCTTCAACAGGTAATATCTTCTATCCTTTACTCATCTATATTTTAACATTGAGGACAATGTTGTGATCTGGTTGGAGGGGAAGGATAGTTGACCAAAAAAAAATTTTTTTTTGGGAAGTATGATATGATTGTCATGGACTTACTAAACTAATGAATGATGGCAGAGTAAGGAGTAATTTTACTCTTGAGACGTATCTAAATTGGGAAGTATGTTTAGTGATATGACTGTCAAAAACTTATTCATAGTAAAACCAATTAAGGATGGCAGAGTAAGGAGTAAATTTTGCCTTGGAGGTAAGTTTACTCTTGAGACGCATCTTAGTTGAGGAGATAATTATTTTGTGCAGAAGTAGCAAATGAATTCTTGGATCTTAGCATAAATTTTATTCTTTCTTAAAAATCACAAGCTTGGATATGAATGTTGATATGGTGGATTGAGAATGATAGAAATATGCCTTGTGAGATTTTGAGCCTATTGATAAATGGATTGAATATCTGTACCATTCTCTTCTTTCTTGTGTGATTTTCACTCATGGAATTGTTACTCTAGAACTTGTTTTGATTCTTTTTTAGGTTACATTTTCACATGTATACATAAATATGATTGAGACATTTTGAAGTAGTTACTTTGACTAAATAGCCATCCTTGTATATTTTTTCTTGTGTAACCCCTTTGAGCTTATTTGACCATTCCTTGTTTTTAGCTCATTACGTGCCTTCAAAAAAAAAAGAAAAAAAGAAAAAGAGAAAAAAATGTTTTACCCAACCTTAGGGAATAAGAGAGCATTGGTTTTGTTCTTGAATAAGTATGGAGGTGTGTGTTCAAAATGATAAAAAAAAAATTGACCACCATTGCAATCAAAGGATTATCAGAGTCTAGAATAAAGATGGATGCTTGGAAACAATAAGAAGAAAATGAGAAGGTTCAAGTCTAACAATGAATTCAATTCACCAATTTGGGATTGATTTTCAACAAAACATTAATCAAATATTGGTGATTGTCCTTTATGATGAATGTTCTCAAACATTTTCTCCACTCTAACTGTACCATAATGTTCTTTTATTCTTTTTGGTATTTATCTTCTCATATCCATATTATCTCCTCTCCTTTACCTTGACCCCATTTCAACCTTGAATAAAGTCATCTTGATTTGTGTGTGCATGTGTTTTGAGTAGTGGAGAAGTAGAAGATAAGCAAGCTTATGGTAGTGCAATTTTTTATGGGTTGAATTGAGTGAAATACTTAGCTTTTAAACACTTGAGAGATTGAGAGTGAATTCGGTGAGGATCTATCATTCTTGATTTATTCTTTTCATCTGAAGTTTTCTTGCTTGTTAGTTTGAGATGTGAAGAAATGTTACCTCATTAATGCTTTGATCCCTTGAATTTATGGTTGCTTTTCTTGCTTCATCGAGTCTTTTAGAGTTTTTAACTTTTGAGTCTATGTCGTTTTTCTTTGTTTCCTAGCTTTGGTCTTATGTATTTTACCCAAGAGTGCAAAAAGCTAAGTGTAGGGGAATTTAATAATCACATATTTTATACATTAATAAACCCTCATTTTTAGTCATTTACACTCTCCACGCACTTAATTGATTAAGCCTAGTTATGTTTTGTAAGTTTGGACTTAATTGATTTTTTCAGCATTATTTGGGTCTTACACTGTTTCTGTATTTTCGTCATATCTTGAGTTTTAGATATGTAAAAATTATGTATCTTATGTTGTAGGAAAAATAAGAGAGAGCTTTACAACTTTCATGAGAGCTCTAGGTAAAATATGGACATCTAGAGGAGCTAAATGGGCTTGGAATTCTGAACACGAGTTTTGTGACTAGAACCTGAATAGTGTGCAGTAATCAGAGCATAACTCGGACTGTAGGAACTTTCTTGAGCTGAAATTTGGAGACATGAAAGTTAAGACCCATATCTATAACTTTCATATAAGAACTCATTCGGATAGCTTGGAAGTGATATTGGGTCTGGAAGTCAAAATAGAGGTACTGAAACTAGGCCTGAACAACTTCAGTAATTGGGTCATATCTTAGGCTGTAAGACGAATTTTTGGATGATCTTGGTGGCATTGGAAAGCTGAGACAAAATGCTACAACTTTTATGAAGATCATATTGCTTCATTCTGATGGCATCCATGAGATTAGCACTGAATGATTTCAGAGACAAAGAATCTCAATATTTTCCACTCACCAACTCACCATTTGGCATTTTCCACTCATTCACCCACTCATCCACCTACTCTTAATTAGCCCCCTTGTCATTTTGTATCCCTAATCCTCTATAAAAGGTACTATTGGCAGATCATTTGGTGCTCTGGGTGTTAGGCTTAGTTTTTAGAAGTTATGGTAATGCTTGTTTATTGTTTTCCTTTGTTGTAATTTTCTTTTGCTCTAAATTGAAGCTATGTTCATTTTTCTCTTCTTCTCTCTTTTTTTCTTCTTATCTATGAGTAACTAAATCTTCATCTTTCTTGGGTGAAATAGTGAAGCTCTTGGTAATGAAATAAGGTTAGATTATTCCATTTCTTATGCTTAAATGATATATTATCAAATGTACATTATATATGTTATATTTTTTTCCAATCAATTTAGAAACCTTCTTTGTATAATGAAGATCTTGATTTATTGTAGAAAATAGGATTGACACAGTGAATGCTTGAACTCATTTACAAATGTTGGTAGATAATTAAAGGAATCGTAATATGATTGCATACATAATTGAACTTTGAATGTTCTATTTTCCGTTTGGAACCTTTGTCGTGTGTGGATTTCAATTGAGTTATAAAGAGAAATAATCTTGCCTTTAATTTATTATCAAGAGTGGATCTCCTAACCCAAACAAGTTCTTAAATTCATTTGTGAACATCTTTTATTACTTTTGGTGTTGTGACAAATCATTTTCTTACCTCAATTAATTTTTCTTCATCAATTCCCTGTGGATCGACCTCGGACTCTTGAGAAATTTATTACTTGAGACAACCTGCACTTGGATTTGCATCATTTAAATCTCGCAATCATCAGCCTTGCCCCTTCTAATTTTTTTCTTATTTCAAACCCTAACATCGTCCCCGTTGCTGCCACTGTCTCACCCTTATAGTTGTTGCCTCTCCCTTACCCTCACCGTTGGCCACAAGCCCGTCGCCACTCGACCTTCACCCTCGCCGCTCACCTCTCCCCCGTGCCGCTCGCCCCTGGCAGTCACCCCTCGCCCTTGCTGCTCACCACTCGACACGTGGGTGTGGGCCCAGATCAAAGTAGAGGCCCATCGCGACGCCGAATCTGAACCCGCCCTCCGCTCTACTGCCATCGCCGACCTTCGCGCTGCCCACGACCGCGATCCCGCCTGGGTCTCTTTTTCCCACTGCCTCATCAACTACAAGGGCTTCCTCGCTTGCCAAGTACCAACAATTGCCCCCTAATTATTCCATTTTAAGGTTTCCAAGTTTTTTAAGCTAAATATCTTTTAAAAATTTAATTTAATTAAAAAAATTATGTTGGTTTTGCATTGGTTGCTTGCCATCTCTGCTTCATCCGGTTGTTGTTGTTGTTTCCCTTCGATCTGTGCTTCATCAAGTTGTCGCATTTGAGTTGTTAGTGGCCTATTGCATGTGTTGCGACCTAAGTGTGGGGCTGGCTTAACTTTTGTGATCAGTGGAACACTGGACATGTATTTCATTCTATATTTTATATAGATTTCATATATTTTTCTATACTTGCATGAGGCCAAACTCGGTTTACAGTTTATTGCTTCTTCATCTTTTTTATTCCCCCTTTCCCCCTTTATCCTCTGTCACATATATATTTTTATTGCTTCCAATTCATGCTCTTAAGCAAATCCCTTGAAAATAAGAGAATATGTAGGAAGTGGTTGCTCCCAACATTCAAACAAGCAAGTGGAGGCTATTTTGGTAGTTTTCTTTACTGAAGCTAGTTGGAACATGCCAATGGAACCTCCCATGACCCAAAATTACAAGGAAGCATTTTGTGACTGAGGATCATGCTCGTAGAATTCAAGAGAGTGGACTTAAAGACCTAAAACTGCATTAAAGTAGCAGTTTCTCCAACTTCAACCCTATAAAGGCTTCTAAGGCATTGTAGAATGGACCCCCTAAACAATTACACAAAAATCATCTACTTTTCTTGCAATTTATCTTTAATTTTCTAGCATTTTACATCTTTCCCTTTATATTTCCAGTCCTTTACTGCTTTCCTTTACATTTTTAGTACTTTTACAACAATTCTTTACAACCTTCATCTTTACTTTTAGCAATTTCCTTTGCTTTGTATTTTGGGACATAAGTTATTTCATTGTATTTCAGCTTTCTCAGTTGTAACTCATTGAATTTAAGTTCTTCAATAAAAATCACTATTCTTCACATTATTTGAATTGTTAATTTAGAATCTATTGTTAAGGGCTTGCTTTAGTACCTCAAGAACAAATACCAAAAGGCAAGTTCCCCCTTGTGGGAGCTTTTTAAGGCAAAGCTTATACTAAGTGGAATAATAATAGAAGTGTGGAGTTTGGCTTTACTTTGTAGGTGAAGCTAACTTTTGAAAAGAGAAAATCAATTAATGGATTGGATCCTTGGTTTCTTGGAAGAAATAGAAATGAGAAATGGTTTCAAGGGATATTTTGCTACTGAAAACATATGTGTGGTGAAGAAACATTAAGTGAGAAGGTATATTGGAGGTTTGTTACTTGAAAGAGAGAAAAAATGAATTTTTAGGTGAAGTTTCTGCTCTCTGCCAAGCAAATATAACCGGTTAGGAGAATTCCATAACCAGTTATGGGTTATTTGGTGCTCTTTGGAAGGCACAAATAACCAATTGTGATGACTGCGCAACTGGTTATTACCATTTAACAGTGGCTATCCATTCTTAAGCGCACAAAAATAATCGGTTATGAGAAATAGATAACCAATTATTCTCTCATAACAGAGGCCACCTAGTTTGTAATGCACAAAAATAACTGGTTATGGAAGCTGAGTTTAAATGCCAAACAACAGCCCCTTCTTTCCATTGATGCATCCTTTCACCCTCTTCACCTTCCTTCATCTTCTTCCTCTCATCTCCTACCATACCCAAGCTCTCCAACCTTTCACACATCACCAAATTCACCAAAATAAATTACCAAACATCATTTCCTCTCATTTTTCACTATTTTCACCGTTTAAAATCATCCATTGCCCCAAAATTCATCACTCCTCTGTTCTTCCACCTTTGTCCAACCTAAACCCTTAACCTCCATCTATTCCACCATGGCTAGTAGCTCTTCTCACCCCAAGCGTTTGTGCTCCAAATATCCCAACATACCCAAACAAACAACTACTACCCATCAACTTAATGATTCCATTAAGTTTGGACCAATGATGCTTCTTCTCTCATGGGATTCAAATGAACAAGTATCACCTAGAGTTTCAAGGAAGAAATATCATTTAACCAAAGTACATGAATTGGGATTTCTTTGTTCAAGAAGGTCTCACATCCCTCACAAAGCTCCTAAAATTGTTGGGGTTGAAGAAATTCATCACCACCAATTATGACTTCTATCTGGAACCTACTAAGACATACTACTGTAATTTAAGCATTATTGGTGCTAATTTGGTATCAGAACTTAAGTTGCATAGACTCATTATGGAACCCAGTAAATGGACTTCTCTATTTGGTCTCAACTACTCAAGGGAAAAGTTTATTGACTGCGGGATTAAAGGATGCAAACCCAAGTGCAGGTTGTCTCAAGTAATAAATTTCTCGGGAGTCCGAGGTCGATCCATAGGGAATTGATGAAGAAAAATTAATTGAGGTAAGAAAATGATTTGTCACAACACCAAAGTAATAAAACAAGTTCACAAATGTATTTAAGGGCTTGCTTGGGTTAGAAGATCCACTCTTGGTAATAAATTAAAGGTAAGATTATTTTTCTTTTTAACTCAATTGAAATCCACACACAACGAAGGTTCCAATCGGAAAATATAACATTCAAAGTTCAATTATATATGTAATCATATTATGATTCCTTTAATTATCTACCAACATTCACTGAGTTCAAGCATTCACTGTATTATTGTCTACAATAAATCAAGATCTCCATTAACAAAGAAGGTTTCTAAATTGATTGGAAACAAAATACAACACATATAATGTTCATTTAATAATATATCATTTAAGCATAAGAAATAGAATAATCTAACCTTATTTCATTACCAAGAGCTTCACTCTTTCACCTAAGCAAGATGAAGATTTAGTTACTCATGGATAAGAAGAAAGAAAGAGAGAAGAAGAGAAAGATGAACATAACTTCAATTTAGAACAAGAGAAAATTACAACAAAGGAAAACAATAAACAAACATAACTATAACTTGTAAAAACTAAGTCTAATTCCAAGTGCCCAACACTCCTCTCTTAACATCCAGCTCATGGTGCCTTTTATAGAGGAGTAGGGATACAAAATGACAAGGAGAATAATTAAGAGTAGGTGGATGAGTGGGTGGAGTGGTTGGATGAGTGGTTGAGTGGTTGGATGATTGGATGAGTAGTTGGATTATTGAGATTCTTTGTCTCCGAAATAATTCATTGCTTAAGTCATTGATTCCGTCATTTTCGAGCCAAGTGGTCTTCATGAAAGTTCTAGGAAATTGTCTAAGCTTTCCAATGGCTCTAGAATCACCTAAAAATTCATCCTACAGCCCAAGATATGACTCAATTACTACAGACTGTTCAGGCCCAGTTTCAGCACCTCTGTTTTGACTTTCAGACCCAATATCACCATCAAGGAGCCCGAATCAAGTTTTGTGTTCAACATAAAAGTTTTAGATCTGGGTCTTAACTTTTAAATATCCAAATTTCAGCCTAAGATAATTCTTGCAGCCCGAGTTATGCTCTGATTACTGTACACTATTCAGGTTTCAGACACAAAACTCGTGTTCTATCTTCCAAGCCCAATTAGCTCCACTAGATGTCTGATTGAGACTTTGAGCTCTCATCAAAGTTGTAGATCTCTTTCTTATCTTTCCTACAAGGTAAAATTCATAATTATCAAACATTTAGAACTCAAGATATGGCCGAAATACAGAAACAACGTAAGACTAAAATAGTGCTAAAAAAATCAATTAAGTCCAATTTGAGTCCAAACTTACAAAACATAACTAGGCTTAATCAATTAAGTACATGGAGAGTGTAAATGACTAAAAATAAAGGTTTATTAATGTATAAAATATGTGATCATCAAATTCTCCCACACTTAGCTTTTTGCACTCCTGGGCAAAACACATAAGACCAAAGTTAGGAGACAAAGAAAAATGACACAGACTCAAAAGCTAAAAACTCTAAAAGACTCGATGAAGCAAGAAGAGTAACAAGAAATTCAAGGGATCAAAGCATTAATGAGATAACATTTCTTCACATCTCAAACCAACAAGCAAGGAAATTTCAGTTGAAAAGAATGAATCAAGAATGATAGATCCTCACAGAATTCACTCTCAATCTCTCAAGTGTTTAAAAGGTAAGTATTTCACTCTATTCAACCCATGAACAATTGTACTACCATAAGCTTGCTTATCTTTTACTTCTTCGCTACTCAAAACACATGTATACAAAAATCAAGAGGACTTTATTCAAGGTTGTAATGGGGTCATGGTAAAGGAGAAGAGATAATATGGATATGAAAAGATAAATACCAAAGAGAATAAAAGAGCATTATGGTACAGTTAGAGTGGAGAAAATATTTGAGAACATTCATCATAAAGGACAATCACCAATATTTGACAAATGTTTTTGTTGAAGATCAATCCCAAATTAGTGAATTGAATTCATTGTTAGACTTGAACATTTTTTTTTTGTTTTCAAGCATCCACCTTTATTTTGACTCTGATAATCCTTTGATTGCAATAGTGGTCAATTTTTTTTATGATCATTTTGCACACACACCCCCACACTTGTTCAAGAACAAGGTCAATGCTCTTTTATTCCCTATGGTTGAGTAAAAACATATTTTTTTTTTTAAGGTACGAAATGAGCTAAAAATAAGGAATGGTCAAATAAGTTCAAAGGGGTTACACAATAAAAAATATACAAGGATGACTATTTGGTCAAAGTAGCTATTTCAAAATGCCTCAATCATATTAATGTATGCATGTGAAAATGTAGCCTCAAAAAGAATCAAAGGAAGTTCTAGAGTAACAATTCCATGAGTAAAAATCACACAAGAAAGAAGAGAATGGTACAGATATTCAATCCATTCATCAATAGGCTCAAAATCTCACAAGGCATATTTCTATCATTCTCAATCCTTCATATCAACATTCATATCCAAGCTTGTGATTTTTAAGAAAGAAGACAATTTATGCTCAGATCCAAGAATCCATTTGTTACTTCTACACAAAATAATTTTTTCCTCAACTAAGATGCATCTCAAGAGTAATAAATTGTTTCTAAAATTTACTCCTTACTCTGCCATCCTTAATTGGTTTTACTACAAATAAGTTTCTGACAGTCATCTCACTAAACATACTTCCCAATTTAAATGCGTCTCAGGAGTGAATTTACTTCTTACTCTGCCATCATTCATTGGTTTAGTAAGTCCATGACAATCATATCATACTTCCCAAAAAAGAAAAGAAAAAAATTGGTAGTCAACTATCCTTCCCTCCCCAACTAGATCACCACATTGTCCTCAATGTTAAAATATAGATGAGTAAAGGATAGAAGATATTACCTGTTAGAGAAATCTGACACAAACTTAAACAAAAATAAAGTACGATAAATAAAATCAAAAGTAAAGAAAAGCTATAAACGAAGTGTCAAATCTGGCTCCTTTTTCATCTTGTTTCCCTCTCTGCCTCCTACTGACCAATCTATTTGAGTTATTGCTGGATCAGGATCAAAGATCAAAGGTAAAGGAAATTTTTTTTTTGTGACTTCAAGAAAACCATCAGGGTAAAGAAGTCTAGAAACCCTGAAGTACCCTACTCAAAGGATCGTCTGTCCAAAACTAAAATACAGTAAAATTATACAAAGATAAAAGAAATATAATAGCAAATAATGATATACCTGTATGTACAGTTTTCATGACGTATCTTTATACTGCACATCATGAGTGCAGTAGTGGCATATATTGATACTGCGTGTTACCAGTGCAGTAGACACTCACAATTTTTTTTAAGGACTAGCGTGCAAAGGTCCACCCAAGTCAATGACGGGTCAGCTAAAGGCTGGGGCTCCACAACTAATTAAAGCCATGGTACTCCTTTCAGATAGCTCTTTTTCAAACATTTTTTTTTCAATTTTTTTTTCATCAATTTTTTGTTCATTTTTTTTAAAAAGAAAACATGAAGAAGAAGAAGATAATATGTACAAATTATTGTGAATATAGCTCACATCTACCTTTGGTTTCACGTCCAGTAACGGCTTAAACGCCTTCTATGAGTCGAGGATAAGCTTCCTATCTAATTTTCTTATAAATTGGCAAACAGGGTCTTTTAGAGTCATTCCCAAGACTGTAGGGTTTTTCTTCATCATGATTGCAAGATTCAGAGGCATCATGTTTCTTTTTGAAATTGAGCCCATCTTTTGACAATTTTTCACAACTTTTGCAAAAAGTATAGTAGTTCTTAAATAAAGTGAGCCAATAAAATCCACACTGTAAGATTTTCGCAGTTATTTTTGAAACATCCCGAAAAATACATATTTGATCATAAATCATCATTTTATAATATTATTGATTTTTAGGAATTTTTCTGGGATTTTTCGGAAACGATGAATATTTTAATATATTCCTCGTTTTGCGTGCACACTGGGCTGAGAATTGCTGAGACCAGTGTAACACTCCGGAAATTGATTATTTCACCATGAATAGTTATTTTCTAATATTTGTGATTTATGTGAATTTTTCTGGAATTTTTCGGAAACGACGAATATTTTAATATATTTCTCGTTTTGCGTAAAACTCGAGCAGAGTCAGGAAAATGACTGTAGTGCTTCAAAAATTGGGAAATTATATGACGAATAGTCATTTTATAATATTTGCAATTTTTGA
This sequence comes from Ormosia emarginata, assembly GCA_029884605.1. Lineage (NCBI taxonomy): Eukaryota > Viridiplantae > Streptophyta > Magnoliopsida > Fabales > Fabaceae > Ormosia > Ormosia emarginata. The sequence continues at coordinate 6,074,741 of JAQQTP010000038.1, read as the reverse complement.
AAATTTTCTGGGAATTTTCCGGAACCGTCGAATATTTTAATATATTCCTCGTTTTGCGTACGCGCTGAGCAGAACCAGAGAAACGCAATGTTTCCTCTGAGAACCTTGGACTATGGACATGTCGACGGGGGATCTTACTAAACCAGAGACTTGACACAGTTTATGAGATTTCACAATTTTCGAGAAATTTTAACAGATACAATTAAATCAATACAGCGAAAAATTCATCTGTCGATTAATTAAATACGACTTCATTAACCGTAACTATTATCTATTGGATAATAGTGTGTAATAAAAATCCTATCACATTATCCTAATGTAATCTACTTTATGTCAAATCTATCTACTTTAATTCAAATTTATTGATTAAATAATCAAAGCTTCCTTAAGAAGCTTTGACCTTACCTTTGACCCATGTGCCTTAGCTTCCAAAGGAAGCCAAATTCTCTCTCTCTTCCCTCTCTCTATGCACGGCTGATTGCAGCCCATGCAAGGCAAAATATTGCTTTGTTTCATTTAATTTTCATTACACAAATCCATTAATTATCAAACACTTTCTCTCTCATCCATTCTTCTCCTTCTTCTCCATTTTTCTTCTCTTCTTTCTCTCCACCATAGCCATACGGCCAGCAGCCCCTCAACCACCAAATCTTCACAAAAATTTCATCTAGCTACATTTCTTGAATCCTCTCAACATTCTAAACACTTTTTCTTCTTGGAGTTTCTTGAGATTCCATCATTTTCACCATTTTCTCCAAGCTCCAACTTTGAGCATTTTGGGTAAGTTTCATGACCACTCTCCCCCTTCTCTTGATTTCGTGATTTTAGTTCCTTTAATGGTCATCCATGGTTGATTTTTCAAGCCTTGATATTGATTCTAACAAGCCACCATTTTCTTAGGGTTTTGGTGGCCAAATCCGAAAATCCAAGGAGCTTTCTTGGAGTTCTTTGATTCCTTCACTTAGGTAAGAGGAAGACACTCCTCTTCAACCATTTTTAGCATCTAGGAACCTTGGTTGTGTTGGTTTGTGAAGAACCCTAATGAGGGTTGTTCTTGAATTTAATGATTAATTGTGTTATGTGTTGATTTTAATTTATTTATGCTATTGGATGGATTGGTTGTACATAATGGATTGTTGGAATGGATTGAGTGATTTAAAATGGGTGAGAAAGTGATTGAACACCCTTCAAGAGTGCCACGGTTTTAGGTTAAAAATTAGGGGAATTTGTGTTGAAGTTGTAAATGGTATAAGACTTGAATTAATCAATGTATTATATGGAATTCAATGGAAGGAAAATTTGGAATAGGAGCCACCATGGGGGTTACGGTTTTGGGAGCCAAGAACCTAGGGTTTTTGGTGAGTTAATTGTACAAGTGAACAATTTAAATAATTAAGGGAATGATGTACATGATTAGGACTTGAAAAGATTTGAAATTGGATTAATGGGGAGGCCACGGCCTCTAGGCAATTTTAGGTGGAAAATGTGATTTTAATGAATTGGAAGCATAATTAATTAGGTAATTGTAAACCTAAGTAATGAAATGGATGATTAAGAAATTAAAAGAATTTATTAAAGCTAAGACTTCATAAATTTTCAAAGAACCAAGAGTGAAAGTGTCATAAGAATTAAGGAGATTCTAAGTGAGTGAAGAACATGAGAGTGTGAGGCCTAAGAGCTAAAATAAAATGTAAGTTATGGGGAATTGAGTTGTCTTGGAATATTAAGTTGGCTATAAAGATTGATTTTGAACATGAACCTTAGAAAGGGGGACAAAGTTTAATTTAGGTTCATTATGAATCCTAATGATGCATTAATGGGCTTGATACTTATATTATGTGATTATGGGTCCATGTGAGTGACCATTTATATAATGATGTTTATGTTGGCCCAATGTGGCATATTATGAATTTGTATGAGATTGTGGATCATACATGATCATGCACAGTGTCTTATGCATTGTGATGTCCTTGTGGACTGTTGTAAGGCCAAGTTGCCTAGGAGATTGAACACACCTTAGTGCGGGTGCGAGTAGACAAGTGTGGGTCGTGTTATAACCTTGGGGGCGTCGGGGTGCGGGTCCTCCACAATGGGTAGTTGGTAGCTCCTTTGCCTGTGGGGCAAACCGATGCAAACACACCGACGATCCGGACTTGACACTGTCCTATATCGTGATCTAGTGTAGAATGTCTGTGCAATGCCATGATTGTGCGCGAGAAAATTTATTGATAGCACTGGCCTCGGCAGCCGAGTCACAGACATGTCTCCTGATCTTTCTCTCCGACTGATTGAGTCTAGCTCCATGGAGTAGGAATTTGGGAAAGCATGCATGTGAGTCATGATATACACTGTCATCAATAATTCTTATTTTCTGAAGCTGTACTTGATCTAACTGTTATTATGATGATTATCTGCCTGGAACTGTTTAATTACTTATTGTTATGTTTACTGCTCATTAATTGAATATGATGTGTTGGACTGCTATTTGGGCGCGTGGCGCTGTTTTGTTTCTAGCATGCTATAACTGGTAATGATGTAGGATGTCTTACCTCTTTCCCTGTGCTTCTATTATTTGCTGTTTACGTGCACCCTGTACTGATTGAAGACGATGGTGAGGAGACAGAAGATCCTGCCTTCCCCGGCTTCTGGCCTGCACAGGATTGACCTCTACCGCGACGATGTCTGCACGTATGCGTGGGTTCCTGGGAGATGTGCGTCTGACCTTCCTTGGGGGGCCAGAGTGCTGGCACATCAACCTGAACTCCGACCGCTGCGTGTACTTGGGAGACGTGTCGATAGCACTTGCCTGGAGACGTCATGAGGCACCTGTCCTCACCTGCTACCTCAGCTTGCGTCTGGAGTTTTACCTGCCCATTAGGGAGATGTGGGGTGCCCGTTATTACACCCCGCAGGAGGATTCTTTTGATTCCACCGCTCGGGCCCCGTCCCGTGCTTCTGTGATTTCTATGGATGTGTCCTCGGATGAGGAAGATCCTGATGAGGGTCCTCCTGAGGATCCTGAATCGGTCCCTTTTTATCTGAGGGGTCGATGATCATTGGTGGCTACTAATGGCTGCCAGTGTTTTTATTTTTGGGGCCCGATGTATTTTTATTTTTGGTGGGCTGTATATTTTGTATATGCATGATGGTATATATGCATGTTTCCCTTGGGATGGGTATGGTTTTGCTTTTTGGTGATGGCCAGGCTTGTATCTACAAAACAGTTGTATCAAATTTTATATATATATATATATATATATATATATATATATATATATATATATATATATGTATGCTATTCAGGTGCAATTTCTATGTATTGTTTTATTCGACACTTTTATCCACATTCCGTATTATCATTATTATTATTATTATAAAAAAAATATTGCCAATTTTGCTCACATGGTTAAACATCAATTAAATAAAATGAACCGGGTCTTAATCGTTTGTTTATTTAATTTCCGCATTTTACTTTATTTGACAATGTGACGTTCCCTCCCAAAAAGGGGCGTTACAATTTTCTTTGAAGAAAAGCGACCTCCACATGTTTCTGAGTGACAAAATTTAATGACTCTACCTACCTCACTGTCGGGCACACATCTTCGAAAGATTTGGTCCGCATAATATTTGAACAAGTATGAGTCATCCTAATAAAAATTTTTCACCTCTGTCAAAAATTTTCTTCTATCTTGGTGCGTCCATTGAGGCGACATCTTTCCTTCTTGTTCTTCAGTAAGAGACGAAGAAATTACCACAGGAAAGCTTTGCTTTTCTCCTAAAAATGTGTACTTCAACCCAGCAGGTAATGGCTTTAGTTCCGGTGTGGGTACTTCTTCATGAGCATTATTAGTCATGGGTTTTAGCTCTTCGAATTTTGGCTTTCTTCCTTTGTATTTTATTTCCTCTGTACAATCAAGCAAATCAAATGAATTAATTAAACAAACTTCTAATGGGTCAGAAGAACTCCTTTTTTGAAGATGATCATCTATAATGGCTTCAATTCCTTCAACTTTCTCATTTTCATCAAGGACTTCCTGTGGTTGCTTGCACATGTTAAAAATATTGAGATCCAGTGTCATGTTTCTAAATGTTAGCTTCACTACTCCATTTCTGTAATTTATCAAAGCATTGGATGTTGCTAAAAATGGACGACCTAAAATAACAAGAATTGACTTGCAACTATCAACCATAGGTTCAATATCCAAGACAATAAAATCTACAGGATATATGAATTTATCAACTTGAACCAACACATCTTCCATTATTCCTCTTGGAATTTTAATTGATCTATCGACAAGTAGAAGAGTTACAGAAGTTGGTTTTAACTCACCTAAGTTGAGTTGCTGATAAACTGAATATGGAAGCAAATTGACACTAGCACCAAGATCAAGTAAAGCTTTTTCAATTTTATGTTCTCCAATAATGCATGAAACTGTAGGACAACCAGGATATTTGTATTTCAACGCATTATTATTATGAAGAATAGAGCTTACCTGTTTAGTAAAAAATGCTTTCTTTTTCACATTTAATTTCCTTTTAACTGTGCACAAGTCTTTCAAATATTTGGCATAAGAAGGAATCTGATTGATAGCATCTAACAAAGGAATATTGATCTTCACTTGTTTCAAAATTTCAAAAATTCCAGTGTTATGGTCCAATTTATTTGGATTTTTCAATGCTTGAGGAAATGGGGATGAAGGCGAAAGTTTAGTCTCCTTTTCGTCAACTTCTTCATTTTCTTGGGGAATTGGTTCATCTTCTTTCTCACAAGATTCGAGGATTTGTTTTTCAACAACCTTTCCACTCCTAAGAGTTATCACTGACTGGACTTGGTCCATTTGTTAGTTTTCTGAACTCCCCTCATTTAGACTGTACTGACCTTTGGGATTTGGTTGAGGTTGAGAAGGAAATTTTCCTTTCTCGTGAATGGTGAGTGTAGAAGAAAGTTTAGCAAGAGTTTCTTTTATGTCATTCATAATTTGATTGTTTTGTTTATTAATAGCCTCTTACTTTTTCGTGAATGCATGCAGTGTTTCTTCAAGATTTTTCCTATATGGTGGGACATAAGGTGCATATCCTTGAGAATTTTGAGAGTCCTGTTGTGCCTGAGGAGGTGGTGGTTGCATGAATTGTGACTGATTATTATTCCTCCAGCTGAAGTTTAGGTGATTTCTCCATCCCGGATTGTATGTATCTGAAAAAGAAGAAGTAAATGACTTGTTAAAATTATTCATTGCATTTACTTGCTTATGTACAACTTCTTTAAAAACAGGAATATTAGGATATTCATGTGTTGAGTGTCCTAAGTCATCCCAAATGCCACAAATTTCTTCATTTTGCACAGATTTGATTTCTTTTACTTTTCTTAATTCCATGGCTTCAACCTTTCTAGCCAAACTAGCAAACCTGACATTTAGATCTTCCTCTTGACTAAGGTGATATTTTTCTTTATTAGCACTTGCAAGATTAGATCTAATTGAATTTTCAAAAGGGTTAGTACTATGCCAAGATTGAGAATTTTTAGCCAACTGGTTCAAATTGTCTAAAGCTTCATCAGGTTCTTTATTAAGAAACTCACCATTGCACATTGTTTCCACAAATTGTTTAATTTCAGGCGTTAAACTTTTATAAAAGAAACTTATAATGCGCCATTTTTCAAAACCATGATGTGGGCAAGAATTTAACAAATCTTTAAACCGCTCCCAACATTGAAAATATGCTTCATTTGAATTTTGGAAAAAATTGTGGATTTGTCTTTTCATAGCATTAGTTTTATGTGTTGGAAAAAATTTCTTCAAGAACTCACTTTGTGTAACACCCTTGTGGGGATGTAACATATATAAAGAGAAATAAATAAAATCTACCCAAGTCGTAAAACATTTATTACGTATTAATATGGGTTGTAAAATAATTCCTGTTAAACAGAATATTATTAAATAAAATAATGCGGAAACATAAAGTAAACAGAACAACCTCACTCATAATATACATATGGTCCAAGTTATAAGTTATACAAATAATTTACAACTACAACTACAAATATTTAAACAGAAACAGTAAAGAAAAATAGCAAAGAGTCAATATATACATACGCAGACGCGCCTAAAAATACATCATAAATATTTAATCCTCTGATGGATCACTCTCAGGAAACTCATCAGAAGATAAATATCCAAGATGCCTCGACACTCGGCGGACATGAGACCGCGCAGTCGATACGAGTGTCATCTCACTAAGCTCAGTGGATACACCACCCCAATGACGCCTAATAGATAAAGATAACTCTAAGTGCAGAAACACAGTAGTCATCATCACTGACTCTTCATCAAACCTATGACGTAGGGACACAGTCAACCGTCCCACATACGTCACGGAGTCTCTGTCTCCTCGCATATGCTAAGCTAACGATCCACCGTGAAACTCGAGTGTCACAAACCCCAAAAATCCTGGCACCGCCATACCTAAACCAATCAATCCAATGGATATGGATGATCAGATGGTTCTTGATCGTCGAACAGATCTTCGGCTTGCTGATCTTCCTCCTCCTCGGGATATAGAATCTCAAGAGGCTGTTCCTCTTCCTCAAACTCTTTACTGCGTAAAATAAATATACAGAAAACACATACAATAAAGAAAGAGGTAAGACAATCTAAAATCATCACAAACATGGCAAATAAGAAAACGACAAACAACAGATATACAGTTCATGCAATATGAAAAGCTATAACAGTAATTTAATAACAAGATATAGTGTAAAAATCTAATTATCATAACAACACATGATTTCACGATAAAACAATAACACATACAATATAACATCACGTATAAAATAAATTTAGAAACAAATAATTTCTCGAAACAATAACCAAATAAATAAATAATTAAATAAATAAATAAATAAAATAAATAATGTTCAAGATATAATTAAATGCAACATGACACGATCCTACTCCATGGAGCTAAACACAAAAAGATATCGAGAGAGAATGACTCACAAAATCTATTAGTACCACGGCTACTTTTAACCAAACTATCATTGTTGTCACACTTTGCGTCTATAGCCCCACGTCATATGGAATCCATCATCCAAAGCATGGTGTAGTTCACGGTCTCACATTGTGGCACTACAGGTAATGTACTATTAGACTTTACGAAATCTCGATTAAAAATAGTACGTGTCGAGTCCATTAGTGTGCTATCGATTACCACGGCCCAAATGGAGCGACCGATTATCCATATATGGAATCCCGTACACTAACGTCTCCAAGTTCATAAAGACAATGAACCACACTACGTTTATCGCATCGACAACACGATGTGATTCACCTCGTCAACCAATCCACCAAAAACTGGCATAAACTCAATAAAATATATCTTCAAAGATAAACAGATACAGTAAGTCCCACCGGACAAATACTGTTCCAAAGTCTGTACGGGTTCACCTCATAGCCCGACAGCAGAAAAATTCAGAAAATCCAGAAAGAATATGGAAAATACCATTTCGGTCAATCGCGTAGAAATTTTATTGCATTTTCACAATCTCATCGTTTTTACAATCGTTTTTAAATCGCGTAAATTTATTTTTCTGTTTTCAAAATCGCGTAGAGTTTTTAATACATTTTCTCAATCGCGTAAGATTTTTAAATCATTTTCTTGTCCAAACTCCTTAAAAATTACTGTTTAAATTACTGTTTAAATAAACAGAAATAATAAATAATACATTTAAACTACGTAAAATATTTTCCATACCATATACTGTCTTTTGGACATCTTTTCTATCTTATTTATCCATTTTTACTAAAAATTGATAGTATTTTGTTTAGAAAATTTATATAAATGATTTCCTAATTTTTTCGTAAAAATTCTGTTCATTTAATTTTTAAACCATATAATTAATCCTTTTGAAAACTACTAACATGCTTCAAAATACAGCATGAGCCATATGTTAGAAATTCTCAAAAGTTACTGTATTTCATTTCTAACAATAAAATCAATAGTTTTAATTCAAGACACTTAATTCTAATCAATTAATTTCTTTAAAACTCCTTAAAAATTAATTCCCTTTTAACATATATTGCATTATTTTGATTGAAAAAGGTTTGGAATTGATCTTAGAAATCATATATAAGTGGTTTGGCATGTTGGCCTAAACATAAAATTATGTCATTTGATTTCTAAATTTATTTTCCTTAATCTAAGCAATGTGATACCTTGTTAATGTTCCTAGGTTAATTAAATCTCATTTTAGGAAAATTAAGAGAACATTTTGGTTCTCCATTTTGGTCATGGCCGTGAGCTCAAGGTTTGTGTTCTTTGGAACACTCATGTAATCCTTGACATATTATTCACATCCTATATATTATCATACATTTCTAACACATGCAATATATTTCTAACACATATAACCTAAATCAAAGCTTGTAGACATGAAATCAAAGCTTGTAGACATGCAAATTATTACAAACATCAAATAGAAAAGCTACTAACAAATACACAAACACATAAACAAGCTACTAACAATCGCACAAATGAATCCTTATGGATTCTACAATCACAAAAATCACACTCCATCTTCTTAGCACCATCCATAGATGATAAGATTAGTCTTCCTCTTACCTTAAATGAAGACTAAAACTCTTTCACACCTTTCCTTATGTTTCGATTTTCTCCTTCAAGTGTCCTAACAAACTTAAACAAAAATCTACAAGTTACTAACCATAGAAAGAGAGCTTAAACCATGGAGAAATCATGGCTTAGAACTTTGAAAAAGAGTTTAGAAAAGAAAAACTAAGAATTTCACCTTCTTGGTTAAATCTTCCAAGTAGGTTTTCAAGCTTCAAATGAAGGATTTTGCAAGAACTCTCAACTAGAGATGTTCTTAGGATTGTGTTTAGGTTTAGAAAACTTGGTTGGATAGAATTTTGGGTGGTTGGATGGTGTAGAACAAGGCTTGGCCGAATGGAGCTTCAAGAGAACATCAATGGTGTTTAGGGTTTTTGGAAGAGAGAGAAGAGAGAAAGTTGCATGAAGACAAAGTGATTTTTGGTCTTCCAAGGGTGGCTTGGCCGTAGACATCAAAGCATGCAAGGTGTCATGGATTTGGCTTCATCCAAGCCTTAGAATGCATCAAAGGTTAAGATCAAAACTTGGTTAGCAAGCTTGACTCTCATTGGTTGGTTCAAGCATAGTCACCATGATTAGTCACTAAGCTCCATTAACTCTTAAGCCTAGTCATTAGTTTAGTCACCATGTTCATGAAAGTTCCTTCACTAATGATGCTTAATTAAGCTACTAAGTTAACTGTATTAGCTAAACATGGGTCCCGCAAAACATTTGCGGGTCCACTGTCATCTAATTATACTGACTAATAAAATAATATACAAAATTATTTTATTGGACAGTTAAATCCTAAAAATTAAAAGATTAATTATCGTCTCATTCAGAATTGAGTTTAGTAAGATCCCCGATCTGAATAATTAAAACAAGATTTCCTACCGGAAAAATATTATTTTCCGTCCCGAGCAAATCGCACAAAAAGTCTAAATAAAATCACAGACAAGAATATTAAGCACTGTAACATATAGAAAAATTAAAAACAGTACAATCGGGACATAACGGTCATTTTTCCATTTTTTCCCACGACGAAGCAAATCATCCAAAACGTTCAAATAAAATTACAGACAGTATTAATTGTCTGTATATCACCCAAAAAAATTAAAATAGTAGCTCGAGAAAATTTTTATTTTACCGTCTCGAAGCAAAATACGTAAAACGATCAAATAAAATTTTAGCCTGTAAAACATATTTGTATTTCATACAGAAAAATAAGAAACAGTAAAACAGGGACATAACAATCATTTACACAAAAGCTTGAAAAACAGCAAACAGAACATTCGGGACATTTTCTAAAAATTGGGGTGTTACAACTCTCCCCAACAAATAAAAATTTCATCCTCGAAATTCGCTGCTCATCAAAACAAATGAGGATACTGATCCCTCATTTTATCTTCCAGCTCCCAGGTAGCATCACCCGTCACTTCATTCCATATGACATTCACTAGCTCGATCATCTTCCCTCGAAGCTGCTTTACCTTTTTGTCCTCGATTCTAACAGGTAAAGTCTCGTAAGTTAAATTCTCCTTTAACTGTACTTCATTTGGTTGTATAACATGCGTCGGATCTGGTATATACTTCCTGAGCTAAGATACATGAAATACATCATGCAGATTGGATAGAAAAGGCGGCAAAGCAATCTGATATGCCACAGGACCTATACGTCGGATAATCTGATACGGTCCAATGAACTTAGGAGTAAGCTTCTTAGACTTGATAACTCTTCCGACACCGGTCGTAGGAGTAACTCTTAGAAACACATGCTTACCCTCCTCAAACTCAAGAGGTCGTCTTCGTTTATCCGCATAACTCTTCTGTCTGCTTTGCGTTGTTCTCATCTTCTCTTGTATCATCTTTACCTTCTCCGTAGTCTGTTGTACAAGATCTGGTCCAACAGTCATACTTTCCCCATCCTGATACCAACATAACAGGGTTCGACATCACCTTCCATACAATGCCTCATAGGGTGCCATCCCTATGCTTGAGTGAAAACTATTGTTGTAGGTGAATTCTATCAAAGATAAAAATTCATCCCAACTTCCTCGTTGCTCTAAAACACAAGCACACAACAGCTCCTCCAAAGACTGTATAGTTCTCTCTGTCTGACCATCAGTCTGCGGATGATACGCCGAACTTAGTCGTAACTTAGTTCCCATAGCTTCTTGCAGACTTCGCCAAAACCTTGACGTAAACCTCAGATCTCGATCAGAAACTATACATGTAGGTACACCATGTAATCTAACAATCTCGCTGATGTACAACTGGGTTAATCTTTCTAACGAATACTTGATATTAATTGGTAAGAAATGAGCCGATTTAGTAAGCCTATCGACTATAACCCATATTGAATCATGACTTTTCCTCGTCTTCGGCAAACTAGTAACAAAATCCATAGAGATACTATCCCATTTCCACTCTGGAATAGATAACGGTTGCAACATTCCAGCTGGTCTCTGATGTTCCACTTTCGCTTTCTGACAAACCCGACAAGACTCCACATACTCTGCTACGTCTCTTTTCATCCTTGGCCACCAAAACAACTTTTTCAAGTCTTGATACATCTTGGTCATCGCCGGATGTAAACTAAGATCACTAGTATGAGCTTCATCTAGAATCGACTTCTTCAATTCAGAATCATCAGGCATACAAATTCTTCCCTTAAACCTTAAGATTCCATCAAATCATCAATTCTTGGAAGCAGATATTTATTCTTGATAGTCACCTTGTTCAGCTGACGATAATCCACACAAAGCCGAGAAGTTCCGTCCTTCTTCTTGACCAAAAGCACTGGCGCTCCCCATGGTGAAACACTTGGTCGCACAAACTACTTCTCCAACAATTCCACCAATTGCTTCTTCAGCTCCTCCAACTCTGCTGGCGACATACGGTACGGTGCAATTGAGATAGGACCTGCTCCTGGTACTAAATCAATTGAAAACTCGATCTCCCTCTCAGGTGGCAAACCAGGTACGTCATCAGGAAAAATCTCGGGAAACTCATTGATAACAGGAATAGTATTCACATCCTTCTCATTCTTAACCTCTAGAGAAAACAATACCACATATCCCTGTGCTCCCTCTCTTAACAAAGATTTGACCTTAACAGCAGTTAAGAATCCAGACTTTTCTTCCTTAGGAAAAACTATGGTTTTGCTGGCACAATCTATAAGGATATGGTTAGAAGATAACCAGTCCATCCCTAAGATTACATCTATCTCAACAAGAGGTAAACAAATCAAGTTGACCAAAAACTTACGATTCTTCACAACAACAGGACAATCCAAACATATCTTTGATGCAATCACAGGTTTAGCAGTTGGAGTAGAAACACTCAATTTAACATTCAAAGAAGACACATACAACTTCAATCTTTCCACACAATCATATGCAATAAACGAGTGTGTAGCACCAGAGTCATATAACACAGTTAGATGGTTACCTCCAATGTCACCTTCTCCTTGTATAAGATCATCAGATTGAGAAATTTCTGTTCCCGTCATAGTATATACTCGCCCTCCAGATCTCGGTTGAGTATTCCCTGACTTCTGTTGATTAGCACGAACATAACGAACAACAGGTTTTCTTTCTGGCTGAGTACAATCCTTCGATATATGCCTAGGTTGCTTATAGTTAAAACAAACTGTCCCCTTAACCGTGCACTCCGGAGAGATATGACCTTTCTTTCCGCACTTAAAACATGTTGGCGTGAACGTTACTTTCTGTCTAGCTCCACTACTACTTGCACTTCCCCCAACTGGTGGTCGTTGAGATTGACTCCCTAATGGTCTGGAATACGGCTTGCGCTGAAACCGATTCGTATTACTTCCTCCACCTCTCTGAAACCTTGTCGGCCCAAAATTACGATTCCTCTGATCCCTCGACGGCTCTAATTCCTCAAGTCGCGCACATGCATCAACCAAAGCTTGAAACTGATTTATCCTCAAGGATATCACCTCTCGCTTCAGTTCCACTCTCAAGCCCGATTCAAACTTCCGACATCTCCATGAATCATCCGGTCGAGTTTGAGCATAATCCGAGAATTGAGACAAATTCTCAAATTTTGTCGCATACTCATTCACCGTCATATTTCCCTGTCGCAAACCAAGAAATTCCATTTCCTTGGCATGCCTAGCACTTGCAGGAAAATACTTTCCCAGAAAAGTATCAGAAAACACTTCCCACGTAATTTCAATTCCTTTAGCTTGTAAAACCCGGCGAGTTCCTCTCCACCAATGTTCTCCATCTCCTCTTAGCATAAAGACAACATAAGTTACCTTCTTATCATCTGTGCATCTCATTCCTTCAAAAATCCTCTCCAAGTCTTGTATCCATTGACTTGCCTTCTCCGGATCAACCTCGCCTCTAAACTGTGGCGGATTGTGGCACCTAAATTCAGATAAATTTAGGGCATCAGCAGTAGCATCATGCTGTGGAGCTGCTCTCAAATTCTGCTGTATCATTACTTCAGTCATCCGCTGCATAGCTTCAGCAGCCGCAATCATAGGATCCACATCACGATTCACGTTCGCACGTCCTCTACCTCGTCCAGACATCTTCTTTCTTCAAACAGAACAAAACAAAATTAGATACATCCTTTCAGAAGTAAATCACAGAGAATTACACAGCACAAACAAAAACAGACCCAACCACAACCCCAAAAGACTCTAACTTGGGCTCTGATACCAACTAATGTAACACCTTTGTGGGGATGTAACATATATAAAGAGAAATAAATAAAATCTACCCAAGTCGTAAAACATTTATTACGTATTAATATGAGTTGTAAAATAATTCCTGTTAAACAGAATATTATGAAATAAAATAATGCGGAAACATAAAGTAAACAGAACAACCTCACTCATAATATACATATGGTCCAAGTTATAAGTTATACAAATAATTTACAACTACAACTACAAATATTTAAACGAAACAAGAAAGAAAAACAAGAAAGAGTCAATATATACATACGCAGACGCGCCCAAAAATACATCATAAATATTTAATCCTCTGATGGATCACTCTCAGGAAACTCATCAGAAGATAAATATCCAGGATGCCTCGACACTCGGCAGACATGAGACCGCGCAGTTGATACGAGTGTCATCTCACCAAGCTCAGTGGATACACCACCCCAACGACGCTTAATGGATAAAGGTAACTGATAAACACATATTTTATTCATTAAGAAACCCTTATATTTAGTCATTTACACTCTCCATATTCTTAATTGATTGAGTTTGACATGATTTTGTGAGTTTGAGCTCAAATTGGTCCTAATTGAATATTTTCAGCATTATTGAGATTTTACACTGTTTCTGTATTTTGGTCATAACTTGAGTTCCTGATATCTGAAAATCATGAATTTTATCTTGTAGGAAAGCTAAGAGGAATCTCTACAACTTTGATGAAGAGCTCGAAGTCTTAAACAGATGTCTAAGGGACCTAAGTTTACATGGAAGTCAGAATACGGGATCTGTCACTAGAATCCGAATGGTGTGCACTCATAAAATCATATCTCAAGCTATAATAATGGAGATGGGTTGAAATTTGGACAGTGGATAGTCAAGATCCAAATAAACAACTTTCATGAAGAACAAATTTTGAGAAAAAGAAGTCTAGTAGGTCATTTTGAGCTTGCAAGTCGGAACAGAGGTGCTGAAGTTGGGTTTGAGCAACCTACGGTATTTGGGACATATCTTGGGCTTAAGGAAGCCAAATTTGACGAACCAACTATCCATTTTATAGCCAAGACAAGGATCTACAACTTTCATGAAGAACACTTTTCGTGAATCAGAAGTATAGTGGGTCGTTTTTGGCTTCCAAGTCAGACACGAAATTTTCATCCATCCACTAATCCATCCATCCACTCATCCACTCATCCACTAACTCATCCACTCATCCACTCATACACTAATCCAACCATTTAACCACTCCACCCACTCATCCACTAATCCATCCACTCATCCATCCACTCACCCATTCATGTCCATAATTTCCCACTCACCAAAAGTCCTTTGGCATTTTTCACTAATTCAACCATTCAACCATTCCACTCACTCATCCACTAAACCAATCCACTAATCCATCCACTCATCCACTCAACTAACCCACTCAACCAATATTTAATCCACTCCACTCATCCACTCACCCACTCAACCACTCAACCACTTATCCACTCAACTAACCCACTCAACCAATATTTAATCCACTCCACTCAAACCAACCTACTTAACCACTCACCCACTCAACCAATCCACTCAACCACCCCACTCCACTAACCCACTCATCCATCCACTCACCTTTGTCATTTTGTTACCCTAGACTTCTATAAAAGGGCACCATTGGTTATCATAGGAAGGAGGGAACTCTCCTTCATTTTCTCTCAGTTTTTCTTGTGATTTCTTTCTAGCTATGTGTAACTAAACCTCCCTTGGTTAAGGGGGTGATGAAACCGATAGTATTAATATTGTAAACTTTGCATATTTGATTATTTCAACACAGTTATGTTTTTATTCATATATTTCTAAATCTATTGTTGGTATGAAGGTTTTTGTACTTGTTCCTACTTTCAAAGTAGTAGATCTAGGTTTATTATGCGCGGTTGCGGTAGTAGATCTAGTGGGATGTATGATGTTCATGTGGGTATAATTATCTTTGTGCTATTGGCCAGTTATAAAAGCGGTAGATCTGGGTTTATTATGCGCGGTTGCGGTATTAGATCTAGAGAAATATATGTTCTAAGTAATTTAATCCTGGTGTGTGATTAGACCTTAGTGTAATTGGTTTTCTAAATCTTAATGCAATTGTTGGATAGTTGTAAGAGCGGTTGCTTTATGACTAATCAGTGATTAGGAGTTGATTTGAGCGGTTGCTAAATTGGCCAACACGTAAGGAAAACAGAGATTTACTCTCACAATTGCATAAAAACATAATTGAGCATGTTGGAATAAAAAGGATATGTGGATTTACATTATCATATAAATCTAGTGGTGGATTCAATCTCTTAACCAATTTTTTTATATTGTTGATTTCAGTTTGTTTATTGTATCTTTGAAGCTGTTCATTGTTCATCAAAACTCCAAAACCCCCCTTTTACTGTTTATTGTTAATTAGAGTCTAAATTGGGAATTGTTTAATAGTGTTAATTGAATTAGTTCTCTGTGGATCGACTCTTACTAACTACTGACTAGTTGTAAGGTTTTTATTTTCTCAGTGGGCCCGACAACTAATTTTTATCTTAATTTTAATCACTACATCCGCATACGCATCGAATTTTGGCGCCGTTGCTTGGGAACCAATTTTTTCAATTACACTATTAATTTATTTCCTATTTTTATTCTGTTTTTATTTTATTTTATTTTATTTTATTTTATTTTTAATCTTTCTTTCCGAGTGTTTTGTAGGTGTTGATGTCCTTTGAAGGAGTAGACGAAGGATTGCTAAATTTGAGGAACTATATTGATCAAATCACTTCACATCCTCAATTTCCCTTCCATCCGTCTAACTTCCAACTCACACTGCCGACATTGAAGCTGCCCGTTACATTGATCTATCAAGTTCGAGACATTTGAGCCATCCGAAATATCCGAAGAAGTGACAATGGCGTAAAACACTTTAAGGGCATTGGGTGCTCCAGATCTAGATCAACACCTCTTTGCATAGACATTCTTGAAAATGAAGAGGCATTTGAATTGAAATCCGGTTTAATCTATCTCTTGCCATCTTTCAATGGATTACCCGAGAGGACCCCAACAAGCACTTGAAGGAAATCCATGTGGTATGTTCTAGCATGAAACCCGCAGAATTCATGTAGAGCAAGTCAAGTTGAGAGCTTTTCCATTCTCATTGAAAGACTCGGCTAAGGAGTGGCTTTACTACTTGCCACCCTGGATCCATCCAATCATGGCGGGACATGGCCCGAACTTTCCTAGACAGATACTTTCCTACCTCAAAAGCTGCAACAATCGAAAAGAAATCATGGTATTCAACAAAGGCATGGGAATCACTCCATGACTACTGGGAGAGATTTAAGAAGCTATGTTTCAGCTGCCCTCATCATCAAATAAGTGAGCAGCTTTTAATTCAGTATTTCTATGAAGGCTTACAAGTGATGGATCACAACATGATTGATGCTGCTAGCGGAGGAGCATTGATTTATAAAACTCCTCAAGAAGCTAGAAACTTGATCTCAAGAATGGCTGCCAATACTCAACAATTCTACTCTAGAAATGACACTTGGAGTAAGAGCGAAAGAAAGAAGTAGAGACAACCAAGATTATACAAAGACAAATGACTCAATTGACTGCTATGGTTCAGCGGTTAATGGATTCGGGTAAAGCACCGAGTTCATGCTTGTGGGATCTGTTGTTCATCTGGACATCCCACTGATATGTGTCCCACTCTCCAAGAAGACATAAATGAGGAGGTAAGAGCAGTAGGGGGATATGCTGGACTTTCAAAAAATTACAACCCCTACTCAAACACATATAATCCGGGTTGGAGGGATCATCCAAATTTTAGCTATGCAAAGCAACCTCAAAATCAACCTCCAAATTTATGGACCTTCAGATTCCAACAAAGGCAAGTACCTTTCCCTCGAGACAAGTGACAAGTTCAACCTCCTAAGCAATCTGAGCCTTCATTAGAGGAGCTAGTAAAACAAATGGCCACTAATAATTTGTAGTTCCAACAAGAAACAAATGCAACTATACAAAGTTTCAAACAAGAAACAAGGACTGCAATCAATAACTTGCAGAATCAGATAGGATAGTTGTCCACAGAATTCAACAAGTTTCAAAGCCAAGCTTCAGGGAAACTACCCTCACAACCAGAAGTGAATCCGAGGGAAAATGCTAGTCTTTGTCACATTGAGAAGCGGAAAGACGATGGATGAGCCTACCTCTCTTCCACCAATCATTCAAGAGAAGGATGAACCACCCAAAGAAGCAAATGATAAGGGGCAAACTTCCAAAACCCCTAAGGTAAGTATTTCTGAACCCCTTCCTAAATATGTCACTAAAGCTCCTTTTCCTAGTAGGTTGGTTAAAACCAAGAAAGAAGAAGCAGAAAAAGAAATACTTGAGACTTTTAGGAAGGTAGAAGTTAATACCCCTTTGTTAGATGCCATTAAGCAGGTACCTAGATATGCAAAATTTCTGAAAGAATTATGCACTAACAAGAGGAAGTTAAAAGGAAATGAAAAGGTCCAAGTGGGAGAAAATGTTTCAGCTGTAATTAAAAAGAAACTCCCAACCAAATGTAAGGACCCTGGCACATTCACCATTCCATGCACTATAGGTAACACAAGGTTTGAAAGGACAATGCTTGATTTAGATGCATCTATAAATGTCATGCCATATTCTATTTATGCATCTTTATACTTGGGTCCTTTGGAACCTACTGGTGTTGTTATTCAATTGGCTGATAGATCTAATGCATACCCTAAGGGTGTGGTTGAAGATGTTTTGGTACAGGTGAATGAATTAGTGTTTCCGGTAGACTTCTATGTTTTGGACATGGAAGAGGAAGAGTCTCCCAAATCTGCTCCTATCTTGCTAGGAAGACCATTTTTGAAGACTGCACGGACAAAAATTGATGTGCACTCAGGAATTCTAACAATGGAATTTGATGGGGAATTAATTAGATTCAATATTTTTGAAGCTATGAGATCCCCAAGTGATGTGCACTCTGCTTGTTTAATTGATTCTTTTGATCCTTTTGATTCTTTAATTTCTGCAGCTTTTGATACTGACCATTTTGATGCTCTTGATACAATTCTAACTCATAGCTTAGATGTACAGGAGGAAAAGAAGAAGAGTGAAGAAGAGCCATGGAGTGAAGACATTGATGAAATTGTTGCTGCCTTACAAGAGCTCTCTTCCACTCCAGAAGAGCATGAGGTAACTTTTGTTGATTTACATTACTACCGATATACCTCAACCTTCTTTTGTGCGAGCACCTGAATTGGGCCGAAAGCACTACACGATCATCTTAAATACATCTTCTTGGGGGAGAAGGACACCCTTCCAGTAATAATTGCAAAGTCACTCACCCAAGAGCAAGAAGATAAACTGGTAGCTGTTTTGCAGGAACATAAGACAGCCATTGGTTGGTCAATAGCTGATATCAAGGGTATTAGTCCCTCCGTTTGTATGCACAGGATATTAATGGAGGAGGATACTAAACCTGTGAGAGACCTGATAATCACATATTTTATTCATTAAGAAACCCTCATTATTAGTCATTTACACTCTTCATGTACTTAATTGACTAAATTTGATTATGTTTTGTAAGTTTGAACTCGAATCGGACTTAATTGATTTTTCAGCATTATTCGAGTCTTACACTGTTTCTGTATTTTGGCCATATCTTGAGTTCTAAATGTCTGATAATTATGAATTTTACCTTGTAGGAAAGATAAAAGAGAGCTCTACAACTTTGATGAAGAGCTCGAAGTCAAATTCAGACATCTAGTGGAGCTAATTGGGCATGGAAATCAGAATACGGGATTTGTGACTGGAACCCGAACAGTGTGTAGTAACCAGAACATAATTCGAGTTTGGGTTCATAGAATGGGCTGAAAATTGGTGATCTGAAAGTTAAGACCCATATGTACAACTTTCATGACAAACACAAAACTTGATTCGGGCTCCTTGATGGAGATATTGGGTCTGAAAGTCAAAACAGAGGTGCTGAAACTGGTCCTGAGCAGTCTGTAGTAATTGGGTCATATCTTGGGCTGTAGGACGAATTTTTGGGTGTTTCCAGAGCCATTGGAAAGCTTAGACAATTTCCTAGAACTTTCATGAAGACCACTTGGCTCAAAAATGACGAAATCAATGAGTTCAGCAATAAATACTTTCGGAGACAAGGAAGCTCACCTACCAAGTTCACCTACCAAGCTCACCTACCAAGCTCAACTACTAATTCCACTTACTAATCTCATCTACCCATCTACTACTACTCTGAATCCTCTATAAAAGGAAGAATGAGGAGAGCTCTAAACACAACATACACTTAGTGTTAGAAATAGCTTTTCATAGTTCTTGTATATTTTTCCTTCATTGTAATGGAGAGCTAAGTCACTTCTAGTCAATTCGGGACTCTTGAAGAGATTGTGGCTTGGATTCTTGAGACCTTGGTTATGTAATGTATTTGATTTATATTTGAATTCCTCTTCTCTTCTTCTTCTTCTTCGTTCTCTTGATCTTGAATGCATGAATGGTGATTCTGTTTATGTTTGATCCGATTTGATCTTGGTTTAAGATTAAGTATTGTGATGAAATTTAGAACTGATTGATCTAAACTAATCACGTAATTGAAGAGGTTAGGTTACTGATTTGTGCCTAGGTTAATTGAATTCGGTGCTTAAATTGACATATATTTACATGAATGGTGCGATTGCAGATTTGTGTTTATCACTTGTCAATTGAATTACGACGATTGTCTAGTATGAATTATGGATCGATGCGAGAGATCTCGGTTAGATCCAAGTTAACCATTCAAATGTATTTCAGGTGTTTGTTGAAAGGTCTATGATTGAATCCACCCAATCTCGGATAGATTTCTGAATTGATTGTTCTTTTAATTGTTATTTCTCTTTAAATCCTGTCACATCACGATTCTTGAACCATCAAAACCCCCTTTTTCTAATTTTCACTTGATTTGATCAAATTGCATCTACGATCCTTGAGGAGACGATCCTGTTGTTCACTATACTACAAGTTTAGGTAATAACTTCGGTTATAATTTTGATCGAGTTCGGCGCTCGTCAAAAATTTTGGCGTCTTGGGGATCTCGTAGGTGTAATCTTTTCATTTTGAGTAACCTTACTAATTTTTGTTCTTTCTTACCTATTCTAACAGTTATTTTTCATTTACTAACAGTGTTCATACCATACTAACATTTTTATCCTAGCTTTTGAATTTTTCTCGATTTAGGAAAGACGGAAAACAAAAGTGATTACGGTAACTATTGCAATTTTCGAACTGCAACATGCCCAGAATGAGCTGAAACTTGGTCGGTTGAAGGAAAACAGCCTGATAAACAAGACTCACAGTAAACTGTGAGGTCACCCCTAGTTTTTCGAAATTCTATCATTTAGACCACTTTTTTAATTTTTTAATATTTTTTATTGCATTTTCTAGTTTCATTTTTATGTAGATTTTGTTCTGTGTTGATTCCATAATTTTTAAAAATGTTTAGACATATTAACTAGATTTATTTTTGCATATTTTGAGTGTTGTTTAGTGTATTTTGCTTAGTTACAGTTTTTGTGTTTTTGTGCTTTAGTTGATGCATGACTAGGTCCAATCCTGATATCTTGCTTGATCTTGATCCTGAGATTGATAGGACCTTGCATAGATTAATTAGAGCTCGTGTGATAAATTCTAGAGTTAATTCTGAACCAAATTTTGGGAGTGAACCTGATAACTTAAGTAATCCTGAAATCATGGCTGATAACATGCATAATAGAACCCTTAAGGAACTTGCTGCTCCTGATGTATCTTACCAATCTTTGTGCATTCAATATCCTGATCTTGATGCAGATTTTGAGTTAAAATCTGGTTTGATACACTTGTTACCAAAGTTTCATGGTCTTGCGGGTGAAAATCCTCATAAGCACCTGAAAGAGTTCCATGTTGTGTGTTCAACCATGAAGCCACAAGGCATCTCCGAGGAACACATCAAGTTAAGGGCATTTCCCTTCTCACTTGTCGATGCAGCCAAAGATTGGTTGTTTTATCTTTCACCAGGTTCAATCGAAGTTGGAATGACATGAAGAGGTTGTTCCCGGAGAGATTCTTCCCTGCCTCGAGAGCCGCCGCAATTAGGAAGGATATATGTGGCATCGTACGTATGTCCGGTGAGACTTTGCATGAATACTTGGGAGAGATTCAAGAAGTTGTGTTCGAGCCGCCTCATCACCAAATTAGTGACCAACTCTTGATTCAATACTTTTATGAGGGTTTGCTTTGCCAAATGATAGAAGCATGATCGATGCCTCTCGGAGGAGCCTTAGTAGACAAAACTCCTACCGTCGCAAGAGATCGATAGCAAACATGGCAGCCAATACCCAACAGATTTGGCTCGCGGATCATCACCGCAACCAGAGGAGTTAATGAAATTCAAGCATCTCATATGGACCAACAAAGAATGGAACACGACTAGATGAATTGACTTCTTTGGTAAGACAGATAGCGGTGGTCAACAACCACCCATGCGGATGACCGCATCGGTGTGTGGAATTTGCTCTAATTCATCTCATCCTACTGATTCATGCCCTACACTTCAGGAAGATGGTCCCGCCTTTCCAGATCAATGTGTTGCTGCACCTGGTGTTTTTCCTGGTAGACCCCAATATCAACAACAACAGCAACAATCTAGATATGATCCATTTTCTAGTACTTATAATCCTGGTTGGCGAGACCATCCCAATTTGAGATATGGGAATCCTAGCCAAAGAACAACAAATGACCCACCAAAGAAGAACAACAACCCCACCAAGAAGAACAACAATTTAGATACCAAGTGCAGGTCCAAGCAACAAATACCAACAAATACCCCTGCATTCAGACAACAACAACCTGTTCAGCAGTCTGTCCAATCCACTCCAAATTGAGCCATCATTGGAAGACCGATGAAACAAATGGCCACAAATAACATTCGGTTCAAAGAACGTCGGTGCCAACATTCAAATTTACAAACTCAAATTGGGCGGTTGGCAACCACCGTGAGCGAGCTAAAGAGTCAAGGTTCTAGCCAATTGCCTTCACAAACAAATCAACAATCCAAGAGGCAACGTAAGTGCAATTACCTTGAGAAGTGGCAAAGAAGTTGATGTTCCAACCTTACAAAGAATCGAAATTGACCAAAAACGGCAGAAATGGATAATTCAAATCCGTAAATGCGCCACTTGAAGAAAATTGCGAGAATTCAGATGTTGCCATTCCATTACCTTTTCCAAATAGGATCACACAATCCAAGAGAACAATGCAAGCGAAAATGGAAAAAGAAGTCATGGAGACATTCAGGAAAGTGGAAATCAATATTCCCTCCTAGATGCAATCAAGCAAATTCCAAAATATGCTAAATTTCTCAAGGAGTTGTGCACTCATAAGAGAAGGTTGAAAGGGGATGAGAAGATCGGCATGGGTAGAAATGTTTCGCAATGATTCTCCAAGCATGCCACATAAATGCAAAGATCCTGGAACTTTCACAATTTCTTGCACAATTGGCAACTCTAGATTTGAGCATGCAATGCTAGATTTGGGTGCTTCGATCAATGTCATGCCCATGTCAGTGTATAAGTGTTTAAACATCGGTACTTTGCAACCCACTGGTATCGTGATTCAGTTGGCAAATAAAGCCACTGCTCATCCTGCAGTGTGCTTGGAAGATGTGTTAGTCCTGTGAATGAGTTGATTTTTCCAAAGAATTTCTACATTCGGACATGGAAGATGAGTCTCCAACAAACCATGCTCCATTGATTCTAGGCGGACCATTCCTCAAGACCGCCAAGACCAAGATAGACGTGCATGCGGCACCCTTTCTATGGAGTTTGGCGACGATTTGGTACAATTTAACATTTTTGATGCCATGAGACACCCCCTAGAGGAGCATTCTGTTTTCCATGTTGATATGATTGAGATGCTGGTTGATGATGTCTATACTGATTTATATGCTGAATTCCCTGATATTGTTGACTATCTTGGTTCTGTTTCTTGTGATACATGTGCCACTTGTGATGTTGAACCATGTGTCGTTTGCGTGTCTTTGAGATTTATTCTCATTATGAGTAATGATACACCGCCGATGATGCAACAATTGAGAATGAGAGTCGCACCATGCTTTGAAATTAATGTTGCTGAGTTAGTCATTTTCGATCACTTGTTACCTTCCATTGTACAACCTCCATCCTTGGAGTTGAAGACTTTACCAGACCATCTTAAATATGCATATTTGGGAGATGGTGAGACACTTCCGGTGATCATTGCTAAAAACTTACAACCTGATCAAGAAGAAAAATTACTGCAGATTTTGAGGCAGAATAGGCAAGCCATCGGATGGACTCTTGCAGATATTCCTGGTATTAGTCCCTCCACATGCATGCATAAGATTTTATTGGAAGAAGGGATCAAACCAGTTAGACAGCCCCAAAGGAGACTAAATCCCCTGATTCTAGATGTGGTGAAGAAGGAAGTTACAAAGCTACTTCAAGCTGGCATTATTTATCCCATATCTGACAGTCAATGGGTGAGCCCCGTGCAAGTGGTTCCCAAGAAATCTGGGGTCACAGTGGTTGCGAATCAGAACAATGAGCTTGTGCCCACACGAGTTCAAAACAGGTTAGCGAGTTTGCATTGATTATAGGCGCTCTCAACCAGGCTACCGAGAAAGGATCATTTCCCGCCGCCCTTCATTGATCGGATGTTGGAGCGGTTAGGCGGCAAGTCACATTATTGTTTCCTGGATGGATATTCGGGCTATTTTCAGATTCATATAGCCCCGTAAAGACCAAGAGAAGACTACTTTCACTTGTCCATTTGGCACATTTGCATACGTGGAGGATGCCCTTTGGTCTATGCAATGCTCCGTGCACCTTTCGTAGGTGTATGGTAAGTATCTTTTCTGATTTTTTAGAAAATTGCATGGACGTATTCATGGATGATTTTACTTGTCTATGGATCTTCCTTTGATGCATGTTTAGATAGTCGCTCAGTGTCTTGCATAGATGCATTAAGACTAACCTCGTTCTAAATTTTGAGAAATGTCATTTCATGGTAGAACAAGGTATAGTCTTAGGGCATGTGATATCTCGTGAGGGTATTGAGGTAGATCCCGCAAAAATAGATGTTATTTCATGCCTATCTTACCCCACATGCGTGCGGGAGATTCGTTCTTTCCTTGGTCATGCAGGTTTCTATCGGCGGTTCATAAAGGATTTCAAAGAAATTGCACTTCCGCTATCCAACTTACGCAAAAAGATGTGGAGTTTCACTTTGACAAGAAGTGCCGTGATGCCTTCAATCAATTGAAGCGTGCATTGACCAAGACACCTATCATCCAACCGCCGGATTGGACACTTCCATTTGAACCGATGTGTGATGCCTCTAATTATGCATTGGGAGTCGTTCTTGCACAAAGGGTCGGTAAAGTATCTCATGTCATTTCCTATGCTTCGAGAACTTTAGATCCCCGCACAAATCAACTACACCACAACTGAAAAGGAACTTTTAGCAATTGTTTTTGCTTTAGATAAATTTCGATCATATTTGCTTGGTTCCAGAGTGGTTGTGTTTTCAGATCATGCAGCATTGAAGTTTCTCCTGAAGAAGCCCAATGCCAAGCCCCGGTTGATTAGGTGGATGTTGCTCCTCCAGGAGTTTGATATTGAGATCCGTGACAAGAGTGGAGCGGAGAATTTGGTGGCTGATCACTTGAGTCGAATTGAAAGGGAGGCAGATGTTTTTCCCATCCATGATGTTTTCCCTGATGAGCAGCTTTTCAAGCTGCAAGGCAACATCCCTTGGTTTGCTGATTTGATTAATTTCTTGGTTGCTAACGCAATACCTGCACATTTCACTAAGGCTAAGATTGATAAATTGAAAAGTGAGTCAAAGTATTATGTGTGGGATGATCCTTACTTATGGAGATTTTGCAGTGACCAAGTAATTAGGAGGTGTGTGCCTGATGATGAATTCCATTCCATTCTTAGCTTTTGTCATAAACTTGCATGTGGCGGCCACTTCGGTCCTCAACGGATCGCTAGGAAAGTTTTAGACTCGGATTATATTGGCCCACTCTATTTCATGATGCATATATGTTTTGCAAATCTTGTGATCAATGCCGAGAGAACAGGGGAATACTTCTCGTAGGAATGAAATGCCCCGAAACCCTTATTATTCTCGTGAGATTTTTGATGTTTGGGGTATTGACTTTATGGGTCCTTTTCCCGTATCATTTGGTTTTGTTTACATTCTTGCTGTGGATTATGTATCTAAATGGGTGGAGGCTAAGGCCACTCGACCGATGATTCTAAAGTTGTTGTGGATTTTATTAGATCACGTATTTTCTCGTAGGTTTGGAGTCCCGAGATCCATCATTAGTGATCAAGGTTCACATTTTTGCAATCGAAGCATGGAGGCTTTGATGAAGAAGTATGGAGTCCAACACAAGGTTTCTACACCCTACCACCCCCAAACCAATGGGCAAGCCGAGGTCTCCAACAGAGAAATTAAGCGGATACTCCGGAAGACAGCTCAACCTAACAGAAAGGACTGGAGCAAGAGGCTTGAGGATGCTTTATGGGCTTACCGGACGCTTATAAGACACCAATCGGGATGTCTCCGTATCGGATTGTTTTTGGAAAAGCCTGCCACCTACCGGTGGAAATTGAACATCGAGCATTCTCAGGCGGTGAAAAGGTGCAACTTGGACCTAGATCAAGCGTGTTTGGAGAGGAAGGCTGCAGCAACTGCGCAAAATTGGAGGAGATCCGCTTGGAGGCTTATGAAAGTTCCAAACTTTATAAGGAGAAGACCAAAGCCTTCCATGATAAGTTGATTCGAGGAAAACATTTGAGATTGGTCAAAAAGTTCTCCTCTATAACTCCCGCCTCCGACTCATGCCTGGCAAATTAAGGTCTAGATGGGATGGACCATTTATTGTTACTAATGTTTTTCCTTCTGGTGCTGTTCAGATTAAAAGTGAGGTCACTGCCAAAGCTTTCATCGTAAATGGACACCGCCTCAAACAATATCATGAACTTCCAGAGAATGCAGAAGTGGAGGTGATGAACCTTCTCCATCCGCATTATGAATAAAAAAAAAAAAAAAAAAAAAAAAAAAAGAAAAAAAAAAAAAAAGGAAAAAAAAAAAAAAAAAAAAAAAAAAAAAAAAAAAACAGTGTGTGCCCAATGACAATGAGGTAGGTAGAGTCGCTCAGAAGCATGTGGAGGTCATTTTTTCTTCAATGACAACAACTGCGAAAATCTTGCAGTATGGATTTTATTGGCCTACTTTATTAAAGGTCTGTTACACCTTTTGCAAAAGCTGCGGAAATTGGTCAAAAAGTTCTGCTTTGAGATTATCATCTGCACTTACTCCTTGGAAAATTGAGATCTAGGTGGCGTGGTTCTTTTGTTGTCGGACACGCGTATCCTCTCAAAGATCGATCCGAGGATCCTAGGAATGGTAATGCGCTTAAGGTTAATGGACAAAGACTCAATCATTCCCGGAAAACCAAGTTCTTGAGTTCTTTGTGTTGCCTTAAGTGGCGGATACGGTACTCCGTGACTCTTGAGTCGGTTTATTCTTCGCTTTCCCAAAATAACTCGAACCCTTCTTCTCCTTCAAAATGGATGTCATTCTTTCAAACCTGAGAAAACATTTTCCTTCTCTTCCTCAAAATGCTCGAGAAAAATCTACAAAGTTCGATGTGAGAGATTGAGAATGTTAATGCACAAGGGTATGCCGAGAAGATGTACGCTGGATAATTGAAGCAAAGGTCCGATTAGCGGTGAGTCCTCAATTTCATTTGACTCATATATGCCCTGGTCTTGGAAGAAGTTCATATTCTAAAAGGAGAAGAGCAAAAAGGTTACAAGTCTGTCACAAATGTGGACGATGGAACCGTAACAAGCGATGTCGTACTAAGGGGATGGTTTCCGCAAATAGAGAAGATAAAATTTTTTTCATTAAGAATGGATCGAGTAAGGAGTCATTAGATGATATCTTATTGACTCTTGAGACGCATTCTTGTGGATTGGTGCATCGTGAAATTCTTAAATTGTGGAATCTCTTCAAGGATGAAGAACAACGCTACGATCTTGGGAATCGACTCTAAAAGACCCTTTGTTTGCCAATTTATAAGAAAATTGGATGGGAAGCTTATCCTCGACTCATAGAAGACGTTTAAGCCGTTCTTGGACGTTAAACCAGAGGCGGATGTGAGCCATATCCACAAACAATCTGTACATATCATCCTCTTCTTCTTCTTCTTCTTTCATGGCATTTTACAAAAAAAAAAAAATTCAAAAAAAAAAAAAAAAAAAAAAATGTATACTTCTTAGGGTTGGCTTTGGTAACACAAACCGTGAATGGGGAAATGCATGCATCCCGATCCAGCCTTCTTAATTGAAAAACAAAGAAGGTAGATTGTATCCCACATGTGAGGCGAAACAAGTATCGTATTATGGTCACTTTTGTCCCTTCTCGGGAGCCCTATGTTGCGCTAGTCTTGAATGGGTCGAATACTTGGTCAACAATGCTTTGGCACAAAGCCGAAAGAGCAGACTACCTCCATCCCAATCTTAAGTAAGTATACACTTATCTTTCATCAAGTTTTTCTAATAATTTCAAAAAAAAAAAAAAAAAAAAAAAAAAAACGTGATGTCTCTTCGCACTCATGACGCGTGCAAAGATAAAGATACGCCATGGAAACTGTACATACAGGTATGTCATCATTTTCTATTATCTTTGTATCATTTTGTTGTATTTTGATTTTTGTACGAGACGATCCTTTGAGCAGGGTCCTTCAGGGGTTTCTAGACTTCTTTACCTTGATGGTTTTCTTGAAGTCAAAAAAAAAAAAAAAGATTCTGTGTCTCTTAATTTCAACCTTTTCTGACAACCGCCAACCTACCCTCATAGGTGCAATTATTCCCCTTTCCATTCTTTTTCCTATTTAAACACTCCATTTTCTCCATTTTCCTTCAAACTCAGAAACACTCAAAGGGAGGAAGAGTATAGAATGGGGCCTTCTATTCGTAACCTCAAAAATGTCTGTGTTTTTTGTGGGTCGAGTTATGGGAAGGGATTAGAGTTTGTAAACGCAGCTAGCACTCTTGGTCGATCACTTGCTGCGAGAAATATTCATCTTGTATATGGGGGAGGTTGTCGTGGGTTAATGGGGGCTGTATCACTTGCTGCCTTTGTAAGAGACAGTCAGGTTCTAGGTATCATTCCTGAAACTTTAGCTCAACAGAACATCACTGGAAAGACAATTGGGGAGGAACTTAAGGTATCATCAATGCATGAACGCATGAAGATAATGCTTGAAAACTCTGATGCATTCATTGCCTTACCAGGTGGTTTTGGTACTTTGGAAGAAATTTTTCAAATTGTCTCTTGGGCCGAACTGAACATCCACCATAAACCCATTGGTTTGTTGAATGTTAATAATTTCTTTGATCTTCTGTTATTTTTTCTTGACAAAGCTGTGGAACAGAAATTTATCACTCCTTCGGCAAGACAACTTCTTATCTCTGCCTCCACTATTGATGAGCTCATTGATAAATTAGAAGCTTTTGAGTATGTACTGATCGTATTAGCTCGATAGATTGGTCAACAGAAGCGAAGGAAGTAACAAGAAACAAGAGCCCGATCTGAAACTTTCTCTTTAATGGGTTTGATTTAAAAAAAAAAAAAATTGTTGTTGTTTTGTTTAGTATGATATGATTGTCATGGACTTATTAAACCAATTAGTGATGGCAGAGTAAGGAGTCATTTTACTCTTGAGACGCATCTTAATTGGTGGCAGAGTAAGGAGTTTTTTAGGTAGTAATTAATTAATATTGACTTGTGGAAGTACTAACGTTTTCTTGTTTGATTTCTTTTCGGGTCTGATGCGGCACTGACAGTGTGTTTCTTTTCTGCTAGGCATTGATTCACTTCTTATCAGGTTGTGTTGCTCTTTTCTATCTCTTTCTTTTCACATTGAGGACAATGTTACATTAAGTGTGGGGGAGAGATTTTAGCATGTTTCTGCTTTTCGTTTGTTAAAAAAAAAATTTCAAAAAAAAAAATTCAAAAAATTCAAAAAATAAAATAAAAAAGGGGTTCATTGCATGATTGAATAATTTTTCTCCCTTCTTGAACTGATATGCTTGGTGATGGATGATTGAATTGATGAATTGAGTTTGATGAATGCATACCTTGTGAGATTTTGAGCCTAATGGATGGATTCAACATTTATGCCATTCTCTTCTTTCTTGTGTGATTTTCACTCATGTTAATGACCACTCTAGAACTTGCTTTGATTCTTTTTGAGGCTACATTTCACTTGCATGCATGAACATGATTGAGGCCCTCTTTCTTAGCTAGTTTAACCAAATAGCCAACCTTGTTTTCAATATGATATCAAGCACTCTTTTGACCTCTCGAAAATTCTCTAATTCCTGCCAACCTTGTATATTTTCCTTTGCTTAACCCCTTTGAGCTTATTTGACCATTCCTTGTTTCTAGCTCATTATGTGCCTTAAATGAAAAATCGTGTTCTTACTGTACCTTAGGAAATAAAAGAACATTAGCCTGGTTAATGGATGAGTTTTTGAACAAGTGTGGGGGTGTGTGTACAAAATGGTTGTTGAAAAAAAAAAAAAAAAAAAAAGAAAAAAAAAAAAAAAAAAAAAAAAAAGAAAAATGTATGTATATAGTTATGTTCATATATATAAAAAAAAAAAAGAGAGAAAAGGATTGGGAAATGAATATGTAAAGGGATATACATTAGAGTTGAGATGAACTTTTATGCTCGTTATTTGAACTCACTCTCTCAATTGCTTTTATTCTCTTTGGTATTTATCTTCTCATATCCATTTTATCCTCTTCTTACCTTGACCTCACTACAACCTTGAATAAAGTCCTCATGATTTGTGTGTGCATGTGTTTTGAGTAGTGGAGAAGTAAAAGATAAGCAAGCTTATGGTAGTGCAATTTTCATGGGTTGAATTGAGTGAAATACCTACCTTTTAAACACTTGAGAGATTGAGAGGAATCTTGTGAAGATCCATCATTCTTAATTCATTCTTTTCAACGGAAGTTTCCTTGCTTGTTGGTTTGAGATGTGAAGAAATGTTACCTCATTTATGCTTTGATCCCTTGAATTTCTTGTTGCTCTTCTTGCTTCATTGAGTCCTTTAGAGTTTTTAATTTTTAAGTTTGTGTCGTTTGTCTTTGTCTTCTAACTTTAGTTTTATATGTTTTGCCCAGGAGTGCAAAAAGCTAAGTGTGGGGGAATTTGATAATCACATATTTTATTCATTAAGAAACCCTCATTATTAGTCATTTACACTCTTCATGTACTTAATTGACTGAATTTGATTATGTTTTGTAAGTTTGAACTCGAATCGGACTTAATTGATTTTTCAGCATTATTCGAGTCTTACACTGTTTCTGTATTTTGGCCATATCTTGAGTTCTAAATGTCTGATAATTATGAATTTTACCTTGTAGGAAAGATAAAAGAGAGCTCTACAACTTTGATGAAGAGCTCGAAGTCAAATTCAGACATCTAGTGGAGCTAATTGGGCATGGAAATCAGAATACGGGATTTGTGAATGGAACCCGAACAGTGTGTAGTAACCAGAACATAATTCGAGTTTGGGTTTATAGAATGGGCTGAAAATTGGTGATCTGAAAGTTAAGACCCATATGTACAACTTTCATGACAAACACAAAACTTGATTCGGGCTCCTTGATGGAGATATTGGGTCTGAAAGTCAAAACAGAGGTGCTGAAACTGGTCCTGAGCAGTCTGTAGTAATTGGGTCATATCTTGGGCTGTAGGACGAATTTTTGGGTGCTTCTAGAGCCATTGGAAAGCTTAGACAATTTCCTAGAACTTTCATGAAGACCACTTGGCTCAAAAATGACGAAATCAATGAGTTCAGCAATAAATACTTTCGGAGACAAGGAAGCTCACCTACCAAGTTCACCTACCAAGCTCACCTACCAAGCTCACCTACTAATTCTACCTACTAATCTCATCTACCCATCTACTACTACTCTGAATCCTCTATAAAAGGAAGAATGAGGAGAGCTCTAAACACAACATACACTTAGTGTTAGAAATAGCTTTTCATAGTTCTTGTATATTTTTCCTTCATTGTAATGGAGAGCTAAGTCACTTCTAGTCAATTCGGGACTCTTGAAGAGATTGTGGCTTGGATTCTTGAGACCTTGGTTATGTAATGTATTTGATTTATATTTGAATTCCTCTTCTCTTCTTCTTCTGTTCTCTTGATCTTGAATGCATGAATGGTGATTCTGTTTATGTTTGATCTGATTTGATCTTGGTTTAAGATTAAGTATTGTGATGAAATTTAGAACTGATTGATCTAAACTAATCACGTAATTGAAGAGGTTAGGTTACTTGATTTGTGCCTAGGTTAATTGAATTCGGTGCTTAAATTGACATATATTTACATGAATGGTGCGATTGCAGATTTGTGTTTATCACTTGTCAATTGAATTCGACGATTGTCTAGTATGAATTATGGATCGATGCGAGAGATCTCGGTTAGATCCAAGTTAACCATTCAAATGTATTTCAGGTGTTTGTTGAAAGGTCTATGATTGAATCCACCCAATCTCGGATAGATTTCTGAATTGACTGTTCTTTTAATTGTTATTTCTCTTTAAATCCTGTCACTGCGATTCTTGAACCATCAAAACCCCCCTTTTTCTAATTTTCACTTGATTTGATCAAATTGCATCTACGATCCTTGAGGAGACGATCCGGTGTTGTTCACTATACTACAAGTTTAGGTAATAACTTCAGTTATAATTTTGACTGAGTTCGGCGCTCGTCAATACCCTCAGCGGAGATTGAATCCTCCCATGATGGAGGTTGTGAAAAAGGAGATACTGAAGCTCCTAAGTGTGGGGGTGATCTACCCCATTTCTGACAGCAAGTGGGTAAGCCCAGTCCAGGTAGTACCAAAGAAATCTGGAATTACTGTGGTAAGAAATGCTGAAAATGAGCTTATTCCCACTAGGTTACGCATGTGGTGGCGTGTTTGTATTGATTACAGGAAGTTGAATGCCGCCACGAGAAAAGACCACTTTCCTTTACCTTTCATTGATCAAATGTTAGAAAGATTAGTGGTCATTCTTATTATTGTTTTCTCGGATGGTTTTTCGTGTTACAATCGATTGCCATAGCTCCGTAAGACCAAGACAAGACTACATTCACTTGTCCATTTGGTACCTTTGCATATAGGCGAATGCCTTTTGGACTCGCAATGCACCAGAACTTTCCAAAGATGCATGATGAGTATATTTTCTCGAGTACATTGAAAACATCATTGAGGTTTTTATGGATGACTTTAGTGTCTTTGGAAATGATTTTGAAAATTGTTTGGAACATTTAACTTTGGTGCTTAAAAGTTGCATTGACACTAACCCGTACTTGAATTGGGAAAAATGTCATTTCATGGTGAATGAAGGTATTGTGTTAGGTCATGTTTTCTCGCTAGGGGAATTGAAGTAGATAAAGCTAAGGTAGAACTCATGCATTCTTTGCCACCACCCACTAGTATGCGGAGATTCGTTCTTTTATTGGTCATGCGGTTTCTACCGGAGATTCATTAAAGACTTTTCTAAAGTCTCATTGCCCCTTTGCAGACTTCTTCAAAAAGATGTTAATTTTAACTTTGATGAGAAATGTATGGAAGCTTTCAATAAACTCAAGAAGTTGTTAACTGTTGCACCTATCATCAGGCCACCCAACTGGGAGTTACCTTTTGAACTAATGTGTGATGCCGTGACTTTGCAGTAGGAGTCGTCTTGGGACAACGAGTTGATAGAGTTCCTTATGCCATTTACTATGCATCAAGGACTCTAAATGATGCTCAACTTAATTACTCAACCACGAAAAAGGAACTTCTAGTCATTGTTGTATTTGCTTTAGAAAAATTTAGATCATATCTAATTGGTTCTAAAGTGATTGTGTTTTCAGATCATGTAGCCTTGAAGTATCTTCTAACAAAGAAAGAAGCAAAGCCTAGATTGCTCCGATGGATTTTATTGCTCCAGGAATTTGACTTGGAGATTAAAGACAAGAAAGGGAGCGAAAACTTGGTGGCCGATCACTTGAGTAGATTGGTAATGAAGAGGAAGAAATGCCTATCATGGAGACTTTTCCGGATGAATATTTGATGGTTGTCAACACCATAATCCCTTGGTATGCTGACATTGTTAACTACCTGGTTACTAAGGACTTTCCGGAGGGTTTGAACAAGGCCCAAAGAGATAAATTAAGGAGTGATCAAATACTATATCTGGGATGACCCGTACTTATGGAAGCATTGTGCGGATGATCAAGTCATTAGGAGGTGCATTCTGATTCTCGAGACACACTCCATCCTCTCCTTTTGCCACACCTATGCATGTGGAGGACACTTTGGCGTAAAAAGACATCCAATAAAGTGCTTGACAAAGGGTTTCTATTGGCCTTCAATTTTCAAAGACGCTTACAACTTCGTAAGTCTTGTGACCGTCGTCGAGAACAGGTAATATTGGTCCTCGTAATCAAATGCCTCAGACTCCGATCATTTTTGTTGAACTCTTTGATGTGTGGGGTATTGATTTCATGGGACCATTCCCTCCTTCATTTGGTTTCACATACATTCTTTTATCTGTTGATTATGTGTCTAAATGGGTGGAAGCAAAAGCCACTCGATCTGATGATTCTAAAACTGTTGCGATTTTGTTAAGTCACATATTTTCTCTAGGTTCGGGACCCCAAGGGCTATCATCGGTGACCAAGGGACCCATTTCTGCAACAAAAAAACTTTGATGCTCTATTGAAGAGATATGGAGTAATGCACGAAATTTCCACTCCTTACCATCCATAGACAAATGGGCAAACTAAAGTGTCCAACCGGAGATTAAGTCAATCCTTGAAAAGACAAAGAATCCCTCAAGAAAGGATTGGAGCACTCGACTTGAAGATGCTTTATGGGCTTATAGGACTGCCTATAAGACTCCCATCGGCATGTCACCATTTCGGTTGGTGTATGGAAAGCCCCGTCATTTGCCCGTTGAGTTGCAACATCGATCTTACTTGGGCCATTAAACAAGTTAATATGGAATTGGAAGGTGCTTTGGAAAGCAAAGGAAGTTCCAAGCATTACAGAATTGGAAGAACTAAGAAATGAGGCCTTTGAGAATGCCCCGATTTATAAGACTAAAGCTAAGGCATTCCACGACCAATTGATTTCCGAAAGAAATTTCACAGAGGACAAAAAGTCTTGCTATTCCAATCAAGACTCAAATTATTTCCGTGTAAACTGCGTTCTAAGTGGATTGGGCCGTTTGTGGTAACTAATGTTTTTCCTTTTGGTGCAAATTGAGATTAGGAGTGAAATTTCGGCAAAGCATTTAAGGTCAATGGTCATCGTCTCAAACCATATCTGAACTTCCCGACGGTGCGAGAGATGGAAGTGATGACCCTCATCCTTCCACAATATGAGGAGCATTGAAAGTATCATCATGTCAAGGCCGAGGACAATAAACTAAGCGCTCATTGGGAGGCAACCCAACCAGATTTGCTCTTTTATCCCTTTTTATTTTGTGTTTTCATTAGTTTCTTAGATTATGTTTTTATCTGTTTGTTGGTTGTAAGCATTTGTATCTCTAAAAAAAAACCAAAAAAAAAAATAAAAAAAATTTATGTATACGTCTTAGGGTTGGCTTTGGTAACACACACCGTGAATGGGGAAATGCATGCATCCTGATCCAGCCTTCTTAATTGAAAAACAAAGAAGGTAGATTGTATCCCACATGTGAGGCAGCCAGTCGTATTATGGCCACTTGTCCCTTTTGGGAGCCCTATGTTGCGCTGGTCTTGAATGGGTCGAATACTTGGTCAACAATGCTTTGGCACAAAGCCGAAAGAAGCGGACTACTACTCCATCCCAATCTTAAGTAAGTATACACTAATCTTTCATCAAGTTTTTCTAACAATTTTAAAAAAAAAAAAAAAGAGACGTGATGTCTCATCGCACTCATGACGCGTAAAGATAAAGATACGCCATGGACACTGCGTACATACAGTTTTGTCATCATTTTCTATTTCTTTTATTTTTGTATCATTTTGTTGTATTTTGATTTTTGTACGACGATCCTTTGAGCGGGGTCCTTCAGGGGTTTCTAGACTTCTTTACCTTGATGATTTTCTTGAAGTCAAAAAAAAAAAAAATAAATAATAAAAAATAAAAAATAAAAAATAAAAAATAAAAAAAATAAAAAAGTAAAAGATTCTGTGTTTCTTAATTTCAACCTTTTCTGACAACAGCCAACCTACCCTCATAGGTGCAATTATTCCCCTTTCCATTCTTTTTCCTACTTAAACACTCCATTTTCTCCATTTTCCTTCAACTCAGAAACACTCAACGGGAGGAAGAGTATAGAATGGGGCCTTCTATTCGTAACCTCAAAAATGTCTGTGTTTTTTGTGGGTCGAGTTATGGGAAGGGATTAGAGTTTGTAAACGCAGCTAGCACTCTTGGTCAATCACTTGCTGCGAGGAATATTCATCTTGTATATGTGGGAGGTTGTCGTGGGTTAATGGGAGCCGTATCACTTGCTGCTTTTATAGGAGGCAGTCAGGTTTTAGGTGTTATTCCTAAACCTTTGGCTAAAAATGACATCACTGGAAAGACAGTTGGAGAAGAAATTCAGGTAACATCTATGCATGGACGAATGAAAACAATGGTTGATAATTCTGATGCATTTATTGTCTTACCAGGTAGTTTTGGTACTTTAGAAGAAATTTTTCAAATTGTCTCTTGGGCCGAACTAAACATCCACCATAGACCCATTGGTTTGTTGAATGTTAATAATTTCTTTGATCTTTTGTTATCTTTTCTTGACAAAGTCAGGGAAACGTAAATTTATCACTCCTTCAAGAAGACAACTTTTATCTCTGCCTCCACTATTGATGAGCTCATTGATAAATTAGAAGCTTTTGAGTATGTACTGATCCGATATTAGCTCGGATAGATTGGTCAACAGAAGCAAATAAGGAAGTAACAAGAAACAAAAGCCGATTTGCTGCGACTTCATCTTTAATGGGTTTGATTTTATTGTACCTTGTTTCATTTAAATTTGTGTCACTTTCTCCAACAGGTAATATCTTCTCGTCCTTTACTCATCTATATTTTAACATTGAGGACAATGTTGTGATTTAGTTGGGGGGAAGGATAGTTGACCCAAAATATATATATATATATATATATATATATATATATATATATATATATATATATATATATATATATATATATATATATATATAATAAAAAATAAATAAAAAATAAAAAAAATAAAAAATAAATAAAAAATTTTTGTTGTGTTGTTTGGAAAGTATGATATGATTGTCATGTACTTATTAAATCAATTAGTGATGGCGAGAATAAGGAGTAATTTTACTCTTGAGACGCATCTTAATTGGTGGCGTAGTAAGTAGAGTTTTTTTAGGTAGTAACTAATTAGTACTAAAGTTTTATTGTTTGATTTCTTTTCGTGTCCGATGCAGATCGACAAGTGTGTTTCTTTTACGCTTGGCGTTGATTCACTTCTTATCGTTGTGTTGCTCTTTTCTATATCTCTTTCACATTGAAGGCAATGTTATATTAAGCGTGGGGAGAGATTTCAAAGATGTTCTTTTTGTAAAAAAAAAATCAAAAAAAAAAAAAAAAAAAAGAAAAAAAAGGGGGTTCATTGCATGATTGAATAACTTTTCTCCCTTCTTGAACCGATATGCTTGGTGATGGATGATTAAATTGATGAATTGAGTTTGATGGATGCATACCTTGTGAGATTTTGAGCCTAATGGATGGATTCAACATTTATGTCATTCTCTTCTTTCTTGTGTGATTTTCACTCATG
This sequence comes from Ormosia emarginata, assembly GCA_029884605.1. NCBI lineage: Eukaryota > Viridiplantae > Streptophyta > Magnoliopsida > Fabales > Fabaceae > Ormosia > Ormosia emarginata. The sequence goes on along the minus strand of JAQQTP010000038.1, from coordinate 6,037,453 downwards.
TTAATGACCACTCTAGAACTTGCTTTGATTCTTTTAAGGCTACATTTCACTTGCATGCATGAACATGATTGAGGCCCTCTTTCTTAATTAGCTAGTTTAACCAAATAGCCAACCTTGTTTTCAATTTGATATCAAGCACTCTTTTGACTTCTTGGAAATTCTCTCGATTCCCGCCAACCTTGTATATTTTCCTTTGCTTAACCCCTTTGAGCTTATTTGACCATTCCTTGTTTCTAGCTCATTATGTACCTTAAATGAAAAATCGTGTTCTTATTTTACCTTAGGGAATAAAAGAACATTAGCTTTGTTAATGGATGAGTTTTTGAACAAGTGTGGGGGTGTGTATACAAAATGGTTGTTGAAAAAGGAAAGAGTGCCTAAAAAAAAAAAAAAAAAAAAAAAAAAAAAAAAAAGAAAAGGATTGGAAAATGAATATGTAAAGGGATATACATTAGAGTTGGGATGAACTTTTATGCTTGTTATTTGAACTCACTCTCATTTGCTTTTATTCTCTTTGATATTTATCCTCTCATATCATTTTATCCTCTTCTCGTTACCTTAACCTCACTACAACCTTGAATAAAGTCCTCATGATTTGTGTATGCATGTGTTTTGAGTAGTGGAGAAGTAGAAGATAAGCAAGCTTATGGTAGTGTAATTTTCATGGGTTGAATTGAGTGAAATATCTACCTTTTAAACACTTGAGAGATTAAGAGGGAATCTTGTGAAGATCTATCATTCTCGATTCATGTTGAAGATACCTTACTTGTTGGTTTGAGATGTGGAGAATTGTTAACTCATGAATGTTTTGATCCCTTGAACCTTTAGTTGTTCTTCTTGATTGTAAAATTTTGGACTCTTGAATATCGTTGGAATTTAAAATTTTGTTAATCTCTTATGTCCTTGTTTTGGTCTTGAGTTTTGCCCAAGAGTGCAAAAAGCTAAGTGTGAGAGAATTTGATAAACACATATTTTATTCATTAAGAAACCCTTATATTTAGTCATTTACACTCTCCATATTCTTAATTGATTGAGTTTGACATGATTTTATGAGTTTGAGCTCAAATTGGTCCTAATTGAATATTTTCAGCATTATTGAGATTTTACACTATTTCTGTATTTTGGTCATAACTTGAGTTCCTGATATCTGACAATCATGAATTTTATCTTGTAGGAAAGCTAAGAGGAAGCCCTACAACTTTGATGAAGAGCTCGAAGTCTTAAACAGATGTCTAAGGGACCTAAGTTTACATGGAAGTCAGAATACGAGATCTGTCACTAGAATTCGAACGGTGTGCACTCATAAAATCATATCTCAAGCTATAATAATGGAGATAGGCTGAAATTTGGACAGTGGATAGTCAAGATCCAAATAAACAACTTTCATGAAGAACACATTTTGAGAAAAAGAAGTCTAGTAGGTCATTTTGAGCTTGCAAGTCGGAACAGAGGTGCTGAAGTTGGGTTTGAGCAACCTACGGTATTTGGGACATATCTTGGGCTTAAGGAAGTCAAATTTGACGAACCAGCTATCCATTTTATAGCCAAGACAAGGATCTACAACTTTCATGAAGAACACTTTTCGTGAATCTGAAGTATAGTGGGTCGTTTTTGGCTTCCAAGTCAGACACGAAATTTTCATCCATCCACTAATCCATCCATCCACTCATCCACTCATCCACTAACTCATCTACTCATACACTAATCCAACCACTTAACCACTCCACCCACTCATCCACTAATCCATCCACTCACCCATTCATGTCCATAATTTCCCACTCACCAAAAGTCCTTTGGCATTTTTCACTAATTCAACCATTCAACCATTCCACTCACTCATCCACTAAACCAATCCACTAATCCATCCACTCATCCACTCAACTAACCCACTCAACCAATATTTAATCCACTCCACTCATCCACTCACCCACTCAACCACTCAACCACTCATCCACTCAACTAACCCACTCAACCAATATTTAATCCACTCCACTCAAACCAACCCACTTAACCACTCACCCACTCAACCAATCCACTCAACCACCACCCCTCCACTAACCCACTCATCCATCCACTCACCTTTGTCATTTTGTTACCCTAGACTTCTATAAAAGGGCACCATTGGTTATCATAGGAAGGAGGGAACTCTCCTTCATTTTCTCTCAGTTTTTCTTGTGATTTCTTTCTAGCTATGTGTAACTAAACCTCCCTTGGTTAAGGGGGTGATGAAACCGCTAGTATTAATGTTGTAAACTTTGCATATTTGATTATTTCAACACAGTTATGTTTTTATTCATATATTTCTGAATCTATTGTTGGTATGAAGGTTTTTGTACTTGTTCCTACTTTCAAAGTAGTAGATCTAGGTTTATTATGCGCGGTTGCGGTAGTAGATCTAGTGGGATGTATGATGTTCATGTGGGTATAATTATCTTTGTGCTATTGGCCGCTTATAAAATTGGTAGATCTGGGTTTATTATGCTTGGCATTGCGGTATTAGATCTAGAGAAATATATGTTCTAAGTAATTTAATCCTGTGTGTGATTAGACCTTAGTGTAATTGGTTTTCTAAATCTTAATGCAATTATTGGATAGTTGTAAGAGCGGTTGCTTTATGACTAATCGGTGATTAGGAGTTGATTTGAGCGGTTGCTAAATTAGCCAACACGTAAGGAAAACAGAGATTTACTCTCACAATTGCATAAAAACATAATTGAGCATGTTGGAATAAAAGGATATGTGGATTTACATTATCATATAAATCTAGTGGTGGATTCAATCTCTTAACCAATTTTCTTATATTGTTGATTTCAGTTTGTTTATTGTTATCTTTGAAGTTTGTTCATTGTTCATCAAAACTCCAAAACCCCCTTTTCTTGTTTATTGTTAATCGAGTCTAAATTGGGAATTGTTTAATAGTGTTAATTGAATTGGTTCTCTGTGGATCGACCCTTACTAACTACAACTAGTTGTAAGGTTTTTATTTTCTGGTGGGCCTGACAACTGATTTTTATCTTAATTTTAATCACTACATCCGCACGCATCAGTAACTCTAAGTGCAGAAACACAGTAGTCATCATCACTGGCTCTTCATCAAACCTATGACGTAGGGACACAGTCAACCGTCCCACATACGTCACGGAGTCTCTATCTCCTCGCATATGCCAAGCTAACGATCCACCGTGAAACTCGAGTGTCACAAACCCCAAAAATCCTGGCACCGCCATACCTAAACCAATCAATCCAATGGATATGGATGATCAGATGGTTCTTGATCGTCGAACTAATCTTCAGCTTGCTGATCTTTCTCCTCCTCGGGATACAGAATCTCAAGAGGCTGTTCCTCTTCCTCAAACTCTTTACCGCGTAAAATAAATATACAGAAAATACATACAATAAAGAAAGAGGTAAGACAATCTAAAATCATCACAAACATGGCAAATAAGAAAACGACAAACAACAAATATACAGTTCATGCAATATGAAAAGCTATAACATAATTTAATAACAAGATAGTGTAAAAATCTAATTATCATAACAACACATGATTTCACGAGATAAAACAATAACACATACAATATAACATCACGTAAAAAATAAATTTAGAAACAGACAATTTCTCGAACAATAACCAAATAAATAAATAAATAAATAAAAAATAAATAAAATAAATAATGTTCAAGATATAATTAAATGCAACATGACACGATCCTACTCCATGGAGCTAAACACAAACAGATATCGAGAGAGAATGACTCACAAAATCTATTAGTACCACGGCTGCCCAACCAAACTATTGCTTGTTGTCACACTTTGCGTCTATAGCCCCACGTCATATGGAATCCATCATCCAAAGCATGGTGTAGTTCACGGTCTCACATTGTGGCACTACGGGCAATGTACTATTAGACTTTACGAAATCTCGATTAAAAATAGTGTGTGTCGAGTCCATTAGTGTGCTATCGGTTACCACGGCCCGGCGGAGAGCGACCGATCCATCCATATATAGAATCCCGTACACTAACGTCTCCAAGTTCATAAAGACAATGAACCACACTACGTTTATCGCATCGACAACACGATGTGATTCACCTCGTCAACCAATCCACCAAAAACTGGCATAAACTCAATAAAATATATCTTCAAAGATAAACAGATACAGTAAGTCCCACCGGACAAATACTGTTCCAAAGCCTGTACGGGTTCACCTCATAGCCCGACAGCAGAAAAATTCAGAAAATCCAGAAAGAATATGGAAAATACCATTTCGGTCAATCGCGTAGAAATTTTATTGCGTTTTCACAATCTCATCGTTTTTACAATCGTTTTTAAATCGCGTAAATTTATTTTTCTGTTTTCAAAATCGCGTAGAGTTTTTAATACATTTTCTCAATCGCGTAAGATTTTTAAATCATTTTCTTGTCCAAACTCCTTAAAAATTACTGTTTAAATTACTGTTTAAATTACTGTTTAAATAAACAGAAATAATAAATAATACATTTAAACTACGTAAAATATTTTCCATACCGTATACTGTCTTTTGGACATCTTTTCTATCTTATTTGTCCATTTTTACTAAAAATTGATAGTATTTTGTTTAGAAAATTTATATAAATGATTTCCTAATTTTTCCGTAAAAATTCTGTTTATTTAATTTTTAAACCATATAATTAATCCTTTTGAAAACTACTAACATGCTTCAAAATACAGTATGAGCCATATGTTAGAAATTCTCAAAAGTTACTGTATTTCATTTCTAACAATAAAATCAATAGTTTTAATTCAAGACACTTAATTCTAATCAATTAATTTCTTTAAAACTCCTTAAAAATTAATTCCCTTTTAACATATATTGCATTATTTTGATTGAAAAAGGTTTGGAATTGATCTTAGAAATCATATATAAGTGGTTTGGCATGTTGGCCTAAACATAAAATTATGTCATTTGATTTCTAAATTTATTTTCCTTAATCTAAGCAATGTGATACCTTGTTAATGTTCCTAGGTTAATTAAATCTCATTTTAGGAAAATTAAGAGAACATTTTGGTTCTCCATTTTGGTCATGGCCGTGAGCCTCAAGGTTTGTGTTCTTTGGAACACTCATGTAATCCTTGACATATTATTCACATCCTATATATTATCATACATTTCTAACACATGCAATATATTTCTAACACATATAACCTAAATCAAAGCTTGTAGACATGAAATCAAAGCTTGTAGACATGCAAATTATTACAAACATCAAATAGGAAAGCTACTAACAAATACACAAACACATAAACAAGCTACTAACAATCGCACAAATGAATCCTTATGGATTCTACAATCACAAAAATCACACTCCATCTTCTTACCACCATCCATAGATGATAAGATTAGTCTTCCTCTTACCTTAAATGAAGACTAAAACTCTTTCACACCTTTCCTTATGTTTCGATTTTCTCCTTCAAGTCTCCTAACAAACTTAAACAAAAATCTACAAGTTACTAACCATAGAAAGAGAGCTTAAACCATGGAGAAATCATGGCTTAGAACTTTGAAAAAGAGTTTAGAAAAGAAAAACTAGGAATTTCACCTTCTTGGTTAAATCTTCCAAGTAGGTTTTCAAGCTTCAAATGAAGGATTTTGCAAGAACTCTCAACTAGAGATGTTCTTAGGATTGTGTTTAGGTTTAGAAAACTTGGTTGGATAGAATTTTGGGTGGTTGGATGGTGTAGAACAAGGCTTGGCCGAATGGAGCTTCAAGAGAACATCAATGGTGTTTAGGGTTTTTGGAAGAGAGAGAAGAGAGAAAGTTGCATGAAGACAAAGTGATTTTTGGTCTTCCAAGGGTGGCTTGGCCGTAGACATCAAAGCATGCAAGGTGTCATGGATTTGGCTTCATCCAAGCCTTAGAATGCATCAAAGGTTAAGATCAAAACTTGGTTAGCAAGCTTGGCTCTCATTGGTTGGTTCAAGCATAGTCACGATGATTAGTCACTAAGCTCCATTAACTCTTAAGCCTAGTCATTAGCTTAGTCACCATGTTCATGAAAGTTCCTTCACTAATGATGCTTAATTAAGCTACTAAGTTAACTGTATTAGCTAAACGTGGGTCCCGCAAAACATTTCTGGGTCCACTGTCATCTAATTATACTGACTAATAAAATAATATACAAAATTATTTTATTGGACAGTTAAATCCTAAAAATTAAAAGATTAATTATCGTCTCATTCAGAATTGGGTTTAGTAAGATCCCCCAGTCTGAATAATTAAAACAAGATTTCCCCGGCCCGGAAAAATATTATTTTCCTGTCCCGGAGCAAATCGCACAAAAAGTCCAAATAAAATCACAGACAGTAATATTAAGCACTGTAACATATAGAAAAATTAAAAACAGTACAATCGGAACATAACAGTCATTTTTTCCATTTTTTCCCACGACGAAGCAAATCATCCAAAACGTTCAAATAAAATTACAGACAGTATTAATTGTCTCGTATATCACCCAGAAAAATTAAAACAATAGCTCGAGAAAATTTTTATTTTACCGTCTCGAAGCAAAATACGTAAAACGATCAAATAAAATTTTAGCCTGTAAAACATATTTGTATTTCATACAGAAAAACAAGAAACAGTAAAACAGGGACATAACAGTCATTTACACAAAAGCTTGAAAAATAGCAAACAGAACATTCGGGACATTTTCTAAAAATTGGGGTGTTTCAACTGTGGTGTCCCGGGGTTGATGAGGGCGGGGAGTGGACGCCGGTGCATGAGAGGCACATACAAGGAGCAGCTCCTGGCATGCTTCTAGGCGTAGGGTCCCATGAATGAACTGAATACGCACCGGAATGAGAGGGATTCAGAGACTGTGCAGGTATAAGACTGCATAGTTGAGGATGACTTAAAGGAATTGATTAGACGTAACCATATCAACAAGTTACAACTTTTTTTCAGAAGCCTAGAACATAAGAACTCCATTGTTAAGCGTGCTTGACTTGGAGCAATTGTGGGATGGGTGACCTCCTGAGAAGTTTCCTAGGATGCGTGTGAGTGAGGACAAAGCACGCTGAAAAGACCCGTGTTGGTTTGTGGAGACACTCGTCAATCCTGCAGGCAGTCCCGGGATGTCACAGATGGTATTAGAGACGGGACCTCTCCCAGTACGGTGTGGTTCAGGGACGAACCAGGCGGAAGCTGGTGGACATGTGGTGTCCCGGGGTTGATGAGGGCGGGGAGTGGACGCCGGTGCATGAGAGGCACATACAAGAAGCGGCTCCTGGCATGCTTCTAGGCGAAGGGTCCCATGAATGAACTAAATACGCACCAGAATGAGAGGGATTCAAAGACTGTGCAGGTATGGGACTGCATAGTTGAGAATGGCTTAAAGGAATTGATTAGACGTAATCATATCAACAAGTTGCAACTTCTTTTCGGAAGCCTAGAACATAAGAACTCCATTGTTAAGCATGCTTGACTTGGAGCAATTGTGGGATAGGTGATCTCCTGGGAAGTTTCCTAGGATGCGTGTGAGTGAGGACAAAGCACGCTGAAAAGACCCGTGTTGGTTTGTGGAGACACTCGTCAATCCTGCAGGCAGTCCCAGGATGTCACAGATGGTATCAGAGACGGGACCTCTCCTAGTACGGTGTGGTTTGGGGACGAACTAGGTGGAAGCTGGTGGGCATGTGGTGTCCCGGGGTTGATGAGGGCGGGGAGTGGACGCCGGTGCATGAGAGGCACATACAAGGAGTGGCTCCTGGCATGCTTCTAGGCGAAGGGTCCCATGAATGAACTGAATACGCACCGGAATGAGAGGGATTCAGAGACTGTGCAGGTATGGGACTGCATAGTTGAGGATGGTTTAAAGGAATTGATTAGATGTAACCATATCAACAAGTTGTAACTTCTTTTCGGAAGCCTAGAACATAAGAGCTCCATTGTTAAGCGTGCTTGACTTGGAGCAATTGTGGGATAGGTGACCTCTTGGGAAGTTTCCTAGGATGCGTGTGAGTGAGGACAAAGCACGCTGAAAAGACTCGCGTTGGTTTGTGGAGACACTCGTCAATCCTGCAGGCAGTCCCAGGATGTCACACTTTGCATTTCTTGTTATGTGCCAATTGATCTTAGATTCAAAGTGTTAAGCCAAGATTTTGCTTTATCTTTTAAAGAAAAAGGAAACAATTTAAGCTTAACAATCTCTTCAGTGCAATTTTGATCATTGAAGGCAATACATACTTCCTCAAATTCTTTCAGATGTAAATATGGACTTTCAGATTCTAAACCATGAAAATTAGGAAGTAAAGAAATCATACCTGGCTTAAATCTAAAATTGTTGGCATTGAGTGGAAAGATAAAACATGATGGACTAGAACTTCGAGGTGGTTGCAAATATTCACGCATGGTTCGCAACGGTTGATTTTCATGTTTATCATGTACACTTTTATTATTAGCCATTGTGTCAATTGTGTGTGATTGTGATTCAAACAAATCAATATATAAAGTACCAGGGTTAATTTTGACTAAATGACCTGAATTTAAATCACGATACCAATTAAGCATAAATACATAAATAACTTAAAATAAATAAATAAAAATAATGTACAAACTGATGGTGTAACCCACCATTAAATATTAAGAAGGATGTGGTATAAACCAACCACCCAAAAATAAAAATAAAAATAAAATGTGAAAAATAAAGTGCAAAAATTAAAATATAGAAAATAAAGTGCAAAAAGTAAATTTAAAATATAAAAACCGGAGAGAGGCAAAGTCCCACCAGAGCCGGCGAAAGAGAAGAGAAGAAGAAAGATTATTTTGTTATGTTAGAGGGCTGAAAAATAAAAAAAAATGTTTACAAAGATGGGGTAATAAACCAACCACCAAATGAAAAAAATACAAAAAAAAAATAAATTACAAAAAATAAAAGGGAGAGTTACCTCCACCGACGAAAAAAATGACGAAAATAAATAAATAAAATTAAAAAACAAAAATAAATGACATAAATATAAAAGTTAGAAAGTTAGTATGTTAGCAAGTTAGTAAGTTAGAAAGTTAGTAAAGAAACCGAAGGATCGGCAAGCCGATCTTTTGCTCCGGTGAGGGAGAAGAGAGAATAGATTTTATTGAAGAAAATGAACCTCAATAAATTAAAACTTCAAATCAAGTCCCCGAAAACGGCGCCAAAAACTTGACTGCGGGATTAAAGGATGCAAACCCAAGTGCAAGTTGTCTCAAGTAATAAATTTCTCGGGAGTCCGAGGTCGATCTACAGGGAATTGATGAAGAAAAATTAATTGAGGTAAGAAAAGGATTTGTCACAACACCAAAAGTAATAAAACAAGTTCACAAATGAATTTAAGGGCTTGCTTGGGTTAGGAGATCCACTCTTGGTAAAAAATTAAAGGTAAGATTATTTTTCTTTTTAACTCAATTGAAATCCACACACAACAGAGGTTCCAATTAGAAAATATAACATTCAAAGTTCAATTATATATGTAATCATATTATGATTCCTTTAATTATCTACCAACATTTGTAAATGAGTTCAAGCATTCACTGTGCTAATCCTATTGTCTACAATAAATCAAGATCTCCATTAACAAAGAAGGTTTCTAAATTGATTGGAAACAAAATACAACACATATAATGTTCATTTAATAATATATCATTTAAGCATAAGAAATAGAATAATCTAACCTTATTTCATTACCAAGAGCTTCACTCTTTCACCCAAGCAAGATGAAGATTTAGTTACTCAAGGATAAGAAGAAAGAAAGAGAGAAGAAGAGAAAGATGAATGTAACTTCAATTTAGAACAAGAGAAAATTACAACAAAGGAAAATAATAAACAAGCATAACTATAACTTGTAAAAACTAAACCTAACTCCAAGTGCCCAACACTCCTCTCTCAACATCCAGCTCATGGTGCCTTTTATAGAGGAGTAGGGATACAAAATGACAAAGAGAATGATTAAGAGTAGGTGGAAGAGTGGGTGGAGTGGTTGGATGAGTGGTTGAGTGGTTGGATGATTGGATGAGTAGTTGGATTATTGAGATTCTTTGTCTCTGAAATAATTCATTACTTTAGTTATTGATTCCGTCATTTTCGAGCCAAGCGGTCTTCATGAAAGTTCTAGGAAATTGTCTAAGCTTTCCAAAGGCTCTGGAATCACCTAAAAATTCGTCCTACAGCCCAAGATATGACTCAATTACTACAGACTGTTCAGGCCCAGTTTCAGCACCTCTGTTTTGACTTTCAGACCCAATATCACCATCAAGGAGCCCGAATCAAGTTTTGTGTTCAACATGAAAGTTTTAGATCTGGGTCTTAACTTTCAAATAACCAAATTTTAGCCCCAGATAATTCTTGCAGCCCGAGTTATGCTCTAATTATTGTACACTGTTCAGGTTTCAGACACAAAACTCGTGTTCTGTCTTCCAAGCCCAATTAGCTCCACTAGATGTCTGATTGAGACTTTGAGCTCTCATCAAAGTTGTAGAGCTCTCTCTTATCTTTCCTACAAGTTAAAATTCATAATTATCAGACATTTAAAACTCAAGATATGGCCGAAATACAGAAACCGTGTAAGACTAAAATAGTGCTGAAAAAAAATCAATTAAGTCTAATTAGAGTCCAAACTTACAAAACATAACTAGGCTTAATCAATTAAGTACATGGAGAATGTAAATGACTAAAAATGAGGGTTTATTAATGTATAAAATATATGATCATCATTTATCGAGAATAGTCACAAGAAACTGTAAAAATTTAATAGAAGAGCAGTTATTGAGAGCATGACTCGGCTTGGGTTTGAAGTGCCAGACACAACCTTCACTGTAAGTAATCTGACTCCTCAAGATCGTCTTCTGCATTATCTTCTAATTCACATATTAGTTCCAAGGGCAAGTAACATTACCTTGGTTGAAGAGGAAGACATCTTGCTTCTTTAGGCTATTAAACAGTGTATACATATTAACTGGCCCTTTTATATCATGAATTACATGATAAAGGCCAAAGGAAAGTTAATGATGGATTTTCCCTATGCCAAGATCATTTCCAAAATTCTGAATTAGTACAAGTTATCCTTAGAAGATGATGACATCATCCACATCACGGGTCACCACAAATTTGGAAGAAGCTCTTTTAATCGAATGCAAATAAAAAAGGTGAATGATGAATGGACCTATGGAAGAGGTCGTGAAGCAGCAGCGACAACTAGAGGTGCTGATGTGCATATAGAGGTGCCTCTGTTTCAAATCAAATCTTAGATGTCGTAGCTAGTTTGCAAGCCTAGCTCATAGATCTTCGGGCTTATCAGGAAAGCAGTACCAGGATTATATATGATCGCCTCAACTCCTTGGATGCTCGCCTAGAAAAACTTGAGGATCACTTTCAACAACCAGAAGATCATAGGGCTTGAGCATGGATCCAAACTTATTTTACTATTTTTGATATATAACTTCTATTTTTTATCTGACAATTATTAGTTTATATTATGAACAATTACCTATAATCATTTTGATATGCTGTTGGTATTGGTATGAAATGGAAATACATGTTCTGTTTTGATGAAATGACAATGCATGTTCTGATTATTGCAATATTATATATCTTTTGTCAACCAATACATGTTCTATTCTGATTATTGCAATATGACTTCTCTTTTGTCAACCAATATTATATATCTTTTTTATCATGACAAAAGGGGAAGAAGTTTTTGGTTTATAAGTCCTTGAGAAAAGGTAAAATAAAAGGTATAACCTCAATGATTCTGGAATTCCTAAATTGAGGGGGAGCTATGCAAACTTTGACCTATTCACCTCTTGAAAAATAGAAAAGGAGTAAGTCTCGAATACCTTTTTGAATTCCAATTTAATTGAACTAACACTTTTATCAAATTATTGTTAGTTATCATAAAAAAATAGGGAGAATGTGAATGGCAATGGACTTGGTTTTGATGATTAACAAATAAACAAGAATTGATAACACGAAGATCAAGTTTTGAGTTTCGTCAAGATTAGCTTATAGGACTTTAGTCTTACGTGTAAAGGTAAATAGGAAACACACAAAGCTCAAATAAAGTTTTAAATCCTTATTCGTGTTTCTTGATTGATAAAATGCCCAAACAAATGGTTTTTAAATAACTGATCTTGGTAGTAGTTTATTTGATGAAAATTTGTCATGTTTACGCTTTTGGAAAACTATCCCTAAGTCACTCATTGTCCTTTTCTTTTAAACATTTTTGAGTCTTAAACTGAAACTTATCTCATTGTAAAGTAGACTCAATAACCTTTCAAATGAGTGATCTTTTGTTTTAAACAAATAAGTATCAAAGAAGTTATGGTCTTTCAAATCTATCTTATTCAAAAATAGGGTGTCATAACTGATTATGAGATTTCCATAACCAGTTATTCACCAAAGATAGAGGCATAGGCTTCAGTTTTTTAAAAGGCCATAACAAGTTATGACATTTGCATAATCAGTTATTTGGAAAGTCAGAAGTATACAAAAGACCATAACTGATTATGGTTTTTCCATAACCGGTTATTGTCTCGTTTTAAAAAGCCTTTGGTCAGGCCATAACCGATTATGAAATAGTCATAATCGGTTATTTGGCAACCAGTAACAAATTTCTAACGGCTCTATTTTGCATTTAATGCTTCCCAACCACCACTAACAACTTTTAAATGCTTTGAGCTATAAATAAAAGTGTTTGTACATTGTTTACAAGTTGGAAAACATTTTGAAAATCATTCTTGAGCATTAAATACAAGTTTTACCATCTTTCCAATCAATACTCTATTTTGAGCTTCTAAAAGTGTGAATTCTCGATACCATTGAGCTTCAATTTGTATTATCTACTCTTGAGAGATTTTCTATTCATCTATACTTTATGTAATTTGTAAAGAGGGTGAGGTACCTCTCAAAAGTTGTAAAAGGTGAGGTATCCCTATTTTGAGGATCAAGCACAAAGGGTGAGGCATCCCAGAGGTGTGTTAAGTGCACTCAGTTGTAAAGGTTGTCAAGCACCTGTTCAAGCTTAAAGGTTTAGTGGAAAATCTCGGGTGGTTCACTTAAGGACTGGATGTAGGTCACAAGGGGTGGTTGAACCAAGATAAATCCTTGTGTTTGCTCTTCTCAACTCTATCTCTTTACTTTGAGCTTTTATTTTATATACTTGCTTGAATACTCTCTATCTTGGGTTATTTATTTGTGAGTGAAGTGACCAATCTTATCTATCTATTCACTTCAATCAATCAATAGTTTCAATGAAAATTAATAACTAAACGTTTTGCAAAAGATTTGCGAAAATATTTTACATACTCAATTCACCCCCCTCTTGAGTATTGAGGCCACTTTGTAACATGAGTTAGTGCAAAAGCAAGGCTTACTTGGGTGCCTAAAGGCTCAGGGGCAGCAAATGGACTTGCTACTATTGCTTTGCCTAGAAATAATGAGTCTTCTAGCAACAGGATCAAAAAGGTAGGTTTTCAACCCGATGTTATTACTGATGATGAGTCTTTTGTTGAAAGGCAAGTGCAGGAATACCCCTTTAGCGATGGAAAAACAAGCTTGCGTATTTCTTTGACAATAAGGAGGTCATTTAGAATGGTGAAGCTGAAAGTTAATATCAAAGTTAAGGAATGAGTCCTCAATTAACACCTAAAAGATACTCGAAGAATTAATATCAACAAGCTACAACAAGGGCATACCAAAACCCTGAGAAGAAGGTGGCAGTGGGAGAAAGCAACAGAGAAAAGAAAGAAGTTGTTCTAGATCCTGGAAGAAGCTAAACATCAGCCGAGATGAACTAATAAGGAGTTGTTGTTAGTGATGCAAAATCTAGTAAATGTTGGAACAAATGTTGGAACATATTCTTGTGGAGAAGAAAACTTAGCAGATCCAGCCAACCTAACAAAACTAGCAGACCCAGAATGAAGCTGTTGTGGAAGAAAATGAACCTGAAAAAGCAGAAGGGCATTCGTAGCTTTAGTTGATTCCTCAGCCAGCAAAACCATTTACTGAAAAGGAGCTATTGGATTTGGAGTTGTAGGAACCATTGGAAAATGAAGTAGAACTCTTTGATATTCCAGATGATTTAGACATTCAAGTAATATTGGAAGAGCTTATGGCAGTTAGCATGATTGATGTGCTTCATGCTGATTTCTCACCCAAAAGCAATCCATCTAACCACTTGGAAGGGGATGTATTTGATTCAAAAGATAAATGAGCCACTTTGTCCATTAATGAATGCCCAAGGCAAATGGCTAAAATAGTGCATGAAAAGCCCAGGGAAACTATGGTTAGACACTTAAAGCCTCTTTATATTAAGGCTTATGTGAATGTCAAGCCTATTGTAAGAGTCTTTATTGACAATGGAGCCACTTTGAATATAATACTAATGATAACATTGAGAAAGTTGGGGAGAATTGAAGTCGATTTGGTCTCTAGCACCATGTAAATGAAAAACTTCACTGGTGGAGCCATAACAGCTAAAGGCATAATCCCTGTGGCGCTTACTATTGGAAGTAGAACAATTATTATTGGTTTCTTTGTGGTTGATGCTAAAAGTACTTATACTCTGCTTCTGGGGTAGGACTGGATCCATGCCAGCCAATGTATTCCTTCCTCCCTACATCAAATTCTTATATATTGGAATGGTGATGAAGTGGAAATCATGAAAGCTGATGACAAGCCTTGCAGCCGAGATAGGTATAGTTGAAGCTCAATTTTATTCCCTTTATGTCACAACTTTGTCTAACTTGATGCAGGAGCCCTTGGGGTAGACAACTCCATTGAATGGACTAAGGAAGGATTCTAGGTGAAACATAAGGTCGATGCCTTGGCCACCAAAACTCTTTAAATGGAAGCTATCAAAGATTTGCAAGACAAACTGACCGCTTAAAGTGCAAAAAGCAAGGTAACATTGGCTGTACCTGAAGAAGCTGAAGTCAGTGAAGCAATATTCATAGAATCTCCTTTACGAGAGGATATGAAGACTATGGAAACTCAAGATCCATTAGTGAAGATTAATTTAGCCACAACTGATATGTTCATAATAATTTTTGTTAGCGGCTTGTTAGAAAATAACTTTAGAGAGAAGTTGGTTCAGCTACTTCACAAGTATTAGGACTACTTCACGTGGGATTACCACGAGATGCCTGGCCTTTCCCGCAGCTTGGTTGAACACCAGTTACTATTTGTCCCTTTATTAGGCCGCAAGTGCACGGGTCATTCAAGTAATATAATAAAGAGTAAAGTGCGTTCCCTCGAGGATGATTGGCTTCCAATACTAATTATCAACCAAATAGCTTATCTAGTTCTATTCAAGAACATAAAGATAGGGAAAAGTGTAATAAAACTAATCTAAAGACAGAAAAGCGATAAATGAAAATAAGATAATGGTTTAGAGATTTAGAGAATCCTTCTTCACACACTACTTCAATAAATGCTATGTAATCCTTATAAGCAACATTAATGAATAATTAAGTTAGCTTGAAAATCTAATTTAGTTAAAAGCCTATGTCTAGGTCAATTAACCCTGGCTTCCTTCACCTAGCTCACTATGTTTCTATAAGAACCAGAGTGAAATCAACTAATGAACTATCTATTCTCAAACACACGCTATGCATGGCTAAAAAACATATTTCTATCCCATTAGTTAATTAACTTATCCAAGCCAATTGAACTCATCGAACATGCATCAACCATACATATAATCTCAAACCTAAATTCTTATGTCTAGGTTCATCAGATTTCATCAAATCACTTAAAAGCTAATCAAACTATTAAGAGCATTAAGATCTATATGATTGAACATAACCAAACATCAATATATACCCAAAGTAATACAAAAACATCAATATGCATACAAGGATTCAAAGTAATCCCTAAATACAGCTCAGCTAATCATTGAACATGAAAATCTACACAAAATCAATGCTCAAAGAATAAGGAAAGAGAAGAAACTAAGGGAGAAGGAAGGAAGCTCATGGATGTAATCTTCTATGCTTGAATCATTGTCCATAAGGAAGATAACCTCTAACCGTGGCTCCCCAGGCCTCCAATTTGCCCAGAAATAAAGTTCCAGTCGTAGCCTCTCTAAAATCTAAAAAACTCTCTTTGTAAAATCTAAAAGGTATTTATAGGCTCAGAAAACAAAGTCACGTTGCGGCATTAACATGCCTACGCCGCAACGTGCATACAATTAGGTCACCACACCACGACATTAACATGCCAACGCTGCGGCGTGCAAATTTCGTAGCTCTCTGTCTGGATGTAGGGGATTCACCACCACACCGCGGCATTGATATGCCTGCGCCACGACGTCAGCTGCCAGAATGCTTCTTTGGCTTTCTCTTCTAATTTTTGCTCAAATGCTCTATATATTTGCTTGTTTGGAGCCCTTCCCATAATAGAGAAATCACCAAATCATTAACAATTGTAAATCCACTCAATCACTAACATAATACGCACAGTTTATTCAATATCATATTGGAAAGGCATCAAAATAAAATATAACAAATATAAGCATAGAACCTTCCAAATATACATAATAACAAGGACTTAAGCAATCAGTAAAGTACAAATATAGAGCACAAATAACTATACATTGTGGAGTTATCAGTTACCCCTTTAAGCTATATGCTAAACCTTGTAGGTAGGCTGCCTGTAGGTTCACACCAGAGTTGATCCTTCAGATCAAAGAAGAAGTTGAGAAACTACTACGAGCTGGCTTTATCTGAACTACCCAATACAAAGAATGGCTTGCTAACATTGTGCCAGTCGTGAAGAAAAATGAGAAGCTATGAATATGTGTAGACTTTAAGAATCTAAACATGGTGACCCCTAAAGATGAGTATACCATGCCCATAGTTGATATGTTGGTGGACACTGCCTCTTTTCATGAAGTTTTGTCCTTGATGAATGGCTACTCTAGCTATAATCAAACATATATTCAGATGCCCAGGGGCAATCAACATATTTGAATGGGTAGTGATGTCGTTCTGGTTGAAGAATGTTGGGGCAAACTATCAGAGAGCTATGAATGCGATCTTCTATGACATGATTGGCAATAACATTGAGGTACAAATTGATGATGTGGTTATCAAATCCTGAATCAAGGATTAGCACTTGGTCAACCTCGAAAAAGCCTTTTAGCGTATAAGGAAGTTTAACCTCAAAATGAACCCCACAAAGTATGCTTTCGACATCTCAGCAAGAAACTTCTTGGGGGTTTTTGGTCCATAAGAAAGGTATAGATGTAGATAAAAACAAGGCCAAAGCAATTCTTAAAGCTAACTCACCTAACAACAAGAAAGAACTTTAGAGCTTAATCGGAAAGATTAACTTCTTGTGTTGTTTATAGCTAATTAAACAGGTAAGATACAAGCTTTTTCAAAGTTACTAAAGCTAAAGAATGATGAATAATTCATATGGGGTGAGGAGCAGAAGTAGGCTTTTGAAGACAACAAAAAAGTCTAGCTCGACCACCTGCTTTGGTGCCACCATCTAATGAATGGCCATTGAAGCTATACATTTCAGCTGTAGAGAGGTCAATAAGGGCTTTCTTTGCCCAACATGCATAAGACGATACTGAGAAAGCCATTTTCTATCTCAGTCGAATGCTAACTAATGTAAAAACTAGATACTCCCCACTTGAAAAACTATGTTTATTTTTATATTATACTAGTACAAAGTTAGAATATTATTTGTTGCCAAGAACTGTTTTAGTGCTTTCAAAAAAAAATATTGTTAAGTATCTATTGTCTCGATTAATTTTTCAAAGCAAGTTAACTAAGTGGTCTATGAAATTGAATTCTTTTGATCTAGAATATACCCCACTTAGAACAGTAAAAGGTCAAGCTCTGGATGATTTTCTAGCTAAACACCCTTGCTTGGAAGTACAAGATGCCTTAGCTGATCCACATGACTTTATGGGGCTACCTTACTAGATTTTGTACTTTGATGGTTCATACACTACCATCGGAGCTGGCTTTGGTGTGGTGATTACCAACCCTATGGGCAAAAGAGGCACATTCAGGCTCGAATTGGAAAATCATTATTTTAATAGTCAAGCTAAATACAAAGTTCTTATCCTTGGCCTTAGGATTTTGCTTGAAGAGGGGCCAAGCATGTGAAGATCATAGGTGATTTCCAATTGGTCATTAAACAGCTAATTGATGACTATCAATGTTTCAGTCCAACATTAGCTAATTTTTATAAAACAACTTTAGACTTGTTGAAACAATTAGCTAATGTAATCTTTGTGCATGTGCCAAGAAGTTGCAATGCTGATGCTTTATGATATAAGCACTTTGTTTCTGCACCATAAAAGCTGAAATTTGCTTCATCATCACCTAACATTAGAGCTATATGCTAGGTTGGGAATGATGTTGATTAGCGTGAAGAACTAATAACTTATTTGAATCAGCATACCTCTAAGGCAAATCTTTCTTTGAAAAACGGAGCACTAGGATACTGCCTTATAGAGGGGAAGCTATACAAAAAGAGCTAAGAAGGATTGCTCCTTACATATTTGGGTCTTACCGATATCATGACAGTTTTGGGAGAAGTCCACGAAGGACTTTGTGGAGCACATTAGACTAACCCAAAGATACGATGGTTGCTACATCACCATGGGTTTTTCTAGCTTATGATTATAAAGGATTGTGTGCAATATGCCAAAAGCTGCTAAGCATGCTAGAAACATAGGTAGTTACAATATGTTTCTACTGGTGAGCTTAATCCCACTATTAAACCTAGGTCGTTTCGCGACTAGGCAATGGATATTTTTGGTAAAATCTATCCTCCTTCATAAAGAAAACATTGCTTTATTCTAGTAACTACTGATTATTTTACCAAGCGGGTTAAAGTTGTGCCATTGAAGAATATTACTCAGAAGGAGGTAATTGAGTTCATTAAGGAGCATATTTTGTTTTGGTTTAGTATTCCACAAACAATAACAGTCGACCAAGGCACTATGTTTATTGGAGATAAGATGTTGGCTTTTGTAGAGCAATTTAGAATTAAAATGCTTTCTTCTTCTCCATACTATGACCAAGCTAATAGCTAGGCTGAAGCAACTAATAAGATCATCATCGGCTTGATCAAAATTCACATTGAGGACAAACCTAGAAATTGGCATGAGACTTTGTAAGAAGTCCTTTGGGCATACAAAACCTTAAAAAGAACCGGTACTATGGCTACTTCTTTGAAGTTAGCCTACAGCCACGATGTAGTGATACCACTTAAGATAGCCACATAGTCTTTACGAGTAGCAAAGCAAAATACACTTAGCTCTAAAGAATACTTACAAGCAATGCATATGGAGTTAGACAAGATAGATGTAGATCAATTTCTAGCTTTTGGAAAGAATTCGAGCCAATAAATTGCAAGTGGCTTTGAGCTATAACAAAAGGGTAAAGCCACACAGATTTAGTGAATGTGACTTAGTTTGGAAAGTTATGCTTCCTCTTGGAGCAAAAGAACATGGATTTGGAAAATGGTCAGGTAATTGGAAAGTCCTTTTCAAGTTATTAGAGTGTTAGTCGTGGGTGCTTATGGTTTGATGAATATAAATGGTAAAGAACATACAAAAAGCATTAATGGCAAATTGAAATTTATTATCCTTCCATGTGGGAGGAAGGGAATGGAGCTTAAAAATCTAAAAGCAAAAGTGAGGAACCGTTTGTATATGCATAATGAGACAACCACTTACAAAAGTCATTTCAAATCCTAGCCACAAGCCCGCCACATAACCAAAAAACTAAAATTAAAGTTGCTCCAAGATCCGAAAAGGGAAGGGCAAGCTAAGCTTTTGGAAGCTCTTCAGGTTGAGGTCAAGTGCCAACTCCAGTCGTGGGTCTTGCAGATTCAACAAGGTCCTTAGTAGGTTTGAGGATTCTTGGCTAGTCTTCTTCCATCAAAGTCACAATATCAGTAGCAATGCTTGCTTGCTCAGCTTCTAAGGTTGGTTGTTCTTTTGCTTTCTTAGTCACATTCACTTCCAAAAATTTTGTCCTGAATTCCTCCCAAGTCCTCTCCACTTCTTCCAGACTTACTTCCCCAAGGTCTTTTCCCTGCTCATAGTAGATTTTGTTTCATCTAAAGGGAGGCACGTCATTTTCAATAGCTTGGCTATTAGAAAAAAGATGATACACTTCATCCTAGAGCCGATCGCGACTAAATTGAAGGGAATTGAGGTACGACTCCAAGAGTTTTACTTTAGCCTGCAATTGTTCTATTTGAAGCCATTTCTCAACAAGATATTGCTTTGCTTTGGAGATCTAACTTAGGTAGGCTTGATTAGAGGCTTCAATTTATGAGTACCTTTTCATGTTGGCCTCAGAGTGGACAAAGAGTTTCTGTAGGTTTTGCAATTCTTTTTTGGCCACTTCTCATTATTTAAAGGTCAACTTTCTCTTTAGTTGGAGATGGTTGAACTTAGCGGATAACTTGGAAAGTAGCTCATGAATCTCTTCACTTAAAGTCATATGTTGCTCAACATTGATCAAGGATTTGAGGGCTGTGCGCAAAGAGTCTTGCTCTGAAGACTGCGAAGGAAAAAGGAAGCTGAGGAATTTCTTCACTAGTTGAAGGTTCTTTTAGACCTCAGTAGAAGTAGAGAATTGGGACAACTTAAAAAAACCAAGAAACTTTCTCTCGGTAAAGTATTTTCTTATTTTTTCTTCAGTGGCACTTGGAGCAGTACGGATTGGTGTGGCTACAAGTGGTTTATGGATTGTAGGAGCAAGAAAAGGTTAGGGAATTGGTTTCTTAGTTGTGGCTTAGGTAGAAGCTTTAGATCCAGTAGGGGATATTGCTAGCTTTCTTTTGGTGGAGTTTGATTCCTTCTTAGCTGTGCTTTCTGCAACTTGGCCAAAAATTTGAAAACCAAAGAAGGTGGAATGATTTTTTGCCACTAATTAAAAAGAGAAATAGAAAGATAAACTTTAAAGTTGAGATATTACCTTCAGAGCAACTGTAGCAAATTAAGCCCTAGCGGGAGCATGAAGATGAGATCTTTTGGGAAGAGGTAGGTCAGGAAAATAGTCACCTAAGTTGCAGTAATGACAATTTCTGTTAAAAAGTAGAGAAAATATAGCAGAAGCTATAAGTAGTTAACTAAAAGAGAAAATACTTTTTGATGGAACTTTCCTCTTTTAAGATGAAGCTGAAGTAAGGTTGAAAACCAATTCTAGCTAGTCGACAAGCAAGGACAAATTATCTTGAACCAATAATAGATTATTTGGAAACTATAACAGGTTATTTGAAAAGTTAGTAGTGTGCCTCTTGTTGTTTTAAAAGGAATAACCGATTATGGAGTGTCCATAACAAGTTATTTGACAAGGTCAGTAGCGCAGCTCTTATTTTTTAAACTACCTAACTGATTATGGCTTCACAATAATTTGTTATTCGCGTGTAACAATGTTATGTAAAACCAATAATCTGTTATTCAAGTGTAACAATGTTTTATGATAATGCAAATAATCTATTATGTAAAACCAATAATCTGTTATTCACAAGTAATAATATGTTATGTTAAACCAATAATCTATTATTTGGGTGTCAGAAAACGAAAAATAATGACTAGTTCACTTGCATTTAATGCTCGAACTACTTCTAATAGCTCTTTAATGCATTTGGCTATAAATACAAGTGTTTGGGCATTAAAGAAAAGTTGGAAATCAATTTGATAAAGCTTCTTAAGCATTGAACACGAGTTTTAACTCTCTTTTCTCATAAACCCCTGTTTTGAGCTTTAATGTGTGATTCCTTGATACCCATTGAGTTTCAATTTGTAATATCTACTCTTGTGAGAGTTTATCATTCAATCTTTCTTTGATATCTTGTAAAAGATGGTGAGGTATCCCTTGTTTGCAAAGAAGGTGAGGTATCCCTCTAAAGTTATAAAGGGCGAGGTCTCCCTGTTTTGAGGCTCAAGCACAAGGGTGAGACATCCCAAGGTGTGTTGAGTGCTCTTAGTTGTAAAAGTTTTTCAAGTATCTGTGAAGCTTAAAGAGTTAGAGGTTCTAGCACAAGGGTAAGGTATCCCAAGGTATGAAGAGTGCTCTTGCTTGTACAAAGGTTTTCCTAGCACCCGTGAAGTCTAGGAGATAGTGAAGAAAATCTCAAGTTAAGCTTGGGGATTGGATAGAGGGTACAAATGGTTAGTGGCTAAATTAGGATAAATTCTTGAGTTTGATTCTATCTTTCGTACACTCTTTATATTCTATATTAATGTAATTTATGCATGTTCTACTACATTTATTAATTGAGTGCTTCAAAATGCTTAGTTTCTTAAGGTGTTTTAAAAATTTGTAATCACTTAATTTACCCCCATCTTGGGTGATGGTTGCCATGGCTAACAACCAATAATAGTTTATTTTTGTTAATTTTAGTTCATTTTAGTATCTGTGTGGTCAGGTATGCCTTCATATATGCTATTGCGACTATAGTATACAATAATGAAAAACCTAAGGATTATTGCCATGCTTGGCTAACCATGGCCCTCTTATAATGCAACATATGGGCACTTAGATCACCTGCAGCCTATTCCACCACCTATTAAGAGGTCTGGTGGTAGACCCAAAAGACAAAGGAGAAAAGATGGAAAATATAAATCAGTCAACCCCAATCCAAACAAGCTAAAAAGATCATACCTCGAATTCACCTGCTATAGGTGTGGTGGAGAAGGTCACAATAGCAAAGGTTATAGACACTAAAGAGTCCCTAAAGAGAAAAAAAATAGAAAGCAAGTTCATTTAAGGTTGGTCCAAGTAATGAGGCTGGTGTAGGAACTGAGGTTGGGGTAGCAACTATTGCTGGGGAAGCAAATGAGCCTAGGGCATTAATTGACCCTGTGCTAGCAGATGAGATTGACCTATTACATGCCCTAGTGAGTTCTCATCCACAGTCCTCTCAAGATGCAACTCATATATATGCAGGTCATCTCCATTTTATACCATATTTTATGGTTGTTATACATTAATTCTTATGTGAGTATTATAGTATAATAATTAACTCATTTTTTTATGTTAATGCAAGAAACTAAAGCCCTAACTGCTCCAACTGTAAAAACTCCCAATCAAGCTCCAATAGTAATAACCTCGAGATTATTCTTATAATTTATGTCTTGGTTTATTTAATTTAATGTCTCAATAGCTGACTTGGGTTATTTCATATGTTGCAGGGAAAGGTCAAACCACCTCCTACTAAACCATATGGTTTAAGGGCTAAACTCTCTATTAGGCTAGCTAGTTTAAGGTCATCAGCTAAACCCACTACAACATCAACTCCAACACCTAAACCCACTATTGTAACTTCAATTCTAGTACCTTCTGCCACTGCAACTTCAGTTCCATTACCTACTGCCACTATAACACTTGCTTATGCTCCAACTGTAACTGCAACTACAAGATCTGGTTCACCACCACCACAACATTGTGTTAGTGCAGAAACAATTATAGCAGCAAGTCCAGCTACAACATCAAGGTTCATGAGGTTCATGCCAATGCCTGGTTTCAGAGCTGCTCCACCAAGGAATATGAAATAAAGATGATATAAAGATTTGTCTATTTTTTATGATGTATAGGTTTATAATGTTATTAGACATATGATTTGGCCCTTTTTTTGGAAGTTGCATATCAAGGGTTATTTTGAAAGAACATTAACCTTTTGGAAATATTGTTAGACAAGTTGATGTTACTAGTGGTCTTTTTTTTTACATAAATAATCTTCATCTTATACAGGCTTCTTTTGATACTTGTGCAACAAGTTTTCTTATAAATGTTCTTCAAGTCCAAACTTGTAAGACTTACTCAAAGATCAATGAAGTATGTTTGATTATGCATTTCCAAGTGTGTTTATTTTATATTCAATTCATTGTGTAATTCCTTCAAATTCAAAGTCAATAAACTTCATCACACAATCCACTTGAACAATGTGTTGTAATAACTCCATATTCTTTCATTTCAATAGATAATCATAACAAACACAATTACCTACATGACAAAGGCTAAATGGTTAATTACACATCACGAGAAACCAATATTACAAACTCAATTACCTACTTCCCTTAACAAACTAATCCTAACATTATGATAAAAATCAGCATCATAATACACTGGCTAATTACACAAAATCTTAAAATCCTAACTTTAGCCTCTAAACTTACTATCTTCCAAGCAATATTCATTCTACAATCGTCATTCTTACTTATAGTAACCCCAACACCAGCTTCAGTAATAACTTCATTACCAGCTCCATTACTAATTCTACTATCTTTTGTCCCATTCTTAATTGAGCAGAAATATCTACAATGATCACCATGCTGCAAGATATCACACAACCGACATACTCCACAATGAAAATCAATAACAATAAAAGCTTCGGCTTACTCAACCCAACCCAACCTTTACCTTTACCTTGTACTTAGGTCAGCCATAGAATAGTCTTCCAAGATTTGTCCTAGTTTTGGAAGTTTGGACCATCGTTCTCATACCACAATAGCAAAACCTGCCCCTACCTCCCCTATAATGAGGAGAATTAGGTTTGGAGCCCACTCTCTTAGTCCAGCTTCCTTTAAAGTGTGATAAGGTGAATTGGTGTTGATTTCCACCACCCATCATCTTTTAACCTTATAAGCAACTTAGGAATTGGGGGTTATGGTTTTGGGTTTTATGGATTTGTAGAAGAAGTTGCTTTTGGGGGTAACAATCATGTAAATCAAACGAAGGGGAAGCTGGTTTTAAGGATGATGGGTCGCCACGACGTCATTTAACAACTTTAGGAAATTTTTTTCTTTTCTAATAGGATCTATACAACGTTTATTTTTTAGGGGGAGAGGAGCGCCTTTGCTACGTAGGCATCCATCATGGCATTTAACGTGCCACATGAGTAGATCTGTCAAGTTTAACTGACGCAATGAATGTCTGAACCAATTTGAATGACGGAGTACAAAGTCAAGGATTAAATTGTTAATTTCTTACATTTAGGGATTAATGTGACCGATTGTCACAATTTTAAGGACTAAAATGGAGCTTTACTCGTATTAAAATTTATACAATGTATAACTTATACTATACTATCGAGCCTTATACTATTTTAACCTTATACTTATCTTGTATGATGTACCAACCAAGCCTAAGTTCTTGGCTTGTTGGTAGGACATAGTATTAAAACCCATCATCTGATATTTCTCACCCAATTTCTTTATTCACTTCTTTTTTAACTCTTCCTGGTTTTCCTCCATCTTTCTTATAGTTGAATCTTACCCTTGCTTTCCTAGGTTCCCTGCTTCCATGTGTGTGGAGGGTAGTTACAAAACAATGAGGTCACATCTTTTACACTGCCTAGGTGGGAATTAAATCCCTTGCTACCTCCCATTTTCTTTCTAAAATACACCTTAACCTTAGGGTGTGTTTGGATAAGTCATTTGAAGGGAGTAATGTAGTTTTTTTAGGGTATTTAAAATTCTTTATTTTAAAAAGTCTTGTTTGGATATTTGAGTAAGGGATTTTAAAATTTTTGGAGATAAGGAATTTTATCACTTAAAATAAGGAATTTCAAATTCTTTCTAAATAGGTGGAATTGTCAAAATCCACGTTCTCTCTATCCTCTCCCGTCTCAGTCGCAAACCCTAGCTTCCATGGTTGAAGCTCACTTTTCTCAACCGCCATAGCTCAATCTCACTTTCTCAACCTTCATAGCTTGATCTCACTCTTGTTCACTCTCGATTTACTCTTCTCAGCGAACCCTAACCACGACCATTGCTACTTCCATCTGTGTTGCATGCCATCACTGTCACTCCAAGATCCACCCTATTGTATCATCTCTCTGGTAAGCTCTCTGGTAACCTACAGTATCATGTGATTGTTTTAATTCTTGGAATGCAAAGTAATGATGTCTTAATTTATGATATAAATTTTAATATCAAGGGAGTTAGTGAAAATTAATTATCCCTAGCTCTATCTTTTCAAGATATAAGCCTTTGTATCTCTGAGCTTACTTTAATCACATTATTGTCCTTGTTGGTCTCTTTCAAGCTTTTATTCTCTCTATCTACCCTTCTCCCTCTCTTTTTTTGTGTGTGTGTGCCTCGTGTAGCCTTGTATCTCTTTGCCCCTTCATTTGTTGTAATTCTCTAGTTCTTATTTTTTATATGATTGATGCATAGGATATAAGAATAGTAAACTTATAGAAAAATATGCTTGTGAAAGTCTCAATTTTGCAGTAAAGTTGAGATTAGATTTTATTTTTATTTTATAGATATTAGTTTAACAAAGACTGTGGCTTTGGAAATGGTAAACAATGGATGCCAATTTGAAAGCATCTGAATGGTTGTTAACTGCAATAGTGGCAAAGTGGTTGTTTCTTTTGTGATTATGGAAATAAGGGTGAGTTTATGTATAATTCCATATTTTCTTTATGTGTTTCCTGCATAAAATTTTCATTTTTCATTGTTATTAATGTTGTGCTATATGTTGTGGATTGTGAAGAAATGGATACTAGTGCAGTTGGTACCTCAGTTATTTCAATAAAATGTAAAAGAAATAAAGAAGAGGAGGCAAAATTTGAGGAGAAAATAAAAATCATTGTTGTTAGTGTCATTGCTATGCTTATGGGTATAATAGCTTGGTATCATGAGAAGTATTTTGTTAAGGAACTAGCCTATAATTGGAAATTGGAAAGGCGCATTTTCGTTAATCGTCTGTATAAAGGAACAACAAAAAATTGGGTTGAACAACTAAAGGTCAATAAATGGGCATTTTTTAAACTTTTTAGAATTTTACAAGAGAAAGAGGGATTAGTAAGAACAAGAAATGTCTCTACAACTGAAGCTGTGACAATGTTTTTACATGTCCTTGCTCACAACCTAAAGTACATAGTAGTGCAATTTAGTTATTACATATCTAAAGAAACTATAAGTAGGCAATTCAATAATGTCCTTTGAGCTATAATGAAAGTGAGCAAGAAATATTTGAAGTTTCATGACTATAATCTAGAGGACTCAGAGGCAAACAAATGGAGATGGTTTAAGGTATTTTTGTCAATTGTTAGGCTAAATTTCCTAACGATAAGACATCTTCAAAGATTACAACTTATTTATTATTTTTAGATGTTTTTAGAATTGTGTTGGAGCACTTGATGGGACACATATTCCGATAACAATTGTTGCTAAAGATAGTCTTAAATATTGTAATAGAAAGGGTGATATCTCCACAAATGTGTTAGGAGCTTATGGTCCAGATTTAAGGTTTATTTATCACTACTAGAATTTTCAAATTTAGAGACGGAACAAATTCCATCTCTAAATCTGTAAAATTCTGTCTCTAAATATTTAGAGACAAAATTAAAGACAGAAACTGTTCCATCTTTTAAATCTGGCATCTCTAAATATTTAGAGATGGAAAATTCATTTCATCTCTAATTTAGAGACGAAAACGTCCATCTTTAAATAAAAAAATTTCGTCTCTAATTTTTTTAAAAATATTAAAAAAAATTAAGCATCTAGTTGAGATTTGCCACAACTAGATGCCTTCATTTTATTAAAAAAAAATTCTATTTTCCTATACATATAATTATCCAAAATCAAAATTTATCAAAAATCACAATAAATCATTAATCATTATAATTATCCAAGTAACTATAGTCTAAAAACTTCTTCCTCAAGTTCATCAGCTGAAAATGCACTTAGATTTTTAACACTAGAATCCAAACTTCTTCAATATTAAAATCAAACAAGAAAGTAACATACATAACTTTATATATTGTAGGTACCAAAATTTGATAGATATTAATTAAGTTCCAAAAAGCTTTCAAATAGGAATGAAAATTATTCAGCAGGCTCAGAAGTAAAAGGAGTTACTGCAAGAGTGACAAACCTCTTCAGGAAATGAACACCATTAGCCTTTTTAATAGCTTCAGCCCTGTACAAACAAAGAAATTAAAGGACTACATAATTAGCAATTAAAAGATAAAATGTCTTCATAAATGTTTTGAGTTCCTTAAATACTTGAATTCAATGTGAATCACAACTTACATATCTCCTCCTTCACAATAGCTAATGATGATACATACAAACAATCCTGCAAGTGAAGGTACCAGCTTGCCAATTTCAAAATTATAAATTAATCAAGAATTATAAACCCATATGATATGTTACAAAAAGAGGTTCTACTGTTAAGACCTTCATTAGTATGATAAGAAATCAGCATTTGTAAAGAAACAAGTGAAGAAAAAATCATTAAAATTGTAGAGTCTAGATTCCAGAATAAAGTTACATTTGTCAACATAAACCAAAATTTAGACTCTTGGCACTCATAGTAAGTCAAGCAAAACAAAAAAAGACAACATAACAAGGAAAAGCTACAAAATTATAGAGTTTTTAACTTTTGATTAAGAAAAAAGGCTGACCTTTTCTACCCAGGAATCTTTATACTCCACAATAAAAGGATTTCGAACTTTAGAGATAAGCTCCATCTGCAAAACAAGGAATCAACCAACCATCTTACAATCTAATTAATAAGCAAGACATGAGAGTTATTGAGAACTAACTACCTCAAAAAAGTTCTGAGTATGTAGATTCACAGTAAGCATTAAAACAACTGAGGCACAATCTTTTCTTTAGTGTAAGTTGATACTTCAACCAGTCCTTGATAATTTAATGAACAGGGTTTATCCTAATTTCTCCTAGTTGTCCATTAAACTCAAAATTATGAAGAAATTCATTCTACATATACAAGTCTTGAAATTTTTAACAGTGAAAACCAGAATCCAAAAGGACAATTACTGAGAGGACCAGATTTGAACAATGACAAGTTTCATGGACAAAAATTGCAAAATATATTTATCTAAGTTGAGTACTATACATGAACAGAAAAATACATAGACGTGTTTATATTCTATTGAGCAAACCTTAGGGCCAAAATGTCATTTTTTAAACGAATTGTGTATAAAAAGTGAAATTGGACCAAATGACAAGTGAAAATTGTAATTTACCCTAAAAATTATTAGCAACACTCATCATATGCAATATGTAGTGAAATGGTTAAATCCTTTTATATTATTTTGCAGGATGGTTAAAAAAATTCTTTTATTTTATATGACGGTTAAAAACTTCTCAATTTTATGGGAATGTGCAGGGGAAATCAGATCAACATTCAAGTTTAAACAATAAATAGAATATTCAATATGGTTCATGATGATATAGAAAATTTGTTATTTGTTAGACTACATATATAATAACAGCATACCTCAACTTGTTGTTACAATGATTGTATATAATTTATAATCTCATCAAGCATTACTGCTTTGCCTGTTATCTAAAAGAAGTCAATGACACCGGTACATTAGTATACAAGAAATCATCATGGTTTGATGAGAAATCATAACAAACACAATCATCTCAAATGACCCTGTTGCATCTTGGAACAAGTTCTTGAAGCAACCTCATTCGCTCACTAATATTTTCTCTCCTTATCTACAAACAAAAAGTGTCATAACTTCTATATATTAACAATAAGAAATGGGTTTCTAGCAACAAACATTTGCATTAAGATGGTGGTACCCTTTCTGCATTTATCCAATTTGGAGTCTAGCTGATATTATATAAAATATATATTGGTTCTGTATATCAAAGATATATTAGCCAGCATTTATATGTTGTATATTAACCTTGTATATTAACCACCATGCATTCTTATAAAGTTAGCAGATTCAAAGATATTTGGTGTACTAAAAGAATTTAAAATTCAAAAAATTCAGACAACAATAAAGCATTAGAATTACTCATTCAGAACAAAATGAAATCATCTATAACAAGCCATAAAGAAAAAGAAAGAATAGATGCATCATTGCATTAACAGATATTTCTTCATCTCAGAACAAAACCCCATGATCATTCTCTTCAAATGAAGAGAATCACTCTAAAACTGTAGCATGATCACTCAATTAGGTACATACAACAATCAATTCCATGATTATATATATTATATAAGAGGAATCAAGCAATCAAGGTCACATGAAGCTAAAAAATGGAAACAAGGTTATCAGAATCTAAAAAAAATAGAATAAAAAAAAAGAATCGCCTTACAGTAATCTGTAGGAACCAATGATATAGAGATCAAGCTTCAACCAATATTACAACAGCTGCTGAAGAAAAGCCCAAGAAAATAAAAAACAAAAATGTGAGATTAAAAAAAAGATGAAGAAAGAAATCGATGAAGAGTGAAGACGCAGATCAAGGGTTCTCACCAAACATACAAAGACACAGTAGCCAGCGACCACCGTGAGCTAGATGAAGATGCGACCACCATAAGCTAGATGAAGATGCGACCACCAAGCGAATAACATTTCGTTGCAACTCGTAAACTAATTGGTCCCAAGCGAGCGACGTAGCAAGAACGACCACCAATTGACTACCTCGTCATGAATCTAGGACTTATTGAATCTAGTTGTCGATAGCTATGAAATCCAAAGGAAGGATGTGGTGAGGGCTGGGCAAGGTGAGAACGGTGAGGGCTGGGTGAGAAGGAAACAGCCGCGGGGGAAAAAAGGGAGGTTCTGAAATTAAGAATAAAGGTTTTTGAAACGAAGTTTTATTTTGAAAAGATTTGAGACGGAAACAATCCGTCTCTATATTATAAAAAAATTATTAATTAAATTATATAAATTAGTTAGAGATGAAAAAAAAAGGTAATTAGAGACGGAAATTTAGTGATGGATAAATTCCATCTCTAAATTCTGTCTCTAAATATATTTGACTTTTTAAAACATAACATTGACTGAATAGAGACGGAATTAGAGATGAAAACATTTGAGACAGATAAATTCTGTCTCTAAGTATATTTGACTTTAAATTAACTAAATAGAGATGGAATTAGAGACGAAAAATTCTGAGACGGATCATTTCCGTCTCTAAATTTTGTCTCTAAATTTTAAATTTTATTTTCCCTCTAATTCATCAATTTCGTCTCTGTTTCCATCTCTAATAGAGACAAAAAAAATTCTGTCTCTAAATTCTGTCTCTAAATCAGAAATTTCTAGTAGTGTATGTGTTACTTGGGTGGAAAGGCTCGACAAGAGATTCTCAAGTATTGCGAGATACTTTACGTCATCAAAACTATCTCCAAATTCCAAATGGTAATATCTTGAAAATAACGATACTTTCTTCAATATATCAAATACAACTCTATGATTTTTTTTAAAAATCATTGTAGGTAAATACTTTCTTGTGGATACAAAATATACTAATGGCTCAGGATTTTTAGCACCTTATCGAAGGACTAGATATCATCTTAATGAGTGGACTAAAAACACACCTCAAAATCAGAGGGAGCTATTTAAACACCATCATGCAAGTGCAAGGAATACAATTGAAAGATCATTCAGGATATTGAAAAAAAAAGAACTCCTTCATTTTTTTTATATAAAAACACAAATAAGAATTATTAATACTTGTTTCATACTACATAATTTTATAAGAGAAAAGCAATAAAGTGATCCAATTTTAGAGGTCTAAGACTTGGAGCTTTTATTTGTTGTTGATGAAGAGTTAACCAATCAACAAAGGGAAGAGTTGCAAGTAATACCATAGATGAGGTCATAGTTGTTCAAGTCATTGAGGAATTGACAAAATTTCGTGACACTTTAGCAATGGATATGTTTGCTAATTATTAAGTTAGAAGAAACTTTGCTTAGGAAGAGTCTATTGTAGTAGCTTTTGCCATTTTGTTCTTTTTTATATGTGATTGACTCTATACCCGTGTTTTATTGTACATTGTTTGTAATTGAGATTAAGATTCCATAGACTCTATATTCATGTTTTATGGTATATTGTTTGACTCTATATTCACATTGCAATCTAAATCTTCTTCTTGTTGGTACCTACCTAGCTGTAGTATGTATTTATCTATATTTGTGCATGTATTTTGTTTTCTTTTCTTTTTCTGGGTGTGTTAGGAAACAGGAACATTTCGTAATCTTCTTTGTATAACTGAGCCTCATAATTATCTTATGGTTGTAGCTTTCTTATTTGAATTAAATTCTATCCATTTGCTATTTTGATCAATTTATATGAACTAGGTGATTAGATGGCAGCCATATGTATTTTTGTTTGTTTCACATGTTCATTGTAATTTTTTTCCTTTCTAAACTTAGAAACCCCTAGTTATGGTTAGGTTGTGCATTTTCTGGTTTCCTAACTATTATGGAGTCATCCAAAGGAAGGAGCAAGACAAAGGGGAAAAGAAAGATGATAGAAAGCAACATTGAGGACAATAAAGAAGATACGAGAAGTTACTTCGCATAGAATTTAGAGATGGAACGCGTACTGGCTAGCTGATGTACTTATAGATCAAAGGAATTTGGGTAACAAGAGCGATGGAGCTTGGAAAATAGTAGCATACAACACTACAGCTCAAGAATTATTTACTCGTTTCAAAGTCCAGCTTGTTGGAGAGAATGTTAAGAACTGTATTTTTGGAAAACATGGTGTGACATTGTTAGTGACATTCTTAGTCAAAGTGGATTTAATTGGGATGACACGAAATACATGATTTTAGTTGAAAATGAAAACACATGGAATGAGTATGTCAAGGCAAGGGTTTTTTTAATGTTATTATTATTCAATTCAAATCATTTTTTTGTATTATTATTAACATGTTTTCATTTGCTTTCAAGTCACATGAAGAGGCTAAACGATTCTGGTTTAAGGTGATTCTAAATTGGGATGACATTGTAGACTTATGTGCCAAAGATAGGGCCACTGGAATTAGAGCGGAGACTACACTTGATGTCGATGATGCCACGAGCAAAGAAGCAAATGAAGAGGATGAGGTTGCTAGTGTTAATATTGACTTGGAGGAACCAAGATCTGCAACAAAGAAAAGAGGACAATCGTCATCTTCTACTTGCACGCAATCCTGAAGAAAAGGTGGAGAAAAAGATGAGATGGTTGCTTCAATGAGAGAAGTGGCTGAGTTATTGAAAGAATTCGTGCAAGCAACTACAAAGAAGACAGAGGAGAAAGAGGTTAAAAAAGTGCTGAATGAGCTAGAGAAAATACACAATCTTGATAACTCATATTGGCTGAAAGTTATTAATTGGTTGACAGAAAATCTAAGTCAACTAGTGGTTGTGAGAGCTCTTCCATTGGAGAAGAAGAAAGATTACATCTTGGCTTTTATGTCTTGATGTCAAGTTGAAAACATGCTAGAAATTTATATTACTTAGTGTCATTTCAATCTCTATTACTAGTTATAGATGCAGAGTTGAAAACATGCTAAGAGTTGATATTACTTTATGTCATTTCAATCTCTGTTACTAGTTATTAGATGTGGAGTTGAAAATATGTTGTGAATTTATTAGTTGTGGAGTTAAAAATATGTTGTGAATTTATTAGTGTCATTTAAATATTTATTACTAGTTATATATGTGGAATTGCTAATTTAAAAACACCAGTTAAGATATTTTATTGCAGATTCAGTCTCTATTTTGTTTCTTACATGGTGTCTAATTTATATCGCAATTATATTGACTCTGCTAGGCTTAGTTTTGAGGTGCTTTTTCAATATTTGTTACTGCATTTTTTTTTGCCTAGTCCAATTTATATTAGATGGTGTTACATTTAAGTTCATATCATCTCATTTTGTTTACATTGCAATTAAATTGTGTGATTTGTAAATTTTCAAAATATTTTGTGACATTGGGTCGAGTTAGGTAAATCGAAAACGTGATCCAAACTTAACTTGAAAATATATTGTGTTTAATTTATAAAAATCGAATGGTCAAATCCATCCCAATTAGTTTCGGGTTGAGCCAGATTTTGAATACTCCTAATGACAATACCTGTTTTGATATAAAATAAAAAATTGTAAATGAAGAGAATTTAATTACTTTGCCCAAATAAGGAATTTAAAATACTAGAGAATTTAATTACTTTATTCAAACAAAAAATTTTACAAATGAAGAGAATTTAAATGAAACAATTAAATTCCCTAACATTTTAAATTCTCTTCAATTTTGAAATGTTTTATCCAAACACAATCTTAGGGTACCAAACAGTATTCTATTGAACTTGAACTAAATCAAAAAAATTATGAGAAATACTAACAACACACTCATTTAGACACTCATTTTAATACTCGCTTTATTATTAGTCTAAAAGTAAGTATTATTAGTATCTCTCTCCTAATAATTATTACAAATATATGAGGTGAACTAATAAAAAAAGTATTGAAAAAAGTGTGAAGGTCAATAATAGTTGTAAAATCAATTAACCCCAAAGAAAGCCATCATAGGATCATAAACAACTTGTTTAGCATTGACACCCATAACAAAATCAGCATGAGCATATTCTTCCCTGAATACTACCACGAGCTTGTCCGCATCATGATTTTTGAGGTCATCGAGCAAAACCTGCACATCTTGTACATCAGATAGTATATCTTGCCCTCCATAGCTGAGGAAAAGAGGGAATTCATTTGGAATACTGGCCATGTCATAAAGAGGAGGTCTCGGTTGTCCATAGTGTTGCATATTTTGTCCTAGATCATAATAATCATACTTTGCTATTTCTCCTGTTCTGATCACTACTCAGAATCCACAGGAAAGAAACATACAAGAGTCAAGTCAACAAGAAATTATGTAGAAACTATTAATCCTAATCAGAAATGCATAAAAAAGATGCTTCAAAATCAAGCGATACTTAGTCAAAGCAAAAATGTTGCTAATCAATAGACTTACTTTGAGATAGATGGATCAAGTTCTTAGTTGCTGTTGGCTGTGGTTCATGATCAAGAAGGACATCTATCCTCGAAGAATTTACGCAGCAATTTGGGCCTAAAATTTCAAGGTAAGCAATATTAAAATAATGCCAATGTTTGCAGGAATCAGCATGGTACATAAAGTGAAATTTCCTCATCATGCCAGTAACATTTATAGTACCTGTGAAAATAGTCATTAGGTTTGAACAGTCAAGGTTTAGATTATGGCAGATATCTTCCAGAAATTTGGCTGCAGCATCCCTGCTCATTAGAAGAACATATTGGTAGTGTTGAAATTCCTTTTAGTTTCTTTTATCCAAGAACTTAACGCTTGTATACTCAAACATAATGCAAAAAGAGAGTAAAATTCTAGGGTAAGGTTTTTCTGTTACTCGTTTGGAATGAATTCACGGAGGCCTAGCCAGTATACGTCCTGTTATATTGAGAAAAGGAAAATATTTTCATCAAGTCAAATTATATTCGATTTTGATATTTTAATCGCTCAACTAAATATTATGGCTTCTGTCTCTTACATCAGCTATAAAGATGTCAGCAGCAAGTTTTGTTGGCAGCGAAGGAATCTGATCCAGATGAGCAATTGGGCTAAGTAATGCAGCTGATTTCAACATATTCAGCAGCTGCTTTTGAGAGAAAGCAGCTAAAGCCATTAAAGTTCCCTGAAATTTCAGGTTATTGTTATATATATACACACTTGACACTAGAAACGTAAGAAGACCTGAAAAGACAAACAGAAAGAAATTAGAAACTCACCAAGGAATGACCTACATAGTGCATTCTGTGACCAGTATGGTTGTACACATACTGGACTGAAGCAGCAAGATCATAACTAACTAATTCATCCCATGACCACTCCCAATAAGCCTATAAATAATGAATAAATCAATAATCAATTAGAGAAGCTATCAACTGGTTTACTGAAAGTCTGAACGCTGAAATGCATGTCTCTTATAAGAAAAAGAACCGTGTCATTAGGACTAAGTGATATATGCCCGCGGCTATATTTTGTCCCACGACAGTTGGCAAGCCACACATCAAATCCATTGTCTGCTAAGATAAATGCCAATGATTCATCTGGAGAATCGAACAGCCATGTTATAGCATCCTGAAACCACACACCACACATCATCTTAGTTTAGTAATCACACTGCTGCCTTTACATCTCAAAAATCATCCGAGACAAACATGTTCGCTTCTCATATCTGTCTCGGCTGCAACACAGCTTACAATAAAGAGACCATGTTGTAATAGCACAGGTGGCTTGTCTGCTGTCTTACCGGACCGCCCTACCGGCATCCTTTGCAGGCTTAGGATGTAGCCATCCTCTGTTGTAACCTGAGTCCAACAAAAATATTGCCTCTCATATTGGCAAAATTGCCTTCACAATAAATGGCAGGTGGAATGCAACAGGCTAGTAATGTGTACCTTATGTTCTTCACATGTGTAACCTTGTGTCTCTACCATAGTTTTGCAGATACCATCATTGGTAACTGCAAAGGATCCTGGCAATTTATTGTTTGGGTGAAGTGTTTTTCTCCCTTGTGCTACTGTAATGCAAAGCAGGACTATTGAAAACAGACTAACTACAATGTTGGCCATTGACAGTGTGGTTATGCCCCACTACAGAAACAAAAAATGCTGGTATTTTATAGCCTTTTGCAGAGCAAAGAAAAAGTTGAAGAGGATATAACATGTTAATGGTTGTAAAATATTTTTTTTACGGTTGTGTTGTAACATATTTTCAATCAATACACACTGAGCGATCAAACAAAGGCAATGGCGTTGATAGTTTAATTACTACGTTATTCTATCACAATTAACTGAGAATTAAGTATTTGTTTAGTTTGGCATGACGTGGCTGCCAGGTTTCCATCCACGGTGGAGCGTTCATTTGTCTTGTATAAATGTATAAATACTTTCTGAGTTTTGACCTTTAATTATAGACACGTAAGTTATGTTAGCTGCATTAGGACAATTGATGAGTCATATATAAGCTAATACTTACCCAAATTAGTAGTCTTCTGGAGACTGATCCAGATAACAGCTTCAGCATAATGGAAGTTACTGTCTTCAAGTTTTAAACAACAGGATGTACAAGAATTAAACAACAGGTTTCAAGTTTGACTCCGGTTGGGGTATCAGATCTTGGTTAAAAATATCAAATTTTGGCTAGAATGTAACTTGAGGTGTAATATGCTATACTAGAAATTTCATAATTTTTAAAGGACTATAACAAGTTAAATAATTTATGGAACTTACTGTCTTCATGTTTTAGACAGCGCAGGATGTTTCAAGAGTCCAATGCTCAGGTTTGACTTTAGTTAGGGTATCAAATATTGGTTAAAATTTCTGAAATTTGGCAAGAACATACTTTGAGTTTGAGGTGTTATAACACCTCAAAGTACGCTCTTGCTGTTATAAGCTATATTGGAAAGTCTAATGATTTTTAAAAGACTATAGTAGGTTAAATAATTGATTGAGCTTACTGTCTTCAGGTTTTAGACAGCAACATGTTCAAGAGTCTAGTGCTCAAGTTCGATCTTGGTTGGAGTATCAAATGTTGGTTAAATTTTTTGAAAAATTTGGCAATAACATAGCTTAAGGTGTTGTAAGATATACTAGAAAGTGTCCAGTGCGCACAACTGTGCACGAAGATGTGAGGTGAGGCGGCATCATACATGATGCTGCGGCGTTTCATTGGATAACTCTTCTTTTTTTTTTTTCCTTCTAATCTATTCATTAATGTTTATTAGTTTTCCTTGATATCTGACAATGACGTTGATATATGAGTTTTGACAAAGTACCAAGCCATTGTAAACTAATTTATTTATCATATGTTTTTTTCTTTTTGTGATTTATTTTAATTCCTATTTTAGTTATAGGTTAAGATTCTGATGACGTAATAATCAGAACTACTTGTGATTGAGGCTACGCTTTGAATTTTTAAAGGACTAGCTAGGTCAGTTTTGATGAGCTTTGTCAGATGCCCAAAGGAAATGTTTCCATTTGAGGATTTTAGACTGTGTTAAAAAAATGTACTAGAAAGGTGATTAAGTTACATAGGTTCCAACTAAGAATTGGTCACATAATAGTTAACGTCTTATGTGTGTTATGGATGAAATCCTTTTTAATAATAATGGAGTGTTTATTATATTTTTTTAATCTATTATCACTCATATTTTATTAATTTTTTATTAAATAAGTTATTTTGAATCATTGATCAAAATAAGACGAAGGTCATTTAATACAAAAATTATTAGAATAAGAATAACAATAGACATAAAAAATGACAATAGACATTTCCTTTAATAATAGTGATTTTAGTTTTATATCTATACTACTTAATAAAGAGGATTACCCCAACTCTTTGGTCACATTTTTTTACCCATTTTACCATTGTTAAATATTTATATTTACCCTTTACCCAATTCGCAACTCTCTTTTATCTATCCCACGATTATAAAGGATAAAGGTCAATTTATTGTTCGACAATACTCATGTCTCTTGCAGTTTTAGGAGGAGATGACTCCCCTTTCATTATAACTCCCATTTTATCTATCAGTTATTGCCACTCTTTGTCTCCACTCCCCTTGCATTATAACTCCCCTTTTATATATCAGTTAATCACAAAAAAAGACAATAAAAAAAAATAAGAGGTAAACATATAATGTTATATTGCCACTTTTTGTCCTCACTCACTTTAAAATATAATTACATAAAGGTTACTACTAAAGTTAACTATAATAAAAGTAATTTCTTTTTCAAAGAGTGCATAAAAATAAAAAATGCGGATTGATAAGCATGTCAGTGTTTGTCAATTCACGAGTATTAAATAAAGAAGATGAATAGATAGAGAGAGAGATTACCCTTTTAGCCAATTTTTTTTTTTTTTTTGGGTGCTCTTTTATCCTAGCTTTGAATAAAGTGATTTTTTTAAGATTAATGCAGCCTAGCCCAACAAGTGATAAGCAAACAGGATGCTTAATTGAATAAGTAGGTCCACTGGGTGGGACCTGTAACTTCCTTATTTCTACCTTACTTAGATAGCTAATAAATTAATCAGTGTGCTATTTGACCTGTTTATATTTTTATGTGCATATCTGTGTTAGTATGTACATGTTGATAGCCACGTAACGTGTAACTTAAGCTTAAAAACTAGTCAAAATAATTACAGAAATTAATAAATAAGCAAAAATAGTGATTTATAATTTATAATTAGGTTGTAAATAAATTAAATGAATTATGAGAATTTTTGGTAATTTAAATAATTTAATTTAGTAATTTTAGTGATTAAAATAAAGTATAAAATAAAATAAATAAGATAAAATTATGAAAAATAATTATATCGGAAAATAATTTAGGTGAAAAATGTAATTTTTATAATGGGAGAAGATCCACTTATACTTAGTGTAAGTAAAAAAGACTTACACTTAATCTTATACTTTTTATTTTATTGTGATCATGTAACTACCATTTATCTCTTATCGTAATCACAAGATCACAATAAATAAAAGGTGTAAGATTAAATATAAGTCTTTTTTACTTACACTAAATATAAGTAGATTCCTTCTCTTTTATCATTACCTGTGAGCTAATAAAAGTGCATGTGAGTAGGTTTAAGCACTTACCTAAGCTTATAATAGATTAAAATATGAGAACTAGATAATGATTACTTTTTCATCAATAGAATTACAGGCAAATAAAATGAAACACATAGCTTAAATTTTATTGGCTTAAAAGTTAAAAGGTAATTATTAGTTATTCTAAAATTAGATTTGATTTATAATCTATTACCTTTTATGCAAGTGGCCTGAGCACCAAATTATAAACCCATTGGTTAGAATTAAGACATTGGTTACCAAAGAGTTTTACATTAGGGTCTAAATAAATCCTAATATGTCCTAAAATATATTTTGTAAACACGTTTTATGAAATTAAATTGCTAAATATTCTTAAACTTTAAACATTCAAACTTTAATTTTCCTAACATAAACAACTTAGTACTTAATGGACCTTATAACTTGTCCCTCACTCCCCCACGACCAAACTTAGTGAAAACACTCATCTCACTCTCTCATTATACTTACACGCACACACACACACACACCCACTGCCATTCTTAGACACTTTCACACTCTCACTTTCTTGCACTCACTCACTTGACACACCCAATCTCTCAAAAGCACTCACCTTAGTTATTAAGCTAATTTTCTCGAATTATGATTTTTTTACATCACTTTTCTTTCACATTACTTTTTATACTATTCTTTATACTATTAATTATATCATTTTTTTCTTATCACTTTTTGTCACTTAATCACAACATTGAAAAATAGAGTGAAAAGTAGTGTTTGTTGAAAAATGATGTAGGAACATCTTTTTTCTTTTCTCACCGCCACACTCACACACAAAGACACTTAGAGATACACTCCTATTCGGCTAGGAAGAGATAAGAGATGCAAAGAGGGGTGGAAGGTAACCATGGGTTTAAAACTTTAGGCTGCGTTTAGTGAACAGGATAAGGAGAACCTGATAGTATTAGTTAATACTATCAGGCCTTATTAGGTGTTTGGTGTGTTAACCTGATAGTATAATAAAATCAGGTCAAGCATTTTTATCCTATTCTAACCTGGTAATTCTATCCTCTCAACTACCACCTGATTAGACATGATAGGATATCCCTTACCAATCTACCCTTCTACATCAAGTCTCTCCTTCCTCCCCTTTCTCCTCTGCCACCATTTCTTACTGTCCACGCCGCTGTTGAGTCCCACGTCTCCCAATACCTACGCTACCACTAGATTTCCATGTCCGCTGTCGATTCAAACTCGAAGCAGTTCTCTGGGTTCTCTCCCTTAGCGCCTCTGGTCTCACCTCGCTGGAACAATTTCGCTCCACAACAGCCTCAAACTCAGCCTCAACAAGAGCAGCAACTACAACTGTCGCAGTAAGGGGTGGTTCATTCGCAGACACCACCGGTGGTTCCATCACCGTCACAGTTTCAGATGTTGACTTCTTTTGCACCAGACCCAAGGCCCCATCACAGAAATGAAAACCGCCACCACGTCGTGTCACCTACAACCATCGACCATCGTCGCCGCGTCTCCGGGCTCCTAGGATCCAGATATATCATCCATGCCTCACCCTCCGCACAGTCCTTATGGTCTGAACCCCTGCCTTGCAACCACCATACCCTTCGATCTGGTGGTGTGGTATATATGGCTTATGGTTTGATGTGGGTTTGATCCAGTCGGAGCCGAAGATCTGTGGTCGCTGGCGGTGGAAGCAGTCTCCGGGAAGCTGGAGGAGGTGACGTTGATGATGGATGTTTTTCATTCATGCTAATTTTTTAATAAATAAGAAAAGATGAATGGTTCAAAAATAAATAACACAGTGACCTATTATAAAAAGTAAATTTAGTGATTCATTTGGTGGCTCATTGACCTATGGTCTACCATAAAATCCATAAAAAACTTGAATTATTTTGTATTTTTTCTCCTGAAATTTTACGAGTTCACGTATGAATCATGATCTATTTAAGGAGAGAGAATGAGTCACAGGTTTTACAGTGGTGAAGAAGATAAATGATAAGATAGTCAAAGTAGATAATTATATATACTATCAAGTTGTTTATACTATATGCACCAAATGTTTAATAGTATATAATCTTATCAGCTTGATTATACTATCAGACCTTATCCTATTGTTTTATATTATCATACCTTGTACTATCAGGTGTACCAAACACAACCTTAAGCTCTTGCATTAGGACCTTTGGGTCACCAACTCACTTAGCTCAAGTTAGGAAAAATATTCAGCTCATCAAATTCTTTCAAGTGGTGTAGTTAATTTCACTATCCACCACTTTTCATCTTCATCTTCCTCCAAGAGCAAAGGCGTGAGGTAGGGGTGTTTTCTTACAACCTTTCATTTTATTTACTCAAAATCGACTTCAATGGGTTTCCTATAAATCTATATTGGTTGAATTGAATTTAAATAAGGGTTTGGTTAATTGGGGGTTCAACCAAGAGGGTGGTCGAAGGTAGGGGAAACTTGATTTTTTTATCCTTTGATTGTTTCTTTAATGATTTCCTATTCATGGCCATCTCCTCTTGGTGATTTTTAGAATGAAAGGAGGTTTTGTTTATCCTTGATTATGGGATGTTAAATAGAACCTATGGCTTTGGCTATGGAGATTTAAGCTTATATGTTGATTTGGAAGTACGTGGTTTGGTTATGTTTAGGTTGATTTCAACAAGTTGTATGTCTTGTTAAATTTCGAGGTTTTCTTGAAAATTCCATGTTAGTTGTCTCATAAAATTTTTGAGCAAGCTAACTTTTGTTTTGAGATTATTATATGATGACTTCTAGGGACTTCTAATAAGTTCAGGTCAATAAGCTAATTAGAGTTAGAAGACTGATAATGAATTCCTAGACAATAGAACTAGGCAGTCCTAGTTATATTTGCAATTAGCAATCTAATAAAATTATCTAATTTGAAGTCAGAAGAATAACTTTTAGTAGAAAGTGTGAATGCTTATGTCATGAAGTATATCAAATGAGTTTTTGATGATAACAAAGTCAAGATGAAGACCAAGATCTAAAGATGAAGACGAAGACCAAAAGAAGAAGACCAAGATCAAAGAGGTATATTAGATATAGGTCTTAGAACACCAATGTGAAATGCTCTCAAGGTATCTCAATTATATTCAAATGGTTTTTTAAAAAGATCTTATAAATCAACTTGGTTTTTAAAGTTCATATTTCTTAAAAAGAAATGTTGATTTCAATCTTGGATTATGTTAAACATTTGTAAATCTTGGTTAGTCCAAGTTCCCCAATGATAAAAATGGCCTGGAGACTTAATTGGGCTTGAAAAGTGAGTTTAAAGTATAGTGTAATCGATTACCAATGTTTAGTAATCGATTACAAGCTAAACAGAAGCATTGTAATCGATTATACCAGCCATGTAATCGATTACCATGTTCTCAGAAATCCAAGAACACATTCAAAGGGCCATGTAATCGATTACATCAATATTGTAATCGATTACCATAAAGTCAGAGGACGTGTAATCGATTACACAAGTCATGTAATCGATTACCACAAGCCCAGAAAGCTAAGGACACGTTCTAACTATAATGTAATCGATTACCAGAACCCTGTAATCGATTACCAGCATTCTGACATGCCCAACAGCTATATTTTCTTGACATTTAATGTTGCCACAAAAGCCTCTAACGGCTCTATTGTTCTAAAAACTTATAAATACTCTTCTTGGGGCATCATTTGTGGCTAACCAACATTTGAGAAACATCTTTCAATCACTCTAATCCGAGAATCATCATTAAATCTCTTTTGCTCTGTTTTTGTATATATATTTGAGATATTCTTGAAGAGCATCATAGGGCTTCAATTTGTGTAATCTACTCTTGTGAGAGTTTCATCTTGTAAACACTTTGATTCTTTGTAAAGGGGGTGAGGTATCCCTCTAGAGAAAAGAGAGTGAGATATCTTTCAAAGATTGTAAAGGGTGAAGAATCCCTTGTTGAAGGTGAGGTATCCTTTAAAGGTTGTAAAGGGGGTGAGGTATCCTTCTAGTGAAAAGGGTGAGGTATCCCCATTTTGAGGCTCAAGCACAAAGGGTGAGGGATCCCAAGGTGTGGTGAGTGCTCTATTGTGTAAAGGTTTTCAAGCACCCGTTCAAGCTTGAAGTTTTAGTGGAAAATCTCGAGTGGTTTGCTTGAGGACTGGACGTAGGTCACAAAGGGTGGCTGAATCAGGATAAATCCTTGTGTTTGTTCTTCTCAACTCTATCTCTTTACTTTGTGCTTGAATTATATATGCTTGAGTTGAGTTTGATATCTTGCTTTGCTTGAATTCTTTCTATCTTGGGTTGTTTATTTGTGGTGAAGTATTTAATCTCGTTTATCTATTCACTTCAATCATCCAATAGCTTCAACAAAAATTGTTAATCAAACGTTTTGCAAAAGATTTACAAAAATATTTTACATACTCAATTCACCCCCCTCTTGAGTATTGAGGCCACTTGGTAACAAGTGGTATCAGAGCTAGGCTCTTGTGTAAAGAGCTTAGCAGCTTCAAGAGAAAGTGATGGCCTCTT
This sequence comes from Ormosia emarginata, assembly GCA_029884605.1. Taxonomy (NCBI): domain Eukaryota; kingdom Viridiplantae; phylum Streptophyta; class Magnoliopsida; order Fabales; family Fabaceae; genus Ormosia; species Ormosia emarginata. The sequence goes on along the minus strand of JAQQTP010000038.1, from coordinate 5,993,551 downwards.
CAAATGATTTTTCAGAAAGTTCTTCTCTTTATAGACTTTCCTTTTTCAATGGGGATGGGTATGCTTATTAGAAAGAAAGAATGAAAATTTTTATTGAAGCTATTGACTTAGACGTGTGGGATGCTATTGAAAATGGTCCATTTGTCACCACACAAGTTGTAAATGGTGTAAGAATTAATATACCAAGAAGTGAATGGATGGATGATGATAAAAAGAAGGTCCAATATAATTTGAGAGCCAAAAACATCATTACCACTGCTTTGGGGTATGATGAGTTTTTTAGAGTCTTAAATTGTAAATCTGCCCAAGAAATGTGGGACACCTTACAAGTAACTCATGAGGGTACTAGTGAAGTGAAAAGATCAAGGATAAATACTCTCACTCATGAGTATGAACTTTTTAGAATGAACCATGGTGAAAGCATTCAAGAAATGCAAAAACGTTTCACACATATTACAAATCATTTTGCTTCATTGGGAAAGACTTTTCCTAATGAAGATCTTATTAACAAAATGTTGAGATGTTTGAGCAGGGATTGACAACCTAAAGTGACGGCTATTTCGGAATTAAGAAATCTAGCAACTATGACCTTAGTCACACTTTTTGGAAAGCTACAAGAGCATGAATTGGAATTGAATAGACTCAACCAAAATGAGGAGCTTGACAAGAAAAAGAAGACAATTGCTCTCAAGGCCACCTCCTCCATGATTAATGATGAAAATGATGAAGATGATGGAGATGACTTGGAGATTAATGAGAAGAATCTTAGCCTTCTAGTAAAGAAGTTTGGAAGATTCTTCTAAAAGAATAGAACTCAAAGAAGTCCTCCCTTTCCCTCAAAGAATACCTATCACAAAGGGGAAGGAACCTCAACCACTCCTAAATGCTATGAATGTGGAGAATTGGGACACATGAAGATGGAGTGCCCAATCTATCAAAGGGATGTGGAGAAGTATGAGAAGAGGTACTCAAAGGAAAAGAAAGAAAGAAGAGCCTACATAGCTTGGGATGATAATGACATAGATTCAACTAAGAGTTCGGACAATGTGAAAGCCAATCTATGTTTCATGGCTAGAGGAGAAGAGGAAGATGAAGATGACATGGAGGTAACATCCTCAAATTTTGAATCAAATTCTTCTCCTTCCTATGATGAATTGCAAGATGCATTTGAAGAATTGCATAATGAATCTATGAGACTTGTAAAACTTATTTTATCATCCAAGAAAACAATTTCCTCTTTTGAAAACAAAATTTCTATTTTAAACAAGGAAATTAAGGAACTTAAAATTGAAAATGAAACTCTTGGACTCATTGATGCAAATTCCTCATGCATGACATGTTCCTTACTTGATAATGCATCTACTTCCTTTTCTTGCTCATTATGCAAAACTTTTGATAAGGAAATTGAAGACTTGAAAAATACTCTTTCAAAATTTACCCTTGGAAGAGATAATTTGAACATATTGCTCGGGAATAAAAAATGTGTGTTTCAAAAGGTTGGTTTAGGGTACAATCCCAAAAATCAACAAAAACTTTACAAGAATTTCTTTGTTCCCTCAAGTACATCAACAAGTCCTTTTATAAAGTTTTTTACTGTGGCAAGAAAGGACATAATGCATCAACTTGTAATGTGAGGAAGAATATCAATAATAAGAATGGAACTAAAATGGTTTGGGTTCCCAAAGGCACTTTACCAAAAACTAACACACAAGGACTCAAGAAAACTTGAGTACCAAAAGTCAAAAATTGAAGTGTGTTGCAGGTGTGCTTGAAGGCCAAGAATGGAATTTGGAATATAAAAAATGGCTGCTACAAGCACAAGATCAGAAATTACTCCAAGTTTTCTTCTTTGTCTCCAAGAAGCTTGGACTTGCAACCTTTTGATAAGTGGAGATGTGTCTTATGCTTTAACTTGCTTTGAAGTTGTACTTTTCTAGCTTAATATCTTGACAATATCTCTATATGTAATAATATGCTAGATAAGTTTACTTCTTATTTGAAATAGCATATTTGATATAAAACATCATTGAACTTGACATATTAGATCAATCATGCATCTAAACTCTTGCTGCACAATTTTGATGCATAATTTTCCGCATAATCTCATTTCTGCTGCATAATGAACTCATTTGCTGCATAAAATGCAACTTTTCTGCATAATGCATGATTTTACTACATAATCTATTTTCTTGCTGCATAATATGGTGTTTTTGCTGCACAACTACCTTGATTTAATTAATTTTGAATCCAATACTGACTTGAGTGTTGGAGGTTCCCCTTTGGTTATTTTGCAGGTACTTCATCATGTCAAAGATCCTCAAAAAGCTCAAAAACTTCACCAATCCATCAAAAGGGTGTAATTCTTGGTAAAAGTGATGTTTTTGCATAAATATGGGTTTTGGATCATAGTCTAATCAGTTTCTATGCTTGCATGATGTTTAAAACTGATTTGGAATGCTTTGGAACAAAATTGAAAGGTTTAAAATCAGTCATTTACTGTTTGAAATGCAAAATCTGAGTTTTAGTAAACCGGTAATCGATTATAATACCTTTGTAATCGATTACAAAGGCTCTGCGAAGTGTTCCAAGCCAAGTCAGAAAGCAGGTAATCGATTACACCTCCAATGTAATCGATTACAACATTCCCAGAGAGCATGTAATCGATTACACAAACTTTGTAATCGATTACAAGGAAAACAGAACACATGTAATCGATTACAATAAATGGGTAATCAATTACAAAGCCTTATTTTTCACAATCGTGCTTAATCTTGATGCTCTTTTCTTTCATGATGCTTTCTTTATGCTTAATCTTTATCTAACCCCATTTGCTCTTGTATATGACTCTGAACTCTTTTGGCATAAATGATAAATACTATCTACGATTTCTTTTTCATATGCATTTGCTATTGGTATCACATATTGATGTGCTAAACTGCTTATACTCGATATTGATCTATTTGGTGAAATGATTATACAATGCTGAATGCTTATGTTGTTTTTGATAATGCCAACGGGAGAGAGATTAGTGAAATATGTTGTATGCGTACGGGGGAGCTTTTGCACTTTTACATGAAAATCATTTATCCTATCTCATGTACATATTACGGGGGAGAGTTGCGCTTAATCTCTGATAGATAAATAAATGCAAATATTTCTCTATTTTTAACGTTTATTTTGTCATTATCAAAAAGGGGGAGAATGTGAATGCTTATGTCATGAAGCATATCAAATGAGTTTTTGATGATAACAAAGTCAAGATGAAGACCAAGACTAAAAGAAGAAGACCAAGATCAAAGAGGTATATTAGATATAGGTCTTAGAACACCAATGTGAAATGCTCTCAAGGTATCTCAATTATATTCAAATGGTTTTTCAAAAAGATCTTATAAATCAACTTGGTTTTCAAAGTTCATATTTCTTAAAAAGAAATGTTGATTTCAATCTTGGATTATGTTAAACATTTGTAAATATTGGTTAGTCCAAGTTCCCCAATGATAAAAATGGCCTGGAGACTTAATTGGGCTTGAAAAGTGAGTTTAAAGTATAGTGTAATCGATTACCAATGTTTAGTAATCGATTACAAGCTAAACAGAAGCATTGTAATCGATTACACCATCCATGTAATCGATTACCATGTTCCCAGAAATCCAAGAACATGTTCAAAGGGCCATGTAATCGATTACATCAATATTGTAATCGATTACCATAAAGTCAGAGGGCGTGTAATCGATTACCACAAGCTCAGAAAGTCAAGAACACGTTCTAACTGTCATGTAATCGATTACCAGAACCTTGTAATCGATTACCAGCATTCTGACCCAACGACTATATTTTCTTGGCATTTAATGTTGCCACAAAAGCCTCTAACGGCTCTATTGTTCTAAAAACTTATAAATACTCTTCTTGGGGCATCATTTGTGGCTAACCAACATTTGAGAAACATCTTTCAATCACTCTAATCTGAGAATCATCATTAAATCTCTTTTGCTCTGTTTTTGTATATATATTTAAGATATTCTTGAAGAGCATCATAGGGCTTCAATTTATGTAATCTACTCTTGTGAGAGTTTCATCTTGTAAACACTTTGATTCTTTGTAAAGGGGGTGAGGTATCCCTCTAGAGAAAAGAGAGTGAGGTATCTCTCAAAGTTTATAAAGGGTGAGGAATCCCTTATTAAAGGTGAGGTATCCTTCAAAGGTTGTAAAGGGGGTGAGGTATCCATCTAGTGAAAAGGGTGAGGTATCCCTGTTTTGAGGCTCAAGCACAAAGGGTGAGGGATCCCAAGGTGTGGTGAGTGCACTATTGTGTAAAGGTTTTCAAGCACCCGTTCAAGCTTGAAGTTTTAGTGGAAAATCTCGAGTGGTTTGCTTGAGGACTGGACGTAGGTCACAAGGGGTAGCTGAACCAGGATAAATCCTTGTGTTTGTTCTTCTCAACTCTATCTCTTTACTTTGTGCTTTAATTATATATGCTTGAGTTGAGTTTGATATCTTGCTTTGCTTGAATTCTTTCTATCTTGGGTTATTTATTTGTGAGTGAAGTATTTAATCTCGTTTATCTATTTACTTCAATCATCCAATAGCTTCAACGAAAGTTGTCAATCAAATGTTTTACAAAAGATTTACGAAAATATTTTACATACTCAATTCACCCCCTCTTGAGTATTGAGTCCACTTGGTAACAAAAAGGATCATATTACTGATAAATTTTACTAGTTGGCTCACTAAATGTTTTGAATGTCAATTTACTGATGATAAAGATAAGCTAATTTACTGATATGTGTTTATATTAGTGTGATGTACAAAATCAAATAGCTGATAATGTTTATTAGATGACTTATTGTACTATTCCATAAGTGAATGACTAATAAGTAAAGATAAGTTGACTCACTAATATAAGTCATATAGTGATTGTTAGCTAGTTGATTATGTTGTTAGACTAATAGTGAATGTTATAATCCAGTTGCTATATAAACTAATTTAGACAGCTAATAAGATGTATGAGATGAGTGAAGATTAAGAACGAGATGACTGTTTGCTAAGATAAGCTATCTCATGCAACATAATAGTAGTTTTAAAGTGTGATTCTTTGATTAGTTACCTCATGTTTATATGAGATGTATGAGGTAGTTATGCATTTATAAGCATTGCTCTAGATCATTGGCATGGTTTTGAGTTAGATTGTAAAGTCGTAACTCGCATGCTCATGAGATATTTTATGAAGTAGTGAGATATTTTGCTCATGTAATGTTAAAGATGAGCTAAGAATGATAATTGATTGAATTATGTGTTTATTTGCATCCTTAATTGCTCATGAGACTAAAAATGTAAAGGAAATGATCATTGGTAAGAGAGGTGGTCCTAAGAATGATTTTTCCAAAGTGAGACAGAGGAGTGAGAAAAGCACTATGTCAAGGGCATATGAGTAAGAAAACTACTCTGCCAAGAGTAAAGAAGTGAGAAAAATATTTTACTAAAAATAATGCGGCAAGGGAGTGAGAAAAAACACTTTGTCAAGATAGAGGAGTGGGAAAAGCACTCTGCTAAGGGCAAATGAGTGAGAAAAACACCTTGTCAAGGCAGAGGAATGAGAAAAGCACTCTACTAATGGTAAAAGAGTGAGAAAAACACTTTGCTAAGGATAGGTTGAGGATGAGTAATTCCCGTCATATTTATAAATGGTTGAGGATGAGTAATTCTCTCCCGAATATGAGATAACGATGAGGAAAAGCTTAAGAAAGGCAGAAAGTTTAAATGAACATTTTATGTTGACTGCATTACATCTAAATAGCGTATTGATGCTTCTGCCAATATCTTGTTACTTTCTGTCATATTCTGCTTATGCCTGCCAATGTTCTGAGATATTTGTGTACTTCTATTTATGCTCTGCTTGTCCTTTTTTTTGTGGGAACTCTCTGATATTTTTTGTTATCATTATGCTAAATTCTGTATGGATTCTACTTGAATTATTATTATTCTATAAGCTTTCTGAAATTACTAATAAGCTTTCTGTGAAATTACTATGAAGCTATATGATGATATAATTGTTAAATGAACCTTTGCCTCAAGAATAATTTTTTTTTACTTATGCCATTTTTTTGAGAAATCCTAAAAGTTTTCTATGAGATTTCTATAAATTCCTGAAGCAGCTAGAATTATCATGATTACACTTTTGTACGTTAGTATTATTGAAAATTCTTAGAATTCTTACTCCATTTATAAATTTTATAATATTCTAGGTATTGAGCCAGCGATAGCTTAGTCTTGATGATTGTGATAATTTGATAGTGGGATACTTTGTTTGCTTTGAGAAGGCCCTAGGATTTGCCTTTATTTAGTTTTGATTTATCTATTTTATATTTGAAATTGTACTAAGTATGAAGTGCTTATTCAAATTTACCCATGTACCTGTTAGATTGGTGTATATACCTATGATACAGATACATATGATGTATTAGTCTTTTTGATTGTATGTTGATTAGTTGGTTGCATCCTTATATGATACTTTTGATTCACATACAATCAGATAATCATTAAGGGGTTCCACAAGGAGGATCTCCCAAAAAAAAAAGTAATATTAAATAACATAGTAAAGTTAACAATAAAATAAGCCCTTTTATAGGCTTTAGGCTTAACTCACCAAAAAAGCTAAACAACCCTCAATAGGCACAGAAGGAAAAAATCTAAAATATAATATGGTAAAAAGAAAAATTAGCTTAAGTCAAGTTAAGAAACTAAGAATAAGAAACTGTGACAAACTTTAGTGTACCTAGTCCTCTTGTGACTAGTCTCTATATAGGCTAGGAGGTGTTACCAGGCCCACACCTATTCCCTTATTTTATTTTTCTCATCTAGTCGACTCAGGCTTGCAATTGCTCTAGGCCACTTAGCTTTTGTCCTTTTCAAAATATATTTAACATCACATTGATCTTTTATTTATAATAGCATCATACACCTTCCATCCATTTTTATTTGTCCATTAAGATTGTTGCACAAGAATTAATAAAGTCATTAAAACTCGATTATAAGCAAAGTTGATTTTATTTATTGAATTACCCTTTATTGAAATTCTCAAAATATGATTGTCACTCTATTAATCTTCTTTATCACTTATTAATATTAAGGGTAAAGTTAGAAAAAAAATTAATGACTTATTAGTTTTCGAAATGGACAGGTAACTTTGAACAAAACAAGATTCCTAAATAGATTGATAAAAATAGATAGAATTAGTATATTTAATTTATAGTAGTATCACAATGATCTTTTAATGTTAAATAATGTCATCAAAGTAATTATTCAATTCTAGTCAAATTAGTCATTTCGTGGAATGAATAGATGTTAATTGTTTTGAAGGACCTATTATTATAGAAAAACTCTTAAGTGTTTTCGAAGTAAGAGATTTCTCTTATTTTGTATTATTTAATGTGTGTCACATAAGTTTTGTAGGCCACTATTGTCTCCTACTTTAGTAACATTTTTAATGCTATTAATGATTTGACACATATTAAATAATACAAAACAAGAGATTTCTCTTATACCAAAAGCACATAAGAATTTCTCATTATTGTATCCACCAACATAATACTAAATATATATTTGCCGAAAGTTATACAATGCTCCATACATTTTAGGGAGCATGAACAACTGTTAATTAAATGTTAAAAAAATGAAAGGTTGATATTTTTGAAGGGATACTTGTTCAGCAGGTCATTGTAGTAAATGTAACACCCTATCACCACTATCTCAATATACCTTAATTATATAAAGATATAAATCATTAAAAATGTTACTTCTATTCTTACTATTATTATAATTCCATATAACTAAACAAGTAAATATGGAAAGTCATGATAGAAGTAGACCATACATATATACATCAAAAGCCTCTAAGGGCAAAGTGTTATATATACATCGTAACTACTGTAACATCAATTGTAGGGTATCACATTTTATACGAATTATTACTGAATTACCCCAAGTTATAAAATGATATTGTATAATATAAATATAAGTTGTAAAATTTCTTGATATTGATAATATAAACTTAGTAGAATATAACAATACTAGACAGTATCACAAATAATTTACATCATATACATAATCTCAGTATTGACATACTTAAATATATACAAACAAAGTTCTCAAGAGTATTTAAACATTATTAGAACTACTATACTATCACACTGGCCCAAGTACACGTCTATGGAGCAGAACCCTCAGACGAATCCTCCTCAGACTCCTCAGAAGATAGGAATCATGTATGACGCGTAGTCCTATGGACATGTGTCCGAACAGACGACATAATGCTAATCTCACTAGGAGTATGATAATAAACACCCCAATATTGTCTAATGGATAGTTGAAAGAGGCAAACATATCAAGTCAACATGAAAGATTCTATCACTAACACAAACAGGGCAATTCAAACATACTTTTGCAGTAATCACAGACTTATTAGTAGGAGTAGCAACACTCAAGTCATAAGGTAGTGTAGTCACAGATAATCCCAAACACTCCACACAATTACAGGCAATGAAAGAGTGGATTGCTCTCGAATCATATAATACGGTTAAAGGATTACCTTCAGTGGCACACTTCTCTATAATTAGATCCTCTGACTTTGCGGCTTCCTCCCCGCTCATAGTATACACACGACCACCCGCCTGTGGTCTAGTAGTACGATCGTTTCCCACAGAGGGTTCCGCCTTCAGTTGATTACAGTCCTTTGAGAAATGTCCAGGCTTCCCACATCGGAAGCACAAGATTCCTTTATGTGGGCAGTCCTTAGTCATGTGGTCCTTTCCACACTTAAAACATTTAGATGTGGAAGTTCCAGCTTGACCAAACTTGTTTCCACCAGAAACTCCTCCAAAGGATTACTGTCAAGTCTAACCTCTTGATGGTCTAGCATATGGTTTTTGTTGATAACGGTTGCCACCACTGCCCTTTCCTCTTTGGAACCGAATAGGTCCAAAGTTTCGGTTCTCACATCACGGTGATGATCTGTCTCCTCCACTTTACGACATTTATCTAAAAGCGCTGGAAACTGATCGATTCCCAAGGTTACTACTGCCCGCTTCATATCGTGTCTCAACCCCTCGTTAAACTTCCTACACTTCCATTCTTCATCCGGTTGTATTTGAAAATATCTTGAAAACTTAGACAAGCTTTCGAACATCGCAACATATTCACTTACTGACATCACCCCTTGTCGCAGACTAAGGAATTCCATCTTCTTGGCATGTCTAACACTAGCTTTGAAGAGTTCCCAAGTTACAACTCTCCCTTCAACTTGTATTAACCTTCGGGCTCCTGCCCACCAGTCTTCGCCATCACCAACCAGCACAAAGGTCGCATAAGTGACCTTCCTCTCATCAGTACAATGATTGGGGTGAAATCCGCAAGTGTACGGTTTCGTCGTCAAGTAATAAAATATCGAATCCACAGGGACTATGTTTATGAATACCAATTAATTAATTAATTCAATTAAATTAAACAAAAGAGAATATAATTGTTGAACAAGAACATAGAAACCAAACAATTAAATAAATAAAAGTTAAGACGCAAAATTGAGAATAAAAATAGCAAATTGTTGAGAAAAGATTTCAGATTTAAGAAAGCTTCCAGGATTGGAGTTAACCACAATGATACAAGACTCCTAATTGACAATCCTCTTTAACTTGAAATTCAATTGAAGGTGAATTACCCTAAATTAGTTAATGTTCCCTTTCAAGATACAAGAACCGTGCCCAATTAAACCAATTCCTACTCTCGTGGTAATTGAATTTAAATTGAACCCATTACGTTTTTGGTAATTCATTAATCCTCGAAAGGCTAAACCTACTCTCGTGATTTAAACCTTAAGTTCAATTCTTATAGTTCCAACACCTAGGTCCACCTTTCAATACGTCCCTAGATATCTATGAGATGCAAATAAGTGGCCAAGACAAATTCACATGAATAATCGCAATAAGGATTGAATCAACAACATTCAAGATTAATAAAAGGGGTAAACAATATCAATTAATCATTATCAATGTATCAAAGGGCATTGCCCAATCCTAGAAACAAAAGGGAACTACTCAGACATGGAGAAGAAGAAACTAGAATTCATGTTCCAAGAACAACCAAACCCATAATCCATGAGAGAAGAGAGGAAGATGAAGATCAAGAGCCTCCAATGTGCCTCCTTCTAACCAAATTCCCACCCTAATGTTGTCTTCAGAACATCTATATATACCCCATGGGTTAAAACTGGTTCAAGCCCATAAGAAAAGAGAAAACGGACTTAAACATCGACACGCACCCCGAACCACGGCCGTGGTGGCCACCACGGCCTGCCCGTGGTTGGCTCTGGGTTCATGATTTTTATGCTGTCTCTCAACCACGGCCGTGGTGTCCACCACGGCCAGGCCGTGGTTGGTTCTGGAAACTCCCTTTTTTGCTTTTTCACGCAGCTGCTCGATCCATGACCGTGGTTCAGACCACGGGCGGCCGTGGAACTCTCTCGGAATGAGCTTTTTGTCCCAATTTGCTACCCTTTAAGCTCCAACTTCAATTGTGCAAGCTTTCCATCCATTTCAAGGCCAATTAAGCACCAATCCTGCACAACAACACCAAAAACACCGCAGTTATCCGAACTAAAGGGAAAAACAAACAAAAAGGGAAACTAAAATGCCTAGAATGTATAAAAATGCATGCAAACACATGAACAAAATATGATGTTGTTTCACACACATCATACAACCCATACCATCAAATATTTTCTCTAACTCTTTGATCCAAAGATTGGCTTTCTCTAGGTCAAATTCTCCGTTGAACTGTGGTGGATTATTTCTACGAAATTCTGATAAATTTTGAGTTTTCTCATTTGCCCTTTGATTTTGTTGTACGATGACATCTGTCATCATTTGCATTGTTGCTACAGCTGCAGCCATGCCTTGATTGTCATCTTCAACATTCATACATCAAGCTCTAGTATTCATACGTCCTCTACCTCGTCCAGCCATCGTAATTCTCAGAAATCAAACTAAACAATACAAAATAGAAGTCAAGTACAATCACTTCAAACAATATTGTTCTCTTTCAGAAACCAAACACAGAGAATCACACAACATAAACAAGACAGACCTAACCACAAACCCAAAAGACTCTAACTTGGGCTCTAATACCAACTAATGTAACACCCATCGTAGGGTATCACATTTTATACGAATTATTATTGAATTACCCTAAGTTATAAAATGATATTGTATAATATCAATATGAGTTGTAAAATTTCTTGATATTGATAATATAAACTTAGTAGAATATAACAATACTAGACAGTATCACAAATAATTTACATCATATACATAATCTCAGTGCTGACATACTTAAATATATACAAACAAAGTTCTCAAGAGTATTTAAACATTATCAGAACTACTATACTATCACACTGGCCCAAGTACACGTCTATGGAGCAGAACCCTTAGACGGATCCTCCTCAGACTCCTCAGAAGATAGGAATTTTGCATGATGCGTAGTCCTACGAACAGGTGTCTGAGCAAACGACACAATGCTAATCTCACTAGGAGTATGGTAGTAAGCACCCCAATACTATCTAATGGATAATGGAAACTCTAAATGTACATAAATATTGACATTGAAGTAAGGGTTCCCATGATATAAAACTTAGGGAAACAGTCAGATCTCCCATGTAGATAACACATTCTCTATCTAAATGATCATGTCAAGCCTCCGAACCACCTCAGAATTGTAGTCTCATGTACCCAAGAAAACTTGGCGTCGCCATTGACTCAAAAATTAGCTTCCTCAAGAGGAATCTGCTTCTCCCCTTCTTGCTCAAACCCTTGCTTACCGTCTTTACCGAATATAATTACAATACAAGAATAGCATACAAAGAGGTGAGATTACTAACACTAGTACCAATATGGTAGTAAAGAGAAAGGAATGATAGTAATGTCATACAAATATAATAAACAATAATATAGATATAACAAACAATAATTATAATCATGGCCTCAAACATTATTCAATATTTGACAAATAAAATATCACACAGATATAGATGTACAAATTATGCATATGTACACAGACTCAATTTCCTACTCCATAGAGCTAATTCAAGTCGGAGAGATTGATCTAGAAGATCTATCGGTTCCACAATTGCCTCAGATCAAGTGCTATAACTTTCATCAGTTTTGCACATCTAGCATTATACATGACAGTCTATGCCAAATCTTGATTAAGAATAGTGTCTCGGTTTGTATCATCAGTGCGTTGCATCGGTTCGATCCACGGAATAGTACAGCTACCAACTGCCCATTGTGGAAAACTCGCACCCCGATGCCCCTAAGGTCAACAAGTGACCTACACTACGCATATCACACCACACAAAGGTGTAATTCTCTCCTAGGCCATTGGCCTTAACATAGTCCATTGGACTTTTTCAATGCATGTTCAATGCATACAAGCCAATCATAGGATAAAGTCATATTTCACATATATGGGTCCACACTTTGGCCCAACAGTAATTCTACTGTATTTTCAATTGTGTAATTATTTTACTGTATTTTCACAATCGTGCAACATTTTTGTCGTGTTTTCAAATCGCATATTGATTTTTCAACGTTTTCTCAATCGCGTAAAAATATTTAAATGTTTTCCAAATCGTGTAGTGATTTTTCAACGTTTTTAAAATCGTGTAGCTTAAAAATCACATTTTTAAGTCACGTAAAGGATTTTTCATCATTTTCACTGCGTAAAATATTTCTCAAAATTTTAAACATCATTTTGGCCTTTCTAAAAATTAATATAACTTCTAACTTCATTTTTTTTTCCACATTTTCTCACTTAAGAAATCCGTTCCACAATATTTTCCACAAAATCACTTTTTCATTGAATTAAATCAATGTTTCTAGCTTAAAATTTCTTAACGCGCTCCAAAACCCAAAGAGTGAGCTACACGTTAGTAAATTTCAAGTCACCAATATATTTCTCATTATAACGTGATTAATCTAAAAATTAATTTACTTTATAAAATATTTTGAGGTTCAAACACTTTCAACCTCATTTTTTCTTTATGAAACGAAATCTCCCTTTTACAAGTAATAAATTATTTTGTCTCCATTTTTATTTCTTGGGTCTTTCTAATCAACTAAGTTACCATTTATAAATCATATTTTTACACAAAACAAAACCATTCAAGCCTCCATGGCCGTGAGGTACATGGTCATTGGAACCAAAATATTTATTCATTTTCCTTGCTCTTCTAAACATCCAATTTTACCATTCATGAAAATATTAACTTGGAAACACCTATTTTGAGGTGTTGAGGCCGTGAGCCTCATGATCTTTGGAATCAAAATTATTTTTCCTTTTTAACATCCATCATGGCATACATGACATATAATCATCATACTATATATCAAGCATACCTTTAAAGCAATAAAATCATATAAAGCATAAATAAATAAATTCAAAGCACATAATCACACATAAATAATTTACACAACCATGGATATGAATCCTCACACGGATTCACCATCTATCAAATACAAGTTCATCTCTTACCACCATACGTAGTTGGTAAGATAGATCTCCCTCTTATCTTGTGGTGAAACCTCCAAAGCTCCTTGCTTTGCTTCTTGTACTAGTCTTTCACCACCAAGAGCTTCTTGAACATAAAACAAACACAAGTTTATTAGCATCTAAAGCTTGAACGAGAAAGACCATGGATCAAAACATGGCCTAGAACATGAAGATGACATAAATAGTGAAGTTTCCATAAACTCCACCTTAATACCCTAGAACTTGAGTCTTGGAAAACTTCTTGAAGATGAATGATTTTGGTCAAGACTTCAACTACAAAGTGTCTTGTATTTAGGTAAGGATTAAAGAAATAAGGTTGGTTAAAATTATTGGAGAGTGGAGGTCTGATTTAGGTCTCTTGGCCGTGGGGTTTAGGGAAGAAAAGAGAAAGAAGTTTTGAGAGCTTTGGTGATAGTTTTCTCTTCAGTGAAAGATGAAGATGAGTGATAGAAATGAATTAAAATCTTCCTATAGCTTCCTAAGCCTTAAACCTGTGAGCCCCCCCCTTTGAACACTAAGGGAGTGTCTAAATTCATCTAGCCACTTTTTGAGACTTTATTAGTCATAGATTGAATCAATGGTTTATCTTTGTGGAGACTTCCAAGTGATAGGTTTGAATTTGAACCATTGGATCCCTCCTTCATGAAGCCTTAGTCGTGAGATGCATCTTCAAAATGGAGAGTTAAGAGCTTCTCTTTCATGCTTTCCATCCAAGGGTCACAAAAAGTCTGTCACTTTGTGAGACTAATCTCCACCATAGATTAAATCAATGGTGGATATTCAAAGCCTTCACCACTAAGCTTGCTGCCTATTGGTCCTCCATAAAGTTGTCATAACTACTTAATTTGACTAGTCAGTATAATATTTTTCTAGCTGCTATTACCCTACGGACAAAAATTATTGTATTTTTATTATCTGATAAATAAAACAGTACAGAACACAGTAAAATTTTTTTTGAAAATTGTTTCCAATTTCGGGTTTTGTAAGATCCCCCGGCCTCATCTTCACAGTATAAAATTTTATGGCCATAGAAAAATTTTATTTTTTCGGACCCGTATACAGCCCAAGAATAATATTAAAATAATCAAAAATATAAAATCTCACAAGATTCCACAAAAATTATAAAATTTATGGAAATCAAATCAGATTAGTAAAAATAATTAAGAATCAATAGAAATAATTAAAATACGTAAAGATTTTCTTCGACCCAAAAATTATTATTTTCCTGACTCGGAGTAAGTCACACAAAACCTATCAAATACAGTCATGGAACAATCAAAATAATTTTCAAAGATACGTAAATCATAAAATCATAAAATATAATCATTATTATTGTCAAATATCTAAAATTTGGGGTGTTACAACTCTCCCCCTCTAAAAAGAAGTTTCGTCCTTGAAACTTAAACACATACTCAAAACAAATACGGATATTATTCTTTTATCTTATCCTCTGGTATGGTGTGGATTGTGATTAAAATTTAGAATGAAAATCAGTTGCCAAGTTTCATCAAAAATAAAAATCTTGCAACCAGTTGTAGTTAGCAAGGGTCGATCCACAGAGAACTAATTCAATTAACACTATAATTTGAATCCTAATTTAAACACTCAAAAATAGTAAATAATAAAACAGGGGTTTTGTTTGTTGAAATTAAAAATAGAAATTGAATCCAAAACAAAAACAGTAAATATGATTTGAAAAATCAATTAAAAGACAATGGTTAAGAGATGGAATCCACCACTAGATTTATATGATTATGCTAACCCACATATCCTTTATGCCAACATGGTCAATTATGTTTTTATGTGATTGTGAGATTAATTCTCTGTTTTCCTTAAGTTTTGGTTATTTCAGCAACTGCTCAAATCAATCCCTAATCAATAATTATTTGTAAAGCAACCGCTCTTACACTTACTTATTGATTGCATTAAGATTTAGAAAACTAATCACACTAAGATCCAATCTCATATAGGGATTAAATTACTTAGATCATATGCCTTACTAGTCCTACCACCGTAACCGCGCATAGCAATCCTAGTTTTACCACTTTCGAAA
The DNA here is from genome assembly GCA_029884605.1 of Ormosia emarginata. Lineage (NCBI taxonomy): Eukaryota > Viridiplantae > Streptophyta > Magnoliopsida > Fabales > Fabaceae > Ormosia > Ormosia emarginata. The sequence continues at coordinate 5,977,899 of JAQQTP010000038.1, read as the reverse complement.
TTGGCAAAGAGTATAAAAACCTTTATACCAAATTAAGAACAGAAACATATGAATAAAAACACAATTGTATTGATATAAGGAAATATACAAGAATCACACAATCAAAACTAGGGTTTCATCTTCCCTTAACCATATAAGAAAACTAGCCACATATGGCAAATTCAAAACCAAAAGAATAGAAGAAGAAAAACATTGTCAAGAATAGAAGTGCAGAAGAAAACTAAAGATCAAACTAGTTTCCAAAGGTTGGGGATGATTGATTTCCAATTGCTCGAACCTGAGACTCCAATCTTCGATCTAATCTCCTTCTCCCTTGTTCTTGGTCTTCTCCTTAGTCTCTTGGCAGTTTCCCAGTCCAGACCCCCTTTAGGAACTCTAAGCAACCCTATTTATAGGTTTTGATACCTAATTTAGCATTAAAACACGAAATTAAACTTTTGAGCCGATGACACGGCCTAACCCGTGTCTGATTTTGGTGACAAAACTCCAGCTAAATTCCAAAGTCAGAGAAGAACACGGCTCACCCCGTGTCATTTGACACGGGCCGTGTTCTCGGTCAGGGCTGAAAATTGATTTTTCCTCGTGAAGTCAGAGGCGTACACGGCCTACCCCGTGTCATTTGACACGGGCCCTGTTGATCACTTTCTTCAAATCCAACCTTGATTCTTCATGAATGCCCTTCTTCTTTTGCTTCTAGGGGTTGATACTGATTTCCTTGAGTCTTTAACTCTCTTCTCAAAGGTTCAATGCCAATGGACTCCATCACTCATAGATCTCCTGAAAGTCACAATACATTTATGAGTATTTATAACCACATTTAAGCATAGTTTCACAATAAACATCCAAAGACAGCTCTAAATCAGAAACTTAGCTAAATGTCAACAATTGAGCACATATGGAGTCCAATTAGATCAAACAAAAGGCATTTAAGAGCTAAAATTATCGATAGATCATCCTCCAACTCCCATGTTGCTTCTCCACTTACGTCACTCCAGACTACTTTAACCAACGAAATCTCTTTACCTTGGAGTTGCTTGATCCTCCGATCCTCGATCTTGACTGGAAATGTTTCATAGGTTAAATTCTCCTTCAGTTGTAATGTGTCTGGTTCGATAACATGAGTGGGATCAGGAATGTACTTCCGTAATTGCGATACATGAAATACATTGTGATGATTCGATAGAAAAGACGATAACGCAATTTGATAAGCTACCGAACCTATCCGATGTAAAATCTGATACTGCCCGATAAACTTTGGAGTGAGCTTTCTAGACTTAATCACACATCCTACTCCAGTTGTATGTGTCACTTGCAAAAATACATGGTCACCTTCTTCAAACTCAAGCAGTCTCCTCCTTTTATCAGCATAGCTCTTTTACTGAGTCTAAGCTATCCTCATCTTGTCTTGAATCATCTTTACTTTTTCTGTAGTCTGTTGTACAAATTTCGGTCCTAAAATAGAACTTTCACCATCCTGATACAAACACAATGGTGTTCTGCATCATCTCCCATACAATGCCTCATTGGGTGCAATCCCTATACTTGAATGAAAACTGTTGTTATAAATGAACTCTATCAATGGTAAGAATTCATCCCAACATCCAGATTGTTCTAGCACACAAGCCCTCAACAAATCTTCTAGTGACTGAATCGTTCTTTTTGACTGACTATCTGTTTGTGGATGGTTAGCAAAACTTAAACATAGCTTTGTTCCCATCGCTCCTTGCAAACTGTGCCAAAATCTCGACGTGAATCTCGGATCTCGATCCAAAATAATACTGGAAGGTACACCATGAAGTCTAATGATTTCACCGATGTACACTTGGGTCAACTTCTCTATTGAGTACTTAATGTTAATTGGCAAGAAATGCACCGACTTCGTAAGCCGATCAATAACTACCCATATAGAATCATGACCTTTTTGAGTCTTTGGTAGTCCAGTCATAAAGTCCATTGCTATATCATCCCATTTCCATTCAGGAATAGACAAAGGTTGTAACATTCCAAAAGGTCTTTGATGTACAATCTTAGCCTTCTGACAGACTAAGCAGGACGATACATATTCAGTGACATCTTTCTTCATTCCTTGCTACCAGTACAACTGCTGCAAATCTTGATACATTTTTGTGGCTCCTGAATGCATACTCAGCTTACTCCTATGAGCTTCATCCATAATTAATCTCCTAAGTCCTTGATTGTTGGGCACACAAATCCTTCCTTTGAATTTCAAAATTTCATCAGTTCCTTCTTTGAATTCCAACACTGCGCCTTGGATCCTTGCTTCCTTCGCTTCTTGCAAGTATTGGTCATTGTTTTGCCTTTCTCAGATTTTATCTATTAAACTATTTGATATAGTGATCATGTTCAAACACATCTTTCCCAGCGTCAACTTCACAGATAACCGCATATCCCAAAATTCTTCTATCAATTCCCTCTATTTGATCATCATAACAGAAGCACGAAGTATTTTTCTACTTAAAGCATCTGCTACGACATTCGCTATGACATTCGCCTTCCCAGGATAATACTGTAATTGGAAATCGTAGTCCTTCAAAAATTCTAGCCAACGCCTCTACCTCATGTTCAACTCTTTTTGGTCAAACAGATACTTCAAACTCTTATGATCACTAAAAATAATGAACGTTGCTCCGTAGAGAAAATGTCTCCAAGCTTTCAATGCAAACACCACAGCTGCTAACTCTAAATCGTGAGTGGGATAATTCCTCTCGTGTACCTTTAACTGCCTTGAAGCATATGCCACAACCTTCCAGTTTTGCATAAGTACACAACCCAATCCTTGGTATGAAGCATCGCAATATACTTCAAAGGGTTCATTTGGATCAAGCAAAATCAATATCGGTGAAGTAGCCAATCGTCTTTTAATTCTTGTAACTTTCTTCGCACGCATCAGTCCATACGAAAGGTTGATTCTTTCGTGTAAGTTGGGTAAAAGGTCCCGCTATCTTGGAAAACCACTCAATAAACCGTCGATAGTAACCGGCTAATCCGATGAAACTACGGATTCCGATACAGTCTTCAGTCTTTCCCACTGAAGAACTGTCTCCACTTTTGAAGCATCAACTTCAATTCCTTCCTCCGATATCACATGCCCCAAAAACTGAACTTCACTTAATCAAAATTCACATTTAGACAACTTTGCATATAATTTATTCTCTTTCAATATCTGGAGAACCACTCTGAGATGTTGAGCATGTTCCTTTTGATTTCGAGAGTAGATTAAGATGTCATCAATAAAGACAACGACAAACTTGTCCAAGTAAGGACGAAAAATCCTATTCATGAAATCCATGAAAATGGCAAGTGCATTCGTCACATCGAACGATATCACTTGATACTCGTAATGCCCATAATGCGTCCGGAATGTTGTCTTAGGAATATCTTCCACCTTTACACGAATCTGGTGATAACTAGATCGTAAATCAATTTTGGAAAACACTACAGCTCCCCTTAGTTAATCCATTAGATCATCAATCCTAGGAAGTGGATATTTATTCTTAATCGTAATCTTGTTCAACTGCCGATAGTCTACACATAGACGAGAAGTACCATCCTTCTTTCTGACTAACAATACTAGAGCTCCCCACTAGGTCTCACGAATTGCTTCTCCAACAATTCCTCCAGTTGTTTCTTAAGCTCTACCAATTCTGACGGCGACATCCTGTAGGGCGCCATAGATATAGGTCCAGCTCCCGGTACTAGATCAATAGCAAACTCTACTTCTCTTGCCGGTGGTAAACCAGGTATATCGTCAGGAAAGACTTCAGGAAATTTATTGAATACGAAAATATCTTTCATAGCATCTTTGCTTTGTACTTCCAAAGAAGATAGCAATAAATATCCTTGAGCTCCTTCTTTCAAACAAACTTCTACTTGAGTGGCCGTTAGGAATCTAGAATCGTTAGCCTCGGGAAAAACTAATGTCTTATTAGAATAATCTATCAGGATATGATTAGAAGACAACCAATCCATTCCTACGATTACATTAATCTTGGAAAGAGGCAAACATATCAAGTCAACATGAAAGATTCTATCCCTAACACAAACAGGACAATTCAAGCATACTTTTGCAGTAATCACAGGCTTATCAGTAGGAGTAGCAACACTTAAGTCATAAGGCAATGTAGTCACAGATAATCCCAAACGCTCCACACAATCATAGGAAATGAAAGAGTGGGTTGCTCCCGAATCATATAATACGGTGAAAGGATTACCTTCAATGGCACATTACTCCATAATTAGATCCTCTGACTTTGCGGCTTCCTCCCTACTCATAGTATACACACGACCACCTGCCTATGGTCTAGCAGTACGGACGTTTCCCACTGAGGGTTCTGCCTTCAGTTGATTACAGTCCTTTGAGAAATGTCCAGGCTTCCCACATCTGAAGCATATCCTTTGTGTAGGTAATCCTTAGTCAGGTGGTCCTTTCCATGCTTAAAACATTTGGATGTATAAGTTCCAGCTTGACCAAACTTGTTTCCACCAGAAACTCCTCCAAAGGATTGTTGTCGAGTCTAACCTCCTGATGGTCTAGCATATGATTTCTGTTGACAACGGTTGCCACCGCTACCCTTTCCTCTTTGGAACCGAGTAGGTCCAAAGTTTCGGTTCCTTACATCACGGTGATGATCTATCTCCTCCATTTTACGATATTTATCTAACAGCGCTAGAAACTGATCGATTCCTAAGGTTACTACTACCCGCTTTATATCGTGTCCCAACCCCTCTTCAAACTTCCTACACTTCCATTCTTCATTTGGTTGTATCTGAAAATATCTCAAAAACTTAGACAGGCTTTCGAACTTTACAGCATATTCACTTACTGACATCACCCTTTGTCGTAGACTAAGGAATTCCATCTCCTTAGTATGTCTAACACTAGCTTTGAAGAGTTCCCAAGTTACAACTCTCCCTTCAGCTTGTATTAACTTTCAGGCTCCTGCCCACCAGTCTTCGCCATCACTAACCAGTACAAAGGTCGTATAAGTGACATTTCTCTCATCAGTACAACCCATACCATCAAATATTTTCTCTAACTCTTTGATCCAAAGATTGGCTTTCTCTGGGTCAAATTCTCTGTTGAACTGTGGTGGATTATTTCTACGAAATTTTGACAAATTCTGAGTTTCCTCGTTTGCCCTTTGATTTTGTTGTACGATGACATCTGTCATCCTTTGCATTGCTGCTACAACTGCAGCCATGCCTTGATTGTCATATTCAACATTCATACGTCCAGCTCTAGTATTCATACGTCCTCTACCTCGTCCAACCATCGTAATTCTCAGAAATCAAACTAAACAATACAAAATAGAAGTCAAGTACAATCATTTCAAACAATATTGTTCCTTTTCAGAAACCAAACACAGAGAATCACACAACATAAATAAGACAGACCTAACCACAAACCCAAAAGACTCTAACTTGGGCTCTGATACCAACTAATGTAACACCCATCGTAGGGTATCACATTTTATACGAATTATTATCGAATTACCCCAAGTTATAAAATGATAGTGTATAATATAAATATAAGTTGTAAAATTTCTTGATATTTATAATATAAACTTAGTAGAATATAACAATACTAGACAGCATCACAAATAGTTTACATCATATACATAATCTCAGTACTGACATACTTAAATATATACAGACAGAGTTCTCAAGAGTATTTAAACATTATCAGAACTACTATACTATCACACTGGCCCAAGTACACGTCTATGGAGCAGAACCCTCAGACAGATCCTCCTCAGACTCCTTAGAAGATAGGAATCCAACATGACACATAGTCCTACAGACAGGTATTTGAGCAAACAACACAATGCTAATCTCACTAGGAGCATGGTAGTAAGCACCCCAGTACTGTCTAATGGATAACGGAAACTCTAAATGTAAATAAATATTGACATTGAAGTAAGGGTTCCAATGATATGCCTTACTTAGGGAAACGGTCAAATCTCTTATGTAGACAACACATCCTCTATCTAAATGAACATGCCAAGCCTCCGAACCACCTCCGAATTGTAGCCTCATGTACACAAGAAAACTTAGCATCGTCATCGACTCAGAAATTAGCTTCCTCAGCAAGAATCTACTCCTCCCCTTCTTCCTCAAACCCATGCTCACCGTCTTTACTGAATATAATTACAGTAAAATAATAGTATTCAAAAAGGTGAGATTACCAACACCAGTACCAATATGGCAGTAAAGAGACAGGAATGACAGGAATGTCATGCAAATATAATAAACAATGACACAAATATAATAAATAATAATTATAATCATGGCCTCAAACATTATTCAACATTCGACAAATAAAATATCACACAGATATAGATGTACAAATTATGCATATGTACACAGACTCAATTTCTTACTCCATAGAGCTAATTCAAGTCGGAGAGATTGATCTAGAAGATCTGTCGATTCCATAATTACCTCAGACCAAGTGCTACAACTTTCATCAGTTTTGCACATCTAGCATTATACATGATAGTCTATGCCAGATCTTGATTAAGAATAGTGTCTCGGTCCGGATCGTCGGTGCGTTGCATCGGTCCGATCCATGGTATAGTAGAGCTATCAACTGGCCATTGTGGAAAACCTGCACCCTGATGCCCCCAAGGTCAACAAGTGACCTACACTACGCATATCACACCATACAAATGTGTAATTCTCTCCTAGGTCATTGGCCTTAACATAGTCCATCGGACTTTTTCAATGCATGCTCAATGCATACAAGCCAATCACAGGCTAAAGTCATATTTCACATATATGGGTCCACACTTTGGCCCAACAGTAATTATACTGTATTTTCATTCACGTAATTATTTTACTGCATTTTTACAATCGCGCAATATTTCTGTCACATTTTCAAATCACGTATTAATTTTTCAATATTTTCTTAATCGTGTAAAGATATTTTAACTTTTTTTAAATTGTGTAGCGATTTTTCAATGTTTTTAAAATTGCGTAGCTTAAAAATTACATTTTAAAGTCGCGTAAAGCATTTTTCTTCATTTTTCACTACGTAAAATATTTCTCAAAATTCTAAACATCATTTTGGCCTTTCTAAAAATAAATATAACTTCTAACTTCATTTTTTTCACATGTTCTCACTTAAGAAATCTTTTCTACAATATTTTCCACAAAATCACTTTTTCATTGAATTAAATCAATGGTTCTAGCTTAAAATTTCTTAACGCGCTCCAAAACCCAAAGAGTGAGCTATACGTTAGTAAATTTCAAGTCACTAATATATTTCTCATTATAACGTGATTAATCTAAAAATTAATTTACTTTATAAATTATTTTGAGGTTCAAACACTTTCAACCTCATTCTTTCCTTTATGAAACGAAATCTCCCTTTTACAAGTAATAAATTGTTTTGTCTCCATTTTTATTTCTTGGGTCTTTCTAATCAACTAAGTTACCATTTATAAATCATATTTTTACACAAAACAAAACCATTCAAGCCTCCATGGTCGTGAGGTATATGGTCATTGGAACCAAAATATTTGTTCATTTTCCTTATTCTTCTAAACATCCAATTTTACCATTTATGAAAATATTAACTTGGAAACAACTATTTTGAGGTGTTGAGGCCGTGAGCCTCATGATCTTTGGAATCAAATTCATTTTTCCTTTTTAACATCCATCATGGCATACATGGCATATAATCATCATACTATATATTAAGCATACTTTTAAAGCAATAAAATCATATAAAGCATAAATACATAAATTCAAAGCATATAATCACACATAAATAATTTACACAACCATAGATATGAATCCTCACATGGATTCACCATCCATCAAATACAAGTTCATCTCTCACCACCATACTTAGTTGGTGAGATAAATCTCCCTCTTACCTTGTGGTAAAACCTCCAAAGCTCCTTGCTTTGCTTCTTGTACTAGTCCTTCACCACCAAGAGCTTCTTGAACATAAAACAAACACAAGTTTATTAGCATCTAAAGCTTGAACAAGAAAGACCATGGATCAAAACATGGCCTAGAACATGAAGATGAAATAAATAGTGAAGTTTCCATGAACTCCACCTTAACACCCTAGAACTTGAGTCTTGGAAAACTTCTTGAAGATGAATGATTTTGGTCAAGACTTCAACTACAAAGTGTCTTGTATTTAGGTAAGAATTCAAGAAATAAGGTTGGTGAAAATTATTGGAGAGTGGAGGTGTGATTTAGGCCTCTTGGTCGTGGGGTTTAGGAAAGAAAAGAGAGAGAAGTTTTGAGAGCTTTGGTGATAGTTTTCTCTTGAGTGAAAGATGAAGATGAGTGATAGAAATGAATTAAAAATCTTCCTATAGCTTCCTAAGCCTTAAAACCATGAGCCTCCCCCCTCCCCCTTGAACACTAAGGGAGTGTCTAAATTCATCTAGCCACTTTTTGAGACTTCATTAGCTAAAGATTGAATCAATGGTTTATCTTTGTGGAGACTTCCAAGTGATAGGTTTGAATTTGAACCATTGGATCCCTCCTCTATGAAGCTTTAGCTGTGAGATGCATCTTCAAAATGGAGGGTCAAGTGCTTCTCTTCCATGCTTGCCATCCAAGGGTCACAAAAAGTCCTTGCCACTTTGTGGGACTAATCTCCACCATAGATTAAATCAATGGTGGATATCCAAAGCCTTAACCACTAAGCTTGCTTCCTATTAGTCCTCCATAAAGTTGTCATAACCACTTAATTTGACTAGCCAATATAATATTTTTCTAGCTGCTATTACCTTATGGATAAAAATTACTGTATTTTTGTTGTCCGATAAATAAAAAAGTATAAAACACAGTAAAAGAAAATTTTGAAAACTGTTTCCGATTTCGAGTTTAGTAAGAACCCCCAGCCCTGTCTTAACAGTACAAAATTTTCTAGCCATAGAAAAATTTTATTTTTTCGGACCTGCCCCGGGCTGCATACAACCCAAGAATAATATTAAAATAATAAAAAATATAAAATCTCACAAGAAACCACAAAAATCATAAAAGTTATAAAATTTATGGAAATCAAATCAGATTAGTAAAAATAAGTAAGAATCAACAGAAATAATTAAAATACGTAAAGATTTTCCTTGACCCGAAAATTATTATTTTCCTGACTCAGAGTAAATCACACAAAACGATCAAATATAGTCACAGAACAATCAAAATAAGCATACAGAAATAACAAAAGAATATATTTCTATCATTACTGTCAAATAGCTAAAATTTAGGGTGTTACAACTACAACTCAAAGCAGAAATATACAAGAGTTTTCAAGTAGGAAAAATAAAACTATCTACTTCTCCTTCATTTTCTTTAGCTTTTTTAACCCTTGATAAGGGGTCTTGACTTGCTCATACCATGGAAACACGAAAACGGGTGAGAACATAAAATTTCTCAGTAATGAACATGTATTTCATGGAACTTATTAATGTAAATCACTTATAAATATAATTGATAACCACATTATACCGTCGCCTATACAACTGTTTAATGTATAGAAATCTAATGTATCTCGATATTACACAATCGGCCATACAATTGTATAACATTAACTAAACTTGACAAATTGCTTAACTCGCTTTAATGCTTGACTTAGGACTTAACTCATCCCAAGGCTCGTGTTAGTAAGTTTGACTCACTTTATTACACTTACATAAGGTTGATCATATTCCTCATGTTAGTTGATAAATAGTTTAGCTCACTACATCGTTTTAGGTGGAGTGTTGTACTGACATTTACCTCTCTTAATTACCCCCCCTTAGCAAAGAGTTTAACTCTCTAATTGGCAAGGTTAAGGAGTTTGGCTCACTTCCTTAATTTGGGTAATAGTTCTATGGCTTAACTAAAACATGTAAAGGAACCAATGTTAGTTAATACTTTATTTCAACCATCTTAATGAGATAATAAAATATTTCTATAGAAGTTTGCATATTCAACTCAACTTTGATTAAAAGAGAATAAATTATGCCTCTATGATAAGTAGACTTTCTTATCAATATTGTATCTAGATTGTCTTACAATCACAATTCTAGTGATTTTCTAAAACATACAAGTGTGTATAAGATTCTAGATAACTATTACAATTGATCAATAACTATTGAATAACTTAAAACTCAAACTTGTGCTCATATATTAGGTGGTTATTTCCTTTGTGAAATATCCCTAGAAGTATCTTAATACACTTAAAAAAGCATATGAGAATTATTTCAATTAGTAGGAAACTTCAAAACATCAAAAAAAAAAAACATTCTTGAAAATCCCTGGAACTCAAGCTCAGGCATGACTTTCCTATGCCTAGGCATGACCCTCTCTGTCTCACCTGGCTGAGAAACAGAACACCCCACGCCTAGGCGTGATTCAGTCACGCCTAGGTATGACACTACAATTAAAAGTTTTGCAGAATTCTACAGAATGAATTTACTGTTCCATTAACCGAAATCACCCATTCAATCACTAAAAATCTGATTCTAAGGTGTCTCAAACCTCAAATAAGGTCCATTAATACATTGTGACTCTTATACAATCTTAATTTCACTTAATCATGGATTAATGAAAAATCCCACCCCTAAGACCTAAAATCCCCATTTTTGTCTCCAATGGAAAACAATGGTGCTTAAAGGTTGAGAACTCCTAGTCATACATCCAGTAAATTATAAACATTCTAATTTAACACTTGAAATTGAAAACCAAGCTCAAAACCTAGATTTACTCATCAAATCCATCTTTTATAATTCATGTAACCTAACTTCAACCATAGAGAAAAATAAAAGAAGAGAGATGAAGTTTTAGGTTAGAATCCCCTACCTCAAACTCTTGATGATGGTGTTTGATCAACTTTGGCCTTACCCTTAGCTTTCTTGCTCTTTTCCTCTTCTTCTCCCTTAGTTTTCTCTCCTTTTCTTTCTTGTTTCTCTACTGCTCCTTGGTTTGCTATTTTTTATGAATGAGAAAGGAAAATATGAGTGAAATACATGAAATACCAAGTCAATTATATGGGGCTACCGTATAAGACTTGTTTCACTTAAGATATTTCATTGATACTACTTGATATGCTAAAAACACTTAGATTTAGCTAAATCAAGTTTTCTAACTTCCAACAATTTTGAAATAAATACTAAGATTTATAAAAATTACTGTTTCATCAAAATTTCCATTTTTCATATCTACTGTTAGTCAAACCGGCATTAAATGCACAACCAGTATGCCTAAAAATATTAAACTAACTATAATTATTCTCAAATTTTAACTACATCTTCTTACACCTATTTGTAACTTAGAAACAAATTCTCTTAACTTATTTCCCTTTATTTAGCCATTTATGCTACTATCTGAGTTATTTTAAGCTAATTTTTACACTCTGGATTGCAACAAAGTGCCTAAACTAATTTAGTTTGTCACCAAAATAGGCAAACATATCAAGCAAGTGTTATGCTACCTTTGTAACCATAAACTAGTCTTACATACTAAAAAGAGGTTGTTACATTACTCCCCTCATTTTTAAAAATTTTGTCCCCAAAATTGCTTATCTCATAAAAATAACTCAGGGTAATCTAGCTGCATGCGGGACTCTAGCTCCTATGTAGCCTCCTCTGTGCTTGTCTTACCCCACATGACCTTCACTAGATGAATCTGTTTACCTCTGAGCTTTTTGATCCCTCTGTCTACAATCCTTATCAGTTTCACTACATAAGACAGATCATCTCTTAACTGTATAGATTCATTTCGTATGATGTGTGAATGATCCAGATTGTACTTTCTGAGTTGGAATACATGAAAGACATAATGTTGGTTTGACAAACTGGGTGAAAGAACTATCTGTTAAGCTACAAGTCCGATCCTTTTTAGAATTTGATAGGGACCAATGAAATGAGGGTTTAACTTTCTAGTTCTTAATGCTCTACTAATTCCAGTCGTAGAAGTGACCCTCAAGAAAACATGCTCACCCTCTTCAAACTCTAGAGGTTGCCTCCTTCTATCAGCATATCTCTTTTACCTACTTTGAGCTATAGCCATCCTATCCTTGATTATTCTGATTTAGTTGGAAGTTTATTGTACTAACTTAGGTCCTAGAATAGTTTTCTCTCCAACCTCATACTAACATATAGGGGACCTACACTTTCTACCATAAAATGCCTCATACAATGCCATTCCTATACTGGTGTGATAATTGTTGTTGTAGGCAAACTCCACTAAAGGCAAGAGTCTATCCCAACTACCTTGCTAATCTAAAATATATGCTCTAAGCATATCCTCTAGGGTTTGGATAGTTCTCTCTGACTGTCCATCTGTTTGTGAATGGTATGTTGTGCTAAGACTTAGCCTAGTCCTAAAGGCCTTTTGCAAGGCTCCCCAAAATCTAGAAGTAAATCTAGGATCTCTATCTAAAACTATACTAAGGGGAACTCTATGCAACCTAACTATCTCCTATAAATATAATTGGGCTAGTTTATCTAAGGAATAGTTCATTCTCATTAGCAAAAAGTGGTCAGACTTGGTTAAGCTATCCACTACGACCCAAATTGTATCATGTCCCAACTGAGTTCTGGGTAAACCTATAACAAAATCCATTATGATGTTCTCCAACTTCCATTCAGGAATTGCTAAAGATTAGAGAGGTCTTAAAGGTTTTTGGTGCTCTATCTTAACTTTCTGCCACACCAAGTACCTAGACACAAACTCCGTTATTTTTTTCTTCATATCTGGCCACCAAAACATCTCTTTTAAATCTAGGTACATCTTAGTGGCTCTGGGATGAATAGTGTATTGACTCTTATGAGCCTCCTCTAGTATCTTTTCTTTGATTTCAGAATCTCTTGGAATATAAAGTCTATATCTAAACTTAATCACTCCATAATTTGTCATATCAAACTTTAGCTGATCTCTCAAGAAGATTTGCTCCCTTATCTCACTTAGGGTTTCATCCTTGCTCTGTGCTTCTAGAATCTAAGCCTTCAGGTCACTATGTCTACCTTACTCATATAGAGACATTGTGATGTCACAGTTACCCTAAGACTCAAATCTTTAAACTTCTCAAGAAGCTGACCTTCTTGAACCATTATTCGAGATATATGTAGGGATTTCATACTTAATGCATCAGCCACTTCATTTGCCTTACCCGAGTGATACTTAAGCTCAAAGTCGTAATCTTTTAAAAACTCCATCCATCTTCTTTGTCTTATGTTCAACTCATTCTGATCAAACAAGTATTTTAAACTATTATGGTTACTGAACACTTCAAATTGAACTCCGTAAAGGTAATGCCTCCAAATCTTTAAGGTAAATACTACTGCGACTAGTTCTAGATCATGGATGGGATAGTTCTCCTCATGAGGCCTTAACTGCCTCGATGCATAAGCAACTACTTGTCTATATTGCATGAGAACTGATAACTTCAGAAAATGAAGTTAATTCACTTAAATTTGATTGTATTTGAGCATGCTTATCCCTAAGTTTTCAAGGTCCTAAGTTCAATATTTGCATAACTTTGGTGAATTAAGTTTGTTGACTCAAATGATTTATAATTGCATTTTTTAAGATCTTGTTTACCTAAGTTGGATGGATTGTGGGTTGATGGACTTTGCCATTATTTTGATATAGGTATTCAAGATGAGAAAGGTCTTGGAAGGGACGAGGAAAGTGAAGAGAGGCTCAATTTGTGAAGAAAACATCAAGGGGAGGTTCTGCCAACCTACGCCTAGGCGTGGCCCTTGTAGTTTCTCAAGGATTCCAAGCAGAGACTACCATGCCTAGGCGTGGAAAAGCCACGCTTAGGCGTGGTAAAGTCAGTTTTTCAGGGTGTTCAGATGGAGACCTCCATGCCTAGGCATGGTAAAGTCAAGCCTAAGCATGGCAAGCAGAGAACAGGCACGTGATTTATAACCACGCCTAGGCGTGGGAAAAATCCTAGCACGCGAATTTTACTCTTATATTCTGATTTTTGGGAGAAGTAAGGGCATCTTTAGTTTTGGAACACAAGCACGAATTCCAGAGAGCAAGTGAGAAGGGGAGGAACCCACTTGGATTGGAGGTGACTAAAAGGAGAATCAAGATCAAGGAGAAGGAGCAAGCTTGGAATCTCTCCATTTTTGTTCATTCTTTCTCTTTCTCTCTTGATTTGTACTTGATGGTTCATTCAATTTCATTCATTTTCTTCTCCTTGATATTGTGTAACTAAACTCTAATCTAGGGGCTCTCTAGGATCTTGTTATGGATTTGATTAATTTGTAATTAGTTGAGTATCCTTTCAATGAAATTGATTTTGTTCATCCATATCTATGCTTAGTGCTTATTATTGATTGGTCATCAATTGCATGATTTTTAATATTCCAATTGAACTAGAAATAGGGTGTTGTGAATATGGATATGATATGGTTGATGTATGTTTAACTAAAGGATGGACACATACCTTTTGGACATGCATGGCAAGTGTTTGATAATTGGTCTCAATGAGTGATTCTTATGTTAACTCACATGGACACATAGTGGATTAGCTAAGTTTTACCTGGGTAATTGACCTAGACATAGGCTCTTATCTATTGATGGTTATTAGTTAGCAAATATCATTTCATTGTTAAGTGCTTGTTAATTACAATTAATCATTGAAGTAGCAAGTGAATAGGAACCCCCAGGCTTTAATCATTCTCATTTTCTCTTGTGATTTTGGTGTTTGGTGCTCTCTTGTTTTGATTTCCTTTACGTTGTTATTTTAATTGCAACCCACTCTCTTTCGATTGCTTGGATAAAAATTTGTGAATTTTGGTTAAGTTTAACATTCTTTTAATTAATCAATCCTTTGGGACACGATACTCTAACTCTCCTTTATATTACTTGTCGACCTGTGCGCTTGCGGATTTACGGACTAACAAGTTTTTGGTGCCGTTGCCGGGGACTGAGTTTAGATTTAGTGTTATTTCTTACATCTATTCACAATTCTTATTTCAAGTTTCGTTTGCTTTGTTTTGCAATTTTTGATTTTTAGGTACTTGGCTTTTGTATGCGAAGAACTCAAGGTGTGTCTCGATTTCCTTACGATCATGAGATCGAGAGGACATTTCGTAGATTGCTAAGAGAATGATAATTACAAGCACAAGCACCAACGTTGGTTAACAAATCTGAGATGGCGGAGGAGGCAAATGCTGAAAGACCTTTGAGGGAATATGCTACCCCAAATGCTAGAGAAATCCAATCTAGCATTAGACGACCAGCTGTCCAAGCACAGACTTTTGAGATCCAGCCTGCTATTATTCAGATGGTACATAATAATGTGCAATTTGGAGATTTACCCCATGAAGATCCTAATGCTCATCTAGCCAACTTCCTAGAGATATGTGATACTTTCAAGCATCATGGGATGACTGATGATGCAGCTCACTTAAGGCTTTTCTCTTTTTCCTTGAGGGATAGGGCCAAGGCATGGCTTCATTCTTTACCAGAACATTCTATCACTACCTGGGAAGAGCTAGCTCAGAAATTCTTAGATCGATTCTTTCCTCCTATGAAGGCAATGAAGTACATGAATGACATATTGTACTTCAGGCAATTCGAAGGAGAAACCTTATATGAAGCATGGGAGCGATTCAAGGAGTTGTTAAGGAAGTGCCCCCACCATCGTATTACAAAATAGATGTTAGTGCATACCTTCTACAACAGCTTGACAACATCCATTCTATCCATAATTGATGCAGCAGCTGGAGGGGCTATTATGAACAAGACAGTGGATGTAGCCTATGACCTGTTGGAAGAAATGGCTAACAACAACTATCAGTGGCCAGCAGAAAGGGTTACTCCTAGGAGAACGACTACCGGCATACATGAGGTGGATGCTCTCATTTCACTTTCAGCTCAAGTGGCTACTCTTTCTAAAAAAATTGACACTATGGGAGTAAACTCAGTTGCAAGCGGGGCTAATATCACAGCTGAGATTTGTGATCATTGTGGGGATCATCACTCCACTGCTAATTATACGGCTAGCTTGGAAAGTGTACAACACGCTAGTCAATTCTGTCAACCGGGTCACAACATTGCATTTGGTAATACTTATAACCCCAGTTGGCGGAACCATCCTAATTTCTCATGGGGTGAAAATGTTCAAGGCTCTTCCTCATCTCATCAGCATAATCAAGCACCTCGTGCTCCTCCAGGCTTTCAACAACAGAGCCCCCTTCAAGCCCAAACTTCAACATCGACTTCAACTTCTAATTTGGAGAAGATGTTTGCTCAGTTTATGACTAGTCAAGAAGATTACATGACCAAGATTGATTCAAGGCTAGCATCCCATGATGCTTTAATGCAAAGTCAAGCAGCTTCCTTGAGGAATCTTGAGACTCAAGTGGGTCAACTTGCCCAAGCTCTAAATAACAGACCCCAAGGGAATTTTCCAAGTGACACCATCAACAATCCCAAGGGTGCATCTAATGAGCATTGCAAGGTTATCTCATTGAGGAGTGGGAAGGAGATAGAAGGTAATCCAATGACCAAACAACTTAAAGAAGAAATTGAGGTGGCTCAAGATGAAGAGGTTGTGAGCAATGAGGTTGAGAAAAATGAGAAAATGGCTAGGGAAAGGGTTAAAGACAAGAAGAAGGAGGACAAGTCCACAACACCACCTCCACCTTTTCCTAACAAGCTAGCAAAGCAGAAGCTTGATGCTCAGTTCCAAAAATTCTTAGAAATTTTCAAGAAGCTTCACATTAACATTCCATTTGCTGAGGCGTTAGAACAAATGCTGAGTTATGTGAAGTTCATGAAGGACATCTTGTCCAAGAAGAGGAAATTGGGGGATTATGAGACCGTAGCTCTCACAGAGGAGTGTAGTGTAATCTTGCAGAACAAACTACCTCCCAAATTGAAAGACCCCAGGAGCTTCACCATTCCATGCACAATCGGGAGCCAATTCTTTGGAAAAGCCTTGTGTGACCTAGCGGCAAGCATAAATCCAATAATGCATGAAACTGTAGGACAACCAGGGTCTTTATATTTCAATGCATTATTATTCTGAAGAATGGAGCTTATTTGTTCAGCCAAAAATGCTTTCTTTTTCACATTTAGTTTCCTTTTAACAGTGCACAAATCCTTCAAATATTTTGCATAAGAAGGAATCTGTTTGATAGCATCTAACAGAGGAATATTAATTTTCACTTGTTTCAAAATTTCAAAAATTCCAGTGTTATGGTCCAATTTCTTTGGATTATTCAATGCTTGAGGAAATGGGAGTGAAGGCGAGAGTTTGATCTCCTTTTGGTCAACTTCTTCATTTTCTTAGGAAATTGGTTCATTTTCTTTCTCACAAGGTTCAGGAATTTGTTTTTCAACAACCTTTCCACTCCTAAGAGTTATCACTGACTTGACTTGATCTATTTGTTAGTTTTCTGAACTCCCCTCATTTAGACTGTACTGACCCTTGGGATTTGGTTGAGGTTGAGAGGGAAATTTTCCTTTCTCGTGAATGGTGAGTGCAGAAGAAAGTTTAGCAATAGTGTCTTTTATGTCATTCATGGTTTGATTGTTTTGTTTATTAATGGCCTCTTGCTTTTCTATGAACGCATGTAGTGTTTCTTCAAGGTTTTTCCTATATGGTGGGACATAAGGTTTATATCTTTGAGAATTTTCAGAGTCCTGTTATGCCCGAGGAGGTGGTGGTTGCACGAATTGTGACTGATTATTATTCCTCCAGCTGAAATTCGGGTGATTTCTCCATCCTGGATTGTATGTATTTGAAAAAGAAGAAGTAAATGGTTTGTTAAAATTATTCATTGCATTTACTTACTCATGTACAACTTCTTTAAAAATAGGAATGTTAGGACATTCGTGTGTGGAGTGTCCTAAGTCATCACAAATGCTACAAATTTCTTCATTTTGCACAGATTTGATTTCTTTTGCTTTTCTTAATTCCATGGCTTCAACCTTTCTAGCCAAACTGGCAAATCTAGCATTTAGATCTTCCTCTTGACTAAGGTGATATTTTTCTTTATTAGCATTTGCAAGATTAGATCTAATTGAATTTTCAGAAGTGTTAGTACTATGCCAAGATTGAGAATTTTCAGCCAATTGGTTCAAATAGTCTAAAGCTTCATCAGGTTCTTTATTAAGAAACTCACCATTGCACATTGTTTCCACAAATTATTTTGTTTCAGGTGTTAAACCTTCATAAAAGAAGCTTATAGTGCGCCATTTTTTAAAACCATGATGTGGGCAAGAATTTAACAAATCTTTAAACCGTTCCCAACATTGAAAATATGCTTCATTTGAATTTTGGAAACAATTATGGATTTGTTTTTTCATAGCATTAGTTTTATGTGTTGGAAAAAATTTCTTTAAGAACTCACCTTGCATTTCTTGCCATGTGCCAATTGATCTTGGTTTCAAAGTGTTAAGCGAAGATTTTGCTTTATCTTTTAAAGAAAAAGAAAATAATTTAAGCTCAACAATCTCATCAGTGTAATTTTGATCATTGAAGGCAATACATACTTCCTCAAATTCTTTCAGATGTAAATATGGACTTTCAGATTCTAATCCATGAAAATTAGGAAGTAAAGAAATCATACCTGGCTTAAATCTAAAATTTTTGGCATTGAGTGGAAAGATAAAACATGATAGACTAGAATTTCGAGGTGGTTGCAAATATTCACGCATGGCTCGCAACGGTTGATTTTCAGGTTCATCATGTACACTTTCATTATCAGCCATTGTGTCAATTGTGTGTGATTGTGATTGAAACAAATCAATGTATAAAGTACCAGGATTAATTTTGACTAAACGACCAAAATTTAAATTACGATACCAATTAAGCATAAATACATAAATAACTTAAAATAAATAAACAAAAATAATGTACAAGTTGGCGGTGTAACCCACCATTAAATATTAACAAGGATGTGGTACAAACTAACCACCCAATAAAATTAAAAAAAAAATGGTGTGGTAGAAACTAACCACCAAAGATATATATATAACAAAGGTGGGGTAATAAACCAACCATCCAAAAAATAAAAATAAAAATAAAGTGCAAAAAAAGTTTTCATAAGGAAAATAAAGTGCGAAAAATAAAATATGAAAAATAAAATACAAAAAATAAAGTGTAAAAAGTAAATTTAAATATGAAAACCGAAGAGTGACAGAGCCCCACAGAGTCGACGAAAGAGAAGAGAAGAAGAAATATTATTTCATTAAGTTAGATTGCAGAAAAAATAAATAACAGAGAAAGTAAAAGGAGAGTTTCCTCCACTAAATTAATGCATAAAATAAAAGGGAGAGTTACCCCACTGAAAAAAAAATGACAAAAAAAATTAAAAAAAATTAAAAAGAAAAATAAATGACATAAATATAAAAGTTATAAAGTTAGTATGTTAGCAAGTTAGTAAGTTAGAGAGTTAGTAAAGAAACCAAAGGATCAATGCAAGCCGATCTTTTGCTCCGATGAGGAGAAGAGAGAATAGATTTTATTAAAGAAAAAAACCTCAATAAATTAAAACTTCAAATCAAGTCCCCGGCAACGGCACCAAAAACTTGACTGCGGGATTTAAGGATGCAAACCCAAGTGCAGGTTGTCTCAAGTAATAAATTTCTCGGGAGTCCGAGGTCGATTCACAGGGAATTGATGAAGAAAAATTAATTGAGGTAAGAAAAGGATTTGTCACAATACCAAAAGTAATAAAACAAGTTCACAAATGAATTTAATGGCTTGCTTGGGTTAGAAGATCCACTCTTGGTAATAAATTAAAGGTAAGATTATTTCTCTTTATAACTCAATTGAAATCCACACACAACGGAGGTTCTAATCGGAAAATATAACATTCAAAGTTCAATTATATATGCAATCATATTATGATGCCTTTAATTATCTACTAACATTTGTAAATGAGTTCAAGCATTCACTGTGCCAATCCTATTGTCTACAATAAATCAAGATCTCTATTATACAAAGAAGGTTTCTAAATTGATTGGAAACAAAATATAATACATATAATGTCCAATTGATAATATATCACTTAAGCACAAGAAATAGAATAATCTAACCTTATTTCATTACCAAGAGCTTCACTCTTTCATCCAAGCAAGATGAAAATTTAGTTACTCATGGATAAGAAGAAAGAAAGAGAGAAGAAGAGAAAGATGAACATAGCTTTAATTTAGAACAAGAAAAAAATTACAACAAAGGAAAACAATAAACAAGCATAACCACAACTTGTAAAAACTAAGCCTAACACCAAGTGCTCTAAATGGTCAGCCAATGGTGCCTTTTATAGAGGATTAGGGATACAAAATGACAAGGAGGCGGATTAAGGGTAGGTGGATGAGTGGATGAATGAGTGGAAAATGCCAAATGGTGAGGATAAGAGTTAAAAATCTTTGAGATTTCTTGTCTTTGAAATCATTCATTGCTTAAGTCATGGATTCCGTCATCAAATAGAAAAGTCATCTTCATGAAAGTTGTAGATCTGGATCTTAACTTTTAGATGTCCAAATTTCAGCCCAAGATAATTCTTACAGCCTGAGATATGGCCCAATTACTGCAGACTGTTCAGGCCCAGTTCCAGTACCTCTGTTTTGACTTCCAGACCTAATATCACCTCCAAGCTGTCTGAATTAGCTCTTATGTTCTCATGAAAGTTGTAGATCTGGGTCTTAACTTTCATATATCCAAATTTCAGCCCAAGATAATTCTTACAGCCCGAGTTATGCTCTGATTACTATACACTGTTCAGGTTCTAGACACAAAACTCGTGTTCTGTCTTCCAAGCCCATTTAGCTCTTCTAGATGTCCATATTTTACCTGGAGCTCTCATGAAAGTTGTAGAGTTTTCTCTCAGCTTTCCTACAAGGTAAAATTCATAATTACTAGACATCTAGAACTCAAGATATGACTAAAATACAGAAACAGTGTAAGACCCAAATAATGCTGAAAAAATCAATTAAGTCCAATTTGAGTCCAATCTTACAAAACATAACCAGGCTTAATCAATTAAGTACATGAAGAGTGTAAATGACTAAAAATGAGAGTTTATTAATGTATAAAATATATGCTTATCAAATTCCCCCACAGTTAGCTTTTTGCACTCCTAGGCAAAACACATAAGACCAAAGTTAGGAGACAAAGAAAAATGACACAGACTCAAAAGCTAAAAACCCTAAAAGACTCAATGAAGCAAGAAGAGCGACAAGTGTAACACCCCGATGTAGGGCGTCACATTTACGACAAATAAAAAGCTTCCCAAGTTATAAATTGTTTGATAATAAGTACAATACGAGTTGTAAAATTTTAGTTATGTATTCTAAGAAGATCAATAATCATCCTATACAAATCCAATCATCTTCCATTATTGATTCAACCTTCGTTCTACGACCATTTCTTCTTGCGGAAAACATTACTAAATAAAATAAAAACAGAACATGAAATAAAATACATTATTACATACATACCATAATATCCATATGGTTTTGTTTAAGAAAAATAATTAAAAATCAACTCATAAACCGTTTGACACAAAAAAATAGATAACAGACTTGCCCAAGTCCAACAGACTAAGAAAACCCAAAAAAATACAGTACAGACATAACCAACACAAAACAATCAAGCCAACCAGCAAGGATAATCCAACGGCTCGCCTCCTTCGTGCTGGTCCTTGGGTTGCTGCTTCTCTCACGAAAAATTAAGAGGTTGATTCTCTTTACCGTCTTTACCGTACATAGTAATATTTTTAAATTATTTTCTCAAGCACGTAACATTTTTAAATTATTTTCTCAATCGCATAATTTAAACATCATTATTTTAAATATGCGTAAAGTATTTATACTATTTTTCACCGTATAAAATATTTCTTGACGTTCTAAATTAATTTTTGAAAACTTTTTGAAATTAAAAATCCTTTTTAAAAAAATACTTAGAGCGCTAAATAAATTTTAAAATGTATTCTCAATTATCATAATAAAAATTACTAAATTAAGTTCTCATTAAATAAATCTTTTAAAACTACCTTTAAGAAAATATATATATATTTTAATCTAAACACCAATTTTTTTTGACTTGTTGGCCCAAAATTAATTTATTTTCCATAACCAAATATATAATCATTTCTAATCTCATTTTCCTTTGTAAAAATATTTAATCCAATTATTTGTTACTTAATCCTCTAAAATCTATACTTGAAAAATAATTTTAGATTAAAAGTATATTGAATGAAATGTGATCGAAATTTACTATGTCTTCAACAAATCAAGCATTTGAAAATACATACATCAAAATCAATCATACAATAAAGTAAAACCATAAACATTCAAGTAAATGAATCCTCATAGATTCTTCACCACACATAATCCATTTTCATACTACTAAAATAGTTGATGAGATTAAATCTCCCTCTTACCTCTTGAAGACTATCCTTCTTGAAAGCTTCCTTAGAGAATTTTGTGTGGCTTCAAGAAAATACCTATCAAGCTTAAACAATTTACAAAATACAAAACTAAGCTTGAGAAAGAATAACCATGGATCAAACATGGCTTAGAAATTTAAAAAAAAAATTAGAAATAGGAAACAAGAATTTTACCTAATAGGGTAGAAATTTCAACCTTGATTTCCAAGCTCAAGATGGTTGATTTTGAAGAAACTCACAACATGAAAGATGCTTGGAATGATGTTTAGCTTTAGGAAATGAGGTTGGATAAAATTATTGAAGAGTAGAAGTGTGATTTGGGAGTGGTGGCCGAATGGCTCAAGAAATGGAGAAAAGATGAAGTTCTTCTTTGTGTTCTTGTGTTCTTGAAGAAAGAGAATGGAGAGAATAGATAGGAGTGATGGAAAATGAAGTGGAGAGGTCTCCTACACTATATATAGCCATGTGGTGCATTGGAGGAGTGGGTGGAATGATTTGTGATAATTGCTTGGTGGAGCACTCAAGGAGACAAGGTAGTTGAAGGATGACTAAACTCCAAGTGATCATAAATGATAGAATGCATTATTTGAAGAATTATTTACCTTCTTGATGGACATGGCCATGTGGCCTTGGTAGAATTCACCAACAAAAGAATCCCATTCCATGTTATAATGAAGTGCATGAGTTGTACGTGGGTCAAAGTGTTTTACCTCTTTGGTATCTACATTAAACATACTAGGTCCACTAACATGATTATAGAATCTAGGAAAATAGAAAACTTAATTACGAGGGCTAGGTAATTAGGTTTATGATTTCACCTAAGGTAAGTAGATTTATAACCTTAACCTAAGGTAAATATATTTATGACTTTAACCTAGGGTGAATAAATTTTTATAACTTTAATCGACGGTAAATAAATTTATAACTTTAACCTAATGTAAATAGGTTTATAACTTTAACCTAAGGTGGATAGATTTATGATTTTGCCTAAGGTAAATAGATTTATGATTTTACCTACGTCTATTTCTCTACGTAGATTTTAACCGGTAGTTAATTTCAAATTGACAAAAATTACTGCGATAAAAACTAATTTTTACTGTCTAAAATTTACTGCGATAAAAATTAAATTTTTTACTGTGGTTCAATAATAATGCGTATTTAGATAAATTGTCAAACAACGAAGATTTTCGAATACTGTTTCTAGTTTCGGGTTTAGTAAGATCCCCCGGCCCCACTGAACAGTTCAAAAATTCATCTGGCCTGGGAAAATTATTATTTTTCCTGACTCGGAGTAATTCATACATAAAGATAAAAAACATTCGCACAACAATTAAAATAAATTTACAACACACAGAAATTACAAAACAGTACAGTTTAGTCGTTACTGTAATTTATCAAAAATTGGGGTGTTACAACTCTCCCCTACTAACAGAAATTTCGTCTCCGAAATTTACCGTACCTTAGAAAAGATGTGGGTATTGCTTCTTCATTTTATCTTCAACTTCTCAAGTCGCATCACCTGTTGCTGCATTCCAGATAACTTCACCAATATAATCTCTTTTCCCTGAAGTTGCTTCACTCTCCTGTCCTCAATCTTAACAGGAAGTGTCTCATAAGTCAAATTTTCTTTTAGCTATACTTCATCAGGCTGTATGACATGAGTTGGATCGGGAATATATTTTCTCAACTGAGACACATGGAATACACTATGAAGGTTGGAAAGAAAGGGTGGTAAAGCTATTTGGTATGCTACTGGACCTATCCGACGAATAATTTGGTAAGGTCCAATGAATTTAGGAGTAAGTTTTCTGGATTTGATAACTCTTCCAACACCAGTCATGGGTGTCACTCGCAAGAATACGTGTTCACCTTCCTTAAATTCAAGAGGTCTTCTTCTCTTATCTGCATAGCTTTTCTGATGGCTCTGAGTCATCCTCATCTTTTCCTGAATCATCTTCACGTTTTCCGTTGTTTGTTGCATAAGATCAGGTCCAATGGTCATGCTTTCTCCATCTTGATACCAACACAAAGGTGTTTGACATCGTCACCCATACAATGCCTTGAAGGGTGCCATCCCTATACTTGAGTGAAAACTGTTATTGTAGGTGAATTCTATCAGAGACAAGAATTCATCCCAACTCCCCTTCTGTTCTAACACACAGGCTCTCAGAAGATCCCCCAATGATTGGATAGTTCTTTCCATCTGACCATCTGTATGCGGATGGTAAGCAGAACTCAGACGTAATTTTGTCCTCATAGCTTCTTGCAAGCTTTGCCAAAACCTCGAGGTAAACCCTAGGTATCTATTAGAAACTATACAAGAGGGTACACCGTGAAGTCTAACAATTTCACTAATGTACACTTGGGTTAATCGTTCCATTGAATACTTGATATTGATTGGCAAGAAGTGTGTAGACTTCGTAAGCCTATCAACTATAACCCATATAGCATCATGACCCTTCTTTGTTCTTGGCAAACCGGTAATAAAATCCATTGGTATACTATCACATTTCTATTCTGGAATAGCCAAAGGTTGTAATATACCAGCAGGTCTTTGATGTTCAACCTTTGCCTTTTGACAAACTAGATAAGACATAACTCGCTCCGCAACATCTCTCTTCATCCTTGGCCACCAAAACATCCGCTTTAAATCTTGATACATCTTAGTCATTCCTGGATGCATACTTAATCTACTAGTATGTGCTTCATCAAGAATCGCTTTCTTCAGGTCGGGATCGTTAGGTATACAAATCCTACCCTTGAACCTTAAGACTCCATCAGATCCTTCTTCAACAGTTGCTGGATGACCTTACTTTAAGAATTCCTTCTCGTTCTGTAAAAACAGATCATTATCTTGTTTCTTTCGGATTTCCTCCAACAAGTCATTCAAAACAGTAACCTTACTCAGACGAATCCTTCCTGGTGCCAATTCCACAGATAGTCTCATATTCCTAAACTGTGTTATCAACTCTTCTTCCTTTATCATCATAGATGAGACACTGATCACCTTCTTACTTAAGGCATCTACCACAACATTTGCTTTTCCTAGATGGTTTTGAAGTTGAAAATCATAATCTTTTAAGAACTCTAACCATCGTCTCTGCCTCATGTTCAATTCCTTTTGATTGAACAGGTATTTTAAACTCTTGTGGTCACTGAATACATCAAATATAGCCCCATAAAGAAAATACCTCCATATCTTTAATGCAAAAACCACTGCGGCTAACTCCAAATCATGCGTTGGGTAGTTCCTTTCATGTATCTTCAGTTGTCTTGATGCATAAGCTACCACATTTCTATTCTGCATCAGCACACATCCTAATCCCTGGTAAGATGCGTCGCAATACACCTCAAAAGACTTGTTTGGGTCTGGTAAAGTCAACACTGGTGCAGTCGTCAATCTTTTCTTCAACTCTTGGAAACTCTCTTCACATTTGTCTGTCCAAACAAAAGCTTGATTCTTCCTCGTGAGTTGTGTAAGAGGTCCTGCTATCTTAGAGAAATCTATAATGAACCTCCGATAATAACCAGCTAATCCAACAAAACTCCGAATCTCAGTCACCGTCCTGGGCCTTTCCCATTGCAGAATTATTTTCACCTTTGATGGATCCACCGCAATTCCATCCTTAGAAATCACGTGACACAAAAATTGCACTTCCTCTAAGCAAAATTCGCACTTTGACAACTTTACAAACAACTTCTTTTATTTTAGGATCTGAAGAACTATGCTGAGATGTTCAACATGCTCTTCAAGACTTTAAGAGTAGATCAGAATGTCATCGATAAAGACAATGACAAATCTGTCTAGGTATAGACGAAAGATCCTATTCAGTAATCTATGAATATTGCAGGAGCATTCGTCACACCGAACGACATCACTTGATATTCAAAATGCCCATAGCGAGTTCGGAAAGCTGTTTTAGGTATATCCTCTACCTTGACACGAATTTGATGGTAACCTAATCGCAAATCTATCTTGGAGAAAACCACTGCTCCCTTCAGTTGATCCATTAAATCATCAATTCTTGGGAGTGGATACTTGTTCTTTATCGTAACCTTGTTCAACTGGCGATAATCCACACAAAGACGAGAAGTCCCATCTTTCTTTTTCACTAACAGCACCGGAGCTCCCCATGGCGACACACTCGGTCGTATAAACTGTTTTTCCAACAGTTCCTCCAATTGCTTCTTCAACTTTACTAATTCTGAAGGCGACATCTGATATGGCGCAATCGAAATAGGACCTGCTCCTGGTACAAGATCGATAGAAAACTCTATCTCTCTGTCCGGTGGTAAACAGGGTACATCATCGGGAAAAACTTCAGGAAACTCGTTGACGATAGAAATAGCATTCACATCCTTTTTGTTCTTGACTTCTAAAGAAGACAGAAACATGTATCCTTGAGCTCCATCCCTCAATAATGATTCGACTTTAGCGGCAGTTAAAAATCCAGAATTCTCATTCCTAGGAAAAATTAAGGTCTTATTGGACCAGTCTAATAGGATATGGTTAGAAGATAACCAATCCATTCCTAAGATTATATCTATGTCAACAAGGGGTAAACAAATTAAATCAATAGAAAAGACTCGATCATGAATGCCAACAGGACAATTCAAACATACTTTAGAAGTAACAATGGGCTTGGCAGTTGGTGTAGAAACAATCAATTGAAAACTCAGAGAAGACACAGACAAACCCAACCGATCCACACAGTCATATGCAATAAATGAGTGAGTTGCACCCGAATGATATAATACAGTTAAAAGATTACCTGCTATGACACCTTCTCCTTTGATAAGATCTTCAAACTAGGAGGCTTCAGCTCCGCTCATCGTATATACTCGCCTTCTAGCTTGTGGTTGAGCAGCACGAACGTTACTCAGTGATGGCTCTTGCTTTGGCTGGTCCCATTCCCTATAAGAATGTCCAGGCTTTCCACATCGGAAGCAAATAAGTCCCTTGATTGAATAATCTCTGGACATATGACCATTCTTGTTACACTTGAAACATTTTGGAGTAAACGCCACCGCTTGCCCCGCTTTGTTACCACTAGAACTTCCCCCAAAAGATTGATGTTGGGGTTGGTTCCCTGGTGGTCTCACATACGGCTTCCGCTGAAATCGGTTGTTGTTGTTGTTTCCTCCTTTTTGGAATCTGGTCGGTCCAAAGTTTCGGTTCCTCATATCCCTTGATGGCTCTAGCTCCTCGAGTCGTCGACAAGTATCCATCAATGCTGGGAATTAATTTATTCGCATCAGCAGCACACCTCGTTTCAATTCCACTCTTAATCCTTCCTCGAACTTGCGACATTTCCAAATCTCATCAGATTGGATCTGGAAGTACCTTGAGAACTTAGACAAGTTCTCAAATTTTGCAGCATATTCATTCACTGACATGCTACCTTGACGTAAGCCAAGAAATTCCATTTCTTTGGCATGTCGCGCACTTTCTGGAAAATATTTTTCCAGAAATATTTCGCAGAATACTTCCCACGTGATTGCTCTTCCCTCAGCTTGCAGTAGCCTCCTAGTTCCTTTCCACCAATTCTCGCCGTCACCCATCAGCATGAATGTGGCGTAAGTCACCTTTCGATCATCGGGATATCCTATCCCTTCAAATATCTTCTCCAGCTCTTGAATCCATAGACTAGCCTTCTCCGGATCAAACTTGCCTTGAAACTGTGGCAGGTTATTGCGTCGAAACTCAGATAGGTTATGAGCATCAATATTTATTTCTTGGTGATTGGCTGCTTGTCGGTTCTGTTGTACTATAGCCTCGACTATTCTTTGGATAGCCTCGATAGCTGCAGTCATCGCGTCGGTGTCACGTCCTGTATTCATGTGTGTTCCTCTTCCACGAGACATGTCGTTCTTCAACAAGTCAAATTAGACAAAATAAAAGTTAGAAGTGTCTATTCAGAACAAATCACAGAGAATCACACAACACAAGCAAAACAGACCTAATCACAAACCCCAAAAGACTCTAACTTGGGCTCTGATACTAACTAATATAACACCCCGATGTAGGGCGCCATATTTACGACAAATAAAAACCTTCCCAAGTTATAAATTGTTTGATAATAAGTACAATACGAGTTGTAAAATTTTAGTTATGTATTCTAAGAAGATCAATAATCATCCTATACAAATCCAATCATCTTCCATTATTGATTCAACCTTCGTCCTATGGCCATTTCTTCTTGCGAAAAATATTACTAAATAAAATAAAAACAGAACATGAAATAAAATATATTATTACATATATACCATAATATCCATATGGTTTTGTTTAAGAAAAATAATTAAAAATTAACTCATAAACCGTTTGACACAAAAAAATAGATAACAGACTTGCCAAAGTCCAACAACTACGAAAACCCAAAAAAATACTGTAACATCCTGAAAAATACATATTTGGTCATAAATCATTATTTTATAATATTCTTGATTTTTAGGAATTTTTCTGGAATTTTTCGGAAACGATGAATATTTCAATATATTCCTCGTTTTGCACACAAATCGAAATGAAATTGCTTGAGACCAGTGTAACACTCCAGAAATTGATTATTTCACCATGAATAGTCATTTTCTAATATTTGTGATTTATGAGAATTTTTCTGGAATTTTTCGGAAACGACGAATATTTTAATATATTCCTCGTTTTGCGTAAAAACTCGAAAGCAGAGTCGTGAGAACGATCAGTAGTGCTTCAAAAATTGGAAAATTATATGACGGATAGTCGTTTTATAATATTTGCAATTTTTGAGAATTTTCTGGAATTTTCTGGAAACGTCGAATATTACCGTATATTCCTCGTTTTGCGTGCACACTGACTGGAACCGGGAAAACGCGATGTTTTCTCTGCGGACCTGGAACTATGGATAAGTCGACGGGGGATCTTACTAAACCCGAGACTTGACACAGTTTACGAGATTTCACAATTTTCGAGAAATCCTTACAAATACAATTAAATCAGTACAGCGAAAAATTTATCTGTCAGATTAATTAAATACTTGACTCATCAACTCAGTAACTATTATCTATTGGATAATAGTGTGTAATAAAAATACTATCACATTATCCTAATGTAATCCACTTTATATCAAATCTATCTACTTTAATTCAAATTTAATAGTTAAATATTCAAGCTTCCTTAAGAAGCTTTGACCCCAAGCTTTGACCACATGAATTAGCTTCCAAGGGAAGCCAATTTTTGTCACCCACTTCTCTCTCTCATTTACGTAATCTGCAGCCCAAAAAGGAGAATGAATTGATTTGAATTATCCAAATAATTCATTTAACTCATTAACTCCCAAAAGCACCACTTTCTTTCTTCTTTTACGTTTCTTCTTCTTCTTTCTCTCTTCAAACATTTCTTTCTTCCTCTTCCAAAGACCATACGTCCAGCCACCCTCAAAGAACCCCAACCTTCATAAAAATTTACATCAACCATGTTTTCTTAATCTCCTACTCCTTCTCATCATCTTTTGTGCTTGGAGTTTTCAAGAAAGCTTCCATCTTCAACCATTTTTCAAGCTTTGAAGGTGAGCTTCCATGGCTGAAAAATTTCAGACCTTCCTCCCATTTTCGTTTCTGGTTTCCTCTTGATTTAATGGTCATTTTCTTCTTCTTTTTCACATCATTACATTGTTCTAACTTGGACCACATTTTCTAGGGTTTTTGAGCTTCAAATCCAAAAATCAAGTGCTTCTTGGAATTTTCTTGGTTCTTCATCTTGGTAAGAGGAAGATTAATCCTCCTCAACCTCTTTAGCAACTAGGAATCTTGTGTTTGATTTTTGGAAGAAAAACCACATGGTGGTTGTTCTTGAAATTGCTTGAAATTGATTTCTTGAATGTTATCTTAATTTAGCTTTGAGTAGTTGATTGAGTGGTTAATTATTCATGTAATTTTGTGATTGAAATCTATGAATGCTTGCTGGAAAATTCTGGTTGCTGGACCCCTGAATGTGTCACGGTTTTGGGGCTGTTTTGGGCTGGAAAATGAAGGGTAAATGACACTTAAATTTTGACCAATGCAAGGCTAATTAAATCAAGTAGTTAAGGTTGATTCAAGTGGACAAAATTCTGGTTGTTGGACCTTGGTGAGTGCCACGGTTTTGGGCTGTTTTTAAGAGCAGAATTTTGGTTGACATTGTGTCAAGAATAATGCTAGGCAAATTAAGTAAAGGAAGATTAAACTAGTGAGAAGAAAATTTGTAACCTAGGACCCTATGGAGTGCCACGGTTTTGAGGGCTTGAATGAGGGGAAAGATAACAAATTTGAGATGTCAAGACTTGAATTAATCAAGTAACCAAACATAGATTAAATAGTAGGAAACTTGCAACAATAATCTTTAGGATGGATTGTGGTTAAGATTTAGGAGATAAGCTAAATTTGTAAGGTAACTATAAGAATCAAATAACTTGGATCAAAATAACAAGTAAATGGACCTAATGATATGAACATGATTTATTTGAAATCTTGGGAAGGCCACGGCCTCTAGGTGAAAATTTGGGTTAAGATTCCATAACCCATTACTCGGATTACAAGTAATCAAAGAATACAAGAGATTAAGGATTTCATAAACCTTAATGAACCAATGAGATAATTTTCATAAGACTTGGAGATTTTAGAAATCCATAATGAACCTAAAATATGTTCCTTGAATTATAAATTGATATTATGTTGATATTGGGTTCTTTTTGGATGCAAATTTGCTTATTGCACTCTCTTGATCAAATGTGGTATATTATGCTATTGTATGAAATTGTGGATCATACATGTTCATGCATAGAGTCCTATGCATTGTGAATGTCCTTGTGGACTGTTGTAAGGCCAAGTTGCCTAGGAGATTGAACACACCTTAGTGCGGGTGCGAGTAGACAAGTGTGGGTCTTGTTATGACCTTGGGGCGTCGGGGTGCGGGTCCTCCACAATGGGTAGTTGGTAGCTCCTTTGCCCGTGGGGCAAACCGATGCAACGCACCGACGATCCGGACTTGACACTGTCCTATATCGTGATCTAGTGTAGAATGTCTCGTGCAATGCCATGATTGTGCACGAGAAAATTTATTGATAGCACTGGCCTCGGCAGCAGAGTCACATACATGTCTCCTGATCTTTCTCTCCGACTGTTTGAGTCTAGCTCCATGGAGTAGGAAATTGAACATTGTGTCCATGCATCGTGGAATATTCTGTCATCTGAAAATTATTGTTTACACGATATTTGACCTGCTAATTTAACTTGCCTGGATGTTATGAATTATTCATTACCTTTATTAATGATTGCCTGACTGGTTATCTGTTAAAAGATTATTTATTGCCTTTACATGCTACGTGGGCGTTATGCGCCGTTCGGTTCTTGGTTGCTGTATTGGTATTGATGGTAGGATGTCTTACCTCTTTCCCTGTGCTTCTATTATTTGCTGTTTATGTGTACCCTATACTGATCGAAGACGACGGTGAAGAGACAGAAGATCCTGCCTTCCCGGCTTCGGCCCGCACAGATTGACTTCTACTTGCGATGATGTCTGCACGTATGCGCGAATTCTTGGGAGATGTGCGTCTGACCTTCCTTGGAGGGCCGGAGTGCTGGCACATCAACCTGAACTCCGACCGCTGCGTGTATGTGGGAGACGTGTCGATAGCACTTGCCTGGAGACGTCATGAGGCACCTGTCCTCACTTGCTACCTCAGCTTACGCCTGGAGTTTTACCTGCCTATCATGGAGATGTGGGGTGCCCGTTATTACACCCCGCAGAGGATTCGTTTGATTCCACCGCTCGGGCTCGTCCCGCGCCTCGGTGGTTCCTATGGATGAGTCCTCGGATGAGGAAGATCCCGATGAGGGTCCTCCCGAGGATCCCGAATCGGTCCTTTTTATCCGAGGGGTCGATGATCATTGGTGGCTACTTGATGGTTAATTCGCCGCTGTTTTTTTTTGGGGGCCCGATGTATTTTCTTTTTGGTTGGGCATATATTTTGTATATGCATGTTTCCCTTGGGGTGGGTATAGTTTTTGCTTTTGATGATGGCCAGGCTTGTATTTATAAAACAGTTGTATTAAATTCTATATATATATATATGCACGCTATTCAGGTGTAAATTTCTGTGTATTGTTTTATTCGTTACTTTTATCCGCACTCCGTAGTATCCTTATTATTCTTATCAAAAAAAAATATTGCCAAGTTTGCTCACATGGTTAAGCATTAATTAATTAAAATGAATCGGGTCTTAATCGTTTGTTTATTTAATTTCCACATTTTATTTATTTGACAATGTGACGTTCCCTCCCAAAAAGGGGCGTTACATTAAGTTGGTATCAGAGCCCCGGTTTATGTTTTCTTTGGGTCTTGAGTGTGAGTCTGTCTTGTTTGTCTTTGTGTGAATCTCTCGTGATGGGTGTCTTGAGTGGATTCCTCCGACTTTTCTTATGTTTTCGGTAATCTAATCGAGAGAAGAGCAAGATGGCAAGAGGTGGAGATATGGCGATTTATTGAAGCGATGCGAGAATGGCAAGTCATCGCCCAACAAAATGAACGCGCTACTCAATAACAAGAAAGAGCACTCACCAGCCTTGAGGCGACTAAATCAACCGACGCGCAAAACTTAGCGAGTTTTCGTCGTCATAACCCTCCGCAATTCATGGGGGAGTTTGATCCCGACAAGGCTAATCTATGGATCAAGGAGCTGGAAAAATTCTTTCGTGGCATGAATTGTGCGGAAGACAAGAAGGTAAATTATGCGACTTTTATGCTTGTCAGAAATGCCGAAGACTGGTGGAATGGAGCTCAAAGGGCATTAGAAGCCGAAGGAGCAGAGGTCACTTGGGAATTGTTCAAGGAGAAATTCTTGGGCAAATACTTTCCTGCGAATGCGAGACACGCAAAGGAGATGGAGTTCCTCAACCTGAGACAGGGAAACATGACGGTCAGCGAATACGCGGCCAAGTTTGAAAACTTGGAGAAATTTTCCACACATTACCGATCAAACCGATGAAGCCTGGAAATGCTGGAAATTCACCGAAGGACTGAGGTACGAGGTAAAGAAAGCTGTGATTACCTTGAAAATGAAGGTATTCTCGGAACTGTTAGACACTTGCTGCGAAGTTGAAGCCTTGGAGCAGGCTAAAGACGCGAGAAACAGAACTTTGGGCCTGTACGGTCCCAAAGAGGTGAGGCAGTGGTTCAAACCGCTTTCAGAAGAAACCCTATTCCCGACCAACGGGGAGTCAACAACAAATCGGTGGAAGTTCAGGTGGAGGTTCTTCTGGGAACCGAACTAGTCGAATACGACCTACCCGTCCAAATGCCTGAAGTGTGGGAAGGATCATCTCACAAGAGACGCACGATAAAAGGAATCATTTGCTTCAGATGTGGCAAACCGGGCCATATGTCCAGAGACTGCAACCAAGCAAAGGCTGAACCTTCAGTCAATGCAACCCGAGCCAAGAAACCGCAAGCCGGAGGTCGAGTTTATACTATGAGTGGAGCTGAAGCTTCTGAATCCGAAGACTTGATTCAAGGAGAAGGCGCCATAGAAGGTAATCTTTTAAAAGTACTGTATGACTCTGGGGCAACCCATTCTTTCATATCATATGACTGTGTGCTACGACTTGGTTTACCTGTGTCTGAACTACCTTTTGAATTGACTGTTTCAACCCCCACTGATAAACCGGTAGTTACTACCAAAGTCTATTTGAAGTGTCCTTTGATTGTTGAAGGTCGAATCTTTTCTGTCGATTTGATCTGTTTACCTCTTTCACAGTTAGATGTAATCCTAGGAATGGATTGGTTATCTTCCAACCATGTTCTGTTAGATTGTTCTAGTAAGACCATAGTCTTTCCTGTGGATGAGAATTCTAGATACTTGACGGCCAACCAAGCACGAGCTTTCTTGAAAGAAGGAGCTCAGGGGTACATGCTATTATCTTCTTTGAAAGTTGAGAACAAGGCTGATTTGAGTACTATTCCGGTAGTGAAGGAATTTCCTAAGATCTTCCCTGAAGAAGTACCTGGTTTACCACCGGCACGTGAGATCGAGTTTGCTATTGATCTAGTACGGGAGCTGGTCCCGTGTCTATAGCACCGCACCGAATGTCACCGGCTGCACTTAGCCGAACTTAAGAAGCGGCTAGAAGAGCTTTTGGAGAAGCGATTCGTTAGACCGAGTGTATCCCGTGGGGAGCACCCGTGCTACTAGTTCGAAAGAAGGACGGTACCTCGAGATTGTGTGTGGACTACAGTGCAATTGAACAAGTTGACAATCAAGAACAAATATCCTCTCCCGAGAATTGACGACTTGATGGACCAACCGAAGGGGGCAGCGGTATTCTCGAAGATTGACTTGAGATCTGGGTATCATCGATAAGAGTGAAGACGGAGGATATACCCAAGACTGCTTCGTACGCGATACGGCCATTACGAGTATCTTGTGATGCCGTTTGGTGTGACGAATGCGCCTGCTATTTTCATGGACTATATGAACCGCATCTTTCGTCCGTACTTGGATAAATTTGTTGTTGTCTTCATTGATGACATCCTGATATATTCCCAGAATCAGGAGGATCATGCTGAGCACCTCAAAGATAGTTCTCCAGATTTTGAAGGAAAAGGAACTGTATGCCAAGCTGTCGAAGTGCGAGTTTTGGCTAGATGAGGTGAAGTTTTTGGGTCATGTGATCTCAAAAGAAGGAATTGCAAGTGGATCCATGTAAAGTAGAAGCAAGATCTTGCGGTGGGAACAACCGAAGTCGTTGACTAAGTCCGTAGTTTCGTTGGCTTAGCCGGATATTACCGGAGGTTCATAGAAGGGTTTTCCAAGATTGCCGGACCGCTCACTCAATTGACGAAGAAGAGTCAAGCCTTCGAATGGACTGATAAATGTGAGCAGAGTTTTCAAGAGTTAAAGAAACGATTGACTACCTCACCTGTATTAGTGTTACCTGATCCGAATGAACCGTTCGAGGTGTATTGTGACGCTTCGTACCAAGGATTGGGATCTATTCTTATGCAACACCGAAAGGTGGTAGCCTACGCTTCGCGACAGTTGCGAGTGCATGAAAAGAATTACCTGACTCATGATTTGGAGTTGGCAGCTGTGGTTTTTGCTCTGAAGATATGGAGACATTTCCTTTATGGAGCGACATTCAACATCTTCAGTGACCACAAGAGCTTGAAGTACTTGTACGATCAGAAAGAGCTGAATATGAGGCAGCGGAGATGGCTGGAGTTTTTAAAGGATTATGATTTCCAATTCTTGTACCACCCTGGCAAGGCGACCGTTGTTGCTGACGCCTTAAGTAGAAAGACTATCAGGGTTTCTGCCTTGAAGATTAAGGAAAGAGATCTCATCGAACAATTTAGAGATGTATGGTCATTTGTTAAGTTGGAACCCGGAAGAATTTGCAGGAGTATGGTTACCATCTCAAGCGAGTTGATGGAAGACATACGGGAAAAACAGAAGACCGATGAATTCTTGCAAGAGATAAGAGAACAAATGAAACAAGGCGAGAAAACAGAGTTCGAAGAAGGAGCAGATGGGATTCTGAGATTCCGAGGTAGAGTTTGTATTCCTCGTGACCAAGAGCTTAGACGATATATTGTGGATCATGCCCATACTAGCAAGCTAAGTATGCACCCTGGTATAACCAAGATGTACCAAGACTTGAAGAAGTTGTTCTGGTGGCATGGACTAAAAAGTGATGTCACTAGATGTGTATCGACTTGTCTAGTCCGTCAAAAAGCCAAAGTGGAACATCGGCGACTGCAGGGTTCTTAAAACCATTGTCTATTCCCGAATGGAAGTGGACAAAGACATCGCAATGGACTTTGTTGTGGGATTGCCAAGGACAAGGATGGGACATGACTCGATTTGGGTAATAGTTGATCGACTTACAAAATCGGCTCATTTCCTCCCGATTAATATAAGGTACAGTTTGGAAAAGCTGACCCGCCTGTATATTGGGGAAATTGTCAGATTACATGGTGTGCCTACGAGTATTGTAACACCCCAAATTTCTGTATCTCTTAAACAGTAATTTTGACAGTTAACAGAATTTTACTGTTTAGTAATTTCTGTGTACTGTAAAATTATTTTGTTCATTCGTCACGTATTTGATCTTTTTGAGTGATTTACTCCGTGTCAAGAAAATAAAAATTTTCTACGGAAAACTTTACGTAATTTAATTTTTACCGTTAGGTAATTAATTTACGTAATCTGATTTGATATTTGTGCATTTTATAATTTTTGTGATTTTATGGATGATTTTGAAATTTTTCCTCGTCTGTGGGCCCCTTAAGGGTATGTGGCCATGTTGATGCATACGGTGGCCCAGTGGGTCCCACAAAGTGAAAAAATTTTTCTACGCATAGAAAAATTTGTCTTGTTTAGACGGAGACAGGATCTTACTAAACCCGAATCCGGAAATAGTTTTAGAAAATTTCTTGTCTTGTATTTTATACCGTATTTAATTATCGGATGATAAAAATACAAAAAATATTATTTGTAGGATACAAGAATAAATATTATACTGCGTAATCAACAAAGAGAGCTTGACTTGATTTATACCCTTGGATGAGAATACTTAGTTTGAATATTAACCATTGATTTAATCAAAGGTTAATATTCAAACTTAATAAAGCCTTCTTGATAGATATAACCATTGATTTAATCAATGGTGTGAGAATAAGCTTAGTTAGGAAGAACTTTGATATCAACCATAGATGTAATCAAAGGTGTAGAATTGGTCTTGAAAAATGACAAAGACCATTTATAACCATTGGATTTAGATTAAATCAAGGGTGGAGATTTAATCTTAAAAAGTAACAAAAGCTTCCATTTATGACCATTGGATGAAAATTAATCAAGGTAGAGATTTGGTCTTCTAAAATGAAAGACTAATTGGACCCTTGGATTTAAAGTTTGAAGAAGCAATCTTAACCATTAATTTTGGAGACACATCTAATGGTTAATTTAATTTAAAGGAGAAAAATCCAATTTCAGATTAAGTCTTCTAACCTATCTAAATCTACCTAAATCCTAACCATTGAATTAATCAATGGCTAGAAATGCTTCAAATGGTGGCAAATAATGAAGACAACTTTATTGAATCGTTATGAAGAGAAAGTGATGGTTTTGGAGTGTTTAGAAGGCATTTTAAAAAAGCAAGCTTTATGTCATTTTTGCGTATGTCTTGGTCAAGTTAGACATCATAATGGGCTTTTTTTTGATTTTTTTGCACTCAAGAAGAATGCAAGAAGGGGGACTATGAATTTGGTGCTGCATGAAGGAGTTTGGAAGACCATAATCATGACTTTAGTCCATTATTGTCTTCCTTGGTATTCATTGATTCATTTTCAAGAAGGAAAGCTTAGAAAATTTTCTCTCCATCTCCTTTCTTCTCTAGATTTTGGCCAAGCCCTCCAAGAGCACCTTTCATCACTCAAAAATTTCATCCAACTTGATTTTCTAAACCTAAACACCATTCTAAGAACATCTCTAGTTATGAGTTTTTCCAAAATCATTCATCTTGAGCTTCAAATCCAAGAATCAACTTTCTATCAAAAATCAAAAATTTCATCTTTGTTCTTCAAAATACACCATTCGGTCATACTACCTAAAACCACCATCCAAGCTCTTTTAATTTCATCCAACCATAGATCTTGAATCTACATGATGTTCTAAGCAACTTTCATAGTTGGAGATTTTCTCTAAATCATTCATCTTCAAGGAGTTTCTTCAAGATCAAAGTTATGGGGTATTTATGGTGAAGTGTAAGGAAACTTCATTTTCTTCTCTCTTTTCATGATCTAAGCCATGTTTGATCCATGGTTCCTCTTAATCAAGCTTAGTATACTAATTTCTATGTATTTTGTTTTGTATTTGAGAAGCTCTTGGTGATGAAGACTTGGAAAAAGAAGCAAATCAAGAAGCTTTTGAGGATCTTCAAGAGGTAAGAGGAGATCCATCTCACCAACCAAGCATGGTGGTGAGAGATGGTATTTTATTTGATGGATGTGGAATCCATGTGAGGATTCATATCCATGGTCATGTAATTAATTTGTGGGTGTTTATGAGCTTTGATTAATTTTCTATGCTTGATATGCTTTGCATGATTTTATAGCTTTGATGATATGCTTGATATGCTATACATGCTTTTATGGCTTTGATGGTATGCTTATATTATTTATGATGAAATATATATGTATATGCCATGACTTGATAAGTGGAAAGGAAATTGATTTTTGGCTCCAATAGCCAAGGAAGAAAGCTACGGTTTTGATGCCCTTGATTAGGGTTCATGTTGAAAAATTTTAAGAACAAAAGAATTGATTTTTGAGTACTTAGAACATGGTGGATTTTCAACAAGACACCTCAACATAGGTGTTTATAACTTAAGATTTTCATGAATGATGAAAACGGATGATTTGAAGAATTTGGAAAATAAACAAAGGGTTTGTTTTTCAAGAGAAAAAACACGGTTTTTAGAAGGATTTTTATTAATTTATTTTGTGTAAAAAAACGTTTCTAAGTGTTTAACTAAACATGAGATTTAAATGAAAATAAGCAATGATGATTTTAAGGATTCGCAAAAGAAAGTGAAAAAGGATTTGTAAAGAAAGTGAAAATGGATTTGCAAAAGAAAGTGAAAAATTGAAAATGAACAAATGATTTGATTTTCAAAGACTATGAGTCTTACGTTTTTGTAAAAGATTTTTAATGATTTTGTTTGTGTAAAACCATATCAATTTAAAAGGAAAAATATTTGATGGTTTCAATAGTCATGTCCATTGACGCGTTTTTTATGAGGCTTGTAATGCTTGATTTTTTTATGAACAAAGTGAATTTCCAAGTGGAAACGTAATCGGATTTAATACAAGGATTTTGAAAAGGGAATCAGGCATTTATCACTTGAGAAAATCAAGTTTTTGTAAACGAAAATGTTTTGAACTTCAATTTATTTTGAAGAAGGTTGAGTTTGGAAATGATTTGGGAAAATGAAGAATATAATGGTATTTTGAAAATTTACTAACGTATAACTTATTTTCAAGTTTTGAAATACGTTAAAAAATGTTAAGTTTTGAAACGTTGATTTACATCAATGGAAAAGTGATTTAATGAAGTATATTTTGAAAAAGAATTTCTTGAGTAAAGATCTGTGGAAAAATATTTTCTTGAGTAAGAAAATATATTAAATGAAATATAAAGTTATATTATTTTGAAAAAAGTTGAAGAGGAATTTTTGAAGGTTAAGAAGTATTTTACGTAATGAAATTGTGATGAAAAATGTTTTACGATCTTAAAAACGTGATTTTTAAGCTACGCAATTTTTGAACAATGTGTTAAAAATGATATTGATTTATTTAAGTCCAAAATAATGTTTGGAATATTGAGGAATATTTTATGTGATTGAAAAATGTTGAAAAATATTTTACGTATCTTAAAAATAATTTGAAATACAGTAAAATATTTCTACGCGATTTGAAAAATGTTTAAATATTTCTACACGATTTGAAAAGCGTTTAAATATTTTACTGTGATGAAATATTGTTGAAAAATCACTACGTGATTTGAATAGTGATAGAATATTTTTACGTGATTGTGAAAATGATAGAACATTGTTATGAGATTTGGAAAGTATTTTAAATATTTTGAGAATGATAGAAAATGATTTACGTGACGTAAAAGAATGATTTTTA
Organism: Ormosia emarginata; assembly: GCA_029884605.1. Classification (NCBI taxonomy): domain Eukaryota; kingdom Viridiplantae; phylum Streptophyta; class Magnoliopsida; order Fabales; family Fabaceae; genus Ormosia; species Ormosia emarginata. Next base: position 5,937,804 of record JAQQTP010000038.1, on the reverse strand, counting down.
AGTTACGCGATTTTGAAACAGGAAAAATACTATGCGATTTGAGAAACGTATGTTTTTTTTCGCGATTGAGAAAAACGTTAAAAATTAGTACGTGGTTTAAAAGTGCAACAGAAGAGTTACAACATTTTGAAAACGTAACAAAAATGTTACGAAATTTTGTAAATGTAACAGTAGTGTTACGGTATTGTAAAAACGTAATAAAAACGTTTTGGAATTTTAAAAAAACGTAACAAAAATGTTACGGTATTGTGAAAATATAAAAGAAGTGTTATGGTATTGTGAAAACATAACGAGAAAAGTTTTTGATTGTGAAAACGTAATGAAATGTTACGCGATTATGAAAATACGGTAAAAGTGTTTTACAACTATGAAAACGTGATAACATGATTTTCGTTTTAAAGAAATACAAGTATGATTATTGTTGAACCAAAATGTCCATACACTGTTTGTGAAAAAATGACATATTTGTCTATGATTGGATTTGGTGCATTATACATGCATTGGAATGGTCCGATGAGGAATTTGGATATACCTGATTGCCTAGAGAAACACACCTCTTGAGTGGGTGCGATATGCGTAGTGTAGGTCACTTGTTGACCTTGGGGGCATCGGGGTGCGGGTTGCCTACACGGGTGGTTGGTCGCGCTTCTTCCCGTAGGTTAGACCGATGCAACACACCGATGATCCTGACCGAGACACTATTCTTAATCAAGATCTGATAAAGACTGTCGTGTATGTGCTAGATGTGCAAAAATTGAAATGAGAATTAAAGCACGTGGTCTGAGGCACGTGGTACCGACAGATCTTTTCGATCATTTCTCCGACCTGAGTTTTAGCTCCATGGAGTAGGAAATCGAGTCTTGTGTACATGCATAATCTGAACATTTTATATCTGCATGATATATTAATTGAGGGATATTGGTTATGACAATTGTTTTGAATACTTGGATGATGATAATGATAATTAGAACATTATTGTAATTTGTTGTTTATGATAATTAAACTAATAAATGATTAGATGATGATAGTTGATTAATGCTGATAGCATGATTATGGTATGATCTATCTGTATGATATGTTGTTTGTGTTATCTCTATACTGCCATGTTGGTATTGGTGTAGGTGATCTCACCTCTTTGTTATGTTGTTTTGCTGTGTCTGTATTGTTAAAATTAAACAGTAGAAAGAATGAGTTGTCTTAGACATAACGGGCAATGAATACTCTGAGATGGGTGACAACAATAAGGAGTGGACATTCAGGACTCGAAGGTGTACAGTGTTGACAAAGAACAGATGTAGAACAGATGTCTGATGCAACAAGATGGATACACAACAGAATAAGTATGTTAAGTTTTAACGTTAGTGTTGTACCGTGCTATTAAGTAGGACCCGTCATGGGGTTTGCTACTGTTAAAAAAAAAGAGTCTGTTAGTTTTATATTTCTCTTTAAGTTGTTAAATATTAATTGGTGTCAATATTGTATATGAATCTATTTCAATATATGTTTTTCAGTATTACATATGAATTTGAGTAAGTTTATATTTCAACAAGAAAGAAATTTTTAAACCCACGTTTTTAACTCAAACCTTTTATGAAAACATTTTTAGATTATGAGTCGGGAGTAGAACATGTGATACCCTAGGGAGGGTGTTACAAGTATAATCTCGGATAGGGATCCGAGGTTTACCTTAAAGTTTTGGCAAAGTTTACAAGCTTCGTTGGGGACGAGATTGTGCCTGAGTTCGGCGTATCATCCGCAAACCGATGGTCAATCGGAAAGGACTATCCAATCTCTAGAGGACCTACTTAGAGCTTGTTCTATGGAACAGACTGGAAGTTGGGATGAAGTTCTACCACTGGTGGAGTTCACCTATAATAACAGTTATCATTCGAGTATAGGGATGGCACCCTATGAAGCTCTGTATGGAAGACGGTGTCGAACACCATTATGTTGGTACCAAGACGGCGAGCGTCTTACGATCGGACCAGACATTATCCAGCAGACGACTGAGAAGGTTAAAATGATTCAAGAGAAGATGAGAACTACTCGAGCCGACAAAGAAGAGCTATGCGGATAAGAGAAGAAAGCCTCTTGAGTTTGAAGAAGGTGAGCATGTGTTCTCGAAAGTCACACCCACGACCGGGTCGTCGGGCCTTGAAATCTAGAAAACTCACTCCAAAATTTCTTGGACCTTACCAAATTCTTCGCCGGATAGGTCCGAGCTTACCGTATAGCCTTACCCCTATCCTTTCAAACATACATAATGTATTCCATGTGTCACAACTTCGTAAATATTTACCCGATCCAAGTCATGTCATAGCACCGACACATGACATTAAAAGAGAACCTGACCTATGAAACGTCTCCCGCGAGAATCGAGGATCGACGGATAAAGCAACTACGAGGCAAGGAGATTCCATTGGTAAAGGTGATTTGGAATGAAGCAACTGGTGATGCGACTTGGGAATTGGAAGATAAGATGAAGGAGCAACATCCAAATTGTTTTAAGGTATGTAAATTTCGAGGACGAAATTCCTTTTAGTAGGGGAGTGTTGTAACATCCCGAAAAATACATATTTGGTCATAAATCATTATTTTATAATATTCTTGATTTTTAGGAATTTTTCTGGAATTTTTCGGAAACGACGAATATTTTAATATATTCCTCGTTTTGCGTGCACACTGGGTTGAGAATTGCTGAGACCAGTGTAACACTCCGGAAATTGATTATTTCACCATGAATAGTCATTTTCTAATATTTGTGATTTATGAGAATTTTTCTGGAATTTTTCTAAACGATGAATATTTTAATATATTCCTCGTTTTGCGTAAAACTTCAGCGAGTCGTGAGAACGACTGTAGTGCTTCAAAAATTGGAAAATTATATGACGGATAGTCGTTTTATAATATTTGTAATTTTTGAGAATTTTCTGGGAATTTTCTGGAAACGTCGAATATTACCGTATATTCCTCGTTTTGCGTGCGCATTGTTGACCGAACCGGAAAACGCGATGTTTTCTCTGCGGACCTGGAACTATGGATAAGTCGACGGGGGATCTTACTAAACCCGAGACTTGACACAGTTTACGAGGTTTCGTAATTTTCGAGAAATCCTTACAAATACAATTAAATCAAGACAAAAAAAATTTATCTCGTCGGATTAATTAAATACTTGACTTTAACCATCGTAACTATTATCTATTGGATAATAGTGTGTAATAAAAATACTATCACATTATCCTAATGTAATCCACTTTATATCAAATCTATCTACTTTAATTCAAATTTAATAGTTAAATATTCAAGCTTCCTTAAGAAGCTTTGACCCCAAAGCTTTGACCACATGAATTAGCTTCCAAGGAAGCCAATTTTTGTCACCCACTTCTCTCTCTCATTTACGTAATCTGCAGCCCAAAAAGAGAATGAATTGATTTGAATTATCCAAATAATTCATTTAACTCATTAACTCCCAAAAGCACCCTTTCTTTCTTCTTTTACGTTTCTTCTTCTTCTTTCTCTCTTCAAACATTTCTTTCTTCTTCTTCCAGCACCATACGTCCAGCCACCCTCAAAGAACCCCAACCTTCATAAAAATTTACATCAACCATATTTTCTTAATCTCCTACTCCTTCTCATCATCTTTTGTGCTTGGAGTTTTCAAGAAAGCTTCCATCTTCAACCATTTTTCAAGCTTTGAAGGTGAGCTTCCATGGCTGAAAAATTTCAGACCTTCCCTCCCATTTTCGTTTTTGGTTTCCTCTTGATTTAATGGTCATTTTCTTCTTCTTTTTCACATCATTACATTGTTCTAACTTGGACCACATTTTCTAGGGTTTTTGAGCGTCAAATCCGAAAATCAAGTGCTTCTTGGAATTTTCTTGGTTCTTCATCTTGGTAAGAGGAAGATTAATCCTCCTCAACCTCTTTAGCAACTAGGAATCTTGTGTTTGATTTTTGGAAGAAAAACCACATGGTGGTTGTTCTTGAAATTGCTTGAAATTGATTTCTTGAATGTTATCTTAATTTAGCTTTGAGTAGTTGATTGAGTGGTTAATTATTCATGTAATTTTGTGATTGAAATCTATGAATGCTTGCTGGAAAATTCTGGTTGCTGGACCCCTGAATGTGTCACGGTTTTGGGGCTGTTTTGGGCTGGAAAATGAAGGGTAAATGACGCTTAAATTTTGACCAATGCAAGGCTAATTAAATCAAGTAGTTAAGGTTGATTCAAGTGGACAAAATTCTGGTTGTTGGACCTTGGTGAGTGCCACGGTTTTGGGCTGTTTTTAAGAGCAGAATTTTGGTTGACATTGTGTTAAGAATAATGCTAGGCAAATTAAGTAAAGGAAGATTAAACTAGTGAGAAGAAAATTTGTAACCTAGGACCCTATGGAGTGCCACGGTTTTGAGGGCTTGAATGAGGGGAAAGATAACAAATTTGAGATGTCAAGACTTGAATTAATCAAGTAACCAAACATAGATTAAATAGTAGGAAACTTGCAACAATAATCTTTAGGATGGATTGTGGTTAAGATTTAGGAGATAAGCTAAATTTGGAAGGTAACTATAAGAATCAAATAACTTGGATCAAAATAACAAGTAAATGGACCTAATGATATGAACATGATTTATTTGAAATCTTGGGAAGGCCACGACCTCTAGGTGAAAATTTGGGTTAAGATTCCATAACCCATTACTCGGATTACAAGTAATCAAAGAATACAAGAGATTAAGAATTTCATAAACCTTAATGAACCAATGAGATAATTTTCATAAGACTTGGAGATTTTAGAAATCCATAATGAACCTAAAATATGTTCCTTGAATTATAAATTGATATTATGTTGATATTGGGTTCTTTTTGGATGCAAATTTGCTTATTGCACTCTCTTGATCAAATGTGGTATATTATGCTATTGTATGAAATTGTGGATCATACATGTTCATGCATAGAGTCCTATGCATTGTGAATGTCCTTGTGGACTGTTGTAAGGCCAAGTTGCCTAGGAGATTGAACACACCTTAGTGCGGGTGCGAGTAGACAAGTGTGAGTCTTGTTATGACCTTGGGGGCGTCGGGGTGCGGGTCCTCCACAATGGGTAGTTGGTAGCTCCTTTGCCCGTGGGGCAAACCGATGCAAACGCACCGACGATCCGGACTTGACACTGTCCTATATCGTGATCTAGTGTAGAATGTCTGTGCAATGCCATGATTGTGCACGAGAAAATTTATTGATAGCACTGGCCTCGGCAGCCGAGTCACAGACATGTCTCCTGATCTTTCTCTCCGACTGTTTGAGTCTAGCTCCATGGAGTAGGAAATTGAACATTGTGTCCATGCATCGTGGAATATTCTGTCATCTGAAAATTATTGTTTACACGATATTTGACTGTCTGAATTTAACTGCCTGGATGTTATGAATTATTCATTACCTTTATTAATGATTGCCTGACTGGTTATCTGTTAAAAGATTATTTATTGCCTTTACATGCTACGTGGGCGTTATGCGCCGTTCGGTTCTTGGTTCTGTATTGGTATTGATGGTAGGATGTCTTACCTCTTTCCCTGTGCTTCTATTATTTGCTGTTTATGTGTACCCTATACTGATCGAAGACGACGGTGAAGAGACAGAAGATCCTGCCTTCCCGGCTCGGCCTGCACAGGATTGACTTCTACTGCGATGATGTCTGCACGTATGCGCGAATTCTTGGGAGATGTGCGTCGACCTTCCTTGGAGGGCCGGAGTCTTTGGCACATCAACCTCGAACTCCGACCGCTGCGTGTATGTGGGAGACGTGTCGATAGCACTTGCTGGAGACGTCATGAGGCACCTGTCCTCACTTGCTACCTCAGCTTACGCCTGGAGTTTTACCTGCCTATCAGGGAGATGTGGGGTGCCCGTTATTACACCCCGCAGGAGGATTCGTTTGATTCCACCGCTCGGGCTCCGTCCCGTGCCTCGGTGGTGGTTCCTATGGATGAGTCCTCGGATGAGGAAGATCCTGATGAGGGTCCTCCCGAGGATCCCGAATCGGTCCTTTTTATCCGAGGGGTCGATGATCATTGGTGGCTACCGATGGTCGCTGTTTTATTTTTGGGGCCTGATGTATTTTCTTTTGGTTGGGCTGTATATTTTGTATATGCATGTTTCCCTTGGGGTGGGTATAGTTTTTGCTTTTGATGATGGTCAGGCTTGTATTTATAAAACAGTTGTATTAAATTCTATATATATATATATATATATGCACGCTATTCAGGTGTAAATTTCTGTGTATTGTTTTATTCGTTTCTTTTATCCGCACTCCGTAGTATCCTTATTATTCTTATCAACAAAAAAAATATTGCCAAGTTTGCTCACATGGTTAAGCATTAATTAATTAAAATGAACCGGGTCTTAATCGTTTGTTTATTTAATTTCCGCATTTTATTTATTTGACAATGTGACGTTCCCTCCCAAAAAGGGGCGTTACAAATACAGTACATACATAACCAACACAAAACAATCAAGCTAACCAGTAAGGATAATCCAACGGCTCGCCTCCTTCGTGCTAGTCCTCGGGTTGCTGCTTCTCTCACGGAAAATTAAGAGGTTGATTCTCTTTACCGTCTTTACCGTACATAGTAATATTTTTAAATCATTTTCTCAAGCACGTAACATTTTTAAATCATTTTCTCAATCGCGTAATTTAAGCATCATTATTTTAAATATGCGTAAAGTATTTCTACTATTTTTCACCGTATAAAATATTTCTTGACGTTTTAAATTAATTTTTAAAACCTTTCCGAAATTAAAAATCTTTTTTAATAAAATACTTAGAGCGCTAAATAAATTTTAAAACGTATTCTCAATTATCATAATAAAAATTACTAAATTGAGTTCTCATTAAATAAATCTTTTAAAACTACCTTTAAAAATATATATATATATTTTAATCTAAACACCTATTTTTTTTTTTTTACTTGTTGGCCCAAAATTAATTTATTTTCCATAACCAAATATATAATCATTTTCTATCTCATTTTCCTTTGTAAAAATATTTAATCCAATTATTTGTTACTTAATCCTCTAAAATCTATACTTGAAAAATAATTTTAGATTAAAAGTATATTGAATGGCATGTGATCGAAATTTACTATGTCTTCGACAAATCAAGCATTTGAAAATACATACATCAAAATCAATCATATAATAAAGTAAAACTATAAACATTCAAGTAAATGAATCCTCATGGATTCTTCACCACACACAATCCATTTTCATACTACCAAAATAGTTGATGAGATTAAATCTCCCTCTTACCTCTTGAAGACTATCCTTCTTGAAAGCTTCCTTAGAGAATTTTGTGTGGCTTCAAGAAAATACCTATCAAGCTTAAAAAATTTACAAAATACAAAACTAAGCTTGAGAAAAAATAACCATGGATCAAACATGGCTTAGAAATTTAAAAAAAAATTAGAAATAGGAAACAAGAATTTTACCTAATAGGGTAGAAATTTCAACCTTGATTTCCAAGCTCAAGATGGTTGATTTTGAAGAAACTCACAACATGAAAGATGCTTGGAATGATGTTTAGCTTTAGGAAAAGAGGTTGGATAAAATTATTGAAGAGTAGAAGTGTGATTTGGGAGTGGTGGCCGAATGGCTCAAGAAATGGAGAAAAGATGAAGTTCTTCTTTGTGTTCTTGTGTTCTTGAAGAAAGAGAATGGAGAGAGTAGATAGGAGTGATAGAAAATGTAGTGGAGAGGTCTCCTACACTATATATAGCCATGTGGTGCATTGGAGGAGTGGGTGGAATGATTTGTGATAATTGCTTGGTGGAGCACTCAAGGAGACAAGGTAGTTGAAGGATGACTAAACTCCAAGTGATCATAAATGACATAATGCATTATTTGAAGAATCATTTACCTTCTTGATGGACATGGCCATGTGGCCTTGGTAGAATTCACCAACAAAAGAATCTCATTCCATGTTATAATGAAGTGCATGAGTTGTACGTGGGTCAAAGTGTTTTACCTCTTTGGTTTCTACATTAAACATACTAGGTCCACTAACATGATTATAGAATCTAGGTAAATAGAAAACTTAATTACGAGGGCTAGGTAATTAGGTTTATGATTTCACCTAAGGTAAGTAGATTTATAACCTTAACCTAAGGTAAATAGATTTATGACTTTAACCTAGGGTGAATAAATTTTTATAACTTTAATCGACGGTAAATAAATTTACAACTTTAACCTAATGTAAATAGGTTTATAACTTTAACCTAAGGTGGATAGATTTATGATTTTGCCTAAGATAAATAGATTTATGATTTTACCTACGTCTATTTCTCTACGTAGATTTTAACCGGTAGTTAATTTCAAATTGACAAAAATTACTGCGGTAAAAACTAATTTTTACTGTCTAAAATTTACTGCAGTAAAAATTAAATTTTTTACTGTGGTTCAATAATAACGTGTATCTAGATAAATTGTCAAACAACGAAGATTTTCGAATACTGTTTCTGGTTTCGGGTTTAGTAAGATCCCCTGGCCCCACTGAACAGTTCAAAAATTCATCCGGCCAGGGAAAATTATTATTTTTCCTGACTCAGAGTAATTCATACATAAAGATCAAAAACATTTACATAACAGTTAAAATAAATTTACAACACACAGAAATTACAAAACAGTACAGTTTAGTCATTACTGTAATTTATCAAAAATTGGGGTGTTACAACAAGAAATTCAAGGGATCAAAGCATTAATGAGGTAACATTTCTTCACATCTCAAACCAACAAGCAAGGAAACTTCAGTTGAAAAGAATGAATCAAGAATGATAGATCCTCACAGAATTCACTCTTAGTCTCTCAAGTGTTTAAAAGGTAAGTATTTCACTCTATTCAATCTATGAACAATTGCACTACCATAAGCTTGCTTATCTTCTACTTCTCTGCTACTCAAAACACATGCATACAAAAATCAAGAGGACTTTATTCAAGGTTGTAATGGGGTCATGGTAAAGGAGAGCGGATAATATGAATATGAAAAGATAAATACCAAAGAGAATAAAAGAGCATTAGTTAGAGTGGAGAAAATGTTTGAGAACATTCATCATAAAGGACAATCACCAATATTTGACTAATGTTTTGTTGAAGATCAATCCCAAATTGGTGAATTGAATTCATTGTTAGACTTGAATATTCTCCTTTTCTTCCTGTTGTTTTCAAGCATCCACCTTTATTCTAAACTCTGATAATCCTTTAATTGCGGTTGTCAAACAATTTTTTTTTTGTTGATCATTTTGCACACACACCCCCACACTTGTTCAAGAACAAGGTCAATGCTCTCTTATTCCCTAAAGTTGGGTAAAAACATGTTTTTTTCTTCTTTTTTTTTTTGAAGGATGAAATGAGCTAAAAATAAGGAATGGTCAAAGTTCAAAGGGGTTACACAATAGAAAATATACAAGGATGGTTATTTGGTTAAAGTAGCTATTTCAAAATGCCTCAATCATATTAATGTATGCATGTGAAGATGTAGCCTCAAAAAGAATCAAAGCAAGTTCTAAAGTAACAATTCCATGAGTGAAAATCACACAAGAAAGAAGAGAATGGTACAGATATTCAATCCATTCATCAGTAGGCTCAAAATCTCACAAGGCATATTTCTATCATTCTCAATCCATTATATCAACATTCATATCAAAGCTTGTGATTTTTAAGAAAGAAGACAATTTATGCTAAGATCCAAGAATCCATTTGCTACTTCTACACAAAATAATTATTTCCTCAACTAAGATGCGTCTCAAGAGTAATAAATTGTTTCCAAAATTTACTCCTTACTCTGCCATCCTTAATTAGTTTTACTATGAATAGGTTTCTGATAGTCATATCACTAAACATGCTTCCCAATTTAGATGGGTCTCAAAAGTAAATTTACTCCTTACCCTACCATCATTCATTAGTTTAGTAAGTCCATGACAATCATATCATACTTCCCAAAAGAAAAGAAAAAAAATTGGTAGTCAACTATCCTTCCCCCCAACTAGATCACAACATTGTCCTCAATGTTAAAATATAGATGAGTAAATGATAGAAGATATTACCTGTTGGAGAAATCTGACACAAATTTAAACAAAAACAAAGTACGATAAATAAAATCAAAAGTAAAGAAAAGCTATAAACGAAGTGTCAAATCTGGCTCCTTTTTCATCCTGTTTCTATCACTGCTTCCTGCTGACCAATCTATCTGCGCTATTGCTGGGTCAAGTTTATGAACAAAAGCTTGTAATTTATCAATCAACTCATCAATAATGGAAGCAGAGATAAGAAGTTGCCTTGCCGAAGGTGTGATAAATTTCTGTTCCACAGCATGGTCAAGAAAGATTAACAAAATATTAAAGAAATTATTTATATTCAACAAACCTATGGGTTTATGGTAGATGTTCAGTTGGGTCCAAGAGACAATTTGAAAAACTTCTTCCAAGGTACCAAAATCACCTGGTAAGGCAATGAATACATCAGAGTTTTCAAGCATTATCTTCATTCGTTCATGCATTGATGATACCTTAAGTTCCTCTCCAATTGTCTTTCCAGTGATGTTCTATTGAGCTACAGGTTCAGGAATGACACCTAAAACCTAACTGCCTCCTATATATGCAGTAAGTGATACAACCCCCATTAACCCACGACAACCTCCCCCATATACAAGATGAATATTCCTCGCAGTAAGTGATTGACCAAGAGTGGTAGCTGCGTTTACAAACTCTAAACCCTTCCCATACTTAGATCCACAAAATACACAGATATTTTTAAGTTGACGAACAGAAACACCTTCCATTTCTATTCTCACCTTCCCTTTGATTGATTCTGAGATGTAGGAAAGTGGAGTGTTTAAATAGGAAAAAGAATGGAAAGGGTAATAATTGCACCTATAAGGGTAGGTTGGCTGTTGTCATAAGAGTTTGAAATTAAGGAACACAGAATCTCTCTCTTTTTTTTTTTTTTTTTTTGCTTTTTTTTTGTTGTTTTTTTTTGTTTTTTGTTTTTGTTGTTTTTTTTGTTTTTTTTTGTTTTTGTTGTTTTTTTGTTTTTTTGTTTTTGTTTTTTTTTTTTTTTTTTTTTTACTTCAAGAAAACCACCAGGGTAAAGAAGTCTAGAAACCCCGAAGGACCCTGCTCAAAGGATCGTCTGTTCAAAACTAAAATACAGCAAAATCATACAAAGATAAAAGAAATATAATAGCAAATGATGACATATCTGTATGTACAGCTTTCATGGCGTATCTTTATACTGCGCGTCATGAGTGCAGTAGACACTCACGTCCGTTTATTCGAAGAAAGGAAAAAGAAGAAACCATCGTGGGTTTCCATCTTGGGTCTGGAACCTAGAGCGCTCACACTTGGGCTCGTAATATCAACAAAGATGCTAAAATATGGAACTCGTAATGTCCAAGATCCAAAACACCCCATCCCAGGGCTCTGAGAGCCCCTTCTAATAAAAGAGAGGATCAAGCTCAGATGCCTCATACGCTTTGGCCGCCGCGGGTTACGTCTCACTAATAACTAGAGTGGGACGCTTCTGCCTGTCCATCAACTCCACAGTGCCTAGATGGTAAACATTGGGTTATGAAGTGTGGCTCTCTACAGAGCATGGTACATGAACCTTTTTTAAGGACCATCGTGCAAAGGTCCACCCGAGTCAATGACGGGTCAGCCAAAGGCTAGGGCTCCACAACTAATTAAAGCCATGGTACTCCTTTCGGATCGTCCTTGTCCAAATAATTTTTTTTATTTTTTTTAAAATTTTTTTTTCATTTTTTTTTAATTTTTTTTTAAAATGACATGAAGAAGAAGAAGATGATATGTACAGATTGTTGTGGATATGACTCACATCTGCCTCTGGTTTAACGTTCAGTAACGGCTTAAACGTCTTCTATGAGTCGAGGATAAGCTTCCCATCCAATTTTCTTATAAATTGGCAAACAGGGAGTTTCTTTAAAGTCGATTCCCAAGATCAGTAGCGTTTTTCTTCATCCATGAAGAGATTCCACAAATTAAGAATTTCACGATGCACCAATCCACAAGAATGCATCTCAAGAGTCAATAAGATATCATCTAATGACTCCTTACTCAGTCCATTCTTAATGAAGAAAATTTTATCTTCTCTATTTGTGGAAACCATCCCCAAAGTATGACATCGCTTGTTACAATTCCATCGTCCACATTTGTAACAGACTTGTAACCTTTTTGCTCTTCTCCTTTTAGAATACGAACTTCTTCCAAGACCTGGCATGTATGAGTCAAATGAAATTGAAGACTCACCTGCTAGTCGGACCTTTGCTTCAATTATCCAGTGCACATCTTCTGGCATACCTTTGTGCATTAACAATCTCAATCTTTCACATCGACCTTTGTAGATTTTTTTCAGAGCATTTTGAGGGAGAGAAGGAAAATATTTTCTCAGGTTTGAAAGAATGACATCCATTTTAAAGGAGAAGAAGGATTCAGTTATTTTGAGAAACTGAAAAACAAACCGACTTGAGAGTCACGGAGTACCATATCCGCCACTTAACCGGCAACACAAAGAACTGCAAAAATAAGGTAACAAAATTAGAGTGAATTCTATTCATAACAAGGATCAAAAAGAGATATGAATTCTATCTCATTAACTTGGTTTTCCAGAAATGGTTTGAGCCTTTGTCCATTGACTTTAAACACATTACTATTCCTAAGATTCTCAATATCTACTGCCCCATGAAGATACACGTGTTTGACAACAAAAGGACCACTCCACCTAGATCTTAATTTTCCAGGGAATAGGTGCAGGCGAGAATCATAAAGCAGAACTTTTTGCCCAATTTCAAAAGATTTTCTCAAAATTGTCTTGTCATGAAAAGCTTTTATTCTGGCTTTATAAATCTTTGAGTTCTCATATGCATCATTTCTCAATTCCTCAAGTTCATTTAATTGCAATTTACGTATCTTGCAAGCATCATCAAGATTTAGATTGAAAGCTTTAATGGCCCAGAATGCTTTATGTTCCAATTCTACAGGCAAGTGACAAGGTTTTCCATAGACTAACCGATAGGGTGACATGCCCAAAGATGTTTTGAAAATAGTACGGTAAGCCCAAAGTGCATAGTTTAGTCTTAAAGACCAATCTTTACAATTTGGGTTAACCATTTTTTTTCAAAATTTGTTTAATCTCCCTATTTGCCAATTCAACTTGTCCACTTGTCTGCGGGTGATAAGGGGTGGCAATTTTGTGTGTAATACCATATTTCTTCATTAAAGATTGAAATGGTTTATTGCAAAAATGTGTTCCCCCATCACTTATGATAGCTCGAGGGATTCCAAATCGACACAAGATATTTTCTTTTAAAAATTTGAGAACAGTTTTATGATCATTGTGTCGGCATGGAATTGCCTCAATCCATTTTGAGACATAATCAACTGCAATCAAAACATACAAAAATCCAAATGAAGATGGAAATGGACCCATGAAATCAATTCTCCAACAATCAAAAATTTCAATGACAAGGATGGAGTTCAGAGGCATCATGTTTCTTTTTGAAATTGAGCCCAACTTTTGATAATTTTCACAACTTTTGAAAAAAGCATAGCAGTCCTTAAATAAAGTGGGCCAATAAAATCCACACTGCAAGATTTTCGCAGCTGTTTTCTTTGAAGAGAAGTGACCTCCACATGCTTCTGAGTGACAAAATTTAATGACACTACCTACCTCACTGTCGGGCACACATCTCCGAAAGATTTGGTCAACACAATATTCGAACAAGTATGGGTCATCCCAATAAAAATTTTTCACCTCTGTCAAAAATTTCTTTCTATCTTGGTGCGTCCATTAAGGCGGCATCTTTCCTTCTTGTTCTCCAGTAAGAGTTGAGGAAATTACTTCTGGAAAGCTTTGTTCTTCTTCCAAAAATGTGTACTTCAACCCAGCAGGTAATGACTTTAGTTCTGGTGTGGGTACTTCTTCATGAGCATTATCATTCATGGGTTTTAGGTCTTTGAATCTCAGCTTCCATCCTTTGTACTCTATTTCCTCTTACAATCAAGCAAATCAAATGAATTAATTAAACAAACTTCTAATGGGTCAGAAGAACTCCCTTTTTGAAAATGATTATCTATAATGGCTTCAATTCCTTCAACTTCCTTTTTTTCATCAATGACTTCCTGTGGTTGCTTGCACATGTTAAAAACATTGAGCTCCAGTGTCATGTTTCTAAATGTTAGCTTCACCACTCCATTTCTGCAATTTATCAAAGCATTAGATGTTGCTAAAAATGGATGGCCTAAAATAACAGGAATTGACTTGCAACCATCAACCATAGGTTCAGTATCCAAGACAATAAAATCCACAGGATATATGAATTTATCAACTTGAACTAACACATCTTCCACTATTCCTCTTGGAATTTTAATTGATCTATCTGCAAGTAGAAGAGTTACAGAAGTTGGTTTTAACTCACCTAAGTTGAGTTGCTGATAAACTGAATATGGAAGCAAATTGACAATAGCACCAAGATCAAGTAAAGCTTTTTCAATTTTATGTTCTCCAATAATGCATGAAACTGTAGGACAACCAGGGTCTTTATATTTCAACGCATTATTATTCTGAAGAATGGAGCTTACCTGTTCAGCCAAAAATGCTTTCTTTTTCACATTTAGTTTCCTTTTAATAGTGCATAAATCCTTCAAATATTTTGCATAAGAAGGAATCTGTTTGATAGCATCTAATAGAGGAATATTGATTTTCACTTGTTTCAAAATTTCAAAAATTCCAGTGTTATAGTCCAATTTCTTTGGATTATTCAATGCTTGAGGAAATGAGGGTGAAGGCGAGAGTTTAGTCTCCTTTTGGTCAACTTCTTCATTTTCTTGGGGAATTGGTTCATTTTCTTTCTCACAAGGTTCAGGAATTTGTTTTTCAACAACCTTTCCACTCCTAAGAGTTATCACTGACTTGACTTGATCTATTTGTTGGTTTTCTGAACTCTCTTCATTTAGACTGTACTGACCCTTGGGATTTGGTTGAGGTTGAAAGGGAAATTTTCCTTTCTCGTGAATGGTGAGTGCAGAAGAAAGTTTAGCAAGAGTGTCTTTTATGTCATTCATGGTTTGATTGTTTTGTTTATTAATGGCCTCTTGCTTTTCTATGAACGCATACAGTGTTTCTTCAAGGTTTTTCCTATATGGTGGGACATAAGGTGCATATCCTTGAGAATTTTGAGAGTCCTGTTATGCCTGAGGAGGTGGTGGTTGCACGAATTATGAATGATTATTATTCCTGCAGGTGAAATTCGGGTGATTTCTCCATCCTAGATTGTATGTATCTGAAAAAAAGAAGTAAATGGTTTGTTAAAACTATTCATTGCATTTACTTGCTCATGTACAACTTCTTTAAAAATAGGAATGTTAGGACATTCGTGTGTTGAGTGTCCTAAGTCATCACAAATGCCACAAATTTCTTCATTTTGTACAGATTTGATTTCTTTTGCTTTTCTTAATTCCATGGCTTCAACCTTTCTAGCCAAACTGGCAAATCTAGCATTTAGATCTTCCTCTTGACTAAGGTGATATTTTCCTTTATTAGCACTTGCAAGATTAGATCTAATTGAATTTTCAGAAGTGTTAGTACTATGTCAAGATTGAGAATTTTCAGCCAACTGGTTCAAATAGTCTAAAGCTTTATCAGGTTCTTTATCAAGAAACTCACCATTGCACATTGTTTCCACAAATTGTTTTGTTTCAGGTGTTAAACCTTCATAAAAGAAGCTTATAGTGCGTCATTTTTCAAAACCATGATGTGGGCAAGAATTTAACAAATCTTTAAACCGTTCCCAACATTGAAAATATGCTTCATTTGAATTTTGGAAAAAATTATGGATTTGTCTTTTCATAGCATTGGTTTTATGTGTTGGAAAAAATTTCTTTAAGAACTCACCTTGCATTTCTTGCCATGTGCCAATTGATCTTGGTTTCAAAGTGTTAAGCCAAGATTTTGCTTTATCTTTTAAAGAAAAAGGAAATAATTTAAGCTCAACAATCTTATCAGTGCAATTTTGATCATTGAAGGCAATACATACTTCCTCAAATTCTTTCAGATGTAAATATGGGCTTTCAGATTCTAATCCATGAAAATTAGGAAGTAAAGAAATCATACTTGGCTTAAATCTAAAATTGTTGGCATTGAGTGGAAAGATAAAACATGATGGACTAGAATTTCGAGGTGGTTGCAAATATTCATGCATGGTTCGCAACAGTTGATTTTCAGGTTCATCATGTACACTTTCATTATCAGTCATTGTGTCAACTGTGTGTGATTGTGATTCAAACAAATCAATATATAAAGTACTAGGATTAATTTTGACTAAACGACCAGAATTTAAATCACGATACCAATTAAGCATAAATACATAAATAACTTAAAATAAATAAACAAAAATAATGTACAAGTTGGCGGTGTAACCCACCATTAAATATTAACAAGGATATGGTACAAACCAACCACCCAATAAAAATTAAAAAAAATGGTGTGGTAGAAACTAACCACCAAAAATATATATATAACAAAAAGTGAGGTAATAAACCAACCATCCAAAAAATAAAAATAAAAATAAAATGAAAAATAAAGTGTGGAAAATAAAATACAAAAAATAAAATGCGGAAATTAAAATACGAGAAAATAAAGTGCAGAAAGTAAATTTAAATATGAAAACCGGAGAGTGACAGAGCCCCACAGAGTGGCAAAGAGAAGAGAAGAAGAAATATTATTTCATTAAGTTAGATTACGAGAAAAATAAATAATAGAAAAGTAAAAAGGAGAGTTTCTCCCACTAAATTAGTGCGTAAAATAAAAGGGAGAGTTACCTCACCGAAAAAAAAATGACAAAAATAAATAAATAAAAAAAAATTAAAAAGAAAAATAAATGACGTAAATATAAAAGTTAGAAAGTTAGTATGTCAGCAAGTTAGTAAGTTAGAGAGTTAGTAAAGAAACCGAAGGATCGGCAAGCCAATCTTTTGCTCCGGTGAGGGAGAAGAAAGAATAGATTTTATTAAAGAAAAAGAACCTCAATAAATTAAAACTTCAAATCAAGTCCCCGGCAACGACACCAAAAACTTGACTGCGGGATTTAAGGATGCAAACCCAAGTGCAGGTTGTCTCAAGTAATAAATTTCTTAGGAGTCCGAGGTCGATCCATAGGGAATTGATGAAGAAAAATTAATTGAGGTAAGAAAAGAATTTGTCACAACACCAAAAGTAATAAAACAAGATCACAAATGAATTTAATGACTTGCTTGGGTTAGGTGATCCACTCTTGGTAATAAATTAAAGGTAAGATTATTTCTCTTTATAACTTAATTGAAATCCACACACAACGGAGGTTCCAATAGGAAAATATAACATTCAAAGTTTAATTATATATGCAATCATATTATGATTCCTTTAATTATCTACCAACATTTGTGAATGAGTTCAAGCATTCACTGTGCCAATCCTATTGTCTACAATAAATCAAGATCTCTATTATACAAAGAAGGTTTCTAAATTGATTAGAAACAAAATATAACACATATAATGTCTAATTGATAATATATCATTTAAGTACAAGAAATAGAATAATCTAACCTTATTTCATTACCAAGAGCTTCACTCTTTCACCCAAGCAAGATGAAAATTTAGTTACTCATGGATATGAAGAAAGAAAGAGAGAAGAAGAGAAAGATAAACATATCTTCAATTTAGAACAAGAAAAAAATTACAACAAAGGAAAACAATAAACAAGCATAACCACAACTTGTAAAAACTAAGCCTAACACCAAGTGCTCTAAATGGTCAGCCAATGGTGCCTTTTATAGAGGATTAGGTATACAAAATGACAAGGAGGCTGATTAAGAGTAGGTGGATGAGTGGATGAATGAGTGGAAAATGCCAAATGGTGAGGATAAGAGTGAAAAATCTTTAAGATTTTTTGTCTCCGAAATCATTCATTGCTTAAGTCATGGATTCCGTCATCAAATAGAAAAGTCATCTTCATGAAAGTTATAGATCTGGATCTTAACTTTCAGATGTCCAAATATCAGCCCAAGATAATTCTTACAGCCCGAGATATGGCCCAATTACTGTAGACTGTTCAGGCCCAATTTCAGTACCTCTGTTTTGACTTCCATACCCAATATCACCTCTAAGCTGTCTGAATTAGCTCTTGTGCTCTTCATGAAAGTTGTAGATCTGGGTCTTAACTTTCAAATATCCAAATTTCAGGCCAAGATAATTCTTACAGCTCGAGTTATGCTCTGATTATTATACATTATTCAGGTTCCAGACACAAAACTCATGTTCTGTCTTCCAAGCCCATTTAGTTCTTCTAGATGTCCATATTTTACCTGGAGCTCTTCATGAAAGTTGTAGAGTTTTCTCTCAGCTTTCATACAAGGTAAAATTCATAATTACTAGACATCTAGAACTCAAGACATGACTAAAATACAGAAACAGTATAAGACCCAAATAATGCTAAAAAAATCAATTAAGTCCAATTTGAGTCCAATCTTACAAAACATAACCGGGCTTAATTAATTAAGTACATGAAGAGTGTAAATGACTAAAAATGAGGGTTTATTAATGTATAAAATATATGTTTATCACTTTTCCAAGCCTAGGCGTGGTTATGAATCACGTGCTGGCATCTGCTGGCCACGCCTAGGCGTGGATTTTCTATGCCTAGGCGTGGGTGCCTCTGTCTGAAAACCCTGGAAATCTGAGAGTGTCACGCCTAGGCGTGACTTTTCCACGCTTAGGTGTGGATGTCTCTGCCTGAGTTGGTCTGAAAGCCTGAGAGGACCACGCCTAGGCGTGTATTTGTCACGCCTAGGCGTGGGTTGACAGCTTTTCCTTCTCTCTTGCATCCTTCTTCATTTGAGCTCCTCTTTGCTTCCTCATCCCGTCCAAGGCCTTTCCCATCTGAGATACCTGTATCAAAACAATGCTAAAGTCCATCAAACCATAATCAATCCAACTTCCATAAACATGATCTTCAAAGATTCAATTCTTAATCATTTGAATTAACAAGCTTAAATCACCAAAGTCATGCAATAATTGAACCTATGGCCTTGAAAACTTAAGGATAGCATACTCAAATACAATCAAATTCAAGTGAATAAACTTCATTTTCTAAAGTTATCACATCTCCAAACCTAAAGATTTGCTAGTTCTCGAGCAAACTAAACCAACCAGGGGAGAAGGAACACAATCCAATACAAAACTCATGGAGCAAATTGAACTAAGGCATAACCAGCTTCCAATTATTATTCATACCCTCAGAAATCACAATCCAACCTCACAACAAGGTCCACACATGCAAGAAATTCCCAACTATCTTGATTACCCTTGAATGCCATTTTTGTGCATGAAAGATTTCCCAAGCTCATGTGTTTAAGACCCTTTCCTAATCATGAAGAGCAAGATGGATGAATTTATAAAATGCACATGCACTCTCAAAAGAATGTCCTTCATCCCTTTCTCCACTAATGTAGGCAAAACAAAATCAAAGATCATGAGGATCTTTTAAGCTTGTAATGTAAGGCTAAGTGTAGTGGCTAAGAAAGAAGGGAAAAGATTTGATTTCAAATAACAAACACATAATCCACCACTTCCATTGAATCAAGCCAAGCATGTAAATGCACAAACAAAATCCAAATTGAAGAATCGACTTTTTTTTTTATTCCATTTTCTCATCATTTCATTTCATTTTTTTTAAGATCATATATACAACCTTATTTTCATTGCAAAAGGGCTTCAATTCACACAACAACCCACTTATTCGCTTTCTTTCTTTCTTCTTTTTCTTTTCATTTCTTCCTCTCTTTTTTTGAATGAAAGCTGGTAACCACAAATTCCTGGATTCTAAGCATCATGCAAAACACTATGGCTCAAACCAACAGAACTGCTCAATCATGTGTTCAACAAGGGACCTGTAATGAGGGGAAGAATTTTTCTTTCACAAGCATGGTTTAAGAGGGTAGAGAGATTAGGTTTAAAGAAGGAAAAATCAGGCCACACACACGCACACTAGGCTTCCAAAGGGGTATTAGGGATATCATTCAATCAAGGTTGGCTTGAAAGGCCTAATCGGTCCAAACAAATGCCCTAGTCATTTCCTTGAAAAGGCATTGCCTAGGATTACGCCTCAAAAGGGAATCATACAAGCTTCTAAGATGCAAATAGACTTTACACATGCCAATCATAAATTTCTCCAACCATGCATTTCATTCATGTTCCAGAATCCACCACACATGCAACAAGGAGATTCTCTCATACACAGTTATGGCAATAAGTGTAAGCACAAAATTCTGAATTTTTACAAGTGAATTCCCAAGCAGTGAGGTGAACTATGATCCACACAATCATCGGATACTCAATTCAAACTTTTGGCATGTAAACAAAATTCAATTTGCCTCATAAAACACTCATCAATTTAATGCATATTCTCAAGCAACCATTGATCTTTTTTTTTTAAACTATCAAAATCACAATTAAAATATAAAGAAAAAATCTAAATCATGCATAAAATTGTCCTAGCTAAGAGATAGGGTTAAGAAGTTAGGTTGCCTCCCAATAAGCGCCTTATTTATAGTCCTGGCTGGACTTTGCAGTCAAAGGTTCAAAGCTTGGATTCCTGACAAATCAAATAGCTTAATACATTCCATAACATCATCCTTCTCTATGTGCTCACATATGGATGTCAAAGCCAAAACAAGGGAATCATCAGTAGAACTAGTATGAAATGCATCATTGATTACTGGATCAATCATACCTATGTAGGAGCATTCTTCATGATCAGTTGGAGATTTCATGGATCTATAAATATGAAAGGTTACCTTTTCATCATTGACTTGCATAGTAAGCTCACCTTTTTGCACATCGATCACAATCTTATCGGTGGCTAGGAAAGGTCTCCCAAGAATCAAAGGTACATTGCAGTCTTCCTCCATGTCCAAGATGATGAAATCAGCTGGAAAGATAAGCTTGTCTACCTTGACCAAAACATCTTCTATGATTCCCTTAGGGTAGGTGAGGGAACGGTCAGCTAGTTGCAAAGTTACCGAAGTAGGCTTCACCTCCCCCAAACCTAGCCTTTGGAAGATGGATAAGAGCATCAAGTTTATGCTTGCCCCTAAATCACACAAAGCTTTTCCAAAGAACTGGCTCCCAATTGTGCATGGAATGGTGAAGCTCCCGGGGTCTTTCAATTTGGGAGGTAGCGTGTTCTGCAAGATTGCACTACACTCCTCTGTGAGAGCTACGGTCTCATAATCCCCTAATTTTCTCTTCTTGGACAAGATGTCCTTTATGAACTTCACATAACTGGCATTCGTTCTAATGCCTCAGCAAATGGAATATTGATGTGAAGCTTCTTGAAAATCTCCAAGAACTTTTTGAATTGAGCATCAAGCTTTTGTTTAACAAGCCGGATGGGGAAAGGTAAAGGTGGTGTATAAGGCTTGTCTTTCTTCTTCATGTCTTCAACCTTTCCCTCTGCAATTTCCTCATTTTTCTCAACCTCTTTGCTCACAACCACTTCATCTTGTGCCACCTCAACTTCTTCTTCAAGAAGTTTAGTCTTGGGATTCCCTTCAATTTCCTTCCCACTCCTCAATGATATAGCCTTGCACTGCTCGTTAGGGGCACCCTTAGGATTGTTGATAGTGTTACTTGGGAAATTCCCTAGGGGCCTGTTATTTAGAGCATGGGCAAGTTGGCCCACTTGAGTCTCAAGATTCCTTAATGAAGCTGCTTGGCTTTGCATTAATGCATCGTGGGATGCTAGCTTTGAATCAGTCTTGGTCATGTAATCTTGTTGACTAGTCATAAACTGAGCAAACATCTTCTCCAAATTAGAAGTTGAAGTCGATGTTGAAGTTTGGGCTTGAAGGGGGCTCTGTTGTTGAAAACCTTGAGGAGCATGAGGTGCTTGATTATGCTAATAAGATGAGGAAGAACCTTGAACATTTCCACCCCATGAGAGATTAGGATGGTTCCACCAACTGGGGTTATAAGTATTACCAAAATCAGTGTTGTGACCTGGTTGACGGAATTGACTAGCATATTGTACACTCTCCAAGCTAGCCGTACAATTTGCAGTGGAGTGAAAATCCCCACAATGATCACAAATCTCAGCTATGATATTAGCTCCGCTTGCAACTGAGTTGACTACCATGGTGTCAAACTTCTTGGAGAGTGCTGCCACTTGAGCAGAAAGTGATGTGAGAGCATCAACTTCATGTATCCCGGTTACCACTCTCCTCGGAGCAACTCTCTCTGTTGGCCACTGATAATTATTATTAGTCATCTCTTCCAAAAGGTTATAGGCTGCATCCACAGTCTTACTCATAAGCGCCCCTCTAGCTGCTGTATCAATTATGGAACGAATGGAGGTTGTCAAGCTATTGTAGAAAGTATGAACTAACACCCATTTTGTTATGCCATGGTGGGGGCACTTCCTTAGCAAATCTTTAAATCGCTCCCATGCTTCATATAAAGTTTCTCCTTCAAATTGCCTGAAGGACAAGATGTCATTTCTGTACTTCATTGCCTTCATAGGAGGGAAGAATCGATCCAAGAATTTCTGAGCCAACTCTTCCCAGGTAGTGATAGAATGTTCTGGTAAAGAATGAAGCCATGCCTTAGCCCTATCCCTTAAGGAAAAAGAGAAGAGCCTTAAGCGAGTTGCATCATTAGTCATCTCGTGATGCTTGAAAGTATCACATATCTCCAGGAAGTTGGCTAGATGAGCATTAGGATCTTCATGGGATAAATCTCCAAACTGCACATTTTGTTGAACCATCTGAATAATAGTAGGCTTGATCTCAAAAGTTTGTGCTTGTACTGCTGGCCTTCTAATGCTAGATCGGATTTCTCAAGTACTTGGGGTGGCATATTCCCTCAAAGGTCTTTCGGCATTTGCTTCGTCCGCCATCTCAAATTCACTAACTAAATTTAGTGCTTGTTCTTGTACTTGTTGTTCTCTTAGCAATCTACGAAATGTCCTCTTGATCTCAGGATCGTAAGGAAATCGAAACACACCTTGAGTTCTTCACATACAAGAGCCAAGTACCTAAAAATAAAAAAAATGCAAAACAAAACAAACAAAACTTGAAATAAGAACTGTGAATAGATGTAAGAAATAACACTAAATCTAAACTCAGTCCCTGGCAACGGTGCCAAAAACTTGTTGGTCTGTAAATCCGCAAGCGCATAGGTCGACAAGTAATATAAAGGAGAGCTAGAGTATCGTGTCCCAAGGGATTGAATAATTAGAAGAATGTTAAACTTAACCAATATTCACAAATTTTTATCCAAGCAAACGAAGATGAGTGGGTTGCAATTAAAATAACAACTTAAAGGAAACAAAATAAGAAAGCACCAAACACCAAATCCACAAGAGAAGATGAGAATGATTAAAGCCTAGGGGTCCCTATTCACTTGTTACTTCAATGAATAATTGCAATTAACAAGCACCTATCAATGAATTGATATATGTTGGCTAATAACCATCAATAGATAAGAGCCTATGTCTAGGATAATTACCCATGTGAAACCTAGCTATTCCACTATGTGTCCATGTGAAGTAATATAAGAATCACTCATTGAGACCAATTATCAAACACTTTCCATGCATGACCAAGGGGTATGTGTCCATCCCCTTAGTTAATCAACACTCCCAAACCATTTGAATGTAATTGAACATACACCAACCATACCATGTCCTTATTCATGATACCTTATTTCTAGTTCCATTAGATTACTAAAATCATGCAATTGATGGCTAATCAACAACAAGCATTAAGCAAAGATATAGAAGAACAAAATCAAATTCGTTGATAGAAAACTCAACAAACTACAAAATATTCAAATCCATAGCAAGATCCTAGAGAGCCCCTAGATTAGAATTTAGTTACACATCATAAAAGAGGAGCAAACTAATGAATTCAAGAAACCCATCAAATTACAAATTAGGAGAGAAAAGGGATAGAATGAACAAGAATGGTGAGAATCCAATGCTTGATCTTCCTCCTTGATCTTGATTCTTCACTTGAATCCTTTCTATCTTCCAAGAGTTCCTCCTTCTCCCACTTGCTCTAAGGATTTCGTATTTTGTGAAAGCAGAAGATCCTGAAAAATGCCCTCAAAATTAGATAAAAAGGGCCAAAATCGCGGACCAGGGTTTTACCCACGCCTAGGCGTGGCTTTTCTAAGCCTAGGGGTGGTTATGAATCACGTGCTGGCATCTGCTGGCCATGCCTAGGCGTGGATTTTCCAAGCCTAGGCATGGGTGCCTCTGTCTGAAAACCCTAGAAATCTGAAAGTGTCACGGCTAGGTGTGACTTTTCCATGCTTAGGCGTGGATGTCTCTGCCTTAGTTGGTCTGAAAGCTTGAGAGGACCACGCCTAGGCGTGTATTTGTCAAGCCTAGGCGTGGGTTGATAACTTTTCCTTCTCTCTTGCATCCTTCTTCATTTGAGCTCCTCTTTGCTTCCTCATCCTGTCCAAGGCCTTTCCCATTTGAGATACCTATATCAAAACAATGCTAAAGTCCATCAAACCATAATCAATCCAACTTCCATAAACATGATCTTCAAAGATTCAATTCTTAATCATTTGAATTAACAAGCTTAAATCACCAAAGTCATGCAATAATTGAACCTATAGCCTTGAAAACTTAAGGATAGCATGCTCAAATACAATCAAATTCAAGTGAATTAACTTCATTCTCTGAAGTTATCAGACTGTCACTGGATGGCGCATATGCATGGATTACAGGAAGCTTAACACTGCAACTAGAAAGGATCATTTCCCATTGCTATTTATTAATCAGATGCTGGATAGGTTAGCAGGTCATGAGTTTTACTGTTTCTTAGATGGGTACTCGGGCTACAATCAGATTGCGATTGCCTCGGATGATCAAGAGAAAACAACATTCACTTGCCCTTATAGTACTTATGCTTTCAGAAGAATGCCCTTTGGGTTGTGCAACGCTCCTGCTACTTTTTAGAGGTGTATGATGGCCATTTTCACTGATATGGTAGAGAACTGCTTGGAGATATTCATGGATGATTTCTCTATTTTTGGTGATTCCTTTGATGGTTGTCTTCAGAACTTGGCCCTGGTGTTGCAAAGGTGCGAAGAAACCAATTTGGTTCTCAATTGGGAGAAGTGTCATTTTATGGTCCAAGAGGGAATAGTACTTGGTCATAGAGTGTCATCTAAAGGAATGGAAGTGGACCGAGCTAAAATTGAAGTAATTGAGAAACTTCCTCCACCAATTTCAGTGAAGGGAGTTTGGAGCTTCCTTGGTCATGCTGGATTCTATCGGCGGTTCATCAAAGACTTCTCTAAGCTTGCTAAACTGTTGTGTAACTTGCTGGAAAAAGATGTGGTTTTCAAGTTTGATGAAGCTTGTATGGAAGCCTTTGTGGAATTGAAGAAGAGGCTTATCTCTGCGCTAATTATCACTACTCCAGATTGGAACTTACCATTTGAGCTCATGTGTGACGCTAGTAACTATGCAATTGGAGCAGTGTTGGGCCAAAGGAAGAACAAAATCTTTCATTCCATCTATTATGCAAGCCGGACACTCAATGATGCTCAGTTGAACTACACCACCACTGAGAAAGAGCTCCTTGCTGAAGTGTTTGCTTTTGACATGTTTAGAACATATTTGGTTGGCACCAAAGTCATTGTCTTCACAGATCACTCAGCCATCAAGTATCTAATAAGAAAAAAGGATGCTAAGCCAAGGTTGATTCGTTGGGTACTATTGTTACAAGAGTTTGATCTTGAGATCAGAGACTGAAAGGGTGCTGAAAATCAAATGGCTGATCATCTTTCCAGGTTAGAGAATGAGAAGTATCAACAAGACCCAGCCTTGATTGGTGAGACATTTCTAGATGAATAGTTGTTTGCTGTGTTTGCTAGTTCAGATCCATGGTATACTGATTTTGCTAACTATATAGTGAGTGGATTGGTGCCATCTGAATTGTCTTATCATCAGAAAAGGAAGTTCCTTTATGATGTCAAATATTTTATTTGGGATGAGCCATATCTCTTTAAGCAGTGTGCTGATCAAGTGCTTAGAAGATGCATTCCTATGGAGGAAACTAGTGCGATACTTGAGCAATGTCATGCTTCACCATATGGAGGTCACTATGGGGGTGAAAGGACAACGGCTAAGGTGTTGCAATCAGGCTTCTATTGGCCTTCTCTGTTTCGAGATTCTTACTCCTTTGCAGCCAACTGTGATCGTTGTCAACGGACTGGAAATATCTCAAGGAAGAATGAGATGCCCTTGAACTCCATTTTGGAAGTGGAACTCTTTGATGTGTGGGGCATAGACTTTATGGGGCCCTTTGTATCATCTTTTGGCAACCGTTATATTCTTGTAGCGGTGGATTATGTGTCGAAGTAGGTGGAAGCCTGTGCTTTACCCACTAGTGACTCCAAGGTGGTCTTGGTTTTTCTGAAAAAGAACATTTTCTCAAGGTTTGGCACCCCTCATGCTATTATTAGTGATGGAGGATCTCATTTCTACAACAAGTACTTTGCTGCATTGCTTGCCAAATACGGGGTGACACATAGGGTAGCCACAGCCTTGATAATTACATATTTTATTCATTAAGAAACCCTTATGTTTAGTCATTTACACTCTCTATATTCTTAATTGATTGAGTTTGGTATGATTTTGTGAGTTTAAGCTCAAATTGGTCCTAATTGAATATTTTTAGCATTATTGAGACTTGACACTGTTTCTGTATTTTGGCCATAACTTGAGTTCCTGATATCTGATAATCATGAATTTTACCTTGTAGGAAAGCTAGGAGGAAGCTCTACAACTTTGATGAAGAGCTCGAAGTCTGAAACAGATATCTAAGGGACCTAAGTTTACATGGAAGTCAGAATACAGGTTCTGTCACTAGAATCCGAACGGTGTGCACTCATAAAATCATATCTCAAGCTGTAATATTGGAGATGGGCTGAAATTTGGATCGTTGATAGTTAAGATCCAAATAAACAACTTTCATGAAGAACACTTTTTGAAAAAATGAAGTATAATAGGTCAGTTTGAGCTTGCAAGTCGGAACAGAGGTGCTGAAGTTGGGTTTGAGCAACCTGCGGTATTTGGGTCATATCTTGGGCTGTAGGAAGCCAAATTGGACAATCCAGATATGCATGTTATAGCCAAGACAAAGATCTACAACTTTCATGAAGAGTACTTTTCATGGATCTGAAGTATAGTTAGTAGTTTTTAGCTTCCAAGTCAGACAAGAAATTTTCATCCTCAACCACCCGCTCATCCATCCACTAATCCACTCATCCACTCATCCACTCAACCAACCCACTCAACCACCCCACTCAACCACTTCACTCAACCACCCCACTCATCCACCCATTCCCATTCCCTTTGTCATTTTGTTACCCTAGACTTCTATAAAAGGCACCATTGGTTATCATGAATAATAAGTTGTATTCTCCTTCATTTCTCTCATAGTTTCTTCTTGTTTCTTCATAGTTTCTCATAGCTTTTGTATATTTTGATGCTCCCCTTCATGGTAATGGAGGGCTAAGCTACTTTCGGTCAATTTAGAACTCTTGAAGAGATTGTGGTTTGGATTCTTGAGATCTTGGTTATGTATTATATTTAATTTGTAATTGAATTCCTCTTTTTTTCTTCTTGATCTTGAATGCATGAATGGTGATTCTATTTATGTTGATCTGATTTGATCTTGGTTTAAGATTGAGATTTGTGATGAAACTTAGAACTGATTAATCTAAATTAATCACAGAATTGAAAAGGTTAGGTTACTGATTTGTGCCTAAGTTAATTGAATTTGGTACTTAAAATTAACATAGATCTTCATGAATGGTGTGATTGCGGATTTGTGATTATCACTTGTTAATTAAATTCTAGACGATCGTCTAGTATGAATTCTGGATTTGATGCAGAGATCTCGGTTAGATCCAAATTAACAATTCAATTGCGCTTCAAGTGTTCTATGAAGGGTCTATGATTGAATCCACCCAATCTTGGATAGGTTTCTAAATTGACTGCTCTTTAATTGTTATTTTTTCCTTTAATTTTGTTAAGTGCGATCTTAAACTGTTAAACCCCCCTTTGCTAATTTTCACTTGATTTGATTAAATTGCATCTACAATCCTCATGGAGATGATCCGGTGTTGTCACTGTGCTACAAGCTTAGGTAATAACTTCGGTTATAATTTTGACTGAGTTCGGCGCTTGTCAAAATTTTGGCGCCGTTGCCGGGGATTAGTAAGTGTAATCTTTTCATTTTAAGTGTTTTTACTAACTTTTGCTTTTTATTAACTTTTTTAACATTTTTATCCATTGTTTAGTGTATTTTGCTTATTTATTTATTTTTGTGTGATGCATGACTAGGTCCGAGCCTAATAACTTGGTTGACTTTGATCCTGAGATTGATAGAACCTTGCATAGGTTGATTAGAGCTCGTAGGCTAAGTGCAAGAATTGCTTCTGAATTTGATCTTAATATTGGGAGTGAACTTGAGATCTTGAATAATTCTGAAACCATGGCTGATAACATGCAGAATAGAACTCTTAAGGAACTTGCTGCTCCTGATATAGCTAACCAGTCTTTGTGTATTAAATACCCAGATCTTGATGTTGATTTTGAGTTAAAATCTGGATTGATACATTTGTTGCCCAAGTTTCACGGTTTTGCAGGTGAGGATCCCCATAAGCATCTAAAGGAGTTCCATGTGGTTTGTTCAACCATGAAGTCACATGGGATCTCGAAGAAAGCACATCAAGTGAGGGCATTTCCTTTCTCACTTCTTGTCTGACCAAGGATTGGTTATTTTATCTTTCACCAGGTTCAGTAACAAGTTGGACTGACATGAAGCGGTTGTTCTTAGAGAAATTTTTCCTTGCCTCTAGAGCTGCTGCCATTAGAAAAGATATATGTGGCATAAGACAAATGACAGGAGAGACCTTGCATGAATATTGGGAAAGATTCAAGAAGCTGTGCTCGAGCTGTCCCCACCACCAAATCACCGATTAACTCTTAATTCAATATTTCTATGAAGGCTTGCTGCCAAATGACAGAAGCATGGTGGATGCTGCCTCTAGAGGAGCCTTAGTAGACAAGACCCCTGCATCAGCGAGAGATTTGATAGCAAACATGGAAGCCAATACCCAACAATTTGGCACACGAATTATTACCTCAACTAGAGGAGTCAATGAGATTCAATCATCTCATGTAGACCAACAGAGAATGGAACACAGACTTGATGAATTGACTTCTTTGGTGAGGCAGTTAGCAGTGGGACAACAAGCACCAATGCAAATGGCTGCAACTGTGTGTGGCATTTGCTCTTGTTCATCTCATCCTACTGATGCATGCCCCACACTTCAGGATGGTGGTTCTATTTTTCCAGAGCAATCTGTTGCAGCAGTTGGTATTTTTCCTAGTAGACCCCAATATCAGCAATCACAGCAGCAGCCCAGATATCATCCATTTTCTAATACCTATAACCCTGACTGGAGGGACCATGCAAACCTGAGATATGGAAATTCTGGTCAACAACAACAACAGCTCTACCAACAGCAGCAACCGCAGTTTAGATACCAAGTTACAGGCCCTGGCAACAAGTACCAACCACCTGCATTTAGGCAAGCATAACCTACGCCGCCACCCATGCAGCAGCCCCTCCAGCTACCTGTTCCAGCAGCCACTCTAGCTGAGCCACCTTTCGAAGACTTGATGAAACAGTTTCAGTAGAATGTCAATGCCACCATCCAGAATTTACAAACCCAAATTGGGCAAATGGCAACCACTCTGAGTGAGCTGAAAAGTCAAGGGTCGAACCAATTGCCTTCACAAACAGTAAACAACCCAAGAGGCAATGTAAGTGCCATTAGCTTGAGAAGTGGCAGAGAAGTTGACGATCCTACTCCACCACAACTGAACTACAAAGCAACCGAAGGTGACCGAAAAACGAAGAAAGTGGATAGCTCGGTCCAAAAATCTGTGAGACGAAGAAATGTGCGAGAGAATTCAAATCGGCCATTCCACTACCTTTTCCAAACAGTCACACAAATCCAAGCATACTGCGCAAACAGAAATAGAAAGAAAAGTCATGGACACATTCGGGAAGGTGGAAATCAATATTCCCTCCTTGATGCAATCAAGCGATTCCCAGTATGCCAAATTCCTCAAAGAGTTGTGTACTCACAAGAGAAGACTTAAGGGTGCCGAGAAAATAAGCATGGGCGTAAATGTTTACGCAATGATTCTACCAAGCATGCCACAAAAATGCAAAGATCCCGGAACTTTCACAATTCCTTGCACAATAGGTAACTCCAAATTTGAACATGCAATGCTAGACTTGGGTGCTTTGATTAATGTCATGCCTATGTCAATATATCAGTCCTTGAACATTGGCACTTTGCAACCTCTTGGTATAGTGATTCAGTTGGCAAATAGGACCACCGCTCATCCCGGGAGTGCTAGAAGATGTGTTAGTTCGGGTGAATGAGCTAATTTTTCCAGCGGACTTCTATATTCTGAACATGGAAGATGAGTCTTCAACAAACCATGCTCCATTGATCCTAGGCAGGCCTTTCCTCAAGACAGCCAAGACCAAGATAGATGTGCATGTTGGCACCCTTTCCATAGAATTTGGCGACAATGTGGTACAATTTAACATTTTTGAAGCCATGAGACATCCCCTAGAGGAGCATTCTGTTTTCCATGTTGATGTGATTGATATGCTAGTTGACGATGCTTATGCTGATATTTATGCTGAATTTCCTGATATTGCTGATTTTCTGGATTCTGTTACCTGTGAAACATGTGCTAGCTGTGATATTGTACCATGTGCTGCATATGCTGAGATTTATGCAGTTATGAGTGGTGATGTAGCTGCTGACTTGAATGATGCAACATGTGAAAATGAGATTCAGAAGTATGTTGAATTTAATGTTGTTGAGTTAGTTGTTTCAAACAACTTGCTGCCCTCCATTGTACAGCCTCTATCCTTAGAATTAAAGATTTTGCCGGACCATCTTAAATATGCATATTTGGAAGATGGTGAGAAGCTGCCTGTGATTGTTGCTAAAAATTTGTAACCTGATCAAGAAGAAAAATTACTGCAGGTTTTGAGGCATAATAAACAAGCCATCGGATGGACACTTGCAGATCTTCCTGTATCAGTCCCTCCACATGCATGCATAGGATTTTGTTGGAGGACGATACTAAACCAGGACGGACTCCCAAAGGAGACTGAACCCCCTGACTCTGGATGTGGTAAAGAAGGAAGTTACCAAGCTACTGCAAGCTGGCATTATTTATCCCATATCTGATAGTAAATGGGTGAGCCCCGTGCAGGTTGTTCTAAAGAAATCTGGGGTCACAGTAGTTGAAAATCAGAACAATGAGCTACTACCCACAGGAATTCAAAACAGCTGGCAGGTTTGCATTGATTATAGACGACTTAACCAAGCCACCAGGAAAGATCATTTCCCATTACCTTTCATTGATCAGATGTTAGAGAGACTAGCTGGCAAGTCGCATTACTGTTTCTTGAATGGATATTCGGATTATTTTCAGATCCATATAGCCCCAGAAGACCAAGATAAAACTACTTTCACTTGCCCATTTGGCATATTTGCATACAGAAGGATGCCTTTTGGTCTGTGCAATGCTCCAGGCACCTTTCAAAGGTGTATGATAAGTATATTTTTTGACCTTTTAGAAAATTGCATGGATGTATTCATGGATGACTTTAATGTCTATGGCTCTTCCTTGGATGCATGTTTGGATAGTTTGACTCAGGTTTTGCATAAATGCATTAAGGCTAACCTTGTCCTGAATTTTGAGAAATGTCATTTCATGGTGGAGCAAGGCATAGTTTTAGGGCATATAATATCTAGCAAGGGTATTGAGGTAGATCTTACGAAAATAGATGTTATTTCATGCCTATCTTACCACAAATACGTGCGGGAGGTTCGTTCTTTCCTTGGTCATGCAGGTTTCTATAGGCGATTCATAAAAGATTTCAGCAAAATTGCTCTTCCACTATCCAACTTGCTACAAAAAGAAGTGGAGTTCCATTTTGACTAGAAATGCAAGGATGCCTTCAATCACTTGAAGCAAGCATTGACCAATACACCTATCATCCAGCCACCAGATTGGACACTCCCATTTGAGCTCATGTATGATGCCTCTAATTATGCTTTGGGAGTTGTTCTTACGCAAAGGGTCGGCAAAATATCTCATGTCATCTCCTATGCTTCAAGAACTTTAGATCCTGCACAAGTCAACTACACCACCACTGAAAAGGAACTTTTAGCAATTGTTTTTGCTTTAGACAAATTTCGATCATATTTACTTGGTTCTAGAGTGGTTGTGTTTTTAGATCATACAGCTCTGAAGTTTCTCCTGAAGAAGCTTGATGCAAAGTCTAGGTTGATTAGGTGGATTTTGCTCCTCCAAGAGTTCGATATTGAAATCCGTGATAAAAGTGGAGCAGAGAATTTAGTGGCTGATCACCTAAGCCGAATTGAAAGGGAGGCAGATACTTTTCCTATCCATGATGTCTTCCCTGATGAGCTGCTTTTCAAGCTACAAGGTAACACTCCTTAGTTTGCTAATTTGATAAATTTCTTAGTTGCTGGTGTTTTCCCTACACATTTTATTAGGGCTCAGATTGATAAATTGAAGAGTGAGTCAAAATATTATGTGTGGGACGACCCTTATCTGTGGAAAT
Source organism: Ormosia emarginata (assembly GCA_029884605.1). NCBI lineage: Eukaryota > Viridiplantae > Streptophyta > Magnoliopsida > Fabales > Fabaceae > Ormosia > Ormosia emarginata. The sequence goes on along the minus strand of JAQQTP010000038.1, from coordinate 5,904,993 downwards.
TTTATAGTGACCAAGTCATTAGGAGATGCGTGCCTGATAATGAATTCTATTCTATTCTTAGCTTTTGTCATACACTTGCATGTGGCGGTCATTTTGGTCCCCAAAGGACTGCTAGGAAAGTTTTGGAATCTGGATTATATTGGCCTACTTTATTTCATGATGCATATGTGTTTTGTAAATCTTGTGATCAATGCCAAAGAACAGGAAACATTTCTCGAAGGAATGAGATGCCTCAGAAATCCTTATTGTTCTGTGAGATTTTTTATGTATGGGGAATTGATTTTATGGGACCCTTTCCTGTTTCTTTTGGTTTTGTTTACATTTTGCTAGCTATTGATTATGTATCCAAATGGGTGGAGGCGACAGCTGCTCGGACTGATGATTCCAAAGTTGTTGTGGATTTTGTTAGATCACAGATTTTCTGCAGGTTTGGAGTTCTGAAGGCTATCATCAGTGATCAGGGTTCACACTTTTGTAATCGAAGCATAGAAGCTTTGATGAAAAAGTATAGGGTCTTGCACAGAGTTTCTACACCTTACCATCCCCAAACTAATGGGCAAGCCGAGATTTCCAACAGGGAGATCAAGCAGATACTCCGTAGAGACAGTTCAACCTAACAGAAAGGATTTGGAGCAAGAGGCTTGAGGATGCTTTATGGACTTACCGGACTGCTTATAAGACACCGATCGGGATGTCTCCGTATCGGATTGTTTTTGGAAAAGCCTGCCACCTGCCGGTGGAAATTGAGCATCATGCATTCTGGGCGGTAAAAAGGTGCAACTTGGACCTAGATCAAGCAGGTATAGAGAGGAAGCTGCAACTGCAGCAATTGGAGGAGATCCGCTTGGAGGCTTATGAAAGTTCCAAACTTTATAAGGAGAAGACCAAAGCCTTCCATGATAAGTTGATTCTGAGGAAAACATTTGAGATTGGTCAAAAAGTTCTCCTTTATAACTCCCACCTCTGACTCATGCCTGGCAAATTAAGGTCTAGATGGGATGGATCATTTATTGTTACTAAGGTTTTTCCTTCTGGTGCTGTTCAGATTAAAAGTGAGGTCACTGCCAAAGCTTTCCTTATAAATGGACACCGCCTCAAACAGTATCATGAACTTCCAGAGAATGCAGAAATGGAGGTGATGAACCTTCTCCATCCGCATTATGAATAAAAAAAAAGAAAAAAAAAACAGTTGTGTGCCCGACAATGAGGTAAGTAGTGCCATTAAATTTTGTCACTCGGAAGCATGTGGAGGTCATTTTTTTTTCTTCAGCGACAACAACTGTGAAAATCTTGCAGTATGGATTTTATTGGCCTACTTTATTCAAGGTCTGTTGCACCTTTTGCAAAAGCTGCGGAAATTGGTCAAAAAAAAGTTCTGCTTTGAGATTATCATCTGCACCTACTCCTTGGAAATTGAGATCTAGGTGGCGCGATTCTTTTGTTGTCAAACACGTGTATCCTCTTGGGCCGTAGATATTGAGGATCCTAAGAATGGTAATGCGCTTAAAGTTAATGGACAAAGACTCAACCATTCCTGGAAAACCAAGTTCTTGAGTTCTTTGTGTTGCCGGTTAAGTGGCGGATACGGTACTCCGTGACTCTCAAGTCGGTTTATTTTTCAGTTTCCCAAAATAATTGAACCCTTCTTCTCCTTCAAAATGGATATCATTCTTTCAAACCTGAGAAAACATTTTCCTTCTCTTCCTCAAAATGCTCTGAGAAAAATCTACAAAGTTCGATGTGAAAGATTGAGACTGTTAATGCACAAAGGTATGCCAGAAGATGTACGTTAGATAATTGAAGCAAAGGTCCGATTAGCAGGTGAGTCCTCAATTTCATTTGACTCATATATGCCCGGTCTTGGAAGAAGTTCATATTCTAAAAGGAGAAGAGCAAAAATGTTACAAGTCTGTGACAAATGTGGACGATGGAACTGTAACAAGCGATGTCATACTTTGGGGATGGTTTCCGCAAATAGAGAAGATAAAATTTTCTTCATTAAGAATGGACTGAGTAAGGAGTCATTAGATGATATCTTATTGACTCTTAAGACGCATTCTTGTGGATTGGTGCATCGTGAAATTCTTAAATTGTGGAATCTCTTCAAGGATGAAGAAAAACGCTACAGTCTTGGGAATCTGACTCTAAAAGACCCTGTTTGCCAGTTTATAAGAAAATTGGATGGGAAGCTTATCCTCGACTCATAGAAGACATTTAAGCCGTTACTGGACGTTAAACCAGAGGCAGATATGAGCCATATCCACAAACAATCTGTACATATCATCCTTTTCTTCTTCTTCATGTCATCTTTCAAACAAAAAAATAATAATAATAATAATAAAACAAAAAAAAATATGTATACGTCTTAGGGTTGGCTTTGGTAACACAAACCGTGAATAGGAAAATGCATGCATCCTGATCCATCCTTCTTAATTGAAAAACAAAGAAGGTAGATTGTATCCCACATGTGAGGCAGCCAGTCGTATTATGGCCACTTGTCCCTTTTGGGAGCCCTATGTTGCGCTGGTCTTGAATGGGTCGAATACTGGTCAACAATGCTTTGGCACAAAGCCAAAAGAGCAAACTACGTCCATCCCAATCTTAAGTAAGTATACACTCATCTTTCATCAAGTTTTTCTAACAATTTCGAAAAAAAAAACGGACGTGATGTCTACTGCACTCATGACGCGCAGTATAAAGATACGACATGGAAACTGTACATGCAAGTATGTCATCATTTTCTATTTCTTTTATCATTGTATCATTTTATTGTATTTTGATTTTTGTACAGACGATCCTTTGAGCAGGGTCCTTCAAGGGTTTCTAGACTTCTTTACCTTGATGGTTTTCTTGAAGTCAAAAAAAAAAAAGATTCTGTGTCTCTTAATTTCAACCTTTTCTGACAACAGCCAACGTACCCTTATAGGTGCAATTATTCCCCATTCCATTCTTTTTCTTATTTAAACACTCCATTTTCTCCATTTTCCTTCAACTCAGAAACACTCAAAGGGAGGAAGAGTATAGAATGGGGCCTTCTATTCGTAACCTCAAAAATGTCTGTGTTTTTTGTAGGTCGAGTTATGGGAAGGGATTAGAGTTTGTAAACGCAGCTAGCACTCTTGGTCGATCACTTGCTGCGAGAAATATTCATCTTGTATATGGAGGAGGTTGTCGTGGGTTAATAGGGGCTGTATCACTTGCTGCCTTTATAGGAGGCAGTCAGGTTTTAGGTGTTATTCCTAAACCTTTAGCTGAAAATAACATCACTGAAAGGACAGTTGGAGAAGAAATTCAGGTAACATCTATGCATGGACGAATGAAAACAATGGTTGACAATTCTGATGCATTTCTTGTCTTACCAGGTGGTTTTGGTACTTTGGAAGAAATTTTTCAAATTGTCTCTTGGTAACCGAACATCCACCATAGACCCATTGGTTTGTTGAATGTTAATAATTTCTTTGATCTTTTGTTATCTTTTCTTGACAAAGTCATGGAACAGAAATTTATCACTCCTTCGGCAAGACAACTTCTTATCTCTGCCTCCACTATTGATGAGCTCATTGATAAATTAGAAGCTTTTGAGTATGTACATGATAAGGTATTAGCTCGATAGATTGGTCAACAAGAAGCGGCGAAGGAAGTAACAAGAAAAAAAAAAAGCCGATCTGAAACTTTATCTTTAATGGGTTTGATTTTATTGTACTTTGTTTCATTTAAATTTGTGTTAGCTTTCTCCAACAGGTAATATCTTCTATCATATACTCATCTATATTTTAAAATTGAGGACAATGTTGTGATCTAGTTGGGGGGAAGGATAGTTGACCCAAAAATAAAAAATAAAAAAAAATAAAAAAAATAAAAAAAATAAAAAAAGTAAAAAAAAATAAATTTTTTGTTGTTGTTTTGTTTGGAAAGTATGATATGATTGTCATAGACTTATTAAACCAATTAGTAATGGCAGAGTAAGGAGTAATTTTACTCTTAAGACGCATCTTAATTGGTGGCAGAGTAAGGAGTTTTTTAGATAGTAATTAATTAGTATTAAATTGTGAAAGTACTAAAGTTTTATTATTTGATTTCTTTTCAGGGTCTGATGCGTCACTAACAGTGTGCTTCTTTTCTGCTTGGCGTTGATTCACTTCTTATCAGGTTATGTTGCTCTTTTCTATATATCTCTTTCACATTGAAGGCAATGTTATATTAAGTGTGGGGGAGAGATTTTAGCATTTTTTTAACAAAAAAAATAAAAAAAAAGGGTTCATTGCATGATTAAATAACTTTTCTCCCTTCTTGAACTGATATGCTTAGTGATGGATGATTGAATTGATGAATTGAGTTTGATGGATGCATACCTTGTGAGATTTTGAGCCTAATGGATGGATTCAACATTTATGTCAATCTCTTCTTTCTTGTGTGATTTTCACTCATGTTAATGACCACTCTAGAACTTGTTTTGATTCTTTTTGAAGCTACATTTCACTTGCATGCATGAACATGATTGAGGCCCTCTTTCTTAATTAGCCAGTTTAACCGAATAGCCAACCTTGTTTTCAATATGATATCAAGCACTCTTTTGACTTCTTGAAAATTCTCTGATTCCTGCCAACCTTGTATATTTTCCTTTACTTAACCCTTTTGAGCTTATTTGACCATTCCTTATTTCTAACTCATTATGTGCCTTAAATAAAAAATTGTGTTCTTACTTTACCTTAGGGAATAAAAGAACATTAGCTTGGTTAATGGATGAGTTTTTGAACAAGTGTGGGGGTGTGTTTACAAAATGGTTGTTGAAAAAGGAAAGAGTGCCTAAAAAAAAAAGAGGAAAAATTTATGTATATAGTTATGTTCATAAAAAAAAGATTGGGAAATGAATATGTAAAGGGATATACATTAGAGTTGGGATGAACTTTTATGCTTGTTATTTGAACTCAGCTCTCATTTGCTTTTATTCTCTTTGGTATTTATCTTCTATCCATTTTATCATCTTCTGTTACCTTGACCTCACTACAACCTTGAATAAAGTCCTCATGATTTATGTGTGCATGTGTTTTGAGTAGTGGAGAAGTAGAAGATAAGCAAGCTTATAGTAGTGCAATTTTCATGGGTTGAATTGAGTGAAATACCTACCTTTTAAACACTTGAGAGATTGAAAGGGAATCTTGTGAAGATCTATCATTCTCGATTCATGTTGAAGATACCTTACTTGTTGTTTTGAGATGTGGAGAATTGTTAACTCATGAATGTTTTGATCCCTTGAACCTTTGGTTGTTCTTCTTGATTGTAAAATTTTGGGCTCTTGAATGTCGTTGGAATTTAAATTTTTGTTAATCTCTTATGTCCTTGTTTTGGTCTTGAGTTTTGCCCAAGAGTGCAAAAAGCTAAATATGAGAGAATTTGATAATCACATATTTTATTCATTAAGAAACCCTTATGTTTAGTCATTTACACTCTCCATATTCTTAATTGATTGAGTTTGGTATGATTTTGTGAGTTTAAGCTCAAATTGGTCCTAATTGAATATTTTTAGCATTATTGAGTTCCTGATATCTGATAATCATGAATTTTGCCTTGTAGGAAAGCTAGGAGGAAGCTCTACAACTTTGATGAAGAGCTCGAAGTCTGAAACAGATGTCTAAGGGACCTAAGTTTACATGGAAGTCAGAATACGGGTTCTGTCACTAGAATCCAAACGGTGTGCACTCATAAAATCATATCTCAAGCTGTAATAATGGAGATGGGCTGAAATTTGGATAGTTGATAGTTAAGATCCAAATAAACAACTTTCATGGAGAACACTTTTTGAAAAAATGAAGTCTAATGTGTCAGTTTGAGCTTGCAAGTCGGAACAGAGGTGCTGAAGTTGGGTTTGAGCAACCTGCGGTATTTGGGTCATATCTTGAGCTGTGGGAAGCCAAATTAGATGATCCAGATATGCATGTTATAGCCAAGACAAAGATCTACAACTTTCATGAAGAGTACTTTTCATGGATCTGAAGTATAGTTAGTCGTTTTTGGCTTCCAAGTCAGACAAGAAATTTTCGTCCTCAACCACCCACTCATCCATCCACTAATCCACTCATCCACTCATCCACTAATCCACCCACTAATCCACTAATCCACTCACTCATCCACTCAACCAACCCACTCAACCACCCCACTCAACCACTTCACTCAACCACCCCACTCATCCACCCATTCCCCTTTGTCATTTTGTTACCCTAGACTTCTATAAAAGGCACCATTGGTTATCATGAATAACAAGTTGTATTCTCCTTTATTTCTCTCATAGTTTCTTCTTGTTTTTTCATAGTTTCTCATAGCTTTTGTATATTTTGATGCTCCCCTTCATGGTAATGGAGGGCTAAGCTACTTTCGGTCAATTTAGAACTCTTGAAGAGATTGTGGTTTGGATTCTTGAGATCTTGGTTATGTATTGTATTTGATTTGTAATTGAATTCCTCTTTTCTTCTTCTTGATCTTGAATGCATGAATGGTGATTCTATTTATGTTGATCTGATTTGATCTTGGTTTAAGATTGAGATTTGTGATGAAACTTAGAACTGATTGATCTAAATTAATCACAGAATTAAAAAGGTTAAGTTACTGATTTGTGCCTAAGTTAATTGAATTCAGTACTTGAAATTAACATAGATCTTCATGAATGGTGTGATTGCGGATTTGTGATTATCACTTGTTAATTAAATTCTAGATGATCGTCTAGTATGAATTCTGGATTTGATGTAGAGATCTCGGTTAGATCCAAATTAACAATTCAATTGCGCTTCAAGTGTTCTATGAAGGGTCTATGATTGAATCCACCCAATCTTGGATAGGTTTCTAAATTGACTGCTCTTTAATTGTTATTTCTTCCTTTAATTTTGTTAAGTGCGATCTTAAACTGTCAAACCCCCCTTTGCTAATTTTCACTTGATTTGATTAAATTGCATCTACAATCATCGTGGAGATGATCCGGTGTTGTCACTGTGCTATAAGCTTAGGTAATAACTTCGGTTATAATTTTGACTGAGTTCGGCGCTTGTCAAGCCTACCATCCACAATCAAGTGGCCAAGCAGAGGTTTCTAATAGAGAGTTGAAGCGGATTCTGGAGAAAACTGTGAGTCCTTCTAGGAAGGATTGGTCAAAAAAGTTGGATGACGCTCTTTGGGCATATCGCACTGCTTACAAAACTCCTCTTGGCATGTTCCCCTATCAACTAGTTTTTGGCAAGGCATGTCACCTTCCTGTTGAGCATGAGCATCATGCTTACTGGGCCATCAAGAGATTGAATTGGGATTCTGAAGCTTGTGGAGAGAAACGATTGTTGCAACTCAATGCACTTGAGGAATTTCGTCTCTAAGCATATGAAAATGCCAAGTTATACAAGGACAAGGTGAAGAAGTGGCATGACAATCGTATTATCCCAATAAACTTTGCATCAGGGCAGAAGGTTCTCCTGTTCAACTCAAGTCTAAAACTATTTCCTGGCAAACTAAAATCTAGATGGTCAGGTCCATTTCTGGTTGTGGAAGTTTTTCCTCATGGTGCCGTAACCTTAGAAGACCCAGTTTCAAAGTCAACCTTCAAGGTCAATGGTCAGTGGCTCAAACCCTACTTAGGTGGTGAGGTGGAGAGGCACAAAACCTCACTTACCCTCACTCCTCCATCCTGAGTGTCTGCAAAGTCCAGCCAGGACTATAAATAAGGCACTTGTTAGGAGGCAACCCAAGTTCTTAACCCTATCTCTTCGCTTAGGACAATTTTATGCATGATTTTTCTTTTATTTTGTAATTTTGGTTAAATTTGTTTTATTGTTTTAGCGTTTGTTTTTTTTTCAATTTGATGCTTTGATTGTTCTTGTCATTCCTATGTTGTTTCTTAGATGTTGAGAATAAGGAGGGTGTATTTGATGCATAGATGTGGGGTATTTTGGTGTTGCTGTTCAGATTTGAGATCCAGAATCCCACGCCTAGGCATGGATATTACACGCCTAGGTGTGGTGGTCTCAGCTGCTATAGTGGGAATTTTCCAGAGAGTATCATGCCTAGGCGTGTATTATACCATGCTTAGGCATGGTCCTCTCCGCGTTTTTAGTAATTTTGACCTGCAAGAATCATGTCTAGGCGTGTGTTTTCCATGCCTAGGCTTAGTATTGCTGTTAAAAAAAATTAAATAAAAAAAATTAAAACAAAATTCAAATTAATAACCACGCCTAGGCGTGGTAATGTCACGCCTAGGCGTAATGTGTCTGTTGCTGCACAAAATGCAGCAATTCTGTCCTTTCTTTCCTATTCCCCCTCTCAAATCCCTAACCCCTTTCTTATTTCTCCCCACCCTCCACCAACACACCACCACCGTAACCCCTCCAATCTTCTCACCCTTCTTCACCTAAACCACCGTAGCTTCCTCCCCACCATTCCCATAGCCACCATATTATCCTTCTTTTTCCCCTCTCCACCAAAACACCTCCATCGTAACACCATCGTAGCACCCCTCCATTTTCCCTATAGCCACCGTAGATTCCTCCCCACCATTCCCTCTCCACCGTATTTCCTTCCTCTTTCCCCACCCATCATACATTCTTCTCCCTCTCTATTTCCCCCACCCAACCACCACCGTAGCTACCCCTTCTCCAATTTTTCTTTTTTTTTTTTCTCTTTGGTTGCTTTGGTTACTTGGGTTGGTTTGCTTTGGTTGCTTTGGTGCTTGGCTTAATTTAGCTGCATCCACGGTAAGCTTTCTTTCCCTTTTTTTTCTGTATTTTCATGTTGTTGGGCATGGTTTTGATATATGTACGTGAAGTGTGTTGTGCTTTATTTGTTGGTGAATTGATTAATATGTGTGATTAGCCTATTTTGTTACATTTGTGGCTAATTTATACCAGTCTAATCTCCTTGGCTTATTCAATGTGTTGCTGGTTCCTTGCCCAATTCTGATTGTTGCCCATTTCCTATGGATTGTCAATGGTACTGTTGCCATGTTTGGCTCATTCATTTGGGCTAGGGTTAGGTTGTGCACTGGTTTTGGTTGAGACTCCAACTGAATTGTAACTTGTATGGTTATTGATGACCTGTTTAATGACGGTTTGGTTTGTAGTTGGATCTGTTTGCCTAATTTTCTTTTGGTTTGCATGCTTGCATTGCTCTGTTCATAGTGTCAATTAATTGCATCAGCAAGAATTTAACTGGGTTGTGCATGATTAAGATGGTGATGTTGTCATGAGATTGGAGGATGTTAATGTCTATTGTTATGATGCTTGAGCTCTGTCATCATCTGGAATTACCATTCTGATTTTTTTTTTTTGAAAGATCTGTGGTCACCTTTGGGGTGGCATTGTAATTAGTTTGTTTTTGAAGTGGTTTGGTTTGTGTTTAGATTATTTCTTGAATCATTTGGTGCTGCTATGATCTATCCCCATGACTAGTATGTTGGGCATCTATTTTTTAAGATGTGTGGCCAAATTCATGTGTGGATGCTTGGACATTGATTTTTAATGATCTGGCTGTTTGCATATTGGACTGCTTGGATATTGACTTGATTTTGCTAAGCTGTACATTGGCAATGCTTGGTTTGAGGTTGTGATTGTTGTCGCTGTTCCATGCTCAGAATTAATTTGCATTGATTGATTGTTCTGACTGGATATGGGTGCTTCCATTGATTGCTTGATTCTTGTTTAACGGTCATAACTAGGATTTATTTCTTTTCAGGTACCCTCTAATCATGTCAAAGCGTCAAAGAAAAACTGTTGAGGCCAGACTAAGCCAGGCTGAGGAAGGTGATGAGATTTCGATCTTTTGACCCAGCCTACTTTACCTCGCAGGATGCTTTTGACTATTTCTGGTAGCATTTACGCAAGATTAATATCATACTAGAAAGGGGCTTCCATGGTATCAATGTGGCACGCTATCCTGCCATTTCTGATGCCACTGAAGCACTCCATTGACAGACTTTTGCTAAGCATTCTACTGAGGAGCCTGTGGCTGCTGTAGTCAAGGAGTTCTATGCCAATGCACATACTGAGAAGTGTTCCACTATCACCACCAGGGTCAGAAGGAAAGTAGTCGATTATTCTGTGGATTGTATTCGCCAAATTATGGCCCTTGGCCCTCCTTCTCTTCAGTGTGCTTACCGGACCTTACAGTTGCCTGAAGAGAAGGGAGGAACACCATTCAGCACAGTCATGGCTAGTATATGTGATCCAGCCTTCCCTGTTCAAGTTCAGCGAAATTCTGATCACTCCATCGGATTTATAAAATAGGAGAGTTTGTGCCATGAGCTGCGCCCTTGGAACCGCTTTGTGTGTTCCTGCTTGTTCCCCACTGAGCACCGGTCTGAGATTTATCCTGAACGGGCATACATGTTATATGCGATCCACAGTCTGCAGCCAGTGGACACTGCTTAGATACTATATGACCAAATCAGACTGTGCATCACAGCCTGGCTCAAATCACTTTTCTTCCCTTTCCTCATTTGTCAGCTTTGTGAGAGAGCTCATGTCAGATGGAAGGATACTGAGGTGCGCATTAAGCTGAAGACACCTATGATGGAGAGGGCTGTTCAGAAGATCATGACTGCCCAGGAGAAGCGCAGGCAAGCACCAAGTCGCCCCACCGCAGCAGCCCGAGCTTGCTCTGTACCGCTCCACGCCACCCCACTGTCCCACACTGTTGCGCCTTTGATGCTGCTTGGGATGCCTCTGTTGATCAGCGCTTGGATCGGCAGCAAGAGATGCTGACTACGCAGCAGGAGATGGTGGCTGCGATTTACCAGGGCATTCATTGGATGGGTTTGGGTCAGGGATGTCCGATGGATGATTTTCCAGCATTTCCTCCTTTTGCAGCTCCACCAGTTCCAGCTTCACCTTCTCCTCCACGTCCTCCACCTGCTGATGATACGGAGATGGGCGCTGAGGGCAATGACTTATTTGATGAGGAGGACTTGCTTTGAGGTGCCAGGACCTTTGTTTTCTTGCTTTTTCTGCTTTATTTTTTTGTTTTTGCTTTCAGTCCATTGTACATACTTCATTGAAAAACTTGATTGCTTTTGGATACAGTGGGACACTGCATATCTTAGGTTTGGGGGGGAATTATGATCTTTTTGTGATAGCATGTTTAATCAGTGTTTTGGATATATATATATTGATTCCCTTCTCTTTCCTTTGCTTTTGCTAAAATTCTTTGGTCGGATCTGAATTTGCATGATTATGACTTGAGGGATGAATGTGCATGGAGGCAAGTTGAATCTGTGCATGCCTGCTTTCTGGTTAGAATATCTGATGATTATATGGATCAATTATACACCTCACTGCTTGGGAATTCACTTATAAAAATTCAGAATATTGTGCTTACACTTACTGCCATAACTATGTATGAGAGAATTTCCCTGTTGCATGTGTGGTGGATTCTGGAATATGAAAGAAATGCATGATTGGAGAAATTTATGATTGGCATGTGTATAGTCAATTTTGCATCTTAGAAGTTTATCTGATTCCCTTTTGAGGCGAAATCCTAGGCAATGCTTATTCAAGGAAATGACTAGGGCATTTGTTTGGACCGATTGAGCTTTTCAAGCCAACCTTGAGTGAATGAGTTCCCTAGTACCCCCTTTTGAAGCCTAGTGTGCATGTGTTTGGCCTAATTTTCATTTTTTTACTCTAATCTCTCCACCCTCTTAAACCATGTTTATGAAAGAAAAATCTCTTCTCCTCAATACAGGTCCCTTGTTGAGCACATGATTAGGCAGTTATGTTGTTTTGAGCCATAGTGTTTGCATGATGCTAAGAATCCATAAATTTGTGATTACCAACTTTCATTCAAAAATGGTGTCGGGCTGTTGTGTAAATTGAAGCCCTTTTGATTTTGTGATGAGAAAATGATGAGAAAATAGAATAAAGAAGGTTGATTCTTCAAGTTGGTTTGGGTTTGTGCATCTACATGTTTGGCTTGATTCAATGGAAGTGGTTGATTATGTGTTTGATATGTGAATTCAAATCATTTCCCTTCTTTCTTAGCCACTACCCTTAGCCTTACATTACAAGCTTAAAAGATCCTCATGATCTTTGATTCTGTCTTACCTACATTAGTGGAGAAAGGGATGAAGGATATTCTTTTGAGAGTGCATGTACATTTTATAAATTCATCCATCTTGCTCTTCATGAATAGGAGAGGGTCTTAAATGCATGAGCTTGGGAAATCTTTCATGCACAAAAATGGCATTCAAGGGTGATTATGATAGTTAGGAATTTCTTGCATGTGTGGACCTTGTTGTGAGGTTGGAATGTGATTTCTGAGGGTATGAATGATAATTGGGAGTTGGATAGGCCTTAGTTCAATTTGCCTCATGTTTCCTGAACTTTGGATTGGATTGTATTCCCTCTTCCTTTGCTTGCATTAGTTTGCTCGAGGACTAGCAAAATTGTAGGTTTGGGAGTGTGATAACTTCAGAAAATGAAGTTAATTCACTTGAATTTGATTGTATTTGAGCATGCTATCCCTAAGTTTTCAAGGTCCTAAGTTCAATATTTGCATAACTTTGGTGAATTAAGTTTGTTGACTCAAATGATTTATAATTGCATTTTTTAAGATCTTGTTTATCTAAGTTGGATGGATTGTGGTTTGATGGACTTTGCCATTGTTTTGATATAGGTATTCAAGATGAGAAAGGTCTTGGAAGGGACGAGGAAAGTGAAGAGAGGCTCAATTTGTGAAGAAAACATCAAGGGGAGGTTCTGCCAACCTACGCCTAGGCGTGGTTCTTGCAGTTTCTCAAGGATTCCAGGCAGAGACATCCACGCCTAGGCATGGAAAAGCCACGCCTAGGCATGGTAAAGTCAGTTTTTCAGGGTGTTCAGACAGAGACCTCCACGCCTAGGCGTGGCAAGCAGTGAATAGGCACGTGATTTATAACCACGCCTAGGCGTAGGAAAAATCTTGGCACGTGAATTTTACCCGTATATTCTGATTTTTGGGAGAAGTAAGGGCATCTTCAGTTTTGGAACACAAGCACGAATTCCAGAGAGCAAGTGAGAAGAGGAGGAACCCACTTGGATTGGAGGTGACTAAAAGGAGAATCAAGATCAAAGAGGAGGAGCAAGCTTGGAATCTCTCCATTTTTGTTCATTCTTTCTCTTTCTATCTTGATTTGTACTTGATGGTTCATTCAATTTCATTTGTTTTCTTCTCCTTGATAATGTGTAACTAAACTCTAATCTAGGGGCTCTCTAGGATCTTGCTATGGATTTGATTGATTTGTAATTAGTTAAGTATCCTTTCAATGAAATTGATTTTGTTCATCCATATCTATGTTTAGTGCTTGTTATTGATTGGCCATCAATTGCATGATTTTTAATATTCCAATTGAACTAGAAATAGGGTGTTGTGAATATGGATATGATATGGTTGATGTATGTTTAACTAAGGGGATGGACACATACCTTTTGGACATGCATGGCAAGTGTTTGATAATTGGTCTCAATTAGTGATTCTTATGTTAACTCACATAGACACATTGTGGATTAGCTAAGTTTTACATAGGCAATTGACCTAGATATAGGCTCTTATCTATTGATGGTTATTAGCTAGCAAATATCATTTCATTGTTAGGTGCTTGTTAATTACAATTAATCATTGAAGTAGCAAGTGAATAGGAACCCCTAGGCTTTAATCATTCTCATCTTCTCTTGTGATTTTGGTATTTGGTGTTCTCTTGTTTTGATTTCCTTTACGTTGTTATTTTAATTGCAACCTACTCTTCTTCGATTGCTTGGATAAAAATTTGTGAATTTTGGTTAAGTTTAACATTCTTCTAATTAATCAATCCTTTGGGACACGATACTCTAACTCTCCTTTATATTACTTGTAGACCCGTGCGCTTGCGAATTTACGGACTAACAAGAACACACCTTAAACCCATTTTTGAAGCATCACAAAACACCTTAAAACTCTCCTGTGGATCCGAAATCACCAAAAATAATGTAGTAGTTAACCTCATCTTAAGCTTTTGGAAACTATCCTTATACTCTTGAGTCCAATCAAAACTACTACATTTCCTAGTTAATCTTGTCAAAGGTAGTACTAACTGAGAGAATTCACTGATGAATCTCCTATACTACCTAGCTAAGCCTATAAAATTCCAAATCTTTGTCATAGTGGTGGGTCTTTCCCACTACAACACTGTTTTAACTTTACTAAGGTCTACTGAAATCCCTCCTTGAGAGATCACATGACCCAGAAATTGAACTTTTGTAATCCAAAACTCACACTTTGACAACTTGGCAAACAATTTCTTCTCCCTAAGGATTTTTAAGACTGTTCTAACATGCAACTCATGTTCGTCCATTGTCTGAGAATAGATTAGGATATCATCTATGAATACTACCACAAATTGATCTAGGTAGGGCCTAAAAATCATATTCATGTAATCCATGAACATTATTGGTGCATTAGTCAACCCAAAGGACATCACAAGATACTCATAATGTCCATACCTAGTCTTGAAAGCAGTTTTAGGAATATTTTCATTCCTAACCCCTTATCTGATGGTATCCCGATTGTAGATTAATATTTGAGAATACTGATGCTTCTGATCTCAACTGATCCATAAGATCCTCTATCATAGGCAATAGATACTTATTCTTGATGGTTATCTTGTTCAATTGCCTATAATCTACGCACAGCCTCATGGTACCTTCCTTCTTCTTTACTAACAACACAGGTGCTCCCCAAGGAGAAACACTCGATCTAATGAATTGTCTCTCTAACAATTCCTCTATTTGTTTTTTAAGCTCTACTAGTTCTAAAGGGTCATTCTATAGGGTGCTATAGAGATAGGTCTTATTCTTGGTACTAAATCTATAAAAATTATATTTCTCTCGTAGGTGGCAACTCCACTATATCACTCGGAAATACTTCTAGGTACTCTCTCACTATTGGTATATTACCTAAACTCTGCTCAACCTCTATGCTAAGAGAGAAAATGATAACATACCCTTGAGCTCCCTCCTCCAAATAGTGATTTACTTGGTTTGCATTGAGATACACTGACTCGGAAGGAACAACTTTAGTAGATACATCTGACATAAACACAATGGTTTTATCTATACAATTTAAAACTATATGGTTGGAGAACAACCAATCTATACCAAGAATAACATTAATATCTACTAAAGGTAAATAGATAAGATTCACAAAGAATATCCTATCCTCTAACTTTATGCAGCAATCTAAGCAAACTTTAGAAGTTGTAACTGATTTACTGATGGGAATGGAAACGGATAATTCAAAATGAAGGTCTGTCATAGGCAAATCAAGCATCTTCACACAATCACAAGAAACAAAGGAGTGGAATACTCATGAATCATATAAAATAGTTAAAAGGTAATCATGGATTATGCATTTACCATGGATCAGATCTGATGATTGGGTCACATCTTTACTGCTCAGAGTATAAACTCTTCCTGCTGCTTTCGGTTTAGGAGTGAACACAACTTTCTGCTTCTGTGGACAATCCCTGGACATATGTCCTGGCTGACCACATGCATAGCAAACTGACTGCCCCTCCAAACAAGGTCTGTCTCCATGCTGTCTCCCACACTTAGGACATTTGAGTCCCTTTGCTCCTCCTTGAGCCTGCTTACCCTTGGCTTATGGGTAGTTGGGCTTAGGAGTACTCTTTTTGTCATCAAACCTTTTCCTCTTCTGGAAATTCTGCAAGGCTTAGTCTGGTTGGAATTGCAAACTACCTGATTCTATTATCCAACACTCGTTCACCAATGATGAAAAATCTTGGATCTCTAAGGGTCTAATAGCCCTCTGAATATCCCTTCTCAGTTCTTCCTCAAACTTCGCACATTTAAATTTGGCTATTTCTCTTTCTCTTTTGCATTATGCAAATTCTGAGGAAAGAACTTCTCTAGAAAAGATCCTTTGAAGATCTCCCATGTAACTTGAGTCCCTGATGCATCAAATACTCTCTTCACATCTGTCCACCAATCCTCTGCTTCCCCCTCTAACATATAGGAAACAAAAATCACTCTCTGCTCATCTGAGCAAGTAATAACTATAAAAATCTTCTCCATTTCCTTAAGCCAACCCTCAGCTTTAACTAAGTCATACTCACCTCTGTAGGATGATAGAGTAGACTTCCTAAACTATGAGAGGTCCTGGAAGTTCTTATTCCTTCCAACTAGAGCCTCTTGAACTGGTTGCTCAAGTTGAACTGATGGTGGTACAGGTGGGGGTTCTGATTGTCGCTTAGTTTTCAACCTATCTAACCTTCTTTTAATAGATGACATATGACCTTGCATAACCTTGGCCATTGCCATTAATACCTCAGCCATATCATTGCCTTCACCAAAAGAATATTCTTTTCCACTAGTACTACGCCTAGGAGAAGCCATAGTATTCTATTCATACAACACATCCAATATCAAGTTGCTTAGTCTCAATACAATGTATTAGTATAACAGTAGCTAATAACATCCATAACTAATATAAGTCATGCAAACATCTCACAAAAGAGATAAGAAATACACGATATACATCTAAACTACTAACTTGCCTACGTATAGTCAGTCCATACCCCAGCTCAATAGGATAAACTGCTCTAATACCATAATGTAAGACCCTAACACCACTATCTCAATATACCTTAATTATATAAAGATATAAAGCATTAAACATGTTACTTCTATTCTTACTATTACTATAATTCCAAATCACTAAATAAGTAAATATCGAAAGCCATGATAGAAGTAGACCATACATATATACATCAAAAGCCTCTAAGGGCAAAGTGTTATATATACATCATAACTACAACTCAAAGTATAAATATACAAGAGTTTTCAAGTAGGAAAAGTAAACTATCTACTTCTCCTTTGTTTTGGGTCTTGACCTGCTCATACCATGGAAACAAGAAAAGGGATGAGAACATAAAATTTCTCAATAATGACCATGTATTTCATGGCACTCATTAATGTAAATCACTTATAAATATAATTGATAACCACATTATATTGTCGCCCATACAATTGTATACTGTATAGAAATCTAATGTATCTCGACATTACACAATTGCCCATACAATTGTATAACATCAACTAAACTTAACAAATGGCTTAACTCGCTTCAATGCTTGACTTAGGACTTAACTCATCCCAAGGCTCGTGTTAGTAAGTTTGACTCACTTTACTATACTTACATAAAGTTGAACATATTCCTCATGTTAGTTGATAAATAGTTTAGCTCACTACATTATTTTAGATGAAGTGTTGTACTGACACTTACCTGTCCCAATTACCCCCTTAGCAAAGAGTTTAACTCTCTAATTAGCAAGGTTAAGGAGTTTGGCTCACTTTCTTAATTAGGGTAATAGTTCTATGGTTCAACTCAAACATGTAAAAGAACCAATGTTAGCTAATACTCTATTTCAACCATCTTAATGAGATAATAAAGTATTTCTATAGAAGTTTGCATATTCAACTCAACTTTGATTAAAAGAGAATAAATTATGCCTCTATGATAAGTAGACTTTCTTATCAATATTGTATCCAGATTGCCTTACAATCACAATTCTAGTGATTTTCTAAACCATACAAGTGTGTATAAGGTTCTAGATAACTATTACAATTAATCAATAACTATTAAATAACTTAAAACTCAAACTTGTAATCATATATTAGGTGGTTATTTCCTTTGTGAAATATCCCTAGAAATATCTTAATACACTTAAGAAAACATATGAGAATGATTTCAATTAGCAAGAAACTTCAAAACATCAAAAAACAACATTCTTGAAAATCTCTGGAACTCATGCCCAGTCGTGACTTTCCCACGCATAGGCGTGACCCTCTCTGTCTTGCCTGACTGAGAAACAGAACACCCCACACCTAGGTGTGATTCAATTACGCCTAGGCGTGACACTGAGACTGAAAGTTCTGCAGAATTCTGTAAAATGGATTTATTGTTCCATTAACCAAAATCACCCCTTCAATCACTAAAAATCTGATTCTAAAGGATCTTAAACCTCAAATAAGGTCCATTAATACATTGTGACTTTTATACAATCTTAATTTCACTTAATCATGGACTAATGAAAGATTCCACCCGTAAGACCTAAAATCCCCATTTTTGTGTCCAATGGAAAACAACGGTGCTTAAGGGTTGAGAACTCCTAGTCATAGATCCAATAAGTTATAAACACTCTAATTTAACACTTGAAATTGAAAACCAAGCTCAAAACCTAGATTTGCTCATCTAATCCATCTTTTACAATTCATGTAACCTAACTTCAACCATAGAGAAAAATAGAAGAAGAGAGATGAAGTTTAAGTTTAGAATCCCCTATCTCAAACTGTTGATGATGGTGGTTGATCAACCTTGGCCTTACCCTTAACTTTCTTGTTTTTTTCCTCTTTTTCTCCCTTAGTTTTCTCTCATTTTCTTTCTTGTTTCTCTGCTGCTCCTTGGTTTGCTGTTTTTCATGAATGAGAAAGGAAAATATGAGTGAAATACATGAAATACCAAGTCAATTATATAGGGCTACCGTATATGACTTGTTTCATTTAAGATATTTCACTGATACTACTTGATCTGCTAAAAACATTTAGATTTAGCTATGTCAAGTTTTTTAGATTCCAACAATTTTGAAATAAATACTAAGATTCATAAAAATTACAGTTTCATCAAAATTTCCATTTTTCATATTTGTTGTTACTCAAACCGGCATTTAGTGCACAACCAGTATGCCTAAAAATACCAAACTAACTCTAATTATTCTCAAATTTTAACTACATCTTCTTACACATATTTGTGACTTAGAAACAAATTCTCTTGACTTATTTCCCTTTCTTTAGCCATTTATGCTACTATCTGAGTCATTTAAGCTATTTTTCACACTCTGAGTTACAACAAAGTGCCTAAACTAACTTAGTTTGTCACCAAAATAAGCAGATATATCAAGCAAGTGTTATGTTACCATTGTAACCATAAACTAGTCTAACATGCTAAAAAGAGGCTGTTATAGTAAAAGTAGAATTTGCAAGTTGGTCCCACAAATTTATATTTATTATGAGGAATGAAGTGGCTAAAAATAAAATATTTGAATATTAAAACTCCTTGTTTTAGTTAAACACCTTTTAATTAGAGATGTCAAAAAAGGTTGGGCTGGGCTATTTTCATGATGGGCCAAGTCATACTTAGTATGTTTTGGACTAACATTTTATTAGGTCAGCTCATCTAGTTAACTTCTTTGTTTGTTTTAATATGAATTTGATCTTTAAAAAAAATTAAATTAATGATATTATCACTGAAACCAACCACGTTTAGGTTATTTAGATATTTGACTTAATGATATCTTTTATAGAAAAAATTGTATTATCATTTAATTACTTATCACTCAACCAAAATTGTATAAGCACATTGGTCCCCCCCCCCCCCCCCCCCAAATTATGGCCTATTAATTATATGTAATTCGTTTTCATGTTAAATATATAAACTTTTGCACTAATTTGTAATTGGCCACTATTATAAAATTAAAGTAGTCTTTAGGTTAATAAGTGTGAATTTTATAAGTTATTTGGTCCTCAAACTTAATAAACATCAACAACAACAAAAGCATTTTCATACTAGATTGATAAGGTCAATTGTTACCAAGTGGTTTCAAAATTCAAGAAGGGGTGAATTGAGTTTATAAAATATTTTCACAAAATTTTCACAAAACACTTATTTATTAATTTTTGTTGAAACTATTAATTGATTGAAGTGAATAGATAGATGAGATTAAACACTTTACTCACAGATAAACCACCCAAGATGAAGAGTATTCAAGCAAGCATATAAAAGGAAAGCACAAAAGTAAAAAAGATAGAGTAAAAAAGCACAAACTTAAGATTTATTCTAGTTCAGCCACCCCTTGTGACCTACGTCCAGTCCTCAAGTGATTCATCCAAGATTTTCTACTATAACTTCAAGTTTCAACAGGTGCTTGTAACCTTTACAACCATGAGCACTCAAAACATCTTTGGATGTCTCACCCTTTGTGCTTGAGCCTAAAAAACATTGGATACCTCACCATTTTCTCTATCAAAGGATACCTCACTCTTTTATCTCTTGAGGGATACCTCACCCTCTTACACAAGAAATCAAAGTATATTTAAATGATAAAATCTTATAAGAGTGGATAATATAAATTGAAGCTCAATGGGTAGAAGGATTGGTCACACTTTTTAGCTCATAACATAAAGTTAAAGTTCAAGGCTGGTATAGCTCGTATTCAATGCTCAACAAATGTTTCAGAATGATTTCCTTCTCTCTTTTAATGCCCAATGACTTGTATTTATAGCCCAAGTCATTAAAAAGCCATTAGGAATGGTTAGGACCATTAAATACAAGCAACTAGTCATTAATTTCTATTTTTGAAAATCTAGATAATCGATTAGAGGAAGTGCCTAATTGATTATCCACGTATTAGCACAGTAAAGATGAGTTTTTGGAACAACCTAATCGATTAGCCATAGTGTCTAATCAATTATGGCCTTTTAAAAAAAAAGGCGCACAAATGGTTTTAAGTGGTCTAATCGATTATTTGCTCTGTTCTAATCGATTAGAGCTTGATGGAATTAAAACCTTGGCATTCTGAATTTTTCTAATCAATTAGGGAAACCCTCTGATTGATTAAGGTCTTTGAAAAATTAGTTTAATCAACTTTGAAAGTTAGCCAAATGCCACGAAGAGTTCCAACAACCTTTTAGACACTTAAAAGCCATTCTTTATGAATTCAAAACTCATTTTAACACTTTGAAAAACATGTTTGCTAACTTGGGTTCTTGAAAAGCATATTTCGAGCTCAAGTGTGAACATTTTTACCGTTACAAAAGATCTAAGTCCTAATACTAGTCTTGAAAGGTCTTGGACTTGATCTTATCATCATCTTCATATTTATTATCATCAAAACTTTCAATAGCTAATTACATTCTCTTTTTTTTTATGATGACAAAGAACTATTGAGCAAAGTGTTTGTTTATAAAATTGAAATTCGCAAAGTTTGTTAGAGATATTTACTCTCCCTATTTTTCGTCAAAGGTGATTTAAATTCAGAGATGCACAACTTCCCCTTAATTTTGGAATCCTAAGATCAAATTTAATTTATACCTGTCTTTTCTCAACAACAAGAAATCAAGCTTTTCTCCCCTTTTTATCATGATAAAAAAGATAGGGCAAGAGAAAGTATAGAGC
Organism: Ormosia emarginata; assembly: GCA_029884605.1. NCBI lineage: Eukaryota > Viridiplantae > Streptophyta > Magnoliopsida > Fabales > Fabaceae > Ormosia > Ormosia emarginata. The sequence continues at coordinate 5,883,762 of JAQQTP010000038.1, read as the reverse complement.
TAATCCATTCAAGTTCAACATTTGATATTCATTCAAAGCAGCAAATCAATTCAGCAAGCACCAATTTAGCAACAAATCAAATATTCAGTAAAGCAAACATAAAAGAGTTTAAAAGAGATATCTTCATTCATTGATAAAAAAGAAGCCAATTACATTTACTAATTGTGTATTTGAATTCAAGTTCAACAAAACAACAACTATCAACATAAAAACAGCCAAAAATCAAAGATCCTAGTCTTATGGATCTTAACAACTAAAGGTCTTCCAACGATGATGGTGGTCACAAATGCTACTCCATGTAATCTAGGGCATCACTCTAGGGCATCCAAGCGATCATAAATGATGCCTATGTTGTGCTCCATGTAATCCCAAAAGTCAGCTAATGGACTCAAGATTTGTTCATTAGTTACAGGAGCATTAATAGCACCTTCAATACCTTCTTCATCCACTGGATGGTCGAAGGAATCTTCAGCTTCAATTGTTTCATCTCTATATACCCAAATACCCTGCTCCTTTTTCATCTTCATATGGTTGAGCGTGGAGCATCCAAACTTGTTATGTGCAGTGACAGGCCTGGATTCATTAGTCTCTAATATAGCTTGGGATCTTCTAGAAACCCAGAGATCAGGAAGGCGTAAAGCAGATCCATGTTGTCCTTGCTCCTCACCTTCATCATGTGGTTCATGATGAAATAAGGCCAGTTAATGTTGATCCTTTCCTTTAGAGCCCATAATATGAAGATGTCATCCTTACCCATATAGGCGTAGTTTCCTCCTCAAGGGGCAAGGATGCGAGTGTAGGAGTAGTGGAGCAGCCTATCCAGACAAGTTAGTTTGCCTACTATGAAGGAGGTTTCGGGCACGGCAAGGCCGGGTTTCAGCATTGCCTCAACTACGTCATTCCGGTTGTACGAGTCCTAGTATCTGTAGCTATTTTCCATGAACTTCCTTCATTGGTATGCAACCTAAAGATATCCAGTCAGTCCTTTGGTTGTATCACGATTTTGTGTTCTTTTACCTCGGACACTAGATTGTCATCTTCAACCACCAAATTGTAGTAGAACATTTTCACCAGATTTTGGTAGACACTTGTCCAGAAGGTGTAGAGTTGAAGGACCCCTTGGTGTTTCAGAAGAGCGACAAGCAGGAACCCTTCACGAACAAAGAACTCTAAGTCTTTGTACTTAGATTGAACATGGATTCTGGGCAAAAAGTGACTATTGAACCTAGTCATTTTCTCATTGTTGGAGGTCAATTTGCATAAGTTAATAGGGTTGTCCATGTGTGCGTTCTTGGTATGCGCACGCCTTAGGTTTGAAGTGGAAGCCATTGAAGCAAGCTTGAAGAAGAAGAATATGGGTTTCGTGCGTGAGAGAGAGAGAGAGAGATTGGGAGAGGTGAAAGGTGTTTGAGGTTATGGGTTGCACAGAGAAGAGAAAAAGATGGGAAGATAAGATGGTTTGATGGTGCAATTTAGGGATTTTGAGAGAGAGTGGTTAGGGTTGCAGAGGCTGCGTAGAGCGTTCTGAGAGAAGAAAGAGAGAGTTTTTGAAAAATTGAAGGGGAATCTACTCTGCCCCTTCATATAACTCGTATCTAATAGATTATCAGTCCTCTATAATTGATTATTTATGTGGGATTTAGACACCAAAAACTTCATCTAATTGATTAGACTAAGTCCTAATCGATTATGGCTGAGCACAAACACAAAACAAGGCATTCTTCCAAGTCTTAATCGAATAACCGCAAGTGATAATTGATTAGCCTCTATTGAAAACACATTTGATGAGCTACTGTAAGTTGCTAATTGAATAGAAACAAGAGATAATCGATTATATGCATCAGAAAAACACAAAAAACACATTTTAACAGGTCCAAAGGATCAAAGTTAGTTAAGGATCAAGTAAGACATTCTAGCACACATGCCAATTAAGAACAAAAGGAAAAGATCACAAATTCCTAATTCTCCTTTTATATAGGCATTTTAGGACAAGCAAGTACCATGTTAGATATGGATGTAAGAACATAAAACAAAGATAAAAACTATCTAACACAAACATTTAATTAAAAACATGATTGATCAAAAAACTTAATCACAAAGATATTATCATAAAACATGTCATTTTCAAATAAGGAGTGTACTTATCTAGCATATTAGCATATGTAGAGATACTTTCAAGACATAAAGCTAAAAAAGTACTACTTGAGGCCTAAAACAAGACTCCATTTCTCCAAAGGTTATATATCCATGCTTCTTGGAGACTAGAAAAGAGAACTTGGAGTTATTTCCAATCTTGTGCTTGGAGTAGCTACTATCAAGATACCAATGTGAGCTCTTGTCTTTCAAGCACACCTACAACACATTTAATTTTTAACTTTTGGTATCCAAATTTTCTTGGGTCCTTGTGTGTTAGTCTTAGGCAAAGTACCCTTAGGGACCCAAACCATCTTAGTCCCAATTTTGTTATTGTTCTTCCTTATATTGCATGTTGATGCACTATGTCTTTTTTTGCCACAATGAAAACATTTTATAAAAGGACTACTTGATGTGCTTGATGGAACAAAGAAGTTCTTATAGAGTTTTTGTTAGTTTTTGGGATTATACCCCAAATCGATTTTTTGAAAAACACATCTTTATTTCCTATGCAATATGTTCAAATTGTCCCTTCCAAAGGTAAATTTTGAAAGAGTTTTCAAATCTTTAATTTTTTTTTTCAAAAACTTTTGCATGATGAGCAAGAAGAGGATATAAATGCATTTTCATGTGATGAGGAAGTCATGCATGAAGAATTTGCATTAATCAATTCAAGAGTTTTATTTTCAATTTTAAGTTCCTCAACTTCCTTGTTTAAGATAGAGATTTTGTTTTCTAAAGAGGAAATTATTTTCTTAGATGAGGAAACAAGTTTTGCAAACCTTATAGACTCATCTTGCAATTGTTCAAGTGCATCTTGCAATTCATTATAGGAACAGGAAAAGTCAAAGTTTGAGGATGTTACCTTCATACCATCTTCATTTTTCTCTTCTCCTCTAGCCATGAGACAAAGATGAACTTTCTCGTTGTCCGATCTATCCGTTGAGTCCATGTCATTTTCATCCCATGCTATATAAGCTTTTCTTTCTTTCTTGTCTTTTGAAAATCTCTTCTCATACTTTTCCACTTTCTTTTGATAGATTGAACATCCTATCTTCATGTGTTCCAACTTTCCACATTCATAGCATATAAGAGTATATGAGATTCATTTCCCTTTGTGATAGGTCTTCTTTGGAGGGAAGGGAAGTCTTCTTTGAGTTCTATTCTTCCTAAGGAATCTTCCAAACTTCATTACTAGAAGGCTAAGGTTTTCCTCATTAATCTCATGATTCTCCAAATCATCTTCATCATCATCATCAATCATGGAGGAAGTGGCCTTGAAAGCAATTCCTTTCTTTTTCTTGTCAAGCTCCTCATGTTGGTTGAGTCTATTCAACTTCAATTCATGTTCTTGGAGCTTTCCAAAAAGTGTAGCTAGTGTCATGGTTGAGAGGTTCCTTGACTTCGCAATAGTCGTCACCTTTGGTTGTCAATGCCTACTTAAACACATCAAAACTTTGTTAATAAGATCTTCATTAGGAAAATTCTTTCCTAATGAAGAAAAATGAATAACAATATGTGTGAACCTTTTTTGCATTTCTTGAATGCTTTCACCTTAGTTCATTCTAAAGAGTTCATACTCATGACTGATAGTGTTTATTCTTGATCTCTTTACTTCACTAGTACCCTCATGGATGACTTGTAAGGTGTCCCACACTTACTGGGCAGTTTTACAATTTGAGATCTTAAATAATTCATCATGCCCCAAGGCTGTGATAATGTTGTTTTTGACTCTCAAATTGTATTGAATATTTTTCTTATCTTCATCAGTCCATTCACTTCTAGGCATATTGACTCTTACACCATTAATAACATATGTGGCAACAAAATGACCATTTTCAATTCCATCCCACATATCTATATCAGTAGTTTCAATAAAAAATTTTATTCGTTCTTTTCAATATGCATAACCATCATCACTAAAAAGGGAGGTCTATAGAAAAAAAAGAACCATCTAATGAAAAATCATTTGAAGAAGTCATCTCTCCTCTTGAAGTTGTTAAGCTCTGATATCACTTCTTACCAAGTGACTTCAAAACTCAAGAGAGGGGTGAATTGATTTTATAAAATATTTTCACAAAACACTTGTTTATTAATTTTTGTTAAAGCTATTAATTGATTGAGGAGAATAGATAGATGATATTGAACATTTTACTCACAAATAAACTAAACAAGATGAAGAGTATTCAAGCAAGCATAAAGCAAAGCACAAAAGTAAAGGAGATAGAGTATAGAAGAGCAAACTCAAGATTTATCTTGGTTCAACCACCCCTTGTGACCTACGTCTAGTCCTCAAGTGATTCACCTGAGATTTTTATTATAACTTCAAGCTTCAACAGGTGCTTACAACCTTTACAACTAAGAGCACTCAACACACCTTGGGATATATCACCCTTTGTGCTTGAGCCTAAAAAACAAGGGATGTCTCATCCTTACAACTCTTTAGGGATACATCACCCTCTTTTCTATCAAGGGATACCTTATCCTTTTCTCTATCAAGGGATACTTCACCATTTTATCTCTTGAGGGATGCATCACTCTCTTACACAAGAAATTAAAGTATATTTGAATGATAAATTCTCACAGGAGTAGATAATACAAGTTGAAGCTTAATGGGTAGAAGGATTGATCACACTTTTTAGCTCATAACAGAAAGTTAAAGTTTAAGGCTGGTATAGCTCATATTAAATGTTCAACAAGATGTTTCAGAATAATTTTCTTCTTTCCTTTAATGTACAATGACTTATATTTATAGCACAAGTCATCAAAGAGTTGTTGGGAGTGATTAGGAGTATTAAATGCAAGCAACTAGTCGTTAATTTCTATTTTTAGAAACTCAGATAATTAATTAGAGGAAGTGTCTAATCGATTATCCTCGTATTAGTACAGTAAAGATGAGTTTCTAGAATAGCCTAATCAATTAGTCCTAGTGTCTAATCGATTATGGCCTTTCAAAAAAAAGAAGGGACACAATGGTTTTAAGTGGTCTAATCAATTATTTGCCCTATTCTAATCGATTAGAGCTTGATAAAATTAAAACCTTGGTATTATGACTTCTGCTAATCGATTAGGGAAACCCTCTAATCGATTAGGGCCTTTAAAAAAAATAGTTTAATCAGCTTTGAAACTTAGCCAAATGCCACTAGGAGTTCTAACAACCTTTTAGACACTCAAAAGTCATTCTTTATGAATTCAAAACTCATTTTAACACTTTGAAAAACATGTGTTCTAACTTGGGTTCTTGAAAAATATATTTCGAGCTTAAGTGTGAACGTTTTTACCTTTACAAAAGATTTAAGCTCTAATACTAGCCTTGAAAGGTCTTGTAGTTGATCTTATCATCATAGTCATATTTGTTATTATTAAAAATTATCTTCATTAGCCAATGACATTGGCTACATTGATCAAACGAGACCAATGTGTTCTATCAAAAATCAAATTTTCTGATAGATCATTTAGGTCTAAATCCTTTCTAATGGGCTATCATTCATCTTATCAACTTTTTTAACTGAGACTTCTATTAGTCTTCTTCTCTCATGTCCAAACCATCTTAAGAGACACACACAAAATAAGTTTTCAACGAAAGAGACATACTCAAATTAAGAGCATTGTGCTCCACAGGCAGTTCTGGCACTACGCCTCTTATTGATGCAACAAAAACCTATGGAAGTTTGAAGTTAGTGTAATCTTCCAACAATATTGTTCTTGCTATATAGATGCTTTGTTAAAGTCTCAAGAAGATGGTGGTGTGTGGAAGTTCATTGGGATTTATAGGGATCTTGTTGTCTCGAACAAACCTAGTTCTCAATAAGGGGATGACATTTTATGGTTAATTGGATGAGACTTTAATGAAATACTAGACCCTCTAGAAGAGTCGGGAGGTCCACAGCACCCTAACACTGTGTTTGAATATGTTTTTTCATTAATAGAACAAAATGGAATAGGTGAGAATGAATCAAAAAGGGAAGAGAATAAATGAAACTTAGTTATTTTTCTCTTTATTTAAAAGATTAATAAGAGAATGGAACAAAAATGATTCCACATCAATTTTGAGGGAAAGAGAGGGAAAATTATTTCTCATGTGTTCTTTTTACTTTTCATATATTTTAAAACTCTCAAATACGGAAAGTTATTTCCCTTCTCTTTATTATATTTCTCTTTTCCTCGTTACCTATCATCTAAACATATAAAGGTTAAATTCGAGACTTCAAAGAGATGGTGTATGTTTGCGGGCATCAAGATCTTCATTATTCAGGACAAAGGTATACTTGGTCGAATGGTAGAGCTTGGGATCATACTGCAGGTCAGGCTTGATAGATTTCTAGTGAAGTCAGCTTGGTTAGAAATGTGGAGGTTTGCCCACGTTATCCATTTGTGTCCTTTTCACTCAAATCGATGTCCCATTTTAATGGATACTGATGCGGGTGAGGTGAGGCAGCAAGGAGAAAAGAAAGAAAGACTATTTAGGCTCGAAAAGATGTGAACTCGCCACCCTCAATGCGAAGAAGTTGTTGCTGAAAATTAGAGGAATGGTGCCACAGTAGGATCGCTAGAGGGAGTGGAGTCTAGAAAAGCTTGTGTCAGTGAACATTTACACTTTTGGAATAGAGATACGTAGCAAGGAAATCAAAACATAGTGTAAGTTGAAATAGTGCGTTTGATCCATCGTCCTCACTCTATCACCTCAACCAAGGGTGTGTAGCCCTGCAATAGCCATGGCAACGGAGACGTTTAGCCGTCGTGGATTCGTTGGCGATGTGAGGTTGCAGAACGCCGAACACAGAACGCTGCCGTTATGCTGAACGTCACAACTATGATGCAGAACGCCGAACACAGAACGCTTTTGTTAAAAATTAACCATTTATCAAGTTAGTATCTCGCTGAACGTCACAAACATAACACCACCATAACACCACCACCATACAAAATTGCTGCTGCTCACTGTCCCCAACCTCCGACCACCACCTTCGCACGACAGAACAGAACTCTGCTGCTCACTGCCTCTAGAGCTTTCTGCATTTTCGAAGAAAGTTTCAGAATTGAATGAACATGGTTACAGTAAGATTCATACCAATTCAAGACTTTATAGATTGGTGGCTCGGTGTTTGGTGGTAGCCATAGGTTCGAGGCACGGGTGGAGCTTTGGTGGATGCTTGGCTTGGGTTGGCCATGTGAGGCGCAGGTGGAGTGGGTCTACAGCAGCTCCTAAGGCGGTGGTTCATGTGCAGCGTAGGGACTACGGTTCTCGTTGAGTCAAGGAGATGGGCGATGTTGTGACTCTGTTTAGAGGTCCACCGGCAACGATGGAGGTGGTTAGACGCTGGTAGTGCCAGACTTCTTCGACTCCAAGCATCACACATCTGCCGTCGAAGCTGTTCTCAATGGCCCTTCAGGTCTCTTCAACAAATTACAATAACTTTATTATCTATTATTATTATAACAAAACTTTGTTTCTAACATTTTTTAAATATTTTTAGGTGAGTACCAATTTAACATATTATATTTAAGTATATTTACAAAATACTAAAAAGAGAAGATGATAAATTTTATTAAACTCACTCATTACAAAAAAATCATCTTTTTTTTTAATTTTTAATAAATATATTTAAATATAATGTATTATATTTATACTGTCTAAAAATATTTCATAATTTTTCTTTTAATATCTCTAATATTTTTTATTTATTAGTTTTAATTTATTTAATTGAATTAATAAAAATATTAAAAATAATTAAAGGATTAAAAAAATAATTAAAAGAAAATAATTTGAGTCAAATTTTCTTCTTTTTATTATACTAATAAAAACAAAGTATAATAAAAATAAAGTACAATTAAAAAAGAAAAAAATCCGTTGAAATATGTTATAACCGGTAAAAAGTGCAGAACATCCATGCTCCAAACATAGTGTAGTGTGGACTCTGTGGACTGTCCGTGGAGCATGTTAAATGCTTCCTATATTTGCTAAGCCAAACTGAATATTTATTTATTTTATTTAGTAGTGCTGTGATTTTTTTTGGGGGTCTAACAGTGCTGTCAATTCAGTTCAACCTGACTCTTGAATGTTGGCCTGCCTTGGACCAATAAAATTTGAGGTTGGGTGATGCTAAAATGAGTTTGGGCTAACAGGCCCGAACATCTTAACTATTCCATTTTAAAGGCATACGTAACAACCCTACGTGGGCTCATGTCCCAGACTAAAAGTCAACAAAACCAGGTACATTAACCCCCATAGCAATTTGGTTTAAAAAACAAAAAAAGCCCATCAATATCATCCATAAGCAGCCTGCCGCAACCATTTGGAGGTTCTACAAAAGAGGCATTACTCATGCTCAGACTATTATTTCCAATGACTCAGAGTAAAGTTAATCTTATAGCTTACTTCACATATTAATTATAACTGATATATGAGACTAGAATTGGGTAAATGGGTTACCCCGACCCATTTAACTCGCAATCCACATGAGTTAAGATAAGATATTTTATACGTTCTTTTAAATGTTGATATACGAATCTAATCAAATTAGTTTGTGGGTTAAACGAGTTGTAGTTCATTAATTTATAAGTTAATCCATCAACTTGTTAAATATTTATTTTAAAAAAAATACTATTTTTATATCTTTTTTTTTAACTAGATCTCTTGTCGGATAATTTAAAAAGAAAAAAAAAACTCTAACTCAAATGTTTAAATAGGATCCAAAACTCTAAATAATTATAAAAACAAATTTAAAAAGTAAAAAAAATTAAGTAATGGGCCCTTGGACCAACCTATTAATCCATGGGCTAACATAGACTTAGTCCAAGTTGTCATATTTCTCTAGTCAATTTAAAATGCAGACTAACTCAGTCCAACCTATTTATTAGCAACCCATAACAAATCGGATTAGCCCATTACCGATCCCTATATGAGACTAATACTTTTAGAATATATTAGCATTTTGATCCACACTTTTTTTTTAAACGAAAAACCTGGATTTATTTTCACTTGCCAATCCCACTCAATGAGGTCCTTTGCCATGTATAAAATAAAATTGTCGCAACTCGAAAGAAAGATTAATAAAAGTAATTCACATTTATTATTACCGAAATAAAGTGTATAGTGATAAAGCATCTTTAAAAGAATGCTATCCTATACTCACAAGAAATAGCTCAAATGGTAAGTAAACAAGAATTCAATGATTGAGGGGCCTACAACATTAGAAGTTCGAGTCCACGAAAAAACACTTATGAGAATAAGCCTTAGTAAACCACGTAAAAATTAGTTTTATACTTAGAATGTAATAAAATCTAGTAATAAAAAAAAGTTTATACCAAAAATAAATCTTTGTGATTACTGAAAAGGAAATTTTATGGAACTCGAGCACAAGTTTAAGTTTCAAAATATGCACATACATGGACCAATAAAAAAAATAAACGCATAGAATAATGGAGCCTAATGATTATGGACATGTAAAGTGTTTATCCTATAGTAATTAACTAGATATTTTAACTATGCATTGCACGGGTTATTATAAATTCTATGTATATAATTATAAGCTTTTAATTTAATAGACAAATATGTATTAGACATTTGAATTAGCTTGATAAATTAATTCAAATATACTTACATTCTTATAAAGTGTAACAAGAGATGAATACTTAAAATATAAGAATAATAACTTGGTCAAGTTTTTGACATTTAGAAAAACTTATAATTAAAATATATAGACTTGTTGATTGAAAAAGATTTTAAATACAAAATAAATTATTTCAAATATATTTCAACTCTCAACTCTTTATAAAAATAGAGAAACTCAATTTTGTTTAGTCTATTTGTGACAATATTTAAATGTATAAATAATAGAAAAAGTCATTTATATTCATTGTGACATTTTAAGTAACTTTTTTATGACTTAAATTTTTTTAAAATGTCTACTCTTTTTCTAATTTTTTTCTATAATTTATCATTAATAAATTTAAATCAACGTTAACAAAAGAATGCTACTTTATCTATGAGATTGATAGTTAAAAATATATTTATTACTTCTTGAAATAATGTTAAATATTGATAATCAATAATAGCATCAATAGCCTCAAGTCAATTTTACAATATAGTATAAATTTTTCAAAACAATTCTAAGAAGATTAAATTTGCAATTTTATAAACACAAGAGTCTTACCCTTTGTTTCGATGAAAAATTTTAATGAGGAAATATATTTTTTGGAAAGATTTAAAATATATTATTATATTATAAAATGCTCTCTTTGAGTGTTTAACAAATTCATTTTAAAAAATTAAATTATTTTAAGAGGACATTTTATTTTTTAAAATAAAAAATTTAAAATACCACCTAATTAAGTGAAATTTTAAAAAGAATAAAATTTAAATAAAATTCTTTAAGTGCTTATAATTTTTTAATCACGGCATCTTCTTTTTAAAAGTTGTAATAGATGAAATATAAAAGAAATAATACTCATAACATATTTTTATTAAATAATAACACTATAAGTATTTAAAAACTTTACTTAACTTTTTTTTTTAAAAAAATAAAATTTAAATAAAATTCTTTAAATACTTACAATATTATTTTCTAATAAAAACATGATGTATAATTTTTTAGTTACATCATCGTCATTTTTAAAGTTGTTATAAATGAAATATAAAAAAATAAAAGCTCCCTTGATGGCAGCGACAGATTGAAATCGGCAAGATCGCCAGCGTCATGAGGCACAACAAGACCAGCGACATGGTGCTGCCATATTTCATGGATGCCGCCGGCAACACGAGGCATGATGGGTTGTTCGAAACTCCTTACGCTTGTGGGTTTGTTCCCCTTCTCCTTGACTCGACTGGGAGGATTTGCCGCTGCCAACGACTGCGGGTCGTTGAACACCGGTAGGTGAGCCAACATGACGGGTTTTCAGCAGTTACGATCGATAGGCGTTAGGGCCAAACGATGCAGTTATGGTGGCTCTGCAAGATCTGAGACTTGGTCCATGATATGGGATTGGTTGTTCATGGAAATCCAGTCGTAAAACAAAGATTTGAAATTTCTGAGGTTCATATGAGATTTCACTGGAAATTGATATGCAAAAAAATTGGAAAAAAAAAAATTGGAACTCTAAAACAAGAGGGTTTCAATTTCTTAGTTTTATTTTATTTTTCATGCAAAAAATATTATTAGATATTTATTATGGTTTGTAAAATTAGATTAAAATTCTAATTTCACAAATAACAATTTAAATAAAAAAATTTACAAATTAAGGATTCAATTCCATTTTCTTATATTTTAAATTCTTTACAATTTTAAAATGATTTATCTAAAAACAACCTTGGGGAATTGTTCCCTTTCCCACTAAAATCCGTATTACAACTATTTGAAAAGTAGGGCCATTTAGAACACATTCTCGATATCATTTCTTTCTTAATCCTAATTATCCAAATTATGTACATTAACTTCCAAAGTTTTCACTGTACTCTCCAATTCAACCTTTTTGGCTTCTAAATTGCTAATTGCACTCTCGAAAGATTGTGATCAAATTTAGACTGCTGCTACTGCGAAATAGTTATTTATTCTTATACCATCTAGCAGTAATTTTGTTATCTAATTCTTGGTTTTCTACTTCCAAACTTTGAGTTTGTTCTTCCAATTGACTCAATCTCTCTATAGCAACATGACTTGCTGAAAACTCAACTCTAGGGACTAACTACATATTAAACCATTTTGCTATTGCCACTTGAAGAATAGATGGAAATCTAAGGAGAATCAGTTTCCTTTTTGCATTCCAATTGTATTGCAAGGATTCTAATTCACAGAGTACATACTCCATAAAGTGCTAATTGTTGCACCAAATTTAAGAGAGGCAGACAAATTAACATATTACACAAACTGTAAACCCTCCCTATGGCTGCTATAAGTAGCAAAGTGAGACTTTGACTTTGCTACTCATGGCAAAAGGAAACCAAAACAGAAGAAAGAAAAGAAAGCAAAAGAGAGAAAGGAGAAGAGAGTAACCGAAGAAAGAAAGAGGAGAAAGGAAGAAGAAGAGAAGCAAAGCAAAAGCGAAAGATTCAAGAGTAAGATCAAGGCTTGAATATCATCATCCAAGCAAGAGGTAGGAGATTTCTATTCATCTACTCCTTTGGTTCGTCTTGAGTGAGCATAGGTTTTGTGAATGGAAGTAGGGGTTTGAGTAATCAAATCATGTTTTTGGCTTGGTTCTTGATTTCAAGGACTAAGTATGTTTTTAGCTTAATGAGAATAAGAGAGTTAAATTTATCCATTTATGGAGCTAGATGGTTCTTGAGTTTGAACTTAGGTTTTGATTAACCAAGTATAAGTGATTTGATGTAATGATCCATTTTTTATGAAATCAATTAGTGTTTTATGTTTCCGTCACATTTGTGAACTTGTTTGGGACTTAAAATTACCAAGAAACCAAGTTGGAGTGACCAAAATTTGAAATTTGAACCAATGGAATAATAAACCGTGACTACAGAATTCTATAGAATTTGAGTTCTGTGGGGCACGCCGCGGCGTGGCCCGAGGCGTGAGCATGCTGCGGCGTGGAGAATTGTATGCAGCGGCATGGGACAGTTTTCTGTCTGGAAATTACAAAATGTCATTTTGGATGTTTTGAGTTCTCTAGTTGATAGAATCATTTGTTTATGTCTTTTCAAGAGTGTTAAGGCACAAGAGAGGTTATTTCTTGGAGAGAAAGACCTAGTAGCATACAAGGAAAGATAAAAGAAAAGTGAGTGCATCAATTGGACTTGGATTGCTATAGACCAAGAGTTTAGTTTTTATGCAACCTAAAGTTGCACAAATGTCACAAGAGAGGTGATAAGAGAGTTAAGAAGCTAGATGACAAAAGTTGAGTGTCATAGACCCTAGTTGGTAAGGGTGAATGCCACAGTGCATGAAAACTCTTCAAGAGAGAAGTAGAGTTAGTAATGCAAAGATAGTAGTGTACTAAGTCTAGTTGGAAATAGTTAAATGTCATAGTGCATAAAGTGCTCTCACATAGAAGAAGTAGAGATAGTAATGCAATGGTGGGCTTTGTATAAGGTTATGTGATGGTTATGTTAGAGTTAGGACATAACTCCGCATTTTCACACACACACATCACTTTTCACACTTACTGGCTATCCCAAGAGTCAGATAGTGGAGGCATCTACTCAGTTTTTTGTGGCAATATCCACCTAGTTTATGGTAGGTTATAGGAGGTTACATGATATGATAGCAAACTCCCTCCCTACTTGGTAGGTTATAAGAGGTTACTTGTTATTGTACCAAATTCCCTCCCTACCCAGCGAAATAGCCAAGTTTCACCACATTGCACTCACATTATCATACACTTTTATTTAAACATAATCACACATCATCCCAACATTGCATTATTTAATACTTGTTTAGTTTGGAATTGTATTCTTGTGGTGTATGTTTTGTTATTGCATTTGTGTCTTCGGAGACAACTGTATGGGTGATTGTCTAGTTAATGATTTTAAATGATTGTATGAGTAGTTGTTTGATATCATTGTAGTTTCAGTTATGAGATTAGAAGCATAGTTTACTTAGAAACATTACATAGAAAGGAATTTTGTAACTGTTTCTTATACAGGAAGTATTAGTTTGTTACTAGTTTCAGTGTGATTTATCCTTTGCGAAGTTTTAAACTGCTGATTTTTGTATATTTATACTGAGAAATGCGATTTCTCACCCCGTTTGTGGTCATGTAATTCTAAGTGGGAGTTCATGCAAAGGCAAGAAGAAAAAGTATGAAGACTAGGATAGTTTTTATACTTAGTTATAAAGTTTTTATTTATTTATACTGCTTTTAGTTTGTTCAGAAAAGTTTATGTATACAATGAGCCCTTTTGAGGCAATGTTATATGTATAACTTTTAATTTTTTGTAAGGCTCTCCATTATTATTTGTCAACAATGATATTCCTACATCTAACAGTGTCCACATCCATTTCCACACATGTTACTGTTCATGGGACCCACCCATGAACAGTGCCAAATCATGTTTCTGTCTTTTTTTTTAGTATATGTTTATTAACTAACTTCTCTATGTAATTAACTACTTTTTTGTTCTTCATTAACTAACTTTTTTCACGAGTATAGAAACAAAGTTAGTTAATGAATAACAAAAACATAGTTAATGACCTACAAAAGTTAGTTAATGACACAAGATTTTACCACATGGTTTCTATGCTCGTGAAAAAAGTTAGTTAACGAAGAACAAAAAAGTGGTTAACGACGTAGAGAAGTTGGTTAATGAACATATACTGAAAAAAAAGAGATAGAAAAATAATTTTGATACTATTCATGAGGTGGGGCCCATTAACAGTACCCAGTGTTAAAAATGGTGGGGTACTGTTTGCGGTAGGATGATATTTTTCTATTATTTGTTTAAATGATATGAGATAGTATGATGTTTAAGTTAGAAGTAGCATAGCTAATACTGTATATCCAAGTATATGCATGGTATACTAGGTTATTGGTATTAAGGTGTTACATGATGCATGGAGCCAAAATTCATTGTGTGATACTGTTATGCCTCCAAAGATGAGGATCTGTAGTGGTGACGTATCCAAGATCCATCATCATGGTGGCTTTCGCAAGTAAGTTGTTGAGATTTGGCATCTGTAACATCCTCTATAATATGTTAACATTGTATATGGTTACTGAGATAGCATAATAGTTGCTTGATATGCCTGTTTAATTTTGTAACACCCTGAGTTTAGTTTAGGCACTTTGTTACAGTACAGAAAGTGAAAAATAGCTTAAAATGACTCAAATAATAGCATAAATGGCTTGGTTAAAAGAAATAAACATGGAGAATTTACTCCTAAGTCACAAATGTATGTTATGAGTTGTAGTTAAAGTTTCAAGATAAACTAAGTTGATTTGATATTTTTAAGTACATTGATTGTGCATTTTAATACCGAATTAACTAGTAGCAGGTATGGAAACTTATGGTAATGATGAAACTAGGGTTGAGATGAATCCTAAGATTTATTTTAATACCTTTGGAAGTTAGGAAACTTGATTTGCTGAAATCTAAGTGTTCTTAGTAGATATAATATTTGTTGCAAAATATCTTTTTTCTTAAGTTTTCCACAGGTCGCATAGCTCTTTTTCCTTGACTTTTGCCTTTGATATTTCAATTCTTTTCACCTACTTTCTTATTCTCACTTTCGGCCAACAGTAACAAACAGAAGAGGGAAAGAAGAGAAAGGGAAAAGAAAGAAAGAAAGAAAGAAAGAAAGAAAGAAAGAAAGAAAGAAAGAAAGAAAGAAAAGGAGAAAGAGGAAGAGGAAAGGAAGAGGAAAGCAAAGGGAAAATCAAAAGCTTGATCATCATACTTGCTACAAGAGGTAGGGGTGATTGAGTTCCATCTTCTATTCTTGGTTATTGCTCTTCATGTTGTGATGCTTGTTGAGTTCCAAAACAATGGGTTTTTGATGTGTTTTTTCCATGGTTGAGTGGATGAACTTGTGATAAACATATTTTATGGTTCAGTTTGTGTTAATTCATACATGGTGGATGGATTGAAACATTTTGTCTTCTTTAAAACTTCATAATCCATAAGTTTCAAAAATGGGTTTTTGGATTGCTGATTTTGCTTCATTTTCCATGAGTTTTGTGTTGTAAGATTGTATGAATGTTTCTTAGAATCCTAGTAATCATGTATGGAGCTGAAAACCTCTTAGAATCCAAGATTTGAATGTTGGAAATTGGTTGGAAACCGATTGCATAGTGGATGCATTTTTTGCATAATTTTTTTATGCAGATGGCGCCTAGGTGCCATTGAGCCATGCCTAGGCGTAACTTGATAAGTTTCACTCCAGGCGCAAGCAGAGACCATGACGCCTAGGCACCAGAGTGCCACGCCTAAGCGCCATAGTTTTTGGAAACAAGGCATGGACCATGCCTAGGCGTGAGAAAGTGGCACGTAGGCGCCACTACCAGATTTTGGTCAAGATCTTTTTTTTTTATGATTTTGACTTCCGTATTTTTTGGGAACACTCTTATATGTCTTTTAAAGTATGTTGAGACACAATTAGAAGTATTTCATGGAGAAAATTACTACCTTGCATATGTGACAATTTGGAGAAAACCTTGGCATCCAAAGGAGTTATGGATTGCCATAGGTTAGAACCTAGGTCTTTAGGTAACTTGTAATGCATTTTAATATCATTTGCGATGTTTTGATGTAAAATACACCAAGTATACTCTAAACTGGGTTAGTGTGGCATGTTTTGCCTATGTTTATGCATAGTTTACTCCTTTATGTTGAAAGTTGAGTTAGGAATGTATGAATGGTAATTACTCCCTTGTGTGATGAGGCTAAGTTATAGGAAAATGCTAAAAACTTGGATTTGCTCCTGTAGGTGATAAAGTTGAGCTAGAATCTCTTGTTTGCTGGGTTTTTGCATTTCCGCTTGGTTGGAATTGACCTTGTGATGGTTATTGTAGTGTGTATTTGTGTTTAGAATATAACATTGCATATTTTTACACTAGCTATTCATATGTATTGTGACCTTATATGGTGTGCACAACCATTTGGCCAGAGTTAAGGGTTTTTACTCTACTCCAATGGTCAGGGTTACTGGTATAGTTAGATGGTTTGAGTCTATTCCTTCCAAGTAATGTAAAAGGCCGTTTTGCCTATCTTACCCAACAGATACAAGGGAACTGGGTTCTTGGGAATGAGCTAGTACTCATCTGTTTTCAAAAACTAAACTCTACACAAGCATTGCATAATCATATTTTTAGGGCATTTCTTAGGCATAATCATATGACATAATAAGCATTGCACTATTTGACAATTGTATGGGAAGTTGTCAGTTTCTTTGGTTTTGAAGTGTTAGGGGTTTTTACTCTACTCCGATGGTCAGGGTTATTGGTATAGTTAGATGATTTGAGTCTATTCCTTACCAAGTAATGTACAAGGCCATTTTGCTTATCTTACCTAACAGATACAAGGGAATTAGGTTCTTGGGAATGAGCTAGTACTCATGTGTTTTCAAAAACTAAACTCTGCACAAGTATTGCATAATTATATTTTTAGGACATTTCTTAGGCATAATCATATGACATAATAAGCATTGCACTATTTGACAATTGTACGGGAAGTTGTCTGTTTCTTTGGTTTTGAAGTGTTATATTTGCTTTGAGGATTTTGCATAATGTAATATGAGGATAGTCCTATAGTAATGAATGGTGATTCATGTAGTAATGCAAGTATAATCTTTTGTTGTGTAATTATTTTGGTGTAAATGGATAATTGTGAGATAATTATGCCATGTGTGGTTTTGGAATACTATTACTGAGAATTGTGAATTCTCACCCTATTGTGTTTCCATGTAAATTTAGGTCAAGACCCTTCAAAGGGAAAAAAGAAGTGGAAGAGCTAGAGAGTTTTCTTTACTATTTTGCTACAGAGCTTATATATATTTATATTTGTTTTGTGTTGTACAAATGTTATGTATTACTACATGCCTTTTGAGGCCTTTGGTGTATAAATATATGACTTTTTCACCCCTCTTGACTGTCTATAATGACTATACAAGTTACTATGGATTTATGTTTTATGTGTAATTAGGAAGTGACATGCTTGATACTATTTATCTTTAAATATCCAGGTTATATTGGGATAATTGTATTAGGGTGTTACAACATTAGCGCCCATAACATATCAGTGTAAATTATATTAACACTTGGCTTTCCCTTGATGCTTCATTTGGGAGCTAAGGTCGTTTAGTCTGCTATATCACCAAATGTAACCTTGGGATAAGCGAGCATCGTTTGGTTTTCGCATTGCTGTCATTTCATACTTGGGCCCTTTGATGATTTTTCCCCTAGTAGTTGGTGGCAGTTGAGGCATTATATAAGGCTCGTGAGAGAGCTTTCCATTGCCTCTTGCTTTTTCATGCCCTTTTATGACCCAAGTTTGAGGTTCATGGATCTAGAGAGCCTTGATTATGATAATAACCCAAAGTAGGAATGTTGTTGGGAGTTTTGTACTTAGGTGACATATTATCCCGAAGTAGGAGCAACGACTTCAAGATTCCTTATTTAAGCATAAATGGGTGGCACAAATGGTTATCTAGGTGCGACCCAAAGTAGGAACATTGGCTTAGGAGTTCCTTACTTGGTGGGTTTAACGAGTTCTTTAGCTATTTTGTATAACTATCTTTCCTTTAAGTGTTTTGATAAGGAGCTATTGACAAGAAAGATCCATAGGCACGTTGGAGCACAATCCAAGTATTCATGAGTTGGGGTGCAAAGTTCGTTAGTTCCGAAGTAGGAATCTTGGCTTGGGTGGTTCCTCACACTTGGAAAATGAGATGAGAAGAATGTTCCTAAATTCGAAGTGGGGATCCTGGTTTGGGAGTTCCTCACACATGGAAAATGAGGTGGCAAGAACATTCCTTAATCCAAATTGGAGATCTCGGCATAGGGGTTCCTCGCACTTGGAGAATGAGACTAAAGTAGGGACCCCGACTTGGGGCTCCTCGCACTTGGAAATTTAGACTGAAGTGTGGATCCCGACTTCAGGATCGTCACACTTTGGAAAATGAGATGGAACCTTGGAAATGATCTCATATTCTTAGATCCAGGTAATATAGGTTACTATATCTCGAGCCACACTTGGTAAATTTTGACATTGGAAAGGTGTTATCTCAGCTTGAGTGAAACTCATAGAGGATCGCCTATTCTCAGATTTGGGCAATGTGGATTGTTATATCTCAGGCCACATTTAGTAAGTTTTAACCTTGGAAGGGTGTTATCTCAGCTACCTTGGTAAGGCAACCATAAACGGCCTTATGAGTGCGTTAAAGCTTAGGGTGTGTTAGTAAAGTGAGAACCTTATGAACCTCTGCAAGGTATCGACAAGCAGCCTTGCGAGATGCCCAGATAGATAGTGAGCGCATTATCTGGGTGAAAACCCTTAGATCACGGCAAGACAGCCATAAACAACCTTATGGGTAGCACGTTGTAAATGGTGAGCACATATGTGGGGTGAAAACCCTTGGACCATGGCAAGGCGGCCACAGGCGGCTTTGCAAGTAGTGTGCTGTGACTTTTAGGAGCTTTTTAGGGGGCTTCAGTACTAAGATGCTCACCTAGGCAGCGTAAAGTGGCTTAGAGAATCAAGTGTGTTGAGCTTAGAGATCCGACGTAGGACAGGATGGAGATCAATTGTCGTTATTGGGATCTTCTTTTTGCAATTTGACATTGGATACGATGGAGATCACTGTCATTATCGGGATCTTCTTCTTTCAATCTAATGTTAGATGGGATGGAGATCAATCATCATTATCGGGATTTTCTTTCTTAAATTTGGCTTAGCACTATGGTAGGGACTAGCCGAGTTAACATTGTGGCAGAGTATTGGCAGAGGCAAAGTCCTTCTAGAGAGGTACAAGTTGAGATGAGATCAGGCATGGAGGTGAAGTCCTACCAAGGTGCTAGCCAAGATGAGATCGGGCCAAAGTACTCATGGAGGTGAAGTCCTAACAAGGTACTGGCCGAGATGAGATCAGGCCAAGGTACTCATGGAGGTGAAGTCTTGCTAAGCTACTGGTCGAGATGAGACCGAGCCGAGGTACTTGTAGAGGCGAAGTCCAACGGAGGTATTAACCAAGATAAGAATGGGTTGAGGTACTCATAGAGGTGGAGTCCTACCGAGGTACTGGTTGAGGAAAACTCGAGTCAAGGTACTCGTGGATGTAAAGTCTTGCCAAGGCACCAGCCGGAATGAGTTCACACTAAGGTACTCGTGGATGTGAAGTCTCACCGAGGTACTAGCTAGGATGGGATCGAGTTGAGGTACTCGTGGATGCAAAAAGCAGTCGACGTACTAGCCAATATGGAATCAGGCCGAGGTATCGACAAATGTAGAATCTGGTCAGGCCTAGGTAGTAGCAGAGTTAAAGTCCTACCTAGGACTTTAGTCTCCTCTTTGACTTTACCTTGTCCAGTGACTTGAGAATTTTTTTTGTTAGAAATTATGGGTTGTAATCAATCTATAATAACCTTAAATAATTTGATATATTTAACTCTAAATAATAGCATGCACAAATAATACGAGTTAAGCCATAAAATTATCAGAAAAAGACGATGATGAAGAATCCATAACTAGGATCTTTGATGCAATCTCGAACTGCTCAAAAAAGAGAAAATATTCTTATCCCATAGTAGTTTGCTCTTACGTCAGATACGATGAGGCGACTCCAAGCACTAGAGTGGCTAAGAATATGAGTTTTTCCCTATATATATAAACAATTGAATAGGCTAAACCTACCAATAATGGTAAGTCAATACACAGGACCCAATAACAAAACCCACTTATGAGAAGTGCTTAATAACAACAATATTGATCACTATTAAGGTTACAACAATATGCTCTAATTATTTTGACATTTAATTAATCTGATTTTATAAAATATAATATGACTTATGTTAGTTTATATAAAAACTAATAAAGTTAATAAAATTAATCTAACATTCTCCCCACTTGGATGACATAAGTCATATATTTTAATTATCTTAAAAATAAAAAAAATAATTCTTTAGATTGATTAAAACAACATGTTGCCACAACAGGATGTCAAAATTAAGCCGACACTGTTAACCAGTAGACCAAGATGAGACTACAAACACCTTAACAATGTAGAAAATCATACTCAATAGAAGTACTGACATCATACATGCAAGTTATTCATATCCCAAAGACGCAACAAATGTGGTATATGGGTAATGAGAAAGCACAACAAAATTATATGCCAATATGTGATCAAAATACAATTCTTAACAAAATGACCCAAGCATCCATCCAAGATGTTTTCAGAGATTTAACAATATTATCTCATCACAACAACCGAACGAGACTGGGTCCAAAATATCTCCATAATATGATATAACATAAATAATAATGTGCAGAATAATAATATTATATGGCAACGAAAACAATAGTTACACTATCAATTAAGGTCTCAAGGCACAATATATATGAGGTCATTACGAAACCACAAAACAAAACTCCTACGAATTCAAAATATCAAAAAAAAAAAAAAACTCACTTTGCTACTTGCCAATAAGCTATACAAAGTTTGCTCAAGTATCTCCTTAGTATAATAACAACAAAGGCAATATAAAGACATACACAAATTTGAGTGTATATGACTCTACCAACAAAGGAACTCTATGGGACCTTCTCTATTTCAGTAATCATTTTAAGGACATTGGGTATTAAACAATCTCTCACCCTCTTGAATGGTTGAAATATTGAGATTATGAATTCATTACTAGCCTATAGTATGTCACCCACATATAAGACAAGAATAATGATTTCACTCCCATTATTTGTGAACTACTAGAACTAGATAGGGCCTCTTAAAAGGATTATGATCCAAATCCTCAACTTAGATAACTTATGTTCTTATAAGTATATGACATAATTTTAAATCTAGTAAACTTAGCAGGTTTAAGAACTTTTTTAGATCCTTTAAGTGCAACCACAATGATATATATACAATTAGGCAAACTCCAAAACTAACAATAATATATATAAAAAAAACTTTTAATTATTAAAGTAGAAAGTGTAGCCACAACTATCCTAAACATAGACCAAATATCAAGCCAAGTTCCTTCTCATATAAGGTATATAAATAATGACTTATAAAATTAAATTATGTCCATTTATATAAATTTAAAGAAATAAGTCCTATATACTCTAATTTAATATTATATTTTATTTCTTACTGTGATCATTAACACTCATTCACTTGGTCTCCTCTTACTTTTGATCTCCTTTCATTTTCTCAAGCAACCTCTTGAACTTCGGGCAATCAACTTGCTTATGCCCAAATATGTCACAGAACTTGGACTTTCCATTGAAACGGTACTTGGGTTTGTCATTAGAAGTCTCATCACTAGACTTTTGCTCAGAAGGATGTCTAGGATTGTCGTTCCCTTTCTTCTTCAACTGAGACATATGGTTCTTAACTTTGAGAAACTTCTTCTTGTCAACACTCTTGTGATAACCAAACTGAACGATATGGTCCTTACCCTTCTTTATTATTTGCTCCTCTTGAGTACGAATGGACATCAACTCATCAATGCTCCACTCCTTTTTCTGTGTATTATAAGAAGTCCTTAAGATGTCAAAATTAGCCGGAAAAGATTCAAACACCTGTTAGGTTAGTAAACCCTCTCCTAACTCCACTTTCTTGGACTTCAACTTGTTGTACTAATTCACAATCTTCATAACATGGTCACAAATACCAGTTGCACCATCGTACTTAGTCTTTGTCAACAAAGAAAGGTAATATACATTTTCAAATTTGTCAAATTTCTTGAACATATCACCAACAAACTTGAGAAATTCTTTTGCATTATCAGTTTCAAGAATGCTCTCTTTAAGGATTTTATCAATGCTATATTTCATGGTCATTAGGCCTTTTTTGGGACAAGCCCACTTTTCATGTTTCGTCCTAACTACAATAGAAGACGTATCTATGGGGCTTCGAACGCTCATCTTTAATGAGAGCAACATCAACATAAAAAATAGCTAGAAATAGTTTCATACACTCTAGCCCCTCATAATTTGTCCCATTCAGTTTAGTCAAAGCATTCATTTGCATAGGTAAAGTTGAAAATAGATAGATTGAAAGGAGATTTTTCATAAAGCACATCATTATTATAAATTTGAGCAAATAACCACAATAGAGTTCTCTTATGGAATTGTAATCATGCCTAAGGGCCTCGAGTTACAACACATGAGCAGACTCCCACTGACATTAAAATCATGCCTTTAAAGCTACTACCAAAAGGATACTAAAAACCTTAAGGACACAACCTTAATGCATTTAACTAATCACCAAAAAATATAAAAAATTATGTTCCTAAAGCTAGTACTGATAAGATACTGAAAACTATAAGGACACAAATTTTAATACCTTTAACAAATTATTAGGAATTATATTAATGAAAACAAATCGATAGGGTAAGTGCATCACCAACATAATCTCCAATGCAACATTATAACAACATTATCAACAAAAAATGTACCTTGCCATAATTGGTCCTGCAAAAACGATC
Organism: Ormosia emarginata; assembly: GCA_029884605.1. Lineage (NCBI taxonomy): Eukaryota > Viridiplantae > Streptophyta > Magnoliopsida > Fabales > Fabaceae > Ormosia > Ormosia emarginata. The sequence continues at coordinate 5,860,533 of JAQQTP010000038.1, read as the reverse complement.
TCACAATAATGAAAAGTGTCCAAAACACAGTTCCAGGATATCCTAAATAATAACTCTCATAATCAAATAGCTTAAAGAACGACAAGTATAGCAATTTCAAATGCATTACATAATATTTTATGCATAAAATAACTTAGAAATTATTTCAACAACCATACCAAGCCACAATTGAGAGTACGAAATGTAACATCCTAATACTAATACCTCATTATATTATGAATATACAATAGTAAACATTATTAGCCACATAACTTCTAACTTAAAAACAACATTCTAGATTCATAATAATCATACACATTATTATAAAGAGCCATGAGGAAAAGAAAAGATTACATATACTACATTAGCCTCAAAAAGGCATATTGTAATACCTAAAACTTTGTACAAACCCAAATGAATATAATAAAATACATACTTTGTTCAAAGGCAAATAAAACTACTTTAGTCTATCTGCTTCTTTTTCTTCCTCTTAGAAGAGTCTTAACCTAGATTTATCATTGAAAACAACACATGGGGTAAGAATTCACAATTCTCAATAGTATATACATGTATATGACATCATGTTAACTCTAGCGACTTCAGGAAAAAACAAGTTATTAGACAACAATTTTATTAATGCATGAAGAAAGGTGGCAAAAGCCAAAAACTATTTCTTTCGCTTTCTGAGGTAGAACGTTTGATTATATTATATATAAGGCACAATTATCACCTAATTATCCATTCATAATAAATAAACTAAACAACAAAAGATTAAGATTACAACCAGTAATTGAGTCACTACTCAACACCATATGAACTTTGACATACTCTCCCTATGTAACATTCACAAAACAATCTATAGTCTATATCATCAACCTTCCAAAGATAAAATAATTGCCCATATAATTGTTATTGAAATACAAATGCTTTTGCATGCTCATGCCTAAGATATGTCCTAAGGTAATGATTATGAAATGTGAACGTGTTATGATAGTGTTTGTGCAATGTCATGAAACGTGATTATTCCCAAGAACTCATTTCCATGTATTTCTCTAGGTAGGGAGGGAATATGTTACCTCCTTAAGATGTCAAAATTAGCTAGAAGACATTCAAACACCTGTTAGGTTAGAAAATCCTCTCCTAACTCCACTTTCTTGGACTTCAACTTGTTGTACCAATTCACAATCTTCATAACGTGGTCACAAATACCGATCGCACCATCGTACTTAGTCTTTGTCAATAGAGAGATGTAATAGGCCTTTTCAAATTTGCCAAATTTCTTGAACATATCACCAACAGACTTGAGAAATTCTTTTGCATTATCAGTTTCAAGAATGCTCTCTTTAATGATTTTATCAATGCTATATTTCAAGGTCATTAGGCCTTTTTGGGGATGAGCTCACTTTTCATGTTTCGTCCTAACTGCATTAGAAGACGTATCTGTGGGGCTTCGAATGCTCATCCTTAATGAGAGCAATATCAACATAAAAAATAGCTAGAAATAGTTTCATACACTCTACCCCCCTCATAATTTGTCCTATTCAGTTATGTCAAAGCATTCATTTGCATAGGTAAAGCTGAAAATCGATATATTGAAAGGAGATTTTTCATGAAGCACATCACTATTGAGCAAATAACCACAATAGAGTTCTCTTATGCAATTGTAATCTTGCCTAAGGGTCTCGAGTCACAACACATGAGCAGATTCCTACTGACATTAAAATCATGCCCTTAAAGCTACTACCAAAAGGATACTAAAAACCTTAAGGTCGCAACCTTAATGCCTTTAACTAATCATCAAAAAATATATTAAAAATCATGTTCCTAAAGCTAGTACCGATAAGATGCTGAAAACTACAAGGACACAAATTTTAATACATTTAACAAATTATTTGGAATTATATTAATGAAGACAAACCGATAGGGTAAGTGCATCACCAACATAATCTCCAATGCAACATTATAACAACATTATCAACAAAAAAAAGGCACCTTACCATAAATGGTCTTGCAAAAGCGATCTCACAATCATGAAAATTGTCCAAAACACATTTTTAGGATATCCTAAATAATAACTCTCATAATCAAATAGCTTAAAGAATGACAACTATAGCAATTTCAAATGCATTAGATAATATTTTATGCATAAAATAGCTTAGAAACTATGAAGCACAGACACGGACACGGACATGGATACAAGGACACACCAACTTCAAAAATTGTAGGACACAGATATCATATATATATATATATATATATATATATATATATATATATATATATATATATATAATTTCAAAATTTTAGAAAAAAAAATTCATAATTCATTAATATCATTTCTATAAGCTTGAAGATTTATAATATTTTAATATATATTATATATGCCAATATTTGCTATTTAGTAAGCCTCTCTTAAAAAATATGGAACATAATTTCTATTGACATAATTTAAAAAATCTCCTAAACTAACTTCTCCCAATAGAACTAATCATGTACAAGTACATGTGCATAAAAAAAAATAACTAGATGAAATATTGGTGTGAGGCAAGCTTCGGTAACAACGAAGTGAATGACTTGGTACGAGCAGAGGTAGAAAGAGCAGATGAAAATAGTGTTGTGTGAAAAGATAAAACTTAAAAGTATAATAGTGGCGTGTGAAAAGATAAAACTTAAAATATTGGTATGTGAAAATAGTGGCTTGGGACGTTAGTCATGTGAGCTTGAGTGAACTACAAGCTTACTAATTGAATGTTAGTCATGGAAACTAAGTTTTTTTTAAGAAAATATTAATGGGTTGTATTCAAGTCATGTCCTAATCGTGTCCGAGAAGTGTCTGAGCGTGTTCGAGAAGTGTCCAAGCATGTCTGAGAAGTGTTCGAGCGTGTCCAAGAAGTGTTCGAGCGTGTCTAAGAAGTGTTCGAGCATGTCTGAGACGTGTCCAAACTAAAAAAATAATCTTTTTTAATCGGACACATTTGGACACACATGACATATGTGTCGTACGAGTGTCTCCATGTGTCTGACACGGACACGTGTCCGACACGTGGACACGCCTCATAATCTGTGTGTCCGTGCTTCATAGCTTAGAAATTATTTCAACAACGATACCAAGCCACAATTGAGAGTACGAAATGTAACGTCCTAATACTAATACCTCAGTATATTATGAGTATACAATAGTAAACATCATTAGCCACATAACTTCTAACTTAAAAACAACATTCTAGATTCATAATTATCATACACATTATTATAAAGTGCCATGAGGAAAAGAAAAGATTACATATACGACATTAGCCTCAAAAAGGTATATTATAATACCTAAAACTTTGTACAAACCAAAACGAATATAATAAAATACACACTTTGTTCAAAAGCAAATAAAACTACTCTAGTCTATCTGTTTCTTTTTCTTCCTCTTGAAAGAATCTCAACTTGGATTTATCATTGAAAATAACAAATGTGGTGAAAATTCACAATTCTCAGTAGTATATGCATGTATATGACATCATGATAACTCTAGTGGCTTCATGGAAAAACAAATTATTAAACAACAATTTTATTAATACATGAAGAAAGGTGGCAAAAGCCAAAAATTGTTTCTTTCGCTTTCTAAGGTAGAACATTCAATTATATTATATATAAGGCACAATTATCACCTAATTATCCATTCACAATAAATAAAGTGAATAACAAAAGATTAAGATTACAATCGGTAATTGAGTCATTACTCAACACCACATGAACGTTGACATACTCTCTCTATGTAACATTCATAAATCTATCTATAGTCTATATCCTCAACCTTCAAAAGATAAAACAATTGCCTATACAATTGTTATTGAAATGCAAATGCTTCTGTATGCTCATGCCTAAGATATGTCCTAAGGTAATGATTATGAAATGTGAATGTGTTATGATAGTGTTCGTGCAATGTCATGTAACTTGATTATTTCCAAGAACCTGTTTCCATCTCACATATACACACTACAAAACTCATCACAAGGTCCACTCTAACCAAGTGAAAGAACATAAACTAGCAAACATGCACTCTCGGATTAACCTTATTTCATAAAGGAGCCATTCATGTTTCTAGGATACCATCATAGTTGAACCTTCACAAATAAAGGAGCAAATATCATTCATGCATCTCTAGCTCTACCTTCATCATAAAGAAGCAAAACTTAATTACTTCACAAGCGAAATAAGCATACAACTCAATACACCACTTTGCAAGTGCATACTAGGTTGCCCACATAAGCAACTAATGCACAAAGTACTCATTCCTAGGTTAAATCACTTATCATAGTGAAAACCTTTGAAAACTCATCATTTTTCACCCTACAAAATGTCTAATTCCTTAAAACAAGGTGATTTTATTCGAATAAGCCTTTTGTTATTTGAATAACCCTCTAAAATATAAAAAAATTATGCTATCTAACTTGTGCTATTCGAATAACCTAGGTGTTATACGAATAACACCCATGAACAATCAATTCCTGGAGCATTCTGTCATACTTTATTCGAATAACCACTTTGTTATTCAAATAAGGCATTGCAAAGATGCCTCTTTGGTGCATCAAACAACCATGTTCCTATTGCATTTCATTTCGAAAATAACTCCTTTACCACTTATACATGTTTACACTAAAAACCAAGTAGTAAAAGCCATGGAAATATACTAACAACCACCACATGTAGTTGTATTCATACATACACAAGTTCATACCAGTCTATGCTAATAAACTCACAAAGCTCAACTCTATGTCTGTACACCTAGGTATTCATGGAGCTTCATGAAAAGCTTCCAGCAAACACTACAAGCAAGCTTTCAGGAAAACAAAGAGTATTAAACATAGAGAAGTAAAACATCAACCCCTACCTTAACTCCTTGAAGGTGATAGTAGGCTATGGATGCTCCTTACTTTCCTTCCTTTTTCCTTTCCTCTTCCTTTCTTCCTTTTCTTTCTTTCTCTCCTCTTTCTCTGTTTTCTCTTGTTGCAGACGTGAATAGAGAGTGTGAGAGTGAGTGAACAATGAGAAAATATGAAAGAAAAGAATAAAGTCAATGAAACAGTGAAGGGGCGGTGGAAAGAATGAAAACTAAAATATCTAGTGACTTTGGTAACTAACTGGAAGTATCGTATCTCCTAAGGATACTTTAATCTTCCATTACCAAGTTTTCTAACTTTGATAAGTGTTATAGAAAATCCTTGGACTTCATCTCGTCCTTAAACTCATTTTTCAATGACTTTCTATACACTATTAACTATCACTTAAGTTTTATTTATCTTCCTTAAGTTAAATTAAACCTTCGAAATAAAGCTAATAGGCTTTCAGGTATTTGCCTTAACCTGCACTCATTACCATAAAATTCCCCATCATTTACTTGATATCTCCACAAATTCTCATAATTTTCTTAAATATCTACCTATTTAATATGACACTTAAACACTCACTCAGTGTTATTAAAAACTATTAAACTAACCCAGTTAATTCTTCAAAATTAACCACCTTACACTCAAATTATTTGTGACCTAGAAATAAATTTTTTATATTTATTTCTCTCATCTAAGCAGTTTATACTACTCTCTGACTATTAACAACTATTTTCACATTCAATATTATAGCAAAATAACTCAACTAACTTAAAAAAATTACCAAGTTAACAAGTAACTCATACCAGAGTTACTGAACTTTTATAACAATGATTAAGACTAATAGATTAGGGTGGATGTTACACGAAATATATAACATACCCAAAAATATGAAAATCAAGCACAAAAAATTTCAATTCAAAATTCAAAAAGTATCGCATAATTTTAATATTTTAAAATCTAGAAAAAATTTAAAAATATTCAAATATACCAAAAAATAAAATAAAATTCTCTAAAAATAATATTCAGGCATGTGGAATAGGTTGGTGAAAACATAAGTGAAAAATCACACACTAAAAGGAATAAACCCTTGCACGTGCATATTGTGCGCGTGGGCGTAGGAAGACACTATCAACTTCTTCACCTGTTTCTCGCTAAACAAGTCGCGCAACCCGGTTTCGTAGCAGAACGGTTTGTGGCAATTTTCTCCTTCGTTTCTCTACCGTTTGACACGATTTTAGTGTCTTTCAATTCAGGAAATCAAGATCTACGAAATCCCTACATTAATTTTTGAAAAATTTTCACAACATTTTTAGTTTCCTCAAGCACAACCGAATGAGGTTTCGTAGTGTTCTTCAAGGTTTTCTTGTTAATTTTCGAACTAAAATTAAGGATTTTGATACTATTAGATTCAAAATTTCATATTCTACAAAAACCCTAAAGTAATTTTTAAAATTATTGAAAGAAAATCTTCAAATCACATATCAACAACGTTAGGGTTCCTCGCATGTTTTTCAAAAATTCTCTATGGCTCTTTAACTATTTGATGTGATTTTGGTGTTATTAGATTCATAACGTGATGTTCAACAATAACTCTAAGATAATTTTCAATTTGAGCAATTAGAATTCCTAATCACGAAATTGAATTTGTTAGGATTCTTCAATTTCTTAAGGATTTCAAGTCATAAATAAAAAAAAGAAAATTTCATACTTTCAACCCTTATATAATAATTTTCCAAGATTACAAACATTAATCATATTAAAATTATATTTAATTTTAGGGTTTGATGATTTTACCCGAAGAAAACAAAATTATCACACATTCAACAAAATTTTCAATCTCAATCAAAGAACACGTAGTTTGCAGCCATAGTCAGGATTAAATCCACTATGGTACCAGTTGTTAGGAATTAGAGGTCAAAATCAAAATATATAACCCCAAATAACTTGAACTATTTAACCACTAATTATGGCATGCACAAATAATACAAGTTCAATCATAGAATTACCAGGAAAAGACAATGATAAAAAATTCATAGCTAAGATCTTGGATGCAATCTTGATCTGTGTGAAGAAGAAAAAGTATTCATATCCCATAGTAGTTTGCTCTTGCATCAGATTCGACGGGGCAACTGCACACACTAGGATGGTTAGGAATAGGAGTCTCTCTCTCTATATATGTAAACAATTGAATGAGCTAAACTTACCCATCATGGTAAGCCCAGACACAAGACCCAATAACCAAACCCACTTAAGAGCAGTGCTAAATAACAACAATATTGATTACTGTTTAGGCTACAACAATATGCTTTAATTATTTTGACATCCAATTAATTTGATTTTTATAAAATATAATGTGATTTATCCAATTAATCACCCTCAACTTTATATTTGTCCCAATTGACCCATAAACTTTCACTAATGTTTCAATATGTCCTTCGATGTGATAACTCCCTAACGATAAACTAATCCTAGTCGTCTATCTTCATTAAATCTCATCCTTTCATTAATTTATTTTATAAAAACTCATTTTATCTAATTATATGAATTTTTAAGTAAATTATTACCCCATTTCAGTTGAACAAAAGAAGTTCATGAAAAACATCATCTAATCTCTTAGACAATAACCCAAACGTCAACATTGATAAAATGAATTTTTATAAAATAAAATAACGAATAGATGAGATTTAATAAAGATGGACTGTCAAGATTAATTTGTCGTTAAGGAGTTAACACCTCTTTAATAAAAGGACTTATTGAAATATTAGTGAAAATTTAAAAATCAATTGGGACAAATTTAAAGTTAAAGGTAATTATTTACAATTGGCCTAAAGTTTAGGATAATCTAATCTCTTACTTTCTCCTTGTTGAGACACAATGGAAAGATTGAGCCGCTATATCGCAGGTTTTTCACCTATAAAATAGAGTTACAAGTTGAACACCGGAATCCTTTGCCAATCGGGAATCCAATTGTGTGCCCCTTAATAGGACTGTTTAATGGGGTGACATAACATGCGATGAAAGTTGAAACAATTTCCAAATTCTTGGCAATTAATGCCATTTGAGGGGGTTAGCGCCACTTATGCCATTGCCATTGAGAAAAATAATATATGACTTTTAAGTCATGGAATGATTAACGGCATGGAAAGTTAAATGGCATCACGTAGGAAGTTAATAACAATTAAAAATTGTATAGTATAATTGGTGCTAGGGATGGAAATAAGTTAAGTGGCCCGTTGGGGTTTATGGCCTACTTAGCCTGTTTAAAGCTTGATTGGCCTAATATGTTTAATAAAAATGTCAGGTCAAATTTTTTTTAAAATTATTTAGTTAAACAAATTAAGTTTTAGGTTTTTGAAAAAGTTTTTTAAATTTAGTAGACTAGTCTATTTAATTATAAATTATTACTTTACCTATATTATGATATTTTAATATTTATATAATATAATTAATTTTATAAATAATATAATATTTTTTAAAACCTTTATCTATTAGCTTATATAAAGGCTTAGATTCATTAATCTATCCCGTTAGTCTATTTAAATACTTTTATTATAAAATAAAGCATTAAATATACTTTTAAGGTAAGACAGACTTTTAAAAAAGTTATATCAAATTTTAAAAAATGACTTATATCAAATAAATAGACTAAAATCAGATTTTACATTTGAGAAACAAGACAAATCCATTTAAGTCATCCTCGCCCATTTCCACCTAATTTAGTGCATGACATCAAAGATGTAAGACAGTATACCAATGAATGGCAATTAATATGCTATTTAATAGAAATTGAGAGGGGTGAATTATAGCTTCCCTTTAGTTCGTCTTGACGAAATCAAAGATGTACTTTGACAAATCAAACTTATGTGATCGAAAGCATTTTTGCTTGAATATGTTTCAACTCCTCTTTATCACCATGAATCTTAGAAAAAGGAGTTGCATTTAGTTTCATGTTACTAGGTGGCCGAGGCCATGGCAATGAAAGTTGTGGAATGGGAGAATTTTATATGTTTTTCATAGACGGTGCCAATATTTAGAACCAAGATTAAAGATGTGTACCTGATCGCATGTTCAAATGGTTGTTGAAAAAGATGATGTATCCTCCTTGTGCAACAGGTGCATAGATAGGGGTGGTGTATCTAAAAGGCTCTTCAAGTTAAGATTTGTATTATTTATATTGTGGAGTGACTTAGGGGAAATAATTATCCATAGGGATAAGTTTCCCTGTCAGTAGGATTCTATTGTACAAACGAATATCCTAAAATAGTTTGTTTGTTAAGAATGTCATTGTTGCCTTAATTTGGTAATCTCCCTTAGGATCGTTAACTTAACATCTCAACCCATGACCTTTAATGGGTTCAACCCCTTAACGACTAATGTGTTTACGAGAAATGGTAAAGAAATAAAGTTGTTCAACTATGGCTTTTTGGAACGTTGAGGGAATTTATTGACCTTATTTGATCTGCTTAATGCATTTCTAAGAAGTTATAAAGAAATAAAAAAAAATTATCTATAATAAGTGCAGCTCCTTAATCCTATATTTATGTTAAAGAGGAGGCGACTTTTCTTTCTTTCTTCTGTTAGGATTTTAATTAGTGTGATAATGTGATGCCTAACATTTTAGGAACACTGGAACAGTTAGTAGGAAGGAGGTATTGATGGAAGTTTTTCCAGTAATAAAGTTGCGACTTTCCAGGCCATGTTTTCCTCCATCGATGGATCCAACTTTGATATTGGATGTGCGTAAGTTTTCATTACTTTCAATCAACCCTTTGACTTTGAGAAGGAATAAACCCTTCAAGTTGTTCTACAAATAAGTCAATCTCAATTTGAGATAAAATTGAAGAGGTACCGGCCAATGGTGAAACAAAGATGAGTGTGGAGGTACTGTCGCAAAAATCATATAGCAAGTTTTGGTATTTTTTGTTGAATAATTATATACTTACTAAAGAAAACAATAACTTTAGCTCGAAAAAATAGTCCAATTATCTAAATATGCCTTTATTTTTATAATTATGTATCGTATAAGATCTCATATTCTTTTCATGTCAAACATAGCGAATGCCTTTAATATCACCTTGAACAATTTTTTCTATGATACCATCTCTTCTTTATTTCAGAGTGCTATATAGCTAGAAAATGTGCCCAACTATTTGCTGCCCAAATTATGTGGCATTCTATGTGGAATTAACAATTGTTTATTATAAAATTTGTGAAAGACAAATTTCAATTCCATTTATCACTCTGGGAAGGAAATCTATTTCTCTCAAGTACTCGGTGATTTATGAATTTTAAGAATATCATGAATGAATTTCGAATAAAACAATGAAATATGGAATTTCTATTAAGTAATAACAGATTGCAATGTATGTAACACCCATTGTAGGATATCACATTTATGTTACTTAATTATCAAATTACCCCTTCCACTATAAAATATGATTTGTAATATAAATATGAGTTAAAAAATTTCCTTGATATCAATAAGATAACCTTAGCGAAAAATAAAAATATTACAACATCATCACAAATAATTTACATCATATATACATTACAAAAGTACTGTCAAGATTATTTATATACAAACATAGTCCTCAGAGTATTTGAACATTATTTAAAACTAATATACTGCCCAAGTATTACTAAACAGCAGAACCCTCAGACGAGTCCTCCTCAGATTCCTCAGCAGGTAGGAATCTAGCTTGACGCGACGTCCTACGGACAGGTGTTCCAGCAGACGACACAATGCTAATCTCACTAGGAGTACGGTAGTAAGCTCCCCAGTACTGCCTAATGGACAACGGAAACTCTAAGTGTACATAAATATTTACACTGAAATAAGGGTTACCTTGATAAAGCCTACTCAGGGTAACATTCAAGTATCCTATATAAAAAATACACTCTCTATCTAGGTTAACATGCCAGGCTTTTGGTCCTTCACGAAATTGCAATCTAATATATGTAACATCCAGGAAAAAAAACATATTAGACTTTTATATGTGTACAAAGGTAGCAAATAACTTGTTTAATATGTCAGTGAAGATTTGTGGCAAATAGAGTTAGTTTAAGCACTTTGCTGCAATACAGAGTGTGGAAAGTGGCCTAAAATGACTCAGAAAATAGCATAAACTGCTATTTAAAGGGAAACAAGTTTAGATAATTTGTTTCTAGGTCACAAATAAGCTAAGTAAGGTGTAATTAAAATTTTAAGACAATTAAAGTTAATTTGGTATTTTTAGGCACATTGGTTGTGTATTTTAATACTGGATTTACCCCTAGCAGATATGAAAAAATAGAGAAAAAGTACAACATGTTTTTTTAATGAATCCTAGGATTTATTTTGAGTTTGTTGGAGGTTAGAAACTTAGATTTGAAGAAATCTAAGTGTTCATAGCAGATAGGGAACTTTAGTATCTATCTAGAAGAAGCAAAGTTAGACTTTGCCTCTTCATTTATATCCCACGACAGAATGGGAGAAAAAGAAGCAGAAAAAGAAAAGAAAGAAAGGAGAAGGCAGAAACCGAAGGAAGAAAGAAGAGAGAGATAAGAAGGAAAAGAAGGAAAGCTTGAAAATCATCATCCAAGACAAGAGGTAGGGGTGTTTAACTTCATCTTCTTCCTACTCATCTTCATCTTGTTCTTGGTTAATCTTGATGAGGAAAAATAGGTTTTTATTGAAGTTAGTGAAGGTTGAAGCTTGATTCTTGTTTCTATAGTTGAAATGAGTTTGATGATTCTAGTATGTTAGAGATCATGATTAGATTAAAAATCACTTAGAATCCATGTTTGAGGATTGAGATATGATAGGATAATTAATAAAACAAGAAACACGACTGTTTTTTGCTCCAGGATTGCTGTTCTGCAATGCCGTATTCGAATACCAAGGTTGGTATTCAAATAAAGCATCACAAAGAGCTCCAAAAAGTGAAATTTCGTGGGTGGTATTCGAATACCACCAGAGGTATTCAAATAGACCCGAAACAGAGAGAAAACTTATTTCTGACAGCCTGTAGTGTTTTTATCATAACTCGAGCTACCGATATCGAAATGAGTTGATTCCAAAGCCATTTGAAAACTAAGACATAAGGCTATTTGCCTATAAAATTTTAGAATCATTGAAGTTAGGATGTAACTCTGGTGCATTTATGAAAATTAGCCTTTTTAGGGGTCCAGAGCAAATTTCATCAAAGATGTTATTTTGATGATTTGAAATCCCTAGTAGATAGGATCCTTTGTTTATGCCTAGTAAAGATTGTTGAGACACTTGAGAGGTTATTTCTTTAAGAGAAAGACCTAGTAGCATACAAAGGGAGATAAAAGAAAAGTGAGTGCATCCATTGGATATGGAGTGCCATAGACCAAGAGTTTAGTTTCTTAAGCAACTTAAAGTTGCACAGATGTCACAAGAGAGGTGATAAGAGATTTAAGAAGCAAGATGGCAATAGCAGAGTGCCATAGTACCTAAGTGGCAAGAGTTAAGGGCCAAGGTGCCGAGATGACAATAGTAGAGTACCATAGTGCCTAAGTGGCAAGAGTTAAGGGCCAAGGTGCCGAGTTGGCAAAAGTTAAATGCCAAAGACCCTAGTTGGCAAAAGTAAATGCCATAGTGCATGAAGAGCTCTCAAAGAGTTAAAGAGAGTTAGAAACGCAAAGAAAGCAGTGTACTAAGTCTAGTTAGCATTGGTTCAATGTTGTAGTGCATGAAATGCTCCCACAGAGAAGAGGTGGAGTTAATAATGCTAGATGGACTTAGTATGAGATCATGTGGTGGTTATGTTAGAGTTAGGACATAACTCCGCATTTACACCCATATCACACTTCACATATGCTTGCTATCCCTAGAGAACAGGTAGTGGAGGCATCCACTCAGTGGTGTAGGAGGTCATGTGTTGTGATAACATACTTCGTTCCTAAACAGTAGGCTATAAGGGGTCATATGTTGTCATGGCAGAATTCCTCTGTGCCTAGGGTGTAGGAGGTCAGGTGTTGTGATGACAGACTTCGTTCCTAAAAGTAGGCTATAAGGGATCACACGTTACCATGGCAGAATTCCTCTGTGCCTAGGGGGAATAGTTGAGTATTCATGACATTGCACCAACACTATCATACACTTTTCTTTGAGCATAAACATACAATCATTCTATCATTGCATTTAATATTTTGTTGGTTGTGAATATATTTGTGTAGTTGTTGTGTATGTATTACTCTGTGTTATTGGTGACAGCTGTATGGGCGGTTGTCTGGCCGATGATTTCAAATCATTGTATGGGCGGTTGTTTGATATCATCGTGGTTTCGGTTATCAGAACAGAATTATAGTTTGCTTAAGAACGTTACATAAAGAGAGAGTTGTAATTGTTTCTTATGCAGGAAGTATTAGTTCAGTTGGGTTTATTCATTTTGAATGTTTAAACTGCTGGTTTTGGTATACTTATACTGAGAAATGTGATTTCTCATCCCGTTTGTTGCCATGTAAATCCAGGTGAAGGTTCATCCAAAGGCAAGAAGAAGAAGTATGAAGACAAAGATAGTTTTTATACTTTCTAGTTTAAAGCTTGTATTTATCTACGTGCTTTTAGTTTGTACAAGAAGTTATGTATATAATGAGCCTTTAGTGGCGATGTTATATGTATAACTTTTAGTTTTCCGCAAAGCTCTCCATTATTATTTGTTTAAATGATATGGATTAGTATTATGTTAAGTTAGAAGTAGCATAACTAATACTGCTTATCCAGGTATATTCTGATATACTAGGTTACCGGTATTATGGTGTTACATTATGATATCAGAGCAATTCCTCCTGTTGAGTCGGGGTATGGACTGACTAGGCTTAGACCCGTTTAGTGTTTTTCCGCTAAGTGCGAGGCATTTCTTGTCTCATATGTTTAATGTGATGCTTGAATTGTATGTTTTGCTTTGAGTTGGTGGTTATTAGCTACTGTTGCACGGTTACATGATATTGAGACTACAGCTCAATACTAATTGTGTCGGTGTATGCAGGAAGCTATGGCACCAAAGAAGCGAACCAGACCAGCAGGGAACACAGTTCCTGAAGATCCCAACATGGTCGATGCGGTGGTGGCTATGACCAATGTGATGACAAGGATGTTAGAGAGGTTGGAAGCCAATCAACCTGTACAACCTGTACAGCAAGAACCAGTCAAAAGGAATCAGAACTTCCAGGACTTGGCAGCGTTCAGGCAGATGAACCCTCTACCTTTTAATGGTGAGTTTGACCCAGTGAAAGCGGAAGGGTGGCTAAATGAGATAGAAAGGATTTTTCAGGTGATGGTCTACACTGATAAGCAGAAAGTCTTTTTTGCCTCTTTTATGCTGAAAAGAGAGGCAGAGTATTGGTGGAAGAGTACCACAAGAGTGATGGCAGTTGCTAGAACTCAGATGACCTGGGAAATGTTTAGAACAACTTTCTTGGAAAAGTATTTTTTTGCAAACTTTGCGTGATGCAAAGGAGGTGGAATTTATGAGGTTAGAACAAGGGAGTATGTTAGTGGGCTAGTATGAGGCCAAGTTTGAGTAGCTATCAAAGTTTTCATATCATTTCAGACATGACCCGAATGAGAACGGAAGATGTGTGAAATTCGAGTCCGGTCTAAGAGCTGATATTAGAGATGCGGTAGAGCCCTTGGAGATCAGAGATTTTTCTTCGTTAGTCAACAAGTACCGGATAATAGAGAAACGTGAGAGGAGACCTATAATGAGCCAAGAGTCTCAAGGTTCTGAAAAAAAGAAGCATAGTGAGTCAAAGTTTACAAGGGGTGAAAAAGGTAAAATAGAGCAGGTAGAGTCCAAGAAGGGTCAGTGCCCTAAGTGTGGAAGGCAGCATGGTGATAGACCTTGTTTAGCAGGGCAGTCAGTGTGCTATAATTGTGGACAGCCAGGGCATTTTGCGAAGGAGTGTCAGCAAAGGGAAGGAGTGCAGCCCGATAGTAGACCCACAGATCCGGGAAGGGTTTACATTGTGCAAGGCAAAGAGACAACGCAGCCTAAGGATTTAGAAAAAGGTAAGTGTTTGGTTTTGTTTCTTCAAGGTTTGGTTATACTTGTTTGAAGTGTGAGTTGTATGTATTGCATGAGGTAAACCAAAATTTTGAGGACAAAATTTTTAAAAAGGAGGGGAGAATGTAACATCCCGGAAAAAAAAACGTATTAGATTTTTATATGTGTACAAAGGTAGCATATAACTTGTTTGATATCTCAGTGAAGATTTGTGACAAACAGAATTAGTTTAGGCACTTTGCTGCAACACAGAGTGTGAAAAGTGGCCTAAAATGACTCAAAAAATAGCATAAACTGCTATTTAAAGGGAAACAAGTTTAGATAATTTATTTCTAGGCCACAAATAAGCTAAGTAAGGTGTAGTTAAAATTTCAAGACAATCAAAGTTAATTTGGTATTTTTAGGCACACTGGTTGTGCATTTTAATACCGGATTTACCCCTAGCAGATATGAAAAAATAGAGAAAAAGTACAACATGTTTTTTTAATGAATCCTAGGATTTATTTTGAGTTTATTGGAGGTTAGAAACTTAGATTTGAAGAAATCTAAGTGTTCATAGCAGATAGGGAACTTTAGTACCTATCTAGAAGAAGAAAAGTTAGACTTTGCCTCTTCATTTATATCCCATGACAGAATGGGAGAAAAAGAAGCAGAAAAAGAAAAGAAAGAAAGGAGAAGGCAGAAACCGAAGGAAGAAAGGAGAGAAAGATAAGAAGGAAAAGAAGGAAAGATTGAAAATCATCATCCAAGACAAGAGGTAGGGGTGTTTAACTTCATCTTCTTCCTACTCATCTTCATCTTGTTCTTGGTTAATCTTGATGAGGAAAAATAGTTTTTTATTGAAGTTAGTGAAGGTTGAAGCTTGATTCTTGTTTCTATAGTTGAAATGAGTTCGATGATTCTAGTATGTTGGAGATCATGATTAGATTGAAAATCACTTAGAATCCATATTTGAGGATTGAGATATGATAGGATAATTAATAAAACAAGAAACACGGTTGTTTTCTGCTCCAGGATTGCTATTCTGTAGTGCCGTATTCGAATAAAGCATCACAAAGAGCTCCAAAAAGTGAAATTTCGTGGATAGTATTCGAATACCACCAGAGGTATTCGAATAGACCTGAAATAGAGAGAAAACTCATTTCTGACAGCCTGTAGTGTTTTTATCATAACTCAAGCTACTGATATCGAAATGAGTTGATTCTAAAGCCATTTGAAAAGTAAGACATAAGGCTATTTGCCTATAAAATTTTAGAATCATTGAAGTTAGGATATACCTCTGGTGCATTTATGAAAATTAGCCTTTTTAAGGGTCTAGAGCAAATTTCATCAAAGATGTTATTTTGATGATTTGAAATCCCTACTAGTTAGGATCCTTTGTTTATGCCTAATAAAGATTGTTGAGACATTTGAGAGGTTATTTCTTTAAGAGAAAGACCTAGTAGCATACAAAGGGAGATAAAAGAAAAGTGAGTGCATCTATTAGATATGAAGTGCCATAGACCAAGAGTTTAGTTTCTTAAGCAACTTAAAGTTGCACAGATGTCACAAGAGAGGTGATAAGAGATTTAAGAAGCAAGATGGCAATAGCAGAGTGCCATAGTGCCTAAGTGGCAAGAGTTAAGGGCCAAGGTGCCGAGTTGGTAAAAGTTAAGTGCCAAAGACCCTAGTTGGCAAGAGTAAATGTCATAGTGCATGAAGTGCTCTCAAAGAGTTGAAGAGAGTTAGTAATGCAAAAACAGTAGTGTAGTAAGTCTAGTTGGCATTGGTTCAATGTCGTAGTGCGTGAAATGCTCCCACAGAGAAGAGGTGGAGTTAGTAATGCTAGATGGACTTAGTATGAGATCATGTGGTGGTTATGTTAGAGTTAGGACATAACTCCGCATTTACACCCACATCACACTTCACAATGCTTGTTATCCCTAGAGAATAGGTAGTGGAGGCATCCACTCAGTGGTGTAGGAGGTCATGTGTTGTGATAACAGACTTCGTTCCTAAACAGTAGGCTATAAGGGGTCATATGTTGTCATGGTAGAATTCCTTTGTGCCTAGGATGTAGGAAGTCTGGTGTTTTGGTGACAGATTTCATTCGTAAAAGTAGGCTATAAGGGGCCACACATTACCATGGTAGAATTCCTCTGCACCTAGGAGGAATAGCTGAGTATTTATGACATTGCACTAACACTATCATACACTTTTCTTTGAGCATAAACATACAATCATTCTATCATTGCATTTAATATTTTGTTGGTTGTGAATATATTTGTGTAATTATTGTGTATGTGTTACTCTGTGTTATTGGTAACAGCTGTATAGGCGGTTGTCTGGCAGATGATTTCAAATAATTATATGGTCGGTTGTTTGATATTATCGTGGTTTCGGTTATCAGAACAGAATTATAGTTCGCTTAAGAACGTTACATAAAGAGAGAGTTGTAATTGTTTCTTATGCAGAAAGTATTAGTTCAGTTGGGTTTATTCATTTTAAATGTTTAAACTGCTGGTTTTGGTATACTTATACTGAGAAATGTGATTTCTCACCCCGTTTGTTGCCATGTAAATCCAGGTGAAGGTTCATCCAAAGGCAAGAAGAAGAAGTATGAAGACAAAGATAGTTTTTATACTTTCTAGTTTAAAGCTTGTATTTATCTACGTGCTTTTAGTTTGTACAAGAAGTTATGTATACAATGAGCCTTTAGTGGCAATGTTATATGTATAACTTTTAGTTTTCCGCAAGGCTCTCCATTATTATTTGTTTAAATGATATGGATTAGTATTATGTTAAGTTAGAAGTAGTATAACTAATACTGCTTATTCAGGTATATTCTGATATACTAGGTTACCGGTATTAGGGTGTTACAATTTATCCTAAGAAACTGGGCATCGTCATCTTCTCAAAACTCTGCTTCCTCAGGAGGAATCTGTTCCTTTTCGCTTTCTTGTTCAATCCCTTGCTTAGCGTCTTTACAAAATATAATTACAGTACAAAATAGGCATACAAAGAGGTGAGATCACCTACGCCAATACCAACATGGTAGCATGGAGATAACACAAATAACACACCATACAGATATATCATACCATAATTATAATAATGCCCTCAATATTATTTATCATAACAGATACAATAATTATAATCATGCCCTCAATCATTATTTATCATAACAAATATAATAAATAATAATTATGATTATACCCTCAGCATTTCCCAATTATTCAATAATTATAATTATGAACTCAACATTATCCAATATTCCACAATTCATAGTATAATCACACGATAGTTACAATAATGCTATCAACATCATCTAATATTCCTCAATTAATATATCACACAGATATAGATATTCTGATTATGCATATGCGCAAAGACTCACTTTCCTACTCCATGGAACTAAAACTCAGGTCGGAGAGAGTGATCAAAAAGATCTGTCTGTATTAACATGCCTCAGAACACGTGCAACAATTCTCATACGTATTTGCACATCTAGCATATACACAACAATCTTTATCATATCTTAATTAAGAATAGTATCTCGGTCATGATCATCAGTGCGTTGCATTGGTCTAACCCACGGTACAGAAGAGCTACCAACTGCACACTATAGGCAACCTGCACGCCAATGCCCCCAAAGTCAATAAGTGACTTACACTACGCATATCGCACCCACTCAAGAGGTGTATTCTCTCCTAGGCAATTAGCCTTATCTAGTCCATCTGACCTTTTCAATGCATGTACAATGCACCATTCTCAGTTCAAATTCATAATTTCACATTCAGGGTCACACACTGGCCCATTTTCAGTTAAAATTCATAATCTCATTTTCAGGGTCATCATATTAGCCCAACAGTATCTTTACTGTATTTTTCATTGCTGAATCATATTATCGCATTTTCTCAATCGCGCAACAGTTTTGTCACGTTTTCAAATCACGTATTGATTTTTCAACATTTTCTTAATCGCGTAAAAATATTTAAACGCTTTCCAAATCACGTAGAAATATTTAAACGTTTTTCAAATCGCGTAGAGATTTTTAATCATTTTTGAAATCGCATAGCTTAAAAATCACGTTTTTAAGTTATGTAAAACTTTTTTCACCATTTCACAACTACGTAAAATATTCTTCAATATTCCAAACATCATTTTGGACTTTCCAAAAATCATAGTCATTTCCAGCATCATTTTACACATTTTCTCTTTTAAGAAATCCTTTCCGCAATAAATTCCACAAATTCACCATTTCATTGAATTAAATCAATGTTTCTAACTTTAAATTTCCTAACGCACTCCAAAACCCAAAGGATGAGTTATACGTTAGTAAATTTTAAGTCACCAATGTATTCTTTATAATTCTAAATCAATTCTAAAAATCAATCCTCTTTAAAATAAATTGAGGTTCAAACACTTTCAACCTTTCTTTTCCATTCATATACGAAAATTTCATTTTTCAAGTGACAAAACACTTTGTTTCCATTTCTTTAATCCTTGTACAAGATCAATTACATTTCCACTTTGAAATCATTTTGTTTCATAAAACCAAGGTATTATAAACCTTCAAAACCGTGATACATTGCCATTGAAACCATCATATATTTTTTCTTCTAAATTAACTAAGTTCCATTTATGTTTTTACACAAACAAAACCATTAAAATTCCTTCAAAAACCGTGAGACTCTTGTTCTTTGAAATCAAAACATTTGTTCATTTTCCTTGCTTTTCTAAACATCTAATTTTACCATTCAAGAAAATATTAATTTGTAAACACCTATTTTGAGGTGTCTTAGCCGAAATCCTCTTGGTCTTTGGAAACAAAAATTATTTTCCTTTCCATCATCAAATCATGGCATACATATACATATTCATCATATCATATAATCAAGCATACCTTAAAGCAATAAAAATCACCTAAAGCATGCAAACACCAATAAATAATTTAAAGCACATAAACACCCACAAATAAATTACATAACCATGGATATGAATCCTCACATGGATTCACCATCCATCAAATACAAATTCATCTCTCACCACCATACTTGGTTGGTGAGATGGATCTCCCTCTTTTACCTCTTGAAGAACCTCAAAAGCTCCTTGCTTTGCTTCTTTTTTAAGTCCTTCACCACCAAAGGTTTCTTAAACACAAAACAAGTGGTGTGGTGTGAAATGTGATTAAAATTTAGAATGAAAATCAGTTGCCAAGTTCCACCAAAAATAAAAACCTTGCAACCAGTTGTAGTTAGCAAGGGTCGATCCACAGAGAACTAATTCAATTAACACTATAATTTGAATCCTAATTTAAACACTCAAAAACAGTAAACAATAAAACGGGGGTTTTGTTTGTTGAAATTAAAAATAGAAATTGAATCCAAAACAAAAATAGTAAATATAATTTGGAAAATCAATTAAAAGACAATGGTTAAGAGATGGAATCCACCACTAGATTTATATGATTATGCTAACCCACATATCCTTTATACCAACATGGTCAATTATGTTTTTATATGATTGTGAGATTAATTCTCTGTTTTTCTTAAGTTTTGGTTAATTCAACAACCGCTCAAATCAATCCCTAATCAATTGTTATTTGTAAAGCAACCGCTCTTACACCTACTTATTGATTGCATTAAGATTTAGAAAACCAATCACACTAAGATCCAATCTCACACCAGGATTAAATTACTTAGATCATATATCTCACTAGTCCTACCACCGCAACCGCGCATAGCAATCCTGGTTTTACCACTTTTGAAATTGGCAAAGAGTATAAAAACCTTTATACTAAATTAAGAACAAAAACATATGAATAAAAACACAATTATATTGATATAAGGAAATATGCAAGAATCACATAATCAAAACTAGGGTTTCATCTTCCCTTAACCATATAAGAAAACTAGCCACACATGGCAAATTCAAAACCAAAAGAATAGAAGAAGAAAAACATTGTCAAGAATAGAAGTGCAGAAGAAAACTAAAGATCAAACTAGTTTCCAAAGGTTGGGGATGATTGATCTCCAATTGCTCGAACCCGAGACTCCAATCTTCGATTCAATCTCCTTCTCCCTTGTTCTTGGTCTTCTCCTCAGCCTCTTGGCAGTTTCCCAGTCCAGACTCTTTTTTGAAGCCCCAGGCAATCCTATTTATAACTTTGGATACCTAACACATCATTAGAATTCGTATCTAATGTTCTGATGCGATGACACGGGCCGTGTCATTTGACACGGCCTACCCCGTGTCAGGTTCTGGTAACACAAATTCAAGTGTTTTGCAAGTCAGAGAGAAACACGACCCACCCCGTGTGATTTGACACGGGCTGTGTTGATGGTCAATGCTTGATAATCACATATTTTATTCATTAAGAAACCCTTATGTTTAGTCATTTACACTCTCCATATTCTTAATTGATTGAGTTTGGTATGATTTTGTGAGTTTGAGCTCAAATTGGTCCTAATTGAATATTTTCAGCATTATTGAGATTTGACACTGTTTCTGTATTTTGGCCATAACTTGAGTTCCTAATATCTGATGAACATGAATTTTACCTTGTAGGAAATCTAAGAGGAAGCTCTACAACTTTGATGAAGAGCTCGAAGTCCGATTCAGATGTCTAAGGAACCTAAGTTTACATGGAAGTCAGAATACGGGTTCTCACAAGAGAATCCAAACAAACAGTGTACACTCATATAAAATCATATCTCAAGATGTAATAATGGAGATGGGCTGAAATTTGGATAGTGGATAGTCAAGATCCAAATAAACAAATTTCATGAAGAACACATTTTGAGAAAAAGAAGTCTAGTAGGTCATTTTGAGCTTGCAAGTCGGAACAGAGGAGCTGAAGTTGGGTTTGAGCAACCTACGGTATTTGGGACATATCTTGGGCTTAAGGAAGCCAAATTGGACGAACCAGCTATCCATTTTATAGCCAATACAAGGATCTACAACTTTCATGAAGAACACTTGTCGTGGTTCTGAAGTATAGTGGGTCGTTTTTGGCTTCCAAGTCAGACACGAAATTTTCGTCCTCAACCACCCACTCATCCATCCACTAATCCACTCATCCACTCATCCACTTATCCACTAACTCACCCACTCATCCACTCATACACTAATCCAACCACTTAACCACTCCACCTACTCATCTACTAATCCATCCACTAATCCATCCACTCACCCATTCATGTCCATAATTTCTCACTCACCAAAAGTCCTTTGGCATTTTTCACTAATTCAACCACTCAACCATTCCACTCACTCATCCACTAAACCAATCCACTAAACCAACCCACTAATCCATCCACTCAAACACTCCACTCACTCATCCACTCATCCACCCACTTCCCTTTGTCATTTTGTTACCTTAGACTTCTATAAAAGGCACCATTTATCATGAACAACATGTAATTCTCCTTCATTTCTCTCTAAGTTTCTTCTTGCTTCTTCATAGTTTCTCATAGTTTTGTATATTTTGATGCTCCCCTTCATGGTAATGGAGGGCTAAGCTACTTTGGGTCAATTTAGAACTCTTGAAGAGATTGTGGTTTGGATTCTTGAGACCTTGGTTATGCATTGTATTTGATTTGTAATTGAATTCCTCTTTTTCTTCTTCTTTCTTCTTCTTCTTGATCTTGAATGCATGAATGGTGATTCTATTTATGTTGATCTGATTGATCTTGGTTTAAGATTGAGATTTGTGATGAAACTTAGAACTGATTGATCTAAACTAATCACATAAATGAAGATTGAGATTTGTGATGAAACTTAGAACCGATTGATCTAAATTAATCACAGAATTGAAAAGGTTAGGTTACTGATTTGTGCCTAAGTTAATTAAATTCGGTAGTTGAAATTAACATAGATTTTCATGAATGGTGCGATTGCGGATTTGTGTTTATCACTTGTTAATTGAATTCTAGACGATCGCCTAGTATGAATTCTGGATTTGATGCAGAGATCTCGGTTAGATCTAAATTAACAATTCAATTGCACTTCAAGTGTTTTATGAAGGGTCTATGATTGAATCCACCCAATCTTGGTTAGGTTTCTAAATTGACTACTCTTTAATTGTCATTTCTTCCGTTAATTTTATTAAGTACGATCTTAAACTGTCAAACCCCCCTTTGCTAACTTTCACTTGATTTGATTAAATTGCATCTACGATCCTTGAGGAGACGATCCGGTGTTGTCACTGTGCTACAAGTTTAGGTAATAACTTCGGTTATAATTTTGACTGAGTTCGGCGCTCATCAAAAGATTTTAGCATGTTTCTTTTGGTTGTTAAAAAAAAAGAAAAAAAATCAAAAAATGGGGTTCATTGCATGATTGAATAACTTTTCTCCTTTCTTGAACTGATATGCTTGGAGATGGATGATTGAATTGATGAATTGAGTTTGATGGATGCATACCTTGTGAGATTTTGAGCCTAATGGATGGATTCAACATTTATGTCATTCTCTTCTTTCTTGTGTGATTTTCACTCATGTTAATGACCACTCTAGAACTTGCTTTGATTCTTTTTGAGGCTACATTTCACTTGCATGCATGAACATGATTGAGGCCCTCTTTCTTAATTAGCTAGTTTAACCAAATAGCCAACTTTGTTTTCAATATGATATCAAACACTCTTATGACTTCTTGAAAATTCTCTGATTCTTGCCAACCTTGTATATTTTCCTTTGCTTAACCCCTTTGAGCTTATTTGACCATTCCTTGTTTCTAGCTCATTATGTGCCTTAAATGAGAAATCGTGTTCTTACTTTACCTTAGGGAATAAAAGAACATTAGCTTGGTTAATGGATGAGTTTTTGAACAAGTGTGGGGTGTGTGTGTACAAAATGGTTGTTGAAAAAGAAAAGAGTGCCCAAAAAGATGAGTTCCTAATATGTATATAGTTATGTTCATATATAAAAAAAAAGAAAAAAAAAAAAAAGAAAAAGAAAAAAAAAAAAAAAAAAAAAAAACCACGTGTTTAAAAAAAAAAAAAGGATTGGGAAATGAATATGTAAAGGGATATACATTAGAGTTGGGATGAACTTTTATGCTTGTTATTTGAACTCACCTCTCATTTGCTTTTATTCTTTTTGGTATTTATCTTCTCATATCCATTTTATCATCTCCTGTTACCTTGACCTCACTACAACCTTGAATAAAGTCCTCATGATTTGTGTGTGCATGTGTTTTGAGTAGTGGAGAAATAGAATATAAGCAAGCTTATGGTAGTGTAATTTTCATGGGTTGAATTGAGTGAAATACCTACCTTTTAAACACTTGAGAGATTGAGAGGGGATCTTGTGAAGATCTATCATTCTCGATTCATGTTGAAGATACCTTGCTTGTTGGTTTGAGATGTGGAGAATTGTTAACTCATGAATATTTTGATCCCTTGAACCTTTGGTTGTTCTTCTTGATTGTAAAATTTTGGGTTCTTGAATGTCGTTGGAATTTAAATTTTTAATCTCTTATGTCCTTGTTTTGGTCTTGAGTTTTGCCCAGGAGTGCAAAAAGCTAAGTGTGGGGGAATTTGATAATCACATATTTTATTCATTAAGAAACCCTTATGTTTAGTCATTTACACTCTCCATATTCTTAATTGATTGAGTTTGGTATGATTTTGTGAGTTTGAGCTCAAATTGGTCCTAATTGAATATTTTCAGCATTATTGAGATTTGACACTGTTTCTGTATTTTGACCATAACTTGAGTTTCTGATATCTGATGAACATGAATTTTACCTTGTAGGAAATATAAGAGGAAGCTCTACAACTTTGATGAAGAGCTCGAAGTCCGATTCAGATGTCTAAGGAACCTAAGTTTACATGGAAGTCAGAATACGGGTTCTGTCAGTAGAATCCGAATAGTGTGCACTCATAAAATCATATCTCAAGATGTAATAATGGAGATGGGCTGAAATTTGGATAGTGGATAGTCAAGATCCAAATAAACAACTTTCATGAAGAACACATTTTGAGAAAAAGAAGTCTAGTAGGTCATTTTGAGCTTGCAAGTCGGAACAGAGGAGCTGAAGTTGGGTTTGAGCAACCTACGGTATTTGGGACATATCTTGGGCATAAGGAATCCAAATTGGACGAACCAGCTATCCATTTTATAGCCAAGACAAGGATCTACAACTTTCATGAAGAACATTTTTCAGGGTTCTGAAGTATAGTGGGTCTTTTTTGGCTTCCAAGTCAGACACGAAATTTTCGTCCTCAACCACCCACTCATCCATCCACTCATCCACTCATCCACTAACTCACCCACTCATCCACTCATACACTAATCCAACCACTTAACCACTCCACCCACTCATCCACTAATCCATCCACTCACCCATTCATGTCCATAATTTCTCACTCACCAAAAGTCCTTTGGCATTTTTCACTAATTCAACCACTCAACCATTCCACTCACTCATCCACTAAACCAATCCACTAAACTAACCCACTAATCCATCCACTCAAACACTCCACTCACTCATCCACTCATCCACCCACTTCCCTTTGTCATTTTGTTACCTTAGACTTCTATAAAAGGCACCATTTATCATGAACAACATGTAATTCTCCTTCATTTCTCTCTAAGTTTCTTCTTGCTTCTTCATAGTTTCTCATAGTTTTGTATATTTTGATGCTCCCCTTCTTGGTAATGGAGGGCTAAGCTACTTTGGGTCAATTTAGAACTCTTGAAGAGATTGTGGTTTGGATTCTTGAGACCTTGGTTATGCATTGTATTTGATTTGTAATTGAATTCATCTTTTCTTCTTCTTTCTTCTTCTTCTTGATCTTGAATGCATGAATGGTGATTCTATTTATGTTGATCTGATTTGATCTTGGTTTAAGATTGAGATTTGTGATGAAACTTAGAACTGATTGATCTAAATTAATCACAGAATTGAAGAGGTTAGGTTACTGATTTGTGCCTAAGTTAATTGAATTCGGTACTTGAAATTAACATAGATTTTCATGAATGTTGCGATCATGGATTTGTGTTTATCACTTGTTAATTGAATTCTAGACGATCGTCTAGTATGAATTTTGGATTTGATGCAGAGATCTCGGTTAGATCCAAATTAACAATTCAATTGCGCTTCAAGTGTTTTATGAAGGGTCTATGATTGAATCCACCCAATCTTGGATATGTTTCTAAATTGACGCTTCTTTAATTGTTATTTCTTCCTTTAATTTTGTTAAGTGCGATCTTAAACACAAACCCCCTTTTTGCTAACTTTCACTTAATTTGATCAAATTGCATTTACGATCCTTGAGGAGACGATCCGGTGTTGTCACTGTGCTACAAGCTTAGGTAATAACTTCGGTTATAATTTTGACTGAGTTCGGCGCTCGTCAATGCTCAAAACTGGATCCTCTTGTGAAGACAAAGATATACACGGCCTACCCCGTGTCATATGACACAGGCTGTGTTGTTAGTCAGGTCCATATTGAAAATCCAGAGAAGGACACGGCCCACCCCGTGTCATGTGACACGGGCCGTGTCACTTACTTTCTTTAAATTCCTCTCTCTTTCTTTGCTTCTAAGGGTGATATTGATCTCTTGAAAAACACAATGCAATTATGAGTGCTTATAAACACACTTAAGCATAGTTTCACAATAAAGATCTGATTAAACTTCATATCCAGAAACTTAGCTAAAAGTTAACAATTAAGCACATATAAAGTCCAATTAGATCAAATATAAGACACTCAAGATATAGAGATAATCGACAGATCAATAAGACATATATTTATTAGCATATTAAGCTTGAACAAGGAAAACCATGGATCAAACATGGCTTAGAACATGAAAAAAAAAGGATAAGAAGTGAAGTTTCCATAACTTCACCTTAAAAACCCTAGAACTTTGCTCTTGAAGAAAGTCCTTGAAGATGATGGATTTAGAACTTGGCCTAAACTACAAAGTGTCTTAGATTGAGATATAAATTCAAGAAGTAAGGTTGTTTAAAATTTTTGAAGAGTGATGGTGGGTTCAAGAGGTCATGGCCGTAAGCTTGAGTGAAGAGAAATGGAGAGAAAAGTTTGAAGAGCTTAACTTTTTGGAATGATCAAGAATGATCAAGATGAGTAATAATTGTGTCTTCAAACTTTGCTATGACCTTAAGCCATCACAAAACCTCCCCCTCTCCTTGTACACTCAATGAGTGACTAATTTCACTAGCCACCATTTTGAGCATTGTTAGCCATTGATTAGATCAATGGTTAGTATCAATGTAGATTCTATTTATAGCCTCTAGATTATAAGACTAAATCTAGGCCATTAGATCTTTCCTCCTTGAAATCCTAGCCATTAGATGTATCTTCAAAATGAAGGGTGAAGATCACCTCTTCATACTTTCCATCCAATGGCCATAAATGGTCCTAGCCACTTTGTAAGACCAATCTCCATCCTTGATTAAACCAATGGTGGATCTCCAAAGGCTTTAACATTAAGCTTGCTTCCTATTGGTCCGTCATAAAGTTATCATAACTATTAATGTTGACTAAGCAGTATAATATTTATTTTTATCTACTATTACCCTACAAACAATATTTTTACTGTATTTTTATTACCCAATAATTAAATACAGTACAAAACACAGTAAAAAAAAATTTTAAAAACTGTTTTCGGATTTAGGTTTAGTAAGATCCCCCATCTTCGTCTTAATAGTACAAAATTTTTTGGCTCCAGAAAAATTTTTACTTTTCTGGGCCTGCCTGGACCCACGTACAGCCCCCTTGAACCCATAAACAGGCCAAGAATAATATTAAAATAATCAAAAAAATATAAAAATTTCATAATCATCCACAAAATCATAAAAAATATAAAACTTACGAAAATCAAATCAGATTACGTAAAATAATTAAGACTTGCCAGGAATAATTAAAATATGTAAAATTTTCCTAGACCCGAAAATTATTATTTTCTTGACAAGGAGTAAATCACACAAAACGATCAAATGTATTCACATAATACTCAAAATAATTTTACAGTACACAGAAATCACTAAACAGTAGAATTCTGTTATTAGTGTCCATATTTCTGTCAAATAGTTAGAAAATTTGGGGTGTTACAACTCTTCCCCTCTAAAAGAAGTTTCGTCCTCGAAACTTGATTTCACACCCTCAAAATAAATATGGATATTGCTCTTTTATCTTATCTTCTAACTCCCATGTAGCTTTATCGCTTACGTCATTCCAAACTACTTTAACCAATGAAATTTCCTTACCTCGAAGTTGCTTCGTCTTTCAATCTTCAATCTTGACTGGAA
The DNA here is from genome assembly GCA_029884605.1 of Ormosia emarginata. NCBI lineage: Eukaryota > Viridiplantae > Streptophyta > Magnoliopsida > Fabales > Fabaceae > Ormosia > Ormosia emarginata. The sequence continues at coordinate 5,832,401 of JAQQTP010000038.1, read as the reverse complement.
ATGTTTCATAGGTCAGATTTTCCTTCAGTTGTACAGTGTCTGGTTCGATAACATGGGTAGGATCAGAAATATATTTTCGTAGTTGTGATAAGTGAAATACATTGTGAAGATTTGATAGTAAAGATAGTAATGCAATCTGATAAGCTACTGGACCTACCCTACGGAGTATCTGATATGGCCCGATAAACTTTGGAGTGAGCTTCTTTGACTTAATCACTCGTCCAACTCCAGTCATAAGTGTCACACGCAGAAATACATGGTCACCTTCTTCAAACTCAAGCAGTCTTCTCATTTTATCCACATAACTCTTTTACCGAGTATGAGTTGTCCTCATTTTATCTTGAATCATCTTCACTTTATTAGTTGTCTGTTGTACAAATTCTGGTCCTACCATAGCACTTTCACCATCATGATACCTGTAACACCCCAAATTTTCTAACTATTTGACAGAAATATGGACAACAATAATGAAATTTTACTGTTTAGTGATTTCTGTGTACTGTAAAATTATTTTGAGTAATCTGTGAATACATTTGATCATTTTTTGTGATTTACTCCGTGTCAGGAAAATAATAATTTTTGGGCCGTGAAAAATTTTACGTATTTTAATTATTACTGTCAAGTCTTAATTATTTTACGTAATCTGATTTGATTTTCGTAAGTTTTATAATTTTTATGATTTTGTGGATGATTATGAAATTTTTATATTTCTCTGATTATTTTAATATTATTCTTGGGCTCAAGCAGGGGCCTAGTGGGTCAATGTACACGGGTCTAGGGCGGAACCGAAAAAGTGAAAATTTTTCTAGAACCAGAAAGTTTTGTACTGTTGAGATGGAGACGGGGGTTCTTACTAAACCTGAATCCGAAAATAATTTTTAAAATTATCTTTTACTGTGTTTTGTACTGTATTTAATTATCGGATAATAAAAATACAGTAAAAATATTGTTTGCAGGGTAATAGTAGATAAAAATAAATATTATATTGCTTAGTCAACATTAGTGGTTATAACGACTTTATGACGGACCAATAGGAAGCAAGCTTAATGTTGAAGCCTTTGGAAATCCACCATTGGTTTAATCAAGGGTGGAGATTGGTATTACAAAGTGGCTAGGACCATTTATGACCATTGGATGGAAAGTATGAAGAGGTGATCTTGACCCTTCATTTTGAAGATACATCTAATGGCTAGGATTTCAAGGAGGAAAGATCTAATGGCCTAGATTTAGTCTTATAATCTAGAGGCTATAAATAGAATCTACATTGATACTAACCATTGATCTAATCAATGGCTAACAATGCTCAAAATGGTGGCTAGTGAAATTAGTCACTCATTGAGTGTACAAGGAGGGGGGGAGGTTTTGTGATGGCTTAAGGTCATAGCAAAGTTTGAAGACACAATTATTACTCATCTTGATCATTCTTGATCATTCCAAAAAGTTAAGCTCTTCAAACTTTTCTCTCCATTTCTCTTCACTCAAGCTTACGGCCATGACCTCTTGAACCCACCATCACTCTTCAAAAATTTTAAACAACCTTACTTCTTGAATTTATATCTCAATCTAAGACACTTTGTAGTTTAGGCCAAGTTCTAAATCCATCATCTTCAAGGACTTTCTTCAAGAGCAAAGTTCTAGGGTTTTTAAGGTGAAGTTATGGAAACTTCACTTCTTATCCTTTTTTTTTTCATGTTCTAAGCCATGTTTGATCCATGGTTTTCCTTGTTCAAGCTTAATATGCTAATAAATATATATTTTGTTTTGTGTTTAAGAAACCTTTGGTGGTGAAGGACTTGAAAAAAAAGCAAAGCAAGGAGCTTTTGAAGTTCTTCAAGAGGTAAGAGGGAGATCCATCTCACTAACCAAGTTTAGTGGTGAGAGATGAATTTGTATTTGATGGATGGTGAATCCATGTGGGGATTCATATCCATGGTTATGTAATTTATTTGTGGGTGTTTATATGCTTTAAATTATTTATTGGTGTTTGCATGCTTTAGGTGATTTTTATTGCTTTAAGGTATGCTTGATTATATGATATGATGCATATGTATATGTATGTCATGATTTGATGATGGAAAGCAAAATAATTTTTCTTTCCAAAGACCAAGAGGATTTCGACCAAGACACCTCAAAATAGGTATTTACAAATTAATATTTTCATGAATGGCAAAATTAGATGTTTAGAAGAGCAAGGAAAATGAACAAATGTTTTGATTTCAAAGAACAAGAGTCTCACAGTTTTTGAAGGAATTTTAATGGTTTTGTTTGTGTAAAAACATGAATGGAACTTAGTTGATTTAGAAGGAAAAATATATGATGGTTTCAATGGCGATGTATCACGGTTTTGAAGGCTTGTAATGCCTTGGTTTTATGAAACAAAATGATTTCAAAGTGGAAATGTAATTGATCTAGTACAAGGATTAAAAAAAAGGAAACAAAGTGTTTTGTCACTTGAAAAATGAAATTTTCGTATATTAATGGAAAAGAGAGGTTGAAAGTATTTGAACCTCAATTCATTTTAAAGAGGATTGATTTTTAGAATTGATTTAGAATTATAAAGAATACGCTGGTGACTTAAAATTTACTAACATATAACTCATCCTTTGGGTTTTGGAGTGCGTTAGGAAATTTTAAGTTAGAAACATTGATTTAATTCAATGAAATGGTTAATTTGTGGAATCTATTGCGAAAATGATTTCTTAAAAAAGAAAATGTGGAAAATGATGTTGGAAATGACTCTAATTTTTGGAAAGTCCAAAATGATGTTTGGAATATTGAGGAATATTTTACGTAGTTGTGAAATGGTGAAAAATGTTTTACGTAACTTAAAAACGTGATTTTTAAGCTACGCGATTTCAAAAACAATGAAAAATCACTATGCGATTTGAAAAATGTTTAAATATTTCTATGCGATTTGGAAAGCGTTTAGATATTTTACGCAATTGAGAAAACGTTGAAAAATCAATACGTGATTTGAAAACGCGACAAAACTGTTGCGCGATTGAGAAAATGCAATAATATGATTTCGCAATGGAAAATACAGTAAAGATATTGTTGGGCCAATATGAGGACCCTGAAAATGAGATTATGAATTTGAACTGATAATGGGCCAGTGTGTGACCCTGAATGTGAAATTATGAATTTGAACTGAGAATGGTGCATTGTACATGCATTGAAAAGGTCTGATGGACTGAATAAGGCTAATTACCTAGGAGAGAATACACCTCTTGAGTGGGTGCGATATGCGTAGTGTAAGTCACTTGTTAACTTTAGGGGCATTGAAGTGCGAGTTGCCTACAATGAGCAATTGGTAGCTCTTCTGTACCATGAGTTAGACCGATGCAACGCACAGATGATCCTAACAGAGACACTATTCTTAATCAAGATCTGATAAAGACTGTCGTGTATATCCTAGATGTGTAAATACGTATGAGAATTGTGGCACGTGGTCTGAGGCATATTGGTATAAACAGATCTTTTCGATCACTCTCTCTGACCTGAGTTTTAGCTCTATGGAGTAGGAAAATAAGTCTTTGTGCACATGCATAATCCAAATATCTATATATGTGTGATATATTAATAGAGGAATATTTGATGATGTTGATGGCATTATTATAATTATTATGTGATTATACTATGAATTGTGGAATATTGAATAATGTTGAGGGCATAATTATAATTATTGAATAATTGGGAAATGCTTGAGGGTATAATCATAATTATTATTTATTATATTTGTTATGATAAATAATGACTGAGGGCATGATTATAATTATTGTATCTGTTATGATAAATAATGTTGAGGACATTATTGTAAGTATGGTATGATATATCTGTATGGTGTGTTGTTTGTGTTATCTCCATGCTACCATGTTGGTATTGGCGTAGGTGATCTCACCTCTTTGTATGCCTATTTTGTACTGTAATTATATTTTGTAAAGACACTGAGCAAGGGATTGAACAAGAAGGCGAAGAGGAACCGATTCCTCCTAAGGAAGCAGAGTTTTGAGAAGATAACGATGCCCAATTTCTTAGGATATATGAAATTGCAATTTCATGGAGGACCAGAAGCCTGGCATGTTGACCTAGATAGAGAGTGTATTTTCTATATAAGAGACTTGAATGTTACCCTGAGTAGGCTTTATCAAGGGAACCCTTATTTCAGTGTAAATATTTATATACACTTAGAGTTTCTATTGTCCATTAGGCAGTACTGGGGAGCTTACTACCGTACTCCTAGTGAGATTAGTATTGTGTCGTCTGCTCGGACACCTGTCCATAGGACGTTGCATCAAGCTGGATTCCTACCTGTTGAGGAATCTGAGGAGGACCCGTCTGAGGGTTTTGTTGTTTAGTAATACTTGGGCAGTATATTAGTTTTAAATAATATTCAAACACTCTAAGGACTATGTTTGTATATAAATAATCTTGACAGTACTTTTGTAATGTATATATGATGTAAATTATTTGTGATGATGTTGTAATATTTTTATTTTCCACTAAGGTTATCTTATTGATATCAAGGAAATTTTTTAACTCATATTTATATTACAAATCATATTTTATAATGGAAGGGGTAATTTGATAATTAAGTAACACAAATGTGATACCCTACGGTGGGTGTTACATTAGTTAGTATCAGAGCCTAAGTTAGAGTCTTTTGGGTTTGTGGTTAGGTCTGTCTTGTTTAAGTTGTGATATTCTCTGTGTTTGTTTTCTGAAAAGAAACAATATTGTTTGAAGATTGACTTTAACTCTTCTTTGTGCTGTCCAGTTTGATTTAGAGAGAATGTAATGGTTGGACGAGGTAGAGGACGTGTTAATACTAGAGCAGGAGTGGAAAATATTGGCGACGATAACTAGAACATGGCTGCAGCTGTAGCAGCAATGCAATGGATGGCTGATGTCGTTGTACAGCAAAACCAAAGGGCAACTGAGGATGCTCACAGTTTGTCGGAATTTCATAGAAACAATCCACCAAAGTTTCGTGGAGAATTTGACCCAAAGAAAGCTGATCTGTGGATCGAAGAATTAGAAAAGATATTTGAAGGTATGAGTTGTACCGATGAACGGAAGCTTACTTTTGCAACTTTTATGTTAGTGGGAGATGGAGAAAACTGGTGGGTAGGAGCCCGAAGACTGATACAAGCTGAGAGAAGAGTTGTGACATGGCAGCTCTTTAGGCAGAAGTTTCTGGAAAAGTATTTTCCAGCTAGTGTTCAGCATGCTAAGGAGATGGAATTCCTTAGTTTAAGACAAAAGGTGATGTCTATAAGTGAATATGCTGCAAAATTTGAAAGTTTGTCTAAGTTTTCAAGGTATTTTCAGATGCACCTGGACAAGGATTGGAAGTGCAGAAAATTTGAAGAGGGATTGAAACTTGACATTAAGCGAGCTGTAGAAACTTTAGGAATCGAACAGTTTCCAGAATTGTTGGACAAGTGTCGTAAGGTTGAGGAGATTGATCAACAACGTGCGGCGAGAAATAAGAACTTTGGACCTACAAGATTCCAAAGAGGAAAGAGTAGTGGTGGAAATCGTTTTCAGCAAAAATTGTATACCAAACCGGCAGGAAGTCAGAACTAGCAGCAATCTGTTGGAGGAAGTTCTGGTGGCAGTAAGGCAAGTCAAGCTGGAACTTCTACACTTAAATGTTTCAAGTGTGGGAAGGACCATTTAACCAAGGATTGTCAACATAAAGGAGTTATCTGTTACAGATGTGGGAAACCTGGACATTTCTCCAGGGAATGTGATCAGTTGAAGGCGGAACCCTCTGTAGGAAACGTCCGTACTACGAGGCCACAGGCAGGTGGTCGTGTGTATACTATGAGCGGGGAAGAAGCCGCGAAGTCAGAGGACTTGATTATGGAGGAGTGTGCCATCGAAGGTAATCCTTTAACCGTACTCTATGATTCGGGAGCAACACATTCTTTCATTGCATATGATTGTGTGGAGCGTTTGGGATTGACTGTGACTACATTACCTTATGATTTGAGTGTTGCTACTCCTACTGATAAGCCTGTGATTACTACAAAAGTATGTTTAAATTGCCCTATTTGTGTTAGGAATAGAATCTTTCATGTCGATTTGATATGTTTGCTTCTTTCCAAGATTAATGTAATCTTAGGAATGGATTGGTTGTTTTCTAACCATATCCTAATTGATTGTTCGAATAAGACATTAGTATTTCCTGAGGCTAAGGATCCTAGATTCCTAATGGCTACTTAAGTAGAAGCTTGTTTGAAGGAAGGAGATCAGGGGTATTTGTTAATATCTTCCTTGGAGGTTCAGTGTGAGGATGTCTTGAAAGATATTTTCGTAGTTAATGAATTTCTTGAGGTGTTTCCTGAAGTATACCCAGACTACCTCCAGAAAGAGAAATTGAGTTTTCTATTGATTTAGTACCTGGAGCTGGACCGATATCTACAGTGCCCTACTGGATGTCGTCGGTAGAATTGGCGGAGCTTAAGAAACAACTGAAAGATTTGTTGGTGAAACAATTCTCGAGACCTAGTGTGTCACCATGGGGAGCTCCAGTATTGTTGGTAAAGAAGAAGGATGGGACTTCTCGTCTATATGTAGACTATCGATAGTTGAATAAGATTACGATTAAGAATAAATATCCACTCCCAAGAATCGATGATCTGAGGGATCAATTACGAGGAACCGCAATATTTTTCAAGATTGATTTATGTTCTGGTTATCACCAGATTCTTGTGAAAGTGGGGGATATTTCCAAGACTGCATTTCAGACATGTTACGGGTATTACGAGTATCAAGTGATGTCGTTTGGTGTGACTAATGCACCTGTCATATTCATGGACTTTATGAACAGGATTTTCTATTCGTACTTGGATAAGTTTGTTGTTGTCTTTGTAGATGACATTTTGATCTATTCTCAAAGTCTGGAGGAACATGTTGAGCATCTCAGAGTGGTTCTCCAGATTTTGAAGGAGAATAAGTTATATGCCAAGTTGTCCAAATGTGAATTTTGGTTGAGCAAAGTTCAATTTTTAGGACATGTGATATCGAAAGAAGGAATTGAAGTTGATGCTTCAAAGGTGGAGACAGTTTTGGAATGGGAAAGGCCAAAGACTGTATCAAAAATCCGTAGTTTTGTCGGATTAGCCGGTTACTATCGATGGTTTATCGAGGGGTTCTCGAAGATAACAGGACCTCTTACCTAACTTACACGAAAGAATCAACCGTTCGTATGGACTGATGCATGCGAAGAAAGTTTTCAAGAGTTGAAAAGATGACTGACTACTTCACCGATATTGATTCTATCTGATCCGAACGAACCTTTCAAAGTATATTGCGATGCTTCGTATCAAGGATTAGGTTGTGTACTTATGCAGAACTGTAAGGTAGTGGCTTATGCTTCAAGGCAGTTGAAAGTGCATGAGAGGAATTATCCGACTCATGATTTGGAATTTGCAGCTGTAGTGTTTGCGTTGAAAGTGTGGAGACATTTTCTCTATAGGGCAACGTTCACTGTTTTTAGTGATCATAAAAGCTTGAAGTATCTATTTGACTAAAAATAGTTGAACATGAGACAAAGGCGTTGGCTAGAGTTTCTGAAGGACTATGACTTTAAGTTACAGTATCATCCTGGAAAGACGAATGTCGTAGCGGATGCTTTAAGTAGAAAAATGCTTAGTACTTCTATTATGATGATTAAAGAGAAGGAATTAATAGAAGAATTTCGGGATATGCATTTGTCTGTGAAATTGACACTGGAAAAGATGTGTTTAAACATGATCACCATTTCAAATGATTTGATGGATAGAATACGAAAAAGACAAAACAGTGACCAGTATTTGCAAGAAGTAAAAGAAGCAAGGAGCCAAGGAGCGGTGTTGGAATTTAGCGAAGGTGCTGATGGAATTCTGAAGTTTAAAGGAAGAGTTTGTGTGCCAAACGATCCAGAACTTAGGAGATTAATTTTGAATGAAGCTCACAGGAGTAAGTTGAGTATGCATCTAGGAGTCCACAAAGATGTATCAAGATTTGAAGCAGCTATATTGGTGGCAAGGAATGAAGAAGGATGTCGCTGAATATGTATCATCCTATTTAGTTTGTCAAAAGGCTAAGATGGAATGTAACATCCCGAAAATTTATAATTTCAGGATAAATGATCGTTTTACAATATTTGGAATTTTTAAGAATTTTTCTGGATTTTTCGGAGAACGCGGAATATTTTGAGATTATTCTTCGTTTTATACGCACGTTGAGCAGAATTGGCAGAACGACTGTAACGCTCCCAAAGTTGGAAAATTTTATTACGAATAGTCATTTTCTAATATTTGTGAATTATGTGAATTCTTTCAGAATTTTTCAGAATCGATGAATATTTTAATATATTTCTCATTTTACGTGCACACTGAGCCGAACCTAGGAAATGAAATATTTTTTCCGAGAACCTTGAACTATGGAAAAGTCGACGGGGGATCTTACTAAACCCAAGGCCGGACACAGTTTACAAGGTTTCACATTTTTCGAGAAGATTCGACAGACGAAATAATAAAACGCTGTATAAATTTTATTTGTCAGATAAATTAATACTGACCTCGGTCAACTGTAACTATTGTCCAATAAATAATAACATGTAATAAAAATATTATCACATTATTCAAAATCTACCCTGTGTCAAGCTCCTTTAGCCTTATTTTCAAAATAGAAGTTAAATTAATTCAAAAACTCATTGGGAAGCTTCCTAGAAATTTCCTAATTAATCACATTTCTCCCTCTTCCCTCCTCACTTCTCTCCACGGCAGTGACCACGTTGGAAGCCAAATAATTACTTTCATCTTCCTAATATTTCCTCTCTTCTCATTCTCATTCCCTTCTCTTTCTTCTTCTTTTTTCTCTTCTTCTTCTTCCTCTTCCACCGTACACCCTCACCATTCACCATCTTCATTTCTTTTCTTCCCAACATCCACATCTAGCTTTCTTTCATCATTCTAAGACCATCTTCCTTGTGGCCATCCTTGGTTCTTTTTCTTCTTCTTCTTTTTCCTCCATTTTTCACCATTGAAGCTAAAGCTTTGAGCTTGGAGGTAAAGTCTTAACCTTTCTTTCACCTTCTTCTCATTTTCGTTTTTCTTGGTCACTTATGTGATCAAGAACTCATTTTTCCATGGTTTGAGTGAACATTATGGAAATCACTCACATTGGTGTTCTTCTTGAAGGGAAAACGAAAATCTAGGGCAAGAAGAGGTAACACCTTGTGTTGTCATCCAAATAGGTAAGAGGGAGATGATCCTCTTCAACCAATCATGGTAGTAAGGGAATGTCTTGTATGTGTGTTGTTATTGATTTCTGAATCCATGTATAAAGTTCTCTCATTTTATGTTGTTCTTGATGATAGTGCATTTTGTTGGATTTGTATGATTTATTGATGTCTCTTGCATGATTTGAAGGTGTATTTGAGTATCTTGATGATTAAATATGATAAAGATTGGTTTGGTTTGAGTTAAAGGACCTGAGAACTCTGTTTTCTGCAAGTTTACGCGTGGTAATCGATTACACGGAGCTTGTAATCGATTACCAAGCTCTGAAGGGTACGAAATCGTGAATCTGAAAATCTGGTAATCGATTACATCTTGTGTGCAATCGATTACAGAGATTTTGTCTAGCTTGTAATCGATTACAAGAATGGTGTAATCGATTACCAAGCCTATGATGTTACGAAATGGTACTTCTGGGAATCACGTAATCGATTACAACTTGTGGGTAATCAATTACGGAGGTTTTGTCCAATTGGTAATCAATTACCATGTCTGTGTAATCGATTACCAGAGCCTTGAAGTTACGAATCGTGGTACTGGGAATCATGTAATCGATTACAATGAGATTGTAATCGATTACAGAGATTCTATTACGTTGGTAATCGATTACCAGGGTGATGTAATCGATTACCAAGACCCAAAAATGAGATTTTTGAGCTGGAAATGATTGAGATTATGGTTCTTTGTCCTTTGTAACTCAAACATAACCTAAAAACTCTAGATTCAAGGATTTTACTTTGCTTAAATGCAATAAGAATATGTATTCATACCAATAGAGAAGAAACGATTTTGAAAATGGAATTCTTGGATCCATGACATGGAAATTGTGGTATGTAGGAACATATATTCCTAGTGAGAATTATTGATGCAAGTGTGATTCCCTATGTGGGTTATGCAGTTATTGATTCAGTATTCAATGAGATAAGAAATGATGATGTGCCATTGAGGCAATGCTTATGTTGAATGCATCATTGATGATCATACATGTTCATGCATAGAGTCTTAAGCATTGTGAATGTCTTGTGGACTGTTGTAAGGCCAAGTTGCCTAGGAGATTGAACACACCTTAGTGCGGGTGCGAGTAGACAAGTGTGGGTCGTGTTATGACCTCGGGAGCGTCGGGGTGCAGGTCCCTCACATGGACAGTTTAGAGCTCCTCTGTGCCGTGGGGCAAACCGATGCAAACACACCGATGATCCGGACTTGACACTATCCTATATCGTGATCTAGTGTAGAATGTCTGTACAATGCCATGATTGTGCACGAGAAAAATTTATTGATAGCACTGGCCTAGGCAGCCGAGTTACAGACATGTCTCTTGATCTTTCTCTTCGACTATTTGAGTCTAGCTCCATGGAGTAGGAATTGGGAAAATATGCATTGTGCATCGTTCATTACTGGTCTTATGAACTGTTGAGCATGAATACCTGCAAATGATTATCTGATTGTTGTGCTGATTTTTGGAACTACTATTGTGATCTGCCTGCTATTGCTTACTGTTGTTCTACCTTTACTATAAATATCACTGTTATTATGGACTCTGATTGTTGCTTAGAATTGGATTGCTTTTATTATAAATTTCGTTGTTGCTATTGATGAATATATGAACTGTATTGCTTGGTGGGCGCTCTGCGCCGTGCTATTTTCTTACTGCCAATAGTGGTAATGAATGACGGGTGTCTCACCTCTTTCCTATATTTCTGTATTCTCTGTTTTACATTCATATTTGATAAAAGATCGTGAAGAAGATGTTGAGGAGCCACACCTTGCCGATGGGGTTGGGAACCTGGATGATATTTCTTCAATTTTCGTAGGAGTGCAGCTGCGTGGAGGTATTGATGTCGGTTGTATCAACTGGGGCACTGAATGTCATGCGCATATGGGGTTGCGGACTTGTCTGCTGGTAGTACCCATCCCTGGGTTACTACTTCTCCCCTTTAATGTTTTTATTTTCGCTGTACTTTATTTGACTCTGTAATTATTATATTCTATGACATCAGTGATTAATGTAAGTTGACTATGATATATATATATATATATATATATATATATATATATATATATATATATATATATATATATATATAGGAATGTGATATCATTTCATTGGTTGTATTAAGGGTTGGATACATTTATATTTCATTCATGGCTCATATTTTCTATTTATGCATAAATGTGAAAAACAAAAATACACTCGTAAATTTTGAAACTACTGTTGTTTATGTCTGTGACGCACCTGGATCTAGTAACTGTGGTGTAATGACGATTACGCTGTAGTTGGTAAATTTAGGGGTGCGACATGGAACATCAAAGACCATCTGGAATATTGCAACCTTCGCCTATTCCTGAATGGAAATGGGATGACATAGTAATGAATTTTGTAACAGGACTACCAAAGACTCGGAAAGGTCACGATTTTATTTGGGTAATTGTTGATTGGCTTACTAAGTCGGCGTATTTTTTACCGATTAATATTAAATACTTAATGGAAAACTTGGCCCAAGTGTACTTCAATGAAATTGTTAGACTTCATGGTGTACCATCCAGTATTATTTCGGATCGAGATCCGAGGTTTATGTCGAGATTTTGGAATAGTTTACAAGAAGTTATAGGAACAAAGCTACATTTGAGTTCTGCTTACCATCCACAAACATATGGTCAGTCAGAAAGGACAATTCAGTCATTAGAGGACTTGTTGAGAGCTTATGTTCTAGAACAAACTGGAGGTTGGGATGAATTTTTGCCATTGATAGAGTTCACATACAACAACAGTTTTCATTCGAGCATAGGGATGGCACCCTATGAGGCATTATATGGGAGACGATGCAGTACGTCGTTATGTTGGTATTGTGGCGTTCTGGGGCCGACGAGGGCAGGGAGTGGTCATCGGTGCTAAGAGAGAGCATCAATGAGTGGCTCCTGGTAGGCTTCTAGGCAAAGGGTCTGATGAATGAACTGAATATGCACCGAAATGAGAGGGATTCAGAGACTGTGCAGGTATAGGACTGCATAGCTGAGGATGGCTTCAAGGAATTGATTAGACGTAGCCATATCAACAAGTTGCAACTTTTTTTCGGGAGCCTAGAATACAAGAACTCCATGGTTAAGCGTGCTTGACCTGGAGCAATTGTGAGATGGGTGACCTCCTGGGAAGTTTCCTAGGATGCGTGTGAGCGAGGACAAAGTACGCTGAAAAGACCAGTGTTGGTTTGTGGAGACACTCGTCAATCCTGCAGGCAGTCTCGGGATGTTACAATGTATAATAATGAAAAAGAAATAAGACTTAGGTAAAAGAATTTAAGAAATGTTGTAAAGAAGAACAATAAGTAAAAACAATGCAATCGAAATTATCAAGTAAATGAATTGAAGCAAAAAAAAAATGTAAAGATCAAGTAATTAAATTTGTAGAATAATGAACTTGATTGGAAAAGTAATAAAATCAAATAAAGAAAGTAATTAAAGAATGTAAATAAAGAACAAGTAATGAAAGTTTGCGGAGGTAATAGATTCGCCTTAAATGAAAAGAATACAAGTAAATTAAAAGAAAGCAATTTAAATGAAATCAATAAAGATGTAGGAAAGTAAATATACATGAAAGTAGAGAGAGCAAGTAAAGAAATCAAATGATTCTGAGAATCACTCAATCAAAATATAAAGAGAATTTGCAAGAAGATGTAAACTAATTGCTTTAAATTTATACTGCAAGGTAAAGATTACAGATATAAAGTAAGGTAGAAGGCATACTTGATCTAATCTTTTTTTTTAATCATTATTCGCCAAAGTGACTTTTGAATATGTGAGAGATGTTTACAAGTGATTTCCAACTAACCTAAATGCCCCTACCCCCTTGGTATTTGTAGACAAGGGTGTTAATTGTTATTCTGATAAGATCATGACAAGTGTCTTTGTCAAAAATAATTTTCTAAACTAACAGCAAATATTGTTTTGTCTTAATATTACAAACTCAACTTCTAATAACACTACTAGAAATTTCAGATTTAGAGACAAAAAAATTTCATCTCTAAATATGAAAAATTCTGTCTTTAAATATTTAGAAATGAAATTAGAGACGAAAATTGATCCATCTCTAAAACTAGCATCTCTGATTGTTAGAGACAGAAAAATGAGTTTTGTCTCTAAATTAGAGATGGAAAAAGTCCGTCTCTAAATAAAAAAAAATTGTCTCTAATTAGAGACGAATATTGTCAATTTTTTTAAAAAATATAATAATGATTAAATTAGAGATGACACTGTTTCGTTTTAAATTCCGTCTCTAAAATTAGAGATGACACTATTCCATCTCCAAATAATCCAAAATCAAGTTATAAAAAAAATTTAAAAATGGTAGAGATAGACTTGTTCCGTCTCTATTTTTGTCTCTAAAATTAGAGACAGATTTTTTCGTCTCTAAATCCTTCTCTAATATTTTAAAAAATATTTAAAAAAATAAACATCTAGTTGGGATTTGCCACAACTAGACGTCTTCATTTTATTAAAAAAATTATATTTTCCTATGCATATAATTATCCAAAATCAAAATTTATCAAAAATCACAATAAATCATCAATCACTATAATTATATAAGTAACCATAAAAGATATCAAAATAGTTGAAAGTATATGAAGTAGTTACAATATCTTATGCATACCATTAATTGCTATTACATTTTGCAAGTAGACTTCTCTTTAACTTATACAATTACAAGTAATGCAACTCAAAGTTAAACAAAAACAGAGGAACAAAAAGAAATAGTAATTTACGAACTGCTTAATAACATGTTGCCTCAATATGATATCGAGCACTCTTACGGCTTCTTGAAAATTATCTGATTCTCGCTCACATAAAGCATTGGAAATGACCTGTATTGGAATTTTTGCAACAAAACTAATCTCAACTTTAAATGTCTTGGCACGATAGGGGCGTCGCATCCTCTTCCTATCACTCTCATTTGGACTTCCATGACCATCATGGCTGCAGTTTCCATTATTTCTATAAAAAAAAAAAAAGAAGTTACAATGCTGGATGTAGACAATATTAAGATAATCAATATTGAGATAATCAAGGCAAAGATGCTAGGTGGTACTATATTATTAAGGATTCTGTAAGTTGTAAACAACTCATTAAGGACTAGTGATTCAAATTATAATTGTAAGAGTTATTCTGTTCCTAAAATTGATGTTTAGGTTCAATTTAAACTCATTGTATGTCAATATGTCATACACTAGCTAAAGAGGAAAAGAAAAGTTAGAAGCAAGAATTTCACTTTCTTCCTGTACTGTTACCCTTAAGTACAGTCAGTGTGATATAGGAACCTAGCATGGAAATTTTTTTAGTTTTTGGTTGCATTACTGCACATTAATACCTACAGTTGTAATTTCAAAATTAATATAAAATGACCTAATGAAGTTACATACTGCCATAGAAAGTGAAGCATAAGCCATCCTATATTGATAGCAGACATCAGGATCTCCAAAAGGACTACTTTTATCTTTAAATGTAGCTGGGAGAATGATTAAAGGCAAGTTTCCTAAATTTCATGTTTATATCAATCTAAATGATATGAGCTCTGCCAAAAGATGCATCAGGCAGGAATTGATGCTACAACTTGAAGCTTATATAAAAGATGAGATATATTTTAAACATAATGCAGGCTGCAAAACAGGACATGTGCAAGAAGCAAGATGTTTTGGTATTTTTTGTGTAACTTTCATGTATACAACAAATAAAAGGCCTTCATTCAGAAACTACAGAATATATGAAAATCCAATAAAAGGCCTTCATTTAGAAACTGCAGAATATATGAAAATCCAATTAATTTGCCGTTGCTTTGTCTACAAGATTAGTGAATGTATAGACCACATATGATATCTCAGTTTGCATTACTGTATAGACTATGTATAGACATCAATTATTGACATAAATAATTAAGCCAAACTAGAAATGTGCAGACTATGTACTGAGAGCCATTCTGCAGAACTCTTGAAGAAAAAAAATGAATCTTGGCATTTAATTATTCATAGCTTCCAGTCCTTGTTTGTGTAGCTTGTAGCTAATGATGACTTTGAAGATATACAGAGCAAAGAAAGCAATACTCATAGATATATAAAAGGCTATAATAGTAATAAGGTACGATCTTGGTCATCTAATAATATAAATAATCACATTTAAGTAAACTGGATTTAGAAGTTTAAAAACATATAACTTGGACAACAACCCACTGTAATTTATTATGCTCAGTGGTCATTGTCATAATGCTTTTCAAAGCACCTATTTTAGTGAACAGAACATGATAAATAAGAATGGCAAGTAAAGTTGTAAATGCTAAAAGAACTTACTCTAAGACACATATGCGAAAGACATGGAGGCTTTTGCTGTTGGAAGCTATGGCACTAATAAATGCACCAGTCACAAGGCCGTTTTCAGTTCCTGGAGTTAGCACAATCTTGTCTTGCACTCCAGTCAGTATGGTCTTCCCATGGACTACCAGGTTCCCATTGTTAATTGAGATCGTAGGTGTGACTGTCATGTTTGAACACCTAACTACTACAACACCATATCAAGCATTGACGATGTTAACTGAGATCGTAGGTGTGAATGTCATGTCAGAATCAGAATTTTGAGGCCTAAGATTACTGCAACCTCATCAACAAGCTCCTGACCACATAATACTATGGCTTAGGGTTGGGGTATCATAAATGGATTTGTTATTCTTGTCCAACTAGAAGCAACAACCACATAATTTAAACTGCAGGTCTCAATATAAAAACATTATACTAAGACAAAATTATATATACTATTGAATATAATAGAATGTATATATGTCCAAACATTTGTGTAATATCACTTTAAACCACCCAATAGCCATAATTCTTGATATTGAATATCCAAGGATGTCAAGTTAAGATTCCTATGAAATGATAAAAATCAAGTAGCGCTCGTGTATTAGAATCTCAATCCTCTAAAACCAAAACCCTTCAACAATCTCATTCTTTCCATAATCAATTTCAGTGTTTTATTATAAGTAGATAAATATTTTCAAGATGGTCCATGAATAAAGGATACTTAATAGTGTATTTCTTGTTTATACAAAAAAAAATGCATTTACCAGTAGAAAATTTGCCACGTAATTACATTCCAAGTACTCCTTTTGCATTCATTCCTTTGTGATCACAAATTGTATGAAAAAACTCATTAACAACTATTCTAATACCGAGTTCTTTCATCACATCTCAACCACTAGAACGAATTTCAATACATGTGAAAGAAGAAAAATACATGTGAAAAATAAATAAATTATAACTAGTCCTTTGTGATTCTTCAATATATGTGAAGTGAAGAAAAATAAAAAGTAAATTACAGTTTAATAATGTTGATAAAAGAATAGGAAACTACTTCTTTAATTTGACGCCAAAAGCAAAGAGAGATGATGAAAGAAAATCAAACCAAAAATTGTTAATTTGACAACTACTATTTCTCTACCTAGTACCATGACTGCAGCAAATGAACCTGTGTGATTGAAGATTCACAAGCTATCCAACCTGTCACTAGCTTTCCAAATGGTGACCCAAAACAAAAAGGATATGAAGGCTCTTATGTGCGCTCCCATACAAAATAACAGAGCTATACCAATAAGAGGATCCAGGATCTTAACTAACTAACATGCTGTCAGATAATAAATACAATCAATAAGGATGTAAAACATAATCCATAAAGCCTATTACAACTAACTTATATAAACTGAGTGAGAGAGTATAGGAAATGGGAATTCTTTACGTAAACAAAGAATGATTATGTACTCAGGAAAGACATCTGAAATCCTAGAGTGAACTACATTACTTCATCCAAGAAATTCTAAAATACGAAAATAATGTTATTCCTAAAGAACAAAGAAAGACAAACCCTAAAAATGAAATCCTAAATTGTATTATACATAATGGCTAAAAACAGGACCATATCACATAAGAAAGGAATGTATATTGTATTATCTCAGTTTTGTTACCGATATCAGTGGGACTGATATTAGAAGTAGTATAGTTGAATTACAAAGGAAAAGACAAATTAAAACTTAAAGTAAAAAAGAAATGCAGATATCTCAAGGCTTTCGAAAACCCACTTGAGTCAACAACAATAACAAGAAGGCCAACATGCTTATTCTATGACATTTCAAGATAAAGTAGATTACAAAGTAGAAGGAAATAAAGTCATAAATAATCTTGAGGGGCCAAGGGTCATACACACCTCCAACATTGACCACTACATCCAGAGACTCCAAAACCAAAGATTTTATGGGAGGCCTTGTGATTCTGAGCCAACAAACAAAATAAAAATAGATAACAGTTACAAGAAGCAACCCAAAAGGAAGCTGCTTGAGAAATAATAGTATTTTTCCCTTAAATTTGCCGGCAAGAAGAATCAACACTGTCCCGAGAGTAATACTAGCCCTGAAAACAAAAATAGGCACCATATCAAATCATTTGAGCCACAGAAGCTCTATCTTAACAAGAAACACACAATTTTTTTAAGAAAAAAATGTTATTACTGAAATAAAGAGCCTAATTAGATGGATAAGAGTTTACTGATTCATTATTTACCATCTACCACTGACATCGCATGCCTCATTTGCCTCATCCTAACCTAGACCTTATACCAGATCCCAAGTTAACACAAAAACACACATTCAAAACCACCACCTGTTTTTCATATTTCCTAACCATAAAATCAATTCAAATAAAAAAAAAGCATGGAAACTCCTGCAAATAGGGATTGATAATAATGAAAGGCAGTGACCTAAGCTTAGTTGTTTTGGGCTTGGGCTTGTTGAGAAGTGGCTTCTTCAAATCATCAACAGGGTAGAACTTGGGGGGCTTCTTAACCAGAGTTTGGGGCTTAGGTTTGGGATCGTGGTGAGGGAAAACGCCGTCGTTCTTAGCCTTGATGGCCCACAGACCCCTTTTGTGGTACATCTTTGACCTTAAGTATTTTTTGATTCCCCTGATCAATTCACAGTTTCTGCTAACCCTAAAGTCTCTTTGTTTCAGCGCCATTGCATATTGTTGCTGTTGAGAGATGGAGATGAGAGATGGAGGGGTCTGTGGGCTGAGAGATGGAGATGAGAAATCGAGGATTAGTAGAGATTTAGGTAGAAATAAGAGATGGAGCTGAGACATGAGAGATCTGAGTTGGAATTAGGGATTTAGGTAGAAATATTAAAGACGGAAACATCACTTCGTATATTTTTTTTAAAAAATTGTTAATTAAATAATATATATATATATATATATATATATATATATATATATATATATATATATAAAATTTAGAGACAGAATACATCCGTCTCTAATATATTTTGATTTTTTAAAACACTTATTTGATTAAATAAAGACAAATTAGAGACAAAAAATTTAGAGACGGATAAAAACATCACTCCACATCTTTTTTAAAAAAATGTTCATTAAATTATATATATATATATATATATATATATATATATATATATAATTTAGAGACGGAATACATCCGTCTCTAATATATTTTGATTTTTTAAAACACTTATTTGATTAAATAGAGACAAAATTAGAGACGAAAAATTTAGAGACGGATAAATTTCATCTCTAAATTCTATCTCTACACATATTTGACTTTTTAAAATATCACATTGACCGAATATAGAAGAAATTAGAGATGAAAAAGTCTGAGACGGATGAATTCCATCTCTAAACTCCGTCTCTAAACTCCGTCTCTAAGTATATTTAACTTTAAATTAACCAAATAGAGACAAAAAATTCTGAGATGAATCATTTTTATCTCTAAATTATGTCTCTAAACTTTAAATTTATTTTTCCTCTCTAATTCATAAATTATCTCTTTGTTTCCGTCTCTAATAGAGACAAAAAAATTTATCTCTAAATTCTGATGTTTTGTCTCTAAATCAGAAATTTCTAGTAGCGTAACTCCCTAAATTCAAATTCGAATACTTGAATTTGAATTTTGAATTAAGTGTAACTGCTTTGAATTTGCTTCGAAATGTCTCTGGTCTTGAAGGTGTCTTTTACCATTCTTGAAAATTTTCTAAGTATTGTTTTCATTATTGTTTCGATCTTTATCATGTCTATGAAAAGTCTTCTCCCTTTGTCTAGTCAAAACGGGTCTTCAAGAATTCATTCCCTGCCTTTGAATAACTTTTGACCTATAAAATTAGTTAAAACATCTTAATCGAAGTGATTATTTTCAATTGAAATGATCGAAACTTAACTTAGTTAAATCAACCAAAAGATATTTCATATGTTAAAGTATTTATTTTATGGATCAAAATGTTTATTTTTATACTAACAGATGCCCCCAATATTTTTCTTCTTGACTTTTTGGACTAGAAGTAAATATTTATTGTTTCGAATGTTTACTTTCGATTCATTTACCTTGACTTAAATCTGAGTACCAAATGAAAAGACTTAGGTCTTTTCAGATCAGATTTTGTCAACTGAAAAGACATGAAAAAACGTGAGAGGGAAAATAAATTTTGAAAACCCTCCACGTTTATTGAAGCATGTAACTGTCATTGATAACTTCATGAAATGTAGTTATTTGTGCCCTGTATCTATGCTTTCATTAATTTTTTAAGCCCTCAATGTATGCATATTTGGAAGGTTTTGTGCTTATATTTGTTTTATTTAATTCTGATATATTTCTTATATGATATTGAGCAATTGTACTTATTTTGTTATTGATTAAGTGAATTTGCAATTGTTAATGATTTGGTGATTTCTCTACTATAGGAAGGGCTCCAAACAAGTTGATATATTGAGCATTTGAGCCAAAACTGGAAGAGGAAGTCAAAGAAGCATTTTGGCAACTGATGCCGCTGCGCATGCATATTAATGTCGCGACGTGGTGAATTCTTGCATCCAGACAGAGAGCTACGAAATTTGCACACCGCAACGCAGACATGTAATGCCGCGGCGTTGGTGACCTAAATGTAAATGCGCCACAGTGTAGGCTTGTTAATGTCGTGGCATGAGTCTATTTTTTGGGCCTATAAATACAATTTTAACAGATTTTTCAGAGAGTTTTTAGAGAGTTTTTTAGGTTTAGAGAAGCTGCGTCTAGAATTCACGTTTTGGAGGCTAAGGAGGATAGAGGAACCAAGGTTAGAGGTCATCTTCTTCATAGAAGGAGATTTAAGCATCAAAGATCATATCCATGAGCTTTCTTTCTTCTTCTTTCTCTTTTCTCTCTTCCATCTTCCATGAACATGATTTTTGTGATAGATTTTCGTGTTTCATGATGTAGCTAAGCTGTATTTAGGGATAACTTCGAATCCTTCTATGAATATTAATGACGTTATATTTCTTTGAGTATATATTCAAGTTTGATTTTGTTCAATCATATGGATCTTAATGCTCTTAATTGTTTAATCAGCTTTTAAGTGATTTGTTGAAATCTGATGAATCTAGACATAGGCATTTGGATTTTAGATCATACGTATGGTTGATGCATGTTCGATGAGTTCAATTGGCTTGGATAAGTTGATTCGCTAATGGGATAGAAATATATCTCTTAACTATGCATAGCGTGTATTTGAGAATAAATCGTTCATTAGTGGATTTCACTCTAATTCTCATGGAAGCATAGTGAGCTAGGTGAAGGAAGTCAGGGTTAACTGACCTAGACATAGGCTTTTAACTAAAGTAGATTCTCAAGCTAACTTAACTATTCATTAATGTTGCTTATAAGGATTGCATATCATTAATTGAAGTATGAGGTGAAGAAGGATTCCCTAAATCTCTTAACCATTATCTTTATTTTCATTTATCGCTTTTATGTCTTTAGATTAGTTTTACTGCACTTTCCCCTATTTTATATATTCTTGAATAGAATTTAGATAAACTATTGGTTGATACTTAGCATTGGAAGTCAACATCCTCGTGGAAATAATATCTGACTCCTATCTATATTATAAGTACGATTTGTGCACTTGCGGTAAGCAAAAGAGTGAATAGTCATCATGCTTTTGGGTGGTTTCCAATTTTTTTGGTAATTGAACCCTAATGATGAGTCTTAATATGTGGTGGTTTTATCTGCTCTAGGCAGTGCTTTGTTTTAATGAGAGTGGTTAGAAAAACCCCTCCTTGAGTTCTGAAACCACTTTCTCATTTTCATCTTACTGGAGTTCCTCTTCTGCAGAAACTCGATTTCTTGCGCAACCTCTATTGTTGCATTTCTTCAAGTATCTTAGGTGTTTCTTAGCCATTCTTTAGTTTAGAAACCAAGTTTGAATTTGGTTTTCAAAAGGAATGAGCTTTCATCGTTTATTCTTTTCTACGTCTTCCTATTTTTCTCTAAAACCCATAAATTCAAGCTTTAATGGCTGCCACTCAACTTGAACACTCAACCACTGAAAATGAGGAAGTCAGCAATCTTCTTGATGCATTTTCTACTCAAGCTCCTGTTTCGAGGAATAAGACCTTATATGCTCCAGATCCTCAAAATGACAATTCAGACCTCTAGAAATCTCAAGTAATCATACCTTTCTTGATTGACAATCGAACGCATGCTTTTCTAGGTCCTACTATTCCCCTTGGAGAAATTATGACCATTTATCATTTCTTCCCCAGCCTTTAAAATGAATCAATCTTAGCTTTTAAGGAAGTCTTAGATACTAGTTTCTTTCTTACTTTTTCGAAAGTTTTTCGAAGTTCTCCTCCCTTAATTGGAAACCATAAGAAAGCCTATCTATTATAGCTGAATTGAACCGAAAGTGCAAAAGCAAACCAGTGGAAAGAATTTGGTAATTTTGATTTGATTCAGCTTAGCAGAGAGAATATTGAGTATAATCTTTCTATGTTGTCAGCTTCTTTCTTTTTTGGAATTGAACAACCAATTTGTTCCATGTTCCCTATGGCATGATCACTCTAACCCTTTTCGATTTGGTTGCCATAGCTGGTCTAAAACCAAATGGAAGGGTTGTGATTGCTTCTATAAGTCCAAAGTCCAAGCCAAAAATAATTTGGGATAAATTGTCCTTTTCCCTTTTTGTTCAAAACAATCATCTTGAAGATGATGTTGTTTGTGAAGATGAACATGTTGCTTTTCTTTTCCATTGCCTTAATGTTTTTTTTTCTACACTAAGTCTTTACAAGTTAAGAAAGAGTATCTTCCTTTGGCTATTTTGATTCATGAGGGCAAGACTCTCTATTTGAGCAAATTGATTCTTGCTCATCTTTATTCATCCATGTCTGAAGCCATTGAACTCCTTACTAACCCAAAAAAGATCTTAACCAACTTAGTAGCCCTTTTTGATTTTTACAACTTTGGCTTAATGCCCTTTTCAAACCCTATCTAACTAATTTTGCCTCTTGAAATATTTCGAGAGAGATAGAAGGTTTTAGACTTGCTGCCTTACACCACAACTCTCGAAAAGGATAAGACATCCTAGACTTCAAATATTTCTTCTCATTGTTCTATGGCATGACATACCATCATGACAACTTCAACTTTGCTCCTTTTACCAATTGAACTCATGGTCCTAATTGGTTTGGAAATCTTTTTTTCTCAGATACTCTAGCAGCCCAATCAGAAAACCCTAAGATTTGGAGTAATATCTTTACTCCTCAAATCCTTACTCCAAGTCTTCCAAAATTGAAAGATCTAAGTTTGCAAGTTTACCTTCCTTGTTGTGTCTCACGTCAATTTTGTTTTTCTCAATGTCTATCTACCCTAATATCCATGAAGTTTGAAGACCAGGTTTGTGGCTATATCACTGAAGATATCCATCACTTGAAGGCATTTCTTCAAATAAATAGAGATAGAAAAGGAAACTTTAATCCTTTTTCCCTACGAACCTTCATATTTTGCAATCATCCATTTTGCAGATTGGTGGAACCAATATTTTTCAGCAAACAAAGTTGACTTGGAAGATTGTTTTTGAAGAATGATTAATCAGACTTTGCTTATGCAGACAAGAGATGTAAAGAAGAAATCAAAAGGTACACAACTTCTAGAAATCTCTAAATTTAAGAAGTACTTTGAGGTTAAGAATGATCCTTGAAATCTAAGATTGATGGTTCGAGAGCTAAACATCAATAAAAATGTTATGCTAAGTTTATTGGGGCACTACTCTCAAACCCTTTTGCTAAATGGAAAGACTTCGATAAACCTTTTTCAAAGTTTCCTCCACTTCCTAATGCTCCATTTGGTATGGCTAACTGGTTTCCAGACCTTACTAGTGGAGCTTTAGGAGCGTATAAAGAAACTAAGAAAATACAAATAACTTTTGCCAAATGTTACCTTAATAGCCAAATTCTAATATACAACTATACTCGAATAACCAAATTTTCACTTTATGGTAATTTTCAATTCCTTCTTTATTTCTTCGAATACCTTCTGAACCTTATCATGAACTCTATTACTTTCAGTGTCCATAAGAACTAAGGTCTTGGATGACCTCGAAGAAGAAGAAGAAGAAGAAGAAGAAGAAGAAGAAGAAGAAGAAGAAGAAGAAGAAGAAGAAGAAGAAGAAGAAGAAGAATCTGAGAGGTCGAAAATGAAAATAAAATCGGTCACTTTGAAATTGAAGGTTCCCACCAAAGTCTCTAAAACTGTTAAGTCTCAAACTCATGGGCAACCTTCCTCTGAACCTATGGTTAAAAATGCTAGCCAGACCATTCCCCAAGCCCTTCCA
Organism: Ormosia emarginata; assembly: GCA_029884605.1. Classification (NCBI taxonomy): domain Eukaryota; kingdom Viridiplantae; phylum Streptophyta; class Magnoliopsida; order Fabales; family Fabaceae; genus Ormosia; species Ormosia emarginata. The sequence goes on along the minus strand of JAQQTP010000038.1, from coordinate 5,808,431 downwards.
AGGTATTCAAATGTTTATTTTATTTTATTTAACAACTAGCTAATATGCTTTCGATTTCAGCTAACTTCCTCCAGTACCTCAAAACCTCCTCGAACAAAAATAGTAGGAAAGAAAGTGGCTTCTGTAAGAAAGAAAGTCATTCTTTCCACCACTTCAAGCCTTGAGGCATCTGGTTCTGTTCAAGAAGAACTTGAAGAAGAAACCGAAGAACAAGAACCAGCTTCTAAATCTGCCAAATCCTCGAAATTTCTTGAGGAGAATTAGAATATTATTGTAAGTATTAGTTTACTTTATTCTTTCAACTTTGTTTTACTTTATAACTCAAGTCTAATTGATTTAAACTTTTAGGATGTTGAAAATGAGCCTTTGATGGTGAACATCAAAAATTCTCCTATTCGAGAAGGTTCTCTAATTACTTCTAAGAAGTCAAAGACTTCTTCCTTTCCATATTTTTCCAGTTCAAAACTATAAAAGAGTTTTGAAAGAGGCTTATGACTCACCTACCCAAATTGATCCTAATACAATAATTCTCCTCCCTCCACCTTTGAGGCAAGTTGAGGAGGTGACTAACTGCACTTTAGCTAACTAAGAAGGGGTTGCTCCCAATGTTTTAGAACAAGTGATCGAAGAAGCTTTTCAATCTTCAAATGTTCAAGCTCAATAAGAGAATCAAGTCTTGGATTCTCAAAAAAAATGATCTTGTTTTAGCTGCGGATCCAAACCTTGATAATGATGATTAGGATCCTCTTATTGAAATAGAAGATATTTTCACTAACAAAGTGTTTGCTTTGTTGAAATCGCATCAATCAACTGCCCAATTTGAAGCTGAAGTGCAAAGTGTTTCAATTATAGCTCTGCTTCAATCTTTGAAGGATTTGTTGGAGTTAGGCATAGACCAGATAATGTCTGCTAATGAATCGAAGCAGAAACTTATTCATCTTTTGTAATAAATTAGTCAATATAATGACCAACTCTCCCCTGTAGCTAGAGAAACTATTAATAAAGCAAGAGGTTTTTTCAAGGATCTATTTGCTAACTATAATGATTTCCAACAAACTATGAAAGATCACAAACAACTTCTCAAAGAGAAAAATAATTTGATGGCTAAAATGATAAATGCTAAGGAAAAAGCATTCCAAAATCCTAACCATTACTTCCAATGCTCAAGAGAAATTAGGTAGCCTTACGACTGAGATTGAAATACTCGAAGCTAAACTAAAAGAACTCAAAACCGAACAAAGTTAGCTTTATATTACAATTGATGAATCTATAGCTCAAGGGAACCAACTGAAAATTAATAGTGTCTAGCAGTTAAATGCCAGTTGAAGTGTCATGGCTAGCCTCAATACTTCTAAGTCTTGGTTTTCCAATGCAGAAGCTTCGAGGAAAAGAATTCAAGACACTCTTGAGAGTCTTAAATTTTCCTTGCAACATTTATAATAATTTTATTTTTATTTCGAACTATCTTTTGTAATTTGAATCTTTTGTTAATATACAATATTCAGTTCTTGCATCATTGGTCTATAATTTTTTAAGTATTTGCCATTAATTAAAAGAAACCTTTCTTGCGAATTAACACTAATTATCTAACAGGTATTCCCTAAAAATACCTTCTCAATTTGAAATGGTCCTTCCTGATTTAGGGACCACTTTCCATAATTCCTTGATTTTCTATCCATAGGCAAAATAACTTTCCACACTAAGTCACCCACTTTAAGTTCTTTAACTTTAATTCGGTGATCATAAAATTTGGCATTTTTTTTTGTCGAACCAAATTTTCCAAAGCAATTAACCTTTCTTCATCTAAGTTATTTAACTGGTCAAACATTGAATTTCAATAATCATCACTTGGAATATCATCTTGACATTGCAATTTGATAGACTATATGTTAATTTTAATTGGTAACATAGCCTCTTGGCCATAAACCAATTTTTAAGGTGTATAACCAGTAGCTTCCCTGGGTGACTTTCGATAAGCCCACAACACTTGACTTAGTGTGTCATGCTAACTTTTTGGCTTTCAACCAACATGTTTTTTTACTCAAATTAAGATAATTTTATTCCCCATTTTGACTTGACCATTTGCTTGGGCATAATATGGAATCGAAGTAATCATCTTAATATTTCTTGTCTTAATATATTTTACAACTCTTCGACTCACAAACACAATTCCTTGATCAGTAGTCAAAGTTTAGGGTATTCTGAATCTATGTACAATATGTTTCAACGAAATCAATTATATAATCTTAAGTCACATCTTTTAAAGGAATAGCTTTGACCCATTTCCTAAAATAGTCAATAGTTACCAAAATATATTTGACCTTTAGATGATAGAAGATTGATCTAACTAATTAAATTAAGTATCCGTCCTCAAAATGACCAAGGTTTTATAACCAAATGTAATTCACTAGTTAGAACATGTTGAATGCTCTCATGCTTTTGACATTATTCACATGACTTAGCATAAGAACAACAGTCTTTATCCATAGTTGGCCAATATACTCTTTGTCGATGTAGAACCCATTTTATTTTCTCACCAGCTTGATGAGCACCATATATGCACTTGTGAACTTCTGCTAAAGCTAAATAAGCTTCAATTTCACTTAGACAATTCAAAAAATTACCTTCCACTAATTTCTTATAAAGTGAATCACTCATTACAACATAATGAAGGACTCTATATTTTACCTTCTTTTTTATTGGTAAATTGGGGTTGCTTAGATAATCTATAATTGATTTTTTCTAATCTGAAGGATCCAAATTTTTTATTTTGAAAATATCAAAGTTTTCAAATGGGCATAATTTTTCTTTAATTTCGATTAGCTTGTTCAATGAATCGCTCAAAATTTTATACCATGTGGCTATTTGAGCCAATTCATTAGCCTATGCATTTTCCTCTCTAAGAATATGCTAAACTATGACCTCATCAAATTTATTCAGTAACTTCATTGAAAAAGTTAAATAGTTAATCAAGTTCTGATTAATACATATATTCTTAAGCTACTTGCTTGACAATTAGTTAGGAATCACCCATTATTTCCACATTTTTAGCCTTCATTGAAATTAATATTTGCAGGTCAACTATTAAAGCTTTATATTCTGCCTCACTATTCAAACATTCATATCTTAATTGGAACATAAACTTGGTTGGGATTCCTTTTGGAGAAATAATTACAACTCCCAAACTTACATCTCCATTTTGTCTTGATCCATCGAAGTATAACTTCTAGGGTTTTACCCCTACCAAGTCAATTTCATTTTCTTCGATTTCCACACAAGAGTGTTCATTCAAGAAATGAGCCAATACTTGGCCTTTGACAGCTTTTTAAGGCATATATTGCAGAGAAAACTCTATTAAGGCAAGAGCCCATTTCCCTACTCGACCAAGCAAGATAAGTTTCAATAACATATATTTTATTATATCAGTTTTTGATAAAACAAATACATCGAAGGACTTCATATAATATTTAACTTAGTACATGAAAAGTACAATGCTAAACATAATTTTTCTACTGTTGTTTATCTAACTTCAACATCAATCAGATCTCTATTCAGGTAATAAATGGCTCTTTCAATTTCATTTTGATCCTCTTGGGCCAGCATGCTTCCTATGGTTTCTTCAGATGCTGAAATGTATAATTTTAAAGGACGCCATAGTTTAGGAGGGGGTCATTATTGGAGGATTAGTCAGGTATTCTTTTCTCTTGTCGAAGGCTTCTTGGTGTTCCTTCTCCCATTGAAACGCCTCTTCAGCTTTTAGTTTAACCAATGAAGAAACAACCTTAGTCTTGCCAGATATGTTTGAAATGAACCTTCAAAGGAAATTTATCTTCCCCAACAAAGATTGAAGTTGCTTCTTATTCAAAGGAGGTGAGGCCTCCAAGATGGCCTTTGCCTTATTTCTGTCAACTTCAACACCTTTTTTCTGGACTAAGAAGCCAAGAAAATTACACGCAGACACACCAAAAGCACACTTAATAGGATTCATCTTTAATCCATGCTTTCTTATTCTTTCAAATGATTACCTTAAGTTTGTTAAATGCTTATATTTTGAATTTGATTTATCCACCACATCATCTATGTAAATTTCCATGAATTTTCCATTTAAATCATGAAATATGGTGTTCATGGCCCTCTGATAAGTGGCCCTACCATTTTTCAAACCAAATGGCATAACTACCAATTCAGATGTGCCAATTGCACTAGGATATCGAAATGATGTCTTTGATACATCCTCTTCAACAATGTATATCTGGTTATATCTAGAATATCCATCCATGAAATGTAGAATTTCATGGTCTAATGCTAAATCAACCATGTTAGCAATTAGCATAGGGTACTCATTTTTGGGTGTTGTAGAATTTAAATCTCAAAAATCTATATAAACTCTTAGATTACCATTTTTCTTCATTACAGGAACAACATTTGAAATCCAATTTACATATCTAGTGGTTCGAATAAATTTTGCTTTTAAAAGCCTTTCAATTTCCTCTTTGATTTTCAATACCACCTTAGGTGCAAACCTTCTAGGAACCTGCTTAATTGGATGTTGTCCTGCTTGAATTGGTAACCTATGCTCCATGAGCTCTCTGTTGAGTCCAGGTATTTCTTCATAGTCCCATGCGAAGCAGTCCTTGTATTATTCGAGCAACCTAACTAATTCCTATTTATAGTTTACATTCATTAAACTACTAATATAAATAAGGTGTTTAATTAAATTATCACCCAAATTAATTTTCTCTAAAGGGTCTTGTACCTCTATCTTTTTAATACCATCAAATAGAGGGGTTTGTTCGAACCCTAGAGGAGAGTCGTCATAGATACAATCCAAATTTACACCATCAATAGTGCAAATCATTTTGTCAGCCATATAGGCTGACAATTGAGTCATGAGGCTCTTATGACTCATTTGAGTCTATTCATCAGGCCGAATCAAATCAGTCTTTAAGACCAAATAGAAACTGTTTATATCTAAATTGAACATCTCGACGGTCTTCATACCGAATTCTCATGTGTTGCAAATATCAAGGTCTTAACCCCTGGATACATCTTAAAATCTATATGATTGTTTTACAGATAGTAGAGATTTTCATCAGCTTCGATTAGTTCTAGCTCTCCTTCTTCGTTCCAAAGGAACATTTGTTGATACACAATCAAAGGAGCGATACCTACATCGTGAATCCATTCCTTTTCGAGTAGCAAGTTGTAGCTGGCTTTCGAAGGCACTATAATGAACAAAGTCGATCTTGTAACAATCCCTACTCTTATGTTCAAAGCAACCACTCTCTCTTAATTCGAGGACTTTCCATTAAAATTCGTAACCATCATGTTGTGTAGGAGCACGTCAGCTTCACTCTTTCCTAATTTCTTCAACAAATTGGATGGCATCAGATTGATTGCAGCACCTCCATCAACCAGCACCCTATTGACCAATTTTCCATTAGCTACTACCTTAAACTTTGAAGATTGTTGGATTTTCTTTAGCCTGGACCATGTCTTTTTCCACGAATACAAAGTCTTCATTTACTTCCTCGAGCTCATTGAAGAAATCCTTATGCATACCATCCTCAGTCAAAGTCACTGCATACTCTGCTAGAAGAATCAAAACCATATTCACAAAGAAACTCATTAAAGATGACCTCCAAATCATCATCAAAAGCTAGTTCAATGGAATCAATAATCACATCATCCTCTGTTCGAGTCAGTTGTTTTCATTTTTCTAGCTTAGTTTCTTACTCCTTTGACCACCTCTACATAGGGTCAAACATTCATCTGAGATGCTTATTTTTGAAGAGCTGCTTGTTAAGTTTGTTGTTGGCCAAGTCTTTGCGCCTTCCTCCATTGAGCCTTTGACATATATTGGCTTTTCAACGGGGTTGAAGATTGCCTAACCTCATTCCTTATCCATGTATTAGGCTTCCCTCCATTTCCCAACATGGGGTATTGAACTCTTAATTCGAATGTATGCCAATTAGGCTTATAAGTTCGGACCTTCTAGACATTCTAACCATTTTGATATCATTTATTTCTAATGCCTTTGAATGTAGGTAATATGGTCTTTCCTTTTTTATCCCCTTTCCAGAATCTATCATCATTATAGATTTTTGATTTATAGGCTGGTTCTGAATTCCTAACTTCTCCAATTCTATGAATGGAACCCTGTTCAATTCCTTTTTCTTTTTAGTTGCCTTGAAATATTTTGTTACTAATCTGTCTAAAACAACACTGCACCTAGGGCACAATGAAACCTCTTTTTCATCTTCCTTATAGCGAAGTAAAAACTTCACCAGGGTTTATCCTGCCTTAGGATATACTTCCTTTTCATTAGCTTCAAACATATCGAGATCAATTTTAGTATTGACCTTTGGAGCCTTTCTACCATGTTCACTTGAAAGAAGTCAGCTAGTTCAATATAACTAGCATTAACCTCAAAAGGATTTGAATCAACCTTCATTTCCTTTTACATTTTTTCCTCAAATTTCAATCTTCCTTCCTTAATTCCTTTCTAAATAAGATCCCTGAAATGAACACAATTGTTAGTCAAATGACCATTTTTATGATGGCATACAATATTTTCAACCTTTTATCTCCTTGAGGGAAGGAATTTTGTGATCATTAGGTAATTTGATTTGTTTATCTCTAAAAAAAAACATCAAATATTTATTAGCTTTAGTTATATTGAAACTATAAGACTACCTATTTGCCAATTTCAATTTATCTTTAGCTCGAATTGGTTTCAAAGACGCGCAAACATAAAGGGGAGCAGCTTAAAGTTTAGAAATGTTTACTTAATTTCCCTCCTCATCTACATCTTCGTTCTCGTCTATTACGATGTATGTTATCTTATCTCTTCTTAAATGTTTCTTATACCTTTCCCTCTCGAGTCTAAGATGTTCAATCTATCTCACCTTATCAGCAAGCTGAGATATGTCAAAAATTTATTAGTTCACAAATTTCTTTCTGATCGGATTATCTAAACCACTAGCAGTCATCTTCATTATTTCAAATTCAAGTATAGTTGTGAAACTTCTAACTTTCATTTGCCTAAATCGAGCTAAGTAATCATCAATAAATTTCCCACTTATTCATTTTATATTGAATAAGTCTATTATGCTTACTTTAGTCTTTCCTCAAAAGAAGATCGTTCATGAAAACTTCTTTCAAACTAATTCCATGAATAAAGTGAGTTTGGAGGAAGAGTTGAAAACCAAGTAAATGCATTCTTTGTCAAAGAACTAGAGAAATATTTATTTTTTAAATATTCATTATTAATATTGTCCCATACTTGATTGTGTATCGAGTTATATGTTCAACAGTGTATTCACTCACCCCCCTAAGGACTTAGTTAATTTTAGGACTTTCATGCTCCTTGGCAATTCTGCCTATTGTGTGAAATCTGGGAATGTTGACACAAAGTAGGGGTGTAAGCGGGTGGTTTGGTTCAGTTTTTAGAGGAAAATAAATCTGAAATAATCAAAATCAATTTGTTCATTTTGGTTCAATTTTTTTGTATTTTGATAGCCAAATCGAAACCAAACCGAACCAAACATCTACGAATTGGTTTGGTTCGGGTGATCGGGTTGACCATTATTTTTTTAATACAAAAATTAACTAAACAATTATACATATAATACAGAAAAGTGCACACAATGTATCCAAAATTCTAAATAATATTAGAACATAGACTAACTTTTACTCTTCCATCAGGTAATGAATATTCAATTTCAAGTTGAGTCATAATGTCACACTAGTTCCAAATGGATCACTTACCATTTTTTGTGTCAACGGTCAAGTAGCCTGCAAAAAAGACAAAATAGAGACAAAATAAATGATTTAGAATTCAACATACAGTTAAGTATAATGAAATTGTCAAAGGGAAGCAGGTGAAGAAATTCCATCAATATTCTATCTGTATGCAAAGCAGGAAGAATCCAGGAATATAATATGAAAAATAAAACATGACCATCATATTTGACTTATTATGATCCTATAAACCTAGGGATGGGCAATGAGATGTACTAACATAATCCTCTTTATAGACAGCTCTAAACACCTCCATATGCTTTCTCAAAAGGTACATGCATTTCTTTTTCCAATCACCAATAAGTTACACATTTGTTTTTGGCTAAGAGAACCAAAAGGTATATGAAATCTTGGAATTCCAAATTATCTCTTTTGTTCAGTAAGAACAGGTGGAGGAGCTACTCCAAATGCCTTTTTGTCAACACCCTAAGGCCCTTCCATCATTTTTTTATTGAGTATATACTACAACATTTATAACAGAGTCCAAGTTATAAACTGAATGAACTATTGATTCAGTTACAATAGACTTGAACATGCTAAGTAAGGAAATAAGAAATCAAATCAGAAAGGGAACCAAATAACATTACCATAATGAATATTCCAAGTATACCATAAACCGTTGTACACAATCCCAAGTAATGGAAGTGGCATTAAAATGATCATGACTCATGAGCACTAGTGTCAAATTCAATATTATAAGTATCAAATACAACACAGAGCAAACAAGAAATTTAAGAAATGAATTTTTGAGTATTGAATAAATAAAACACAATATATAAAATGAAAGATCAAAATCAATAACTATACTACACTAAAGAGACAAAGATTCTTTGAGAAAATAGAAACATAAATAATATGCTCATGAGATGGGGATTGTGTGTGATAAGATGGAATCAGGGACGACCTTTGCTTTAGGTGGGTGACTAAACAACACATCACTAGCGTGCGGCTTGCGTAATTTTTCAACTAAACAACTTGTTAAATTAATTAGCTACTAAAGTAGAAAATCTTAGCACCAACCCACCAAACGATGTTGAGGCAACAGAGGGCCGGTGAGGGTGACTGGGCGAGCGGCGACAGCAAGCCGAGCAGCGTCAATGGTGAGGGGCGATGGCAAGCGGAGCAGCGTCAGCGGTAAGCAACGAGGGCAAGCCGAGCAACGACGGGCCGTGAGGAAGAGCGTGACTGGGCGAGCCGAGCAGCATCAACGGCGACGACGATGGCGACAGGGTGAGGGCTGTGAGCAGAGGGTGAGTCTGGCCATCTAGGCTAGGGTTCGTATTTGGGGAAAATTTTGATAGGAACGGTTTTGGTTTTAGTTTTGGTAAAAACTTGAAAACGTATATATATCTGTATATACGAGGGACATAGTTTAAAAAAAAAGTGGTTTGGTTTGGGTGGATTATTGGATTTGAAATTCTTAATCCGAGAACCGAACCAATTAAGCTTCAGTTAGTTCGGATTTTACCCGAACCAATTAACATATCCGAACCAAACTAAATCAAACTAATTGGTTTGGTTCGGATTGGTTGGGTTATCTAAACCAAATTACACCCCTAACATAAAGTATAGTTGATTCACATACCCCACATTGAAGTCATGCCCGTTTAACACTTGTTCGATAACTTGGTTGATATTTTGATGCCCCCAAGATTGTTTTGTCTAAACCTTTCCAAGCATTGATCCACATTCTGATTTTGATGTACCACCCCATCAGGATGTATAGGTTGAGCAAGTTGATTTTGCTCATTTTGTGCTGGCTAGGCATTTCTTACTTGGTTCACTATAGGATCCTCAGAATGTCCAAACACATCAGCAATTCTACCCATTTGCCCGGCTAAGGTGTTATAGGCATTATTAGTTGACTCAATTAGAAGTGTTATAACTGTTGTCATTTACTGAGTCATCATATTTACCATTTCATGATTACTTTCATTGACTTGTTATCGAATATTTCTTAGAGTAGTGTTTGTATTTCCTAGTTGGATTAATGATAAATCCCTAGGTAAGTTTAAGAAAACACGTGTTCCCAAATTCAACCTTTCATTTCGAATTGTACTTGTTCATGGCCCTTGACCATTTATATTTCCTTGATTTCTTACTGAAGTGTTTGGCAATGTAGTAGTGTACGTGGCCTGACCAAAACCTATAGATAGTTTAGGGTACACAACTAGAAGACAACCTATATATTAGTGTCATTCAATTAACCCCAGGGCTCCTATTAGTTTCTGGAGTAGAAACAAGAACCCTTGTAGTTGGAACAATTTCGCTAACTATAAGATTTGAAGGAAAATTTCTAGACACTATAGTGTCATTGTTGCCACAAACTCCATTATTTTCTTGAAGAGGATTTTGAGAGTTGTTTGAATTATTTTATGACATTCTTGGCACTATTTTACCACTTCTCAATCACATAAGCTTTTAAGTGGATTCTTTTTACAAACCATTCTCTCGACTTAGTCCCATTAGGCTTGCCAATTTGTTTATTGTAAAATTTGTCAAATACAAATATGGATTTCTGTTATCACTCTAGGAAAGGAATCTCTTTCTCTCAATGACTCTTAAGTACTTGGTAATTTGTGAATTTTAAGAATATCATAAATGAATTTCAAATAAAACAATGAAATATGAAATTTTGACTAAATAATAATAGATAGCAATGTATAAAAATAAAAAAGAAATAGGACTTAGGTAAAAGCATTCAAGAAATATTGTAAACAAGAACAATAAATAAAAACAATGCAATCGAATTATCAAGTAAATGAATTAAAGGAAAAAAATCATGTAAAGATCAAGTAATTAAATCTGCATAATAATGAACTTGGTTGAAAAAGTAATAAAATCGAATAAAAAAGCAATTAAAGAATACATATAAAGAACAAGAACAGGTAATGAAACTTTGCAGAAATAATAGATATTACTTAAATAAAAAGAATACAAGTAAATTAAAAGAAAGTAATTTAAATAAAAGCAATAACGATTTAGGAAAGTAAATATGCATGAAAGTACAGGGAGCAAGTAAAGAAATTAAATGATTCTGAGAATTACTCGATCAAAAAATGAAGAGAACTTGCAAGAAGATGTAAACTAATTGCTTTAAATTTATATTCTAAGGTAAAGATTACAGATAGAAAACAAGGTGGAAGACATAATTTAATCTCATTTTTAATCATTGTTCATCAGAGTAACTTTTGGATATATGAGATATGTTTACAAGTGATTTCCAACTAACCTAAATGGCTCCACCCCTTTGGTATTTATAAACAACGGTGTTAACCGTTATGCTAACATGATCATGACAAGTGTCTTTGTCAAAAATAACTTCCTAAACTAACAACAAAGATTATCTTGTCTTAATATTATATATTCAACTGTCAATAACTCCCTAGATTCAAATTCAAACACTTGAATTTGAATTTTGAATTAAGTGTAACTATCTTGAATCTGCTTCGAAATGTCTCTGCTCTCGAATGTGTCTTTTATCATTTTTGAAAATTTGCTAAATATTGTCTTCATTATTGTTTCGATCTTTATTATATCTATGAAGAGTCTTCTCCATTTGTCTGGTCGAAATGGATCTTCAAGAATTCATTATTCATTCTCTACCTTGGAATAGCTTTTGACTTATAAAACAAGTTAAAACATCTTAATCGAAGGGAAAAATTCATTCCATACCTTCATTATTTTCAATTGAAATGATCGAAACTAAACTTAGTTAAATTAACCAAAAGATTTAGTTAAATTAACTAAAAGATATTTCATATAATAATATTTTTTTTATGGATTGAAAAGTTTATTTTTATACCAACAATATCATGTAATTATATTTGTCCACTCAAATCCTTGAGAACAGGATCCAAGCCCTTATGACTAAAGCGATTTCTCTCTCAGAGCTGATATTTATGCTATTCTCTTTAAAATTCAATTCCTTCTTCAGCAAGGGAATCATCCCAAAAATTCACCTACCCTATTGAATTGTGTAACCCCCCATTAACTGATTATCTCGACAGCCTCGTCACCAAGGAAGATTTTACAACCTAACCAAGGGAAAGATTCTGCTGACTTCATAAACATAAATTTGGGAGATGGATTACTCTGATCAATTGCAAACAAAGGAAATTCTTGCTTAAACTTAGATCATTTAATTGAATGTCTCAGGTTAATCAAAATTTAATATTTGTATGAATCTTTGTGTCATACAATTAATTTTATAAAAATTTATGAAAATATTAAATTTTGATTAACCTGATGTACCTAATTATAACGTTCTAAGTTTAATTAAGAATTTCTTTAGCAAATAGATGTCTCAAAACAAAGTTGAAGAAACCATCGATCTAAGAACAAATTTTCAAACTAAAATAAGAATAATCTATGCCCAGAAACATATAAATTTTTTTTAATAAAAATGGAGAGAGAAAAAAAAGATTGAAAGGCTGACTTGCTTGTGTACAACTGCACATTCATCGCAAGCCGCCTAAGCTTTTGAGTAGTTATCTACTACAAACAAAAGTTGATTTTCTTTTCTTTTCTTATTGTTTTTAGCCAGAGCCAAATTGATAACTCCAAAACAAAATTTAAAAAATAAAATAAAATAAAAGGAAGCAGTTTTGCCACAACTCCTTAAACCCCAGAAGAATAAAAGTCAACCAAATAATCAGAGAATCAAACTTCACCCAACAAAAGTCAAATTTAGTGTGTGTTTAGGATAACTGTGAAAATTTAATTATTTCAATAATCGATTATGTTTAGATATGTAAATTGAAAAATAATTTTAAATTAATCTATTTCGTTTGAATAATATACAAAAAAATTATTTTCATGCGTTAAATTATTAAAATAGATACATAATGATTAAAAAATTATTTAATTAATTAAAAAATTATTTAATTAAGAAAAAAATAATATTTACATATCATAATTAAATATAATCTCAACAACTTTTAGTTATAATGCCCAACTTTTAGATTCTCGTCTAACAACTTTTTTCGCTTGAAAAAAGCTGTTGAGATTTTGGCTTTAAAATGCCAAACATGTTGTTTCATAAAACAACTAAAAAGGGTAAAAAAAAAGCTGTTGGGGAATGAAAAAATCGTTCCCAAACATACACTTAATGGGAAGCACATCTGGGTTTAGTTTTTTGTCAAATCGGAAATAAAAGAATTGTGTAGCTGAATTCCTTATTTTATTTTATTTTTGCTGATTCAATTCTCACCATATATTCTGTTGAATACTTTTTAATTTATTTATAAATATATTAATTATATTTAATGGCTTGTACTGCCATTTAATTCTATCATAATATAATCAAGAAACATTTCTGGCTGCATAGGAGCATCTTTTTTATTTTTAGTAATCTGGATTTGTAACCGTGCATTGCATGGAGAAGAAAAAAATAAGAAAAAAATATTATTTTTTTTATTTACATTTCTTAATTTGTTCCATGACTATTTTAAAGAGTATTTGGCAGGATCTTCAAAAACAATTTAACACAATTTCTCAAAGGTTATGTTTAGAATGAATAAAAATAGGAAATGATTTGATTTGAATTAAATTGATTTGATTTAAAAATCAAATTTTATATTTGGAATTTAAAAAAGATTTGAATTGATTTAGAAATCAAATTTTGCATTTGAAATTCATTAAAATGAGAATTGATTTGATTTGATTTTATTATTTTACATTTTAACCCTTATGAGAGGTTGTTAGAGGTAGTTATTATGGGTAAAATAATCTATTTATTTCAAATCAAATCAAATCCTATCAAAATTGATGAGATTTCTAAAACAAAATAAATGAAATCTATGAGATTTTAGAAATCAAATCATTTCCCATTTTTTAAACATTCCAAACATAAAATTTAATTAAATTTGATTTACAAATCAAATTATTTTCATTTTTTTTGCATTCCAAACACACTCAAAGAGAATTTAAAAATGATGTGTAACTTAAAATAACCAAAAAAAAGGGGAGAAAAAGACTAATTTAAAGCATAAAAATTTCAATGAGAGAACAATTCATACTAAAAAGTAATTTTTTTTTCTCAAGAAAAGAATTTCACTACTTAAAATGAAGAGAAAAACAAAGTTCCAAGGATAACGGCAATAGTAGAATGCTTCTCAAGATCACTTCAACCATGCCTAGAAGGATAGCAACTACGTGCCTCTGGCGCAAATCCTAACAACCTAAGGGACCTTAAAACAAAACCTATTTCTTTCTTCTTCAATCTCATTGCGCAAGGCCTTCTTCTTTGGACTACGGTCCTCTATAACCTCCTGGGCAACTACATCTGTCAATTGTCCTTTAATGACTTTAGGTGGAGCTATTTTACTTTATGATTTCTTCACCCTCTGCTTGACATGATCATACTCTGGCTCTAAACATTTTCTAGTAAAGAAATGCTCAACTTTAGAAGGAACAAACACCAGCTTACTCTTACCTAAGTTAGGAACTTTAATGTTACCATCACCAACCTCAATACATCTGCCCTTCTCCCAAATCTCTTGCTGGTTTTGATTATTTATGATAATGAAACTATCATTGGCCTATATCTCCTGCAAGGATGAAAAGTGGTCTTGGTTTCTTTGATGCAGCTGACTTAGTTCCTGTTGCTGGTGAAAATGGTTTACCATCAATTCCTCTTGCATCTGTGGAGTCAGAACCTTGTGCTTAGAGTTCCTTGATTTCAGACCTGATATAGTTAGTATAAAAGGTGGGAGGAGACTTAGTCCACCAACCCATGCTCAATAGGTTTGGCTTTCATACTAGCATGTTGATATTGGGGGTTGCGATGACTAGTTTAGCAAGAAACCTCCTGCTTATGGCCAGTTTAATCTACTTTCAACCATGGCCTAAATTTCTTTTCTTTGAGGGCACCGATCAAGTCATCTTGGATCATCAGCGAACAATTTCTGTCTTCATAGCCTATAATACCACAATAATAGCAAAAAAAAGGAAGCTTTTCAAAGTAGAAACCCATCTAAATTTTACTTGCATTTGGAAGGCTAAAAAAGATCCCATGTTAAAGGGGTTGGCGGACATCATGTGTGACCAAGGTTTCAGGATAAACCCATAACGGTATTCAATGGGTTGTGTCAACCTATGAACCCACGAGTTTTGACTCAACCCAACCCACAAAATGTGGGTTGGGTTGGGTTGGGTCTGTAGGTTAAGTCGAGTTGGAAAACACTCCAACCCACAAGGTACGGGTCGGGTGGCGAGTTTGGAAAGTGTCAACCCACACAAACCCAACCCACCCAAGTAGGATTTTTTTTTTCTTTGTAAAAGCCATTTAGTCATAGTGGCAGTTTATGTTGTTTTTCCCATGACTTTTCTATATATTCAATTAAGTTTAGGTGTAAACATTGTAATCACATTGAGAATGTGACCAAGAAAATAATGATTAGAAACTTATAAAGCATTTGACAGACCAATGCGATAAAAATCTAACTGATCGCTTGAATGACAAAGAGTATCATGAAAAAATTGAGAATGAAGTAAATGATTATGTCAATCCATATTCTATATGTGATGACATTGACTTCAATTAGCTAATGTGATTTGTTATTTATAACTTTTAGGACATGTTAGCTTGCTTTAGTTTATTTTAAATTTATGTTAGCTTAGTAAGACTTATTAAGTTTATTTATAACATTGACTCGTGTTCTTGAGAACAAACTCTCTGGAAGGATTAAAAGAACACAATAAACATAGAATTAGAATTGTGGATTGCATATATTTATGTTTATAAACCAAGTAAAGGGTATAAATAACTCAAACAAAATAATATGCTTGTTTTACTAATATTTCATAACTGGATGAAGGATCTTAGAAGATGTTCTCTACTTGCTAGGAAAATGTACATGGTAATAAACCTATAATGCATTTCAAAAAAGCTAGAGAATAGAAGCAGGGTAGAGGAAGTTTTCTTACAAGTATTTGAATTATGAATAGTTTTGTTTAATTAATTCCAAATTTAGTAAGACTTGTTAGTTATTAATTTATTATGCACTTATTAACTTATGATGTTTAGTTTTTTTAAGATTGAGACCTATTATGTTTGAGTTAGGTCGGTTGAGTCTTATGATATTAATTTGGTAAATTGAGACCTATTATGTTTGAGATTGAGATTTATAGTGTTAATTTGTTAGATTGAAACTTATTATATTTGAGATTGAGATTTATGGTGTTAATTTGTTAGATTTTGTATTTTGACTTTTTTTTTCAAGAATATTTTTTTAAAAAAAAAACATGTCGGACCCACGAGTTTGACCAAACCCAACCCACTTTTGAGCGGGTCGGGTTGAGTGAAAAAATCTCCTCGACCTAACCCAACCCAACCCACTATTCTGGTGAGCGTGTTGGATCCAAAAACATTGCTAAACCCACCCAACCCATCTAACGGACACCCCTACTGTAATTGGCTAGCTATCATGAGCAATAGTTTTGATGATAACAAACGTAAAGACAAACATAAAGATGATGAGAAGACTAAGTCCAAGATCTTCAAAGAATAGCTTTAGGACTTAGGATCTTTGTAAAAGCCTCATTGGATATCTCATTATTTGGCATTGCAAAGAAATGTTTTTAAAATTATTTTTCCAAAATTAAACAACCATTTTCTGGTCATTTGAAAGCATTTAAAACTGGTTTTATAACAGAGGTATTCGAATACCCTGTTAGGTATTCGAATAGAATGGGTTTCAAGCTTATACATTTTCTGTTTTTCAAAGAGGTATTCGAATACCCCTCCAAGTATTCGAATAACTTGCTTTTGCAGAAACCCTGTTTTATTAAAGGTATTCGAATACACCATATGGTATTCGAATAACCATGTTTTAAAGTTTGAACGTTTTCTGTTTTTCAAAGTGGTATTCGAATAACCACACTTGGTATTCGAATAACACCGTGTGTCTCAACCGTTTCTCTAAATCACTTTAAATCAGTGGTATTCGAATAACCTATTAAGGTATTCAAATAACCCTCTTCAGAACTGGTTTTCACGGAGCTTTTCAAAGTGAGGCATTCGAATACCTCATAAGGCATTCGAATACCGTACTCCAGAATTGGATTTCACGAAACGTTCAAAAATGGCAGCAACGGCCATATTTGCTTTTAATGGTTTCTTAATTGGCACCCAACGGCTAGTTGCTTTCTTTGCTCTATAAATACAGACCTTGGGTCTCTTCTGAAAAGCCCCCAACCATTTTGAATTATTTGCTTGTGTTAAAACGTGATTCCTTCATATTTTCTATGCTCTTTTTGCCAAAACCTTGAGGTATCCTTTAGAGAGCTTATTAGTACTTCAATTTGTAATATATGCTCTAAGTGAGAGTTCATTTTTCATCTATTCTCTGCTTCTGTAAAAGGGTGAGGTATCCCTTAGTGAATTTGTGAGGGTGAGGTATCCCTCTAGTAAAAGGGTGAGGTATCCCTTGTTGTAAAGAAGGTGAGGTATCCTTCAAAGGGGTGAGGTATCCCTCTAGTAAATAGGGTGAGGTATCCCTGTTGTGTAAAGGTTGCAAGCACCTGGTTTTAAGCTTGTATTGAATAGTGAAAAATCTCGAACTGTGTTTCGGGGACTGGACGTAGGCCACAAGTGGTTGGTGGTCGAACCAGGATAAATATCGTGCCTGCTTTTCTACCCTTAATCTTTATCTTTATGCACTTTATTTATTCTTGCAATTTAATTATTAATTGTTCTTCTTATCTTCATCTTATTCACGACTTTTAATAATTAAATTCAGTATAGTTTATTTGTTTAAGGCTTTTGCGAAAAATCCTTAATTACTCAATTCACCCCCCTCTTGAGTACTGAAGCCACTTGGGTAACACCTACTTCCTCTGATCGAGTACAAGCTAGAGTTCGCTACCAATCCCAAGTGCGCACAGAGTTTCCCACCTACAGTTGTCGTGCATCATTCTCCTGGTAAGCCCCAGCATTATACCCAAAACAAGGTTGAGTGGAAATCATTATCTGCCAAATCCTTGTCCAATTGCCTTTGTCTGAGAACTAGTAGTTAATTTTTATAATTCTAATATCAATTCCTTAAGATGTGAAGCTTATTGATCTCATCATCAAATTAAAATTTGAAAATCTATGGTGCTATTTCTTCTCATTAGAACCCCTTTGGGTTGTTCTACACTTTTGTGACAACAGTGGTCATAGTGCTTTGGTGTTGGTGGTTCTCCAAGAACAACGCCCAATCAAGCAACACTGAGATGCCTCAAATTGCATACGAATCTCATCCACATTGAAGAGAATAACCTCTTCATCATCAGGGGGCAAGGCTGCCGATGGTATGGTCAAAGGATGAGCCACTTTTAGGAATAGTGGAGCAGGTTGCTGCTTCTCGGACATGGTCAATGCTAGTGAAAGGGGAATCGAGAATAGCGTTGTGAGTGGGAACGCCGCCTATGCTGGTGGTGCTATATGTAGAGTCGTTAGCTTGATCAGTCGAGGCCAGTAGAGTTGATCACAATGACAACAACTTAACGATCAATTAAAGTTGAAGCCATACCAGTGAGGGAAAACTAGAGGCACTGCCCTAGAGGAAATAGTCAGTTGCAGGTCTCGATCAAAGAAGAGACAACACACCCAAGGGGAGAAGATGACTTGCTCTCATAGGGTTTTCGATCAAATCTTATTATAGGCAATGATTATTCTTTGAATGGTACATTCTAAAATGAAATTATGATCAATAATAACATATGATATATATTAATATAATGAGATGAAACACATCTATGTCTCTTTACATACCATGCTTAAGTGTGGTATTTCTAAGATTTCAATCATTGTCACAATCTAATATTTTCAAACCATCTCTACTTGTAACTCAACATTGCCACATATATGTTCATGACTAAAAATATGTTTTTCAAGGTACAACCCAACATGAGTAAGAGATTGCCCTTGACTTTTGTTTATGGTCATGGCAAAAGAAATATTAAATGGGAATTGGCTTCATTGAAATTTAAAAAGCAATCTTGTGTTAAATGAAATCAAGCTTATTTGAGGGATGAAGACTTTCTCTCACATGTTGCTTCCTAAAATAATTTTTGTTTCAATTATATGCTTCCCTAATTGAGTAATGCTTAGTTGTGTGTCATTATATAGACCACTAGTTTGATCCATATTTCTCAACAACATAATAGGTACTTCAACTTTTAGTGCACTTCAAAGAATGATTTGGAAGTCCAGACCACTTTATGGTGTTCAAATACTCTAGAGAATGCAAATTTTCAATGACATCTATCAAAAGGGCTAGCAAAGAACTAAACCAACTTGAGATTAACTTGAGATTCGACTCGTTAATTAGCTCAACAAACATAGTTCATGAACTAAATGAGCTAAACTTGAGTTAAAAATTGAGCTCATTAAACTTAGTTCATTATGTTGTCTTTCCCCTATTCTCATTTGGTCATAAACTATAAACCTCTCAATCAAGCTCTTCAATGGATCAGGTATCCAATTCCATATAAAAAAGATCTTCTTAAACATCTTCATTCTGCCAAAATCTTTTCTAAATTCGATATGAAGTCTGCATTCTGGAAAATTCAAATCAAAGAGAGCGATCGCTATAAGACAACTTTCACTACACCTTTCGGGTAGTGCGAATGGAATGTAATGCCTTTTGATTTGAAAAATGCTCCTTCGAAATTTCAAAGAATCTGAATGAAATCTTCAATCCATATTCAAACTTTACAATTGTATATATTGATGATGTATTAATCTATTCTCAATCTATTCATCAACACTTCAAATATATTAATATTTTTATTAGTGTAATTAAGAGAAATGGTTTAGCTGTATTTAAATAAAAATTTAATCTCTTCCAGACTCAGATGGATTCCACGGTCACAATATTCACCAAGGAACTATCAATTCTATCAATCGTGTTATTGAATTTGCTGACAAATTCCCAAATCAAATCATTGACAAAATCAGTTGCAACGATTTCTTGGTTGTCTTAATTATGTCGCTGATTTTTTTCCTCAGCTTAGCAATTTGATCAATCCTTTGCATGATCGTCAGAAACCTAATCCTCCTCCATGGTCTGATATCCATACAAGTATTGTCAAATAGGTTAAATCCCATGTAAAGGATCTTCGATGTCTTTATCTGCCTAACCCTCAAGCTTTCAAAATCGTTGAAACTGATGTTTCCGACATAGGTTATGTTGGCGTTCTTAAACAAAGAATTGAAGACAAAGAGCATGTTATTGCATATGCATTAAAACATTGGAATTCTGCCCAACTGAATTATTCAACTGTTAAAAAAGAAATTTTAGCAATCGTTTTGTTCATAACAAAATTTCAATTTGATCATTTAAATCAAAAGTTTTTAATCAGAGTTGATTGTAAATCTGCTAAAGACATTTTACAGAAAGATGTTAAGAATTTAGCCTCCAAACAAATCTTTGCAAGATGGTAAGCCATTTTGAGTGTCTTTGATTTTGATATTGAATATATCAAAGGATCTTCAAACACTTTACCTAATTATCTTACTCATGAATATGTTCAAGGAAAATAGTATACTGCCTAGAGGAAGCTCAACATCCTCTTCCCGAGGAAGGGGCAAAGGCAAGTTAGTCCTTGCAGGGCTAACCCCCAAATCAACATCTTCGGGGTCATCCACTCTAACTGTGTCATCCACTCAGATACAGTCAACCCAGACTGGGTCATCCACTCAGAAACAGACGGACAAACAAACCAGTGCAGATTATGCCATTCTAATCCAAACACTAATGGCTTTACAAGATCAAGGCCTTACCCAACTACCAAGAAAATCATGGGCTGAAATAGCCTCTAAAGAAGATGAAGATCTTGAGATCATCATCCAATAACAAAAAGGAAAAGAAATTGTCATCAATTCTCCCAGCAAACAAATTGTTATGTCCTAACTAGCCCCAATCTCTACCTAAACCACTTATGTCCCTAAAGATGCTTTCTGGTCTGTCATGCAAATGGAGCCAAATTTCTGGGATGTCAATCCAAACGAAATTGCCCAAAAAATCTTTCCTAAAGGCTTTTTGTTCAAACCATATTCTCTTAATAAAACCCAACAGTTTTATGAATTTATTCTTGTCGATACTAACTCGGTTTCTTTGAAGCATTTCAGGGATCCCAAAGATCAAAAAACTATAACCTATTCGACAATCCAAATCTTGAAGTTCATTTCTCCTAAAGAATGGGGAAAAGACTTATACAAAATCAAAAAAATTTCCAAAATTTATGACCTTATTGGTTATGACTATTGGGATTATGTCCGAGCCTGGAGTAATACATTCTGGCTTTAAACAAATGTCGGTCGTCACTCTTGGCTCATATACTTCAAACAAAATATCAAATACAACTTCCCAAATTAGTTCTACTAGTGGTGGTACTTCTTCAGTCCTACATCCCAAATCCTTCCTGTTGATGTTCTTGAAGGATTCCAATATTTTCAGAAGAGGATTGATCTAGCTAATGATCCTTGGCCAGCTGAATTACACTTCTTCTCCAAACTATCACTTGCCAGGATTATCTCTTGGCAATTCAAATATAAGAAAAGAAATCCTTATCTCTTGCCTCTTCTACAACGACAAGCTTTTGTTAAATAGTGGTCCAAGTTCGATGCAACGAGAGCCACTCCCGAACATGTCAAGCTCTGGTTTGACCAAAATCTAATAACATTAAAGGTTGCTGATCCCAAAACATATGGTTGATCTTCTATATGAAAAGGACTTTAATGAACGATAAATCTCAACTAAAGATCGACCTATCTAGATGAGCCATGAACTTTTTGACTACTACCAAACTGAAATCAAAGATCTTGTCTAAAGGTCTCATCAGGAAGAGCAAAAGCCCTTGGTCTTGCTCTGCCTTCTATGTCAACAAACAAGCAGAAATCGAAAGAGGTATGCCTCGTTTGGTAATAAACTATAAACCTCTCAATCAAGCTCATCAATGGATCAGGTATCCAATTCCAAATAAAAAAGATCTTCTTAAATGTCTTCATTCTGCCAAAGTCTTTTCTAAATTTGATATAAAGTCTGGATTCTAGAAAATTCAAATCAATGAGAGTGAACGCTATAAGACAACTTTCATTGTACCTTTCGGGCAATACGAATGGAATATAATGTCTTTTGGTCTAAAAAATGCTCCTTCGAAGTTTCAAAGAAACATGAATGAAATCTTCAATCCATATTCAAACTTTACAATTGTATATATTGACAATGTACTAATCTATTCTCAATCTATTCATCAACACCTTAAACATATTAATATTTTTATAAGTGTAATCAAGAGAAATGGTTTAGCTATATCTAAATAAAAAATTAATCTCTTCCAAACTCAGATCAAATTCCTCGGTCACAATATTCACCAAGGAACTATGAACCCTATCAATCATGTTATTGAATTTGCTGACAAATTCCTAAATCAAATCATTGACAAAAATCAATTACAATGCTTTCTTGGTTGTCTTAATTATGTCGCTGATTTCTTTCCTCAGCTTAGCAATCCAATCAACCTTTGCATGATCATTTGAAATCTAATCCTCCTCCATGGTCTGATATCTATACAGGTATTATCAAACATGTTAAATCCCAGGTAAAGGATCTTCCTTGTCTTTATCTGCCTAACCGTCAAGCTTTCAAAATCGTTGAAACTGATGCTTCTGACATAGGTTATGGTGGCATTCTCAAACAAAGAATTGCAGATAAAGAGCATGTCATTGCTTATGCATCAAAACATTGGAATTCTGCCTAACAAAATTATTCAACTGTTAAAAAAGAAATTTTAGCAATTGTTTTATGCATAACAAAATTTCAATAAGATCTTTTAAGTCAAAAGCTTTTAATTAGAGTTGACTGTAAATCTACTAAAGACATTTTGCAAAAAGATGTTAAGAATTTAGCCTCCAATCAAAATCTTTGCAAGATGGCAAGCCATTTTGAGTGTATTTGATTTCGATATTGAGTATATCAAAGGATCTTCAAACACTTTACCTGATTATCTCACTTGTGAATATCTTCAGGGAAAATAGCAGAATGCCCAGAGGGGGCTCAACATCCTCTTCCCGTGGAAAGGGCAAAGGTAAGTTAGTCCTTGCAGGGCTAACCCGTAAATCAACATCTTCAGGGCCATCCACTCTAACTGTGTCATCCACTTAGATACAATCAACCGAGACTGGGTCATCTACCTATAAACAAACGGATAAACAAACCAGTGTAGATTATGTCATTCCAATCCAAACACCAATGACTTTACAAGATCAAGGCCTTACCAAACTACCAAGAAAATCATGGGCTGAAATAACCTCTGAAGAAGATGATGATCTTGAGCTTATCATCTAAAAACAAAAGGGAAAGGAAATTGTCATCAATGCTCCCAACAAACAAGTTGTTATGTCTCAACCAGCCCCAATCTCTACCCAAACCACTTATGTCCCAAAAGATGTTTTCTGGTCTATTATGCAAATGGAGCCAGATTTCTAGGATGTCAATCCAAACGAAATTACCCAAAAAATATTTCCAAAAGGATTTTTGTTCAAACCAATTTCACTTAATAAAACCCAATAGTTTTATGAACTTATTCTTGTTGATGCAGACTCAGTTTCTTTGAAGCATTTCAGGGATCCCAAAGATCATAAAATAATCACATATTCAATAATCCAAATTTTGATGTTCATTTCTCCGAAAGAATGGGGAAAAGACATACAAAATTAAAAAAGTTTCCAAGATTTATAACCCTATTGGTTATAACTATTAAGATTATGTTCAGGCTTGGAGTAATACTTTTTGGCTTCAAACAAATGTTGGTCGTCACTCTTGGCTCATATCTTCAAACAAAATGTCAAACACAACTTCTCGAATTGGTTCTACCAGTGGTGGTACTTCTTCGGTCCTACATCTCAAATCTTTCCTGCTAATGTTCTTGAATGATTCCAATATTTCCAGAAGAGGATTGATCTGGCTATTGATCCTTAGCCAATTGAATTACACTTCTTCTCCAAACTATTGCTTGCCTGGATTTTTTCTTGGCAATTCAAATACAAGAAAGGAAATCCTCATCTCTTGCCTTTTCTACAATGGCAAGCTTTTGTCAAATGGTGGTCTAAGTTTGATGCAACAAGAGCCACTCCTGAACATGTCAAGCTCTGGTTTGACCAAAATCCAACAACATTAAAGGTTGCTAATCCAAAAACTAGTCTTTTCCTTAATCAGAAGGCAAAGGCTACTGCAGCATCAACAAGCAAAGAAAACTTTGAGAAAAATCTCGGAACCATCCTTCTGCTTATTGAAGAAGATTCTTAGAAGAATGTTGCTTCTCTAGAAGGATCAACTTCATTATACAATCAAAATGAAGATGATTGTTATGGCATAGACCTCTACCTTGATGAATAGTCATCTTTGCGGCAGACTACTATAGCAGGGTCATGTATACTATTCACTATAGCTAAAGCGGCACAATCCTGTAACTACTATTTACTGTAGCAGCTTTAGTCATTTTACTATTTTTAATAGTAAATTTTTTATCCATTTAAGGCTCTGCCATTTCATTTATAAGGCATCCTTTAGACAATCCTTTGATTAGCATCTCTAAGTTATTACCGAGAGACGAGAGACTAGAGCAAGTGAGAGCTTCTCCCTCATTCCTTCTGTAACCAGTTTCTCTCTCTTAATAATATTCAATCTTTGAAAATCTAAATCTAATTTTCTCATCTCTTCCCTTCGCCGGATCTCACCGTCTCTAAAGCATTTCTGATTTTAACCTTATGTTATAAGCTTATTTATTTTATTTAATTTCTGCATAAATTTTGCACAACATGTAAAGCAGTCCGTATGCTCCCTACTTCTCTCTATCCTTCAACCCTTCTGCCGTTTCCCATGATCTTCCATCTGTTCTCTAGTATCAGGAATATATTGATCGGATTTAAGTTGCTTTTATCTTATTGAACTTGATATTAATGTTATAATTGCTATTATGTTTCTTTCATTCCAAGGAAGCGTTTGGAAGATCAGTACAGATAGAATCCTGAATCTGTTTAAAAAGAGATTGGACTTTTTGTTGGATTTGAGCCTGTTTCAGTTGGGATTCAATGTTTTTATAAGAAATTTCTTCCTTAAAGTAATTGATTTGTTTTTGTTAATATTGAATTGGATTAAGACTTCCCAAGATAAGTTTCCTAAGAAACAAAAATATGATAATTTTACCAAGATGTTGGGTAGTAATACCTTCGTCAGTGAATTGAAGAGGAAATAGAGACCTAATGAATGGAGTTCCTAGGATTATCTTATTTTTTAGATTTTTGACAAGAAGGAAAGAAGTTTTAACTTGGAAACCGTTATTTTCGATGCTTGCAGAAGAGAGTTTAAACTCAATTTTTAGTTTGGAACCACTAGCAGTGCTGAGCTGCTCAGTAGTTTTTTTCAAAATACTTTGTCGGGACCATTTCCTCCAAAATATAGTTTGAATCTGCACCTGTGTCGAACAAGGCAACATTTTTTAAGACAAAATCATCAATTTTGATTTTAATGTTTATGAAGAATTTTTGGATGCTAAGCTGATTGATTTTATCACAAAATTTATCATTTTCTTCTTCATCATTAATCTTCTGTATTTTATTAGGGATTTGTTCATGTTCAGAATCAGTTTGATCATCACCTAATTGGGATATAATAAGATGATGGAGATATTGTTGTTCTCTAAGTTCTTTAACTTCGATCTTAAGGTTATTAATTTCGAATTACAAAACTTGGATTGTTATTGGCTTTTTAGAAGAAGTTTTCTCATACTTCTTAATTGTTTCAGAAAGATCGTATTTATTTTTAATGATTGGGTTTTTCATAGTTTTTGATGAATTTTCTTCCATTATGGATTTTAGTTTCTGGAAATAGACATTTCGTTCTTCAGGATTTTAGATAGAATTAAGAACTTCAAACAAAAGGTCGTGTTCTTTTGTTATGACATTAACTGTCAGAGAGTTTGAATCTCCTTCAGATGAAGATATATCATCATTTTGATTTAATTTTAATTCTTAAGAAAATTCTTTTTCAGAGTCTTCATTAGATGATTCGATTAAAAGATTATTGATTTGTTCTTCAATAGATTAGTCAAGGTTTAAGGCTTTTATCTTTTTCTTAAGCTAACAATATTTGCTAATATGACCGGGTTTGTCACAGTTATAACAGATTACACACTTATTTAGGACTTTAATGTTGTTGATTGGAGGTTTGGACTTAAATTCTTGTTTAAGTCTTCTGGGTTTGGTTGAAGGTTTATGCTTAAAATATTTATTTATTTTTTATTCTGGACTTGTCTGGACAGTTTCAGTTTTCTTCTTCTTAGCGTAAGGAAGGCCAAATTGTTCGTAGAAGTTTCCAAGCTCCCGCTTAGTTTGGGCTTTCTCTCTAGCTAATTGAGATTGGATTTTGTCATCTTGACAAATCTTAAGAGCTACCTTTTGGATAAAGGCAATGAGTTGACCATAACTCAATTGCTCATAAGGAATTTTGCTATTAAGAGATTGACTTCTGATTTTATCTCTAACTTTGTCACCTAGAGATTTAAAAAGACCAGCAAGAAATTTTTTTTTCCAAAATGGTTGTTGACTATCTTCCCTAGTGTAAACCCTGGTTAAGAAAGTATATGTATGCCATCTGAAGTTTGCTAAGGTTTTGCATTTAAGATTAGAAAGAAGTTCGGTTGCGTATCTCTCCATAAGGATGGATCACTATGAAGTGTTGGAAGATGGTGAAGATTAAGGTATTGACAACATTAGGGATAGTTTTCCCATCACTGAGGATTGGAATGCCTTCGACATCAGTTTTGATTGCATTTTGGATGTTTAGTCTTTGGGTATCAGTGAGATAATGATCCCACTAACCTTTGAATTGACCTGTAAAACCAGACACAAGGATTTCCATAATGACTTAATCATTACAGTCATAAGACGTTTGATATGTAGTAGACACTATTGTCATTTCTTGGAGAGTATTCAGAATAACATACTAGTTTTTCATCAATATTCCAGAAATAGACATTGTTTGCACTAAATGACCTAAAGTTTGGGCCACATTCTTCGAGCAACAGATTTGGCAGAGTCGCTATTTGGTAATAAAGTTTTGATGGATTTTTCTAGTTAAAAACTTGGCTAATAACTAGCTTGACTTTAATGATAGAACTATTTTCAGATTGACAATTTGGCTCAGACTGGGATTCAGATTACTTGATAGTATTGATTATTTTGATAGTCTTTGGGTTTTGAAGAAGTTTTAGATTCTTGAGATTGAAGTGTATCAGGGATAACCATATTTAGTCTTGAGACGATTTCACTAGCAAGTTTAGAATTAAGGTTACCTACATCTTGCTTTTTAAGAAGTTTTAAACTCTCTCTGAGTTGTTTAGAAACTTTAAACTGTTTAAAGATTGATTTATCATTTTTAACAGTTTGTTCATTAGGTTTAGTTTCAGTCTTAGAACCTGAGGATGAAGGTTTTCTATTCACCTATAACCTGAAGATACTTATTTGTATAATTATTTTGTTCTATTAATCCTTTACTATCTTGGGGATTAACAGGTTCATCATCTACCCTAGATTTGAAAGGAGTAGTGACTATAGGATTATTGTTTTTATTTTTTTTATCTAGAAAATATGTACTAGAAGGAGGAAGATCAGTTGTGACAAGATTACCATCTATACGATGAAAAACAGTTAGGACATTTGCAGATTTATCTCCCATTAAACATATACTCCAAGGATATTTAGTTTCATTCTTAACTAAATAAGCATGAAACCAATTAAACAAAGGAACATTTTGTTTAACATTTTCCATAAATGAATACCATTTATTCTGGATTTCTTCACGATTATTACCCCTATAGTTTTCGAAAAAATCATTTCCTTTGCGGCGTCCATGCCGTGGAAAAGAAGTCTTTCTTAAGGGTTTCTTTATCAATAGTGAAATCACTAATCATGGACATCATTCATATATGAGAAAGTTAGAGATTAAATAGATCTTTGTTCATTATCATCATCTTGACCATAAATGGGTTTAGGTAGGGACGATGATGTGTCTAATCCCTGAAGATTGATTGTGGATGGATTAGATCTGATTGTTGAAAAAGATTTCCTTGTTAGGGCATATCTAAAATCTTCAAACCTAGAAGAACTTGATCTAAGAGATCTAGATGAACTAAAGGAGTTTCTCTTATCAAAGGTTAACTCAACTTTACCAGATTGATGTTGGATAATTTCATGAATCTCTAGAGATTCTCTGGGCAAAGCTGGTGCCGCTTCATCCATAATCCATTTTTGAGGAAGAACAACGTCCTTCGATGTAATTATTTTTTGGACAAATACATTTGTTTT
Organism: Ormosia emarginata; assembly: GCA_029884605.1. Lineage (NCBI taxonomy): Eukaryota > Viridiplantae > Streptophyta > Magnoliopsida > Fabales > Fabaceae > Ormosia > Ormosia emarginata. The sequence goes on along the minus strand of JAQQTP010000038.1, from coordinate 5,780,272 downwards.
GGTTATATATATAAGGAATAACATAGTTACTCCAATATCTTTGGTTTTAAAGCCTTAGAGTGAAAGGAGTTCATTATCTTATATTGAATCCTATGGATTAAGGCTAAAAAGATGGATCCGGGCTTCATGTCTAAGCCACAGACTTTAAGATTTAAGAATAAAGTGTCTAAGATGATTTTGTCTTTTAGACTTACCATCCTATTAGGATAGCAACTGAGCGATGACCTAAGCTGGTTTCTACTGTTCCAAGCAAAGAGTCATGGAATTGATTATGTCTTACATCCTTAAGACAAAGAAGAACATATGCATTTAATCCTTCACGAATTAAAGGTTTGATAGCTACTTGGACACAACCTATGTATAGGTAGTTGTATTTTTTATTTTGATTTTTAAGAGTTTCTTCATATAAAAGATAAAATTCTTCATCATCACTTTTGATGATGATTTGTTTCTCTACAGTCTTAATAATATAATCAGAACTCCTAAAGAATCTACCTTCAAGTTTGTAGAGTTCGTTTGTAGAAATTTTTGGAATTTCCCAGTTGTCAAAATCTTGATTAATATCTTCAAAGCATATTTCTTCATTGAAGATGTTTATTTTAGGTTGATTAGTTTATTCTTCAGACAAAGATGAAGATGAAGATTGAGAAGATCAGAAAGAAAGTTTAGAAGAAAGAAATGAAGAAAGAGAGTGTAACATAATAGTAAAAGAAAATAAAGAACAAAATATATAAAGATAGAAAATAAAGATCAGAAGCAAATATACTTACCAACCCCCGATATCATTGTCATCATTTAGATCCATAGACTTATATTGATTAAGATTAAGTTAATTTTATCTCTTGAGCTTAGATCTTAAAGTTATCGACTAATTATCTTTCTTTGAAATAGATCTGAGACAGTTTTATCTTCTAATCTGTATTTTAAGATGTTAATATGATTATACCATTTCTAGATCTATAGCCACCACAAACATTTACCAGATCTTGGCCCAAGGTCACCACCGTACCCAGACTTTCACTATCTATGGTGACATCGTCAAAGTAGACTTACTGCTTCCTCCAGGACTTACTTGTATAGCCCCACAGAATAGATCTAACACGGGTATTATGTACCATCCAGTCCAAGAAAGGGTAATAGAAATTGCGTACTTTCCAGATCCAGCTATGATAGTTCAATATTAATATCTTACCATACAGATCAGAGAGATAATAACAATATCATATAAAGATCAAAGAAACATAATAACAATTATAACATTAATATCAAGTTCAATAAGATAAAAGCAACTTAAATCCGACCAATATATTCCTACTTCCCCATCAGGCTCTAATACCAGTCATCTTTATTTTGATTGTATGATGAAGTTGATCCTTCTGGAGAAGTAGCATTCTTCTGGGAATCTTCTTCAATAAGCTGAAGGATGGTTCTGAGATTTTTCACAAAGTTTTCTTTACTTGTTGATGCTGTTAATGTTGCAGTAGCCTTTGCCTTATGATTAAGGAAAATACAAGATTCTGGATCAACAACTTGTAATTTTGTTGGATCTTGGTCAAACCAGAGCTTGACATGTTCAGGAGTGGCTCTTGTTGCATCGAACTTGGACCACCATTTGACAAAAGCTTGTTGTTGTAGAAGAGGCAAAGGATGAGGATTTCCTTTCTTGTATTTGAATTGATAAGAGAAAATCTAGGCAAATAATAGTTTGGAGAAGAAGTGTAATTTAGCTGGCCAAGGATCAATAGCCAGATCAATCCTCTTCTAGAAATATTGGAATCGTTCAAGAACATCAGCATTAGGATTTGAGATGTAGGATCGAAGAAGTGCCACCACTGGTAGAACCAATTCGGGAAGTTGTATTTGACATTTTGTTTGAAGTAAATGAGCCAAGAATGTCAACCGACATTTGTTTGAAGCTAGAATGTGTTGGCCCAGGCATGGACATGATCCCAATAGTTATAACCAATAGGGTCATAAATGTTGGAAAATTATATATGGATGAAGCTGCACCAGCTTTGCCCAGAGAATCTCCAGAGATTCATGAAATTATCCAACATCAATATGGTAAAGTTGAGTTAACCTTTTATAGGAGAAACTCCTTTAGTTCATCTAGATCTCTTAGATCGAGTTCATCTAGGTCTGAAGATTTTATATCTGCCCTAATAATGAAATCTTTTTCAATAATCAGATCTAATCCATCCACAATCAATCTTTAGGGATTAGACATGTCGTCATCCCTACCTAAACCCCTTTATCTTCAAGACGATGATAATGAACAAAGATACATTCAATCTCCAACTTTCTCAAATATGAATGATGTCTATGATTAGTGATTTCACTATTGATAAAGAAACCCTTAAGAAAGACTTCTTTTCTGTGGCAAGGACGCTGCAAAGGAAATGATTTTTCAAAAACTATAGGGGTAATAATCATGAAGAAATCCAGAATAAATGGTATTAATTTATCGAAAATGATGAACTTGCAAAAATTCATATTTTTACGATTCAAATTATGGGTTTTTATTCTCTTTTAATCTTTTTAATTGAGCTTTGCTCTCAAGTTTTATTTTGTTTTTATTTTTTAAATAGTGTTCTTATTACGTGTTTTATTTGTTTTAGATAGATAAATACATATGGAAGAAAACTGGACACTTGACTAAGGAAGAAAAATTGAAATTAGCATTCTGGTGGTCTGGCGCTTGAGCACCTGCAATCCAGCGCTTGAGCACTCCAACGCTTGAGCGCCTGCAATCAAGTGCTTGAGCGCTCCAACGCTTGAGTGCCTGCAATCCAGCGCTTGAGCACTTTAACGCTTGAGCGCCCTCAATCTAGTGCTTGAGCGCTCCAATGCTTAAGTGCCCACAATCCAATGCCTGAGCGCTGGCCGCGTAACAGAACACGTTAATTTGTTTTTAAATAGAAAAGTAATGCCAAATTGAACACTAATAACTCCACATTATGTAGTTATTTGTGCCTCATATTTGTGCTTCATTGATTGCTTAAGTCCTTGTTGTATGCATATTTAGAAGGTTTTGTGCTTATATTTATTATATTCCATTTTGATACCTTCCTATATGATTCTGAGCAATTTGTGCATAATTGTTGAATGATTAAGTGGATTTGCAACTTTGATTAGCTTGGTGATTTCTCTATTGCAGGAAGAGCTGCAAATGAGCATATTGGTAGAAGATTTGGACCAATGTTGGATAGAAAATGCTAAGAGAAAGCCAAGTGTGCAAGTCAACAAGCAACGCTGCGGCGCAGGCATATCAATGTCGCGGCATGGTGCACCCCTGCATCAAGTCAGAGAGCTACGCAAATTGAATGCCGCGACGCAGGCATGTTAATGTCGCAGCATGGTGACCTAAATGAAAACGCGTCGTAGCATATGCAGATGAATGTCGCGGCGTGACTCTATTTTCTGAGCCTATAAATAGATTTTTAACAGATTTTATAAAGAGATTCCGCGAGAGTTTTTTAGGTTTTAGAAAAGCTGTGGCCTGTTCTTCATTTCTGGACAAATTGGAGGCCTAGGGAGGCTTGATTGGAGGCCATCTTCTTCATGGAAGGAGATTCAAGCTTCAATGATCATATTCATGGATTCCTTCCTCTTCTCCCTTGTTTCTCTTCTCTTCCCTATCTCTTGAGCACTGATTTTGCTTGTATTTTCATGTTCAATGTTTAGTCAAGCTGTATTTATGAATTACTTTGAATCTTTGTATGGATATTAATGATTTTGTCTTACTTTGAGTTTATATTGATGTTTGGTTTTATTCTTCCATACCTATGCTTAATGCTTGCTCTTGTTTGGCCAACAATTGCATGATCTTAGTGTTACAAATGAATTAGACATAGGGATTTGTGGATATAGGTATGGTATGGTTGATGCATGTTCAATGAATTCAATTAGCTTGGATAAGTTGATTCGCTAACTAGATAGAAATATATTTTTTAGCCATGCATAGCATGTGTTTGAGAATAGATCGTTCATGAGTGGATTTTGGTTATAACTAAGGAGTTAGGTAAATGAAACTATGGTTAATTGTGCTAGACGTAGGCTTTTAACTAAAGTAGATTCTCAAGCTAACCTAACTAATCATTAATATTGCTTATAAGGATTGCATGTCATTAGTTGAAGTAGAAGGTGAAAAATGATTTCCTAAATTTCTAACCCATTATCTTTATTACTTTGTAGACTTTAGATTTAGTTTCTATACTTTTCACCTATTTTATATGTTCTTGAATAGAATTTAGTTAAACTATTAATTGTTATTTAGTAATGGAAGTCATTTACTCTCGTGGGAACGAATTTATACTATATATCTGTATTACTTGTATGACCCGTGCACTTGCGGCCTAATAAAGGGACAAACAAACACACGCTTACACACTTGGATAGAATGCAACAGCCGTCAAGAGGCACAAACCCTAATGTGGTGTGGGCACAATTAGGCTTGAAGATTAGAAATTTTCTTCAACCTTTCGACATTTTTACAATGGAGTTTGCCATATTCTTCCCTTTGTGTTCTTCTTTTTTCATGTATAACTAAACCTCTTTTGTTAGGGGAATGATGGATTTTGATACTTTGATGATATAACTTCTTTTATAGGTTTAATTTATGTTTCTATTTCATGATTTATGTTTTTATCTCTATTCTTAATGCTTTTCTAAATCTGACTAATTTGGGAATGATCTTTTGGGTTAATGTATGATTTGGGAAAATTTACATGAACCTAGAACATGTGATAAACATCATAATTTGTGCAATTGCTAAGAATAGACATTGTGGGTTATGTGATTTTTTTTTAATTCCCTTGCTCTTGATAATGCCTTTCTATTTGGGGTTAGACTAAGGAATTAGTTAATTCTAAACAGTGTAAGATGATTAATATACCAAGAGATTGTGTATTAATAAATTTTGGGAATTTACCATAAATCATTGAAATAGAACATAGTTAAACCAATATTTGAATGTGCATGTAAAGAGTTTAAGTGAAGTATGAACCCTAACGCTTTAATACCATTGTTCTTCATCCCTTTGATTTATTGTTTTGTTTATTTATATTTCTTTTGTAATAACTCTCTTTATTTGTTAGCTTGAATAATGTCAATTTAACGAATTTAGTAATTAATAACTTAATTCTCGTTAGACGATATTCTTACTCACTTTTTATTACTTTTGTGATTCGGTGCACTTGCCAATTTCACAACAAGTTATTAGCGCCGTTGCTAGGAATTATTGTTATTAATATTAAATAGTAGTTGAAAAGACACTAATTTAAGCATTTTTTTTCTTCTTCTTTGTTTATTTTTATTTTTAATTATTTATTTTTATTTTTTATTTTAATTTTTGTTAAATTTTTCTTTTATTTATAGATAATTATTTTTATTATTTTATTTTATTTTTCTTTTAATTTATTTGTTTTTATTTTTTGTTTTCTTTGTTAGTCATTTATTTTTTATTTTCTTTTATTTATTTTTTATTTATTTATTTTTATTTCTTTTCTTTACTTCACTCTAGTTTACTTGTTTGCTTGTGTATGCAAGGTAATTTGGATTTCGAAAATATTACTCTTTGATTTAGAAATAACAAGAACAGAAAGTGCAATCAGAAAAGCGATCGAAGAAGCAAAGAGAATTGAAAAGCAAAGATGACTAAGAATAATAATGCACAGAGAAGACGCACTATGGCTGACTATATCACTCCATCTTTTGAAAGTGTCTCAACTAGTATTGTGTGACCTACTATTCAAGCGAATAACTTTGATATTAAACCAACTCTTCTATAGTTGGTGCAACAGATTCAGTTTGGGGGAGGTCAAGCAGAAGATCCTACTTTGCACATTACCAATTTCTTGCAGCTCTGTGATACTATTAAGTATAATGGGGCCAGTAATGATGTTATTTGGTTACGACTTTTCCCATTTTCTTTGAAAGATAAGGCCAAAAGCTAGCTACAAGCCCAGCCTCAAGGAAGTATATCCACTTGGGATGAGCTGGTTAATAAATTCCTCACTCTGTATTTCCCTCATCGATATTTGTGAAGATAAGGAGTGAGATGCTTGCTTTACTCAAAATCAGGGAAAATCTCTTCATGAAGCATGAGAAATATTCAAGGAGTTGCTTAGAAAATGTCCTCATCATGCTTTCGAGGTTTGGCAGCAGGTACAGATCTTTTACAATGGGTTGATTCATTCTACTAGAGCAATGGTCGATGCATCTGTAGGAAGGTCTATAAACACAAAAACTCCAGAAGAGGCCCAAGAATTATTTGAGACCATGGCTACTAATGAGTATCAGGTTTCTAGTGGAAGATCTACAGTCAAACAAGGAGTATTGGAGCTGGACGTTGTTGATGCTATACTTGCACAAAATCAAACTATGATGCAACACATTGTTAACCTTACTAAGCAAGTTGGCACTTTGAAAGTAAATTCAGTTAATCACCAAAGTCTGACTTGCGATTTCTATGGAGGCAACCATGTCAATGGTCAATGTGAGGCACGAAATTCAGGTGTTATTGCTCCAGAGCAGGTGAACTATATAGGAAATTCTTCAAGGCCACAAGGTAATTCTTACTCTAATACTTACAATCCAGGCTGGAGGAATCATCCAAATTTCTCTTGGAATAATCATACTGTTCCATTAAATGCTCAGCCCAAACAAAAATCTCCTCTTGAGATTGCAATGGAGAAACTTTCTCTATAGACCTCTATTTTTGTACATCAGACTTCAGCTTTCATAGAGGAGTCAAGAACCAATTTCAAGAATCATGAGGCTGCTATTAGAAGTCTTGAGAACCAAATGTGACAAATAGCGAAACAGCTTCAAGAGAGACCTCCAGGCACTTTACCCAGTGATACTTTGGTGAATCCTAAGGAGCAATGTCATGCAATTACTTTGAGAAGTGGTAAGCAATTGGAAGAAAACGCAAAAGTAGCACCTAGTTCTTCAGGAGTTGAAAAAGGAAAAGATGATATTCTTATTGAAGATGCCTTAATTCAAGATGTCTCAATACAAGCTGATAATGAGGGAGATGAGATTGAGAAGGAAAAAGCTAAAGAGGAGTTACCAAAGTGGCAGAGAAAAAAGAAGGAATATGAGCAGAACAAACCTATTAATCTTTCTTTATATGCTAGGCTTACCTTCCCTCAGCGGTTGAAGAAAGACACTCAGGAGAAGCAAGAAAGACAATTCTCGAAGTTCCTGGATATGTTTAAGAAATTACATATAAATATTTCTTTTGCTGAGGCACTTGAGGAGATGCCTTCATATGCCAGATTCATGAAGGACTTGTTGTCTACGAAGAGAAAATTGGAAGAAGATGAGACTGTAACACTTACTGAAGAGTGCAATGTCATTATTCAGAGGAAGCTACCATCCAAGTTAAGGGATCCTAGAAGGTTTAACATCCCTTGTGCCATTGGGAAGTTGAATGATGATAAAGCTCTGTGTGATCTAAGAGCTAGCATTAATTTAATGCCATGGTCCATCCTTCATAAGCTAGGAACTGAAAAAGTGAAGCCAACTACAATGTCTCTTCAATTAGCTGATCGGTCAATTAAACATCCATATAGTATAGTTGAAGATTTGTTAGTAAAGGTGGACAAATTTATTTTCACAGCCAATTTTGTGAATCTAGATATGGACGAGGATGCTGATATTCCCCTTATTCTTGGAAGACCATGTTTAGCTACTTCAGGAGCATTGATTGATGTACCAAAAGGTGAGTTCATTTTGAGGGTAGATGGTGATCATGTGACTATTAATGTTTTTGATAAACCTGCACCAACATCAAATCTCTATGCCCCCGTCAATTGCATTTAAGGTAAAGCTCAACAGGATTTGGTTAATAAGGGCCCTTCATCAATTAATGCTAGCTCTTCCACTTTCAAGATGGTTGATGAAAAGGAGAAAAGTCCTCCTATCTCAAAGATTGTTGGAATAACAAAAGATCCTCTTGTTTCCACTGATTCATTGCAGACAAAACAATTAAGCCTGGGTCAAGTTCAAAATGCTTTTGGAGATAATTTTGAGGTCATTGACCAAGTATGGAGGCAAAGATCTGACAAAAGAAAGGTGTCATCTTATTTCTCCTATTTCAAGCCACTATAAATAAAAAGCAACGTCGAGCTAATGACGTTAAACAAGCACTTTTTTAGGAGGCAACTCAAATTTTCTTTTCCTTTTCTTTACTATTTTATTCTTTCAGTTTTGATGATGTTTTTTTTGGTTATTTCTTTATTTTATTGACTAACAAAATATTTCTATTTTTGTTTTGAAAGTATTATTGAGTCGGCTTAGGTGCCTCCCGAGTTCAAAGTCTTTGTAGGGGATGTATATAGTTGTCGGCCGCCAAAAAGAGTTTTTCTTTTCCTTTCTTTCATATTTTATTTGTTCTTTTTATTTTATTTTGTCATCATCACCTATTTTTGTGTTTTGAGTCATTGTGTTGAAACTGTGCATGTCGGTGTTTTGAATTGAATATCCAATGATTGCATAAATTGTGGATTGATCTAATTTCTTGAGATATCACATGAGAATCTATGAGTTATGTTTATCTCTATTATTTCAATTGTGTATGGATGTTCTTCCCATCTTTATGTTTGATAGACCTTGGAATTTAATTACATGTCAGGCTTAGAGAAAGTTTATGAGACTACACGTGTGTGGATGATTTGCATCTAGAAATTGTTAGATTATCTCTTGAGGTGAAATCCTAGGCAATGCATGATTAAGGAATTGATAAGGGTCTTCTTTGGACTGTTTGAGTCTTTCAAGCTAACCTGTGAACACAGTATATCCTTATGTCCCTTTTTGCAGCCTTGATATTCTTTGACATCTATTTCTTTTCTTTATCCACATTTACCTTTACCATACCCACATAAAAAAATCCCTCACTTACATAACCTTTGTTGAGTGCATATCGTGTGCTATTTTATTATTCAAACATTCGTTATTTTTGTGAATGGAGTAGTTATGGAGCTGAAAAATAGTTCAAAAAAAAAATCAATCAAAAAGACAAAGTCCACCCAAAGTTTTACAAAGAAATAAGTTTAGGGTCCGTTTGGATAGCGGAATTAGAATTGTAGCTCAAAATTTTAATTTCAATTCCAATTCCACCAGAATTAGAATTGGCTAAGAATATTAAATTTTATGTTTGGGTTGTGCAAAGAATTAAAACACAGGATTGAAATTCTAAATTCAAATCCAATTCTATGGTTTGGATGTATGATCCAAAAATTCAATATATATATATATATATATATATATATATATATATATATATATATATATATATATATATTTTAATTAAAAAAATTTACATTAACATTTTATTTAACATTAAATATATCAATATTTACTATTTTTTTATTTTTTTTCTCAAATTTAATTTTAACTTCATCAACAAAAAATAACTAAAAATTTTCATTGCAAAATAAATAAACTAGTAAATAATATATGACTTGGCCTTATCCTTAATTTTACAAAATTTGCAGCTTACATGATGAGTAACAGATTCTTCTACAGTTATATGATGAGTATCATGTAATCCTCTCTTTTCGCGCAAAATGTTGCAAAGCTCAAAAAAGGCATGCTTAGTGAGACGTAATTGATTATAACAATTTTCATCACTACCATGATATAATCGTCTCAAAAGCATTCTTCTTTCCAAGTCATTGTCATTTTCTACTCTTAACTCTCTAGGTATGAATCCTTCATTATACCACGAAGCTATTGTGGCTACAGTAATAGCAACTCCCTCTAAAATTAATTTTCTTTTTTTTTGCTTGTCTCATATCTTCATTGGTTGATGAATTACTTTCTAATATTCTTCTCGACATCTAAAAATTTAGCCATAGAGTAAATGAATTATAATATGACTAAGCAAATGAATTATAACATGTCAACACAAAATATGAATTATAATATATGGCAATTGGCACATGAGCCCTGGCTCACATGGAAAGGGCACTGGTTCTTTAAGAGAGCCAACAGCCAACCTAGGTTCAACTTGGGAGAGACAACATATATAGTGAAGAAAGTATTTGAGGTTAGTCAGAACTTAGGACTTACTACTTAGAAAGGGCATTTCGTGCAGGTACTTCAATTGTATTTCAGGATTTGTAAGATGATCTACAATTTAGGACTTATAATAAAAGGGTTTTGCTAACAACCCTCAACATAATATGACCAAACTTTTTTAGATTAAGATAATAAAAACTTCAGAAAATAGAGAGAAAGAGTTGACTATGATAATTTGTCTTTGTCATTAATTTTCATCAATTGCAACTCCTTAACATGCAAGTGCAGTATTTAATATTGCTTTTGGAACAAGTATAACACACTTTGAAGTTTGAATACCCCAATCCCCGTGGACCTTGATACTGTTGTGATCGTCAGTAGAAAATAAAGGCCAATTCTTGGCCGGCTGGCCTAATTGGTGTATCAATTAGCCAGGGCTCAGGTAAACAAAAATTCAGCAATAAACGAGTGATGGTAATACTAGAATATAATTCCAAATAGCTAAGTTATAGAGTTAAAGTTTTATAGTTAATACCCTTAAGGCCTTAACTAATTATGATACTAGAATATTATAACTAGAATATTATATCTCTGTTACTAGAATATTCTCCTATCGAATTTAATTCCAAATAGCTAAGTTCTAGAGTTAAAGTTTTTGGACACCTTTCCTATGCCTTTATAGGCTTCTATCATCCTTTGACGTCATGATGGCTAAAAATGTATCACTAATGCTCTTAAGTCTTAACCTTCACATTATCATTGCCTATTGGATTCATTTAATTACAGAGCCACTATATTTTGAAGGCATTTGCTCAGTTGCTACTAGCTCCTCACAATTATGCAGATTTGATAACGAAGGAACATATAAACTGCAAATTCTAGTATGTTTCATATGAAAAATCCGACATTACCTTCAGATGTAAGTGATATGTGGATGAATTTTGGTTTGCTGTTCTGGAACAACCAAAACTTCATTTTTCTATTTCTCTATTTTCTGTGTCACAATGACTCAGGTCTATATATACCTTACCTATTTCTTTTGGTTAGGTTTGTGTGATCTTCTAGGAAAGGGATGGTAGCACATGTTAGAAATTTTGTTTAAAATAATGTGAAATAAAATTTGAGGTTGTTTCAAACAAAGGCCTTAATTGATTATGATATCAAGTATACAACACTTTTACCTATTTCAAACAACTCGACGACAAGTGATCACAGTAAAAAGATGTTCAAGTTCTTATATTCTTAATTCTCAAGAACAAGAATTCAGCTCCCGATTTGACCAGAGATTGCTTCTTACACTCAATTAAATTGTGTTTGTCTTGACATACAAGTCTTGCTTTTCTCTTAAACAAGCTTTGATTTTTCATTCGTGTTGTACCTAGAGCATATGGAATTCACTATACTTTTGCTCCTTGTGTAGCAGTAAGGCATCATAATCAACCACATTATCTATTCTGAATTAGCTATGCTGATAAACTACTACTGTGGCTGTGTTCTACAAATTGGCACGGACACAAACTCCTCTCTTGCAGTTATTATCTATTCTTAACATATCTCATGCATTGCACGGATACAAACTCCTCTCTTGTAGTTTATCTCTCAAATATATCATGCTTTGATCAATCACAAAAACTAATTTACAACTAGCCCCAATTTGCCTGAGATAAGAGTATCAAGAAACACAATTCACAATAAGAAAAAGACGCACAAAATACATAGATGAGGCTTGCGAGATTGAGAGCCACAAGTAAAAAACACCCACAATCAGAGTAACGGAGAAGGGTAAAACCATAATCAGAAAACGAACAACAAACCACAAACGCAAAAATAAACTTACGATATACAGAGGCGCAAGTGAAGAGACACACACAGCGAGATGAAGATGGCACAAGCGGGGGATAGATAGTTCATACCTCGTCAAAGCTGCTAGTTACAGAAGATGGAGTGGAGGAGGAGAGGCACGGGCAGTCTTTTCGTTTTTCACCAGCCAACCATGATTTTAATTCTATAGTATGGAATTGGCAATTTTTAGGGTCCTAGCTAAGAATTGAGAATGGGTTGGGTTAGTTATTTTTAAATTCCATGGAATTGTGATATGGAATTATGATTCTAATTCAAAAGGGACTTCCAAACATAAAAATTAGAATTAGTAGGCCTAATTCCAATTCCAAATGCCAATTCCATGCTCAATTCCAGACGCCAAACGGGGTGTTAGGGGTAAAGGTTGTTGAAAAAAAAAAGAGAGAGGGATGAACAAAGTGTTGATTCTTTAGCTCCATTTTGCACTTGTTCTACATTTTGTGGCTTAAATTTTGAAATATGCAAGATTATATATCTCAACTTTTGCTTTCATTATCCTATCCCTTCTTTCTTAACCCTTACCCTTGGCTTTATATTACAAGCTTTAAAAGACCATTTTGATCTTTGGTTATGTGTTGTTTACATTAGTGGAGAGAGAGACGAAGAACAACTCTATGGATGTGGATTTGATATGCATTTGCAGTTTTATGAACCTATCTGGGTTTACACTCTGTGAAGAGATTGTGTCTTTCATTTATATTTTTGTGAAGTCATTTTTGCATAAGAGTTGCATGTGAGAGAAGATGTGATAACTAGATTGTTCATGTGTAACACTTTGAAATTAGATTGTAAAGCAATTTCTGAGGATATGAATGATTTTCAATACCTGGTATTGTCATGTGTTGATAACCAATTTTGTCTGAAAATTTGTATATTTTTATTGCTTAATCAATAAATAATGATGCTTAAGTAAACACTTTTTTTACTCGTGTCTTGGCCCATTTTTTTTTCTTTTCTTACTTGTCTTATTTTCGAATGCTAAAAAAATAAAAATAAAAATAATTAAAAAGGATAAAAAAGGTTAATCTCGGTTTAAAAAATAAAAGAGAGAAAAGAGAGGAGTGGGAAGATTTCTTCAGCTTGTTGCATTCCAACAACCAGAACCAAGTTTTAACTTTTAGTTGAAATGCAACCAGCATCTTTTTTCAACTCAATCTGTCACATTGCTGCAAGTATACAAACTGAAGGCTCAATGCAACACAAAAATGGTAAGGGATAGGCATGAGAAGATGACAACCCAAAAGAAAAATCGTGAAAATGGAACTGAGCTAGAAAACTCTATCTGCACCTAAGCTAATTTCCTTGGGGTTGCAAAGGAGTCATCTCTGCTTACAAGAGGGGAAGATGATAACAAAGAGGGGAAAAAGGCTGTAAAAAATCTCAACACAGTATCATACGAATTTCTTTTTCGTTGGCTGCCATCTTCCCCACAAAAACACACCACCTTCGTGCTGCCATCTTCAACAAAAAAAAACTACTCTCACTATTCATCTCCTTCAACCTTCCTCCATCACCACCATTCACTCTCAACCTTAACTCTCACCATTTTCATCAACCTTCCATCTCCACTTTCATCAACCCACCATTAATAACCCCACCCTCCATCACCAACCTCCATTCTCAACCAAGCAACCCATCACCCTTAACCTCAAACACACCACCCATAACCACCACCTTCAACCTTCCATCTCCACCATTTTTAACCAAGCAACCCACCGCCATCTTCTTCAACCATAAACCCCAACCGAGTCAACTCGGAAACCACCACCAACAACCCATTTCACCATTTTCATCATCAACCTACCACCATTAACAACCAACCACCAACCCACCACCCACAACCATTCACAAACACCATCAACCTCCATTAACAACACATAACCACCATTATCAACTTTCAAACAACTATCAACTTACACCACCACCTTTCACAACTCACATCACCACCTTGCACCACTCCACCCAAGACCACTCAAATCGGTCGGCCACCTCCACCAGTCGTGACCACTCCGATAACTGTGCCATCAACCGAGTTCGAGCCACCGCACCGCCTGCTCCTTGTGACCCACCGATCCATCCGTCGAACCGGCACCTCGCCGACCACAATCCTGCACCGCACCAGAGCCCGCCCAGACCAGATCCGGTGCTGCACCCCGACCAGACTGACGCCAGTGCTCAGATCTAATTGGACGCACTTAAGCTCACCTGAACTGGCACACCCAATGCTGCCATCCGACCAGCGCCGTCCAAACCCGCTCGAACCGTGCTGTCGTCTGCCGAGTCCACCGCACTATCGCCGCCCAAACTATCGCCTCTGCCCTGTGCTGCCGACTGTCCTTTCTACTAGTGGGAGTGAGTTCCCCTCTCCTCCATCTTGTTTCATTTTCCTGAACGCCTACAACTTTAGTGTGTGAGTTTAAAAAAAAAAATTCTTTTGAACTTTGCTTTTAGTATATTGTTATCTAAAGTAAAAAGAAACAGGAGGGAATATGCAAAAGTGTTTTGTTTTGGGGTTAGGCTTTTGTCTTTCTTTTTGTATTTCTGATATTAGGTCATTTTTGTGGTTAAGTGAGTTAGGTGTTATTTATTAGTTTTGGGTTGAGAGTTATGTTTAGGACTAGATTCCTAAATTGTGTTTCGCTAAAAAAAAATATGCATAATTGATTTAGTTAAGGAGATAAATAAATAAATAAATATATATATATATATAAAAGAAAAATCAAAATATAAAAAAATGAAAAAGATGAAAATAAAAAATATGAAGAAAAATTGTTAAAAAAATTATTTCAAGTGGTTTTGTGATGCTTATATTTAATCTTGCTTATTCTTATTTAATTGGCTCATGAAAAATTGTGTTTATTTGTTTGTCCTTTTACACTCCTAAAATGCGAAAATAAAAAATAAACAAAGATAAAAAAATAAAATGAATAAATAAATAAAATAATGAAATCTTTTAATCAATGCAATGACCAATGATGATAATTGAATAACGGATGTTATCTTCAATGTCATTTGGATCATAAGGGTTTATTGAATTGCCTAGTGTTACCTTGAATCCTATGCAAGAATGATCTTGTTTCAAACAAAAATCTCTTTTCAAATTTTTTTTAATTAAAATCAATCAACTGGCAAATATTTTCTAAAGAACTACGTGACTTTGAGTTCTCCACTGCACCGGGAGATATGTCAGAGCAGAAGTGTATTTCTGTCAAGCCAAAAATTAAATTTTCACAATTTGGTTGTTTCTTTTCTTTCTTTTCTTAAAAAAGAATATAATTACAATTTTTTTTAAAAAAATAATAAAAAATAAATATATTTGCAGATTATTAAAATTTGCACAACTAACTTAAGGTACCGTTTTTGGAGCAGGAAGTGTAGGGTGCTAACAACTTCCCTACTTGTAATCGATTCCCGAACCCAAACTCAATTTTCAAAAGACCAGTTTTCCTATTAAACGGGTTTTTCTAATGTTTTCCCAATTTAAATAAACATTGATGGCGACTCCATTGATTTCAAAAATCTTATTTTCAGTCGTCCCGTTGCAATTTCGATTGCGACAGTTGGCGACTCCACTGGAGACATTTAGAGAGTCAAGCCTGTTGTTGTTAGTTGTGCAAATTATTAATAATTTCTATTTATTTATTTTACCCTTTTTTGCCTTTGTTTTGTTTTCTTATTTGTTTGTGAATAGATTTTATATGATACTTTTATGTAAATATTTGCTAGCATTATTTTGTGTCCATTTTGACATGATTTACTTGTATATATTTTTAATATTTTGTGCTTAATAATTGAAACCCTAGGGCAGTTGATTGCTAGTTGGCTGATGTATGTATGTTTTTTGCAGGTTGGGGTCGTTTTATCTTTTTAAAATTTTTGGTACAAGTTTGTATGCTCTCACACACACATTATTATCACTTACGTCACATACTTTTTGGACTCTACACCCGAGTCTGTGCAAACCTGAGGAATAGGAGGGGTCCTGACTTTTGTTATTGAGGGGCTTTATGCTTACTTGACATTTGTTGAGACACCACTCAGATTGTTACAAATATCATGGACTGGTCATATTAAGAGGGTTTATCCATACTTTTGATTAATTCATGATTTGGATCTCTGTCTTTCAAGATAAAGGCAATCTGGGGACCATGACTTTTTAGAAGTCTAGATTTGTCCTAAAAAATCTTGCACTAATAGATGGAACATAATGACTGCCAAGATTAGAGTCCTGACTTTAAGGAAATTCAACTTCTTAGGTTCCACCTGACTAGAGCACAAGTGGAGCGTGCTTCTTCTTTTATCTATCCATTTCTCATGTCATTCATTTTTTCATTCCTTTTTTTAAAAAAAAACATCATAAGAAAAAGAAAAATCATCTAGCATTTTCCTGTCGTTCTTATCATTCTTAAAAGTAAAAAATAAAAAATATATATCATCTTGCATTTTCATGGTTTGCATTTTCATTCATTCTTACATCTCTTTTAAAAAAAAAATCAGCACTAAAAAAAAGATACATCATCTTGCATTACCATAACATTCATAGCATTTTTTTAAAAAAAAATCCATCTGCATCAGTAGTCAATACTTCACATACATACATGTTATTCAGTCTATACTGATAATTGCATATTCATATCATATTTTCCCAAACAGAAGGGTAGACACTGCAGTAGAAAAACAGCTTCTGTGACACCCTTACAAGACTTGTTCCCGGGCTAGGATCATGGATGAAAGAGAACAAATTCAAGAGCTAAAGAATGAGGTGAATTAGCTCAAAGAGCAAGTGTCCAAGATTATGGAGATGTTACAGTCCATGGAAAACAGAAAAAGTACATATGGGAATCCCTCAGTAGCAAATGAAAGACATCAGGCCACACCTTTTCACCCGCCCGGTTTCTCTTCAACCCCAATGCAATATAAAGGCTTTAATCCTCAAGGAGTTATGGTGTCACTCACCATTCAACCTTCAGTCACCAGTTCTGAGGGAACCTATGTGCCACAATTCCTACCATATAGCCTCCCTTCCGGCTTTGTACCGCTACCGGCTACCAATTCCCCTGACAGTGGCATGTATGCTTCAAACTCATTGAGCACGACTCCACCATGTACTAATTACCCTAGTACCAGTGAAACCCCAGCAGTGCAACATTTTGTCCTAACTTTCATGTCACACTACTCATTGAGTTCTTTTACTGAAAATCTTCAGTTCAAAGAGAAATTAGAAACTTTGGAAGAGAGATTATAGGCTATTAAAGGAGCAGGTGGTTATGGTCTCAAGGATGCTACCGATGTTGTCATTCCCTCGAAGTTTAAGGTCCCAGATTTTGATAAATATAAGGTGACTACTTGCCCAAAGAATCACTTGACAATGGACATTCGCAAAATGGCATCACAAGCTTATGATGACAAGATGTTAATTCAATTCTTCCAAGACAGTTTAATTGGGAAAGCTTCAAATTGGTACACGTATCTCGAGCATGCCCATATATAGAGTTTCAAAGACCTAGTTGATGCTTTCTTGAGGCAGTACAAATACAACATCGATGTAGCACCAGATAGACTACAGTTACATAATATGGTTAAGAAGGATGCTAAAGCCATCAGGGAATATGCTCATAGGTGGAGTGAAATAGCTGCTCAGGTTGAACCCCCACTAACAGAAAAAGAAATTATGGCCATGTTCATCGACACTCTCTAATCACTATTCTATGGCAAGATGAAAGAAAATGTGTCATCAAATTTCTTGGACATAGTCATCATCGGGTAAAAAGTTGAGGGAGAAATGATAAAAAGAAAGATTGTTGAAAGTTTGACAAGGATGATTAGCGCCAAGAGGCCTCCAACAAGGAAGGAAAGAGATGTAGAAGCTCATGCTACTACTTTCGATTAGAGATGTCTTACCCAAGGAAACCCTAGCCAAGTACCTATCAACCTTCAACAATCCGTCCAGCCTCCCTATATACCTTACAACCCATACATTGCTGACGCCTCCTAAGTTCCACACCCTTAACCTTACCACCCAATGATCCCTTATCATTCATAACCTCCCGTCCCAAACTAAACATTCCCTACCATGTCATCCCAACCAACACAACCATGGACCCAAAACCCAAATGCAAACCAAAGAAGGCCGCCAGCCAACCAAAAAAAGAAACTCGTTCAATTTGACCTAATTCTTATAACCTATACTGAGCTATTACCACAACTCATCCATAACTCCTTGGTGGTCCCTTGCCCAATAAGGTCAGTGGAACCCTCATACCCAAAGGAATTTGACCAAAACGCTAAGTGTAACTACCATGCTCGGGCTATAGGCCACTCAACAGAAAATTGCAGAGCCTTGAAGTTCAAAGTGCAAGACTCGATCAATGCCAAATGGTTGAACTTCAAATAAAGAACTCCTAACGTAAGTTGCAATCCCTTGCCTAATCATTGAGATTCTGAAGTCAAAGCCATAGATAAATCTTCTGGCCAACGCCTCATAAATCGAGCAGCTGACGTCAAAACCCCCCATGAAAGTCATTTTTAAGAGCTCTACAAATTTAGGATAATAGCTCAGGTTGAAGTGGAAATGGGCAATGATGATGAAATAATGTGTAATCTTCATGGGAATGTGGGGCACTCTATTGAAGAATGCGATGAATTCAGAAAGATTCTTCAGAATCTAATGGACATGCAATTAGTGCAAATAGGTCATCTGTGTGACAAGGGTGACATAAACATGATTGATGAGTACGCTATTCCTCAACCTGTTGAGGGAAAGATGTTGGCTCGGATAGAAAATCAGGAGCCTAAAGCTGAGGGGATCCCCATTTGTGACATCTAACAGAGCTTTCGAAGCGCAGTGACCGCTATCGAAGATGATCAACTCATCAATTATGGTGTCCATCTGGTGTACACTTGTTCCCCAGATGCATAGCTCAATAATTGGGAGATCGTCGATTTTCCTATGACCTTTGAAACTAATTCTAAGTAATTCTGTAATGCTAATCCTATAGCTCTGCCCAAGGCTTTAGGAAGAAAAGTTGAAAAAATGGGCTCACATGTTTCCCTTTCAATATTCACTATCATCAATAAATGCATTTTTTTTTGCCATCTTTTTTTTAGTTTTTACATTAACCTTTATTCATTCCTTTTTTCTTTTTACTTATGTTAATATCAATAAATACAGATTTGAAAATGACAGTGCTATGATTTCATTGTATAATTTTGACCATCTCATTAATCATGATGGTGAGGATGTGATGATGACAATTGGGAGCCCTCGCATGAGTTAATAAGATTAATGGAACAATAGGCCAAAGAAATTCAACCCCATGAAGAGTCAACTGAATTGATTAATTTAGGAATGAATGATGATAAAAAAAAGCAGTTAAAATTGGCACTTCAATGAAAGAAGATGAGTGGAGCAGGTTGATCAAGCTCTTATTGCAACATTTTCCCATGCCAGGGTTAGATTCGAGCATAGCTTCCCACAAAGGCGAAGAAGAAGAAATTAAGGAGAATGCATCCTGAAGTGTATTTAAAGGTCAAGGAGGAAATCACCAAACAATTAGGGCATAATTTTTGAAAAGGAACAAATAAGTAATCACTTGTGCATTATCTTTTTGTCTTGAATTTAAAGTTTTGAAAATAAGCAATCATTGGCTCAGGAACAAGAGAGAAAAGCTCTCTAACTCAAAACACTCAATTTCTCATAAACTTCAAGATGCTTAATACATGAGTATTTGGCCCTATTTATAGTGAATTTAGGGACCAAATGTGATAGGGATACAAGCTGTAATGATAAGGATACAGGTTGGAAGCAAAATAAACAATAAAACAACTTGCAAGAAATTCAAACAACTTGCCAAACTTAGTCAAAAAATTTGGCTCTTCACATGGAGGGGTTGGTGGTGGTGCATGCATGGCTTTTGGAGGAAGCTTCTGATTCATACTCCTCGGGTTGGAGAGAACTCGTCCTCGAGTTTAGATCTGCCTCATCATCTAAATATGGTGAAAGATCAGCGACGTTGAAAGTTGCAGAGACACTATATGATCCTGGTAGTTCTACCTTATAAGCATTGTCGTTGATTTTTTGCATGACTCGGAATGGTCCATCAGCTCTTGGGGACAACTTAGCATTTGGTTGTTTTGGAAACCGTTCCTTCCGTAGGTGAATCCATACCAAATCTCCGACCTTAAAAATTTGTCGCTTTCGATGTTTGTCACGCTGAGATTTGTACCTTGAATTCTGTTTGTGAATCTGCTCTCGAACTTGCTCATGTAGCTTCTTGATCTCCTTTGCTCTACTTTCTGCATCTGAACTATATTGTTGCTTATCAACTGAGGGAGTCAAATCAAGTGGACTTAGCGGACGGGTGCCATATACTACTTCAAAGGGGCATTTTCCAGTTGCTTGATTAGTCGAATTGTTGTAAGCAAATTCAACTTGTGCAAGAATAAGATCCCACTGCTTTAGATTTTTACCGACAAAGCTTCGAAGTAGATTTCCCAAAAGTCTGTTAATGGATTCTGTTTGACCATCTGTCTGGGGATGACTGGCACTACTGAATTGAAGCTTAGTACCCATCTTCTTCCATAAGGTTCTCCAAAAGTGGCTTAAGAACTTCACA
This sequence comes from Ormosia emarginata, assembly GCA_029884605.1. Lineage (NCBI taxonomy): Eukaryota > Viridiplantae > Streptophyta > Magnoliopsida > Fabales > Fabaceae > Ormosia > Ormosia emarginata. The sequence continues at coordinate 5,759,771 of JAQQTP010000038.1, read as the reverse complement.
TCTCTGTCGGAAGTGATGGTTTTTGGAATTCCATGAAGACAAACAATTTCTTTGAAATACAGATTAGCAACCTGAACAGCATCGTTGGTCTTCTGGCAAGGAATGAAATGGGCCATCTTTGAAAATCTGTCTACCACTACCATGATGGAATCCTTCTGACGCTGAGTTCGTGGTAGTCCTAAGACAAAATCCATGCTAACATCTTCCCAGGGTGATTCTGGAACTGGAAGTGGCATATACAATCCGGTGTTTTGGCCTTTAGACTTAGCCAAGTGACAGATTCTGCATCTTTGAATATGTCGATTTATATCTCTTTCCAGTCTTGGCCAATAAAAATTCTCCTTTACTAAGGCCACAATTTTATCTCGACCAAAATGACCTGCTAAACCTCCATCATGTGCTTCCCAAATGATAGCTTCTCGTAAGGAGCATTGAGGAATACACAAAGTCTTTCCTTTGAACAAAAATCCTTCATGCGCTAGTAGTAAATCTTGTGAGGATTGTAGTTCAAGTGGCATTCCGAACTTCGAAAATGGGTCATCTGGATATAGTTCCTTGATAGTCTCAAAGCCGATGACTTTTGTCTGTAATGAGGAAAGCAAAGTATAACGTCTGCTGAGGGCATCTACAATGACATTTTGAACTCCAGCCTTATGCTTGATCAGAAAAGGGTAAGGTTGTAAAAACTCACTCCAAGCAATGTCTGCGATTAATCTTCTGTTGAGAGTTCAAATGTTTTAATGCTTCATGATCAGAATAAAGAATGAATTCCTTATTCAGCAAATAATGGCTCCAATATTGCAAAGCACGAACAATTGCATAGAACTCCTTGTCATATGTAGAATATCGGAGTTTAGCATCGTTGAACTTTTCACTGAAGAAGGCTATGGGATGACCTTCTTGACTTAGAACAACACCAATTCCAATGTTGGAAGCATCACAAGCTAACTTCAAATACTTGATCAAAATTGGGAAGGCCTAACACCGGTGCTTCAGGTCAAACGCCTTTTTAGTTCATCAAAACTTTTCTCGTGCACCTCGGTCCATTGAAACTTGTCTCCTTTAATGCGATCAGTGAGTGGGGCAAAGAATCGAGCTAAAGTTCTTGATGAATCTTCTAGAAAAGGAGGCTAATCCATGGAAACTTCTCACATCATGGATTGATTTTGGAATGGGCCAACTGTTGATTGCTTCTATCTTTTCTGGGTCGACTCGTATGCCTTCGGATGTGATAATATAACCAAGAAAAGTAACTTCATTGGTTAAGAAAGAACATTTTTTTAAGTTGGCATAGAGTTTCTGCTCACGGAGAGTCTGTAGCACTTGTTGAAGGTGCTCTAAATGTTCTTCTTTGTCCTTACTGAAGATTAGAATATCATCAAAATAGACAACAACAAATTTACCAATAAAAGGTCGAAGGACTTGGTTCATCAGACGCATGAATGTACTTGGGGCATTGGACAACCCAAAAGGCATAACAGTCCATTCATAAAGGCCATCTCTGGTTTTGAAGGCAGTCTTCCATTCATCTCCGGGCCTTAGTCTGATCTGATGATAACCACTTCGAAGATCAATCTTTGAAAAGATAGTGGCACCGTGTAACTGATCCAGCAAATCATCAAGTCGGGTATCGAAACCGATACTTGATGGTAATCTTGTTGACAGTACTCGACTATCAACACACATTCTCCACTTAGTCTTTCTTAGGTACTAGGATGGCAGGAACCGCACACGGACTAATGCTTTCCTGTATCAATCCTTTCTTCAATAATCCTTCAACTTGGCACTGGATCTCGGCATGTTCCTGAGGACTCATTCTGTAGGCTGGTCTATTTGGAATGACTGCTCCAGGAATAAAATCAATCGCATGCTGGATATCTCGCATTGGTGGTAGTCCCGGTGGAATTTCCTTTGGAACAACATCTGGAAATTCTGCAAGTAGCTGCTTAATTTCTACTGGAATGATTGTCTCCTCATTTGACTCGAACAGTAGAATAAAACTCATGGTCTGAATTTCCTCTGCAGCTTCTTTAAATTGTTCCTTTGTGATTAAGGACACCAATGGCTTGGCTTCTTTTGTGCCGTTATCAAGCTCACTTGGTGGTAAGGGAGTTAGCTTGACCTTTACTCCATCTTTGACAAAGGAGTAGGTGTTGGAATAACCATCATATAACGCATGACGATCATATTGCCAGGGTCTTCCAAGGAGAAGATGACAAGCATCCATAGGTACAACATCACACCAGATCTGATCCTTGTACTTCTGGCCAATGGAAAAGGTCACAAGGCAACGTTTGTCAACCTTTACTTCACTTCCTTTGCTGAGCCAATGCAACTTGTAAGGGTGTGGATGCGCCTGGGTAGAAAGTTCCAATTTCTCCACCATGTAGTTGGAAACTACATTTTCACAACTTCCACTGTCTATAATAACATCACAAACTTTTCCAGCAGAAGTGCAACGAGTGTGGAAAATATTGTGCCTTAACCAAGGTTCTTCTTTTACTGATGTTGTATGCAAGCTTCGTCTGATCACTAAAGATTCACCATGGTCAGCAACAGTGAGTTCTTCATCATATACTGGCTCGCACTCCTGTTCTGGACCCTCTTCTTGTTCTGATACTTCATAAGCTTCTCCTTTGATGATGGTAATGGTTCTCCGTGTTGGGCAATTGGAGGCGATATGACCAAAACCTTGGCACTTGAAACATTTGATGGCCTTGGTTTTGTTTTCGGTGGTGATGGGTTTGGATGGAGGCTTACTCGATGAGCTGTGTTGATCTGTGGGTGTTTTGCGGGGGTAAGGAGGATTATTGGAGGAGAAGTTTTTGTAGATAGATTTTCTGGGTAACTGCTTCTCCACTTTTGTAGCAAGGCTAATAACATCTTCTAATGTCCAATATTGTTGAAGTTCAACAGGGTTGGCAATGTCAGGGTTTAGTCCTCCAAGGAAACGGGCAATTGTCTGCTCCTCTCTCTCTTGAACATCACATTGCATCATCAACTTCTCAAATTCTTCATATTCTTCAACCGACAAATTCTTTTGACGAAGATTTTGTAGTTGAAGGAAAGTTTGTTGATAATATTGAGGAGGTAAGAACTTTCTGGATAGTTCTCGCCGCATTTTCTCCCATGTTCTGATCTTACTCTTCCCTTCTCGTTCTCGCCTCTTTTTAAGATTTTCTCACCAAGTGGAAGCATGTTTCTTTAGCTTCACAGCAATAATTTTTACTTTCTTTTCTTCTGGAGTCTCCTTGTATTCGAACACCCTTTCAACAATCTGAAGCCAATCAATAAATTCTTCTGGTTGAAGCCTTCCTTCAAAATCTGGAATGTCTACTTTGATGTCATCATGTCTGACTGGTTGTCTCCGGGGTCGACTGGTTCTAGATGATGAAGAATCACTGAAGTACGCGGCTTCTTCGCCTGAATGCTGGTTTCGTTCATTCAACTGAACTTGTTGGGCATGTACGGTGTTTTGTAATTCCTCTATTTGTCTCCGCATGTCTTCCATAGTAAGGTCATGCACAGATTGTCTTCTGGGAGGCATTTTGGATGTAGGAGAAATTTGAAGTATTGGGTTACCGGATTGGAGATTGTAGTTTTATAATTAGAACACCAAGGAAGTTCCCAGGAAAGAGAGGTGTCGCTAAGCGTACTTAAAAACCTTGTCTTTCCTTAGCCAGACCTTTCTTGAAATGAACCTTTTTATAATTCCACAATTTCTTTTCCAATAACAAAGAACAATTTGGTACTTTGTGTGGGGGAAAAATAAAGAGGGGCAATTTTGTAATTTTGGAAAGTTTAGGGGTTAAATTGAAATTATACAAAAGTTAAGGGGTCAAATTGTAAATTCATAAAGTTTAAGGGTCAAAACAAAATTTATCAATAGTTCATGGGCATCTTGCAATTTTTGAAACTTTGGACAACGTGGCAGTTGACTGGTCAACGTGACGCGTGGCGATTTCTGGTTGGCTGGAGGAATGACGTGGCTGGTGAGGTGGCTGTGGGGTCAAAGGTAGACTTTGACTGATGACGTGGCTCCCTTGACACGTGGTGTGAAGAGAGTGGCCAAGGTGACGCGACACATGTCTCGTGATGTGGCGCAAGCGACGACGTGGTCGTCTTCAACCTCTGATTTTCCGACGACGGTCTACAACTCCGGCACGGTGGTTCTGCAACTCCGGCAACGGCGGGAATGTTTCCGGCGAACTTTCCGGCAACGCTCGTGGCGGCGCGTGGAGGCTCCTTTGACCGCGAAACTTTGGTTCCCAAGGTTTTCGGCCCTTCCGGATGCGATGGCGGCGTTAGTTTTGCGAAAAAATGTCCGCAAAGTGGAGTTTCTGGGCGGACAACTCTCTTGCTCACCAAAAACACTCAACTTTCCGTTGATTTTCTCACTCAAACTCAACTCTGGGATCTAGGAACTTGCTCTGATGCCAAAAAATGGCTCAGGAACAAGAGAGAAAAGCTCTCTAACTCAAAACACTCAATTTCTCATAAACTTCAAGATGCTTAATACATGAGTATTTGGCCCTATTTATAGTGAATTTAGGAACCAAATGTGATAGGGATACAAGCTGTAATGATAAGGATACAGGTTGGAAGCAAAATAAATAATAAAACAACTTGCAAAAAATTCAAACAACTTGCCAAACTTAGTCAAAAAATTTGGCTCTTCACATGGAGGGGTTGGTGGTGGTGCATGCATGGCTTTTGGAGGAAGCTTCTGATTCAATCATGATTTGAAAATGAAGATTGACTATCTTTCTCTATCCTTCTAAAAAAAATTCACCGTCTTTGTTATCCCTTGTTACCCTTTCGTTAGCTTGAAAAATTTCCTTAAAGAACCTTGGACAAGGATCACTCTTACACTAGGGATTGGCAAAACGAAACAAATAAAAAATAAAACAAAAAAAAGAAAAACAAAAAAAAGAAATAAAAAAGATGATGGAAAATGAAATGGCTAATAGCAAAGGTAAATGATGAAGTGAAAAAGTAAGCAAAAAGTGTTAGTACTCTTGATAATGCCAAAGACAATTGATAAAGCTTACTAAAGATCCTTGATCCCGTTCAATCTTTAAACACTTGTTTGAGCCTTATATCTTTCCTTTCATAGCGCTTAACCTTGGCCACATTACAAGCCTCAAAAAGTCCATTCTAATCAATAAAGGGTTGTTTTCATTTTCATGACTTTAATTTTAAGACAAAATATTCATGCTTTTTTGAATTTGTAATTCCTTGCTTCTAAAAAAAAAAGAAAAGAGAAAAAGAAAAGTGGCTCCCTAGGCTAAAAAAACCTGAAAAGGCAACCTAGGCAAAAATTAGAGCGACCCGCTAGGTTGAAAACTCGAAAAGAGCAACCTAGGCAAAAGTTAAGGTAAAAAGAAGGTTCCTAATGCATCTGAAGAAGTGGAGTCACCTCAAGTCACAAACTGGGGTAGTGTGAGTTTATTAAGACCAAATGGGGATAGTATGAATTTATCATCATATGCTTTGATACATACAGATTGAGGCCAAACTGAGGCAGTCTGAACTTATCATGAAATGTTTCGATACACAAAGATTTAGGCCAAACTGGGGCACTTTAAATATATGAAGTCTTGTCAAGAAAAGCTCATAATGCATGAGAACTGGGTGGAATCATATTCTTGGAAATAGACAAAAGGGTGTTTAAGGTTGTATACATGGGAAATCAACACTGATCATCCTGGAAAGCATCACTGAAAAAACTGGAAAACTCCAATCCCACATTTCTTTTGTAAACCTTTAAATTCCAATCCCCTTTTGTACTACTTTTCCTGTACTTATCTTTTCCATAATGATAGTCCATTTTCATTGCAATCCATTATTGATTCAATCTGCATTTCTCATGATAGATTTATATTGAGATGTGAAACATGTTGCAATATTGCAAAAGCATTTAGATTTGCTTTAACAAACTCGAAAGGTCATGAGAAACGCAATGAATCTCCAACGAGAGTGATGATCAGAAAAGAAAGAATAATTGGGCAAATCATAAAGCAAGTCAACGAGTTTCGTTAGTGTTCAACCTTGATGCTGATATGGGAAGAAGTCCTTAAAAGTTGTGGGACAAAAAACAATTCAACTAAAACTCGGATGCGTTAATTTTGTTTACTCACTTTGTTCATAAGAATCTCTACAGTAGGACATTCATTTTATCAAGCATCATGACAAGTCAGGGCTTTATGCCCACTGCCTTTTCATTTTTGGGTCCTTGCTCCCATCGCTCTCACGGCAAGTCAAAGCCTTATGCCCATTGTCTTTTCCTTTTCGGGTCCTCGCAGCCATCGCTTTCACGGCAAGTCAGGGCCTTATGCATATTGCATTTTCATTTTCGGGTCCTTGCACCCATCGTTTTCCTAGCAGCCTAGGGTCTTATGCTTATTGCCTTTTCAATTTCGGGTCCCCACACCCATTGCTTTCCCGGTAAGTCAAGGCCTTATGCCCATTGCCTTTTTATTTCCGGGTCCCTACACTCATCGCTTTCACGGCAAGCCAAGGCCTTATGCCCATTGCCTTTTCTTTTCTGTGTCCTCGTACCCATCGCTTTCTTAGCAAGCTAGGGCCTTATGCCCATTGCCATTTCATTTTCGGGTCCTCGCACCCATCCCTTTCTGGCAAGTCAGGGTCTTATACCCATTACCTTTTTATTTCCAGGTCCCCACACCCATCACTTTTGCGGCAAGTCAGGGTCTTATGCCTATTGCCTTTTCATTTTCGGGTCCCTTCACCCATTGCTTTCTCGGCAAGTCAGAGCCTTATTAAAAATGATAAAAAAATAAAATAATAATTAAAAATGATAATAAAAGTTAATCTTGGTTTTAAAAAAAGAGAGAAAAGAGGAGAGTGGGAAGATTTTTTCAGCTTGTTGCGTTCCAACAACCAGAACCAAGTTTTAACTTTTAGTTGAAATGCAACCAGTATCTTTTTTCAACTCAATCTGTCACATTGCTGTAAGTATACAGACTCAAGGCTCAATGCAACATAAAAATGTTAAGGGATAGGCATGAGAATATGACAATCCAAAAGAAAAATCATGAAAATGGAACTGAGCTAGAAAACTCTATCTGCACCTAAGCTAATTTTCTTGGGGTTACAAAGAGTCATCTCTGCTTACAAGAAGGGAAGATGATAACAAAGAGGGAAAAAATGCTGTAAAAAATCTCAACATAATATCATACAAATTTTTTTTTCCATGACCACCTACTTCCCCACAAAAACACACCACCTTCCTACTTGCCATCTTCAAAAAAAAAAAAACCACTCTCACTATTCATCTCCTTCAACCTTTCTCCATCACCACTATTCATTCTCAACCTTGACTCTTACCACTTTCATCAACCTTCCATCTCCACTTTCATCAACCCACCATTAACAACCCCACTCTCCATCACTAACCTTCATTCTTAACCAAGCAACCCATCACCCTCAACCTCAAACACATCACCCATAACCACCACCTTCAACCTTCCATCTCCACTATTTTTAACCAAGCAACCCACTACCATCTTCTTCAACCATACACCCCAACCGAGTCACCTCGAAAACCACCACTAACAACCCATTTCACCATTTTCATCATCAACCCACCACCATTAACAACCAACCACCAACCCACCACCCACACAAACACCATCAACCTCCATTAACAACCCATAACCACCATTATCAACCTTCAAACCACTATCAACTTACACCACCACCTTTCACTACTCACATCATCACCTTGCACCACTCCACCTAAGACCACTCAAATCCGACCGGCCACCTCCCCCGCCAAGCGACCACTCCGATAGTCGTGCCATCAACAGAGTCTGACCCACTGCACCGTCTACCATACGCAATCCACCAGTCCAGCCGTCAAACAGGCACCTCGTCGACCGCACGCCAACACCACACCAAAGCCTGCCCAGACCAGATCTGGTGTCGCGCCCCGACCAAAACGACGCCAGTGCTCTGATCCGACCAGACGAACCCGAGCTCACTCGAACTGGCACCCCCAGCGCCGCCATCCGACCCGCGTCGTCTGGACCTGCTCAAACTGCATAGCCGTCTGCCAAGTCCACCGTGCCGTCGCAGCCCAAACTACCGCCTCTGCCCCATGCTGTCGATCGTCCCTTCTACTGGTGGGAGTGAGTTCCCCTCTCCTCTACCTTGTTTCATTTTCCTGAACCCCTGCAACTTTAGTGTGTGATCCGCTTTTGTTGTTTTAAAAAAATGTCTTTTGAACTTTACTTTTAGTATATTGTTACCTAAAGCAAAAAGAAACGGGAGGGAATATGCAAAAGTGTTTTGTTTTTGGGTTGAGCTTTTTGTCTTTCTTTTTGTATTTCTGACATTGGGTCATTTTTGTGGTTAAGTGAGTTAGGTGTTATTTATTAGTTTTGGGTTGAGAGTTATGTTTAGGACTAGATTCCTAAATTGTGTTTTGCTAAAAAAAATGTGCATAATTGATTTAGTTAAGAAGATAAAAATATATTTTAAAAAAAAAGAAAAATCAAAGTATAAAAAATGAAAAAATATGAAAATAAAAAATATGAAGAAAATAGAAAAATAAAAATGGAGAAAAATCTGAAAATTGTTAAAAATAAAAATAAAATTTGTTTCAAGTGGTTTTGTGATGCTTATATTTAATCTTGCTTATTCTTATTTATTTGGCTCATGAAAAATTGTGTTTATTTGTTCATCCTTTTACACTCCTAAAACACGAAAATAAAAAATAAACGGTATAAAAAAATAAAATGAATAAATAAAAAAAAATTAATCAATGCAATGACCAATGATGATGATTGAATAGCGGATGTTATCTTCAACGTCATTTGGATCATAAGGTTTTATTGAGTAGCTTAGTGCTACCTTGAATCCTGTGCAAGAATGATCTTATTTTCAAACAAAAATCTCTTTTCAAAAATCTTTTAATTAAAATCAATTAACTCATAAATATTTTCTAAAGAACTACGTAACTTTGAGTTTCCTACTGTATCGGGAGATACGTAGGAGCAGAAGTCCATTTCTATTAAGGCAAAAATTAATTTTTCATTAGTTGTTTGCTTTCTTAAAAAAGAATATAATTACGATTTTTTTAAAAAAAAGGAGTAAAAAATAAATATATTTCAGATTATTAAAATTTGTACAACTAACTTAAAGTATCATTCTTAGAACGAGCTGTGTAAGGTGCTAACACCTTCCCTACCTGTAATCGACTCCCGAACCCAAACTCATTTTTCAAAAGACCAATTTTCCTATTAAAAAGGTTTTTCTAATATTTTTCTAATTTAAATAAACATTAGTGGCGACTTCATTGATTTCAAAAATCTTATTATTTTTCAATTGTCTCGTCACGATTCTGGTTGCGACACCATGGTTGATTCTGTGTGTTTTAAGTCTCTTTGTTTAGTCTTTTTGTTTTTATTTTTCTTTGCTTGAAGACAAGCAAAAACTTAAGTTTGGGGGAGTGATGAACCTGCAAAAATTCATATTTTTATAGTTCAAAATATGGGTTTTCATTCTATTTTAATCTTTTTAATTGAGCTTTGTTCTTATGTTTTATTTTGTTTTTATTATTTTAAATGGTGTTCTTATTATGTGTTTTATTTATTTTTGATAGATAAATACATACGGAAGCAAATTGGACACTTGAACAAGGAAGAAAAGCTGAAATTGGCATTCTGGTGGTCCAGCATTTGAGCTCCCGCAATCCAGGGCTTGAGCGCTCTAACGCTTGAGCGCCCTCAATCCAGTGCTTGAGTTCTCCAATGCTTGAGCGCCCACAATCTACCGCCTAAGAGTTGGTCGCGTAACAGAACATGTTAATTTGTTTTTAAATAGAAAAGTTTTGCCAAATTGAACACACGCTTACACACTTGGACAGAACGCAGCAGTCGTCAAGAGGCACAAACCCTAATGTGGTGGGGGCGCAATTAGGCTTGAACATTAAGAATTTTCTTCAACCTTTCTACATTTCTACAATGGAGTTTGTCATATTCTTCCCTTTGTGTTCTTCTTTTTTCATTTGTAACTAAACTTCTTTTGTTAGGGAGATGATGGATCTTGATACTTTAATTATATAACTTCTTTTATGGGTTTAATTTATGTTTCTATTTCATGATTTATGTGTTTATCTCTATTCTTAATGTTTTTCTAAATCTGGCTAATTTGGGAATGATCTTTTGGGTTAATGTATGATTTGAAAAAATTTACATGAACCTAGAGCATGTGAGAAACACCATAATTTCTGCAATCGCTAGGAATAGACGTTGTGGGTTGGTTATGTAGTCTTTCTTTTAATTCCCTTGTTCTTGATAATGCCTTTCTATTTGAGGTTAGACTAAGAGATTAGTTAATTTCAAACAGTGTAAGAGGATTAATATACCAAGGGATTGGGTATTAATAAATTTTGAAAATTTACCATAAATCATTGAAATAGACGTTAAACAAAATGTTCCTTTCTTTACCTAGTTTCATGCTTATTTACTTAAGAATGAATTTGAATATCCTTGGAGCATAGGTTTAATGGAAGATAAATCTGCAAATGTCCAAACTGTCTTTCATCGTATAGATGGTAATCTTGTCACAACTGATCTTCCTCCTTCCAATACATATTTTCTGGATAAAAAAAGATAAAAATAATAATCTTGTAGTTGCCACTCCTTTCAAATATAGGGTAGATGATGAACATGTTAATCCCCAAGATATTAAAGGGTTAATGAAACAAAACAATTATACAAACAAGTATCTTCAGGTTATAGGGGAACACCTAATTAGAAAACCTTCATTCTCAGGTTCTAAGACTGAAACTAAACCTGATGAACAAACTTTTAAAACTGATAAACCAACCTTTAAACTATTTAAAATTTCTAAACAACTCAGAGAGAGTTTAAAACTTCTTAAAAAGCAAGATGTATGTATAATTTTGAACTTACTAGTGAAATCGTATCAAGATTAAACATGGTTATCCCTGATACACCTGAATCTCAAGAATCTAAAACTTCAAAACCATAAGATAGGGATAAGACTATCAAAATAATCAATACTATCAAGCAATTTGATTTCCAATCTGAGCTAAATTTTCAATCTGAAAATAGTTCTGTCATTAAAGTCAACCTAGTTATTAGCCAAGTTCTTAACTGAAAAAATTCATCAAAACTTTATTACCAAAGAGCGACTCCGTCTAATCTGTTGTTCGAAGAATGTGACCCAAACTTTAGGTCATTTAGTGCAAACAATGTCTATGCCTAGAATATTGATAGAAAAACTAAGTATGCTATTCTGAATACTCTCCAAGAAATGACAATGGTGTCTACTGCATATCAAACGTCTTATGATTGTAATGATCAAGTCATTATGGAAATCCTTATGTCTGGTTTTACAGGTCAACTCAAAGGTTGGTGGGATCATTATCTCACTGATACCTAAAGACTAGACATCCAAAATGCAATCAAAACTGATGTCGAAGGCATTCAAATCCTCAGTGATGGGAAAACTATCCTTGATGCTGTCAATACCTTAATCTTCACCATCGTCCAACACTTCATAGGTGATCCATCCTTATGGAGAGTTTGATCCATCCTTATGACTGTTATATATATATACAATAGTATAATTTTAAAAGTAAAATAATTATGAAAAAGATTGATTAATTGAACTAAGTTATAAACCAAACTAATGGACTAAGTCACAAGTTAGCCTAGTTCATTTAGTTCATATTGCCTCATTTTGACATTTGATTCATATAATTCAAGTCCATGAGTCGAACTGAATAGTTCGCAAGCTTAATTTGAATTGAGTTCAAGCTATAAAAAATAGGATTAGCAATGAACTGAACTAACTTGAGATTAACTCGAGATTCGACTCATTAAGTAGCTCAACAAACTTAGTTCATGAACTAAATGATCTAAACTTAAGTTCAAAATTGAGCTCATTAAATAAATGAGTTGAACTTGAGCCACGTACTGCTCGACTTGTTTGGTTCATAAATTGGCTTTATATATATATATATATATATATATATATATATATATATATATATAATATTTCCAACTGTATGATTTTAAAAGTAAAATAATTATGAGCAAGATTGATTAATCGAAGTGAGTTATGAACCAAGCTAATGGACAAAGTTCACAAGTTAGCCTAGTTCATTTAGTTCATATTGTCTCATTTTGACATTTGATTCATATAATTCGAGCTTATGAGCTGAATTGAATAGTTCACAAGCTTGATTCGAATTGAGTTCGAGCTATAAAAAATGGTTCATATTGAACTTAAGTCGAGTTTCAAGCTTAATCATTTCTTTTTCAGTTGAGTTGAGGTTAACCAAGTTTGGCTCGACTCGGCTCATTTCTAGCCCTATTTATCAATAGTCCCTGAATTGATAGATGACCTTGAAATTTCCAACTCATGTATGATCAGAACTCAAATTTGTCACTTCTTCTCCTGGGGATATTGATAGCATGTAATCATTACTTTTTTTCTACTGCTTTATTCTTAGTTGCAAGTATTGTTCAACTTTGCAAATAATCTAGATTCATGATATTCTTCAAGCAGGGATATGTAATATCCACTATAGCTAGAATGGGATCATTGAAGTTCTTAATGAGGAGATCATCTAGGAATTCAATAATGTTGTCACCATTATTGTAGTCACTAATAGCTCCATTCCCAATGCTCAAAATCCAATTTGAAAATTGTTTCAATTCCTAAATATTAGCATTAGTATTATTTGATTGAAGCTTCATGTTGTTAGTTAAAGTGAGCACTTTGCAATACCTCCATATATATGAAGAATTAATTGTAGCAAAAACTATGCCTTCTCTTCTTCCTTTAGAAATCACTAGAAGAATTTGACTAAAATCACCTCCAAAGACAACAACTTTTCCACTTAATGGCCCCTCCAAACTTCTTGCATTCAACAATGGAAGAATGTCCTTTAGAGTCATATCTAGTAGAGGTGGCAAAATGGGCTAACCCGCCCCGTCCCGCCCCGCATTCAACCCGCAAAAATGCGGGGCGGGGCGGGTTAGCCCGTTTTGAAAAATGGGTTGGAAGAGCTAACCCACCCCGCTTTAGTGCGGGTTAGCGGGTTGGCGGGTTGACCCGCATAAAAAAATGAAAAAAAGTAAGTGAGTTGATCCTAAAAAATAAAATAAAATGTATAAAAAATAAAAAAATCATAAAAATTTAAAAATAGAAAAATTATAATTTATAGAGATTAAAAAAATAAAAATAAAATAAAATAAATGTAGTATCATACCTATAAAAATATCACAAACACAAATAGTAAGACTAATTTGTAACACTTTTTTAAAAAAACTCAACCCAACGGTCCAACCCGCACCCGCCCCGCCTAACCAGCGGGTTATGCGGGTTGAAAATTAAAAATGAGTTGAAATCTAGAACCTAACCCGCAAAAAAATAACGGGTTGGCGAGCCAACCTAACGGGTTGAACCTGTTTTGCCACCTCTAATATCTAGTGATTCAAAGCAATACTTGTAGGTCATAGGAGGTTCATCACAGAAAATTAATTTTGTTTTGATGATTAGCTCAACTAGAGTACTTCCTTACCTGATGTTATATGTGGAATCCTTATTTGGATTTAAAGGAAATGCAAATGTAGAATGTGTTGTTCTTCCTCTTAGAGTCAATAAAGCCGCAATTTACCTTGATGTTACTGCCAATGCAATCTTTCTTTTTAAGCACAAAGTTGCATATAAAGTTTTCCAAATAAATGATTTTCTAGTGTCACCATACCCATAAATAAAGAAAACACCAATTTTGTTAGTTAAAATAGTTATCATGATTATTTTTGTTAGTACGTAAAAAGCTAACTTAGCTTCTCACCATTGTCCCAATGTAGTATAAGCTTCACCTTAGGAAACTCCCAAAGGGGGAACTATATATGCCCTTCAAGGTGGGTCCTTGAGGTAACTAAAGAAAGCCCTCAATAAACGGATTCAAAGTAAACAACACTTGTAAATGTAAAGAAAACTGAAATTGCATTAATGAACTTCAACGAAGCAAAGCACATAAACTTGAATCCAAAGTACAAGAAATAAACTTGAGTATCGAAATACAAAGCAAAGTAAATTGCATGAAATAATTAGATTTGAAAGCTGTAAAGAAATGTTGTAAAGTGGTTGACAATGTAAAGGAAATCAATAAGCTGACTGGCATGCAAAGGAAAAGTTGTAAATGGCTAGAAGACTAAAGATGAAATGACTGAAACATAGATGATTTTTTGTGTTGATGATTGAGGATCATTTCTTCAGTGCCTTAGAGGCCTATTTATAGAGTTGGAATTGGAAAAACCACTACTTCAATGCACATCCATGTCTCAAACCCCACTTTCCACATTTTCTAGGAGCATGATCATTCTTCTCTTTAATCATTTCTAACCATAACTGGATCATGAGGTCTTCTAAGGTGGGTTATCTGCATGGTTCACCTTCAAAAACTGCCCAAAATTGACCAATTTCCCACTTCTTTCAAGTTTGAACTTAGAAGGTAAACCACCAGCAACCCCACTCCTATTTTTCAAGGGTTTACTTTATCTCCTTAACAGTCCAAGTCTTAGACTTGGTCAAACCCAGTTCAAGTAAATTTTCTTAATCCAAAGCTCATCGTTTTGTGCTTCAAACGAATTGGGTCACTCATTTAATCAAACTGACGAGCACCGAACTCACCAAAATTATAACCAAGTTACGCCTACGACTTGTAGCATAGGAAGCAACACCAGATCGTCTCTCAAAGATTATAAAACGTAATTTAATCAAGTCAAGTTAAAATGGGGGGGTTAGGCGAGATTAAGAAGCAGAATTAACAAACAGAATTAACAAACAATAAACAGAATTCGAATTAATCAAAATTAAGAAAGCAACCAATCCAAGAAAATTGTCCAAACTTGATTTTAATTCATCCTTGATTACTAAAGGTCCATTCAATTATTAATCAAGTCCTTGGTCTTAGACCACATCAAGAAGCCTCTCAATGATCATGAATCTTCTACTAGAAATGCTTCTAGATTTCAATTAATTAAGATTAGACAAGTTAAGCACTCATCAAAACCGAAATCAACTTAAAAGCCAAGATCCAACCAAGTTAAACATTTCATCAAACACCTTTAATGCCTTGTTTAATTTCTGAGTTCATCTCTTTGCACATGGTAATTAAGCAATTAACATATGAAAATTCCAATTAAGCAACCAGAATTAACAAAGAGAAGAAGAAGAAGAAGAAGAAGAAGAAGAGAAACTTAATTAATAGATGAACTTAAGCATTAAAAACGAAATCTCAAGATTAACAACCAAGCATGTTCAATCTCTTTGATTGATCTAAAGGCTCTACCCCTCCATGAGAAGGGGAGAACTCAGAAAAATAAAAGAAAGATGAAGAAAACGAAAATTAGAGAGAAGGAGGAGGAAGAGAGTTCTAGAGAGAAGAAAGAAAAATGACAAATGGGAGGTGCCTCGGTTTCTGACTTGCCACCCCCTAAACTACCCCCTATTTTGGCTTTACATAATTAAAAACCAATAATTACAAAGTTGAGTCAGTTATGAACATTTGGGCCTAAACCCCGTGCAATTTGGAGGTCTATAACTCAAGTTATGACCAAAACAATATCAAAGGGTCTCTAAACTTGTATTCTGACTTCCATGCAAAATTAGGCCCACTAGACATCTGAATGAGACTTCGAGCTCTTCATCAAAGTTGTAGAGCTTCTTTTTAGCTTTCCTACAAGATAAAATTCATGATTATCAGATATCTAGAACTCAAGTTATGTCTAAAATACAGAAATAGTATCAAAACCTAATAATGCTAAAAAAATTCAATTAGGCCCAAATTGAGCCCAAACTCACAAATCATGACTAAACTTAATCAATTAAAAAAATGAAAAGTGCAATTGACTAAACATAAAAGTTTATTAATAAATCAAATATGTGATTATCACAAACTGCATCAACCCATCAAGTTAACCCGTTAACTTCTAGGTTATTGGCCCAAGTCACTAAAATTGGGGTGCCATCAGTTTCATAAACATATTTTTGTTCTATAGTCATATTAGACAAATTCTTCAATTATTCTTCAGCCAATGTCAATCTATCATACTAGAGCTCATCATGAATCAGTCTATTTGATGAATTTGATAATAGTTCAAAATTTGAGTAAGACATGCCCACAAAATCTACGAACTTTTGTTGTTGTTTACTAATAAATTTTCTACCTTTGCAAGTGTATTTGGTAATTCTTCAAGCTGCAAATCTGCATTTGTATAAGTACACAAGCACATAAGTATCTCAATTTTAATTGAACTGAAGCATTTAAGTTACCTAATTCCAATTAGGTAATTGAATTATAAATTTATATGAATTTTTTAATATCATTATCCTACATTATTTTTTTAATCGTATTACCCTACTTTATTTTTTTATTTCTTCTTATTAAATTAAAGTTCTTAATTTTATTATTATTATTCTTGATTATTTTTTTTATTTATCCTATTTCATTTTAATTTTAATTGTAAAATTATCCTACTATATTATTTTTTTATTTCTTTTTACTAAATTTAATTTATTAATTTCATTATCTTTATCTTTGATTAATTATTTTTATTTACAAAATCTCAATAATTTTTTATTTACTAAATTTTCCTGTTGACATGTGTCGTTGATTTTTCTCTTTTTTTTTTTTCTTTTATTGATGTTATGAGTTCTTCTATTTTATTCAATTTATAACTCATGCATATGAGTATCCCAGTTTTAGTTGAAATCAAGCATATGAGTATCCTAACTGTAGTTGAATCATAAACTTATATGAATCTTTTTAATAACATTACCCTACTTTATTTCTATTTTTATAATATTATCCTACTTTATTTTGTTTATTAAATTAAATTACTTAATTTTATTATCATTATTCTTAATTAATTTTTTTATCAAACTTTTTTTTGTTTTAATAATAACATTATCATATTTTATTATTTTTTATATATTCATGCTGACATATGTCACTTTCTTTATTCTTACATTGCTCTCTCTCTCTCTCTCTCTCTCTATATATATATATATATTACACACCAGCTTACAAAAAGACAATTTATATTTTCACACATTTTTTAAATTAGTTTTACGTATGGGGCCACTTTTATATATGTGAATCGAAAATTTGTGTACATAATTTGGATACATAATGAAAAAAATACTATGAAATGTTTTTTTTTTCCAAAATAAAAAAGTTCATCTTCTATTAAAAATGTGAATTTTTTATGTAACATTTTTTCTAGTTTTTTGGTTCAATTGCTTAACCTATAGCCAGATCGCTTGTCCTATTGTTAGACCGTTGATATGGTGACTCGACCTTTTGACTAGATAAATCTCTGATATCCAAATTAAGGGTATATTTATCTTGATTTGATCTAAAGTACATCATAATTTTAACTTATTAATGAATCAATCAATATAATTAATATCAATCAATCAATATAATATATCAAAAGTGAATTACAAATTGTAAATTTCTGCCGAGTGGCTGGTCTTTTTATTTTTTTACATTTATATGTCTCAATAAAATCAGGACAAATAGCATGTTAATTGGATGACAAATGTCCTGTCTAATATTTAAGGAAATAATTTCAAATTTTAAAATTATGTTAATTCATATTTATGATCATTTAATTATCACCATTTAAATAATAATTTTTATGATGAGGAGTGATCGACTTACATCAGTGTAAGTCTTTTTTGATTTACACTCATTTTCAACCGTTAGATTCACTTTCATCTAATAGTTGAGATTATTTCATTAAAAATAACCATTAGATGAAAGTGGATCTAACGGTTGAAAATGAATATAAGTAAAAAAAAAACTTACACTAGTGTAAATTGATCCTCTCTCTTTTATGATTAATGTTTAATTATATCCTGAGATACTTTTGACAAATGAACATTAAATTTGTAAACAAAAAATGTAAAAGCACAATTGGAATTATTGATGATTTTAAAAGTTGTTTATATTTAAGGAAATAATTTTAAATTTAAAAATTATACTAAATTCATATTTATGATTCATTGAATTATCATTGTTAAAATAATTGTTATGATTAAAGTTGATTTATAACCTAAAATGCTTTTGACAAATAGACATTAAATTTTCAATTCAAATTAAAATGCAATAGCACAATTGGAATTAGTAATAATTATGAATACATATCAAATTTATGTGAATTCATGCAATATGAAATTTGAAATTAGTGTGATCATCATATTTTTTTATAAAATGGTCGTCTTATTTTATTATTTTAAATTCCAATCAATGCCACGTGAACCTATGGGAATTGTTTTTCACATTTCATTAATTTATTATAATTATGTTATATTTGCACATTCTATAATATTTGCATTGCATACTATAATATTTCCAAGGATTAGAAAAGGAATTTCTAATCGCAATTGCTACTTATTGCTGCAATAATTTGTTGACTCTTTCAGATTTTAGAATTTAAGACATTGCATATTCAATCCTAATCTAATATTGGAATAGATTTGGTACACAAAATATTAATGTCCATAATATTTGCAATGAATATTCCACGGGCTAGCATATTCAATTTACATACACAGATTCATATATAAAGCAAAAAATTTGCATTCACAATCACCGATATTATGAATAGTTTGGCTAACTGTTATTCAATATCAATATCAATATTCAATATAATATATATAAAATAAAATAAAATTTGTAAAATTATAACAAGTGTCATTTTTAGGTTATGCTACCAAATATCAATGACTTATTATAAATTTTAATTTGAATTTCATTATTATTTTTATCTTATTAATGAAAAATATAAATTATATAATGATTCCTTTCTTATTATTGTCAAATGTTATCTCTAAATTGTATGGTTGTCACCGAACACCTTTTGTTCAAACTAAATTTTTGGTCTTATATTATTAAAATAAATTTTGAAAATATGATTGAAGCTAAATCATGCTTCAATATATTTGAGGTTTTAAGAGGAAATGACCATGTTGCATACATGATTATTACTGAACGACTTTTTTCTTAAAAAAAAGTATATGGCTAGAAAGTTCAATGGCATGAACATCTCCTAATTTTGATATTTATTTTAACGTCATCAATCATACTTCTGATATATTTGGTGACCATTTTCAAATATTAGTAATATCTAAATATGTACTGAATCTAAAAAATTATGATTAAAAAACATTATTTATATTCTCAAACTAAATTCAAATTAGTAACATTTTTTCACAAATACATGGAGTTTGAAAATATTATAAGAAAAAAATTATTTTATTTATATTCACTAAATGAATTCAAAATATTAACCAATATTAACTTGTACTTGAAGTCAATGGCGCTAATGACAACCGCGGCCTGTAAAATTTAAAACACTTTTTCAATAATATGTGAAAATTTTAAAAATATCTTAATTTTTTTATATAAATTTAATATTTAACCCTTAAAAGAGATAAAATATTTAAATTTTAATGTAAATTTTTATTCTGTTCACAATATAATAACAATAACAACAACTAAATTTTTTTATTAGATAAAATTAGTTATATAAATCAAACGATGTCGTTATCATGTATATATTATATAAAAATAATATTATATATTTTTTATGATAATAAATAATTATCATATATTATTTCAAATATTTAAATTTTTTATAATCCGTGTACCGTACATGTGTTATTCTACAAATTGAAACCCATCATATTTGGGACGAGATTTTTTATGGGTGTAAGGCACTCCAATGAGCTCCCTTTCGGCCCATTACAAAGAAGACATTTAACCGTATACCTTTTGTAGTGGCCTTTAATTTCAATGCTTTTCTAAAAGTTAAAGACATTATTACCAATGCGTTGGTATATAACTAGAAGGAAACACTTCCGTTCATTTTACATTGCTGTGATTTTATTTTATTTTTTTTAAATTTCCATACGGATTGAAATTTAGTAGGATGCTTGAATTGTTGGTACTGAAATTTCCATACATGGTTCAATTAAACTAAAATGGTAAGTTGTCTATCTTTTTTCTTCTGGTGAAAAAAGAAAATGGAATAGTAAATTATCTCTGATTGGCTCTGGTCCACAACTCATTTTTCATGCTTGCGAATTATTTATAAAATGCCTGTTTCAACTCCACAGTAAATCGAAAAGACAAGAATTGAAATTCTACTTGATGTTTTCATCATATCATATATAAGCTTTAGAGGTGGCAAAATAAGTTTAATTTATTGGGTTGGTTCATCAATTTGTTATTTTTTTATAAGTTGGGATTAAGATTTTAATCCATTTTTAATTTTTAACTCGCATAACTTGCTCTGCTTAATCCGCTGGTTAAGCGTGACGAATACGAGTTAACCCGTCGAGATGAATTTTTTTTTAAAAATGTTATAAATTAATTTTATTATTTATGTTTGTGATATTTTTATGGGTATGATCTTAAATTTATTTTATTTTTTTATTTTTTAATCTCTATAAATTATAATTTTTCTATTTTTTAATTTTTATGATTTTTTTTATTTTTATACATTTTGTTTTATTTTTTGTGATCAACTCACTTACTTTTTTTCATTTTTTTTATGCGAGTCAATCCGTAAACCCACACTAAAACGGAGTGAGTTAACTCTTCCAACTCATTTTTTAAAACGAGCTAATCCATCCCGCCTCGTATTTTTGTGAGTTGAATGCGGGACATGTAACACCCCAATTTTTGACTAATTACAATTTTGCCCTTATTGCGCTATTTTTCTGTTTTCTGTGTGTTATGCAATGAATTTGACTGTTCGTATTTGTATTTGATTGTTTTGTGTGATTTCTTTCGAAGCCAAGAAAAATAATAATTTTGGTCGGGAAAACCTTGTTTGAATTATTTGGAGGTGGCGATCTTACTAAACCCAATCCGAATAATGCGTATATCAATCTTTTATTTTTTTTTACGGATTTTTCGGTGTAATAAAATATTTACCATACCAGAAAATCTGTGGGACCCACGTTTGTCTTGTGAGACCCACTTTTGTTTTGTGGGACCCACGTTTGTCTTGTGGGACTCACGTTTATTTTGTGGGACCCACTTTTAGGAAAAGTTTACCAACGTAAAAATACTTGTAAATTTCTAAATTATCTAATCAATTAATTATTATTTTTACTTAATGGATTTCCTATAGCAATTTTGTCCTAATGCATTAATCATTATTTTACTTAATGGATTTTCTATAGCAATTTTTGTCCTAATGTATTATGCATCCACTAAATTTAGCACTAGGTTATTATTATTATTATTATGCATCCATTAATTTAGCACTAGGTTATTATTATTATTATGCATCCATTAATTAAGCACTAAACTATTATATTATTATGCATCCACTAAATTTAGCACTAGGTTATTATTATTATTATTATGCATCCATTAATTAAGCACTAAACTATTATATATTTATTTATGCATCCACTAAATTAGCACTAAGAGAAATGTCAAAAGGAGGGCTTCTTTTCATTAGTATTCTATGGCCATAATGCATGCTTATGCAAACCACTAAGCAATCAATAGATGTTTTATTACTTAACTAATGTATCATGCAAATTACCAAACCCATAATGGAACAAAAACATAAAAAATGGGGGCTGCACTTGGAAGGAGAGCTATTTAAGTCTTAAGGCCATCATTCACTCCTAAATCAATGATTCTATCACTCTAAACTTTCATTCTTCTCTCTTCCTAACAAGAAACCAAAGAAAATTTCCTAAGTCCACAAAAAACCACCCATTCGGCCAAGCACCACCAATCCTACTTCCACCCATCAAAAAATTTATCCAACCTACTTTTCTAAACCTAAACCATATTCTAAGAACATCTCTAGTTGTGAGTTTTTGCAAAATCATCCATTTGGAGCTTGGAAAATCACTTTGAAGTTTCTTTCCTATAAGGTGAAAATTCTTCTTTCTTGTTTCTAATTTGATTTTGATGTTCTAAACCATGATTGATCCATGGTTTATCTTTTTCATCCATAGTTCATAACTTTAAAATTTGTTTAAGCTTATTAGGATTTTTGTTGAAGCTACACAAGAATTTCTAAGGAGGAGTTCAAGGAGATTTTGTCATCTAAATCGGTAAGAGGGAGATATAATCTCATCAACCATGTGTGGTGGTGGGAGAATGGAATTTGTTTATGGTGAAGAATCCATAAGGATTTATCCATTTGATTGCTTGATGTCTTTTTATTTGTGATTGATTTTGTGTGTATGTTTATTCTCTTGTTTATTGCAAGTATGTCTATTGCTTTATTATATGGTATGTGTTCATAAATATATATATGTGTTTATGAGTTTATGATAATTGGTTGGATATGAATGTTATGTTGAGATTTGTAAAAGTGTTCCAAAGAACACAAGATGATGAGTTTATGGTTTTATTATGAAAAAGAGAACCAATGTGTTCTCAATCATTTTTCTAAAAGGATGACCTAATTTATCTAATTAAGTTAAAGGATTTTACAATGATTTTATAGATGAAAAATAATTTGAATAATGATTTTTAAGGAAAGGTGATTTTCGGCCATCATAGAATTTTTGGAGTTTAATTGATTCAAAAATTGTTTTCTAAGTGTAAATGACTTTGTTAACCTAAAAAGAATTCAATTTTTAAATTTTCAAGAATCAAGTAAGTAAATGAATTTTTGTAGAAGTCTAGTCTATAAAAGAAATGAATTTTTGACTCTTGAAAAATATTTACTTTTGAGTTATAAAGTATGTTCCTAATTTTTGAAGGGTATTTTATGGATATAACCAAACAAATGAATTTTATACAGTGAAAAACAGTAGAAATAACTTACACGTATTTAAAACAGTAATTTTTGAAATACGCAATTGAGAAAACGTTTGAAAATATTTACGCGATTGAAAAACGTTTGTAAAAGGCAACATATTTATGAAAAGGCGATAAATTATTTATGTGATTTATGAAAACAGCGAGTTTTTACTGTCGGGCCAAAGTGGTGGACCCGGATGTATTGAGAAATGGTACTGTCAAGTGAAAACGTACTGTATTTGGAAATTATCAATACCAAGGGTATTTTTGTAATTATGAGTTATGGTGGATATGAACGTATTTTGGAGATTTTGGTTCATTACGTATTTTTGAACATGCCAACTTGGTTGCAAAAGGCATTTGACTGATGAGATGAATGACACTGTGTTACGGTGTGATAAGCGGAGTTGTTCGTGTGTTTGAACTTGGAGGCGTTAGTGTGCAGTATATTCCACATGTGGACAGATGGTAGCTCCTCTGGGCCGTGGTAACTGATCACACACTGATGATCTCGACAAATACTCGTCTTAATCAGAATCCATGGGAACTGTCTGGTGCGCATTGCCTGGGTCGTACACGACGTATTTGACTGTGTACCATCTACACGACGTATTTTGATCAGTGTCTTGTTTACACGACGTATTTGACCGTAACAGCTTGGTTGAGGCAGCCATTGTTTTTGATGTGCGGACATGTCTATCCGCATTATCCTCTCGGATGTTGATGTCAATGTTGATGTTATGGTTATGTTTAGCTCCATGGAGTAGGTATGTGTCTGTGTGTATTTGCATATGTAGTCCGCATTATAACATGATTGAGTTTATTTATGTTTGATATTATGTATGATCCGATAATATGAATTATTATATTAATTGTTATTTCGTTTGTGTTTCTTATCTGTTTGTATTGTCGTTTTCTTTACTGCCATGCTGGTAATGATGTAGATTGTCTCACCTCTTTTGTGTATATTTTCTGTGTTATTATTTATGTTCTGTAAAATAGTTGAGAAAGTAGAAGAGGAACAATCGCTGGATTTTCAGGACGAAGGAGAGCAACAACCGAACGAGCAGTTTGAGAAGGGTGAGCCTCGAGATCACCCATATTATATGGATTGATTTCGACGTGGGATAACATTGACCGAGGTTTTCTGTATTATAATGATTTTTCCGAGGAAGATCCTTTGGAGAATCAAAACTTTTAGTGTTATGTTTGGGCTAGTTTATGGTTTGCTTTAAACCAGACAGTTTACTGTTTTATTAAATATTTTATATTATGTGAATTATTTGTACCTATTAAAAACATAATCATATGTATAATTATGGTGTGTATGTAATAGTTATTTTATTTTATGTTCCGTGTATTTTATAATATAATGTTTCAGACAAAAAAAAATATTTATTACGAAATGATTTATAACTTGGGTAAGGGTTTATATTTTAATTATTGTTTTTGATAAATGTGACATCCTCTAGGAGGGTGTTACAGGACAGGTCAGACATGACGACAGGTTAGCCTATTTTGCTACCACTACTAAAAGTTATACTTTTATTAACTCCTCAAATCCTTTTATTTTTCACGGCATCATTACATGTTGCTCCAAATTGTCAAATGTGGTGGCAAAAGTCGTTGTCTAATGATATTCGCACTTGAGTAGTTTTGAGGATGTCTAATGAAAGTTTGTGTAAATGGGTATTTTTAAATCCTCATAAAAATTGTTGGAGCAAGAATATACTAAGTAAAAACAATTGTTGATTAAAAAAAAAACGGAGGACTGAGATCTTTTGCTCGAAACCTGAATAGGAAGTCATGATTTTGAAGTAAAATAAAAATTTTATGCCCTGTTAAAATAAAAGATTTGCAGAAATGTCCATCTAAGGAGGGAGCCCACGAACGAAGGAACGCATCGCAGACCCTCTGTACCTGCCGACCGTCGACCACCAAGATCGCTGGTGACCAGCGACCATCGTCATGGAATTTCTCACTTTTCTTTCGTGCCCTTCTTTTTTTTTTCTGATCCTTTTTTATTGGCATTTTGATCACCAGAGAAGAAGAAAGTGGAAGAGTACAGTTCTTCCACTCTAGCTCCGAACAATTCGACTGCCGAATCAGTCAGAATTGAAAGTGAGCAACCTGTGAAAGTGGAGAAACTTTCACCTGAATTCGACAACATATCAAGTTGTCGCGATGATAATCCTACTGGTCATGAAATTGGGTCATCCAAGGATCTAAATGAGGACAAGGACAATGATGAAAACAATTTGAATTCTGATACGGGTCATCACAGCGGGTTGAGGCAAATAAATCAGGATGGGCCGAAACAAGGATATGAGAAATCACTTAAGCCCAATGAAGTTACAGTTATGAGAATTTCACGTGTGAGAAAGCCACCTGGATGAATAAAAGATTATCAATGAGAAAGAAGAATCTTATAGTTCCACGAGAATGAGAAATGCAATTCTGTTAGCATATTTCTTATTCCATATCAGTTAGTTTCCTTTAATTTAGGGATTGTAGCCACCTGGCATTTGATATTTTATTCTAGTCCATGAATCAAGTCTTTCTAGTATAAAGGCATGTAAAAACGTAAATGAGAGGTAGGAATGAATTCAGAAAAATTACCCAATCTCTTGTTATCTCTCCTTTAATTTTCTGGAGTTTAGCCAGCTTGAATTGGCCAAGAAATTCTGCACTTATCATTTTGTTGCTTTCATTTTGCAACCATACCTCCCAAACCTGATAAACAAGACAAACGAAATGATGAGTTCATGAATCAAATGAAGGAAATGA
Source organism: Ormosia emarginata (assembly GCA_029884605.1). Classification (NCBI taxonomy): domain Eukaryota; kingdom Viridiplantae; phylum Streptophyta; class Magnoliopsida; order Fabales; family Fabaceae; genus Ormosia; species Ormosia emarginata. Next base: position 5,734,120 of record JAQQTP010000038.1, on the reverse strand, counting down.
TGGACTCGTTGATAACCAGCCGTTTGGAAACTTTCAGGGACCAATTATACCTTTCCACTCCTCCCCCAACCTCAACTCCTGGCTCATCCAACTCCCACACGACCATTGGCCCCAAACCACCCAAAATACAGCTTCTTCCCTTTGATGGCTCTGACCCCCTGGATTGGATATTCCAAGCTGAACAGTATTTTGAGCTCTCCCAAACCCCACCCCACCAGCGACTCACTTACATTCCCTTCTTCATGCAGGGCCCTGCCTTGGCTTGGTACAAGTGGGTGCATTCCAACAAGATGCTTTCCACTTGGGATGCTTTCACTAAGGCCCTTGAGCTGAGATTTGGCCCTTCCAGTTATGAAAACCACCAAATTACCCTGTTTAACCTCAAACAGTCCACATCAGTCATGGATTATCAATCTAAATGTGAGCAATTATCTAATAGAACAATGGGATTACCTACTGATGTGTTGCTAAATGCCTTCCTTGCTGGCCTGAGGATTGATATTCAACGTGAGCTGCAGTTATTGAAACCCAAAACCTTACATGAGGCCATTGGTTTAGCCAAATTGGTGGAGGCCAAGATCATTGATACCAAACCCACTTTCATTTGTCACCACAAACCACCCACTACAACCCCATCTCTGTTAGGCCCCTCACCTCCTCCATCCTCAATTCCTATCAAACGGATATCACCCACTGAGATGCAAGAATGCCGTTCTCGCGGCCTATGTTATAACTGCGATGATAAGTGGTTTTCCGGTCACAAATGCAAAACAAAACAGTTTATGCTCTTGTTGGTGGAAGATTCAGCCACTAGCACCACTGAGACCTTGACTGATGATACCTTCCTTATTGATCCAGGACCCACTTCACCCCTCCCACCACCCTTGGACCCTCCTGCTGAATGTGAACATTTTCAACTCTCCAAAGCAACCCTGGTAGGTCTTCCCTCACTGCGAACCGTACGCATTCAAGGCCTGGTTCGTGAGTTAGGAGTTACGGTTCTCATTGATTCGGGCAGCTCGCATAATATTTTACAACCTCGAATTGCGGACTTCCTTCACCTACCTGTGGTGGCCATCCAACCATTCTCTATTGTTGTTGTTAATGGAGAATCCATCAAGTGTTCAGGCAGTTGTATTGATGTCCCTGTGACTCTCGAAGGTGAGCTTTTCCATGTTCCATTTTACATACTTCCAATCCACGGAGCTGACATTGTGCTTGGAGTTCAATGGCTCTAAACCTTGGGCTCTTTCATTTCTGATTATACTATACCCTGTATCCAATTCTTCCATAACCAAAAACCCATTACCTTCACTGGTAGTTCTGATAACATAGCAACCCATGCCTCATTTTCTCAATTTTGTAGATTTCTATTCACCAATTCTATAATTCTGTCCATACAATTTCCCTAGCCACCATAGAACCTGCTTCCACACCACCACCACACCCCCACAACAGCCCACCATTGAAACCAGCACCTTACACCCTACCTTAGCCTCCCTTTTAACCCAATTTGCTACTGTGTTCAGTGTTCCCTAAGGCTTACCTCCCCACCACTCACAAGACCACCATATTCACTTGCTGCCCGGTACATCCCCTGTCAATGTCCGCCCTTACCGATACCCTCAATGCCACAAGGAGGTGATGACACAAATGATTAAAGATATGTTGGCTGAAGGCATTATTAAGCCCAGTACAAGTCCTTTTTCTTCACCTGTAATCTTGGTCCGCAAGAAAGATGGCTCTTGGCATTTTTGTGTTGATTACTGTGCTCTTAATGCTATCACGGTTAAGGACAGGTTTCCCATTCCCACTGTTGATGAGCTTTTGGATGAACTCTATGGCTCCAACTACTTCTCTAAGCTTGATCTTCGTTCCGGTTACCACCAAATCCTCTTGGCCCCGAAAGACACTTTTAAAACTGCCTTTCGCACGGTGGATGGGCATTTTGAGTTCTTGGTGATGCCCTTTGGGCTATCTAATGCCCCTTCAACTTTTCAGTCCATTATGAATGATGTGTTTCAGGAATACCTCCGCAAGTTTGTACTCGTATTCTTTGATGACATACTGATTTACAGCCGTGATTGGGAGTCCCATATTAATCACTTACGGACAGTGCTTCAAGTGTTGGCCTAACACCAACTATTTGCAAAATTCTCTAAGTGTTACTTTGTTGTCCAGCAAGTGGAATACCTTGGCCATGTTATTTCCCCTGATGGAGTGGCGGTTGATCCCTCCAAAATTCAGGCTATTTTAGAATGGCCTATTCCTCATTCTCTCACAGCTTTGCGAGGTTTTTTAGGCCTTACAGGTTACTATCAGTGATTTGTCCATAATTATGCTGCCCTCACTGGACCTCTTTTCGATTTACTCAAAGGTAATAATTTCCATTGGTCGGATGTGGCCCAAGCTGCCTTTGATACCTTGAAGAAAACTACGACTTCCTTACCAGTCCTTGCATTACCAAACTTTACAGCCATCTTTGATGTTACTACAGATGCTTCTTCAGTTGTAGTAGGGGCAGTTTTATCACAAGAGCACCACCCCTTGGCCTTTTTCAGTAAAAAACTGTGCTCCCGGATGCAAAATGCTTCAGCTTATGATCGTGAGATGTATGCAATTACTGAAGCTGTTAAGAAGTGGCGCCACTACCTCCTTGGCCGTCATTTTCGCATCTTTACAGATCAGAAGAGCTTGCGCAACATGTTGAACCAGACCATACAAACCCCTGCTCAACAGCGTTGGCTTACTAAGCTTTTGGGTTATGATTATGAAGTCCTTTATACTCCTGGTAAGAGCAACGTGGTCGCTGATGCACTTTCACGTTCCTCTCCTCCGGAGGCCCTCTTTGCTGCCTTTTCTGCTTGCCAACCAATTCTGCTTGACCAATTGAGATCTTTCTATTCGGAGCACCCAGTGAGGCAGGCTCTATTGTCCAAATTTCACATTGCAGGTGACCATAGCAACCACTTCTCCTTTCAGCAGGGCATTCTTTACTTTAAAAACCGCATTTTCGTTCCATTGGAGTCTAGTTTGTGCCCTTCCTTACTGGCAGAATATCACTCTTCACCTGAGGGAGGTCATTCGGGCACTAGAGGCACCCTAGCTCGATTAGCTGCTGCCTTTTCATGGCCTCACATGTCCAGGGATGCTAAGCAGTTTGTCAAGGAATGCTTTACCTACCAAACACAGAAATATTCAACTCAGAAACCAAATGGCCTACTTCAATCATTACCTATACCCATAGGTTTGGCAAGATATTGCAATGGATTTTATTACAAACTTACCTTATATTTATGGGAAATCTGTCATTTGGGTCATCATTGACCGCTTAACCAAATATGCCCACTTCATTGCTTTGCCTTCCAGCGTCTCTACAGCCACCCTTGGTCCAATGTTCCTCTCGGAGGTTTATAAGCTGCACAGCATGCCAAAAACTATTGTTAGTGACCGAGATAGGGTATTTGTAAGCAAGTTCTGGCGAGAGCTTTTCAGGCTCAGTGGCACTAAGCATGCTTTTAGCAGTGCCTACCACCCCCAATCTGATGGCCAGACAGAGGTCACTAACAGAATTTTAGAGACATACCTGAGGTGTTTCGTGGGTGACTCTCGACGGTTGTGGCTTCAGTACCTCCATCTTGCTGAATATTGGTACAATACTTCATATCAGTCTTCCCTGCGAATGTCGCCATTTGAGGCGCTTTATGGCCGGCTAGTTTGCGCTCTTACCTTACTGGGTCTACCTCCATCGGCAGCCTCGACGAGTCCCTCACTCAGCACCATTGTTTGTTGGAATTGATTCGTGATAATCTCACCAAAGCTCAGCTTCGAATGCGCTCCCACGTGAACGCTCATTGCCAGGATCGTAATTTCAATGTGGGGGACTAGGTGTTGCTAAAGTTACAGCCTTATAGCCAACTCTCAGTGCGTGGCCGCCATTCACCAAAGTTGGAAAAACGCTTCTACGGCCCCTTTCAAGTCACCTGCGTCATTGGTTCTGTAGCTTATGAGTTAGCTCTGCCCCCCGATGCTAAGATTCATCTGGTTTTCCATATTTCTAAGCTCAAGCCTTTCTCTGGCACTCCTCCTTCGATGGTTCCACATCTCGATCCTGCTATTGTGGGTACTCGTGTGGAGCTGATGCCATCTGCTATATTGGGGGGTCGCACACTGTCCACACCGCATGGCCCCAAATCACAGATTCTAGTTCAGTGGCAAGGGTTTTCAGATATGGAAGCAACTTGAGAAGACAAGAGTGAGTTCGTGAAGTCTTATCCAACTTTTGACCTTGAGGACAAAGTCCCTTTGGATCCGCGGGGCAATGATATGGGTCATCACAGTGGGTTGAGGCAAATAAATCAGGATGGGCCGAAACAAGCATATAAGGAATCACTTAAGCCCAATGAAGCTGCAGCTATGAGAATTTCAAGTGTGAGAAAGCCACCTGGATGAAAGATTATCAATGAGAAAGAAGAATCTTATAGTTCCACGAGAATGAGAAATGCAATTCTGTTAGCATATTTCTTATTCCATATTAGTTAGTTTCCTTTAATTTAGGGATTGTAGCCACCTGGCATTTGATATTTATTCTAGTCCATGAATCAAGTCTTTCTAGTATAAAGGCATGTAAAAACGTAAATGAGAGGTAGGAATGAATTCAGAAAAATTACCTAATCTCTTGTTATCTGACCCTTAATTTTCTGGAGTTTAGCCAGCTCGAATTGGCCAAGAAATTCTGCACTTATCAAATTCAAGTGCTAGATGTGGCGTTATAGCTGATGGAAGATCAGAATTCTTCACAGGGGAATCGCCATCGTGCACCAAGTCCAAGTTGGATGTTGATAAATAGGATTCTGCTTCAAACAGAGCGTGAGCATTGAAAAAAATAACCTTGCTTATGTTTTTTCTTGCACTTTGATATACTTATTGGGATGCTTGATTGTTGATCCCATTTGCTTGTTGCTTAGGATGTCTAATGTTCCTGGCCAACTTTGAATTATAATTTTCTTAAGATTCTTAATATAAAGAATTATCATTAAAACATAAATATCTTATAATTTATGATTCTCACAAACAAGAATGTATAAAAACACAAATCTTAATTTATGAATAAGTTTTGATAACAGTAAACTGTGTTCTAAAAATATAAGAGATATCTTAAAACTCATTTTCTATTCATTTGTTTTTCTTTACTCTCTTCTTCTACTTTAATAATAATGAGGAAATAATAAAAACTTTATGGTAAAAACAAGATACTGAGTTTTACGTTAAAAAAAAGTTTCTTAATACTGCTAACTTCTATCAAGTTGACAGTTATTATAATTATAAACTACATATTTCCTTTTACTCAATAAAGATTTAGCCTATTAACTTAATTTAATTACTTATTAAACTAATAAGATAAATCACATACTCATCACATGAGACATTTAATCTAACATTCTTTCACTTGACTCATGTGACAATACATTTTTTATAGTTTGATAAATCTGTCAAAACATAATATAAATTCATAATATAGTTAAAATCTTCTTTACATTGGATAAATCATTCATCATGACTAAGAATGAAAACTAACATAAATTATAACGTTCGTATATCATTTAATTGACATAGTCCCTTCCATGTACTACAAACTTAGTCTTCTCGTTGACATAACATATAAATAGGAAACACATAATTGGTCTAACAATAATGTCTTTAATAAAGACAAAACTTGTTTCTTTATTTCAATTCAATTATGTATACAAACTCGAAAAATAAGCAAGACAGAAACATATTCATTTATGAGTTCAAAGTGTCAATATACATAAAACATAAACATCAACATAATATACAATAAGGCATACGTGGCAACAATGTTCATACTTTCAACATGTCCACTAAATATTTTGGGCGGTAACCCTTTTGTCAAAGGGTCAGCAATCATAAGGTCAGTACTAATGTGCTCTATTAACACTTTATATTTTTGTACTTATTCTTTAATGACAAAGTATTTCAATTTCATATGTTTAGAACCTTTGGAATACTTGTCGTTCTTATAAAAGAAGACAACTGCAGAATTATCACAATAAATTTTTAGCGGCCTGACAATACTGTCGACTATTCCAATTCTTGAAATAAAGTTCTGTAACCACTTAGCCTAAACCAAGGCCTCAAAGCATGCCACAAATTTAGCTTCCATAGTAGATGTAGCAATGATTGACTGTTTCGCACTCTTCCATGATATCGCTCTTTCGGCTAAAAGATATAGACAACCAAATGTGAACTTTCTTGTATTTACATAACTAACAAAATCTGAATATGAACCAACCACATCAAGATGATTGGATCTCCTATAAGTAAGCATGTGATCCTTCATTCCTTGCAAGTATCTTAAGACTTTTTTTTGTAGCTTTCCAATTATCAATTCTTGGATTAATCTGGTATCTACCTAGTATACCAACTGTAAAGTTGATATCTGGTCACGTGTACATTTGAGCATACATCAAACTCCCAACAACAGATGCATAAGGAATTGCTTCCATCTGTTTCTATTCCAAATCATTCTTTGGACATTACATGAGACTGAACTTATCTCCCTTCTGAATTGGAACGAGTGATGCTGAACATTTTTCCATTCTGAATTTCTCTAAAACTTTATTGATATATACTTTCTAAGACAAGCCTAACAATCCTTGTGATCTGTCACATAATATTTCTATTCCAATCATATAGTTTATCTCTCTCATATCTTTCATTTCAAAGTTATTAGAGAGAAACTTCTTAGTCTCACTTAATAGACCAAGATTATTAGTTGCAAGCAAGATGTCATCAACATACAGAACTAGAAAGATAAACTTAATCTCACTGACCTTCAAATATAACACTGATCAATAACATTTCCCTTAAATCCAAATGATACAATAGTATCATTGAACTTGAGATACCATTGTCAGGAAGCTTGCTTAAGTCTGTATATTGATTTCTTAAGTTTGCACATCATGCGTTCTTTCCCCTCAACTGAAAACCCCATTAATTGATCCATATAAACATTTTCTAAATTCTCATTTAGAAAGACAGTTTTCACATCCATTTAATGCAGTTCTAGATCATAATGAGTTATGAATGCCATGATAATTCTAAAAGAATATTTCTTGGAAACTAGTGAGAATATTTCCTTATAGTCAATGCCATCTTTTTTTGGTAAAACCTTTGGAAATAAGAAATGTCTTGTAGCATTCAAGGTTTCCATGAGAGTCATGCTTATTTTTAAAGACCCACTTACACCCAACTCTCTTGCATCCTTCAGGTAATTTCATAAGGTCTCATATACCATTATGTTCCATTGACTTATGTTCATCTTTTATGACATCTAACTATCTATTAGCATTATCACTATTAATGGCTTATAAAAAAGAAACTAGATCATTGTCATTAACTCCCAAGTCATTTTTTTACTTTTGTAGATACACCACCTAATCATTCAAAATATCAGATCTTCTTTCTCTTTGAGATCTTCTTAATATTATTTATTGTAGTTGTTCTACTATAGGTTTATTATTAACCCCGAATTCATTAATTTGTTGTTCTTCTTGATTGTTATGCACTTCAACAACATGAGGAACAACAAATTCTTAAGTAGGAGCATAAGTCAAAGGAACTTGTACTCTAACTTCCTTAATCTCTACATTTCGTGAAGCTTCACTCCCACTAGTCTCACCATTCTCAATGAACCAGATATTTCCAATTTCAACAACCCTTATACTATGGGTACAATAACAACAATACAACAAGGTGTCGATGTAGATACAATAATACTATGGGTAGGATAATAAAATCTATATCCTTTGACATTTTTGGATAACCAATGAAATATTCACTTATTGTTCTTGCATCAAGTTTCTTTTCATGTAGATTATAGATTCTTATTTCTTCCTAACATCCCTAAACATGTAGATGCCTTAAACTAAGTTTCTTACTTGTCCAAAGTTCAAAAGGTGTCTATGAGCCTATTCAACAAATAAATGGTAATTTTTAAAGCATACATCTACAATGATAAGGGTAAAGACGAGTTACTTAACATGCTTCTAACCATATTCATTAAGGTTCGGTTACGCCTTTCTGATACACCATTTTGTTGTAGTGTACTTGACATTGTGTATTGAGCACATATGTCACGATTTTCTAGAAACTTAGCAAATAGACTTGAGTGTTGTCTAATTTTGTCAAATCTTTCATAATACTCACCACATTTATATAACCTTATGATTTTTACTTTTTTGTCCAATTGCCTTTCAACTTCATTTACATAAATTCCAAGGCATTCACTGCTTGAGACTTCTCATGCAATGTATAAACATATTCGTAACGTGAATAATCATCAACAAAGGTGATAAATTATTTTTCTTTACTAAAAGAATTGACATCAAAAGGTCTACATATATCAGTGTGGACAATTTTAAGAAGTTGAGTGCTTATCGTGGCACCTTTCATTAAGTGTTTTGTTTGCATTCCCTTAATGCAATCCATACGAATATTAAGGTTAGTAAAATCCAAATCTGGAAGGATGTCATTCTTTACTAACCTTTCTATTTTTTCTTTGAATGTGACCTAAACGTTTATGCCACAAGTAAGCAGAACGTTCATTCACTAAATTATGTTTAGTGCTAACATTATGACGCAAGGTCATAAGAGTTTTAGCATATAAATTATCAAGATTCAATATATACAAATCATCACAAAGTATACGAGAACCAAATATATAGGTATGCTTATGCAAACTAAAACATCCATTACCAAAACTAAAAAAGTATCCAACAACATCAAGTTTAGACAAAGAAACTAAATTCTTAGAAATACTATGTACCTAAAATGTTTCAAATAAATCTAAATGATGTCTAATGTCTAGGATTAAACTGTGTCGCAATCGTCTCGAAAGGAGCGCCGCAAAATTAAAAAATGAGAGGAGGAAATGACATCGGGGTGTTGGGAGTCACCACCAATCGCTTTATCCATTAAATGGAATGGTGCAATTGGACACCTAAAAGATTATCTACGTTTTAGAGTTCGAGGTTTGGCGATTGATTATGGATAGGGAAGGTATTAACACTCTACACCATCTATTCCAAGAACAGTTACATGTTTAATCTACTATTATTTGCAAAATTAATTAAATTGGACCTTTGATATTAAAAAGAAAAGAATTATTTTTGTTTTTATTTTGACATGTCTCATTTTGTCGACCATAATATCAAGAATGATAAATGACTAAGACATGGAATGGGTGGCTGAATAGCCATTATTTTAGAACAAATTTTAAGCCTACAACATATTACATGAAAGTGGTAAATTAAAATTGTGTGAATTTTGCATGGAAAAAGAATTTTCAAAATATTTATTTTGATCAGAAAAAATGATTTAGATTTTTTGAATTCACCACAATCGTAATATTGAAACTATGTGAAATTGTTTGCTTTTATTTTAGGATTTTTATTTTTACAAAAATATGTTGTATTTTAGTTGTGAAAATATTTTAATTTTAATGTGGAGATTAGACCTCACCAGCGCTCCTGACAAGATCCAAAATAAAACCCCAAGAGTATTGAGAAAAGTGTATCTGATCGATGCTCTAATTATCTCCTAATTTTCTGTCGTCAGCCAATTTTAAATTGTTTGAATAATACGTTAATGCAAAAGTAAATTTGTTAAATTAAACACAAGTACAAATGGATAATGATATTATTACAAAGAGTAATATGAAATAAGATTATTTTTATTGGAGATTATTATAATCTCGTCAGCACTTCTGGCAAAACCATAAAATTTATCCTCACATCAAGAAAGTCAAGATATTGCCACTATCGTGGCTAATCTTGATTATTCCGTTGTCGGAATCTTATCTCATATTTTGAATTTATTTTATGCAAATATGGATAACAACAATGAGAATATAATAAACATATCAAATCCAAATTACCAATAAACTAAATCTAAGAGGAAAGCAAAACATTAGAAACCGCAATTCTTTTTTATTTTTATTATTTTTATTGTTATTTACACAATTTTTTTCCAGCCTTCTAACCTATTTGATAACACTTAAATAATCTGAACTAGGTAAGAGTTAACAACTCAGCCAAAATAAACCCAAAATGACATAAACTTAAAATTAACTAAAATAATAAATAAAAAAACAGATAAAAGAGGAAAAAGAAAGAGTGACTCTTGTTCAAAGTAAAAGAACACAACAAAAGTAAAATGGAAATAAGTAATAGAGAGAAAATGAGGGTTTGGGCTGCCAACCAACTCAGTGATGGCAGGTGCGATGGCTGGTGGCTAGGCGACGACGGTTCAGGAGGGCAGTCTCAGAACTAGGTCATCGCTAGCTTGATGGTGCGGCACAGGTGCGACATAAACGTGTGGTTCTGAGCTGGCAGCGGATCGAGGTCGAGCTGGTCAGCCGAGTTTGCGGTGACCTGCGATGATGCAGCTTCATTCGATGATGAGTTGATGCGGTTGGGTGGCACGACACTGTCGGGCTTAGATCTGGTGTGGCAGAATAGGTGGTGTTGCAAGTCGGCGGTCCGATAATGGAGGATGGTTGGAAGTTGAAGATGAAGGTGATGAAAATAAAGGTTGAAGATGAATGGTGGGTGGTGGTGAGAGTGAAGGTTGAAGGTGAATGGTAATGGTGGGTTGTGGTTATGAAGAAGTAGTTATGTGTGGTGGTGAGGATGAAGGGAGTCCTTTTAAGAGTGAGGGTGAGGTGATGAAGGTGAAGGGTGGAGTGATATGAAAATGATGAATGTGAGGTGTAAAGGTGAATGGTGGATGGAGATAAAGGTGAGGTTGAAGATGGAGGTTAGTGAAGGTGAGTGAAGGTGAAGATGGTGAAGGTGATATGGTGAGAGTGAAGGTGAGGTTGTGAGAATGATGAATTTGGGTAAAGAGGAATAAAAAAAAAATCCGATGCTATAGTCGATATACGTGAGAATGGAGTGAGTATCTCCTGTTGTGTTGTATTTGATATGGTTTGGAGGAATCAGGAAATGAATATTGTGTGTGTGAGAAAGTGAGGCAGTTGCTGGTAATACTGCCAAAGAGAAAATGGGAGCCCAAAGAGCCTTTGTTCCCACTGCCATGGTGTTGTGTGAGTACGTGATATTGAGTGGGTGTGTGTGTGCAGCAGTGCAGGTGAAGAACGTGAGAGTGAGTGAAAAGTAAAGCAACATTGTCCCCTCTGCAATAGTGTGTGCTACAGTGTAGTGGTCGTGCATGGGTGGTGCATGGGTAGTGCATGGCCATAAAAAAAAGACTCATAGAGCCAGAAAACACAAATTGTTTCTTTCTAAAGATAGAAAGACAAACAAACAGCATTTACATTTTTTATTTATTTTTTTCCTTTGTTTTTTTTATTTTTAAATAAAAAAAACTAAGCTAAGGTGGGCTTATGTTTAGGCTGTAATCAAATTTTTATTTTTGATTTATATTTTTTTCTGGTATAAATAATAAGAAAAAGCAATGATGGAAATAAAATGGAAACAAATAAAACTTGAAAAGAAAAAGGAAGTGTTCAAAACATTGCAATTAAGCATTGTTAATCCTTGATAATGATAAAAAAAAAATAGACAAAATTGGGTATCAACAACTACCTCTATTTGCTTTACATTTAATTTAATGGAAAGTAAATGAATTGATTCAATTTTGTCTACGAAAATTTTTATTTTTCTCTTTTTTTTTGTTATCTCCCTTCTTCTTTATTTTTTTTACTGTATAAAAAGCGCAAATTGCTGCAAAATGCAATGACAAAAAACAAGGTAGAAACATGGGTATAAGGACCCTAAAAGGTAAAGGCCATGGGTATACGGACTCAGAGACCTAAAGGAAAAAAGGTACAGGGACCCGAAAACTTAAATGTAAGAAAGCTTGCGAAACATGTATCCGCCAAAGCTTAAAAAGAACAAGGTAAGAGGCTTGCGGAGTCAGGTATCTACTGAAGCTTGACAGAGGACTAAAACACAGAAAGATAAAAAAGCTTGTAGAATTAGGCATCTGCTAAAGCTTAACAAGAAACTTAAAGGCAATGTGTGCGGGGACCCTGAAACTAAAGATGGTGGGTGGGGTGGTGTGGATAGTGGTTAAATTTAAGAACAAATTCAGTTGCCAAGTTTTACCAAAAATATAAAAATCTTGCAACCAGTTGTAGTTAGCAAGGGTCAATCTATAGAGAACTAATTCAATTAACATTATGAATTGATTCCTAATTTAAACTCCAAAGGTTAACATATAGTAAAAAAGGGGGTTTTGGAGAGTATTGAATCAAATCAACAACAATAATAATAACACAAACTAGAAATGACATATTAAATGAATTGGTTAAGAGATGGAATCTACTACTAGATTTATATGATATTGCTAACCCTCATATCCTTTTTATTCTAACATGATCAATTATATTTCTACACAATTGTAATATTAAATCTCTGTCTTCCTTAGGTTTTGGTTAATTTAGCAACCGCTCAAATCAACTCCTAATTACTGATTAATTATAAAGCAACCGCTCTTACAACTAACCAACAATTACATTAAGATTTAGAAAACCAATTACGCTAAGATCTAATCACACACCAGGATTAAATTGCTTAGATCATATAGTCTTCTAGATTTATCACCACAACCACGCACATAATAATTCTAGAATTACCATTTTAGAAACTGGTAAGGATACAAAAACCTTTATACTAATATCATATAATCCTCTAGATTTATCATTGCAACCGCGCACATAATAAACCTAGGTCTACCACTTTAAAGTTGGCAAGAGTATAAAAATTCTTTTATCACAATAATGATCAGAAATATATGAATAAAAACACAACTGTATTGAAATAAACGAATATGCAAGATTCACAAAATCAATACTAGAGTTTCATCCTCTCTTAACCAAATGAAAACTTAGCCACACATGATAAATTCAAATGCAATAGAAAAACATAAGAAAGACATTGTATGAAATAAAGTTACAGAGAAAACTAAAGATCAAACTAGTTTCCAAGGATAGAGGATGATTGATCTCTAATTGTTCAATCCCGAGACTCTAATCTTCAATCAGATCTCCCTCATTCTTCTTCTTCTTTTTCTCTTTAGCTTCCAAAACTCAAATTACAAACTAAATATGAAAGGAAATGATAAACTACCTAAGAAACTAAAAGAAAAACCTAAAACTAGCCTAAAAACTATCTGAAAACTAAAAACTCTGTCCCCTACCTTCTGCACTTGTATTCATAGAGAATTTGGGGTCTAACAGGAGACATGACCATGTTTAAAGAGACATGGTCGTGTCGCATAAGTTAGAAGTTTTCCTAGAGTTAGACACAGCCGTGTGAAGCCAAAAGGGGAAGACACGGTCGTGTGTCCATGAGACACGACCGTGTCTCATGTCACAATAGCGTGTTCAGCAAATTCTGATAGGATTGCATACACGTTTTGACTAACTTCGACGTGTGTTGCAAGTTTTAGGATAGACACGGTCGTGTGTCCATGAGACATGGCCGTGTCTCATGACATCATCAGTGTATTGGAGAAGCTTAAGGGACACGGCCTTGTGAGTGGGAGACACGGCCATGTCTCTTGTAAATATGGTTTTTCTGCAAGTTTTTGGGAAGGTGCGGCTATGTGAGTGAGAGATATGGCGTCCTGAGGCCGACGAGGGTAGGGAGTGGTCACCGGTGCTAAAGTGAAAGCATCAATAAGTGACTCCTAGCAGGCTTCTAGGCGAAGGGGCCTATGAATGAACTGAATATGTACCGAAATGAGAGGGATTCAGAGACGGTGCAGGTATGAGTCTGTATAGTTAAGGATGACTTAAAGAAATTGATTAGGCGTAACCATATCAACAAGTTGCAACTTCTTTTCGGGAGCCTAGAACATAAGAACTCCATGGTTAAGTGTGCTTCACCTGGAGCAATTGTGGGATGGTTGACCTCTTGGGAAGTTTCCTAGGATGCATGTGAGTAAGGACAAAGCACGCTGAAACGACTCGTGTTAGTTTGTGGAGACACTCATTAATCTTGTAGGCATTCATGGGGCGTTATAGGAGACACGGCTGTGTCTCAAGTCAGAAGCCCTAAGTTAGACATGACCATGTCTAAGTCCTTAAACACTCCTAAACTGACATAGAACCCTACCAAAGCCAGAATGAACCTTTTTTCCCTTGAAAACTTGGTATCTTCGCTTGCTTTCATCCAAATGTATTAAATCTCTCAATTCTGCAAAAACGAAGATAATGATAAGGATCCAACTAAAACTTACTCTTAATTACAAGCAATTAACCAATAAAAAGTTATCAAAATCAACTCTGATCACACTCCTACACTTGAGCTTTTACTTGTCCTCAAGCAAAGAATAAGAATCAACAGCAAGATCAAACTCAACATCCAGAGATATGAATCAAGGGGAATTCCAGAATTTTAAAAATTTAAGATCAACAATCAAATCCAATCAATCTAGATCATTGAGCAATTTAAAACAATAAGATTCTTTAGCCTAGCTTGCAACTTTTCTCTTCACCAAACATATGAGATCAGTTATCTTTCCAATGCTCAAGTGTTTAAGGACAAAGAAATCACTCAAATTTCTCATGACAAATGCAAAACCATAGACTTGCCTATCAATCTCATCTCCACTTTCAAGTTCACATATATAGCAAGAATCAAAAAGAGTTCATCTGGTTGTAATAGGGCCAAGGGTAACCATCAAAGGCAGGAAAAAGGTAAATAAGGGTAAAGAACTATCAATACAGAGCAGAATTAGGCTAAAATCATGATGCACACAGATTTAAAAAATTCTCATATTCAATCCAATATTTTCATTATTCTTCACAAATTAATTTTTTTCTTTTTTTTATATATATAAATACCCTTGAAGATAAAAACAATTTTTCAAGACTTTTTGATCAACACATCAGATGCTCCAAAGAATTCAACCTAATTATCCAGTTGGGTATTCAAAAAAATCAAATTCAGACTCAAATGGGGCAACTAAGGGGTTATTTTATCAATACAACTTTGAAAGTCAAGAAATAATAAAGCCTAATTGCCTTAATCATATTCAAGTATGTATGTGAATCATTAAAGTTTCAATAAGATATCAAAGCAAGTTCTAGCGCATATTAGTTAAGAGAAAATTCACTCCAGAAGGAAAATAGGACTTTATTTATGAAAAATCCAGTCATTAAGGCTTAAAACTCACTTTCTGGTTAAGTTGATAAAGAAAACAGAAACAAGCAGACATGGCTAATTTCCAACAAAGATACTAAATTTCACTTTTCTTAATTGAACAAGATTGCTTTACACAAAATAATCTCATGATCAATATATTCCACTTTCAAACATATCTCTATCAGCTCAGAATAAATCAAGCTTAATTACCAGCACTACTCGAGTGTTTTGGAATATTTTTTTTATTAAATATAATACCACTCCCTTACACTTAATATAAACATTGTCCTTAATATGTGAGAGAAATAAATAAAAGGGGTAAAGAAAAGAGCAATACAACCTGATGGTGAGTGAAACAATGGCAGGCATAAAAGAAGCGCAATAGTCAGCACCGCAACAGACCCTAAAAAATCCCAAACATATGCATAATATTTAAAACAAAATAATAGAAATAACAAAAATAACTAAGAAGAAGAAGAAAAACATGGGTCGTTTAGAGTCAAATTCCCAAGACTATAACACTTATGTTCATCCCTAAAGAAATTCCACAAATAAGTTCATGATTCACAGTTCTCAAGAATGCGTCTCAAAAGTCAATAAGATTACTGACTTCTTACTCAGCCTATTCGTAATGAATTATAATTTATCTTCTCGATTTGCAGAAACCATGCCCAAGGACTTGAAAGCAAATCTAATTGGGTTACCTCCTAATAAGTGCTTATTTAGTGTCATTAGCTCGACGTTGGGACACTTCTCAGCAATCTTTATAATGTGGATGGTAAAAGGTCATAACTTCCACTTCCATATTTTCCGGAAGCTCATGGTAAGGCTTGAGACAGTGTCCATTGACCTCATCAAATGAGGTAAGGGAAAAGACTCCACCAGAGTCCCATTGGTTGAAGTGTAATGACTAAGTTAAGCTTGGAGCATGAGGGATTCCACCGGGGTCCCATTGATTTTCCTCAATTTCCTTGACTTCACAACTGGAATGTAATATGTGTATTTTGACAATTCCACTGTCATTGTTTATGTTGGACGAAGGTCCAAAAACAAAATCCACTTCAGTAGTGACCGCCAGTTGGTGCTCTTCTTTCCCATATGAAAATTCTTCAGTGGCCTGCAACTTCACATCCCTTTGGGTCATAGATTCTGCAACTGTATCAAGTTCATTGTTGATAGATCCTTTAATATCATTAGCTGCTACGCAAACAGAATCATCAATTTTCAAATATGCAGAAATCTTAACACAAATGGCACATATCATATCACCATTATAATCAGCACATGAGTGGCAATGAATAGAAGTATTGAAACTAATAAAATTAAGAAATTCATCACACAACTCATCATAACTTTCCTTCACTGCATTAGGAAGGGGTTCAAGAATACTTACCTTGAGGGCCTTAGAATTTTTCCCTTCCTCATTTACCTTTTTAGGCTCTTGGTCTTTCTCTTTAGTGGCTTGTGGGGAAAAGGTAGGTTCACCTAACAACTTCTCACTTCGTGATGTGATATCACTAGCATTTTCCTCTACATTCACTTTCGGTTGTGAGAGAAATTTTTTTCAAAGTTGGCTTTGAAGCTTGTTGAGACCTGCGGATAATTGCCCTATTAGGTTTTGTAAGTTGTTAACTAAGGTCATTGTTTCTTGTTGAAACTGAATGTTGTTAGTGGTCATTTGTCTTATTAGCTCCTTCAGAGAAAGCTCAGGTTGCCTAGGAGCTTGAACTTGTTGTTGCCTTTGAGGGAAAGGTGCTTGTCTCTGCTGAAATCCTAGAGGTTTATAAGCTAAAGGTTGATTTTGGGGTTGTATTCCATAACTCAAATTAGGATAATCCCATCACCCTAGATTATATGTGTTGAAGTAGGGGTTGTAGTTGTTGGAAGGTTCATAATATCCGCCTACTTCCTTTTCTTCTACATTTGTGTCCATTAGGAAAGTAGGACACATATCAGTGATATGTCCGGGTGATAAGCAAATCCCACAAGCATGTATTGGTGCTTTCCCTATATCCATTAATCGTATCACCAATGATTGATGGACATTAGAACCTACAAGACACTCAGAAACAATAAATCTAAATCAAAAATTAAAAATAAAAACAAAAACAAAGTCAACAATAGGAAACAAATTAATAGCGCAATTGGATAATTAGTTCCCTGACAACGGCGCCAAAATTTTGGTAAGGTGTGGATAATGATTAAATTTAAGAACAAATTCAGTTGCCAAGTTCCACTAAAAATATAAAAACCTTGCAACTAATTGTAGTTAGCAAGGGTCGATCCATAGAGAACTAATTCAATTAACATTATGAATTGATTCCTAATTTAAACTCCAAAGGTTAACGTACAGTAAAAAGGGAGTTTTGGGGAGTATTGAATCAAATCAACAACAATAATAATAACACAAACTAGAAATGAAATATTAAATGAATTGGCTAAGAGATGGAATCCACTACTAGATTTATATGATATTGCTAACCCACATATACTTTTTATTCCAACATGATTTATTATATTTCTACGCAATTGTGAGATTCAATCTCTGTTTTCCTTAGGTTTTGGCCAATTTAGCAACTGCTCAAATCAACTCCTAATTACTGATTAATTATAAAACAATCGCTCTTACAACTAACCAACAATTGCATTAAGATTTAGAAAATCAATTACGCTAAGATCTGATCACATACCAGGATTAAATTGCTTAGATCATATATTTCTCTAGATTTATCACCACAACCGCGCACATAATAATTCTAGAATTACCACTTTAGAAACTGGCAAGGATACAAAAACCTTTATACTAATATCATACAATCCTCTAGATTTATCACCGCAACCATGCACATAATAAACCTAGGTCTACCAATTTAAAGTTAGCAAGAGTATAAAGATTTTTTTTATCACAATAATGATAAAAAATATATGAATAAAAACACAATTGTATTAAAATAAATGAATATGCAAGATTCACAAAATCAATACTAGAGTTTCATCCTCTCTTAACCAAATGAAAACTTAGCCACATATGATAAATTCAAAAGCAACAGAAAAATATAAGAAAGACATTGTATGAAATAAAGTTGCAGAGAAAACTAAAGACCAAACTAGTTTCCAAGGATAGAGGATGATTGATCTCTAATTGCTCGAACCCGAGACTCCAATCTTCGATCAGATCTCTCTCCTTCTTGTTCTTCTTCTTCTCTTTAGCTTCCAAAACTCAAATTACAAACTAAATATGAAAGGAAATGATAAACTACCTAAGAAACTAAAAGAAAAACCTAAAACTAGCCTAAAAACTATTTGAAAACTAAAAACTCCGTCTCTTACCTTCTGCACTTGTATTTATAGAGAATTTGGGGTCCAGCAGGAGACACGGTTGTGTTGCATAAGTCAGAAGTTTTCCGAGAGTTAGACATGGTCGTGTGAATCCAAAAAGGGAAGACACGACCATGTGTCCATGAGACACGACCTTGTCTCATGTCACAATAGTGTGTTCAGCAAATTCTGACAGGATTGCATACACGTTTTGACTGACTTCGGCGTGTGTTGCAAGTTTTGGGAGAGACACGACTGTGTGTTTATGAGACATGACCATGTCTTATGACATCATCAGCGCATTGGAGAAGCTTGGAAGACACGACCGTGTGAGTGGGAGACACGACTGCGTCTCTTGTAAAAATGGCTTTTCTGCACGTTTTTAGGAAGGCACGGCTATGTGAGTGGGAGACACAGTCGTGTCTCAAGTCAGAAGCTTTATCCAAGTTAGACATGATCAAGTCTAAGTCCTTAATTGCTCCTAAACTGACACAGAACCCTACCAAAGTCAAAATGAACCTCTTTTTCCTTGAAAACTCAGTATCTTCACTTGTTTTCATCCAAATGTATTAAATCTCTTAATTATTCAAAAACGAAGATAATGATAAGGATCCAACTAAAACTCACTCATAACTACAGGTAATTAACCAATAAAAAGTTATCAAAATCAACTCCGATCAACAGGTACATGGGCTCGGAAACTAAAAGACAATGGGTACGAGAACTCATAAACTAAAAGACGATGGGTAGGGGGACCCGAAAAGGAAAAGACAATGAGCATAAGGCCTTGGCTTACCATGGAAGCTAAAGGCGATGGCTACGGGGACCCAGGAATGAAAAAGCAATGGGTATAAGGCCCTGACTTTCCATGGAAGCGATGGGTACGGGGACCCAGAAATTAGAGGCAATGGGCATAAGGCCCTGACTTGCCGTGAAAACGATGGGTACGGGGACCAGGAAATGAAAAGGCAATGAACATAAGGCCTTGACTTGCCGTGAAAACGATAGGTGCGAGGACCCAAAACGGAAAGACAATGGGCATAAGGCCCTGGCTTGCCGTGAAAGCTAAAAACAATGGGTGCGGGGACTCGAAAACAAAAAGGCAATACACATAAGGTCCTGACTTGCCATGTAAGCTAAAAACGATGGGTGTGGGGACCCTAAAATGAAAATGCAATAGGCATAAGGCCCTAACTTGTTGTAGAAGCTAAAAGTGATGGGTGCGGGATCCCGAAAATTAAAGGCAATAGGCATAAGGCCTTGACTTACCATGAAAGCGATGGGTATGGGGACCTGAAAATGAAAAGGCAATGGGCATAAGGTCCTGACTTACCATGAAAGCAATGTGTATGGGGACCCAGAATGGCAAAGGCAATGGGCATAAGGCCCTGACTTGTTGTGAAAGCGATGGGTGCGAGGACCTAAAAAGGAAAGACAATGGGCATAAGGCCCTGACTTGCCATGAAAGTTAAAAGCGATGAGTACGGGGACCCGAAAATGAAAAGGCAATAGACATAAGGCCTTGACTTTCTGTGGAAGCTAAAAGCGATGGGTGCGGGGACCCAAAAACGAAAATGCAATGGGCATAAGGCACTGACTTGCCATGGAAGTTAAAAGCAATGGGTGTAAGGACCCGAAAATTAAAGGCAATGGGCATAAGGCCCTAACTTGCCGTGAAAGAGATGGGTGCGGGGACCCAAAAAGGAAAAGGCAATAGGAATAAGGACTTGGCTTGTCGCGAAAGAGAAAAACGATGGGTATGAGGACTCGAAAAGGAAAAGACAGTGGGCATAAGGCTCTGACTTGCCGTGGAAGCTAAAAGCGATCAATACGGGGACTCGAAAATGAAAAAGACAATGAGCATAAGGCCTTGACTTACCGTGAAAGCTGAAAGCAATGGGTTCGGGGACCCAAAAAGGAAAAAGGAATGAGCATAAGGTCCTGACTTGCCATGGAAGCTGAAAGCAATGGGTGTAGCGACTCAGAAAAGGAAAAAATAATGAGCATAGGGCCCTAATTTGCCGTGAAAGTTGAAAGCGATAGGTGCAGGGACCCAAGAAATTAAAGGCAATGGGCATAAGGCCCTAAGAACTATAAAGAAATGGTGTTGATTTTGCAAATGCATGTGATGCCTAAGGATAGTGCATGTGATGCTTGAGAAGATGTATGACGCAATAGAAGTCTTAATGTAGAAATTCTCAAGAACAAAGTGGGTAAACCATTTTGACACATCAGAGCTTTAGCTGAATCGTTCTTGGTTCCACAACCCTTAAGGACTTCTTCCCATAGCAGGATCACGTTTGAATAGTAACGAAATTTGCTTTATGATTTCCCTAGTTATTCTTTATTTTCTCATCAATATTCTTAAGGGGTCTTGGGCTTAAAAACTCACGCAGTGTGTAACACTCTCCCTAGGGCATCACATTTCCGACTCCCGACTCATAATCTGAAAATAAGTTCACACAAGTTTTAAGTTATAAAAATATGGGTTTAAAAATTTCTTTCTTTACTGACACGTAAATTTACTGAAAATATTAGGTAATCATATTTCAATTTCTCATTATCTAATATTGACACACAATTTAAAGAGAAATATAAATTGATGAGACTCTTTTGTTTCTTTCTTTTTCCACAGTAGCAAACCCATTACGGGTCCTACGTAATAGCACGGTGTAACACTAACGATGAAAACTTAACATACTTGTTCATTCTCTTGTATCAACTGGATACATCAGAACTTTATTCCTTGTCAACACTGCTCCCCAACGAGTCATGAATGTCCACTCCTTATTGTTGTCCCTAATCTCAGAGTGTCCATCGGAATGTCCATCTTGAAGCATCAGACATTTGTTCTATGTCTGTTCCTTGTCCTCAAACATCTTTTCCGTTTCAACACTGTCTGCAAGGTCATTCTCTGATGTTGTCTCCAAACGTAGAGGTATTTTTCACCCGCTATGTCTAAGACAACTCGTTCCTTCTACTGTATAATTTTAATAATACAGACATAGCAAAAACAACATAACAAAGAGGTGAGATCACCTACACCAGTACCAACATGGCAGCACAGAGATAACGCAAGCAACAATATCATACAGTTACATCATATCATAATTACAATCATGCCATCATCATTATGGTTATCACACAGATACAATATTAAAATCATGCTATCAACATTAATCAACTATCATCATCCAATCATATATCAATTCAATTATCATAAATAACAATTATGATAATGCCTTGAAATTATCATCATCATCATCCAAGTATTCAAAACAATTGTCATACCCAATATTCCTCAATTAATATATATCACACGATATAAATGTTCGGTTTATGCATGTACACAAGACTCGATTTCCTACTCCATGGAGCTAAAACTCGGTCGAGAGAAATGATCGAAAAGAATGCAGTCGGTACCTCATGCCCTCGGACCACGTGCTATAATCCTCATTTTGATTTTTGCACATCTAGCATATACACGACAGTCTTTATCGATCTTGATTAAGAATAGTGTCTCGGTCAGGATCATCGGTGTGTCGCGTCGGTCTAACCTACGGTTACGGATGAGAGCGACTCACTGTCCATTGTAGGCAACCCGCACCCCGATGCCCCCAAGGTCAACGAGTGACCTACACTACGCATATCGCACCCACTCAAGAGGTGTGTTTTCTCCTAGGCAATCAACCATATTCAGTCCTCATCGGACCATTCCAATGCATGTATAATGCACCAAATACCAATCATAGACAAATATGTCATTTTCTCACAAACAGTGTATGGACACTGGTTCAACAGTAATCATTATGTACTTTCAACAGATGAAAATCATGTTATCACGTTTTCATAGTTGTAAAACACTTTTACCGTATTTTCACAATCTCGTAACATTTTTGTTACGTTTTCACAATCCAAAAACTTTTCTGTTATGTCTTCACAATACCATAACACTTCTTTTATATTTTCACAATACCGTAACACTTTTGTTACGTTTTTTAAAATTCCAAAACGTTTTTATTACGTTTTTACAATACCGTAACACTACTGTTACGTTTACAAAATTTCGTAACATTTCTGTTACGTTTTCAAAATGTTGCAACTCTTCTGTTGCACTTTTAAACCACGTACTAATTTTTAACGTTTTTCTCAATCGCGTAAAAACATATGTTTCTCAAATCGCATAGTATTTTTTCACTGTTTCAAAATCGCGTAACTTAAAAATCATTCTTTTACGTTACGTAAATCATTTTTCATCATTCTCAAAATATTTAAAACACTTTCCAAATCACATAACAATTTTTTATCATTTTCACAATCACGTAAAAATATTACTCATCACTATTCAAATCACGTAGTGATTTTTCAACAATATTTCATCGCGTAAAATATTTAAACGCTTTCCAAATCGTGTAGAAATATTTAAACATTTTTCAAATCGCGTAGAAATATTTTACTTGTATTTCAAATTGTTTTTAAGATAATGTAAAATATTTTTCAACATTTTTCAATCACATAAAATATTCCTCAATATTCCAAACATTATTTTGGACTTAAATAAATCAATATCATTTTTAACACATTGTTCAAAATTGCGTAGCTTAAAAATCACGTTTTTAAGATACGTAAAATATTTTTCATCACAATTTCATTACAGAAAATACTTCTTAACCTTCAAAAATTCCTTTTCAACTTTTCTCAAAATAATATAACTTTATATTTCATTTAATGTATATTTTCTTACTCAAGAAAATATTTTTCCACAGTTCTTTACTCAAGAAATTCTTTTTCAAAATATACTTCACAAAAATCACTTTTCCATTGATGTAAATCAACGTTTCAAAACTTAACATTTTTTTTAACGTATTTCAAAACTTGAAAATAAGTTATACGTTAGTAAATTTTCAAAACACCATTATATTCTCCATTTTTCCCAAATCATTTCCAAACACAACCTTCTTCAAAATAAATTGAAGTTCGAAAACATTTTCGTTTTCAAAAACTTGATTTTCTCAAGTGATAAACGCTCTGATTCCCTTTCCAAAATCCTCGTATTAAATCCAATTCGTTTCCACTTTGAAATTCAATTTGTTCATAAAAATCAAGGCATTACAAGCCTTCAAAAACGTGGACATGACTATTGAAAATTATCAAAACATTTTTCCTTCTAAATTGATATGGTTTTACACAAACAAAACCATTAAAATTTTTGTTTTCAAAAATCAAAATACCGATGGTCATAAAACCAAACCCATTTGTTCAAATTCGTTTTTACTTTCTTTGCAAATTCTTTTTCACTTTCTTTGCAAATCCTTCAAATCAACGTTCGTCCGTTTCATTTCAAAACTCATGTTTAGAAAAATACTTAGGATCTTTTTACACAAAATAAATTAATAAAAATTCCTCAAAAATCGTATTCTTGTTCTCTTGAAAAACAATTCCTTTGTTTATTTTCCATACTCTTCAAATCAATCCAATTTTATTCTTCCATGAAAATATTAATTTGTAAACACCTATTTTGAGGTGTCTTGTTCGAAATCTACCATGTTCTAAGTACTCAAAAATCAATTCTTTTGTTCTTGAAATTTTTCAACATGAACCCTAATCAAGGGCATCAAAACCGTAGCTCTTCCTTGGCTATTGGAGCCAAAAACCAATTTCCTTTCCACCATCAAGTCATGGCATATACATATATATTTCATCATAAATAATATAAGCATACCATCAAAGCCATAAAAGCATGTATAGCATATCAAGCATATCATCAAAGCTATAAAATCATGCAAAGCATATCAAGCATAGAAAATTAATCAAAGCTCATAAACACCCACAAATTAATTACATGACCATGGATATGAATCCTCACATGGATTCCACATCCATCAAATAAAATACCATCTCTCACCACCATGCTTGGTGGGTGAGATGGATCTCCCTCTTACCTCTTGAAGATCCTCAAAAACTTCTTGTTTTGCTTCTTTTTCCAAGTCCTTCATCATCAAGAGCTTCTCAAATACAAAACAAAATACATAAAAATTAATATACTAAGAATGATTTAGAAGAATGATTTAGAAGAAATCTTCAACATGAAAGTTGCTTAGAATATCATGGAGATTCAAGATCCAAGGTTGGATGAAATTAAAAGAGCTTGGATGGTGATTTTAGGTAGTATGACCGAATGGTGTATTTTGAAGAACAAAGATGAAATTTTTTATTTTTGATAGAAACTTGAAGCTTGAATTTGAAGATCAAGATGAATGATTTTGGAAAAACTCATAACTAGAGATGTTCTTAGAATGGTGTCTAGGTTTAGAAAGTCAAGTTGGATGAAATTAAAAGTGATGGAAGGTGCTTCTTGGAGAGCTTGGCCGAATGGTGTTATTTTGGGAGAGAAATGGAGTTTTCTTTGGTTTTGCTTCTTGAAACTTGAAAGAAAAGGTGAGGATGTAATAATAGAAAGCATAAAAATGAATTCTTTGGTCTTCTTTAGAGTGAATGACCGTAGCCTTACTTGGAGAGAAAGGAGAGAATAATTTGCTAAGTCTTGTTTTTGGAAAATGATGAAGATTGATCAAGATAGGTACTTAATAGTCTTCAAATTTTTCTTTGGCCTACAAAGGCTACTCAAAAATGTCTCCCTTCTTCTTTGTTTTCTTCAAAACCGTGCTCCCCCTCCAAATGACTTTCTAAGGAAGCAAACAAATAAATCATAATCAAGGATGATGTATTGGTGATCTTGACATGTAATAATGGTCATCAAAGTCATCTTTGGCTTCCAAAAGCATGCAAAAACCATCCCCCTCCTTGAATTATGTATGCCACCTTTTTCAAGTCATTATTTGAAGCCTTTCTAGCCATTGATTAATTCAATGGTTAGGATTTAGGTAGATTTTTAATTTTAGAAGACTAAATCTGTGCATTGGATTTTTCTCCTTTAAATTCTAACCATTAGATGTGTCTCCAAAATTAATGGTTAAGATTACTCCTTCAAACTTTTAATCCAAGGGTTCTAATTAGTCTTTCTTCTTTAGAAGACCAAATTTCCACCATTGATTAATTCTTCATCCAATGGTCATAAATGGTCTTTGTTACTTTTTAAGATTAAATCTCCACCCTTAATTTAATCTAAATCCAATGGTTATAAATGGTCTTTGTCACTTTTCAAGACCAATTCTACACCTTTGATTACATCTATGGTTGATATCAAAGCCTTCCTAATAAGCTTATTCTCACACCATTGATTAAATCAATGGTTATTATCCAAGGCTTCTTTATTAAGTTTGTTTCTTAACCTTTGATTAAATCAATGGTTAATATTCAAACTAAGTATTCTCATCCAAGGGTATAGATCAAGTCAAGCTCTCTTTGTTGACTACACAGTATAATATTTAATCTTGTATCCTACAAATAATATTTTCTTGTATTTTTATCATCAGATAATTAAATACGATCAAAACACAAGACAATAAAATTTTCTAAAGCTGTTTCCTGATTCGGGTTTAGTAAGATCCCTGTCTCCGTCTAAACAGTACAAATTTTTCTATGCGTAGAAAAATTTTTATTTTGTGGGACCCACCTGGGCCCAAGCATGGCCACCTGGGCCCACATACCCCTTGCGGGACCCACAGACAGGAAAAAATTTCAAAATTATCCATAAAATCACAAAAATTATAAAATGCACAAATATCAAATCAGATTACGTAAAATAATTACCTAACGGTAAAAATTAAATTACGTAACGTTTTCCCCTGCCCGAAAATTTTTATTTTCCTGGCACGGAGTAAATCACTCAAAACGATCAAATAAGCTGATGGAATAAACAAAATAATTTTACAGTGCACAGAAATTACTAAACAGTAAAATTCTGTTAACTGTCAAAATTACTGTTTAAGAGATTGGAAATTTGGGGTGTTACACAGTGGGCCTTGAACCCAAGAACTTTGTACAATGAACCATGAGCCAAAGAAGTGAATGTACTTGAGAAAAACATTTTCTACCAAAGTTTTGAACTAAACACTTCTTGACAAACTTTGACCAACCAAACCTATATTCAAAAGGGATCATTGCTAATCTCAACTTGTTCAAATTTCACTTCATTAAATATGGCTTGTGTAGAAGCTTGTGACTTTCTTCCCCTAAAGGTTCTTATTTCCACCGGACACACTTCAGTTTGAATTATCCATTAAGGATGTCATTTCCTTCATCGATTGAAATTTTGGAGCTCCTTTGTCTTGAGTTGTTCAACAAGAGACTATCATCAGATGGTTAAATTGTACTATTATACTCATGTTCACCTAACTTGAAGCATCATGTACTAGATATGCATGGATTCAAAAGTACAACAGGAATGAGATTTACAAACTGAGTAACTTCTTGAATGATTTTGGGAGTATGACTACACAAAGGGCATTAACAAAGGATAAAGACACAATAAGTGGAATACTACGAAAGCCAAAGGGGTTTTTTTTAGTTTGGATGTGGTGCATCCTTACTCGACAACTGGACATCATGACCATTGTTTTGTATCTACAAAAATCTGCCCCCGTGTAAGGTATCAAAAAAAGAATTTGACCCATGGTAAACCATTTGAGAACAAAGTTGCCCCAGTGTAGGCCATTTGATAACAAATTTGTCCCAGTGGAGAACTTAAGAATAAAACTTTTGCCTTAGTGTAAGGCCAAATAAAACTAGAAAAAAATGCCCCAGCTTAGAGTCGAATTGAATAGGGCAGAGACTTGCCCCAATATAGAGCCAGATTGAACTAAAAGATTTGCCTCAGTGTAGGTCAAATTGAGCTAGAGAAATTACCTCAGTGTATGGTCAACTTGAATAGGATAGAAACTTGTCCTAGTGTAAGTCTCTCTCTCTCTCTTTTGCCTTATATTTTGCTTAGATCGCCCTTACAGGTTTTCAGCCTAACAGACTCCTTTTTTTTTTAAGGAGCAATGAACTAGATACTTGTATGAGTATAACCTTTTGTCTCAAAATTAAAACTTGTGAAAATAAAAGCAATCATTCATTGATCAGAATGGAATTTTTAAGAATTGTAATGTCGCTAAGGTTAGTGGCTATGAAATGAAAGATATAAGGCTCAAACAAGTGTTTAAAGGTTAAATGGGACCAAGGATCCTTATTCAAACTTAAACTTTATCAATTGTTTTTGTGCTTTCAAGCACACTTTTCTCTTATTGTTCTCCATTTTTTTTTTATTTTCTACCCTTTCACTTTTTCTTCCTTTTCTCTTTTTCATTATGCTTCAAAATAATCATCATGGCAATCAACATTTGTTTTGTGATATCCCCTAGTGTAGGGACGATCCTTGTCCAAGGTTTATTAAAGAAAACTTTTAAGCTCAAATGGGACAATGAAAGATAATAGAAAAAAAAAGATGAATTCTTATGAAGGATAGAGAAAGATGGTCAATCTTCATTTCAAATCTCAAATGCTCATTTTCAAAAAATTTTAATTTAGAGACAAAAAGATAATACACACTAAGTGATTACTTATTTGCTCTATTTATTTTTCTCTTTTTTCTTTCACCTCTCCTTTACTTTTTTATTTTTTTTATTTTTTGTTTTTTTTAGGCAAAGAACACCTGCATGCGTGGGCTTCATGACCACCAAAAGTTTTATTAAATGAGGGTCTTATGGGATTCGAACCAAAAGAAAGCATGTAAAAGGAAGAAAAGAATGACAAGAAAGATCTGACAAGAACATGAGTGTCAAGAACATAAGAAAAGAAAATAATGTATTTTGAGATTCATGCAAATCCATTACATTAATGCTTCAAGAAAATTTACATAAGTTCAAAACCTAAATGATTTTAATGATTGAACAAGCATGGGATCAGTACAATTAAACCATCATTTCATTGTAATAGCTTGATAAACAAATCAAAATACCAGTCACCTAGAAATTCCCCAGTGTTGGAGGACTCCAAGGTATCGTTCCTTCACAACAGTTAGAAAATGAATCACCACTAAGTTGAACTTTCTAAGGTTGACCCTAATTGACCACTCCAAACATTCGTTCTTATTACGGATGAGCATGCATAGAAACATCTAACACTACCTGTTGGACTACTGTTTAGGTAGTCGTTGTCATCCATGAGTTTTCCTGAAAACCCATTTGATTCATTTGACCTGAAGTCTACCTTAAACTGGTTCAACATTTTTCTATACTTGCTTGTCCATCATTCATTTGATGTAATCTTCCCTTTTCATTCTGCTTTCAATTCTTTCACCAATTATTACAACATCTAAAAAATTTGATGACACACTCTCAATCATATGATCATAGAATGGCGCGTGAAGTGAATCAGTGAACAAAGCAACCATCTCTTTCTCTAACAAAGGGAGTTCTAGTTGTACAGTTATTTCTGTCCACCTCTAAGCATATTCCTTGAAGGTCTCAGCATCCTTCTTAATCATGCTTTGTAGTTGCATTCTATTTGGTTCCATATCAATATTGTATTTATAATCCTTGAAACTTCTTATATGGGCATGCTCAAGATGCGTGCACTAATTCAAAGCTGCCCCAGTTAAATTGTCTCAGAAGAAGCGGATTAACATCTTGTCATCATGAGCTTGTGAAGCCATCTTGCAAATGTACATTGTCAAGTGATTCTTTGGGCAAGTAGTCCCTTTCTATTTATTGAAATTCGAGACCTTAAATTTCGGAGGAATGACAACATTAAGGACAAGACAAAGCTCACTAGCGTCCCTGAGACCAGAATTGCCTGCTCCTTCAATGACCCACAATCTCTCTTCTAGAGTTTCCAACTTCTTTTTGGACTGAGAATTTTCAACAGAAAAATTTAATGGTTATTGTGGCATGAAAATGAGGGCAAAATGTCGTACTGGTGGGGTTCCATTGGCATGTGGTTGGGTTGTGCTCAATGAATTAGAAGCAGGCATGCTACTGTCAAGGGGATTAGTAACCTGTGATGGTACAAAGCTGGAAGGAAAACCATATGGTGGGATAAAAAAAGGGAATGAGTGTTGTGTGGTGGGAATGGAGATGTATGAGCTTCTTAATTATTGGTAACAAGGTTTTGTGCATTTGGGTAGATGGTGGGTGGCATCATGAGCCCTTGAGAAGTAACGCCAAGATATTGTCAAGGAATTGGCATAAAGCCAAACAGGTTAGCAGGCGTGGCCGGTGGATCATTATTCATTCCTGAAGGAGTCCCCTTTGTGTTTTTGTTCTTTCCAAAACTTGTAGAACTTCTAAGATCTTGGTCATTTGTTCCTTCAACTGGCTTACTTCATCCCTCAACTCTTCCTGTGACTGCCCCAGTTCATCCATGACCTTTGATTGGGAATGAGTCCTATACAGGTGTCGTAGAGACAACTTTTTTTTTCCTGTATTCATTATTTGCTAGGAATGTGAGGAAAAAATACAAACAAAAGTAAATTTATACATGTATAGACATGATCCTATGCTTGGTACTATCCTAAAGGATGAGTTCTATACACCATGGTAGCTCTAAGATTGTTTCAACGAGTGATAGTTTTGGTTCTAGACCCCTATCAGACAAAAGGTCCCCAAATTGTCCCTTATTATCGCTAACACTTTGGCTATCAAGAGTTCTCAATCCTTACCCGTGATAGGTTATAAGTGAAAGGAATTCAATTTGAGTGAGGGGTTTTCATGTGCCTATTCGGAGACCAAAGGTCTCTCAAAGTAACACTACTTTGCCTTCTATCTAAGCCTACAAGGTACTGAGCTCGAGTATAGAGCTTGTGTGTGTAAGTGTATATGAGGGGACATACCAGCAAATTTATTCACATTGCATAAGTACAATCCATGTAATGCAAACAAAATACATAACAATATGAAACATATAGACAAACGAAACAAAATGGACCAACATAATTAAAGAGCAAACAACATGAGATTAAAACAAGGCTTAACCCTCTAATGTCCCTAGCGGAGTCACCAGCTGTCGCAACCGTCCAAAAGGGGTCGCTGCGAAATTGAAAAAGGAGAGAAGGAAATGGCCTCGGGGTGTTGGGAGTCGCCACCAATCATTTTATCCATTAAATGGAATGGTGCAATTGGACACCTACAAGATGATTTATGTTTCAGAGTTCGAGGTTCGGGGATTGATTACGGATAGGGAAGGTATTAGCACCTTACACCGTCTGTTCTAAGAACGGTTACCTATTTAATCTAGTGTTATTTGCAAAATTAATTAAATTGGTCTTTTGTTATTAAAAAGAAAAGAATCGTTTTTGTTTTTATTTTAACATGTTCCATTTTGTCGAGCATAATATCAAGAATGATAAATGACTAAGACATGCAATGAGTGGCTAAATAGCCATTATTTTGGAACAAATTTTAAGCCTACAACATATTACATGAAAGTGATGAATTAAAATTATGTTAATTTGTAAGAAAAAAGAATTTTCAAAATATTTATTTTTTATGGCCTAAAATGATTTAGAATTTTTGAATTCACCACAATCGTAATATTGAGACTATGTGAAATTCTTCACTTTTATTTTAGGATTTTTTTTTACAAAAAAAATGTTGTATTTTAGTTTGTGAAAATATTTTAATTTTAATGTGGGGATTAGACCTCACTAGTGCTCCCAACAAGATCCAAAATAAAACTTCAAGAGTATTGGGAAGAGTGTATCTGATTGGTGCTCTAATCCTCTCCCAATTTTTTCGTCGTCAGCCAATTTTAAATTGTTTGAATAATACATTAATGCAAAAGTAAATTTGTTAAATTAAAACACAAGTACAAATATATAATGATATTATTACGAAGAGTAATATGAAAAAAGATTATTTTTATTGGAGATTATTATAATCTCGCCAGCACTCTTAGAAAAACCATAAAATTTCTCCTCATCTCAAGAAATTCAAGATATCGCCACTATCGCAGCTAATCTTGATTATTCCATCGTTAGAATCTTATCTCATATTTTGAATTTATTTTATGCAAGTATGGATGAGAACAATGACAACATAATAAACATATCAAATCCAAATCACCAACAAACTAAATCTAAGAGGAAAGCAAAACATTAAAACCATTATTCTTTTTTATTTTTATTTTTATTTTTATTTTTTATTTTTTTACACAATTTTTTTTTCTGCCTTCTAACCTATTTGATAACACTTAGAAAATCTGAACTAGGTAAGAGTTAACAACTCGGCCAAAATAAACCCAAAACGACATAAACTTAAAATTAACTAAAATAATAAATAAAAAAAGCATATAAAATAGGAAAAAGAAAGAGTGACTCTTGTTCAAAGTAAAAGAACACAACAAAAGTAAAATGGAAACAAGTAACAGAGAGAAAAGGAGGGTTTGGGGTGCCAACCAACTCAGTGATGGCAGGTGCGGTGGCCGGCGGCAGGACAACGACTGTTTGGTGGGCTGTCTCGGATATGGGTCGTGGCTGGCTTAGTGGTGCGGCACAAGTGCGGCACAGGCGTGTGGTTCCGGGCTAGCGCCGAATCTAGGTCAAGCTGGTCAGCCAGTTCACGATGAGTTGTAGTGGTGCAGCTTCAGTCGACGGCGAGTTCATGCGACTGGGAGTTCCGATTCGAGCTACGTCATGTGATGAGCAGCGGTGTTTCTCCAATATGGGTGAGTCGGTGTTGGTGCGGGGTGCGGCTTGGTACTGGTGTGGGCCAGTGGTGGTTCATGATTCCGATGGGCGTAATGGCTGATTGGGGTGGCACTGTGTGGCTAGTCGTGAGTCTGACGTGGTTCAAATGGGCTCAGTGGGCTTGGTCAAGTCTGAGTGGTTTTGGGTGGAGTAGTGATGGAGGATGGTTGGAAGTTGAAGATGAAGGCGATGAAAATAAAGGTTGAAGATGAATGGTGGGTGGTGGTGAGAGTGAAGGTTGAAGGTGAATGGTAATGGTGGGTTATGGTTATGGGAGGAGTGGTTATGTGAGGTGGTGAGGATGAAGGGAGTCCTTATGAGAGTGAGGGTGTGGTGATGAAGGTGAAGGGTGGAGTGATATGAAAATGATGAATGTGAGGTGTGAAGGTGAATAGTGGATGGAGATAAAGGTGAGGTTGAAGATGGAGGTTGGTGAAGGTGAGTGAAGGTGAAGATGGTGAAGGTGATGTGGTGAGAGTGAAGATGAGATTGTGAGAATGATGAATTTGGGTAAAGAAGAATACAAAAAAAAATCTTGATGCTATAGTCTATTATACGTGAGAAAGGAGTGAGTGTCTCTGTTGTGTTGTATTTGATATGGTTTGGAGAAATCAGGAAGTGAATGTTGTGTGTGTGAGAAAGTGAGGAAACTGTTGGTAATACTGCCAAAGAGAAAATGGGAGCACAAAGAGCCTTTGTTCCCACCTGCCATGGTGTTGTGTGAGGACGTGATATTGAGTGGGTGTGGGTGTGCAACAGTTCAGGTGAGGAACGTGACAGTGAGTTGGGAGCAAAGCAACATTGTCCCCTTTGCAATAGTGTGTACTGTAGTGTAGTGGTGGTGCATGGGTAGTGCATGGCCAAAAAAAGAAAAAGAGTCATAGAGCCAGAAAACACAAATTGTTTCCTTCCAAAGATAGAAAGAAAAACAAGCAGCATCTACATTTTTTTCCTTTGTTTTTTTTTATTTTAAATAATAAAAAAAACTAAGCTAAGATGGGCTTATGTTTGGGCTATAATCAAATTTTTATTTTTGCTTTACATTTTTTTTGGTATAAATAATAAGAAAAAGTAATGATGGAAATAAAATGGAAACAAATAAAACATGAAAAGAAAAAGAAAGTGTTCAAAACATTGTAATTAACCATTATTAATCCTTGATAATCATAAAAAAAATGGACAAAATTGGGTATCAACAAATGGTAAGTCTCGACACCTTCCACTAGAACTTTCACTATATTCACCATGAAGACGAACTCGTCATTTGAACTTATGGTTTAGATTGTAAGGAATCCTTACATCGTATTAGAAACATGAGTTGTACATCCAAAATTAATCCACCAAGTATTATGGGGAACATCAATTAAATTTAATTTGAATTATACATAAGCATTGAGCTTACCTTTCTTTTCAAACCAAGCCTTATGCTTGGGCAATCATTATGGAAGTGTCTAGATTTCCCCCAAAAATGACATCTATTATTATTTGACTATTTCTTCTGGATTTTGAAAGAGGACTCACCAATCATTAATGTCATTTTTCCCTTTCCATGTTTCTTTTCAGCTTTTTAACCAGTTCCTTGATGATTCACATAATAGATAGAGTGATTTTCTTAATTCTTAAGTCTAGTTTCCTCCTGAATTAACATATTATGCAATTCATATACATTCTATTTATCTTTCATGGTATTATAGTTCATTTGGAATAGACCATACTTAGACGGTAATCAGTTCAAAATGAACTGCACAAGGTAATTCTCATCCATTTCCATTCCCAAAGACTTAAGTCTTGCTACAATGTTTTTCATTTTAATGAATGCTCATACATAGTACGAAAACCATCAAAATTCATGATAATTAAAGTACTCATTAATGTCTTAACAAGAGACTTGTCATCAGTTTAGGAGTGCTCTTCCACAAAACTCATGAATTCTTTATCACTTTTAGTTTTGGGACAAGTCGACTTGATGTTATTTGCTATGCTCATTTGCATAACCATCAGGCTCAGTCTGTTTGACCTTTCCTAAGCCTTATAATAGGTTTTCTCTTCATTTTTACTAGCAATAGTAATAGCAGCAAACTTATCAACTTGGAGTGTTAAATCAAGATTCATTACGCCAAGGTGAAATTGGACTTATTCACTCTAATTAAAGAAGTTCAACCCATTAAAGATTGGAATAGACGAAGCAAACGAATTAAAGAAATGGGGAATAGATACTGCAATAATCATATGTCTATCATTAATACTTTGAGTTATAAATTACCATGCTATACAGATTCAGACAATAAATTACTTAAGCATTCAATGTATATCAATATTCTCCTTTAGGTGATACAACAACAAACATAATGATGCTAATAAATTTAACATTATTTGACAATGATATATGCACTAACTAAAAATATTTATTATCTTTTGATATATAAATAAAACTAATTGTTCTAGACCGTTGTCCAGGATACCTCCCTTAGGGGTCAAACTCGGCATACACGCCACCAGGATCCGGAGTACACACCTCAGCAAGGCGTCCGTACGTGGGTACTAGTCGTACTTCCTAACTAAACACTCCATAGGTCTGTGCATGGCCTGATCACTACTTATGGTGACCTCTACAATGTGGGGACCATGACTACCTGTTATAGTGGTTGGCCACTAATGCGATAGGCCCGAGATTCTAAGGATCTGCTTGGACGATCGTGGGAGGGAGGTACCCTCTGTCAGGCCTCTTCCCGAACGATCATGGAGAGGAGGCACACCCTCCCCGTCAGGCCACGATTTCTGGATACCTGCACTCTGCGACGAATGCTCAAAGACTATGCACGTGCACTATAAGTATAATAAAACACCACTCTAACAAGGTAACGATCATTCACACAGTGTATATGCTCTTAGTGCCTTATCTGACTTGAGCGTTGGAGTTCCTTTGCAGGTACTCAATCCCCCTGCTTGAGACTCTTGGAGGTAACAACCGCACAAGGAGGAAGAAACCACCGTGCACGTGTCTTCTCAGGCACCTTCTGATTCTACATCAGCACATTGGCGCCATCTGTGGGAAACCATAAATTTCTAATCCCACCCAGACATGGTGAACACGAGACAAAACTCAAGGAGGGACATTGCATAAACTTCTGCTAACCATAGGCAGGGTTTTGTTATGCAACACCTTCCCCGCTCTGTCCCACCACCTACCATTGGAACCTCCGCCGCGAGAAACCAGGCACCCAACGTAGAGTACCAGCGCGAGGGGCATTTCACCTCGGTTTCAGACGAGAGTCCCAACCCCTCATGCAGGATCTCAACAAGGGATAGACTTGAAATCCAAGGCCAATGGGGGAACCCCAACATCTAAAACACAGAGTCCCAGTGCGTCAGCGCTTGGGAATGCCAAATGGGAATATCTACAACCGAGCATCTCACTCTGAGCGTGGGAGCCAATCCTATATGTCCCAACGTCGGTTCCAGGACATGCTACAACAACACATGGCCATGCTGAATGAGCAATATCAAAGACTGGAAGACATGCAAAGAGCCATGCATGACAACCAACCCAAGTCGAACCATACTGACGGAGGACATGAGGCGGAGAACAATCAAAAGAGGGGTCATGTCGAAGCCACGGTATCTAACATCGGAAACAACAACTCAAACCGAGGCATTCAAGAACACCCTTTCTCTGACTAACTCATGGAGTACCAGGTCCCCAGGAACTTTAAGTTCCCTGCCAACCTGGAGATTTACGATGGAACCACGGACCCCCAAGAGCACGTAAATGCCTTTGAACAATCCATGTGCTTTCATGGCGGATCCATGGAATTGCTATGCTGTGCTTTTCCTCTCTCTCTCTCTCAAGAAGGGAGCCCTCAAATGGTTCTCCGGTCTACCACGAAAATCTGTGGTAGATTAGTCTGACCTGAAACAATGGTTATTTCTCTAATACACCACCAGTAAGGAGCAGCTCAAGTCCATCGAATCCCTGGCCAAGATTCGGCAAGGGCGAAAGGAGCCCCTCCATGATTATGTAAGACGGTTCATGGCAGTATGTACCAATGTGGAAAGCTTTGATGACAAGATCGCCTTGC
The DNA here is from genome assembly GCA_029884605.1 of Ormosia emarginata. Taxonomy (NCBI): domain Eukaryota; kingdom Viridiplantae; phylum Streptophyta; class Magnoliopsida; order Fabales; family Fabaceae; genus Ormosia; species Ormosia emarginata. Next base: position 5,697,899 of record JAQQTP010000038.1, on the reverse strand, counting down.
ACTACGCCAGGAGGGGTCTTCGTATGGGGTCTGAATTCTTTGTGTCCCTCGTAAATAAGAAGCCTGAGAACTTGGGTGAGTTCCAGAGACGGTCCCAAAAGTACGTCAACCTGGAGGAAGCAACAAAGGACCAAAGGGGATGGGATAAAGATAAGTGCACTTATCAAAAACCCAATCACGATTCCTCACGGTCCCGGTGTCCTAAAGGTAGTCCACCTCGGAGAAGGTTTTCCGAGTACATCCCCCTAAACGTCCCACGAGAAACAATCTTGAGGGAAGTGATGTAGATCGAGTTCCAGAATATAAGGAGGCCACCCCCCATTAAAAAGTACAAGTAAAAAGACCACTCCAAACATTACGCGTGACATAAAGATTACGACCACAACACTGAAGATTGCTACCAACTGTGCGATGCCATTAAGTTCCTAATCAAGGCCGGACGACTGCAGCAATACGTCCTCCGAGCACAAAGTGAGGAGCATCGTGGTAGGCGCAGAGAGGATAAGGGACAGAGTCTGTCTCCTCCCCGAACTAGGAGAAATCGAAGTCCAAGGAGAAGATCTCAGACACCACCCCACCGAAATGATAATGACTAGCAGAGAAGGAACAGGGACCCTTCACCCAATGACAACGACGACCATCACCTAGAACCAAACAGGACGATCAATACCATTGCGGGAGGATTCGCTGAGGAGGGCCGTCAAACGAAGCACGAAAAAAAGCATTAAGAAAGGCGGTGTTCAGCGTCTCCCATTTTGAATTTAAACCCAACACCACGGAAAGAAAGAGCCATGCATTACCTTTTCGGACGAGGACTACGACAGAATCATCCCGGGCCATGACGATTCCCTTGTCATTTCCGAGGTCATTTCCAATGCCATTGTCCGTTGAATTTTCGTGGATAAAGGAAGCTCGGAAGATATTATGTTCCTGGACCTCTACCAGAAGCTAGAACTCTTGCGGTCGGATTTGACCCCTCCTGAAGGGGAACTCACAGGGTTCACGGGTAAGAAGATCACCTCGATTGGGTACTATGAAACCCATTTGACCCTAGGTTCCTCCGAGCTTTTCAGAACAGTCAAGGTGAAGTTCTTGGTTGTAGACTGCCCTTCGGCTTGCAACATTATCCTTGGCCATCCTTCCCTAAATACCTTTGGTGTCGTGGTATCCACCACCCACTTTGTCATGAAATTCCCCAATAAGAACAACGAGAAGTTACCGCCAAGAAATGCTACAACGAAAGTTTGAAAATCTACAGGTCCTTGGAAAGAAGAAAGTCTGTCAAATCTGGCTCAGTTTTGGATCAGTTCAACATACTGATGACCGAGTTGGATGCTAGAGAAGAACTCCGCGGCATCAGACCCCAGTCAGAGGGTGAACTACAGCCTCTCCAACTTGGAGATAGGCCAGGCCAGATTACCAAGATAGGAGTTCAGTTGAGAGATGATGAAAAACAACAATTGATTAAGTTGTTGTTGAAAAATAAGGACCTGTTTGCCTAGACGTCATCTGACATGCACGAACTCGACCTTTCCTTCATCTACCACCGTTTGTCCATTAGCAAAGATATGAAGTCGGTCGCTCAGAAAAAGAGAAAGGTCGGCCCTGAAAGGCAATAGGTCATCAAGGAGCAGGTAAAAGAATTGTTAAGTTGCGGGTTCATTAGGGAGATTGCTTATACCACGTGGCTATCCAATGTGGTCCTGGTGAAAAAACCCAACGGGAAGTGGAGAATGTGTGTGGATTACACAAATTTGAACAAAGCATCCCCAAAAGATCCATATCTACTTCCCAATGTGGACCAATTGGTTGACAGCTCTTCGGGCTTCAAGTGGCTATCGTTCATGGATGCCTACTCCGGGTACAACCAGATTCCAATGTATCCTAGAGATGAAGATAAAACCACCTTCATCACTGGAAGGGCGAGCTACTGCTATAGGGTTATGCTCTTCAGACTAAAAAATGCAGGAGCCACCTATCAAAGAATGATGAACAAAGTTTTCAAGAACCAAGTGGGGAAGATGCTAGAAGTTTACGTCGATGACATAATAGTAAAAACCCCACAGGGCTGATCACATACAACAGACCTAGAGGAAGTTTTTGCACAAGTCCGGAAGCACAATATGAGACTAAACCCAGCGAAATGTGCCTTCGGGGTCCACGCCGGCAAATTCTTGGGATTCATACTAACCCACCGCAGAATTAAAGCCAATCCTGACAAATGCCAGGTTGTCCTCGACATGAGGAGTCCCCAGTGTGTCAAAGAAGTGCAACAACTGACAGGAAGGATGGCAGCCCTCACACGATTCCTCTCTAAAGTAGCCCATAAGTCTTTTCCACTCTTCAAATTACTCAAAAAGGGAAGAAGTTTTGAATAGACCCCAGAATGTGATAATGTCTTTTCATCCTTAAAAAAACTTTTGTCCTCCCTCTATCTTGACGAGACCAAACAACGGAGAAACGCTCTTCCTGTATCTCTCAGTCCACGAAGAGGCTATAAGCTCGGTACTAATTCGAGAGACGGATGAAAGTAAAAAACCAGTCTACTTCGTTAGCAAAGTCCTTCAAGGCATAACTCCGGTATCAAAAAGTCAAAAAGGTTGTTGTTGCCCTGATCACCACGGCAAGAAGATTGCGGCAGTACTTCCAGTGCTACCCCGTGGTAGTAAGGACGGATTAACCCATCCGTAAAGTGTTGCACAAACTAGATTTAGCAAGAAGAATGATTGCCTGGTCAATCAAACTCTCTAAGTTCGGAATCACCTACAAACCAAGGCTCGCAATAAAAGGCCAGGCGTTGTCCGATTTCTTAGTAGAACTTACTTCTGACCCAAAGAACCCAAAAAGAATCTTTTGGACCATCTTTGTTGACGGATCCTCGAACCCCAATGGGAGTGGAGCCGGAGTAACTCTGGAGAATTCAGAAGGATTGATGCTGGAGCATTCCTTGAAGTTTGAGTTCCCTACCTCAAACAACTAAGCCGAGTACAAAGCATGTGTTGTCTAAATAACCATGGCGAAAAACATGAGGGCAATTAGGATCACACTTTGTAGCGATTCACAGTTAGCAACCTCCCAAATTCTAGGTGAATATCAAGCCAAGGAGCCTTTCTTGCAAAGATACTTGGTCAAAGTCTAAGAACTCCTCAAAGGCTTTGAAGAAACAAAGATTGTACACATTCCAAGGAGCAAAACTCTAGAGCTGACCTCTTGTCTAAACTTGCCAGCACTAAAAGCCCTGAGAACAACCGATCAGAGATCCAGCAAACCCTTCCTCAGCCTTCCATCACAGATAATGTCATCTTTCAGGTAGAAGAAGAAGGGACATCTTGGATCACCCCTATCAGGGAATACTTACAGTCTGAAGTCGTGGCTTCAGACCACAAAGAAGCTTCAAAGCTAATCAAGACAGTAGTAAGGTACACCATCTACAATGGTCGTTTGTACCGATGTGGCTTCTCTCTCCCCCTTCTCAAATGCCTCACCCCAAAGGAAGCAGAATACGTTCTAGCTAAGGTTCATGAAGGAAGTTACGGACACCACTTAGGAGGCAAAGCACTGGCCTTGAAAGCACTAAGGGCGGGGTACTACTGGCCAACAATGGAAGCTGATTCCCATGCACATATCCAGATTTGTGATAAGTGCCAGCGCCATTCAAACCACTACAATGCCCCCTCAGAGTAGCTATCCACAATGTACCCTGGCCATTCTATAGATGGGGTATGGAGATCTTGGGCCCATTCCCCCAAGCCCCAGGCCAGCTGAAATATCTAGTGGTAGCGGTAGATTATTTCACGAAGTGGATTGAGGCAGAACCCTTAGCCACAATCACTGCAGCCCGGATCCAAAAATTCACTTGGCGCCACATCATCAATAGGTTTGGGATTCCGGAGTCTATAGTAACAGACAACGGAACTCAGTTCAAAGATAAGGGATTTGAAGAACTACTGGTCGGACTAAAGATAAAACATCACTTCAACGCTGTAGAAAATCCCAGAACAAACAAATAGGCAGAGGCCGCCAACCGGGTTATTGTCTGGGGAATCAAAAAAAGACTGAATGAAGCTAAGAGAAATTGGGTTGAACAGCTCGACCACGTCCTCTGGGCCTACAGGACTACTCCCCACTCTACCACGAGTGAAGCCCTTTTCAAACTCACCTATAGAAGTGAAGCAATGATTCTGGTGGATATAGGAGAACACAGTTGGTGTCATCAACAATTTTTACCTGACAGTAACCCCGGATTGATAAGAGAAGACCTGAACCTGTTGGAAGAAAGGAGACGCGTGGCCCACATACCTGATACCGCCCTCAAACAAAGGACAACGGCCAAATACAATAAAAAGGTGGTACCAAGACGTTTCCAACCAAGAGATCTGGTCCTCCGGAGAGTGGACATAGGAGGGAAAAATGCCTCCCGAGGGAAATTAGTCCCTAACTAGGAAGGCCCCTACCGTATCGTCGTCAGCACCAGCAAAAGAGCCTACACGCTGGAAACTCTAACGGGGGGCACAATCAAGAACTATTGGAATGCAAATAAACTTAGGAAATACTATAGCTAGACGCCTATAATGGCCTAGTCTTTTAGTAAAAACTAACGTTTGATCTGTCCTCATTTGACTTTGTATGGACCTTCGTCCCCCAACACCTATCAATGAAAAAAAGTTACTTAGATGCTACTTTTTCAATAAGAAATCAAAAAGCCCAAGTCAAGAGGTGCAACACTCCAAAGTTGGGGTAGTAAGCTACAGGGTCAACACTCGACCTCAATACCTGGCATTAACTACTTCAAAGTCAGTGGTACAACGGATCTTATAACCCGTGGTCCACCCTTATACCTAAGCCAAGTGGGATCCCATTTAACCAATATGGTTAACAAAAGGACCCTAGGTAAGGTCTAAATAACAACGCATGCCCAAAGCAAAAGGATTTGAAAGCACCAACCCTTTCGGACGATGAATCCTAAGCTAAGGCGTTGTTTCTTACACCTAAGTTCAAAAATTCCATAAGTTTAAACACTATAAATGATGGAGCATGAACTAAGGTGTCTATATTTCCAAAATACTCGTCATGACGAGTAATTGGATAATAGACCAAGGTGTTTTTTATACCTAAGTCCAGAGGGATATTACATACCCAATTATCACAGTTATGAGACTCTGGACCATGGTTCCTACGTTTTATCAAGCAATTTCCTAAGTCCACAACATGGTTATGATAGATACCACAAAGGGCATTGGACCTCAAAACGGACCACGGAAAAAGCAAATATGCAGACTGGCAAACGAGAAGCAAAGGTACATAAATTTAAAATATCAACCAAACAGGGCAATTGTCTTCACAAAATAACAAAAGGCAAAAAGAAAAAAGAATTAGGTTTCAACCTCGCCAGTTGCCGGAGTCTGAGCAGCTCCTGAAGCATCCTCGGAATTGGCTTGAGGAAGGTCCTGCACAAAGATGAGCTCCCTGTCATGGAAGACTTTCTCAACACTGAGACTTTCCAAGGTGAGGATGACATCAGGGTTAAAGTGCTGAATCTGGGCCACTGCATTTTGGAATTGCTCTCCTCCGATTTTTTCAGAAATCGCATCCAGCTCATCCACATCCTTCTTCAGCTGAACCACTTGATCACAGAGGGCAGCATTGGCCTCTTCAGCCTCAATTTTGCCTGATTCAAGCCTCTTCTTATCCGCCTCTACTTCGACCAATGCCCTCTCTAAACTAGTGATCTGCACCTGTGCATTTTCATTAAGCTTAAGGGCGGTACTAAGCCTCCGTTCGAACTCCTCAATCTCATTGTCCTTCCTCTTCAAATCAGCCAACGCTTTCCTGTCAAGTTCCTCGACGATCATATCCGTATATCGGACGTCGGCAGTAATGCAGAGAGCCAAAGCTTGTAGTTCGGTCAAAGTTTGAACCAATCCCCGCTGGGATATGTGCCTCATCACCTCACCTCTCATAAAGTGCTCATCAATGAATGGTTTGGGGTCAGAATTCCCGACAATAATAGGCAAGAGAGCGGCGCCCTCTTCTGCACCACCATCTAGAGCAATCCTCTTACCCCGGTCCGAAGAATCCTCAGCAGCTTTCTTCTTCCTTGATTGAAGATCTTGAGCAGACCCCAGATCCTCAGAGACCTCTTCAACAATGATCTCACGAGGTATCAGGGCCGAAGCATAAGGGGCCCTCGAAGACCTCACCCCTTTCCTCCTCACCCTAGAAGCATGCAAAGCTGCAACAGAAAGCCCGGATGCCATACCGCTCACTAAAACCAAATAAGACAAGCAATTCAGAAGGCAAGGAACTAAGAGTATAGACAAAAATAATCCCACACACACAAGGTAATCCATCATACTCTACTTCCCACCTTACAAAGCAAAGAGAAGGTCATCACCAGGAGTCTCAAGGACATCTCTAATGTTGATATGCCGTTTTTGGTGTGCCGGGATATGAACTCAATTGTCTTAAGCTCTTCCGGGTTAAGTTCGTCCTTTTTTTTCTCCAAAGGAACGATCAGAGTGCTCCAAGCATCCGACGTCCAATACAAAGGAAATTTCGGTTCCCCATCAGCATTTAAGAAAAATGGATGGATTCCCTCAACTGCCATAATCTTAAAAAACCTGGTCTTGAATCTTTTGAAATTATCCTGAAAGACATCAAAGGACTTACGACCACTTTTGGACCGAATAGTAAGCTAATTCTTCTGCTTTGATGAACCTTGGGGACTTAACCAGGTGTAAAAGTAGAAAAAGTGTTGACCAAACACCTTAACCCATTCACCCGACAGAACCTCTTGAAAGTTATTATATAACCCCAACCATTGGGATGAATCTGGGTCGGAGCTGCTGGAAGAGTACGGAGGATGGCCATCTGAAAATTCAAGAACAGAAGATGGAGCCCTAGCTTCACAAAAAGGGGCTCATACAGGAACATAAAATGCGAGCCTGCCTCACGACTGGAGCACACCCTCTCGTTCCATTCAGGGCATACAACCACGAACTCCTTATCCTTTTTCTTCTCGTCCGTCAGGTGAATAAAATCCATAGACTACCTCAAGACGACCTCAGAAGAAAAGTTAGAGTGATATTTCCAGACATCCCCCCTACCCATAGGTATACTAACCCCGAACCACGACGGATCCGAATGTGCTCAATCTCAGCCAGAGTGAGATCCTCAGAAGAAAACACTCTAGTCTAAGCCCCTCCTTTGCCCTTCGCCATAAAAACCCTGAGAACATCAAAAGGTGTTGGTAAGTAGTTGTCAAAATCATTCAAACAAAAGATTCAGACACGGACACAAAAACCCATGTACCAGCTTCCTTTCCCTCCAAAATTTTAAATCTCAGAAGGACACCTCCGCCATACACGGTGCAGCGAAGATGGAGTTCCCAGGGGAAAAAGGAGAAATTCAAAGGCACACAAGGAATACATTCCATAACTACGACAACTAAACTGGAATCAACCCTCCCCGGCGCAAATACCTCGGGCTAAGCATTTCGAACTTGTCACTTTGCCTTTTTACGCCAAAGCACCAAGATGGGGGCATGATGACGTCACGTCGGAATAAACGTTGGACTCACCCCGGCCAAGAATGAAAAACCATGGAAAGACAAGAAGAAATAACGCCACCCCGAAATAAGCGTTGGACTCACCCCGGTCAAACATAAAAACTTCAAATAGCGGAAAGGAAAAGAAGAAAAGAGGATACAAAGATAAGCGTTTTCACTTATAAATCTTATTCTCATTCTATACATCATCTTACATTAGAAAGAGAGGGAAAAGAAAGTATAGAGATATAAAAACTTTAAAGAAAAGAAAGACATCGGAAGCATCCTGGGCCGTGTCGCATCCACATTTCCTCCGTGGTATGGAGAGTCGCTGCCACCACCACGGCACCCTCTTAAAAAAGTGGATTGGCTTTGAAGAACCTCGACAAAATCAGCATTCGGAGCTAGGATAGCAAATCTTCTGCTTTGCCTCCACCAATAAAGGTCGGGATGCATCCTCTTTCGATGGACGGGGTGCAACCTTTCATGAAGGAGATCGTTCCACCGACGTCTCAGCCGGTCTCGCGATTCTCCCAAAGGCACTTTAAAGCACGGAGTAGCTTCAATAGTTCCTCCTGCTTACCCGAGCAAGGAGAGTGAACACCCCAGCTCTGAAGATCCTGTCCAACACAGACGACGACTCAAGCCTCCCCAGCGACAGCAAATATCAAACAAGCAACCAGCGTACGCTGAGAAAGTAAGCCGCCCTCTGTAATAACGCTGAGAAAGTAAGCCATCCCTTAAAAAGGACATCCATAGAATGGCCAAAACAACTTCAAGCATTTTGGAAAAAACAGGAAAATGGCTCTCACAGTGGGCAGAACCCTCTCAGGACATGAATGATAGGCAAAGAGAGCCATGAAGGAAGAAGTTGCAGAACAAAGAGGAATGCAACAGAAGAAGCGCTAACTTCAGATGAAAATGCTCCCCTTTTATAGCGGAAGCGAGACATTCCGATTGGGCCCAAGAGCAACATACCGATTGGGTAAGGTAAAGTACCCTTAAATGCTCTTTAATTCTGATTGGGCGAAGGGGAAGCGTGCTATTGGAAAACACCAAGAAATTAATGGGTCTTTTAAATGCCCAATCAAGTCATAGCAAGCAGTTTCCCAAGGAAGCTCTGCATTCCTGCAAAGCACAGAAAAAGATAAAAGACCTGAGGAACCACACACAAGGGCAAAGACGTACCCTGGATAATGGGATGGCAGTATATGCCAACCCTGGGGGGTACTCCCCAGACAATGGATGTCGGTCTCTACGAGTTCCCACAACGCAATGAATCCCCATCCTCGGTCTAAATATCTTGACACTTAATTGTTCCACTTAAGCGCCAAGCTGGGGGCAACTGTTCTAGACCGTTGTCCGGGATACCACCCTTAGGGGTCAAACCTGGCATATACGCCACCAGGATCCGAAGTACGCACCTCAGCAAGACTTCCGTACATGGGTACTAGTGATATTCCCCAATTAAACACTCCATAGGTCTGTGCATGACCTGATCACTACCTATGGTGACCTCTACAGTGTAGGAACCATGACTACCTACTACAGTGGTTAGCCACTAATGCGATAGGCCCGAGATTCTAGGGATCTTCCTGGACGATCGTGGGAGGCAGGTACCCTTTGTTAGGCCTCTGCCCATGATCAGGCCATGATCTCTGGATACCTGCACTTTGCAACGAATGCTCAAGGACTATGCACATGCACTATAAGTATCAGAAAATACCACTCTAACAAGGTAACGATCATTCACACGGTGTATATGCTCTTAGTGCCTTATCTGACTTGAGAGTTGGAGTCCCTTTGCAGGTACCCAACCCCCTACTCGAGACTCTTGGAGGTAACAACCGCACAAGGAGGAGGAAACCACCGTGCACATGTCTTCTCAGAAACCTTCTAGTTCTACATCAGAACACCTCCATATAAGATAAACCACGTTCATTAAGTTGTATATAAGACAAAATGATGTGTTTTAACAAGCCACGTTCGTTCACCAAAATAATTTTGGGTAATTAACATTCAGTAAAAGCTATGAAACAAGCTATTAAGTCATAGTTCTTAATCTACGAAAAATGAATTGCATGTCCAATTTATATCAACACGGCTTTATAAACAATACATGTTGACCCACACAGTGCAATTCCATGTGGACAAAAAAAGACGAATCATAATTCCATGTATCACAAGACATGTTATAATCAACATACAATTAAGTTCCGCATTTCACAATTAGAGTCAATAATATGTTATAAAATTAATTCACAATGACTAGCAGAATAACATAATAAAAAGCCCCAAATTGTTATAGTTAGGTTTCATACAACTATCATTAATGGAAAATCATAAGTTTCATAATTTGTCTCTGATACAACATGAAAATTGTAGTTTTTCAATATTCTTAATACAGAAAATTACTAATAAAACATAAAGATCTTAGAATTCATGATTCCTACAAATAAGAATATATGAAGACACTAACATTGATATATGAATAAGTTTTGATAATAGTAAACTGTGTTCTAAGAATGTAAGAGAGATCTTAAAACTCACTTACTATTCTTTTACCTCTCTTTATTCTCTTCTTCTACTTTAGTGATGGTGAGGGAAGAAGAAAAACCTTATGGCAGAAACAAGACCTTGAGTTTTACATAAAAGAAATTATTTCTTAATACTGTTAACTTTCATCAACATAACATTTGCTATAATTGTAAAACTACTCATTTTCTTTTACCCAATAAGAATTTAGTTCATTAACTTAATTTAATTACTTGTTAAACTAATAAGATAAGTCACATATCCATCACATGAGATATTTAATCCAACACCAACAACCAACAAATGGACAAGTTTGAGATTGATATGATGGTGAACATCCTTCTTGTTCGCATTGGATTATATTTCCTTTGGATTTTGCTAAAAAATATCTGAAGAGTTCCATTCCAATAGGCTCCTCCTCCTATGATACCTTATTATGTTGTTCAGTTAACTTTGCTTCTCGCTTCACTCCCATCTGCCTCATTTGTAGTTCATCTTTAATTTCCCTTCCAATTAGGACAAAAAAACAATCCTAAACCCGATGGAGTACATTGCAGTAAACATAAAACTTAGAGTTCTAATACAGATAAGCTATGTTACCCTAATAAATAAATATAAAAAGCATTATAAAAAGACTCGTTGGTTAATACCAGTAAACTTAATGGAGCATCAATTCTCCTCACATTTTTATAAGGATATTAAACCCTCCTGTGTAAACATTACAAGGGGGTTAGTACGAATTCCTCACAAGCAAAGATATATTGCCTTATGTAACCCTTTGACATCCATAATGCCCGAGAAATTCTATTATGTTCTTGGAGTACAACTAATTTGCGCTCCAAGAAGAATCTTAATTATTGATTTTAAATAAATCTTATGCTACTAAATTAAATTTGGGGTTTTGTTATGTTAAGGAATCAAAATAGCATTTATTACTCATCCAAATTACTTAACGAAGAAAGGATTAAATGTTTTTTTAGATTTTCAAGGTATTAAATACTTATCCTTTTCATTTAATACTTTCTACTTTTGATTCATTAGCATGTGCCCCTAAGACACACGTTGACAAAACCTATAAAATTAAGGGTTTTTCTAATGAGTGCCTTAAGGGAACTTGTTAAGGAAGTCAAAGTAGAAACTTTTCAATAAAAACAAAGAATTCAATGGAGTGAAAATTGAAAATGCTTTACTTTTTCATAAAAAAAATTTCTACTTTGACTTCCTTAACAAGTAACCTTAAGGCGCTCGTTAGAAAAACTCTAAAATTAATGATAAAGATATTTTCTTAAGCATACATTAATTGTGTTCCAAGAACATGCAATAACTTCTTCACAATGCACTGCATAACAAGTGAATAAATAAATAATCCGCAAGAAACCTATGATAGATGCTCTTTGAGCCAATGTTTGTACGCATGTGCCTCTTTAATATTGCTAAATTCTACTTTCTACTTACCTTTAAAAGTTCATATTTTGGTGCCATTTAAAAAAGCTTTTAAGATTTATACAAAAAAAAGCTCTGATTTTTTAACCTTTTTATTTTGTAGATAGTGGAAACAATAAATTATTATGCTAAGACATAATATCACATGGCTTCTACCATCTAGACCCGATGACCCATCTTCATCTTCAACCCACTAAGGGCTAAGTGGCCTACTTGTATAGATTATATATAATAAGAGTTTTGTTATACTCTTCTAAAATATCTTCTTAATAATCCTCTTAATATTTAATACTAAAAAATATGCATTAATGTCTTGGTGACATAAAAATAATCAATATTTTCTTTATTTAATAGTTAAAAAAATTAGTTGAGAGAATTTAGAATTATTCATATAGTAATATGTGATAACTTCAGGAACTGAAGTTACTTCACTCAGTTTTGAATGAATATGAGCATGCTATCTTCAAGTGTTTTTTTTAAGTTCAAAGGTTCCATTCATGCATAATTTTTTATGATCTAAACTTGTTGTCTCAATTGATTAAGAATCAAATGTTTGATGATTTTATTTAGGGATTTGAATTGATTAGGGTCTAATGGACTTTGGTGTTGTTTTGAAGTAGATAATCAAGGTGGACAAGTCTTGGAAGGAATAGGGAAGCAAAGAGGAGCTCAATTAGGGAAGGATGCAAGAAAGAAAGAAGGGTTTCCAACCCACGCCTAGGCGTGACAAATCCAGGCCTAGGCATGGCCCTCTTAATTCTGCAGAAATTCCAGGCAAAGACATCCATGCCTAGGTATGGAAAAGCCACGCCAAGGCGTGAAACTGTCAGTTTTTTAGCTTATTCAGGCAGAGACATCTATGCTTAGGCATGGAAAAGCCATGCCTAAGCATGGTAGCAGAGGCAAAGCACGTGATTCATAACCACGCCTAGGCATGGGAAAAATCCTGGCACACGAGATTAGTCTTTATTATCTGATTTTTGAAGATAAGAAGGGTATCTTCAGTTTGGTCACAAGTACAAAATTCAGAAAGCAAGTGAGAGGAGGAGGAACCTATTGGGATTGGAGGTGACTCAAGGGAGAATCAAGATCAAGGAGGAAGATCAAGCTTGGAATCTCTCCACTTTTGTTCATTTTTTTCCCCTTTCCCTCTTGATTTGTAACTTGATGGATCTTATGATTTCATTTGTTTTCTCCTCTTTCATGATGTGTAACTAAACCCTGATCTAGGGGCTCTCTAGAATCTTGCTATGGATTTGATTATCTTGTACTTTGATTGGGTATTCTTTCAATGAAATTGGTTCTGTTCTTCTATATTTATGCTTAAAACTTGTTATTGATTGACCATCAATTGCATAATTTTAATATTCCAATAGAACTAAAAATAGAGTGTTGTGAATATGGACATGGTATGGTTGATGTATGTTCAATTACATTCAATTGGTTTAGGTGTGTTAATTAACTAAGGGGATGGACACATACTCTTTGGTCATGCATGACAAATGTTTGATAAATGGTCTTAATGAGTTATTCTTATGCTAACTCACATGGACACATAGTGGATTGGATAAGTTTCACATTGGTAATTGTCCTAGACATAAGCCTTTATTTATTGTTTGTTTTAGCTCTCAAAACTAACTCATTGTTAGGTACTTATGAATAGCAAGTTATTCATTGAAGTAGCAAGTGAATAGGGACCCATAGGCTTTAATCATTCTCATCTTTCTCTTAAGGATTTGGTGTTTGGTGCATTTTTGTTTCATTCCTTTTAATTTGTTAAATCAATTGCAAACCATTCTCAATTTTTGATTGCTTGGATAAGGTTTTGTGGATATTAGTTAAATTTTAGCATTGTTCTAATTGTCAATCCCTTAGGACACGATACTCTAACTCTCATATATTACTTGTTGACCCGTGCACTTGAAGATTTTTCCCTAACAAGTTTTTGGCGCTGTTGCCGGGGATTGGATTTAGATTTATGTTATTTCTTACATCTATTCACAATTCTTATTTCAAGTTTTGTTTGTTTTGTTTTGCATTTTTTTTATTTTCAGGTACTTGACTCTTGTATGCGAAGAACTTAAGGTGTGTCTCTATTTCTTTACCATCCTGAGATCGAGAGGACATTTCATAGATTGCTAAGAGAACAATAAGTACAAGAAGAAGCACTAAAATTGGTTAACAAATCTGAGATGGCAGAGGAAGCAAATACTGAAAGACCCTTGAGGGAATATATGTCACCCCAAGTGCTAGAGAAATCCGATCTAGCATTAGAAGGCCAGTTGTACAAGTACAAACCTTTGAGATCAAGCTTGTTATTATCCAGATGATTCAGAATAATGTGCAATTTGGAGATTTACCCCATGAAGATCCTAATGCTCATTTAGCCAACTTCTTGAAAATTTGAGATACTTTCAAGCATCACGGGATGACTGATGATATAGTTCGCCTGAGGCTCTTCTTTTTTTCTTTGAGGGATAGGGCCAAGGCATGGCTTCATTCCTTACTGGAGCATTCCATCACTACTTGGGAAGAGATAGTGCAAAAGTTTTTGGATTGATTCTTTCCTCCCACGAAGGCAATGAAGTACATGAATGATATCTTATCCTTTAGGCAGTTTGAAGGAGGAACCTTGTATGAGGCATGGGAGCGAATCAAGGAGTTGCTAAGGAAGTGCCCCTATCATGATATAGCAAAAGGGATGTTGGTACACACTTTCTATAACAGCCTGACGACATCCATTTGATTCATAATTGATGCAGCAGTTGGAAGGGCTATTATAAGCAAGAAGGTGGATGCAGCTTATGACCTTTTGGAGGAAACGACTAACAACAACTATCAGTAGCCAGCAAAAAAGGTTACCCCTAGGAGAACGACTACACGCATACATGAGGTGGATGCTCTCACTTCACTTACAGCTCAAGCGGCAGCTCTTTCTAAGAAAATTGATACCATGTGAGTAAATTCAATAGCAAGTGGAACTAATAGCTTACCAGAAATTTATAAGCATTGTGGGGACCATCACTCCACTACTACTTGTACGGCTTGCTTGGAGAGTGTACAATATGCTAGTCAATTCTGTCAACCAGGTCACAACACTGTTTTTGGAAATACTTATAGCCCCAGTTGACAGAACCATCCTAATCTCTCATGGAATGGAAATGCTCAAGGCTCTTCCTCGTCTTAGCAGCGTAAAAAAGCACCTCGTGTTCCTCCAGGTTTTCAACAACAGAGCCCTCTTCAAGCCCAAACTTCAACATTAACTTCAACTTCTAATTTAGAGAAAATGTTTACTCAGTTTATGACCAGTCAACAAGATTACATGACCAAAACTGATTCTAGGCTAGCATCCCAGGATGCATTGATGCAAAGCCAAGCAGTTTCATTAAGGAATCTTGAGACTCAAGTGGGCTAACTTGCCCAAGTTCTAAATAACAGACCCCCAGGGAATTTTTTAAGTGACCCCATCAATAATCCTAAGGGTGCATCTAATGAGCATTGCAAGGTTATCTCACTGAGAAGTGGGAAAGAGATAGAAGGTAATCCAATGGCCAAACTGCTTGAAGAGGAAGTAGAAGTGGCATAAGATGAAGAGGTTGTGAGCAAAGAGGTTGAGAAAAATGAGAAAATTACTAAGGAAAGGGTTGAAGACAAGAAGAAGGAGGACAAGCCCGTGACACCACCTGCACCTTTCCCTAACTAGCTAGCAAAGTAGAAGCTTGATGCTCAATTCCAAAAATTCTTGGAGATTTTCAAGAAGCTTCACATTAACATTCCATTTGCTGAGGCGTTGGAACAAATGTCGAGTTATGTGAAGTTCATGAAGGACATCTTGTCCAAAAAGAGGAAATTGGGAGATTATGAAACTGTAGCTCTCACAGAGGAGTGTAGTGCAATCTTGTAGAACAAGTTACCTCCCAAATTGAAAGACCTAGGTAGCTTCACCATTTCTTACACAATCGGGACCTAATTCTTTGGAAAAGCCTTGTGTGATCTAAGGGCAAGCATAAACTTGATGCCCCTATCCATCTTCTAAAGGCTAGGTTTGGGGAGGCGAAGCCGACTTTAGTTACCTTACAACTAGTTGATCGTTCTCTCACATACTCTAAAGGGATCATAAAAGGTGTATTAGTCAAGATGGACAAGTTCATCTTTCCAGCAGATTTCATCATTCTAGACATGGAAGAGGACCGCAATGTGCCTTTGATTCTTGGGAGACCCTTCCTGGCCACGGGTAAGACTATGATCAATGTCCAAAAAGGTGAGCTCACAATGCAGGTCAATAAGGATAAGGTAACTTTTAACATTTACAAATCCATGAAATTTTCCAATGACCATGAAGAATGTTCTTACCTGGGTATAATTGATCAAGTAGTTAATAATGCATTCCATATAATTTTACTGATGATCCACTTGCTTTACCATTAACATCCATACATGATCATGTAGATAGGGATGATGTGATGGAATGTATTAAACTGCTTGACGTGTCTGCTAAGTTTTACAGGAAACCAGGTTTTGAACCGTTGAATATACCTTCTGATAAGCTCAGTCTCCAGCCTTCAGTCATCACTCCACCTAAGTTGGAGCTCAAGCCCTTGCCTGATCATTTGAGGTATTCATACTTGGGGGAGTCATCCACATTGCTAGTTATTATTTTCTCATCCTTGTCAGAAGAGCAAGAATCCAAGTTGCTCAGAGTGCTCAGGGAGTACAAACAGGCCTTGGGTGGTCCATTGCGGATATCAGAGGTATTAGCCCCAGCATCTGCATGCACAAAAAATTATTGGAAGCTTATCATAAGCCAACCATTGAACATTAGAGGCACCTCAATCCCATCATGAAAGAGGTTGTCAAAAAGGAGATTATCAAGTGGCTAGATGCGGGTATCATATATCCTATTTCTGACAGCAAATGGGTGAGCCCAGTTCAGTGCGTGCCCAAGAAAGATGGAATGATGGTTGTAGCAAATGAGAATAATGATTTGATTCTAACCAGGACTGTCAGTGGATGGCACATATGCATGGATTAATGGAAGCTTAACACCGCAACCCGAAAGAATCATTTCCCATTACCTTTTATTGATCAGATACTAGATAGGTTAGCAGGTCGTGAGTTTTACTATTTCTTGGATGAGTACTCGGGATACAATTAGATTGTGATTGCCCCAGATGATCAAGAGAAAACAACATTCACCTGCCCATATGGTACTTATGCTTTCAGAAGAATGCCCTTTGGGTTGTGCAATGCTCCAACGACTTTTCAAAGATGTATAATGGCCATTTTCACTAATATGGTAGAAAATTACTTAGAAATATTCATGGATGACTTCTTTATTTTTGGCGATTCCTTTGATGGGTGTCTTCAGAACTTGGCCCTAGTATTGTAAAGGTGCGAGGAAACTAATTTGGTGCTTAATTTGGAGAAGCGTTATTTTATGGTCTAAGAGGGAATAGTACTTGGCCATAGAGTGTTGCCTAAAGGAATGGAGGTGGATCCAGCTAAAATTGAAGTGATTGAGAAACCTCCACCACTAATTTCAGTAAAGGGAGTTCGGAGTTTCCTTAGGCATGCTGGATTCTACCGGCGGTTCATTAAAGAATTTTCTAAGCTTGCTAAACTATTGTGTAACTTGCCGGAGACAGATGTGGCATTCAAGTTTGAGGAATCCAATATGGAAGCCTTTGTGGAATTGAAGAAGAGGCTTGTCTTAGTGCCTATTACCACTATTCTGGATTAGACTTTACCATTTGAGCTTATGTATGATGCTAGTGACTATGCAATTGGAGCAATGTTAGGCCAAAGGAAGAACAAAATCTTTCATTCCATCTATTATGCAAGCCGGACACTCAATGATGTTCAGTTGAACTACACCACCACTGAGAAAGAGCTCCTTGTAGTTATCTTTGCTTTCGACAAATTCAGGGCATATCTAGTTGGCACTAAAGTCATTGTCTTCATAGATCACTTGGCTATCAAGTATCTAGTGAGCAAAAAGGATGCCAAGCCAAGATTGATTCATTGGGTTTTACTACTATAAGAGTTTGACCTTGAAATTAGAGATCAAAAGGGTGTTAAGAATCGGGTGGTTGACCATCTTTCTAGGTTGGAGAATGAGAAGTATCAACAGGACCCCGCCTTGATTGGTGAGATGTTCCCAGATGAACAATTATTTGTTGTGTTTGCTAGTTCAGATCCTTGGTATGCTGATTTTGCTAACTACATTGTGAGTGGATTGGTGCCATCTGAACCGTCTTATCATCAGAAAAAGAAGTTCCTTCATATGTTAGATATTTTGTTTGGGAAGAGTCATTTCTCTTTAAACAGTGTGCTGATCAAGTGCTTAGAAGATGCATCCCTATGGAGGAGACTAGTGCGATACTTGAGCAATGTCATACTTCACCATATGGAGGTCACTGTGGGGGTGAACGGATAGCGGCTAAGGTGTTACAATCAGGCTTCTATTGGCCTTCTATGTTTCGGGATTCTCACTCCTTTGCAGCTAAGTGTGATCGATGTCAACGAACCGACAACATCTCAAGGAGGAATGAGATGCCCTTGAACTCTATTTTGGAAGTGAAAATCTTTGATGTATGGGGCATTGACTTTATAGGGCCCTTTGTATCATCTTTTGGCAACCGTTACATTCTTGTAGCGGTGGATTATGTGTCGAAGTGGGTGGAAGTTTGTGCTTTACCCACTAGTGATTCCAAGGTGGTCCTGGTTTTTCTGAAAAAGAACATTTTCACAAGGTTTGGCACCCCTCGTGTTATTATTAGTGATCTCATTTCTGTAATAAGTACTTTGCTACGTTACTTGCTAAATATGGGGTGACACATAGGGCAGCCACAGCCTACCATCCACAATCAAATGGCCAAGCAGAGATTTCTAATAGAGAGTTGAAGCGGATTCTAGAGTAAACTGTAAGCCCTTCTAGGAAGGATTAGTCAAAAAAGCTAGATGACGCTCTTTGGGCATATTGCACTACTTACAAAACCCTTCTTGGTATGTCCCCATATCAACTGGTTTTTAGCAAGGCGCACACCTCCCTGTTGAGCTTGAGCACTATGCTTACTGGACCATCAAGAGATTGAATTAGGATTCTGATGCTTGTAGGGAGAAACAATTATTGCAACTCAATACACTTGAGGAATTTCGTCTACAAGCATATGAAAATGATAAGATATATAAGGATAAGGTAAAGAAATGACATGACAATCGTATTATCCCAAGAAACTTTGCACCACGCTAAAAAGTTCTCCTGTTCAACTCAAGGCATAAACTATTTCCTGGCAAGCTCAAATCTAGGTGGTCAGGTCCATTTTTGGTTGTGGAAGTGTTTCCTCATGGTGTCGTAACCTTAGAAGACTCGGTTTCAAAGTCAACCTTCAAGGTCAATGGTCAGCGGCTTAAGCTCTACTTAGGTGGTGAGGTGGTGGAAAGACACAAAACCTCACTCATCCTTGCTCCTCCATCTTGAACGTTAGCAAAGTCCAGCCAGGACTATAAATAAGGCGCTTGTTGGGAGGCAACCCAATTTCTTAACCCTATCTCTTAACTTAGGATACTTTTATGCATGATTTTGCATTTGTCTTCATGATTTGATTTTGTTTTTGTTAGTTTAAATAGTTTTTGCTTTTTAAATTGAGGCCTTGGTAATTGTTTATAGTGCCTATGTTGTTTCCTAGCTGATTGAGAATGAGAAGGGTGAGTTGGATGCATGAAAAGTTGGGTATTCTAGCTGTTCTGTTCAGATTTGAGGTCCAGAAGGCCACGCCTAGATATGGCTTATCCACGCCTAGGCGTGGAGGCCTCAACCTCATCAGGTGAAAATTTCCAAAGACAACCACGCCTAGGCGTGGAGGTCTCTATCTCAGCAAGAATTTTGGCTACGAGTATCACGCCTAGGCATGACTATCCCATGCCTAGGCGTGGTGTTTCTATGCAAAAAAAAAATTAATAACCATGCCTAGGTGTGGACATGTCATGCCTAGGCGTGTAGGGTTTGCTGCTGCCCAAAACGCAGCACCCCCATTCCTAATTCCCCTTTTACACTTTCTACCCTAATTCAGAAATTCCCCTCCCCCTTCTCCATAAACCCCACGGCCACTGTAGTTTCTTCCCTACATTTTCTTTTCTCCTTCACGAGTTCTCCTTTCCCCCATTGCCACCGTCACTTCTTCCCCACCATTCCATCTCCACCTTGCCTTCTTCTTCTTACCACACCCTCCAAATCTCCACCACTTCTTTACCCCATCCCGCGGTTACACCCTTTCCCACAAACCCCACCACTTCCTCTCCAAAGCATTTCCTCACTACATTTCCCTCACCCACCACCGTAGCCCACCTTCCACCCTCTCTTTATCTCCTCTCCAAAATTTCAAAACCCCTCATATCCACCAAATTCCATCTAACCCCACCCCACGATTGTGACCACCACTCTCCCTACCAAGCAACCACCATAACCACCTAACCTCTTCTATTTCCCCATTCCTTCGTAACTCATTCCTCTATTTCTTTTTGTTTTATTTTTTATGTGTTGAGTTTTATCTTCTCTGCTACGTGGCTTTTGGGTGCTTTGTGCAAATTATTACTTCGTCCAAGGTCACTATACTCTTTCTCTATTTCTCTGGAGATACACTTGGTTATGATGTGCTCTGATTAAATTATGAGTCATTTGCATGAGTTGAGATTTAACTGGGTTGTGCTGTGATTAATGTGGTGGTGTTGGTTGGTTATTGATTTTTCTGAAGGGTCTGTTGTCAAGGTCTGTTGTCACTTTTGGGTTGGGTTGTGATTTGTTTGATTTTGAACTGGTTAAGCTGCAACTTGATTAATTTTTGAATCATTTGGGCTATGTTAATTGGTCTGGTTGGGCATTGCTTTAGTTAATTTTTTGAATTGGTTGGAGTATGAATTATTTGTGCATTGGTTTAGTTGTGCATTGGATTGTGTTAATTGATATAATTTGTCTAAGTTGTGACTTGACAATGCTTGGTTTAAGGTTGTACCCTGTTGCATGCTAAGAATTGGTTAAGTAGTGTTAATTGGTTGGATTGTGAAGTGGCTGTGTTTTGGCTAGGCTGTAACTTACACATGTGTAGGTTTGAGGGTTTACTGGGCATATTAACTGAGGCTAATGGTGACAAACTTGTTATAATTGAGCTTGTGCACGAGTGCATTGATATTCTATTTTATCTTATATTTTTTTTATCTGGTTGCTTGTTGTTGGCATGTTATTTTCTCCCTAGGTTTGGGGGTGGCCCTGAATTGGGTACTTAGTAGAATAAGCTTCATTTATCACTTATTCTCAATTATGCGTTGTGTTTAAGTTAATTCTTAATCTTAATTGATTAGGGTAGATGTACCTTTCATTATCTATTTAAATGGTAATAACCAAAACAATTTTTCTTTTCAGGTTTTTACCAAACATGTCAAAAAGACACATATGCGGAAGCGTTCAACTATTTTTGACCCAGCTTTCTTTATCTCTCAGGAAGCGTTCAACTATTTTTGGACACATATGCGGAAGATTCACATCATCCCAGAAAGGGGGTTCCATGAGGTGAATATTGTGTGTTATCTGGCAATCTTAGATGCCAGGACTACTTTTCATTGGCAATTATTTGTTGGACATCCTTCTAAAGAGCCAATAGCAACAGTGGTGAAGGAGTTTTGTGCAAATGCATATGCTGAGAGGCTTTCTGAAAGGCGTTCGCCAAACATTGCCATGGTTAGAGTGAAAAATGTGAACTATTCTGTTAAGCGTATTCGCCAAGTGATGGACCTTGGCCCCCCTCCTCTGCAAAGTGCATATAAGACACTACAGCGTCCTGAAGAGGAAGGCGAAACCCCGTTTGGGATAGTCATAGACGCTACTGTGATCCTACATTTCAGATCCAAGTGCAGCGGAACTCTGATCATTCTATTCGCTTCATCAAATAGGAGAGTTTGCGCCGAGAGCTACATCCGTGGAACCATTTTGTATGTTCTTGCCTCCTACCCACCTAGCATCGGTCGAAGATTTACCCAGAGCGCTCTTATATGCTTTATGCGATCCATACTCTCCAGCAAGTAGACATTACTTAGATCCTGCACAATCAGATCCTGCTTTGTGTGACAGCGAAGCTCATATCCTTTTTCTTCCTTTTCCTCATCTGTCAGCTTTGTGAGAGAGCTCAGGTCAAATAGAAAGATACTGAAGTCTGTGTGAAGCTGAAGACTCCCATGACGGAATGGGAAGTGCATACCATTATGACTACTCAGGAGAAGTGCAGGCAAGCCCTGGTCAACCCCCACCTGCAGATCCACAGCCTGCTCCTGCACTAGCCCCACAGCCTGCTCTAGTCTTTGATGTAGCTTGGGCAGCTTCCATTGATCAGCGCATGGATCAGCAGCATGTGATGCTGGCTACGCAGCAGGTGATGTTGGCCACGATCTATCTGGGTATCAATTGGTTAGCTTTGGGTCAAGGTCGCCTAATGGATGATTTCCTAGTGTTGCCCCCAGTTGATGCTCCACTAGTTGCCACTTCACCTCCACCTTCCCCACCTATTGATGATACAGAGATGGGAGCCAAGGGAGATGACTTATTTAATGAAGATGACTTGTTTTGAGGAACCAGAGCCTATTATTGCTTTAATGCTCTTTTTTGCTTTATTTTTATATTTTATTTTTCAGTTCACTGTGCATACTTTATTGGAGACTTTATTTCTTTTGGGTATAATGGGACACTGCATGCCTTAGGTTTGGGGGGGAACTTTGTTAGTTTTTTGAGCTTTTTGCTTAATTATTTCTGGTGAAGTACATTGAACCCCTTCCATTCCCTTGCTTTTGGCATTGATGATAGAATAATACATTTTGATGAATTAGTTTTCTTTTGTACATTCTAACTGTCTGGAAATTTTGGTGATCATGTCTTACTGTGTAATTGAGGGTCTGAGTGAGATTGATTGGGCTTAATGGGTTGCCTAAGATTTTGAATTTGTTTTAGAATGATGAGTGTGCTTATAGGCAAGTTGAATTTGTGCATGCCTGGACTCTGATTTAAGTATCCAATGATTGTGTGGATCAAGGATATGCCTCACTATGTGAGAAATCACATGTAAAAAAATTCAAATTTTGTGCTTACACTTTTTGTTATAAATATGTGTGAGTGTATTTTCCTGCTGTATGTGTGGTGGATCTTGGAATATGAATGAAATGCATGAATGGAGAAAATTTATACAAAGCATGTGAATAGTCAATTTTGCATCTTAGAGGCTTGTCTGATTCCCTTTTGAGGCAAAATCCTAGGCAATGCATTTTTTAGGAAATGAATAGGGCATTTGCTTGGATCGACTGAGCTTTTCAAGCCAACCTTGATTGAACAATATCCCTAGTACCCCTTTAAAGCCTAGTGTGTGTGTGTGTGTGTGGCCTGATTTTTCCTTCTTTAAACCTAATCTCTTCACCCTCTTCACCCATGCTTGTGAAAAGTCTCATACCCTCAATGCATGTTCCCTATTGAAAGCATGGTTAGGCAATTTTTATTGAGTTGAGCCAAATCATTGTGCATGGTAGTTGAAAATCAGGATCAAATGAAGAACCAACTCTTAATTCAAATTTTTTTAAAAAAAATGTGTGTGTGAGCTATTGTACAAAAATGAAGCTTCCTTTTTGCAAAGAAAGTATATATGAACATAGGTTCAAATAAAATTTAAAAAAAATGATGAAAGATGATGAATAAAGAGGTTGCTTCTTCATAATTGGATCCTTTGTTGCATTTCACATGTTGGGCTTGAATAAATGGAATTGTGTGATTGTGCATTCAATATTTGATTTGAAATCCTTCCCCTTCTTTCTTAGCCATTACACTAAGCCTCACATTACAAGCTTGAAAGACCCTTATGATCCTTGATTTTGTGTTATCTACATGAGTGGAGAAAGGGATGAAAGATATTCTTTTGAGAGTGCATGTGTTCTTCTTATAAATTCATACAGTTTGCTCTTCATGATTAGGAAAGGGTCTCAAACACATAAATGTGAGAAATCTTTCATGTGCAAAAATGGCATTCAATGGTAATCATGACAGTTTGAATTCTTTTGCATGTGTGGACCTTGTTGTGAGGTTGAGAAGTAATCTCTGAGGGTGTGAATGATAATTAGAAGGTGGCTATGCTCTAATTCAATTTGCTTTTTGATTTTTGTATTGGATTGTATTCCTCTTTCCCTTGCTTGGATTAGTTTGCTCGAAGACTAGTAAATCTTTAGGTTTGGGGGTGTGATAACTTCAGGAAATGAAGTTATTTCACTTAGTTTTGAATGAATATGAGCATGCTATCTTCAAGTTTTTTTTTAAGTTCAAAGGTTTCATTCATGCATAATTTTTTATGATCTAAGCTTGTGGTATCAATTGATTAAGAATCAAATGTTTAATGATTTTATTTAGGGATTTGAATTGATTATGGTCTGATGGACTTTGGTGTTGTTTTGAAGCAGATAATTAAGGTGGACAAGTCTTGGAAGGAGCGAGAAAGCAAAGAGGAGCTCAATTGGGGAAGGATGTGAGAAAGAAGGAAAGGTTGACAACCCATGCCTAGGTGTGACAAATCCACGCCTAGGCATGGCCCTCTCAGTTCTGTAGAAATTCCAGGAAGAAACATCCACGCCTAGACATGGAAAAGCCATGCCTATGTGTGGAACTATTAGTTTTTCAGCTTATTCAGGCAAAGACATCTACGCCTAGGCATGGAAAAGTCACGCCTAGGCGTGGTCAGTAGAGGCAAAGCACGTGATTCATAACCACGCCTAGGCGTGGGAAAAATCCTTACACACGAGATTAGCCCTTATTATCTGATTTTTTAAGGCAAGAAGGGTATCTTCAGTTTGGTTGCAAGCACGAAATTCAGAAAACAAGTGAGAGGAGGAGGAACCCATTGGGATTGGAGGTGACTTAAAGGAGAATCAAGATCAAGAAGGAAGATTAAGCTTGGAATCTCTCTATTTTTATTCATTCTTTCCTTTTTCCCTCTTGATTTGTGACTTGATAGATCTTGTGATTTTATTCGTTTTCTCCTCTTTCATGATGTGTAACTAAACCCGAATCTAGGGGCTCTCTAGAACCTTGCTATGGATCTGATTATCTTGTAATTTGGTTGGGTATTCTTTCAATGAAATTGATTTTGTTCTTCCATATCTATGCTTAAAGCTTGTTATTGATTAGCCATCAATTGCATGATTTTAGTATTCCAATAGAACTAGCAATAGGATGCTGTGAATATGTACATGGTATAGTTGATGTATGTTCAATTATATTCAATTGGTTTGTGTGTGTTGATTAACTAAAGGGATGGATACATACCCTTTGGTCATGTATGGCAAGTGTTTGATAAATGGTCTCAATGAGTGATTCATATGCTAACTCACATGGACACATAATGGATTGGATAAGTTTCACATTGGGAATTATCCTAAACATAGGCCTTACCTATTGTTTGTTTTAGCTAGCAAAACCAACTCAATGTTAGGTGCTTGTGAATTGCAAGTTATTCATTGAAGTAGCAAGTGAATAGGGACCAATAGGCTTTAATCATTCTCATCTTTCTCTTAAGGATTTGGTGCATTTTTGTTTCATTCCTTTTAATGTGTTAAATCAATTGCAAATAATTCTCAATTTTTGATTGCTTGGATAAGGTTTGGTTGATATTAGTTAAGTTTCAACATTGTTCTAATTGTCAATCCCTTGGAACACGATACTCTAACTTTTATATATTACTTGTTGACTTGTACACTTGCAGATTTTTCCCTAACAATATGCAGGCACATACTCTTGTGAAAGACTATTGGCTAGCTATACTCATTCCCTTCCTATAATTGGCACAAGCTTTAACATATATTTGTTAGTCATTAAATTTAGGGTAAAATACAAAGACTTCCCTTGAGATTTCACAAAATTACACCCACCCCATACTTGAGCCTAAATTACACTCCACCCCAACCTATTAGATGCCTTATCACCTATTGTTAGCCAAGTAACCAGAGTTAAACATATTGAATGATAGTCTTTCACAAAATTAACCTATCTTACCCACCTCTAGTTACCCAAACAATTTGAGCTAGAAGTGTTAAGAGATGATGCAGACTCTTCACCTGGCTTAAGTCACCTATTAAGTTGCCTTTATAAGTTTAATGAGCTAATTTACTTTAGTCATAAAACAAGGGAGATATGATCGAGAGAGTGAGGCTTCCACATGATGTGTTTCGACTAGAGTAAGGGTTCCAGTTGCGGTCTCCGTGTTTCTTGACAGATGAAGTGGTGCGAGGAAGACCCAAAGGTGAGTCATTGCATTTGAGGTGTGTTGGTGAATAAGGAAGCTTGATTCCCTGTGTATAGGTGTCTAACATTTATATTTTTTGTTGTGATTTCAGTAAAAATGAGGGAAAACACCAAATTTTTGCATTGTCATTCACTGGAAAGATGATTTCTTCATGGTGGATAAATTTGACAAACTATTTTTGCTACATGGACTTTTATAGTCAAGTGCACGTTGGATTAACGCTAGATTGTGAGACTAGGTTGAGCATGGAAGGGGTTTGTCCAAGGAACATGAGGACTTTGGTTGAAAATAATCATTCAATGTTGCAATGGTTCAAGAAGAATGACGTTGAAGGTAATGACATGCTACACCTCTATATGGAACCTTTAAGCTCTATTATGGAACCCTTTTTAAAGGAGCCTATGGAAGGACGCAATTACAATGCTTATAGGACTGATAGTGTTGAATGTGATTTTTACGATGAAAGTTTCAAACTTTCTAATGGTGGTGAAAGTGTTGATGTAGACAACACTGAGTTAAATGATTTGTTTCTGCCTAAAAAGAGAGGGGAGTAGGATGATTATTCTAATTTTTTGTGCCTAAAAGTACGGTTACTATAATGTATACTGGACATGGGTGTGAGTGTGTTGGACATGGGTGAGACTGGCATCAGCATGCTAGTAGTAATGCTGATTATGTGAGTTTTGAGAACAAGGTGTATGAAAGGAAGCACACTTGTGTGAAAAATAGTACTAACTCCAACGTCACATTTACTTGGATAGCTAATAAAATGACTAATTAGTTTAAGGTTGATCCTAATATTAGTTATGAATTAATTGCTGAACATATACTTTCAACATAAGGGGTTGAGGTTTCTAGGATGCAAATGTATCAGGCCAAAAAAAAGGCAATGGAAATGACAAAGGGTAATCATACAAAAACCTTTGGTAAATTGAGTCAGTATGCTGAGATGGTGAGACAAGATAACCTTGGGACAGTGGCTAAGTTACAGGTTGAGAGATTAAATGCAATGTCAAACCCTATGTTTAAGAGGCTCTTCTTATACCTAGATACAATGAAGAAGGGTTTTACATGAAGGTGCAAACCCTTTATAGGAATGGATGGATGTTGTAATGTCCCAATACTAATTCCATAGTATAACCAGAATATACATGAGTAAACAAAATTAGGCATATCACTTCTAAAATATAAACATTATACTACTTTTATAATAACTATACATGTTATTATAAAGATCCTTGAGAGGGAAATATAATATTTATATGAACTTTATACATCTGAAAGTACTAACTAAGCCTCAAAGGGCACAAGTACAATACACAAAACTTAATACAATCCTATGCGAATTCTATAATGTACAAAGTATTGGACAAAAGTGTAAATAAAACTACTCTAGATCTCCATCTTCATTTCCTCTTCTTAGAAGAATCCTTGACTGAATTTATCATGGAAACAAACAAAGGGGTGAGAACTCACAAATTCTCAGTAGTATAATCACATTTAATGGCATCATGATAACTCCAGCTACTTCAGGGAAAAACAACTATCTTAGTAACATGTAAAAAATTCAATTTTTAACTATGGCTCAATAATCTCATAATTAACCATTTATATCAAATCATCATGATAACAATAGATCATAGAAAACTTAAGTATATGAGTCTTAAGGGATCTTAACTCACTATCACTTGATCATTTACACATCCTCTTTGTGTAAACTTTCATAATACAATTCTATGATCTATATACATAATTAACATCTCTTTAATAATAAAATAATTGCTCATACAATTGTAATTCATATGATAATGTTTATGTAATGTCATATGCTCATGCCCATGAAATGTCCAATGATAATGTTTATGAAATGTTCCATGATAATGCTTATGAAATGTCACGAGTCTTGCACATTCCCAAGAACCCAGTTCCTTGTATTTATGGGTAAGGAGGGAACATGACCTCCTTACACTACCGAGTAAGAAGGAAAATAACCTCCTCACACAACCAGTAACCCTAGCTCTATTGATGAGGAAACCTTTTGAGAAATCCCGCTCCGATAATTTAGGATCCCCTTCCATATCAAGGATCATTTCCTACAATTCTCTAGTTAAATAGTTGTGCACATCATATAAGGTTACAATACTTACGAATAGAAAGTATGGATCACTCCATCAAGAGATCCATATGTCATGTAGTGTCATGTATATTAAGCACACTTTATAAACATGACAAGTATACAAGTCAAATTCATCTCATTATGTGCATAAATTCCCACTTCTCAAGTGAACATAGAACACAAAATATCATTTCACAAATGAACTAAATACATAACATTACCACCTCTCAAGTGAATTAGGTGTGCCATATAATTTCACATTCAAAGTGTATAAGAGATTACTCCCGTAAGTATCAAATGCACACATTCATCATTGCATAAGTGCACCAAGTGCTCATTCCTAGGTTAAGTCATTTTTCTTAGTGAAAACCTTTAAATATCATTGATAATCACATATTTTATACATTAATAAACCCTAATTTTTAGTCATTTACACTTTTCATGTACTTAATTGTTTGAGCTTGGTCATGTTTTGTAAGTTTGGGCTCAAATTGGGCCTAATTGATTTTTTCCAGCATTAATGAGTTTTGACGCTGTTTATGTATTTCGGTCATAACTTGAGTTTTAGATATCTTAAAATTATGCATTTTACCTTGTAGGAAAGCTAAGAGAAAGCTCTACAATTTTGATGAGAGTTTGAAGTCTCAATCTGATGTCTAGTGGACCTAATTGGGCCTAAAAATCAAAACACGAGTTTAGAAACCCTTTGATATTATTTTATCTATAACTTGAGTTGTAAACCTCTAAATTGCATGGGGTTTGGGCTCAATTGCTCATAATGGACCCAGATTTGTAATTAATGAGTTTTTAATTATGTGAAGCCAAAATAGGGAGTAGTTTTGGGGGTTAGAAGGCAGAAAATCGAGGAGAGCATTCATTACACACTTTTCTCACCTTCTCTCTAGAACACTCTTCCTCTCCTTTCTCTCTAGATTTTCGTTTTCTTTTCTTTTCTTTTTTAGAGATCTCTCATTCTCATGGAGGGCTAAACTTCTGTAGTCAATTTAGAATCCTTGAAGAAATTGTGGCTTGGATTCTTGAGATCTTGGTTCTGTTTTGTATTTGAATTATTTTTGGATTCCTCTTCTTCTTTTTCTTCTTGATCTTGAATGCATGAATGATGATTCTGTTTATGTTTGATCTGATTAGATCTCAATTTAAGATTAAGAATTCTGATTGGATTTTGGTTGATTGATCTGAATTAATTATAGAATTAGAGGCTAGGTTACTGATTTGTACCTAGGTTAATTGAATTCGGTTATTAAATTAACATAGATCTAACATGAATTGTGCAATTGCAAGTTTGTGTGTTAAATTTTAATTGAATTCTAGATGATTGTCTAGTATGAATTTTGGATTTAATGCAGATATTTCGGTTAAATCTGAATTAACCATTCAAATGCACTTCAACTGTTTGATGAAAGATCTATGATGGAATCAACCCAATTTCGGATAGGTTTATGAATTGATTGTTCTTTTAATTGAATTTCTCGTTTCAATTATGTTATTTACATGCTTTGAGTTCTCGAATTCCTCTTCCTAATTTTAGCTTGATCTGATCAAATCACATTTAACAATCCTTGAGAGACGATCCAATGTTTTTTCTTATACTACAAGCTATAAGTATAACTCGGTTACAATTTTGATTGAGTTCGGCGCTCGGTCAAAATTTTGGTGCCATTGTTAGGGATTGTTAACTGTAATCTGATCATATTAAATGACCATACTAACTCTTGTTCTTACTAACATTTAACTCTTGTTGATCATTCTGATGCATTGCATTGTATTCTACTGTTGGTTACTGTTACATTGGTCATTCTATTACATTGTTGATCACTCATTTGTTGCCTTTATTGGTAATTACATTACAAGAAATCCTTGTACGTGTCATCTAACCATTTTAGATGTGTTTCTAACTGCCTAACATTGTTTCATACCCTGCTAGCACTTTTTCACCATTTTCTGATTTCTTCGGGTGTAGGGCTAAACTAGTGTTGATCTGACTGTGGAGTTTGGAGCTGAAACTTGATCCCCAAGGTTAAATCATCATTTTGAGCAAGGTGATCTCCTAAGGATTATCCACTTGAATTTTAGCCAAATTTCATCATCTGATAAGGTTTTTAAGAAAACTTGAGACATAGAGGTAATTTTAGTAATTATTTTGGTAACTCCGAATGAGTTTAATTTTAGCCAGTTGATAGAAAAAAATTCATTGATTAAGGTTAGGCAAGCCTTTTAAGCAACCTTGGCTACGCATTTTTTGGCCAAATTCCATTGTTTAGACCACTTTTTCAATTTTTGAAATATTTTCTTTGCATGATAATTTTCTAAATCAATGTATTTTTCATTATGTGGTGGTCCCATGATTTTTAAAATTCATTTGATGTGTTTTTTATTTTTTTTCTAGCCATTTTTGTAGTTTAGATTTGTATGCTTTTGTGTTTTTGGCATTCTGACAGCTCTATAGCCTTGATTAGTGCACGATTAGGTCTAATTCTAATAACTTGCTTGATTTTGATCCTGAGATTGATAGAACTTTGCATAGGTTGATTAGAGCTTGTTGGCTAAGTGCAAGAATTATGTCTAAACTTGATTTTGATCTTGAATTTGAGAGTGAACCTGATATCTTAAGTAATTCTGAAACCATGACTAATAACATGCATAATAGGACCCTTAAGTCACTTGTTGCTCCTGATGTAACTTACCAGTCTTTGTGTATTCAATATCTTGATCTTAATGCTGATTTTGAGTTAAAATCTGGATTGATAATCTTATTGCCTAAGTTTCATGGTCTTGCAAGTGAAAACCCCCATAAGCACCTAAAGGAGTTCCATGTGGTTTGTTCAACCATGAAGCCACATGGGATTCCTGAGGAGTATATCAAGATGAGGGCATTCCCTTTCTCACTTGCTGATATAGTCAAGGACTGGCTTTATTATCTTTCACCAGGTTCTGTGACTTACTAGAATGATATGAAGAAATTGTTTTTAGAGAAGTTTTTCTCTGCCTCTAGAGTTGCTACAATTAGGCAAGACATATGTGGCATTAGACAAATTTCAGGTAAAACTTTGCATGAGTACTGGGAGAGATTCAAGAAGTTGTGTTCAAGTTGTCCACACCACCAAATCAGTGATCAGTTGTTGATCCAATACTTTTATGGTGGATAAGACACCTATTGCTGCCAGAGACTTGATTGGCATGCCTGCCCATACACAGTAATTTGGGACAAGAATGGAAACTCCATGCAGAGGAGTAAATGAGATCCATATGGCTCAGGCAGACCAGAAGAGGATAGAAAACAGGCTTGATGAGTTAACCTCACTAGTGCGGTAATTAGCAGTGGGACAACATGTACTAGTTTCTGTACAAGAGCCTGCAAGGGTATGTGAAATTTGCTCTTGTCCATCTCATCCTATAAATGCATGTTTAACACTTCATGACCTAAGCCTATCATGTTGCTGCAGCAGACATTTTTCCTAGTAGACCCCAATATTAGCAACAACAACAACAGTAATTTAGATACTAAGCTGCAAGTCCTAGCAACCAATACCAACCACTTGCATTCAGACAGCAACAACCTGTGCAGCAGTCTATTCAAGCCACTCCAGTCGAGCCATCATTGGAAGCTTTGATGAAACAAAAGGCCACAAACAACATTCAGTTCTAGCATAATGTCAATGCCACCATTCAGAATCTACATACTTAGATTGGACAATTGGCAACCAGTGTGAGTAAGCTAAAAAGTCAAGGGTCGAGCCAATTGCCTTCACAAACAGTTAATAACCTAAGAGGCAATGTAAGTGTCATTACTACCTTGAGAAGTGGCAGAGATGTTGATTGTCTTAGTCTACCACAATCAGAGCTACTAGTGTAGTAACCAGAGAGTGACCAAAAATAGCAAAATTCCCAAAAAATAAATAGCTCAATCCAGAAATCTGTGACACATAAGAAATGTGCAGAGAATTCAGACTTGGTCATTCCACTACCTTTCCCAAATAGGGTTATACAGTCCAAGCAGATAGCACAAGCAGAAATGGAAAGAGAAGTCATGGAGACATTCAGGAAGGTGGGAATCAATATCCCTCTCTTGGATGCAATCAAGCAGATACCAAAGTATGCCAAATTCTTAAAAGAGTTGTGTACTCATAACAGAAAGTTGAAAAGAAATGAGAAAATGAGCATGGGAAGAAATGTTTCTACCTTGATCCAACCAAATATGCCTTCTAAATGCAAGGTTCCTAGAACATTCACCATTCCTTGCATAATAGGCAACAAGCAATTTACTCATGCAATGTTGGATTTGGGTGCTTCGATTAATGTGATGCCAAAATTAGTTTTTGAATCCCTGCGGCTTGGAGAATTGAAGTCAACCGAAGTAATCATTCAGCTAACAAATAAGAGCATAACTCATCCTATTGGAGTGCTTGAGGATGTTTTAGTAAGGGTAAATAAGTTAATATTTCTAGCAAATTTTTATATTTTGAACATGGAAGATGAATTTGCATCTAGTCAGCCGCCATTAATTTTAGGTAGACCCTTTTTGAAAACTGACAAGACTAACATTGATGTGCATGCTAGTACCATTTCCATGGAATTTGGGGATAACATAGTTCAATTTAACATCTTTGATGCCATGCAATATCCTTTAGGCGAGCATTCTATTTTTCAATTAGATTTCATTGATTTGCTTGTTGATGATATGTATGTTGATATGCTAGTTGAATTTCCTGAATTTAGTGGATTTCTAGACCAGTATATGTGTTGTACGTTCTGAGATTTTTGCATGTATAGGACATGATACTGTATTTTCTAAATTTCTTTCTTCTATGAGATATGATCATGCTATTTTGGAAGATTATACACAAATTATAGGTGATGCTACAGTTAAATCAACAGAATTAATTTCTTCAATCAGATTGATACCTTCAGTGCAGCAACCACCTACCTTTGAGTTGAAGCCATTACCTAAACACCTACAGTATGCATACTTGGCGGATGATGAGTAGCTTCCTGTGATCGTAGCCACGAACCTCTTTGCTGAACAGAATGAGAGATGGCTACAAATTCTGAGAGAGCATAAGAAAGCTTGGGATCCCGATGATAGCACTTGGGTGAATCCCATGGAAATTAGGGAAGGCTAATAGGACCCTGGTGGACGCTTTTATGCTGCTTCAAGCATAAGTTAGTCATTATGCTTTCGCCAATGGGATCCTGATGGAAGTCTCTTCATTTACCCCACTTGATAAGGATGTTTCTTTTCTTTCCCTCTCTTTTATTTTACTTGTCCTTCATTACTTGATGATTTTGATGGATGTTTTTATTTTGAGCTCTACATTGAGGACAATGTCGAATTTAAGTGTGGGGGGGAATTTACATTCTATTTTTCTATTTTTAATTACTTTCCAATGATGTTTTGGGATTTGTGAAGTTTATGAGTTTGAAGCAATTGAAATTCAAGGTTCATTGCATGATTGAATAAATTTTCTTCCTTCTTGAATTTGACATGCTTAGTTTTGGATGTTAAATTAGTGGATTGAGTTTGATAGATGCATACTTTGTATGATTTTGAGCCTAATGATGGATGGATTTAGCATTTATGTCATTCTCTTCTTTCTTGTGTGATTGTCACTCATAGCAATTGATCACTCTAGAACTTGCTTTGATTCTTTTTTAGGCTATAGTTTTCACTTGCAAGCATGAATATGATTGAGCCCTTCTTTCTTGATTAACTACCTTGGCCAAATAGCCAACATTGCATCATTTTCCTTTGATTAACCTCATTGAGCCTATTTGTCTATTCTTTGTCTTAGCTCATTATATGCCTTTTGTGAAAACCCATGTTTTTACCTTACCTTACCGTAGGGAATGGGAGAACATTAGTTCATTTTTATTTGATGAGTTCTTTTGCTTGTGGGCAATTAATAGTTCAAGTGTGGGAGTTCTGCAAATTGATGTGTAATATACAAGATGATTAGTAAAAAAATGAAAAAAAAGGAAAATCATAAAAAAAATGAAGAGAAAAAGAATAAATGCAAGAAAGGTTGTGAAAGAAAAGAAATCGAAAAAAAAAAATAAGAGAAGGAAGATGTAAAAAGAATGTGCATAATATAGAAATGGGGGTAAAATTTCATGCTTGTCATTTATCAATTGAGTTCCTCCTCAATGCTCTTTTATTCTCTTGGGTACTTAGCTTGTCATATCCATATTGTTTCTTTCCCTTACCTTGGCCTAATTATAACATTGAAAGTCCTCTTGATTTTTGTGTGTATGTGCTTGAGTAATGGAGAAGTAGAAGAAAAACAAGCTTATGGTAGTGCAATTTTCATGGGTTAAATTAAGTGAAATACTTACCTTGTAAATACTTGAGGGCTTGAGAGTATATCTTGTAAGGATCTATCATTCTTGATTCATTCTTATCAATTTGAAGCTACCTTATTTGTTGGTTTGAGAAATGAAAAAATGTTAACTCCTGAATGTTTTATCCCCTTGAATCTTTTCTTGCTCTTGTTGCTTGTAAACTTTTGCAATCTTAAATGTTATTGGAATTTGAGTCTTTTAAAGTTTTTAGCTTTTTAGTTTGTATGTTGATCCCTTGTTCCTTAGTTTTGGTCTTATGTGTTTTGTCTAGGGGTGTAAAAAACTAAGTGTAGGGGAATTTGATAATTATATATTTTATACATTAATAAACTCTTATTTTTAATTATTTATACTTTCCATGTACTTAATTGTTTGAGCTTGGTCATTTTTGTAAGTTTCTGTTCAAATTGGGCCTAATTGATTTTTCCCGCATTAATGAGTTTTGATGTTGTTTCTGTATTTCGATCATAACTTGAATTCTAAATATTTTAAAATTATGCATTTTACCTTATAGGAAAGCTAAGAGGAAGTTCTACAACTTTGATGAGAACTCGAAGTCTCAATCGGATGTCTAGTAGACCTGATTGGGCCTGGAAGTCAGAACACAAGTTTAGAGACCCTTGGATATTGTTTTGTCTATAACTTGAGTTGTAGACCTCCAAATTGCATAGGGTTTAGGCTCAATTGCTCATAATGGACCCAACTTTGTAATTAATGGGTTTTTAATTATGTGACGCCAAAATAAGGAGTAGTTTTGGGGGTTAGAAGGTAGTGAGCATTCATTACACACTTTTCTCACCTTCTCTCTAGAACACTCTTCCTCTCCCTTCTCTCTAGATTTTCATTTTCTTTTCTTTTTCAGAGTTCTCCTATTCTCATGGAGGGCTAAACTTCTGTAGTCAATTCAGAATTCTTGAAGAAATTGTGGTTTAGATTCTTGAGATCTTGGTTCTATTTTGTGTTTGAATTGCTTTTGGATTCCTCTTCTTCTTCTTCTTCTTCTTCTTCTTCTTCTTCTTGCTTCTTCTTCTTCTTCTTCTTCTTCTTCTTCTTCTTCTTCTTCTTCTTCTTCTTCTTCTTCTTCTTGAATGCATGAATGGTGATTCTGTTTATGTTTGATCTGATTGGATCTTAATTTAAGATTGAGAATTGTGATTAGATTTTGGTTGATTGATCTAAATTAATCACAGAATTAGAGGCTAGGTTACTGATTTATGTCTAGGTTAATTGAATTCGGTTATTAAATTAACATAGATCTAACATGAATTGTGCCAAGTTTGTGTGTTAATTGTTAATTAAATTCTAGATGATTGTCTAGTATGAATTTTGGATTTAATGCAGATATTTTGGCTAAATTCGAATTAACCATTTAAATACACTTCAACTATTTGATGAAAGATCTATGATGGAATCAACTCAATTTCGGATAGGTTTCTAAATTGATTGTTCTTTTAATTGAATTTCTCATTTCAATTCTATTATTCACGTGATTTGAGTTCTTGAATTCCTCTTCCCAATTTTAGTTTGATATGATCAAATCGCATTTAACAATCCTTGAGAGACGATCCTTGTTGTTTCCTATACTACAAGCTATAGGTATAACTCAGTTACAATTTTGATTGAGTTCGACGCTCGGTCAATCATCATCAAGTACCCTATGGAATCTCTAATTCCTTAAAATAGGGCATTGTTATTCGAATAACACTTCATGTTATTCGATTATTGCATATTTTTCATAGCATTATGAATAGGCCTATTCGAATAGATAAGGAGTCTATTCAAATAGCAACTTCAAAAACCTCATTCTGTTGCATTGTGGCAAAGTCTATTCGAATAGATCCCCAGTCTATTTGAATAGTAGCCACAAAAATTACATTCCATAAACTTAGTAATAGATTATCAAGCTATGGTAATTGATTTCCACCTTCATTTCCCATATCCCAGGAGCTTAGTAATCGATTACCACATAGAATTTATCAGAAAACAGAGGTTTCTCAAGCATACACACTCATAACAAACCACTTTTAAACTAAAACTTCAACCCTACTCTTCATATATTCTTAACCAACAACGAGAAGGGTTTGTCAACAATGATCAGATCATCAAACCCATATTCAGAACTCCTTATTTATAAAGTTTCAAAGCTATTTCTACGCTTAACATTTATAAACATAAGCATTCATATATCATCAATACTTCTTGTATCACAAATCCATACCAAGTTCATCAATACAATCTCTTGGTTACAAAAAGAAAAGAATGAAGTAAAGGAATATCATAAAACCCCTTACCTCAATTCCTTTGCAGATAGTATTTTATTTCTTTCCTTGTTCTTTCTTTATTTCTCCTCTTCTTCCTTCTTCCTCTTCTTTATTTTCCTTCTTCTTTCTTTCTCTTTTACGTTCTGTTGCTTCTCTCTCTCTCTCTCTCTCTCTCTTTTCTTTTTCTTTCTTTCTTTCTTTCTTTCTTATCCTCTCTATTTCTCTTTCTTTCTTTTTACTACATTTTGATAGAGAGAAGTGATAAGGATGAGAGGGTGAGAAGAGATAAAGATAAAACTAAGGAATCTAGTCACTATTGAGTGTAAGAGTTTTGTCTCTTACATATACTTTATTCTTTTCTTAATAAATTTCCTAATTTCTATGAACATCATAGAAAATTCTAAAACTTTATTTAATTTCTATACTCATCATTTAATAACTACCTATTATATACCAAGTTTTATTACTTTTCCTTAAGTTAAAATAAACCTAAAGAATTAAGCTAATAGGCTCACAAGTATCTGCCTTAACTTGTATTTATTTTCAAAATATTCTTTATTCTCTATTTGACATTTCCTATAAAATCTCATAATTTTCTAAGTTATCTTCCTATTTAATTTGATATTTAAACACTCCTTCTGTGTTACTAAAAATACCAAATTAACCCAGTTCATTCTTCAAAATTCACCATGACTCATTCTAACTATTTGTAATCTAGTTGTAAATTTTTCATATTTATTTCCCTTATCTCGATGATTTGTACTAAGTTCTAAGCTAATATAAGCTAATTTTCACATCTTAGGTTATAGCATCATACCTAAACTAACTTAAAATCATTCCAAAATTAACAGATAACTCATACATGTGTTACTAAACTTCTATAACCATGATTAAGACTAATAGGTTAGGGAGGATGTTACAGGTGCCATCTTAAAGGACTATATAAGGGTGTTCTATTGTCTGTTGTCTCATTGGATGACAACAATGGAATATTCCCAGTTGCCTTTGCAGTAGTTGAGGTGGAAAACAAGGACAAGTGGACCTTTTTCCTACATTTTCTAGAGACAATGATTGGCTCTGACATGGAGGGGAAGCCATTTGTCATTATGACTAATAGACAAAAGGTTATGTATCCTTGTCCCTGTATTATTTTCGGGTTGTTATTGAAGCACACTTGTATTTATAATTGACTCACTTTTTATCCACTTATTTACTAGGGACTTAACCAAGCAATTGTAGATAAATTCCCTAGGGCCCAACATAGATGGTGCTGCAAGCACTTGTACAACAATTTCAAGGTCCAATTTCTTGGCATACTACTTTAGACTCTATTTTGGAGAGCTGCAAGGACTTAATGCAATTGGAAGTTTAAAGAGACCATGGTTGAGATCAAGAAGGAAGACTTCAAGGCATTTCAGTGGTTGGAGAAGATCCCCCCTGCAATGTGGTCAAGACATGCATTTTATCCACGTTCAAAGAGTGATTACATAACCAACAACATGATTGAGAGCTTCAATCAGTGCGTTGGTCAACTAAGAGGGAAACCTATTCTTACTTTGATTAAGTTGGTTGTTGTGAAAATGATGGGAAAAAATATATAAAAGGTATTTAGATGGTTGTGTCTGGGAGAACATTATCACTCCCAAGGCTATCAAAAAGATTAATCAGATGAAAGGAATACTAATAGGTGTAGTCTAGTACTTGCATGTCAAATGGAATTGATGGGAAGAGATTTCATGTAGAGTTGAAGAAGTGCATTTGTCAGTGTAGATTTTGGGAGATATCTGGTAAGTAACATCATTTTATCTATGTTACCTTAATTAATACAATATTGACAATAAGCTTACTTCATTAATGTATGTTGCAAGTTTGTCATGCAAGCATGCATTATCAAGCATCTCTTATCTTAGATTTGATGTTGATCAATTTTGTGATCCTACCTATAATAAGGCTTGCTACCAACTTACATATGTAGAGATTATACACCCTGTACCTAACCTTAGCATGGTGGAAATCTATGAGAATCTTGAGGATGTTATGCTACCCCTATTACTAAAAAGGCTTCCAAGAAAACCTTGAAAGAACAGAAGAAGGGAAATTGGTGAAGCCACTGGTGATCTTGGTTCTACGAGGAGATCAACCACTATTAGGTGTGATAACTGCAAGCAGCTTGGCCACAATAAGTGAACAAGTCAGAGAGCACTTATAGCATCTATAAGAAAGTCTACTACCAAAACCCCAAGGGTAGTAATCATTTTAATATTCATTTTCATAATTTTATGTATTAATTACTCAATGTTGCTTTTACTAATATGGTTGTTGAACTTAAATACTCTAGAGGGAAAAAGAATTGGACAATTGCTGCGATATCCATAAATGAATCAATTGGGCGTAGTTTAAATAGACCACTTCCACAAAGCCAAGTATTTAATGTAATGATAACTCAATAAAATGTAGTTATTTGTGCCTCATATTTGTGCTTCATTGATTGCTTAAGTCCTTGTTGTGTGCATATTTAGAAGGTTTTCTACTTATATTTGATATATTCAATTTTGATGCCTTCTTATATGTAGTTGAGCAAATTGTGCTTATTTTGTTATTGATTAAGTGGATTTCCAACTTGTATTTGACTTGGTGATTTCTCTGATGTATGATAGGCTCAAAACAGATGAATTGAAGCTACTCAAGGCTCAAAATCCCAATAGAAAAGCAAGGAAGCATTCCAGCAAAGCACGCCTTGGTGCAAGGAAGTGCACGCTACAGCATGAGCACCTCACCTGCTGCCACCGAGTCACGGGCACCGCGGCGTGACGCGCCTCACATGATGTCAGTACATACACTCGAGGCATGCGCGCCAAGGCGCAAGGAAGTGCACACCGCG
The DNA here is from genome assembly GCA_029884605.1 of Ormosia emarginata. Lineage (NCBI taxonomy): Eukaryota > Viridiplantae > Streptophyta > Magnoliopsida > Fabales > Fabaceae > Ormosia > Ormosia emarginata. The sequence continues at coordinate 5,658,442 of JAQQTP010000038.1, read as the reverse complement.
ACGTGACGCGCAGAACTGAGCCTATAAATAGATTTTTATTAGATTTTTAGAGGGAGAGCTATTAGGGTTTGAGAGGTTGCGGTTGGAGCTTCATTTTTGGGCGGATTGGAGGCCTTAGGAGCCAAGGTTGAAGGCTATCTTCCTCATGGAGGGAGATTCAAGCATCAATGGTAACATCCATAAGTTTTCCTTCCTCCTCCTTTTGTTTTCCTGTCTTTTCCTATCTCTTGAACACTGTTTTTGTTGTTTTATTTTCATGTTCAATGTATAATTGAGCCGTATTTAGGGATTACTTTGAATCTTTGTATGAATATTAATGATTTTGTATTACTTTGAGTATATATTGATGTTTGGTTATATTCAATCATATTGCTCTTAACGCTCTTAGGTGTTTGGCAAATATTTAAGTAATTTGATGAAATCTAATGAGCCTAGACATAGGACTTTAGGTTTTAGATCATATGTATGGTTGATGTATGTTCGAATCTATATGAGTTAATTCACTAATGGAATATAAATATACCCCTTAGCCATGCACAACGTGTGTTTGAGAATAGATCTCAATGAGTGAATTTTGCGTTAGCTCTTAAGGAAACTTAGTGAGTTGGGTAAATGAAGCTATAGTTGATTGACCTAGACATAGGCTTTTGACTAAAGTAGATTCTCAAGCTAACTTAACTATTCATTGATGTTGCTTAAGGGATTGCATATCATTAGTTGAAGTATAAGGTGAAAAAGGATTTTCCTAATTCTCTAAACCATTATCTTTATTGTTTTGTAGTTTTTAGATTTATCTTATTGAATTTTTCTCTATTTTTATGTTCTTGAATAGAATTAGTTGAGCTATTAGTTGACAGTTAGCATTGGAAGTAAACTTATCATCGTGGGAACGATATCTTACTCTTCACTGTATTACTTGTTTGGCCCGTGCACTTGCAGCCTTAAAAATGGACAAACAAGTTTTTGGCGCCGTTGCTGGGGATAATGGTTTAATTCTATATTGCTAATATCAACAACGAGCTTATTTAATTCTAATTCAAGTTGTACACTTTATTTTAATTTAAGTTTTAGTTGTTTTGTGTTCAGGTACTGAAATGGCGGATGACCATACTAATATGAGACTTTTGAAGGAGTTCACGACTCTTCAACTGGACCTTCGATCAAGTATCAAACTACCATCCATTTGTGCCTGCAATAAGTCTTGCAGGGACCATAACTAAGGGCCTTTTTGGGAAATAACCCAATTTTTCATATGTTGTAGTTATGTTTAGTTCTTGTCTTTGGCTTTTTCATAAATAGGTAGTAAGTTCATTGTGTTAATATGTTTATTTAGTAATTTTGTTAGTTTGTATGTTTGATTTTTGATAGTTTAGTTAGCTTTTGTTTTAGTTATGTTTTATGTTGTATATATATGTTTATATGTTGATTTTGTTGTTTTAGTATGTTTTTGTTGTCCATTTTGTGTTTTAGCATTTTGGACAAGTTTTATAGGTGATTGAGGCCTCTTTGAGGCAAATTTGGGTGTTGTGTGATGTTTGCTGCCGAATTCTGCAGTCAGACCTCTCACGCCGCGGCGTTCACTATGTTGCGTCGCAGCGTTCTGGTCTCTGCCCCATCAGGGTTTGGACACAGAGCGCACAGCATCGCGGCGTGTCTGTGTAATGCTGCAGCGCACATTTGTAAAACCTGTTAAAAAAATAATTTTTGGGTGCTACTGGAGAGCACCCAAATTCATCTCGGCACCACGGCGTGGATGTTGTGCGCCGCAGCGTGGAACCCTGTTTTGTACATATTTTGTTCATATTACATTATTTTGTTTATATTACATTCTTTTGTTCATATTATTATTTTTAGTACCCTCGGCTCTCACATTTCAGTATTTTTTTATAGGCTCAAGTACCTTGGTCACCATGGACAGTGAGGACACTGTTTCACTCGGTTTAGGGGAGTATCATTACATGTTTTGATATTAAATTATTGAATCTGTATAACATGTTTTGATATTTTAAGTGTGCAGTAGTGATAGTCACTATTTTATCATGATCATATGCTGAGCTTAACTATTACTGTTGTAGGGTCTGAGGAAAATTTTTCAATTCTTGATGTATGATTGAATTGATGCCAAGGTGGAATTGATTGTCCAATGACATAAATGGTTGTGATTTGATTACTTTTAGCAAAACCATATGTGATCAGAAGCATGTAAAACAATTTAGTTGTTCTTTTTATGCCTGATTACATCCCACTTAGATGTAAGTGTAACTTTGAAAAAGATATGACTGCATGTTTAGAGAAAGTTTATGGATGTGCATATAGAGATTTCATTTATCCTAGAAATTGTTTTTAAACTCTCTTGAGGCGAAATCCTAGATTGTTGATAATCACATATTTTATTCATTAAGAAACCCTTATGTTTAGTCATTTACACTCTCCATATTCTTAATTGATTGAGTTTGGTATGATTTTGTGAGTTTGAGCTTAAGTTGGTCCTAATTGAATATTTCCGATTATTGAGATTTGACAAGCTTGTTTTCTTCGTATTTTGGCCATAACTTGAGTTCCTAATATCTGATGAACATGAATTTTACCTTGTAGGAAAGCTAAGAGGAAGCTCTACAACTTTGATGAGAGCTCGAAGTCTGATTCAGATGTCTAAGGGACCTAAGGTGACATGGAAGTCAGAATACGGGTTACTGTCAAGAAATCTAACAACAGTGTGCACTCAAAAAAATCATATCTCAAGATGTAATAATGTAGATGGGCTGAAATTTAGATAGTGGATAGTCAAGATCCAAATAAACAACTTTCATGAAGAACACATTTTGAGAAAAAGAAGTCTAGTAGGTCATTTTGAGCTTGCAAGTCGGAACAGAGGTGCTGAAGTTGGGTTTGAGTAACCTACGGTATTTGGGACATATCTTAGGCTTAAGGAAGCCAAATTGGACGAACCAGCTATCCATTTTATAGCCAAGACAAGGATCTACAACTTTTATGAAGAACACTTTTCGTGGTTCTGAAGTATAGTGGGTCGATTTTGGCTTCCAAGTCAGACACAAAATTTTCGTCCTCAACCACCCACTCATCCATCCACTAATCCACTCATCCATCCACTAATCCACTCATCCACTAACTCACCCACTCATCCACTCATACACTAATCCAACCACTTAACCACTCCACCCACTCATCCACTAATCCATCCACTCACCCATTCATGTCCATTATTTCCCACTCACCAAAAGTCCTTTGGCATTTTTCACTAATTCAACCACTCAACCATTCCACTCACTCATCCACTAAACCAATCCACTAAACCAACCCACTAATCCATCCACTCAAACACTCCACTCACTCATCCACTCATCCACTCATCCACTCATCCACTCAGTCAAAATTATAACCGAAGTTATTACCTAAGCTTGTAGCACAGTGACAACACCGGATCGTCTCCTCAAGGATCGTAGATGTAATTTAATCAAATCAAGTGAAAGTTAGCAAAGGGGGGTTTGACAGTTTAATATCGTACTTAACAAAATTAACGGAAGAAATGACAATTAAAGAGTAGTCAATTTAGAAACCTATCCAAGATTGGGTGGATTCAATCATAGACCCTTCATAAAACACTTGAAGCGTAATTGAATTGTTAATTTGGATCTAACCGAGATCTCTGCATCAAATCCGAAATTCATATAGGCGATCGCCTAGAATTCAATTAACAAGTGATAAACACAAATCCGCAATCGCACCATTCATGAAAATCTATGTTAATTTTAAGTACCGAATTCAATTAACTTAGCCTTAATCGGTAACCTAACCTCTTCAATTTGATGATTAATTTAGATCAATCGGTTCTAAGTTTCATCACAAATCTCAATCTTCATTTATGTGATTAGTTTAGATCAATCAGTTCTAAGTTTCATCACAAATCTCAATCTTAAACCAAGATCAATCAGATCAACATAAATAGAATCACCATTCATGCATTCAAGATCAAGAAGAAGAAAAATTCAGAAGAAAGAGGAATTCAATTACAAATCAAATACAATACATAACCAAGGTCTCAAGAATCCAAACCACAATCTCTTCAAGAGTTCTAAATTGACCCAAAGTAGCTTAGCCCTCCATTACCATGAAGGGGAGCATCAAAATATACAAAACTATGAGAAACTATGAAGAAGCAAGAAGAAACTTAGAGAGAAATGAAGGAGAATTACTACATCTTGTTCATGATAAATGGTGCCTTTTATAGAAGTCTAAGGTAACAAAATGACAAAGAGAAGTGGGTGGATGAGTGGGTGAGTGAGTGGAGTGTTTGAGTGGATGGATTAGTGGGTTGGTTTAGTGGATTGGTTTAGTGGATGAGTGAGTGGAATGGTTGAGTGGTTGAATTAGTGAAAAATGCCAAAGGACTTTTGGTGAGTGGGAAATTATGGACATGAATGGGTGAATGGATGGATTAGTGGATGGATTAGTGGATGAATGGGTGGAGTGGTTAAGTGGTTGGATTAGTGTATGAGGGGATGAGTGGGTGAGTTAGTGGATGAGTGGATGATGGATGAGTGGATTAGTGGATGGATGAGTGGGTGGTTGAGGACGAAAATTTCGTGTCTGACTTGGAAGCCAAAAACGACCCACTAATCTTCAGAACCACGAAAAGTGTTCTTCATGAAAGTTGTAGATCCTTGTCTTGGCTATAAAATGGATAGCTGGTTCGTCCAATTTGGCTTCCTTAAGCCCAAGATATGTCCCAAATACCGTAGGTTATTCAAACCCAACTTTAGCTCCTCTGTTCCGACTTGCAAGCTCAAAATGACCTACTAGACTTCTTTTTCTCAAAATGTGTTCTTCATGAAAGTTGTTTATTTGGATCTTGACTAACCAATGTCCAAATTTCAGCCCATCTCCATTATTACATCTTGAGATATGATTTTTTGAGTGCACACTGTTCGGATTCTACTGACAGAACCCGTATTTTGACTTCCATGTCAACTTAGGTCCCTTAGACATCTGAATCAGACTTCGAGCTCTTCATCAAAGTTGTAGAGCTTCCTCTCAGATTTCCTACAAGGTAAAATTCATGTTCATCAGATATTAGGAACTCAAGTTATGGCCAAAATACAGAAACAGTGTCAAATCTCAATAATGCTGAAAATATTCAATTAGGACCAATTTGAGCTCAAACTCACAAAATCATACCAAACTCAATCAATTAAGAATATGGAGAGTGTAAATGACTAAACATAAGGGTTTCTTAATGAATAAAATATGTGATTATCAATTGTGCATGACTGAGGAAATGATTAGGGCATTGTTTGGACCGATTGAGCATTTTCAAGCTTACCCTGAATGATGATATCTCTAGGTCCTCTTTGAAGCTTTTTAATTGTTTGGCCTTATTTGTTTTTCATTCACCCATTGTGTTCGTTAACCTGTTAACTATTCTGATGCATGTGAAAGCATTGCATTTTCTTCCTACCATCATTGTTTGTTGAGTACATGATATGCTATTTCTTGAAATGAGTTCAGTGATTAAGGGTATTAATATTTTCAATACAAAATGAACTTGAAGGAGCTAGATGCAGCGAAAGAAAAAGAAAAGAAAAGATTGCTTTGTATAAGTAAAAGAAAGAAAAATAGAAAAGAGACAAGCAAAGCAAATAAAAGAAAGAAGAAAAGTTATAAAAATGAAAAGCATTGCATAGTTCTGGCGAGTTTTGATCTTTCACTATTAAATACCCTGCTAGTTCACTTGATCTCAATTCTTGAAATAGCGTATTTTTGTTTCTCAATGTTTGTTTATTATCCTTTTCCCTTTCTTCTTCACCTCATACCCATGGCCTTACATTACAAGCTGATAAAGACCCTTTTGATCCTCAGTTATGTGTGATTTACATTAATGGAGAGCGAGTTTAGATTCAATTTTGTGGATTATATGATTCATATACATGTATGCTTATAAACTTATCTGAATGTGCATGATTTGAATAGGATAAGTTTATTTTGCATGTTTGTAGAAAATTATGATTTGTATGAAAGGATGCTTAGATTATTAGCATGTTTAAGATTGTGTATGTGTGGAGTTGATTGTGAGATTTTAGCATTCATTGAGAACCGATGCAATCATTCCACACAAGTTATTTATTAAGAGAAAATTGAAAATAAAAACTGCTGGGTGCATGTTGAGTTTAAATTGTTAAAGTAAGTTTACTTAGTCATACTTCATTTTGCTCGAGGACAAGCAAAAGTCTAAGTTTGGGAGTGTGATAACTCCATAAAATGTAGTTATTTGTGTCTCATATTTGTGCTTCATTGATTGGTTAAGTCCTTGTTGTATGTATATTTGGAAGGTTTTGTACTTATATTTGTTATATTCAATTTTGATGCCTTTTTATATGTAGTTGAGCAAATTATGCTTATTTTGTTATTGATTAAGTGGATTTACAACTTGTATTTGACTTGGCGATTTCTCTAATGTAGGATGAGCTCAAAACAGATGAATTGAAGCTACTCAAGGCTCAAAATCCCAATAGAAAAGCAAGGAAGCATTCTAGCAGAGCACGCCTCGGCGTAAAGAAGTGCACGCCGCGACGTGAGCACCTCACCTGTTGCCACTGAGTCATGGGCACCGCGGCATTGGGTATGCCACGATGGGATGCGATGCGCCTCACCTGATGTCAGTACTTACATTTAAGGCATGTGCTCTGCAGCGCAAGGAAGTGCATGTCGCGGCATGACACGCAGAACTGAGCCTATAAATAGATTTTTAGAGGGAGAACCATTTAGGGTTTGAGAGGCTGCAAGTGGAGCTTCGTTTCTGGGAGGATTGGAGGCCTTAGGAGCCAAGGTTGAAGGCTATCTTCCTCATGGAGGGAGATTCGAGCATCAATGGCAACATCCATAAGCGTTCCTTCCTCCTCCCTTTGTTTTCCTCTCTTTCCCTATCTTTTGAACACTGATTTTGTTGTTTTATTTTCATGTTCAATGTATAGTTGAGCCGTATTTAGGGATTACTTTGAATCTTTGTATGAATATTGATGATTTTGTATTACTTTGAGTATATATTAATGTTTGGTTATGTTCAATCATATTGCTCTTAATGTTCTTTGGTGTTTGGCTAACATTTAAGTGATTTGATGAAAGCTAATGAGCCTAGACATAGGACTTTAGGTTTTAGATCATATATATGGTTGATACATGTTTGATGCTATATGAGTTGATTTGCTAATGGGATAGAAATATACCCCTTAGTCATGTATAATGTATGTTTGAGAATAGATCTTAATGAGTGAATTTTGTATTAGCTCTCAAGGAAACTTAGTGAGTTGGGCAAATGAAGCTATAGTTGATTGACCTAGACATAGGCTTTTGACTAAAGTAGATTCTCAAGCTAACTTAACTATTCATTGATGTTGCTCAAGGGATTGGATATCATTAGTTGAAGTATGAGGTGAAAAAGGATTTTCCTAAATCTCTAAACCATTATCTTTATTGCTTTGTAGTTTTTAGATTTATCTTATTGCATTTTTCTCCATTTTTATGTTCTTGAATAGAATTAGCTAAGCTATTGATTGATGGTTAGCATTGGAAGTAAACTTATCCTTATGGGAACGATATCTTACTCTTCATTGTATTACTTGTTCGGCCTGTGCACTTGTGGCCTTAAAAATGGATAAACATGTAAGAACTAACTCCAAGACACTGGACAAAGGGAAGAGTAAGGTCAAACCAAAATCACATTTCAAGGCAAAAATGGCTTGGGCTAAGTTAGAAAACATGGGACCATTCCATCAAGGTCAATCTAGTCATGCAATGACTAAAAGGGCCCAACTTGAAGCTACTAAAGGTTGTGTGGTGTGGCCCTACCTTGATGTTGCTAAAGTTCGTGTGGTGGCAACAACCATAGTAGAAGTGGATGGGATTCCATATGTGCAACTTTCCCAGAGTTAATATGCTGCACTTTGAAGATGTACTAGTTTGATTGGATATGCCTTTTTACTACATTTTGTTGTGTTTTTGTTGTTGGAGCTTAACTTATATGCATGGGAAGTGTCTTTTTGTTGTTGAATCTTAACTTTATAGTAATGGGTTCTATCTTTCTATTGATAAACAATTTGGTATAGAAATGTTGTTTATAAGCTAATCTGTTAAGGGTCCCATCAACCACATGTGTCTTATGCAATAGCAATTACTTTTTTGTATCTATTTTTATTTTTTCTATAATGTTAGTTACATGTTTATGATGGGCCTTCTTTTGTTACAAGTTACAACATATAAATGAAATGCATAATGTTCTTTTGGTATAAAGTGATTGTTTGGTGTGTTAATTGATTATTCTCTCTATTCTTATACAATACATGGTTATGCAAAAGACCACATAGAGCTCCATATCATTTCACTTATTTGTAATTTTAATCAAAGAGATGCATAGTAATAGAAAAACACAAACACATAGTATATCATTACAAGCCCCTAATATATAAAGACATGTACTATATGTTTTTCATTTTGTCTACCAACACAGTAAGTGGAGCTTTTAGATTTCCAATCTCCATTACAACTTGATTGCCATTGTCTACTATTGTTGCTACACTTCTTTCAATCCCTGTATCAACCACATTGCTATCAATTGGTAGCACCTACTCAAAAAAGTTGCATGACCAATGTTGGCAATTATAGTTGAGCCACCCTTTGTGTGCATTTGACTCTGAGCACCTTATGGTTGCAAATATCAGTCTTGCACTCGGACCACTAGATTGGTGTGTGCTTGAAGATGTCATCTTTCTTTCTACCCAAGCTCATAGTCAATGGAAGAGAAAAGGAAAAAAAAAACAGGGGACATCACAGATGCAATGGAAGTTAGGCCACTTACCTTTCTCTTAACCAACATATGCAGAGATCCTTGTGTTTTTTAAGTAAGCCAACATGAAAGCACCTAGGATTAGAAGGAGCAGCGATGGAAGTTGAACCTAGAACTGGAGTGCCCATGTTTTTTGCCTTATTGCTGCACTTTTATGGTGGTGAAGCCGATGGCTACTCCCCAACAGTCGTTTCTTACAACGATCATTTACCTTTTTTTCTTTTCTTGTTGGAGTTATTGTTGTGTTAATAGGGAATATTTTGTTAGAGTATTTCTTCTATACCATTAGTGGCATCCAATTTGGTGGTGGAGTGTAATTTTAACTCAAGAATGGGGTTGAGTGTAATTTCGTGAAACCTCGGGGAGGTCTTTGTATTTTACGCTTAAATTTATGTTCTATGTATAAAAAATAACAAAAAATGTTGCAATGGAAGCCAACTCAACTTTGCAATCAAGACAAATTCTCTTTATAATAACAAACAAATTAAAATAGTTAGAACTTGAAACAATACACCACCTCAGCCCAAAACAAAACTCAAAATGCAGCCCAAAACCAAGTCCAACCCACTAATCCGCCTCCCAGCACTCAGCTAAACGAGCCTACTTGATTAGTTACTACTAATGCTACTAGTTACTTTATCAATTTACTTAACAGATATTTGTAGTGAGAAAGATCTTGGAATTGGTCACATGTTCTGAACCAAATTGCCTTTCTTGCAGAACAATTAAGGAAAACACTTTGCTAATTGAAGGAATAAGTTCCATCAATATAATTTGGGATCAAACTCCTAAATATTGTTCATTGAGCCATTTTAGGAATCTAACCACATAATATGCATTTCTTTGCTCTTTGACCTTGAGTAGAGCATTACAGGTGCATTAAGCATTACAAGTGCACATAGGCATTGACTTAAGAATCTCCATTCAGCATTACACATGCATACAACTTGTCCCTCACCATTAGCATTCTCCACATTAACAGACCCTGCCTCAAACCTCAATTCTTTTGTAATTATAGGTTGTGACACAATATGCTCTACATATATATCAACCTCACACTTATTTTGAATAGCATAATTACTTATCTCTAAGACATCCTTATCCAACATAATCTGTCTTAACCCATCTTCAAAGGTTCTACCAAGTAATTTCCACCATAACTTAGATATATTAGTATACCATAACTCTTGAAGTAATCCAATGGCCTCAAAATAGGACCATTTGTCAATGTCTTAATTATGAAGAACAGTTAGGTGCCCCCCCTTTAAACTCAGTGGGGGTTCATCACAAAATGACCCTTTATGATAAATTACTATAGTAAAGCTCATTCCTACATAAATAAGCAAAAAAACCCACGTATTACTGATTTGATGTACAAAGTCAGAGGTATTCCCACAGACTGTCAAGGAAAGCAAATAAAAAATAGGAATTACATGTGCACATAATTAAGGTATCTAATTAAACAATGTCACAAAAATGGCAAGTATAATTGGTCATATTCAAAAAATAATAATTCAAAAAACCCAAAAACCCTAACCTTTTGGTCTCCACATCAATTAAATAATGTAACATGGCTTAGCATCATCATTCGAGAATCGACTAACCAACCCTAACCTTTTGGTCCCCACATCATTCAAAATTTGTAAACTAAAGGAATTAAAAACCTTAAACCCAATAACTCACACTCTCTAACACGGACCACCTGTGAAGATTCAAAGTCATACCTGTGGTGGGCAAACGCAAACGCGCTCGATCATCTCCCTTCACATACATGCATGATCTTCCAATATGCAATTGGTTCTCGCGTGAGTGATCTAAACCCTAGCTTTTGATGTAGTACAGTCTTAATCACAAGTGGGAAAAAGAGTGGGAATGAGAGTGAGTCAAAGAAGTGGGGTTATTATTTAGGGTATGAGAGTGAGAATTTTCCCTCCAAGAATTAGGTACTCTAGGTTTATGTCTGAATCTCATCTAATGGTTGAATGAAGACCATGTGGCAAAATGGATTAGTTGATGCAAGATATGTGATAACGTTGAGGTGGAGTGTCGTTTGTCACATCAATACTCAACAGAGCTTAAAAAAAGACATAGACTATCTTTACTCACTCTAAAATTTAGAAAAACCAAAATCATAACAAAAATTTTATAGGAACTAAAATCAAAATTCACTATATTTAGACAGACTAAAAATGAATTTATGGCAAAAAAATATTATTTGTTAAAAAATTAGTTCCAAGGGCTTATGTTTTATGAAAATAAAATAAAGAGAAAATCAATTGCAAGTCTTTCTTATTTTTGCTTTGGCTACTAGTTAAGGGCTCGTTTGGTGGTCAGGATAAGAGAGACAGGATATGATAAACTATCATATCCTATCTGAAACTATTGTTTGGTGAACAGTATTGATATGATAAATTAATCGCTCACTTATCTTATCTTGTCTATTTAGTTCAAATTATATCCTGAGGGAAGATTGTGACTTAAAGCTGAAGATATAGGATAAGGTGATTTAAAGTATGATATAAAAAATATTTTAAATATAAAATAATTAAAGTATAATAAAATATAACATAGTTACCAAAAAATATATAATAAATATAAAATATTTAAAATAATAAAATATTAATAATTAATTTTAAAAATTATTTTTATTTTGTCTTAAGGCTAATTTTGTTATTTATATTATTTTAAAAACTAAAAAATATAAAATTATTCTAATAATCTAACTATATGTAAAGTAAAAACTAAAAATGAATATTTAAAATTATAAAAAATTAATTTAAGTTAAACAATATTTTCAAAATTTTAAAAATTATATGTAATTTTATCATAAGGATAAATTTGTCTTTTTATATAATTTAAAAAAATTAAAATTATAAAAAAAAAAAAATCAAATAAAATATGAAAACATTCTGAATAAAAAAAAAAATTTAAATCATACTTAAAATTATAATATTATCCTGTTGGTATATCACTCACTCTAACATTTAGAAAAACGTCGAATAAGATAACAAAAATTTTATCCTGCTAATATCACTATCCTTACTCAGACTATCCTATGAATTTATCTTATCAATATCTCGTTTAATGTCATAACTACCAAACGGGCTTATGTTTTAAAGTATTAAAACGCGTTTCGTTGCTGCTTCATCTGTTTGGGTTGCTTCATCCGTTTGGGTTGATGATTCATTAATGAGCATCAATATTGCATTAAATGTAAATCAATAAGTTTGGGCCATTTTGAGAAAATCAGGAAGAACTGTACAATCAAAGCCAAGTCACCACTTTTAAGAGTCTGGTGCCCATTGTCATCAATTTCCACCCCAAATCTGAGATCTAGAGATCTAATTATACGTGTGTTTCTTTCCTGTCTATTTGAAATGACTTTTACTATATCTTTTCTGTTTATATCCTTCAACAATATCTTCTTAATAATGTTTTTAATATTTAATAAAAATATTATATTAAAAATAAATATATTTAATATCTTAAAAATATAAAAATTATTAAAAAGTAAAAAATATATTTAATATATTAAAAATTTTAAAAAATAATTTTTATTTAAAATTTTTATTTTGATATTTTAAAACATTTGTTAACAAAATTTAAATATTTAATATTTTTTATATTTAATAAATAAAAAATTATTAAAAAAATTATTTAACAGAATTTAAAATTATTCATTTTAAATTACATATCTATAAGATGCTGATTTCTTTTAAAAGCATAGTCAGCTATGGCAGCCTTTTATCAAAATCAAGCGAACTGATTGGATGTAGCTAATGCCACAAAATTACATTGCCTTTTTATGATAGGAAGTAAGTAGTTTTGGGAATGCAAAGTTAATTTATTTCATATGAATTTTAATAACTTTTTGTTGTCAGGATCAGGATTAAGAGAAATCTCGCATAAATTTAGAGTATTTAAATTAAATATATTAAATTAATTATGTTATTAATTAAAAATTATATAAATTTAAAATATTTAAATTAAATATATTAAATTAATTTTATTATTAATTAATAAATTAATATTATTGTAATTAATTAATTATTCTAATTTAATATAATTGATTTAATATATAATATTTTAAATTTATATTAAAAAAATTAATTAATTATTAACTAATATAAATAATTAATAATTATTTATTATAATATATCATAATTAATAATATTATTAATTTATTATACTCAACTTAAGTATTTTTATTTATATAAAAAAACTCACCTTGAGATTTATCTCAAAAAAAATTCTCCTTGAGAAATCTGTTTACGGAGACATACTTTTTGAAAGGCAGTGGTTTCACAATAAAGAACTTAATAAATCTCCTTAAATATTGTCGGTTTTATTCTGAGGGTGACGCGGACCAATAATATTCATGCTGAGTGCAACAGTTTTTCTAGTATTACTTTTCTGTCCAAGCTTGGTGAGAGAGGGAGTGGGTGTTTGTAAAAAAAAGAGAGAAATAAAGAATAGAAACTTAGTAAGCAAAGCGAGCGAACCGTAAATGGGAAGCATCACCATTGCCTCACTAGTGCAAGGGCCCATAATTTAGTGCTTCACAAGAACACAAACTAGCTTAGTCGCCAACTCACAGCCCAAGAGAATTTTACTAGGTTGCTATGCTAGATGGAAATATCTTTCTAAACCCATTTGCAGAATTAATTAATTAATGTTATAAGCATAGTAATTAGTTGTTTAATATATCAAAACGGTAAATTGTAACATGCTTCCCTCTTAGGAGTGTAAATAATACTTATCCTTTATCACTTTGGATGGTTCTTTTTCTTTTATATGGTGATCAAAGCAATTTTTTTTCCTTTTAAAAGGGAAGCTTGTAATTGGTGTAGAAAACCCAATCACTTCCTTTAAGTTTTATTTATATTGTATAATTTTTTTTTTCAAAAACTTATAAAAACTTCTTTTCATAGAAGAGTTTGTGGAAAATTTAAAAAAATTCACATACTTTTAAGACAATTTTATAATTTTAAAATTGTAATTTCTAAAGTAACTAGAAATTTTATGTAACTAAAATAAGGGTTTAATTAACATATGTTTTTAAGACATATGTTAAGAAGTATTTAGTATCATTCGTCAAATCATCATAATTACTTAAAAAAAAATATTAAATATTTTTTGATATTTTAAGATATTAAATACTAATATTTTTTATTTAATAATTTTAATTTTAATTTTTTGACATGTGTCCTAAACCTTATACTAAAAAATAATTCTATGTCTTCCTAATAAATTTCATACTTACTTAAATACAAATAAATTATTTTTAAGTTCTCAAGATATTTAATATTTTTTATTTAATATTTATTATTTTAAATAATTAGATGGACATAGGCAGATTTATTAGAGAATATACTCTAAAATAAAATAAATCACATAACATCTCTTAATCACCAGAGTTGAGTGTTTAAGGTAGGGAGAGTCAATCCTGCACAATCCATTTTCCAATTCTTTACCTAAATTTCAATTAGAATCTCTTGCTTATAAAAAAAAATACTACCCAAAAATATTATCTTCTCTTCCTTATGTTTACATAGTAGGGGAATGAAGTTAATTTCAAGTTACCACTAACAACACCACTGTGATGGCATTGATAAATTGTCGGCACATAGAGGCCATTGACTCATTTTCCATTGACATTTGACATTAGTTAAATAAGATCACTTAGGTAAACTAGGTCATTGTAAAGTAAATACCTTATCTGTAAAAAAAATGATTACCTTATGTTAAGAATTTCAACTATAAAATAGCCCCAAAATATACACCCTTTTGGTGTGCTAGAGAAAAGAGAGTAGAAAGAAAAGTGAGACGGAGTGTCATTATTTGATCATCCTACCAAATTTTTTTTCTTTTTTTCTATATATAGTTATCATCTCAAAGTTTATAGATTTTAACTATTAAAATATTTATACACACTTATCAATGCAGGCACGCTACATATGTGGAGAGGGAAACTTAGGTTGAACTTTGTTCATATGTGAAAGGTGAATGCGTAATTTGATCTTAAAATTTTGTAATCAATTGCAAAAATCTTTATCTTGAGTTAGTTAACACCTTTAATCATGATACTACATTTATATTATGTTTTAAACACATAGGAATTTCTTATAGATTAAAAAGTAAGCCCTCAATTCGATTCTTAAAAAGGTTTTTAGAATATTAATTTAATTCTAGAAAAAATAATAATATCAAGTTAATATTTAAAGGATTTAATTTATATACATCATTAATGTAAAAATATTTTACACTATTAATCAATTATGTATTATTATGACATTAAAAAAGTTTAACTCTTATAATAACTACTTCTAAAATTATACATATGATAATATATAATTAATTGATTGTATAGAAAATTTTATCCTAAAAATATATCAAAATTAAATTTATCTTCAAATGGTATTTTTCGTTTATCACATAACATTAATTTATTCATGTAAATAACAAATTTTAGACCATTTTAATGTCAAAGATTTATTACTTAATTAATAACAAAATTAATGTAATAATATTTTAAAAATTAAATTAATATTCCAAAAATAATTCTAGAACTAAAATGAAAATTTACTCATGAAAGTTTTCGATTCAGTCTTTTATTCATTATTATTATTAAAAAACATTTTTTTTTATAATTTAAACCAACTAAGAAGAATTGCCTGTTCGGCTGCATCAGAGTCTACATTTTTTTTTTTTGTTGGAACTTACAATCATAGTCTACATTTTATAATGTTAAAAAGCTCCTAGAGCTAACATAGGATAATTACATCAATCTCTTTGATAATTGGCAGGATTATCCATATACTCACATAGTAAAAAAGAATGAGACTGGTAAGAATTTGTGATTGATGATTTCTCATCATGATGGCCTATTTGATATAATTATTAGGCATGGCCCAGAACAATTTCTTGCTATCCCCAGTATGTCAATTTTTTCTTGGGCCGTATCCTGCAATTAATAATAGGAGCAGAAAAAAGTAAAAGCTGATAGCAACAGGTGACAGCGAGACAACATTCCGAGGGTCGGAATAAGATGACTGCACAAAATGATCAGTCAGATAAGAAGTAGAAGTATAAGATCACATTTTAAAAACGGTCGACCCGGTTCATTTAGGCTAGTTTATTTAGAATTGAATTATTTTCAGATCAATTTATTTGAGTTATATAAATTTTGAATTAATATTTTATTAATTTAATTTAATTTATTTAATTTTATGTAATATTAAAAAAATAGATTGATCTGATTTATTTAAATTCAGCTTATTTAGATCATATAAGTTTTAGATTAATATTTTATTAGTCTAACTTCTTTATTTTATCGGATTATTCGGATTGATTTATCGAATTTGACTCATTTTGATATTCCTACATTTTACGTAGGGTAGATAAGGAAATGAAATATAATTACAGTTCCTACATATTAAAAATGATGTACGTGAATTATTATACAAGACGAGTGAAAGTTGATAGAGTTTGAGTTGAACTGGTTTAATAAAGAAGTTAAACAAATTGAGCTTGATCGAATTGAGGCTTAACCTACCTATTCAAACTCAAGAAAAAAGATAAAGGTTCACGTTTTGTCTTTTTTTTTTAATATTATATATTTTGGGTTTGTATATTTATCAAATGTTATTATATGTAAAATATATTATATTATTTATTTTTAATCAAATTGTTATTGAATTAAATAAATATGTTGTAGTCGTTGAGAAAATCTTCCAATGGTAACATTGCTAAAAATTGAATATGATGTAATACTCAAATTTAATAATTTATTAAATGGATTATAAGTCTTGATTTTGGGTAAAAAAAAAAATAAGCATTTTTAATGATCATTATATTAATGTACTCGTTTTTATTTTTATTATTTTAATGTCGTATGTTTACTAAATATGTTCTGAAAATTCAATCACAAAGCTCTGTTTTTGTCTATTTGAAGTTGCGAAAACAATTTTTTTTTATATAAAAAAGATTTAGGTAAGAGAAGGCTCTTTTCATTTTAAGATAAAAGTAAATCACCAATTTAACAATTTTAGCAAGTTATCATGAGTAGGAAAGTTAATTAAGTGAGTTAATCTTTACGGTAAAAGTTCATTTAAAATTATATTAATTTAATATTTTAAATTATTAATTTTAAGTGTGCAAAACATGAGTTAGAAGAGAACAAAAACTTGGAAGTACAACCCCACCGTAGGGGGTCTATTTTATGTGCTGGTGCCTGAATTTACATGGCGTGGGAGCATAAAATTAAGACCACTAGAATCTCTCTCCTTCTCTCTCTCTCTCTCTCTCTCTCTGAAGGCAGGACCAGCTGGGGAAGTTGTTAATAATTCGAAAACGTGAAGGCAGTCAACAAACTTCGGTTTCATGTTCTTGGTAGTTCTTCTGTTTTGTATAGACATGAAGGGATACTCAGCTTCCTGGAAGAATCATAGGAATGAACCGTTTTTGGCAGCTCTCCCCACAAGAAGACAACACCAATGCATACAACAAGCAAACAATAATGTTGCCCCAGAACAAACAAATCATTCTCTGAAATTGGCTGCTTTCACTTCCCAAAATACTCTACCTATGATGCTACCTGCTTTTGTTGCTTTGCTGCTGCTTGTTGCTTCAATTAGCCCAGCATTGTCTCACCCCCCTAGTCACCCCCTACAGGCTAACCAGACTTTCAGAGCAGGTGCAGAGTTACTTAAGTTAAGGAGAGTCAGAGCTCACCTGAGGAAGATCAACAAGCCTGCTGTCAAGACAATTCAGGCATTTTCCTCTGCTTTAGAAGCTGACAGTGACAGTGTATTTTTTTCTTCTTGTGATTTTTAGTGATCTGGGGTTTTGTTATTTTGTTGCAGAGCCCAGATGGTGATTTGATAGATTGTGTTTTGTCTCATCAGCAGCCAGCTTTTGACCATCCTGAGCTTAGAGGGCAGAAACCATTGGTAATTTCATGAACTCACATGCCAAACAATATGACTTAGCTTTGAATTTTAGATGTCCACATAATTGTTGTTGTTGAACCATTCTGAGGATTATGGAGTTATATTCCAATGTAGCTACTAGCTAGCTATCTTTTAGTCTGAACAAAGGACTAAGTTTTATTTTAGGTATTGAATTTTATTTTGAGAGACAGAGAAATTAAGAGGCTTAACTTAAGGTTTACAGGATCCACCAGAAAGGCCAAAGGGCTACACCAATGGAGAAACTGTGATAGAGAGCTTTCAGCTGTGGACTGATTCTGGTGAAGCATGCCCAGAAGGAACTGTTCCAATCAGAAGAACAACAGAGGAAGATATTCTAAGAGCAAGTTCTATCCGAAGATTTGGAAGAAAGCCAAGACCTGTACGGAGAGATTCAACTGGCAGTGGTCATGAGGTCAGTGCTTTAAAATTTAGTTTCTCAATTTGAATACAAAAAATAAAAACCATTTCTTTCCAAAGCAAATTTTTTTTTTTCATGTTATTGTTTCCATTTCTCATAGTGCATTCCTTTGAAAGGAAATTCTCTGCTCTCTATTTTCTCCGTTTTGTTTCCATTTTCATGATTTCATCATTAGGCTCCTTTCATTTCCCGCTTTTTCTTTGCCAGAAAGAAAAGAATAGTACTGCTTTTCCCTATTTATCAACAGCTCAACAGTGAAGCGACACCACTTGTAAAAGTTTGCCTCCTATTTGCACTGAAAAGTATTATCAAAATCATAACTTAGATGAGGAGGTTCTTCTTGTATCTATATTGGTTATTGGATACCTGACATTTATAATTTCCAGCAGGAGCTGAAAAAAAGGGGAAAAGAAAAAAAAAAACAAAAAGACTTAAGTTCACTTTAGACAAAATCATTCTCATTTATGCATATTACAATTTGACATGCATCTTAATCTTATTGCAGCATGCAGTTGTTTTTGTAAATGGAGATCAATATTATGGAGCAAAGGCAAGCATAAACGTGGGCACCCGCGTTACCGATCAATACAAATTCAGCTTGTCACAGATATGGGTTATTGCTGGTTCATTTGGTAATGATCTGAATACCATAGAAGCTGGTTGGCAGGCATGTCCATACTTTCCTAAATTAGCCCAGCTGCCAAATTTTCCAGTTCATATTCATATTAATCCACTGTGTGTGTATGTGTTTTTTTGTTTTTGTTTTTATGGAATATCAATTATGACAATGTTAAAGAATTTACTAGGAATGCATTTCTCCTTTTCCAATTTCTATAGCTTCTGGCTAATAAGCATATCTTCCTTCAGGTAAGCCCAGAACTCTATGGGGACAACTATCCTAGGTTCTTTACTTATTGGACTGTAAGTATTGCATGCCTCTTTTTCCTTTCTTTGTTTTCCGACCCCTTTTCTTCTGGATCTCACAGACATCCGCTATTTAACAGTCAGATGCATATCAAGCAACTGGATGCTACAATTTACTCTGTTCAGGCTTTATCCAAACTAACAACAGGATAGCAATAGGGGCAGCAATCTCCCCAAGATCCGCTTATAACAGTAGACAGTTTGATATTGGCTTAATGGTTTGGAAGGTGACTATTATTTACCATTCAATTCAACAACAATCATGGAGAAAAGAGGCAATCAACTCTTTTCTTACAAGGCTTAATGATTTGGATGGTGGTTTCTTAATTAATTTGAACATTTTAGCTTTTTAAACTGTTTTTTGTTATATTTCACGGCTAGCTTCTTTTGCCAAAAAGTTAAACAAGCACCATCACCATCCAATTAGGAACTAAAAAATTGTATCTAATTGAAAATTTAATTCGTTTACCTCGGTTTTTTTTTTTCTCTTTTCCCTTTTTGACTTTTTCAATTCTATATGTCATTGTTATTAAAATGGACGATTCTTTTAGTGACATTCGTGGGGTCGACTTTATCTATGTCTTTTTCCTTTCCTTTATTAAAGCAATAGTTCACGCTTTACTTTTCTTCTAGTCTTGCTGTAACTGACTCTCCGAGAACTAAAAACTAATTCTAAACTTGACTATGTTGTTTCTTTTTCTCATTTATACTTTTATCGAATAATATCAATAATGGTATACAAGTAGTTTAACGTAATACAATTAACCCAAAAAAAATAAACAAATCGTGTTTAATTTACAATTATGACAACTCAATAATGAAGTTTAAACACAAGTTATAACGTGCATCCCCTTTTGCCTTCATTGATCCTTAACTACTTACTCTGTTGAAATTATATATATGTAGGATCCAAAGCATGGACATTGGTGGCTGGAGTTCGGTTCGGGACTACTAGTTGGGTACTGGCCAGCAAACATGTTTAGTCACTTGAGAAGTCATGCGAGCATGGTACAATTTGGAGGTGAAATTGTGAATACTCGTTCAAGGGGTTACCACACTGGCACTCAAATGGGCAGTGGCCATTTTGCCGAAGAAGGATTTAGAAAAGCAGCATATTTTAGAAACTTACAAGTGGTTGATTGGGACAATAACTTACTTCCTCTTACAAATATCCACCAGTTGGCTGACCATTCTAATTGCTATGACATAAGGCAAGGGACCAACAATGTTTGGGGAACTTACTTTTATTATGGAGGTCCTGGAAGGAATGTGAGATGCCCATGAAGAACATGGCACCTAATATATAGGCTTCTCTGTTATATGTACGTCTTTTTTGTCTCACTTTCTTTTTTTTTTTTTAACTTTAGGGGTATTACTTTCATTACAAACTTCACATGCTTTGGTTATATTATATATCTTTTTTTGCCATAAAAATTTTATTTTTCACTAATAGTTTTAGAGACAGTTTACTTTGATTTTTGGGGTGATGTAAATCTATGACAAGTATGTTATCAGTAACTATGAATCGAGGGGTACTATGTTTCTTTCTGTTTCTTTCCTTATTGAAATTCAAAGAGATCTTAAACACTGAGAATGATAAAGTTGACTTTGACCAATAAGTCTGATATGCATCTGAACCGTTCATTATGAAAGAAATGAGATTAATGGCTAAAATCTCTAATTAGAAACCTACTAAGCAAGTTATGTAAAATTGTAGAAAGGTCATTTGTCTCTCTCCCCTCAACTCAATGAACTAGGAGAGTTTCTTTCTCTCTTTTAGGTTGATGAACATTGTTGTGATTTAATTAACCTTTGTCCATCCTACCCAGCGTCGATCTTCCCTGGAATGGTGGTTTTTCGTTGGCTGATTTCGTGTTGATTGAATGGTCGAGTCATGTTCAAACCCTCCCACGGGATTCGTGTTGATTGAATGGTCAAATCATGTTATTCGTGTACATAACATGGGTGATTCGAGTTATTTGCGTTGATTCCATGGTAGTATGGGTCGAACGACGCAGAGTTGATTCCATGGAAGTATAGGTCAAATGCGACGGAGAAGTTGGGTTTGCAGTCCACAACGACGGTAGCCGGCCACAGCGGAGACGAAGAAGTTGGGTTTGCAATCCATAGTGACGGTTGCCGGTAAAGGGTTAAACAGAGTACCAATACAGAGGGTGCTGACCAAACCAGATCCAAGGTAGGTGGTGGCGATTAGAGGAAGGACAACAGTTCAAAGGACAGTCAGAAGGACAGTGGGGGAATAGTTGGGACATTTTTCTTGTCTTAGTAATGAGATTTTCATTTACAAAATGAAAAATCATTCATCTCTCATTGCACAATTTCATTTTGTTCTTGTGTTCTAAAGTAATCTATTGATTACAGGAGAATCTTGAGTGAGAGATTAAGAATGGTAGTCTCTTTCTAAAAGGCAAAAGAATCTACACCTTATTAAAAAATACCTTCTATGCAACTCATCAACTAGACACTCATTTATGTGAGTAATTTTTAAGTAAGTATAATTCATTATAAGTACTTAAATTATTATTTGAGATGTATAAAATAATAGAGACTATCATAAAATTACATTAATTATTAATAATATTTTTATATATATCAAATAATAATTTAAATAATTAAATAATAACATAATAGATTATACCCACTTAAAAAAAATTTCAATTGCTAGGGAGTTAGAGAGAATTGTCTAAAAAGAAATGCAATGCCTTTTGTGTTTCCAAAATATTCTAGCGTATATATAATAGTCGCTAATATTGTCTTTTGAAAAAGAAAAATTCTGATTCAATACGGACCTACAAAATTGTTCACCTCTGTATTTTGGTCATCTAGGTGGCTGAATTGTTTCTTGGGGTACTTTTTTTTTATTCTATTCTGTTCTGGAAAAAAAAAATCACTCCATATTTATATACATTCCAATCATTATTGATTGGTCAGGTAGATTTGAGTTAATATGTCAGAAGTCTTATTTTGCAAAATATTAAACTTTTGGGACTAAATTTATTAAAGTACAAACCAGTCAAAATAAGTTGAGCCACTTCTTATTATCGGTGAAATCAACCGTGCAATATGTATCCAAACTTAACAAGTTGCATAGTAATATCAACTTTTATTTTAGCTAATACATTCATTATATATGAAATGAGAATTTTTATGATATCTACGATAATTAAAATCAATTATTAAGTATTTATTGAATATTAAATTAATAATAAATATTTAAAAATAAATAATAATTAATAAAATACTTATCAACTCTTACCTATGTAAAATTGCATGTAGGTAACAACAAACACTAGCATGTGGGGAATAACAAACACAAGCATTCTATAAAAGTAAACATATGTCGAAGACTTAGTTACTGAACCTTTTATGCTACATATTATACTAAAATGTAACCCTATAAAGGAAAACAAAAATGAAAAGAATATTTTAATGTATCATTGACAACAATTATAATAATTTGATTTTCTCATCATATTTTTCTTTACATTATTTTTTATACCATAATTACAACTCTACTTTAATCATAAATTTTTTTCTTTAATTTCTCTTATTTAATTACAATTATTATGATATGTAGTGTAAAATATAGTATATTTAATTTTTTTATATGAAATTAACATTTTCCTAATTATAAATGTTGCACCGGGAAGTGAAAAGAAAATTATTTTAATTCAGTGAACCCAAGACCAATTAATGGCAACAATTGTATTTCCCACCGAACTTGTGCTTCCAACGAATAAACATCAAGAAAATGCTTAAATGCCAGTGGCTAGTATATTGAGAATAATAAAATTTAAGTTCATTTCTTTATATTTGTTATATTTGTTTTATTAATTAAATTATGATATATGTGTATTAATATTTTTTTATATACATTAATCTTCTTTTTTTATTTTTTTTATAAAAATATACACATATTATAATTTAATTGGTAGAATAAATATAATTAATATAAAAAAATAAACTTAAATTTTATCCTATTAAAAAATACTATAATTTATAATAATATAAGAATTTGTCTTATTTTGAATTTTAGCACAGTGATAATTTAAGTACTTAATAATATCTTGTTCCTTAAAGACACGCAAAATACCGTTCTCAAGCTAAAAGTCCTAGAAAGCCAAGAGTTAATGTCATGATTGCATCATTTACTATTTTTAAAGAAAATTTTTACATATATACATATATATCTTATATATATTCATATAAAATAAGCTTCAACCCATAATAAAACTTACTTTATATAAATATTAAAGGTGTCAAACCTCAAGTGATGAAAAGAAGTGAGAGAGATGAGATGCTGAGAAATACTAAAATATATTGAAATGAATTAACCACACTATGAATGAACTCATTCAGCTATATATAGTTGTTAATGATTAGTTATTGATAACAAATTATAATAACTAACTATAACAGAATATAACTAACTAATTGATAACAGAAGAATAACTAACTCCTTTAACCTTTCTCTTTAACATTCCCCTGCAAACTCAGAGAAGGATAAGCTTGAACTCTGAGTTTGTACCTACACATATTAAAGATAGAAGATGACACTGGTTTGGTCAATACATCAGTCGTTTGTTCATGTGAGGGAATGTGTTGAATATCAATTAATTTCTGTTGAACTCTCTCTCTAACAAAGTACAAATCAAGTTCAAAATGCTTTGTTCTTGAGTGCAATATCGGATTGGCTGCAAGTAGGACAACACTCAAATTATCACAATATATTTTGGGAGTTTGAATTACTAGTACATGAAGTTCACTCAGCAGGGACTTCAGCCAAGCTATTTCGGCAACAACAACAACAGCAAGGCTCCTATATTCTGCCTTTGTACATGATCTATATACAACCAATTGCTTCTTCGAGGACCATGAAACCAGATTAGTGCCAAGAAACACACATATCCCTAAGGTAGACCTTTTATCATCCACATAAGAACCCCAATCCGAATCACAAAAACAGGTGATATTAAAATTGGCAGATTTGTCTAGCAACAAACCATAATTAGTTGTTCCATCCAAATACCTAAGAATTCGTTTTACTGCCAACCAATGAGAAATCATAGGATTATGCATGTACTAGCATACTTTATTGACTAAGTAAGCTAATTTAGGTCTTGTTATGGTGACATATTGCAATGCACTTACAATGGATCTATATAAGGAGGGATCTTCAATTGCATCATTTTCCATTGCTGTAAGTTTCAGACCTGAGACCATTGGAGTCTGCATTGGTTTAGTAGACTGCATATTAGATTTATTTAAAAGATCTTTGATGTACTTGGTTTGAGATAGATGAAGACCTCCACTAGAAGTAGCTTTAGCCTTTATCCCAAGGAAGTAATTGAAAGAGCCTAGATCTTTAAGTGAATTTCGTGTTTAGTTGCTGAATAAGGTCTGTAACAGATTGAGATAAATCACTAGTGATAAGAACGTCATCCACATAGACTAGGACAAGAATGGTTGAGGTAGCGGTAAATCTGATGAATAGAGAAGTATCACACTTTGCTAAATGAAAACTAAGGGTGTGAAGAGTTGAAGCTAACTTGTCAAACCAAGCTCTTGGTGCTTGCTTAAGTCCATAAAGAGCTTTGTTTAACTTATACACTAGATGGACACCACCTTGAACAAAACTTGGAGGCTAAAACATGTATACCTCCTCTTGTAAGTCTCTATTGATAAATGCATTATTAATGTCTATTTGCCTGATTGGCCAGCCCCTAGACAAAGCTAAAGTTAAAACAACTCTGATTGTAGTTGCCTTTACAACCGGGCTAAATGTTTCAAAGAAATCAAAGCCTTCTTGTTGATAGAATCCCTTGGCAACCAATCTGGCCATGTGCATTTGTATAGAACCATCAGAATTTCTCTTCAATTTAAAGACCCACTTACAACCAATTGTTGTTTATCAGCTGGTAAAGGCATCAGAGACCAAGTTTCATTAGCCAGCAAGGCTTTGTAGCACTTTTTCACTGTAGACTGCTTAAAGCAGTTTTAACATATATAGGTTTAGAATTTGAGTCAGTAGAGGCTGAGGTGGCCAATAGTACTTTAGGCCTAATAATGCCTGATTTGCCTCTGGTGGTCATTGGATGGAGATTCTAAATAAGTGAAGGTGCTGAAACTACTAGAACTACATTATCAAAGTTTGGTGGAGAGGATGAGCTAGTTTCATTGACAGTTAGTAGGACAGTAAGAGGCAACTGAGTTGGTATAGCAGGCAGTGAACATGAAGTGTTGATGGTAGTATTGGAATGAGGAGGTACAGTAGCAACAAATTTGACAAGTATAAGAATGGATGGTGGAAGAGACACAAACAAAAGGTCTAGTAGGAGCAGACAAATCAGGAGACAAACTAGATGAACAAGACTTAAAAGGAAATAAGAATTCATCAAACTTGACATGTCTAGAAATATAGACTTTTCCAGAAGAAGAGAGACACATATAACCTTTATGACATGGACTGTAACCTAAGAACACACACATTTCAGACCTGAAATTTATTTTGTGTTGATTATATGGTTGAAGGAAAAGGTAACAAGCACAACCCAAATTCTTTAAAAATTGATAATTTGGTAATCTCTGAAACAGAATTTCAAGGGGTGAATGGTTTTTGAGATTAGGAGTAGGCAATCTATTGATTAGGTAGGTAGCAGTTTGAAAAGCTTCCCCCTAATATTTTAGTGGCATAGATGCATTAGCTAACAAGGTCAAACTTGTTTCTATTACATGTCTTTGCTTCCTTTTAGCTACCCCATTCTACTCATGTGTATAAGGGCAGCTAAACCTACGGATTATACCATGTTCTTGCAGAAATTTAGAAAACACAGTGTATTATTTACCCTCATCAGACTGAAAAGCCTTTATTTTTGCTCTTAATTATAGCTCAATCATGGATTTAAAATGAATAAAGCTAGTTAATGCTTGAGATTTATTTTGCAAGAGATACACCCATGTGAATTTAGAATATGCATCAACAAAGTGGATATAATATCTTCTACCATTTGTTGAGGGAAGAGGAGAGAGACCCTGTAACACCCCGAAATTTGTTATTCCTTAGAAAATGCTTGATTTTACTGTTTTGTGGTTTCTGTGCATGATGAGCGCCGAACTCAGTCAAAATTATAACCGAAGTTATTACCTAAGCTTGTAGCACAGTGACAACACCGGATCGTCTCCTCAAGGATCGTAAATGCAATTTAATCAAATCAAGTGAAAGTTAGCAAAGGGGGGTTTGACAGTTTAAGATCGTACTTAACAAAATTAACGGAAGAAATGACAATTAAAGAGTATTCAATTTAGAAACCTATCCAAGATTGGGTGGATTCAATCATAGACCCTTCATAGAACACTTGAAGCGCAATTGAATTGTTAATTTGGATCTAACCGAGATCTCTCGCATCAAATCCAGAATTCATACTAGACGATCGTCTAGAATTCAATTAACAAGTGATAAACACAAATCCGCAATCGCACCATTCATGAAAATCTATGTTAATTTCAAGTCCGAATTCAATTAACTTAGGCACAAATCGAACCTAACCTCTTCAATTCTCGTGATTAATTTAGATCAATCAGTTCTAAGTTTCATCACAAATCTCAATCTTCATTTATGTGATTAGTTTAGATCAATCAGTTCTAAGTTTCATCACAAATCTCAATCTTAAACCAAGATCAAATCAGATCAACATAAATAGAATCACCATTCATGCATTCAAGATCAAGAAGAAGAAGAAAGAAGAAGAAAATAGGAATTCAATTACAAATCAAATACAATGCATAACCAAGGTCTCAAGAATCCAAACCACAATCTCTTCAAGAGTTCTAAATTGACCCAAAGTAGCTTAGCCTTCCATTACCATGAAGAGGAGCATCAAAATATACAAAACTATGAGAAACTATGAAGAAGCAAGAAGAAACTTAGAGAGAAAATGAAGGAGAATTACATGTTGTTCATGATAAATGGTGCCTTTTATAGAAGTCTAAGGTAACAAAATGACAAAGGGAAGTGGGTGGATAAGTGGATGAGTGAGTGGAGTGTTTGAGTGGATGGATTAGTGGGTTGGTTTAGTGAATTGGTTTAGTGGATGAGTGAGTGGAATGGTTGAGTGGTTGAATTAGTGAAAAATGCCAAATGACTTTTGGTGAGTGAGAAATTATGGACATGAATGGGTGAGTGAATGGATTAGTGGATGGATTAGTGGATGAGTGGGTGGAGTGGTTAAGTGGTTGGATTAGTGTATGAGTGGATGAGTGGGTGAGTTAGTAGATGAGTGGATGAGTGGATGAGTGGATTAGTGGATGGATGAGTGGGTGGTTGAGGACGAAAATTTCGTGTCTGACTTGGAAGCCAAAAACGACCCACTATACTTTAGAACCACGAAAAGTTTTCTTCATGAAAGTTGTAGATCCTTGTCTTGGCCTTAAAAAAGATAGCTGGTTCGTCCAATTTGGCTTCCTTAAGCCCAAGATATGTCCCAAATACCGTAGGTTGCTCAAACCCAACTTCAGCACCTCTGTTCCGACTTGCAAGCTCAAAATGACCTACTAGACTTCTTTTTCTCAAAATATGTTCTTCATGAAAGTTGTTTATTTGGATCTTGACTATCCACTGTCCAAATTTCAGCCCATCTCCATTATTACATCTTGAGATATGATTTTATGAGTGCACACTGTTCGGATTCTACTGACAGAACCCATATTCTGACTTCCATGTAAACTTAGGTCCCTTAGACATCTGAATCGGACTTCGAGCTCTTCATCAAAGTTGTAGAGCTTCCTCTTAGCTTTCCTACAAGGTAAAATTCATGTTCATCAGATATTAGGAACTCAAGTTATGGTCAAAATACAGAAACAATGTCAAATCTCAATAATGCTGAAAATATTCAATTAGAACCAATTTGAGCTCAAACTCACAAAATCATATCAAACTCAATCAATTAAGAATATGGAGAGTGTAAATGACTAAACATAAGGGTTTCTTAATGAATAAAATATGTGATTATCAGTGCACTGTAAATTTATTTTGACTATTCTGTGACTGTTTTTTATCTTTGTGTGTGATTTACTTCGAGTCGAAAAAATGAAAATTTTCGGGCCGAGAAAAATCTTTGACGATTTATTCAGAGTCGGGGAAGCTTACTAAACCCGAATTCGAGAGAACGATTCTCAATCTTTCAATTTTTAGAATTTATCTGTCTAATAAAAAATTTTCATATTTTATTATTCATTGGACAATGCCTACTGACTTGTGAGCAGTAGCTTCTGCCTATTGGGTAATAGATCCTGTAACTATTATCCATTGGACAATAGCCTTTAGAAAAAGTCTTGATGACTTGTTTTGTGAACCAATTAGAAGCTTGAATCTTAATGTAAACCAATGGAAATTGGTCAACAAAAATGGCTTAGAAGCTTAGTCATATGACTAGATGAACTAACTAGTTAACCTAAGCATAATTGAAATTCAATTGAATCAAAACTTAGTTAGTTTTCTCCTTGAGCTCCACGGCTAAGGAGAGTTCTTGCACCATCTAGAATTGGTGATTCATGCCATGACTCCTTAAGCATGAACCAATAGAAAGCCAAGTGATGAAAGTGTGACCAACTAATGACCTAAGTCATGTGCTACTCATAAATTTGGTAGCTAAGTTTCTTGCTCTCTTTGTGAAGCATTTCACGACAAGCACTAGAAAAAATAGGATATTTCCATTTCATTTGTATCACACTTTGTGACTTAAGCCTTTCCCTCCATTCTCTTTCTTCCTAACTCAACAAAAACTCCATTCTTTCCCTTGGAGAAGCTCTCGGCCAGCCACCCAAAGAACACCATCCAAGTTTCTAAAATTTCATCCAATCTCATTTTCTTAACCTATACACTATTCTAAGACCTTTTCATGTTGTAAACTTAACCTAGTTCTTCCATCTACTACCTTGACATCAAGTTAGGATTTTCTACTCTACAAGGTAAAATTCTTGTTCCTTGTTCCTAAGTTTGATTCTTGAGCTTCTAGACCATGATTGATCCATGGTTTCTTATTTTCAAGCTTTGTTTGTAACTTTGGCCTGATTTAAGTTTGTTAGGGTTTTCTTTGGGTGATTCACGAAATCCATAGGAGGCCAAACAAGAAGGATTTTTGTCTTCCTTGAGGTAAGAGGGAGTAACCTCATCAACCATATGTTGGTGGTGAGGAAATGGAATTGTTTGTCGTGAAAAATCCATAAGGATTTATTCACTTGATTGTTTAAGTTTTCATTATTTGTGATGGTTTTGATTGATATGTTTTATAGCTTTGATAATATGCTTGAATATGTGATTATGAAAGCATGTTGATTATTGTATAAAGTAGGATGTGATTCACATGATGAGGAAGTGTATGAAGGTTCCAAAGAACCATAGGGTCTCACAGCCTCAACATCAAATTTTGGAGCAAAATGTTCTAAATTATTTTACTAATTATGGATTAACTGAATTAATGACAAGAAATTGGAGTAAAGGTTTTTACAAAGAACAATGAGATAAAAAATAAATAAAGACCATTTATGAAGCACAAATGGATTTTTGGCAAACATGCCAAGATTTGATATCCTAGATCCAAAATTACTTTCCTAAGTGTAGACTTAGGAAATTAATCAACAAGAACTCAATTTAATGGGTTTTTAGAGGTAAAAAGAAAATGAACTAATTTTTAGAATTAATTTATTATAATTAGGTTATGATGAGAAATAGAATTAAAACTTGAAATTTATTGACGTATAGCCCACCATTTGGGTTTTGAAGCACGTTAGAAAATTGAACTGTAATATCTAATTAAACCAAAGAAATGAAATTTAGTGGAAAATAGTAGCAAATACTACTTAAAGGATTTTTAGTGATAAAATATTGTAAATAAGGCCAAAATGCCTATATTATGTAAAAAGTTTCAATAATGAGTTTTGAAAGCTAAGAAATATTTTACGTGATTGAAAAATATTAGAAAAATCTTATGCGGTTCCAAGTTACACGATTGAGAAAATGATTTAAATTACTACACGATTGAGAAAATGTTTAAAAATCTCTACGCGATTTAGAAAATGTTTGAAAATATTTTCGCAATTACAAAAATGTTAGAAAATACTTGCGCGATTTGAAAACGTAGGAAAAATGTTATGCGATTGTGAAAACATGATAAAATGTTTACGCGATTGGAAATACATCAGTTTGCTGTCAGGCTGTTATGGTAGGCCCGATTGTGTTGAAAAGTGATACCGCCAAGTAATGTCATGTGTTTGTGAAAAACAATGATAATGATGATTGTTTGTGTATTATGGATCATACATGATACATCATAGATTGAAAAACGTGTAAGTTTTATTGGTAAAGGTAAGTTGCCTAGGAGTAGAATTTACACCTTTGTACGGGTGAGAATTGCGTAGTTACGATCAGTTATTGATCTTGGAGGCGTCAGGGCGCGGAATGTCATTTGTGGCTAGATGGTAGCACCTCTGCACCGTGGTATCCGATGCAAATGCACTGACGATCTCGACAGAGTTGCTACTCTTTTCGTGATTGGTTGAGAGTATCTTGTATAAGCCATTTTGCGCATTTTGATATGATATCTTGGCACATGATTTGGGGCTGACAATATACAGACATGTACTCTCGATCTTTCTCTTTGAAATTGTGATTAGCTCCATGGAGTAGGAATTGGTCTGTGTACATATGCATAGTTGGTCTGCATATTGATGTGACAATTATATTATCTGATATATTATCTATGATGTGATAGCGTGATTCGATGTGTTAGTATTATATCTGTATATTTACTGTCATTTTCTATATTGTCATACTAGTATTGATGTAGGGGATCTCACCTCTTTGTTATATTGTTCTACTTTATTGTGTATGTTTAATGAAGATCGTGGAGACGAAGAGGCAAGAAATTCTGTTTTCCATACGTGATAGTTTTCTTTTGTTTGCTTTTATGGCAGTAAGGCTTCAGGTGCTGGGTTTTGTTACAGTACAGTTCCATGGGGGAACTGATGCTTGGAGGTTTGATATGGGTAATGAACGTTTTGTGTATACCGGGATTTTGACTCTGAATCTTAGTGGAACTCGTGATGAGGTTCCAGTTATGTCGATGAATGTATCTATTCGTTTGGAGTTCTCAATGCCTATTCGAGAGCTTTGAGGTGGTAGTGTCTATACTCCACAAGAGGATTCAGTGGTGTCATCTGCTAGGATGCCAGCCCAGCGACGGATGTATCCGTCGGGTTCTTTGATGATGATACTGAGTAGGAGGAGGATCCTTTGGAGGGCCCAAATCCTTAGTCTTTAGAAGTTCTAGTTAAACGGTTATATTGATGTATATGTTGTACATATTTATCTTTTGAAGTACAATGTATTTATGTAAATTATTTGTGAACAAGATTTAAGTATCTATGTATATTATGATGAGTTTTATTCAATTACATATTGTACTTATGGGTCTTATTTATTTTCAATTATCTGCAAATGAAATTTTGAAATCAATGTTTTTACAAGATTAATTCTTTTACAACTTGAGTAAGTTATATTAGTATTAGTCTTAAATGTGATACCCTACGATGGGTGTTACAGACCCCAAATATATTAATATATAAGTTCTAAAGGCTTAGTATATACAGTATTTAAAGATAAAAAAGGCAATTTATGTGATTTACCTATGCAACATGTTGCACACACAGTATGGATTTTATTTAATGGAATGAAAATGTTACATTGTTTCAATACTAGATTGATAGTGCTGTTAGAAGCATGTCCCAAACGATTGTGCCAAATAGTGAAAATGTGATTTACTGACTCAAAAACATGATTACAAGATTGAGAAGTACAAACTGAATTACAAGTAAGAGAATTACAAACTGAATTGACAGACTTGAATGTGGAAGGTGTGACAAGCTGAATGTTGTCAAAAGCATAAAGATCATCTTGAAGCTTCCCTTCTAGCAGAATTTGATTGGTATCCTGACATTTGACACAACATGAATCAGCATGAAACTCAAAGTAAACTTTATTATCTCAGGCAAACTAAGAAACACTAAGCAAATTTTTAGAAAGAAGAGGCACATGTAATAAATTTTGTAAGAAAAAAGGACAAGAATAATGAGGTAATGAAAACTGAGAATTACCAACATGCTGGATCTACATACCAGCACCATTTTCCATTTTTATGGTATTATCACCACTGTATACTGCTTTTGTCATGAGATTCTCAGATTCTAGAGTAAGATGATTGGTGGCTCCAGAATCTAGATACCAAGCAAGATCATAAAGTGTCGCAGGATTGGCTAACATTGCTGACATCTGAGAATTAGCAGAGTTAGGAATAGAGCTAGACGAAGCTTGAGTCATGTATAATTGAGGTGCTAGATACTGCTGATCAAACCTATGGTGACAATTCCAACCTGTGTGACCATATTTTCCACAAACTTGGCATTTGATTGATCCTCTACCACCTCCTCGATAAAATCTTCCTCTGCCTCTAAATCTTCCAAAACCACCTCTAAATTGACCCTGAAACTGACCAAAATTCTGAATGGCACCACTACCTCAATTCTGATATTGACCACCATGATGATATTGACCATTACTTTGAAACTAACTATTATGATAAAACTGATTATTACCATTACCATTACCAAAGCTTTTCTTATCTTTGAAATTCTGTTGTCATGCAAGATTGACTTGTGGATTGAAAGATTCTGAATTCTTTCTGTGTTTGTCAATTCTTTCCTCTTGAGCCATCAGAAATGATTCAATCTCAGCAATGGAGTATTGCTCAGATCTGGACAAGACTGAAGTGATGAAACCATCATATTTTTCTAGTAAACTATCAGATATGATTTCAATGTAATCTGCAGTTTCAACAGGGGCACCAACAACTGCTAATGTATTAGTAATCTTCTTGATGCTCAAGAGATAATCGTTGATTCCAGTAGTTTTCTTGACATTCATGAGTTGAACCTTAAGTTGTTTCACTTTAGCTCTAGTCTGCGATATGAAGAACACTTCAAGCTTTTGCCAAACTTCGTAAGAATGATTACAACCTACCATTCTTGTAGTTAATCCCTTTGACATGGAAGAAAGTAACCAAGACATCAACAATTGATCTTGAGCTTCCCAATTAAGAAAATCTTCACTGATTCTCGACTGATCTTCATCTTTTAGAGTTACAAATTTTTGAGGCATACCTCCAGATCCAATGATGAATTTGTGTAATTTGAAACCTCTGATTGTAGCTAAAGCTTGTTGTTTCCATGACAAGAAATTTGATCCATCCAATTTGAATGAAACTGGATTAGAAAATGTTTGAAGCATGAATGTAGTGGAAGATGAAGAACCAAAACTGAGTTCTTCCATGATCGAACCTTGATACTCCGATACCATAAATGTATCATACCTCAAGTGAGAAAACGAAAAGTGATGAATAGAAGTGAGAGAGATGAGATGCTGAGAAATACTGAAGTATATTGAAATGAATTAACCATACTATGAATGAGCTCATTAAGCTATATATAACTATTAATGATCAATTACTGATAACAAATTATAATAACTAACTATAACAAAATGTAACTAACTAATTGATAGTAGAAGAATAGCTAACTCCTTTAACATTTCTCTCTAACAAATGTATAAAAGATATAGACGTATATAAATAAGAATTTTTCTTATTCTTTGATCATCCCACACCAGACAAAAAAGAGAACAATTGACTCATGTCACTCACCCAAGAGTCAAGAATTGACACTTCTATGTGTCAAGTGTGACACAAAAGCGAACTTCCTGATTAAAGAAAGTACACTGACAAATAATCCTAATGTCGATGGTCTAAATAAGAGTCTAGAAACGTACCATAAAAGAGCACACAAGGTGATGGATGTTCTTATACTTGTATTAAAAATGATGTTTTTATATTATTTTTTTATATATTATTTTTTAATTATTTTTAAATAATTATGATTAAATAAAAAATAATAAAAAATTGATATGATTAATAATATAAAAATTAGTGCAAAAATAATGTAAAAAAATAATATAAAAAAATTATAATTGTACTTTTATTTAGCCATGGGGAATTTTACTGAGTTCAAAGTAAAACGGGAAAGGCTAATGGACAGATGATTCAGCATATAAAGTGGGAAGTAAACAGGCGCAGCAATAGCAATCAAAAGCTAAATTTATTATTTCTTACAAGGGAAATAGTACATGTTCCAACAAAAACCAACTCCAAGTCTAGTACTACATTCACATTCGTGGGTTTTCAATTGTTGCAGTCCACTGCCATACAGTTATGTATCTGGATCGTAAATTATCACTCAAAATGAGTTTTTATCAACAACCAAAAATTGTTGAAGTTGGTATGGTTGGTAGGCCATTTTTAATATACATCTTTTAAAGAAGGGTATATAATATATCATTTGATCTAAATTATTGATTTAATTATAAAAAATACCAATGACTTAGATTAAGTATAAGAAATCTGCTTAGTAGGTTTTCCTTTTCTTTTTTTAGTTTTATGTTTTTTTTTACACACCACTATCATGACTGTCGTCGGTCAACTATCGTACGCCACTTATCGGTCATCGTACGCCGTCAGTCGACAACCGTCTGCCACCACCGGCCACCTCCAGATTTTGCTAGTCACCAACGGATGGCGGCAGGCGGCTAGTGACCGACAGATGGCAGCCAGTCACTAGTGGAAGGCGAAGGTCGACGATTGACGGCGACTGGTCATTGGCAAACGACATCATCAGCGGACGGTACCAGCGGTGGCTAAACAGTTATCAGCGATAGTAATAGTATTCTGAAGAAAAAAACATAAAAAAAAACCTACACAAGAAAAAAAAATCCTGCTATAGTAGGTAAAATGGAGGGTGTACCATACATCCTAACTTAGCAAGGTGTATGATAGCACCCTCCATGGTTGGCATCTTCACAAATTCAAAGTTATATTCCCGATTTTGGTGGCATTTTGTTTCATGATAGTAACAAGATATTATACTTTAGTTAGGATAATATTTTTCTAAAGTGAACTTGTTTATAAAATAAACAAATAAGCAAGTAATGATATATCAATTCTTAAATTATTTAGTGGATTAAAATCACGATACATTTTAAATTAAATTAAGATGTCACCCTTATTTGTTTACTTTATAGTAAACGCATTTTAGAGGAACTTTTTCCCAATAGATAATAACACTAACATGAAAGAATATGGATATTATCCATTCAAGCAAAAGCTTCATGCATGTTAAACTTGAGAGACGTAAAAGTAAGTAAAAATGGACAATGTCATTGCCTCATGTCCATTCTTTATTTCCCATTAGTTAAATTAAAGTTTTGATTCATATATTTTATACTTATTTTCAATTTAACTTTTATAATTTTTTTTTTCAAATCAGTTCACATACTTATAAATATTTTTAAAATAATTTCTGCTATTAATTTTTGTTTCAACATTGTTAATTTAATCTTTACTAGGCATCTTATGGAGAAAAAAAAAGCATCTAGAAAAGCACTTATTAGACAAAAGAAAGTTTAATGAGAATAAATAAACATCTTATTTGACATTTTTTATAGAAAATGGGCATTTAAAGAAATTTCTATTAGATAAATAAACATTTACTTTATTAGCCAACTGATAGTATTATAACGGTGTTATAATAAAAATTAATGGTAGAAACTCTTTTGAAATTTTTTGCAAATGTGAGAATTATGGGCCCTTGACCCATGTGTATAGGAGAATAAAGAGCGGGAATGATGAGGGACAGAAGATGGATGGGCCCAATGAAGGCCTACGCGTGTATGAGAGAGGAAAGAAGAATGAGAAAGAGGAGCATAACAGAAATAATAGTTGGCAATTTATGAATGGAGAGCAGGATCCTGTGATGATTGGAGAGAAGAAGGCTGAATGATTATAGGGAAGGTGCAAGGGGTCATGGGGGGGATCATAACAAAATTTTGGGGGATGAATTTTAGAGACCATTGGTCTGGGTAGGGTATTGCTCTTTGTAGTCTCTGGGTATCTTTTCTGTTTGTTTTCCACATATTTTCATACTATTTTTGTCGTGTTTTCTAGAGGATTATTCCTCTGTTATAAGCAGTTGAGCTCCTTTAAGTGATAAATCATATTCAGTAATTTTCAAATAATATCAATTTGGTATCAGAGCTCCTAGTCTTGAGAGCTTGAATGGTATCAACGAGAATGGAGTGTCGCATGGAGGCATTGGAGCGCAGGTTGGAGGAGATGAGTTGTGAATGGCAGGAGGCCCACTGAAGCTCTATGGAGACGTTGATGGAAGAGCTGCAACCTGGGTTGGCATGCGTCAGAACTGGAGATGATGGTAGTGAGTGTAAGTGTATAGCTAACAACAAGGTACGGGAAAACAATGACAGAGATGACGACCAAAGGAGGGATCGATTAAGGAGGTTGGAGGTGCCTTACTTCACAGGTGAGGACTCGCATGAGTGGATATACCATGCAAAACGACATTTCAGAATTAACCAAATTCTAAAAGATGAGAATATGACAGTTATTGCCATCTATTTGGAAGGGAAGGCCTTGAACTGGTTCCAATGGTGGAAGGCAAGGACGAAGCGAATATCATGGGCCTCATTTCGCAAAGCTTTGCTTGTACGATTTCAGCGCTCATTATACGAAAACCCATACAAAGTGTTGATGAGCTTGAAGCGTACTAGTAGCGTGGTAGAATATAAAGAGTAGATTGAGTTGTTATCTTCCCCTTCACGACATGCAGATGATGAGGTGTTACGGGGTGCTTTCATGACAGGGCTTAAAGATGAAATCCTTTAGGTAAGAATGCACAACTCGGAGGACTTAGGTGCTATAATGGCGTTAGTGCATAAAGTAGATGATCAGAACAAATTGTTGGGCTAAGTCAGTCAATACCCACTTACACAGACTGGGCCCAATTTCAATAAACCTACCTTAACTAGTAAAAAGGTTGGGAACTATAAACCAAAAATAGGAGGAGAGTTTGCAGGTGAACCCAACCTTAGGTCTAGGTAGAGGTTGCACATGACAAGCAATACAGGTAGAACAAAGGTGTCAATGATAGGAGGTTTGTTTAGGAGAAATTTTGGTTTTAAGAAACTAACAGAGGAAGAGATGCATGATATGAGGATGAGGTGGAAGGTCTGTTTCTGGTGTGAGGAAAGATTTTTTCGCGTCATGTATGCAAAAACAAATAGTTACACATACTTATTTTATGGGAAGAGGAAGATAGAGAAACGAAGGGTGTTGAGGAGAAAGGAGAGGAGGAATTGGAGGAATATGCAGTGATACAGTTGAACATGAATAGCATAGTAGGGGTGGCATCCAAAAGGTCCTTGATGTTGTGGGGATCAATTTTAGGAAAAAAAAGGATATTGTGTTGGTTGATTCAGGGGCATCCCATAACTTTTTATCATGTGATTTGGTGAAGGAACTAAAAACTCACTTAAAGCAACTAACAGTTATTTAGTGGAGGTTGGGGTGGCCATTGTGTGAGCATCCAAGGGGTGTGTCTGAAGGTGGAGTTAC
The DNA here is from genome assembly GCA_029884605.1 of Ormosia emarginata. Taxonomy (NCBI): domain Eukaryota; kingdom Viridiplantae; phylum Streptophyta; class Magnoliopsida; order Fabales; family Fabaceae; genus Ormosia; species Ormosia emarginata. Next base: position 5,620,684 of record JAQQTP010000038.1, on the reverse strand, counting down.
AATTACCAAACTTGAAGATACTGCAAGATTTTTTCTTGTTCGACTTAGGCGGGATGTGGTCTTGGGGTATGAGCAGTTGGAAAGTTTGAAGAATATCAATACTAATTTCAAAGAACATGTGCTTAAGGTGGTGGAAAATTGGAAAATTGTTGAAATTAGATGAGATGTGGCCTTGTCGAAAACTGTGACCTCTCTAAAAGCTATGATGAAGGAGCTGCAAAATGATCCAAAAGCGTACTATATTGAGTTAGGGATGATGACCTTAGTATATCAAGATTTATAGCCTATTGTGGAAGGGATAAAGGAGCAATTGGAGGAATATCAGAAACTTTTTAAAGAGTCCATTGTTTTGCCCCCACCAAGGCAGTGTGACCATGCGATAATCTTGAAGTAGGGTTTTCAAATTCCTAACATAAGATTCTATCGCTATCCTCATGGCCAAAAAGGGGAAATTGAGATGTTTATGAGAGATATGTTGTTTGCGGGTTTGATCAAGCCTAGTACGAGTCCTTTCTCTAGCCCACTGTTCTTAGTGAAGCAAAAATATGGGAGTTGGAGGTTTTGTATGGATTATAGGACTCTAAATAGTATCACAGTCTCAAATAAGTTTCCAATTCCAGTTATAGAGGAGCTTTTGGATGAATTGGGGGGAATAGTCATATTTTTGAAATTGGATCTGAAATCCGGATACCACCAAACCGGATGAGGGATTGTGACATACACAAGACAACATTTCAGACACAAAGGGCATTATGAGTATTTGGTTATGCCATTTGACTTAACCAATGCACCCTCCACATTCCAAGCCCTCCTGAATGACAATCTTAGTCCTTATTTCTGAAAGTTCGCGCTCGTGTTCTTTGATGATATCCTGATTTATAGTGTAAATACGCAATCACACATTAGCCAATTAAGAATGGTGTTTGATTTACTTAAAAGCCACTCTTTATGGGTGTACTACAAAAAATGTTGTTCTGAAGTAGCACAACTTGAGTATTTGGGACACTTGATTTCTTTAGAATGAATTATAGCAAACCCTTCCAAGGTGGTTGCCATGGAACAATGACCAATTCCCAAAGATATTAGGAGCTTGAAAGGATTCTTGGGGCGAACCGGTTGTTACAAGAGGTTTGTGAAGAACTATAAGGTGCTAGTTAGGCCTCTTATGCAGTTGCTTAAGAAGAACAACTTCAAATTTGTGGAGGAGGCTCACAAAGCATTTCAAGATATTAAGGAAACATTGGAGAGTCTTCCCATTTTGGCCATGCCAAATTTTGATTTACCCTTTGAAATAGAAACCAATGTCTCAGGTTTGGGAATTGGAGTTGTTTTTATGTAGCAGGGTATATCTTTAGCTTTTATTTGTCAGGCTTTATCTGACAAGGCCAAAGTAAAATTAGTGTATGAGCAGAAATTGATGGCAATAGACTTCGCAGTGCAGAAATGGAAGCACTATTTATTGGGTAGTCATTTCATCACTTGAACTAATCCAAAAAGCTTAAATTTCTATTAGAATAGAGGGTACTAGATGGGGAGCAGTAGAAGCGGGTCACTGAATTGCTTAGGTTTGAGATACAATATAAACCAAGGGCTAAAAATCGAGCAACTGATGCCTTGTCCCAAGTGATGGAATATAAGGCTATTTATGTGTAACAAATCAAAATTTAGAAGAATTATTGTCACAGGAAATTCTTGGGGATGCTCAGTTGAAGCACATAGTGCAGGACTTGGTGCAAAATCCCTCATCTCATCCACACTATATTATTTCCAAAGGTTGTCTTTGGTACAAGGACAAGTTAGTCTTGCCTCCAAAATCTGCTAGGATTCCCTTCATATTGGCTAAATTTCGTGCTTCTTCATAAAGGGACATTCGTGAATCACACGAACCTATAAGCGGGTAGTTGCAATTTTCTATTGGAATGGAATGAGAAAGGACATTGAATAGTATGTTGCAAGTTGTGAGATTTGCCAACAGAATAAATATCAATCCCTTAGTCCTGTAGGTTTACTTCAACCTCTACCCATTCTTAGCTAAGTTTAGGAGGATATCTCGATGGATTTTATTAGGGGACTACCTCGATCCAAAGGAATGAACTTAATCTTGGTAGTTGTGGATCATTTAACCAAGTCAGCTCACTTCATTCCTTTAAGCCACCCTTACTCGGCTAAAGAGGTAGTTGTTGTATTCATTAAGGAAGTGGTCTGTTTGCATGGATTTCTGAGTTCTGTGGTCTTGGATAGGGACCTCATCTTCATAAGCCAATTTTGGAAGGAATTATTCAAAGTCTCAGGAACTACGATGAAGTTTAGTTCGGCTTATCACCCACATACTAATGGCCATACACAGGTGACTAATCGTATAATTGAAACTTATTTAAGGTGCTTTGTGAATGATCATCCAAATCAATGGATAAAATGGCTTGCTTGGGCAGAATTATGGTTTGATACTTCCTATAATGTATCAATCAAGATGAGTCCATTTAAGGCGTTGTATGGAAGGGAGCCACCTTCTATTATTAAGTATCGCTAGAAGAGTACAGCAGTGGATAAGGTAGATAAACTGTTAGTGGTGCGAGACAACATACTAGATGAGTTGAAAAAGAATTTGTTGAAGGCCCAATAAAGGATGAAGTTTTAGGAATATCACAATAGGTTGGAAGTTGATTTTCAAGTGGGTGACTTGGTGTACTTGAAGGCATAACCTTATAAACAGATATCTTTAGCCAAACGTGTTAATGAGAAATACAGTCCTTGTTTCTATGACCTGTATACAATATTAGAGAAGGTTGGGAATGTGGCTTACAGATTGGAATTGCCCACCCTATTTTCCATATGTCTCAACTTAAGAGAGCACTGCATACTAATACTCCTTGTCAGCAACTACCCAATTTCTTGGCTGAGGATTAGGAGCTGCAAGTGGTTCTTGCAGAAGTACTGGCTCTGCGCAATTTGCTTAATGGTTCTACAGAAGTTTTGATCAAATAGGTCAACCTCCCAGACTATGAGAACACTTAGGAAGATTTTTACGGCATTCAAATGTTATTCCTTAAATTTCACCTTGAGGACAAGGCGAAACTGATTGAGGGGGATTTTGATGAACCCTTGACCCGTGTATGAGAAGAAAGAGAGGGAAGGATGAGGGACATAACAAGGATGGGCCCAATGAAGGCCCGCATATGTATGAGAGAGGAATGAAGAATGAAAAAGAGGAACATAACAGAAATGACAGCTGGTAACTTATGAATGGAGAGAAAGATCTTGTGATGATTGGAAAGAAGAGGGTTGAATGATTATAGGGAAGGTGTAAGGGGTCATGGGGGGATCATAATAGAATTTTAGGGGGTGAATTGCAAAGATCATTGGTCTAGGTAGGGGACTATTCTCTGCAGTCTCTGAATATCTTTTCTGCTTGTTTTCAACATATTTTCTTATTATTTTTGCTGTGTTTTCCAAAGGAATATTCCTCTATTGTAAGGAGTTAAGCTCCCTTGAGTGATAAATCATATTTTGTAATTTTCAAATCATATCAGAAAACTAATTTGAAAAAAAATTATAAAAACTAAATTAAAAGTAAGTGTAAACAATAGTAACTAAAATTTTAATTTAACATTTCCCATTTATAATGAGTAGATGGTTGATGAGATAAGAAAAATGAATGCTTCTTCAAGTAATAAATGTCCTTCGGTTATCTAAAACAATAATGTAATATAATAATTTCGGTAATGTTTGTTCCCCAAACAAAAATTAAAAAATCCTCACAAAGCGCAATGATAACCATGGATGTGATGAAAAAAGTGAGAAAGATAAAGAAAGAAAAAAAATAATAATTGGTTGTGATGAAAAGTTAGTGAATTTGTGAGAAACTTTTTTGTGTAAATAAAAGTACTGTAATAATTTAATGTGGTTTGCCCTATAGTTCAAGTACATCATTTACATAATTCACATAGATAACAATAACAATGTAAACAAACAAAACGCACAAGGTGGGCATCCCCCAACTACCACGGTCTTAGAGTGAGAAACCTAGTGGACCTCTTTCACACAACTACATTGGAGGCCCAGCTGCAAAAATGTGCTGTCCCCAAAGGAAAATTAGCCAAGAGAGTCACCAACCCATTGACCATTATGATTCCATATGATGCCTGTTACTCCCGAGTTTCTAGGATTTCACAATCCAAACCCCTCTCTCACTACAGAAACTTGGAAGGTTGATAACAAAGAGTCATTGGTTTCTGAACAGCCAGGTGGACCAAAGATGAAGAGCAAGGAACTTCATGAAAGAAAACCAAAATTATGGAAGCATAAAGACAAGTTATTATTGAAGAATAAATGGAGCATACAATGAGGTATAAGCAGGAGAGGTCAATTGAAGACAGGAGTGATGAATAAAGCTTACTTAGACGAGGACAACTGCTAAATAGGTGATAACATTCTTGTTTTGTAAGACCCAGGTAGCAGAGTTAAAAATTGTAAGAATGCAGTGGCTGGGCCCAACTTCAAGTGCAATCAGTTGTCAAACATGAATGTCAGAAGCGCATACAGACAACTCATTGTAACAGTCACCCAGTTGTGCAACAGCATTGTCTATAAAATTGATGAGATCTTCAGGTGTGTAGACCAGAGAAGAAGTGTATGCTTTCAAAACATTGAGGTCCACCAAATCACCCATTGAAGCGCTCTCAAAATCAGTGGACCAAAAAGGTTGCTCATGTATCATTACATATGTTCTTCCCACGTCCATGCACAATTTGGAAAATCTAGTATCTTCAAATGTTTTGATCATATCCATAATACAATCATGATTTCCTTCCAGAGCACGCATGTGTTTCATTTTTGATGCAATCTTCCTTATAGATCCAAGATTCATGGATAAATGCTGAGCTACTGTTGATGAACTTCCAGTGGGACTTCCATATCTTCCATTTATATAGCAAAGCAAGACCAAGTTGGCCAAGGTGAAGCATGATATGAAAGTAAAGAAGTCATAAAAATTCATCCCTGTTTTAAAAAGTAAAATCAGTTTAACTAACATAGCCAGCAAAAGCATCCTCAATCAGGTATAGTATGCTATGCAAATATAGTTTCCATTAAACTTTGTACATAAGTCATATCTTATGTGGTTATGTGAATCACTCCAGTAAGCATGAATACTTAAAAGCAATGTAACTGAGATTAAACAAACTAGTGAAATTAATTTTAAAAAATAATAAAAATGAGGCTTTACTATATTCATAGTTGATCATCGGAAAATCCATTAATAACGAATGCATCAATCTAAGATGACCACTGATTATGTTATTACTGAGTTAGGTCTTTAGTTTAAGATATCCATATTAGTTTGCCCCAACAGCATATGGAAATTTCATGACACCTGGTAGGTAAAAACAATCAGCCAGCATATATACTGGACCTGTGTTAGCAGCAAGATTGCGCTGGCAGAGACCTTCAAAATCGTCACATACATCCTTAATGTCTTCTATATATTCCTTGGCCTCACTGTAGTCCCTTAAAAGTAAATTCCACTGTCATAGCATGAAAAATCATGAGATAAACTTAGTTCAATTATATTTATTCTTGAACTTGACTCTCAAATATGTACTTGATAATTTACCACCCAAGAAAGGTTATAAGCATTGAACCAATTGTGGTTTATAGATATCGTATCCTCCTGAAAGCATAAGAGATACCATCAAATGATCAGATCATATCAAATATCCAGGACAGAATCATCTGATGATAAAGCTGGTATAGACTGAAAATCGAATTTGTTCTGGAAATCCATGTTTTCAAAAGCTATATCAGTTTCTATCCTAATTGTGTTACTGTCTTGCTTGTACCATCTAATCCAATCAATCAACTAGCCATTATCTTTTTAAAGATTCAGAGGGAAGTAATCACTGTATGCTAATGATCCTAACAGCAAGCAAACTCCTGGAAACCACATCATTTTTCATTACTAGTTCCCCTGGGTTTTCTACCTCAACAATCAACATTCATTTATAAGTTGTGATACAGTGCTGACAACAAGGAGTGGCAACTAGCAAGATGTTATCTTCCTTGAGAACATCAAATTTAAAAGATATGCAATAAATCAAACACAAGTTCCATTTGGAACACAGCAAAAATATAAATAACAGCAAGTGAGCCTTTTTGCAGTCTGCACAATCTAAGAAGCAAATAGTGCCAATACATTTTTTCTGGCGCCAAAACAAATGGGAATATAAGTATTGATTTAACACAATCAGCACTTTATTTGGTATATCAAAAAATTCCTACTTTAAAGGGACAGTAGGACAGCCTTTCAAAATCAAGTGGGAATATAACAGCAATCCACATAGGGAACCAGAACATACCAAATTATGAACTTGATGATACCATCCGCTGGGAACAAAAATAATTTCACCTGCTTCTTGTGTGCATTCTAACCAGATAGCCTGCATACATATACAAACCCACTGAAGGCTGAACCAGAAGAGTATCAAAATCAATAAGATTTACTGCAAAATTGAAACTAGAAATTTACCTTTTTAAAACCAAGAAATTTTGAGTCAGATACTTCTTCAAAGATATTATATACGCAGTTTTTGACATTCCTGAATGAAAGTTGAAAACAACTTAGTTCTGACAACTAAACAAAAGGAAAATACTTCAAAGTACTTCCACCTCCACCCCCGGCAAAAAAAAAAAAAACAAAAGAGAATGACTCATTTTGGTGAGATAGAGATAGAGAGAGAACCAAAACAAAGAAAGAAAATGGGATGTATGAGGGAATATTATCTTTCAAGAATAGAAAGTTAGGAGGAGGTCAATAGTAAAGCATAGTTGATAGTTAATTTGGAATAAGTAATGATAGATCTGAACAGATTTGTCGTTTAACCACGATGCCCAACTTCTTATTCGGAAACAATGCTATAAATTTCTATTTTGGCAAAAGAAATGCATTCATGCCTGTCAAATACAAGATGACACTGGGAAGGATCTAGTAAAAGCCATCTCTTCTTTCCACAGACATTTGCAGACCAGCTATAGGACCTGAAAACATCAGCATGAAGAGGAGTCCAAGATCCTGCCAGAAGAATTGAAAGCTAGGAGTTACCGGTCGGTTGTTCATCTCTCTATAAGGGAAGTACAGAATCATCTGACATTCATAGCTACTAGAAGAATTTATTACACCCATAATCACACCTTTCACCCCCATGTAAACAAAACGGTAGTCAGAGCAACATATTTCCTTATTTTGTTGGTATGTGTCAGAATCTGTATGCATTCTAAAGTTGTCAAGATACAAGTTGAGCCAATCATCACAAAAGAATATTGGAGTAATGTATGCTACATATTCTGGATACTCCTGCCAGAGTGAGAAAAGAAGAAATTAAGTAAAATGTCATCTTTACAAACAAGAATATAACACATAATATCTCTGATGTTACAAGAGGATTCTCTGCGCCAATAGGACTGATAGTCCTAGTCATTTATTAACTTCCATTTGCTCTTGCTAAAGGTGTGTGCTTATATAAAGAAGCCACATGCTCACAGCTTGATTACACAGGGAGCTTGCACTAGCAACAAATAGCAAAAGGAACACTTAAAAATTCTATTTACGATTACAATTCAATCAAAGCAACATTACCAATACAAATTCATTAGCACAAAATCCTCAACAAGTGAATGGGAATGATAAATAGTCAATTCTTGTAATCCACTCCTGCTTTCTAAGTTCATGCATCATTCAGATTGATGATATGAATGATGACATCTTTGAAAAGGAGACAACATAAAACCTTAGTTTCTACAGTAAGTTGGTATCTCATTAAAAATGGGGTGAAAAAAAAAATTCAAAGATGGGTTTTTCATACAAATTTTCACTTAAAGCTCATCTCTAAATTTGTCAGGGGACACCAAATTGACCCTTCAAAGATTACTTACACTTAGGAAAAATAGGATAGGTGCAAAGTGATGAAAAGCTTAGAAGCATACCTTTACAAAATGCCAATCCTTCAAATACGGTATAGAGTGACCATTAGTTGTATGATTTTCATTATTACACTGAACTGTAGAACCCTCAACTTGAAGGCACCGTTCTATAAAATCAGAGACCAACATCTCCTCTCTTTTCTGATCAGTGAATTCCCTAGTGTTACAATCTGCAACCTTGATTTGACAAATTTTAATCAGCTTGTAGGCATTCATTCATCTTATTTTCAACGAATTGAAGGAATCATATTCTTATAGAGTTTGAGTGCAATCATCCATAATCACTAATCTATTATTATATCTAACAAACTAAATTTCAAAACACACAATAGAAGCATGACTTTCCAGAATCCAGAGTACTAACAAAAACCAACTTGTTCATTTTGATGCTCTAATGTCATTATATATTCATGGGCAATGGATACCTGAACTTTTGAAGCCCCAAAATGAGTGGAGAAAAATTGAAGATTGGGTTTTCCATCACAGGTGACCCAGTCAGTGGAAGCCCCCGAATGATGGTCCATTAGTCCAGTGAGCACCACAGGCTGGTTCTTCTCCATATATCTCTGCACAAATTCACTGTAACTCAATTCCTTCCCATTCACCTTCTCTACTTGTCCCTTTATGTTAATACCCATGCCCCTATCTATCACCAATTCACAATGAATTCACAACCTGCTTCTGCTGAGAAGCTCTCTTGCTGATAGTAACCTAAAGAGGAAGAAGAAGAAGAAGAAATGAATATTCAATATTCCAGAAAGTTGGGCCAGCCCGGTATCACTGGGTTTAAACCAGAGCTAGGCTGAAGGCTCACTCAATAAGACACTTGGCCCACGAAAAAGCACACTTAAAAAGTAATTTTTTTTGTTTTGTTAACTTGGGTTCTTAGGCACGGCTTTCTGATCATTTTGTTTTTAGTGACAAAATTACTTATTAAATTGTCATATTCTTAAAATTATATATTAAATTGTCATATTTTTTATAATGTTGGATTTTTTATTATTATTTTTACGTCCACGTAGATAGCATCAAAGATGATGGCGCTATCATTGCAATTATACTAATACACTAGGTGTTATCTACATGGATACGTCATCACGTTTGGCTTTATCCACTTGGAAACGTCAGACTCTCTCGTGCTTTCCATAATGTAACGTTAAACGTGTTGGTGTATCTACGTGGATAATGTCAAACGTGATGGTGCATCTACGCGCACGGCTCTATAAAGAAGTCTCCTCTCCTTCACACACACAGATGTCAACATGCAAAAGGAAAGCTCTCACCAAGTCCGTCGATATGACATATAGTCAACCAAATTTTTTGTCGAAGAGGCATTCAACCCTATAACATAAAAGGGAGGAATTAAATATTCTATAAACCGTCAAGAAGGACGGTGTGATTGTGGGCTATTTCTGTAACGTCCTACTCTAATTTACTTTTATGTATTTAAATTTCAAATTGGAATAAGATGTTAAACACAAACTGCTACATTTTACATTAGTCCATTTGATATTTTACATAAAGGGTTGACTCTTCAAAAGTTAGTTAGTACAAAAATAAACATACACATAGCACACTTTTTAAGTTAGGCATCATTTCAACAAAATTATGCATTACTAAAGCCTTCAGGGTGTCATCACAGTTACTTTTTACATATTTACAAATATGATATATATATATATAGAAAGTGTATCAAGTGAGAGGATTGAGAGGAGTGCTCGACTTATCTTATATGAATGGTCAAGATTAACATAAACGTTCTTTTTAAGTGGTCGCATGACTTTTAAGTAACTTTTAATCTTGACCATCCAGTATATTGTATGGTCAAGATTTACTTTTACCCTCTCACATAACCACTCCTCTCACTAGATATATATATATATATATATATATATATATATATATATATATATATATATATATATATATATAAGAGGATCCGTTTACACCAAGTAGTACTTACACTCATTTTCAACCGTTAATTTCACTTTCATCTAATGGTTGAGATTATTTCATTAAAGGTAACTATTAGATGAAAGTAGATCTAACACTCACAGAAATTGATCTTCCTTCATATATATATATATATATATATATATATATATATATATATATATATATCACTACTCATCAAAGAATAGTACAATCAGGAATAAATTTCCTAGTGTAACATTAAAAACATAGTCTCCGAAATTAGGCATGTAGACTTATTTTACACGAAAATCAATGATAACTCTCACAGTCGGTATGATCTGAAACAATTTCTCACAAGAAGAGTGATATAAAAATCTCAATAAGAAGATGTAAAAACATGTAACATAAATTTACCATCCATTCTTTACAAATCTTTATTTCTAAAATCATAACTGAAATTCAACTAATAAAATAGTAGAATAATTGGAATACAAATTAATATTATAAAATGAGAAAGTAAATTTCCTACATATCTAATTTGAAATTTCAAAATTCTTCATTATGTCTTTATTATCCCATTTTAATACTCTTAATCAAATGTGTCTACTTCTCTTGATCAGGATGTCCCCTAATTCTCTCACCGTGACCACAATCATTAAAACTAAAGCATCCCATAATCCTGTCACCGTAGTCACGATAATAATCTCTAGTTGACTAAGGCGTCCCTTAATCTTCTCATCACGGCCATAATAATTCTCTTTTGTATATTGATTCATTTTTATTCATAGGATAATATTTCTCTTAAATAAATTTAGTAAAAAAATATATTGATAAATAATGTAAACAAGTATTAAAATGTTATAATAAAAATATAAATAAAAGTATAATAATTATCATTATAGTATAATACGTAACAGATTATATATATATATATATATATATATATATATATATATATATATATATATATATATATATATATATATATATATATATAGACATTATCTCTTTATTATCTCATTTTAATACTCTTAATCAAATGTGTCTTTTCTTTCTTAATTAGAACGTCTTTTAATTCTCTCACCGTGACCACAATCATTAAAAACGACTAAAGCGTTCCTTAATCCTCTCACCGTAGTCATGATAATAATCTATGGTTGACTAAAGCGTCTCTTAATCTTCTCATCACGACCACAATAATTCTCTTTTACACATTGATTCATTTTTATCTATGAGATAATATTTCTCTTAAATAAATTTAATAAAAAATATATTGATAAATAATGTAAACAAGTATTAAAATGTTATAATAAAAATATATATAAAAGTATAATATATATATATATATATATATAGACATTATCTCTTTATTATCTCATTTTAATACTCTTAATCAAATGTGTCTTATTCTCTTAATTAGAACGTCTTTTAATTCTCTCACCGTGACCACAATCATTAAAAACGACTAAAGCGTTCCTTAATCCTCTCACCGTAGTCATGATAATAATCTATGGTTGACTAAGGCGTCTCTTAATCTTCTCATCACGACCACAATAATTCTCTTTTACACATTGATTCATTTTTATCTATGAGATAATATTTCTCTTAAATAAATTTAATAAAAAAATATATTGATAAATAATGTAAACAAGTATTAAAATGTTATAATAAAAATATATATAAAAGTATAATAATTATCATTATAGTATAATACGTAACTGATTATTATATATACATATATGAAAGTACAATAATCATCATTATAATATACAATTCTTATATTTTTATCACAAATAATATATATATATTTTATATTTTTTTAATATCATTTATCATATATATATTTTTTTTATTTATTTTTTCTCATTTAATTAATACCTTTAAAATAAGTGTTAATAATTCTTATATTTTTTAAGAGTATAAGATAATCATTTTTCTATAGTATTATAGCATGAATTCTGAAAGTTCACGTGAATGAGTAGTGGGAAAGTAGTAAATAAGTAATTAAAATGGAATTAAAGAGTTAAAGAATGGTAAGAGAATAGGTTACGTTGAGTTACGTAAAAAAAAAAAAATTCTCGAAATCATATTTTATTTGGATGGATATTTTATCATTTGATTAAGCCACTTTTCAAAGAAGCCACTTTTCAAAGCTACAGTATATTTCTAAACACGATCTGCAACGCCCTGTGATGGTTTTATATTTGCATCAGTAAAAAAAAAACAGAGCATAAAGGATAATACGGTTGCTTTAGGAAAATAGAGCATTTGCATTAGTAAAAAAAATAGAATATAATGGTTTAAATAGCAGGTATAAGAATCAAATATAAAACTGTTGTATCAGTAAGAAAATAGAGTTTACGTGTATGGATTGACTAAAAGATATGAAAAATAGAAATAAAGGGTAAGGAATGGAGTTTTTGTCATTTCCTACCTATATTTCAGAATTGAAACAAATTTGGAGTGAGCTTGGAAATGAAGGAAATGAAGTTCCAGAAAACAGGGTACTTGTTTGTGGGTGGAGTGATGGTGTTCTGATGAACAAAAGAGAAGGATAAATGGGTATTTATACAGCCATTGTGATCCTGTCTTACGTATGAAAATAAGGTAAGGGGTGATGTTGGAGTGTCAGGTGTCAAAACGGGATTCAAACATCAGAAAAATCCCCTCCCTGTAATCATTCCCTTAATCAGATTTTTATTTAGCTTTATACACGTTTCTACTGATTATGGTTGCTTCTTTAATTTCAAAGTCTCAACAATTTTCATCCTCCATCCACACGTGCTGATGCTTATCTCATGGTAGTTAATGTTTGGACATTTGATCATGCTTTACCATTCTGAACGTCCATTTTAGTGCCATCTTCATTTGGCAATCATTGCATCAAATCCCAAATTGCCACATGTTACTGCTCATCATTACTTTTCTTACTTCATTGATTCTTGCCTCATTATCTAGTTCCATTACAACTAGTTTAACTGAAATCAAGAGGAAAGAAACTGGATGAAAACTAAGTTTTCCTTCTGGTTTTGTGTTTTTCTCGTTTCTGATATTCTGTAGCTATTTAGGTATATATGCTTTTTTTAAAATCTTCTTTTACTTAATTTTGAGAGATGTTACATTCTTCTCTTCTTATAAAAATTTTGTCCTCAAAATTTTGTTTTTTAGAATATTTTCACTTAAAGTCTTCCTCCACTTCTTATGTAGCTTCTTCCACATCCTGTCCTTGCCACAATACTTTGACCATAGGAATGATTTTATTTCGTAATTGTCTATTTTGTCTATTATTTGCACTGGTTGTACCTCATATGTCAAATTATCTTTTAACTACATTGATTCTGTCTCAATGATGTGTGTAGAATCTAGATAATATTTCTGAAGTTGTGACACATGAAATATATCATGTAGGTTTGACAAATTGGGTGGTAAAGCAATTTGGTAAGCAACGGTACCGACTCTTTTAAGAATTTAGAAAAGTCCAATATATCTAGGACTCAATTTCTTTGTTTTCAAGGATCTGCCAATATCAGTTGTTGGGGTGACTCATAGGAATACATGTTCTCCTTCTTGGAATTCTAATGGTTTCCTTCTTTGATCTGCATAGCTCTTTTGTCAACTTTGAGATGTAAAATTGACTTTTAAGATCTTGATACATCTTATTGATTTTTGGGTGAATTGTATTCTTACTTTTATGGGCTTCTTCTAAAATTTCTTTCTTTAGATCTGAATTGTTAGGTACACATAATCTATTTCTGTACATAATTATTTCATCATCCACTAAATTGAAGTTTGGATGTTTTCCTTCAAGTATCCCTTCCTTAAGAGCTTGCAAAAACTGATCTTCTTTCTGTGCCTCCTTGATTTTTGTCCTTAAATTACAAGTAATTTGTAAGGCACTTCAACAAATCTTATTTGGTTCTAATGTTAATGAGAGATTTGAATTCCTAAACTTCTCTATCAATTCCATTTCTTGAACCATCATATATGATATATAAAGAGATTTCATACTCAAAGCATTAACTACGATATTTGCTTTACCTGGGTGGTACTTAATTTCCATGTCATAATCCTTAAGAAATTATATCCACCTTCTCTGTCTCATATTTAATTCTTTTTTATCAAATAAATATTTTAGACTCTTATGATCACTATATACTTCAAATTTCACCCCATATAAATAATGTCTCCATATTTTCAGGGCAAAAACTACTATTGTTAATTCTAAGTCATGCGCTGGATAGTTTTCTTCATGTAGTCTTAATTGTCTAGAAGCATAGGCTACTACCTTCCCTTCTTGCATCAACACACATCCTAATCCTTTTTTGGAAGCATCACTATAAACCACAAAATGTCCTGAAGGATCAGGAATTACTAATATAGGAGCAGTAGTAAGTTTCTTCTTCAATTCTTGAAAACTTTTCTCACAGTCCTTGGTCCATATGAAAGAATTTCCTTTCCTCGTCAATCTTGTTAATGGCAAGGCTATTTGTGAAAATCCTTTTATGAACCTACGGTAGTATCCTGCTAAGCCTAAGAAACTTTTTATCTCTGTTATTGTCTTTGGTTGTTCCCAATGCATAACTGCTTCCACTTTGCTATGATCCACTGCAACTCCTTCTTGATTTACCACATGTCCTAAAAATTTAATTTCTTTCATCCAAAATTCACATTTTTCCAACTTTGCATATAATTGTTTTTCTTTTAAAGTTTCTAACATTATTCTTAAATGAGTTTCATGCTCTTCTTCTGTCTTTGAATAAATCAGAATATCATCAATAAAAACCACCACAAACTTATCTAAATATGGCCTAAATCTCCTATTCATATAATCCATAAATACCGAAGGAGCATTAGTTAATCTGAATGACATTACCAGATATTCATAATGACTGTATCTAGTTCTAAAGGTTGTTTTAGGAATATCTTTTGTTTTAATCCTAATATAATGGTATCCTGATTTTAAATCCATTTTTTAGAATACTGAAGCTCCTCGTACTTGATCTAATAAATCATCGATCCTAGGAAGTGAGTATTTATTTTTAATAGTTACTTTATTTAATTGTCTATAGTCTACGCATAATTTGAGACTTCCGTCTTTTTTTTTCACAAAAAGAACTGGAGCTCCCCAAGGAGATACACTAGGTCATATGAATTGTTTTTCTAATAATTCTACAATTTGCTTCTTAAGTTCACTTAATTCTACAGTGGACATCTTATAGGATGTAATTGATATGAGACCTACTCCTAGCATTAAGTCAATAAAAAATTCTATTTCTCTTTCTAGAGGTAGGCCAAAAATATATGAGAGGAAAACTTCTAGGTAATCTTTAACTACAGGAATATTATTTAAATTTAGCTCATTCTTTGTCTCAGAAGAGAGAAGGAGAATGTATTCTTGAGTTCTTTCTATTATACCTTTACTAACTTGATTGGCATATAAAAGAATACTCTTAGATTTTTCTTGGTTAAGGAGAGAAGCAAAAGAAATAGATTTATCAAGACAGGAAGTGGGTATTTATTTTTAATAGTTACTTTATTTAATTGTCTATAGTCTATGCATAATCTGAGACTTCCATCTTTCTTTTTCACAAAAAGGACCGGAGCTCCCCAAGGAGATACACTGGGTCATATGAATTGTTTTTCTAATAATTCTACAATTTGCTTCTTAAGTTCACTTAATTCTACAGTGGACATCTTATGGGGTGCAATTGATATGAGACCTACTCCTAGCATTAAGTCAATAGAAAATTCTATTTCTCTTTCTGGAGGTAGGCTAAAAATATATGAGGAGAAAACTTCTGGGTAATCTTTAACTACAGGAATATTATTTAAATTTAACTCATTCTTTGTCTCAGAAGAGAGAAAGAGAATGTATTCTTGAGTTCTTTCTATTATACCCTTACTAACTTAGAAGAGAGAAAGAGAATGTATTCTTGAGTTCTTTCTATTATACCCTTACTAACTTGATTGGCAGATAAAAGAATACTTTAAGATTTTTCTTGGTTAGGGAGAGAAGCAAAAGAAATAGATTTATCAAGACAGTTTAGTACCACGTACTAGAATTTTTGGATTTAGAGACCGTGAACATCCAATTTTGTCAGAGACAAAAATAAAAAATAAAAAACTAATAATTGTTTACATTCTTGACTAAACCCTTTAAACATCTCTTAACTCATTTATTTTATCACTTTTGTCTTATTTTATGTTAAATAATAATAATAATAATAATAATAATAATAATAATAATAATAATAATAATAAAAAGGATGTTAATCTCGGTTTACCCCAAAAAAAATATAAAAAATAAAATTTGATTTCTTAAAAAAAAAAGGAAAAAGGAGAGGGATTTACAGTTACGTTCCAGGTCCATGGTTTCGTTCACCACACTTCAACGAAACTAAGTTTCTACCCTTAGTTGAAATATAACCACCACTCCATCAGTCATATCTATTGCAAGCCAGTAAAATATAAGGCTCAATGCAGCCCAAAAATGGTAAGATTGAAGATACAACAAGCATGAGAAGTTGACAACCGAAAGGAATATACATGGAAATGGAAGGCACTTACAACTGCATCAGCCACCCTACCTAAGTTGATGTTATGGGGATGGGGTTGCAGATTTTCCTTTGCTTACAAGAAGGAGAAAACGTGAACAACAAAAAAAGGGGGGGCAGCCTAAATACACTCATATTTTTGCTCTCACGGGGGGACTCTTCATTTTTCACCTCACCATATTCCTCTCCCCACTTTCATCATTTACATACACAACCACTCTTCATTTTCACCACAATCAGGACTCCATCACACTCAAACACAACACACACCTATTCACTTTGATCGTTTTCAAGATGTGCATCATACTAAAAAAAATAGAGACATACAAATTTCAAGCATAAAAAAAAAAAAAAAGACAGAGAGCATCATACGAATTCCTTCCACCATCTTCAACCAAAAATACTCACTATTCATCTCCTTCCACCTTCCATCTACAATCTCCAGAACCATTACCAACTTCCCCATAATTTCCATTCATCCTCAACTTCCATTAACCACCCACCACCATCTTCTTCAAGCTCCACCAACCATCAACCAAAACCATAAAACCACCTTCAACCTTCATCAAAAAACCGCCACACCCAACCGGAAATCTCTCCTCCGCAAACGGGAGCAACAAAGAATCCACCAAGTAGTCCGCCGCCAACTCGGAGCTCCACCGTGAGAGCTCGAACACTCTTTTCGCGCTCGCACGCCGATTTTTCACACTCTCACCGTCGCGAGAACTTGCCGCACCAATATGCTTCCGTGAGAGCCGCGAACCGTTGTTGTCGAGCCCATCGTCACCGTCAAACCCATTCCCGTCACCTCATCCACTCTGCCTCCACTTTATCTCGAGGAGACCTAAGATCCGAGAAGCTCGCCAATTCTCACCTTGGTCCCGCCTCCGCCCAAAGCCTTGAGGTCACAAAGCGTGCCGCACCGGATCTGCTCCACTGCCGCTGCGAACCTGAACCTGAACCCGACGCCCACCTAAACCGGCGTTGCAGCATATCGCCGGGTTATCCGTCACGCCTTCGCCTCATCCCGCTAGACCTGACGGCACCGTCGAGGTCTCCACACCGTGCTGCCGTCGTCCATGGCAGTGAGCTCCCCCTTTCCCTTTCGTTTCACTTTCCTGAACCAGAATCCTCTTTATCTCTTCTTTGTTGGTATTCAGTTCTTTCAAAAATAATTTTGAATGTGTTTTGTTAATTTGATTAAACAATAAGTATATTTAAATGGGTCTGGTAGTCTTTCAGAGTATTAGTGCTAAAATGAAAGTTTTGTACCTTGGGCTTTGACTTAGCAGGTTGTGACTTAAATGTGTTGTTTCCCGTTTGGGCTTGGATAAAAAAAAGGGATCATTAGTGATAAAATATGAAAAAATGAAAAATACAAATGATAAAAATGAAAAATATAAAAAATAATTGAACTGATTTTGAAAAAAAATAAAATTGGATTAGTTTGAGTTCATGGACAAATTGTTAATCATATTTTTTTTAAAATTATTTAAGTTAGTAGGCTGACAAACTTGATGATTTGTTTTTTAATAAATAAAATAAAATATTTGAGCTTTCTTGTTGAGAAGAATAAAACTAGATTAGTCGATCCAAATGAACATGTCACGCCTCCGACTTGTTAATCTCGTAACTTTTGTAATCGTCTGAGTTACGACAGCTTAATAATTCTTTCTTTTTCAAAATAAAAAAAAATGAATTCAATGAATTTTCAAAACAAAATATTTTCAAAATTAAAAATAACCAACTCACAATCATTTTCTAAAGAACGACGTGGCTTTGAATTCCTCATTGCATCCTGGATACGTAGGAGCAGAATCCTTATTTTGTCAAGCCAAAAAAAAAATTAAATTTTCATTATTTAATTTATATTTTAATAAATGGGTAAAATAAATATTTTAAAAGTTATACAAATTGCACAACTGATTTAAGGTAACCGTCTTAGGATGGATGTATCAGGAGCTTACTCATGTGGGAAATTGATTAAGTCCCCACTGCATAATTAGGCTCCCGAACCTGAGTTTTTGAACGTAGACCATCTTTTTTAGGTTTTTCAATTTTGTCCAATAAAAAATAAAATTGGTGGCGACTCCTTAAATTTTGTAATTTAAGTCGTTATCTCGGTCGCGATCTCGGTCGCGATAGAGACAGAACATATCCCGTCTCTAAATGTATAAACTTTCATCTCTAAATATTTAGAGACAGAATTAGAGACGAAAATTGCTTCGTCTCTAAAATTGGTGTATCTAAATATTTAGAGATGAAAAATGAGTTCTGTCTCTAATTTCGAGACGGAAAAGTCCATCTCTATATAAAATTTTTTTTTATCTCTAATTAGAGATAAATATCGTCTTTAAAATATAATAATGATTAAACTAGAGACGACATTATTTCGTCTTTAATTCCGTCTCTAAAATTAGAGACGACACTATTTCATCTCTAAATCTGTCTCTAATATCTTAAAAAATATTAAAAAAAAATAGGCATCTAGTTGGGATTTGCCACAACTAGATGCCTTCATCTTATAAAAAAAATTCTATTTTCTTATACATATAATTATCCAAAATCAAAATTTACCAAAAATTCTAATAAATCATCAATCATTATAATTATCTAAGTAACTATAAAAGATATCAAAATAATTAAAAGTATATGAAATAGTTACAATATCTTATGCATACCATTAATTGCTATTACATTTTGCAAGTAGATTTCTCTCTAACTTATACAATTACAAGTAATGAAACTCAAAGTTAAAAAAGTAATAAAAAATTATATGTTACCGTTTTATTCCAAAAAATATGTTAGCAACTAAGAAATTGTTTTTAGTGCCATTGATCTCTATGGTTCCTCCACATCCAACAATACTGTTGTAGTTGTATTCCCCCCATAGCCACAACAAGCAACAAGTGGGTGCTCAAATCCTACGCATCAATGAAACACTCAACCAGTTACATACATTGTAGAAAAGTTTGTGAACATGAATGTGAGAATGGGCCATTTTATGCTCACATCATGAAGATGCAAAAACAAAAAAGTATTGAAAATACATATACAATGAAAATGATATAATCATGCTTATTACCACATAATCCAATAACAGGAAGTAAAGTCATATTAAGTCTAAGGTAGTCAATTAGAGAAGAGGAAAGCATTGTGTATCAATAGGGATCTCAAGGGATCAAATGAAAGAATAAGTCATAAATTACCTATCCAGTCCATTGTATAGACGCCAAAGTTGTATGATGTTAATTGCCTTGCATAAATTCTTCCACTGAAAAATGAGCACTAAGTCAAGTTGAGGGAAAAACATAAATCTTATCATCTTATCTTATACTAGAAACAATCATAAGAAATATTTAGATGTACTGGCAATCACTTCAAAATTCATATTTTGGAAAAATATAAAAGAGACTAGTCCCACAAGGAGAAACAATCATTAAGCTCTGACCTCTGAAAGAATGAAGTTTTCAAAAAGTACACAAAGCAAGCTTACCTATGTTCATTAAGCCCATGAATGATGATCAGAATGCCCCTGAAAGGACAAAAGAGAATATAACTTGAGTCAAATGTGAAAGAAAGCAGCACAATTGAAGGGAACAAGAGGCAAGAGCTTTTACAACAACTGAATCCTGTGAAGACAACTATTATAATTTTTTGTACCTTAAGCCTCTGGTGCTTGTTAACTATTCAATAGTAAACCATTCCATAGTAAACCCTCCGGTCACCAACATAGCACACCAATATACAAAGCAAATCTCATTCAGCATGGAGAACAACATAATTTGAGAATATAGTTTACACAGTTACCTTGTTCATACTTTCAGGATATGCCTAAACTATTTCAATCAACAATCAAGACCAGTGATGTAAGATCGGCAATGCAATTATGTAAAATTATGAGAAATTATTTGCATGAAATATTAAGTCTAGTGTAACAAATCTATGGGTATGGGCTTCCATTTTGTGTATATGCTATAGATATTTTCATTGTTCATTAAAAATCTCAAGCTATAGATGTTACGAAAACTAAACTGAGCAGAGCTTGTTAGCCAAGCTAGGAAGCGTGCAAAACTGTAAAACTGATAAGCAAAGAAATAGTATGATAAAAGATGAACACAGAACAATTAACGTGGGTGGTTCACTAAAGAACTTAGCTACATCCACCCACGGGGAGCAACAAAGAATCCACTATGAACAAGTAGTTACAAAAGGTGTACAAAAGGGGATCACTCTTAAGAATTACAAAGTATATCTCTAACACTCTTTTCTGAATGATCTCACAAAACTGATTTTTCACACACTCACAGCTAGCATAGGCTTCCTCTATTTATATGAAAGCTTCAACCTTGTGGAGCCAAAAATAATAGAATAACATAATCAAATTCTCTAACTAATTCTGTTACAATATACAACACAACTACTTGACTTTATCTCAAACCTAATATTCAAGCCATCTTTACAATTTTCCACCTTGGATTGCAATCTACCTTCTGTCATCAAAGAGCTTGAGAACTGATCAAAGCTTTGTTGCTGCCTGCCACAGAGGACTACTTCCAACAATCAACATTTAGCAAGTCTAAGCAATGCATAAACTTACTTTTAGGAACTGGCTTTGTGAACATGTCAGCTGGGTTATCCTTTGTACCAATTTTCTGAATTTTTATTCTTTTCTCAGTACGAATGAAATGATATCTCACATCTATGTGTTTGGTTCTTTCATGGTGCACCTGATCTTTGGCCAAACAAATGACACTTAAGTTGTCACAGAAAATGATGGCATGCTCTTAGGTGAAACCAAGATTACTGATTAGTCCTTTTAACCAAATTCCTTCTTTAGATGCCGTTGTTAGGGCCATGTATTCAGATTCAAATGGATAAAGCTATCACGTAGGCCGGCAGTGTAGCTTTCAACCAAGACCAAAGACTCTCCAACAGTAAATGCATAGCCTGTTAGTTATCGCTGTTAGGGCTATGAATTCAGATTCTGTTGTGGATAAAGCTACTGTGAGCTAGAGTGTAGCTTTCCAGCTGACCAAATAGTCTCTAACAGTAAATGCATAGCTTGTAATAGACCTCTTTGAATCCAAATCTGTTGCATAGTCTGCATCAGAGTATCCAGCAAGCACACAACTTGTATCTCTTCCATATATAAGACCTACATCAGTTGTCCCTATCAAATACCTGAAGATCCTCTTCATTGCTTGTCAATGTTCCTTTCCTGGTAGACATAGGAACCTGCTAACCACACTGACAGCATGTGCAAGGTCAGGTCTAGTGCATACCATGGCATACATTAGACTGCCTACTGCACTTGCATATGGAACTTGAGACATATATTCTATTTCTAATTGAGTTTGAGGTGATAGAGTTGAGGAGAGATGAGAGTTTGCAGATAGGGGAGTACTAAGATTTAGCAGAAGACATACCAAATCTGGTGAGAACCTTCTTTATGTATTCCTTTTGTGAAAGGAATAGTTTTTTCTGAGCACGATCTCTGTAAATCTCCATCCCCAGAATTTTCTCAGCTGCTCCCATATCTTTCATGTCAAACTCAACACTGAGAAGAGATTTCAATTGCCTAGAATTGTTTCAATGTGACATACTGCAATAAGCATGTCATCCACATACAGAAGTAAGTATATAAAAGAACCATCCTCCACCCTTTTGTGATACACACATGAATCATATGGACTTCTTTTATATCCATGAGATGTCATGAATTTGTCAAATCTCTTATACAATTGTCTGGGAGATTGTTTTAAACCATACAAGGACATTTGAAGTTGACATACATGATCTTCCATTCCCTGGACAGCAAATCCCTCTAGTTGTGCCATTAGTATATTTTCATCTAGCTCTCCATGTAAAAAGGTTGTTTTTATATCTAGTTGTTCAAGTTCCAAATCCTGATGAGCCACTAATGCTAGTAGTACTCGAATGGATGTGTGTCTTACAACTGGAGAGAATATCTCATTGTAATCCACACCTTCCTTTTGATTGTAACCCTTAGCAACCAGTCGAGCTTTATACCTTATAGCTTCAGCACTTGGAATTCCTGCTTTTTTCTTAAAAATCCACTTGCAGCCAATCACTCTTCTGCCTTCAAGTAACTTAACCAACTTCCATGTATGATTCTTGTGAAGAGATTCCATCTCTTCACTCATTGCTGCAATCCATTGAGCAGATTCATTATTCTTGATTGCTTCCTGATAGATGGTTGGTTTATAAGGATCTACCTTTTCTACTACTTGCAAGGCATATGCAACTATGTCTTCATAGCCATACTTCTAAGGGGGTCTGGTCAGTCTTTATGACCTTCTGTGAGTTGAATTCTTTGGCACTGTTTTACTTTGACATACTTGAGATTCAACTTCTATTTGCTGATTTTCTTGAGTCATGCCTAACTCTTCCCTTGTATCAAATTTTGGAGATTCTGAATCTTGGTGAAGTTCCTCATCATGCTTGCTCATTGAACTTTCACTCTCCACCTGCTTCAGGGCATCATCTCTCATTTTTTCTGTGAAATCATGGTTTGATTTAAGGTGAAGCATAGATTCCTCATCAAAAGTTATATCTCTACTCATGATAACTTTCCTTTCAGTAGATGACCAGATCCTATACCCTTTCACCCCATCTCCATAACCCACAAATACTCTTTTCTTAGCCCTTGGTTCCAACTTTCCCTCATTGACATGATAATAGGCAGGACATCTAAAAATTCTAAGAGTAGAGTAATTTGCAGGTTTTCCTGACCATATTTCTATAGGAGTTTTACCATTTATTGTAGTGGCAGGAAACCTATTTATCAGATAGCATGATGTACTTACTGCTTTAGCCCAGAAACTCCTATCCAGCCCTGCATTGGAAAGCATACAACGAGCTCTTTCCAAAAGTGTCCTGTTCATACGCTCAACAACACCATTTTGCTGAGGAGTGTTCGTAACAGTGAGGTGTCTAATAATCCCTTCTTTCTTGCAGAATTCATTGAATTCCTTTGAACAAAATTCCAAACCATTATCTGTACGAAGTCTTCTAACCTGCTTTCCTGATTGATTCTCAATTAGAGTCTGAAGGATTTGAAAGCTTCATTTTTCTGTTCCCTTTCTGATCTGCATTACTCCACATTCAACACTACATGAGAAACCCTTTGAATCCAAAGCTCCTACTGAAATCAAGTTCCTCTTCAAATCTGAAACATGACAAACATTTGATAGAGTTCTAATCTTCCCATCAAACATCTTGATCTGAATTGTACCAATGCCTATAGTCTTGCAAGGAGAATTATTTTCCATTAAGACATTTCCTCCTGACTTTCTTTCATATGTCAAGAACCAGTTTCTTTGTGGACACATGAAAAAAACAACCAAAATCTGGCACCCATTGATCACTTGACTGATGATTTTGATCAGTTGCTGTTAGCACCATATCATCATCAAAAGAGTAACTTTCTTGAGCTGTTGCTGCAACAGATTCCTTCTTCTTCTTCTTGGGACAATCTTTCTTCCAATGTCCTGGTTCTTTGCAGTAATTGTAAATATCTCTTGGGTTATGTTTGCCCTTTTTCATCTCTTTGCCTTTCTTATTTTTCTGATTTTTACCCGAGTTTGAAGCCACTAACCCAGAAATAGAACCTTCATCATTTCCAGATGCTTTGTGTTGAAGTTCTCTAGTATGCAGGCTGGATTTCACCTCTTCCAAGTGTTATGCAATCCTTCCCAATACTCAAAGAGCTTACAAAATTTTCAAAAGAAGGGGGAAGGGAAGCTAACAATACCATGGCAAAGATCTTCATCTTCTATCTTAACATCAATATCACGAAGTTCCATCAATATGGAATTTAATTCATCCAAACAGTCTTTCAGAGGCGTACCTTCTTTCATTCGAAGTCCAAACAACCGTCTTTTCAGAAGAAGCTTATTACAGATTGACTTTGTCATATATAGCTTCTTCAATTTCAGCCATAAGCTGCAGTGAGTTGATTCTTCAGCGACTTCATAGAGAACCTCATCAGAGAAAGAAAACAAGATCAATGAATGAGCTTTTTCTTCTTGCAATGCAAGATTTTCTTTATTGATCTTTGAGGTTTGTCCAGAAAGAGGTGCCCACACTTCTTGTTGTTTCAGCAGTGCTCTCATCTTCATCCGCCAGAGACTGGAACTTTGCTTTGAGCTGTATTTCTCAATCTTGACTGTGTTAGACATCTTCTTGTTGGGTTCTTGATGATTCTAACAAATTAGTCTTCTTCACTGGGTTGCTCCTAGGATCTTTGGGAGCTCTGATGCCAGTTTGTTATGAAAACTGAACTGAGCAGAGCTTGTTAGCCAAGCTAAGAAGTGTGCAAAACTGTAAAACTGATAAGCAAAGAAATAGTATATTAAAAGATGAACACAGAACAATTAACTTGGGTGGTTCACTAAAGAACTTAGCTACATCCACCCATGGGGAGCAACAAAGAATCCACTATGAACAAGTAGTTACAAAAGGTGTACAAAAGGGGATCACTCTTGAGAATTACAAAGTATATCTCTAACACTCTTTTCTGAATGATTTCACAAAACTGATTTTTCACACACTCACAGCTAGCATAGGCTTCCTCTATTTATATGAAAGCTTCAACCTTGTGGAGCCAAAAATAACAGAATAATAGAATCGGTTTCTCTAACTAATTCTGTTACAATATACAACATAACTACTTGGCTTTATCTCAAACCTAAGATTCAAGCCATCTTTATAATTCTCCACCTTGGATTGCAATCTTCCTTCTGTCATCAAAGAGCTTGAGAACTGATCAAAGCTTTGTTGCTGCCTGCCACAGAGGACTACTTCCAACAATCAACATTTAGCAAGTCTAAGCAATGCATAAACTTACTTTTAGGAACTGGCTTTGTGAACATATCAGTTGGGTTATCCTTTGTACCAATTTTTTGAATTTTTATTCTTTTCTCAGTATGAATGAAATGATATCTCACATCTATGTGTTTGGTTCTTTCATGGTGCACCTGATCTTTGGTCAAACAAATAGCACTTAAGCTGTCACAAAAAATGATGGCATGCTCTTGGGTGAAACCAAGATCATTGATCAGTCCTTTCAACCAAATTCCTTCTTTAGTTATCGCTGTTAGGGCTATGAATTCAGATTCTGTTGTGGATAAAGCTACTGTGAGCTAGAGTGTAGCTTTCCAGCTGACCAAATAGTCTCTAACAGTAAATGCATAGCTTGTAATAGACCTCTTTGAATCCAAATCTGTTGCATAGTCTGCATCAGAGTATCCAGCAAGCACACAACTTGTATCTCTTCCATATATAAGACCTACATCAGTTGTCCCTATCAAATACCTGAAGATCCTCTTCACGGCTTGCCAATGTTCTTTTCTTGGCAGACATAGGAACCTGCTAACCACACTGACAGCATGTGCAAGGTCAGGTCCAGTGCATACCATGGCATACATTAGACTGCCTACTGCATTTGCATATGGAACTCGAGACATATAGTCTATTTATAATTGAGTTTGAGGTGATAGAGTTGAGGAGAGATGCGAGTTTGCAGATATGAGAGTACTAAGAGATTTAGCAGAAGACATACCAAATCTGGTGAGAACCTTCTTTATGTATTCCTTTTGTGAAAGGTATAGTTTTTTCTTAGCACGATCTCTGTAAATCTCCATCCTCAGAATTTTCTCAGCTGCTCCCATATCTTTCATGTCAAACCCTAGCATAGGCTTCCTCTATTTATATAAAAGCTTCAACCTTGTGGAGCCAAAAATAACAGAATAACAGAATCAGTTTCTCTAACTAATTCTGTTACAATATACAACATAACTACTTGACTTTATTTCAAACCTAAGATTCAAGCCATCTTTACAATAGAGATGTGTTAACAATTTATTTTAAAGTTAATAAAAATATACAGCACAAGTGCTCACATAATTTTAAATTTATCTACTGCCTCAACACTCTGTTTAAGCTCAGGAGAAAAATTTCCTCACCAGCAATGGTGGAATGCAATCATCCTGCTGCCCAGCCACTATTAACTACTCGAACGGCAGCACATGTTGGATCCCCCATTACACGACTTCCCTCAACCTGCTTTGCAAATTCAGGAAGACCAGTTGCCTTCCTCTCTTTCCTTCTCCTTCTATCTTCATCTCGTTCTTTCCTTAGCTAACTTTCAATAGTTCTCTGCATATTCAAAACCAATTAGGCACAAATCCACAATTATTTATATATTCTTTTTAAATTACAAAATTGCACTGCTTGCTCTATAATTCACATTGTTCGCTCCACAATCATTAGGTGGTATGCAAGGCCATCAGCTGACTAGGGTTCACATTAACATTACTATAGGTAAGATACATTGTGACACGTAAATGATTGATCAAAAACATTTAAGATTAGGAACATAACTAACCATTAGTGATAGTTTGCTAATTTCTTTGACTTTGTCCATAGGCATTGCTAGTTGCAGCTTTCCATGGGCTACATAAACCTGATAAAAGAACATTAAGAATGATGAAAGATTATGCAAAACATTGACATAAAACAGTTCAGAATGGAACTTAGGCATACAATATTTATTGGCCAATCCTCAAGACTGTCAAATATATGTGTTGCATAGATAATAGTGGCACCCCTCTCTTCACATTCCTTTCGTAGAAACCTCAGAAGGTCAACTCTTGCTAGAACATCAAGGTTAACTGTTATCTCATCGAGAAGAAGAACCTAGATAAACAAGGAGCAACCTTATACATATGTGCAATGAAGCCAAAAATATTAAACTACTCTAAATTCAACAAGTGTGTCATAAAAAAAAGGGGGCTATAATGATTTTTCCATCCATAAAACAAAAGATGATCAATCATACCTTAAGTGGTCTGAGGAGACCCATACAAATTTGCACTCTTCTTCTTTGACCATAAGTTACTTTATACAATCTCCAGGAAAGATTGATATCTAACACCTGCCTAGTTAAAAAGCAAAATAGAAATTAAGCAATAGTTTTCCAGAGACATTATATATATATATATATATATGCATAGCCAAAGAAACCTTCCTAGAAATTAGCCATGCATAGCTAGAGAACATGAACATCAATAGAACACAATGATTTAGTTTTGGTTGAATATGGCATTGGTGAGCTCAATCTTTATGCCATCTACCAATATCAAATTCATGGTTATAGAAGCAGGTACCATATTAAATGCATATAGGTTCTATTTCCACCCCAATGAGTTTCCTTATATTTTATTTACATAAGTTACAAAGAGAAACCTTATGCTTGAACAAACCCATATAGAGAAATGAAAAAAAATGTAAAGCCTATACCAAAATAGCAATGGAAAAAATAGGATATCTTAGGAACTGAATAAAAGTCAAATAATATATCTTGTGGTTGCACAGAAACTGATATTTATTTAAAAAACAACATATATTTGACTGTACCATTGTCTTATCCATGGTAATTTTGTAACCAAAATCATATTATTTGCAACTTCAAAGAGAGAAAACACTGTAAGATAGAAGAAATAATGGCTAATACCATTAACACCCATTATCAGTATTCATAAAGACATTAAGTTTTATTCTTCACCTTTGTTGCATCTGACACCAAATGGACTCTGATTTTGATTCCTTGCTTAGATGTTGCAGCTATGTACATTCCATTAGAAGAAAGGACCATTGCAGCCAGTGGTGAACGACGAGCCTCATTCTGTAATTCAAGTTCAATAATAATGTACATGACAATAAGTAAAAGACAAATAGGCATATTAGTTCATATTTAGTACTAAGACAAAAAAGAGGCAAACATATCCTTAGTGGTTTAGATATTACATTGATGGAGTTAAAGAGGCAAAGTTTTTTAGCTTCAATGCTCATAAATGGTTTTTGACTAATTTAACATGTTGCTGCCTTTAGGTGAAAGATCACACTACACTAACCAAGTCCCTATCAACAGATCCTCAGTTCTTGAGGAATAAAGCTTCTGAGTCAATGCAAGTGATTGACTACAAAGATTGGCAAATAACCTTGAGTAGGAAATTTAATGCCCTCAAACTATGGCTTGTTCTAAGAAGCTACAGTATTGATAACCTTAGGAACTTTTTGACAAACCATGTGGAAAAGGCCAAAACCTTTGAAGGACTAGTTAGATAAGAGGTTTGAGAAATGTATATCCAATCTACTGAGTTATGAAATTGGGATTCTATGAAGATAAAGGGATATCAAAAGAAACTAATCACAAGATACATTTTCTTCAGGCCAACCTTGTTTCACTATCCCCATAACTCTTAAGTTATCTAATCTATCCTGAACATCAAGAAACTGAAAAAACATGAAGGGAAACAACTTGGACTTTCTACCACAGATCATTCTCCACGAACCATAATATGATTTCTATACTATTCTTCTAAAGCATTTTTAAAAAGGTTGGTTACTAGTTTCAACAAATTTAATTAATACATAAATGGCTTATAGCAAGTCAAACTAAGAAAGGAAAGCAAGTAAATATTGTGCATAAATGGTTAGTATTAGGTGCATATAACATAAGTCTCATATATATGGTCAGTATTAAACTATTTTAGAGCCATTTCGCAATATTTTGTATAACATAAGTCTCTGACAAGCAAAAGCTAGTCGGCAGCCTCTTATTTACATTTGTATTTTTTCTTTTTTCTTTTTCCATTACATTTCATTAAATTAAAGAGTAGGTCAAATACCTTAGAAGTGAGACAGTATTTGGTTCTTTCGTTGCCTGGAAAACTATCTGAGACCAGAAATTTTCCTTCTCTAAGATTTCTCACCCCTTCCTCAGCACAATATCACACCAAATGCCTTGATCTGACAACCTACATAAAAAATACACCATTTACGTTTCACATAGTAGTTGATAAAAAAAGTGTAGTGAAAGTGAAGACCTAAATGGCTGAGAACGAGAACGAGAGAGAATGAGAACAACATGAGATAAGAATGAGATTGACAATTGAGAGGGACCGAGAAAAGCGCAAGATTGAGAAGGATGGATGAGAACTTATAGATCGAGCGAAACAGAGACCAAGAGCGACTTCAGAACGAGCAGGAAGAGATTTCAGAAACATTGGCTTCTGATTTAGGAATTAGGGTTGATTTAGGTACAAAACATTAGAGACAATCTGTCTCTATTGTTTATAAAAAAATATTATTTTTTTAGAGACAGAACACGTCCGTCTCTTAATACATTTCACATTTTGAATCGTTATTTCATGGATTAGAGATGGAACATTAGAGACAGATAAATTTTGTCTCTAAATTTCGTCTCTAAATATATTTAAATTTTTAAAATACTAAATTGACTGAATAGAGACAAAATTAGAGACGAAAAAATCTGAGACAGCCAAATTTCGTCTCTAAATTTCGTCTCTAAGTATATTTGACTTTAAATTGACTAAAAAGAGACATAATTAGAGACGAAAATTTCTGAGATAGATAAATTCTGTTTCTAAATTTCGTCTCTAAGTTTTAAATTTTATTTTTCCTCTCTAAATCACAAAACTCATCTTTATTTTCGTCTCTGTTAGAGACGAAATTTGTTCTGTCTCTAAATTTTGTCTCTAAATCAAAATTTTCTAGTAGTGAAAGATAGGACAATTTAAACACGCGTAAGAAGTTTGGACTCTACTTCCAGTAGGTGTAGTTATTAATAAATTATATGGTAACTCAGTCACAGGCAATTTTAGATTTTTCACATAGTCATTGGAGATAAAAGAATATGTAGCTCAAGAATCATACAATACAATTAAAAGAGTATTGTTTATGAGGCACTGACCTATTATTAGCTCAAGAGATTGTTCTGCTTCTTGACTATTCAGAGCAAAAACTCTTCCTGACATCTGAGGCTTTGTCTGAGAGTTCTTAACTTGTGGTACTGTCGAAGGATTTTCCTTAAATATATATTCTCTTGATATATGTCCTGGTTTACCACAGGTGTAGCATACCCGTTGTCCATATAGGCATGGTTGGTTTCCATGTGCCTTACCACATTTCTGACACTTCACTTCAGGTGGAACCTGTTTCTGCTTATTCATATTTTGCGTGAATTTATTATTTCCAATTCTCCATCCATTTTCTTCCCTCTTCCGCTTGAATTGGAATTGTCTTTCTTGCTTCGTCTTATATTCCTGAAGATCTCTTTCTATAATCCTGCACTTGTTAACCAATATGGAATATTGCTTAATTTCTAATTTACTTACCTCCTTCTTTATTTCTGGCCTTAATCCAGATTCAAATTTCACTACCCTTCATTCTTCATTATTATTGAATTGGAGATGAGAGAAGAATTTTGCCAACTCTTCAAATTTAGCTACGTATTGACCAACAGTCATACTCCCTTGTTTTAATTGTAAAAATTCTAATTCTTTCTCGTTACGAACACTAGTCAGAAAATATTTTTCCAAAAAACCATTCTGAAAAATTTCCCAAGTGACAGGTGCAACTGGGATCTCCAAAAGTCTTCTGGTTCCTCGCCACCAGTGCTCAGCTTTGCCAGTAATAATGTATGTAGCAAAATTAACTTTTTGGGCATCAATGCACCCTAGAACAGTAAAAATTTTCTCTAACTCCATCAGCCATCTCTCCGCAGCAACCGTATCATATTCTCCTTTGAAGCCAGAGGTTTGGCTTTCCGGAATTCTGACAACCCTTGGAAATTTGGGTTGACCGCAGGAGCGCCTTATTCCTGTCCTCAATTTACTCGTATGTGCTGAAAGAATTGATTCGTTGCGGTTGTCCACTCTTGCATCGCTGCAGCTATCTCAGTGAGGATATCCATCATCCTTTCTACTATATCTTATGGATGAGGATTTGCGTTATTCCTTGCATTTTTCCTTCTGTGAGCCATTCTTTTCCTGCAGCAACTTTCTTATTAGTTAGAAAGCAATAATGGTTCCCAAATCACTTTTGGCTAGAACCTTGCTCTGATATCATACTGTAACGTCCTACTCTAATTTACTTTTATGTATTTGAATTTCAAATTGGAATAAGATGTCAAACACAAAGTGCTACATTTTACATTAGTTCATTTGATATTTTACATGAAGGGTTGACCCTTCAAAAGTTAGCTAGTATAAACAGAAACAAACGCATAACACACTTTCTAAGCTAGGCACCATTTCAACAAAATTAGGCATTACTAAAGCCTTCAGGGTGCCATCACAGTTACTTTTTACATATTTACAAATATATATATATATATATATACATATATATATATATAAGAGATCCATTATACCTATAGTGTAAGTAAAAAAAAAACTTACACTCAATTTTATACTCTTCATTTTATTGTGATCTTGCGGCTACGATAGGAGATAAATGATAGCCACAAGATCACAATAAAATGAAAAGATAAGATTGAATGTAAGTCTTTTTTTACTTACATTAAGTGTAAGTGGATCTCCTTCATATATATATATATATATATATATATATATATATATATATATATATATATATATATATATAGATATATTTTAAAACTACTCATCAAAGAGTAGTACGATCAAGTGTAACATTAAAAACATAGTCTCCAAGATTAGGCATGTAGACTTGTTCTACACAAAAATCAATGATAACTCTCACCATCGTCATGATTTGAAATAATTTACCACAAGAAGAGTAAGATAAAAATCTCAATAAGAAGATGCAAAAACATATAATATAAATTTATCATCCATTCTTTACAAATCTTTATTTCTAAAATCATAACGGAAAGTCCAACTAATAAAATAGTAGAATAGTTAGAATACAAATTAATATTATAAAATGAGAAAGAGTAAATTTCATAAATATCTAATTTGTAATTTCAAAATTCTTCATTATCTCTTTATTATCCCATTTTAATACTCTTAATTAAATGTGTCTTCTTCTCTTGGTCAGGAGGTCCCCTAATCCTCTCATCGTGACCACAATTATTAAAAATGACCAAAACGTTCTTTGTTCCTCTCACCACAATCTTCTTTGATCCTCTTACTGGGGTTACGATAATAATTTCTGGTTGACTAAGGCATCCCTTAATCTTCTCATCACATCCGCAATAATTCTTTTTTACACATTAATTTATTTTTATCTATAGAATAATATTTCTCTTAAATAAATTTAGTAAAAAAATTTATTGATAAATAATGTAAACAAGTATTAAAATGTTATAATAGAAATATATATATATATAAAAGTATAATAATTATCATTATAGTATAATACGTAACTTATTATTATTATTATTATTATTATTATTATTATATATATATATATATATATATATATATATATATATATATATATATATATATATATATATATTGAAAGTACAATAATCATCATTATAGTATAATAGCATGAATTCTGAAAGTTCACGTGAATGAGTAGTGGGAAAGTAGTAAATAAGTAATTAAAATGGAATTAAAGAGTTAAAGAATGGTAAGAGAATATGTTACGTTGAGTTACGTCAAAAAAATAACTTCTGGAAATCATATTTTATTCGGATGGATATTTTATCATTTGAATAAGCCACTTTTCGAAGAAGCCACTTTTCAAAGCTACAGTATATTTCTAAACACGATCTGCAACGCCCTGTGATGGTTTTATATTTGCATCAGTAAAAAAAAATAGAGCATAAAGGATAATACAGTTCCTTTAGGAAAATAGAGCATTTGCATGAGTAAAAAAAATAGAATATAATGGTTTGAATAGCAGGTATAAGAATCAAATATAAAACTGTTGTATCAGTAAGAAAATAGAGTTTACGTGTATGGATGGACTAAAAGATATGAAAAATAGAAATAAAGGGTAAGGAATGGAGTTTTTGTCATTTCCTACCTAGCTATATTTCAGAATTGAAACAAATTTGGAGTGAGCTTGGAAATGTAGGAAATGAAGTTCCAGAAAACAGGGTACTTGTTTGTGGATGGAGTGATGGTGTTCTGATGAACAAAAGAGAAGGATAAATGGGTATTTGTAAAGCCATTTTGATCCTGTCTTACGTATGAAAATAAGGTAGGGCTGATGTTGGAGTGTTAGGTGTCAAAACGGGATTCAAACATCAAAAGTGTGACAATTTGGTAAATAATTTTGCCAACTAAGGATAGAATAGTCAAAAAGTGTTAATACCAAATTTCCGAAAAATCTTTACGTAATCTGATTTAATATTTGTGCGTTTATAATTTTTGTGATTTTATGGATGATTTTAAAATTTTTCCTGTCTGTGGGCCCCTGCATAGGTGTATGTATGGGCCAGATTTCTCCCTGTAATCATTCCCTTAATCAGATTTTTATTTAGCTTTGTACACATTTCTGCTGATTATGGTTGCTTCTTTAATTTCAAAGTTTCAACAATTTTCATCCTCCATCCACACGTCCTGATGCTTATCTCATGGTAGTTCATGTTTGGACATTTGATCATGATTCACCATTCTGAACGTCCATCTTAGTGCCATCTGTTCATTTGGCAATCATTGCATCAAATCCCAAATTGCCACATGTTACTGCTCATCATTACTTTTTTTACTTCATTGATTCTTGCCTCATTATCTAGTTAAGAAACTGGATGAAAACTAAGTTTTCCTTCTGGTTTCGTGTTTTTCTCGTTTTTGATATTCTGTAGCTATTTATGTATATATACTTTTTTTTTAAATATTGTTTTACTTAATTTTGAGGGATGTTACAGTTTCAAACATTGCATTTCTCTTACTCTCATACAATAGCAACATGTGTTTTTTAGTCACTTAACTGTTTTCAATATGTGCATAGGGTTTATAGATTGCAAAATATTTACAGAGCTTATGAGATTGATTGGAGAATCATTAAGGATGAACTATGGTGGTCACCAATTTCGGAGATTACATTGGTGTTTGATCGTCAATTGCTTAGATCTAAAAGTCGACTCAAATCAACTCGATTTAAAAATGAGATTGATTGACATGAACCAGGACTGAGACAAAGATGTTCAATATGCCATGAACTGATCTAAATATATTTGTACAAATGTTTCTATTATGCATCCTATAGGTGTTCTGTTGATTTGGAAATCTAAATTTATCTAGATATGTTTCATTAATCAGGATGAAGTACTTTTGAGAACGTCTAATTTTTAGGAGAAATTCAGTCAAATTTCTCATAAAATCGAA
This sequence comes from Ormosia emarginata, assembly GCA_029884605.1. Classification (NCBI taxonomy): domain Eukaryota; kingdom Viridiplantae; phylum Streptophyta; class Magnoliopsida; order Fabales; family Fabaceae; genus Ormosia; species Ormosia emarginata. Next base: position 5,586,087 of record JAQQTP010000038.1, on the reverse strand, counting down.
ATGTTAATTATTTTAGAAAAATATAACTTTTGATTTTATAAGCTTATTCCGAGTTTTGAGATACGTTAGAAAATGTTAAATAAGTTAGTTGATTTTGATAAGCTTGTCATGCTAGTATTCTATCCTATGAACCAATCGCGACCCTAGTTTTGAGTGGTCACAAATTTATCATATGTTATTGTGACATAATTCTATGCTGTAAAAAATAAAATTTCTAACAAAACAGTTAAATTTGGTAAAATAATAAGAGAATAATTTTATTTGTATTTACTTTTTTTGAAAAAAAATAGTGATGTACACTGGTATCGCCAACATGTCCTACGATAATGGACCACGCGCCCTCTCTATCATGGTAAGGTGCTCTAAATTTCTGTGAGTCTTAAACAAAGTTTCACTCTACAATAGACGCTTACAACTTCAAGAAAAAATTGAAAAAATTGTGTTTCAAACAAAAGCTTTAGTCGTGCAGTGGAAACGTCATCATGTTTGGCGTTATCCACGTAAATACGCCAACACGTTTGGCGTTACATTACAAAAAACGCCAGAGAGTTTGGCACTTCCACGTGTATAACACTAAGCATGATGACGTATCCATGTGGATAACGCCTAGTGTGTTGGTGTAATTGCAATGATAACATCATTATCTTTGGCGCTTTCAACGTGGACGTAAAAATAAAAAAAATCTAACGTGACCAAAAGTGTGACAATTTAATATACAGTTTCAAAACTATGATAATTTGGTAAATAATTTTGCCACTAAGGATAGAATAGTCAAAAAGCCTCTTAGGCACTAATAAAAATACATTTATTATTAAATTATTATAATTATTTCAAAAATCTTTTAACAAGTAATCTAAGGATAGTGATTGAGGAATTAAAATAAAAATTATTAAATATAAAGAAACATTTAATATATTAAAAACAAAAAAAAAAAATTATTAATGTTGTCTTCTTCAAATTATTAAAATGATTTATTAATAAATATTAAACTAGTAAGAACAATTTTGTGCATTGCAAGAGTTTCTAAAATTCAGTTTAAATTTCAAAAATATAAATTAAAAGAGAAGATATATTTAAAATTGAAAAGGAAGATATTTATACTTGACTTAAAGAGAAGTTGAATTCAGATTTAAAAAAAAACAATTAAGAATGACACTTGTCATTCCATTCTACTAAAGGGAGTACAATATAAAAATTCAATCACTTTCAAGTAAATATACTCTAATTAATATATATATATATATATATATATATATATATATATATATATATATATATATATATATATATATATATATATATATATATATATATATATATATATATATATATATATATATATATGAAGGATAATTTGAATCAAGAAAGGGACACATGTTAGTGCGAGGTTCAACATTAGGCAAGAAAAATTATATTTCAATAAAATGAAGGAAATAATACCACAAAAAATATATATAATATATAAAATTAAGGAATTAATATCCTCATTAATAAATATCAATTCTAATTGATTAGAAAATTAATTTAGAATTTAATTTGGTACAAAAATAAAAATGAATATTTAGAATGAATCTGAACAATAAATAATAATAATAATAATAATTGAACAAAATCAATGTAGAATATATTGTTGCATTGTTTACTAATTAAATGTTGTAGGCTATATACTATGTTGACTGATGCTTAAGTTTTACATTATTATGTCTAAAATTATTCTGGTGAGACATTCATATTAATGAAGATTGAATCAATTTAGGGAAGATTGATATATTGATTAATTAAAAAGTTTGATGAAGAATGCAACATATGTTGGCACGAGAAATTAAGTAAAAAAAAATATACTAATTGATTGGAAAGTCAATAAAGAAAAGAATATATGATTGCATTATTCTTCCACTTATATTAACATGAGAAATTAAGTGAAAAAAATACTTGAATTTGACCCACCTTTATACTAAAAAAATTATAAAAAGAAAAATATAATCCAATAAAATCAATTTATGATATGTTGAAATTCAATTCTCATTAATTTTAGCATAAAATTTATTTGAGATTGAATCAATTTTAAAAAGAACATAATTAATTGAACTAACGTAAAATATTAACTCATAAATAGCATCGAATGAAGTGACCATTGAAGACCCTAAAGAATTTCTTGTTGCTTGTAATATTGGTTGTGGGTTCCCTCTTATGCTCTTGTGCCAAATAGATAAGAAATGGTTAGAAGTTCCGCATAATGGCCAAATTCGTTGTGCAAATTCACTTTGCAAAAAGGCTGATAAATATTTTCAAAACACGTGTGCCAGTCCTGAATTTTATTATTGATAGATGATAAAGGAAGCATCATGGAAACAGTTCACATTATTTTTTATACTCTTTTTAATATTATCTATTATACATATTTTTTTATTTTTTTATTAAATTACACACTTTTAAAAATATATATATAATATATACATCCCTTAAAAAGATATATGATAATCTTTATTCCAATTTTATCAAGTAATGACTAAACCAATTGATAGAATGGGGATCATCTTTTTATTTAAATATTTTAATTCGTGTAATCATCCATGAGCATGTGGATTTCCCACCCTCCCTAAATTTTTTAGGAAAATAATTATATTATCATATTTTTTATCTTATATTATTTTTTATTATATTTTTTAATAATTATGATTAAGTGAAAGAAAATGATGAAAAAAAATATAATTAATAATAGAGAAATATTTTATCATTATATCAAATTCTCTTATTAATCATCTTAATTATTAAATAAAAAAAATATTAAATATTTTTTTATATTTATAAAATATTAAATATATTTATTTTTTTATTTAATTTTTATTTAATATTAAAAAATTATTAAAAAAAATTTATAAAAAGATATAACATTACTGTAAACCTAATTGCGAATACTGAATGATTTTCATATTGCTGAGGAATTTACTGGAGATCTCTCCACCTTTGTAGTCTAAGGGGAACTTTTGTTAGCTACATTAACTATTATTCTTTTTCTTTGTGGCTATTTGAAATGTAAAAGTTACAAATTGTGACTTTACATTGAAATTTACCCATTCATCAAATATGATTATTAATAATTTGGGAGGTTCACTATCAAAATAATTAATAAGAAAAAAAATTCAACGAAACAATTTTGCATTGCTTGAAAGGGTTAGGATACCTAAATAAAAAAGTAAAAATTATAAACATAGTTAGAATATCCTAAATATATATGGCAGCATATCGTCTGTGTTTGTCTCTCTCTCTCTCTCTATATATATATATATGAAATGTATTAGGTGAGAGGAGTAATTATTGTAAGAGAGTGAGATGAGTGAATCTTGATTATTAGATCTTATATGAATAGTCAAGATTAGAACATAAATGCATGTGACTTTTTTAAGCAATCACATGATATTTAAATAACTTTTAATTTTGATCATTCATATATAGTTGTATGGTCAAAATTTACTCATCTCATTAAATATGTCTTATATATATATGTGTGTGAGAGAGAGATTGTTAATCTCTACACCTTAATGTGGAGGTTAACAACTTCTACATTTTGTTAGAAACGTTTAACATGTTCCTAAAATATTATTGAGCATGGAGTTCCATGCTCAGGAGTCATTGATTTTGAGGAGATTTAAATCTATTGTTAAGAATAAAGAAGATGAATTGTTTTTATTACTTTTTTTTATCAATTATGAATATTTATTAAAAGTAGTTATGTTATTTACTTTTTGACCCATTATATTCTTTTTCTTTTAATTTTATCCTTTCAACCAAATATTCCTCTTCATCTCTACACTTTCTCCACACCACCGCATGTCACACCATCCAACACCACCTCCGTCGTTGACCCCCTTTCACTGTCGACACCCTCTCGCAACCGACCACCTCTCGCCTCCGACCACCACCGTTAAAAGGTTTTGAATCAAAGCCTGGAAAAATGGTTTTGTCCAGAGTTACTCCTTGCTTGGTAAAAAAAAGTTGGAATTTGAGCATAGACAACACCATAATTCTGCAGGTATATCAAACGACATCGTAATAGTGTTCAACTCTTGCTCCACCAACGTTACCATAAGTGACACGAGTGCCTTTACGCACTGGAGAAGCTCGTCACGTGGGTTCTCCATGGACATGCTCTCGTCGGGCATTCTGTAAAGCTCGTCGCATGGGTTCTCAATGGACACGCTCTCGTCCAAGTCACAACCCAGCAACTCGCGAGTTAACTCGACGAATTTGTGACTCACCACATTGAACTCGAACCTAATCTCGAGTCGCACAGCTTGTCGACCCAGCATCTCGCCCACCGCCTTCAACCTCTCGTCGCCGTCATTCTCGGCCACCGCCGCGATCTTCACCATCGCCGAATTCCCGTTCAAATGCAGCGAGAGCTCGTGGAGTAGCGCATTGCTTCCCAAGCCCAACATTGAAATCCACCACACAGAACTTAATGTTGACGTTCTCAATTTTGTCTTCGAATGCAACATCGAGGATTGCGAGGTTGGCAGCCATGAACGCGAGCTTGAAGCAAAGGGAGTGTTCGAAGAGCAACTGTGTTGACTTGGCAAAAGAGAAAAAAAAAAGGAGAATGAAAAAAAATAATTTTGACACTATAACTTGTTGAACAGGTTGCAGGTAATAATTCTTAGTCATAGATGTAAAATTATTGCAAATCAACGGCTCATAAGCATGGAGTATGTATGCTCAAAAACATTTTAGGAGCATTTAAAACGTTTCCTATTTTGTTTTAAACTAAAAACTCACTCTCCTATTTCATTTCGAGGAGTGCTAGGAACACACTTTTTATCACACCCCTTTTAACACACTATCTTCTATTGGGTTATGTCACACATTAAAGCACACAGTCAAACTTTATTACATGATAATCGAGCTGATTACACACTAATTAAGTTGATTACACATTAATCGAGGTTGAATGTGTGCTTTATTATATGACGTAGCCTAATAGAAATGAGTGTGTTGAAAGGAGTGTGATAGAGAGTATATTCTTAACATTCTTCATTTCTTAAAACATTTTTAAAGGTATGAATAGTTATGTCATTTTATTCTAATCACAAATATCTAATTTAATAAAGAGAGAGAATATTAAATGCTAACATTAATAAGAAAAGAGAAGGTATAAATATTACTTTAATAAAGAGATAAGTTTTGATTATTAATTTTAATTATTAAGTATTAATTTAGAAAATAATATTAATATATAAAAATCTAGAAACATATAACATTATTAAAGAAATTTATGCTTTTTACGTTTCATGTGAAAGCTATTTTTTTTTTAAAAAAATTAAAACTATCTTGTATTCAAATATATGATTGATTCTAGAATAATAAAAAAACTCTGACATTTTTGTGACGAAATGATTAAGTTTAGATTACTTGCATAATTTCTTTTTTCTACTGTTCATATATTAAATAATAATAATTACCTTCTATTTATATTTGTAATTTTTTTGAGTTATTCTATTTATATTTGTATTAAATGTTAAATTTTATGCGTCTAAAATAACCTATGATATTGATATAAAATATTTAAGAAACATAACGTTATTCAACTAATATTATTTAAAGTTTTACATTGTTATTCCGCTGAAAAATTTAATTTTAAAATTTAGATGTATCCACTAAAAAATTCTGTTCTGCAGTTTAGATGTAAATTAAGACCTATCTACTAATAATGTTTTATGTTTCTAAATTATTTATATATTAATATTATTTTCTAAATTAATAATTAATAATTAAAATTAATAATCAAAATTTCTCTCTTCATTAAAGTTATATTTCTACCTTCTGTTTCCATATTAATGTTAGAATATAATATGCACTATTTTTATTAAATTAGATATTTCTGGTTAGAATAAAATGACATAACTACGCATACCTTTAAAGATGTTTCAAGAAATAAGAGTGTGTTTTTAGTCCAAAGCAAAATGTGAAAATTGCTAACCTCCACATGAAAGTATATACAGAGGTTAGCAATCCCCATATATATATATATATATATATATATATATAAGAAAGTATCAGAGATGAGATGAAATGAGTGTAAGTCAAAAAAGACTTACACTCTGTAAATTGATCCTGCTTCTATATATATATATAGAGTATCAGAGAGATGAGTGTTTATGTAAGAATCTTGAACATTAAATCTTACATGAATGGTTTAAGTAACTTTTAATCTTGACCATTCATATATGGTTGTATGGTAAATATTCACTCTTCTCACGGCCCTCTCACAGTAACCACTCATTTCACTAGATATGTCCCCCATATATATATATATGAGAGCGTATCCGTGAGAGGAGTGAATATTGACCATTGAATCTTACATGAATGGTCAATATTATAACATAAATGCATGTGACTTTTTTAAGTGATTACATGACCTTTAAATAACTTTTAATCTTGACCATTCATATATAGTTATATGATCACGATTTATTTCTCTTACCCTTTCTTAATAAAAACTTCTCTTACTAGATAAATTCCAACCTTCAACACTTCAAGTAAAGGTTAACACCCTTCACTCTTTTTGCGTACCAAAAAATCACTTTGGTCTTAGTTAATCAAGTTAAATGATTATGTTTATTTTAGTAATTAGAAACAAATATTTCTCTCTTCTGATACATGGTAACCTCGTGAGTTTGATCTATCCTAATAACTACTAACCTTATAAGTTTTTCTCATTCATAATAATCACTAACTCTATAAATCTTTCTCTTTTGTTATTCTTTTGTAACTAGTAATGTAATAATTTAATTATTTAAAAATGTATTTATATTTTTAAGAAAAATTAAATAGTAGATGAGTTTAAAATGCTAATATAATTTAATATATACTAATTTTTTTTTAAAAAAATCATGTTACAAGAAACTCATTGGCTACATCCATTAGTATATATATATATATATATATATATATATATATATATATATATATATATATATATATATATATTTGAGTTTAGATCTTCTCATGTCATTTTTTTTTCTCAAATGGTCAAATGGAGAAGAAAGACAAACACACAAAAATTTATTAATAAGATCCAATTAAAATTTATAAAAAAAATTTTATAATATTTGTGTCTATCTCTTTCATCTATTAATCACTTGAGAGAAAAATAATATAAGATGATCTAAATTCATATTAAGTATATACATGCATTTGACATAACAATCACTTCGTGATTTATAAATGCATGTATATACATGCACCAAATCAATTATCAATTATAAATTATAAATATACAATACTAATTTTTGAAGATAAATTGTTACGTATTTTTTAAAAAATTAGTAAATATTGAATTATATTAGCATTTTAAGTTAATCTATTGTTTACTTTTTAAAAAAATAATTACATTTTTTAAATTATTGGTTTTTAAACTAATAAAAAAGAGAAAGATTTATAAAGTTAATGATGATTAGGAGTTAGAAAAAGAATTATAAGATTAGTAGTTATTAGTTGAGATAAAAGTCAAGAGGTTAACATTTATTAGGAAAGAGAAGAATTTGTTCTTAATTACTAAAATAGACATAGTCATTTAATATGATTAACTAAAGACAAAAATGACTTTTTGTCCACAAAACGAGCCAAGGGTGCTAACTTTCACTTGAAGTATTAAGGGTTGGTATTCCTTATATATATAATTGGTGGAATCAATTAGGATTAATCTTAAGATCATTTTAGGATTATACCAGGGGTGCACATAGGTCGGATTGAGTTGGGTTAGGTTTGGGGAGAAAAAATATCTAAACCAATTAAACGAAGTCAGGTCGGTTTGGGTCGATTTTAAGGAATTTTTTTTAAATAACCCGACCCGACCCGATGGTAATTGGGTTAGTTCGAGTCGTGTAATTTGGTTGATTAAATTTTAAAAAAAAACTTTTTTTTTCTATTTTTGGGTGGTCGGGTTGGGTGGTCGAGTTGGTCGAGTTGTGAACATTTCCTAATAAAAATTGCCTAAAACGATGTCGTTACTCGGGTAATCGGGTCATCGGGTTAAATTACTCAATCTGTCACCTGAACCAATTAAAAATCGAGTTAATCGGGTTTAACTCGAATTAACTCGAACTAACTCGATGACTCGACCCGGCACGAATATATTATATCAGGTCGGTTCGGATTGGTCAGGTTCACGGGTCGGGTTGGACTCGTGATCACCCCTAGATTGTATCATTATAATTAATGTTGACACTAAAATATATAGAGATTATGTGTGGACTATTTAGTCACACATTTCTTCAGCTTTCTCCTTCCTTGTTGTGCTTTAATTCCAGCGAGCCCTCATTGTGTCAACTCTTTTTGGAAAAACCTCCATCGTCCATCAAGTTTCCGGCAACCTCAAACCTTCAGATTTGATCTCAAAAGTGCTGGCATCTGGAGCACACTGTTCCAAACGTCCAGACCTCAAAGTCGCACCATTGTTAGCTTCTACAATGCACCACCACAAGCATGCTACACTTGAACAAACTTGCTAGTGCGTGAGGGAGTGTGGGACCTCTTTCCGGCATAGTTCTTATATCAATCTGCTTGAAATCACTTGTAAAAGACAAGCCTTTTTGACTCCCATCTTGGCCATTTCAATGGTGTTTTAGATCATGGGTGCCTTGGTTCTCATGTTTTTGGGTGATTTACTTTGTGTCCTTGTTGTGTGTTGTTGATTCCAAACCTGCTCAATTCCTTTTGGACCTATTCTAGGTATTCCTTTTATTGTTTGGTCATGCTTCCTTTGATTTCTCACAAATGGGAGACAATGTTTCTAGCATTTTTAGAAAACTCTGAGTCTATTTCTTCTGATTTGGTTGCCAAAAGCTCCATCGTGTTAACCAACATCATTGTCCCATCAATTACATCTAAGAAATTGACTGGGTCAACCATTTATAAGTCTTAAGCAACTTCCGTAAAGATTTGGTTTGTAGGACAGGGGTAGTCAGAGTATCTTACCAAGAAGCTTAAGGATATCCCAAAAGTTGACCTCCCTAACTACGAGAAGATTGATGCACAACTTCTCAGTGCCCTCTAGTAGTCTATTGATCTAGAAATAGTGGATCTTTTTCAACCATTTGAAACTGGCTATAAGGTGTGGCAAGAAGCCTAGAGTTGCTACACCAACGATAAACAACGCCTCTATTCTGTTGTCTCTAGTATGATGAGCTTACACAAATAACAAGATTCTCATATGGAATCCTTCCTTGGCAAAACACGCTCATTGATGCAAGAATTTGCTATGATGATACTCATACTAAGGATTAATTTGAGCATAAGAAGCAATATGAATGATTCTTTATGGTTTTTACCCTCTCTAGTCTTCCATAAGAATTAGACCCTGTACATCAACAAATCCAAACCAATGTTGATAGCCTACATTGTCTTAGACCTTTCAATGACTATTGAATATCTCTGATATGATACCACTAGCATCTACTTCCCCAGCCATGCCAATATCAAAATCTTCTACTCTTATCTCCCAAGTTAATAATTATGGTAGTGGATATGATCGTGGTGGTGGTAGCAGTCTATAATGCTCTTTTTGTAACAAATCACTTGGAGGAGCGCTGCTAAGTGAAACTTGGTAAACTAGCATTAGCTAATTTTGCTTTGACTGAATTAGCACCATCCACCTTTGGTGTGACTATTCCTACTGCAAATTATGAGGTATTCCTCGGCTTTAAGGCATCTTCACATATTTTGGTTAAACAAATTAGTAATCCTATTGCTTGTTTATCTTAATCATCTCCTTGACCATGGATAATTGACTTTGGTGCTTCTAATTACTTTTGTGGTAATAAGGATCTTCTCACCTCTCTTACATACTCTAATAAATAACCCTTTGTTACTCTTATTGATGGAAGCAAAGTTGTTGTCAACGATATTGGCCAAGCTCAGCCATATCCATTTCTACCTTATCATCTACTCTTTATATACCCAGTTATATTTTCAATTTGATATTTGTTATTCAGTTAGTTCGATCTCTTAATTGTTCCATTACCTTTACTAAAAACTTTGTTCTTTTGCAAGATTAAGGTACCAAGAGGATGATTGGAGTCAATTGTGAGTCAAGATGACTTTACCATCTTGTTGTGCCTAGTTTTCTAGTGGCAAACACCATGGCTGATTCTCCTAACCTCATTCACAATTGTCTTAGACATCCAAGTCTCTCCAAACTCTAGAAGATTGTTCCTCACCTATCTAGTTTAAGATCTTTAAATTATGAGTCTGGTCAAAAGGGAAAGCACACTCATGCTTCATTTCCTGGTCTTGTTAATAAAAGAGTTGATTCATCCTTCTTCTTTGTTCATTTAAACATACTGGGGACCTAGTCGTGTTAGTTCTACTTTAGGGTTTCAATCTTTTGTAACATTTATTGATGATTATTCCCGTTGCAATTGGGTCTTTTTTTATTAAAAAAAATCGTTCTGAATTATTTATAATATTTCAAAAGTTTTGTGCTAAAATTTATACTCGGTTTGGGAGAACTATCCATATTTTGTGTAGTGACAATGCATGAAAATATCTGTCTTTTGATTTTCAAGAATTCATGGCTAAACAAGGTATCTAACATCAAACAACTTGTCCTCATACTCCACAACAAAATGGAGTGGCTGGATACAAAAATTGACATTTAATTGAAATAGTCAGGACTTTACTTTTACATATGAATGTTCCTTATCGTTTTGGGGGGATGATATTCTTATATCTTGTTATTTGATAAACCACATGTCTCATTTTGTGCTAAATGATCAAGTTCATCACATTATATTATTTTCTAATACACATGTCTATCTTGTGTCTCCTCATGTTTTTTGTTGTACTTATTTTGTTCACAATCTTATTCCAAGTAAGGATATGCTCATTGCAAAAGCCTTCAACTATCTTTTCCTTGGATACTCTCACCTTCAGAAAGGGTATCACAACTACTCTCTTGATTTATGTTGCTATATTATGCTTGCTGATGTCACCTTTCTTTGTCAACAGCCATTTTCTTCTTCACCTGCAAATGTTTCTCATATATACACCATCTTCTGTATTCCTCTTTATAATCCTCCTGTTGAGTAATCCTAGTTATGTACATGCTTATATGTCTACCCTTGATCCCTCTCGTCCTTTCATTACTTCTCAGCATTAACCATGACAATCCACTAGTGCCAGCCCTGTTGCAAAGGATGTTCCAACTAATTCACACCCTTTGCCTATTCTTCCCTCTTTCTTGGTTCCTGCATCGGATAGTTCACCTATTGCTTTTTGAAAAGGTAAACGATCTACTAGTAACCTGCATTCGCTTTATGATTTTCTTAGTTATGATCATCTTTCTTCATAACATTACTATCCCATCCAAGTTGGTGCCAAGCGGTGATAGATGAGATGTCTACTTTGCACTTTAATGGCACATGGGATCTAGTTCCTAAACTAGCAGGTAAATCTATGGTTGGCTATCGATGGGTCGTTGAAATATGTCTAAATAACTCAATTGACTAACTAAAAGCTTGTTTAGTAGCCAAATGATACTCATATATTTAGTCTTGATTATAGTGACATCTTTTCTCCACTTTCTAAGATTACCTTAATTCATCTTTTACTTGTTATGGATGCTATGTGATGTTGACATCTTTATCAACTGGACATCAAGAATACCTTCCTCCACAATGATTTACAGGAAAAGGTTTATATAGAGCAACTACTTGGCTTTGTTGCTTAGGGGGAGTGTGGAATGGTGTACAAACTCCACAAATCGTCATATGGTTTTAAGCAGTCTCCTCAGGCATAGTTTGACCCCTTCAGCACAATTGTTTAAGCTTTCAATTTGACTTGTAGTGAAGCCAATCATTCTGTTTTCTTTCGACATCAATCTCCCGATCAATGCATCTACTTTGTTGTTTATGTAGATGACATTATAATTACGAGTAATGATCAAGTCAACATTGAACAGTTAAAACAATACTTATTCAAGCATTTTCATACTAAGGACCTAGGTAAGCTCCACTATTTCCTAGGTATTAAGGTGGCACAATCAAGACATGGCATTTCAATCTCCTAGAGGAAATACACTTTGGACATTTTGGAAGAAAAAAGGCATGTTAGGGGCGTAAACTTGATACACCTATGGAATCCAATGTCAAGCTTCTACCAAGACAAGGGGAGCCAATATTAGATCTTGGACTTTATCAGAGGTTAGTTGGAAAATTGAATTACCTCACAGTAACAAGACTAGATATCTCTTTAGTTGTGAGTGTGGTAAGTCAATTCCTTGATTCTCCATGTGACTCTAATTGAGATGTTGTTGTTTGGATTCTTCAATACATCAAAGGACCTTCAAGAAGAGGCTTACTATACAAAGATAAGGAGCATATAGAGATTTTTTGTTATATAGATGTTGATTGAGCAGGTTCTCCTTCGAATAAACGTTCTACTTCAGGGTATTGTGTTCTGTTTAGAGGAAGTCTAATATCATGGAAAAGCAAGAAGCAAATTGTGGTTGCTAGATAAAGTACAGAATCTAAGTATTGAGCAATGAGCATTGCAACTTGTGAATTTATCTGGTTAAGACATTTGTTAAAAAAGTTGAACATTTGTGGTTCACAACCAATAAAACTCGTATGCGATAATTAAGTTGCATTACATATAACTTCAAATCTTGTCTTTTATGAAAGAACTAAATACATTGAGATTGATTCCCACTTTGTTCGAGAGAAAATTTAGTTAGGAGAGATTGTTACTGCATTGAGAATTCAATGACCAGCTTGCAGATATTTTCACTAAAGCTTTTAGAAGTTCTCAAGTCAACTATATATGTAACAAGCTTAGTGCATATTATATATATACACCAATTTGAAGGAGAGTGTTAAAATATCCTAAATATAAATGGTAGCATATCATGTATAAATGAGAGAATCAATTAAGAGTTGTTCTGGACTGAGTTATAGGTAAACTAAACAGAAGTAACAAATATTATTACACGCTATCTTGATAAGTACACATACATATTTATTAGACATAAATCTCTCAAAGAATCTTTGATGAATATGAACACTAATTACATTCTACATAAATAGGAGAATTAATTAAAAGAGATCACAACCTCTAACGGATTCTAATTCTAAATAACTACATTCAATACAGATTGCATTACGATTCTAAACACTCTAAGACACTCTTATAAATGCCTTGCAATGTCTCAAAGGTATGGATCTAATCTCTAATCATACATTACCCTCCTTGCACACAAACTAACTTGAGCGTCAAAGTGTCTTTTGCAAGTACCCACCCTCTTGCACCATTGTTGTTGTTGATGTGCCACGGGGGAATCGACCATCATCTACCTTTTCAAGTAACCCTCAGAACCTAGTTCTGAGGAGTAATCTCATGAATTTTTTTAGGATTGTATATCATTGTAATTAGGATTGTATCATTATAATTAGTGTGTGTTTGGGATAATTGTAAAAGTTTGATTATTTCAATAATTGATTATATTTTGATATGTTAGCTGAAAAATGATTTTAAACTAATCTGTTTCGTTTGGATGGTATAAAAAAATCGCTTTTATGTATTAAATTACCAAAATAAGTATAGAATGATTAAAAAAGTTATTTGATCTCAAAGTATAAGGAATAATTTATAATCTAAAATCAAAAGTTGAAATTTCAGCATCATGAAAAAAAAAACTTTTAGAATGCATTGAATTTCATATAAAATGTTGAGATTATTTCGTTAATTTAACAAACATATTCAAAAAAAACTTACACCGATGTAAGTTGATCCTATTATTACAACAACTTTTTTAGCTTTTAACATACGTTGGGGACATAAATAATCCGTCCCAAATATGCACTTAATGCTTATATGAATACATATAAAGATCTTGTGTGGACTGTTTAATCACACAATTCAGCTCTGATCATATTGTTTGCGTAGATATGCCAACTCTAAATATTTTGTAAGGAAATATTAAAATGAAAGACTAAAATTTTCACCCTTTAAGTAAATGGAATCATAATAAAAGCTTCCCATCCATTGCCCACATGTAAATTATATCAAATGAAATAATCAATCACTTCCTCAAAGAATTTGTTGTTGCTTAATGTATTGGTGGTGGGTTCCCTCTTATGCTCTTATGCCACTAACATAGATAAGAAGTTGTTTACCACATAAAAGAGGCTCAAAACCAACTCCTCGTTTTCAAAAACCACCAGATTTTGATTATCTTCAAATATCGTTTCGTTGGCCAAATTCGTTTTGTAGAAGGCTCCCAAAAAATCCATTAGACCACATGTGGCGGTCCAATATTTTATTATTCATAGCTTGGAGCCAAAGAACTTATATGGTGTGAAACATCCAATATTTTGTCATGCAACGACCAAACCAGTGGATACAATGGTCATTCACTTTTCCTCTTAGATACTTTTATTCATGTAATCCTAGGATTAATACAGATTTCCAGCCTCCCAAAATTTTTTAATCCCCATAACTAATTTTGATGTCATTTTATAGTTCGAAGAATCGTAGGAAAAATAATAGAAATAAAATAGATGGATAATTAAAATTAAAATTACATAAATAAAATAATTTATTATAAATATTGACTGAGGCGTGCAAATGCATTGAATTTAAGAGTATTTCGCCATCGCAAGTTGATTACTCGATGCAAAAGGTCATGTAGTTAATATTTCCTAAAATATAACAATTATTTTTTTACTAGCTTCACACTTGAAATAATAAAGACACAAAAATAACTTATAAGACTATTTATAGGTTAGGAACTAAAGTAGAAGAGTATAGAAGATATGTATTTTTTCGCGTGTATAAGTGAAGTACCCAGCATTGTTATTTATAAAGGTGACTCACAAGTTACTGTTAACTAAAACGTTTACATACTGGCTAATAAAGTTTGTTGGATAACAAGCTATAACGTGCAACAATTAAAAGCAGAAGGAAATGGATAAAAGTAAGTTTCCAACTTGCAAAACCAAAAAATAGGAAGGAAGGTAACAAAATAAAAGATAGAAATAGAAGATTCAACGTCCACCAAAATTGAAGGAAACAACTGTGTACCGGTCACAAAGTGAGATGGATAGAGAAAGATAAGGTCAAAGGTTATAAATTTGACTTTGAAATCATTAAATAATAATAAAAAAATACAACAAGAACTTCGTAGATATATATCTTCACACCTTTTGCCCAGAACTCACGGATGGGAACAATTGGTATAGGAGCAAGCAATACTATCTTAACCATTAATGTTGGAAAAGTATGATAGTTGTGCTTCCAACAAATTCTCACCGAAGGAGTATTTTCAAACAGCAATTCGTCTAGTGAAACAATACCATCCACTTCAAATGTTGGAAGAAAAAAGCAATCATTTAATGAGTTTCAAGCTTAATTAATTTGTCTATTATATGAATTAATTTCTCCTCATTTGAAATAATGCTATTTAATAATGACGTGGTTAATAAATTAGTTCATCCAGTATATGGGTAATCAACAGAAAGAAAATTGATAAGATGATAGAGATTATCATTCAAACTCAATCATGGTTTATTTTTAATTATAAAATTATATTTCTCCTGATTGTTTCGAGTCATTTCTCCATCTACACTAATAAAAAAATGTGATATGTTCTATTTATAGTTTTATAAAATTCCAATGCGTGCATGTTAGCTTTTTTATTTTTTTGGTCATGGACTTTCCTTCATTCATGGAATCGAAAATGAAAAATGATGTTATTATATCATTTTTTATCTTACATCATTTTTTAATAATTTTTTATTAAGTGAGAAAAATAAAAAAAAAAAAGTAATTTAATCAATTATATCAATTGTAGTTTAAAAAGTTATATGAAAGAAAAATATCTTGGGCTGGCACAACTCTACAAATAACTCATCTGACAGCAAATACAAGAAATCTAACACATAAGATACAAAGGACCAAGGTCAACTACACAGGAAGACTACACTGTCGGACGAAGGAATCTGAACCGAGATTGGGGCAAACTTATATATGATCTTAGAACCATGGGAAACAAACATGAAAAAAAAATAGCTGCAAGGAATTTCGATACAGCGGTGCAGAACTTCAAGGCGACGCAAGCACGCTCGGAATCGCTGAACTTTGTCAGCATTAGGATGCATCTTTCCTCACCAGCCTCTCCACTTCCGAAGGCAGAGGAACTCCCCAGGCATTGGAGAATCTATTCTCTACTACAGATCGGGCAAGGTGATGAGGTACGGAGTTCCCTTCTCTATTGTTCCATTAAAAAAAACTCCATAGAGGAAATTCTTGTTTGAAAGCTTTGATATAAATGGGTTCAATGGACCAATCTTTGATATTACCTCTACAAGCTTCAATTAGCTATATCCTAAATAAAATTATATGATTTCATTTATATAATTAATTAATATTTGTAATAGGATTATGATAATGGCTGAGAATATCAAATTATATTAATTTATAACTGATTCACCAAAACTACTTGCAATATAAGATAACACCGAATCGAGCCCTTAGATCACTCTAATTACGCAATTAAATTAAGAGGTTAACAATCAGGGAGGAAGGGTTTGCAAGATTAATCAATAGAAAGCAATTAAAATGGTAAACAAAATTATGAGAACAATCAATCTAAGAGAATTAATCAATCTTGATTTTAATCCATCCTTGATCAGTATGGATCTATTCAATCACTAACCAAATTCTTGATCTTAGATCACATCAAGAAGTCTCAAGATGATCCATAGATCCAAAACTACTTGTAATATAAGGTAACACTAGACCGAGCCCTTAAATCACTCTAATTACGCAATCAAATTAAGAGGTTAACAAACATGGAGGAAGGGTTTGCAAAATTAATCAACTGAAAGCAATTAAAACGGTAAACAGAATTATGAGAACAATCAATTTAAGAGAATTAACCAATCTTGATTTTAATCCATCCTTGATCACTATGGATCCATTCAATCACTAACCAAATTCTTGATCTTAGATCACATCAAGAAGTCTCAAGATGATCCATAAATCCTCTACTAGATAAGCATACAGAATTCGATCAATATTAGACAAATTAAGCATCAATCTAATCTCAAATTAACTTAAAAACCAGAATTCAACCAAGTTAAACAATTCATCAAATACCCTTAATACCTTGTTTAGTCTATGCAATCCTCCCTTAACACATGGTAATGAACATCCCAATCAAATTAAGTAACTCAATCAAAATTAAACAAAGAGGAAGGAAATAAACTTGATTAATAATTGAATGTAGAACAATTAAAATAGAATATCAGAATTAAGCATCAACATTGTCAATCACTAGGATTGATTAAAGGTTCTAACTCTCCATGAATGAGAGGGAAGAACTACAGAAAAAGAGAGAAAACTTAGAGAGAGGGGAGAGAAAGAAAGATTAAGAGAGAGAATGAAAAGTGTTGAATAAGAAGATATTTTCTGTTCTGCTACTCTAACCTCTTAAACCTAACTTCTAATTTGGCCTTATATGATTATAATTCTAATGGGCATAAAGATGTGTCCATTAGGAATCATTGGGCCCAAGTTTCATATCATTTAGAGGCCTAAAACTAAAGTTATGCTCAACTAAGTGGCCTAACTCGTCAACTACTCGTCTCTGCTTCCCATCTTCAATTCCATGCCCAAAATGACATAGTGCAACTTAGGACTCTTCATAAGAGTTATAGCTTTGTG
The DNA here is from genome assembly GCA_029884605.1 of Ormosia emarginata. Taxonomy (NCBI): domain Eukaryota; kingdom Viridiplantae; phylum Streptophyta; class Magnoliopsida; order Fabales; family Fabaceae; genus Ormosia; species Ormosia emarginata. The sequence goes on along the minus strand of JAQQTP010000038.1, from coordinate 5,568,366 downwards.
TCTTAGCTTTCATTTGGGCTTGATTTGATATGGGCTAATGAGTGCACAAAAGTCAAGTTGTTTAGATCAGCATTCTAGCTCTTGCTTCAACTTCAGTTTAAATTATCCAAACGTATGATCCAGCTCCTGAGGTCTTATGAAACTTATAGAGCTTGTCTTAACTTTCCTACAAGATTAGAATCACATCAATCAGATATTTGAAACTCAGATTATAGCCAAATTACTGAACATTGTCAAATAAACAAATTAATGTTAATTCATGCAATAATTTATTTAATGATTCAATTAGTCCCAATATCACAAAATGAGACAAAACTAAATTAATCCAAATTGAACCTTAAGAAGCCTAGTAAGAAGATCGTTAAATGAATAAAATATATTAATATCAAATTCTCTCACACTTAGCTTTTGCAACCCTAGGTAAAACACATAAGACCAAAATTAGGGAATAAGGAAAAACAACATAAACTCAAAAGATAAAAACTCTAAAGGACTCAATTTCCAATGATATTCAAGACCGACAAAAGTTTATAAGCAAGAAGAGCAATCAAAGATTCAAAAGATCAAAACATTCATGAGGTAATATTTCTTCACATCTCAAACCAAAAAACAAGGTAGCTTCAATTTGAAAAGTATGAGTCAAGAATGATATATAGATCCTAACAAGATACACTTCAATCCCTCAAATGTTTAAAAAGGTATGTATTTTACTCAATTCAACCCATAAAAAATTTCACTACCATAAACTTGCTTATCTTTTACTTCTCCACTACTCAAACACATGCACACACAAATAAAGATGACTTTATTCAAGGTTGTAATAGGGTCAAGGTAAGGGAAGGAAACAATATGGATATGACAAGTGTCGCGACCGAGATCGCGGCGGGAAATATAGCAAACTCGCATGATTTAAAAAAAAATGAATTAAGGAGTCGCCACCAATTTTATTTTTATTAGGAAAAATTGGAAAACCTTTTAGAAAATGGTCTTTGGAACCAGATTGGATTCGGGAGTCGGTTATGGTTAAGGAAGGGTGGAAACTTAATCTCACAAAGACTTCTAACACACCCGTCTTGAGGCAGCATCTTAAGTCAGGTTGTGCAAAAACTTAATAATTTCAAATTTATCTATTTTACCCCTTTTTAAAAAAAAAAACTTTGTAAATATTTTATTTTTTTATTTTTTTATTTTTTTTAAAAAAAAGAACTAAAATTTGAAAATTTAATTTTGAACTTGACAGAATGAAAATTCTGCTCCTACGTACTCCTCAAAAATGCAGAACTCAAAGTCACGTAGTTACGTAAAAAAAATAATTGTGAGTTGATTGATTTTAATTAAAAAAATATTTTTCTTTTTTTTTTTTAAAAAAGAATTTTATTTTAAAAAAAACAAATTCAATCTTGCACAGGTTTAAGCTAGCAGCATTTACTAAATAAACCCTTATGATCCAAACGATATTGAAAATAACGTTAAACTTATTCAATCAATATCATTGGTCATCGCATTGATAAAAGAAAAATTTTATTTTTTCTTGAATTTTTGTTTTTTTTTATATATTCTCTTTTATATTTTTTTTTTTGCTTATTTTTATTTTTATTTTTATTATTTCCTCATTGCTATTTACCTACTCATGTTATTATCCTAAAGCTTATTTTTCCCCTCTGATAAAAGAAATACAAAAGCCCACCTTCAGAAAAAGAAACTTAATTCTAAACCAACTCCTTTATTTATTATTATTATCAAACTTCATTATAAACAAACCAAACCCACGCAATGTGGGCTGGCTTCTTCGGCAGCCCCCAAGAAAAAAAAACTTCCTGTTATTATTTTTCGTTAGTCTTTGGTTTATGATACAAAGGAGATATTTTTTGAGGAAAAACTCCAGAAAACCATAACAAGCATATAGTGAGAAGCAAGGAGAAGGAAGAAACTCAGACCTCTAGTTTCAAGGAGCAGCAGTTCAAGCAGTTGTGGGTGGCGGTTCTGGTGCTGTTCTGGTTGCTGCTACGGTTTGCGGCTGTCTTGTTGTTTGTGAGGTTGCTGGGCAGCTTCTAGACGGTGATGCAGCTGTATGAAGGAGCTTGTATATGGGTGATTGCACGGTGCAGTTGGGAAGATGTTGCTGAGCACGATGGGCACGGTGGAGGTTTGCATGCAAGGTGATGGCTCTGTGGTAAAGGTCACGGTTGAATGGTGGTGGAGTTTTGCATGCAAGACGGTGAGGGTGAATAGAGGTGAGAAAATGGAAGGATAGAAGGTTACTGAGTTAACTCAGTAATAGTGAAACCAGGTGAAGAAATATGGTGTTACGGTTGTGTGATGGATGGCTGTGGTTGGTTACGGGTGGTTGAGGATGCTTTGTTTTTGTGGTTGTTGATGGTGTAGAAAATGGAGGTTGGTTACGGGTGGAGATGGGAGGTTGATGATGGTTTTACGTTGAGAGTTGGGTGATGGAGCTTGGTGTGTGGTGACCGCTGGACGTGAAGCCGGTGAATGTGGTGGCTACGGTTTCGGGTGGCTTGGTAGTGTGATGGTAGAGGAAGAGAATGATGGAATGAAGGGACTGTTTTCACGTTGAGGAGGTTAAGGGTGGAGTGGTTATTGCGGGGAGTTGTTTGTTTACGGAAGCTCACGTTGGGTGTTGGTGAGGTGATGGTTGCATGGGTTAGACGTGGTTAAGGGAGCGGGAAGGAGGAGTGGTTGCTGGATGGTGGGCTTGGGTGGAGCTTCGTGGATGGGCTGCTGAGCACGAAGCTAAATGAGGGTGAGTTACGGGTGGAGGGAGATGGAGGTTGTGAAGCTGAGAGGTGAGGAGATGGAAGGAAGATGATGGTTGGGTTGCTACGGGTGAGAGGACAAGCTGCTGAGAAGGTGAGGGAGATGGTGCGAATGAAGAAAAGAAATTCCCCCCTGGTTGTTCTACGTGAGTCTCCTGTGTGAGTCTCTGTTTTCTTTCAAAAACCAGAAAAAAAATGCTTCTCCTCTCTTTGTTGCGTGAAACCGTGAGGAAAGAAAAAAACTTGTGTAAATGGGAGTATGAGTGAAGAAAATGGAAGTTCTCCCTTTACTCTGTGCCTGCGTGAGTGAATATATAAGAAAGAAAAAGTGCCGTGTGTGTAGTTTGGTGAGTGAGTGCAGAGTGGTTATCTAATTTAGTGAGTGAGTGCAGAGTGGGTGAGTGCAATTGAGTGCATGGTGAGTGCGTGGGAAAAAAAAATGAAAGTGAGTGCAGAGTGGGTGAGTGCAATTGAGTGCCGTGAGTGGTGCAATTTGGAGTGTAGTGTAAGTGCAAAATGAGAGTGCCAAAAAAAAGTGATTAGTGCAGAGTGAATTGTGAGTGAGTGCAATTTGTAGAAAAAAAAAAAAAAGAGTGATTAGTGAGTGAGTGGGTTGGCTTGAGTGTGTTTTTTTATTTATTTTTTTATTTTTTATATTTTTATATTATACCCCTTTTTTTTATTTTTTTATTTTTTATTTTTTTGTTTTTTTATATTTTTTTTCTTATTATTATTATTATTTTTAAGACTAAGATGAACTTAATCTGTTTAGGCTAAAAAAAAAAAAGGCTCAGTAAAATGGGTTAAAAGGTGGGCCATAATTTTTTTGATTTTTTTTATATTTTAATTTTCCTCTTTTTTTTATATTTTATTTTTAGTCCCAAAATCAAAATTGAGTGTTCATTAGTTATTGTCCATCTTTACTTGTTTCTTATTAGATAATAAGAATAACCGTAGTTTTTCAAATTATCGTCATAAGAAATGAGTAAAGATATGAACTTCAATTTTGTCCGGCAATGCAAAACAAGGCAAGAAATTGAAATGCATGGAGTCGATACACTCAACAAAAATTAAAATGTATGGAGCCGATGCGCTCAACGAGAAAGTTAAAATGCATGGAGCCGATCGCTCAACAGAAAGTTAAAATGCATGGAGTCGAAGCGCTCTAAAATGCATGGAGCCGATGCGCTCAACGGAAAATTAAAATGCATGGAGCCGATGCGCTCAACAGAAATTAAATGCATGGAGCCGATGCGCTCAAAATTAAATGACAATGGGAAAACCTGTGTCCCGAAATTTAAATGACAGAATTTAAATGACAATGGGCAAACCTGTGTCCCGAAATTTAAATGACAATGGGCAAACCTGTGTCCCGAAATTTAAATGACAATGGGCAAACCTGTGTCCCAAAATTTAAATGACAACGGGCAAACCTGCGTCCCAAAAATTAAATGGCAACGGGCAAACCTGTGTCCCGAAAATTAAATGGCAATGGGCAAACCTGTGTCCCGAAAATTAAATGACAATGGGCAAACCTGTGTCCCGAAAATTTAAATGACAGAATTTAAATGACAATGGGCAAACCTGTGTCCCGAAATTTTAAATGACAGAATTTAAATGACAATGCAATGAGCTGATGCACTCAAAAATTTAAAATGTATGGAGCCGATGCGCTCAAAGAATAAATGACAGGAGCCGATACGCTCAAAATTAAATACAATGAATTTAAAATGCATGGAGCCGATGCGCTCAAAAAATATGGAATTAAAATTTTTCTTTTCTCTCTTTTTATCTTCCCTTTTTCTTCGAAAAAACCATATGAACCAATGGCGGCCATGGAAAGCTTTGACCAATCAAACCATTTGTCCACATACTTTTCTTCATCAAACCCTTCTATTCGACTTGGAATCCTCTTGACTTCCTTTATCCCTTCTTTTTCTTTTTTTTCTTTTTTTCTTTTTTTTTTCTTTTTGTTATTTTATTTATCAAAAGTCCTTTGAACCAACAACGATCTTGGAAAGCTTTAACCAATCAAACCCTTTGTTCACGTGCTTTTCTTCGTCCGACCCCTTGTCGGCTGAGACTCCCTTAGATTTTCTCATTTCCTTTTTCATTTTTCTGACCACCTTGTTCTCCTTGGCAACACATCACAACCTGTATCTTGAATTACTGAGATCTTTTAATCTAAATTAATCATTGATGGATTGCTGCAAAATTGTCAGATCAAATTGTTGACCTTAAGTTTATTTTATTTGAGACATAAATTAATGGGTAAGCATGCATTCAAGAATGGACAGAAATTTGTTGAATGAACAAACTTCCTTTTTGTTATTTTGGTAATGACTTTTTGACAAAACACGTACTTGAAAGACAAAAGAAAGGTTGCAAGAAAAATAAAAAATTTGCCCCAGTATTGATTCTTTGTTCCTCATTCAATTGATTCACTGTAAATGTTTGACAATTCAACCGCTGCCTCTGCTGATACCTCCTTCAACATGAATTCTCTTTAATTCCTCAAAAATTTTGCCCCAGTATTGCCAATTCAATGCGAACAACTTGCCCCGTGTAACTGATTGGACACACATCAAAAATTGCCCCAGTATTGGTGAATCCCTCGAAGAGTTTCTGACGCACTTCCTTTGAGATTTTGCCTATTTATTTGTCCTAACTTTTGCTTAGACTGCCTTTTCAGGATTTCAGATAACGGACTTTTTCTTTTTCTTTTTTTTTTTTTCAATTACTCTAACTTTTGCTTAGGTCGCCTTTCGGGTTTTCAACCTAACGAGCTTTTTTCTCTTTTTTTAGGCATAGAATTTCTTGACAACATCAGTATTCACGGGCCTTGGCAGTTCTTCTCCATCCATATTCTGCAAAATTAACGCTCCTCCGAAAATGTCTGCTTGACTATGTACGGCCTTCATAATTCGAGCCCATTTTCCTCTGGCGTCCTCTTGGTTAGGGAGAATCTTTTTCAAAACCAAATCCCCTGAATAGAATTCCCTGGGACGAACTTTCTTGTTGAAGGTTCTGGCCATTCTGCTTTGATACAATTGCCCATGACAAATAGCTGCCAATCTCTTCTCTTCTATCATATTCAATTGCTCATACCGAGTCTTCACCCATTCAGATTCTTCTAACTCTGCTTCCATTAGAACTCTTAGAGAAGGGATCTCGATTTCTATTGGAGAGACAACCTCCATCCCATATACCAAAGAGAAAGGCGTTGCCCCAGTGCTTGATCGTATATTTGTACGATATGCATGCAGAGCATAGGGTAACATTTCATGCCAGTCTTTGTAGTTTACCACCATCTTAGCAACAATTTTCTTAACATTCTTATTTGCTGCTTCAACTGCTCCGTTCATCTGAGGCCTGTAAGGAGCTGAATTATGGTGCTTGATTTTGAAATTTTCGCAGAACTTTTTAATCTCAGCACCATTGAGATTGGTACCATTATCTGTGATTATCCTTTCTGGAATTCCATATCTGCAGACAATATCCCTTTTGAGGAATCTCAAAACACCTTTTGAGTGATGCTGGCATAAGAAGAAGCTTCTACCCACTTGGTGAAATAGTCAATCGCCACTAGGATGAAGCGATGACCATTGGAAGCTTTGGGATTAATGGGCCCGATGACATCTATTCCCCACATTGAGAAAGGCCAGGGAGATACCAAATTATGCAAAGGGAAAGGAGGCGTGTTGACTCGATCTGCATACATCTGGTATTTTTGACACTTCCGTACATAATCTATGCAGTCTGTTTCCATTGTGGACCAATAATAACCACTCCTTAAAATTTTCCGAGCCATCATATGACCATTAGCATGAGTTCCACAAATTCCTTCATGAATTTCAGTCATGATTATACGAGCTTCACAAGCATCCACGCATCTAAGTAAAGTACCATCATGACTCCTTTTATACAAAACCTCTCCATTCAAGAAAAAGGTTATCGCCAACCGACGGATAGTCTTCTTATTCACCTCACTTGCCCCTGTTGGGTATTCTCTATGCTGAATATACTGCTTGATATCATAATACCAAGGTTTACCATCTGGCTCGCCTTCCACATTAGCACAATATGCAGGCTCACTGTGCATCTTCACTTGGATGGGTTGAACATTATTATGAATATCCAACTTGGTCATTACAGCTAAAGTGGCCAAGGCATCTGCAAACTGATTCTGGTCTCGGGTCAAATGGGAGAAGGTCACCTCCTCAAACTTCTCAACCAACTGGATTAAATACTTTTGATAAGGTATCAACTTCGGATCCTTGGTTTGCCATTCACCATTCACCTGATAAATGATGAGTCTGAGTCTCCAAATACCTTTAACCGTTTGATCCCCAAGTCAATTGCAACTTGTAAACCCTTAGCACAGGCCTCATACTCTGCAACATTATTGGTGCATTCAAAATCCAGCTTGATAGCAACTGGGTATTGCTTTCCTGTTGGTGAAACAACCACGGCTCCTATGCCATTGCCATGCATGTTAACTGCTCCATCAAAATACATCTTCCAGCCAGGTTCTTCTTCTCTTTTTCCTTCTTCCGCCATCAGTATTTCTCCATCAGGGAACTCAGATGTCACTAGTTGTCCACCCTCCAGAGGGTTTTCAGCCAGATGATCAGCAATCACACTTCCTTTGATGGATTTCCGAGTCATGTACTTGATATCAAATTCTGATAGCATCACTTGCCACTTTGAAACTCTTAATGAAATATGAGGACTTTCAAATATGTATTTTATGGGGTCTATTCGAGAGATCAACCATGTGGTGTAATAGAGCATATACTGTCGTAGCCGTTTTGAGGTCCATACCAGTGCACAACAAGTCTTCTCAATAGCCATGTAACGAGCTTCACAATCATTAAACTTCTTACTCAGATAGTAAATTGCTTGCTCTTTCTTTTCCGATTCATCATGTTGTCCCATCATTGCCCCCATTGAGGTTGGTAATACAGTTAGGTACAAAATTAAGGGACGACCCGGTGTAGGGGGTACCAAGATAGGAGGATTCATTAAATAAGCCTTTATCTTGTCAAAAGCTTCCTGACATTCTTCATCCCACTTGCCTGGTTGATGCTTCTTCAACAACTTGAATATAGGCTCACAGGTGCTGGTCAAGTTAGCAATGAATCTGGCAATGTAATTGAGTCTCCCGAGAAAACTTCGCACTTCACGCTCCGTCTTAGGGGCAGACATCTCTTGTATTGCTTTTGCTTTATCTGGATCCACCTTTATTCCTTCTCTCGCTAACAATGAATCCAAGCAATTTCCCAGCAGATGCTCCAAAAACACATTTGGCAGGATTCAACCTCAACTTGTACTTTCTGAGTCTTTCAAACAGCTTACGTAGAACCGCCACATGACTTTCTCCTTCTTTAGATTTGGCCACTATATCATCCACGTACACCTCAATCTCCTTGTGCATCATGTCATGAAACAAGTGCCACCATAGCACGTTGGTAAGTTGCCCCAGCGTTCCTTAATCCGAACGGCATCACCGTGTAACAAAACGTTCCCCAAGGAGTAATGAAAGTGGTATTTTCTTTGTCATTGACATCCATGGGAATTTGGTTGTACCCTGAGTATCCGTCCATGAATGAGAACCTGTGATTCTTAGCAGTGTTATCAACCAGAACGTCAATGTGAGGGAGTGGGAAATCATCCTTCGGGCTGGCCTTATTCAGATCTCTATAGTCCACACACATTCTGACTTTTCCATCCTTCTTAGGCACTGGCACGATATTGGCTACCCACTTTGGGTGTCTTGACACTTCCACAAATCCTGCTTCCAACTGCTTAGTCACCTCTTCCTTGATCTTCAAAGACATATCAAGATGCATCCTTCTCAATTTTTGTTTCTTTGCCTCAATATTCGGGTATAGTGGGATTTTGTGCGACACTATCTCTGGGTCTAACCCTGGCATATCCCGATAAGACCAAGCAAAAACATCCATATACTCTTTGAACAGCGTGATCATTTCTTCAAACTCCGGGTTTCCCACTACCTTCAATTCTTTTTTCTCTTCTTCTGTCCCCATGTTGACCACCTCTGCTTCCTCACCATTCAAGACAAATCCCTTCTCTGAGTACTCCAGTAATTTTGCAAAATTTTCAACAATTTCCTCCTCTTCTCTAGATTCAGGGTCTTCTTCATCAATCATTGCAGGAGAATCAATTGATGAGTTTTCGAAGTCCCTTTCATGAGGCAAACTTTCTACGAAACTCAGATCCCTGGAAAGCCATTTTGTGTGGAGTTGGAAAAGCAGAATAAAGCAGGAATGACAAAGAAAAAAAACACGATATGGTACAGAAATGTAAAAAGAAAAATGGTAAATGCAAAAGGATAAATCAGAAAGTGCAACGAAGGGAAATGCTGAATATTCATGCAAGTTCATTTAATCAATGTCTCAAATAACATAAACCATAAGTTCAGAACAACTTAAACAGGAAATTACTTTGAAACAATCACATCAATAATTGGTTCAGATTTCTAGTTCTTTAGCGGCTCCTCATCAGCAACAGGATGGATTGCCTTGTGCTCTTCTTGGCTTTCTTCATGCAAAGCATTGATAGTGAGGCGGTATCGAGGGTGAATGACCTCATCAGGCATAATCACCTCAGGTCTTGCCGGGAATGTTTCCCTCAGATGGGGAATATACTTCGCTTTGCCCTTGTCATTCTTTCTTCCAAGAGTCATGCTCCTCATATGCTCCTCCAGAGATACTTCGTACCCTACCCCAAACTTGTCTGACTTTCCTGGGAGTGACACTGGCGACCGAGTACCTTGCAGCTTTGAGCCCAAACCCTTTCCTTCTTGGTATCCACTACTAGTCATGATCCAGGCAACCACCTGATTTACACTTGGTGTGAGAGATTCATCTTTACCAAGTCCGGTCTCAACTATTTCGAAACTGTGCCATAGGTTCTCCTCTTCCTTTTCTGCACTCTCCACATATGGTACTGAAACTGGTTTTGACAGCATAATCTCTTCTTCTCCATGTATGGTGATGACTGACCCCTTCTCAATATATTTAACACTTTGATGCAGGGTGGAAGGAACAGCCCCGGCGGTATGGATCCATGGCCTCCCTAACAGCATGGTGTAGCCAGGCTCCATATCCATGACTTGGAACAGTACTTGAAAATTGCTTGGACCAATCTCTAGCGGCAACACTATCTCTCCCATGATGCCTCTTCTATTTCCATCAAAAGCTCGTACCACTATCTCCCGTGGCGACAGTTCATCCTCACTTATTGATAATGAGGTTAGGGTCGACTTGGGAATAATATTCAATGCAGACCCCCCGTCAATCAAAACCTTTGCAACTATATACCCTTTGCATTTGAGGGTTATGTGCAAGGCTCGCTGGTTCTTCTCGGATTGAGAAATGATCTCTTCATCAGTAAATGTGATCATGTTAATGCGTTTCACGGGGTCCACCATGTTAACCACACTTTCGGGAGTAACATCGGGCTTCACATAAGCTTCACTCGGATTCTCAATAACGCCTTCCGATGCATCTCGATGTCAAGATAAGCGACAAAAGAGATATTCTGGCCGGAGTCTTTTTCAGTTGTTCCATCACATCATATTCGCTTTGCTTCATTATCTTCAGGAACTCCTCTTCACCTTCTTTCTCTCTCTCGTCTTCTTTTGACATTTCCTCTCTGCTCCCTTCCTTAACAATTTTCTCCTTTTCTAACTCTCCTGGGCCATAGCATCGCCCACTCCTGGTAATTCCTCCTACCTTGACTATATTAGTCACCAACTCCTCATCTTTGTGTACTTCAATTTGAGCCTTCGAAGTCTCTTCCCCGACTCCTTTTGTCTCTACCTTGGTTTCATAATTCCATGGCACTGAATGAGTGTCATTATAAGCAAATGGCACTGGCTTCTTGATTGTTACCACTACTTTCTCTGATGTTGAGACTTGGTTGAGCGGTGGCACCTTAAGCACAAAGCGTTCGATCACATTGACCTCTTCGGAGGAGGTTAACCCTTGTCTCGCATGTATTACTCCCAAAGTAAGCAACCCTTGGACTCGAACCTTGAAGTCCCAACAATTTTCAATATCATGTCCCATTCCCCCACAATGATAAGCACAATTCGACTCTGCATCATATTTTTCCTCTTTTTTCATCGTGGCGGCTAGTGCAGCGATATTGTAGCCAGCTTTCTTCAGCCTTTCGAATATCCTTGTCATCGGTGTACGCAAGCTCATGACACTTCTTATGGATGACCCTTCCACCTCTAAAGCATTCACCACATTCCTTCCACCATGATTAGGAATTGGGTTGTTAACAATACTGGGTCCAGCCTCCTCCTGGATATCAAGTTTCCCATAAGCAATTAACTTTCTTACTGCAGTCTTAAAGGACTCGCAGTCTTCAATTGAATGCCCCGGAATATCCATGTGATACTTGCAAGTTGAGTTCGGGTTGTACCATGATGGAAATGGTGGTTCTAAAGGGCGCATAGGAATTCCTGAAATAAGATGAGCATCAAACAACCTTTGGAATAGGTCTGCATTTGAAATGGATAACCTTGGAAAAGGGGGAAGGTTTTGAGGACGAAAGCGGCTTTGGTTTTGGGGGTTCGGGCGAGGTTGTGAGTGGTTTAGGTAATTTTGCGGAGGTGCAGGTGGGTATCGGGTATAAGTTGGACGAGTTGGTGTATATGGCGGTGGCGAGGGGACATTGTTAACTTGGAATTGTGGTGTTGGGGGGAAGTTTGTGGCTGGTGTAATTTGGTGGGATGAATAATGAGGCGGTGGCGTGTTTGGTATGAAAAGCGAGGGTTGGGGTTGTATGATGGTGATGACTTGGGCTATATCGCGGTCTGAAATTACATTGAGGCTGGATATAATTCACTTCGTGTTCCTTTTCTTTGGTGGAATCCTTTCTTGAAAGTAGTATTCTCTGTGCTACTTGTTGGCAACTTCCCGTTTTGGCCAATATTTCAATTCTTTCTCCAGAAGTTATTAAATCTGCAAAATCCTTATAGGCTACCCCAGCCATCGCCCCAATAAAAGGGTTTCCTAGGGTCCCCAAGAAATACGAGCACATCTCGGACAATGTTAATGGGGGTTGGACCTGAGCCGCCAACGCTCTCCACCTCTGCGCGTATTGCTTGAACGGTTCTTCATTACCCTTCTGCATTGAACTCAACTGTTCTCGGGTTGGGGCTGCGTCCGTTGAATTTGTACTTGATCCATAAATAAGTCAGCCAATTACGTCCAACGAGAGATCTTTGAGCGATCTAACGAAGATACCATTCTAGGGCGGGACACAGTAAGACTCTCATGGAAGAAACTGATGAGGAACTTATCATCCCTAGACCAAACAACCATCTTAGTCCCATAACTGATCAAATGGAAATGAGGATTGCCGCTCCCGTCATACTTCACAAAATCAGGAATCTTGAAGTTGTTGGGGATTACTACATCCGTAGTAGGACATAACTCTTCTATCCTCAGAGGTCCATAAGCATTTGGGCCCTTTATTGCCTTGATTTGTTCCTCCATTTTCTCCATCCAATCTTCTTTCATTTTATCCTTCTCAGTTATGACATGACTATTCCCAGAACAAGGCATGGTCACGTGTCCTGGAATGGACACATGAGGTGGTTCCCAAGTAGGGCCCGCATAACCAGGGATTTCATTATGTACACCCTCCAGAGTGCGATAACCTTCCCCAATGGGCGTGACTATTGATGCTGTTTGAGGTGGTTGCTCGTGGATTCCTGCAGCGATGCCTGAGGTTATGACTGGAAAGATCGGAGCAGTCACTGATGGCACATTTGCACCTGTTTCAACCCCATTTGCATTTCTATTTCCACTGATTAAGTGGAGAGACTCCCTTATATCTTGCAATATCGCTTCCAATCTCGCTTGGTTCTCTGACACCTCATTTATTCTCCCTGTCATTTCATCAACTTCCCTACTCAGGTTTCTTCCTCGTCTCAGAATTATCAGCAGCCCATCCTGGTCCGAGATCTGGTATTGTGAACTCGGATTAGATTGGTCTCTTCTTTCCTAGGCCGCGCAATGATTTCTGGACCAAATTGATTTATTAAAGCAAAAACACATTAATTAAATAAAGAAATAAAAATAAAAAAAACAGTTAACACTATTGTGAGGATGCTTGGCAATTGTGGGAAGATTTGCATGGTCATTCAATAGCAAAGTAGGATTCCTGATTTAGCATTAGCGGGTTCACTAATGATGCTCTCTTCAAACAATGCAATCATTCTTTCATCAAATACCAAGATTCCCGAAATTCCGCTAAAGGACAAATTGTCTCAGGGCAAAATACGGTTGATAACCTATTCAAGGGGGAATTCACCCCTCAATGAATAGTGCCTGAATGAAAAGCAGTAACAAATCTATGATTTGTCCATAACTGTTTAAAAACTCTGATCGAGCCTTAGGAGTCATGTGTTGAGTAATGTCCCTTACACGCCTTAAATCACTGCCATTTACTGTAATCTTCATATTCCTTTTAAGATCCACTGCACTGCTGGTATTTCTCCTTTGGCGTATCTCGTCCATTACTTGCTATTGAATGAGTACTAATCCTTCCACTTTACCAAGTAAACTCACCCTCTTGAAAGTAAACAAAGAATAACGTAAGCAAACCAAAAAAATGAAGAATGCATCCTAAGGATACCCCTCATCGAGGTAACTCTAAAATGTACCCTAACATTCTACATGAAGAAATCCTTATAGGGTCGTAGACCCAAAGGATGATAATGCATGCCCTCCTTATTTTTTCTTTATGCATGAGATTGACATGAAATTGTAAGATGATGCATTTTTTTTTGGAATGTCATGCAAATGCAAGGTAATGCATGTTCTTTTTTTTTTTATTTTTCTTTTACTTGAGAAATGCTATGAATGTTATGCAAATGATATGAAAATGCAAGATGACGCATCCCCCTTTTTTATGATTTTTTTTTTTTAAAAAAAATGCAAGAATGAATGATATGAGAAATAAATAGATAAAGAAGAAGCACGCTCCCTTTGTGTCCTAATCAGGTGAAACTTAAAGGTTGGATTTCCTCAAAGTCACAACTCTAATTTTGACTGTCACTATATTCTATCTACCAGTGCAAGATTTTTAGGACAGATCTAAACCTCTAAAAGTCATGGTCCCCAGATTGCCCCTATCTCGAAAGATAAGGACCCAATTCATGAATTAATCACAAGTAGGGATAAATCCTCTCAATATGACTAGTCCATGATACCGGTAACAATCTGAGTGGTGTCCCATCCAATGTCAAGTGAGCGTGAAGCCCCTCAATAACAGCAGTCGAGACCCCTCCTATTCCTTGGGTTCGCACAGACTCGGGTATAGAGCCCCAAAAAAAAGTGTGTGAGGTAAGTGGCAGTGATGTGTGTGAGGGAGCATACAAACCTGTACAATTAAAAATTTAAAAAACTAAAGATTACCCCCTAAACCTGCAAAGAACAAATATATACAAGCCAGCCAGCAATCATCTATCCTAGGGTTTCAACAATTAAGTACCAAAATACATACAAGTAAAAATATACAAAATGAAGCTATCAAATATTTACACAAAGTATTAACAAAAATAAATATTTACACAAAGTATTAACATAAATATTTACAAATAGACAAGGAAACAAAAAACAAGAAAATGGGTAAAACAAATAAACAAAGATTATTAAAATTTTGCACAATTAACCACAACAGGCCTGACTCTCTAAATAATCCCCAGCGGAGTCGCCATCTGTCGCGACCGAGATCGCGGCGGGAAATATAGCAAACTCGCATGATTTAAAAAAAAATGAATTAAGGAGTCGCCACCAATTTTATTTTTATTAGGAAAAATTGGAAAACCTTTTAGAAAATGGTCTTTGGAACCAGATTGGATTCGGGAGTCGGTTATGGTTAAGGAAGGGTGGAAACTTAATCTCACAGCACCCCTAACACACCCGTCTTGAGACGGTACCTTAAAATCGATTGTGCAAAAACTTAATAATTTCAAATTTATCTATTTTACCCCTTTTTTTAAAAAAAAAAAAACTTTGTAAATATTTTATTTTTTTATTTTTATTTTTAAAAAAAGAACTAAATTTTGAAAATTTAATTTTGAACTTGACAGAATGAAAATTCTGCTCCCTACGTACCTTACTCGGGTGCAATGAGGAACTCAAAGTCACGTAGTTTTGTAAAAAAAATAATTGTGAGTTGATTGATTTTAATTAAAAAATATTTTTCTTTTTTTTTAAAAAAAAAAGAATTTTATTTAAAAAAAAAAACAAATTCAATCTTGCACAGGGTTTAAGCTAGCACAGGGCTACTCAATAAACCCTTATGATCCAAACGATATTGAAAATAACGTTAGCTTATTCAATCAATATCATTGGTCATCGCATTGATAAAAGAAAAATTTTATTTTTTCTTGAATTTTTGTTTTTTTTTATATATTCTCTTTTATATTTTTTTTTTGCTTATTTTTATTTTTATTTTTATTATTTCCTCATTGCTATTTACCTACTCATGTTATTATCCTAAAGCTTATTTTTCCCTCGATAAAAGAAATACAAAAGCCCACCTTCAGAAAAAGAAACTTAATTCTAAACCAACTCCTTTATTTATTATTATTACCAAACTTCATTATAAACAAACCAAACCCACGCAATGTGGGCTGGCTTCTTTGGCAGCCCCCAAGAAAAAAAAAAAACTTCCTGTTATTATTTTTCGTTAGTCTTTGGTTTATGATACAAAGGAGATATTTTTTGAGGAAAAACTCCAGAAAACCATAACAAGCATATAGTGAGAAGCAAGGAGAAGGAAGAAACTCAGACCTCTAGTTTCAAGGAGCAGCAGTTCAAGCAGTTGTGGGTGGCGGTTCTGGTGCTGTTCTGGTTGCTGCTACGGTTTGCGGCTGTCTTGTTGTTTGTGAGGTTGCTGGGCAGCTTCTAGACGGTGATGCAGCTGTATGAAGGAGCTTGTATATGGGTGATTGCACGGTGCAGTTGGGAAGATGTTGCTGAGCACGATGGGCACGGTGGAGGTTTGCATGCAAGGTGATGGCTCTGTGGTAAAGGTCACGGTTGAATGGTGGTGGAGTTTTGCATGCAAGACGGTGAGGGTGAATAGAGGTGAGAAAATGGAAGGATAGAAGGTTACTGAGTTAACTCAGTAATAGTGAAACCAGTGAAGAAATATGGTGTTACGGTTGTGTGATGGATGGCTGTGGTTGGTTACGGGTGGTTGAGGATGCTTTGTTTTTGTGGTTGTTGATGGTGTAGAAAATGGAGGTTGGTTACGGGTGGAGATGGGAGGTTGATGATGGTTTTACGTTGAGAGTTGGGTGAAGGAGCTTGGTGTGTGGTGACCGCCGGACGTGAAGGCGGTGAATGTGGTGGCTACGGTTTCGGGTGGCTTGGTAGTGTGATGGTAGAGGATGAGAATGATGGAATGAAGGACCGTTTTCACGTTGAGGAGGTTAAGGGTGGAGTGGTTATTGCGGGGGAGTTGCTTTGTTTACGGAAGCTCACGTTGGGTGTTGGTGAGGTGATGGTTGCATGGGTTAGACGTGGTTAAGGGAGCGGGAAGGAGGAGTGGTTCTTTGGATGGTGGGCTTGGGTGGAGCTTCGTGGATGGGCTGAGCACGAAGCTAAATGAGGGTGAGTTACGGGTGGAGGGAGATGGAGGTTGTGAAGTGAGAGGTGAGGAGATGGAAGAAAGATGATGGTTGGGTTGCTACGGGTGAGAGGACAAGGCTGCGAGAAAGTGAGGGAGATGGTGCGAATGAAGAAAAGAAATTCCCCCACTGGTTGTTCTACGTGAGTCTCCTGTGTGAGTCTCTGTTTTCTTTCAAAACCAGAAAAAAAAATGCTTCTCCTCTCTTTGTTGCGTGAAACCGTGAGGAAAGAAAAAAAACTTGTGTAAATGGGAGTATGTGTGAAGAAAATGGAAGTTCTCCCTTTACTCTGTGCCTGCGTGAGTGAATATATAAGAAAGAAAAAGTGCCGTGTGTGTAGTTTGGTGAGTGAGTGCGAGTGGTTATCTAATTTAGTGAGTGAGTGCGAGTGGGTGAGTGCAATTGAGTGCATGGTGAGTGCGTGGGAAAAAAAAATGAAAGTGAGTGCAGAGTGGGTGAGTGCAATTGAGTGCCGTGAGTGGTGCAATTTGGAGTGTAGTGTGAGTGCAAAATGAGAGTGCCAAAAAAAGTGATTAGTGCGAGAGTGAATTGTGAGTGAGTGCAATTTGTAGAAAAAAAAAAAAAAGAGTGATTAGTGAGTGGGTTGTCTTGAGTGTGTTTTTTTATTTATTTTTTTATTTTTTATATTTTTATATTATACCCTTTTTTTATTTTTTTATTTTTTATTTTTTTGTTTTTTTTTTATATTTTTTTTCTTATTATTATTATTATTTTTAAGACTAAGATGAACTTAATGTTTAGGCTAAAAAAAAAAAAAGGCTCAGTAAAATGGGTTAAAAGGTGGGCCATAATTTTTTTGATTTTTTTTATATTTTAATTTTCCTCTTTTTTTTATATTTTATTTTTTAGTCCGGTCAAAATTGAGTGTTCACAGTTGTCCATCTTTACTTGTTTCTTATTAGATAATAAGAATAACCGTAGTTTTTCAAATTATCGTCATAAGAAATGAGTAAAGATATGAACTTCAATTTTGTCCGGCAATGCAAAACAAGGCAAGAAATTGAAATGCATGGAGTCGATACACTCAACAAAAATTAAAATGTATGGAGCCGATGCGCTCAACAGAAAGTTAAAATGCATGGAGCCGATGCGCTCAACAGAAAGTTAAAATGCATGGAGTCGAAGCGCTCTAAAATGCATGGAGCCGATGCGCTCAACAGAAAATTAAAATGCATGGAGCCGATGCGCTCAACAGAAATTAAATGCATGGAGCCGATGCGCTCAAAATTAAATGACAATGGGAAAACCTGTGTCCCGAAATTTAAATGACAGAATTTAAATGACAATGGGCAAACCTGTGTCCCGAAATTTAAATGACAATGGGCAAACTGTGTCCCGAAATTTAAATGACAATGGGCAAACCTGTGTCCCAAAATTTAAATGACAACGGGCAAACCTGCGTCCCAAAAATTAAATGGCAACGGGCAAACCTGTGTCCCGAAAATTAAATGGCAATGGGCAAACCTGTGTCCCGAAAATTAAATGACAATGGGCAAACCTGTGTCCCGAAAATTTAAATGACAGAATTTAAATGACAATGGGCAAACCTGTGTCCCGAAATTTTAAATGACAGAATTTAAATGACAATGCAATGAGCTGATGCACTCAAAAATTTAAAATGTATGGAGCCGATGCGCTCAAAGAATAAATGACAGGAGCCGATACGCTCAAAATTAAATACAATGAATTTAAAATGCATGGAGCCGATGCGCTCAAAAAAATATGGAATTAAAATTTTTCTTTTCTCTCTTTTTATCTTCCCTTTTTCTTCAGAAAACCATATGAACCAATGGCGGCCATGGAAAGCTTTGACCAATCAAACCATTTGTCCACATACTTTTCTTCATCAAACCCTTCTACGACTTGGAATCCTCTTGACTTCCTTTATCCCTTCTTTTTCTTTTTTTCTTTTTTTTCTTTTTTTTTTTTTTTTGTTATTTTATTTATCAAAAGTCCTTTGAACCAACAACGATCTTGGAAAGCTTTAACCAATCAAACCCTTTGTTCACGTGCTTTTCTTCGTCCGACCCCTTGTCAATTTGAGACTCCCTTAGATTTTCTCATTTCCTTTTTCATTTTTCGACCACCTTGTTCTCCTTGGCAACACATCACAACTGTATCTTGAATTACTTGAGATCTTTTAATCTAAATTAATCATTGATGGATTGTTTGCAAAATTGTCGAGATCAAATTGTTGACCTTAAGTTTATTTTATTTGAGACATAAATTAATGGGTAAGCATGCATTCAAGAATGGACAGAAATTTGTTGAATGAACAAACTTCCTTTTTGTTATTTTGGTAATGACTTTTTGACAAAACACGTACTTGAAAGACAAAAGAAAGGTTGCAAGAAAAATAAAAAATTTGCCCCAGTATTGATTCTTTGTTCCTCATTCAATTGATTCACTGTAAATGTTTGACAATTCAACCGCTGCCTCTGCTGATACCTCCTTCAACATGAATTCTCTTTAATTCCTCAAAAATTTTGCCCCGATTGCCAATTCAATGCGAACAACTTGCCCCGTGTAACTGATTGGACACACATCAAAAATTGCCCCAGTATTGGTGAATCCCTCGAAGAGTTTCTGACGCACTTCCTTTGAGATTTTGCCTATTTATTTGTCCTAACTTTTGCTTAGACTGCCTTTTCAGGATTTCAGCCTAACGGACTTTTTCTTTTTTCTTTTTTCTTTTTTCAATTACTCTAACTTTTGCTTAGGTCGCCCTTTCGGGTTTTCAACCTAACGAGCTTTTTTCTCTTTTTTTTAGGCATAGAATTTCTTGACAACATCAGTATTCACGGGCCTTGGCAGTTCTTCTCCATCCATATTCTGCAAAATTAACGCTCCTCCTAGAAAATGTCTGCTTGACTATGTACGGGCCTTCATAATTCGAGCCCATTTTCCTCTGGCGTCCTCTTGGTTAGGGAGAATCTTTTTCAAAACCAAATCCCTGAATAGAATTCCCTGGGACGAACTTTCTTGTTGAAGGTTCGCCATTCTCTTTGATACAATTGCCCATGACAAATAGCGCCAATCTCTTCTCTTCTATCATATTCAATTGCTCATACCGAGTCTTCACCCATTCGATTCTTCTAACTCTGCTTCCATTAGAACTCTTAGAGAAGGGATCTCGATTTCTATTGGAGAGACAACCTCCATCCCATATACCAAAGAGAAAGGCGTTGCCCCGGTGCTTGATCGTATATTTGTACGATATGCATGCAGCATAGGGTAACATTTCATGCCGCTTTGTAGTTTACCACCATCTTAGCAACAATTTTCTTAACATTCTTATTTCTTTGCTTCAACTGCTCCGTTCATCTGAGGCTGTAAGGAGCTGAATTATGGTGCTTGATTTTGAAATTTTCGCAGAACTTTTTAATCTCAGCACCATTGAGATTGGTACCATTATCTGTGATTATCCTTTCTGGAATTCCATATCTGCAGACAATATCCCTTTTGAGGAATCTCAAAAACACCTTTTGAGTGATGCTGGCATAAGAAGAAGCTTCTACCCACTTGGTGAAATAGTCAATCGCCACTAGGATGAAGCGATGACCATTGGAAGCTTTGGGATTAATGGGCCCGATGACATCTATTCCCCACATTGAGAAAGGCCAGGGAGATACCAAATTATGCAAAGGGAAAGGAGGCGTGTTGACTCGATCTGCATACATCTGGTATTTTTGACACTTCCGTACATAATCTATGCAGTCTGTTTCCATTGTGGACCAATAATAACCACTCCTTAAAATTTTCCGAGCCATCATATGACCATTAGCATGAGTTCCACAAATTCCTTCATGAATTTCAGTCATGATTATACGAGCTTCACAAGCATCCACGCATCTAAGTAAAGTACCATCATGACTCCTTTTATACAAAACCTCTCCATTCAAGAAAAAGGTTATCGCCAACCGACGGATAGTCTTCTTATTCACCTCACTTGCCCCTGTTGGGTATTCTCTATGCTGAATATACCACTTGATATCATGATACCAAGGTTTACCATCTGGCTCGCCTTCCACATTAGCACAATATGCAGGCTCACTGTGCATCTTCACTTGGATGGGTTGAACATTATTATGAATATCCAACTTGGTCATTACAGCTAAAGTGGCCAAGGCATCTGCAAACTGATTCTGGTCTCGGGTCAAATGGGAGAAGGTCACCTCCTCAAACTTCTCAACCAACTGGATTAAATACTTTTGATAAGGTATCAACTTCGGATCCTTGGTTTGCCATTCACCATTCACCTGATAAATGATGAGTGCTGAGTCTCCAAATACCTTTAACCGTTTGATCCCCAAGTCAATTGCAACTTGTAAACCCTTAGCACAGGCCTCATACTCTGCAACATTATTGGTGCATTCAAAATCCAGCTTGATAGCAACTGGGTATTGCTTTCCTGTTGGTGAAACAACCACGGCTCCTATGCCACTACCATGCATGTTAACTGCTCCATCAAAATACATCTTCCAGCCAGGTTCTTCTTCTCCTTTTCCTTCTTCCGCCATCAGTATTTCTCCATCAGGGAACTCAGATGTCACTAGTTGTCCACCCTCCAGAGGGTTTTCAAATGATGATCGCAATCACACTTCCTTTGATGGATTTCCGGAGTCATGTACTTGATATCAAATTCTGATAGCATCACTTGCCACTTTGAAACTCTTAATGAAATATGAGGACTTTCAAATATGTATTTTATGGGGTCTATTCGAGAGATCAACC
Organism: Ormosia emarginata; assembly: GCA_029884605.1. Classification (NCBI taxonomy): domain Eukaryota; kingdom Viridiplantae; phylum Streptophyta; class Magnoliopsida; order Fabales; family Fabaceae; genus Ormosia; species Ormosia emarginata. The sequence goes on along the minus strand of JAQQTP010000038.1, from coordinate 5,547,147 downwards.
ATGTGGTGTAATAGAGCATATACTGTCGTAGCCGTTTTGAGGTCCATACCGATTACCTGCACAACAAGTCTTCTCAATAGCCATGTAACGAGCTTCACAATCATTAAACTTCTTACTCAGATAGTAAATTGCTTGCTCTTTCTTTCCCGATTCATCATGTTGTCCCAGCATTGCCCCCATTGAGGTTGGTAATACAGTTAGGTACAAAATTAAGGGACGACCCGGTGTAGGGGGTACCAAGATAGGAGGATTCATTAAATAAGCCTTTATCTTGTCAAAAGCTTCCTGACATTCTTCATCCCACTTGCCTGGTTGATGCTTCTTCAACAACTTGAATATAGGCTCACGGTCTTTGGTCAAGTTAGCAATGAATCTGGCAATGTAATTGAGTCTCCCGAGAAAACTTCGCACTTCACGCTCCGTCTTAGGGGCAGACATCTCTTGTATTGCTTTTGCTTTATCTGGATCCACCTTTATTCCTTCTCTGCTAACAATGAATCCAAGCAATTTCCCAGCAGATGCTCCAAAAACACATTTGGCAGGATTCAACCTCAACTTGTACTTTCTGAGTCTTTCAAACAGCTTACGTAGAACCGCCACATGACTTTCTCCTTCTTTAGATTTGGCCACTATATCATCCACGTACACCTCAATCTCCTTGTGCATCATGTCATGAAACAGTGCCACCATAGCACGTTGGTAAGTTGCCCCAGCGTTCCTTAATCCGAACGGCATCACCGTGTAACAAAACGTTCCCCAAGGAGTAATGAAAGTGGTATTTTCTTTGTCATTGACATCCATGGGAATTTGGTTGTACCCTGAGTATCCGTCCATGAATGAGAACCTGTGATTCTTAGCAGTGTTATCAACCAGAACGTCAATGTGAGGGAGTGGGAAATCATCCTTCGGGCTGGCCTTATTCAGATCTCTATAGTCCACACACATTCTGACTTTTCCATCCTTCTTAGGCACTGGCACGATATTGGCTACCCACTTTGGGTGTCTTGACACTTCCACAAATCCTGCTTCCAACTGCTTAGTCACCTCTTCCTTGATCTTCAAAGATATATCAAGATGCATCCTTCTCAATTTTTGTTTCTTTGCCTCAATATTCGGGTATAGTGGGATTTTGTGCGACACTATCTCTGGGTCTAACCCTGGCATATCCCGATAAGACCAAGCAAAAACATCCATATACTCTTTGAACAGCGTGATCATTTCTTCAAACTCCGGGTTTCCCACTACCTTCAATTCTTTTTTCTCTTCTTCTGTCCCCATGTTGACCACCTCTGCTTCCTCACCATTCAAGACAAATCCTTCTCTGAGTACTCCAAGGTAATTTTGCAAAATTTTCAACAATTTCCTCCTCTTCTCTAGATTCGGGGTCTTCTTCATCAATCATTGCGGGAGAATCAATTGATGAGTTTTCGAAGTCCCTTTCATGAGGCAAACTTTCTACGAAACTCGGATCCCGGAAAGCCATTTTGTGTGGAGTTGGAAAAGCGAGAATAAAGCGAGAATGACAAAGAAAAAAAAACACGATATGGTACAGAAATGTAAAAAGAAAATGGTAAATGCAAAAGGATAAATCGAGAAAGTGCAACGAAGGAAATGCTTGAATATTCATGCAAGTTCATTTAATCAATGTCTCAAATAACATAAACCATAAGTTCAGAACAACTTAAACAGGAAATTACTTTGAAACAATCACATCAATAATTGGTTCAGATTTCTAGTTCTTTAGCGGCTCCTCATCAGCAACAGGATGGATTGCCTTGTGCTCTTCTTGGCTTTCTTCATGCAAAGCATTGATAGTGAGGCGGTATCGAGGGTGAATGACCTCATCAGGCATAATCACCTCGGCCGGTCTTTGGGAATGTTTCCCTCGGATGGGAATATACTTCGCTTTGCCCTTGTCATTCTTTCTTCCAAGAGTCATGCTCCTCATATGCTCCTCCGGAGATACTTCGTACCCTACCCCAAACTTGTCTGACTTTCCTGGGAGTGACACTGGCGACCGAGTACCTTGCAGCTTTGAGCCCAAACCCTTTCCTTCTTGGTATCCACTACTAGTCATGATCCGGGCAACCACCTGATTTACACTTGGTGTGAGAGATTCATCTTTACCAAGTCCGGTCTCAACTATTTCGAAACTGTGCCATAGGTTCTCCTCTTCCTTTTCTGCACTCTCCACATATGGTACTGAAACTGGTTTTGACAGCATAATCTCTTCTTCTCCATGTATGGTGATGACTGACCCCTTCTCAATATATTTAACACTTTGATGCAGGGTGGAAGGAACAGCCCCGGCGGTATGGATCCATGGCCTCCCTAACAGCATGGTGTAGCCAGGCTCCATATCCATGACTTGGAACAGTACTTGAAAATTGCTTGGACCAATCTCTAGCGGCAACACTATCTCTCCCATGATGCCTCTTCTATTTCCATCAAAAGCTCGTACCACTATCTCCCGTGGCGACAGTTCATCCTCACTTATTGATAATGAGGTTAGGGTCGACTTGGGAATAATATTCAATGCAGACCCCCCGTCAATCAAAACCTTTGCAACTATATACCCTTTGCATTTGAGGGTTATGTGCAAGGCTCGCTGGTTCTTCTCGGATTGAGAAATGATCTCTTCATCAGTAAATGTGATCATGTTAATGCGTTTCACGGGGTCCACCATGTTAACCACACTTTCGGGAGTAACATCGGGCTTCACATAAGCTTCACTCAGGATTCTCAATAACGCCTTCCGATGCATCTCTGATGTCAAGATAAGCGACAAAAGAGATATTCTGGCCGGAGTCTTTTTCAGTTGTTCCATCACATCATATTCGCTTTGCTTCATTATCTTCAGGAACTCCTCTTCACCTTCTTTCTCTCTCTCGTCTTCTTTTGACATTTCCTCTCTGCTCCCTTCCTTAACAATTTTCTCCTTTTCTAACTCTCCTGGGCCATAGCATCGCCCACTCCTAGTAATTCCTCCTACCTTGACTATATTAGTCACCAACTCCTCATCTTTGTGTACTTCAATTTGAGCCTTCGAAGTCTCTTCCCCGACTCCTTTTGTCTCTACCTTGGTTTCATAATTCCATGGCACTGAATGAGTGTCATTATAAGCAAATGGCACTGGCTTCTTGATTGTTACCACTACTTTCTCTGATGTTGAGACTTGGTTGAGCGGTGGCACCTTAAGCACAAAGCGTTCGATCACATTGACCTCTTCGGAGGAGGTTAACCCTTGTCTCGCATGTATTACTCCCAAAGTAAGCAACCCTTGGACTCGAACCTTGAAGTCCCAACAATTTTCAATATCATGTCCCATTCCCCCACAATGATAAGCACAATTCGACTCTGCATCATATTTTTCCTCTTTTTTCATCGTGGCGGCTAGTGCAGCGATATTGTAGCCAGCTTTCTTCAGCCTTTCGAATATCCTTGTCATCGGTGTACGCAAGCTCATGACACTTCTTATGGATGACCCTTCCACCTCTAAAGCATTCACCACATTCCTTCCACCATGATTAGGAATTGGGTTGTTAACAATCTTGGGTCCGACCTCCTCCTGGATATCAAGTTTCCCATAAGCAATTAACTTTCTTACTTTGCGGTCTTAAAGGACTCGCAGTCTTCAATTGAATGCCCCGGAATATCCATGTGATACTTGCAAGTTGAGTTCGGGTTGTACCATGATGGAAATGGTGGTTCTCTAAGGGGCGCATAGGAATTCTGAAATAAGATGAGCATCAAACAACCTTTGGAATAGGTCTGCATTTGAAATGGATAACCTTGGAAAAGGGGAAGGTTTTGAGGACGAAAGCGGCTTTGGTTTTGGGGGTTCGGGCGAGGTTGTGAGTGGTTTAGGTAATTTTGCGGAGGTGCGGTGGGTATCGGGTATAAGTTGGACGAGTTGGTGTATATGGCGGTGGCGAGGGGACATTGTTAACTTGGAATTGTGGTGTTGGGGGGAAGTTTGTGGCTGGTGTAATTTGGTGGGATGAATAATGAGGCAGTGGCAGTGTTTGGTATGAAAAGCGAGGGTTGGGGTTGTATGATGGCTGATGACTTGGGCTATATCGCGGTCTGAAATTCTGTTGAGGCTGGATATAATTCACTTCAGGTTCCTTTTTCTTTGGCTGGAATCCTTTCTTGAAAGTAGTATTCTCTGTGCTACTTGTTGGCAACTTCCCAGTTTTGGCCAATATTTCAATTCTTTCTCCAGAAGTTATTAAATCTGCAAAATCCTTATAGGCTACCCCAGCCATCGCCCCAATAAAAGGGTTTCCTAGGGTCCCCAAGAAATACGAGCACATCTCAGACAATGTTAATGGGGGCTGGACTTGAGCTGCCAATGCTCTCCACCTCTGCGCGTATTGCTTGAACGGTTCTTCATTACCCTTCTGCATTGAACTCAACTGTTCTCGGGTTGGGGCTGCGTCCAGATTGAATTTGTACTGATCCATAAATAAGTCAGCCAATTCTTTCCAACGAGAGATCTTTGAGCGATCTAGCGAAGATACCATTCTAGGGCGGGACACAGTAAGACTCTCATGGAAGAAACGATGAGGAACTTATCATCCCTAGACCAAACACCATCTTAGTCCCATAACGATCAAATGGAAATGAGGATTGCCGCTCCCGTCATACTTCACAAAATCAGGAATCTTGAAGTTGTTGGGGATTACTACATCCGTAGTAGGACATAACTCTTCTATCCTCAGAGGTCCATAAGCATTTGGGCCCTTTATTGCCTTGATTTGTTCCTCCATTTTCTCCATCCAATCTTCTTTCATTTTATCCTTCTCAGTTATGACATGACTATTCCCGAGACAAGGCATGGTCACGTGTCCTGGAATGGACACATGAGGTGGTTCCCAAGTAGGGCCCGCATAACCGGGGATTTCATTATGTACACCCTCCGAGTGCGATAACCTTCCCCAACGGGCGTGACTATTGATCTTGTTTGAGGTGGTTGCTCGTGGATTCTGCACGATGCCCGAGGTTATGATTTGGAAAGATCGGAGCAGTCACGATGGCACATTTGCACCTGTTTCAACCCCATTTGCATTTCTATTTCCACTGATTAAGTGGAGAGACTCCCTTATATCTTGCAATATCGCTTCCAATCTCGCTTGGTTCTCTGACACCTCATTTATTCTCCCTGTCATTTCATCAACTTCCCTACTCAGGTTTCTTCCTGTCTCAGAATTATCAGCAGACCATCCTGGTCCGAGATCTGGTATTGTGAACTCGGATTAGATTGGTCTCTTCTTTCCTAGGCCGCGCAATGATTTCTGGACCAAATTGATTTATTAAAGCAAAAACACATTAATTAAATAAAGAAATAAAAATAAAAAAAACAGTTAACACTATTGTGAGGATGCTTGGCAATTGTGGGAAGATTTGCATGGTCATTCAATAGCAAAGTAGGATTCCTGATTTAGCATTAGCGGGTTCACTAATGATGCTCTCTTCAAACAATGCAATCATTCTTTCATCAAATACCAAGATTCCCGAAATTCCGCTAAAGGACAAATTGTCTCAGGGCAAAATACGGTTGATAACCTATTCAAGGGGGAATTCACCCCTCAATGAATAGTGCCTGAATGAAAAGCAGTAACAAATCTATGATTTGTCCATAACTGTTTAAAAACTCTGATCGAGCCTTAGGAGTCATGTGTTGAGTAATGTCCCTTACACGCCTTAAATCACTGCCATTTACTGTAATCTTCATATTCCTTTTAAGATCCACTGCACTGCTGGTATTTCTCCTTTGGCGTATCTCGTCCATTACTTGCTATTGAATGAGTACTAATCCTTCCACTTTACCAAGTAAACTCACCCTCTTGAAAGTAAACAAAGAATAACGTAAGCAAACCAAAAAAATGAAGAATGCATCCTAAGGATACCCCTCATCGAGGTAACTCTAAAATGTACCCTAACATTCTACATGAAGAAATCCTTATAGGGTCGTAGACCCAAAGGATGATAATGCATGCCCTCCTTATTTTTTCTTTATGCATGAGATTGACATGAAATTGTAAGATGATGCATTTTTTTTTGGAATGTCATGCAAATGCAAGGTAATGCATGTTCTTTTTTTTTTTATTTTTCTTTTACTTGAGAAATGCTATGAATGTTATGCAAATGATATGAAAATGCAAGATGACGCATCCCCCTTTTTTATGATTTTTTTTTTAAAAAAAAATGCAAGAATGAATGATATGAGAAATAAATAGATAAAGAAGAAGCACGCTCCCTTTGTGTCCTAATCAGGTGAAACTTAAAGGTTGGATTTCCTCAAAGTCACAACTCTAATTTTGGTATCACTATATTCTATCTACCAAGTGCAAGATTTTTAGGACAGATCTAAACCTCTAAAAGTCATGGTCCCAGATTGCCCCTATCTCGAAAGATAAGGACCCAATTCATGAATTAATCACAAGTAGGGATAAATCCTCTCAATATGACTAGTCCATGATCTAGGTAACAATGAGTGGTGTCCCATCCAATGTCAAGTGAGCGTGAAGCCCCTCAATAACGGCCGGTCGAGACCCTCCCTATTCCTTGGGTTCGCACAGACTCGGGTATAGAGCCCCAAAAAAAAGTGTGTGAGGTAAGTGGCAGTATGTGTGTGAGGGAGCATACTAACCTGTACAATTAAAAATTTAAAAGACTAAAGATTACCCCCTAAACCTGCAAAGAACAAATATATACAAGCCAGCCAGCAATCATCTATCCTAGGGTTTCAACAATTAAGTACCAAAATACATACAAGTAAAAATATACAAAATGAAGCTATCAAATATTTACACAAAGTATTAACAAAAATAAATATTTACACAAAGTATTAACATAAATATTTACAAATAGACAAGGAAACAAAAAACAAGAAAATGGGTAAAACAAATAAACAAAGATTATTAAAATTTTGCACAATTAACCACAACAGGCCTGACTCTCTAAATAATCCCAGTAGTCGCCATCTGTCGCGACCGAGATCGCGAAGGAAATATAGCAAACTCGCATGATTTAAAAAAAATGAATTAAGGAGTCGCCACCAATTTTATTTTTATTAGGAAAAATTGGAAAACCTTTTAGAAAATGGTCTTTGGAACCAGATTGGATTCGGGAGTCGGTTATGGTTAAGGAAGGGTGGAAACTTAATCCCACAGCACCCCTAACACACCCGTCTTGAGACAGTACTTAAGTCAGTTGTGCAAAAACTTAATAATTTCAAATTTATCTATTTTACCCTTTTTTTAAAAAAAAAAAAAAAAAAAAAAAACTTTGTAAATATTTTATTTTTTTATTTTTTTTTAAAAAAAGAACTAAATTTTGAAAATTTAATTTTGAACTTGACAGAATGAAAATTCTGCTCCTACGTACCCTCAGGTGCAATGAGGAACTCAAAGTCACGTAGTTATGTAAAAAAATAATTGTGAGTTGATTGATTTTAATTAAAAAAATATTTTTCTTTTTTTAAAAAAAAATTTTATTTTAAAAAAAACAAATTCAATCTTGCACAGGGTTTAAGCTAACGACAGGCTACTCAATAAACCCTTATGATCCAAACGATATTGAAAATAACGTTAAACATTCAATCAATATCATTGGTCATCGCATTGATAAAAGAAAAAAATTTTATTTTTTCTTGAATTTTTGTTTTTTTTTATATATTCTCTTTTATATTTTTTTTTTTGCTTATTTTTATTTTTATTTTTATTATTTCCTCATTGCTATTTACCTACTCATGTTATTATCCTAAAGCTTATTTTTCCCCTCGATAAAAGAAATACAAAAGCCCACTTTCGAAAAAAACTTAATTCTAAACCAACTCCTTTATTTATTATTATTACCAAACTTCATTATAAACAAACCAAACCCACGCAATGTGGGCTGGCTTCTTGGCAGCCCCCAAGAAAAAAAAAAAAAAAAACTTCCTGTTATTATTTTTCGTTAGTCTTTGGTTTATGATACAAAGGAGATATTTTTTGAGGAAAAACTCCGAGAAAACCATAACAAGCATATAGTGAGAAGCAAGGAGAAGGAAGAAACTCAGACCTCTAGTTTCAAGGAGCAGCAGTTCAAGCGGTTGTGGGTGGCGGTTACGGTGCTATTCTGTTCTTTGCCTACGGTTTGCTTGGTGTCTTGTTGTTTGTGAGGTTGCTGGGCAGCTTCTAGACGGTGATGCAGCTGTATGAAGGAGCTTGTATATGGGTGATTGCACGGTGCAGTTGGGAAGATGTTGCTGAGCACGATGGGCACGGTGGAGGTTTGCATGCAAGGTGATGGCTCTGTGGTAAAGGTCACGGTTGAATGGTGGTGGAGTTTTGCATGCAAGACGGTGAGGGTGAATAGAGGTGAGAAAATGGAAGGATAGAAGGTTACTGAGTTAACTCAGTAATAGTGAAACCAGGTGAAGAAATATGGTGTTACGGTTGTGTGATGGATGGCTGTGGTTGGTTACGGGTGGTTGAGGATCTTGTTTTGTGGTTGTTGATGGTGTAGAAAATGGAGGTTGGTTACGGGTGGAGATGGGAGGTTGATGATGGTTTTACGTTGAGAGTTGGGTGAAGGAGCTTGGTGTGTGGTGACCGCCGGACGTGAAGTGGTGAATGTGGTGGCTACGGTTTCGGGTGGCTTGGTAGTGTGATGGTAGAGGATGAGAATGATGGAATGAAGGGACCGTTTTCACGTTGAGGAGGTTAAGGGTGGAGTGGTTATTGCGGGAGTTGCTTTTACTAAGCTCACGTTGGGTGTTGGTGAGGTGATGGTTGCATGGGTTAGACGTGGTTAAGGGAGCGGGAAGGAGGAGTGGTTGCTGGATGGTGGGCTTGGGTGGAGCTTCGTGGATGGGCTGCTGAGCACGAAGCTAAATGAGGGTGAGTTACGGGTGGAGGGAGATGGAGGTTGTGAAGCTGAGAGGTGAGGAGATGGAAGGAAGATGATGGTTGGGTTGCTACGGGTGAGAGGACAAGCTGCTGAGAAAGTGAGGGAGATGGTGCGAATGAAGAAAAGAAATTCCCCCCCCGGTTGTTCTACGTGAGTCTCCTGTGTGAGTCTCTGTTTTCTTTCAAAAACCAGAAAAAAAAATGCTTCTCCTCTCTTTGTTGCGTGAAACCGTGAGGAAAGAAAAAAACTTGTGTAAATGGGAGTATGTGTGAAGAAAATGGAAGTTCTCCCTTTACTCGTGCCTGCGTGAGTGAATATATAAGAAAGAAAAAGTGCCGTGTGTGTAGTTTGGTGAGTGAGTGCGAGTGGTTATCTAATTTAGTGAGTGAGTGCAGTGGGTGAGTGCAATTGAGTGCATGGTGAGTGCGTGGGAAAAAAAAAAAAATGAAAGTGAGTGCAGAGTGGGTGAGTGCAATTGAGTGCCGTGAGTGGTGCAATTTGGAGTGTAGTGTGAGTGCAAAATGAGAGTGCCAAAAAAAGTGATTAGTGCAGAGTGAATTGTGAGTGAGTGCAATTTGTAGAAAAAAAAAAAAAGTGATTAGTGAATGGGTTGTCTTGAGTGTGTTTTTTTATTTATTTTTTATTTTTTATATTATTATATTATACCCTTTTTTTATTTTTTTTATTTTTTATTTTTTGTTTTTTTTATATTTTTTTCTTATTATTATTATTATTTTTAAGACTAAGATGAACTTAATCTGTTTAGGCTAAAAAAAAAAAAGGCTCAGTAAAATGGGTTAAAAGGTGGGCCATAATTTTTTTGATTTTTTTTATATTTTAATTTTCCTCTTTTTTTTATATTTTATTTTTTAGTCCGGTCAAAATTGAGTGTTCACAGTTGTCCATCTTTACTTGTTTCTTATTAGATAATAAGAATAACCGTAGTTTTTCAAATTATCGTCATAAGAAATGAGTAAAGATATGAACTTCAATTTTGTCCGGCAATGCAAAACAAGGCAAGAAATTGAAATGCATGGAGTCGATACACTCAACAAAAATTAAAATGTATGGAGCCGATGCGCTCAACAGAAAGTTAAAATGCATGGAGCCGATGCGCTCAACAGAAAGTTAAAATGCATGGAGTCGAAGCGCTCTAAAATGCATGGAGCCGATGCGCTCAACAGAAAATTAAAATGCATGGAGCCGATGCGCTCAACAGAAATTAAATGCATGGAGCCGATGCGCTCAAAATTAAATGACAATGGGAAAACCTGTGTCCCGAAATTTAAATGACAGAATTTAAATGACAATGGGCAAACCTGTGTCCCGAAATTTAAATGACAATGGGCAAACCTGTGTCCCGAAATTTAAATGACAATGGGCAAACCTGTGTCCCAAAATTTAAATGACAACGGGCAAACCTGCGTCCCAAAAATTAAATGGCAACGGGCAAACCTGTGTCCCGAAAATTAAATGGCAATGGGCAAACCTGTGTCCCGAAAATTAAATGACAATGGGCAAACCTGTGTCCCGAAAATTTAAATGACAGAATTTAAATGACAATGGGCAAACCTGTGTCCCGAAATTTTAAATGACAGAATTTAAATGACAATGCAATGAGCTGATGCACTCAAAAATTTAAAATGTATGGAGCCGATGCGCTCAAAGAATAAATGACAGGAGCCGATACGCTCAAAATTAAATACAATGAATTTAAAATGCATGGAGCCGATGCGCTCAAAAAAATATGGAATTAAAATTTTTCTTTTCTCTCTTTTTATCTTCCCTTTTCTTCAGAAAACCATATGAACCAATGGCGGCCATGGAAAGCTTTGACCAATCAAACCATTTGTCCACATACTTTTCTTCATCAAACCCTTCTCGACTTGGAATCCTCTTGACTTCCTTTATCCCTTCTTTTTCTTTTTTTTCTTTTTTTCTTTTTTTTCTTTTTGTTATTTTATTTATCAAAAGTCCTTTGAACCAACAACGATCTTGGAAAGCTTTAACCAATCAAACCCTTTGTTCACGTGCTTTTCTTCGTCCGACCCCTTGTCATTTTGAGACTCCATTAGATTTTCTCATTTCCTTTTTCATTTTTCGACCACCTTGTTCTCCTTGGCAACACATCACAACCTGTATCTTGAATTACTTGAGATCTTTTAATCTAAATTAATCATTGATGGATTCTTTGCAAAATTGTCGATCAAATTGTTGACCTTAAGTTTATTTTATTTGAGACATAAATTAATGGGTAAGCATGCATTCAAGAATGGACAGAAATTTGTTGAATGAACAAACTTCCTTTTTGTTATTTTGGTAATGACTTTTTGACAAAACACGTACTTGAAAGACAAAAGAAAGGTTGCAAGAAAAATAAAAAATTTGCCCCAGTATTGATTCTTTGTTCCTCATTCAATTGATTCACTGTAAATGTTTGATAATTCAACCGCTGCCTCTGCTGATACCTCCTTCAACATGAATTCTCTTTAATTCCTCAAAAATTTTGCCCCGTATTGCCAATTCAATGCGAACAACTTGCCCCATGTAACTGATTGGACACACATCAAAAATTGCCCCAAGATTGGTGAATCCCTCGAAGAGTTTCGACGCACTTCCTTTGAGATTTTGCCTATTTATTTGTCCTAACTTTTGCTTAGACTCCTTTTCAGGATTTCAGCCTAACGGACTTTTTCTTTTTCTTTTTTTTTTTTTTCAATTGCTCTAACTTTTGCTTAGGTCGCCCTTTCGGGTTTTCAACCTAACGAGCTTTTTCTCTTTTTTTTTAGGCATAGAATTTCTTGACAACATCAGTATTCACGGGCCTTGGCAATTCTTCTCCATCCATATTCTGCAAAATTAACGCTCCTCCAGAAAATGTCTGCTTGACTATGTACGGGCCTTCATAATTCGGAGCCCATTTTCCTCTGGCGTCCTCTTGGTTAGGGAGAATCTTTTTCAAAACCAAATCCCCTGAATAGAATTCCCTGGGACGAACTTTCTTGTTGAAGGTTCTGGCCATTCTGCTTTGATACAATTGCCCATGACAAATAGCTGCCAATCTCTTCTCTTCTATCATATTCAATTGCTCATACCGAGTCTTCACCCATTCAGATTCTTCTAACTCTGCTTCCATTAGAACTCTTAGAGAAGGGATCTCGATTTCTATTGGAGAGACAGCCTCCATCCCATATACCAAAGAGAAAGGCGTTGCCCCAGTGCTTGATCGTATATTTGTACGATATGCATGCAGAGCATAGGGTAACATTTCATGCCAGTCTTTGTAGTTTACCACCATCTTAGCAACAATTTTCTTAACATTCTTATTTGCTGCTTCAACTGCTCCGTTCATCTGAGGCCTGTAAGGAGCTGAATTATGGTGCTTGATTTTGAAATTTTCGCAGAACTTTTTAATCTCAGCACCATTGAGATTGGTACCATTATCTGTGATTATCCTTTCTGGAATTCCATATCTGCAGACAATATCCCTTTTGAGGAATCTCAAAAACACCTTTTGAGTGATGCTGGCATAAGAAGAAGCTTCTACCCACTTGGTGAAATAGTCAATCGCCACTAGGATGAAGCGATGACCATTGGAAGCTTTGGGATTAATGGGCCCGATGACATCTATTCCCCACATTGAGAAAGGCCAGGGAGACACCAAATTATGCAAAGGGAAAGGAGGCGTGTTGACTCGATCTGCATACATCTGGTATTTTGACACTTCCGTACATAATCTATGCAGTCTGTTTCCATTGTGGACCAATAATAACCACTCCTTAAAATTTTTCGAGCCATCATATGACCATTAGCATGAGTTCCACAAATTCCTTCATGAATTTCAGTCATGATTATACGAGCTTCACAAGCATCTACGCATCTAAGTAAAGTACCATCGTGACTCCTTTTATACAAAACCTCTCCATTCAAGAAAAAGGTTATCGCCAACCGACGGATAGTCTTCTTATTCACCTCACTTGCCCCTGTTGGGTATTCTCATCTTTGAATATACCACTTGATATCATGATACCAAGTTTTATCATCTGGCTCGCCTTCCACATTAGCACAATATGCAGGCTCACTGTGCATCTTCACTTGGATGGGTTGAACATTATTATGAATATCCAACTTGGTCATTACAGCTAAAGTGGCCAAGGCATCTGCAAACTGATTCTGGTCTCGGGTCAAATGGGAGAAGGTCACCTCCTCAAACTTCTCAACCAACTGGATTAAATACTTTTGATAAGGTATCAACTTCGGATCCTTGGTTTGCCATTCACCATTCACCTGATAAATGATGAGTGCTGAGTCTCCAAATACCTTTAACCGTTTGATCCCCAAGTCAATTGCAACTTGTAAACCCTTAGCACAGGCCTCATACTCTGCAACATTATTGGTGCATTCAAAATCCACTTGATAGCAAGTGGGTATTGCTTTCCTGTTAGTGAAACAACCACGACTCCTATGCCATTGCCATGCATGTTAACCGCTCCATCAAAATGCATCTTCCAAAGGTTCTTCTTCTCTTTTCCTTCTTCCGCCATCGGTATTTCTCCATCGGGAACTCGGATGTCACTAGTTGTCCACCCTCCGGAGGGTTTTCGACGAGATGATCGGCAATCACACTTCCTTTGATGGATTTCCGAGTCATGTACTTGATATCAAATTCGATAGCATCACTTGCCACTTTGAAACTCTTAATGAAATATGAGGACTTTCAAATATGTATTTTATGGGGTCTATTCGAGAGATCAACCATGTGGTGTAATAGAGCATATCTTGTCGTAGCCGTTTTGAGGTCCATACCGATGCACGACAAGTCTTCTCAATAGCCATGTAACGAGCTTCACAATCATTAAACTTCTTACTCGGATAGTAAATTGCTTGCTCCTTCTTTCCCGATTCATCATGTTGTCCCAAAGCATTGCCCCCCCATTGAGGTTGATAATACGATTAGGTACAAAATTAAGGGACGACCGGTGTAGGGGGTACCAAGATAGGAGGATTCATTAAATAAGCCTTTATCTTGTCAAAAGCTTCCTGACATTCTTCATCCCACTTGCCTGGTTGATGCTTCTTCAACAACTTGAATATAGGCTCACAGGTGCTGGTCAAGTTAGCAATGAATCTGGCAATGTAATTGAGTCTCCCGAGAAAACTTCGCACTTCACGCTCCATCTTAGGGGCAGACATCTCTTGTATTGCTTTTGCTTTATCTGGATCCACCTTTATTCCTTCTCTGCTAACAATGAATCCAAGCAATTTCCCAGCAGATGCTCCAAAAACACATTTGGCAGGATTCAACCTCAACTTGTACTTTCTGAGTCTTTCAAACAGCTTACGTAGAACCGCCACATGACTTTCTCCTTCTTTAGATTTGGCCACTATATCATCCACGTACACCTCAATCTCCTTGTGCATCATGTCATGAAACAGTGCCACCATAGCACGTTGGTAAGTTGCCCCAGCGTTCCTTAATCCGAACGGCATCACCGTGTAACAAAACGTTCCCCAAGGAGTAATGAAAGTGGTATTTTCTTTGTCATTGACATCCATGGGAATTTGGTTGTACCCTGAGTATCCGTCCATGAATGAGAACCTGTGATTCTTAGCAGTGTTATCAACCAGAACGTCAATGTGAGGGAGTGGGAAATCATCCTTCGGTGGCCTTATTCAGATCTCTATAGTCCACACACATTCTGACTTTTCCATCCTTCTTAGGCACTGGCACGATATTGGCTACCCACTCTGGGTGTCTTGACACTTCCACAAATCCTGCTTCCAACTGCTTAGTCACCTCTTCCTTGATCTTCAAAGACATATCAGGATGCATCCTTCTCAATTTTTGTTTCTTTGCCTCAATATTCGGGTATAGTGGGATTTTGTGCGACGCTATCTCTGGGTCTAACCCTGGCATATCCCGATAAGACCAAGCAAAAACATCCATATACTCTTTGAACAACGTGATCATTTCTTCAAACTCCGGGTTTCCCACTACCTTCAATTCTTTTTTCTCTTCCTCTGTCCCCATGTTGACCACCTCTGCTTCCTCACCATTCAAGACAAATCCCTTCTCTGAGTACTCCAGTAATTTTGCAAAATTTTCAACAATTTCCTCCTCTTCTCCAGATTCAGGGTCTTCTTCATCAATCATTGCAGGAGAATCAATTGATGAGTTTTCGAAGTCCCTTTCATGAGGCAAACTTTCTACGAAACTCAGATCCCTGGAAAGCCATTTTGTGTGGAGTTGGAAAAGCAGAATAAAGCAGGAATGACAAAGAAAAAAAACACGATATGGTACAGAAATGTAAAAAGAAAAATGGTAAATGCAAAAGGTTAAATCAGAAAGTGCAACGAAGGGAAATGCTGAATATTCATGCAAGTTCATTTAATCAATGTCTCAAATAACATAAACCATAAGTTCAGAACAACTTAAACAGGAAATTACTTTGAAACAATCACATCAATAATTGGTTCGATTTCCAATTCTTTAGCGGCTCCTCATCAGCAACAGGATGGATTGCCTTGTGCTCTTCTTGGCTTTCTTCATGCAAAGCATTGATAGTGAGGCGGTATCGAGGGTGAATGACCTCATCAGGCATAATCACCTCAGCCGGTGCTGGGAATGTTTCCCTCAGATGGGGAATATACTTCGCTTTGCCCTTGTCATTCTTTCTTCCAAGAGTCATGCTCCTCATATGCTCCTCCAGAGATACTTCGTACCCTACCCCAAACTTGTCTGACTTTCCTGGGAGTGACACTGGCGACCGAGTACCTTGCAGCTTTGAGCCCAAACCCTTTCCTTCTTGGTATCCACTACTAGTCATGATCCGGGCAACCACCTGATTTACACTTGGTGTGAGAGATTCATCTTTACCAAGTCCGGTCTCAACTATTTCGAAACTGTGCCATAGGTTCTCCTCTTCCTTTTCTGCACTCTCCACATATGGTACTGAAACTGGTTTTGACAGCATAATCTCTTCTTCTCCATGTATGGTGATGACTGATCCCTTCTCAATATATTTAACACTTTGATGCAGGGTGGAAGGAACAGCCCCGGCGGTATGGATCCATGGCCTCCCTAACAGCATGGTGTAGCCAGGCTCCATATCCATGACTTGGAACAGTACTTGAAAATTGCTTGGACCAATCTCTAGCGGCAACACTATCTCTCCCATGATGCCTCTTCTATTTCCATCAAAAGCTCGTACCACCATCTCCCGTGGCGACAATTCATCCTCACTTATTGATAATGAGGTTAGGGTCGACTTGGGAATAATATTCAATGCAGACCCCCCGTCAATCAAAACCTTTGCAACTATATACCCTTTGCATTTGAGGGTTATGTGCAAGGCTCGCTGGTTCTTCTCGGATTGAGAAATGATCTCTTCATCAGTAAATGTGATCATGTTAATGCGTTTCACGGGGTCCACCATGTTAACCACACTTTCGGGAGTAACATCGGGCTTCATATAAGCTTCACTCAAGATTCTCAATAACGCCTTCCGATGCATCTCTGATGTCAAGATAAGCGACAAAAGAGATATTCTGGCCGGAGTCTTTTTCAGTTGTTCCATCACATCATATTCGCTTTGCTTCATTATCTTCAGGAACTCCTCTTCACCTTCTTTCTCTCTCTCGTCTTCTTTTGACATTTCCTCTCTGCTCCCTTCCTTAACAATTTTCTCCTTTTCTAACTCTCCTGGGCCATAGCATCGCCCACTCCTGGTAATTCCTCCTACCTTGACTATATTAGTCACCAACTCCTCATCTTTGTGTACTTCAATTTGAGCCTTCGAAGTCTCTTCCCCGACTCCTTTTGTCTCTACCTTGGTTTCATAATTCCATGGCACTGAATGAGTGTCATTATAAGCAAATGGCACTGGCTTCTTGATTGTTACCACTACTTTCTCTGATGTTGAGACTTGGTTGAGCGGTGGCACCTTAAGCACAAAGCGTTCGATCACATTGACCTCTTCGGAGGAGGTTAACCCTTGTCTCGCATGTATTACTCCCAAAGTAAGCAACCCTTGGACTCGAACCTTGAAGTCCCAACAATTTTCAATATCATGTCCCATTCCCCCACAATGATAAGCACAATTCGACTCTGCATCATATTTTTCCTCTTCTTTCATCGTGGCGGCTGGTGCAGCGATATTGTAGCCAGCTTTCTTCAGCCCTTCGAATATCCTTGTCATCGGTGTACGCAAGCTCATGACACTTCTTATGGATGACCCTTCCACCTCTAAAGCATTCACCACATTCCTTCCACCATGATTAGGAATTGGGTTGTTAACAATACTGGGTCCAGCCTCCTCCTGGATATCAAGTTTCCCATAAGCAATTAACTTTCTTACTGCAGTCTTAAAGGACTCGCAGTCTTCAATTGAATGCCCTGGAATATCCATGTGATACTTGCAAGTTGAGTTCGGGTTGTACCATGATGGAAATGGTGGTTCTAAAGGGCGCACAGGAATTCCTGAAATAAGATGAGCATCAAACAACCTTTGGAATAGGTCTGCATTTGAAATGGATAACCTTGGAAAAGGGGGAAGGTTTTGAGGACGAAAGCGGCTTTGGTTTTGGGGGATCGGGCGAGGTTGTGAGTGGTTTAGGTAATTTTGCGGAGGTGCAGGTGGGTATCGGGTATAAGTTGGGCGAGTTGGTGTATATGGCGGTGGCGAGGGGACATTGTTAACTTGGAATTGTGGTGTTGGGGGGAAGTTTGTGGCTGGTGTAATTTGGTGGGATGAATAATGAGGCAGTGGCAGTGTTTGGTACGAAAAGCGAGGGTTGGGGTTGTATGATGGCTGATGACTTGGGCTATATCGCGGTCTGAAATTCTGTTGAGGCTGGATATAATTCACTTCAGGTTCCTTTTTCTTTGGCTGGAATCCTTTCTTGAAAGTAGTATTCTCTGTGCTACTTGTTGGCAACTTCCCAGTTTTGGCCAATATTTCAATTCTTTCTCCAGAAGTTATTAAATCTGCAAAATCCTTATAGGCTACCCCAACCATCGCCCCAATAAAAGGGTTTCCTAGGGTCCCTAAGAAATACGAGCACATCTCAGACAATGTTAATGGGGGCTGGACTTGAGCTGCCAATGCTCTCCACCTCTGCGCGTATTGCTTGAACGGTTCTTCATTACCCTTCTGCATTGAACTCAACTGTTTCTCGGGTTGGGGCTGCGTCCAGTTTGAATTTGTACTTGATCCATAAATAAGTCAGCCAATTCATCCAACGAGAGATCTTTGAGCGATCTAACTGAAGATACCATTCTAGGGCGGGACCTGTAAGACTCTCATGGAAGAAACTGATGAGGAACTTATCATCCCTAGACCAAACAGCCATCTTAGTCCCATAACTGATCAAATGGAAATGAGGATTGCCGCTCCCGTCATACTTCACAAAATCAGGAATCTTGAAGTTGTTGGGGATTACTACATCCGTAGTAGGACATAACTCTTCTATCCTCAGAGGTCCATAAGCATTTGGGCCCTTTATTGCCTTGATTTGTTCCTCCATTTTCTCCATCCAATCTTCTTTCATTTTATCCTTCTCAGTTATGACATGACTATTCCCAGAACAAGGCATGGTCACGTGTCCTGGAATGGACACATGAGGTGGTTCCCAAGTAGGGCCCGCATAACCAGGGATTTCATTATGTACACCCTCCAGAGTGCGATAACCTTCCCCAATGGGCGTGACTATTGATCTTGTTTGAGGTGGTTGCTCGTGGATTCTGCAGCGATGCCTGAGGTTATGATTGGAAAGATCGGAAGCGATCGATGATGCACATTTGCACTGTTTCAACCCCATTTGCATTTCTATTTCCACCGATTAAGTGGAGAGACTCCCTTATATCTTGCAATATCGCTTCCAATCTCGCTTGGTTCTCGACACCTCATTTATTCTCCCCCGTCATTTCATCAACTTCCCTACTCGGTTTCTTCCTGTCTCGAATTATCGCACCATCCCGGTCCGAGATCCGGTATTGTGAACTCGGATTAGATTGGTCTCTTCTTTCCTAGGCCGCGCAATGATTTCTGGACCAAATTGATTTATTAAAGCAAAAACACATTAATTAAATAAAGAAATAAAAATAAAAAAAAAACAGTTAACACTATTGTGAGGATGCTTGGCAATTGTGGGAAGATTTGCATGGTCATTCAATAGCAAAGTAGGATTCTGATTTAGCATTAGCGGGTTCACTAATGATGCCCTCTTCAAACAATGCAATCATTCTTTCATCAAATACCAAGATTCCCGAAATTCCGCTAAAGGACAAATTGTCTCAGGGCAAAAATACGGTTGATAACCTATTCAAGGGGGAATTCACCCCTCAATGAATAGTGCTCGAATGAAAAGCGATAACAAATCTATGATTTGTCCATAATCTAATTTAAAAACTCGATCGAGCCTTAGGAGTCATGTGTTGAGTAATGTCCCTTACACGCCTTAAATCACTGCCATTTACTGTAATCTTCATATTCCTTTTAAGATCCACTGCACTGCTGGTATTTCTCCTTTGGCGTATCTCGTCCATTACTTGCTATTGAATGAGTACTAATCCTTCCACTTTACCAAGTAAACTCACCCTCTTGAAAGTAAACAAAGAATAACGTAAGCAAACCAAAAAAATGAAGAATGCATCCTAAGGATACCCCTCATCGAGGTAACTCTAAAATGTACCCTAACATTCTACATGAAGAAATCCTTATAGGGTCGTAGACCCAAAGGATGATAATGCATGCCCTCCTTATTTTTTTCTTTATGCATGAGATTGACATGAAATTGTAAGATGATGCATTTTTTTGGGAATGTCATGCAAATGCAAGGTAATGCATGTTCTTTTTTTTATTTTTCTTTTACTTGAGAAATGCTATGAATGTTATGCAAATGATATGAAAATGCAAGATGACGCATCCCCCTTTTTTATGATTTTTTTTTTAAAAAAAAATGCAAGAATGAATGATATGAGAAATAAATAGATAAAGAAGAAGCACGCTCCCTTTGTGTCCTAATCAGGTGAAACTTAAAGGTTGGATTTCCTCAAAGTCACAACTCTAATTTTGATCACACTATATTCTATCTACCAGTGCAAGATTTTTAGGACAGATCTAAACCTCTAAAAGTCATGGTCCCCAGATTGCCCCTATCTCGAAAGATAAGGACCCAATTCATGAATTAATCACAAGTAGGGATAAATCCTCTCAATATGACTAGTCCATGATACCGGTAACAATCTGAGTGGTGTCCCATCCAATGTCAAGTGAGCGTGAAGCCCCTCAATAACAGCAGTCGAGACCCCTCCTATTCCTTGGGTTCGCACAGACTCGGGTATAGAGCCCCAAAAAAAAGTGTGTGAGGTAAGTGGCAGTGATGTGTGTGAGGGAGCATACAAACCTGTACAATTAAAAATTTAAAAAAAACTAAAGATTACCCCCTAAACCTGCAAAGAACAAATATATACAAGCCAGCCAGCAATCATCTATCCTAGGGTTTCAACAATTAAGTACCAAAATACATACAAGTAAAAATATACAAAATGAAGCTATCAAATATTTACACAAAGTATTAACAAAAATAAATATTTACACAAAGTATTAACAAAAATATTTACAAATAGACAAGGAAACAAAAAACAAGAAAATGGGTAAAACAAATAAACAAAGATTATTAAAATTTTGCACAATTAACCACAATAGGCCTGACTCTCTAAATAATCCCCAGCGGAGTCGCCATCTGTCGCGATCGAGATCGCGGCGGGAAATATAGCAAACTCGCATGATTTAAAAAAAAATGAATTAAGGAGTCGCCACCAATTTTATTTTTATTATGAAAAATTGGAAAACCTTTTAGAAAATGGTCTTTGGAACCAGATTGGATTCGGGAGTCGGTTATGGTTAAGGAAGGGTGGAAACTTAATCCCACAGCACCCCTAACACACCCGTCTTGAGACGGTACCTTAAGTCAGTTGTGCAAAAACTTAATAATTTCAAATTTATCTATTTTACCCCTTTTTTTAAAAAAAACTTTGTAAATATTTTGTTTTTTTATTTTTTTATTTTTTTTAAAAAAAAAGAACTAAATTTTGAAAATTTAATTTTGAACTTGACAGAATGAAAATTCTGCTCCTACGTACCCTCAGGTGCAATGAGGAACTCAAAGTCACGTAGTTCTGTAAAAAAAATAATTGTGAGTTGATTGATTTTAATTAAAAAAATATTTTTCTTTTTTTTAAAAAAAAAGAATTTTATTTTAAAAAAAAAACAAATTCAATCTTGCACAGGGTTTAAGCTAGCACAGGGCTACTCAATAAACCCTTATGATCCAAACGATATTGAAAATAACGTTCGCTTATTCAATCAATATCATTGGTCATCGCATTGATAAAAGAAAAATTTTATTTTTTCTTGAATTTTTGTTTTTTTTTATATATTCTCTTTTATATTTTTTTTTGCTTATTTTTATTTTTATTTTTATTATTTCCTCATTGCTATTTACCTACTCATGTTATTATCCTAAAGCTTATTTTTCCCCTCTGATAAAAGAAATACAAAAGCCCACCTTCAGAAAAAGAAACTTAATTCTAAACCAACTCCTTTATTTATTATTATTATCAAACTTCATTATAAACAAACCAAACCCACGCAATGTGGGCTGGCTTCTTCGGCGACCCCAGAAAAAAAAAAAAAAAACTTCCTGTTATTATTTTTCGTTAGTCTTTGGTTTATGATACAAAGGAGATATTTTTTGAGGAAAAACTCCAGAAAACCATAACAAGCATATAGTGAGAAGCAAGGAGAAGGAAGAAACTCAGACCTCTAGTTTCAAGGAGCAGCGATTCAAGCGGTTGTGGGTGGCGGTTACAGTCTTTGCCGTTCTTTGCTACGGTTTGCGGCTGTCTTGTTGTTTGTGAGGTTGCTGGGCAGCTTCTAGACGGTGATGCAGCTGTATGAAGGAGCTTGTATATGGGTGATTGCACGGTGCAGTTGGGAAGATGTTGCTGAGCACGATGGGCACGGTGGAGGTTTGCATGCAAGGTGATGGCTCTGTGGTAAAGGTCACGGTTGAATGGTGGTGGAGTTTTGCATGCAAGACGGTGAGGGTGAATAGAGGTGAGAAAATGGAAGGATAGAAGGTTACTGAGTTAACTCAGTAATAGTGAAACCAGGTGAAGAAATATGGTGTTACGGTTGTGTGATGGATGGCTGTGGTTGGTTACGGGTGGTTGAGGATGCTGTTTTTGTGGTTGTTGATGGTGTAGAAAATGGAGGTTGGTTACGGGTGGAGATGGGAGGTTGATGATGGTTTTACGTTGAGAGTTGGGTGAAGGAGCTTGGTGTGTGGTGACTATTTGGACGTGAAGGTGGTGAATGTGGTGGCTACGGTTTCGGGTGGCTTGGTAGTGTGATGGTAGAGGATGAGAATGATGGAATGAAGGAATTGTTTTCACGTTGAGGAGGTTAAGGGTGGAGTGGTTATTGCGGGGAGTTGCTTGTTTACGGAAGCTCACGTTGGGTGTTGGTGAGGTGATGGTTGCATGGGTTAGACGTGGTTAAGGGTGCGGGAAGGAGGAGTGGTTCTTTGGATGGTGGGCTTGGGTGGAGCTTCGTGGATGGGCTGCTTGAGCACGAAGCTAAATGAGGGTGAGTTACGGGTGGAGGGAGATGGAGGTTGTGAAGCTGAGAGGTGAGGAGATGGAAGAAAGATGATGGTTGGGTTGCTACAGGTGAGAGGACAAGCTGCTGAGAAAGTGAGGGAGATGGTGCGAATGAAGAAAAGAAATTCCCCCCCTGGTTGTTCTACGTGAGTCTCCTGTGTGAGTCTCTGTTTTCTTTCAAAAACCAGAAAAAAAATGCTTCTCCTCTCTTTGTTGCGTGAAACCGTGAGGAAAGAAAAAAACTTGTGTAAATGGGAGTATGTGTGAAGAAAATGGAAGTTCTCCCTTTACTCTGTGCCTGCGTGAGTGAATATATAAGAAAGAAAAAGTGCCGTGTGTGTAGTTTGGTGAGTGAGTGCAGAGTGGTTATCTAATTTAGTGAGTGAGTGCAGAGTGGTGCAATTGAGTGCATGGTGAGTGCGTGGGAAAAAAAAAATGAAAGTGAGTGCAGAGTGGGTGAGTGCAATTGAGTGCCGTGAGTGGTGCAATTTGGAGTGTAGTGTGAGTGCAAAATGAGAGTGCCAAAAAAAAAAGTGATTAGTGCAGAGTGAATTGTGAGTGAGTGCAATTTGTAGAAAAAAAAAAAAAAAAGAGTGATTAGTGAGTGGGTTGTCTTGAGTGTGTTTTTTTATTTATTTTTTTATTTTTTATATTTTTATATTATACCGCTTTTTTTATTTTTTTATTTTTTATTTTTTGTTTTTTTATATTTTTTTTTTCTTATTATTATTATTATTTTTAAGACTAAGATGAACTTAATCTGTTTAGGCTAAAAAAAAAAAAGGCTAAGTAAAATGGGTTAAAAGGTGGGCCATAATTTTTTTGATTTTTTTTATATTTTAATTTTCCTCTTTTTTTTATATTTTATTTTTTAGTCCGGTCAAAATTGAGTGTTCACAACAAGATAAATACCCAAGAGAATAAAAGAGCATTGGGAAGGAACTCAAATGATAAGCATAAAATTTTACCCCCAATTCCATATAATGTGCATTCTCTTTACATATTCCTCTCTTTTTCTTTTTTCTTTTTTTGATCTCTTTTCTTTCACAACCTTCTTGCATTTATTCTTTTACTTTCCTTTTTTTTTCAATTAACTCTTTTTCTTTCTTTTTCTTCCACCAAACACTTTGCATATTGCACATCAATTTGCATAACCCCTACATTCGTACTATTAATTGCCCACAAGCAAAATAGCTTCTCCAATGAAAATGAATCAATGCTCTCTCATTCCTAAAGGTAAGGTAAAAACATGGTTTTTTACATAAAACATATAATGAGCTAAGACAAATGATAGGTAAATTGGCTCAAGGGGTTAATCAAAGGGAAATGATGCAAGGTTGGTTATTTGACTAAAGTAGCTAATTCAAGAAAGAAAGCATCAATCATACTTATGTATGCAAGTGAAAGTGTAGCATAAAAAAGAATCAAAACAAGTTCTAGAGTGATCAATTGCCATGAGTGAAAATCACAGAAGAAAGAAGAGAATAACACAATACTAAATTCATCCATCAATAGGCTCAAAATCTCACAAGATATATATCTATCAAACTCAATCCATCAATCCAACATCCAAAACCAAGCATGTGAAATTCAAGCAAGAAGATAATTTATTCAATCATGCTATGAACCTTGAATTACAATTGTTTCAAACTTACAAACTTCACAAATCACAAAACATCATTGGAAGACAATTAAAAACATTTAAGACAAAAAATTAAGATAGAAAAAAAAAATAGAAACAGAAAAACAAAAAATTAAGACAAAAAATTAAAACAGAATGCAAATTCCTTCCCCACACTTAAATTCTACATTGTCCTCAATGTAAAGCTCAATTATCATCAATTAATCTAGGACAAGTAAAATAAAAGAGAGAGAGAAAATAAACATCATTATCAAGTGAGGTAAATGGCTTCTTGTAAGTGGACCTCCTCCAATATGTTGTCTTGAGCTTCCTCATAGAATGACTTGAGGCGGTGTCCATTGACTTTGAAAGCTTTGTTAGTGGCTTCACTTGTAATCTCCACAACACCATAAAGAAAGACCTTAGTGACTACAAATGGACCAAGCCACCTAGAACGGAGTTTTCCGAGCATAAGCTTGAGGCGGAAGTTATAGAGGAGAACTTTTTGGCCAATTAAGAACTCATTCCTTGTCAATTTCTGATCATGAAGAAGCTTGGTCTTTTCCTTATAGATTCGGGAGTTCTCATAAGCTTCCAACTGAAGCTCTTTAAGTTCTTGGAGTTGTAGTTTTGTTTGGGATCCGACTTTGTTCAAGTCTAGATTGCACTTCTTTACTACCTAATATGCCTTGTGTTCAATCTCTACCGGAAGGTGGCATGCCTTACCAAATACTATCCTGTAAGGAGACATCCCAATGGGTGTCTTAAAGAAAGTCCTGTAAGCCCAAATAACATCCTCAAGCCTCAGGCTCCAATCCTTCCTGATAGGTTAGACAGTTTTCTCCAGGATTTGCTTGATCTCTCTTTTTGAGACTTCGGCTTGCCCATTTGTTTGAGGATGATAAGGTGTGGAAACCTTATTCAAGACTCCATATTTTCTCATCAAAGTCTCCATGCTCCGGCTACAAAAGTGTGAACCCTGATCACTGATGATAGCCCTCGGAATGCTAAATCTACAAAAAACATGTGATATAACAAAATCTACAGTAATTTTAGAATCATCAGTCCGAGTAGCTTTTGCTTCCACCTATTTAGATAGATAATCAACAACCAACAATATGTAAACAAAACCAAAAGAAATAGGAAAAGGTCCCATAAAGTCAATACCCTATACATCAAAAATCTCACAAAACAGCAAAGCCTGTTGGGGCATCTCATTCTTGCTATAAATATTTCCTGTTCTCTAGCACTATTCACAAGATTTACAAAATATATATGCATCATGCAATAGGGTAGGTCAATACAATCCAGAGTACAAGACTTTCCTAACTATATTTGAGGCCCAAAATGCCCACCATATGCAAATGTATGGCAAAAACTAAGAAAAGACTAGAACTCGTGATCAGGTACACATCTCTTAATAACTTGGTCACTACAAAACCTCCACAGGTAGGTATCATCCCACACCTAATACTTAGAGTTATCTTTCAATTTATCATTTTGAACCATAGTAAAACATGCAGAAAAAACACTAGCAACCAAGAAATTAACCATATTTGTTGTAACGCCCTCACTATTATCACTGATAGTGTATCCAGAATTACATCATAGTAAATAATAATAAGCACATTAATCAAGATATTCAATAAATACCTCAAATATACTTTACATTTATATACAAAAATAAAGAGCCTGGAAGTGTGAAATAATACACATATATTGAAGGAATATTTATACAAGAGTACATCATAGTACAATTATACATCATAAGCCTTCAAGGCATTATCCATACGTCCTTAATACAAAATTCAGAATTCTAAAATAAACTACATCTTTAGCATCTGTTATTGTGCTGTAAGACTCAATCATGGAATTATCATGGAATACAATACAGAAATAGAGTAAGAATACTAATTCTTAATATATTCTATTATGAAAAATGTGTCATCACAATAATTCCAGTTGTTTCGGAGAAAAATACATTTCTTTGAAATTCAATTTAAATATATATATATATATATATAGAGAGAGAGAGAGAAAGGTAGCAAAAATGTCAAATCTAGTCTTTTCTCTTCCCGAAACAGAATTCATATATATATATATATAATATATAGAAAGGTAGCAAAAATGTCAAATCTAGTCTTTTCTCTTCCTGAAACAAAATTCCATTTAATAGTTTCCATAAACACCCACTATTAAACAATACAGATTTCAATCACAAATAATTTCAAAGATTGTCTCCAAATACAAATACTATAATACCAAATTCATTCAAAGATTTAAATACATATTCAAGGCATAACATGACATACAAATACAATTCAAATTTCAGTGCTCATTCAAATACTCGCTTATCCCACAGAACCCATATCTCGAGCGTCACTAGGATGGGAGCCACCTCATATAGCTCGGGTTCTATATACTCATGGTAAGGAGTGATTCAGGGTCTCACACTACCGCTAGTATCTTATGAGGAAATTAATTCGTGAGGATTATACTGATACAATGAGGAATTATTCAAGAATACAAGATCCCCCTTTCTCACAAGAGGTCATCTCCATGATTTTAATGGAATTTCGAATACCCTACCCTCATACAAGATCATCTCCAAAATTCACTATACTAAGTGAAGCACAATTCACATTAAAACAAAGGATATTGAGTGGGAAAGCATGGATTAATTACCTTCTCATTCAAGGATAATTGTCCAATTTTCATTCTCAATTCAAATTCAAATTCTTTTAACACTGATCATTCGAACATTCAAACACACATTCTAGCTCAACTTTAAATATTAAAAAAGCATGACCAATTCATATTTAGCTTAACCTTAAAGAAATAAAAGAGCAGCTTAACCTTAAGAAATTAAGGGAGCAATGCAAATTCTCATTCTAGCTCAACTTGAATAATCAAGGAGTAATACAAATAGATTTTATTTATCACATTCCATATTTCTCAATAAGTGCATGATCCTCAGTGAGTGCACAATTCCAATCTTATATAATACCCAATCAATTGTTCAATAAATTTTCATACAATCACAATTCAAGCACCACTTACACATTAAGTATTACTTGGAGATCACCTTATCTCCTTGAATTCTGAATTTGGCCTACATGGCCATTATAACATATCAAAGATTATTCATGCCTCTAATTAATATGATCAAACATCCAATTGCACATTATATTAATACAAGTGCTAGAATTTTCTAATTATGGCCGAAAATACCATAATCATTGTACATGTAATCTAATCTCAAGAATAATTATTCTTATTCATTATTAGTCTCAAAACCCTTAGTTAATTTTCAACCATTTTCTCTTCTTGCTGTCATATAGCCATAACCTCAAAATCTCCATTAAGCCAAAAATCAATTCACACATATTTAATTCCTTCATAAAATCACCAAATCAAGGAGACAAGATAATAACATAAGTCAAACAAGGTTTCTCCATCATTACCATGTTTTGACTGTGTAACTAATTAGGACAAAGTTTGGTCATGAATTTCATCAATACAAGTTACAACTTCAATTAACATTCAACATAAGTAGAGAAACAAATTAGAAGTGAGGAAATCCTTGTTTCCTTTTTATAGGTCATGAACCATTCAACCATACTATACAAGAGAAACTCATTTTTCTCATCATAAATAATATCACAATTTCAACTCATGAATCAATAAAAATGGAAGAAAAATTTTAAAAAAAGTAATCAAACAAATAAACCTCTTCCACACATGTTACAGTCGTTGGTTTCCTTATCTCAAAACCAGAATTTTGATTCAAAATCAAGAGAAAGGAAGAACAAGTGAAAAGTCAAGAACCCCTACCTCACTTCCTAGCTTTGGTTCCTTGGATTTTCCTTCTTTTTCTCTCTTTTTTCCTTATTGTTTTAGCTCAGTTTTCTGCCCTATTTTTGCATCTATTGTTGGGTTATCAACCATAAGAAACAATGGAAAAAGAACAAGGAAGAGGAATGTTGGATATAGAAGGAAATAAATTGATCAAAAATGGAAAATGGAATGGAGAAAAGGGTAGCCGTGTGAGAGCTTTTCTCCTCCATTCTTTGTTCTGTTTTCACGGCAAAATTGAGAGAGAGAATGGTAAAGAAAACTCCATAATGGTATAGAAAAGTAGTGGCGGTGGAGACATAAAAAAAAGTGACTACAAATTTCATACTGATACTTTTGGATCTGTTATGTACATTTTAATCTTCCAAAGTTGAGTTTTCAAATTACCATAAATGTTATGAAAAATTTTAGAACTCAGCTTAGTCCTTAGATCAATTTTTTCATAACTTTTCATATACTATTATTTATCAGTTAAGTTTCATTACTCAGTCTCAAGCTAAATTAAATCGAGGGATTAAATAATAAGTTTACTGATACTTATCTTAATTAGTATTTTACACTAAATTATTCTCCATATCTTACTTGTCATTTCCATGAAATTTCATAATTTTTTGAGTTGCTTAATTGTTCTGGCTATTTCTCAACAGTTTCCTTAAAAATACTAAACTTGCTCTGTTGATTCTCCAAAATTTTCTACGACTCTTATCAATGGTTCTTAGCTAGGAAATAAATTTTCCATACTTATTTCCACCATATCAATTGATTCTGCAGATACCTTAATTGTTCTCTTGTACTCAATGCTATAGAGTTACGCTTTAACTAGTTTAGAAAATTACCCGAATTAACATATAACTCTTACCAGTAATACTGAGCGTCTATAACCCTGATTAGGGTTATTATGTTATGTAGGATGTTACATTTGCAAACCAAGGAAAGGTGATCTTACCTTGCAACTATAAAAGTTGTTCATCAGGAAAAGAATCATGGATGGGAAAGGGGATCCGAGGCTCTCTTAATCCTACTCAGGTGATCAGCCACTAGGTTCTTTGCTCCATTCTTATCTCAGATCTCAATGTCAAACTCCTGGAGCAGTATCCTCCACCTAATCAATCGTGGCTTAGCCTCAGGTTTCTTTAAAAGAAACTTTAGAGCTGCATGATCAGAAAACACCACAGCCTTAGAACCAAGCAAATAGGATCTAAACTTATCTAATACAAACACAATAGCTAAAAATTCTTTTTCTGTGGTTGTGTAATTCTCTTGAGCAGCATCTAAAGTTCTTGAAGCATAGTAGATCATATGGGAGACTCTGCCCACTCTCTGTGCTAAGACAGCTCCCATAGTATAGTTAGAAGTATCACACATTAGTTCAAACAAGAGTATTCAGTCAGATGGTTGGATGATGGAGATACTGGTCAAAGTCTGCTTCAAATGATCGAAGGCTGCCTTGCATTTCTGGTCAAACTGAAACTTCGTATCTTTTTGCAGAAGGTTGGACAGCGGAAAGGCTATCTGGCTAAAATCTCTGATAAAGCATCTATAGAAACCTGCATGCCCAAGAAAAGAACGAACTTCCCGCATGCATGTGGGATAAGATAAATAGGTAATAACATATATTTTCGCAAGATCTACCTCAATACCCTCGGAAGATACTATATGACCTAAAATTATACTTTGCTCTACCATGAAATATCATTTCTCAAAATTTAGAACAATGTTAGTTTCAATGCATCTCTATAGCACTCTAGATAAGCTATCTAAACAGGAATCAAATGAAGAACCATATATAGTGAAATCATCCATAAACACCTCCATGCACTCCTCTAGAAAGTTAGAGAAGATACTTACCATGCACCACTGGAAGGTACCAGGGGCGTTGCAGAGGCCAAAGGGCATCTACCTGCAAGCAAAAATGTCGAAGGGGATAGGTGAAAGTGGTCTTCTCTTGATCCTTAACTGCAATGTGGATCTGAAAGTAGCTAGTGTAGCCATCCAAGAAGCAGTAATGTGATTTCCCAGCCAATCGCTCCTACATCTAATCAATGAAAGGCATAAGGTAATGATCCTTCCGAGTGGCCTGGTTGAGCCTCCTATAATCATTGCAGACTCTCAAGTTGTTCAGCACTCTAGTAGGGATCAACTCATTCTTGTGGTTTTCGACCACTGTAACCCCAGATTTATTCGGAATAACCTGCATAGGACTCACCCAAGTGCTATCATATATGGGATAAATAATGCTAGCCTACAGTAGCTTGGTCACCTCTTTCTTTACCACATCCAAAATCAGAGGATTTAGTCTCCTCTAGGTTGCCTCATTGATTTAGCTCAATCCTCAAGTAATATCTGATGCATGCATGTGGAAAGGCTAACACTAGGAATATCCACAAAAGTCTATCTAATGGCTTTCTTATACTCTCTCAAAATTTGTAGCAATCTCTCCTCCTGTTCAGCAAGGAGGTTTTTGGCCACGATCACAGGAAGCTGCTCATCACCTGCCAAGTATGCATATTTCAAGTGCTCAGGCAAAGGCTTAAGCTCCAATTTTGGTGGTTGCACTATAGAGGGGAGTAATCTAGGGGGATGCACTATTTCTGCAGACTTCAACTCCTCATAATCAATAGTTGCTGCTTAATTTGTAGAAACAGAATCATTATTTCTCAAGAATACATAAATCTCAGCACAAACAATACATATCATATCACTGTCACAATCAGTACATGAGTGACAATGTATAGAATCATTAAAATCAGGAAACTTATCACACAACTCATCATAAGTTTCCTCAACTAAATCAATAATTAAATCAATATGAAAAACAGAATGCTTCTCCATGGGATGCTTCATAACATGTAAAATGTTAAACTGAACAATAGAGTCTCCAAACTCCATGGATAAAGTTCCTGTATACACATCTATGTTGGTTTTCTCTATTTTGAGGAATGACCTCCCTAGAATGAGTGGAGCCTTGTTGGATGGTGACTCTCCCTCCATCTCCAGAATATAAAAATCTGCAGGAAAGATCATCTCATCTACCCTTACCAACATATCTTCAATAAACCCGGCTAGGTACACATTGCTCCTATTAGCTAACTGAATCACAACACCTGTAGTATACAAAGGGCCAAGTCCAAAAGAATTAAAAATAGATATAAGCATTACATTAATAGAAGCATCTAAATTCAGTATGGCATGTTCAAATATGTAATTGCCTATAATACATGAAATTGCAAAAGTCTCTAGATCCTTGCATTTCTGATGCATAGGCTAAATGAGGCCTGAAACATTTTGGCCTATACTGATTCTCTCATTACCCTTCAGTCTCCTCATGTGAGTGCATAATTCCTTAAGAAACTTGACATATTTTAGAATTTGCTTAATTGCATCCAGCAATGGAATATTAACTTCTACTTTCCTGAAGGTCTTAAGAAGCTCTCTATCCTTCTTAGCCCCATCTATCTTTCTAGACTGAGTGGCTCTCTGTGGAAAGGGAAGGGCTACTGCAGGCTTCTACTACTCATCAACAACTACTGATTTCTTCTTACCCTAAGTTTTTTGGGTTGGTTTATCAAAAATTGATTTCTCTACTAGTTGTTGCTTGCTTGCAAGTTAAGGTTCAGTTGGTACTTGTACAGATTTTCTAGATCTCAGCATAATGGTACTCACATTCCTTTTTGGATTGGGAATTGTTTATGAAAGAAATTGGCCAGAACCTTGGTTCTGTAATTGACTCAATGAAGAAGCCAATTGTCCAATCTGGGTTTCTAAATTCTGTATGGTGGCCTCTATTCTCTGCTAGACCTGAATATTGTTGGTGACCATTTGCTTCACCAAATCCTCAAATGAAGGCTCAGGTTTTGTGGCTACTAGACTTGGTTGTTGCATAGGCTGCTAGAACTACTTTCTACTTGGTCTAGCATGAGGCTGAAACTGTGGTTACCTAGGTGGTTGCTGAAATGGATGCCTGTACTGTTATGGTTGCTGATGTTGTGAGGCTGTATGGTACCATACCTCATATTTGGATGATCTCTCTAGCCAGGGTGATATGTGCTAGAGTATGGATCATATCTAGGTTGCTGTTATTGTTGGTATTATGGTTTACTAAGAAAGACACCTACTGCAGCTAGAAAATGATCTTGAAATACAGAACCATTATTATGAAGTGTAGGATATGCATCTGTGGGATGAGATGAACAAGAACAAATGTCACACAAGCTTATAGGTCCCTACATATGTAATTGTTGTCTCACTGCCAATTGTCTCACCAAGGAAGTCAATTCATCAAGTTTATGCTCAATTCTCTGTTTGGTCAGCATAAAACATATGAACCCCATTCACTCCTCTGGTGGAAGTAATCATCCGAGTACCAAACTATTGGGAATTGGCAGTAATATTAGCAATTAATTCTTTGGCAGCAACTAGAGTTTTATCAACTAATGCACCTCCACTAATGGCATTAATCATGCTCTTATCCATAGGTAGCAAGCCCTTATAGAAGTACTGAATTAACAGCTGGTCACTGATCTGGTGGTGGGGACAGTTAGAGCACAATTTCTTAAACATCTCTCAATACTCATGCAAAGTCTCTCCTATCATCTGTCTTATACCACATATATCTTTCCTAATGACAGTAACTCTAGATGTAGGGAAAAACTTTTCCAAAAACAATTTCTTCTTGTCATTCCAACACATTACTGAACCTGGTGAAAAGTAATACAGGCAATCCTTAGTTGCATCAACAAGGGAGAAAAGGAATGCTCTCAGCTTGATGTGTTCCTCAAGTATCCCTTGTGGCTTCATAGTTGAACAAACCACATAGAACTCCTTTAAATGCTTATGAGGGTCCTCACTTGCAAGACTATGAAACTTTGGCAACAAATGTATCAATCCATATTTAAGTTCAAAGTTAGCATCAAGATTAGGATATTAGATCTCTAAAGGCTGGTAAATAACATCAGGAGCAGCTAGTTCCTTAATGGTCCTATTATGCATGTTATCACTCATAGTTGCAATACAACTTAAGCTCTTAGGTTCACTTTCAGTTTCAATATTAAATTCAAGTTCAGATGTAATTCTTTCACTAAGTCTACGAACTCTATTAAGTATATACTAGGTCATCTCAATGTCAGGATCAATATCAAGTAAATAACTAGTTGAAGACCTAGTCATACAACATACAAAGCATAAAAACACAAAACATGCAAAATAGATTACACAACACTAAAAGTCTACCAAAATAAATCTAGTTAACCTATCTAGACATTTTTAAAAAATATGGGATCACCACAGAATGAAAACTACACAAAAATGAAACTAAAAAATGCAATAAAAAATCTTTAAAAAAAATGGAAAGAGTGGTCTAAACGATGGAATTCGGCAAAACCAAGGCTGACCTCATGGCAACGCGTGAGCCTTATTTGTTAGGTTATTTTCCTTCAATTGACCAAGTTTCAGGTCATTTTGAGCACATTTGTCCATACAAAATTATGAAAATTGATCCAAAATCATTTGTTTTCACCTGAAAACCAACAAAAACACAGCAACAAAGGGGTTAGTGAAGGATTAGTAGTCATATATACTCCTAATAAGATTGATCAAAATCAGAATGATCTCCAGCAACGACACCAAAATTTGATAACTATCGAGACTACTAAATTATATTAATTTATAATCGATTCACTAAAACTACTTGCAGTATAAGGTAACACCGGGTCGAGCCTGTTGTGAAAATTAGCAAGTGCACTGAATTGCAAAAGTAATAAAAAGTGAGTAAGAGTATCGTCCTATGAGGATTAAGTTATCAATTACAAAATTCGTTGAAAGTGACGCTATTCAAGTTAACAAAGAAAGAGAGTTGTTGCAAATTAAATTAAAAAGGAATAATATAAATAAGCAAAACAATAAATCAAATAGGTGAAAAACAATGGTATTAAAGCGTTAGGGTTCAGACTTTACTTGAACTCTTTAAATGCACATTCAAATATTGATTTAACTATGTTCTATTTCAATGATTTATGGTAAATTCCTAAAATTAATTAATACACAATCCATTGGTATATTAATCCTCTTACATTATTTGAAATTAAGTAATCCTTTAGTTTAACTCCAAATAGAAAGGCATTATAAAAAATAACAAAATTAAAAAAAATATCACATAACCCACAATGTCTATTCGTAGCGATTACAGAGATTATGGTGTTTATCACATGTTCTAGGTTCATGCAAATTTCTCAAATCATACATCAACTCAAAAATCATTCCCAAATTAGCCAGATTTAGAAAAGTATTAAGAAAAGAGAAAAACACATAAATCATGAAATAAAAACATTGATTAAACCCATAAAAGAATTTACATCATCCAATTATCAAGATCTATCATCACCCTAACAAAAAGAAATTAGTTACATATGAAAAAAAAAGAACACAAAGGAAAGAATATGACAAACTCCATTGTAGAAAGGGGGAAAAGTTGAAGAAAATTTTTAATCTTCAAGCCTAATTGCGCCCACACCACATTAAGGTTTGTGCCTCTTGATGGCTGCTACATTCTCTCCAAGTGTGTGTTTAATTTGGCGTAACTTTTCTATTTATAGAAGAGTTAATATACTATGTTACGCGTTCAGCGCTCAAACGCTAACTTTCCAATGCCTAAGCGCTGGCCCACTAATTGAAATTTTCTTATGCGCAACACGCGCTCAAGTGGTGATAGCCCAGTGCTCAAGCGCTAGGCTTCTAAATGGATTTTCTTCTTTTTTTCTATTCTTCAAATGCCCAGTCTTTTCCATATGTAATTACCTACAAAAAAATATATAAAACACGTAATAATAACACAATTAAAAATAATAAAAATAAAATAAACTTAAGGATAAAACTCAATTAAACATATTAAAGGAGAATGAAAAACCCAAAATTTAAACCGTAAAAATATAAATTTTTAAAGGTTCATCACTCCCTCAAACTTAAGATTTTATTTATCCTCAAGCAAAAAGAAAAAAATTTAAAAACTAAAAAAAATAATTCAAATTTAAACATGACAATAACGGGTAGTAAATATCATGCATATCCTTAGAAATTGCTTCACAATCAAATTTCAAAGTGTCACACATTTATAATCCAATTGTCACAATGCTCTCACATGCAACTCTCATGCATAAATGACTTCCCAAAAAACATGGATAAAAGACTCAATCTCTTCATAGAGTACAAACCCAGATAGGTTCATAAAACTGTAAATGCACATCAAACCCACATCCATAGGGTTATTCTTCGTCCCTCTCTCCACTAATGTAAACAGCACACAACTAAAGATCAAAAGGGTCTTTTAAAGCTTGTAATGTGAGGTCAAGGTTGAGGGTTAAGAAAGAAGTGATAGGATAATAAAAGTAAAATTGAGATACATAATCATGCATATTTCAAAATTCAAGTCACAGAATATAGAACAAGTGCAAAACAGAGCAAAAGAATCGACACTTTATTCATCCTTTTTTTCTTTTTTTTTATCAACCTCTACTTCCAAATTTATTTCTTTGCAAAACTTTGGGTAAACTTTTTTTTTTTTGAATTTTTTTTCAACTCCATAAATACTCCACGCACAAAAATAAAGAAAGTTTGAATAATAAAATAACACACGATATGCATTCAACAAAGGTAATGTAAGAGAGGAAATTTTTTTTATTGGGAAAGGTAAATGTGGGTAAAGAAAAGAAATAGAGGCCAAACAATATCAAGGCTGCAAAAAGGGACCTAAGGATATACTGTATTCACAGGTTGGTTTGAAAGGCTCAAACGATCCAAAGAATGTCCTTATCATTTCCTTAATCATGCACTGCCTAGGATTTTGCCTCAAGAGAGAATCTAATAACTTCTAGGTGTAAATCATCCATACACATGCATTTTTATAAACTTTCTCTAAGTCTGACATGCAATTAAATTTCAAAGTCTATCAAACATAAATATGAGAAGAACATCTATACACAATTGAAACAATAGAGATAAACATAACTCATCGATTCTCATGTGATATACCAAGAAATTAGATTAATTCACAATTCAAACAATCATTGAATATTCAACTCAATACCCGGCATCTACAGTTTCAACATAATGACTCAAATCACAAAAATAGTTGATGATGACAACATAAAACACAAAAAAAAAAATATGAAAGAAAGGAAAAAAAACTCTTTTTGGCGGTCGACAACTATATACATCCCCCTACAAAAGCTCCGAACTCAGGGAGGCACTTAATCCGACTCAACAATACCTTCAAAACAAAAACAGAAAAAATGTTAGTCACTAAAATAAAATAAAAAATAACAAAATAAAAATAAAAAAGAAAAAGAGAGAAAATTTGGGTTGCCTTCCAAAAAAACGTTTATTTAACGTCATTAGCTTGACGTTGCCTTTTGTTTATAGTGGTTTGAAGTAGGAGAAATAGGATGGCGGCTATCTTTTTGCAGATTTTTGCCTCTATACTCAGTCACTATTCTTGGAATCCTCCCCAAAAATATTCTGAACTGGAGTTGTATTTATTTGTCTAGAAGACACCTTAACATTCGTAACTCCACTAGGCCATGAGATTTTCAATTTATCAGCAGGTAAAGTGTCAGGTTTCAACTTATCAGAAGATTTCAGATAAGCTTGCAAGAAATTCTGAGAATTGGGAGGACCTTTTTCCATTTTAACCATCTTAGAGGTAAGAGAATTAATATTAATCGATGGTGCAAAGTTCTTACCAGTCAACTCCTTTTGAACTTTACCTTGGATGCAATTAATAGGAGCATAAAGATCCGATGTTAGTGAAGACTTATCAAAGACATTGATAATCACTTGATCTCCATCCACCCTCAAAATAAGTTCTCCCCTAGGTACATCTATCAATGCTCTTGAAGTGGCTATGAATGGTCTTCCAAGAATTAACGAGATATTAACATCCTCGTCCATATCTAAAACCATAAAGTTAACTGGAAAAAAGAATTTGTCAACCTTCACTAGCACGTCTTCCACAATACCATAAGGATGTTTGATAGATCGATCTGCTAGTTGAAGAGAGATCATTGTTAACTTTACTTTCTCAATTCCCAGCTTGTGCATCATAGACTTCGGCACCAGATTGATACTTGCCCCAAGATCACATAAAGTTTTCTCAATGGCCAGCTCCCCAATAGTACAAGGAATGGTGAAACTATATGGATCTTTCAATTTGGGTAGCAGTTTCCTTTGAATAACAGCGTTGCACTCTTCAGTAAGTGCTACAATCTCATCTTCCTTGAGTTTCCTTTTCTTTGATAACAGATCCTTCATAAATTTGGCATATGATGGCATCTTCTTAAATGCTTCAACAAAATGAATGTTTCTCTGCAATTGCTTGAAAATATCAAGGAACTTTGAAAACTGCCTCTCTTGCTTCTCCTGATTTTCCTTCTTCAATCTATGAGGGAATGGAAGCCTAATGTACATTGAGGGGTCCAATGGTTTACCCAAAATTGAGTCCTTCTTCTTTCTTCTTTTTTTCGGTTGTTCCTCTTTGGCTTTAACAGAAATCTCTTCCTCCTGAGCATCTTTTTCTTGATTATGACTTAGAGGAAGAGACACTTCTTTAGCTTCATCTTCTTTTGGCTGAGGGCTAATAACTTGACCACTCCTCAAGGACATTGTCATACATTTCTCCTTAGAATTAATCACTATATCACTTAGTAAGGTGCCTGGAGGTCTCTTGGAGAACTGTTTTGCTATTTGACCCACTTGATTCTCTAAACTCCGAATAACTGCTCCTTGATTCAGAAAATTAGCTCATGTTTCCTCCATAAAAGTGGAAATCTGTTGCACAAAAGTAGAGGTCTGTATAGAAAGTTTCTCAAGTGCAATCTTAAGAGGAGACTTCTTCTCTGGTTGAGGATTCAATGGTACCATTTGATTGCTCCAAGAAAAATTGGGATTATTCCTCCACCCATGATTATATGTATTTGAAAATAGAGTACCTTGGGGTCTTGAAGGATTTTCCATATAATTGACTTGTTCTGGAGAAATAAAACCAGAGTTGCTTGCCTCACATCCACCATTAGCATGGTTACCTCCACAAAAGTCACAAATTAACATTTGGTGGTTCACTGAATTCACCTGCATATTCTCAACTTGTTTGGTGAGGTTGGCTAATAGCTATGAAATACTTTTATTCTGAGCAAGTAAAGCATCAAGAGTACCAAGCTCCATAACTCCCTGTTTGATCTTTGCTCTTCCACTAGGCAATTGATATTCGTTAGTGGCCATAGTCTCAAATAATTCATACGCCTCTTCAGGAGTCTTAGTGTTCAAAAACCCACCTGCAGATGCATCCACCATACGCCTTGTGGAATGATTTAAACCATTATAAAAGATTTGAACCTATTGCCAAACTTTGAAAGCATGGTGAGGACATTTTCTAAGCAGTTCCTTAAATTTTTCCCACATTTCATAGAGAAATTCTCCTTGATTTTGAATAAAGCAAACAATCTTACTCCTTATCTTCACAAACATTGACGGAGGGAAAAATCGAGTGAGGAACTTACTAACCAGATCATCCCAAGTGGAGATGCTTCCTTGAGGCTGGGCTTGTAGCCAGCTCTTGGCTTTATCTCTCAAAGAAAATGGAAAAAGTCGTAATTGTATGGCATCATCACTAGCTCTATTATATTTGATGGTATCACAAAGTTGCAAGAAATTAGTAATGTGCAAGTTTGGATCTTCTGCCTGACCTCCCCCTAACTGATTCTGTTGCACCAATTATAGAAGAGCTGATTTAATCTCAAAATTATTAGCTTGGATAGCAGGTCGCACAATACTGGTTAAGACATTCTTAAAAAATAAAGTAGCATAATCAGCTAAAGTGCGTCTTCTTTATGCAGTAGTGTTCTCAGCTATCTTTTATTCTTTAATTCTCTTTCCTTCTCTGATTGCTTTTCTGATTGCTTTTTCTCTTCTTGTTATCTCTGGATCAAAGAGTAATTCTTCTGACTTCACAGAACCTTGCATAAACAAACAAACAAGCAAACCAAAGTGAAGTAAAGAAAAGAAATTAAAAATTAAAATAAAAAATAAACCAAGAAAACAAAAATGAATGAAAAGAAATAAATTAAAAAGAAAATTAAATAATAAAAAACAAAATTAAATAATAAAAATAATTATCTATAAATAAAATAAAATTTAAAGAAAATTAAAAATTAAAATAAACAAAGAAAAATGGCTTAAATTAGTATCTTTTTAACTACTATTTAATATTAATAACAATAATCCCCGGCAACAACGCTAAAAACTTGTTATGAAAATCGACAAGTGCACCGAATCGAAAAAGTAATAAAAAGTGAATAAGAGTATCGTCCTACAAGGATTAAGTTATCAATTACTAAATTCGTTGAAAGTTACACTATTCAAGCTAATAAAGAAAAATAGTTGTTGCGAATTAAATTAAAAAGGAATATAAGTAAGCAAAATAATAAATCAAATGAGAGAAAAACAATGGTATTAAAGCGTTAAGATTCAGACTTCACTTGAACTCTTCAAATGCAAATTCAAATATGAGTTTAACTATGTTCTATTTCAATGATTTATGGTCAATTCTCAAAATTAATTAATACACAATCCCTTGATATATTAATCCTCTTACACCATTTGGAATTAACTAATCCCTTAGTCTAACCCCAAATAGAAAGGCATTATCAAGAACGAGGGAATTAAAAGAAAGATCATATAACCCACAATGTTTATTCCTAGCTATTGCAAAGATTAATGTGTTTATCATATGTTCTAGGTTCATGCAAATTTTTCTAAATCATACATTGATGATCACATATTTTATACATTAATAAACTCTCATTTTTAGTCATTTACACTCTCCATGTACTTAATTGATTAAGCCTAGTTATGTTTTGTAAGTTTAGACTCAAATTGGACTTAATTGATTTTTTTAGCACTATTTGGGTCTTACACTATTTTTGTATTTCAGCTATATCTTGAGTTCTAAATGTCTGATAATTATGAATTTTACCTTGTAGGAAAGATAAGAGAGAGCTCTACAACTTTGATGAAGAGCTCAAAGTCTCAATCAGACATCTAGAGGAGCTAATTGGGCTTGGAAGATAGAACACGAGTTTTGTGTCTGAAACCTGAATAGTGTACAGTAATCAGAGCATAACTCGGGCTGCAAGAATTATCTTGAGCTAAAATTTGGATATTTGAAAGTTAAGACCCAGATCTAAAACTTTCATGTTGAACACAAAACTTGATTCGGGCTCCTTGATGGTGATATTGGGTCTGAAAGTCAAAACAGAGGTGCTAAAACTGGGCCTGAATAGTTTGTAGTAATTGGATCATATCTTGGACTGTAGGATGAATTTTTAGGTGATTTTAGAGCCATTGGAAAGCTTAGACAATTTTCTAGAACTTTCGTGAAGACCACTTGGCTCGAAAATGACGGAATCAATGACTTAAACAATGAATTAGTTCAGAGATAAAGAATCTCAATAATCCAACTACTCATCCAATCATCCAACCACTCAACCACTCATCCAACCACTCCACCCACTCATCCACCTACTCTTAATCATTCTCCTTGTCATTTTGTATCCCTACTCCTCTATAAAAGGCACCATGAGCTAGGTGTTGAAAGGGGGGAGTGTTAGGCACTTGGTGTTAGGCTTAGTTTGTACAAGTTAAGGTTATGCTTGTTTATTGTTTTCCTTTGTTATAATTTTCTCTTGTTCTAAATTAAAGTTATATTCATCTT
The DNA here is from genome assembly GCA_029884605.1 of Ormosia emarginata. Taxonomy (NCBI): domain Eukaryota; kingdom Viridiplantae; phylum Streptophyta; class Magnoliopsida; order Fabales; family Fabaceae; genus Ormosia; species Ormosia emarginata. Next base: position 5,506,350 of record JAQQTP010000038.1, on the reverse strand, counting down.
TCTCTTCTTCTCTTTTTCTCTCTTCTTATCTATGAGTAACTAAATCTTCATCTTGCTTGGGTGAAAGAGTGAAGCTCTTGGTAATGAAATAAGGTTAGATTATTCTATTTCTTGTGCTTAAATGATATATTATCAATTGGACATTATATGGGTTATATTTTGTTTATAATCAATTTAGAAACCTTCTTTGTATAATGGAGATCTTGATTTATTGTAGATAATAGGATTGGCACAGTGAATGCTTGAACTTATTTACAAATGTTGGTAGATAATTTAAGGAATCATAATATGATTACATATAGAATTGAACTTTGAATGTTATATTTTCTGATTATAACCTCCGTTGTATGTGGATTTCAATTGAGTTAAAAAGAGAAATAATCTTACTTTTAATTTATTACCAAGAGTGGATCTCCTAACCCAAGCAAGCCCTTAAATTCATTTGTGAACTTATTTTATTACTTTTGGTGTTGTGACAAATCCTCTTCTTACCTCAATTAATTTTTCTTCATCAATTCCCTGTGGATCGACCTCAGACTACTGAGAAATTTACTACTTGAGACAACCTGCACTTGGGTTTGCATCCTTTAATCCCGCAATCATACATCAACCCAAAAATCATTCCTAAATTAGCCAGATTTAGAAAAACATTAAGAAAAAAGATAAACACATAAATCGTGAAATAAAAACATTGAATAAACCCATAAAAGAATTTACATCATCCAAGTATCAAGATCTATCATCATCCTAATGTTCGCTCTTTTTCTTACTGCAAGTGCACGGATCGCACTTGTAGTGTAGCTAGGAGTCGGATATTGTTCCCACGAAGACAATGGTTAAGTTCAGTACTAATTATTAACCAATAGTTTAAGAATTTTTATTCAAGAACATATAAATCGACAAAGAGTATGTGAATTAATTAAAAGATTTTAAAAACTATAAAATTGGATTAAGTTGATGATTAGAGAATAGGGAATTCTTTTTCACCTCCTACTTCCATTGATAACAAGTAATCCTTATGAGCAATATAAACGAAATGATTAGGTTAGTTTGAGAATCTAATATAGTTAAAAGCCTATGTTTAGGTCAATTAATCATGCTTCAGTTACCTAATTCACTATGTTTCCATGAGAATTAGTGTAAATCCACTCATTAAGATCTATTCCCAATTAATTACTATGCATGACTAATAGGCATATTTCTATCCTATTAATGAATCATCACATCCAAACCAATTAAATGAAATAGAACATGCATCAATCATACATACGATCTCAAATCCAAATTCTTATGTCTAGGTTCATTAGATTTTATCAAATCACTTAAAGACTGATCAAACATTTAAGAGCATTAAGTATTATATGATTGAACAAAACTAAATCATGTATATATAATCAAAGGATTACAATATTATTCAATATCCATAGGAGGATCCAAAGAAAAATCCTATAAACAGCTTAGCCACTCATGACAAATGAAAATATATCACAAATGCTCATTGTCATGATAAGTAAAGAGAGGAAGATGAAAGAAAGAGAAGAGAAAGCTCAATGGAATGATCCTTCAAGCTTCAATCCTCCTCCAAGGTGAAGATAACCTTCAATCTTGGTCACTTTTGCTTCCCATCAGTGTAGAATATAAAACCCTAGCCGCAGCTCTCCAAAAATAACCTAACTACCTTCTGAAAATTAATGTAACAATATTTATAGAGCTCAAAAAATAGAGTCATGCCGCGACATTCAACTTCCTATGCCGTGGCGCTTATACATTTTAGGTCACCACGTCGCGGCATTCAAATGCCACGTCGCGGCGTGTAAATTTCGTAACTCTCTTCCTGAACAGGGGAATGCACCACGCCGCGGCGTGACAAGCTGATCCTTGTTCTTGGCTTTTTCTTGCAATGTTGGTCCAATTCTTCAAAGTTTCACTTGGTTAGACCCCTACCTGCCATAGAGAAATCACCAATTCAACAATAAGTGTAAATGTACTCGATCTATCAAAGAATTGGAAACATTTTCTCAGAATCAGAATGGAAGACACTAAAATTGAATCTATATGAATACGAAGCTAAAGTCTTCCAATCATGCATCAAAACAAGGACTAAGCCATCAATATAGCATAGATATGGGGCACAAATAACTACAATTTGTGGAGTTATCACCTAACAAAAGGAAATTAGTTACACATGGAAAAAGAAGAACACAAAGGGAAGAATATGACAAACTCTATTGTAAAAAGGTGGAAAGGTTGAAGAAAATTCCTAATCTTCAAGCCTAATTGCACCCACACCACATTAGGGTTTGTGCCGCTTGATGGCTGTTGCGTTCTCTCCAAGTGTGTGTTCATTTTGGTGTAACTTTTCTATTTATAGAAGAGTTAATGTGTTATATTACGTGTTCAGCGCTCAAGCGCTAACTTTCTAGCACCTAAGCACTGGCCCACTCATTGGAATTTTATTGCGTGCTACACGCGCTTAAGCGGTGATGGCCCAATGCTCAAGCGCTAGGCTTCTGAATGAATTTTCTTCTTTTTTTCTGCTCTTCAAATGTCCAATCTTTTCCATATGCAATTACCTACAAAAAATACATAAAACACGTAATAATAACACAATTAAAAATAATAAAAATAAAATAAACTTAACAACAAAACTCAATTAAACAGATTAATAGAAAATGAAAAACCCAGATTTTGAACCGTAAAGATATGAATTTTTAAAGGTTCATCAGAGTCCTTAGATCATTCTAATTATGCAATCAAATTAAGAGGTTAACAAACATGGGGGAAGGGTTTTCAAAATTAATCAACATAAAGTAATTAAAATGGTAAACAGAATTAGGAGAACAACCAATCCAAGGGAATTAACCAATCTTGGTTTTAATCCATCCTTGATCACTATGGATCCATTCAATCACTAATTGAATTCTTGGTCTTAGATCATATCAAGAAGTCTCAAGATGATCCATGGATCCTTTGCTAGATAAGCATACAGAATTTGATCAATCAAGGTTAAACAAATTAAGCATCCATCTAATCCCAAATTAACTTAAAAACCAGAATTTAACCAAGCTAAACAAGGCATCAAACACCTTTGATGCCCTGTTTAGTCTCTACAATCCTCCCTTAACACATGGTAATTACACAATTACCATATGAACATCTCAATCAAATTAAGCAACTTAATTAGAATTAAACAAAGAAAAAGGAAAGAAACATGATTAATAATTGAATGTACAAAAATTTAAACAGAATATCAGAATTAAGCATCAAGATTGTAAATCCCTAGAATTAATTAAAGGTTCTAGCCCTCCATGAATGGGAGGGAAGAACTACAGAAAAAGAGAGAAAACCTAGAGAGAAGGGAGAGGAAGGAAGATTAAGAGAGAGAATGAAAAGTGCTAAATGAGAAGATATTTTTCACTCTGTTGCTCTATCCTCTTAAACCTAACTCCTAATTTGGCCTTACATGATTAGAGTTTTTAGGTACAAAGTTGGGTCCATTAAGAATCATTGGGCCCAAGTCTCATATCATTTAGAGGCTTAAAACTCAAGTATGCTCAATTAAGTGGCCTAACTCGTCACTAACTTGCTTCTGCTTTCCATCTTCAATTGTATGCCCAAAACGACGTATTTCAACTTAGGAGTCTCATAAGAGTTGTAGATGTGTCTTAGCTTCCATTTGGACTTGATTTGACATCCATTAGTCTCCTATAACTCAAGATATTAGCTAATGAGTGCGCAGAGATCAAGCTATCAGGATCAACATTTTGGCTCTTACTTCAACTTCGGTTTAAATTATCCAAACGTATAATCTAGCTCCTGATGTCTTCATGAAACTTGTAAAGATTTGTCTTACCTTTCTTACAAGATTAGAATCACATCAATCAGATATTTAAAACTCATATTATAGCCAAATTACTGAATACTGCCAAATATATAAATTAAGACAAGCAAATTCATGCAATAATTCCTTCAATGATCCAATTAGACCCAATATCATAAAATATGACAAAATTAACTTAATTAAGCCAAATTGAACCTTAAAAAGTGGTGTGGTGTGAAATATGATTAAAAATTAATATTAAAAATAGTTGCCAAGTTCCACCAAAATTATAAAAACCTTGCAACCAGTTGTAGTGAGCAAGGGTCGATCCACAGAGAACTAATTCAATTAACACTATCAATCTAATCCTTAAATTAATTTCTGATGAAAAATAAACAGTGAAAGTAAAAAGGGGGGTTTGTTAATTTAAAACTAAAATGCAAAAATAAACTTAAATCAAAACAGGAAACACAAATTGAATTATCAAGTTAAAAACATTGGTTAAGAGATAGAATCCACCACTAGATTTATATGATTATGCCAACATACATACCCTTTATACCAACATGATCAATTATGTTTTTATGTGATTGTGAGATAAATCTCAAGTCTTCCTTAAGTTTAGCTTAATTCAGCAACCGCTCAAATCAAACACTAACCATTAGTTATTTGTAAAGCAACCGCTATTACACCTCCCTAATGATTGCATTAATAATTAGAAAACCAATCACACTAAGGTCTAATCACACACCGGGATTAAATTACTTAGATCATATGTTTCACTAGTTTTACCACCGCAATCATAGCAATCCTAGTTTTACCACTTTCGAAATTTGGCAAAGAATATAAAAACCTTTATATCGATTTAAGATCGAAAACATATGAATAAAAACATAATTGAATTGATATAAAGAAAGTATGCAAGATTCACATAATCAAAACTAGGGTTTCATCCTCCCTAACCAATCAAAGAGTTTTAGCCACACATGGCAAATTCAAAATCACAATAAAAGTTAAAGGAAAACATTGTTCAAAACAGAAGAAGAAAAGAAGAACTAAAAATCAAACTAGTTTCCAAGGCTTGAGAATAATTGATCTTTGATCGCTCGAATCCGAGTCTCCAATCCTCAATCGAATCCTTCCCCTTCTTGGTCTTCGTGATCTCTCGGTTTTCTTCGCGGCTCTCTCTGTCTAGATCTGCTTTTAAGGGCTCTAAGCAGCCAAAACATTTATAGGTTTGGGAACCTATTTTAGCATTAAATCACGAAATCAAAATCTCGATCGATGACACGGGCCGTGTCATGTCACACCTGCCCAACCCAACCGTGTCGATTCTCGGAGGTCAATTTCCAAGTTTTCCAAAGTCGAGAGAGAACACGGCCCACCCCGTGTCATTTGACGCGGCCGTGTTCTCGGGCAAGCTTGATCTTGGTTCTTCCTCGTGAAGTCGAGAGGATTACACGGCCTACCCCGTGTCATTTGACACGGGCCGTGTTGTTCAAAATCATCCAAATCACCTTGATTCTTCATGCATGCTCTCTTCCTTTGCTTCTAGGAGTTTGATACTTGATTCATTTAAATCCTTCAACTCTCTCCTCGATAGTTCAAAACCAATGGACTCTCATCACTCATGAATCTCCCGAAAATCACAACATGTTTATGAGTGTTTATAATCACATTTTAGCAAAGTTTCACAATAAACATCCAAAGATAATTCTAAATCGAAACTTAGCTAAATGTTAACAATTAAACCCATATGGAATCCAATTAGATCAAACAAAAGAACATTTAAGAGCTGAAATTATTAACAGATCAAATACCCCCACACTTATCCTTTTGCACTCCTGGGCAAAAACATAAAATCAAGCACATGCTTCCCAAAAAGTAATGAAAGTACTGAACGATGAGCAAATATTTACACACATCAATCCTTTCAAGGTATTTAAGCATTCAGGAATTTCCTTTCTCAACAATCCAAATCAGCAAGCCAGGTCAATCCGACATCAGGGTTAAGTCAACATGATAAATCCTCACTGATGTACTCTCTTTCACTCAAGTATTTTGGGCTTGTATTTACTCTCAACCGACTCATGAAAACATGCCCTATCCTAGGCTTGACAAGCCTCTACTTCTCCACCACCTAAATCACATGCACACAAAGATCAAAAGGTCTTTAATCAGGTTGTAATGGGGTCAAGGTCAAGGTAAGATATATCAAGGATAAACCAAGTTAGACCATCGGAAATAGAAGAGCAAAGGGAAATATAAAAATCAAACACTTTTGCACAATTACCCCAGCACTTTTCAATCCATCTTCATCTTTCGTTTGACTTTCTCTTTTCAACAACCAATCTTTTCTTCTCCCTTTTTTTTTTTGGAATAAACATTTCTTCCTTTTCTCATTTGAGAGCTTTTTTTTTTTCAGACAAAACAGTGTAATCACCCCCACACTTATTCAAACACAATTCCCAACATAATTATTAAGCTCTTCTACTCCCTAAGGTAGGGTAGCAATGGTTTTTCACTATTAAGCTTGTATTGAGCTATAATAAAAAGAAAGGATAGCATTCAAGCTCAAAGGGGTGAACAATGGATCAAAATACTAGAATAGCTATTTGGCCATTAGTGGTGAAAGAAAGAAATGCCTTTATCATCTCAAAAATGTGCAATGATCATTTGCAGCTTAAAAGAGAGTCAAATCAAGTTCTGAAAAACATATAATCACAAGTGGAGTCATACAACAAAGAACAAAAATGACTTAAAAGTAGTCATTCACATTAAGGCCCAAAAACTCACTAGGTCCAAATTTTATCAAATTCTCAAAACCCTTTCAATTTTTAAAACCTCTCAGTGCAAGTTTAGAAGCAAGAAAGTCAATTCCTTTAAGCTTAAAAACTGTCCAATTAAAAATCAATCACTTGCTCATTGCTCAACATACTTTAAAAACCAGTTAGAAAAACATGCACCAGATATACCATTAAGATCGAATGTGCAATAAAGTGCAATAAGGCTCAAGCCCAAACTTCCCCCACACTTAAAATGCAGACGGTGTCCTCAATGTCAAAGCATACACAACAGATAAAAGGAGTCGAATAATTAAGCAAAGTATATGCGAAGAAATTAAGTCTATCATCATGAAATCCAGTTCAATACAAAAGAGGAACCAAAAGGAGTCAGAATAAGTCCCATTAAACCATCAAAATGAAGGACACAACCTCGAAAAGAAAATGAAAATACATCAAGATGGGGGAGGGAAATGACAAACGCTGAAGCAAAAGATCAAGTTTGTCATCAATGGCATCCAGGCCGCTGATCGCGCGCAACCTCCAGAGCATGAAAACGGTCCTCTAAGCGCTGGAAGCGAGCAGCATGGTCTAGCTCCAGGCAATCAATACGAGCCAAAACAGCAGTATAGGAAGAGGTGCCATGCTGAGTAGAAGGACCCGCATTATCAGCAAACTCAACAGAGGGAAACAACAATATCCTCATGTGGTTCGGGGGCCGGATCGAAGGCAAGGGAGCTCCATCGGCGCCAAGCAAGACAAGAGCACCATTGAGACGAGTGCATAGCTTCATGGACACCAAAATGGCCCCATCAATAGCACTTTTTTTTATAAAGGACCACGAACCGGCCTCCTCCAACAGATCCGGATAATCAAAGTGATCGAGCAATGGCGGTCACATACCCCCAATCACTATGCGACCAGTGTAGTGGTCCCTACATGGTGAAACAGTTACTGAGCCAATACCCTCCATTGACAGGGGACACCCTCCAGCATGCAATGTAAGAAAAATAACTCAGAACGCTAATTGTCCCTTGACTTTCCCCCTACCACAAAGAGTATTAGCTAACCATTTTTGAATATAGCGATGGGCAGGAGACCTAAGCTGAGAAGCTTTAGACACTCTAGGATCATAACTATCAGACTCAGGCACAGTGAGGGCAGACCACACATGATCAGCATTAAAATCACGGGGTAACATATTGTGCCCCTCAGGAAAACCAAAAATAACTCTAAACATATGAATATCAATCGAATGGGAGTTACCTAGCAATCTAAAGGTAATTTCACCAGGCCAAATGTGCTGATCAGACAGAGGATAGAGTTTACGATTAAAACTAGCAACAAACTCCCTAGTTAATGCAGCATAAGTAGGCTTCTGTAGCAGTGCAAAATCAACCCATCCAATTCTACCTAATAAAGTAAACACCTCATCATAAAGTCCTATGGCCCTAAGGGTATCTACATCTAAAAAGCGAGTGGGAACCACTACCTTGCTATCAATAGGGTGGACTGGCACCGGAGGAGGTGAGGGTTCACACGGGGGTGATGGAGGCCGAGCACGCCTAGAGGAAGCACGGTGGGGGTGAAGTGAACAGAAAGCAGCGGTGACCTTGGTTCGCTTCTTACGCCCTATCAAGAGAAGAAACAGAGCAAGGAGAGAATGTGGTGGTGGTTTGAGGGTGAAATCAGAAAAATGAAGGAGAGAAGGGAGAGAAGCTGCGCGTGGAGAGAGGGGGAAATGATAATGTTGGAGTATGGTGGAGATTAGAGGCTATTTGGAGGTAATGGTGGAGATTGGAAGGGAATGAGGGTGAGACCATGCAGAGAGAGAAGAAGAAGAAACGAGGGAAAAAATTGGGGAAAAGAAGAGGAAAAGTGAGAAATGCGTGTGGGGAGAGGTGATAATAGTGAAAAATGGTGAAGAAGGGAGGAGAATGGTGGTGGGCGATGGTGGGTAGGAAAAAATTGAAGGGGAGATGGTGGTGGCTGCGAGAGAGGAGAATAGAAGAAGGGAGAATTAGGTAAATTAGGGGCGAGAAAAACCCCAAATCGGGGATTAAATGGGCGGCTGCACGAGTACACGGGACATGTCATATGACACGACCCACCCCGTGTACTCCTCGACTTAAGGATGAGCCGCAGATGACACGGGCCGTGTCATAGGACACGGCAATACCCGTGTATCTCTCTGGAAAACATGGGGTGCAGATGGACTTGACAACACGGGCCGTGTCATAAGACACGGCCATACCCGTGTATCTCTCTGGAAAATCATTCAAACGTGCCATCCTCGTAAACACGGGCCGTGTCATAGGACACGGCCCACCCCGTGTCATTTTCTGCAGGAAATGGGGCACTGTCATGAGGACACGGGCCGTGTCATATGACACGGCCCACCCCGTGTGGTCTGCTGACTTACAGGAAATACTTTAAATCGCCCCGTGATTGCATACACTCAACAAACCATGAACTCAAGCAATCAAATAAGAACTGAGCAAGTCAAAACACAAATACCAGCAAGGATACAAGTATCATCAAGCAAGAAACTAAGAAACTAAACAACGCAAAATAGGAAGGGAAGAGAAAGCAAATCTGATTGGGTTGCCTCCCAATAAGCGCTTGGTTTATTGTCCTCAGCCAGACATTGTGATGCTCCTCACTATGCTTCATAAGACGGATGGAGAAGAGGCATGTCTTCAACCTCTCGCATTCTCCGGAAGTTCATGATAAGGCTTGAGACGGTGCCCATTAACCTTGAATGCCTTGCCAGAGGCCTCGTTCATGATCTCCACTTTGCACCGAAGGAAAAACAGTGAGATTACTACAAATGGGCCAATCCATTTAGAACGTAACTTACACCGGGAATAACTTTAGTCTGGATTGGTATAGCAACACTTTTTGGCCTTGGTGGAAATTTTTCCTCGAGATCATTTGATCATGAAATGCTTTGGTCTTGGCCTTGTAAATGAGGGCACTCTCAAAGGCTTCATTCCTCAATTCTTCCAACTCCTGAATTTGGAGTTTTCTCTGCTTGCCAGCACCTTCCAAGTGCAAGTTAACCTGCTTGATAGCCCAGTAAGATCGGTGTTCTAGCTCCACTGGCAAGTGACAGGGCTTCCCATAAACCAATCTGAATGGGGACATGCCAATAGGGGTCTTGTATGCAGTCCGATAAGCCCACAAGGCATCAGCAAGTCTAGTACTCCAATCCTTGCGCGTGGGATTCACAGTTTTTTCAAGGATAGACTTGATCTCCCGATTGGATACCTCGGTCGGCCATTAGTCGAGGATGATAAGGTAGAAATCCGGTGCACCACACCATATTTTTTCAACAAGGCTTTAAAAATTCTGTTGCAAAAATGTGTTCCTTGATCACTAATAATGGCTCTGGGAGTGCCAAACCTGGAAAAAATAAAGGACTTCACAAAATCCACAACAGTTTTAGAATCATCAGATTTGGTGGCTTTAGCTTCCACCCATTTGGAAACATAATCCACAGCTAAAAGAATATAGGAGAAACCAAAAGAAGGAGGAAACGGTCCCATGAAGTCAATGCCCCAAACATCAAAAACTTCCACAAAGATTATGGGAGTTTGAGGCATTTGATTTCGTGGACCAATATTACCTGTTCTCTGACAGCGGTCACATGACTTACAGAAATCATAAGCATCTTTAAAAATGGTAGGCCAGTAGAAACCACTGTCAAGTACTTTGTTGGCTGTCCTCTTCATGCCGAAATGTCCTCCACAGGCATAAGTATGGCAAAAAGATAGAACGGAGTGAGTTTCTGAATCCGGGATACATCTCCGAATCACTTGATCCGCGCAATGCTTCCAAAGGTAAGGATCATCCCAAATGTAGTATTTGCAATCACTCCTCAGCTTATCTCGCTGTGCTTTGTTCAGGCTTGCCGGAAGGTCTTTGGTGGCCAAGTAATTGGCAATATCGATACCACGGAATAGTGGTTGCGATAGCCATTAAATGCTCATCCTGAAAGCTCTCTCGGTATAGGTATGTCCTCCTCTTCGATCACCAATCTGCTCAAATGGTCCGCCACCAAGTTTTCGCTCCCTTTTTGTCTTTAATTTCCAAGTCAAACTCTTGGAGCAGAGAATCTATCGAGCAATCTTGGCTTCACTTCCTTATTTGCCAGAGGTACTTCAATGCTTTGCATGATCGAAAAAAATAATTACTTTAGAACCAATTAAATATGATCTAAATTTCTCTAAAGCAAAAACAACAAAGAAGAAGTTCTTTCTCAGTTGTAGAGTAATTCAGTTGAGCATCATTTAGGGTCCTTGATGCATAGTAAATAGCATAAGGGACCCTATCAACTCGCTGTCCTAAGACAGCCCCTACCGCAAAGTCACTAGCATCACACATTAATTCGAAAGGAAGCTCCCAATTTGGTGGCCTAATGATAGGTGCCTCAGTCATCAACTCCTTAAGTGTGGTGAAAGCCTTCATACACTTCTCATTAAACTGAAAGGGCACATCTTTTTGGAGAAGTGTGCAGAGGGGTGCTGATATCTTGGAAAAGTCCTTGATGAAGCGCCGATAGAAACCTGCATGACCAAGAAAAGAACGAATATCCCGCACACTTGTGGGCGGGGGTAAGGAACGCACAAGCTCTACCTTAGCTTTATCAACTTCAATGCCCCTAGCAGAAATTACATGACCTAACACAATACCTTCTTCCACCATGAAATGACATTTTTCCCAATTTAAAACCAGGTTAGTGTCAATGCATCGCTTTAAAACTAAAGTTAAATGTTCCAAGCATTTTTCAAAGCCATTCCCAAATACACTAAAGTCATCCATGAAGACCTCAATGATGTTCTCTATGTAATCGAGAAAAAGACTCACCATACATCTCTGAAAAGTCCCTAGGTGCATTACACAGTCCAAAAGGCATTCGCCTATAAGCAAAGGTGCCAAAAGGACAAGTGAAAGTGGTCTTGTCCTGATCTTCCGGAGCAATAGCGATCTGGTTATAACCTAAAAACCCATCTAAGAAACAATAATGAGAATGACCAGCTAACCTTTCTAACATTTGATCAATAAAAGGTAAAGGAAAGTGGTCTTTTCTGGTGGCAGCATTCAATTTTCTATAGTCTATACAAACACGCCACCATGTCTGTAATCTAGTGGGAATAAGCTCATTCTCAGCATTTCTTACCACGGTAATGCCAGATTTCTTTGGTACTACCTGGACCGGGCTTACCCACTTGCTGTCAGAAATGGGGTAGATAACCCCTACACTTAGGAGCTTCAGTATCTCCTTCTTCACAACATCCATCATCGGGGGATTCAATCTCCTCTGTGGTTCTCTCACTGGTTTAGTCCCCTCCTCCATTAAGATTCGATGCATGCAAATGGAGGGGCTAATACCTCTGATATCCGCAATAGTCCACCCAATGGCTGTCTTGTGTTCTTTCAACACAGAAATCAAGCTCTCCTCTTGCTCTTTGGTGAGGGATTTAGCAATTATTACCGGAAGTGTTTCCTTCTCACCCAGAAAAATATATTTCAAATGGGAGGGCAGCTCCTTCAATTCCAACTCTGGTGCCTACACAACAGAAGGTTTAGGTACATCAGTAGTAAATGGTAATTCAACATACGATACCTCATGCCCTTCTAAGGTGGGAAAGAGTGTATGCAAGGCTGCCACCACTTCTTTTGAATCCTGAAAATCTAAACTGCGAGTCATAACTGTATCAATGGCATCAAATTGATTAGACTCAAGAACAGCAGAAATTAAAGATTCAAAAACATCAAAAGAATCAATAACATAAGCAGAGTGCACATCACTCGAGTATCTCATGGCCTCAAAGATGTTGAATCTAATCAACTCTCCATCAAATTCCATAGTCAATGTTCCCGAATGCACATCAATTTTAGTTCGGGCAGTCTTGAGGAAAGGCCTCCCCAACAGAATGGGGGCGAGTTGGGAGATTTGTCCTCCTCCATGTCCAAAGACATAGAAATCTGCCGGAAACACCAAATTGACCTGCACCAAAACATCCTCAACAACCCCCTTAGGGTATGCATTAGACACATGCGCCGGTTGAATGATAACTCCGAGTAGGTTCTAAAGGTCCTAGATGTAAAGATGCATAAATGCGAGGGGCATAACATTAATGGATGCACCTAAGTCTAGCATAGCCCTCTCAAACCTGGCATTACCGATAGTGCATGGTATAGTAAATGTGCCAGGATCTTTACATTTAGTTGGGAGTTTCTTATTAAACACAACTGAAACATTTGCTCCCACTTGAACTCGTTCATTACCTTTCAATTTCCTTTTGTTAGTGCACTGATCTTTTAAGAATTTAGCATATCTAGGCACTTGCTTTATGGCATCTAACGGAGGAATGTTAACTTCAACTTTCCTAAAGGTCTCTAAGATCTCTTTATCCGCTTCTTCTTTCTTATTTTTAACCAACCTCCTCGAAAAAGGGGCCTTAGTGACATATTTAGGACATAGGTCAGAAACACTTACCTTAGGGGTCTTAGAATTGAGCCCCTCTTCATCTACCTCCTTAGAATTTTGAGCTTTATCTTCAGTGACTGGGGAAGATGTGGGTCCGTCAAGTGTCTTCCCACTGCGCAAAGTGACAGCACTAGCATTCTCTCTTGGGTTCACTTCGCATTTGTGAGGAAGTTTCCCAAATCGACTCGCACCTTGTTTATCTCAGTAGTCAACTGACCCACTTGGTTCTGCAAAGTACTGATAGTGGCCCTTATTTCTTGCTGAAACTGAATATTGCTGGTGGCTATTTGCCTCACTAGATCTTCCAACGAAGGCTTAGGTTGCCTAGGGGCCTGAACTTGTGGTTGCCTTGGAGGAAAGGGTGCTTGCCTTTGCTGAAACCCTGGAGGACCATAGGCTTGGGGTTGCGCTTGAGCTTGAGGCTGCTTTGCATAGCTAAAGTTGGAATGATCTCTCCACCCCGGATTATATGTGTTGGAGTAGGGGTTGTAATTCTTGGATGGAGCAGAAAATCCCCCCACTGCCTTGGCTTCTTCATTTGTGTCTTCTTGTAAAGTGGGACACATATCGATGGGATGTCCCGAAGAGCAACAAATCCCACATGCCCGTCTTTGGTGCTTTCCCGGTGTCCATCGCTTGAATCATGACACTCAACTGTCATTTGATTCTGCGACTAGTAGTGTCGGCCTCTTTAACTGCTTCTCACTCTGTATCATTCCGAGTGAAGAATTGTTGAGTATTCGCAGCCATTCTAGATATCGATTTCCGGCTTCTCGAGGAGTCTTATCAACCAAGGCTCCTCCACCGGCATCAATCATGTTGCGGTCCATTCCTAGCAAACCTTCATAGAAATACTTATCGAAGTTGTTCACTAATTTGGTCCGAGGGCGGCTAGCACACAATCTCTTGAATCTCTCCCAAGACTCATGAAGTGATTCCCCATGTCTTTGTTGGATCCCGCAAATTTCTTTTCGATTGTTGCGGCCTTTGATGCGAGGGAAGTATCTGTCTAGGAAAGCCCGAGCCATGTCATGCCATGTCCGAATTGATCCGGGTGGCAAGTAGTACAACCACTCCTTTGCGTAAATCCTTTAGGGAAAATGGAAAAGCTCTCGGCTTGACTTGACTTGCTCAACCGAAATTCCCGCGGCTTCATGCTAGAACACACAACATGGATTTCCTTCGGATGTTTGTTCGGATCTTCTCCTGGCTAGTCCATTGAAAGATGGCAACAGATGAATCACCCAGATTTCAATTCAAATGCCTCCTCATTCTCGTGAATTTCTATGCACAGAGGTTGTTGGTCTAAGTCCGAGCACCCAACATTCTCAATGTATTTTCTCGCCATCACTTCGCTTCGGTGGTTCGGATATCTCGGATGCCGTAGAACTGGAAAGATCTACGTGACGGGCAGCTTCAACGTCAGCAGTGTGAATTGCGAGCTGATTTGTTCAAAGTAATGCCTTAAGTTTCTCAATTGCTCGTTCACCTCTTCACCGGACATGAACTCCTGCAAGATAGTTGAAGAGAACAACCAGAACTATTAAAAATAAAAACAGAGAGAAAAATAGGAAACAAATTAACAACAAGCAATTGAAAAATTAGTTCCCGAATTAATCGGCGCCAAAATTTGGTGTGGTGTGGAATATGATTAAAAATTAATATTAAAAATAGTTGCCAAGTTCCACCAAAATTATAAAAACCTTGCAACCAGTTGTAGTGAGCAAGGGTCGATCCACAGAGAACCAATTCAATTAACACTATCAATCTAATCCTTAAATTAATTTCTGATGAAAAATAAATAGTGAAAGTAAAAAGGGGGATTTGTTAATTTAAAACTAAAATGCAAAAATAAACTTAAATCAAAACAGGAAACACAAATTGAATTATCAAGTTAAAAACATTGGTTAAGAGATAGAATCCACCACTAGATTTATATGATTATGCCAACTTACATACCCTTTATACCAACATGATCAATTATGTTTTTATGTGATTGTGAGATAAATCTCAAGTCTTCCTTAAGTTTAGCTTAATTCAGCAACCGCTCAAATCAAACCCTAACCATTAGTTATTTGTAAATCAACCGCTATTACACCTCCCTAATGATTGCATTAATAATTAGAAAACCAATCACACTAAGGTCTAATCACACACCGGGATTAAATTACTTAGATCATATGTTTCACTAGTTTTACCACCGCAACTCACAAGATAGCAATCCTAGTTTTACCACTTTCGAAATTTGGCAAAGAATATAAAAACCTTTATATCGATTTAAGATCAGAAACATATGAATAAAAACATAATTGAATTGATATAAAGAAAGTATGCAAGATTCACATAATCAAAACTAGGGTTTCATCCTCCCTTAACCAATCAAAGAGTTTTAGCCACACATGGCAAATTCAAAATCACAATAAAAGTTAAAGGAAAACATTGTTCAAAACAGAAGAAGAAAAGAAGAACTAAAAATCAAACTAGTTTCCAAGGCTTGAGAATAATTGATCTTTGATCGCTCGAATCCGAGTCTCCAATCCTCAATCGAATCCTTCCCCTTCTTGGTCTTCGTGATCTCTCAGTTTTCTTCGCGGCTCTCTCTGTCTAGACTGCTTTTAAGGGCTCTAAGCAGCCCTATTTATAGGTTTGAGAACCTATTTTAGCATTAAATCACGAAATCAAAATCTCGATCGATGACACGGGCCGTGTCATGTCACACCCGCCCAACCCGTGTCGATTCTCGGAGAGTCAATTTCCAAGTTTTCCAAAGTCAGAGAGAAACACGGCCCACCCCGTGTCATTTGACACGGGCCGTGTTCTCGGGCAAGCTTGATACTGGTTCTTCCTCGTGAAGTCAGAGGATTACACGGCCTACCCCGTGTCATTTGACACGGGCCGTGTTGTTCAAAATCATCCAAATCAGCCTTGATTCTTCATGCATGCTCTCTTCCTTTGCTTCTAGGAGTTTGATACTGATTCCTTTAAATCCTTCAACTCTCTCCTCGATAGTTCAAAACCAATGGACTCCATCACTCATGAATCTCCTGAAAATCACAACATGTTTATGAGTGTTTATAATCACATTTTAGCAAAGTTTCACAATAAACATCCAAAGATAATTCTAAATCAGAAACTTAGCTAAATGTTAACAATTAAACCCATATGGAATCCAATTAGATCAAACAAAAGAACATTTAAGAGCTGAAATTATTAACAGATCAAAAAGCTTAGTAAAAAGATCATTAAATAAATAAAATATATTGCTATTAGATTATAATAATTATTGTGACTTTTGTTTAAAGATATTAAGCTAAATATTGGAACATCCTATGACCTCAAAGATGTTATTAAGGCCACCCGGGAAAGCACAAATAACAAGCCAGACATAGCATGTATCTTGGATAGTTGCGGCAACGAGCAACTGAACCAGGTTATCTTGACTCTGGATTCCAAAGAAGAAAACATCAAGGATGGTAGTTATGCAAGGTATTTGTGCAAACAAAAAGAAATGCTATATTTCCATCTCCACGCTAAGTCTATACATTGTACCTTGATTCTTTCTAATACATAATTGTAGTGTTCTTGTTAACAACAGCACCCAATATTTTTAGCATTTGATTATAAATTATTCTATTTGATTATAGAATGTAACAGCTTTATCAATCATATAATCCGATGGCATCCGCTGTAAAATTAAAATAAATAACTGTTGAATTGTGTAAACCGAAAACTGGGTCTATTGGCCATAACAACATATTGTTGAACATGTCAATATTAGAATTAATATTTTTCATTTCTCCATGTTAATTATGAATTTCCTTATTTCTTCTTTGTTTTTCTTTGTCTGTTAAATAATATTGAACTTTCTTCTGATGAAGAAACCAAACAAAGACTCCTAACAACAGCATGACAACGTAGCCTTAAAAGGTAAAATAATACTCCGTGAAGGGATTCATGATCTTGGTTGCAAAATAAAGTCAATAGAAGATTTGCCATTCAATAGGCCCAACTAGTTTAGTCATGTGAGGCAAGCAAAGAGTTTAAATAACAAATAGCCCTCTATGGTAAAGCATTTAAAGTTAGTTTTAATTAAAGTCACCATCATTCTCTCTAACGGGACAAGAACCAAAACATTTTGTTTTAAATTGGCTCAACCACTTTTGATTGACATCAAAATTGCTAATACTTTAACACGAATTTATAGGATTATTTGCAAGCTTACCACAACTTACTCTAGATCACTCAACTATGGGATAACATAATCAATATACACATAATTAGGTTGTCAATAGCAAAAGCTCATGGGACCTACCTATTTCTTGATTTGTCAAGAAACATGTTTTTTAATGAACGTGTTTCACGATTATATGAGATGATGTTACAATATTTATTCTTATCATTCATGTTTTTTCATAACTTTTTTTGTTTTCTTGACATATTGCAGGCTACTTAACGAACATGAATACGTAATAAATTGATTGGGATTAGCATGAATGTGAAGCAAGTTGATTGAGGTTGGGATGTTCATATACATGGAAAGATTTACATAGATCAATTAGAAATTATGAATGAGGAATGCAATACATGTTCGTAGGATAAATCACAAATCTTAAACACTCAAGATACACATGATATCGGGATACCAATATATAATAGAGTTACGTATCTCTTAAAGACATCTTGATTATATGATTAATTCACTCCAAGAATCGCAAAAAAATCTTACGCAAATGTGCATGCCACGAACAAATCTTCCTTTCCTTTCCTTTCTCCTCCTTATTACTAGATGGCGTATTAAATGAATAAACAATAGACATTGACACACACACACATGGGAGAGTAGAGGGGGTCTGATTCTTCTTGAACAGTTGTCTTGGTTACACTCATCATGAATCCAAGTAATGCGGCCCGTGCTAATGATATTGGCTCTATACATGATTCAAGTACACTAATGTTTTGGTCTAAAGCTCAAAATCCAATAAACATAATTTTCTAGTTCATTTGTTCACAATATAACATAATATGAATTTCAAGAAATGTCAAATTATCATTCAACCAATTTTGGTAAACAAAGTTAATCAATAGAAGTCCAACGTTTACAAAAAAAAAATCCAACAATTTTAGCACAAGAAGTTAAGTTAAAAAGTACTAACCGATTGAAAAATTAAAAAATATATATAATAATATAATTAAACCAATGAATAAATTCCCCCACCCATGAAATTGATTTTAATTTATTAAAAACAACATAATATATAAAAAAACAAAGAATACATGTTCTTATTAATAAAGATTGATGCTCATTAATTAAAATTTAATTGATTCTAATTAGTTAGAAAGAATATAAGAAATAAATTAAGGAGTAAAAGTCTCTATTAATCAAATTGTTCCTAATTGATTAAGAAATAATTTAGAATTAAATTTACACAAATTAAATATGAAGATTGTGAAAAACCCATGAAAATTAAGAAATCAATCATCATAAGAAAAATATAATAATTTTATTAACATCATTTTAAGATATATTGTTGCATTATTTTTTCAATCATATTGGCATGGAAAATTAAGTAAAATAAAATTACAAAAAATACTCAAAACTGCAAGAAATTCAAAGATTGTCATTGATGATATTTGCAAGTAATTTCTTGAAATTCACCATAAATTTAAAATTTCGGTAGATTTTTCAAAATGTGGTTCCTCAAAAAAACGTTGTCCAAAAACAAAAATTCGCTAGAATCCACTAGTACTAATCCCCTAGACAAAGAACCATGAGTTGTCATAAGGCAACATTTTCCAGCAGAATATCTATTGAAAAGTACTTGTTACCATAACTTTTTTATGGTGAAAAATCTATTAGAATTGCTATATAAGTGACTTTGAGTAGTTCAAGATTTGGTTGCTCTACTTATCTTTCATCTTTCACTGATAGTGCAGATGATGACTTCAATAATAACATTTTCAAGTGGTTGATATGCTCGAAAGTTTGCATAGTGAAAATGGTTCCACCTTTTATGACGATGAAAAAAAGACTAGGAAATGAGATATACAAAAGGAAGGAGAAAAGCATTGCGGATTATAATAATGAATTTACATGATTTTATGAAGAAAAAAATTGACGAACAGAAACACCCTAGTGGAGAAATTAAGGAATAAGAAAGAAACCAAAGCAAACAATTTTTTTTTATAAAGAATGAAGACACCAATGAAAATGACATTGTACCAAAGTATCATGGAGAGGAATATTCTAATAATATTGTGTTCTCAACATTATTAGAACTAGGATAGTTGAAAGGGTAGCCCCAAGACCATTACCCTTTGAGGTGACATAGGAAGCATGTGTCTGCTTACAACGATTTTTAAAGAGTAGCAAAAAAAATTAAATCTCAAGGGAATTTGGGCGAGAATGAAATTGGGATTTATGGAGTGATGATGATGACAAGGGAAATCATATATATTTCTCTTATTATTTGTAATACAATATGAACACAAGGAAAGACTATCCAAATTTAATGAATTAGTCTTGAAACTAGGAATGTCAGTATTAAAAAAAAATCATTTTTCTTTTGAGATCTTGAATTGATCACGCTTGTGTGTTTTAAAAAATTTTGTGTTAGTTTTTCTTGTGATGAATTGGGACACCAATCTTACTCAATACAATTTGAGAAACACAATTTTTCTAAAAGCAATGTTAGTTATGAAATATATCAATCATCATCGTTGTCTTCAATTATTAAATATATGAATTTTATTAACATTCTTACATACACTTTTCTATATAGTCAATGATAGTCAAATTTTACAGAAGTCAATTCACATACCTTCTCCAATCTAGAGATTTGAACTATACAACTTCTCTAATCCAAAAGGTCTCTAGATTAGATAAGACATAAGGGTTGAACTATACGATATGACTACCATCAAGTGTAAGGAAGAGTGCAAGAATGTTAAGAAAGTTCAAGTATTTAACTGTTGAAGACAATAATGATGATTGATGTATTTCGTAAAGAACATTACTTAGAAAAAAAAATACTTCTCAAATAGCTGCCAACATTTCTATCCTAACTCACCATGAGAGATCCAATATGAAAATCTTTTAACACAAGATAAAGCAATTTATTAAAAATCAAAAGAAATTTTACTTTTCCTGATATTAATACTCTTAGTTCCTAAACTTATTCATTAAATATGGATAGTCTTCCCTTGGGTTCCAACTGTATTACAAGTAATAAAAAAATATATCTACTCCACTTGTCATCATAATCATTATCAAAACCCTAATACCAACTTCAGCAAAGTATTCATGAAATTATTTTTCTCTCAACTACTCTCCAAAACTCGATAGACGAGTGCAAGAAGACACATGCTTCTAGTGTCACAAAAAAAGGCAATAGTCTAGGCATTACCCACTCAACTTCCTCAATCCTAATGATGTTAAGATCATGATTTTATTGAGCATTTTCTCTCCACGAGACTCTTATATAATGTCAATTTCATTGTTGAAATCACTTTTTATATAAATTTTGTTTGCTTTCGATTTCTATCTTATTCCCCAACTGCTCCACCATGCAACTTTTGTCCATAAAAAAATCTACTTCACCAAAACATGTAAAAAAATTTTAAATCTGCAATGTTTTTCTTCTCCTTTTCTTACATCACCATCTTCTCCTCATCATCATAAGAAGTAGACTCATGTCACCACTCAAACTTTCTATCACATTTACCACCTGATAATCTTATCACTAGAGTCATCATCCTCACAATCAGTGGATGATAAAAGATAAGTTATTTGAGCATTCAAATCTCATACTGCTTAGAGCCACTTAACTTATCGATTCAAAAACTAATATCGTCTAACTTAAGGTTTCATTGCAAGAAATTCACGAATTATCGGCAGCCATATCTGCCTGTAATTTTGAGAAATTCGCTAGAAATTCAATTTTCTAGTGGATTTCTAGTGGATTGTTATTCCCCGAAAAAAAATGCTTGTTGGAAAAAAAATCTGCTAGTAAAAAAATTCGCAAGAAGGCAGCACTTTTCAATGGAGATTACCGACTGATATTCTCGCCAAAAATTACCGGCAAATATTCCACTAGAAAGGAACTTCACCATAGTTTTTTTTTTGGCAGAAAATTCTCTGAAATCTGTTGGAATCACTATATAAGTAACTCTGAGCAATCCAAGATTTGACTACTCCATTTATCTTTCATCTTTCACTGATAGTGAGAATGATGACTCTAATAATAACATTTTCAAATGGTTGATATGATCTAAAGTTTGCGTACTAAAAAATGATTTCACCTCTTATGATGACGAGGACAAGACTATGTAACGTGATATAAAAAAAGGAAAGAGAAAAGCATTGCTAGTTATAATGATGAATTTACACGATTTTATGAAGTAATTTTCTAGTGAACAGAAGCCTTTGATGGAGAAGCCGGAGAATAAGAAAAAAAAAACAAAAGAAAATGAATTTTTTTTATCAAAAATGATGACACCAATGAAAATGACATTGTACCAGAGTATCGTGGAGAGAAATATCTAAATAATATTGTGTGCTCAACATTATTAGAATAAGAATAGTCAAGAAGGTAGCCTAAAAGCTATTACCCTTGTTGGTGGCACAGAAAGTAAGTGTCTGCTTGTAGTCATGTAATAATTTTTAAAGAGTAACAGAAAAATTTAATCTCAAGGGAATTTGGACGAAAGTGAAATTAGGATTTTGATAGTGATAATGATGACAAGTGAAAGCATATACATTTCTTTTATTACATGTAATACAATATGAACTCAAGGAAAGAGTATTCAAATTTAACAAATCAGTCTAGAAACTAGGAGTGTCAGTATAAAAAAAACATTTTCTTTTAAGCTCTTGAATTGGTCATGCTCGTCTGTTTAAGAAATTTTTGTGTTGGTTTCTCTCCTGATGAATTGAGATACCAATCTTGCTAGATACAATTTGAGAAGCACATTTTTTCAAAAAATAATGTTCGTTGTGAAATATATCAAATCTCATCATTGTCTTCAACTATTAAATATATTACTTTTATTAACATTCTTATATACGCTCTTCTATACAGTTGATAATAGTCAAATCTTACAGAAGTCAACTCATATGCCTTCTCCAATCTAGAAATCTGGATCATACAACTTCTCTAATCTAAAGAGGTCTCTAAATTGGAGAAGGCATATTGGTTGAACTATACGGTGTGACTATCATCAAGCGTAAAGAAAAGTGTAAAAATGTTAAGAAAATTCAAGTATGTAACTGTTGAAGACAAGGATGAAGATTGATGTATTTCATAAGGAACATTACTTAGAAAAAAGAAAGTGTTTCTCAAATAGTTGCCATCATTTCTATCCTAATTCACTAGGAGAGATCCAATAAGAAAATCTTTTAACACAAGCGATAGCAATTTATTAAAGATAAAAAGAAATTTTATTTTTGCTGATATTGATGCTCTCAGTTCCTAAACTCATTCATTAAACATGAAGAGTCTTCCCTTGATTTCTAATTGTATTACATATAATAAGAAAAATACATCTACTCCATTTGTCATCACAATTACTATCAAAACCCTAATCCTAACTTCAGCCAAATACCTCTGAAATTATTTTTCTCTTAACTACTCTCCAAAACTCGATAAATAAGCGCGAGGAGACACATGCTTTGGGCGTCACTAGCAAGGGCAATACTTTAGGCACTACCCACTCAACTTTCTCAATCCTAACGATGTCGAGCTCACGATTTTATCCAGCATATCCTCTCCACAAGACTCTTGTATAACGTCATTTTCATTATTGAAATCACTCTTTATATCAATTTTATTTGCTTTCGATTTCTACTTTTTTCTCTAACTGCTCTACCATGCGCCTTTTGTCTGTCAGAAAATCTACTTAAAAAAACATGCAAATTTATTTTTTCAATCTGCAATGTTTTCTTCTTCCTTTTGTTATGTCACCCTACCTAGTCTTCTATTTATCATTATAAGAGGTGGACTCGTGTCACTACTCAAACTTTTTGTCACATTTATCACCTGATAATCTTATCACTAGAGTTATCATCCTCACAATCAGTGCATAACTAAAGATAAGTTACTTAAGCAATCAAATCTTGAACTTTTACCTATCAATGCAAAACTAATATAGTCTAACTTAAGGTTTAGAGATTTCTAATTCAATAAAGCATTAATTATTTTAACAATTCAAACACACCAACATGCATGCAAATAGGTGTTAATAACAATAACATATATTACTATATTACGTAATTCATAACACCATAACATAAGGCTATTATATATTTGTCATTTCTCTTAGCGAATTATCATTAAAGATAAGTAAAATAAATAAATGCTATCTTGTATTCAATTAATTTAAAATCTTTATTTTTTGGTAGCATTTTTCTATAATAATTTTGGAAAATTGAAGTCACATTTATAGTTACAACTTGAAACTAACTTAAAGGAAAATGATTTTTAAATTTTAATAAGTGCTTTTCATTTGGATTTTTTTAGTAGATTTTAGAATATAAGGGTTCATGTTTTAGCTCCTAATTCATTTGACGTTTCTTGTTTTAAACCATAAGACTTCTTAAAATTTATCATTCTCATGAAATTAATTAATTATTATTTATTTAATTAATTATATATATAGTTGACATGTTTTTAATTATATGTATAGTTCACATTTTTACTATCTTTTATTTTATATTATATTATACGTTATTAATTTATTAATATTAATAATAATATTAATATTAATTAATAATTAATTAAAATTAATGTATAAATTTTTAAATTAATTAATGAAATTAAATAATTCATCAACCGCTTTACTTAAAATTTTAAATATTTAATATTTCATATTTCATATTACTATTTTATCACAGATTTTTTTTTAAAATTAGCACATTAGCATATAATACTATATTATTCTTTTAATAAATTAGTATTAGCTTTATACAACGTAAAGTTATTAATCATCCCAGCATACAAATACCATACATATAAATATACATTCAACTATGCACATAATTAAGCATATATATTCAAAATAAAAATACCATATACATACATGTATATATATATATATATGTATGTTAAATTAATCTGTAGGTCCCTATAGCTTGGGCAATATTTTAAATAGATTCATATAGTTTAAAAGTTTCTAATTAGATCCTTATAGTTGAAAAATTTATAATTGGATCATTGTCGTCATCTCTCCGTCCACTCCTCTGTTACAAATTGCGCATGTGTCTGTCACGTGTTACAACTATAGGGACCCAATTAAAAACTTTTAAACTATAAAGACATATTTAAAATATTACCTAAACTATAGGGACTTACAGATTAATTTAACCTTAAATAAAAAGTAGTATATTAAAAAACATTTCCAAACTAACAATTATAATAACTTATTGGTTAGATAATATTTTAAATTAAGAAACTAAGTATGTTACTTAATAAGAGTATGTAGTCTAGTGATAAAATGTATTCTATGATAAGTTTTGTTTATTAGGTAATGTTTTCAAATCCTACAAGTTACATTTTTCGATTTTAATTGAAAAAAAAAATCAGGTCAACTGAGCCAACCGGTCTAGGTACGTCATAGGGTCACCCAAGTTTGACCCGTTCATTGCAAGAACTACATGCAAGGACCAGACCAACTCAAAGGTCGGGTCTCCAGTTTTTCGACCAGACTAACCAAATCGTTTCGATTCGTACAACTATGCATTTTCACCACATAAGTCTCTCAAAGATATAAAACGTTACCAAGTTTGTCCTTATGAAGGACTAATCCAAAAGAAATGGTACACATTTATGGTTCAAACCAATGTTCCTTTTTTGACTGTTCCATGCTCTTTCTAACCAGAATGGAGGCAACAAAAGTACAAATGTGGTGATGTTTTATATCTTTGAAAGACTTATTTGATAAAAAAAAATATCTTTGAAAGACTAATGTAGTGACACTGTAATATTTGGAGAACCAATTTAAAAGTTTACTCTTATTATTATCATATTTTGGTATGGAGAAAGTTTAGAGTTAGGGAAGCTCTTTACATCTCAAAAGTCTGGTCAAACCACTGAATTCAACAAGATACAATAGGACTACAAATCACATGATAATGAAGATTCTAACATTCAAACACAAGTCATGTAATTGTTATGAGCAGAAGGTCGACCAAACGAGCTAACTTTCATTGACAATATGTATTATATTATATAAGAATTCAAGTTTTGATAATTTATAATATTTTTTTTAATTTGCATATTAAAGTAAATTTAATATAATTAAGGTGATGTATATAAAAAAATAAGAAATTTAACCTACGAGCTTGCGAAAAAAATCAGGAACACTTCCCCGTCAGTCGTCCACGTCTTCTCAACAAAGAGCACTTCTGAAGGAAAGTTACGGCATTGCAGGCCTACCAAGTCTTTGGCGAAGAATTTGAGATAAATCTGTAAATTATCTGAACCAACATATTTTTGTAAGGTGTACTTGATGGAATCAAATTCTCATGTCTCTTTTTAATTAAATGTTGATAATTTTTTTTATTTCTTTTAAAATTGTTAATTATTAATTTAAAATCTATAATAATTAATATCTTAATTATTAATTATTTTTATCAACATTTAATGGTAGAAACATAAAAATTGACATAAAAAGGAAACAAAAAATTTAGGTTAAATTAATTTGTAGGTCCCGATGACGTACCTAGACCAGTTGGCTCAGTTAACCTAATTTTTTTTAATTAAAACCTAAAAAATGTAACTTGTAGGATTTGAAAATATTACCTAATTAACAAAACTTATCATAGAATACATTTTATCACTAGACCACATGCTCTTATTAAGTAACATACTTAGTTTCTTAATTTAAAATATTATCTAACTAATAAGTTATTATAATTGTTAGTTTGGAAGTGTTTTTTAATATAATACTTTTTATTTAAGATTAAATTAATATGTATGTCTCTATAGTTTGAGTGATATTTTAAATAAGTCTCTATAATTTAAAAGTTTCTAATTAGGTCTCTATAATTGTAACACGTGACGGGCACATGCATAATCTGTAATAGAGGGGTGGACGGGGAGATGACGGCAGGGATCTAATTACAATTTTTTACAATTATAGGGATCCAATTAAAAGCTTTTAAATTATAGGAATCTATTCAAAATATCGCTCAAACTATAAAGACCTACAGATTAATTTTACCATATATATATATATATATTGATCCTCCCTCTATATATTATAATCAAATATAACATTCAAAATAAACAAAAAATAATAATCGATTTCACACCATGTAGCCACGTCCACATACGTCCACCCACGTCTCCTGTGCAACCACATCTCTCATGCATCGTCCACACCTCCCATGCACCATTTTCTAAGACACGTCGTCTGCGATCCTGACCAACCGCATAAACTAT
This sequence comes from Ormosia emarginata, assembly GCA_029884605.1. Lineage (NCBI taxonomy): Eukaryota > Viridiplantae > Streptophyta > Magnoliopsida > Fabales > Fabaceae > Ormosia > Ormosia emarginata. The sequence continues at coordinate 5,479,815 of JAQQTP010000038.1, read as the reverse complement.
ACCACCCTCTGCCAAGACCCATCGCACTACCACTGACTTGCACAGTATCGTACAACCCTTACCACCACGAAGGATCATGTTACAGCCACCATACGAACTACTATACCAACACAAACAACCACTAATACACCCCCTTAAGGGTAAACAAAGAAAGAAAACATGAACAAACCAAATACACATGTTTGTGTGTGTGTGCTAAGGGTAAAGATTGGATATCACAAATATCTTATTAAACCATGGTTCCAAATTGTAATAAGCATAACATAACCTTTTCTTGTGGATCACATGATAGAGCAAGTTGTATAAGAAAACGGATCATAAATGAAGTACACTGGCCACGACACTTGGAGCTATGGCACTTGGGGCATGGACAATGACCTTGTGATACTTGGAGCAAGGGTAACACTGACCATGGCATTTGGGGTTGTGGCACTCAAAGCATATAATACATAGGCCATCACACTTTGGACTTTGATACTTAGGGCTATGGCAATTTGGCACTTGGAGCAATAAGGGTCACACTTACCCTGCACTTGGGGTTATGACACTTGAAGCAAATTAGGACACACTGACCAATTAATGGCGTGGGGACTTAGTAAACAGACTAGAAGGTTAATAGTATTGAATGAAAGAAACCAAGCCACATATATATATAGAGTTTGGTCCTTGCAAAAGTTGACAAATTAAACTAAATAAAATGGTTCTCTTTCATGTAAGTGTTGCAAACTATGGTTTTCTTTCAGGCAACTGATGAAACAACTAATATACACCAGTGCAGTTCTCACAAAGTGATTATAGAGTTATATTGACTAGTATATGCAATATAATCTAGCATGATACAATCACTAGAGATTAAAGTGTAGAGCAGTATCAATAACAAACAATTCAAAATATAGTAGCACCCATAAACCTAAAATCCACACAAACACTCCTAAATTGAAGGAGGGAAACATTGCAAGTGTGAGAGAAACGAAAGAGGCGTACTTGAACTGAAACAAAAGGAAAAAGTGAGCATTGTATGAGAGAAAACTACAAAAGTGAGCATTGTATGAGAGAAAACTACAAATGTGAGCACCGTATGAGAGTGAGCTAATGTGTGTGTGAGAGAGAGAGGTCATCACATACCGGCGATGACTGGCGAGATTGCGTCATTCAGTTTGGGATCCCCTACAATGCGATTTGAAATGGTGCCCCTGCGATTAGGTTTGTCAACTTCCATGATAAATTTATATGTTTATAATTGATTGGGGCAGTTGATAAAAACAAAGGCACAGGAAAATTGTATTTATTTGAGGTAGTTCCATGACAATCGCCTCTAATAAAAAATGAACCACCACGAATAAATTTGATTGGAGGCTATTTGACGAAGCCCTGAAAATTCTAACAACCAGCAATAATTTTATCCAACCGCCTCCAAAGCACATTTTTTTTTGTAGTGCTTCAGCCATCATAAAGCACCACCAAAACCTCCTCCACCATGAACTTCATTGAACCCGTCGCCATTGCAACCCATCGTGGTCTTCTTAGCTGCACTGGCCAAACTCAATGGCCAATGCATAGCGCTTCATGGCCAGAGAGGAAGGGGAGAGGAAGGGGAGAGGAAGGAGTAGAGGAAGAGGAGGAGGGGGATGGTGGTGAAGGCCGCTTTCACGGTGGTCAAAAGCTGAGGTGGAAGTCAGAGAGAAAACACGAAATAGAAGGGTTACTGCATGTTTCTCTTATAAAAAAATTTATGGCAAATTTTTTGAATTTCCAGGCTGCCGGAAACCTCAGAAAACGAAATTTTGGTGGATCATTTCAGGTGGATAATCCGCTATAAAATGGTCGGTGCTTCTCCTCGTTGGAGAAGTTTTTCGGTGGACGAGAAAAGAAATGATACATTTTACTAGCGAATTATTTGCCAGAAATGTAAAAAACACCAAAATATAGTAGCAATAAACTTAAAATCCACACAAACACCTAAATTGAAGGAGAGAAACATCAGTATGGTGTGACTATTTTTTTTTTTTGGGCAAATTTGTCTGACAGAAGTTTTTAAAATTACTTTTTTTAAAAAAATTGATTTTCCAAAAATTACCTGACTTACCAGCGACCAAAAATTTGTTGGAAAATCTAGCTGTTAAAGCTCGAATTTTTTGTAGTGTTTAGAGCTTCCCAATTAAGTAGAGCATTAATTATTTCAACAATTCAAACACAACAACATGCATGCAAATAAGTGTCAATAACAATAACATATTATTATGTTATTGTTATTGACACTTATTTGCATGCATGTTGTTGTGTTTGAATTGTTGAATCTTAGCATTTTAACCTAGTTCTCCTTCTTATATTACTCTCTCTCTTTACGAATCTTAACGCCAGTTTCTTTTCTTTTCTTTCTTTTTCATCCACCGAAGGGGGGTGATTTGGGCCATTTTTTGGCCTAGAATCACCCCTCTACATCGTTCTTTTCCTCCTTTTATCTAAATAAGTGGTTTTTCCACATAAATCTGGTTTTTCTTTCGTGTTTTTCGATGTTTTCGTCATTTGCGTGCGGCAGTGTTTGGTTCGTCATTTTGATGCGGCGTCGTTTGATTTCCCGTCTTGTTGCGGTGGTTTCCCGTCTTGTTGCGGTATTCGTTTGTTTTCGAGCTTTCAATCAAGACTTGGAAACGTTACGGATCCGGAGCATTATTCCTGGTTTTGATTTTGTCAACAATTTTGCATGCTATTAACCTGGATGTTGTGAGTTTGTTCACAAATTCATCCTTTTTAGTTTTTAGCGATGTTGAATTTGTGTCGTTCTCGATGTATTTTACCAATATGAATGAATGAATATTTTTTTTAGTCAAAAAATAATAACATATTATTATATTACACAATTTGTAGCTTTGTAACCGAGACCTATTTATTCATCATTCCTCTTAGTTTAAAATCATCGTTTGTCTACAAGATCTGTCATACTATCTCATGTCCCCTACCCATGCATATATACATCGTATGTTTGGCAATTGTTCACATATTTTTGTAATTAATCATTCTCATTTTATTTAATTAATTAATTAGTTATTTTAGTTTAATTAACTAGTTATTTAATTAATTAATTTTTTAATTAATTAATTAATTATTGATATAGTTCAAAATTTCACTTTCTTTAATTTTATATTATATTTTTTTATATATTTTATTAAATTTAAATCTTCAATTTATGTAATTTTTAGCTCCGTAACCAATGTCTCTTATATATTTGTCATTTATTTTATTTTGAAACCATCATTTGTTTGCAAGATATGTCACCTTGTCTCATGTCCCTGACCTATGTGTATATATATCGTACGTTTGAGAGTTGGATACATATTTTTGTAATTTATCATTCTCATTTATTTATTTAATTATTTGTTCAGTCAAGATTTTTACTTTCTTTATTTCATTTCATATCATATTCTTTTTATATTTTATTAATATTAATACTTATTTTAATTTAATATATAAGTTACTAAATTAAAAATTTTATCAAATTCTTCACTTAAAATTTTAAAAATTTCATATTACTATTTTTGTCACTGTTTTTAAATTTTAAAATTAGCACATAATATTATATTATTATTTTAATAAAGTAGTATTAGTCTTATATAATGTAATATTATTATTCAAATCTTATACCATCATAATATCTATCATTTTGCATACCAAAGACACAAACGCCAACAAATAACGGTATACTATGCATATAAACATATATTCAATTATATACATAAACACATATATTTAAAATATAAACACCATATGCATATATACATACATATTATAAACAAAAAAAAAACAAATATAACATTTAAATAAAAAAATACACAAAAACAATAAACCTAATCCGCACCATGCACCCACATCTCCCATGCACTACATCCATATTATAAGGATGTGCTCCTCTGTGTGCTATCTATGTACCATATCTATCATTTTTTAAAGGTGAGGTTGCTCGCCGATACAGCCTGTGGTGTTCACTGGTGCGGCACCCATGGGAGTGGAACTTGAAGAAGCCTTGAAGACTAGACTTCCACACGCCATACTTGATGAGGGAAGCATAATCGACGCGGGATTAGAGTAGGAGAGGAGCCATCGATGGGGGGATCAAAGTGCAAATAAGAGCAGAGCCACCAGTGGGGGATTGGACTGTAAAGAAGAGAGGAGAGAGGAGCCACCGGTGGGGGATCAGAGTGTAGAGAAGAGAGAAAAGAGGAGATGAACATGAAAAGAAAACAGAAAAATGGAAGGGAAGTGATTGCGTGCATAAGTTATAAATTTTTTTTCGGCTGATTAGTGTTTGCTGGAAACTTTTACTGACACAAATATTTGAATTTCCAACAAATAATCCGCTGGAAACCTTGAAACATATAACTGGTACATTTACTGGCGGATTAGTCGCAAGAAATGAAAAAAAAATCATTGGTGTTCTTAATTCGCTAGAAATTACTGTATTACCGACAACCACAAATCCATCAAAAAAATTTGTTGTTAAAACTCAAATTTCTTGTTGTATAGGCTTTGACCCATCTTAGTACAAAAAAAAAGAAATTTATAAAAAAATATAATCTAATAAAATTTATTTATGATATATTGAAATTAAATTCTCATTATTTTTTTTAAAATTTATATTAATTCGAGATTGAATCAATTTATAAAATATTAAAACTAATTAATTAAAAAGTCTCAATGAACAATGCAACACGTTAGTATGAGAAATTAAGTAAAAAAATATATTGATTGATTAAAAAAATCAGGAAAAGAGTATAATAATATAATAATATGTTAATGTGATAAAATTAATGAATAATAAATTTAAAAAATAAATAATACAAACACTAATTTATTGAAAAATCAATTAAAAAAGAATATAATAATATAACATTATAATATAACAAAATCAATCACTAATAAATATAAAAAAAAAAAAAGTACTTGGATTTCAACCCCTCTTTATCTTCAAAAACAATACAAAGAAAATATAATCTTAATAAAATTAATTTAAGATATGTTTTTGTTTTAATTTTCTAATTATATGGGATTTTACTATAATATTTCTCAATTATATGGGATACGAAAGATACAGACTAGAATTTTAAATTTATCCTTACTCCGTTAAAAGTGAATTCATCTTTATCATGATATCTATGAGAGTCATAGGAAGCGGGGAAGCGGGGTAGCCCTAATTTACTATAACTGATAAGTTAAAAAGGTAAATCATCTTATATCCATGTTTTAAATATTCATTATTTGATGTGAAATGATTTATCTTTCCATCAAATTATTTTATTAATTTTTTTAATTATTAAATAAAAAAAATATTAAATATTTTTTATATTTTTAAAATATTAAATATATTTATTTTTTTATTTATTTTTTTATTTAATATTAAAATAATTGAATAAGATAATATATATACTTTTATTTTATTATATTATTTTTCACATCTATAATTTAAATTTATATGATTTATTTATTTCTCATTATAAAGAAGTTTAAATCAATAATTAATTCAATAAATAAATAACAATAAAATATTATTAACTCAAAGAATGTCGACTTAAAATTTAATTTAATATAAAGAAGTGGATGTTTCTTAAATTTTTTTAAAAAAATAATACTTTTAAGACATGATTAACAAGACTTATTATTTAAAATGATATTATTTTTTAAAAAAAAATTAAAATTATTAAATATAAATACTTTTATTTTATGATTTATTAACATGTGCTAACAAAACTCGTTATATTTTGAGGAAAAAAAAAAAGAAAAGGATTAATAGTGTCGTTTTCAGAAGACACAGTGAGTGAGTGCGTGTAGTGCCGGTACTAGGAAAGCGTTACACGAAGCATAACAACATCGATTCTGAGGCTCTGGGGTGATGCGTGGCCGGTTGCAATTATGTTCATGGACACTCGGACACAGGTCATAAAAGTTGACATCATGTTGGAAAACTCCAAATCACCTCCCTTGTTTTTTATTTTCCCATGCTTGTCCCATAAAGCTAAGCTAAATTCCATTCCTAGGAGAGTGTGATGCTTGGACTATTACTAGAGTACACATACCATTACAAACCCTGCTTGTAAAGAAAGAACGAGGAAGCAAAAGCTCTGTTAAAGCCATGGCGGATCCAACCTCATCTGACCCTGAAAAGGGTCAATCCTCTTCGGACCCGTGCGTTTCTCTCTCTCTCTCTCTCTCTCTTACTCTTTTTTTTTTTTGGTTCTGCAAACTCCAATTACTGACCTTTGTTTTTGCTTAAGATGATATGTATTCTTCATTGTTAATGGCATCCTAGGGAGTTATAATGGATTAATAGTGTGTCAAGAACCAACTTTTTCCAAAAGCTGTTAGGTAATTGTTCATGGTTATCTAACATAATGACGCTCTTCCCCCGTTTTTTTAATTTTTATGGGTGTTTATTATAGCACATAATTTAATTTTTGACTGAAAACAATAGAAATTGACTTCTCATCGAGTCAGTGGTTGAAAGAAAACAATTTTCTTTGATCTAGCAACATGAAAGTTTCTGCAGTTAGTTGTAGCTGAATGGTGTTATTTGTGCCTCGTTTTCTACTTTTTTTTCCCAAGCTGTTATGCTTCATCACAAAAAGATAAATATTATATGGTGGTGCAGGGAGGATTTTTTTTTTTATAAATAAAAAAAGGGAAAATTGAGAGCAAAAAGTATGTTCCTTCTTGCCAAATAGTGCTGGACGAGTATTATAGTTTTAAATGACGGATTTGAATTTGTAAACAGAATTCAATTCATTGGAAGCATATGCGATAGTAGGAATGTTTATTTATATAAGCACGCGATTATGCTCATCAGATAGTAAAGAATGCGGAGGAAGTGTATATATTGTTCTGATAATAGTGTTGATTTGGTTTAAAATTACATTTGAGTTGTTGAAGTGATAACAATGGCCATCATCGTTATACTGGACAATGTATATTTGGTGTAGGAAAAGTAATAAGAAGGATTATTCCACAGCAATATTAGAACGCAAGAAGTCTCCTAACCGTCTTGTTGTTGATGAAGCAATTAATGATGATAATTCTGTGGTTTCTTTGCACCCTGCTACAATGGAAAAGCTTCAATTTTTCCGAGGGGACACTGTTCTGATAAAGGTACCTAGCGTTTTCTATGTTTATGCTAATGCGAGTAGAATGTAATTCTAAGAATATTTTTTATGACATAGGGAAAGAAGCGAAGGGACACAGTTTGCATTGTTCTTACTGATGAGCAGTGTGATGAACCAAAAATTAGGATGAATAAAGTTGTTCGGGCTAATCTTAGAGTAAGACTTGGAGATGTTGTTTCTGTCCATCAATGTCCTGATGTGAAGTATGGGAAGCGAGTTCACATCCTTCCAATTGATGATACTATTGAGGGTGTAACTGGCAACTTGTTTGATGCATATCTGAAGCGTAAGTTTGCTGTTCAATAGCATCACTTTCCTTACTGCCTTTCTAATGAATGTGACTAATATTCTGGTTCCACAGCATACTTTCTGGAGTCGTACCGGCCTTTGAGGAAAGGAGACTTGTTCCTTGTTAGGGGTGGGATGCGAAGCGTTGAATTCAAGGTAATAGAGACTGATCCTGGTGAATATTGCGTTGTGGCACCAGATACTGAAATCTTCTGTGAGGGAGAACCGGTAAAACGTGAGGATGAAGAGAGATTAAATGAAGTTGGCTATGATGATGTTGGTGGTGTTAGGAAGCAAATGGCTCAAATTCGTGAGCTAGTAGAGCTTCCACTTAGACACCCTCAGCTCTTCAAATCAATTGGTGTTAAGCCCCCAAAAGGAATCTTGCTTTATGGACCACCTGGTTCTGGGAAGACTCTGATTGCAAGAGCAGTAGCTAATGAGACAGGTGCATTCTTCTTTTTGATTAATGGACCAGAAATAATGTCAAAGCTGGCTGGTGAGAGTGAAAGCAATCTGAGGAAGGCATTTGAAGAAGCTGAAAAGAATTCCCCTTCTATCATTTTCATTGATGAATTAGATTCAATTGCTCCAAAGAGAGAAAAGACACATGGTGAAGTGGAGAGGCGTATTGTTTCACAACTTTTGACTCTAATGGATGGCCTCAAGTCCCGATCACATGTTATCGTTATTGGAGCCACAAATAGGCCCAATAGTATTGATCCCGCTCTGAGAAGGTTTGGAAGGTTTGATCGGGAGATTGACATTGGTGTACCAGATGAAGTTGGAAGGTTGGAAGTTCTTAGAATTCATACAAAGAACATGAAACTTTCTGACAATGTGAGATTCTATCCACTGTCTAGCGATAACTTAGCGATTTCTCTATGATGGCAATATATGTTGTACTTCACAATTCCAATGTTTTGCTGTGTTTCAGGTTGATCTTGAAAAAGCTGCTAGAGATACCCATGGTTATGTTGGAGCAGATCTTGCTGCTCTTTGCACAGAGGCTGCACTACAGTGTATCCGTGAGAAAATGGATGTGATTGACTTAGAGGATGAAACAATCGATGCTGAGGTGTTGAATTCCATGGCTGTGACCAATGAACACTTCCAAACTGCTTTAAGTTCTTCAAACCCATCTGCCTTGCGTGAAACAGTGAGTTTGGCCTCTTTATTCTTAACAAGAAAGATTCTAAGCTTGCTTAATATTTTTGGGTTGCATAAGCTTTAAAACAAAACTAGCACTAGTTTTAAAAATGTACACTTTTATTTATTTACCATATTAGTGCTTCATCCCTCGCATTTCCATGTGTTCAGAAAGCTCATGCAATTATTTCAATTAAAAATCTTGATGAAAATATTCTGTTATAATTATTTTAACTTCTCATGGAGCAGTTGTTTACAAGAACCATAATATGAGTTGTTGCTGTTGGTAGGTTGTGGAGGTTCCAAATGTTTCCTGGAATGATATTGGAGGCTTAGAGAATGTCAAAAGGGAGCTTCAGGAGGTTCACACTTGATTTGATATTCTGTATCTTAAATGTGTTGGATATGTACAGTTTAATTTAGTAAATTTTCATATTTGCATACTAATGTAAGACATCTTTTGCTACTTGTAGACTGTTCAATACCCAGTGGAACATCCTGAGAAGTTTGAGAAATTTGGCATGTCACCTTCCAAAGGTGTTCTCTTTTATGGACCTCCTGGCTGTGGTAAAACCCTGCTTGCAAAAGCAATTGCTAATGAATGTCAGGCCAACTTTATAAGTGTTAAAGGACCTGAGTTGCTGACAATGTGGTTTGGTGAAAGTGAGGCAAATGTCCGTGAGATATTTGATAAGGCCCGGCAATCAGCTCCATGTGTGCTTTTCTTTGACGAACTTGACTCCATTGCAACCCAGGTACTAAACTCAACAATCTGGACATTAATGGTTAAAGTAATTTGTTTTTGTTGCTAGTTGTTAATTTTTCTAATTCTTTGAATATTTCCAATCTTCAGCGAGGCAGTTCTGTAGGGGATGCAGGTGGTGCTGCAGATAGGGTGTTGAACCAACTATTAACAGAAATGGATGGCATGACAGCTAAGAAAACAGTTTTCATCATTGGGGCAACAAACAGACCAGACATTATAGACCCTGCATTGCTAAGGCCTGGACGTCTGGACCAACTAATTTACATTCCTTTACCAGATGAAAATTCACGTCTTCAAATCTTTAAGGCATGCTTGAGGAAGTCTCCAATCTCAAAGGATGTTGACCTAGCAGCTCTTGCCCGTTATACTCATGGATTCAGTGGTGCAGACATTACGGAAATTTGTCAACGAGCATGCAAATATGCCATTAGAGAAGATATTGAGAAGGTATGATGGGATGCATGTGTGCAAATACTGTGTTGTAAGGGTATGCCTTGTGTATGTCTTGGATCATAATTAGCTTCTTCAAGTCTTGGATATGTCTATAAGTTTTTTCAAGTCCAAGTCATAAATTTCTGACACTAAACTAACCATCAATAACTTTCATGGCATTTGTCCCTTTGTGAGTATATTTTCTTAAAACCTGTCTGGAAATCGTTTTTGAATTTCTGTAATTTCTGTCTATTTTCTTAGATTTAAATGGTCATTTTGAATACATGATTTATGACAGGACACAATAGAGACATTTGATATGTGTAGCTAACCCCACATAGTGAGAAAGTTTGTTGTTGTTGTTGTAATTGCTGTCTATTCTTCCTCTTAATAATGTGTAATAAAAAGAAAGTTCATATTGTCAAATTAACAGATGTATTCTTTGATGTAATATTTGTAGTATGACCCATTTGTTTTAATGACATATATGATTGTTTTTTTTCTTAGCCCTTTGTAGAAGTTAGAGACTTATTTGCTTAATTGCTTGATGCACTTAAACTCCTGGCATCAACAGGGTATTGAGAAGGAGAGAAGAAAAAGAGAGAACCCTGAAGCCATGGAAGAAGATGACATTGATGAGGTCCCTGAGATAAAGCCATCCCACTTTGAGGAGTCTATGAAGTTTGCTCGCCGGAGTGTCAGTGATGCTGACATCAGGAAATATCAACTCTTTGCTCAGACCTTGCAACAGTCTCGTGGATTTGGATCAGAGTTTCGGTTTCCAGATCAAAATGAGAACACTGCAACTGGAGCCTCAGACCCTTTCTCATCTGTTACAGTTGCGGGAGATGATGATCTGTACAGTTAGTAACGATGTAAGTTGGGGAATGCAGTTGATGTTCACTATTTCTGGCATGACTTATATCTAATATCATGATAGTTTTGGTCTTGTTGAGGACCAATGTTTCCGTTTCATGTTGAACGAGCAGTTCTTATAATGCTGTTTTTGGCAAGCTAGAGTGCCAGACTAATAAACATAGTCAAACCTGTATACATTCAGGTATATGTAATATGACTCTTATGATCTTATCTCAATAAAAAATAAAAAGGAATCCTTAGTGAAAATGGAGGTTATGGACTAATGATTTGGTCTATCAATATAGAATGTTGGATGCGAAATAATATACATTTTAATGTTGGAAAACTTTATTTGCTACCTGCTTCCCTGAAACAACTGTGTGTTTGTCTATTATTTCTCCTGCACACATACAGGAAATTGATATTCGGTTTGGAGGCCGAAGAAGTATTGAACTGATGTTTTTGATATGTTGAGATCAGGATTGGCTTAAGTTTGCTTGGTCCCTGCTGAATCATCATTCCTATATACAACTATGATAGTAGATTTGTTCTGTCTTTCCTAATGATAATGAACCAGGATAGGGTAAAGACAAGAATTATCACCCCAAGACACATGACCCCGACCCTGTAACTTATTTAAGACGTCTCTCATTTTTTATGTTGTTTTCCATGTTGCAAATATCCTTTCTGCACTATACCGAGCATGTGCAAAATGGCTCTCATTTTAGCCATAATTTTTTAAGTTAAATAACATTTTGGTTTTTTATCTTTATTTTTTTTTAATTTGGTCTCCTATTATTTAATTTTTTAATTTAGTTTATTATCTTATAAATCGTGTATCAAAATGGTTTTCTCGTCACGATTCTGTCATTTCTATAATATAAGTGATGATGTAACGTTCATCGGTTGTGTTATGTCATCATTGTTATATTCATATCATTGCCAGGTCAATGACATGTCATTATTATTAGTGACATGTCATTATTTTTATTAGTGTTTGTAATCGAACCATGATAAATGATTACATTGATAAATAATTTGTAAAAAAAAGGATTAAATTAAAAAAAATAAAAAATATGATATCAAATTAAAAAAATAAAGATAAAGAATCAAAATACTTATTTTACCTAACTTATATGACTACTGTGTATATCATACTGCATGCATAGCTCTACGAGTTGAGTCATGGGATGTCAATTAAATTTTTTTTTCATCAATTAAATCTTTTATTTCATGTTAGGGTGTCAATTAAACCTCTAATACCGTCATCATTCTTAGGGTGTCAAATAAATCATAAGCTTGTTGATAAATTAAAATTCGTTATTAAAAAAACATAAAATTCATTATTAATAAAAAGTATTTCATGTTATGATATAACAAACTAACGCGCACACACTACATCTAAGGAGGGATATTCTTACAATCACCTATAAAAGATTTTATCAGCTAAGTTAATTAATATCTATAACATTACAAATTTCAATATAATTTTAATTCTTGATTTCATGAGGGATAAAGAAAAGCAAAAGAGAAAACATTGAAGGTGATGTATTTAAGCCCATTAAAGGTGATTTCTAAATTACATTTATTCAATTGTTTTGTATTACACTTTGATGGGATCTAGACTAGCTTATACGTATCTGGAGTAATCTATCTTTTTAGTTAAAGGTGGTCATTTATGCTAGAATTAGTCAATTTGATATCGTTTTAAAATTAAGACTTAAAATACTTTATTTAATTTTTTAATATAAAATTTATAGTCAATTTTTTAAAAACTTTTGAAGAGATTAGAATATATATTATTGTTCTATACTAGAATTTGGGCCTCAATAGGTTAAACCCAAGAATAATGCGACAACACCATACATATAAGACAAAAAAATGTTCCTGCCAAGGGACATAGGTAGGGGTGTAAGTGGATAATTTGGTTCGGGTTTTGGAGAAAAATAAATCTGAACCAATCAAAATCAATTAGATCGGTTTGATTCGATTTTCTTATTTTTTGATAGCCAAATCTCAACCAAACCGAACCAAACATCTATGGTTTGGTTTGGTTCGGGTGATCGGATTGACCATTATTTTTTTTAACACAAAAATTAGCTAAACAAATATACATATAATACAGAAAAGTACACATAATGTATCTAAAATTTTAAATATTAAAATATAGACTAACATTTGCTCTCCTAATTGTATGTCAATAGTTGGTATTGGAGTGGTAGCACTACCAACTTGAGTTGTACTACCACCAGTGCTTGGAGTCTCACTAGTTTCAAATGGATCACTTGTCATTTGTTGGTGTCAAGTAACCTGCAAAAAAAAAAATATCATCACATCACTTATGCAGGAGAGACATGGAAGGAGAATGAAGTACATGCACCTACTATCCAAGGATGCCTTAAACAAACAACCAGGCAACAAATTTATCCAGTTCATATTATTTATAATATATCCATAATTCAACAAATTAATTAGCATTAAAGGTTATCTTTTCAATTAAATTGCTAGTGTCCTTACAATCCCTTTTAATGACCAACAGATCACCTAATAGTTGAGGGTAGAAGGAATCAAACAGAAATATAAATATGCCCCACAAAAACCAACACCAATAACAGTGAATAACATCCCATATCCAAATCACTTTTGAAAAAAAATAAAAATAAAAATTGGATTACTTCAAACACATCTACTAATAGATTAATAATTATTCAGAGACCCCACAACAACAACAACCTAGATAGCACGTCAAATGAAACCCCCAGAAACATTCACTTATATTATTAAAAATAACACCTTTATAATAAGGACATTAATAAGATAAAGCATAACTCATTCATGGAATCAAACAAAAGCAAAGACAAACAACATATGAGGATAGCTTCAAGTATCTGTCTATAACAAAAAATAGAACAAAGTGGAACAATATGTGCTTAATTTCACAGAATATGTTTGATAAGTGATGCGTACAGTTGAAAGAGAATAACTGTGAAATGTGAAGATCACTTTTCATATATGCTGGGACTTTATTTCCCAAGCACTCAACAATTGTGTGTCTCTGCAACATATATCAAATGTTATGTAGTAAAGTACTCTGTGCAGGTGACTACCACTAAATATGTTGGTATCATTCTTGCTAACTTCCTACTTATGGACAACTTTTCTCTTTGTCTGTGTCATAAGAGCAAAGGATCATTTTTCACTCTTCCAAAAGCATATGCAGACTTCAATGGGTTTGGTAATTGGTTCCTTATGCTTGAATTATTTGGAGAGTAGCCAATTTCTTTCCTTTCAATCTTAGGTTAGGATCCAAAACGGACCCGGCAACCAGATTTGGAATCAAGTCCATTTAAGCATTTTCACCAATCACATAACCAACATCCCAGTTAAGTTATTATAATGGTAACTATCAACATAAAATTCTAAAAGGGATTTCCACCACCATACAGAACATCAAGCAAGCCCAAACAAAGTTTGTAGCCAAAATCAACCCAGACCAATCAAAATGTTATTTACTAAGAATCACTTACTCTCCCTCTCTCTCTCTCACACACACACACACGAGACACATGCCAAATCTTGGTCTCAAACTCTGGTAACATTAATAGCCAAATGCCAAATGAGTTACTTAGGGAGAAAAAGTACATAATAGGAAATTCATAGACCCAAATGCCATTATTGCACTGGAGAACAACAAATGGTGTTCTTCCCCAGCATTGAATTAAATATGATTTTCAGATTCTAAGCTAGTAAAGGAAAAACAAGGCAAAAAATGGGTGTAAGATGCGAGTACCTGGTTACCAATACTGAGCGGCGGCAAGCGGGATGCTCGCAGCGACAACAAGCGGTGAGCAGGGCGCAGTCACGAACAGGGCGCAGCTTCGAGGGCGAGCGATGAGGGCAAGGGGGAGCGGCGAGCTGTGAGCGGCGAGGGGGAGCGACGAAGGGGAGCTACGACGAGAACGGAGTTGGATTTGGGAAAAAATTGAAAGGATATAGGGTTGGTAACATTTTGATACGGGTTTAGAAGTCTGAAGGTGAAATTGTTTAGAAAAAAAAAGGTTCGGGTGGTTCGGTTCGGTTCACGGGTTCGAAATTCTGAATCCGTGAACCGAACCAATTGAGCTTCAATTGGTTCAAATTTTAACCTAACCATTAAGTATGCCTAAACCAAACTGAACTAAACTAATTGGTTCGATTCAGTTTGGTCGGGTTGGTCGGATTACCCAAACCAAATTGCACTCCTAGACATAGGGAAACTCTAGGCAAGGAAGATGTCAAGAAGCTTCCTCCTACCATTAGAATGACCATTTTACCCCCCATCACAACTTAGTATCTACAACACTCATTCTTCTATAAATAGGACATTGTAACTTCATGGTAAAGATCTTTTCTCTCATTCTCTACTCTTGGAGCCCTAACTTACTTAAGTATTAGAGTATCTTTGCAAGTACTCAACCCCCTTACACCAACACTCAAATAAGCTATTGGAGTGGAGTTCATTATGTCTAAGGAGCTTGGAGTATCCTAAAAGTCCATGATAGAACATTGGCCCCGTCTGTGAGAAGCGTGTAAATTGTTATTCCCACTTTCCTCTCATGCCAAACACACAGAAAAAGACAGCTACAAACTAAGAACAGTAGTAGGATGGTGCATAAGCCTATATGATTGATAGCAAGTCACGCTCATAATAGGCAACACATCACCCCTTACGTATGCTCTATGGTGGAAAGAGTGCAACCCACCACCCAAGAGCCCCAACCAATTTTATCTCCAACTCGACTAACTCTAAGAGCTGGGACTTCAGTTCACCCATCTCTTAGCAACTTGGAACTCTTTGATATGCTTACCAAGTAGCAAGAATAAATAGTTGAGCTTCTGCTAGTGATGGTGCGAGAACGGGTAGCAGAAAACAAAATGGAGGCTCGTATGGATCGTAAAGCACTGGTTGAATAACAACTTGAAGCTGGGCAAACCGCAAAGAGGGCAAAAGCCCTCTACAGCCTCAGGGCCCTCCCAACATCTGGGGGTCACTATCGTTTTAACCACCTGTTCTTTGACTTCATCATGGTAGTCGTGCTGCCGAAGGATTTTAAACCACAGAGGCATATGATGGGTCTATGGACCCTAGAGAGCACTTGGACGCTTTTATGTTGTCCATGCTACTTGTAGGGGCATATGATCCCATCATGTGTCGAGTCTTCCCCTCAACTTTGAAGAAAGCCGCCCTCAAATAGTTCTCCGCTCTACCCTCTAAGTTCATCAATGACTTTGATGAGTTATCAACCAGATTAATGACAAACTTCACCACTAGCAAGGTGCAACCTAAGACTATCTCCAGCCTCCTCAGTCTTAAACAGGTAAAGGATGAAGAATCACTAAGGGACTTCATGACACAGTTCAACAAGGCCTCTCTCAAGGTCCGAGACCTGAACTAGCATGTGGTCATGCACAAGATCATCTAAGGTCTCTGACCTAGAGACTTCATGAAGTAGCTGGCCAATAAAACTCCTCAGAACTTTCATGAATTGAAGAGTCATTTTGAGAAGTATATAAACATAGAGCAGGTTTTGAAGGCAAAGAATGAAGCCTATAGGGAGGCAAAACTATCCTAGAGAAAGACAAAGAGCCTGAGTCAAGAGGTCCTAAGAGCAAACCCAAGTGGACCACCTCGAAGAAAATTCAATGATTACACCCCCTCAAGGTTTCCCGAAGCAACGGGTGGACAAATCCAAACGTTGTAATTACAACCACGACTATGGCCACAGCACAGAGGAATGTGTCGACCTGCAAGATGCAATAGAAGCCTTGATACAAAAGGGCAAGCTACAGAGCTATATCCAAAGATCCAAAGACAGCAACCCCTCAAGGTATTAAGGATGAGAAGGAAGGAAGAGAAGTTACAGTCTGCAATGTCGGACCCCCTCACACGGGGACCTTTCACCGTGATATCAGAACGAACGCTCCTTTCAGATAGAGCAGAGGTGAGATCATGAAGATGGTAAACACCATCTCGAGAAGCTTCACTGTTGGAGGGTAGTCGAAGTATGCTAGAAAGAAACACCTGAGGTAGATGTTAAGTGTTTCATCTCGGCTAATGTTCAAGAAGGGTAGTAGGTCACAAAGCACCTCAACCATTAGCTTCATGAAAGAAGACGCAAAAGAAGTAATCCCTGGCCATGAGGATCCTATGGTCATTACAACAGCCAATGTGCGGGTCAAATAGATCTTTGTGGATCAAGGGAGTTTGCAAATATCCTTTTTAAGGACTTTTTTTGCAACCTCGATCTCCCGCTCTCTGACCTGAAGCTATTTGACACATAACTAATAGGGTTCTTAGGGGGAAGGTGAGACCCGAAGGATATGTGGAATTATACTCTTGACTCTTGGAATAGGCTTTGAGGAGAAAAATCAAAATGTCCTAGAAAAGAGGGTGAAGGTGAAATTTTTGGTAGTTAACTCCCCCTCAGTATACAATGTGATCTTGGGAATGCCATCCTTAAATGCCTTTGGAGCTATCGTCTCCACTCACCACTTAGCCATAAAGTTCATTTTAGACAAAGGCGAAGTGGTGACAATGAAGGCAGACTAGGAGGCGGCACAAAGATGCTATAATGTCAGTCTAGAGATCTCATTGGAACTTCACGACGAACAACGAGAAAAGCCACCTCACAAAAAAGAGTCAACCTCCATGATGAGGACAGAGTTGGACATCCGTGTTAAAATGAAGGCGAAAATGCCACAACCTGATGGCCAGCTCAAAGAGGTTCAACTCAGACCCAGCCCCGAACAAGAAACAGGTTACCAAGATTAGAGATTGGCCTCTCTGAAGGAGAAAAGGAAGAACTAAAGCTTTTCTTGCTAGAGAATAAAGATCTTTTCGCTTGGACCGCAGTAAACATACCTGACTTAGACCTTGACTTCATCTGTCACTGGTTATCAGCCTTCCCAAATGCCAAACTGGTGTCGTAGAGAAAGAAGAAAACAGGGCCAGAATGCTAAAAGGTAATTGAAAAATAGGTCAAGGAGCTTCTAAGTGTAGGTTTTATAAGAGAGGTGGCCTACACTACTCAGCTCTCCAATGTGGTGTTGGTTAAGAAGTTTTTAGGGAAGTGACGCATGTGTGTAGATTATACGAACCTTAACAAGGCCTACTCCAAAGACTTTTACCCAATGCCAAACATTGACAAATTAGTGGATGAGTCATTCGGTCATAAGTACTTGTCTTTCATAGACGCGTATTCGGGATATAGCCAAATCCAAATGCATCCAAAATATAAGGAAAAAACATTCTTCATAACAGAGAGAGCAAGTTACTACTATAGGGTGATGTCGTTTGGGCTAAAGAACGCAAAAGCTACTTATTAAAGAATAATAAATAAGGTCTTTGAAGATCAAATTGGGAAGGTGCTGGAAGTGTATATAGATGACATGACAGTGAAGACTCCGGCCACAGGAGACCATGTTTTCGACCTCGCGAAAGTATTCGCAAAACTATAGAAACATAACATGAGGCTAAATATGGAGAAGTGTGTGTTTGGAGTCCAAGCTAGAAAATTATTGGGATTTATGTTAACCCACAGAGGAATTGAAGCTTGTGAACACTCAATTTTGTCCGAGTCATTAAGACTTTTACATTCATAAAAAATAAAAATAAATAAAAAATAAAAAAGTAAAAAAATAAATAAAAAATAAATAATAATAATAATAAATAAAAAATAAAAAAAATAAAATATAATAAATAAATATGACTCAATTTTCTTGCATAAACCCATGTCCCATAACCAGACTCATCGACCCATTATTCAACCCATAACCCAAATGTTATTTAACACCCAAAGAAACCCTAGTAGCCACCATTAGACCCATCCTAAACCCTAGACACCATCATTCTCCAAAACCTAATTTTCTCCTATAAAAACTCATAACCCACTCAAACAGAACACACAAAATTCGAACACAAATACAGACACGAGTTCACACTCATAGCCAATACCTTGGCCACATTTTTTTCTCCATCACGTAGCATCACCAGGCAACCACCATCTCTAAAGCACCAACCTTTATTCATCTTCATCATCAACCTCCATAACCACCCCACAACCTCCATAACCACCACCCCACCTCACCTTCATCGTTAACCTCATCCCCACCATCGACAACAAACCAAACCGTGACCCACCTCCAACCAAGCCACCACCATGAGGCCACCATAGCCACCACCCACTTCACCATCTTCACCAAATTGTGACCCACCTCATCAAACCACAAAGGCTATCACCATCCAACTATCCATCACCACCAAAATGAAGCACTCACCACCGTGTTCACCACCTAAACACCATAACGCATCCATCGTCCTCACCATCAATGACCACCACACAGCTCGTAACCACCGATCCCAACTCACTTAACACCACCATAACCCAGAAGTGTCACACCAAATAGCCTTTCCTCCACGTGTATAGCGTGAACCAACAGTCCTGCTCTGTACTCGGGTGTTGCGCCACCCTCGCACCACCCAACCACCGTGAACCACCACAACGCAGCCTCCATGCACCGATCCACCACCACCCTCATAGATTCTTGTTTGTGCTTTGTTTCTTCGTTTTTTTCCTCTATTTCTTTGTTTTTTTTTCTGTTTTTTGTTTTAAAACATTTTTTTAGAAAAAAGTTTAACTAATAGAATAGTATAAAAATATATATAAAATAATAAAAACTAAAAAATGAAATAAGTAAAACTAGGAAGAGTAAAATAAAAATTAGACATAATAATTGTCCTAATAAAAAATAAAAAAATGAAGAAAATTTAAAAATTGTTAAAAATAAAATAGCGACTCCACTAGGGATACTTGAAGAGTCAAGTCTGTAGTTGTTAGTTGCGCAAATTATTAATAATTTCTATTTATTTATTTTATCTATTTTTGTCTTTTTTTGTTTTCGTATTTGTTTGTAAATAGATTTTTATCTAGTACTTTTATATAAATATATGATAGCATTATCCTATGTTTATTTTGACATGATTTACTTGTATATGTTTTTTAATATTTTGTGTTTAACTGTTGAAACCCTATGGTAAATAATTACTAGCTGGTTGTTGTATGTAGGTTTTTGTAGGTTGGGGGTAGTTTTATCTTTTTAAATTTTTGTACAAGTTTATATGCCCCCTCACACACATCACAATCACCTACCTCACACACTTTTTGGACTCTATACCCGAGTTTGTGCTAACCCAAGAAATAGGAAGGGTCTCGACTTTTGTTATTGAGGGGTCTTATGCTCACTTGACATTTGTTGAGACACCACTTAGATTGTTACCAGTATCATAGACTATTCATATTGAGAGGGTTTATTCCTACTTGTGATTAATTCATGAATTGGGTCCTTGTCTTTCGAGATAAAGGTAATCTGGGGACCATGGCTTTTTAGAAGTTTAGATCTACCCTGAAAAATCTTGCACTAATAAATTAAACATAATAACTGCCAAAATTAGAGTCATGGCCTTAAGGAAATTCAACCCTTAAGTTTCACCTAACCAGGACACGAAGGGAGCATACTTATTCCTTATCTATTGATTTGTCAATTATTTCTACAGTCTAAGTGCTTTAAGTCTAACTTAATTGGACTCCACTTGTGCTTAATTGTTAACATTTGGCTAGTTTCTAGATTTCAAGCTTAATTAGATCTTTATTGTGAAACTATACTTAAATGTGATTATAAGCGATCATTAATTGAGTTGTGCTTTGCAGGAAATCGTTGAATGATGGAGCCCTCAAGGAGAAAAGACCAAGAATGAAGAAACTAGAAGACACGGGATAGGTTGTGTTCTTCTCTGGCATGTCACATATTCTCAGTTATGGGCAACAACAAATAACACGTCTCGTGTCCTCAGACACAGGGTAGGCCGTGTTCCTCTTTGACTTTCAATTTTGCTGAAATTATACTGACAGACCCTGACACGGGGTAGGCCGTGTCAAATGACACGGCCCATGTTGTCGCATCAGAAAATCAGTTTTGAATTTAATTGGACGAGGAACTAGGTATCAAAAGATATAAATAAGATTTCCTAGGGTCCTTAAAACATATCTCTGGACTAGGAGCCGTCAAGTTACTGAAGAGAATACGAAGAACAAGCAAGAGGAAGATTCGATCAAAGATTGGAGACTCGGGTTTGAGCGATCAAAGATCAATCAACCTCAAACGTTGGAAACTAGTTTGATCTTTAGTTTTCTTTTCTTCTTTTATTCTAACGATGTTTTTCTTTAATTCTTTTTCTGATTTTGAATTTGACATGTGCAATTAATTTTCTTATTTGGTTAAAGGAAGATGAAACCCTAGTTTTGATTATGTGAATCTTGTATATCTCTTTATATCAATTCAATTGAGTTTTTATTCATATGTTTCTGATCTTAATTTGGTATAAAAGTCTTTATACTTTCTGCTAATTTTGAAAGTGGTAAAGCTAGGATTGCTATGCGTGGTTGCGGTAGTAGGACTAGTGAGACATATTATCTAAGTAATTTAATCCCAGTATGTGATTAAATCTTAGTATGATTGATTTTTAAATTCTTAATGCAATCATCAAGTAAGTGTAAGAACGGTTACTTTACAAATAACTAATGATCATGATTTGATTTGAGCAGTTGTTGAATTAAGCAAAACTTAAGGAAAATAGGAGATTTATCTCACAATCACATAAAAACATAATTGGTTATATTGGTATAAAAGGAATGTAAGTTAGCATAATAATATAAATCTAGTGGTGGATTCTATCTTTTAACTATTGTCCTTTAAATTGGTAATTCAAATCTTGTTTAATGTTATTAGTTTAAATTCAATTTCTGTTTTGAGTTTTAATAAACAAAACCCCTTTTTATTATTTGTTGTTTTTAAGAGTTTAAATTAGGAATCAATCTATAGTGTTAATTGACTTAACTCTCTGTGAATCGACCCTTGCTGACTACAACTGGTTGCAAGGTTTTATATATTTTTGGTGGAACTTGGCAACTGAATATTGTTCTAAATTTTAATCACATTCCATAGCAAACCAAATTTTAGCGTTGTTGCCAAGGAACTAACTGTCCAATTATGTTGTTAAATTGTTTCCTATTTTTCACTCTGTTTTTGTTTTAGTTTTTAATACCTTCATTCCTTCATTCCGACTATTTTGCAAGTGTTCATGTCCATTGGTGAAGTGAACGAGCAATTGTGGAATCTAAGGCATTACTTTGAATAAGTCAGCTCACAGTTTCCTCTTCAATTCACACCTGCTAACGTCGAAGCTGCCCGCCATATAGATTTATCCAATTCTGAGATATCTTCTTAAACATCTGAAGAAGTGGTGATGGTAGAAAATACTTTAAGGATGTAGGGTGCTCCAGATTTAGACCAACAACCTCTTTGCATAGAAATTCCAGAAACTGAAGGGGCATTTGAGTTGAAGTCCGATCTAATCCACCTTTTACCATTTTTCAATGGATTAGCTGTGGAGGATCCTAACCAGCATCTAAATGAGACACATGTGGTTTGTTCTAGCATGAAGCTTGCAGGAATTTCAGTAGAACAAGTCAAGCTCAGAGCTTTCCCCTTCTCATTGAAAGATTCTGCAAAAGAGTGACTATACTATTTGCCATCTGGATCCATAAATTCATGGCAGGACATAGCTTGAGCTTTCCTACATAGATACTTCCTTGTCTCAAAGGCCGCAACCATCAGAAAAGAAATTTGCGATATTCAACAAAGGCATGGGAAATCACTTCATGACCACTGGGAGAGGTTTAAGAGGTTTTGTGCTAGCTACCCCAACATCAAATCACTGAGCAACTTTTGATTCAGTATTTCTATGGGGGTTTACTAGTGATGGATCGTAACATGATTGATGTTACTAGTGGAGGAGCTTTGGTTGATAAGACTCGTCAATAGGCTAGGAACTTGATAGCAAAAATGGCTGCAAACACTCAATAATTTTTCACCAGGAATGACACCAGAGTAAGGGCAGTTAACAAGGTAGAAACAGCCAGTTTGCAGCAACAAATGACCTAGTTGACTGTCATGATTCAACGACTACTGGATAATGGGAAAGCATAGGTAAATGCTTGTGGAATTTGTTGCTCTTATGGACATCCCACTGATATGTATCCCATTCTACAAGAGGACACAAAAGAGGAGGTAAAGGCAATAGAGGGATATTCTAGACCTTCCAAAAACTACAACCCCTACTCCAATATATATAATCCGGGGTGGAGGGATCATCATCCTAACTTGAGCTACGGAAAGTAACCCCAGAGTCAACCTCCAGCCTATGGACCTCCAGGATTTCAACAGAGGCAAGCACCTTTCCCTCATAGGCAATAACAGGCTCAAGCTCCTATGCAACCTGAGCCTTCACTGGAGGAGTTAATGAGGCAAATGACCACTAATAATATTCAGTTTCAATAAGAAACAAGGGCCACAATTAATACCTTGCAGAACCAAGTAGGCCAGTTAGCCACAGAAATCAACAAGGTTCAGAGCCAACTTTCTAGGAGACTTCCCTCATAACTGAAAGTGAATATGAGGAAAAATGTTAGTGTTGTCACATTGCGAAGTGAGAAGAGGTCAGATGAACCTCCACCACCTCCACCTCTCCTACAAGTCACTAAAGAGAAAGATCAAAAGCTAAATGACGTAAATGATGAGGGGCAAAACTCTAAGGAGGTAAATGATGAGGGGCAAAACTCTAAGGCCCCTAAGGTAAGTATTCCTGCACCCCTTCCTAAGTATGTCACTAAGGCTTCATTCCCTAGTAGGTTGGTTAAGAACAAGAAATATGAGGCTAAGAAAGATAGAGATTTTCTTAAGACTTTTAGGAAAGTGGAAGTCAATATTCCGTTGTTGGATACAATCAAGTAATTTCTGAAATATGCTAAGGTTCTTAAGGAAATATGCACCCAAAGGAGAAGGCTGAAGGGTGATGAGAAAATTAATATGAACCAAAATGTTTCAACCCTCATTCAGCTTATGCCTAAAAAATACAAGGATCCAGGGACTTTTGCAATTCCATGTGTTATAGGCAATTACAAATTTGAGCATGACATGCTACATTTAGGTGCTTCTATTAATGTAATGCCTATTTCTATTTTTAACTCTCTTGGACTTGGCCATTTGCATTATACAAGTGTTGTGATTCAGTTGGCTAATAGAAGCAATGCATATCTAGCGGGGTTGATTGAAGATGTGTTGGTAAAGGTTAATGAACTAATCTTTCCTATAGATTTTTATGTTCTAGAAATGGAGGGGGAGTCACCATCCAGCAAGACTCCACTCATTTTAGGGAGGTCATTCTTTAAAACAACGGGGACCAAAATAGATGTGCATGCAAGAACTCTAGCCATGGAGTTTGGAGACTCAATTATTCATTTCAACATTTTTTATGCTATAAAGCATCCCATGGAGGAGCATTTTGTTTTTCATATTGATTTACTTGCTGATTTAGTTGAGGAAACTTATGATGACTTGTGTGATGAATTTCCTGATTTAATTAGGTTCAATGATTCTATCCATTGCCACTCATGTACTGATTGTGATGGTGATATGATATGTGTTATTTAAGCTGAGATTTCTACATACTTGAAAGCTGATGATTCTGTTTATGCAACAGCTAATGGTATTGAAGGATCTATCAACAATGCTTATAACTTAGTCACAGAATCTAAGACACAAAAAGAGATGAAGTTGAAGCCCATTGAAGAACTTTCAAAGAAGGGAAAAAAGCACCGGATGGTGGTCACTATTGTGGTAGATTTTGTTTTTGGACCATGGTCCTACAGAAACAATAACAATGACGTTGATAAAGTAAACATGCTATAATTTAGTGGTGAAACCAAGGAAATTAAGAAAGACCAATGGGACCCTGGTGGAAGCCTCCTCATTTGATATGGATGTTTATTTTCTTTCCCTCTATTTTATTTTACTTGTCCTTCATTAATTAATAATTTTGATGGATGTTGTTTTTCTTTTGAGTTTTACATTGAGGACAATGTAGAATTTAAGTGTGGGGGAGGATTTTACATTCTGTTTTCTGTTTTAATTATTGTTTTCTGATTTCTACATTTTAATTCTATTTTTGTTTTTAAATTCTATTTTTCTTGTTTTTGAAAAAAAAAATATTTGTGTGTTTTTATTTGATTTCCAATGATGTTTTAAGATTTGTGAAGTCTATGAGTTTGAAGCAATTGAGATTCAAGGTTATAATTTATAAATTTCTTCTTCCGTCTTGAATTTGACATACTTGGTTTTGAATGTTTGATTGGTGGATTGAGATTGATAGATGCATACCTTATGAGATTTTGAGCCTACTAATGGATGAATTTAACATTTATGTCATTCTTTTCTTTCATGTGCGATTTTCATTCATAGCAATTGATCACTCTAGAACTTGCTTTGATTCTTTTTTAGGCTACATTTTCACTTGCATGTCAAATATCATTACTACTTTGGTCAAATAATCAACCTTGCATCATTTTTCTTTGATTAACCCCTTGAGCCTATTTGCCTATCCTTTATCTTAGCTTATTACATGCCTTATGTGAAAAATCATATGTTTACCTTACCTTATGGAATGGGAGAATATTGGTTCAATTTCATTAGAGGAGCTCTTTTGCTTGCAAATATTTAATAGGACAAGTATGGGGATTGTGCAAATTGATGTGCAATATGCAAAGTGTTTGGTGAAAAAAATGCAAAGAAAAAGAATGAATGCAAGAAATGTTGTAAAAGAAAAGAAAGAAAAAGGAAAGAAATATGTAAAGAAGATGTGCATTATATAGATTTAAGGGGATAAAATTTCATGTTTGTCAATTGAGTTCCTCCCTAATATTCTTTTATTCTCTTGGGTACTTATCTTGCCATATCCATATTGTTTCCTTCCCTTACCTTGGCCTCTTTATAACCTTGAATAAAGTCTTCTTGAATTGTGTGTGCATGTGTTTTGAGTAGTGGAGAAGTAAAAGATAAGCAAGCTTATGGTAGTGCATTTTTCATAGGTTGAATTGAGTGAAATACCTATCATTTAAACACTTGAGGGATTGGGAGTGTATCTTGTGAAGATCTATCATTCTTAATTCATGTTTTTCAAATTGAAGTTACCTTGCTTATTAGTTTGAGGTGTGAAAAATTGTTATCTCTTGGATGTTTTGATCCCTTGAATCTTTTCTTGCTCTTCTTGCTTACAAACTTTTGCCTTTCTTGAATATCATTGGAAATTGAGTCCTTTAAAGTTTTTAGCTTTTCAATTTGTTTTGTTTTTCCTTGTTCTCTGGTTTGGTCTTATGTTTTTGCCCAAGAGTACAAAAGGCTAAGTGTGAGGGTATTTGATCTATCGATTATTTCTACACTTTAAGTGCTTTAAGTCTGACTTAATTGGACTCCACTTGTGCTTAATTGTTAACATTTGGCTAGTTTCTAGATTTCAAGCTTAATTAGATCTTTATTGTGAAACTATGCTTAAATGTGATTATAAGCGATCATTAATTGAGTTGTGCTTTGTAGGAAATTGTTGAATGATGAAGCCCTCAAGGAGAAAAGACCAAGAATGAAGAAACTAGAAGACACGTGATAGGCTGTGTTCTTCTCTGGCATGTCACATATTCTCAGTTCTAGGCAACAACAAATAACACGGCCTGTGTCCTCAGACACGGGATAGGTTGTGTTCCCCTCTGACTTCTAATTTTGCTGAAATTATGCTGACAGACCCTGACACGGGATAAGCCGTGTCAAATGACACGGCTCGTGTTGTCGCATCAAGAAATCAGTTTTGAATTTGGACGAGGAGCTAGGTATCAAAAGCTATAAATAGGATTGCCTATGTAACACCGTCCTTAGGGCATTACATTTCCGACTCCCGACTCATAATCTGAAAATTAATTCGTAAAAGGTTTGAGTTATGAAAATATGGGTTTCAAAATTACTTCTTTACTGAAACGTAAATTTACTGAAAATATTAGGTAATATTGAAAATCATATTTCAACTATTCATTAAGAAGATTGACACCACTTAATATTTCATAATTTAAAAATCATAAAATTAACAGACTTTTTTTTTTAACACCTTGGAAACCCTAGTCCTTGATCTTTAGTTTTAACATACTTATTCTTTTTTTTATTCTAGATCGATGTTTTTCAACACTACTTTAAGTTCTGTCCACTTTATTGTTGACCAATCTTTGAATCCATGCCATTATGTCTAAGACAATCATTCCTTCTTATAATTACGGTAACAAAGAGGTGAGATATAAAATACCAACATAGTAATTATCATACGATAGATCATATCACAATTATGATCATATCATATCAATTCAACTATCATCATCCAATCATTTATTAGTTCAATTATCATAAACAACAATTACGATAATGCCCTCAACATTGTCTAATTATCATCATCATCATCCAAGTATTCAAAAAATAGGTTTCTCAATTAATATATCATACAAATATAAAATACTCATAAAATGCTAGGATTTAGACTATGTTCCTACTCCATGAAGCTAAAACTCGGTAGGAGAAATGATCGAAAAGATCTATCGATCTAAGTAATTATAATTCTCATTTTACATCTAGACATACACGATCTTTATCGTCTTGATTAAGAATAGTTTCTAATCATCTTTTGCATGGTCAACCTCATTAAGAAGCGCGGTAGGTGTAACCCGCACCTCGATGCCCCCAAGGTCAACAAGTGACTTACAAATATCGCAATAATTAGAGGTGTGTTTGATTTCACCATATCCAAATTCTCATCGAATTCCAATGCAAAATGCATAAAATACCAATCAAGAAAAACCAATCACAGATATTATAATTTCTCACAATTACATAAAAGCATAATTAGAGTTATTCTTTTTAAATTGTTTGTTCAAAATCATATGTTAAGCATATTTTTTTCCAATGCATCTAAAATGCATACGTACAAAACTAAAACTCGTTGTTTTCACAAACAATATCCATACACCGGTTTAACCATTGTCATACAGTTTTTTCAATAACAAAATTATGTTATCATGTTTTCATAGTTGTAAAACACTTTTACCGTATTTTCACAATTACTTTAAATTCACGTTTCACAATCCAAAAACGTTTTTATGTTTTAATAAACAAAAACCACGTTTTTTTCAATGTTTTTCTCAATTTAAAAACATATTTTTCGATAGTTTTTCCAATTAGGAATCATTCTTTTAAGTCAGTTTTTCATTCTCAAAATATTTAAAACACTTTTCAAATCTCACAACAGTTTTCTGTCATTTTCACAATCGTGTAAAAATATTCTATCACTTTCAAATCACATATTGATTTTTCAATAGTAGTTCAAATTACGTAAAATAGTTAAACGTAATTCAAATCAGCGTAAAAATATTTTTCAGTATTTCAAATCGCTTTTAAGATACGAACTTTTTCAACATTTTACAATCAACCTCAATATTCCAAACATTATTTTGGACTTAAATAAATCAATATCATTTTCAACATTTTTCCAATTGTATAAAAATATTTTACCACAAATCATTTTTACGCAAATAATTTTTTCACCTTATTTCATTCATAAAATATTTCTTAACTTCAAAAATTCCTTTTCAACTTTTCTTTAGTATAACTTTATACTTCATTTAATATATTTTCTTACTTAAGAAAATCTTTTTCCAAAATATAATCTAAAAAAACTTTTCCATTGATATAAATCATTTCAAAATTTAACATTTTTTTCTAACGTATTTCAAAATTCAAAATAAATTATAAAGTAAATCTTTTCAAAAGACTATTATATTCTCCATTTTTTTCAAATCATTTCCAAAATCATCTTTTTTTAAAATAAATTGAAATTCAAACGCTTTCAACCTCTCTTTGTTTTAATGAAAATTTCTATTCTTTCAAGTCATTATTTGTTTAAATCAAGTTATCGTGCTTTATTTTGAAAATCACTTTGTTCATAAAAATTAAGGCATTACAAACCTTCCAAAATATGGACATGACTATTGAAACTATCAAATATTTTTCCTTCTAAATTGATATGTTTTTACACAAGCACAACCATTAAAATTTTGTTTTCAAAACCGTGTGATTCATGGTCATAAAATTTGTTCAAATTCATTTTCACTTTCTTTGAAATCCTTTTTCACTTTCTTTGCAAATCCTTAAAATCAACGGCTTTCATTCAAAACTCATGTTTAGAAAAATACTTAGATCTTTTTACACAAAATAAATTAATAAAAATCCTTCAAAACCATGTTCTTGTTCTCTTGAAAAACATATCCTTTGTTCATTTTCCATGCTTTTCAAATCAATCCAATTTTATTCTTCCATGAAAATATTAAGTTATAAACACCTATGTTGAGGTGTCTTGGCGAAAATTCTAATTGTTCTAGGGACCCAAAAATTAATTTGCTTGTTCTTGAAAATTTTCAACATAAACCCAAATCAGAGTGTCAAAACCGGACCACTCTTCCTTATCCAAAAATTTATTTTCTTTCCATATTCACATCATGGCATACATATACATATTCTATCATAAATTCCACAAGCATGCCATATACTTATCAGCATATTATAAGCATGCCATCAAAGCCATAAAATCATGCAAAGCATACCAAGCATAGACAAATAATTAAAACACATAAACACCCACAAATAAATTACAAGACCATGGATATGAATCCTCACATGGATTCAACATCCATCAAATATATAATCATCTCTCACCACCATGCTTGGTTGGTGAGATGGATCTCCCTCTTACCTCTTGAAGATCCTCAAAAGCTCTTTGTTTTGCTTCTTTTTTCCAAGTCCTTCACCATTAAGGGCTTCTCAAATACAAAACAAAATACATAAAAAATAGTATACTAAGCTTAATTAAGAGGAACCATGGATCAAACATGGTTTAGATCATGAAAAAGAAGAGAAGAAATGAAGTTTCCTAACACTTCACCATAAATATCCTATAACTTTGATCTTGAAGAAAGTCCTTGAAGATGAATGATTTAGAAAAAGTCTCCAACATGAAAGTTGCTTAGAACATCATGTAAATTCAAGATCTATGGTTGGATGAAATTAAAAGAGATTGGAGAGTGGATTTAAGTGTCTTGACCGAATGGTGTGTTTAGGAGAAAAGAATGGAGTTTTTTGTGTTTTGCTTTGGAGAAGATGATAAATAGAAAGGAAATTATGATACAATGATAGAAAACAACATTTTTGGCCTTCTTTGAAGTGTATGGCCATAGCTCATATGGAGAGAAAGAAGAGAATATATTTTTCTAAGTCTTGCTTTAGAAAAATCAATGAATGATGAAGATTGATCAAGATAGGTAATAATAGTCTTCAAACTTTTTCTTTGGCCTAAAAAGCCTACTCAAAAATTGTCTCCTCCTTCCTTTGCATTTCCAAAACCGTCCCCCCTCCAAACACTCTCCTAAGGATGCAAACAAATCAATAATAATGCATGTTGACCAAGACAAATTGATAGAAAATGATAGTTCATTTGTAATAATTTGTTCACAAATGGATGCATTGCGTAGCTTCTTCCAAGCAAGTCTTACTATTTTCTTTGTTGTGTAATACAAATAATGAAACATGAGTTTATTGAATCAAATCTTTAATTTGCAGACCATAAGATTATGCTTGGATGAAAGAAGAAAATATTTTTGCGTTAGGAAAATGATCAATAATGATGTATAATTGACCAAGACATCTAATAATGGCATAAAGCTTTTTCTTTAGCTCCAAAATGAAGCACAAAACCGTCCCCCCTCCTTCATGATGCATTTAATAATTTTGTCATCTTTTTCAAGCCATTATTTATAGCATTTTAGGCCATTGATTAATTCAATGGTTAGGATTTAGGTAGACTTTTGATTTAGAAGACTTAATTTAGGTCATTGGATTTTTCTCCTTTAAATTCTAACCATTAGATGTATCTCCAAAATTAAGGGTCAAGATTACTCATTCTTACTTTTAATCCAAAGGTCATAATTAGTCTTTGCTACTTTTTAAGACTAATTCTCCACCATTGATTAAATCCAAATCCAATGGTCATAAATTTAACCAAATCTTCACCCTTGATTAATTATTCATCCAATGGTCATAAATGGTCTTTGTCACTTTTTGAGACTAAATCTCTACCATTGATTTAATCTCCATCTAACAGTTATAAATAATCTTATTTACTTTTAAGATCAAATCTCCACCATTGATTAAATCAAGATCAAGTCTCCATCGTTAATTAAGTCAATGGTGGATATCCAAACCACCAATGTTGACTTAAGCAATATAATTTCTATTTTATCTGCTAAAACCCCACGAAAGAATATATTTACTGTATTTTTATCGTCCGATAAATAAATACAGAGAAACACAAGAAATAAAATTTTAGAAAGCTTTTCCTGATTCGTTTAGTAAGATCCTCACTATCTAAACAGATAAATTTTTCTATGCGTAGAAAATTTTCAATGTCCCATCTCACGTGGTGGCTACCTGGGCCCACATAGGACCACCGAGCCCACATAGCTTCAATCAAAAAAATCACAAATATTAGCATATGAAAATCAAGTCGATTATTAAAAATAATTAACAAGAGAAATAATATTTAAAGATTTTCCATGGAGCTTATTATATTCCCGACACGGAGTAAATCACTCAAAACGATCAAATATGACCCGACGTAAACAAAATAATTTACAAAGCTAAACAAGAAATTCTATATTAACTCAAGATTATTGTTTAAGAGATAAAATTCATCCACGACCTAAGGTCCTTAAAACATATGTCTAAACTATGAGCCATCAAGTTATCTGAAGGGAATACAAAGAACAAGCAAGAGGAAGATTCGATCAAAGATTGGAGACTCGGGTTCGAGCGATTAAAAATCAATCAGCCTTAAACCTTGGAAACTAGTTTGATCTTTAGTTTTCTTTTCTTCTTTTATTCTAGACGATGTTTTTCTTTAATTCTTTTTCTGATTTTGAATTTGTCATGTGCGGCTAATTTTCTTATTTGGTTAAAGAAAGATAAAACCCTAGTTTTGATTATATAAATCTTGCATATTATATCAATTCAATTGAATTTTTATTCATATATTTCTGATCTTAATTTGGTATAAAGGTCTTTATACTTTCTGTCAATTTCAAAAGTGATAAAACTAGGATTGTTATGCATAGTTGCGGTGGTAGGACTAGTGAGACATATGATCTAAGTAATTTAATCCTGGTGTATGATTAGATTTTAGTGTGATTGGTTTTCTAATTCTTTATGCAATCATTAGGTAGGTAGGTGTAAGAGCGGTTGCTTTACACATAATTAATGATTAGGATTTGATTTGAGCGGTTACTGAATAAAGCAAAACTTAAGGAAAACAGGAGATTTATCTCACAATTACATAAAAGCATAATTAGTTATATTAGTATAAAGGGAATGTAAGTTAGCATAATCATATAAATCTAGTGGTGGATTCCATCTTTTAACCATTGTCCTTTAAATTAGTAATTCAAGTCGTGTTTACTGTTATTACTTTAAATTCAATTTTAGTTTTTAGTTTTAATAAACAAAACCCATTTTTATTGTTTACTGTTTTTAAGAGTTTAAATTAGGAATCATTCTATAGTGTTAATTGACTTAATTCTCTGTTGATCGACCTTTGCTGACTACAACTGGTTGCAAGGTTTTATATATTTTTGGTGGAACTTGACAACTGAATTTTGTTCTAAATTTTAATCACATTCCATAGCACACCATCTATCTTTTCCTTATGTCATTCATTCTTGTGTTCTTTTTTTTATATAAAAAAGAAAATTAGCATAAAAAAAAAGATACATCATGTTGCATTTTCATGGCATTCCTAGTATTTTTTTTAAAAAAAATAGAAAGAAAAAATGTTTTCATCACAAAGTTCATTCATTTCATCTTGTGCATCTCATGCATCTAATTCATTTCATATCATTCTTTGTTTTAATGTTATCGTGCTTTAACAAAATCAAACTTGTTCAGGAACCATTGCGCATCATAGGAAAGAAGAGACTAATCGAACCTGAGTTCACAATACCAGATCTCGGACTAGAATGGTTGTTAGTGATCCTGAGGCAGAGAGAAAATTGAGCAGGAAAGTTGATGAAATTACAGGGCGAATGAATGAGATGTCTGAGACCCAAACAAGGTTGGAAGTAATACTGCAAGATGTGAGGGAGTATCTCCACTTAATCAGTGGAAATAGGGGTGCAAATGGGGTTGAAACATATGTAAGTGTGCCATCAATAACCACCTCGACATTCTTAGTTTAACCTCAGGCATCACTGTGGGGATCCATGAGCAACCACATCAAACGACATCGATAGTCATGCCTATTAGGGAGGGGTATCGCGCCTTGGAAGGTGCTCATAATGAAATCCCTGTTTATGATGGACCTACTTGGGAATAACCTCATGTGTCCATTCCGGGACATGCAACAATGTCTCACTCTGGGAATAGTCACATCATGACTGAGAAAGACAAGATGAAAGAAAAGTGGATGAAGAAAATGGAATAACAGATCAAAGCAATCAAGGGCCCTAGTGCTTATGGACCTCTCAAAATAGAATAGCTGTGTCCTATCACAAATGTCATGATCCCTAAAGTTTTCAATATTCTTGATTTTACCAAGTATGACGGGAGCGACAACCATCGATTTCATTTGATCAGTTATAGAACCAAGATGACTGTTTAGTCCAGGTATAATAAGTTCCTCATCAGCTTCTTCCATGAGAGTCTTACAAGCCCTACTTTAGAATGATATCTTTAATTAAACCACTCTAAGATTTCTTGTTGGATGGAATTAGTTGATCTATTCATGGATCAATACAAGTTCAATCTGGATGCAGCTCCTACCTGGGAACAGTTGAGCTCAATGCAAAAAAGAAATGAGAAATCTTTCAAATAATGTGCACAAAGGTGAAGAGCTTTGTGTGGACCTTGTAGTACGAAGAGGTTTTCAAGGGATTGAAGCTTACACTTTCCACACCTCTTATTTTAACCGAATTGGAAAAATGAGAGAAGTTTTACCACTACCTTTTAGTTAGAGAAGAAGCTATAAGCTCAGTCCTCATGAGGGAAACAAAAGATAGTCAAAAGCTGTCTATTTTGTCAATAAAATACTACATGGATCTGAGCTCCATTATAAGAGAATCAAAAAGTTAGCTTTGCTCTGCTTGTATCTACTAGAAGGTTAAGGCAGTATTTTCAATGTCATCCCATGGTGGTGAGGAAGAACTAGCTAATCAGAAAATTGTTGCATAGGCCTGAGCTCGCTGGAAGGATAATAAGGTGGTCCATGGAGCTATTTGAGTTCGAAATAAGATACGAACCCCGTCAAGCAATCAAAGCACATGATCTATCCGATATTTTGGTAAAATTCATCCACAGCCTAATCTCATACCAAGTTAAAGCATGAACAATTTATGTTGATGGGGCATCAAACCCAAAAGGGAGCGAAGTAGGAATCATGTTTGAAAATGTTATTGGAATCACAATTGAGAAGTTGTTGAAGTTTGAGTTCCTTACCTCAAACAATCAGGCCGAGTATAAGGTCATGATAGTTGGACTCCTTATGGGAAAAAACCTTGGGGTATCCAAGGTCAAACTCTACAGCATTTCACAGCTAGTGACTTCCTAGGTTTTAGGGGAATATCAAGCCAAGGATTCACAATTGTAGATGTATCTGATCAAATTGAAAAAACTTATGGAATGATTTTCTAAGGTGAAGATAGATCATATTCCCAAAGAGCAAAACTACATAGCAGACATCTTATCTAAACTAGCCAGTACCAAAAGCCTCAAGAATAATAGGTATGTCATTCAAGAAACCCTATCTACACTAAGTATAGTGGAGCCCAAGATGGTGATGTCGGTTGATGACGAGAACACTTAGATGAGACTAATCATCAATTATCTCCAAGATGGAATGCTTCCATAAGATTTGAAA
Source organism: Ormosia emarginata (assembly GCA_029884605.1). Classification (NCBI taxonomy): domain Eukaryota; kingdom Viridiplantae; phylum Streptophyta; class Magnoliopsida; order Fabales; family Fabaceae; genus Ormosia; species Ormosia emarginata. Next base: position 5,445,200 of record JAQQTP010000038.1, on the reverse strand, counting down.
GAAGTGAAGAAGATAGTCTAGACTTCAGTGCGATATGTTTTGATTGATAATAGGCTCTATCGCCAATGCTTTTTTATCCCTTTGCTAAAATGGTTCACTCCGAAGGAAGCCAAAAATATGCCCTGGCAGAAATCTACAATAGACATTGTGGCCAACACTAGGGTGGAAGTGCCTTAACAAAGAAAGCTTTGAGAGTAGGATATTTCTGGCCTGCCATGTTAGCCGACCCAATGACTTATGTGTAGAATTATGACAAGTGCCAAAGGTTCTCTAATATCCAAATTGCCCCACCTAAGGAACTCTCCACCATATATGTACCCAAACCCTTTTGCAAATAAGGCTTGGACTTTTCAGGACCTTTTCCCCAAGCACCAGGCCAGCTGAAGTACCTAATTATAGTAGTGGATTATTTCACGAAATGGATCGAAGTAGAACCCTTAGCCACCATCACAACCGAGAAGGTTAAGAAGGTCCTAAAGAAAAACATCATCTATCGATTTAGGATTCCAGAGTCCATAATCATGGATAATGGAACTCAATTCATGAATAGAATATTTAGAGAAGCATGCTTTGATCTTCACATTAAGTAGCATTTCACGTTGATGGAACATCCTCAGGCCAACGGACAGGCTGAGGCTACTAGTGGGGTAATTCTCCGAGGTTTGAAGAGAAGACTCAAAGACACTAAAGGAGGTTGGGCAGAACAACTGAGCCATATGTTGTGGGCTTATCAGACAACTCCTCACTCTGCAATAGGGGAAACTCCTTTCAAGCTCACATATGGCTGTGAAATGATGATCCTAGTAGAGATTGGGGAACTAAGTTGGAGACGAGAACACTTCTCACAAAAATAGAATGACGGACTACTGCCCAAGGAGCTCGACCTCACCCATGAACAAGCAACATGGCTCATATCAAAGAAATTGCTTTCAAACTCTAAACTTCTTAAAGATACAACAAGTGAGTCTCCTTAAGAAGATTCAAAGTGGGAGACCTCATACTAAGAAAGGCGGCTATCAAGAGGTGAAATGCAAGAGACAGGAAGCTAGCCCCTAATTGGGAAGGCCCTTACCAGATCATAGAGGTGTTGGAGAAAAGGGCATACACGATCACGAATCCGACAGGAAGGGAACTACCAAGGTTCTGGCATACTTCCAATATGAAAAGATATTACAACTAAGTGTGTTCCAAATTTGTTAATTTTGTGAAAAGTAACTTATAAAGAAAAAGAATAGATTAATGAGGCTTAGGCATATTCAACACGATCACTTACCCAATTCTTTTTTGCCTTTTGTACACTAAGAATCCACAGATTTGCTAAAGGGATCTTGAATCCTAACTTAAGCTATTTGCTAATAGGATCTCAGATCCCTAAAGCAATACAACACCAAAAGCTTAAGTTAGAGGATCTTGGATCCCAACTTAAGATATTTGTTAAAGGGATCTTAGATCCCTAAAGTAATTCAACGAAAAGCTAAGTTAGAGGATCTAGAATCCCAACTTAAGCTAGTTGCTATAAGGATCTTGAATCCCCAAAGCAATCTAATGAAAAACTAAGTTAGAGGATCTCGGATCCCAACTTAAGCTATTTACTAAAGGGATCTCGGATCCCTAAAGCAATCCAACAAAAAAACTACGTTAGAGGATTTCGGATCCCGACTTAAGCTATTTGCTAAAAGGGCATTAGACCCCTAAAGCAATCCTATGAAAAAGCAAGGTTATAGGACAACAAATCCTAGTGGCAGAAACAAAACAGGGCAAAGGGGAAGGCCACAAGAAGGCATTGGACCTCTTGAGCACAACAATAGAACAAAGGAAAATCACACAAATAAGGAAGAAATAAAAGAAAAAGAGCTTACGAATAATCAGAGCCACCAAGGGCCAATTATTCATACAAAATCATAAGGCCCTTAAAGGGCCATCAACAAAATAAAAAGAAAAGAAAATATCAAAGTTCAAGATTCAGGGACATCAACAACGACGTTGTTTTCCACTGCGACATTAGCATTTGCATTCTCAGCATTGTTATCAATGGTTGAAGGGTAAATAATCTCCCTATTGACAACCTTCTTCAAGTAATAAACACCCTTAAAGTTAGTGATCACCGGGTAGAGGATGGAGACATGGGCAAGAGCATTAACGAAAGATTCCTTGATGGAATTTTTCCAGTCTTGCATAAGCTCTCTCTTTTCCTCTACCTAGTTTAATTTGGTAGCTTCAAGCTTAGCAACTTTTTCCTCAACCACCTCTAGCTTGGCTTTCAAGTCTTCTACCTCCTTGGCCTTTGCCTCGAGGTTCTTCACCTTTGTCTCAAACCTTTTGGCCTAGGTCTTCTAGCCCTCCTCCTTGATGCCCTCATCTAGAACCTTTTGGCCCACGACCTTCAGCTTGTCCTGGACTTTGGTGAGGTTCTTCACCAACTTCTCTTTCTCGGTCTCTAGCTTGGAAACCTAGTCTTGAGAAGTCTGGAAGTTGGCTTCTAGCACAGTAATCCTCTTCGTGTCCATGATGGACATCTCCAGGTATCGGAGGATGCTGACCATCTGCATGTTCGACTTCTCTACCTTCAAGAAAAGGTCAGAAGGCAAATATTGCTTCAAAGCCGCGATGGCCTCCTTGAACCTAAAGAAGGCGTCCACATGGCCACAAAAGTCGAAAGAATTACTCCAAATGTTGAACATCAGTGTGTCCTTTCCTGTGGTCAAATCAAGAACCCAGGTCTCACCAACAGAAGTCTCCACCATGGATTGCATGGTGTGGATAGTCGAGGCATCAGTGGCCTTCTTTAGACTACTCTCGTGCGCTTGCTCGGGGACCTTGCGTTTGTGGGCAGGAGTGCGAGTCGGAGTACTATAGGACATGGACCTATCATCCTTGCTCCCTTGCTGGGTGTTGACCTCTAGGACCCCAAAGTCCATTTTAGTGGCCTCTGAGTCGGTCACGATCTCTTTTATTATTTTCTTTAGCTTTGACAAGCTACTAGGAGGAGCCATACTGCCTGCAAAGGGACAAAATGAAAAAATCGACATCAACAATACATACAATAATGATGGAAAATGTGAAACAAAGATAAAAACTAAGTGTTAGGAGAATAGTGCATACCCAAGAGAGCTTCAACCTCCTTTAGATCTCAACTAATTAGTTAGTTGCACTTAAAGTTATCATTTTTCTCTATAACCTTGGAAGGTACTTTGGTCATCCTTCGATATTTAGCTCCATATGATTTGGAGTTCACTTTGTCTTTTAAAGTTCTAGTTCTAATAGAGGTTGATCTTGAGTTCCCAGTTGTCGTTGAGGTAGAAGTGAAGATACTTGAAGTGCTTCACCTTAAATAAGGTGTCTTTAAAGTCCTTGTAGGACTTGTCGAAAAGTTCGAAGTACTTACGCCCCTAGTGACTCTGAATGGTAATCTATGACAACTTCCTGTTATCTGTGGTCGAGAGGACATCAAACATGTGGAAGAAAATGTCCATGGCGAGTGGAAGCTTGAAGTGATCACAAATAATATCGAAAGATCAGATGAAGGCCTAGGAGTTGGGATGCAGTTGTGACGGGGCTGCTTGAATGGCGTTGAGAATGACCATCTGGAAGTTGGTGAACGAAAATCAAATCCTGAGTCAGGTGAAGAATGTCTTGTATATATACATGAAGTGGGACCCCGGCGTCCACTAGGTCTAGATCCTCTCATTTTGGTTGTAGGGTAGCACTATGAAATTCTCCTTTGGAGTCTCATACTTTGTCATATCCATGTATTCTCAAAGGGACTTCACCTTATCTATGTTGTCAACCATTGAATGTATTCCCAAGGTCTCATAATGTACCCACTTATAAAGATCATTATCGAGAGGTGGAGGATATTTCTTTTATCACTACGCTAGGGTCAACTTCTTCATATCCATTATCTCGGACAAAGGATGGTGAACAAGACCTACAAAGGCAGAAGACTGATCAGAATTGCTACTTATGAGCCCAAGGTATCATTCCAACTCCTCGTGATCTCGAAGAACAAACAATATCTAGGAAGGATATCCTTGAGCTTAGCATTGAAACACTTGTTACCTTGAGTCTGGAACTCGGTAGTCTCAAGCTACTTTCACACCCCAAAAAGGGGAAAATCCCTTGGGGCCCTCTCGCGTGATGGTGGTGGAGGTTGTTCCAAAACCTCTAGAGAATACTCATTTTCTCTATTGTTCCCCATTTCACTCACTGTAACCATAAATAACAAAATAAGAAAAGAAAAGGAAATGAGGGAGTACCTTAAAAGGGAGAGAAGTTGGTTGGTGAAGATGACCAAAACAGAGCAACGAGCCACCACACAAGGTGGTCCATACGTTTTGCTAGAGAAGAGAAAAAATAGATATGTTTATGGAAATCTAAGGAATAAGGGAAGCAGAAAGTGAAAACTACTTCCCTTCACCCCCCATTTATAAGGAACACCCGGCGCTAACTGCCACTTATACTGGGGCAGTTTAGGAAATGTATTAAAATTTGAAATCATTGCCAAGTGCAAAAACCAAGCGTCTGCTACACGCTCGTGAATCCTAGGAGGCCACATGGTAAAAAGGTTGTTGTTACGTATGCAAAAAGACATCAGCGTAGAAAATAAAACATTATAGACTAAACCAAGCGTCGCCCCTTTTCGTCTATCTTGGATGTCTTCTACCACAGATCACGAAAAGGATCCAACAGGAGAAAAGACATCAGTGTACAAAATGGAACGTTCTAGACCAAACCAAGTGTTGCCCCTTCTTCTATCTCAGATGTCTCCTACCTCGGATCACAAAAAAGATCCAACATCAAACCTCCCGAAGTCACAACCATGGGCTAAACTGTGATTTCACATCAGCCTCTTGTCCAATTGCTATGCCCCGTGGTCACGAGCAAAACTGTCTAACCTCAGTGCACCACAAGCATGAGCCACTTGTATCCTGTGGTCAAGAGTGAAACACATGACCTCAGGGGCACACAAGGCACAACATGGTTAAGTCCACAATCTCGGCAAAACCTCAAAAATCTCAGAGCTTGGTATTCTGATGACCATCAAAGCACCGACTTGGGGGTAGTGTTCCATACTAGGATTTGTGCCTCAATGGGCCAGACCCAAGAATAATGGGACAATGACCAACCACAAGATACAAAATAAATGTCCTTTGCCAAGGGTCATAGGGAAAGTCAACTTCAGGTAAGGAAGGTGCCAAGAAGCTTCCTCCTACTATTAGAATGACCATTTTATGCCTATCACAACTTAGTATCCACGACACTCACTCTTTCATAAATAGACATCATAACTTCATGGTAAAGATCTTTTCTATCATCCTCTACTTTTGAAGCCTGAGTTTACTTGAGCGTTGAAGTGTCTTTATTGGTATCCAACTATTACCAAGTGGCCTTAAGACTCAAAGGAGGGTGAATTGAGTTTTTAAAAACTTTTCTCAAATCTTTCGAAAAACTCTTGATTACCAATTTTCATTGAAGCTATTAATTGATAGAAATGAATGAATGGATAAGATAGAAAGATATTGCCCACCAATGAACCAACCAAGAGAGAAATAATCTAGTAAGCAAATAAATTAATGCACAAATGTAAAGAGAAGGGTTTAGAGAATCAAACACAATGGTTTATCATGATTCGACCACCAATCCACTTGTGACCTATATCCAGTCCTTAAGCAATCACTCGAGATTTTCTACTATATCTTCAAGCTTCAATAGGTGCTTGACAACCTTTACAAACTTGAGCACTCAATACCTTGAGATACCCCACCCTTGTACTTGAGCCTCTTCAAACAAAGGGATGCCTTACTCTTTACAATATGGAGGGATACCTCACTGTCTTTCACTTAAACAATGAAAGTTTGATAAAATGAATCTCTCACAAGAGTAAATGATACAAATTGAAGCTCTAGAATGCTCTTCAAGGATATCTCAAGTTTTTCACAAAAACAGAGCAAGTGGGGATTTCAAGGATTGAATCTCATATTAAAGTGTTGGCAATCACTTTTTGGTTCAAGGTCAACCTCTAATGAAGCCCCAACTCAAGTATTTATAAGAAATTTGATCAATGGAGTCGTTGGGGACATTAAAGCCATGCATTGTGTAATGCACCTAAATATAACAACCGCAGTGTAATCGTTATTACACCACAGTTACTAGATCCAGGCGTGTCACAGTCATGATAACAGTAATTTCAAAATTTCACATGTTCTTTTTTTTTCACGTTTATGCATGAGTAGAAAGTATGAGCCTCGAATGAGTTATAAATATATTGACTCATATCCGAATACAATATCATTTTATACACAACCACCAAAATAAAATCATATTCCTTATATATATTTTCTAGTCAACTAACACATATCACTAATAACATAGAATATAGTAATTATAGAGTCAAATAAAATATGGCGAGAATAAAAACACTAAAGGGGAAAAGTAGTAATCCAGGGATAGGTACTACCAGTAGACAAAGACGCAACCCCATATGTATATGACACTCGGTGTCCTAGTTGACACGACAGGCTCAATGCCCCCACGTAGCTGCACTCTTACGTAATTGAAGAAATCATGTCCAGATGCCCAATCTAATCAATCAAGGTGTGGTCCATCTTCATCTTCCTCACGATCTTTTATCAAATATAATTATAAAATAGAAACACAAAAATACAGGAAATAGGTGAGACACCTATCTTTCATTACCACTACGGCAGTAAGAAAATAGCACGGCGTAGAGCGCCCACAAAGCAATACAGCTCATACATTTATCAGTAGCAGCAGCATGATTTATAACACAATTAGTTCAGTTATAAGCAATAATAAGAAATCAGAACAACAGCAGGCAATAACAAGATTTAACAATATCAAACCAATCATAATAAGATTTCTAGAAATCAGCACAATGGTCAGATAATCATTTACAGAAGTAAAACAGTAACTTTAGCAGATGTTCATGCTCAATAACTTATGAGACTGACAATGAACGACGCACAATGCATTATGGTACCAAATCCTACTCCATGGAGCTAAACATTAACCTTTCAGAGTGAATGATCAAGGAGTAATGCCAGTATATCGTTAGCCTTAAAAATAGTGTGCTTCATCTCATAAAAATATTTGCGCATCATGGCTTATACGTGACACCTCAACAGTTGATCGCGACATAGGATAACGTCCCGGTCAGGATCGTCGGTGTGTTTGCATCGGTTTACCCCACAGTATAGAGGAGCTCTAAACTGTCCATGTAAGGAACCCGCACCCCGACGCCCCCAGGGCCAACAACATATGGCACCTACGCTAGTCTATTCGCACCCGCACATAGTTGTTATTCAACTCTCAGGTATACATATGCATGATGACTTAATGTCCAATCATGTATGTTCATCAATGATGCATTCACCATATACACTACCACAACGGTATATAGTCGTTCTCAATATCAACATGTCATATCTCATCGAGAATTAAATCAACAAGTACATAACCCTTCATAGGGACTCACAACACATAGAGTCAAATCTCAATATCAATATATATTATGGTTTATCATTATCACTATTCCCCCTTTAGGGTTTAACATTTTCAAGAACTTAAGTCTTGATCAATTATGAAAATACTTAGGTTAACTAACCCTTAAAATCGTAGCCTCACAAGCCCTCAAGGTTCTAAATTCCTTCTCACGTTATGCTCTAGTCTCTTGATACCAATCACTTAGTTTTTATTTTACATGAGATCAATCCAATTCCTCAACATTATTAGGTATTCATGGTTTATCAATTATCATCATATCCACATTAAGGATTTTTCATGTCTTTAAACTCCTAATCTCCAAAGATGCACAAAGGCATCATTTAAACTTTAAGTTTTTCATAATCAACTCCACTATGATTATAAATCCTTTAGTGTTCAATTACACAAGCTTTATTGCTTACTAACTCAATCCAAACTCTCATTATCATGGGTCCAAACCGTGGCCCTTCAAGTCCTCAAAGATCCAATTTCTTTCCATTTTATGTATTAACTCCTTAATATCAATTTACTTAAATTTTGATTTATCAAAGTCATTTCAATTCCTTATGATTTTAAGCCAAAACCATGGCCATCATTTGTCATCAAAGTTTCAATTCTTCACCACATTATGCATTAGTTACTTGATACTTAATCACTCAAATTCTATTCCTCACAAGATCAATTCAATTCCCAAATTTCCAAGGTCCAAACCGTGGTTTCATAAGTCCTCTAAGTTTTACTTTTTCTTTCCTTTTTATGTACTAGGTCATCATTATCAATTCACTTAAATTTTAGTTCATTAAGGTCAATCCAATTGCCTAAGGTTCAATGCCAAAACCGTGGCTTCATAGGTATCCAATGTCCAATTTTTCTTTCCACTTTTATGCATGAGTTTTCTTAATACTAGTTCACTTACATTTAGTTCATCAAAATTAATCTCATTGCCTCTTTGTCAACATTAAAACTGTGGCTTCATGTAGGGTAGTAAACCCTTGGATTTCATATTCATAAGATTTATTTATCATCATTTAACATTCAATTTCATAGCTTCCTTTTATTATGTACAAAACAAATTTATCAATCAAGAATCATCTCAAAACTGTGGCATCAAGTCAAGGTAGGAAACTCCACATTTTTCATTTAACAACCTTAACTTGATCAAGCATATTTAACACATCAAATATATTCAAGAACACTATATCATACAAATTTTTACAATTCAAGTAAGCATACTGTAACACCCCAAATTTTCGTATCTCTTAAACAAGATAATTTTGATCAAGTTAATGCAATTTTCTTGTTTAGTAATTCTCAGTAACTTGTAAAATTATTTTGTTTATTCCGTCATATTTGATCGTTTTGAGTGATTTATTCCGTCGGAAAATAAAAATTTTCGGTAGGGAAAACTTTACGTAATTTAATTTTTACCGTTAGGTAATTATTTTACGTAACGATTTGATATTTGTGTGTTTTCTAATATTTGTGATTTTTGTAGATGATTATGAATTTTTTTGATCAGATGTGAGCCCAGGTGGTCTATGTGGGCTTGATCTTACGTGGGCTAAGAAAGCAAAAATTTTTCTACGCATAGAAAAATTTGTCTTGTTTAGACGGAGACAGGATCTTACTAAACCTGAATCCGGAAACAGCTTTTTAGAAAATTTCTTGTCTTCGTGTTTTGTCCTGTATTTATTTATCTAGCGAATAAAAATACAATAAATATATTTTCTTTCGTGGGGTTTTAGCGATAAAAATATAAATTAAATTGTTTAAGTCAACCTTGGTGGTTTGGATATCCACCATTGATTTAATTAATGATAGAGACTTGATCTTGATTTAATCAACGGTGGAGATTTGATCTTAAAAGTGAATAAGATCATTTATACCCGTTATATGGAGATTAAATCAAGGGTAGACATTTGGTCATATAAAGTGAATGACCATTTGAACCATTGATTCAAGTAATCAAGGGTGGAGATTTGGTCTTGTAAAGTAACAAGGACCATTTATGACCATTGGATGAAGATTTAATCAATGGTGAATATTTAGTCTTAAAAAGTGACAAAGACTAATTATAACCCTTGGATTAAAAGTTTGAAGGAGCAATCTTAACCCTTAATTTTTGGAGACACATCTAATGGCTTAAATTTAAAGGAGAAAAATCTAATGGCCTAGATTAAGTCTTCTAAATCAAAAGTCTACCTAAATACTAACCATTGATCTAATCAATGGCTTAAATGACTTCAAATAATGGTTAATAAAAATTTGTCACATTTTAAAGAAGCAAGAGAAGGTGGGGGACGGTTTTGGCTTGTTTAGAAGACAAAGAAAAAGTTTTGATGACCATTATTAATTGTTTTATGTCAATTATGCTACATGATTGTTTTGTTTTCTTCCTTAGGAAATTTCTTGGAGGGGGGCCAAAATTATATCATTTCCTATCACACTTTATCACTCTTTTCTCTCTTCACTCTACGGCAATCACCAAAGGAGGAGGGGTGTTTATGTTCATTTTATCTCACTTGAACTCCTAAGTCTTCTATCCATTCTCTTTCCCCTTCTCTCCAAATTGAAGCTCACGGCTAGCTCATCAAGAACCATCATCCAAATGTTTTTAATTTCATCCAACCATAGATCTTGAATCTACATGATATTCTAAGCAATTTTCATGTTGAAGACTTTCTCTAAATCACTCATCTTCAACCTTATTCTTCAAGCTAAAGATTGAAGCTCTTAGATAATTTTCTCTCTTTTCTCTCCTTGATGGATTCGGTCATGACTCCTAAGTATGGCTTCCATCACTCTTTAATTTCAACCAACCATATTTCTTGAATCCTCACCTTATTCTAAGCAACTTTCATGTTGGAGACTTTCTCTAAATCATTCATCTTCATGGAGTTTCTTCAAGATCAAAGTTATTGGGTTTTTGAGGTGAAGTATAAAGAAACTTCATTTCTTCTCTCTTTTTCATGATCTAAACCATGTTTGATCCATGGTTTTCTTAATCAAGCTTAGTATACTAATTTTTATGTATTTTGTTTTGTATTTGAGAAGCCCTTGGTGGTGAAGGACTTGGAAAAAGAAGCAAATCAAGAAGCTTTTGAGGATCTTCAAGAGGTAAAATGGAGATCTATCTCACCAACCAAGCATGGTGGTGAGAGATGGTTATATATTTGATAGATGTTGAATCCATGTGAGGATTCATATCCATGGTCATGTAATTAATTTGTGGGTGTTTATGAGCTTTGATTATTTGCCTATGCTTGATATGCTTTGCATGAGTTTATGACTTTGATGGTATGCTTATACTATGCATGATTTATTGCTTTGATTATGGTATGCTTATAATATATATTTGAATATGTATGTATATGCCATGATTTGATGATGGAAAGAAAATCAATTCTTAGCTCCAATGGCCAAAGAATGACTACGGTTTTGGCACCCAAGGTTAGGGTTCCATGTTGAAATTTTTCAAGAACAAGGAAATTAATTTTTGATCCCTAGAACATGGTGAATTTTGGTCAAGACACCTCAAGATAGGTGTTCACAAAATTAATATTTTCTTGAATGATGAAAATGGATGTTTAGAAAAGTAAGGAAAATAAACAAAGAATTTATTTTTCAAAGAGTACATGAATACGGTTTTAAAAGGATTTTTTATTGATTTATTTTGTGTAAAAAGTTTCTAAGTGTTTTACTAAACATGAGATTTAAATGAAAATAACAATGATAATTTTAAGGATTTGCAAAGAAAGTGAAAAAGGATTTGTAAGGAAAGTAAAAATGAATTTGAACAAATGAGTTTGGTTTTTATGACCATCGGTATTTCGGTTTTGAAAAACAAAGAATTTTTAATGGTTTTGTTTCTGTAAAACCATATCAATTTAGAAGAAAAATATTTAATGGCTTCAATGGTCAAAGACTCTACGATTTTTTGGAGGTTGGAATAATTTTGGTTTTATGAAACAAAGTAATTTTAAAGTGGAAACAAAATGTTTGAACAAAATATTTTAGTATAAAGATTTTGGAAAGGGAATTAAAGTATTTTATCACTTGAGAAATGAACTTTCATATGAAAATGAAAAAGAAAAGTTGCAAGGGTTTGAATCTTAATTTGTTTTTAAGAGAATTAATTTTAGAATTGATTTGGGAAAAATGGAGAATATAATGGTGTTTTAAAAATTTACTAACGATATAACTTATTTTCAAGTTTTGAAATACGTTAAAAATGTTAAGTTTTGAAACGTTGATTTACATCAATGGAAAAGTGATTTTGTGAATTATATTTTGAAAAAGAATTTCTTGAGTAAAGAATCAAAAATATTTTCTTGAGTAAAAAAATATATTAAATGAAGTATAAAGTTATATTATTTTGAGAAAAGTTAAAAAGGAATTTTTAAAGGTCAAGAAATATTTTCTGAAATGAAATTGTGGTGAAAAATTATTTACCTATTTTAAAAACGTGATTTTTAAGTTACGTGATATGAAAAAATATTTTTATGTGATTTTAAATACATTGAAATATTTATACGCGATTTGAATTTACTTTTAAATATTTTACGTGATTTGAACTACTGTTGATAAATCACTACGTGATTGAATAGCGATAGAATATTTTTTATGCGATTGTGAAAATAGGAGAAAATTGTTATGAGATTTGGAAAGTGTTTTAAATATTTTGAGAATGATAGAAAATGATTTACGTAATGTAAAAGAATGATTTTTAAGTTACACAATTTTGAAACGGTGAAAAAATACTATGCGATTTGAGAAACGTATATTTTTACGCAATTGAGAAAAACGTTAAAAAAATTAGTACGTGGTATAAAAGTACAACAGAAGAGTTGCAATATTTTGAAAATGTAACAGAAATGTTACAAAATTTTGCAAACGTAACAGTAGTGTTACGGTATTGTAAAAACGTAATAAAAACGTTTTGGAATTTTAAAAATGTAACAAAAGTGTTACGGTATTGTGAAAATATAAGAGAAGTGTTATGGTATTGTGAAAACATAACAGAAACGTTTTTGGATTGTGAAAACGTAACAGAAATGTTACGCGATTGTAAAAATACGGTAAAAGTGTTTTACAACTATGAAAACGTGATAACATGATTTTCGCTGTTGAAAGTACAGTATGATTACTGTTGAACTAGTGTTCATACACTGTTTGTGAGAAAATGACATATTTGTCATTGGATTTGGTGCATTATACATGCATTGGAATGGTCCGATGAGAGGATATAGGCTGATTGCCTAGGAGAAATACACCTCTTGAGTGGGTGCGATATGCGTAGTGTAGGTCAGTTGTTGACCTTGGGGGCATCGGGGTGCGGGTTGCTTACATGAGTGGTTGGTCGCGCTTCTTCCCATAGGTTAGATCGATGCAACACACCGATGATCCTGACCGAGACACTATTCTTAATCAAGATCTGATAAAGACTGTCGTGTATATGCTAGATGTGCAAAATCAAAATGAGGATTATAGCACGTGGTCTGAGGCATGTGGTACCGACAGATCTTTTCGATCATTTCTTCGACTTGAGTTTAGCTCCATGAGTAGGAAATCGAGTCTTGTATACATGCATAATCTGAACATTTATATCTCATGTGATATATTAATTGAGGAATATTGGCTACAAATGACAACTGTTTTGAATACTTGGATTGATATATGATTGGATGATGATAGTTGATTAATATTGAATATATTATTGGAAGTTTGGTATGATATCTCTGTATGATATTGTTGTTTGTGTTATCTATGTGCTGCCATGTTGGTATTGGCGTAGGTGATCTCACCTCTTTGTTATGTTGTTTTTGTTGTGTCTGTACTGTTAGAATCAAATAATAGAAGGATCGAGTTGTCTTAGACATAACGGGCGATAGATACTCAGAGATTGATGAAAACATTGAAGAGTGGCTGTCTCAAGTTTGAAGGTGTTCTGAGTGGACAAGGAGTAGAGTTCTGATGCAACAAGCTGGATACAAGATAAGGAATGAGTATGTTAAGTTTTATCGTTAGTGTTGTACCGTGCTATTAAGTAGGACCCGTCATGGGATTTGCTACTGTTAAAAAAAAAGAGCCTGTTAGTTTTATATTTCTCTTTAAATTGTGAAATATTAATTGGTGTCAGTATTGTATATGAGTCTGTTTCAATATGTTTTTCCGTATTACTTATGAATTTCAGAAAGTTTATGTTTCAGCAAGAAAGAAATTTTAAAACCCATCTTTTTATAACTCAAACCTTGTGTGAACTTCTTTTCAGATTATGAGTTAGGAGTCAGACATGTGATACCTTAGGGAGGGTGTTACACATACAAGGATGGAATTCTCCATTAATATATATACAAAGTTCCCTCACCACCATAAGTGGTTGAAGTGAGTTATCTCCTTCTTACCTAGAGGAGACAATTCAAGAAAACAACTCCTTGGCTCCTTGATTTATAAATTCAGATTCCACCTTCAAGAGAACCATAAAGTGGTCAAATTCTCATATTTACAAACTAAGGATTGAAAAGAATGATCCTTGGTCACCTTGGTCACGAAATTGAGAAGTGAATGTGAAGAAAGTGAAGAACTTTACCTAAAGCCTCAAGCTTGAACTCCTTGAGATTTCTTTTTGGTGATTTTCGGACTCCACTCACCCAAGAACCCTAGAGTGTTCACAATCACTCAAATCACACATCAATGCTCAAAAAGAGAAGCCCTTGGTCACATAGTAACCAAGGAAAACGAAATTGAGAAGGAATAAGAGAGAAATCAAGAATCTTTACCTTGGAAGACAATGGAGACAAGGTTAGATTTTGAGCAAGCCTTCTAAATGAGACTTGTAGGGAAGATGAAGGTGAGTATATAAAAGTGTTTAGTGAAGAGAAAAATTAAAAAGCTTGATCATCCATGGAAGAGTGATTTTCGGATTTGGAGTAGGAGAGGTAGAAAGTTGGATTTTTGAAGAGATTTTCTAAACAGAAAATGTAGAGGAGGTTGAGAGAAGTCTAGAAATGGTCTTGGTGAAACAAAAAGATGAAGAATCATGGCCATTAGTGGGCTGCCATTTTCGGATTCAAGAGGAGGAAGAAGAGAAGATGTGGAGAAAAAATGGAGGTAGGAATGAAAAATGAAGAAACTTTCTACACAAAGAAGGTAGAGGAAGTGAGGGCAAGTGTAGAAATGAGCTTGGAGAGGAGAAAAGATGAACAAAAATGGTGGATGTGGTGGCTGCAATTTCGTGGCTAGGGTGGAGGTAGAGAGAAGGAGGAGAAAAGATGAAGAATATGAAGTGAAGAGAGAGAAAGGGGTAGGTTAAAGTGAATTAGGGTTTGAGTGTTAAGTGTGTAGTAGAAGCTCGACCAAATTTGGCTCCAAATGGGCTGCCAACCGTAGCCCTATGAGAGTGTGGGAGGGAGTGTTTTGTCATTTCTATGCAACTAGAGTGGGTAATTTGGTCATTTGGCCAAAGCTTCTAGAAGAAGCTTCATAAATGAGATTCAAAATTTGAATTAAAGTAAGATTGATTTGACATAAAGTAAATTGTATTGGGATAAGGTGATAGGATTTCTAATGTATGCTATTATCTAATGGATAATAGTTACAGTCGACAGAAGTCAGTAATAATTTATCTGACAGATGAAATTTACACAACATTTTATTATTTCGTCTATTAAATTTCTTGAAAAATGTGAAACCTCGTAAACTGTGTCCGGTCTCAGGTTTAGTAAGATCCTCCGTCGACGTTTCCATAATTCAAGGTTCTCAGGAAAAATATTTCATTTTCCCGGCTCCGCTAGTGTGCACGCAAAACGAAAAATATATTAAAATATTCGACGTTTCTAGAAAAAATTTCAGAAAATTCTTAAAAATCACAAATATTGTAAAATGAATATTTATCATAAAATTTTTCAACTTTCGAAGCGCTACAGTAGTTTTCCAGAGTCTGCTCGATGTACACGCAAAACGAAAAATATATTAAAATATTCAACGTCCTCAGAAAAATATAGAAAAATTCTCAAAAATCTCAAATATTGTTAATTTATTATTTATCCTAAAATTATCAATTTTTGAGATGTTACACATTTAATACACCTAATATAGTTGTTGGGCACTGTCAGACCACTGGTAATCGATTACATAATCTCTGTAATTGATTACATGGCTGTTTGGACGTGTTCTTGACTTTCTGAGCAGGATGTAATCGATTACCAGCCTTGTGTAATCGATTACATGACCTCTGCCAGACTTGTAATCGATTACAACCTCAGTATAATCGATTACAATGCTTCTGCTATGCTTGTAATCGATTATATGCTCAATGTAATCGATTACAAGGCCTCTGTTTAGCTTGTAATCGATTACCACACATGTGTAATCGATTACCTTGCCCTTAGAACACAATTTTCAACTCTAATTAAGTATCCATGCCATTTTTGACTTTGAGAAACTTGAATTAAACAATATTGACATGTGTTTAACATAATCTAAGATTAAAATCAACATTTCGTTAAAATGTGAACTTTGAAATTCGAGTTGAATTAAAAAACCATTTGAGATACCTTGAGAGCATTTAACATTGATGTTCTAAGACCTATGTCTAATGATCCTCTTGATTTCTTTCTTTGATCTTGATCATCTCTTTGAACTTGATCTTCATCTTGACTTTGTTATCAACAAAAACCATTTGACATGCTTTAAGACATAAGCATTCACACGAACCCCCTTACACCAACACTCAAATGAGCTACTAGAGCGGAGTTCATTCTATCTAAGGAGCTTGCAACATCATAGAAGTCTAGGACAAAACAAAACAATCACCTTAAAGTCTTTTTTTTTAAAGTTAAAAAAAAATTCCGGGTCAAGGGAGGCACTTTCTATTCAAAGGTTAGGGTAAACCACCAACTTCAACAAGAAGTTACAATGGGATTACAGATCACTTAGTAACATGAGATTCCTAAATTCAAAGCTAAGTCATACAGTTGTCATGAGTGAAATGCCAATTAAGTAAGCCAATCACCATTGATATATTACATAACCATACACTCGTCATCAAACTAAGGGAAAGTAATCAAGCAACAAGCACAATCATGTCGTGCTGGATTTTTCTTTTCTTTTATCTTCTTTTTTTTTCATTTATATGGTAAAATTCGTTTAGTCAGTGAAAAGTAACTTGAAATGTTACCATGACTAAACAAATTTTATTAAGAAAAAACAAAAAAAAAAGACTTTGGTGGGTTGGATTTGTGCGGGTTGGTATTTTTCAAATTCGCCACTTGACCCGTGTTTTATGAGTTGGAGTGTTTTCCAATCTGACCCAACTTAACCTATATTTTTTAAATTAGGTTGAGTTAAAACTTAAAACCCACGGGTTCGTCCTACCCGCTAGACACTGCTAGTAATTAGGGTGGGAATAGGTTAGGCAACTCATTGAAGATCTACAACCTAGCCTATTTTTGGCCTACATAGACCTAACATATTTAGCAAATAAGTTAGGTTTAAGCTTTTTGAAATGCTTATTAAACTATGTAGGCTAAGACTTGTGTTTTTGAAAAAATTTATTTAACTTATCAGACCAGCTTATTTATTATTATTATTATTATTATATATATATATATATATATAATTAAGAATATATAATATATTTATTTTACATAGAATATAATAATTTTGTTAAAGATTATATCTATTTAAAAATTTCTTAACTTATACGAAACCCTTCATATAATGTAAGTTTTTAAATAAATTTTTAAATCAAACCAAACTTTTATGTTTTTATAAATAAATCAGATTAAACTTAAAAAAAATCTATAACAAATAATAAATCAAGGTCATGCCTTCACATTATAACTAGACAGTGGCATATTGCTATGGTTAGACTTTATTTATAGTGTGTTTAGATAATAGGTAATAAAAAGAAGAAAGATAAAATAACGAGAAGAAAAATAACTTCTCATGTTTAAAAATTTTAAAATACATTAAAAGTAAAAAAAAACATAAGAAATTTTTTCTCTTATCTTTTCTTTAAAGACCCAATTTTATTTTTCTTAAAATTGAAATAAAACTATTTCTATTCTCTTCTTTTATTAATCTTTCAAACAAAAATAAAAGTAACTATATTCTATTTATTATCTTTTCTTTTTATGCTATCCCCGTCTATTCCATCTGGTTCCATTAAGAAAAAAAACATTCCAAAACACAATGTCATGGATTGGAAGTCACTTTTCTGATTTGTCCCACGCCGGATATATATCAAAAACAAATAAACAAAGACAGCAAAAATGGCGGGCTAAAATAAAACCTTCATTCAAAATCTCTACCCTTTTCGAGTAGCTAAGGGCAAAACAGAGATCTAGAGAGGACACTGTCTCTGTGCGAACAAAGATGGAGACTCCGAGCTCAATCTGCGACACAGATATCCCGCTTCGACTACACAGGATGGACGCTTTCGCGGCTTCTTACATGAAATCCCTCCAATCACTCAGAACTAAAGCACCCGAAACTGCTCGCTGTCTAGGTCAGGGTTTCCAAATAGTTTAGTTTACTTTGAATTCACTCAGACGCTCCTTCCTCTGAATTTTGAAAGGCTTTGATTTGACAATGAATAAGTTAGGGTTTAGACTTTAGACCAAAATCTCATGTTATGTAACCTCATCTTCAAAAGTGATTTATGCTCTCTTTTACAGTTAAATTAGTAGAGCTTAAAGCTAAACTGAGGGAGGCTGAAGATGATTTGGTCAAAGCACTCGGAGGTACTCAATAACTTCATTGTTGCAAATAATCAAACATGTTAATGTTAGCATTTTGCAAATAATTGAAAACGTGGAACTTTTTGGTTTGCCATCTGGAACTCTTTGATGGCATTGTGTCGTCTTTTCACACAGTCAAGACCCGCAGAGAGGCCAAGCGGATGGCTTTGACGGATGCCATTGCTTCTGTGAAGGGCAGAGATGAAGATCTTAAGACAAGTATTCAGGTGCAGAGAACCAAAAACGAAGAATATGCCACAGTCGTATCTCAACAGCGTCTTGGTAATGACCTGTTTGTCTGCAATGGCAACTATTTCTAACTATCTTCCATACATTATTATTTATTAGGCTTCGGATAAGATGCTTAGTTGTTGCAACTATTTCTAGATATCAGTTTCTGCTCAATGCTTATTTTTATTAGTTTGGAAGAGTAAATGTGATTAATGTTGTCTATATTAGTTTGTTGACCAATTATATTAAGAAAAGATAACTACTTGTTTCAGCATTGCATCAGAATCTGACATGGTTGCTTGTAGATTGTAATCTTTCAAGCTTATTTGCTTGTGAGGCACATATTTCATTATGCTTGATTGCCTGCATTCATATATAATTATATATGTTAGTATGCATACAATATATGGGGTACCAAGTTGTTCATAAATCATATATTTCTGAAGATTGAAATCAATCTTATTCCAGATAACTAGAATCTGATAAAGATTGCCTTTACTCAAGGCTAAAACATCTGATTGGTTGGGTTCATTGAGACATTAAGATAGTCATTCACCATCTTGCTTCAGCATTGAAATTACATTTTATTCTGAGGACTGAGGTTGTTATATCTAGACACTAACATTGTCTTTAAATAGTTATTTCAACATGTAATCCATGTTTACTTTCCTTTCTCTTGAAGCAATGAACTATCAAGAGAGGTATTAATGTGGCCTTAAAACTTAATCTGTATATCATTTTTTTGCCCTTGATTACTTGTTTTTATGGCGAGATATTTTGGAATTCTGTTTCTGTCTCTTTTTCCCTTTCCTCTATTTGCATTGTTCTACTCATAAAATTTGAAATTATGCATTATGAGAAATATTATGAACTATTCTAAGCTCCTCTCCCCTTCCCCCTCTTCTCTTTCTTCCATAAAAAGTTTTGGCAGCATCCGAAGAGAAATCAAATGAAAGCACTGAACAAAAAGATGAGACACAGGAGGACATATCTTGGTACAATAGGGTCCTTGCTTTTCATGTTGAAGGCGGACATGGTAATTGAAGTTAATATTTTTTGTCCAAGGATTGTTCTTTTCAAAATTGATATCCTTACTAGTTCTTCTGCTACAGGGGTAAAATTCACCTTCAAGAATATTAATGTGAACAACCCGAATGAGGAGTACTTTTTTACCATCCGTCATGAAGATGACACGTACACACGTAAGCATCATAAATGGTTTTGTTTATAATCTAAAAAGCACACTAATATAGTTCATGAAATCTGAATTTAGTAATTTCTATTTCAGTGTTAAATTGTGAACCATCTCTTAAAGACACCGAAGAGTTGATCCTTGATTTAAACAAGACAAATGGGCTGTTTAAAGTTGTCAGAATAATAAGGGAAAAGTTCCAAGAAGCAGTGGCACAAGGTACAACTGTAGCTCTTTTAGATGATTCCATTCATGAGATGGGGGAGTGAACTGGCCCTCTGTCCAGTCTGATTATTATTTGAAACCATGATTACTGAAAACCAGGGCTGAACCAACTGGTTTTCTGTCAAGCTGGTAAACCATTCCCAATTCCACAGGTTCATCTAGGTTGAAATTGGTGATGTGGCAGCTGCTATTCCAGGAGAAAGGATTGAACCTGGCTCCCATTGATGGCTGTAAAGTGTGGCAACCACTAAGCCTAGTTGCACCTTTGGCAGTATAATAGCTTCATTAGTTTCAAAAACTGCAAAATACTTATTTTTTCAAAAACTAATTAGAAAAAATTGTATACTTATTAGTTATTTTCATGACAGCTACATTTCTATAATTTATGTCCTATCAAATTAAGATATTTTCTACAACAACATTAATAAATAATCTTTTTTAAAAACTATATTCTATTTACATAGTTTACATTAATAATTTCAAATAAATTTTTATAATGAGTTTTTTTTCATTTATTGAGGAAAATTACTGTATTAAATGTTTATTTATGTATTATAGAAATTTTCAATCATCATTTTAATATTTATTTTTTGGATAGCTTTCTTATTTATTTAAGCATCATAGGTTTTTTTTTATTATTTTATTTATAAAAGATATATTTAAAGCTGATTCAACCTTGATTGTGCCTATATTCCTCGACCTTCTCCCTTGACTGGATCAATGAACATTGATGAAAATGGGGTTTACTATTGATGTTAGTTTCTATAATTACAACTAAACAGGGAGTTTACCTATGACAACAAATGAACATCAAGAATCGGCCTTTATCTCTGCATCTGCTCCAGTTTTATCAATATCAACCATTAGAAGTTATTCTCTAACCAAGGAAAATGAGCATCAAGGTGAACCCAGGAGAAAAAACACTCGAAGAAGGGTAAAATCAGCAGTTCTATCTCCTGGATCTGCATCATCTATTTGTCAATCTCCTCATTTGAAGGTAAGGATTAAATTGGTCTTGTGTTTCTTGAATTTATTTTTCTGTTTCAGCACAAGCTGTTATTGCAAAATCAGGATTCTCCTCGGCAGAAGTCAGAAGATATTGTTTAGTTGTTGTACTGTGTATTATATTTTCAACATGAATGTATGGTTATGAAGTTCATTTATAACATTATGTTTTTATCTTTTTTGGGTTTAACTTATCAACTTACCAAGCCTAGAGAAAGATGGTAACGGTTAGGCTTATTGCTCGACTTGGTCTTTTACTTCCATTAGGTATGAGCCTAATATGAGGTTGAAGGAGTGGATAGTGACAAACAATATATAGATCTGTAACTACTAACAAATAAGCTTCTAGGCAAATTGATTTTGAGTTGTTTTGACACATCTTATTATATCTTTGACAGGTACATGTTTGGATTAGAGTTTGCAAACTTGATTTTAAATGAACTTGATTTTAGTTAAAAGTGGGTTTTTAGTGAAGTGATTTATGTTTGGAAACTTTGATATGAAAAGTGATTTTGACAGAATGGATGTTGTTTGGATAATGTTGATCAAAATCACTTTTAGATGCATAGATACCTAAAAGGATATAAATTTAGTATTGTTTCGTCCACTATTTTATTTTATTTCACTATTTTTCTTTTAGTGATACTACTACAAAATATACATGTTATTTTGACATTTCAGAATAATAAACCTAATTAAGAATTCATTTCAAAAAAATTTATATAGGGCAGAATATTGATATATGGGGGGCACTGCACTTGCTGCTGTAGTGTGGTCTAGTGTGTTAGGGTGAGCTTGGATAATTGGATGCAAGAGTAGAGTGAAAATTATAATAGTGCATGAGGGTATATTCGGAACATGGTCATTGGGAGATCATAAATTGCCAACTTCTGAACGCAAAAGCAAGTTATACTTGATTCAGACTAAATGGGGGTTTAGAGAAAGAATCAAGTTTGAGGAATGGTTCCAACGTGAAACCAAACAAAAATATAAAAGACAAAATCATGTTGAAGGATGTCAAACAAGGGTTTGGGTGTTGCAAACGCAAAACCAAACACACACATAGACACTATGGATGTTGATGCTGAGGATTTTATAGTAGTGATTGAATTGTCTGTTGACACTGCATGATGGTCATTGATCAGAATTAGCTTTGACCCCATGAGCTAGTGGCAAGACTTCATTTTGCCTGTGACTTATAACATGGTGACAAGAGGGCTTCTGTTGAACTTGATTGTCTCTTGTTTTCATGTTCTGGTTTGACAGAAAGGTGAAAAAACACTAAGGAGGTGTTTTTCAACATTCAAAAATCGGATAATTAGGTACAACGGAGCCGGTTTTAAAATCTTACATGTTTGGTAATCACTTAAAATTTGAAAAACTAGTTTTTATTTCATTTTTTAAAGTCAACTATTTCAAAAAATCCAATACAAAGTTGGTTTTAAACTAACTAGTTGATATGTGAATAACAACTTTCCTTCTGTCTCTCCCACTCTTTTTATTTTGTCTGAAATTTAAAGAAAGATACACCAGTATTTAACTAATAAAATTTAATATTAAGCTAGATCAAAACCAAAATTATGACAAACTACATATATTCCGATATTTTTTTTTTTTCAAATTTTTACAGATTTAAACATAACTAGTTTTCTGTGTTTCCAAAACACCCACTAGATGTTGGTGTATAGGGCAAGGCAAATTTTAAGCCCTTTGTTATCTAGCTTTCAATTTACATTGGATACTCTATTACCTGATTGTTGTACCACCTATGTGCATGTTTCTCTTTGAATCTGTTTGTTCTATATTTTTAATACAATTATCACTTTGGGAAGGAAAAGACTTGATAAAATTTATATTCATTGTGTCATAAATACTACTCATCTTTTTGGAATTTTTCTTTATGTAATGGATTGAAAGGATTGAGTGGCAAAAAATAAAAAATAAAAATACAGTAGAATGGTAATACTCTCTGACAGTGTTTCACTTGTTATTGATAAGTCACCATAATGTTGTATTGCATGACTGGACATACATGCCGCCACAATGTGGTTTGATCTTTGATGCATCCTAGGACAGTGCATCAGATGCAAGGGATCATCAATTCATCATTAATTTGTGTCCTGACATCATTTAAACTTAAAGAAACTTGAATGACATAATTTCTCAATGATGAAAATTGTATATGATTATTGCATGTATATGATATGTATGAAAAGATCAATTAATGCTGAGGTCTTTATATATGGCAGTCCAGGAAATGAAGTGGAGTGGAGGATGCTTGTCACCTCATTTTGAAGAGACATGCTGTTTATTTGAAGGAATCATATAGGCATAACTCATGACTCTAAATTGACACGAAGTCAAGACATATCCAGGTTCTGGATGTCTGAACCCGTATATAATAGATCAGAAAGTCTCTAATTTTTTCATGTATTGTCCAATTGACTTATTTATTTTTTCATTTTTGCTAAACTGGTATAACATCAGCCATTATGGTGCTCATATCTTGTTTTGGCATTGTAAATGAAGCATTGAATTGGGAAATGGATGTCCATGATCCTTTTGTTTATTTTTTCTCCCTTCGATCTAATTCTGCATTTCAACCTTAAGCATGAAGTCTAAAGTGCAAGAAATATATGTATACACACATGCACTTGTCTTATTTAGCCGGTGTAATGGTTTCTTTCTTTATCTATCTTGTGGGTTTGGCTCTTAGCTTGTTAATTAATATCTATAATCTTGATCACTGGTTAATTAATATCTATAATCTTGATCACTGGGAAGCACCTTAGACCTAAAAATTTGAGTTGCTAGTTGGATGACATCCTATGTGCAGTCTTTGTTAGTGGGGTTAGAAATGAGTCAAGTTAAGTCGAGATAGACTTCGCTTACTTTTAGCTTAATAAGAAATTAAGCTTATTTTATTGGCTCGAGTTTAGTTTGCCTTAAAATCACGAGTTACTCAAGTTCAATGAACCAATATTGAGTCTAGACTTTAAGTAGGGGGTGCTCGATGGGAAAATTCAGTTTAAAAGTTGATTTGTTAATTCTCTATAGTTAGACCTAACAAGACTTAACCTATTTATAATTGTTCTACATCCTTAATAGATGAGAGTGAAATGTGGAGACATATTGTGCAGTGAGGATAGAATTGTAGAACCTTTCTCTCTTAGCTTCTAAAATATCTAGATATTTATAAATATTATAAAATATTTCTAGTAAATTTTCTAGAATTTCCTTGGCCTAATTGTTCTATTCAAGTATCTATAGTATACTACTCTTGAATGCTAAAGTTCGAATTTGTAACTTGATAATTTTTTTTTCATATATTTGATTAAAAAAAATAACAGTTAGACAAAAAATGAAATAAAATACTAATATATATATATATATATATATATATATATATAAAAATTAAAAAGCATTATTATGATTATTGTTATTCTGAAAAAAATAAATAAATATTAAATTGACTTACAAGTTAATGAATTGAACAGGTAAAAGTTCAAGTTTGGTTCATTTAACAAACAAGTCAAAATTTATAACTTATTTGAGTTTTTAATAAATTGAATCGCTAGTAGATTTTTGAGTTGGTTCAGCTCATTGTCAATCTTATTTGTCAATCATATAAATATTTTTACCAACAATCAATGTCTCCCATGCTCATTTGAGACTAGGGATAATAATAGTAATTGATGAAGGTAGCCTTGTTGGTTCTCATATTTGCTTTATAAAGTAGATCAACTATCACTTTATTATAGTAGAGAGATTTTATGCTTTATGCTCTCTTATTTATATAATAAATCAAAGTGGAGCTACACTAGGAAAGGGATTACTAACGGTAAAGTCCCTTGATTATGATGTCGTTTTGGGTTGCCTTTTTACACTCACCTCTAGTGACTGCTACTTAACGTAAATGAGTAATCTGATATACATGATGTCTAGACTACTAGATCCAGAAAAGGGGAAGAAATACTTCAAAGTGTTGCTTGACGTAGTCGTTTGTGAAGCAAGGCATGAGTGTTGTTCCATAGCTTTTGAGCTTCAGATTCGTCATTTGCTAGGCTTGAGCAATTACTCTCGTTACAATCTGTAAAGTATTTCCCACTTATCCCTTCTGTTTTTGGACTTAGAGCAACATAACACGTAGTTGATGCACCCTGCGGACACACAGTAATGTAAATACAACTCATAATGAAAAAAGATGAAATATTTTATGCTCCCGAGCACAATAAATACATGTTTCAAGATAAAATTTTACCATCAATTATAAATTAGTGATTGAAATTATTATATGCTCTTGGACCACAATCATTTCTCTAGGAAAAGACTATGTTACTACGAAGGACATTATTTGATATACATAATAAAGTAACTGTCTTCTGCCTAATTGCTATGGTTGATCAAAATCATTGCAACTTGGCAGAGTTCAGTACTCTAACGGCCATAGAATCTCCTTCTACCAAGTGTATTGAACCGAATGTTTGTTTACAAACCTGTGATGTTGATTTGAGTAACTTTGATGCGATGAAAAACAGGGAATCTGCATGAAAATTTTATGAATTCTTAGTAGTTTCAACCTTTGATCAAATAAAATTGGGATGCGAATTATTAAATTAACGAAACCTTGTATTTACCCGTTATTAAGCCCTTATGAGCTCTAATAATTCCAGTCTTCACAATGCCTGGATGTATTGCATTGATAGTTACTCTTGCATTCCTTGCCTATGATTATATTCCAATTTTCAAGAATATTTTAGTGGGGCTGGGGCATTCAAAGATTTGCCTATAGTAGCATGATGATCAACATTCACTAGATATGAGAAGTAAAAGAAAGTTTTGGGTTTGTTTCTCATTCCAACCTTGAGCTGTCTGGCTATTTCCTTGGCATGCAGAATATTGGCCAACTTTGACTGAGCATAAGCACGTGTGCCATTATAGCTGCATTTGTTATCGGAAAGAAAAATATAAGGATAAATATCCAAAATTTAATGCAATTACAATGGTTTATAATTTTTCAGAGAAGCAAGTAGTTGTACTTTCTTCCTCTGAGTATGTCGCTGAAACGAAAACCATCTCTCTTCACCCAGCTATGGATGACAGAAGAAACGCTTATTATTCTTCCTTCAATACCTGTCTTCTCTGCCGTTTCTATCATTTTGTCTAATAGAATTTCTGTTAACAAAAAATGACCTGCAATAAAAGAAATTATTTAATTTCAATAAATATATCTTTTTCAATTTTTAAATGGAAAAAACTTAAGTAAAGTCTTTTTGTATTTGTGATATTATTCTTCAATAAAAATATAACATGTGTCTTATTTTTAGTTATCTCATTATTTTTTTAAGGCTTTTATTGATAAACTATAAAATAATGTACACATATTATATTTTTATTAAAAAATAACACCATAAGTATCTAAATAATTTTATCTAAGTTTTATCCTTTTTAAATATCTTTATTTTTCTATTATGTTCTGCTAATTTGATCGAATTACAATAATGACAATAAAACATCAACAACTAACAACTAAGATTCAAATCTTCGAATAGATCAATTCTATGGTATTATGGTATACATATTTCTTTTTTCTAGGGTATGCCCATCAAATATTTCATTGACTGTTATCAGCATTTAATTAGAAGTTATTGCCAAATTATCAACATTTAATTAGAGGAATAAGAAAAAGTAAAAAATGAGAACAGAATATTTGATTCCCAAGAACAGAAGCATTGCACTTTAGAAACGGGCCACAGAGGGCTTTGGACTTGGAGCCCATAAAAGAATAGCGCCTGCCGTTTGTGGACCAAAATGAAGCCTAAAGTTGTATCTTAACTTTGCCCATCATATACTCGTGGACCATAACGGAGCCTGAAAAATAAAAATATAGACGATTGTATATTGTATATTTTTGGTGGGGACCTTAAACGAACCATGTCACTTCTATTTTTTTAATATATGATTCAAACTTTCTATCAGCAAATAAAAGAAGAAAATAAAGAAGAGAAAAGGTTACATATGGCTCTGGTGTAGATTGGAGTTTCAATATTTTTCAAATGGACACTTTGTAAAATTTTTCCAAAGTTTATGTTATCTAACTTAAATTTTTTCATGTTAAAACTAAAATAAAACCAACCTATACAAATTTAAGGTTGTGAATATAAGAGTTATATGAGTAACATTACACCTTAATAATGAAAAAGAGAGACGACAATTCAAAGTTTTTTTTTTTTAAATGATTTCTATAGATATTTCTAATCACTTTGAATTTGAAGACTTCTGCTGTGTCATCTAAACTGAATGGTGGTCACGATGACTGTTTGAGCCTATCTAAGATGCTTCTGACTTAGTATTAAGGACTGCAAGAGTAGCATCCAGATTATGCTAAATTAGTTGTCAATGATTTAGCGGTGCTTCGAATCTTAAGTTAATGCAAACCATTAGAAAAGGGCAAGAATTAGAAAAATACCTAAATAATTTGTAGCAAATGTCATCTCAATTTTCTCTTCAGAGAACTCCAAGTTTTGTGAGAATATCCCTGCATTGTTTCTGTAAAATTAATTTATTCTAACCATTAGTATATCATAGAATATCAATGATATCTCCTTTATCTTTCACAATGATAATCACGAATATAAAATGAAAAGATGGAAAAAAAAAATGATCACAAAACTTACATGAGAATATTAAGGGGAAGTTCTAAAGCTAAAAACTCGGAACAAAATCTCTGTACAGAACCAAAAGAGCTAAGATCAATCTCCAACAGAATAACCTCAGCGTTTGGACTCTCCTTTTGTATATTTTCTCTCACTTCCCTGGCCTTCTTCAAGTCCCTCGCAGCAATCACAACTCTCACTCCTCTCTTTGCTAACACCCTAGCTGTTTCAGCTCCAATACCAGAAGTCGCTCCTTCAATTAAAAATTCAACAATAACAACTTCATTAATTAAGCTAATCCCTCATATATATCACGTACTCTAATTAACAAAAAAATTTAAAAACATATATAAAGTATTTTTGACATTTTGTCATTCTTAAATGAGGGTAAGTAAAAGGAAAATGATGCTTCTACATCATTTTGTTTATATCAGATTTACAACGGTTAATAACTTGCAAAATTTTGGTTACCGGGCTAGTGATTAATTATTGGTAATCGATTACTAGCATGTTAACTAAATACTACGCGTCGTTAACTCAAAATTTATGTCATATGAAAATGGTGCAGGATATATTTTAATGAGAAAAATCAGTGCTGTAAGGGGCAGGATATATTTTGTGTACGTAGTGTAGATGAGGTGATATAGTCTGAACCAATGAAAGAAGAGTGTACAAAAGAGACAAAAAACCATATCTTGTTGCGGCTAAAAAGAACCATCTTAAGTGATACACTCACGTGCGAGAGCGCGCAGGATAAACAACTTAATCTCTCACCCACCTTCCCCAATGCCGACCGCAAAAGTAATCAGTAAGAAACTGCCATAAAATTTTTCTGGAGAAAACTTAACTGGTAAATTACTATCAAATTTGGCCAATTTTGTAACAAAAATTTGCATAAAGATTCAACTAAATTTTCATTCAAAAAAAAAAAAAGGAGAATGAAGATGTACAGATGAAATGCAATATATATAAGAAAAGTGACCACAAAATCGAGTTCATGAATCTCCAAAACCAACTGATCGACATATATAACCATACTCACGCTCTCAGCTTCTGGAGATACAGACACTCAAAAAAAGTCTTGAGAAAGAGACCAGAAGGTGTACTCAGAAAACTTTAACCAACTTTGGTTAGTAATATATAGACGACAACTTTGGTCACAAAAATATCAATGGAACTAGAAGGATGATAATTAAGCTTTTATATGTGATTTTCTTCTAGCCTTTAGAGACTCTTCTGAGACTTACCAGTGATCAGAGCGGTTAGATTGGAAGGAAGAAAGCAAGAACAATCTTGAGTAACTTGCTCAGCAGTTGAATTTGAGCCAAAACCACTAGGGCCTGCAATTCCTGCTAAGTATCTTAGTGTTGCCTTCATTGGTTTGCCTGCTTTAGAATCTTGCAAGGACAAATAGCATTTGAGGGTGGGACTGGAAACCACATAGTTATTTATATATAAATATTATATATTACATATATTAATATAACAGATACGATATACCGACAAGTTATTATTTAGTCCTTGGACCAACCTAACCTAGCTATGTGACCTTGTATCTCTGAAGCTCAGAAAGTTAAGACAATGTTTAGCGAAATCATTGGTTGAGACACCAATATATCGGATGGTCCACAAACTATGTGATTAGAACCTACCAAAATGGTTTAGCATATATTTGCAACATTAGTTGCCCTCTTTTCTTTTTTTACCTTTTCGGTTATTCCTCATAATTACTGCCTGTCCTTATTAAGTGGCTTGCATTTTTCAGTGGTCTGCGGACATTGATATTTTCTAGGTAAAATTTCCAAGAGAATAATTATGCTTCTGTACTAAGAAAAAGTGCATAATAATGCTTAATTAAGTAGCAACATATCATTTTATGAAGATTACCAGTGAAGTAAAACTAAATGCCCTTCTTTTATGTATTTTCTTTTCACTTTTCTTGTGGTAATCAATTTGTGTGGATCCATGATGTACTTTCTAATTTCCATCTAAAAATATCATCTTATCCCGTTTGTCATCTTTTCACAGAATTGAAGCATAGTTTTTTTTTTTTTGGAGGAATGGGTTCATGAGGAAGTAAACATGTTAACCCCCTGGCTAAAAAAATTCATTTTTAAATTAGACACTTACGTGTCGTTAGTATGTAATATTTGATACATATATGACACGCAAACATAACATCAAGATAGTGCGTGTCGTAGTTAAAAATCCTCATTTTTAAATTAGGCACTTACATGTTGTTAATGTGTCATATCCGACACATATGCAACACACAAACACTACATCAAGATAGTGTGTCCTTGCTTTATATAGATTATATCACCACCATTAAATTGGTTGTTACCTTAGTGACAGAGAAGTTGCCTCTTAAAACCTTACCAGAACTTCCTCAGTAATTAATGACTAAAAGGGTGAAAGCAAGAAGAAAAGTTTCAATTATTTAAGTTGTGCCATCCATCTACATAATGTAAAAATGGTAAAACATATAAACAGCCATATATATCAGATTGTATTATCAGTTGAGATTTGAGAATAATAAAATTAACCTACCTATGTGTCTAGACTCTAGACTTTCAACGTAATCTTGAGGAAAGAAATACCCTAAAATCTGATGTTTGATGCAACTGAAAGGACGAAGACAACTTGACAAGATTCTCTAGTCTTTACTGCTCACCAAGATACGTGATCTGCTTTGCCTAACTTCTTGAAAGGCCGTTTGACGTTTGGTTTTTTAAACAATAGTAGTTTTGGGTTCAACAAAATCAAAATGCATTTTCACTGTCACATACTCTACTCTCTAGTACTCATTTTTTTTTTCTATTTTGGGTTACAATTGTTATTTTAAAATTTCAACTAAAAGGAATAGTACTAGTTTATTATTTGTACTGTTCTGGTATATTCAGGGCTTAATCTTGACTAAGCATGCAGTAACATTATTATATTGCCACACAAAAAATCATGACATTTGCCATGAGCTAATCGTTTCTACTTTATGTGATACACATGAACTTAAAGAAATAGCAAACAATTATCACCAGAAAAAAAGAAAAAAAAATTATGTCATACTAATTAAAAATTAAATGAGATCCAGTTTATACACAAAAAATTCTTGAAAACATACAAAATTGATTGTCATATATTGTTGTTTAGGATTCGCCAAGGCATCCCATCGTCATTGGCCAAAGTTTTCAATGATTTTGTAGGAAAAAAAATGCTGCTTTTCAGGAAAAGAAAACGTATTTTTACCGGCTCCATTGCCAGTTGCTACTCAACCATAAAACTCAAGTGGAAAGATGTATTCATACACGTCATTTTTTTGTTTTTGACGTTTTCTAAACTGGCCCCTATATATTATGTTATATGTGAAAAATGACCCCTTTGTTTTCCAGATGATCCATGCATGCACTGATGAAGAAAGAAGGATATAGGTATGAATGTACCCCTAACACGTGTGCATCTAGAAAAACCAATGATAGAAGCTAGCATGCAATGTAAGTTTTGCAGATTTAAATTTCCACAGAGAAGGAAAGGAATCAAAACACAGACAGAGACATATACGTGTTGCAGACAAAGATGCTTTTGCTGCGTGCACACCGTGCCATTCACTTCTCTCCTTTGTCCAAGAGAGGTCCAATTTTTCTTTATCCATCCATGGCTCTTTGATAAATGATGGGCGGTGTTGGAGCTTTATGGGCTAAAATATAGGCATTGAGGTTGACCCTTCAACAAGGGAGTGGTGAAATAGGAACTGAGGGTCGTGCATAGGGCCCCATTGTTCCCAACTTGCAAACATCATCTCATCAGCCTGCCACAACTCTTTCAAGCACTACTTACTCTTGTTGTTTCACATGTGTGGTATCTTGTTCATTCTTTCAGATATACCATGGCATGCGCCTAGAAAAAAAGTGTGTTCAATAAAGTTTAAATATATATACATTATATGGCATGAGCATATACTACATGCATATGATGACATAGATGCTTGTACGACACAAAGTTCGGATAAGGAAACAACTGTAGAGGATTTAAGCCTTTATATTTTTTCTTTTCTATGGTAAAATATTAAAAGTATGAATACATTATTAGAGTGAGCATATACATTGTTAAAGCCTTTATATTATTTCTTTTATATATATACATTATATGGCATGAGCATATGCTTTGTTAGAGTGATATTAGCGTTTTAATATCTGTTAAGATATTTTATTGATTTGATTTGTATATAGTTAACGTGATATTATTTTAATTGTATTTATTTTATTTCTTTTTTTGTATAGTCTTTTTTCTATATAAATAGATGATTTGTATATAGTTAACGCGATATTATTTTAATTATATTTATTTTATTTCTTTTTTTGTATAGTCTTTTTTCTATATAAATAGAAAATCCTGTGTACTTTAAATACATTCAGAAATATACAAATTTTTTAGTGTCTCTGTATTCTCCATCTCTGTTTCTAACTTAGTATTAGAGATGATTATTACCGGTGATGATACTACTGGTATTACTAAGCTTAAACAGTTTTTGAATCAGCATTTTGAGATAAAAGATCTTGAACTTTTTAGTTATTTTATAGGTCTTGAAGTTCTTTCTTCTGCTGATGACATTTTTCAGTCTCAAGCTAAATATGTCTGGGATTAGGTTTCACCTACAGTCGCACTTAATCAACTCCTCTAAAGCCTAATATGAGATTAATACCTCTGGATGGTGTAGAGCTTGATAACCTTACACGTTATCGATAGTTGGTTGACAGTTTGATTTATCTTATTGTTGCTCATCCATATATTTCATATGATATTCATTTAGTCAGTCAATTCATGTCAACTTCACGCATCACTCACTATGTTGTTGTTCTTTATATTATTCACTATGTGAAAGGGACTTTATTTCATGGGCTTCATTTTTCTGCCGACTCCTCATTGATCCTCCAAGCCTATTCTGCTATTGATTGGGGTGGAGACCCTACTGATCGCATCCACCATCTACCACTTTGCTTGTTGACATTTCTCCTTATACATGCTACTAGCCCAATGCCCGCATATTGTATTTTTTTTTTGTGATACTCTTATTTCATGACTAAGCAAGAAATAGACTCTGACTATTTGTTCTAGTATTAAAGTAGAATATTGGGCTCTTGTCGACACCACTTTTGAGATATTCTAGCTATGTTAGCTACTTGATGATTTGAGTTTCTTTCAATCATTTTCTATTGCTTTTTTTTGTGATAATCAGAGTGTTATTCAAATTGTTCACAATGATGTTTTCATAAGCACATTGAAATTGATTGTCACTTCATTTGTCAACACCTTATTGTGGTGCTCTTTGTCTCATATCTATTGAAACTCTTTACCAATCAGCCAATCTGTTCACCAAAGCTCATCATCCTAGTCGTTTCTATACTCTGTTTTCCAAACTCAAGTTGGTTCCCACTGAGTTTGAGGGGGGATGTTTGAGCTTGATAACCCTACGCTTTATTGGCAGTTGGTTGACAACTTAATTTATCTTAATTACTGTTACTCGCCCAGATATTTCATATGATGTTCATTTAGTCAATCAATTCATGTTAGCTTCACGAATCACTCACTATGTTGTTGTTTTTCGTATTATTCACTATGTGAAGGAGACTTTGTTTCATGGGCTTCATTTTTCTGCTAACTCCTTATTGATCTTCCAAACCTATTATGATGCTGATTGGGGTGAAGACCCCACTGATCGCCGATCTACTACTGGTTATTGTATTTTTCTTGGTAATGCTCTTATTTCATGACTAAGCAAGAAATAGACTATGACTATTATTTTAGTACTAAAGCAAAATATTGAGCTCTTGTCGACACAACTTTTGAGATATTCTAGTTACGTTAACTACTTGATGATTTGAGTTTCTCTCAATCCTCTTCTGCTACTCTTTTTTGTGATAATCAAAGTGCTATTCAAATTGTTCACAATGATGTTTTCATGAACGCACCAAACATATTAAAATTGATTGTCACTTCATTCATCAACACCTTATTTATGGTGCTCTTGTCTCATATCTATTGGAACTCTTTACCAGTCAGTCGATCTGTTCACAAATGTTCATCATCCTAGTCGTTTTCATACTCTAGTTTCCAAATTCAAGTTAGTTTCCTCTGCACTCACTTGAGTTTGACGAGGGATGTTAACATTTTAGTATCTATTAGGATATTTAATTGATTTGATTTGTATATAGTTAATGTGATATTATTTTAATTGTATTTATTTTATTTCATTTCTTATATAGCTCATTTTCTGTATAAATAAGGAACCTATTTATACTTCAAATATATTCAAAAATATACAAATTATTCAGTATTTATGTATTCTCACAAACGGCAGGAAATAGAACTGCACTTGATCTAGATTCCCATTATTCAAAAGCTAAAGCAATGTTGTTAAATACACATCAATGTTTTGACATCAATTTTACTCTAGTTAATAACATACAAAATTTTGATTAATAGCGTGAATTGTTTAGTTAAAAGACTCGTAATCGATTACGTAATATGGTAATAAATTGTCAGTCCATTAACCAATAAATATATATTGTTAACCAAAATCTTGTAAGTTGTTAAGTAATGTAAAAATAGCATATAAATTTTGGTGTGCAAGCACAATTTTCCAAGTTAAAATGAGCTTCTACCAGAAAAACGAAAAAATAAAAATAAAAAGCCAAAGCTGGCAATTATGACTTGTAGCTTGTTGAAAATAGGAGCAAGTTGTGGGGTTTCAATAAGTAAAGGTTGAAGTATATGTAACCAAAAAAAAGGGTGGAAATATAAATTGTCATGCATGATCTTCTTAGCAATTAAAATACACAGGAACACTGATCATAATCATCATATAGATTGATTAATTATGTCATGTGTGGAAGTGTGAAAGAGTAAAAGTAAATTGGTCGTTGTCTTTTTTTTTTCCCCTTTCTTTAGTTTTGAAGAAGACGTATTCATGTAAAATATTTTAAGCTATATATATAATTGTTAGAGAGATAGGTTAATTAATATTAGTTATGATAGTTAGTCAATTAGATTTTGTTAGAGTTAGTTAGAATCTGTTATTAGTTGAAGGCACTTGTATATTGTTTTGAAATGGATTCAAATGGTACTTGAGAAAGACACGTATATGATGGACTCTTCCGTAGCACAATTGCTCTTGTGGTGGCGAGAGGGTGAGTATTTACAAAAGATACTCTGACGCTCAAGTTAGACTATGCTCAAGAGAGGTAATCTGTATATCAAAGGATATGCATACTTTTGAGACCTGACAATGCATTTGTAAGGGCGTTTTAGGATTTGTGTGATGCAATTATTTAGGATTAGTATCCGTTAGCGATTATGATCCATTTTAACTAGTTTTCCTATTTGTATGAGATATAATTAGCTTCTATATCCATCAAGGATATTGTGAGGGATTCGTGCCTAATAAATAGGCAAATATGCTCATCAAGATAGAGCATAGTAATATCTGAGTATTATTCCAACGGGCTAGGTTACTCCTGATGTTGACCTAAAATCCTGGTCCAAAACAGTTATCCACAGCTTGACGCTTAGATGTGACAGCTAAGTGTCAAGGTACTCATGTTTAACAGGAGCACACGACATGCAGTGAATCAAAGGGATCCATGTAAGTGTTAACGTCAGATTTCATAATGTTTTCTAAAGAGCCGTGGTCTGTGATATATCATAGTATGTCTCCGGAGTTGTCGTGTAAGGCCGGGATTCGTGTCGGATTGCTCTGCTTACGTTGTCATTCTACTTTTCGAGGTATGTCATATATTACCCCCTTGTCCAGGGTCCATCACCAATCGCTTTGGTATTTAAGATCCTTCATGACTTTGGTTTAGAAACTTTGTTCGGGGTTCATTACTAATTGTTTTGGTATTTAAGATGCCACGTGACTTTGGTTTAGAAACCTTGTCCGAGGTCCATTACCAATTGCTTTGGTATTTAGGATCCATCGTAGGAAATCAACAATGATTTTGCCATGGTTGGTTCACGTTGATATGACAAATGGATCGTCAAATCTAGCATATAGTTCATGTGTTTGACGGATCCATATCTCGTGGTAGTGGTGGTGGGATTTAAAGTTTATCTGTTCTCATAGAAGGCGTCAATGTTCTGAAGTGGATTTAGAGGGTACCTGAGAAAGACACATATATGGTGGACTCCTCCGTAGCACAGCTGCTCTTGCGGTGGTGCGAGAGGGTGAGTACCTGTAAAAGGCACTCTGACGCTTAAGTTAGATCATGTTCAAGAGAGACAATCTGTATATCAGAGGAGATGCATACCTTTGAGACCTGATAGTGCATTTATAAGAGCGTTTTAGGGTTTGTGTGATGCAGTTATTTAGGATTAGTATCCGTTAGAGATTATGATCCCTTTTAACTAATTTCTCTATTTGTGTGGGATATAATTAGCTTCTATATCCATCAAGGATACTGTGAGGGATCCGTGCCTAATAAATAGGCAGATTTGCTCATTAAGATAGTGCGTAGTAATATTTGGATATTATTTCAATGGGCTAGGTTGCTCCTGATGCTAACTCAAAATCCCAGTCCAAAACATATATATAACTGAACACTTGTGTAATTCATTAGAACGTGTGATCATTTCATTCTTTTCTCTTCCTACAATCTCAGTTCTTCATACTATTTTATCTATTTTGATTTTCTCTTAACTTGAGGTTTGATATTGTTAGATAATATGGTGCATTTATGTTTTATTTATTTTATTTATCTTAAGGGTAGTTTAGTCTTTTATTTGTTGCATATATATTTTTATCTTTTTTTTTCTATTCTTGTAATGTTGGCTAATTTACTTTGCAATAGAGAACCCTAACCACTTTTCTTTTCTCCCTTATTTTTCTCCCTTTCCTCATATGCATTGCTAATTTTAACATGGTATCAAGAGCAAGGATGATTCTGACCACAGATTTCGACAGCAACCTAGGTGATTTTTTATTAGCAATTCGTTCTTCCTTTTAGAGTTCTCTCTATTAGGGTTTTGTAGAGACCCATTTGCAGAAATTGGGGTTTTCTTTTCTCTGTTTTGTGATTGTTTGCAATAGCTGGAGAAAAGGATGATTCTCTTCAATCCATTAGTGTGCAGTTGAATGGGCAGAATTATTCATATTGGAGTTATGTGTTGAAGAATTTTTTGAAAGGCAAGAGAATGTGGGGTTATGTTTTTAGAATTTCTGTTAGGCCAAAAGATGAAAAAGATGAGAAATATGCAACAGAGCTAGAAACCTGGGAGGTAAATAATTCGAAGATTATAACTTGGATCAACAACTCTGTTTGCCAGTCTATAGGGGTTCAACTATCAAAATATGAAACGACCAAGGAGGTTTGAGATCATTTGAAAAAGTTGTATGTGCAGTCTAATTTTGCAAAACAATATCAGTTGGAGATAGATATTCGAGCTCTTCAACAAAACAACATGAGCATACAAGAATTTTACTCTGCTATGAGCAATCTTTGGGACCAGTTGGTTCTTACTGAATCTGCTGAGTTACAAGCTTTTAAGTCATATATTGACCGTAGAGAAGAACAACGTCTGGTTCAGTTTTTGATGGCTCTTCGAGATGATTTTGAAGGGCTTCATGGAACAATTTTGCACCGTAATCCTCTTCCAACTGTTAATTTGGTTGTTAATGAATTGTTAGCTGAAGAGATCCAACTGAAGTCTCAATCAGAAAAAGGGAATGTAGATAAAGGATTCCTCCCCAACCCATCTGTTTTTGTTGTTCCTTTTAACAGAGGTAAATCTCATGAAAAGGTTAGTTACGATGAATGTAGTTTTTGCAAACAGAAGGGTCATTGGAAAGCTCAATGTCCAAAATTGTTGAATAAGTCGCAACAAGCACAACAACCATCTCAATGGAGACCTCCCAGTCAGTTTGGACAACGAAACTTCAAGCCTCCAACATCAAATGTTGCTGCAGTTGTTCCTCCGTCAGTTGAGAGTACATCATTTTCTAGTCCTACAGTGTCTGATCTTGCTGAGCAATTCTAGAGGTTTCTTGTGACACAACCACATGCCATGTCTGTCCAATCCAATATAGGTTTGCCCTCCTCTAGCTCATCAGGTATATCTTCAGCCATATAGATCCTTGACTCTGGAGCCTCTCATCATATGTCATCTGATTTTAAATCATTTGTGTCTTTACATCCTACCTCATCTGTGTCAGTCATGACTGCTGATGGCACTTCTATGCCATTAGCAGGCACTGGGTTTGTTTCCACATCTCATTTGTCCATTTCAGATGTTTACTACATTCCTAATCTCACTTTGAGTCTTATTTCTGTTAGTCAATTATGTACTTCTGGTTACTTAATTTTATTTTCTTCCACCTCTTGTTTTTGTGCAGGATCTACAATCCAGAAGGCTGATTAGGACAGGCCGTAGGCAGGGGGGACTTTATATTCTGGATGAACTGAGAGTTCCAGATATTGCAGCTTCTAGTGTTGACACGTCGTCTTTTCGTTGGATTCCTCATCTTCTAGTTTTTATTTATGGCATTCTTGTCTTGGACATGTTTCTTCTTCCCGTCTGAAATACTTAGCTTCTACAGGAGTTTTAGAAAATTTGCAATCTAATGATATTTCTGACTGTTGTGGTTGCAAACTTGCTAAGTTTACTGCTTTGCCTTTTTCTAAAAGTATTTCAGTTTTTGTTGCACCTTTTGACTTGGTTCATTCTAATGTATGAGAACCATCACCAGTTGTTACCAAAGGTGATTCTAGATATTATGTATCGTTTATTGATGATTGCACTCGTTATTGTTGGGTTTATCTTATAAAACATCATTCTAAATTTCTTAGCATTTATCATATGTTTCGTGCTTTTGTTAAAACTCAACATAATGTTGTTATCAAGTGCTTTCAATGTGATCTAGGTGGTGAATATACTTCTATTAAATTCTCTGAATTACTTGTTTCTGATGGGACTTTTCACCAAACTTCGTGTACTGACACTCCTGAATAAAATGGAGTTGCTAAAAGGAAACATCGCCACATTATTGAAACTGCTCGTTCCCTTCTTCTGTCTACCTTTTTTCCAAGTGAGTTTTGGGGGAAAGCTGTCCTCACTGCAATACATGTCATTAACAGAATTCCTTCTTCTGTTACTTCAGGTTTGTCTCCCTTTGAGAAATTATATGGTTGTGTTCCTGATTATTCAACCTTGAGAGTCTTTGGTTCTACTTGCTTTGTTCTTCATCCTCATATAGAACGTAGTCAGTTGTCTTCTCGTTCAGCGATTTGTGTTTTTCTTGGTTATGGTAATGGTCAGAAGGGTTATCGTTGTTATGATCCTGCAAATAAAAAACTTTATATCTCACGTCATATAGTGTTTCTTGAGCATATTCCCTTTTATTCCATTCCTTCTCGTCAGCATGTCTTTACCAAATCTGATCTCATCCACATTGATCCTTTTCACACATATTCTGACACCGCTCCTCTTCCTGTGACCCATAACCAAAATAATTTTGATGTTGAGCTTTGTAGGGTTGACACTAGTAGTTCTGCAGATCTAGATGCCTCCTCTGTCCCCGCGCCTCCCCAAGAACCTTCTATGATCATGGATTCTCCTCCTCCTCGTTATCCTCATTGTGATCGTAAGTCCACTAAATTACCAGATTTTGTTTATTCTAGCTATTCCACTTCTTTTGCTTCCTTCTTAGCCCCTATTCACAATTTGTCTGAGCCCTCTTCCTATAAAGAGGCTGTTCTTGATCCCCTTTGGCAGCAGGCTATGACAGAGGAACTTTCTGTTTTGCACAAGACAGATACTTGGGACCTTGTCTCTCTTCTGCCAGGAAAAACTGCAATTAGTTCTCGTTGGGTATATAAGATCAAAACCAAGTCTGATGGGTCTGTTGAGAGATACAAAGCTCGCTTAGTTGCTAAAGGCTTTTCTCAACAATATGGTATGGATTATGAAGAAACTTTTGCTCCTTTTTGCCAAAATGACTACTATTCGTACTCTTATTGCAGTCGCATCTATCCGCCAATGGCATATTTCTCAAATGGATGTTAAAAATGTCTTCTTAAATTGTGATCTTCAAAAAGAGGTTTATATGGTTCCTCCACAAGGTGTTTCTCATAATCCAAGTAAAGTTTGTAAATTGAAAAAGGCTCTCTACGGGCTCAAACAAGCTCCCCGCGCTTAGTTTGAGAAGTTCTCCATTGTGATTACATCTCTTGGCTTCCACTCTAGCCCGCATGATTCTGCTTTGTTTCTCAAGTGCACTTCTCATGGTTGTATCCTGCTCTTCTTATACGTTGATGACATGATCATTACCGGGGATGATGTTGACGGGATTGTGGAGTTAAAACTCCAATTGGCCCATCAGTTTGAGATGAAAGACTTAGGTACTCTTCGTTACTTTTTGGGGATTGAAGTTGCTTACTCTCCTAGAGGTTACCTCCTTTCTCAATCTAAGTACATTGGCACCATTCTTGAACAACCTCATCTCTCTGACACTAGAACAAAGGATACTCCTCTTGAGCATAATGTTCGGTATACCTCTTCTGATGGTGTTCCTTTGTCAGATCCCACTTTGTATCATACTCTTCTTGGCAGTTTGGTATATCTTACCATCACTAGACCTGATATTGCTTATGAGTGCATATTGTTAGTCAGTTTGTTACTTCTCCTACTATAGTTCATTGGGCAGTTGTTCTTCGCATTCTTCGTTATCTTTGAGGTACTCAATTTCAGAGTCTTCTCTTTCCTTTATCATCTTCCTTGGAATTACGTGCTTACTCAGATGCTGATTGGGGTGGTGACTCCACCGATCGTAAGTCTACCACAGGGTTTTGCATCTTTCTGGGGGATTCTCTCATTTCTTGGAAGAGTAAGAAGCAAACTGTTGTCTCTCGCTCTTCTACCAAAACTGAGTATCGTGCCATGGCATTCACTGCTGCCGAAATAGTTTGGTTGCATTGGTTACTTGAGTCTATGTGTGTCACTTCCCTTGGATCCACTCCTATTGATGGGATTTAATTATATTTAAAAGTTTTAACCCAAGTGTAGGTTGTCTCAAGTAATAAATTCTCGGGAGTCCGAGGTCGATCCACAGGGAATTGATGAAGGGAAACTAATTAATTGAGGTAAAGAGAAGATTTGTCACAAAATCAAAGATGATATAAGTTGTTTACAATGAAAAGGATTTGCTTGGGTTAGGAGATCCACTCTTGGTAATAAATTAAAAATAAGATTATTTCGTTTTATAACTCAATTGAAATCATGCATAATGAAGATTCTAATCGGAAGATTTAACATTCAAAGTTCAATCATGTAATCATATTATGATTCCAATAATTATCTACTAATACTTGTAAATCGTCAAAAGCTTCCAATGTGCCAATCCTATTGTCTACAATGGATCAAGATATTCATTATACAAGAAGAGTTTCTAAATTAATTGGAAACAACATACAATACATATAAAAGTCACATAAAAATATATCTTTTAAGTACAAGAAAGAAATAAATCTAACCTCATTTTATTATCAAAAGTTTCACTCCTTCACCCAAGCAAGATGAAGATTAATTACACATAAGAAAGAAGAAAAGAAAAAGGAAAAGAAAAACAAAGGAGAGAGAGAGAATTTCTCTCCTGGCACGGCGTCTTTCCTTCTGCAGAATGCTCCTATTTATAGAAAATTTGGAGGTTACTGTGCATATGCATAGTAACCTGCATAGTAATACTTTTAAAAACGTAAGCAATAACGTTTTTCTTTTTATTTTATTATTATTTTTATAATAATACTTGAAAGCAACGTATCTGAAGTGTCTCATGTTTTCTTCATTTTTGAGGAAAGTGGTCTTCATGAAAGTTGTAGGCCTGGATATTTGCTTTAAAATGGCTTTAGTCTGAGTCCAAAATCATGCCTAGAACTCAAGATATGGTCCAATTATTGCAGAGTTTTTAGGCCCAGTTTCAGCTCCTTTGTTTTGACTTCCAAGCCAAATATCATCCATTAGACCTCAGAATCTGACAAAGTGTTCAACATGAAAGTTGTAGGGAATTGTCTTAGCTTTCCTACAAGATCAAAATCACATCAAACAGATATTTACAACTCAAATTCTAGCTAGTTTACTAAATATTGCCAAAGAGATAATTAAGGTTAATTTATGCAATAATTTGGTTAATGATCCAATTCAGCTTAATATCATAAAATGTGTCAAAATCAACTTAATTAAACTTAATTGAACCTCAAGAAGCCTAGTGAGAGGATTATAAAATGTATAAAATATAGTATTATCACATATGTATTGTGATAATATGAGTGCTATACAAATCACTCACAACTCAGTCTTCCATGAACGCACCAAGCATATTGAGATTGACTGTCATTTCACTTGACACCACTTTCAGCATGGGACCATCACTTTACCTTTCGTATCTTCCTCCATGCAAATTGTTGACTTGTTTACAAAGTCGCATTCCACTCCACGCTTTCATTTCTTGATTAGCAAACTCTCGATGCTTCCTGTTGATGCATCGTGAGTTTGAAGGGGGATGTTAGATAATATAGTGCATTTATGTTTTATTTATTTTATTTATCTTAAGGGTAGTTTAGTCTTTTATTTGTTGCATATATATTTTTATTATTTTTTCTATTTTTGTAATGTTGGCTGATTTACTTTGCAATAGAGAATCCTAACCACTTTTCTTTTCTCCCTTATTCTTCTCCTCTTCCTCATATGCATTGCTAATCTTAGCAGATATCTTTAATAATCAAGTGTTGTTCAAATTAATTTGTGCACTTTTTGACTTATTTATTTGTCTAATCTAGTTAAAAATAATTTATTTATACCGAGAATAAAATATTAAAAACTAAATTGTAATGACTTCATATGTCAAAAATGGGTTGTGGCTCAAGTCACTGCATGCTACACATAGTAAATATGGCATAGTCTTTTCAGAATTCAAGTTATTGCCACTTGAATGTTGTTAAGCTTGATGAAGTTACAGTCGACTATTAATAAAGAAATAAGGCTTATAAGTAAAATAAGAAAAGTGATTTTAAATTCAGTTCGCATGTCATATATACATTTTTTTTTTATCAATTGTGGCTTAACGTTCAAGCAAGCCTTAAAATTATGCCATCTACAAAGGTATGGGTAGATTCGCAACATAATTAGCTTGGAAATTGATTTACAACCGATCAACCCAACATTTTCATTAGTTTAAAAGGTGGGATTATCAAAATGTTACTGACTTTCCAGAATTCAAAGAACAGTGGTAATGTCTCGATTTCTAATATTTCTTTTCCTAAGTTTTACGTTTTTTCTTCAACTTTTTTCAGAAATATATAATAATCTACTTGTTATTTATTAAATAGTTATACGTAGCAGTTAAAATAATTATAAGTATCTAATTGAAAAACACTTTTATAGAATTAAATTTTACCAAAACTATTCGCAGTACTTATTTTTCTTATGTTATTTGAACTCTTAATGAATAGAAGAAGCAACATGACATAGGGGGTGCTTTTTTTCTTTCTACTGAAATTATAAATGTCACTAGGCTATTGTTTGAATGAAGTTAGTTTATGATTTAAAAAAAACAATTGAAGGGACTGCACTGATTTTATTTATTTATTTATTTAGAGGTAATTGGGTGATTTTGAATTGGTGTAGAATAAAAGAAAGTAAAAACAAAATTTGTAACTTATTTTTGTTAGAGTTTCATATCACTTGCTTTAATTTTTTGAGTGTTGTTTATATATTTGTTGAGTTATTTCATTTGATATTAATTAATTTTAAATTAAAATCTTATATAATATTAGAAAGTGAAAAACTCATTCACATTTGAGATTATGCATTCTTTCTAAGATGACGGAAAAATCGTCAACCCACCATGTATATGCATCTAAGCGTCTTATCTTCTTCCATCATGATGAAACTTTAGAACAATTTTGAAGTCCTAATTGTCTTGGTCGCTTTATCAGATCACCAAAGCTCCACTACATCGATGTAAAGGATTTATACTTCTGAGCTTATGCAAGCCATATTCCACTTAACCATAAAAAAAATTAAAATAGTCATTTTCTAGTACGAAATATATTTTATCTTTGCTAGCAACTTAACGGAACTGATGGAACAATGGAAAAATTAAGAATGATAATGCATCTCCAATGTAACTGAAAAAAAAAATGAAAATAATGATAAAGCTGGACAAGATGCAAGTGTTGTACAATTTTACTTTTGACGGGAAGAACAATATAAATGGCCTTGAACGACCTTA
Organism: Ormosia emarginata; assembly: GCA_029884605.1. Lineage (NCBI taxonomy): Eukaryota > Viridiplantae > Streptophyta > Magnoliopsida > Fabales > Fabaceae > Ormosia > Ormosia emarginata. The sequence goes on along the minus strand of JAQQTP010000038.1, from coordinate 5,401,370 downwards.
GGGCCCTAGTGTCACAACCATGTCCCCAGCAATATTAGGCAAATTTTCGTACCTGAATTGATGCATTCAACAGAGTTAAAATTTAACATTGCCGACAAACCCTAAATTTTTTTCTTCGGATTAATTTTTATTATCCATATAAACATTAAGAAAAGATTACTGGGAAAAGAGCCGATAGTTATGCATGATTTTTATTTGTGCTAGCCCCACGTGTCATATGCCAATAACATAGTGACACATGGCCCCAAAAATAGAATTTATATTACACGAGTCAATCACGGAAGAAGTGGGAGTGGGGCACAGCCAACACTAGTTTTCCCCACTTTAATTATACCTTCACACAGATCATTAACTACAAGATATTATTAACTTAGACTAGATAATCTATATTAAGCAATGACAAGAGAATTGTTGGTAGCTATTTTTCCTTTGGTAGGGCCCTTCTATGTTGAAGAAAAGGTTGTTTGTCTTTAGACTTTATCTCTTAATGCAGCAAAGTAACCAAAAAGACTATGGATGCATAATCCAAGGTAAGAATCACATAAAAAAAAAAAATCCAAGCTGAGAAACTTAATTTGTTCGTGTGTACTAGCTAGGAGGACTTGATTGAGGATGATGGGCATACCTCCTCCTCAGCAACACAGCAATAAAATAATAATAATTAAAAAATAACAATTAGTTCTTTAAACCCATGATTACGTGAGTTGTCCCTTAAAAAGACTGAGTGGTGGGCAAAGGAGACAACAGAATTGAGAACAAAGTTATTCAAAGACAATATTATGTGTTTGCCATTGTTGGGGAGTGGGTTTTACTGTGGAGGGTATAAAGTAAGCAACTTGGAGTAGAGCTATGTCGAAGAGAATTGGGCTTTATTGTGTTTGCTTCCATTGGACACTTCGTATGACACAGAATCTAAGCCAGGGTTTTCACTTTTTTAAGGCCTTAACAATTTTTATCCGTCTTATTTAATCCTTTCTTTCGCTATCATTTTTGTGTCTCAATTAGGGATGACAATGGGGCAGATAGTGCTTTTTCTGCCTCCACTCCCGCCTCTGTCATGAGTATCTATTTATGATTCTTACAGGTAGATCATATATTCACGGATATCTGCATAGATAATTAATAATTTAAAATAAAATTTTAAAAATTATAAAAAAACATAAATAAAATAAATTTTAACATAACATACTACAATTTTGTTCAACAATTTAAGATGCTTATAAAATTAAAAGAATATTATAAATAACAAATTAAATTATATTATATTTTATAATAATCAATTTACATAAATAACTATTACATAAATAATATATATTTTTTCAACAAGTTTTATCATTATAGGTTTATTCAATAAAAAATTATTTTAAAATAATAAAAATATATATATTTTCATCTCATCTCAAAGTTAAAAAGAAAAAGAATAATAATATATGATATATATTAAATAAAAAATATACTTAACAGGTTTGCGATGCCAAAAGCGAGTAGTATAATCCTCGCCTCGCCCCATTTATTAAACGGGTATACATCTCCCGCCCCATCGTGAGTACGGATAATTTTGTCATCCTTAGTCTCAATGCCAAAGGATGCCTATATATTCTTTTTTTTTTTTCGGTAATGAAGGATGTCAATAAATTATAATAAATCTAAAACAAATACTTTATTATTATTATTTTTTACAAAATGTAAGTTCTTTAAGTGTTTGTAGTATTGTTCTTCAATAAAAATATAAAAAAATGTATTATTTTTTACACCTTATTTATGAAAACCTTAAAAAGAAGGATGAGGGTTAAAAAATAATATAAATGTTATTTTTTATTAGAAAACATTTTTATTAAAAAAACAATACTAAAACATTTAAATTTTTTTTTACCTAAATCTTGTCCTTTTTTTAAAAAAATTCTCTTGTGCTTCTAAATGCTTGACATAAGATCAATGAACTTTTCTCCTGACCTAATTACTATATATATGGTTTTACAATTGTATAGATCTCTTTGCGTAGTTTACTAGTTAGGGACATAAAGTGACATTTATTTACAGATATATTAGTGCCCAGTTTTTATTTTTAAATTTTCTTTTCTTATCTCAACTTTTTTTTTTTTTAAGACTGAGCATAAAGCACAGGAAAACAGTAAACTTCTGTAACCAAAAAAAAAAAAAACAGTAAACTTCTCATATGGTGATTGTTTAGTTCGTTCTCCCTCCTCTCTATCCTCTTTTTTACTACTTCTGTCTTTGGATGTGTTGGACCTTAACCCTTAGGTTGGGGATTGTGTTTATCGATTACCCCGGTTTGAGCAGGAGTGGCTAAGAAGAGATCTAATAAGTAATGATATAGTAAAACCCTGGCTCATGTTTATAAAGCCCATTTGAAAAAGGCCTTCTCCTACTCATATTTCCAGGCCGAAAAATGAAATTCCATCTATATACATTTTCACTTAGGCCTCTTTTGGGTTACATATGCGAACACTAGCTGAACTAAAGACCCAATAAAACGAAAAAAAAAATACATATATATACACAATCAATACATCCAGTGCCCTGATCCTAACGGCCCATAATCAGTGAACTTGCCTATAAATGTCACACCAAAACCCTAACCTTTACTGTCGCTTATCGTTGTTCACCTCTTAATGATAGTTAGGTGTACCAGCAGCAGCACGGCTGAGTGTTATGCTGTAAATCAAGGTGTCTTCTTCTCTCTTTTTTTATCTGATTCATTTTACACATGCGTTCTTTTTTTATTTGTTTTTTTATTCAATTATAATTTTCAGTGTTGTGTGCGGTGGGGTTTTATTTTAAAATCTTGTTTGGATTTGTTTATCAGATGAAAGGAAAGGAAAAGTGCCCTATGAGGAAGATCTCCCAAAATTGATAGGAAGTGCCGTATGACACTGGAAACAGCAGCGGGGTGCATCCCAAGTCTAAAGAATGTTCTCATCCGTTGATGGCAAACCCATACTGCCATCGGTCGAGATCATTCTTTGTGGCGCAGGGCATCCCGTTGTGTGTGTGATTTGAAACGGGTCCCTGAGGGTTATCCTTATATAAATAATATTTGCTTAATTTCAGTTTTTTTTGTTAGGTCCAATGCCACGTCGCTAGTAGCTATTATGTAAGCAGTGACCAGCGATGCTATGATTGGACCAAAAACAAGAGTGATAATCATTTGTTTCGCATCTTGATAGGAACCTGCGGATCCCATACCTTATGATCTGCGGAGCCGATTTATGCGATTACATTTCATTTTACAAATCTATTTCATCTTCTATTGTTATTGCTTGTCTTTTTGTTTGTGTTTGTCTTTGTCATTAGTGGAGTGGTGTCAGTGAAGCCGATGATGACTAAACTGAATTGGAATTACCGGCTGAGCAATTTACCTTTGATGTGAATTTCTGGCTGACTGAGGCTTCCTTTTGATTTGCGCATCAGTCTTCGGTATTTAAACGATGTGCATATTCTGGCATATCGGCATTCATATCTTTTTTGTTAACATAATAAGTTGTTGATTTTTAGAATTGAGAGGTCACCAAGTATTTTGGCAGATTGGCTTGACCTTGCGGCTATGCAACTTTGATTATTGTTCTTCAACTCTCGTGGTGGAACTATAAAATGTAGAAAGAATATCACATTAGAATTTCATTACAATATTGTGTAACTATTCTCATTTACAAGACGCAAAACATGAAAAGGTTAAAGAGGAAAAAAGGACATTAATTTAGCTGAGTTCCATCGAGATCAATTCTTTTTTTCAAATCTACTTAGTGCATGTTTGGGCGGGCACTCAAACCGACTTTTACTTATGATCCTTGTTTAGTTCGAAGTGGTACTTGCTTTTAAATATTAGAGGTGGGTAGGAAACGAGGGAGAATTAAATATAATTAGGTGAAGGTTTGTTAGTGGAAATGTGTAATTAGAATTATTCTCTTAAATAAGAACATTTAATTAAATTAAAAAATTAGCACATTTAATTATATAAAAAGAATGCGCCTCTACTCTTGCGCTCAGGCTCGCATCACATTAGACTTCTTCCAACATAGCAGCTTGTGCAGCGCCCCTCATAAGAATCAAAATTTCCTGTTCCGTTCCCTTTCTCCTTCCCACTTCTCCCATTTAAAACTTGTCATGTAAAACAAGTTATACATCAGATTTGATAATTATTATTAAATCCATAATTGGTGTTAACGTAGTTTACCTCTTGCTTTAACACCCTTTTTAATCCTTGTTTCCACTCCCGTTGCACTCACCCAGCCACTATTGTTTTTTGCGCTGCTCCATTCGATAATATTGTTGCCTGTATACTGATTCAAGGTAATAATTCCTAATCACGTCTTCATGCTACTTCTTTCTATGGATAATTGTTGCGTGAACCGAGCTAAGATTGTCATTGTCAATTTTATTTTATTTTTATAAACAAAGAAGCAAAAGTCCAAACAACAAACTAAGAAACAACAATGCTGGGATGAAGCTAAATCATTATTAACAATAACGGCTAATCGAAGAAAATTAGGGAGAATTGAAAAATGAATAATAGGAGGGAGAAAATTAAAAAAAAATGAATACTAGAGGAGAGTTGATGACTTCTTTTAGTAAGAATATTAGTACAGTTATTGATTTCTTGATAGGAATGACAGACGGTCACTCTTTCTTGAGAAATTTTTGAACTCTTTGAAAAAGAACATAGTAAGGGTGCAAGGTTGGCATCCACATTCCACTAATTGAATGACATAATAAGAATTCGTTTCCAAAATAACTTTTTGAAATCCAAGCTCAAAAGTTGTCTTTAAACCTAGATATAAGTCCCAAAGTTCTGTTATTGTTATAGTACATTTACCCAAGTTGTCGCAAAGACTTTGAGAAAGCCAGATCATTTCAGAGAACACTACCACAAGCCGTAAAAGTAAAGTTATAATGAAAAGATCCATTAACATTGATTTTGGTCTAGCCTTTAGGATGAGGATTCCAAGATATATCTATCATCATATAATTAGCCACAACTTGTTTAGCTCCATAAGAAACACTCAAAGCATTACTAAAATCTAAGGTGACCCCCAATGATTTACTTAAGAAGATTATTAACACTAAGATCTATTCCTTGAAAGATATAATTGTTTCTCCTATACCAAATAAGAGAGCAACCAGTAGCATAAACCAAACTTCATTTTGTAGACACCAAGCCCAAGTACTTGGATAAATTCAAAGCCACCCAATCACAAAGAGATGTATTAAAGAAGCTAGAATGGTGTTCAGGAAGAAGAAGCTTCTACCAACAAGTTTTAGTAGTAATGTAGTCCTTCAAAACATGCAACACAGTCTCTTTACCATATCCACAAAGAGCACAACAAGAATTTTCAGTAAGATGCCTTCTAAACCTGTTCTTATTCATCAGAATAGCATCGTTTGCAACCAATCAAAGCAAGGTGCGAAGCCTTTGTGGAGCATCTAAACTCCAAACCTTTTTTGAAGGTAAAATCCATCGAAGCTACTCCCTGATTCGAGCACAACTCATAGCCTGACCGAACAGTAAAACTATCATTAGAATTCCCCATCCATGTAACCGTATCAGTGACATCAGTATCGCTAGGAACATGCTAGGTAACAATAATATCAACAAAATCAGATAGTAAGACTTGGGAGAATTTCTTAACATTTTAAGAACCATGGTGATCAACATAAGCAAAGTCTATTAGTTTATGCACACAAGAAATCCAATGATTTGTCAAAACCTAGTTGTGGTCCCCTTACCCACACGCCAAACTAGGTTTTTTTAAAAAATTTCCCTAACCATGCAAATGCCTCACCACGAGTTGGACATAGAAAGACGAGATTGTATAGAAGGGATAAAACTATCAGAGCAACCATATTTAGCTTTGAGCACACAAATCCAAAGTACTTTCGGTCTATGAATCATATACCAACAAAGCTTCATGAGTAAAACAAGATTCAAATGATGAGTTTTACGGAAACCAAGACCTCCCATACTCTTTGGTTTGCAAATATCATCCTAAGAGACAAGATGAACTCTTCTTTGCTCAGTAGATGATCCCAAAATAAAATTTTTACAGGTCTTATCCACTTGATTACACACTTTCATAGGAAGCAGAGTCGACTGCATAACATAAGAAGGAATGGTTGCTAATGCAGATTGGGCAAGAGTAACACGCCCTGCCATAAACAAAGTTCTAGCTTTTCAACTATTTAACTTGCTAGAAACACGATCAAACAAATAGCCATAATCCCCTGAGCTTTCCTTCTTATGTAAGAGAGGAACTGTAAGGTATCAACCCAAATCAGCAGCCCAAATCAGCAGTGAGACGAAACCCCAAAGCCTCACTCAGCTCCACATGTCTCCCATGATTAAACTTTTTAGAGAAATAGACACAAGAATTCTCATTGTTCACTTTCTGACCTGAACTTTCACAAAAAAAAATCTAAAATACCTTTTATATCCTAAACTTGGCCAGAGGAAGCATTAGTGAAAAGGACCAAATCATTCGCAAAGCACAAATAGGATAACTTAAGACCACCCTTTGAAAGCGTAATCAGCTCCCAAAGACCATGCTCTACAACTAGAGAAATCAAGTGGGACAACCTCTCAATGCGTAGAACAAGTAGGTAGGGAGATAAATGGTCACCTTGCCTAATACCACAAGATGGGGAAAAATCATAGTATACTCACCATTCCAAATAAGATTCATCGAAGGAGATGAGATACACCACCAAATAACATGAATAAAAGCAAGAGGGAAACCCACATCTTCTAAAGTGTCCCTGACAAAATCCCATTTAATCTAGTCATAGGCTTTTTCGAGATCAATTTTCAAGGCCATGAAACTTTTACCACTTGTTTTAGTCTTCATAAAATGGATCACCTCTTAGACAATAAGGATATTATTAGAGCTCTGGTGACCCGGAACAAAACTACACTGAGTTTGGGCCACTATTTTATTCATCACCCCTTTGAGCCTGGTAGCAATAATTTTTATGACTAATTTATAGTAGACATTACACAAACTAATTGGGTGAAACTGTTTAAAAGTCTCAGGCCTATCTACCTTAGGAATCAAAGAAATCAGAGTGCCACTGTCATCCTTTAAAAGATAAGGTTCATGGAATACTTGCTTTATCTAAGCAATAAAAGAAAGACTAATGACATCTCAGTGAGATTGAAAAAAAGATAGCATGCAAACTATCGAGCCCAAGAGACTTAAGACCCCATGTAGAGAATAAATCTCTTTTAACCTCCATATATGAAATAGGACTCTCAAGGCTAGAAAACTCAGAAGCAGAAATAGCAGGAAAAGCACCAGAGACAATGAACTTAGAGTAACCACCCTTATCCCTGTAATGATTGGAGTAAAACTCAACTCTAAGTCTCTTAAGGGACTCCAAATAATCAATCCAAAGACCATTATTATCATAAAGAGCCATAATACAATTCTTTCTTCTGCGAGCCATAGCAAGCCCATGAAAATAACTATTATTTTTGTCACCTAAAGAGATCCATTTACATCTTAAATGTTGTTTCCAAAGAACTTCCTCTTGAATTAAGACCTCCCCATACTCCTTCCATAGCTTAGATTGAAGACCCTCAAGAAAACGTTAGGCTGAGAAGAAAGTTTAGAAGAGATCCTTTCCAATCTATGAAGTAACTGACTCTTCCTTCGAAAAATATCCTCAACACCTCTTTATTCCATTTTTTGACATCTTTTGTAAAAGCATGAATATTTAACAGCAATTTTTCTTCCTGCCGACCATCTTTCACAAGACTAGCAAACTTCTTATGCAAAAGCCAAGAAGCCAAAAAACAGAAAGGCTTTTAACTAAACGTTGAAGAAGAGATTGAATCAAACCTAAGCAGAACAGGGATATAATCTAATTTAAGCTTAGGGAGATGTTGCACTATCACATTCACAAAACGATTACACCAATCTACATTAGCAACAACATGATCCAACCTTTTCCTAGTATTACCCTTCTGCTAGGTAAAATTTTGACCAACATAACCAATATCAAAGAGACCACAATTAAGCAGGCAGGCCTTAAAGCAATAAGTATCAAATGAGCTAGAAGAACCTATAAGGTCAGTAATAGAGTTAAAGTCTTCACCCACACACCATGGGCCCTGAACAGTCCCTGCAATAATATCCAAAGAATCCCAAAGCTTTTTCCTTGGTCTAAGATGCGGACTCCCATAGACCACAGTGAAAAAGGAAGTTTCCCCGTTCTGTTAAGAAAACATCATGTGAACATATTAACGATGAGAATCAAAATTTGAATGTCCCACAAATCCTTTCTCTAACAGACACCAAATCTCACCTGAATGACCAATAGCTTCTACTAAGAAAACACCATCAAAACCCATACGATCAATAATCCTTTGAGCCCTTTCTCTAATGACATAAGTTTCTAAAAGAAAGATAAAAGAACATTGATAGTGAATCGTAAGATCCCTTATGAGGTTAATAAAACCTTTACTATCCACTCTTCTACAATTCCAAAGGAGAACATTCATCATAAACAAAAAAAAAAAGAAGAAGAAAAAGGCCAAAATAGCCAATCATGCAGAGGCTTGAGAGCCTCAAACTCCATCCAAAGCGGCTATTGCATGCATCCTAGGAGTTGTATTATCACCCAAACCTATATCCATGTCATAGGTGTCACCAGGATCTGGAGGATGTCGTGCCCCCACTAGAGATTTGTCATGATTCTAGCTACGAAAAAAACTCTAAATCCTCCTGCGATGGACCAACAACTGGTTGTATGCCCAAACCTATGTCATCCATCCTACCCTCCTCAAACCGTTGTCCTGTATTCTAGTAAGACTGCTGGAATATATCCCAAACAACTATGTGATCTTGTTCTTGCTCAGGGTCATGGACTTGCTTGTCACAAGTTGAACCGGTTTCCTTAGCTGAGTCACGATCTTTAACCGAGTTAAGACTCGGTTCCACATTAGATTACATGTGTTTCTTATTCTTCTACATGGGCACAGACTTTGCAGAAGTAGTGAACTTCATATCTTTCTTACCTAATGCATTTGGAGCATTAACTTGCTTAGACTTTTGGCTCGTAAACCCACTTTGGGGTGTTGTTGCACTAAAGGCATTCACGTGCTTAGGCTTTTAGCCCAACGATCCACTTTGATTAGCTGCCTTTACATCTTGACTAAAGGAGTTATCTACATTATAGATAGAACTGTCTATTTCCTCAATTAAGATATCAAATCTGGACTTTTGAAAATGATTAGAAGATTGACCCACCTTATCACAGGCAATAAATCTGCCATGAAAATTTGCACCTTTCTTTCTAAGAAATTTTTTTAACTAACATCCATGGACCAAAATAGCTATCACCCTTATTCTTATCCAAGATTCCTTCCTCAGGAGTAGGCAAACAATGATTTATCCATTAGGACTTCAGTATTCAAAACCAAATCACCTTGATCTACAATAACCACCGCCGTAAATTGATAATCTCCTACCATTGTCACCAGAGTAAGTTCAACAGGATCATGGAATTGAACACAAGTTTCTTAGCAATGACCATATTTTTCACATTTAAAACAAACAAGATGTAAACCTTTATATTCAACTCTAAAGTTGTGGCCAAGAGCTTGGAAACTTAGAACTAATTTCCTCCTCAAATCAATCTCAACATAAATTCTACCAAAACAGCTTCTAGTATGAATGGATGTAAGCTCATCAATCTTGAGCATGGTTCCAAGTTTTGAACCAACCTGCTACAAAACTTTTGATTATACAATTCCAGTAGTAACTCTAGAATCCTCACCCAAACTGCAATCTTCTTCAATTCTTTATCCAACGGTTTAAACAAAGGACGCCAACATTGCATCAATAAATAATGATCAGCAACTAACCAAGGCCCTTCAAAAAGAGTATGCTTGTAGTCTCCTTCATTAACAAAATTAACTAGATAAAAATCTTTAGGAAGATCAAGAATTTTAACAATCCCCTTTTTACTCCACATTCTATTCAACTAGGACTCCATAACATAGAATCTAACCTCTTCCCAAGGAGTTTAACAATCAAGAAAAACTTCTATAGTTTACACTAATCCTCAAATTCATCTACAGAAATATCCACAAGAGGCATATGATCAAAATTAAAGATTATCATGTTGTAGCAAATCTGCATTATCTTCCTGATCAAATAATCCTCTACCTCCATATTTGCAATCTATGTTGGGCTAAGAACATAACCCTCTGATCTCACTATAGTATCCCTATACGAGGGATTGGTTTCATGAACCTTCTCATTCTGGACATGGTTATGTTCAGCATTCATGTCTCTGGATTCCTCCTCTTCAGCCACTTCTTCCATCACCATTCTCACCTCAGCTTCTTGAGGATCATCACCAACTTTGACCTTCTTTGTACTTCGTGAGACAAGATCTTCTTCCTACTTCGAATGACCCTTTGCAGAGATCTCTTCTTTCTTACCATTTTCTAAGTCAGACTCGATCTCTATCATTGTCAATATATGTTTCCTTCATCCTATTATATCTATCCTTTTAACCGATATATCATCGTTCTTTATTTCTTTTTTACTATTATCATCTTTCTTAATTTGCATTTGTTTTTTGATGATAATTCCAATTAAAAATTATTATAAAAGGAATTAGTAAAAGTATGATTTAATTTTATCTTCTTTGCATTGAGTTTTATTGAATTCATTTAAGTGAGCTTCATTTAATTTGAAGGTGATGGTCATTTAAAAAAGCATCATTGAACTACATGTTTGGAAGAGATTCCACTCGAACCAATTAAGCAAAAACATTGGAAGAGTATATGTTAAGCCTCTATTAACAACATAATTCATCTGACTGACTGACATGAGTCCCTCAACTAGGCAAGTTCTGATCTCAAGTGTTGTATAATGAGAAGACATTTGAACATATATACTAGATGGCATAAATGTTAGAAAGAAAAAGAATCAATTCAATTCATGGATGCCTAAGTTACTTATCTGATACATTTAAAGGCTCCAACTTAATCAATAACAATGTAAGTATTCTCCAAAAAAAAAAAAGTGAAAGCATCATCATGTACACAAGATAAGCAAGATCACTATGATGACAACTTAGCCTATATAGTCAAACAAGATAAAGTAAAATATGGTGGATGTGTCAACCAATGACAATATCTCTTTATGGTTGCTACTTGGTTGCTCTGGACTTGGAGAAATAAGGAATTATTTGAACCAAATTATAATAGGTCCTATCAGATTTCTCAAATTGTGCATAGCAGAGTTACACACATCGTCAATGCTAGGATTGAAACCACTATTCTTCACCAACCGAGTCTCCACATCACCAAACACATCAAATGACAATTTCCTGCACCAACCTAGTATAAAATGAATATTGATGGAATTGATCGTGTGATGGAATTTGCAAATACAAGTAATTCATCCTAAACCCAGTATGAGTATAACTACTAAACCATTAATAATTGTTCACTAACCCACAAAATATAAAAAATGCACTCCATCAAGCTGAAGATTTTTTTTTTCAAAAAATTGTTTCAATTATTTTACAATTATGAACATATAAGCCACAAATTGAAAAGTCCCTTATGTTAGATTAAATGTCTCAATAGACATGTGACTTATCTTATTAGTTTAATAAGTAATTAAATTAAGTTAATATGCTAAACTCTTATTAGGTAAAAAAAAATTGTAGTTTGACAATTATAGTAACTGTCAACTTGATGGAAGTTAGCAGTATTTAAGAAATAATTTCTGCTTAAAACTCAAGGTCTTATTCCTGGCCGTAAAGAGTTTCTTCTTCTATCACTATCACTAAAATAGAAGAAGAGGGTAAAGAAAGGCAAATAAAGTGAAAGTGAGTTTTTTGAATCTCTCTAACACTCTTGGATTATAGCTCACTCTTATTCATGGATAAATGTTAGTGTCTTCATACTTTCTTATTTGGGGGATTCATAAATTCTAAGATCATTATGGTTTAATGGTAATTTTCTATATTAAGATTCTTAGAAAAATTACAAATTAACATGTGGTATCAAAGAAAAGTTATAGAGTTTATGATTCTCCATTGATGATGGTTGGTTTTTTCCAATTTGTATGAACACTAATTGAGAAAATTATGAGATTTCAATTATATTATTTTGCTACACTGTGTAAATTAATTTTATGGCATATTATTGATTCTAACAGTGATCTTCCAATCTTGATTGTTTTCATAAATAAACGAAAACAATGGAAAACAAAATTACACACCCTTTGTATGATTTTCGTAAATCAACACGATTACTATCCGAAACTAGTTTGACATATCTAGATAGTCTTCGAGTCTCAGAGCACTGGTTTCATAATAGATGAGCAACTGGATATCCCATTGGATGGGTGAATGATGTTGGCTTCCACTTATTGACTGAAGAATATTGACCCCATTATGTGTTACCAAGTGGCTTCAAGACTCAAGAGAAGGAGTGAATTGAATATTTTAAAACTTTTCCCAAACAAGCCCCTTTTAATTTTCTTTGAGTTGAATGGATTTATGACACTACACAAGCTTAAATAGAATGAATGAATGGAAGAACAAGTAGCACAAATGCAAAAGCAATAAATAAGCTTGAATGTAAAGAGATAAGAGTTGATAAGATTACAAATTGAGATTTATACTGGTTCAATCACCCTTGTGATCTACGTCCAATCCCTAGGATCGTCCACCTAGGAGTTTCCATTATAATCAAGCTTCACAAGGTGTTCGATAAACCCTTTACAATATTTAAGCTCTTCATACACTTCAAAGATCATCCACCTCTTGTGTAGAAGCCTCTTAGTTTCTCAAGGGATCCTTTGCCCTCTCAAGAGTTTACAAATGAATTGAAATGAAATTGACTCACTCAATGAGCAGATATACAAATTGAAGTTCTAACGAAGCTCTTAAGATATCTCAAGTAAATTAGCAAAACAGAGCACAATTAATTATTCGCGGATTAAATGCTTGTGAAATGTTTTTCAGAGTGTTAGCTACTTGTAAGAAGTGTGCCAATACTTGAATTTATAGTCCTTTATGAAAAAGATTCATTGGGGGGTCATTTACTCAAGCATTAAATGTTCTGAAACTAGTTGTTGCTGGTTTCAAACTTATGGTAATTGGTTACCAACATGTGATAATCGATTATCAAGCTTTTACAACGTGTTCTTGGCTTTATGGGCAGGTGATAATCAATTATCATAGTTTGATAATCGATTACCAAGCTTCTGACTTTCGAAAAACAAGTTCTTGTATATCTGTAATCGATTATCAGGTATTGGTAATCAATTATCAGCTTTCAAAAAAGTTGTTAATTGATTACTAAATCATTGGATGTGATTACAATCATCCTAGAACCTAGTATTAAGCCTAATTAACTTGATAAACATTTTCAACTTAGAACACTTGGATTTTTAAAAGATTCAAACATATTTTCATGACCCAAAGTTAAAACATCATTTGTTTGAAAAACTACCCACCCACTAAAATAATTTTCAAGAGAAATATTTCAAAAACATTGTAAAACATTAAGTTTTTCACATAAAGGCCCTAAGTTTCGTGACATAAGCATTCACGTTCTTCCCATTTTTTATGTTGACAAACCAAAACAGGTAAAGAGCAGCATTTTTATAATTTATTAGATATTAAAGCACAAGTCTCCCCCTTAATGCATGCATGAGGTTCAAGCAGAAAAAAAAATATAAAGTAAGGTTCAATGATAGAAAATTTTTCACGCAAGACTCCCCCTTACTCATGTAATCCATACACTCCCCCTTTTAGTATTATAAAAAAGATATAGCGATATAAGCATGCTAACATCATGCCAACAGTAAAAAAAAAAATACTAACCAACAACATTCAACATTATCAGCTTACATTCATAGTCATCAAAACAGATCAACCAACAACATGCCAAAGATTAATTAACAGCTCATATCAGCTCATAAATATCAAGAGTCATAAGATAATCAACTCATTTAAATATCACAGTTATAAGCCAAAAGTAATGTCAAATACTAATGTGTTAGACAAGATAAAGACTATCATGATTAAGCCCCGATGAGTGTATAAAAATACTCTCTAAATACTTTATTATTAGACTAAAATGTTAGAATATAAATAAAAATTATTGAAATTAATGTGTATTTTAAAATTAAGTTTCTATTTACTTTGAAATGCTCTTAAATAGATTTTTATGTTTAAATTCAAAATTTACAGAGAACAAGTGAAAGCCCAATCAAATTCAAAGGAGAATTCAAAGCTCAAATAAGAAAAAGGAAGCAGTGCAAATAAATTAAAAAAAAAGAAAAAACCTAATTCTAAAAGCTGTTGTCAGCAGCTTATAAAATGAGTAATTAAAAGGTGTATGAATCACTGCGTCGTGCCTAACAATAGACGGCAGAGTTGGAATGCGCTGCACAGTCAACAAAAAGAAACAAAATGGAATTGATATAGAGTAACATGCATAGGAGAAGAAAAGACAACATACGGGAGAATTAATGCATGCTTCACCAGGAAGTCAAATAGAGAAAGAAAAGAAAAGACATGTAGTGCAATGTGATTTGAAATTATTTGTAATAGAGAATATTAGTGAGATAATTTTATTGTATTCTAATCATATTATGTTATGCTAAATTTTCTGTATTAAGGGGATGATAAAATCTTGATTATTTTTGTATTATTATGTTAAATTATTTTTATTCAATTTTAAGATTTAATATTTATTAATTTATTTTTTCAATAGATTATATAAATGAATTTTAAGATGAATTCAGTCATATTTTTCTTATACTTTGTAATTCATTTGTGTTATCTGAATGTTAGTAGTAATTATTGGATATCAATTGTGATTTCGTATTAAGAATACATTTGATGATTTGATTATTTACTATTAATTAGAAAAATTTTATCATACATGTGATTATTATTTTTAATACTTTATTGATATATTTTCCATGAGCACATGTTTGCCACTAGATGTTCATGAGTTAAATTATTTGGGTATAATAGTTTAACATAGTTAATGTTAAAATTAATCTTAGTGGATTCTGAACCTTAGTAACCTTACATCTTGTAAAAACTAAAGTTGTTTACTTTGCTTTACTTAATTTTTCCTTCAAATTAATCTTTATTTATTATTAATCATTTAATACTTTTTTAGTTTCTTTGTTTTTCTTTAGTTATTCTTTTATTTTGTCTCTCTGTGGATTCGACACTCCAAAGTTGCGCTATTATTACTGCATTATTCTTTGGGTGTAATCAAATTTTGACGCCGTTGTCGGGGAGACAGTAGAAGAATTGCTAATCAATTTTTCTTTTCAACAGTTTTTAAAGGTGGTAACTTTGTTTTCTCTTTTATCTTGCTACATCTTTATTTTATTTTCTTTTCTTTTTGTAGTTATTTTTTAAATTTTATTTTTAGTGTTGCATTTTTCTTTACCTTGCATGAACATGTATAGAGACGCCTTGGGTCGATTTGTTTGTAAACCTGCGTCAGAGTTAGAGTCTGATTTTTTTATTCATTTATTTGATACTTCTAATTCTGAGGAAATGATTGAACACGAAGATCAACCCACTACCTACACACATAATCACACCATCATGCATCATGTTTCCAACTAATACTCCATGACTGGATTTTAAAACAGGGATGATACAGTTACTCCATACTTTTCATGGCTTGGAAAATAAAAATCCATATTTGCATATTAGGGAGTTTGAGGAAATAGTTACGACTTTTCATAGTCAAAATGCAACTAATGACGTTGTGAGACTTAAGTTCTTTCATTTCTCTTTGAATGATAGAGCTAAGAGTTAGCTATACTCACTGCGACTACGATCTATTGGGTCGTAGAATGAGATGACTCAAGCCTTCTTTAATAAATATTTCCCCAACATAAGACCAACGCTTTAAAAAGGTAAATCTCTACCTTTGCACAAAAGGATAGTGAGACTCTATCTCCATCTTGGAAAAGATTTAAGGAGTTGTTGAATATGTGTCCTCACCGTCGTTGTGAGAATTCACGTTTAGTGAGCTATTTTTATGAGGGACTTACACCTAGAGAGTGTCAATTTGTGGAGATGATGTGTATTGGTGAGTTCTTACAGAAAGATCCCAATGAGTTCATAGAATACCTTAATGAGCTCTCTAAAAAAGCTCACACTTGGACTGGACCAAGTGCTAGTGAGAGCACAAATAGATTACGACCTACAGGAAACTTAAATAGTGGTGGGATTTACCATCTCAGGGAAGAGGATACCCTAAAGGCTAAGGTTAGGATGCTCACTAGGGAGTTAGAGGTGTTAAAGACTAAAAACTTAAACCCAACACATGTGACTAATCATGCAAAATCTTTTAAACCATGTTTTGTGTGTGGTGTGATAGATCACCTTGCCCAAGAGTGTCCTATATTTGTTGAGATGAGAGGGATGTACGAGGAACAATGTAATGATTTAGGTATGTACAAGAAGCTTTTTACACCTTTTTCTTATGCCTATAATTCGAGGTGATGCAATCACCCTAATTTTAGATGGAAGTCTGAAAACCAGCCACCTGCATAACCCCCAAGATCCTATCTTGCACCTTATCATGTACCTTCATCTTCTAGGAGTCCTTTAGAAGACATTTTGCATGCTTTTATTGAGGCATAAGGTAAGACTAACCAAAAGTTTGAATATTTGATTACTCAAGTTATTGAAGAAAACAAGGAGATAAAGAGTCAAGTATACAAATTGATGATCTCCTTAAGTGTGAATGAGCGAGGTAAGTTCCCTTCTCAAACTCAGTCCGCACCCTATGGTCAACACAAGATGCAAGAGAAGTTGAAGGATATGAATGCCATTGTGACACGAAGTGGTACATCATCACACATCCCAACAATAAACAACTCAGAGGATGTGGACAAGAATATGGATAGCAGTGATGCCGAGTTGCCCAAGGAACCTGAGGTGACAAAGAATCCTATTAATGTACCATTCCCTCAACCTTTAAAATCAAGCAAGCGAATTTTGGATCCTAACAATGAAATCTTTGAGAATCTAAGGCAAGTAAAAATCAATCTTCTTCTTTTGCATGCGATTAAATAAGTTCCTACTTATGCAAAAGTTCTTAAGGATTTATGTATAGGTAAGATGAAGCATTATGTGAAGAAGACAACGTTCCTGACAGAACAAGTTAGTGCTCTAATTGAGCAGTGGATGCCTCCCAAGTACAAAGATCCTGATTGTCCAACCATTGCATGCAGCATCGAAAATCATGAGTTTGGACAAGCTTTGCTAGATTTAGGAGCTAGCGTAAATCGAATGTCATATTATATTTATTTGCAGTTGGGGTTGAGAGAACTCAGGGTACCTCAGAGTACCTCAGGGTATGGTAAAAGATGTTCTAATTCAAATTGATAAATTTTATTATCCTGTTGATTTCCTAATCCGCGACACTAGCTCTAGTGCTGATACTACTTCAAAAGTTCATTTGATTTAGGTAGGCCTTTCCTTGCCATTGCTAATGCTCTTATTAATTGTAGGAATGAGCTCATGAAGCTGTCTTTCAGAAACATGACTCTCGAGGTGAATGTCTTCTATATTGTGAAACAGTCATAAGAGGATGATGAGGGCCACCAGATATACATAAATGATTCACTCATGGATAAAGGAGTTTCTATATCCTATGATTTTGATCCTCTTAAGTATTTTCTTGTTAATTCTGAGTTTGATTCTATTAGTAATCCATATTATGTAGTTGATATTAATACTATTTTTGATAGAACTCAAGATTATGACACTCGGGCATGGCAACCAAAGTTCAAAGAGTTGCCTGAGAAAGCTGAAAAATAAATTCCTTCAAGTGTGGAAGCACCCAAAGTTGAATTGAAGCCTCTTCCTAAGGGTTTAAAGTGTGTTTTCCTTGGTCCAAGTGATACTTTTCATGTTATTATCTCATCTGAATTGTCTGAAACTCAAAGTGAGAAATTAATTTGGACCCTAAGTGAGCATAAGTCAGCTTTAGGTTGGGGCATTGCTGATATAAAAAGTATTAGTCATCTGATCTGTTCCCATAAAATTAATTTGGGGAAGGAACTATCCCTCGTAGAGACCCCCAACGTAGGCTTAATCTCACTATGAAAGAAGTGGTGAAGAATGAAGCGTTGAAACTATTAGATGCAAGAATCATATATCTTATTGCTGATAGTAAATGAGTAAATCCTACACATATTGTTTGTAAAAAGTTAGGTGTTACCATAATGAAGAATGATAGGGGAGAGTTAGTCCCTATAAAACTTGTGACTGGATGACAGATGTGCATTGATTACAGAAAGTTGAATGCTGCCACCTGGAAAGACCATTTTCATCTTCCTTTTATTGATAAAACTCTTGAGCGTGTAGCTGGTTGATTATGCCCAAAGAATAACAAGATAATAGCAGCACAACTTTGGGGTGTCAATTGCACAAAGAGACAAATTAAAAGAATAACTAAAGAAACTAAAAATATATCAAATGACTAAAACTAAATAAATATTAATTTAAATACAAAATTAAGTAAAGCAAATTGAGTTTTATACTAGATGTAAGATGACTAAGATTTAGAATTTATTAAGTTTAATTTTAACATTAACTATGCTAAATTATTTTACCCACATAATTTAACTCATGAACATCTAGTGAGAAGCATGTTCTCACGAAAAATATATCAATAAAATATTAAAAATAATAATAACATGTATAATAAAATTTTCTTAATTAATAGTAATTATTAAACTACCAAATATATCCCTAATAAGAAATTATAATTAATATACAATAATTACTACTAATATTTAGATAACACAAAAAATTGTAAAGCATGAGAAAAATATAACTAAATTCATCTTAAAATTCATTAATATAATCTAATAAAAAAATAAAGTTAATAAACATTAAATTTTAAAATAAGATAAAAATAATTCAACATAATAATATAAAAATAATCAAAATTTTATTTTTCTCTTAATACAAAAAATTTAACAAAACATGATAAAATTAGAATTTAATCTAAAATTTTTCATTATACACAACTTCAAAATTTTCTCCAATTTTTCTCCACGGTGTGCTGCACCCAATCTATTTTTTTCTCTCCAACGGCGTGCGTCCTTTTCCAATCTTTGTTATTTGCTTTCCAGGGGCACGGCCAGTCCTCACTCTCCTTTTTTTTCAATTTATTTGCTTTTGCCATGTAGCTTCTCCAATCTGTTTCTTTTCTATTTGCTTTTCTTTCTATTGTTGTGCACGGTCCACGACGTAACTCTCTCCATATCTTCAGTGTAGCTTTGCTTTTACGCTTTGTTTGGAACAACAGAAAATGGCAGGAAAGAAAATGTGTCGAGAGAAAAGTAGCATAATATTTCATTTTCTCTACAGAAAGAAAAAATTAGAGTGGGATCCACCAAAAATATTTTCTTCGCTAAGGAAAACAATGAGAAAAGTGAGAAACAAATGTAAAAGCAAGAAACAATGGCCGAAATAAGGGATAAAAATAACTATTATAAAAAATAAAAAAAAGTTCTCTCTTTTTTCTCCTTTCCCGTCACCACCATGGGTGAGAAAGTCGATGGCTTGACCATCGCGGTTGGAGCGAAAGGCATTAAGTCAATGGCTTCCTTGTTGGGCGTGGTGTGGCCGACCGTATTGATGGGGGGTTTTGGCTAGAGCGGGTCTGGTTTGCGGATAGCGGCGGCGGTCGACGGTGGCTTGGATCCGCGCAGTGCCACTCGAATCTGGGTAGAGCGGCGTGCGGTTGCCGGTGAACGATGAGGCAGATGTACTCACCACAGCAGCCATGACTTCCTTTCCTCTCGATTGGACAAAGAGATGGGAAAAAGGGTGGGTGAGGAAGAAAGAGGAGGAGGTGGGTGAAGAAGAAAGGGGAGGGGTGGGTGACAGGAGAATAGGTGAGGTGAGGTGAGGTGGGGTGGCATGGGGAGGGGAGGGTGGCGTGGGTGAGGAAGAAAGGAGATGGGGTGAGTGACAAAGGGAAGAAGGGGGGATGGGTGAGGAAGAAGGGGGCTGGGTAATAGGTAATAGGTGGGTGAGGAAGAAGGGGGCTGGGTAACAAGTAATAGGTGGGTGAGGAGGGATATTTTTAATAATATCATTTTTTATTTATTTAGGAAAAAAATATTTTTTTAATCTTTTTTTGGTTTTCTTTCTTCTCATTTTCTCTTCATCCAAACAATTAAAATTCTCTCTACTTTTCTATCCATTTTATATCTATTTTCTCTCTTCTCATTTTCTCTCTTCATCCAAACAAACGGTTAAAGAGCAAATATAGCTTAATACACTCACGTTCAAAGGGCAATCAAGAAATAAATAATTTTAATTCGTGTCAAATATCTCCATCATTAAGTCAACTCCTTCAATTATGTTTTCTTTTTTCTTTTTATTTAAATTGCTTCCTTTTTCTTATTTTGAACTTTGAATCTTTTTTTTTAATTTTAATTGAGCTTTGACTTATTTTTTATAAACTTTAAAATTAAACATAAAAATTTATTTAAGAATATTTTCAAGTAAATAAAAATTTAGTTTAAAAATACACGTTAATTTTAATAATTTTTATTCACATTTTAGTATTTTAGTCAAATAATAAAGTATTTAAAAAGTACTTTCGTATATTCATCACTACTCATTCTTTCTATTATTTTTTAAATGGTTATTTTGATTATTATCAAATTGAGATTGCATTAGAAAATTAGGATAAAATCACTTTTACTTGTCTTTTTGGTACTTTTGCCTTTAGTAGAATGTCATTTGGATTATGTAATGTACCTGCTACTTTTCAATGTTGCATGATAAGCATTTTTACTGATATGGTTGAAAATTACATAGAAGTTTTTATTGATGACTTGATTGTTTTTTTTATTATTATCTTCTTTTGATGAATGCTTATTGAATTTAGAGAGGGTGTTAATTTGTTGTGAGAAGGAATTAGTTTTGAATTGAGAAAAATATCACTTTATGGTACCTTTAGGTATTGTCTTAAGGCATATTATTTCTTCTAGGCAGATAGAGGTTGATCAATCTAAGATTGAATTAATTTCTAAGTTTCCTACAAGTAAGACAGTAAATGATGTGAGATCTTTTCTTGATCATGCAGGTTTTTATAGGAGATTCATACAAAAAAAAATTCTTAAGTCCAACACAAAAGTAAAAAAATGCAAATTCCACACTTAGTATACACTTGGAAGTAAAAAGGGTATAAAAATCAGTGTATAGGATATATTCCAATGTGGAGAGACATGAATGATGTGAGCATATGAAAAGAAAAGACTAAATGTGTTTATTGGCTCAAAGTTGGCTACTAGGAATCAATGATAGAAAATGTTAGCTTGAAAGGCTGAAACGTTAATCCTAAGTTGACCTTCATCATATCCCAAGTATATTCACCATCTTACCACAAACCATATTATGATGTTCTCAAAAGAAGTGTCTAATTCAACAGATCAATGAATGCTTATCACAATTTACTGCATTTGTAGGCTTTCAATTCTCTCAAAAACTCACATGAATACTTAAGCAAAAGAGTTCTCTAGCTACATGATAATTACATATTTTATACATTAATAAACCCTCATTTTTAGTCATTGACACTCTCCATGTACTTAATTGATGAAGCCTGGTTATGTTTTGTAAGTTTGGACTTAAATTAGACTTAATTAATTTTTTCAGCATTATTTGAGTCTTACACTATTTTTGTATTTCCGTCATATCTTGAGTTCTAGATGTGTAAAAATTATGTATCTTACCTTGTAGGAAAGATAAGAGAGAGCTCTACAACTTTGATGAA
Organism: Ormosia emarginata; assembly: GCA_029884605.1. NCBI lineage: Eukaryota > Viridiplantae > Streptophyta > Magnoliopsida > Fabales > Fabaceae > Ormosia > Ormosia emarginata. The sequence continues at coordinate 5,379,532 of JAQQTP010000038.1, read as the reverse complement.
GAGCTCAAAGTCTCATTCAGACATCTAGTGGAGCTAATTGGGCTTGGAAGTCAGAACACAAGTTTTGTGACTGGAACCTGAATAGTGTACAGTAATCAGAGCATAACTCGAGCTGTAGGAACTTCCTTGGGCTGAAATTTGGATACTTGAAAGTTAAGACCCATATCTACAACTTTCATGAAGAATACAAAACTCATATCAAACAGTTTGGAGGTGATATTGGGTCTGGAAGTCAAAACAGAGGTGCTGAAATTGGGCTTTAATAGTCTGCAGTAATTAAGCCATATCTCGGGCTGTAGGTGGTGAAATGAGCTGAAATTTGGACATCTAAAAGTTAAGACCCAGATCTACAACATTCATGAAGATGACTTTTCCATTTGATGACGGAATCCATGAGTTAAGCAATGAATGATTTCGGAGATAAAGAATCTCAATAATTTTCCACTCACCAACTCATCATTTGGCATTTTCCACTCATTCACCCACTCATCCACCTACTCTTAATCAGCCCCCTTGTTATTTTGTATCCCTAATCCTCTATAAAAGGCACCATTGACTGATCATTTGGTACTCTTGGTGTTAGACTTAGTTTTTAGAAGTTATGGTTATGCTTGTTTATTGTTTTCCTTTGTTATAATTTTCTCTTGCTCTAAATTGAAGCTATGTTCATCTTTCTCTTCTTCTCTCTTTCCCTTCTTCTTGTCTATGAGTAACTAAATCTTCATCTTGCTTGGGTAAAAGAGTGAAGCTCTTGGTAATGAAATAAGGTTAGATTATTCTATTTCTTGTGCTTAAATGATATATTATCAAATGGACATTATATGTGTTGTATTTTGTTTCCAATCAATTTAGAAACCTTCTTTGTATAATGGAGATCTTGATTTATTGTAGACAATAGGATTGATACAGTGAATGTTTGAACTTATTTACAAATGTTGGTAGATAATTAAAGGAATCATAATATGATTGCATATATAATTGAACTTTGAATGTTATATTTTTTGATTGGAACCTTCGTTGTGTGTGGATTTCAATTGAGTTATAAAGAGAAATAATCTTGCCTTTAATTTATTATCAATAGTAGATCTCCTAACCCAAGAAAGTTCTTAAATTCATTTGTGAACATCTTTTATTACTTTTAGTGTTGTAACAAATCCTTTTCTTACCTCAATTAATTTTTCTTCATCAATTCCTTGTGGATCGACCTCAGACTCATGAGAAATTTATTACTTGAGACAACTTGTACTTGGGTTTGCATCATTAAATGTCGCATCAAATTTTTGGCGCTGTTGCCGGGGACTTGATTTGAAGTTTTAATTTATTGAGTTTCTTTTTCTTTAATAAAATCTATTCTTTCTTCTCTCTCACCGGAGCAAAAGATCTGCTTGCCGATCCTTCAGTTTCTTTACTAACTTTAACTTTCTAACTTCCTAACCTACTAACTTGCTAACATACTAACTTTTAACATTTATATTTATGTCATTTACTTATGTTTATTAACTTGTAATTTATGTCATTTATTTTCTATTTACTAACTTTTATTTTCTACTCTAACTTTTAATTTATGTCATTTATTTTCTACTCTCTAACTTTTTAATTTCTCATTATTTATTATTACTTTCTAACATAACGAAATAATCTTTCTTCTTCTCTTCTCTTTTCGCTTTGGCTCTAGTGGGGCTTTGCCTCTCTCCGGTTTTCATATTTTTAATTTATTTTCTACAATTTACTTTCTGTACTTTCTAACTTACTAATTATTAACTCTCTAATTATCTAACTTTTTACTTTATCAATTATCTAACTTTTTACTTGTTAATATTTATTGGGTGGGTAGTTGGTTTATACCACATCCTTGTTAATATTTAATGGCTGGTGTAAATTGCCGACTTGTACATAATTTTTTTCTATTTTAAGTCATTTATTTATGCTTAATTGGTATCGTGATTTAAATTCTGGTCGTTTAGTTAAAATTAATCATGGTACTTTATATATTGATTTGTTTGAATCACAATCACACACAATTGACACAATAACTGAAAATGAAAGTGTACATGATGAACATGAAAATCAACCGTTGCGAACCATGCGTGAATATTTACAACCACTTTGAAATTCTAGTCTATCATATTTTATCTTTTCACTCAACGCTAATAATTTTATATTCAAGCCAGGTATGATTTCTTTACTTCCTAATTTTCATGGTTTAAAGTCTGAAAGCTCATATTTACATCTGAAAGAATTTGAGGAAGTATGTATTGCTTTCAATAACCAAAATTGCACTGAAGAGATTGTTAAGCTTAAATTGTTTCCTTTTTCTTTAAAAGATAAAATAAAATCTTGGCTTAACACTTTAAAACCAAGATCAATTAGCACATGGCAAGAAATGCAAGGTGAGTTCTTAAAGAAATTTTTTCTAACACATAAAATCAATGCTATGAAAAGACAAATCTAAATTTTTTTTCAAAATTCAAATGAAGCATATTTTCAATGTTGGGAACAATTTAAAGATTTGTTAAATTCTTGCCCACATCATAGTTTTGAAAAATGGCGCACTATAAGCTTCTTTTATGAAGGTTTAACACCTGAAACTAAACAATTTGTAGAAATTATGTGCAATTGAGAGTTTTTTGATAAAGAACCTAATGAAGCTTTAGACTATTTAAACCAGTTGGCTGAAAATTCTCAATCTTAGCATAGTACTAACTCTTCTAAAAATTCAATTAGATCTAATCTTGCAAGTACGAATAAAGGAAAATATCACCTTAGTCAAGAGGAAGATCTAAATACATGGTTTGCCAGTTTGGCTAGAAAGGTTGAAGCCATGGAATTAAGAAAAGCAAAAGAAATCAAATCAGTGTAAAATGAAAAAATTTGTGGCATTTGTGGTGACTTAAGACACTCAACACATGAATGTCATAATATTCCTGTTTTTAAAGAAGTTGTACATAAACAAGTAAATGCAATGAATAATTTTAAAAAGTCATTTACTTCTTCTTTTTCAGATACATACAATCCGGGATGGAGAAATCACCTGAATTTCAGCTGGAGGAATAATAATCAGTCACAATTCGTGCAACCACCACCTCCTCAAGCACAATATGACTCTCAAAATTCTCAAGAAAATGCACCTTATGTCCCACCATATAAGAAAAACCTTGAAGAAACACTGCATGCATTCATAGAAAAGCAAGATGCCATTAATAAACAAAACAATCAAACCATGATTGACATAAAAGAAACTCTTGCTAAACTTTCTTCTACACTCACCATTCACGAGAAAGGAAAATTTCCTTCTCAACTTCAACCAAATCCTAAGGGTCAGTACATTCTAAATGAGGGGAGTTCAGAAAACCAACAAATGGACCAAGTCAAGTCAGTGATAACTCTTAGGAGTGGAAAGATTGTTGAAAAACAAATTCTCGAACCTTATGAGAAAAAAGATAAACTAATTCCCCAAGAAAATGAAGAAGTTGACCAAAAGGAGAAAAAACTCTCGCCTTCACCCTCATTTCCTCAAGCATTGAATAATCCAAAGAAATTGGACCACCACACTGAAATTTTTGAAATTTTGAAACAAGTGAAGATCAATATTCCTCTGTTAGATGCTATCAAATAGATTCCTTGTTATGCCAAATATTTGAAGGACTTATACACTGTTAAAAGGAAACTAAATGTGAAAAAGAAAGCATTTTTAGCTGAACAGGTAAGCTCCATTCTTCAGAATAATAATGCGTTGAAATATAAAGACCAGGTTGTCCTATAGTTTTATGCATTATTAGAGAATAAAAAATTGAAAAAGCTTTACTTGATCTTGGTGCTAGTGTCAATTTGCTTCCATATTCAGTTTATCAGTAACTCAACTTGGGTGAGTTAAAACTAACTTCTGTAACTCTTCTACTTGCTGATAGATTAATTAAAATTCTAAGAGGAATAGTGGAAGATGTGTTGGTTCAAGTTGATAAATTCATATATCCTATGGATTTTATTGTCTTGGATACGGAATCTATGGTTGATAGTTACAAGTTAATTCCTGTTATTTTAGGCCGTCCATTTTTAGCAACATCTAATGCTTTGATAAATTGTAGAAATGGAATGGTGAAACTAACATTTGGAAACATGACACTGAAGCTCAATGTTTTTAACATGTGCAAGCAACCACAGGAAATCCTTGATGAAAATGAGGAAGTTGAAGGAATTGAAGCCATTATAGATGATCATATTCAAATAAAGAGTTCTTCTGACCCATTAGAAATTTGTTTAGTCAATTCATTTGATTCAGGCATGCAATTAGAAGATAATATCTCTGAAATATGCTCTTTGCTTGATTGTACACAGGTAATGGAGTACAAGAGATGGAAGCTAAGATTTGAAGAGTTAAAACCTATAAATGATAATGCCCATGAAGAAGTACCCACACTGGAAATAAAGTCATTACCTGCTGGGTTGAAGTACACATTTTTGGGAGAAGAGCAAAGTTTTCCAGTGGTAATTTCCTCGTCTCTTACTGAAAAATAAGAAGGTATGTTAACAAAATTACTTAAAAGGCATAAAACTACAATTGAATGGACATTAAAGGACATAAAATGTATTAATCTATTAATTTGTACACATAGAATACATTTAGAGGATAATGCTAAAACTTCTCAATAACCTCAAAGAAGATTAAATCCACACATGAAAGAGGTAGTTAGAGCTGAAGTCCTTAAATTGCTTGATGTTGGAATTATCTATTCTATCTCTGATAGCCAATGGGTAAGCCCTACACAAGTTGTGCCTAAGAAATTTGGAATAAAGGGTGAATTAATACCTACACGAGTCTCATCTAGTTGGCGTATATGTATTGATTTTAGAAAATTGAATGCTGCTACTAGGAAAGATCATTCCTCCTGCCATTTCTTGATCAAATTCTGGAAAGGGTAGCAGGACATCCACACTACTATTTTCTTGATGGTTATTCGAGTTATAATTAAATACCAATTGCATTGGAAGATCAAGAAAAGACCACTTTTACATGTCCATTCGGTACTTTTGCATATAGAAGAATGCATTTTGGCCTTTGTAATGCTCTGGCAACATTCCAAAGATGCATGTTAAGCATTTTTAGTGACATGATTGAGCATTATTTAGAGGTTTTCATGGATGATCTGACAGTTTTTAGAAATTCTTTTGAAAATTGTCTTGATAATTTGGAAAAAGTTCTTAAAAGATGTAAAGAAAAAAGATTAGTGTTAAATTGGGAAAAATGTCATTACATGGTTACCTCAGGAATAATGTTAGGTCATGTGATATCTTCTAAAGGAATTGAAGTTGATACGACCAAAGTTGAATTAATTGCTCATTTGTCTTCCCCAAAAACAGTCAGAGAAGTTCGTTCCTTTTTAGGACATGCAGGATTTTATAGAAGATTCATTAAGGACTTTAGTGCCATATCTAGACCATTATGTAATCTTCTGTTAAAAGATGCACCATTTGATTGGACTCAGGAATGACAAAAATCTTTTGAAAAATTAATTGATCTTTTGACATCTGCTCCTATCATGCAATCTCCTGACTGGTCTTTGCCTTTTGAGTTGATGTATGATGCTAGTGATTTTGCTGTGGGTGTTGTTTTAGGCCAAAGAAAGGAAGGTAAGCCTTATATGATTTGTTACACAAGTAGAACTTTAAATAGTACACAAATGAATTACACCATTACTGAAAAAGAACTAATTGTTGTATTTTTTGTACTGGACAAATTTCGATTTTACTTAATTAGTTATTCTATTGTGATTTTCATCGATCATGCTGCTGTTAAATATTTGATGTCTAAGCAGGATGTCAAACCAAGATTGATACGGTGGATCTTGTTGCTTCAAGAATTCAACATCACAATAAAAGATAAGAAATGAGTCGAAAATGTTGTTGTTGATCATTTGTCCAGACTTACAATAGGCTCACCTTTTGATAGCACACCCATCAATGATTCTTTTCCTGATGAATTTTTATTTCTGTCAATTCCATGCCTTGGTTTTCTAACATAGTCAACTTTCTTGTAACAGGAAAGATGCTGCCTCAATGGATGCTGCCTCAATGGATGCGCCAAGATAGGAAGAAATTTTTGACAGAGGTGAAAAACTTTTATTGGGATGACCCATACTTGTTCAAATATTGTCTTGACCAAATCTTTCAGAGATGTGTGTCTGACAGTGAGGTAGGTAGTGTCATTAAATTTTGTCACTCAGAAGCATGTGGAGGTCACTTTTCTTCATAGAAAACAGTTGCGAAAATCTTGCAGTGTGGATTTTATCGGCTCACTTTGTTTAAGGAATGCTATACTTTTTGCAAAAGTTATGAAAATTGTCAAAAAATGGGCTCAATTTCAAAAAGAAACATGATGCCTCTGAACCCCATCCTTGTCATTGAAATTTTTAATTGTTGGGAAATTAATTTCATGGGTCCATTTCCATCCTCATTTGGATTTGTGTATATATTGGTTGCAGTTGATTATGTCTCAAAATGGATTGAGGTAATTTCATGCTGACACAATGATCATAAAACTGTTCTCAAATTTTTAAAAGAAAATATCTTGTTGCGATTTGGAATCCCTTGAGCTATCATCAGTGATGGGGGAATACATTTTTGTAATAAACCATTTGAATTTTTAATGAAGAAATATGGTATTACACATAAAATTATCACCCCTTATCACCCTCAGACAAGTGGATAAGTTGAATTGGCAAATAGGGAGATTAAATACATTTTGAAAAAAATTGTTAACGCAAATCATAAAGATTGGTCTTTAAAACTAAACGATGCACTTTGGGCTTACCGTACTGCTTTCAAAACATCTTTGGGCATGTCATCCTATCGGTTAGTCTATGAAAAACTTTGTCACTTGCTTGTAGAATTGGAACATAAAGCATTTTGGGCCATTAAAGCTTTCAATCTAAATCTTGATGATACTTACAAGATACGCAAATTGCAATTAAATGAATTGGAGGAATTGAGAAATGATGCATATAAAAATTCAAAGATTTATAAAGCTAGAACAAAAGCTTTTCATGACAAGACAATTTTGAGAAAATCTTTTGAAATTGGTCAAAAAGTTTTGCTTTATAATTCTCGTCTGCACCTATTCCCTAGAAAATTGAGATCTAGGTGGAATGGTCCTTTTGTTGTCAAACATGTGTATCCTCATGGAACTATAGATATTGAGAATCCTCAGAATGGTAATGTATTTAAAGTCAATGGACAAAGGCTCAAACCATTTCTGAAAAACCAAGTTGATGAGGTAGAATTCATCTCTCTTTTTGATCCTTGTTATGAATAGAATTTATTCTAATTTTGTTGCCTTGTTTTTGCAGTTCTTTGTGTTGTCGGTTATGTGGTGGATAACGGTACTCCGCGACTCTCAAGTTAGTTTATTTTTCAGTTTCCCAAAATAAGTGAATCCTTCTTCTCCTTTAAAATAGATGTCATTCTTTCAAACCTGAGAAAACATTTTCCTTCTCTCCCTCAAAATGCTCTGACTAAAATCTACAAAGTTAGATGTGAAAGATTGAGACTGTTAATACACAAGGGTATGCCAGAAGATGTATGCTGGATAATTGAAGTAAAGGTCTGACTAGCAGGGGAGTCTTCAATTTCATTTAACTCATACATGCCAGGTCTTGGAAGAAGTTCATATTCTAAAAAGAGAAGAGTAAAAAGGTTACAAGTCTATCACAAATGTGCATGATGGAATTGTAACATGCGATGTCGTTCTTTGGAGATAGTTTCCGCAAACAGAGAAGATAAAATTTTATTCATTAAGAATAGACTGAGTAAGGAGTCATTAGATGATATCTTATTGACTCTTGAGACGCATTCTTGTGGATTTATGCATTGTGAACTTCTTAATTTGTGGAATCTCTTCAAGGATGAAGAAAAACGCTACAGTCTTGGGAATCTAACTCTAAAAGACCCTGTTTGCCAATTTATAAGAAAATTGGATGGGAAGCTCATCCTCAACTCGTAGAAGGTGTTTAAGCCGTTACTAGACGTGAAACAAGAGGCAGATGTGAGCTATATCCACAATAATCTGTACATACTATCTTCTTCTTCTTCATGTTTTCTAAAAAAAAATGTTTGAACAAGGGCGATCCGGAAGGAGTACCATGACTTTAATTAGTTGTGGAGCCCCAACCTTTGGCTGACCCGTCATTGACTCGGGTGGACCTTTGCACACTGGTCCTTAAAAAAGTTCATGTACCATGCTCTGTAGAGAGCCGCACTCCACAACCCAATGTTTATCATCTAGGCACTGTGGAGTTGATAGACAAGCAAAAGCGTCCCACTCTGGTTATTAGTGAGAAGTAACCCGTGGCTGCCAAAGCGTATGAGGCATCTGAGCTTGATCATCTCTTTTATTAGAAGAGACTCTCAGCGTTCTGGGATGGGACGTTCTGGATCTTGGACATTACGGGTTCAGATTTTAGTATCTTTGTTGATGTTACGAGCCCAAGTGTGAGCTCTCTAGGTTCTAGACCTAGGATAGAAACCCACGATGGTTTCTTCTTTCTCTTTTCTTTGAATAAACGGACGTGAGTGTCTACTGTACTGGTGACACGCAGTATAAAGATATGCCACTACTACACTCATGACGCCCAATATAAAAATACGCCATGAAAACTGTACATAAAAGTTTGTCATCATTTGCTATTATATTTCTTTTATCTTTGTATGATTTTGCTGTATTTTAGTTTTGGACAGACGATCCTTTGAGCAGGGTCCTTCAGGGGTTGCTAGACTTGTTTACCCTGATGGTTTTCTTGAAGTAAAAAAAAATACAAAAATAAACAAAAAAACAAAAAGAAAAACAAAAAAGAAAAAGATTCTGTGTTTCTTAATTTCAAACTTTTTGACAACAACCAACCTACCCTTATAGGTGCTATTATTATCCTTTCCATTCTTTTTCCTATTTAAACACTCTATTTTCTTTACTTTCCTCCAACTCAGAATCATTCAAAGAAAAAGGTGAGTATAGAGATGGAAGCTGTTTTTGTTTGTCAACTTAAAAATATATGTGTATTTTATGGGTCTAAGTATGGGAAGGGTTTAGAGTTTGTAAACGCAGCTACCACTTTTGGTCGATTACTTGCTGCGAGGAAAATTCATCTTGTATATGGGGGAGGTTGCCATGGGTTAATGGGGGCTGTATCACTTGCTGTATATATAGGAGGCAGTCAGGTTTTAGGTGTCATTCTTGAACCTTTAGCTCAACAGAACATCATTGGAAAGACAATTGAGGAGGAACTTAAGGTATCATCAATGCATGAACGAATGAAAATAATGCTTGAAAACTCTGATGCATTCATTGCCTTTCTAGGTGATTTTGGTACCTTGGAAGAAGTTTTTCAAATTGTCTCTTGAGTTCAACTGAACATCCACCATAAACCCATAGGTTTGTTGAATGTAAATAATTTCTTTGATATTTTGTTACTCTTTATTGACTATGCTGTGGAACAGAAATTTATCACCTTCGGCAAGACAACTTCTTATCTCTGCTTCTACTATTGATGAGTTGATTGATAAATTAGAAGTTTTTGTTCATAAACCTGACCCATTAATAGCTCAGATAGATTGATCAGTAGGAAATAATGAGGGAAGCAGGATGAAAAGAAAGCCAGATTTGACACTTCGTTTATAGCCAAATTTGATTTTATTTATTGTACTTTGATTAAATTTATGTCAGATTTCTCCAACATGTAATATCTTCTATCCTTTACTCATCTATATTTTAACATTAAGGATAATGTTGTGATCTGGTTGGGGGGAAGGATAATTGACAAAATTTTTTTTTTTTTGGGAAGTATGATATAATTGTCATGGACTTACTAAACTAATGAATGATGGCAGAGTAAGGAGTAATTTCATTCCTGAGACGCATTTAAATTGGAAAGTATGTTTAGTGATATGACTGTCAGAAACCTATTCTTAGTAAAACTAATTAAGGATGGCAGGGTAAGGAGTAAATTTTGAAAACAATTTATTACTCTTGAGACGCATCTTAGTTAGGGTAGTAACTATTTAGTGTTTATTTGTGGAAGTAACAAAGTTTTGCTGTTTGATTTCCTTTGAAAGATTCAAGTGAATGCACTCTCGCATCCTTTGAAGCAATTGAAATTCAGGGATCATAGCATGATTGAATAAATTATCTTCTTTCTTAAAAATTACAAGCTTGGATATGAATGTTGATATGGTGGATTGAGAATGATAGAAATATGCCTTGTGAGATTTTGAGCCTATTGATGAATGAATTGAATATTTGTATTATTATCTTCTTTCTTGTGTGATTTTCACTCATGGATTTATTACTCTAGAACTTGCTTTGATTCTTTTTTAGGCTACATTTTTACATGCATATATAAATATGATTGAAGTATTTTGAAATAGCTACTTTGACCAAATAACCATCCTTGTATATTTTCCCTTATGTAACCCCTTTGATCTTATTTGACCATTCCTTATTTTTAGCTCATTATATGCCTTCAAAAAAAAAAAAGCATGTTTTACCCAACCTTAGGGATTAAGAGAGCATTGGTGTAACACCTCGAAAATTAATAATTTTATGATAAATAGTTATTTTATAATATTCATGATTTTTGTGAATTTTTCTGTAAACGCAGAATATTTTAATATTATTCCTCGTTTTACATGCACACAGAGCGGAGCCGAAAAAATGAGATATTTTTTTCGAGAACCTTGAACTGTGGAAACGTCGACTGAGGATCTTACTAAACCCGAGGTCAGATGCGATTTACGAGGTTTCATATTTTTTGAGATTTTTATCTGATAAATAAAAATCACAGAATAATTTTATTATCCGTTGGACAATAAATATCACTTCTTGTTAATTGTAAATTCTGTCCACTGATAATAAATCTGATATAGTGTTAGTCATATTTTAGAGAACACTTTAGTGACATCACAATGATGACATCATTACCATGACATCACTTTGACTTTTCAAAAAGGTGAACTTGGCTTATTGGAGAAGCTTGGAGGAAGCTTCCTTGCACCTTCCTATTGGCTTATTAGAGAAGTCAATTCCTCTCTCCTCTTCTCCACCACACATTTTTTAGGGCTCTTTGTGGCCATACATTTTATTCCATACACTTACACAAAATATACCTAATTATACATTTCATTTCATTTCACTTTGCTATCACTTTCTCTCTTTACTTTCCATCTTCATCTTTTCTCTTAACCATTTTCTCCTCCTTCTCTCTAACTCCAAGGCAGCCCCATACCCTTCCACACTCCATGGATGCTTGATTTCAAGCTTCAATCTTGCTTGAATCTATACTTCCATTGAAGATCTTCCTTCCTTGTTGGAATCACTCTCTAAAAAGCTCACCTTTTCTCTCCATTCTCTTCCTCTTTCCCGGCCAAGAAGACCCATTTTTGGGCATCCACTTCTCTTGCTCAAACAACCTCATTTCCTACCATTTCTCATCACCTAGAATACTTTCTCTTTTATGACCACCACCAAAATCTACCATTTTCATTTTTGCCCCATCAAGCTTCAAAGTTGGAGACTTTAAGGTAAAGTCCATAACTTTTCCACCTTTTCTCCTCATTTTTGTGATCATTGATCTCTTGGGTGATCAAGGGTTCCTTTTCTAAGCTTTGATGATGATTTTGATAAGTTTTGATGTCCTTAGGGTTTCCTTGAAGGTGTAGTACGAAAATCTCTATAAGGGACCAAGAGGCTTGCTTTCTTGTGTTGTCTTCCATAGGTAAGAGGGAGATAATCCTCTTCAACCTATCTTGGTAGTGAGGAAACATTTTTGGTGTTGTTGATGAGGAATCCATGTGTGGATTGCTCTCTTTGTGGTGTTGTTTTTCATGATTGTGCATTTATTTGGACTTGTATGAGTTATTGGTTGTCTTTGCATGTCTTGATGGTTATGGATTGTATATATATCTTGTTTGGATTAATATATGGAAAATGTAGGGTTTCCTACCATTTTGGGGGTCACGGCCTTAGGGCCAATTTTTAGGAATTCAAGTGTGATTTTGGAGACATTGGAACTTAGGTGATTAGGTGTTAAGGAATTGATAATTGTAATGGAAAAGATTTGAGACTTCTACCCTAGGGAGGCTCACGGCCTCTAGGGGGATTAATGGTCCAAGTTGTAATTCTTGGTGCAACATTGGGATTTAAGTGATCAACATTGTGGTGAAAGAAAAAGGGTTAGACTTTTATTATAATGAGGCTCAAGGCTTTTTGAGGAAAAATGTCAAAAATGTAGTGCTAAAAGGGAGACTTAGATGATTGGAAAATTTTAGATTCCTTAAGAGTTCATAAAATGGAAAGAATAAAGGAAAAGACTTTATCCTATGGATTAGAGTGATTTTGAACATAAGGGAAGAACAAGAGAATTTGTATACTCTTAGAGTAATTTTAAGTGAGCATAATTGATTAGATTAAGGAACTTGATCAATCTAAAAGAATGAAGATTTAATAAGGACTGCAAGAGAATCCCTCAAGATAAATAAATTCATAAGGGATGTTAATTAAAGTGAAACTTTATAATGACTTCATAAGAGATGTTAATCAAAGCAAAACTTTTTGAATGTTTCATAAGAATTGTTACGTTAAAATGAAACCCTGAAATAGACCTATAAAAATATGTTATCACTCTTGAGAAAATTAATACTATACTATTATGCGTCTGTGTTTGGACTAAAATTCTGTTGATGTTTAAATTGGCCAAATTGTGGCGTGTTATGGAAAATATATCACTATTGTTGGATACATATAGTTGTGTATGGAGTCAACATACACTGAGCATTATACATTGTAGGTTATTGTGCCAATGTGATGAAACCGAGTGGATCAATGTTATTATGTAATTACATGGGCAGTTATGTAATATCATTTATACTAATGGTATTAGACAATTGTATGAGCAATTGTTTAATATCATTGGGGACAGTACCATGATGGCTTGAGTTATGCATATTCGCATTGAACAATTTGCTCAGTCGATGACTGTTAAAAGGCTGGATGAGCTTATGATTATGCATTGAATCAGTATGCGTTGAACAAATTGCTCAGTCGATGACTATTAAAAGGTTGTATGAGCCTATGGATGAGAATTGAATAAGTGAGATCCAGTGGAAGGATCTATGGGGGGCGTAAGGCGCGGTGTGTAACACCCTCCTCAGGGCATCACATTTCCGACTCCCGACTCATAATCTGAAAAGAAGTTCGCACAAGGTTTGAGTTATAAAATGTAAGTTTTAAAATTTCTTCTTTACTGAAACATAAACTTACTAAAATTTATAGGTATTACTAAAAATATATTTAATATATAATATTGACACCAATTAATAATTAACAATTTAAAGAGAAATATAAAACTAACAGAAAACTCTCTCTTTTTAGCAGTAGCAAATCCTATGACGAGTCCTACTTAATAGCACGGTACAACACTAACGAGAAAACTTAACATACTTATTCTTTCTTGTATCCATCTTGATGCATCAGATATCTGCTCCTTGTTAACACTGCACACCAACGAGTCCTGAATGACCACTCCTCTATGTTGTCACCAAAACTCAAAACATTTACCACCCGTTATGTCTAAGACAACTCGTTCCTTCTATTGTATTATTTTAACAATACAGACACAACAAAACAATATAACAAAGAGGTGAGATCACCTACGCCAATACCAACATGGTAGCACAGAGATAACACAAACAACATATCATACAGATAGATCATACCAGAATTATGATCATGTCATCAATATTAATCAACTATCATCATTCAATCATTTATCAGTTCAATTATCATAAACAACAATTACGATAATGCCCTTAACATTGTCTAATTATCATCATCATCATCCAAGTATTCAAAACAGTTGTCATAGCCAATATTCCTCAATTAATATATCATACAGATATAAATGTTCAGGTTCATGCATATGCACATAGACTCAATTTTTCAAAAACAACTCCATGGAGGTTTTCACAATTTCAAGGAGAATGCTCTGTTAATTGTCAGCCTTAGCCCAAAGACAATCTTCCAGTCGTTGAAAAGAATCGTGTTCTTGTTGGGTATCGTCAATGCGTTGCAACGGACTACATCACCAAGTGGCATACGGTTCAGCCTTAGCCCACAGACAGATATCCACTGGTCGACCGCCGCGCCTTGACGCCCCCAAGATCCATCATAGACCTCACTATAAATTCTCATTCTCTCTTCAACCATAAGGGCCAAAATAGCTTATTAGCTATACTTTATACAATGCACGAATATATCAGTGCAAGTCCAACCACAAGGGCCAAATCTTTTCAATTTCATTTGTTCAATGTAATCATATGCCTCAACGCATATTTTCCAATGCATGTATAATGCATCAATGCCAATCACAGGCATATCTTTCCAATGCATGTAAAATGCACCAAATACCAATCATAGGCAAAACTTGTCATTTTCATAAACAGTGTCCATACACTGGTTCGACAGTAATTCATACTGTATATTCAATAGCAAAATCATGTTATCACATTTTCATAGTTATAAAACACTTTCGTCGTGTTTTCACAAAATTGCGCAACACTTTCGTTACGTTTTCACAATTCCACAACACTTTTGTTATATTTTCACAATACCATAACACTTCTTTTACATTTTCACAATACCGTAACACTTTTGTTATGTTTTTAAAATTCCAAAACATTTTTATTACGTTTTCACAGTATCGTAACACTACTGTTATGTTTACAAAATTTCGTAACATTTCTGTTACATTTTCAAAATGCTGCAACTCTTCTGTTGCACTTTTAAATCGCATAATAATTTTTTCAAGTTTTTCTCAATTGCGTAAAAATATACGTTTCTCAAATTGCATAGTATTTTTCCACTGTTTCAAAATCGCGTATCTTAAAAATCATTCTTTTAAGTCGCGTAAATCATTTTTCATCATTTTTAAAATATTTAACATACTTTCCAAATCATATAACGATTTTCCGTCATTTTTACAATCACGTAAAATATTCCTCAATATTCCAAACATTATTTTGGACTTAAATAAATCAATATCATTTTCAACACATTTTTCAAATTGCGTAGCTTAAAAATCACGTTTTTAAGATACGTAAAACATTTTTCATCACAATTTCATTACAAAAAATATTTCTTAATCTTCAAAAATTCCTTTTCAACCTTTCTCAAAATAATATGACTTTGTATTTCATTTTTCACATTTTCTTACTCAAGAAAATCTTTTTCCACATTTCTTTACTCAAGAAATCATTTTCTAAAATATAATCCACAAAAATCACTTTTCCATTGATATAAATCAATGTTTCAAAACTTAACATTTTCTAACGTATTTCAAAACTCGAAAATCAGTTATACGTTAGTAAATTTTCAAAACACCATTATATTCTTCATTCTTCCCAAATCATTTCCAAACACAATCTTCTTCAAAATAAATTGAAGTTCAAACGTGTTCAACCTCTCTTTTCTTTCGTTTACAAAATTCTCTCAAGTGATAAAACATTATCATTCCCTTTCCAAATTCCTTGTATTAAATCAAGTTACGTTTCCACTTTGAAAATCACTTTGTTTATAAAAATCAAGGCATTACAAGCCTTCAAAAACGTGGACATGACTATTGAAACCATCAAATATTTTTTTCCTTTTAAATTGATATGATTTTATACAAACAACACCATTAAAAATCCTTTACAAAAACTGTGAACGTGTTCATTGAAAACTGTCAAATCTTTCGAGTAACAAAATACTTCGTTTTATAAAATATCACTTTGTTCCATAAAAATTTAGGCATAACCAGTTTTTCAAAACCGTAGGGTATTTGGCCATTGAAGCCATCAAACATTTTTCCTTGTAACTCAATTATTTATCATTTCTATTTTCACACAAACAAAATCATTAAAATCTTTGTTTTCAAAACCGCAAGACATATGGTTATAAAACCAAACTCATTTGTTCAAATTCATTTTTACTTTCTTTGTAAATCTTTTTTTCACTTTCTTTGCAAATCCTTTTTTAATTTCTTTACAAATCTTTAAAATCAACGTTTGCCCGTTTCGTTTTTCGAAATCAAGTTTAATAAACACTTAGAAACTTTTTACACAAAATAAATCAATAAAAATCCCTTCAAAATCGTGTTCTTGTTCTCTTGAAAAACAAACCCTTTGTTTATTTTCCATATTCTTCAAATCATCCATTTTCATCATTCATGAAAATATTAATTTGTGAATACCTATTTTAAGGTGTCTTGGGCGAAATTCACCATGTTATAGGGACCCAAAAATCAATTCTCTTGTTCTTAAAAATTTTTAACATAAACTCTACTCAAGGGCATCAAAACCGTAGCCCCTTCCTTTGGCCATTGGAGCCAAAAATTGATTTCCTTTCTATCATCACATCATGACATACACATACATATTTCATCATATATACCATAAGCTACCATAAGCATGCCATAATCAAAAGCAATAAATCATATAAATCATACAAAGCATGAACAAATAAATCAAATACATAAACACCCACAAATAATTACATGACCATGGATATAAATCCTCACATGGATTCACCATCCATCAAATATAAGACCATCTCTCACCACCATACTTGGTTGCTGAGATGGATCTCCCTCTTACCTCTTGAAGATCCTCAAAAGCTCTTTATTTTGCTTCTTTTTCCAAGTCCTTCACCACCAAGAGCTTCTCAAATACAAAACAAAATACATAAAAATTAGTATACTAAGCTTGATTAAGAGGAACCATGGATCAAACATGGCTTAGAACATGAAAAAGAAGAGAAGAAATGAAGTTTCCTTATACTTCACCTCAAAAACCTTAGAACTTGCTCTTGGAAAAACTCCTTGAAAATGAATGATTTAGAGAAAGTCTCCAACATGAAAGTTGCTTAGAATAAGGTAAGGATTCAAGAAACTAGGTTATTTGAAATTAAAGAGTGATGGAAGGTATACTTGGAGTGCTTGGCCGAAACTTAGAGGAGAAGAGAAATGGAGAGAAATTTTGATAACTTAGCTTCTTGAAAATGAATCAACAATGACCAATAATGACCAAGACAACATATAATTGGTGTCTTGAAACTTGGCTAATTTCCTACACCATTATAAAACCGTCCCTCCCTCCTTGCTTTTTCAAAATGTGACTAATATCCAAGCCACCATTATTTATGCATTCTTAGCCATTGATTAATTCAATGGTTAAGATTAAGGTAGACTTTAAGTTAGAAGACTAAATCTAGGCCATTGGATCTTTCTCCTTTAAATTCTAGCCCTTAGATGTGTCTCCAAAATGAAGGGTTAAGATTACTCCTTCAAACTTTACATCCAAGGATCATAAATGGTCTTTGTCATTTTTTAAGACTAAATCTCCACCATAGATTAAATCTAAATCCAATGGTCATAATTGATCCATCTCCACCATTGATTAGATTCAAATCCAACGGTCACAAATGGTCCTAGCCACTTTACAAGACCAAATCTCCACCCTTGATCAATTCTAAATCTAATGGTTATAAATGGTCATAGCCATTATATTAGAGTTATCCTACACCGTTGATTAAATCGACGGTTGATATCAAAGTCTTCAATATTAGACTTGTTTCCTATTGGTCCATAAAAAATTTTCATAACCACTAATTGTGGACTTAACAGTATAATTTCTATTTTTATCTGTAAAAACCCCACGAAAGATTATATTTACTGTATTTTTATCGTCCGATAATTAATAAAGTACAAAACATAGTACAAGAAATTTTCTAAAACTGTCTCTGAATTCAAGTTTAGTAAGATCCCTTGTCTCTGTCTCAATAGTACAAATTTTTCTATGCGTAGAAAAATTTTTACTTTGTGAGACCCACCTGGGCCCATGTATGGCCACCTGGGCCCACATACACCCCATGGGCCCACAAATAGTAAAAAAATTCATAATCATCCATAAAAATCACTAAAATTAGAAAACGCACAAATATCAAATCAGATTACGTAAAATAGTTAAAACCTAACGGTAAAAATTAAATTATGTAAAGTTTTCCCCGACGCGAAAATTTTTATTTTCCTGACACGGAGTAAATCACTCAAAACGATCAAATACGCTGACGGAATAATTAAAATAATTTTACAGCACTCAGAAATTATTAAATAGTAAAATTCTGTTAACTATCAAAATTACTGTTTACGAGATACGAAATTTTAGGATGTTACACGGTGTATACCGATTGCAAGTATTACGGGCCCGACAAATCACTATTCTTTACTCGGAGAATGAATAAGAATTGAGTAGTATGATCTGTGATGGATCTATGGGGGGCGTAAGGCGCGGTGAAAGCCGATTGCATGTATTACGGGCCTGACAAATCACTATTCTTTTTGTGGTAAATGAATGAGAATTGTTATAGTGTGATCCAGTGGAAGGATCTATGGGGGGCGTAAGGCGCAGTGGTTCATTTCGTGATGATGTTATCACTTTATATACCCCTAGCCATGGTAAATCGATTACAACGCATTATGGGCCTGATAAAGCACTATTCTCTTTATGGTCCGGCATAGACTGTCATTGAGGGGGACAGATCTTCCAGAACGTTCATCTTTGAAATAGAAATGGAAAATCTTGGTACCAAGTGCACATGTATTGTGAGTTAGCATTGTGAGTCAGCATATCATTTGGCACTCATTTATATGATGATTATACTGTTGTATTATTGATGTCATGATTATCTGAAATGTTTTAATTGTTCATTATCTGAGATTCTGTTGTTGTTTTCTCTTATCGTATATGATTACTGCTGCTTAAATGTTATTGTTCTGCTATGTGGGTGTTCTGCGCCGTTCTATTTCTTTACTGCCATAATTGGAAATGTAAGTAGGATGTCTCACCTCTTTATTGTATTACTCTATCTTATGTTGTGTTGGATAAATACTGTGAAGAGTGTGAGTTGAATTCGCTTAATTTAGTTTTGGGGATCGACTTTTGTTTCCTTGTGATGGCATCTGGACAAGCTTTCCTCAGCCACATGTGGATACAGTTTCATAGAGGCTTGGAAGCCTGGCATCTCGACCATGACGCAGAGCGTTTTACTTACATAGGGGATGTAATCCTAGTTTAGTGTGGTAATGACCCTGGAGCTAGTACGAGCATCTCTTATGTTTTTATGCATGTGGAGTTCCCTCTACCCACTAGGGAGATATGGGATAACCGCCACCTCTTCCTTAGAGAGGTTTCGATTATAACGTATGTTCAGAATCCCATCCATCATGACGTGTTGCAGGGGGGAAGATCATCTATTGGGGATCCAGAGGAGGATCAAGTGCAGGACCTTTCTCTCCATGTGTTTGACTTCGGGGAAGGTCGATCTTTTATATGGTAGTTATGCTATGTAAAACTTATGTTTAATTATGTTATATGTTACTTCTATGTATGGATTATGGAATTGTAACCTTATATTAAGCTGACATTGTATTTTGGATGCAAGTAAACATAAATATATATATATATATATATATATATATATATATATATATATATATATATATATATATATATATACAAGGATTAAATTTTTTAGACTTGTTGTTAAATTGTAGCGCGTCTTGATTTAGTGACTGTGGCAATAATGACGATTGTGTTGTGGTTATTAAATCAAGAAGTGTTACATTAGGCCTTGTTCTTGAATAAGTGTGGGGGTGTGTGTGCAAAATGATCAAAAAAAAAAATTGACCACTGTTGCAATCAAAGGATTATTAGAGTCTAGAATAAAGGTGGATGCTTAGAAACAACAAGAAGAAAATGAGAAGGTTCAGGTCTAACAATGAATTCAATTCACCAATTTGGAATTGATCTTCAACAAAACATTAGTCAAATATTGGTGATTGTCCTTTATGATGAATGTTCTCAAACATTTTCTCCACTTTAACTGTACCATAATATTTTTTTATTCTTTTTGGTATTTATCATCTCATATCCATATTATCTCCTCTCCTTTACCATGACCCCATTACAACCTTGAATAAAATCCTCTTGATTTTTTACGCATGTGGTTTGAGTAGCGGAGAAGTAGAAGATAAGCAAGCTTATGGTAGTGCAATTGTTCATGGATTGAATAGAGTGAAATACTTATCTTTTAAACACTTGAGAGATTGAGAGTGAATTCTGTTAGGATCTATCATTCTTGATTCATTCTTTTCAACTGAAGTTTCCTTGCTTGTTGGTTTGAGATGTGAAGAAATGTTACCTTATTAATGCTTTGATCCCTTAAATTTCTGGTTGCTCTTCTTGCTTCATCGAATCTTTTAGAGTTTTTAGCTTTTGAGTCTATGTCGTTTTTCTTTGTTTCCTAGCTTTGGTCTTATGTGTTTTGCCTAGGAGTGCAAAAAGCTAAGTGTAGAGAAATTTGATAATCACATATTTTATATATTAATAAACCCTCATTTTTAGTCATTTACACTCTCTATTAGAGGTGGCAAAACAGGTTCAACCCGTTGGGTTGGCCCGCCAACCCGTAATTTTTTTGCGGGTTGGGTTCAAGATTTTAACCCATTTTTTATTTCCAACCCGCATAACCCGCCCCGCATAACCCGCGGGTTAAAGCGGTCTTGAGTTGGCTCAAGGGTTGAGTTTTTTAAAAAAGTGTTACAAATTAGTCTTATTATTTGTGTTTATGATATTTTTATGAGTATGATACTAAATTTATTTTATTTATTTTATTTTTTAACCTCTATAAATTATAATTTTTCTATTTTTTAATTTTTATGATTTTTTTTTAATTTTTTTATACATTTTGTTTTGTTTTTAGGATCAACTCACTTACTTTTTTTAATTTTTTTTTTTATGCGGTCAACTCTTTAAAGCGGGGTGGGTTAGCTCTTCCAACCCATTTTTCGAAACGGGCTAACCCGCCCCGTCCCGCCCCGCCCAGCATTTTTGCGGGTTGAATGCGGGGCGGGGCGGGGCGGGTTAGCCCATTTTGCCACCTCTACTCTCCATGTACTTAATTGATGAAGTCTGGTTCTGTTTTGTAAGTTTGGACTCAAATTAGACTTATTTGATTTTTCTAGCATTATTTGGGTCTTACAATTTTTTTATATTTTCGTCATATCTTGAGTTCTAGTTGTGTAAAAATTATGTATCTTACCTTGTAGGAAAGATAAGAGAGAGCTCTACAACTTTGATGAAGAGCTTAAAGTCTTATTCAGACATCTAGTGGAGCTAATTGAGCTTGAAAGTCAGAACATAAGTTTTGTGACTAGAACATGAACAATGTACAGTAATCAGAGCATAACTCGAGTTATAGGAACTTCCTTGGGCTAAAATTTGGTTATTTGAAAGTTAAGACCCATATCTACAACTTTTATGAAGAACACAAAACTCAGATCGGCCAGCTTGGAGGTGATATTGGGTCTGGAAGTCAAAACATAGGTGCTCAAATTGAGCTTTAACAGTCTATAGTAATTGGGTCATATCTCGGGTTGTAGGTGGTGAAATGATCTAAAATTTGGACATCTAAAAGTTAAGACCCAGATCTACAACTTTCATGAAGATGACTTTTTCATTTGATAATGGAATCCATGAGTTAAGTAATGAATGATTTCTGAGATAAAGAATCTCAATAATTTTCCACTCACCAACTCATCATTTGGCATTTTCCACTCATTCACCCACTTATCCACCTACTCTTAATCAGCCCCTTTGTCATTTTGTATCCCTAATCCTCTATAAAAGGCACCATTGACTGATCATTTGGTGCTCTTGGTGTTAGGCTTAGTTTTTAGAAGTTATGGTTATGTTTGTTTATTGTTTTCCTTTGTTGTAATTTTCTCTTGCTCTAAATTGAAGCTATGTTCATCTTTCTTTTCTTCTCTCTTTCTTTCTTCTTGTCTATGAGTAACTAAATCTTCATCTTGCTTAGGTGAAAGAGTGAAGCTCTTGGTAATGAAATAAGGTTAGATTATTCTATTTCTTGTGCTTAAATGATATATTATCAAATGGACATTATATGTGTTGTATTTTGTTTCCAATCAATTTAGAAACCTTCTTTGTATAATGGAGATCTTGATTTATTGTAGACAATAGGATTGACACAGTGAATGTTTGAACTCATTTACAAATGTTGGTAGATAATTAAAGGAATCATAATATGATTGCATATATAATTGAACTTTGAATGTTATATTTTCCGATTGGAACCTCCATTATGTGTGGATTTCAATTGAGTTATAAAGAGAAATAATTTTGCCTTTAATTTATTACCAAGAGTGGATCTCCTAACCCAAACAAGTTCTTAAATTCATTTGTGAACATCTTTTATTACATTTGGTGTTGTGACAAATCCTTTTCTTACCCCAATTAATTTTTCTTCATCAATTCCTTGTGGATCGACCTCGGACTCCCGAGAAATTTATTACTTGAGACAACTTACACTTGAGTTTGCATAATTAAATCCCGCATCACTACATGTGTCAAACCACCATCTTACCCCAAAACTTGGATGAGAGTGCATTAGACGTTCTGTGGATATTTCAGCAAAAAAGATTATGGTGGGTTTGGTGAATTCACGAAGATAACTATGAATGAGAATGAGTACATATGTGATAAAGATGCCTATGTGATGCAAATTTTAAAAAAATATACACATGAATGTGCCACAAAGTTCCAACAAGCATTTTAGATACTAAATTTGCACCACCAACACTCCCCAACTTAAATGAAACATTATCCTTAATGTTTAAGACTCAAAATTGAATGGGGAGTAACTGAAAAGGTTAGAATACACCTGATGAGTGACGTGAGTAGCTCACTAAGCACCAAAGATGGTAACCTGAAATAACAAAATGAAACTAACCTACAAACAAAAACAAACAAACAAAACAAACAAAAAGAAAAAGAAAGAAAATAAAAGAAAACAAAAATAGAAAAAACAAACAAAAAAATAAAGAAAAACATACCTGTGTGATGTGGTCAAGGTTAATAGACCGGATCCACAAGTGGAATGTCTTCCACTTCCGGAGCTTGCCTATCAATTAAAACTTTAAAGTGTTGACCATTTACTTTAAAGATCCGACCATCCTTAGGATGCTCAATTTCTACTGCCCCATGTGTAAAAACATTCTTCACTACAAAATGGTTAGTCCAGCTAGACCGAAGTTTTCTTGGATGCTTATGGAGTCTAGAATCATATAAAAATACCCAATCATTAGGTTTAAACGTTTTTCTCAAAATATTTTTATCATGAAATGCATTTATTTTAACCTTATAGATTTTAGAGTTCTCATAAGCATCATTTCTCAACTCCTCTAACTCGGTCAATTGATATTTTTGAAGATTACCAGCTTCTCCCATGTCAAAATTAAAATGTTTGACAACCTAATAAACTCGATGCTCGAGCTCTATAGGTATGTGGCAAGGCTTTCCAAAAACAAGCCTATAAGGTGACATGCCTAAGGGAGTTTTGAAAGCTATATGGTAGGCCCAAAGTGCATCCATTAGTTTTAAAGATCAATCTTTGCAATCCGGGTTGATCGTTTACTCTAAAATTTGGTTAATATCTCGATTTGCAAGTTTTACCTATCTACTTGTTTGAGGATGATACGCAGTGGAGATCTTATGTACCACCCCATATTTCTTCATCAAAGTCTCAAAAGAACAGTTGCAAAAATGTGTACCTCGATCACTAATGATACCACATGGTGTACCAAATCGAGATAACACATTCTCTTTAATAAATTTAATTACCATCCTATTATCATTACTCCTGCAAGCTGCTGCTTCTACCTATTTTGACACATAATCTACTGCCACAATAATATATTGATATCCAAAAAAAGGATGAAATGGTCCCATAAAATCAATGTCTTAACAATAAAAAATTTAAATCACTAAAAGGGTTTTAGGGCATCATATTACGATGAGACATAACTTCTAACTTTGGACACTTTTCACATGAGCGACCATAATTGTTTGCATTCTTAAATAAAGTCGACCAATAAAATCCACAATGTAAAATTTTTGCAGCGATTTTCTTCATTGAAAAATGACCTCCACAAGTTTGGGAGTGACAAAATTCCAAGACGTTAGCAATCTCTTTATCAGGGATACAACGCCTTAAAATTTGGTCAGGATAATATTTGAAAAGAAAATGGTCATCCCAATAGAAATTACGTACCTCAGTCATGAACTTCCTCTTATCCTGAGCGCTCCAATCCACTGGTATTTCACCTATAGCCAAATAATTCACAATATGAGCAAACTATAGTAGAGAAGTAACAAAAAATAAATCTCATCAAGAAAATCATCTTTGATTGGCAGGTGATCGAGGTGTCCTCATGTGTGAGCCTTGAGAGATGGTGAGCCACTACGTTCTCTGCTCCTTTCTTGTCTTTAATGGTGATGTCAAATTCCTGCAAAAATAAAATCCACCACATTAGTCACGCCTTAGCATCCTTCTTTGTAAGAAAATACTTAAGGGCTATATGATCTATGAAAATAATAATAGGAGAACTGATCAAGTAAGCATGAAACTTATCCAAAGTAAACACTACAGCTAGCAACTCTTTTTTAGTGGTGGAGCAATTCATCTAAGCACTATTTGGAGTTCTACTAGCATAGTAAATGACAAAAGACTTCCCTTCCCTTAGCTGTCCAAGAACAACACCTACAGCAAAATTACTAACATTACACATAATCTCAAAAGGTAAAGTCCAATCAGGTGGCTGCATTTTGGTGCTGAGGTAAGCTTGCCAATTAGCGTTTTAAAGGCTTCTAGACAAGCATTTGTCCACTCAAATGAGGCATCTTTAGCTTAGAGGTCACATAGTGGTCTAGATATAATGGAAAAATTCTATATGAACCCCTTATAAAAGCTCGTATGACTAAGAAAAGATCTCACATCCTTTACTATCTTAGGTATTGGCAACTTAGAGATTAATTCGATCTTAGATTGATCAACTTCTATCCCCCTAGAAGAAATAAAATACCCTAAGACAATACCTGAAGGTATCATAAAGTGACATTTTTCCTAATTCAAAACCAATTCCTTCTCCTCATAACGAATTAACACCCTCTCTAAATTCAATAAGCATTCATCAAAATAAGATCCAAAAATAGTCAAGTCATCCTTAAAAAATTTCATGCAATTTTCAACCATGTCACTAAAAATGCTCATCATGCAACGTTGAAAAGTAGTAGGTGCATTTAGGGGTGTAAATTGGTTCAGATAACCCGACCAATCCGATTAATCTGAACCGAACCAATTAAGTTTGTTCGATTTGATTTGGGAATATTGATTAGTTTGGGTAAAATCCAAACCAATTAAAGTTTAATTGGTTCGACTCTCGGATTTGAAATTTCAAAACCGAACCAAACCAAACTATTTTTTTTCTAAACTCGTGAACCCCAATTTTTACTAAATTAGAAACCCTTTCAATTTTTTCCTAAATCCCTAACCCAGTTAGGCAATCACCCTCGGTCCCTCATCCCTCTGTTGCACCTCGTCATGGCTGCTCACCACCTCACCCCGTTGCTGCTCGGGTCGCCCTCGACATTGCTCGCCCTGCTCGCCGCTACTCAGTAAGCCTTTAATGCAATTGGAATATGCTGGATTCAGATCCATGTAACTGGTTTAGAGTCTCATGCACTATGAATGGAGATCATGTCATCAAGCTGTAACATACTTCTGGTTCTGGTACATGTATACTTATTTATTTATCTATTTATTTTTGTAGGGTGTACTCTTGCTATTTGACATGTCTGATATGATCGAGATGAACAATTAATGCCATGAATTTCTAAGCTACCACATCCCTAATACTACATATTGGGATTCTTATTTGCAGAAACATCTCAAGATCATCATTAAGGGGATTTCTTGCACCAGAATTAGGGCAAATCATCTACTTGTAAGAACTGTATGTTTGTCATCTTGAATCACTTTGTGTTTAATAATTATTATTACCATGTGTCTTAGTTCTGAATATCATGGTTGATGTTAATGTCTGGTTCTTATGTTTGTAGAATTTTGCATAACAACAATCTCATTAGAACAATACCTAAAGAGTTGGGCATGTTCAAATCTCTTAAGGTGTTGGATTTGGGAATGAATCAATTATCAGGACCAATTCCTCCAAAGATTGGAAATTTAACCCAAGTTGTGAACATGCAAAACAAATTCAGTATGCTATTCTTGAATAGAGAAAACTATTGACTCTCTTTTCATTGATATTTGATTCCTATACTTATTCAACTTCATTTGCATTCCTGTAGAAATCTGCAATCCAATGGGCTGACTGGTAGCCAATGTAACAGCTCTGGTGTCACCACACTAACTGGGCTTGCCCGACAATTGTCCCTCAGGGCTGACCCCTAAGGCTAAACATTACTCAGTATTCTCAAACCTCACTGGCTTACCTAGTGTTTTGGCCACGAAAATTCATCTCCTGAAGCGGTCTGCAGCCCACATGAGGATCGAACCCATGCACCAAAGGTTCTTTACATTCCTGAAGGAATCACCTTTCACTAGTTGGAAAATGTGAATTAATAGGCTATTTTATCATTTTCTTAGTCTCTTTAATCTCTTTTGCATAAAAATTGCGAGGGACTAGCAATAAGCAAGTTGGGGATGTGATGAGTGTACGAAAGTATTCTCTAAATACCTTATTATTGGATTAAAATGTTAGAAATCGAATAGAAATTATTGAAATTAATGTGTATTTTCAAATTAAGTTTCTATTTACTTCGAAATGCTTTTAAATAGATTTTTATGTTTAATTTCAGAATTTATAAAGAGCAAGTGAAAGTCCAATCAAATTCAAAGGAGGATTCAAAGCCCAAATAAGAAAAAAGAAGCAGTGCAAATAATTTTTTTTAACAAAAGGAAAAACATAATTCTAAAAGTTGTTGGTAGCAGCTTATAAAAGGAATAATTAAAATGTGCGTGAAGCACTACGCCGTGCACAACAACAGGAAACTGAGTTGGAACGCGCTGCACATTCAACAAAAAGAAACAAATTGGAATTGACGTGGAGTAATATGCACATGAGACGAAAAGACAACATATTTAAGAATTGATGCATGCTTCACGAAGAAGTCAAACAAAGAAAGAAAAGACACACAATGCAACGTGATTTGGAATTATTTGCAATGGAGAATATTAGTGAGATAATTTTATTGTATTCTAATTATACTATGTCTTGCTAAATTCTCTGTACTAAGGGGATCATAAAACCTTGATTATTTTGGCATTACTATGTTGACTTATTTTTATCCAATTTTAAGATTTAATACTTATTGATTATATTTTCCATTAGATTATATAAATGAATTTTAAGATGAGTTCAGTCATGCTTTTCTCAAGTTTTGTAATTTATTTTTGTTATTTGAATATTAATAGTTATTGTTGGATATCAATTATGATTTCTTATTAGGGATACATTTGATGATTTGACATAGTTAAATTATTCATGAGTTACATTATTTGGGTATAATAATTTGACATAATTAATGTTAAAATTAATTTTGATAGATTCTGAATCTTAGTCACTTTGCATTTAGTAAAAATCAAATTTGTTTACTTTGCTTTACTTAATTTTTCCTTCAAATTAATCTTTATTTATTATTAATCATTTAATACTTTTTTTAGTTTCTTTGATTTTATTTAATTATTCTTTTATTTTGTCTTTATGGGGAATCGACACCCAAAAGTTGCGTTACAATTGTCACATTATTCTTTAGGCGTAATCAAGCTTTGTCTTCATTCTATCTCCTCACTGTCAGCCTCTGCATCATCATCAGCATGCTCCTCAGCCTCATCATCATCAACAAGACCCTCAACAACATCATCATGTATAGGTGGAATTGGTGTAACAGATGAAGTGGAAGCTCTCCTAACCTGATGAAACTAATCACTCTCCATTATAGCTCATATGGCAGTGAGTTACTCGCTCCTCATCATCATGGAGGCTTCGTATATCTTGGAGCAGAAGGTCCAAGGTAGTCCCAGTTAGAGTAGCAGGATGTGCTTCTTCCTCAGTATCCTTATCCCGAGGGTATGTTTTCATCTACCCCATGATGCAAATAATACGAACGATCATCAATTTTCCTCATCTTTAATTTGTCCAGAGTGTGATCATCAATGGATTTTGGTCCATCAGAGCTCGAATCCTTTGCCTCCCCAAACATAAGAATGTGGAAAAGCTCCATAATCTTTGTAATCAACATGACATAGGCGAGGTATAATTCTTCTTTTGAGCTTTCAGCATGTGCTGAATCACTTTGTAACCCCAGTTAATGGGCCTCCCAGTGTTCACTGTCCACAGGGCGAGCACATCATCTGTCTGAACCTAGGAGTAATTTCCTCCCCTAGTAATCAAAGCTCTCACCAAAAAGTAATGCAGCACCCTGTTTTCCATAGTTAGCCCACTGACCATGACCCTCTTGGAACGCTTGTAGCCAATCCTCAACAAGGAATTTAGACCAGTTTTATAATCGTTATCATTACCCCACACTTCAGCAGACCCAGTAAAGTTTACCCCATCAAAAGGCAAACTAGTAATCCTATGCCAGACATCATAAGAAATAATAATTTTGATTTTCTTCACTTCTGTGAGTAGACATGCATTCTCATACTTCAAATTTGCATAAAAAATCCCGACTAAGTCGAGGCATATGGTTCGGTTAATGCTTAGAAACTTAACCACCCCTAGGTGTTCCAACAACCTAAAGCATTGAAAAGGCTCATTTGAGCAAAAAGAATGGTTAGGTACATGAGTTGTATGATTTTCTTGAGATGAAAATTTTTTTAGAAGTTTTTTGCTTGCATGGAGGTGTTGAAGTGAGTGGAGAGGTCCAAACCCGAAATGGTAGCCTGTGCTGCTTGGGGAGCCTTCCCTGCAACAGCCCCTGCTCATGGCCTCTTTGTCTTACTTGATGATTCAACCATATAGGAGAAATTTTGTGAAATAATGGAAGGAAGGAGGATGGGAAGGTGCTTGGGGGTTATTGGTGTTAGGAAAAGGTAGAAAAAGACAAAGATTTGAGGGAAATTTGAAAGTTAGGGCGTGGGTTCTAGAGAGAGAGTGTGACGCATGATTTTTGAGAATTTTTGTGAGTGATTTAGGCGTTTTGGTGAGTAATAGGTTAGAGGTTTTGTAGAGAAGGTGATTTTGAGGTTTGGAGGTAAAAGTTGTGATTTAGTGGAGAAATAAGAGAAATTGAGAGATTTGTGAGATGGGTTTTGTGGGTTTAGAGAGAGAAGGAGAGCTCTTCATGAAGAAAGATTGCTAAGGCACATTCAGACCTTTTAAAAACCCTGTGGTAATGGATTACCAAGGGGTAATAATTGATTACCACTGTTTTGGAAAACTTGGTAATCGATTATCAAGTGGTGGTAATCGATTACCACCATTCTATGAAGCATTCCTACACGAGACAGAGCCTTGGTAATTGATTACCACATGGTTTTTAAAGGGTTTGAACGTGCTTTAGCATCCATTCTTCACAAAGAGATCTCATTCTCTCTCTACACCCACAAAACTCCCATCTCACAAATCTCTCAATTTCTCTTTCTAATGATAAACATGAAAAGCATAAAGAATATGAAGAGGGAACATCCTTATATGAAGAACAAGTAGTGCATGAGGAATTTGCATCAATTAACCCAAAAGTTTTATTTCTAATTTAAATTCCTCTACATCTTTGTTTAAAATAGAGATTTGACTCTCAATAGAGGAAATTGTTTTCTTTGACAATGAAATTATTTTTGCAAGCCTCAAGGACTCTTCATGCAATTCCTCATAGACATCTTGCAATTCATCATAAGAGTGTTGGGATTCAAAGGTTTGAGTATCTATCTCAAGATCATCCTTGGCCATGAGACAAATGTTAGCTACTTTATCTTCCGATTCATTCGAGGAGTTCATGTCATTGTCCTCCCAAGCAACATATGCTATTTTCCTTTTGCTCTTTTTGTTGGACCTTCTTTCAAACCTTTTTTTTTTCTTTTGGCCTAGAGGGCAATCCATCTTCATATGGTTAGGTTTCCCACATCCAAAGCAAGTAGGAGGAGTTAGAGTGAAGCTTTCACCTTTTACATAGTTCATTTTTGAAGGAAAGTGTGGTCTTCTCCCATTTCTTTTCTTCTTTAAAAACCTTCCTAATCTTTTAACCAAGAGATTGAAGGTCTCTTCATTCATCTCCAAGTCCTCTACCTCATCTTTATCAATGTGGGATGAGGAGGCCTTGAGTGTTAGACCCTTCTTCTTTCTATCAACATCTTTATTTTGGTGAAGCCTTGATAATTCTATTTCATGCTCTTGTAGCTTCCCAAAGAGTGTTGGAAGAGTCATTGTGGCAAGGTTCCTTGATTCAGTAATTGTAGTCATTTCGGGTTGTCACTCTCTGCTTAAACATCTCAAAACTTTGTTAATCAAATCTTCATTTGGAAAATTTTTTCTCAATGAGGCAAGATAATTAACTATGTGAATAAACTTCTTCTGCATATCTTGTATGCTTTCACCTTGATTCATTCTAAATAATTCATACTCATGTGTGGGAGTGTTTATTCTAGCTCTCTTCATCTCACTAGTTCCCTCATGGGCGACTTGAAGAGCATCCCACATTTCTTGTGATATTTTGAAGTTAGAAATGTGAAAGTACTCATCATACCCTAGAGCATTAGTGATGATGTTCTTGGCTTTAATATTATATTACACTATCTTTTTATCATCATTTGTCCATTCAGCTCTTAGCTTTTCAACTTGTCTACTATCAAAATACTTGGTAGGAACAAAGGGACCATTTTCAATGGCATCCTAAATATCAAGATCAATAGCTTCAATGAAAATTGTTATTCTCTCTTTCCAGTAAGTATAATCGGTGTCAATAAAAGTTGGGGGGCTATTAATTTATGCACCTTTAGGTAAAACATTTTGAAAAGAAGTCATCACTTCTCTTGAAGGTATTAAGCTCTTTAAACAAGAGTCTAGCTTTGATATCACTTGTTACTAAGTGGCTTCAAGACTCAAGAGAGGAGTGAATTGAGTATTTTAAAACTTTTCACAAACAAGTCTCTTTTAATTTTCTTTGAAGTTATTTTCTTTGAGTGGAATGGATTTTGATACTACACATGTTTAAATAGAATGAATGAATGGAAGAACAAGAACCAAGAATGCAAAAGCAATAAATAAGCTTGAATGTAAAGAGATAAGGGTTGAGAAGATTACAAACTGAAATTTATATTGGTTCAATCACCCTTGTGATCTACATCCAGTCCCTAGGATCATCTGTAACATCCCTTCTAGGGGTGCCCGACCACCGCTCCAACGGTGCCGTTGGACATCTACTCGGTATTGTACCCAACCACTAGGGTTGCCCCAGGAAGTTATGCCCCTTGGTTCGGTTCATTTTCGTAAATATCCGCTGTAGCCTTCCTTGGAATCGAACCTGTGAGCAAGCCTTTTTGTTTCCCCCAAAAGGAACGCCTTTCACCGGTGTGGAAGAGCACTCCCAAATTGTTGACAAGTCTCTTGCTGGGACATTAATAAGTACTTTAACCAGCATGAAATTTGATGGTTCTCATATTATGCATGAGTAAGTCATTGAAATGACAAACATTGTAGCAAGACTTAAGTCATTGGGAATGAACGTGGATGGGAATTTCCTTGTGCTGTTCATTTTGAATTCATTATCGCTTGAGTATGGTCCATTCCAAATGAACTATAATACCATGAAAGATAAATGCAATGTGCATGAATTGCACAATATGTTAGTTCAGGAGGAAATCAGACTTAAGAATCAAAGAAATCACTCTTTCCATTATGTGAACCATCAAGGAGCTGGAAAGAAAGTTGAAAATAAA
Organism: Ormosia emarginata; assembly: GCA_029884605.1. NCBI lineage: Eukaryota > Viridiplantae > Streptophyta > Magnoliopsida > Fabales > Fabaceae > Ormosia > Ormosia emarginata. The sequence goes on along the minus strand of JAQQTP010000038.1, from coordinate 5,347,641 downwards.
CATGAAAAGGGAAAATGACCATTAAAGATTGATGAGTCATTTGTCAAAATCCAAAAGAAATAGTTAAACAATAATATATGCCATTTTTGTGGGAAATCTAGACACTTCCAGAAGGATTGCCCAAGGCATAAGACTTGGATCGAAAAGAAAGGTAAGCTTAATGCTTTTGTATGATTTGAATCAAATTTAACTGAAGTTCCCCATAATACTTGGTGGATTGATTCTACATATATAACTCATGTTTCTAATAGGGGTGTAAATTGGTTTGGATAATCTGTCCAATCTAAACCGAAACAATTAGATTGGTTTGGTTTGGTTTGGTGCGATTATGTTGATTGGTTTGGACAAAATCTGAACCAAATGAGACGTAATTGGTTTGAGACAGTTACAAACATAAAAATATCTTCTACTACTACTGTTTGGTCTTGCTCTAAAAAAATATTTGATTTGATAGACCTTTGGTGCTTTAAATTGTTAAATGTTATACTGATTGTGATGTCAATTTTAAAGTGCTGTTTTTCTGGAGAAGTTGAGTTCATGAAATTAGTATGTTTCCCCAACAAGATGGTGTGCCATAGGTCTTGTATTGCACTTTAAATTGGTAAATGGTATACTGATGGATATCTTTTTTTTATGAAAAGCTAATTCTTTAGCTGATTTTTGTGTAAAAAAAAATGACCAACTCGACCACCTGAACCGAACCAATCTGTAGATATTTGGTTCGATTTGATTCAGATTTGACTATCAAAAAATAAAAAAATCGAACCAAACCGTACCAATTGATTTTGATTGATGCAGATTTATATTTTTCTAAGAACCGAACCAAACCAACCCGATTACACCTCTAGTTCCTAATACGATGCAGGAATTCCTTACAATCCAAACCATAAGCCCAAATGAGAGGTCTGTCTTCTTAGGGAATAGAGTGAAGGTTCTAGTGAAAGGTATCAGGACTTATCGTTTAATCCGAGACACTGTATATCATTTAGATTTATTTGAAATTTTTATATACATAATATTTCTAGGAATTTAGTTTCTTTGTCTAAATTTAAAGTTGTTGGACACTCTTTTATGTTTGATAATAGATGTTTTAGTTTGTATAAGCATACTTATATGATTGATTTTTGTATACTTTGTGACAGTTTATATAAATTAAATCTTGATAATTTATATGCTGAAACTCTTATGACCTTACATCATAATGTTGACATTAAACATAATTTAGTGAATGAATATTTATTTACTTGCGGCATAAATATTTAAGTCACATTTTCAAAGAAATAATAAAAAAGTTCATTAGGAATGATATCTTTTTAAATTTGAATTTTACTAACCTTAATATTTGTGTAGATTTTATTAAAAGAAAAATAAACAAAATACACAAAGAAAAATTTGTGTGTTAAAAATAATATAAATGTTATTTTTTAATTAAAAAACAACACCACAAACATTTAAAAGATTTTACTTAAGTCTTGTCCTCTTTTTTTTTTTTTAATTCTCTTGTGTTTCTAAATGCTTGACATAAGATCAATGAACTTTTTCTCCTGACCTAATTACTATATATTTTTACAAATGTGTAGATCTTCTTGCTTAGTTTATTAGTTAGGGACTTAAAGTGACATTTATTTACAGATATATCAGTGCCCAGTTTTTACTTTAAAATTTTCTTTTTTTATCTCAACTTCTTTTTCTTAAAAGATTGAGCATAAAGCACAGGAAAACAGTAAACTTCTGTAACCTAAAAACAAAAAAAAAAAACAATAAACTTCTCGTATGATGATTGTTGAGTTTCCTACTTCTGTCTTTGGATGTGTTGGACCTTAACCCTTAGGTTGGGGATTGTGTTTATCGATTAGCCCGCTTTGAGCTGGAGTGGCTAAAAAGAGGTCTAATGATGAAGTAAAACCCTTGCTCATATTTATAAAGCCCATTTGAAAAAGGCTTTAATCTACTTATTTTGTTTAAAACAAAGCTTGAGCTCATATTTCCAGGCCTTAAAAAGAAATTCCATCTATACACATTTTCACTTAGGTCTCTTGTGGGTTACTTATGCGAACACTAGCTGAACTAAAGACCCAATAAAGCGAAAAAAAAAAAAAAACACAATCAACACATCCAGTGCCCTAATCCTAACGGCCCATTATCAGTGAACTTGCCTATAAATGTCACACCAAGACCCTACCCTTTCACCGTCGCCTATCGTTGTTCACCTAGTAACGAACGTTAGGTGTAGCAGCACCGCGTAGTGTTATGCTGTAAATCAAGGTGTCTTCGTCTCTCTTTTTTTTTTTTTTATCTGGTTTATTTTACACATGTATTCTTTTTTTTTATTTGTTTTTTATTCAATTATAATTTTCAGTGTTGTGTGCGGTGGGGTTTTATTTTAAAATCTTTTTTGGATTTGTTTATTAGATGAAAGAAAAGGCAAAGTGCCCTATGAGGAAGATCTCCCAAAATTGATAGGAAGTGCCGTATGACACTGGAAACAGCAGCGGGGTGCATCCCAAGTCTAAAGAATGTTCTCATCCGTCGATGGCAAACCCATACTGCCATCGGTCGAGATAATTCTTTGTGGCGCAGGGCATCCCGTTGTATGTGTGATTTGAAACGGGTCCCTGAGGGTTATCCTTATATAAATATTTGCTTAATTTTAGTTTTTTTTTTGTTAGGTCGAATGCCACGTCGCTGGTAGCTATTTATGTGAGCAGTGACCAGCAGGGACGGATCCACTCACAAATGAGTGGGGACTCATGTCCCCACGTCCTCACTTTCAAGTTGTAATTTTTTTTAATTTTATATATATATTTATTTTTTTTATTTTTTTATATATATAAAAATAAATTTTGTCTCTTTTCTTAAAATAATATTAATAATATTATTTTTATTCTCACTACTTAAAATTTCTAGATCCGCCATTGGGACCAGCGATGCTATGATTGGACCAAAAACAAGAGTGAAGTTCATTTGTTTCGCATCTTGATAGGAACCTGCGGATCCCATACCTTCTGATCTGCGGAGCCGATTTATGCGATTACATTTCATTTTACAAATTTATTTTGTCTTCTATTTTTATTGTTTGTCTTTTTTGTTTGTGTTTGCCATTAATGGAGTGGTGTCAGTGAAGCCGATGATGACTAAACTGAATTGGAATTACGGGCTGAGCAATTTATCTTTGATGTGAATTTCTGGCTGACTGAGGCTTCCTTTTGATTAGCCCATCAGACTTCGTTATTTAAACGATGTGCATATTTTGGCATATCGGCATTCATATCTTTTTTGTTAACATAATAAGTTGTTGATTTTTAGAATTGAGAGGTCACCAAGTATTTTGGCAGATTGGCTTGACCTTGCCGCTATGCAACGTTGATTATTGTTCTTCAACTATCGTGGTGGAACTAAAAATGTAGAAAGAATATCACATAAGAATTTCATTACAATATTGTGTAATTATTCTCATTTTCAAGACGCACAACATAAAAGGTTAAAGAGCAAAAAATGGACATTAATTTAGCTGAGTATCGTCGCGATCGATTCATATTTTCAAATCTACTTAGTGCATGTTTTGGTGGGCACTCAAACCGACTTTTACTTATGATCCTTGTTTAGTTCGAAGTAAGTGGTACTAGCTTTTAAAGATTAGAGGTGGGTAGGAAATGAGGGAGAACTAAATATAATTCGGTGAAGGTTTGCGAGTGGAAGTGTGTAATTAGAATTATTCTCTTAAATAAGCACATTTAATTAAATAAAAAAAATGAACACATTTAATTAAATATAAAGAATGCGCCTCTACTCTTGCATTCAGGCTCACTTCACACTAGACTTCTTCCCACATAGCAGCTTGGGCAGCGTCCCTCATATGAATCAAAATTTCCTGTTCCTTCCCTTTCTCCATCCTAGTTCTCCCGTTTAAAACTTGTCAAATGTAAAATAAGTTGTACATCAGATTTTATAATTATTATTAAATTCATAATTGGTGTTAACGAAGTTATCTTCCTTCTTTCACACTCATGTTAACAATCCTTGTTTCCACTCTCGCTACACTCACCCGTTGCACTAATGTTTTTTGCGCTGCTCCCTTCAACAATATTGTTGCCTGCATACTGATTCAGGGTAATAATTGCTAATCACGTCTTCATGCTACTTCTTTCTGTGGATAATTTTTGCATGCACCGAACTAAGATTATCATTGTCAATTTTTTCTTTTATAAACAAAGGAGCAAAAGTTTAAACAACAAATTAAGAAACAACAATACTGGAATGATGTTAAATTATTATCAACAACAACGGCTAATTGAAGAAAATCAGGGAGAAAATAAAAAAAAAAGAATACCAAAGGAGAGAAAATTTAAAAAATGAATATCTTTTTTCTAATAAGAATATCAACACAATTATTAATTTCTAGATAAGAATGACAAATCTTAACTTGTCACTTTTTCTTGAGAAGTTTATGAACTCTTTCAAAATGAAGGTAACAAGGGTTCTAAGGTTGGTATTCACACTCCATTAATTGAAAAAGAACGTAGTGAGGGTTCCACGGTTGACATCCACTCTCGACTAATTAGACGACATAATGAGAATTCACCTTCAAAATAACCTTTCAAAATCTATCTTTAAACTTAGATATAGGTCCCAAAGTTTTGCTACTGTTATAGTATGGATAATTGTTGGAGCAAAAGGCTTCGAGAAAGCCACTGTGATCATTTCGGAGAACACCACCACAACCTGCAGAAGAAGAGCCAGAAAGAAATGATCCATCAACATTAATCTTGTTCCAGCCTTCAGGAGGAGGATTCCAAGATATATATCTTGGTCCAGCCATATTTGATTTCGTGGTGTCCAATCCGCACCTTAACTACTATCACTAGCCACTAACACAAGAGAAAGACACAGAGGAATCAAAGGAAAGAGGAATCAAAGAAGAAGAAGAAGAAGAAGCCAAGACATTGAGGGGAAAGAGCAGAGCCAAGACAAACCCAAGGACTACCAGGAGCCGCCATCAACATCGCTGTTTGAGGCCTCTGAGCTCACCTTGTGGTCCTTCTACAAAGCTGTGACCACCAATCTCCTTCTACAGAGCCATCGTTTTGGGTCTTTGGCGTGCGGAGATTGGAGGTGCCACCATGCCAATCTGTTGGTATTCAAGCAATTGCTTGGACTTTTAGGAGTTTTTAACCTGACCCGAACCAACCTGTTAACATATCGGATTGGTTTGGTTCAGGTTATTTGAAAAAAATTTGAGCAACCTAATCCAACCCAACCCAATTACACCTAATCGGTTTGGAGTTTTTGTTCACTGTTAGACCATTTGTATACCGCAAGTACACGGGTCATTCAAGTAATACTGATACGTAGTATAAGTTCGTTTCCACGAGGATATATGACTTTCATTACTAAGTAACAACCAATAACTTAGCTAAATTCTATCCAAGAACATATAAAATAGAGAAATGCAAATAAACTAAATCTAAACTACAAAAACAATAAAGATAAAGGTTTAGAGATCTAGGAAATCCTTCTTCACCTTCTACTTCAATTAATGACATGTAATCCTTATAAGTAACATCAATGATTAGTTAGGTTAGCTTGAGAATCTAATTTAGTCAAAAGTCTATGTCTAGCTCAATCAACCCTAATGTCATTTACCTAATCCACTATGTTTCTTATGTTTTCATGAGAACTAGTATAAACTCCACTAATGAACGATCTATTCTCAAATACATGCTAATACATGGCTAAAAGGTATATTTCTATCCAGTTAGCGAATCAACTCATCCAAGTCAATTGAACTCGTCGAACATGTATCAACCATACCATATCTATATCCACAAATCCCTATGTCTAGTTCATTTGCATCAATCAAAATCATGCAATTATTGGCCAAACAAGAGCAAGCATTAAGCATAATCATGGAAGAATAAAACCAAATATCAATAGAAACTCAAGGTAAGACATAAACATCAATATTCATATAAAGATCCAAAATATTTCCTAAATACAGCTGCTAATCCATTGAGCACAAATTTACAACAAAAATACATGCTCAAGAGATAGGGAAGAGAAGAGAAACAAAGGGAGAAGAGGAAGGAATCCATAGATGTCATCCTTGAAGCTTTAATCTCCTTCCATAAGGAAGATGGCATCCAACCTAACCTCCCTAGGCCTCTAATCTGCCCAGAAATGAAGTTCAGGCCGCAGCCTCTCTAAACTCAGCCAGGCTCCCACGGAGCTCTCCTATAAAATTTGCTAAAAATCTATTTATAGACTCAGAAAAACAGAGGCACGCCGCGGCATTAACATACCTACACTGCGGCGCGTGTCAAATTAGGTCAGGGACACCGCGACATTCACATGCCACGCCACGGCGCTCACATTCCACGCCATGGTGTTGAGGTCTGAAATGCAGATTTGGCTTCCTCTTCCCATTCTAGCTCAATTGTTCCATATATCATCTTGTTTGGAGCTCTTCCTATGATAGAGAAAACACCAAATCAGTAACAGATACAAATTCACTTAATTAATAACATAATACACACAATTTGCTCAATATCATATAGGAAAGGTATCAGAATTGGATATAACAAATATAAGCGCAAAACCTTCCTAATATGCATGAATACAAAGACTTTAGCAATCAAAGAAATACAGATATAGGGCACAAATAACTACACATTTTGGAGTTATCATTCACATAAACTTGACCCAACTCTACCTGTGTGCACCCCTACAAACCAAACCCCATCTCGTAGATGCCAAGCCCAAGTGCTGAGATAAATTCAAAGCCACCCAATCCCAAAGAGATGCATTAAAGAAGCCAAAATGGTGCTCATAAAGAAGAAGCTTCTACTAACAAGTTTTAGTAGCAATGCAGTCCCTCAAAGCATGCAATATAGTCTCGTTACCATATCCACAAAGAGCACAACAAGAATTTTCAGTAAGATGTCTTCTAAACCTGTTCCCATTCGTCATAATAGCATCGTTTGCAACCAACCAAAGCAAGGTGTGAAGCCTTTGTGGAGCATCTAAACTCTAAACCTTTTTTAAGGTAAAATCCATCAAAGCTACTCCCTAATTCGAGCATAACTCATAGGTTGACCGGACAATAAAACTACCATTAGAATTCCCCACTCATACAATCATATCACCGACATCAGTACTGCTAGGAACACGAAAGGTAATAATAATATCAACAAAATCCAATAGTAAGTCTTGGGAGAGTTTCTGAACATTCCAAGAACCATGGTGATCAACATAACTAGCAATCACTTTATCCTTATCTAAGAATTCTTCAGGCACAGTAGCAAAGTCTATCAGTCTGTGCACACCAGAAATCTAATGATCTATCCAAAACCTAGCTGTGGTCTGTGAATGGAAATGGAATTGGTTTTGATGATCAACAAACAAGAAAGCAATGAAATGCAAAGATCAAGTCTCAAGGATTTTCAAGATTAGCTTTTAGGACTTAGACCATATGTAAAGGTAAAACAGACTCACACAAAAGCTCATTTCTTGGTTCAAAACGCATTTCATCTTAGCTTTGCTAATCATGTTTTCATCATGTTTAAAATAAAATAAAAAGCTTTTAGAAAACTTGGAAAGTCTTTTGAACATCCTTGATTGAGAAGTTCTTTGAAAAACCCATGTCTTGTGTCTTTCCATAATAGAGTATGAAAGGTTATAATAGATTATGAGGATTTCATAACCTGTTATGTGATAAGTCAGAACATGACTTGTGTTTTTCCAAATGGCCATAACCGATTATGGCTTCTTTATAATTGATTATTTGGTATCTCAAACGTAACCACCTGTTTTTTAAATAGCTATATTCGAATATGGCATAATTCATAACTAATTATGAATGTCTCATAACAGATTATGAATTCCTTCATAATTGATTATGAAACATTTCATAACAGATTATGAATTCCTTCATAATTGATTATGAAACATTTCATAACAAATCATGAAATCTAATAACAGGTTATTTTGTTAGACAGAAACGTTGGAAGCCTTTCTCATAAGCCATAACAGGTTATGGTCTGTCACAGAGCTCGTTCTCAACGACTCTTTTAATGGCATTTAATGCCCCAACCACTTCTAACGTCTCAAAATTGCTTGGGCTATAAATGAAAGCTATTGGGCATTGATTAAGGGTTGGAGAACAATCTAAAAATTGTTCTTGAGCATTAAATTCGTATTTCATCATCTCTTTCTCCAAAACTCTATTTTGAGCTTCAAAGTGTGAATTCTTGATACCCATAATGCTTCAATTTAAATTATCTACTCTTTAAGAGAGTTTCTATAATTTAAACACTTTGTTTATCTTGTAAAGAGGGTGAGGTATCCCTTGTTGAAAATAAGGTGAGGTATCCTTCAAAGGTGTAAAGAGGGTGAGGTATCTCTCAAAAGTTGTAAAAGGTGAGGCATCCCTTGATGTAAATAGGGTGAGACATCCCTCAAAGGTTGTAAAGGGTGAGGTATCCCTATTTTGAGGCTCAAGCACAAAGGGTGAGGTATCCTAAGGTATGGTGAGTGCTCTAGTTTGTAAAGGTTGTCAAACACCTGTTAAAGCTTGAAGATATAGTGGAAAATCTCTAGCGATTGCTTGAAGACTGGATGTAGGCCACAAGTGGATTGATGGCCGAACCAGGATAAACCTTGTGTTTGATCTTCTAAACTCATCTCTTTATATTTGTGCATTTATTTTATATGCTTGCTTGAATGTTATTCATCTTAGCTTATTTAATTTGTGAGTGAAGTATTTAATCTCATTTATCTATTCACTTCAATCATCCAATAGTTTCAACAAAAATTGATAATCAAATGTTTTGCGAAAGATTTACGAAAATATTTTACATACTCAATTCACCCCCTCTTGAGTATTAAGACCACTTGGCAATAAGTGGTATCAGAGCTAGGCTCTTGTGTAAAGAGCTTAGCAACTTCAAGTGAAAGTGATGGCCTCTTCAAATGTATTTCAGAAAGTTCTTCTTTCTATAGGCCTCCCTTTTTCAATGAGGATGGGTATGCTTATTGGAAAGAAAGAATAAAATTTTTTATTGAAGCTATTACTTAGATGTGTGGGAAGAAAGAATGAAAATTTTTATTGAAGCTATTACTTAGATGTGTGGGATGCTGTTGAAAATCGTTCTTTTGTCCCCACACAAGTTGTAAATGGTGTAAAAATTAATACACCAAGAAGTGAATAGGTGGATGATGATAAAAGAAGGTCCAATATAATTTAAGAGATAAAACATTATTACCATAGCTTTGGAGTATGATGAGTTCTTTAGAGTCTCAAATTGTAAATATGCCCAAGAAATGTGGGACACCTTACAAGTAACTCATAAGGGTACTAGTGAAGTGAAAAGATTAAGGATAAATACTCTCACTCATGAGTATGAACTTTTTAGAATGAACCAAAGTGAAAACATTCAAGAAATGCAAAAATGATTCACACATATTACTAATCATCTTGCTTCATTGGGAAAGACTTTTCCTAATGAAGATCTTATTAACAAAGTATTAAGATGTTTGAGGAGAAATTGGCAACCTAAAGTGACAGCTATTGCAGAGTCAAGAAATCTCTCAACCATGACCCTAGCCATACTTTTTGGCAAGCTTCAAGAACATGAATTGGAATTGAATAGACTCAACCAAAATGAAGAGCTTGACAAGAAAAAGAAGGGAATTTCTCTCAAGACCACCTCCTCTTTGATCAATGATGATGATGAAGATGACTTAGAAATTAGTGAAGAGAATCTTGGCCTACTAGTAAAGAAATTTGGAAGATTCTTCAAGAAAAATGAAGCTCAAAGAAGACCTTCATTTCCCCAAAAGAATGTCTATCACAAAGGGGAAGGAACCTCATTCACTCCTAAATGCTATGAATGTGGAGAATTGGGACACATGAAGATGGAGTGCCCAATCTATCAAAGGAAAGTGAAAAAGTATGAGAAGAGGTCCTCAAAGGAAAAGAAAGAAAGAAGAGCCTACATAGCTTAGGATGATAATGACATGGATTCAACCGATAGCTCGGATAATGAGAAAGCCAATCTATGTTTCATGGCTAGAGGAGAAGAGGAAGATGAAGATGACATGGAGGTAACATCCTCAAATTTTGAATCAAATTCTTCCCCTTCCTATGATGAATTGCAAGATGCATTTGAAGAATTGCATAATGAATCCATGAGACTTGCAAAACTCGTTTCATCATCCAAGAAAACAATTTCCTCTCTTGAAAACAAAATCTCTATTTTAAACAAGGAAATTGAGGAACTTAAAATTGAAAATGAAATTCTTGGACTCATTGATGCAAATTCCTCATGCATAACATGTTTATCACTTGATAATGCATCTACATCCTTTTCTTGCTCATCATGTAAAGCATTTGAAAATGAAATTAAGGATTTAAAAAATACACTAGCAAAATTTATATTGGGAAGGGACAATTTGAATATGTTACTAGGGAAACAAAGATGTGTGTTTCAAAAGGTTGGTTTAGGGTACAATCCCAAAAATCAACAAAAACTTTGCAAGAATTTTTTTGTTCCCTCAAGTACATCAACAAGTTCTTTTATAAAGTGTTTTCATTGTGGCAAGAAAGGACATAGTGCATCAACTTGTAATGTGAGGAAGAATATCAATAACAAGATAAGGACTAAAATGGTTTAGGTTCCCAAAGGCACTTTGCCAAAAACTAACACACAAGGACCCAAGAGAATTTGGGTACCAAAAGCCAAAAATTGAAGTGTGTTGTAGGTGTGCTTGAAGGCCAAGAACAGATTTTGGAATATCAAAAGTGGCTGCTGCAAGCATAAGATCAGAAAATACTCCAAGTTCCCTTCCTTGTCTCCAAGAAGCTTGGACTTGCAATCTTTGGATAAGTGGAGACTTGTTCTATACTTTAACTTGCTTGAAAGATGTTCTTTTCTAGCTTTATATCTTGAAAATATCTCTACATGTGATAATATGATAGATAAGTTCACTTCTTATTTGAAATAACATATTTAATGAAAACATCTTTGAACTTAGCATTTTGGATTAATCATGCATCTAATTCTTGCTAAAAATCATGATTTTATTGCATAACTTGTTATAATTTGATATTCTGTTGCACAATCTGGAATGTTGCTGCACAATATGATATTTTGCTGCATAATTCATCACTTTGCTGCATAATTTGTCATGATATTGCATAATGTGATATTTAGTTGCATAATTTGTCCCTCTGCTGTATAATTTGTATACTTGCTACATAATCTGATATATTACATAATATTCTCGTTTGAATCCAATACTGACTTGAGCGTAGGAGTTTCCCCTAAGTTAGTTTTGCAGGTACTTGATCCATGCTCAAGTCCCTCAACCATCCAATCTCAAGTTCCTATTGAAGAAACTAGTTTCAAGCTCCTTCAAAGAAATATAATCAGTTTGCAAGCTATATTTAAGGTGTTTAGAAGTGATGGAAACATGACCAAATCAAGTAAATGCTTAAGAATGGAATAAGCTATTGATATATTAAAGGATATATTCTTGAAGAATTTTTTGGCTTTGTTAGTGAAAGATAAGTTTTGATAGTCTTAAAGGATGGATTCTTAAAGATTTTTCTAGTCTAAGAAGGAATGGCAAGTGTTAATGGTCTTGAATTGTTGAATTCTTGAAGACTTGGTCTGGTTTTATCTAGAAATCAAGAATTGGGAGATGGACATAATCTATTATGAAAATGGTATAATCTATTATTGGTGTCTAAAGAAGTTTTGGCAAGTTAAACTTGATCTCTGTCAAGTAAAATAATTGATTATGACCTCACATATTCAATTATGGGCTTGTATTGTGTCTGGGAATTTAGTCAGCTCATGGAAATGGTCTCTGGAAGCAAGGAATAACCAATTATTACATCCATATAATCGGTTATACTGTGTTTCTTTTCAATTTCATGGCCTCTGGAAGCAAGCAATAACCGAATATTGCATCCATATATTCAGTTATATGTTTTTCCTCACAATTTTGTAAGCTTCAGGAAATCAAGCATAATCGATTATGCCATTTTATAACCTGTTATATCATACAACTCGTGACCAAGTTCTTTTCTTTAGCCTCCACCATAATCAGTTATGGCATGGCTTCCCTTTCTCTCATAATCGATTATTTCGCCTTACAGGGAGCACCAAAATTCACCTCATAACCGATTATGCAATATCATAATCAATTATGACCCTCCATCAAACACAAAACCGAGAAGCCCCCATTGTCACGAGCACCCCCCTTTTCCTTCATAGCCATCCTCTTCCTCTCACACCCACTCATACCCACTCCTCAAACACCTCTCTTACTCCAAATCCAACCAAAATCCACCACTAAAACTCAATATCCATCACCTTCCTTCAACTTCCACCAATCAAAACCTCTATTTTCTTCCATTTTCTCACCTCCCCTCACACTTTCTCTCTCCTCAAACCAAGCCCTAACACCATTATTGACCATGGCAAGTAGTTCCTCCAACATTCCCAAATGTTCACGTACAAAAAATCCCAATGTACCTAAGGAACCATCTACTCACGTTGATGAACTAGATTATTCACATGACCTTGACCTTGGGAGGTTCTTTTCTCATCCAGCACAAAAGAAGAAGTTTTAACTGAAGTTTCATGGCGGAAACCTCATTCAACCTAAGTATATGGACTGGGAATTCTTTGCCAAAGTAGGATTCACATTCCTCACAGACCTCTTGGAGTTTCATGGACTGAAAACATTTATCTCTGCTCCAAGTAAGTATTTCTACACTGAAGCTATTAAAGTTTTCTTTTGTAATCTGAGCATTGTTGGAGTAAATTTGATGTTTGAAGTTAAGAGCAAAAGGGTTATTATAACACCTAGTCAATGGTCTACTTTGTTTGGTTTAAAATTCTCTAGGGAAAGGTTTGCTGATGAAAGTCACTCATAATAGGAAAACTTTGATAAGAGAACCGCCATTGAGGGAATACTTCAACCAGGCATTCCTTTTCCAACTAAAAGAAATTTCAATACTGGTTTGTTGAAACCACAAGACCGTCTTCTTCATTTTGTATTGGTCCATATTCTTGTCCTAAGGGCTAGCAATTATACCATGTTGAGGAGGAAGATGTGTTCTTAACGTGGGCCATGAAAGAAAGAATACATATTAATTGGCCCTTTTACAAAATGCACTACATGAAGAAAGCCAAGGTTAAGCAAATGATGGATCTTCCATATGCCTTGGTTGTTACCAAAATCCTGGATCATAACAATCTCCATGAAGCTTGTGTAATTGACATTACTGGCCACCACAAATTTGGGAAAGCTTCATTCAACCGCATGCAAATCAAAAAAATTAATGATGAATGGGTTTATGGAAGAAGACAAGAAGCAGCAGCGGGTAAAGGTTCTCATGCTCCCTTGGAGGATGCCCCTGCAACTAATGAAAATCGTCTTCTCGCTATTCTTCAAACCATTCAAGCTCAGAATGAAAGAATTGAGACAAGGCTCACAAATCTCCAAGCCTATCAAGAGAACAACACCACATCACTTTATGATCGTCTCAATGCCATGGAAGATCGTTTGGACAAACTTGAATGATGATTTCTGGAAGATCACGGGACTTGAGTTTAGATCCATTTCTCTTTATCAATAGGTTTGTTGTAAACATAACTATGTCATTGCTTTGTTTTGCTAATATCTTAAGACATGCAATCTAACTATTAATAGTTAGTTTATGTTCTTGCTTTGACTATTATGACTATCTCGGTGGAAATCCTTTTATGTTTTGATGATATTGTTGCTCAAGTTTTCTTTTTCTCCTAATGTCAATTAGAAATTGTTTTGCATTATCTCTTCTCTCTTTGTCAAAAATATGGAGTATCTTTTTGATCATGACAAAATGGGGAGAAGAAAAGCAAGTCGTTGAGAAAAGGTAAATAAAAGGTATAAAATCAAAGATTCTGGGATTCCAATATCAAGGGAGAGCTATGCAAACTCTGAACTTGTCACCTTTTGAAAAATAGAGAGGGAGTAAGCTTTATTTAATACCTTGTGTGAATACTAATTTATTTGAACTAATGCTTTTCTCAAATGATTGTTTGTCATCATCAAAAATAGGGAGAATGTGAATGGAAATGGTATTGGTTTTGATGATCAACAAACAAGAAAGCAATGAAATGCAAAGATCAAGTCCCAAGGCTTTTCAAGATTAGCTTTTAGGACTTAGGCCATATGTAAAGGTAAAATGGACTCACACAAAAGCTCATTTCTTAGTTCAAAACTCATTTCATCTTAGCTTTGCATAATCATATTTTCATCGTGTTTAAAATAAAATAAAAAGCTTTTAGAAAACTTGGAAAGTCTTTTGAACATTCTTGATTGAGAAGCTCTTTGAAAAACCCATGTCTTGTGTCTTTCCATAATAGAATATGAAAATCCTATAATAGATTATGAAATGTCATAATAGATTATGAGGATTTCATAACCTGTTATGTGATAAGTCAGAACATGACTTGTGTTTTTCCAAATGGCCATAACCGATTATGGCTTCTTTATAATTGATTATTTGGTATCTCAAATGTAACCACCTGTTTTTTAAATGGCCATATTCGAATATGGCATAATTCATAACTGATTATGAATGTCTCATAACAGATTATGAATTCCTTCATAATTGATTATGAAACATTTTATAACAGATTATGAAATCTCATAACAGGTTATTTTGTTAGACAGAAACGTTGGAAGCCTTTCTCACAAGCCATAACTGATTATGGCTTTGCCATAACAGGTTATGGTCTATCACAGAGCTCGTTCTCAACGGCTCTTTTAATGGCATTTAATGCCCCCAACCACTTCTAACGTCTCAAAATTGCTTGGGCTATAAATGAAAGCTATTGGGCATTGATTAAGGGTTGGAAAACAATATGAAAATCATTCTTGAGCATTAAATTCGTATTTCATCATCTCTTTCTCCAAAACTCTATTTTGAGCTTTAAAGTGTAAATCCTTGATACCCATAGAGCTTCAATTTGTATTATCTACTCTTTGAGAGAGTTTCTATCATTTAAACACTTTGTTTATCTTGTAAAGAGGGTAAGGTATCCCTTATTGAAAAGAAGGTGAGGTATCCTTCAAAGGTGTAAAGAGGATGAGGTATCCCTCAAACGTTGTAAAGGTTAGGGATCCCTTGATGTAAAGAGGGTGAGGCATCCCTCAAAGGTTGTAAAGGGTGAGGTATCCCTATTTTGAGGCTCAAGTGAGGTATCCCAAGCTCTAGTTTGTAAAAGTTGTCAAGCACCTATTAAAGCTTGAAGATATAATGAAAAATCCCTAACGGTTGCTTGAGGACTGGACGTAGGCCATAATTGGATTGGTGGCTGAACCAGGATAAACCTTGTGTTTAATATTCTAAACTCATCTCTTTACATTTGTGCATTTATTTTATATGCTTGCTTGAATGTTATTCATCTTGGCTTATTTAATTTATGAGTGAAGTATTTAATCTCATTTATCTATTCACTTCAATCATCCAATAACTTCAACAAAAATTAATAATCAAACGTTTTGCGAAAGATTTATGAAAATATTTTACATACTCAATTCACCCCCCTCTTGAGTATTGAGGCCACTTGGTAACATGGTCTCCTTACCCACATGCCAAACTAGGTTATTAAATTTTTTTTCTAAGCTATGCAAATGCCTCGCCTCGAGTTGGACATAGAAAGACGAGATTGCACAGAAGGGATAAAACTATCATAGTAGCCATATTTAGCTTTGAGCACATAAAAGTGCTTCCGGTCTATGAATCATACACCAATAAAGCTTTATGAGAAAAGTAAGATACAAATGATGAGTTTTACGGAAACTAAGGCCTCCCATACTCTTTGGTTTGCAAATATCATCCCAAGAGACAAGATGAACTCTTCTTTGCTCAGTAGATGATCCCCAAATACAATTTTTACAGGCCTTATCCACTTGATTACACACTTTGATATGCGGCAGAGTCGACTTCATAACATAATAAGGAATGGTTGCTAACGCAGATTGGGCAAGAGTAACACGTCCTGCCATAGACAAAGTTCTAGCTTTTCAGCCATTTAACTTGCTAGAAACACGATCAAGCAGATAGCCATAATCCCTTGTGTTTTCCTTCTTATGTAAGAGAGGAACTCCAAGGTATCGACCCAAATCAACAGTGAGACGAAACCCTAAAGCCTCACTCAGCTCTACACATCTCTCATGATTAACATTTTTAGAGAAATAGACACAAGACTTCTCATTGTTCACTTTTTGACTCGAACTTTCACAGAAAAGATCCAAAATGCCTTTTTTGACTTGGACCTGGCCAGAGGAAGCATTAGGAAAAAGGACCAAATCATTCACAAAGCACAAATGGGATAACTTAAGACCACCCCTTGAAAGCGTAATCGGCTCCCAAAGACCATGCTCTACAGCTAGAGAAATCAAGTGGGACAACCTTTCAATGCACAAAACAAATAGGTAAGGAGATAAAAGGTCGCCTTACCTATTACTACGAGATGGGGAAAAACCTGTAATATACTTACCATTCCAAAGAATATTCATCGAAGGAGATGAAATATACCACCAAATAACATGAATGAGAGCAAGAGGAAAACCCACATCTTCTGAAGTGTCCCTAACAAAATCTCATTTAATTCGGTCATAGACTTTTTCGAGATCAATCTTCAAGGCCATGAAACCTTTACTACCCGTTTTAGTCTTTATAGAATGGACCACCTATTGGGCAACAAGGATATTATCAGAGCTCTGGCGACCTAAAACAAAACTACACTGAGTTGGGGCCACTAATTTATTCATCACCCCTTTGAGCTAGTAGCAATAATTTTTGTGACCAATTTATAGCATATATTACACAAACTAATTAGGTGAAATTGTTTAAAAGTCTCAAGCCTGTCTACCTTAGGAATCAAGGAAATCAGAGTACCATCGGCATCCTTTAAGAGATAAGACTCAGGGAATACTTGCTTTATCCAAGCAATTAGAGAAAGACTAATGACATCCCATTGAGACCGAAAAAAGATAGCATGCAAACCATCGAGCCCAAAAGCCTTAAGACTCCCTATAGAGAATAAAACTCTTTTAACCTCTATATCTAAAACAAAACTCTCAAGGCTAGAAAATTCAGAAGCAGAAAGAGCAAGAAAAGCCCTAGAGGCAATGAACTTAGAGTAACCACCCTCATCCCTATAAAGATTGGAGTAAAACTCAACTCCAAGTCTCTTAAGGAACTCCAAATCATCAAGCCAAAGACCATTATTATCATAAAGAGCCATAATACGATTCCTTCTTTTGTGAGCCATAGAATGACCATGAAAATAACTATTATTTTTGTCACCTAAAGAGATCTATTTACATCTTAAATGTTGTTTCTAGAGAACTTCCTCCTGAATTAAGACCCCCTCATACTCCTTCCAGAGCTTAGATTGAAGACCCTCAAGAAAAGCGTTAGGCTGAGAAGAAAGTTTAGAAGAGATCATTTCCAATCTATGATAACTGACTTTTCCTTCGGAAAATATCCCCAAATACCTCTTTATTCCATTTTTTAACATCTTCTGTAAAAGCATGAATATTTAACAGTGAGTTTTCTTCCTTCCAACTACCTTTCACAAGACTAGCAAACTTCTCATGCAAAAGCCAATAAGCCAAAAAATGGAAATGCTTTTGACTAAACATAGAAGAAGAGATCGAATCAAACTTGAGCAGAATAGGGACATGGTACGATTTAAGCTTAGGGAGATGTTGCACCATCACATTCACAAAATGATTAGTCCGATCCACATTAGCAAGAACACGGTCCAACCTTTTCCTAGTATTATCCCTTTGCAAGGTGAAATTTTGACCAATATAACTAATATCAAAGAGACCACAAATTAAATAGGCAAGCTTTAAAGTGATGAGTATCTAACGAGCTAGAAGAACCTACAAGCTCAATACTAGAGTTAAAGCCTCAACCCACACACCCTACGCCTTCGAACAAGACAATTCTTATCTTGCAATACTATCCAAAGAATCCCAAAGCTCTTTCCTTGGTCCTAGATACGGACTCCCATAGACCACAGTGAAAAAGGAAGCCTCCCATTCTTATAAGAAAACATCATGTGAACAGATTGACGATGAGAATTAAAATTTGAATGTCCCACAAATCCTTTTTCCACAAACACCAAATCCCACCTAAATAACCAATAGCTTCCACTAAGAAAACACCATTAAAACTCATACGATCAATAATCATTTGAGTCCTTTCTCCACTGACATAAGCTTCCAAAAGAAAGATCAAAGAACACTGATAATGAACCATAAGATCCCTTATAAGGCTAACAAATCATTTACTATCCACTCCTATACAATTCCAAAGGAGAACATTCATCATAAATAAAAAAAATATAGGAGAGAAAAGGCCAAAAAGGCCAATCATGCAAAAGGCTTGAGAGCCTCTAACTCCACCAAGGAACCAATTGATTACGCATTAAAAATCCTAAGATCATTAGGAGGATGTCGCCTCCACCGAGATCTATCACAAGAATATCTACGAAAAAACTCTAAATCATCCCGCAAACGACCAATAACCGGTTGAATGCCCAAGCCTATGTCATCCATCCTTCCCTCTTCAAAAAGGCCGTTGTTTAAAAATCCTTGCGTTAGAAAGCGTAAGATACGCTGAATATATCCCAAACAATTATGTGATCTCGTTCTTTCTCATGGTTAGGGACTTGCTTGCCATGAGTTTCCTTAGTCGAGTCACGGTCCAACCTTTTCCTAGTATACCAATTTTAAGCTTTTCAAAGCGATCAAATTTTCTCACAGATTGGCCGAATTTACTATATTTATATCCCTTTGCAAGGTGAAATTTTGACCAATATAACTAATATCAAAGAGACCACAAATTAAATAGGCAAGCTTTAAAGTGATGAGTATCTAACGAGCTAGAAGAACCTACAAGCTCAATACTAGAGTTAAAGCCTCAACCCACACACCCTACGCCCATGAGTAGGGTTGTGTTTTGGTCCTTGCAATACTATCCAAAGAATCCCAAAGCTCTTTCCTTGGTCCTAGATACGGACTCCCATAGACCACAGTGAAAAAGGAAGCCTCCCCATTCTTATAAGAAAATATCATGTGAACAGATTGACGATGAGAATTAAAATTTGAATGTCCCACAAATCCTTTTTCCACAAACACCAAATCCCACCTAAATAACCAATAGCTTCCACTAAGAAAACACCATTAAAACTCATACGATCAATAATCATTTGAGTCCTTTCTCCACTGACATAAGCTTCCAAAAGAAAGATCAAAGAACACTGATAATGAACCATAAGATCCCTTATAAGGCTAGAACCATCGCAATATCCCTCTGGACAAATCATTTACTATCCACTCCTATACAATTCCAAAGGAGAACATTCATCATAAATAAAAAAATATAGGAGAGAAAAGGCCAAAAATCATTTTCAGTGAGAATCATGCGAGGCTTGAGAGCCTCTAACTCCACCAAAGCAGTCTTAGTTGTATGCATCCTAAGATCTGGAGGATGTCGCCTCCACCGAGATCTATCACAAGAATATCTACGAAAAAACTCTAAATCATCCAAATGCAAACGACCAATAACCTTTTATGTTGAATGCCCAAGCCTATGTCATCCATCCTTCCCTCTTCAAAAAGCATGTATTTAACAGTGTTGCGTTCCAACTAAGACTTTCACAAGACTGGAATATATCCCAAACAATTATGTGATCTCGTTCTTTCTCATGGTTAGGGACTTGCTTGCCATGAGTTTCCTTAGCTGAGTCACGGTCCAACCTTTTCCTAGTATTATCCCTTTGCAAGGTGAAATTTTGACCAATATAACTAATATCAAAGAGACCACAAATTAAATAGGCAAGCTTTAAAGTGATGAGTATCTAACGAGCTAGAAGAACCTACAAGCTCAATACTAGAGTTAAAGCCTCAACCCACACACCCTACGCCCTGAACAGTCCTTGCAATACTATCCAAAGAATCCCAAAGCTCTTTCCTTGGTCCTAGATACGGACTCCCATAGACCACAGTGAAAAAGGAAGCCTCCCCATTCTTATAAGAAAACATCATGTGAACAGATTGACGATGAGAATTAAAATTTGAATGTCCCACAAATCCTTTTTCCACAAACACCAAATCCCACCTAAATAACCAATAGCTTCCACTAAGAAAACACCATTAAAACTCATACGATCAATAATCATTTGAGTCCTTTCTCCACTGACATAAGCTTCCAAAAGAAAGATCAAAGAACACTGATAATGAACCATAAGATCCCTTATAAGGCTAACAAATCATTTACTATCCACTCCTATACAATTCCAAAGGAGAACATTCATCATAAATAAAAAAAATATAGGAGAGAAAAGGCCAAAAAGGCCAATCATGCAGAGGCTTGAGAGCCTCTAACTCCAGCCAAAGCAGCTACTGCATGCATCCTAAGATCTGGAGGATGTCGCCCTCCACCAGAGATCTATCACAGTAATATCTACGAAAAAACTCTAAATCATCCTGCAAACGACCAATAACTGGTTGAATGCCCAAGCCTATGTCATCCATCCTTCCCTCTTCAAACTGTTGTGTTGCGTTCTGGTAAGACTGCTGGAATATATCCCAAACAATTATGTGATCTCGTTCTTTCTCATGGTTAGGGACTTGCTTGCCATGAGTTTCCTTAGCTGAGTCACAGTCTTTTACCGAGTTAGGACTCAGTTCCACATTAGATTGTATGTGCTTCTTATTCTTCTGCGTGGGCATAGACTTTGTAGATGTAGTGGACTTCATATCTTTCTTACCTAATGCAATAAGAACATTAACTTGCTTAGACTTTTGGCCCTTAGACCCACTTTGGGGTGCTGCTGCACTAGAGGCATTCACATGCTTAGGCTTTTGGCCCAACGATCCACTTTGATCAACTGCCTTTCCATCTTGACTAAAGGAGTTACCTACATTAAACACGGAATCGTCTCTTTCCTTAATTAAGATATTGAATCTAGACTTTTGAAAATGATTAGAAGATTGACCCACCTTATCGTAGGCAACAAATCTGCCACGAGAATTTGCACCATTATTTCTAAGAAATTTTTTAACTAACATCCATGGACCAAAACAACTATCAGCCTCATTCTTATCTAAGATTCCTTCCTTAGGAGTAGGTAATAATTTATCCATTAGGGCTTTAACGTTCAAAACCAAATCAGGAGTCTGATTTTGGCCATCATTTTGATCTACAACGACCACTGCCTAGGTTCATCATCTCCCACCATTGCCACCGGAGTAGGTTCAATAGGATCATGGAATTGGACACAAGTTTCCTGGTGATGACTGTACTTTCCATATTTAAAACAGATAAGATGTAAACCTTCATATTCAACTCTAAAGTTTTGGCCAAACGCTTGGAAACTTAGAACTAATTTCCTCCTCAAATCAATCTCAACATAAATTCTAGCAAAACAACTTCTAGTATGAATGGATGTAAGCTCATCAATCTTGAGCATGGTTTCAAGTTTTGAACCAACCCACCACAAAAACTTTTGATTGTACAATTCCACTAATAACTCTAGAATCCTCACCCAAACTGCAATCTTCTTCAATTCTTTGTCCAAAGGTTTAAACAAAGGACGCTAATGTTGTACTAATAAAAAATGATCAGCAACTAACTAAGGCCCTTCAAAAAGAGAATGCTTGTAGTCTCATTCATTGGCAAAATTAACTAGATAAAAATCTTTAGGAAAATCAAGAACTTTAACAGTCCCTTTTTTACTCCTCAGGGAGTTTAACAATCAAGAAAAACTTTCATGGTTTACACCAATTCCTTAAATTCATCTAGAGAAACATCCACGAGAGGCATAGGATCAAAGTCAAGATTATCATGTTATAACAAATCTGTAATATCTTCCTGAATCAAATAATCCTTTACCACCATATTTGCAATCTTTGTTGGGTTAAGAATAGGACCCTCCGATCTCACCACAATATCTCTATACGAGGGCTTGGTTTCATCAACTTTCTCATTTTGGACATGGTTATGTTCAACATCCATATCTTTGGATTCCTCCTCTTCAGCCACTACTTCCACCACTATTCTCGCCTCAACTTCTTGAGGATCATCACCAACTTTGACCTTCTTTGTACTTCGTGAGACTAGATCCTCTTCCTCCTTCGAATGACCCTTTACAAAGATCTCTCCCTTCTCACCCTTTTCTACATCAGTCTTCATCTCTATCATTGTCAATAAATGTTTCCTTCATCCTATTATATCTATCCTTTTAACTAATATATTATCGTTCTTTATTTCTTTTTTACTGTTATCATTTTACTTAATTTGCATTTGTTTTTTTTATGATAATGCCAATTAAAAATATAATAAAAGGAATTAGTAAAAGCATTATTTAATTTTATCTTCTTTGCATTGAGTTTTATTGAATTTATTCAAGTGAGTTTCATTTAATTTGAAGGTGATGGTCATTTAAAAAAACGTCACTGAAATACATGTTTGGAGGAGACTCCACTTGAACTAATTAAGCAAAAACATTGGTAGAATATATGTTAAGCCTCTATCAACAACATAATTCATATGACCAACTACCACGAGTCCCTCAACTAGGCAAGTTCTAATCTCAAGTGTTGTACAATGGGAAGACTTTTGAACACATATACTAAATTACACAAATGTTAGAAAGAAAAAAAATCAATTCAATTCATGAATACCTAAGTTACTTATCTAATACACTTAAGGGCTTTAACTTAATCAATAACGGTGTAAGTATTTTCACTCCAAAAAAAAAAGTGTAAGCATCATCATGCACACAAGATAAACAAGATCACTACTATGACAACTCAGCATATATAGTCAAACAAGATAAAGTAAAATATGGTGGATGTGTCAACCAATGGCAAGACCTCTTTATTGTAACACCCTAAAAATTATGTATCTCTTAACCAGTAATTTTGACAGTTAACAGAATTTTACTATTTAGTAATTTCTGGATATTGTAAAATTATTTTGATTATTCCGTCAGCATATTTGATCGTTTTGAGTGATTTACTCCGTGTCAAGAAAATAAAAAATTTCGGGCCGAAGAAAACTTTACGTAATTTAATTTTTACCATTAGGTTTTAATTATTTTACGAAATCTGATTTGATATTTGTGAATTTTCTAATTTTTGTGATTTTTGTAGATGATTATGAAATTTTTTACTGTTTGTGGGCCCAGAGGGTGTATGTGGGCCTAGGTGGGTCCCGCAAAGTGAAAATTTTTCTACCTTTAGAAAAATTTGTACTGTTGAGACAGAGACAGGGGATCTTACTAAACCTAAATCCGGAAACAGTTTTTGAAATTTTCTTTTACTGTGTTTTGTACTGTATTTAATTATCGGGTAATAAAAATATAGTAAAAATATTATTCAGAAGGTAATAGCTGATAGAAAAAAAATAAATATTATATTTCTTAAGTCAACATTGGTGGTTTGGATATCCACCATTGATTTAATCAACGATGGAGACTTGATCTTAATTTAATCAATGGTGGAGATTTGATCTTAAAAGTGAATACGATCATTTATAACCGTTAGATGGAGATTAAATCAAGGGTAAAAATTTAGTCTTATAAAATGATTATGACCATTTATAACCGTTGGATTTAGAATTGATCAAGGGTGGAGATTTAGTCTTAAAAAGTGACAAAAACCATTTATGACCATTGGATGTAAAGTTTGAAAGAGTAATCTTAACCCTTCATTTTGGAGACACATCTAAGGACTAGGATTTAAAGAAGAAAGATCAAATGGCCTAAATTAAGTCTTCTATCTAAAGCTACACCTATAGTCTACCTTAATCCTAACCATTGAATTAATCAATGGCTTAAAATGCTTCAAATAATTGCTTGGACTTTCAAGATTTAATCTTAACCATTGATTTAATCTATGGTTGAAATGTGGTCTTATATAATTGCTTAGACTTCAATTGTGACCCTTGGATGACAACATGGAAGGAGAGATCTTGACCATCCATTTAGTAGTTTCATCTAATGGCTAAGATTAAAGGAGGAAGAAGATCCAATGGTCCAAGTTTGTTACTATCACTTAGAAAATTCTTCAATAATTTAGTACCAATTATTTGCTCAAATAATTCACTTTTTTCTCTCTTCACTCTACGGCAATGCATAGGAGAAAGGGGGCCAAAATTCATTTCATGAATTTCTATCTTACTTTATCATCTTTTCTATCATCTTTCTCAAGAAACAAAAACAAGACAACTCTTCCATTTTCTCTCCAAGCTTGGTTCGGCCATGGCACCCAAATATACCTCCATCACTCTTTAATTTCATACAACCATATTTCTTGAATCCTTACCTTATTCTAAACAACTTTCATGTTGGAGACTTTCTCTAAATCATTCATCTTCATGGACTTTCTTCAAGATCAAAGTTATGGGGTATTTATGGTGAAGTGTAAGAAAACTTCATTTCTTCTCTCTTTTTCATGATCTAAACCATGTTTGATCCATGGTTCCTCTTAATCAAGCTTAGTATACTAATTTTTATGTATTTTGTTTTGTATTTGAGAAGCCCTTGGTGGTGAAGGACTTAGAAAAAGAAGCAAAACAAAGAGCTTTTGAGGATCTTCAAGAGGTAAGAGGGAGATCCATCTCACCAACCAAGTATGGTGGTGAGAGATGGTCTTATATTTGATGGATGGTGAATCCATGTGAGGATTCATATCCATGGTCTTGTAATTTATTTGTGGGTGTTTATGTGCTTTAATTATTTGTCTATGCTTGGTATGTTTTGCATGATTTTATGGTTTTGATAGTATGCTTAAATTATGTATGATAAGTATATGGCATGCTTGTAGTATTTATGATAAAATATGTATGTGTGTGCCATGATGTGTTGATGAAAAAGAAAACAATTTTTGGCTCCAATGGCCAAGGGAGAAGGCTACGGTTTTTGATGCCCTTAATAGGGTTCATGTTGAAATTTTTCAAGAACAAGGAAATTAATTTTTTTGGGTCCCTAGAAAATGGTGAATTTTGGCCAAGACACCTCAAGATAGGTGTCACAAATTAATATTTTCATGAATGATGAAAATGGATGATTTGAAGAATATGGAAAATAAACAAAGGGTTTGT
This sequence comes from Ormosia emarginata, assembly GCA_029884605.1. Lineage (NCBI taxonomy): Eukaryota > Viridiplantae > Streptophyta > Magnoliopsida > Fabales > Fabaceae > Ormosia > Ormosia emarginata. Next base: position 5,322,452 of record JAQQTP010000038.1, on the reverse strand, counting down.
TTTTCAAGAAGAACAAGAACACGGTTTTGAAGGGATTTTTATTGATTTATTTTGTGTAAAAAGTTTCTAAGTGTTTATTAAACTTGATTTCGAAAAACGAAACGGGCAAACGTTGATTTTAAAGATTTGCAAAGAAAGTGAAAAAGGATTTGCAAAGAAAGTGAAAAAGGATTTACAAAGAAAGTAAAAATGAGTTTGAACAAATGGGTTTGGTTTTATAACCATATGTCTTGCGGTTTTGAAAATAAAGATTTTAATGGTTTTGTTTGTGTGAAAACAGAAATGATAAATAGTTGATTTAGAAGGAAAAATATTTGATGGCTACAATGGCCAAATACCCTACGGTTTTTGAAAAGCTTGTGATACTTCAATTTTATGAAACAAAGGGATATTTGATAAAACAAAATGTTATGTCACTCGAAAGATTTGATAGTCTTCATTGGTCATGTCCACGATTTTTGAAAGCTTGTGGATGCATTGATTTTATAACAAAACGATTTTCGTACAAGAATTTGGAAAGAGAATCAGAACGTTTTAATCACTTGAGAAATCGAGTTTTGTAAACGAAAAACGAGAAAAAGATAAAAATGTTTTTGAACTTCAATTTATTTTGAAGAAGGTTGTGTTTGGAAATGATTTGGGAAAAATGAATAATATAATGGTGTTTTGAAAATTTATTAACGTATAACTTATTTCACGTTTTGGAGTACGTTAGGAAATTCTTAAAGTTTGAAACATTGATTTAAATCAATGGAAAAGTGATTTTGTGGGTTATATTTGAAAATGAATTTCTTGAGTAAAGAACTGTGAAAAAAGATTTTCTTGAGTAAGAAAATATATTAAATGAAGTATAAAGTAATATTATTTTGAGAAAAGTTGAAAAGGAATTTTTGAAGGTTAAGAAATATTTTCTGTAATAAAATTGTGGTGAAAAATTATTTGCGTAGCTTAAAAACGATTTGAAATACAGTAAAATATTTCTACGCGATTTGAAATACGTTAAAATATTTCTACACGATTTGAATTACGTTTTAAATAATTTACGTGATTGTGAAAATGATGGAAAATCGCTATGCGATTTGGAAAGTGTTTTAAATATTTTGAGAATGATGGAAAATGATTTACGCGACTTAAAAGAATAATTTTTAAGATACACGATTTTGAAACAAAGATGAAAAATACTATGCGATTTGAGAAATGTATATTTTTACGTAATTGAGAAAAAACGTTGAAAAAATTATTATGTGATTTAAAAGTGCAATGAAAGAGTTGCGCATTTTAAAAACGTAACAAAAATGTTACGAAATTTTGTAAATGTAACAGTAGTGTTACGGTATTGTGAAAACGTAATAAAAACGTTTTGGAATTTTAAAAACGTAACAAAAGTGTTACGATATTGTGAAAATGTAAAAGAAGTGTTATGGTATTGTGAAAATATAATAGAAACATTTTTGAATTGTAAAAACGTAACAGAAATGTTACGCTATTATGAAAATACGACAAAAGTATTTTATGACTATAAAAAACATGATAACATGATGATTACTGCCAAAAATAGTGTATGAACACTGTGTGAGAAAATAACGAGTTTTGCCTACGATTAGCTTTTGATGCATTTTATATGCATTGGAAAGAAATGTCTGTATTTGGTATTTGGGGCACTCTACGTATTGGAAAAATATGCGTTGAAGCATATGATTTAAATTGAACAAATGAAATTGCAAAGTATGGCCCTTGATGATCATGACATGAAAATGGACTTGACCGAGATATTAGTGCATTGTATAAAATATATTTTGAAAAATTATGAGTTAAACCTGTGATTGGTATTCTATCTATGATTTGGTATTTGATGCATTACACATGCATTGGAATTGTCCGATGGACTGGATATGACTAATTACCTAGGAGAAACGTACATCTCTTGAGTGGATGCGATATGCGTAGTGTAAGTCACTGGTTGACCTTGGGGGCATCGGGATGCGGGTTGCCTACAGTGGGCAGTGAGTAGCTTTACTGTAACCGTGGGTTAGACCAACGCGACACACCGATGATCCTGACCAAGACACTATTCTTAATCAAGATCTGATAAAGACTGTTGTGTATGTGCTTGATGTGCAAAATGAGAATTATAGCACGTGGTTTGAGGCACTTGGTACCGACAGATCTTTTCGATCATTTCTCCGAGCTGAGTTTTAGCTTCATGGAGTAGGAACATTGAGTCTAAATGCACATGCATTATATGAGTACATTTATATCAGCTTGATATATAAATCAAGGAATAACTGAACTGTTGAATAATACTGGATGATGATGATGATAAATGATGTTGACGACATTATTGTGTATATTGAACAATGTTTGGATTGATATATGATTGGATGATGATAGTTGATTAATATTGAATATATTATTGGAAGTCTGGTATGATGTCCCTGTATGATATTGCTGTTTGTGTTATCTCTGTGCTACCATATTGATATTGGTGTAGGTGATCTCACCTCTTTGCTATATGGTCTTCCTGTGTCTATATTGTTAAAATTATACAGTAGAAGGAACGAGTTGTCTTAGACATAACGGGTGGAAGATACTCTGAGATCGCTGACAACATTGAAGAGTGGCTGTCCCAGGTTCGATGATGTGCCAGGTAGACAAGGAGTAGAGTTCTGATGCATCAAGTTGGATACAAGAGAAGGAATAAGTATGTTAAGTTTTATCGTTAGTGTTATACCGTACTATTAAGTAGGACCTGTCATAGGGTTTGCTACTGTTAAAAAAAAAAGAGTCTGTTAGTTTTATATTTCTCTTTAAATTGTTAAATATTAATTAGTGTCAATATTGTATATTAATCAGTTTAAATATATTTTCAGTAATATTTATGGATTTCAGTGAGTTTATGTTTTAGTAAGAAAGAAATTTTAAAACCCATCTTTTATAACTCAAACCTTATGCGAACTTCTTTTTGATTATGAGTCGGGAGTCAGACATATGATACCCTAGGGAGGGTGTTACATTTATGGTTGCTACTAAGGAATTATTTGAACCAAATTATAATAGGCCCTCTCAGATTTCTCAAACTGTGCATAACAAAATTACACACATCGTCAATGCTACAATTGAAACCGCTGTCCCTTGCCAACCGAGTCTTCTCATCACCAAACACATCGAATGGCAATTTCCTGCACTAACCTGGTATAAAATGAATACTGATGGAGTTGATTATGTGATAGAATTTGTAAATACAAGTAATTGATCTTAAACCCGACATGAGTATAACTACTAAACCATCAATAATTGTTTACTAACCCACACAACATAAAAATGTACTCCATCAAGCTAAAGAGTTTTTGTTTTTTTTCAAAAAAATGTTTCAATTATTTTATAATTATGAACATATAAGCCACAAATTGAAAAGTCCCTTATGTTATATTAAATGTCTCAATAGGCATATGACTTATCTTATTAATTTAATAAGTAATTGAATTAAATTAATATACTAAACTCTTATTAAATAAAAAAGAAAGTGTAGTTTAACAATTATAGTAATTATCAACTTGATGGAAGTTAGCAGTATTTAAAAAACAGTTTTTCTTAAAACTCAAGGTCCTATTCCTGGTAGTAAATAGTTTCTTCTTCCTTCACCTTCACTAAAGTAGAAGAAGAGAGTAAAGAAAGGTAAATCAACAGAAAGTGAGTTTTTGGAATCTCTTTAACACTCTTGGAATACAGCTCATTCTTATTCGTGGATAAATGTTAGTGTATTCATACTTTCTTATTTGTGGGAACCATAAATTCTATGATCTTTATGGTTTCATGGTAATTTTCTATATTAAGATTCTTAGAAAAATTATAAATTAACATGTGGTATCAGAGAAAGGTTATAGAATTTATGATTCTCCATTGATGATGGTTGGTTTTTTTCTAATTTGTATGAACCTTAATTGAGAAAATTATGAGATTTGCAGCACTGTGTAAATTAATTTTATGGCATATTATTGATTCTAATAGTGATCTGCCAATGTTGTCTGTTTTCGTAAATAAACGAAAACAAAAGTAGAAGACCTTCATATGATTTTCGTAAATCAACACGATTGTTATCTGAGACTAGTTTGACATATCTGGACATTCTTCAAGTCACAAAGCACTGGTTTTATAATAGATGAGCAATTGGATATCCCATTGGATGGGTGAATAGTGTTGGCTTCCACTTATTGAGTGAAGAATATTGACCCCATTATGTGTTACCAAGTGGCTTTAAGACTCAAGAGGGGGAGTTGATTGAGTATTTTAAAATTTTTCACAAACAAGCTGATAACTCTACAAAAGTAGAGTTAAATGATCACCACTTGTGTTAATTTGTGTTAGTTTCCTCGTATTTTCTTGATATATTGAGCTTGAAGTTGATTGTTGGAGTTATAGTGGAGTTGGAACCTATTAAACACTCTTTTGATCAATATTAACAAATTTTAATGAAATGTTTTTAGAATTAGTACTCACTTAAAATTATGCTTGATATGTGGTTGAATTCCATGATTCATAAAGAGAATTGAAGAAAAGAAAGAGTGTGAAAGCTCAAGAAGGATCATTGAATTGAGGGAACAAGATAGGGGACCTAAGAAGTCAAGTATTGGTTGCATTTTGATGAAGAAAAAGTGTTCGAATGAAAGCCATAAACTATGCCTCGACCTCCTAAACTATGCCTCGGCATAGTATATTAGTTTGGGACGCACCCTCGCAGGAGGCCGCGGCACAGTGCTGTGACTTTGTGCATCTGGAGAAATTTTGCACCAGGATGTCGAGGCATACTTCCAAGATGCTGCGACATCCTATTAATTTTGCACCACGAGGCCACGACATCCTCTCCTAAGGCCGCGGCATCCTATTACAATTCTGCTACGTCATTTTGGCTCCCAATAAAGGGTTTTTAATGAGCTCGGACATCCATTTCAGGGGAGATTCATTCCCCAACACTCCCTTCACATTTTCAGAGCCTAGGCAGCCGTGGGAGACCTCAGGGAACTTAGGGAAGCTTGATGTGGAGTTTGGACAACAAGGAAGTTCTTGAAGATTTGCTTGCATTTCACCATTGGAGCTAACTTGTTATTCATCTTCTTCATCATTTCTCTTTGGTTTCCTTTACGTTTTCTCATTCTCTGTATTTTGGCTTTGATGGATGTGATATTTGGTTTGATTGATTATCCCCAAATGTTGAACGTGAACTAAATTTGTTTCTAGGGTTATAACTCCTATTGATATGTAGCTTAGATTATTAATTGTTTGTTTACCCATGTCAATGTTATAAGAAGTTTTTATCCATTCTTATGCTTTATGCTATTGATTGATTGGCCACCAATTGGTAGATATTTGGGTTTGATTTGAACTTGGGAAAGAGAAATTGAACCTAGAACTAGAATGAGTGACACATGAACTTCCAACCCTGGGGTTGAATTTGGGGGTTTTGTTATAAGACATAGGGATATGCTTAGGACCATGTGTAATCTTGCATAGAACTTGTTCAATATAATGCTTCTTTGTTAATTGATTCTAATAGGGATATTATGTGTCGATTAAGAGGGAAAAAACATATCGCCATCGGGAAAGGGGTATGTTTACACTAGAGTTCTAGATTAATTCTTCAAGTAACATTGATTGGGCTAATGAGTATGATTTAATCCAAGTGAAATATCAAGAAGGGTTACAATCCTAGGTTTTTACCATTGTGGGAATTTGATACTTGATCCATCTTATTACTTGCTTATTTTTTCGTTTCAAGTTAGGTTACTCTAAGTTTTCATTCTTTTCACTTCGATTTATTGTTGTTTGGATATTAGTAAGGTCTCCTATATTAATACTTAGTCGGAAAATTAGTTCTAGTCCTTGTGGGTTCGACTCATACTTCTCACTTTATTACTTGAGCGACGTGTATACTTGTACGAAAAGTCTCATCACAAGCCCCTTTTAATTTTCTTTGAAGTTATTTTCTTTGAATTGAATGGATTTATGACACTACACAAGCTTAAATAGAATGAATGAATGGAAGAACAAGCAGCAAGAATGCAAAAGTAATAAATAAGCTTAAATGTAAAGAGATAAGGGTTTAGAAGATTACAAACTGAGATTTATATTGGTTTAATCACCCTTGTGATCTACATCAAATCCCTAGGATCATCCACCCAGGAGTTTCCATTATAATCAAGCTTCACAAGGTGCTTAATAAACCTTTTACAATATTTAAGCTCTTCCTACACTTCAATGATCATTCACCTCTTATGTAGAAGCCTCTTAGTTTCTCAAGGGATCCTCCACCTTCTCAAGAGTTTACAAATGAATTGAACTGAAATTGGATCACTCAATGAGTAGATATACAAATTGAAGTTCTAATGAAGCTCTCAAGATATCTCAAGTAAATTCTCAAAACAGAGCACAATTGATGATTCACAGATTAAATGCTTAGGAGATGTTTTTCAGAGTGTTAGCTAGCTGTAATAAGTGTCCCAAGACTTGAATTTATAGTCCTTTATGAAAAAAATTCATTGGGGGGTCATTCACTTGAGCATTAAATGCTCTGAAACTAGTCGTTGCTAGTTTCAGACTTATGGCAATTGATTACTAACATATGATAATCGATTATCAAGCTTTTACAACGTGTTCTTGGCTTTCTAGGCATGTGGTAATCAATTACTAGCATACGGTAATCGATTACCAAGCTTCTGTGAGCAATGGTAATCAATTGTCATAGCTTGGTAATCGATTACCAACCTTTTAACTTTTGAAAAACAGGTTCCTGTATATTCGTAATTGATTACCAAGTCTTGATATTCAATAACCAACTTTCAAAAAAGCTATTAATTGATTACTAAGCTATTGGATGTGATTACAATCATCCTAGAACCTATTTTTTAGCCCAATTAAGCTTGATAAACATTTCCAACTTAGAACACTTAGATTTTTAAAAGATTCAAATAGATTTTCATGATCCAAGATTAAAACATCATTTGCTTGAAAAACTACCCACCAACTAAAATAATTTTCAAGAGAACTTTTTCAAAAACATTGTAAAACATTAAGTTTCTTACATAAAGATCCTAAGTCCTATAAATTATATCATTTAAGTTTCCTTTGGACTTGGTGTTTGGCTTGACTTTGTTATTATCAAAACTTTCATGATTTTCATGACATAAGCATTCACATTCTCTCTTTTTTTCATGATGGCAAACTAAAACAGGTAAAGAGTAGCATTTTTATAATTTATCAGAGATTAAAGCGCAAGTCTACCCCTTAATCCATGCATGAGGTTCAAGCAGGAAAAAAATATAAAGTAAGGTTCAATGATAGAAAATTTTTCATGCAAGACTCCCCCTTACTCATGCAATCTATACAGTCCCCCTTTTGGCATTATCGAAAAGATTTAGTGTCATAAGCATACTAACATCATGCCAACAACAAAAAAATACTAACCAACAACATTCAACATTATCAGCTCATATACATAGTCATCAAAACAGATCAACCAACAGCATGTCAAAGATTAATTAACAACTCATATCTGCTCATAAATATCAAGAGTCATAAGATAATCAGCTCATTTAAATATCAGAGTTATAAGTCAAAAGTAATGTCAAATACTAATGTGTTAGACAAAATAAAGACAAGATAAAGACTATCATGACTAAGCCATGATGAGTGTACGAATGTACTCTCTAAATACCTTATTATTGGACTAAAATGTTAGAATGTTAATGAAAATTATTAAAATTAATGTGTATTTTTAAATTAAGTTTCTATTTACTTCGAAATGCTCTTAAACAAATTTTTATGTTTAATTTCAGCATTTATAAAAGAGCAAGTGAAAGCCCAATCAAATTCAAAGGAGGATTCAAAGCCCAAATAAGAAAAAGGAATCAGTGCAAATAAATTAAATTGAAAAAAAAGAAAAACCTAATTCTAAAAGTTGCTGCCAGTAGCTTATAAAAGGAGTAATTAAAAGGTGTATGAAGCACTACGCCGTGTACAACAACAGGAGACAAATTTGGAACGCGGATGCACAGCCAACAAAAAGAAACTAATTAGGATTGGCGTGGAGTAATGTGCATAGGAGAAGAAAAGACAACATATTGGAGAATTGATGCATGCTTCACGAGGAAGTCAAATAGTGGAAGAAAAGAAAGACACGCAGTGCAACGTGATTTGAAATTATTTGCAATGGAGAATATTAGTGAAATAATTTTATTGTGTTCTCATCATACTATGTCTTGCTAAATTCTTTGTACTAAGTGGATAATGAATTCTTGATTATTTTGGCATTATTATGTTGAATTATTTTTATCTAATTTTAAGATTTAATGTGTATTGATTCTATTTTCCCATCATATTTTATGAATGAATTTTGAGATGAGTTCAGTCATGTTTTTCTTATGCTTTATAATTTATTTGTGTTATTTGAATGTTAGTGGTAATTGTTGGATATCAATTGTGGTTTCTTATTGGGGATAAATTTGATGATTTGATAATTTACTATTAATTAGGAAAATTTTATCATACATGTGATTATTATTTTTAATACTTTATTGATATATTTTATGTGAGCACATGCTTGCCGCTAGATGTTTATGATTAAAAATTATTCTAGTATAATAATTTGACATAGTTAATGTTAAAATTAATCATGGTGGATTCTGATCCTTAGTCACTTTACATCTAGTAAAAACTAAATTTGTTTACTTTGCTTTACTTTATTTTGCCTTTAAATTAATCTTTATTTATTATAAATCATTTAATACTTTTTTAAGTTGCTTTATTTTTCTTTATTTATTCTTTTATTTTGTCTCTTTATGGAATCGACACCTCAAAACTGTGCTATAATTACCGTGTTATTCTTTGGGCATAATCAAATTTTGACGTCATTGTCAAGGAAACGGTAGAAGAATTGCTAATCAAATTTTTCTTTTCAGCAGTTTGTAAAGGCGGTAATTTCATTCCTTCTTTTATCTTCCTGCATTTTTATTTTATTTTTTTTTCTTTTTGTAGTTTTTTTATTTTATTTTTAGTGTTGCATTTTTCTTTACCTTGCATGAACATATATAGAGATGCCGTGAGTCGATTTGCTTGTAGACCTGTGTTAGAGTCAAAGTTTGATTTTTTATTCATTTATTTGGTACTTCTAATTCTGAGAAAATGAGTGAACACAAAGATCAACTCACAAAGACCCTTCAAGATTACCTCCACCCTACACGCATAGTTACACCATCATGCATCATGTTTCCAGCTAATACTCCCTGACTAGATTTTAAAATAGGAATGATACAGTTACTCCCTACTTTTCATGGCTTGAAAAATGAAAATCTATATTTGTATATTAGGGAATCTGATGAAGTAGTTGTGACTTTTCATAGTCAAAATGCAACTAATGACATTGTGAGACTTAAGTTCTTTCCTTTCTTTTTGAAGGATAGAGCTAAGAGTTAGCTATACTCACTGATACCATGATCTATTGGGTTGTGCAATGAGATGACTCAGGCTTTCTTTAATAAACACTTTAAAAAGGTAAATCTCCACCTTTGCACAAAAGGACGGTGAGACTCTATATCAGTCTTGAGACAGATTTAAGGAGTTGTTAAATATGTGTCCTCACCATCGGTATGAAAATTGATGTTTAGTGAGCTACTTTTATGAGGGACTTACAACTAGGGAGTGTCAATTTCACTACTAGAAATTTTGGTTTTAGAGACCGATTTTTCAGTCTCTAAATCAAGAAAATCAGTCTCTAAAATAGTTAAAGACCGATTTAGAGACCGATTTAAATCGGTTTCTAAAAGCCTCGTCGCTAAATATTAGAGACCAATTTAGCAATTGATTTTTTAAAAACCGATTTTTTTTTATCTCTAAATCGGTCGCTAATTTTCGGTCACATATTAGTCAATCATACTTCAAAAAAAACACATTAGAGACTGATTAAGTCTCTAAATCGGAATCCAAAAACATGAATATATTATATATTTTATAAAATCGGTTGCTAATTCCGTCTCTAAACTAGAGACTGATTTATCAGTCTCTAAATCGGTCTCTAAAATGCTAAATATATTATATATTTTATAAAATCGGTTACCAAATCGATTTCTATTTATAAAAAAATAAAAAAAAAAAAAAATTACTAGAAAAGAATTATTTTGGAGTTATAGAAGTCAAAACAAACTACTTTTTTTATATCAAACATGATTTTAGATTTTAATCCATACAATCAATTACACAGAAAAATCCCAAAAATCACATTTTTATCATGATATGTCTATGAACAAAAGATTAAATCGTTGATTAAATTTTAAAATAACTAGGCAACACATGATCACATGCTAGTTTGAAGTAAATAATAGAATAACAATGAGTGCCAGAACTACAGTGTCTCAAGACTTTAAGCTCAATCCATTCAAATAGGTCTCTACAAAATAAGCAATACAAAGAGTTAGAGAGAACAAGATGCACCAGTTTAATGCTAATTAAAGTTGACTATGCAATTGTGTAGAAGATCACGACCATGTGGAAAGAGCATAAGACTTTATACACCACATACAGAAAATAGAGAACACAAATACTGAAAGATTGAATAATAAACCATATTTTTTGTTTGTTTGTTCTAACCATAGTAAGAAATTTACATCCAAAAATATATATTTTAGAATTCAAGTGTCATAACAGGTTTAAGCCTCAAATGCTTAGCCTTAAGTGAGATTTCTTCCCTTATTACCCCAAACCAAACATAGCCTAGAAGAGCAATTGAGCAGCTTAAAAAAAAGTCAGCAGATAAAGTTTGAAGATACCAAACCTGCAGAATTCAGGCTCTTGCTTCTTCAATTGGATGTGGGAACTCTATTTTTCGATCTAATCGACCAGAACACATAAGGGCAGGATCAAGAATATCTGCACGGTTTGTTCCTTGGGCAAATGATTAATTGTACCACACTACCATTATTTTTCTTAGCCACTTCATCAGGAGCCTGAAAAATAGCAAAAATAAAATAATATAAAATTAGCCTCATACGCTTATGCTTATATTATATATAGAACATCTAGAATAACAAAGACCTTAGTGCTATAAACATATCTGTTGGGTATGACTTGCGGTAGGTTTTCAGTGTCCATTAGCTCCGTAGTTATGTAGGAAACAAGCTTTGAGTGATGCTGCTTAGAATAAGGTAGTGGCAGTGGCAAGGCTAATGTGCGGAATGCCTCCTGTGACAGGGGAGAAATTTATTATGACGAAATGCATCTTCTTCAATCATAGCACAGACGGAGAAGGTATAACATAGCATGATAACAAATTGACATGATTTAAAGGGTAGATAAATCTGTGGCCAACCTTAATCATAATTGACAAATAGATATCGAAAGAAGAAGGGTCATACATAACTCAATCAAATAATAGACTAATTGTAACACCCCTTTAGAGGATGTCACACATAAAAGAAAATAAAAGAAATAGAAATAAAATCTACCCAAGTTGTGAAACATTTGTTAAATATTATTACGGGTTGTAAAATAATTCCCGATAGACGTAAATATGATATAAAAAGATAATGCGGAAAATACGAAATAAAAAAAAAAAACATCATCACTAATAATATACATATGATTAAGTTATAAGTTGTACAAATAATTTACAACAAAGACTACAAATATTTAAACAAAAACAAGAAAAGAAAGCAATAAAAGAGTTAATATATACGTATATACGCTTTGCGCCCAAAAAAAAAACATCATGGTTATCTAATCCTCTGATGGATCACTCTCAGCCTGAAAATGATCATCAGGAGATAAATATCCCGGATGTCTCGACACACGGCGATAACGGGATCGCGCGATCGATACGATGCTTATCTCACTAGGCTCGGGGTTTTCAAGCACCCCAATAACGCCTAATGGATAAGGGTAACTCTAAGTGCGTAAATAACGTCGTAGTCATAACGGGCTCTCCATCAAATCGCCGACGTAGAATCACGGTCCACACGTCCCGCATATGTCACGAGAATCACGATCGCCTCGTAGATGCCAAGCCGTAGAACCTCCATGAAATACTAGCTCTACGAACCCCAAAAATCTGGCGCGCCATCCTCACAATCAATCCAGAGGATATGGATGATCGGATGGTTCTTGATCATCAAATCGATCGTCTGCACGCCGATCTTCCTCCTCCTCGGGTACAAGATCTCAAGGGGCTGATCCTCTTCCTCAAAGTCTTTACCGTAAAATAAATAAACAGAAAATACATATAACAAAGAGGTAAGACAACATAAAATCATCACAACATGGCCAATAAGAAGACGACAAACAACATATATACAAGTTCATGCAATACATAAAGCTTTAACAATTATAATAACAGTTGAAGTAAAATTTAGATATCATAACAATATATCACACCACGATAAAACATCACGTATAAAATAAGAAAGATAAAAATAAACAGATAAGATAATAAAAATAACCAAATATAGAAGTAGTAACCAGATAAAATAAACAAATAAAATACGGATAAACAATAAATAGATAAGATGGAAATAAATAGACATAGAGATAAATAAATAATATAACAAAACCCTACTCCATGGAGCTAAAGAAAACACAAGTATCGAGAGAGAAATGATTCGTAAAATCTATTAGTACCACGGTTTCCCCACCAACTATTGCTATTGTCACACGTTGCGTTATAGCCCCACGACACAGAATCCATCATCCAGGCGTGGTGTAGTTCACGGTCTTACGTTGTGGTTCTACAGGCAAATATACTACTAGATTTCACAAATCTCGATTAAATATAGTGTATGTCGAGTACCATAGTGTGCTATCGGTTTACCACGGCCCAGCGGAGCTACCAACTGTCCACATGTGGGATCCCGTACACTAAAGTCTCCAAGTTCATTAGAACAATGAACCACACTACGTTTATCCCATCGACAACACGATGTGATTCGTCTCGTCAACCAATCCACCAAAAACTTGGCACACATAAATAGAAAGCTGCGGGTTCACATTTTCCCGACAATGAGATAAATTCTCAAAAGCACATGCGGGTTCACATTTTCCCGACAATGATAAATTCTCAAAAACACATGCGGGTTCACATTTTCCCGACAATAAAAGATCCTAAAAAATAATCAGACGGGTTCACATTTTCCCGACAAAGATAAAATAAATATAGTAACGGTCAATCGCATAGAAATTTTATCGCGTTTTCATAATTCCGGTCGTTTTTACAAACGTTTAAAAATCGGGTAAAGATATTTTTCTGTTTTTAAAATCGCGTAACATTTTTAATACGTTTTCTCAATCGCGTAAGATTTTCAAATCATTTTCTTATTCGATTGCCTTTAAAATTACTTGTTTAAACAAAATGTAAATAGTACTTAGTACATTTAAATTACGTAGAATAATTTTCCATACCGTATACTGTCTTTTGGATATTTCTACTATCTTATAGGTTCATTTTTACTAGAAATTGACAGCATTTTGTTTATAAACTCATAATAATGGTTTCCTAAATTTTTCCATAAAATTTCCATTTACCTAATTTTTTTTTAACCATATCATTTAATTCTCTTTGAAATCTCTAACATGCTTCAAAACCTAAAGTGAGCTATATGTTAGAAAATTTCTCAAAATTTCTGTATTTTACTTCCTAATGATAAGATTATTAGTTTTAATCCTTTAAGCTTAATTCTACTCAATTTGTTTCTTCAAAAACCATTATAGAAAATTTCTTCTTAACTTGTATTGTCTCTTTTGATTGAAAAAGGTTTGGAATCAAGTTTTAGAAATCATGATTACCTATAGTGGCATGTTGGCCAAATTTCATAAAACTTTTGCATTTGATTTCTAAATTGTTTTTCACCTTCTAAATCATATCAAATATATTATATTGTCTAAGCTCATTAAATCATATTAGAAAATAGTTAGTAAGAGTTAAATTAATCCTTTAGGCATGTTGGCCCAAAATACTAAGTCTTTACCATTTGATTTCTAAATACATTTTCTTTGATCAAATCAATTTGAAACTTCCTTGATTCTCCTAGGTTAATTAAGTTACACTTTAGGAAAAATCAAGAGAACATTTTGGTCCTCTCAACTTAGTCATTGCCGTGAACTAGTGAATGTGTTCTTTGGAACACTCATGCAAATTTACACATGTTATTCACATCCTATACCTTATCATACAATTCTAACACATGCATTGTATTTTCTAACACATGCAATATATTTTCTAACACATAAAACCTAAATTAAAGCTTATAGACATGCATTCAAAAGCTAATAGACATGCAAAATTATTACAATCATCAAACAAGAAAGCTACTAACAAATACCACATAAACTACTAACAAACACAAAAATTAACAAATACACACATAATTAACACATGACCACCGAATCCTTATGGATTCTACAAACATCACAAATGGCTCCATCTTCTTACCACCATCAAGAGATGATAAGAATTGTCTTCCTCTTACCTTAAATGAAGACAAAAGGCTTGCTTTCACACCTCCTAGGTCACGGTTTTCACCACCAAAAATACCTAGAAATCTCAAACAAAATTTACATGTTACTAACCATGAAAAAGAAGCTAAACCATGGAGAAATCATGGCTTAGAACTTTGAAAAAGAAGAGAGAAAAGAAAAGCATGAAATTTCACCTTCTAGGTAAAACTTTCAAAGTTGGTTTCCAAGCCCTAAATGGAAGATTTTGAAGAAACTCCCAACTAGAAAGGTTCTTAGAATAGTGTTTAGGTTAGGAAAACTTGGTTAGAAAAATTTTTTTGATGGTTGGATGGTGTAGTATTGGTCTTGGCCGAAAATGGTGAAGAAAATGAACAAGAATGGTGGCTAGGGTTTTGATGAGAGAGAAGAGAGAAAAGTGATGAAGATGAAGTGTGATTTTGGTCATCCAAGACCTCTTGGCCGTAACCATCAAGTGGGGTGCAAGGTGGGCACCTTGCTTGGCTTCATCCAAGCCATTGGATGCACCAATGGTCAAGATCAAGCCTTGGTGAGCAAGCTTATTTCCTATTGGTTAGCTCTTGGTGACTCACATGCTGAGTCACACACAGTATTTAATTTTTCAAATATTGAGTTCTAGGTAGTCACTGTTCTAGAAAGTTCTACTCGCTAACGGTGATTAATTAAGCTACCGATCTAACTGTTTCGCTAATTGTGGGTCCCGTAAAATATTTTCGGTCCACTTTGTCACTAAAATATATTGATTAATAAAATAATATTATAATAATATAAAATTATTTTATTTGACAGCTTAAATCCTAAAAATTAAAAGATTATTTTTAGTCATTCAGAATCGGGTTAAGTAAGATCCCCCATTCTAAATAATAAAATAAGATTTTCCCGGCCCAAAAATATTATTTTCCCGCCTCGAGCAAATCACACAAAAAGTCCATATAAAATCACAGACACGATTTCTTGGACATTAAATCAAGTAGAAAATAATTAAAAGCAAAAAAGAAAAGCAAAAAAAATCAAAACGTTCGGGACGTAACAGTCATTTTCCTATTTTTTCCCACAACGTAGGTAATCGTCCAAAACGTTCAAATAAAATATCCAATGCTATATAGATATAGAGATATCTTTCAAAAAATTAAAACAAAAGAGGCTCGAAAAAATTTTTATTTTACCGTTTAAACAAATTACGTAAAACGATCAAATAAAATTTGAGCTAACTCAGATTATCGTAATTGTTTTCATACAGAAATCGAGAACAGAAAAATAGGGACACAACGATCATTCACATAAAAGCATGAAAAACAGCAAACAGTACATTCAGAATATTTTCTAAAAATTGGAGCGTTACACTAATGGCCACAACAAATAACACAATCAGTGCGGACATAACAATCATGCCTGAGGTAGAACACATAGTACTTAAGCAAACAAAGGTTATACAGATAAATAAAGAGAACAGCACAAATGCATTTGAGCTTAAAAGTAACATCTTTAAGAATAGGTATGATCATGAAGGAAAACTGTAGACAAGGATCATGATCTCAGCTTTATAGTTGTATCAAAGTTTAGCAACACCAAAATATCACTCTATTCATCCTACTGATTTGTTTAAAAATGTTTTCAATAAGCAAAAGCACCAGTCAGAATAACAATTACAACGCAGAATAATCCTAAACTAAACCATATAAACAGTCATCTCATTAGAGTATGAAATGGTTCAGAAAACATCAAACTACCAATTTATTTACAGGACAACAAAAATGAATATTAGACTAAGTGACAAGAAAGAACGCATAAACAGAGGAGAATTATTTAAAGTTGATAACTATGTTAAGAATTTCATACTTGAGCATTGAGCCTAAGCCATCTTCCACTTGTACATTAAAACGAGCAACAAACAAACAAAATTACAACAATTCACAAGACTCAGTAAACCCATAAGCCAAAAATTGAAGAAATTTATGCAGTCTAGCACAGTATGGCGCATTATGTTCTTCTTGTAACTAATAATTGGTAAAATTTTTAGTTCAAACTATAGATATAAACAACAAAATGTGGAGATTTTTATTCCAAAAATACAATTTTGTTAAACTTGAGAGGTGACCAACATCATTGTAGCTCCTAAATAGAGCTTAAATAGTTTAAAGTCTTCATTTTTTTCTGGGTTAAAGTTAGAGTCACGCACAGAGAAAGCGAGTAGAGGAACGAACTGAGACTAACAACTTGTGTGAGGATCCGACTCTAGTTGGAGCAGATCCGGTGGGTTGAACGGCAGTCTGGTTCGAGCTCGAGCGACGGCGGTGCAAGCGTCGGTCTGGTTCGCGCCGGTCTATTTTGTATGTAATGGCGGTCTGGCTTGCGGTGATCTGGGGAGCTATAGTCGGCGTCGCTGGTTTGGGGAACGACGGTCTGGTAGGTGAGGGCTTGGACGGCGGTTAGATCTGTAGGACAATGGATGGTGATTTAGTGGGAGGGAAAGGTAGATAATAGATAATAGGATAAAAAAATATTTGGGAAAGGGGAGGAATTTGTTTAGAGACCGAATTTTCGGTCTCTAATATTTTTTTATTTTTTATTTTTTTAGAGATTTTTTAGTCTCTAATATTTTTTTTAGAGAATTTGCGGTCTCTACTTTAATTTTTTTTTAGAGACCGAAATATCGATCTCTAATAATAAGACATATTTTTTTATAAAAAAAATTTATAACAAAGTTTTGGTCTCTAAAAAATTTAGAGACCGATTTTATTTTAGTAACAAATTAATTTTTTTAAAAAAATCAGTCTCTATTTCAGTCTCTATAGAAACCGAAATAAATCGGTCTCTAAAACCCAAATTTCTAGTAATGTTTGTGGAGATGATGTATAATGATGAGTTCTTACAAAAAGATCCTAATGAGGCTATAGAATACCTTAATGAGCTTATTGAAAAAGCTCACACTTGGACTGGACCTAGTGCAACTAGGAGCACAAATAGGTTACGACCTGCAGGAAACCCAAATAGTGGTGGAATTTACCATCTCAAAGAAGATGATGACCTAAAGGCTAAGGTTGAGATGCTCACTAGGGAGCTAGAGGTGTTAAAGACTAAGGACTTAAAGCCAACACATTTGGCTAATCATGTAGAGTCTTTTAAATCATTTTTTGTGTGTGGATGGGTAGATCACCTCACCCAAGAAGAGTGTTCCACATTTGCTGAGATGAGAGGGATACACGAGAAACAATGTAATGCTTTAGGTATGTACAAGAAGCTTTTTATACCTTTTTCTGATACCTATAATTCGGGGTGGTGCAATCACCCTAATTTTAGTTAGAAGTCTGAAAACCAACTGCCTGCACAACCCCCTAGATCATATCCTGCACCTTATCATGTACCTTCATCTTTTAGGAGTCCTTTAGAAGACACTTTGCATGCTTTTATTGAGGTACAAGGTAAGAATAACCAGAAGTTCGAATCTTTGATTACTCAAGTTGTTGAAGAAAACAAGGAGACAAAGAGCCAAGTGTTCAAATTGATGAACTCCTTGAGTGTGAATGAGCGAGGTAAGTTACCTTCTCAAACTCAATTTGTATTGGATGGTCAACACATGACGTAAGAGAAGTTGAAGGATGTGAATGCCATTATGACACAAAGTGGTATATCATTACACATGCCAACAACAAACAACTCGGAGGATGTGGACAATAATCAGGATAGCAGTGATGCCGAGTTGCCCAAGGAACCTGAGGTGACAAAGAATCTTGTTAAGGTACCATTTGCTCAAGCTTTAAATCAAGCAAGGGAATTTTAGATCCTAATAATGAAATCCTTGAGAATATAAGGCAAGCAAAAATCAATCTTCCTCTTTTGTATGTGATTAAACAAGTTCCTTCTTATGCAAAAGTTCTAAAGGATTTATGTATAGTTAAGAGGAAGCACTATGTGAAAAAGACAACATTCTTGACAAAACAAGTTAGTGCTCTAATTGAGCAGCGGATTCCTCCAAGTACAAAGATCCTGATTGTCCAACCATTGCATGTAGCATCAGAAATCATGAGTTTGGATAAGCTTTATGAAATTTAGGAACTAACGTAAATCTAATATCATATTCTATTTATTTGTAGTTTAGGGTTGGAAGAACTCAAACCAACCACTGTGGTATTACAATCGGCTAACCGTTTAGTCAGAGTACCTCAGGGTAAGTAGAGGACGTTCTAATTCAAATTGATAAATTCTATTATCCTGTTGATTTCCTAATCTGCGACACTAGCTTTGTTGTTAATACTACTTCAAAAATTCCTTTGATTTTAGGTAGGCTTTTCCTTGTCACTACTAATGCTCTTATTAATTGTAGGAATGAGCTCATGAAATTATCTTTCAGAAACATAACTCTCGAGGTGAATATCTTTCATATTGCGAAACAACCAGAAGATGATGATGAGGGCCACCAGATATACATGAGTGACTCACTCATGGATAAAGGAGTTTCTACAGCCTATGATTTTAATCCTCTTGAATGTTTTCTTGTTAATTCTGAGTTTGATTTTATTAGTAATCCATCTGATATAGTTGATATTAGTGTTATTTTTTTTTATAGAACTCAGGATTATGATACTCGGGCATGGCAACCAAAGTTCAAAGAGTTGTCCAAGAATGGTGAAAAACAAATTCCTTCAAGTGTAGAAGCAACCAAAGTTGAATTGAAGCATCTGCCTAAGGGTTTAAAGTATGCTTTCCTTGGTCCATGTGATATTTTTCCTGTTATTATCTCATTTGAATTGTCTGAATCTCAAAGTGAGAAATTAAGTTGGACCTTATGTGAGCATAAGTCAACTTTAGGTTAGAGCATTGTTAATATAAATGGTGTTAGTCATTTGGTATGTTCTCATAAAATTAATTTGGAGGAATGAACTATCCCTCATAGAGACTCCTAACGTAGACTTTATCCCACTATGAAAGAAGTGATAAAGAATGAAGTGTTGAAACTATTAGATGCAAGAATTATATATCCTATTGCTAATAGTAAATGAGTCAGTCATACACAGGTTGTTCCTAAAAAGTCAAGTGTTATCGTAGTGAAGAATGAACTGGAGGAGTTAGTCTTTACAAAACTTGTAACTGGATGGCTGTTGTGCATTGATTATAGAAAGTTGAATGCTGCCACCCAAAAAGACTATTTCCCTTTCCTTTTATTGATAAAATTCTTGAGCATGTAGCTGGTCATCATTTCTATTGCTTCTTGGATGGTTATTCTGGTTATTATCAAATTGAGATTGAATTAGAAGACAAGGATAAAACCATTTTTACTTGTCCTTTTGGTACTTTTCCTTTCGTAGAATGTCATTTGGATTGTGTAATACACCTACTACTTTTCAATGTTGCATGATGAACATTTTTAGTGACATGGCCGAAAATTGCATGGAAGTTTTTATGGATGACTTGACTATTTTTTAATCTTCTTTTGATGAATGCTTATTGAATTTAGATAGGGTTTTAATTCGTTGTGAAGAGAAAGAATTGGTTTTGAATTGGAAAAAATGTCACTTCATGGTACCTTCAGGTATTGTCTTAGGGCATATTATTTCTTCTAAGGGGATAGAGATTGATCAATCTAAGATCAAATTAATCTCTAAGTCATGTGGGCTTTTATTAGAGGTTTCATAGAGAATTTTTTTCTTGAGTCCAACACAAAAGTAAGAAAATGCAAATTTCACACTCATTATACACTTAGAAGAAAAAAAGGGTAGAAAAATCAGTGTATATGCTATACTCCAATGTGGAGAGGCATGGATGATGTGAGCATATGAAAAGAAAAGTCTATATATGCTTATTGGCTCAAAGTTGGCTACTAGGGGTCAATGATGAAAAATGTTAGCTTGAAAGGCTCAAACGTTAATTCTAAGTTGACCTTCGTCATATCCCAAATATATCCACCATCTTACCACAAACCATATAATGATGTTCTCAAAAGAAGTACCTAATTCAATAGATCAATGAACGGTTATCACAATTTACTGCATGTGTAGGCTCTCAATTCTCTAAAAACCCACTTGAATACTTAAGCAAAAGAGTTCTCTAGCTATATGTGTCAAACCACCATCTTACCACAAAGTTTGGATGAATGCATTAGAGGTTTTGTGAATGCTTTAGAAAAAATGATTGTGGTGGGTTTAGTGAATTCACGAAGATGGTTATAAATGAGAATAAGTACACATGTGATAAAGATGCACGTATGATGAAATTTTAAAAAATTACATAAAAAAATGCCACAAAGTTCCAACGAGCATTTTAAATACTGAATTTGCACCACCAACACCCCCAACTTAAATGAAACATTGTCCTCAATGTTTAAGACTCAAAATTGAATAAGGAGTAACTAAAAAGGTTAGAATATACCTAATGAGTGACGTGAGTAGCTCCTAAGACCAAAGATGGTAACCTGAAATAACAAAATGAAACTAACATGTAAACAAAAAAACAACAACAACAACAACAAACAAAAATAAAAGGAAAGAAAATAAAATAAAACAAAAATAAAACAAAACAAACAAAATAAATAAAGAAAAACATACCTATGTGATATGGTCAAGGTTGATAGACTGGATCCACAAGTGGAATGTCTTCCACTTCCGGGGCTTGCCTATCAATTAAAACTTTAAGGCATTGACCATTTACTTTAAAGATTCGACCATCCTTAGGATCCTCAATTTCTACTGTCCCATGTGTAAAAATATTCTTCACTACAAAAGGATCAGTCCACCTAGATCGAAGTTTTCTTGGATGCTTATAGAATCTAGAATCATATAAGAATACTCAATCATTAGGCTTAAACATTTTTCTCAAAATATTTTTATCATGAAATGCTTTCATTTTAGTCTTATAGATTTTAGAGTTCTCATAAGCATCATTTCTCAACTCCTCTAACTCAGTCAACTAAAATTTCTGAAATTGAAATGCTTGATGGCCCAATAAGCTCAATGCTCGAGCTCTAGAGGTAAGTGGTAAGGCTTTCCAAAAACAAGCCTATAAGGTGACATGCCTAAGGGAGTTTTGAAAGTTGTATGGTAGGCCCAAAGTGCATCCACTAGTTTCAAAGATCAATCTTTGCAATCCGGGTTGATCGTTTACTCTAAAATTTGGTTAATCTCCCGATTTACAAGTTTTACCTATCCACTTGTCTGACAATGGTATGCAGTGGAGATCTTATGTACCACCCCATATTTCTTCATCAAAGCCTCAAAAAAACAGTTGCAAAAATGTGTACCCCAGTCACTAATGATACCACATGGTGTACCAAATCGAGATAACACATTCTCTTTGATAAATTTAATTATCATTCTATTATCATTACTCCTACAAGTTGTTACTTCCACCTATTTTGACACATAATATACTGCGACAATAATATATTGATATCCAAAAAAAAGATGAAATGGTCCCATAAAATCAATGCCTTAACAATAAAAAATTTAAATCACTAAAATTGGGTTTAAGGGCATCATATTACGATGAGACATAACTTTTAACTTTTGACACTTTTCACATGAGCGACCATAATTGTTTGCATTCTTAAATAAAGTGGGCTAATAAAATCCATAATGTAGAATTTTTGAAGCGATTTTCTTCATTGAAAAATGACCTCCATAAGTTTGGGAGTGACAAAATTCCAAGACGCTAGCAATCACTTCATCAGGGATGCAACGCCTTAAAATTTGGTCAGGGCAATATTTGAAAAGAAAAGGGTCATCCCAATAGAAATTATGTACCTCAGTCATGAACTTCCTCTTGTCCTGAGCGCTCCACTCCACTAGTATTTCACTTATAGCCAAATAATTCACAATATGAGCAAACCATGGTAAAGAAGTAACAGAAAATAAATGCTCATCAGGAAAATCATCTCTGATTGAAATGTGGTCAAAGTGTCCTCAAATGTGAGCCTTGAGAGATGGTTAGTTACTATGTTCTCCAGTCCTTTCTTGTCTTTAATGGTGATGTCAAATTTCTGCAAAAGTAAAATTTACCGTATTAGTCGTGCCTTAGCATCATTCTTTGTAAGAAGATACTTAAGGGTTGCATGATCTGTGAAAATAATAATAGGAGAACCAATCAAGCAAGCACGAAACTTATCCAAAGAAAACACTGCAGCTAACAACTTTTTTTCAGTGGTGGAGTAATTCATCTGAGCACTATTTAGTGTTTTCTTAGCATAGTAAATGACAAAAGGCTTCCCCTCCATTCATTGTCCAAGAATAGCACCTACAACAAAAACACTAGCATCGCACATCACTACAAAAAAACTCACAATTTGCGAAGGATAAATCTGCACACAAATTGTCAATTTGCGGCGGATTCATCACCGATGCAAAAACCTGTGTTGCAATATAGTTTGCCACAAATTTGTGGCCACTTTATTCGCTGCAAATTTGCCACAAATCTCTTCAGCAATACGCTGGCTTCTTTTGCTAGAGTCGCGTTGTTGTAGTGGATTTTTTTGCTGCTAATTTTGGGATTGATTTTTTCACCGCTAATTTGTGACGAATTTTTTCTTCACTAATTTAGATACATCCGCCATAAAATTTCTAAAGTTTACTTTTAATACTATTTTAATGTTAAAATAATCTTCAATTACAATACAAATAGTTTTTACATATCCTATCAATGCATTTAATCAATTGATAAAACAAACATAACAAATTATATTACTTAAACAAATCTTGTCCAAATGCAACTTAATCCATAGAAAGTTAAAACTAAAATTAAGTCCACAACTTGGTTCATAAAAATGTTCAAAAGAAACGTAACAATCCATACAAATACTAAAACATCAATTTCAATCCATATCCTCATCATCACTGTCATCTTCATGATCATCTTCAGTATCCTTATTGTCTTGTAATAGTGGTTGTTGCTGGCCTAGCTGAGTGCTAGTGGATTTTAAATATGTTTTCAACAAATTACTAATTCGTTTATCTTGTTGATGCTGGTATTGTTGAAATCGCATTTCCCACTCAAAATCATGTTGTTGGCTCTGCTGCTCCATTCGGTGTTGAATCTTCTGAACCCGTTGTTGGCTCTGCTACTTCATTCGCTATTGAATCTCCTGAACCTGATCCTCCATCTTTTGCTGCAACTACTCCTTAACCTAATTAATATACATAAACACAAATCCATCAATTCATTGCACAACTCATCTATAAACCCATAAAACCTACAACACGTTTTTCTTTTTTAGGGGATAAAAATTAATTAACCAAAAATATGAAAAATTAAAAAATTGACTACATCCAACAAGTTGATTAATCAAAATACGAAAATTAATTAATAAAAAATGTTGCAGCTACTACTTAACTTGATTAATAACGTGCTCAGGAACTTGACTCGATCCAAGCCTTGAGGAGGATGACTTTCCATGTTCATAGATGCATGCTTGAGAACCAAGGTCATGATCTCGAAAGGTAAAATCCAATCAGGTGGCTACATTATTGGTGTTGAGGTAGTACATTTTAAAGGCTTCTTGACAAGCTTGTGTCCACTCAAATGAGACATCTTTAGCTAAAAGGTCACATAGTAATCTAGATATAGTGGAAAAATTCTATATGAACCTCTTATAAAAGCTCGCATGACCAAGAAAAGGTCTCACATCCTTTACTGTCCTAGGTGTAGGCAACTTAGAGATTAATTCGATCTTAGATCGATCAACTTCTATCCCCCTAGAAGAAATACTATGCCCTAAGACAATACTTGAAGGTACCATAAAATGGCTTTTTTTTCCAAATTCAAAACTAATTCCTTCTCCTCATAAGAAATTAACACCCTCTCTAAATTCAATAAGCATTCATCAAAAGAAGATAAAAAAAATAGTCAAGTCATCTATAAAAAGTTCCATGCAATTTTTAACCATGTCACTAAAAATGCTTATCATACAACATTGAAAAGTAGCAAGTGTATTACACAATCCAAATGGCATTCTACGAAAGGCAAAAGTACCAAAAGGACAAGTAAAAGTGATTTTATTATAGTCATCTAATGCAATCTCAATTTGATAATAACCAAAATAACCATCCAAGAAGAAATAGAAACAATCATCAGGTACATGCTCAAGAATTTGATCAATAAAACGGGAGAGAAAAATGGTTTTTTTGGGTGGCAGCATCCAACTTTGAGGACAAAGAAAAAAGTACAAAAAGAGAAAAAAAATGGCAAGAATACTCAAGTGGCATGTGTTTGTTCATCAAATAAGTAAAAAAACAAGGAAGAATAAGGAAAAACATTATCATTCGATGATCTAAAAAGTTGAAAAGTACATCAAGTGAGAAGTGTGGTCTATTGAGATATTTAATAAAATTTCCTTTATATGTACTTGGAAGTCTTTTTGAATCATTTTCATTTTTTTCATATAGCCCCAAACCAAGCCACATTACAACATTTTGTGTTGATCATTCTAATCCTAAATAAGCTTTTGGAAAGAGTAGTGGAAGTCTCATTTGTTAGTGTTCCTATCATAAGATCAATGTTTGTTTGTTATTTGTACATAATTGCCTAATTTTCCATGAGAGTGTGTGTACACCCATTGTCAACTCCATAGAGAGAATCATCACACAAAACACTTCTATACCCGTGAGTTATGTAGTTGAACCTTTTACTTGAGATGTTCTTGATATTGCATGTGTCAGGACTTCTGGTTAGATGGATATAGTTTGGAACACACACACACACACACACACACACTGTGGACTTTTATAGGCGGATTGCTTACCATATGGTTATTGAATTCCTAAGATTGTTTTGATATGTGAATATGAAAATTGTGAATTGATGGACTATTTTATCATTTTCTTAGTCTCTTTAATCTTGTTTGCATAAAAATTATTATGGAGTAGCAATTAGCAAGTTGGGGGTGTGATGAATGTACGAAAGTACGCTCTAAATACCTTATTATTGGACTAAAATGTTAGAATATTAATAGAAATTATTGAAATTAATGTGTATTTTTAAATTAAGTTTCTATTTACTGCGAAATGCTTTTAAATAGATTTTTATGTTTAATTCTACAATTGATAAAGAGCAAGTGAAAACCTAATTAAATTCAAAGGAGGATTCAAAGTCCAAATAAGAAAAAGGAAGTAGTGCAAATAATTTTTTTTAAAAAAAACCTAATTCTAAAAGCTGTTGCTAGCAACTTATAAAAGGAGCAATTAAAAGGTGTGTGAAGCACTGCGTCGTGCACATCAATAGGCGACAGAGTTGGAACATGTTGCACAGTTAACAAAAAAAAAACAAATTAGAATTGACGTGGAGTAACGTGCCCTAGAGAAGAAAAGACAACATATTAGAGAATTGATGCACGCTTCATGAGGAAGTCAAATAGAAAAAGAAAAGAAAAGACACGCAGTGCAACGTGATTTGAAATTATTTGTAATGGAGAATATTAGTGAGATAATTTTAGTGTGTTCTAATCATATTATGTCATGCTAAATTCTTTATACTAAGGGGATGATGAAACCTTTATTATTTTGTCATTATTATGTTGAATTATTTTTACCTAATTTTAAGATTTAATGCTTATTGATTCTAGTTTCTCATCATATTTTATGAATGAATTTTAAGATGAGTTCAGTCATATTTTTCTCATGTTTTGTAATTTATTTGTGTTATCTGAATATTAGTGGTAATTGTTAGATATCAATTGTGATTTCTTATTAGGGATACATTTGATGATTTAATAATTTACTATTAATTAGGAAAATTTTATCATACATGTGATTGTTATGTTTAATGTTTTACTGATATATTTTTTGTGAGCACATGCTTGTCGCTAGATGTTCATGAGTTAAATTATTCGGATATAATAATTTGACATACTTAATGTTAAAATTAATCTTGGTGGATTCTAAACCTTAGTCACCTTACATCTAGCAAAAACTAATTTTGTTTACTTTGCTTTACTTAATTTTCCCTTCAAATTAATTTTTATTTATTATTAATCATTTAATACTTTTTTTAGTTTCTTTGTTTTTCTTTAGTTATTCTTTTATTTTGTCTCTCTATGGAATCGACACCTAAAAGTTGTGCTACAATTACTGCGTTATTCTTTGAGCATAATCAAGCCCCGTCTTCATTCTATCTCGTTACTGTTAGCCTCTGCATCATCATCAGTATGCTCCTCAACCTCATCATCATCAACAAGATCCTCAACAACATCATCGTGTATAGCTGGAGGAGGTGCAGTAGATGAGGTGGAAGCTTTCCTAACCTGATAAAACTAACCACTCTCTATTATAGCTCGTATGGAAGCGACCTCTTAATTCGTGTGGGTTACTCGCTCCTCTAGACGATCTATTCGGGTATCCACAATAGTCTAGAGGCTCCGCATTTCTTGGAGTAGAAGGTCCAAGGTAGTCCCAATTGGAGCAGCAGGCTGTGCTTCTTCCTCAGTATCCACTACTAGAAATTTGAGTTTTAGAGACCAATTTTTCGGTCTCTAAATCAAGAAAATCGGTCTCTAAAATAATTAGAGACCGATTTAAATCGGTCTCTAAAATAATTAGAGACCGATTTAAATCGGTTTCTAAAAGTCTCGTCGCTAAATATTAAAGACTGATTTAGCGACCGATTTGTTAGAGATCGATTTTTTCAGTCTCTAAATCGGTCTTTAATTTTTGATCAAATATTAGTCAATTATACTTCAAAAAAAAAACACATTAGAGATCGATTTTTTAGAGACCGATTTATCGGTCTCTAAATAAGTCTCTAAATCGGTCTCTAAAAACATGAATATATTATATATTTTATAAAATCGGTCGCTAATTCCATCTCTAAACTAGAGACTGATTTATCAGTCTCTAAAAGGCTAAATATATTATATAAAAAAATGGTTACTAAATCGGTCTCTATTTATAAAAAAAAAAAAAAATAAAAAATGCTAGAAGAGAATTATTATGGAGTTATAGAAGTCAAAACAAACTACTTTTTTTATATCAAACACGATTTTAGATCTTAATTCATACAATCAATTACACAAAAAAAATCCAAAAAATCATATTTTTATCATGATATGTCTATGAACAAAAGATTAAATCGTTGATTAAATTCTAAAATAACTAGGCAACACATGATCACATGCTAGTTTGAAGTAAATAACAAAATAGCAATGAGTGTCAGAACTACAGTGGTTCATGACTTCAAGCTCAATCCATTCAAATAGGTCTCTACAAAATAAGCAATACAAAGAGTTAGTAAGAACAAGGTGCATCAGTTTAATGCCAATTAAAGTTAACAATGCAATTGTGTAGAAGATCACAACCATGTGGAAAGAGCATAAGACTTTATACACCACACACAGAAAATAGAGAACACAAATACTGAAAGATTAAATAATAAACCATATTTTGTGTTTGTTTGTTCTAACCATAGTAAGAAATTTACATCCAAAAATATATATTTTAGAATCCAAGTGTCATATGATGGATTAGAATCCAAAAATAGAGCTGATATCAATTTAATAGGACCATCAAATTAATTGAATCAAGAATTAATTAGTTCTATGATGGATTAATTAGTTTTAGGACCAGTGTTTAGGAGAAGCAAGCCAAAAACAATAGTTTTCTTTCTTTCTTCCCCCCCTCCACTATTAAAGTATTCAATTTCAATTTTGTAGTTGTTGTTTGTTATCTGTGTTACCTTTGTATATATTTTTTTGGGGTTGCCTTATAGTTTCTGTTTGTTGCTGTTTAAACACTTTATAGAACTAACATTGGCAATTTAAGGATTACTAGGCCAGATTGAGTTTTTGAGGGAATGGTTAGAATTTACCAAACAGTAGGTTGTTGTCTAGGGTTCCCCCCCATCCATTATTGAATGGTCAATTTCAATGTAAGAAAACTTACCTAAATGATGAGCAGCTTGATTAGATTGCCTATGAGCAGCTTGATTAGATTGCCTATGAGCATACTGGATCAAAAACTCTCTGAAATTATCCATCAATGCTATTATATCTTGCAAGACCATTCCAATATCTTTATTATCAAAACGAGATTTTATTTTATTTTTAACAAAACAACTACAACTAGGTATAAATCCCTATAGATGCAATGTGTCCAAATAATTATGACAATATGCATACTCTGCCTG
This sequence comes from Ormosia emarginata, assembly GCA_029884605.1. Lineage (NCBI taxonomy): Eukaryota > Viridiplantae > Streptophyta > Magnoliopsida > Fabales > Fabaceae > Ormosia > Ormosia emarginata. The sequence goes on along the minus strand of JAQQTP010000038.1, from coordinate 5,293,844 downwards.
CCCAACTTTGACATGTTGCATATCAGGCAATTGACGAAATTACAAGAAGATAAATATTAATGAGAGAATAAAACAGTGGTATTTTGATTTGTGAGACAAGATAATTTGTCATTCAAATTCTTATTGCAAAGGTCAAACCAGAAACCTACGGGACCAAATTGCTCTAACAGAATCGGTTCCAAACAATTAAATTAGAACAGTCTCCTCAGATAAGAACTTGAACTAAAAGTTTACTTTGCATATAATCAATGCAGTTCTCTGAACATAAACTAGGCATTCTCACAAAGTCTAATTGATCAAAAACTAGCATCGACCAGAAAGAAAGAAGAGCATTACTTCAAAGTGTAGGCACTGCCTGCTTTCATTTTACCACAGTCCTTACATCCCCATATTCCTACAACTTTTCTCTTCACAACATATTGAAACAAATAATTGATCATTAGAATTCAAACCTTTTGAAAAGGTTCAATCTAACCTACTAAACACCTTGGTAGAGGATATGTCCTATAGACATACAAAATAAAAGAAAGTCTTTCAACAAAATTCACAGAAAAATTTTCTGTGTTGACTAACTTCCATCTTCTTAATCTGCTTCCGTAGACTAGCCCCATAACGGGTACCTGATATAAGAAAAATAAGCACAAAGGTTTCTCAGGAATTAATCTAAGCAAATTAAATATATTCTTAATAACGCATTTTCAATGACCTATAAATAAATCCAAAATTGTTGATGTAAAAATAATTGTGCCCTATAAATACTTCAATTAATGAATCAGGTAAAAAAAGAGTAAGTGTGGTCAGAAAATCTGGTTATACCCGTTTCACCTCATGACAGATAACTTCTTTGGGATCACCATGCTTTAACCATGCTTGACAGGCCACCTACCAATATTGATATATTTAGCTCGTGGAGAATATAAGAGTATTATAAAATCATTAGCGTGGTAGAAAATAAACTTTTAAAACCAATTTCACTTAATATTTAACAAGAATGTAGGGTAATGAAAGCTACATAGAGAAAACAGAGAAGCAAGAGCATGTAGAACAAAAAAACTATTACCCCAATTTCATGACACCTATTGACGAAGTATTCTAGCAGATGAATCCCTCTAATCCTATCTCTCTGCTTCATGCTCTTAAAATCTTCAGGCGACGCATAGATACTATCCATGTCATCCAAACCTAGCAGAAACAAGAGACAGACACCACCATTAGGTTGCAGGTCCTTTTATTTTGCTTGGTATAATATAAACGTCTTACTAGTTTTATGAGTAGTAAATTTTAAAAGATTATACCTTCACAGGTGGAGATACTAGTAAAAACAAAAAAAGTAATAAAGACAAAATAGATTCCCTCCCCTCCTTTCTTACTCATTCTGGCCAAACCGTAGAGCTCTCTTCCTCCTCACACCTGTGCCTCTCCTTCCCATTTCATTAAAGGCACTTTCACCTACATGTCCACTTTTATTAGTATATCACCAACACAGGCTTTTTCACAGCTGGAACAGGGCATGCTCCCCACACCTAGTTTGACTGGCTTTACGAGCTCCAGCTATAAGATAGTAAGTGAAGAGCCTACCCTTCTCATCCCTTGAACGTTTCCTCCACCATCTCTTGTAGAACAACCCTCTGTCTGATGAACATTAGAGTAGCATCATGCCAACCAACCACCCTTTACAAATCTAGCCTAAGTTGTTTTTGTAATTTCCTCTTTTTTCGCCTTAAAACATATTTTTCAGTGCAAGGAAAGAGGTCAATAAACTAAAATCTTTCTTTGTTTTGCTTATTGACAGAAGCACTCATAACAACAGGACAGGTTTGCTTGTAAGAAAATTATCCTACAAGTTTTGTGCCCATTCACAACTCACCTAAACTGGCATTCATGTTATTTAGTTGAAAAATGTTGACCATATAAATGAGAAAAGACTTGTTGATTAGAATTTAAAGATCATGAAAAGGTAACTAAACGCCAAGGGACAATCAAGATGAGTATCCAGCATGCATATCAAATCATTTGGAGCATCCATGCTTCATAGCATAGAATGAAATTACATTAAACAGGGAACCCATAAGAAACCCAGAAAAGTGCAAAGCAAAAATCACAATGAGTAAAGAAAAAAATAGAAAATGACGATGAGTTTACCTGAGAGAACCAAAAGTAAGATACCACAGTAATTCTGAATACAAATCTTTCTTGCCAGACCTTGTAATACTCTGTGCAATAGTGCTATCTCCCTTTACTTTTTCAAGTATGATAGAAACAAGTTCCTAACAAGAATGTAAAAGGAGTAAAATCAGTACTTTATTCAAATGTGCTAGCAGTATGGTGTAAGGACATCAATGATATGTTTACTTTCTAGAAATACCTTGTTGGCATTGATCTTTAGAAGGGAAAATTCCATTTCTTGCCACGTTGCGTAGATAGAATGACAGGATCTTTGAATAACTTCAGAAAACACTCTGAACAGATCATCCATACTAACAGATCTGGAAATGCTTAAGATATTATTAACCTGCAAAACGAATTTAAAACCATTGATAACAGTATAAAAAAATTGCAAAAATAGCTTACACCTACTTAATCGCATTGGCATGCGTTTTTTAGTTTAGAAATAAACTATACAGGGAAAAAATTAGCAATAAAATGTATAGAGAATCAAAATTTGTGACTGATTTTTAATTTCAAGAAAAAATATAAATTGCCCAGTCTTGAAAGTTGAAATTAAGCTCAAAGCTGCTGATCCATCTATATACTAGAAGAAAGCAAGAAATGTACTAAATGAGTTGCTGGGATATTACAGAAAATAGTTACATAGCGCATCTTTTAAGATTTCTTTCAAATAAATTTTGTAAAGAAATATATCACCCATTTTATATATGTTCAGATTCTTGAACACTTTTGCTCAAGAATAAAGTATGGTATCTGAGATATATTTTTCCAAAAAACACACTTCAAGTGTAACACCCTTTTCAGGGTATCACATTTCCGACTCCCAACTCATAATCTGTAAAGAAGTTCATAAAAGGTTTGAGTGATAAAAGGTGAGTTTTAAAATTTCTTATTACAGAAACATAAACTTATTGAAATTTATAAGTATTATTGAAAATATATTTAAACTGATTAATATACAATATTGACATCAATTAATATTTAACAATTTAAAGAGAAATATAAAACTAACAGACTCTCTCTTTTTAACAGTAGCGAACCCCATCACGGGTCTTACTTAATAGCACGGTACAACACTAACGATAAAACTTAACATACTTATTCCTTCTTGTATCCATCTTGATGCATCAGACATCTGTTCCTTGTTCACACTGCACACAATCGAATCCTGAATGACTACTCCTCAATGTTGTCACCAATCTCAGAGTATTTACCACTCGTCATGTCTAAGACAACTCGTTCCATCAATTATATAATTTTTACAACACAAGCCCAACCAAACAATATAACAAAGAGGTGAGATCACCTATGTCAATACCAACATGGTAGCACAGAGATAATACAAAGAGCATACCACATAGATATATCATATCGTAATTCCAATTAACATTATTTATTGTAACATATACAATAACTAATAATTACCATCATGCCATTAACATTATTATCATCACACAATAATTACCATAATGCCATCACATTATTATCATCATCATCATCCAAGTATTTCAACAGTTTAATTATCATAACCAATGCTCAATAATAATACATATGGTATGCATGTGCACATAGACTCAATGTTCTTACTCCATGGAGCTAATACTTAGTTCGGAGAAGTTGATCGAAAAGATTTGTCGGTACCACATGCCTCAAACCACGTGCTATAATTCTCATTTTGATTTTGCACATCTAGTATATACACGACAGTCTTTATCAAATCTTGATTAAGAATAGTGTCTCGGTCAAGATCATCGGTGTGTCGCGTCGATCTAACCCACGGTACAGAAAAACTGCCAACTGCCCATGTAGGTAACCCACACCCCGATGCGCCCAAGGTCAACAAGTGACTTACACTACGCATATCGCACCCACTCAAGAGGTGTACGTCTCTCCTAGGAAAATAGCCATATCCAGTCCATCAGACCTTTTCAATGCATGTTTAATGCACCAATGCCAATCATAGGCAAAATTCAATATTTTCTCATATAGTGTTCATACACTAATTCATGCATATAAAATGCACTATTCTCAGTTCAAATTCACAATTTCATATTCAGGGTCCACACACTGGCCCATTCTCAGTTCAAAATTCCATAATCTCATGATCAGGGTCCACACACTGGCCCAACAGTAATCATATTGTATTTTCAACAGCGAAATCATATTATCGCGTGTTTATAGTCACAAAACACTTTTGTCGTGTTTTCACAATTACGCAACATTTTTGTTACGTTTTCACAATTCCATAACACTTCTGTTGCATTTTCAAATTACGTATTGATTTTTCAACATTTTCTCAATCACATAAAAATATTTACATGTTACTTAAATCGTGTTGCGATTTTTCACCGTTTACACAATCACGTAACTTAAAAATTATTCTTTTAAGTCGCGTAAACCATTTTCCATCATTTTCAAAATATTTAAACGATTTCCAAATCTCATAGAAATATTTCAACGTTTTTCAATTCGTGTAACTTAAAAATCATGTTTTTAAGATACGTAAAATATTTTTCACCATTTTACAATCACGTAAAATATTTCTCAATATTCCAAACATTATTTTGGACTTTCAAACAAATCAATATCATTTCCAACATCATTTTTCACATTTCTCCTTTAAGAAATTCTTTGCTCAAAATAATATGACTTTTCACATTAGTTTCTACATTTTCTTACTCAAGAAAATCCTTTTCATAATATATTCCACAAATTCACAATTCCATTGAATTAAATCAATGTTTCTAACTTTAAAATTACTAACGCTCTCCAAAACCCAAAGGATGAGTTACACGTTAGAAAATATCAAATTACTATTATATTCTCTATTTTTCTCAAATAAATTCTAAAATCAATTCTCTTCAAAATAAATTGAGGTTCAAACACTTTCAACCTCTCTTTTCCATTCATATACGAAAATTCCATTTTCTCAAGTGATAAAACACTCTGATTCCCTTTCCAAATTCCTTATACTAAATCAATTATATTTCCATTTGAAAAATCACTTTGTTTCATCAAAATCAAGGCATTACAAGCCTTCCAAAACCGTGGTACATAGTTATTGAAACCATCAAATATTTTTCCTTCTAAGTCAATATGGTTTTACACAAACAAGACCATTAAAAATTCTTCATAGAACTGTGAGCACTTGGTCTTTGAAATCAAATCATTTGTTCATTTTTTATTTTCATTTTCTTTGCAAATCCATTTTCACTTTCTTTGCAAATTCTTAAAATCATCAACTTATTGCTCTTTTCATCTAAAACTCATGATACTTAAAATATTTTTATTCAAAAATGTCCTTGAGTTCCATTAAATTCCATTCTTGTTTTTACACAAAATAAATCAATAAAAATTCTTCTCAAAACTGTGAACACTACTTCTTGAAAAACAAACCCTGTGTTTATTTTCCTTGCTTTTCTAATCATCCAATTTTATCCTTCATGAAAATATTAATTTATGAACACCTATTTTGAGGTGTCTTGGCCAAAGTTCCTCTTGGTCTTTGGAACCGAAAATCACTTTCCTTTCCATCATCAAATCATGACATACAAATACATATTCAACATATATATCACAAGCATGCCATAATCAAAGCAAATAAATCATGCAAATCATACCAAGTATAGGCAAATAATCAAAGCACATAAACACCCATAAATTATTACATGACCATGGATATGAATCCTCACATGGATTCACCATCCATCAAATATAAGACCATCTCTCACCACCATACTTGGTTGATGAGATGGATCTCCCTCTTACCTCTTGAAGAACCTCAAAAGCTCATTGTTTTGCTTCTTTTTCCAAGTCCTTCACTACCAAAGGCTTCTCAAATACAAAATAAAATACACATAATTAATATATATAAGACTTGAATAAGAAAATCATGGATTAGAATCATGGTTAGAACCTTGAAAATCAAAAGAAAAGTGAAGATTAATAAACTTCACCAATAAAGCTTCAATCTTTAGCTTGAAGAACAAGGTTAAAGATGGATGATTTAGAGAAAGTCTCCAACATGAAAGTTGCTTAGAATATCATTTAAATTCAAAACCTATGGTTGGATGAAGTTAAAAGAGATTGGATGGTGATTTTGGGTGGTACGGCCGAATGGTTCCTCTTGAAGAACAAGGTTGGAGTTTTTGATTTTTGTGAAAGAAAGGCTTCTTAGACTTGGTTAAGATAAAGAATGGTTTATTTTTCCTTTCTACCAATTTCGTAGATCTCCATGGAAAAATCCCTAAAAATCATAAAAAATTTAAAAATAACAAGTGTGAAGTTTGGGAAAATTCAAACTTGAAGTTTGGGTGGAGAGATAAGAACTTTACCCTTTATGATAGAAACTTGAAGCTTGGATTTGAAGCTCAAGATGAATGATTTTGTGAAAACTCATAACTAGAGATGTTCTTAGAATAAGGTAAGGATTCAAGAAACTAGGTTGGATAAAATTTTTGAATGATAAAGGGTATATTTGATGATTATGGCCGTGTGCTAGCTTGAAGGAGAAGAAGAGAAATTTTTCTAAGAGCTTTAGGTTTTTGGAAATGATCAATAATGATCAAGAATGGCAATAATGGTCATGAAACACTTTTCTATGGTCTTAAGCCACCAAAAATCGTCCCCCCTCCATGCATTCTCTTAAGAGTGCAAAATGATCAATAATGATCCATATTGACTAAAACAACTAATAATGATATTCAAACTTTTCCTTTAGCTTCAAAACAACACAAAAATCGTCCCCCCTCCATGCATTATGCATTCATAAAGTTGTTATCTTTTCTAGCCACCATTTAGAGCAATTTAAGCCATTGATTAGATCAATGGTTAGGATTAAGGTAGACTTTTGATTAGAAGACTTAATCTAGGCCATAAGATCTTTCTCCTTAAAATCCTAGCCATTAGACGCATCTCCAAAATGAAGGGTCAATATTACTCCTTCTTACTTTTAATCCAAGGGTCATAATTAGTCATAGCCATTTTAGAAGACCAAATCTCTACCGTTGATTAAATTCAAATCCAATGGTTATAAATGATCCATCTCCACCGTTGATTAAATCCAAATCCAACGGTCACAAATGGTCCTAGCCACTTTGTAAAACCAAATCTCCACCCTTGATTAATTCTTCATCCAATGGTTATAAATGTTCATAGCCATTTTATTAGACCGATTCTATACCATTGATTAAATCGACGGTTAATATTCAAAATCTTAAACATTAAGTTTGCTTTCTATTGGTCCGCCAAAAGTTGTCATAACCATTAATGTTGACTTAACAGTACAATATTTATTTTTTCTGCTATAACTCCACGAAAGAATATATTTACTATATTTTTATCGCCCGATAATTAAATACAGTACAAAACACAGTAAAAGAAATTTTCTAAAACTGTTTCCGGATTCAGGTTTAGTAAGATCCCCTGTCTCCATCTCAACAGTACAAATCTTTCTATGCGTAGAAAAATTTTCACTTTGCGGGACCCACTTGGGCCCACGCAAGGCCACCGGGCCCACAAACAGCCCAAAAACAATCAGAGAAATATAAAAATTTATAATCATCCACAAAAATCACAAATATTAGAAAACATACAAAAATCAAGTCAGATTGTTAAAAATAATTAACAAACAAGAAAAATAAATACATAAAGATTTCTCCCGGTCCGAAAATTATTATTTTCTTGACACGGAGTAAATCACTCAAAACGATCAAATACGTTGACGGAATACTCAAAATAATTTTACAGTACACAGAAATTACTAAACAGTAAAATTCTGTTAACTATCAAAATTATTGTCTAATAGATAGGAAATTTAGGGTGTTACATCAAGTATTTGTTAGAATAGACACAATACTCATCCCAACTAGTCAAATTTCCAAATTAAGTATACCCAAATAACATATATATCCATATCACAATATTGAAAGGAGAAAATAAAGACAATGCCTGCCTTTTCCTCAACATGCTGAAAAACAGCCCAAAGCAACCTTAACTTTACAAATCGAACAAAAGATCAATCAAATCGTAACGCTACTAATCATCCCATTCACTCAATCAACTAAAAAAAATTAAAAAAATAAAAAAGAAAAAGAGAAGAAAGAGAGATTACCATCTTCATCAAGAACTTGAATGATCCAAGACCAGATCCGTTACTGATCGAACGGTGAGAGCGAGTCACGCGGTGTGGCTGGGATGACAGATCTGACTCGAGACGAGCGGCACGACGGTGCGAGCTGGGTACCGATCGTCGTCGAGCAAGTCGCAGATCTGATTCGACGATCTGGTCGACGGTGCAAAGGAGAGGGAGAGAGGAGAGAGAGGTGAGAGGGAGAGCGCGAGAGTGGGACTGAGAGGGAGAACGCGAGAGAGAGAGAGCCTGAAAGAGTGAGAGGGAATTACAAAGTGAGATTTGTTATTATCAAATCATTTTTTAGCGACCGCATTTTCGGTCGCTATCTTTTTTTTAAATTTTTTATTTAGAGACTGAAATTTTAGTATCTAATTTTTTATTTTATTTTTTATTTTATTTTTTTAGAGATCGAAATATCGGTCTCTAATAATAAAACACATTTTTATATTTTTTATTTTTTTATAGTATAATTTCAATTTCTAATTCGATCTCTATAGAGACCTAAATAAATCAGTCTCTAAAACCCAAATTTAGAGACCAAATTAGAGACTGATTTTTTTTGTAAATTTTTTAATTTAGAGACCGAAATATCGGTCTCTAATAATAAGACACTTTTTTTAATTTTTTTGAATTTTTTATAGCATAATTTCGGTCTCTAATTTAGTCTCTATAGAGATTGAAATAAATTAGTCTCTAAATCGGTCTCTAAAACCCAAATTTAGAGACCGATTTTATTTCGGTAGCAAATTAATTTTTTTTTCTTAATCAATCTCTATTTCGGTCTCTATGGAGACCAAAATAAATCAGTCTCTAAATCGGTCTCTAAAACCTAAATTTAGAGACCGAATTAGAGACCAATTTTATTTCGGTAGCAAATTAATTTTTTTTTCTTAATCAGACTCTATTTCGGTCTCTATAGAGACTGAAATAAATCGGTCTCTAAATCGGTTTCTAAATCCCAAATTTCTAGTAGTGATCCTCATCATCACCACAGGGTATGTTTCCATCTATCCCGTGATGCAAATAATACCAGTAGTTATCAATTTTCCTTATCTTTAATTTGTGCAAAGTATGGTCATCAATGGATTATGATCCATCAGAGCTCGAATCCTTTGCCTCCCCAGACATAGGAATGTGGAAAAGCTCCATAATCTTTATAATTAGCATGACATATGGCAAGGGATAATTCTCCTTTTGAGCTTTCAGCATGTGCTGAATCACGTAGTAACCCCAGTTAATGGGCGTCTTAGTGTTCACTGCCCATAGGATAAGCACATCATCTGTTTAAACCTGAGAGTAATTTCCTCCCCTAACAATTAGAGCTATCACTAAAAAGTAATGCATCACCCTTTTTTCCATAGTTAGCCAATTGGCCATGATCCTCTTGGAACGCCTGAAGCTAGTCTTTAACATGGAATTCAGAGTAGTTTTATAATCATAATCATTACCCCACACTTCAACAAACCCAGTAAAGTTGACCTCATTAAAATTTAGACCAGTAATCCTATGCCAGACATCATGAGAAATAATAATTTTATTTTTCTTCACTTCTATTACTAGACATACATTCTCATAATTCAAATTTACATAAAAAATCCTAACTAAGTCTAGGTATATGGTTCGATTAAGGCTTAGAAACTTAACCAACCCTAGGTGTTCCAACAACCTAAAGTATTGAAAAGGCTCCTTTGAGCAAAAAACAATGGTTAGGTACCTGAGTTGTATGATTTTCCTGAGATGAAAATTTTGCAGAAATTTTCTGCTTGCATGGAGGTGCTGAAGTGAGTGGAGAGGTCCAAACCCGAAATGGTAGCCAATGGTGCTTGGGGAGCCTTTCCTGCGGCAGCGCCTGTTCGTGGCCTCTTGGCCCTGCTTGAAGATTCAACCATATAGGAGAAATTTTGTGAAAGGATGGAAAGAAGGAGGATGGGAAGGTGTTTGGGGGTGATCGGTGTTAGGAAAGGGTAGAAAAAGATGAAGATTTAAGGGAAATTTGAAAGTTAGGGTGTGGGTTCTAGAGAAAGAGAGAGTGACACATAATTTTTGGGAATTTTTGTGGGTGATTTGGGTGTTTTGGTGAGTAATAGGTTAGGGGTTTTGTGGAGAATATGATTTTGAGGGATTTGATGGTGGAAAGTTGTGATTTGGTGAAGAGAAATGAGAGAAATTAAGATATTTGTGATATGGGATTTCATGAGTTTACAAAGAGAAGGAGAGCTCTTCATGAAGAATGGCTGCTAAGGCACGTCCAGACCCTTTAAAAACCCCATGGTAATTGATTACCAAGGGGTGATAATTGATTACCACTGTTTTGGAAAACATGGTAATCCATTACTATGTGGTGGTAATCAAATACCACTATTCTGTGAAGCATTCCTACGCGAGGCAGAGCCTTGGTAATCAATTACCATAGGGTTTTTAAAGGGTCTAAATGCGCCTTAGCAACTGTTCTTCACAAAGAACTCTCATTCTCTCTCTAAACCCATGAAACTCCATCTCGCAAATATCTCGATTTCTATTTCTAATAATAAACATAAAAGACATGAAGAAGATGAAGAGGGAGCATCCTTATGTGAAGAGCAAGTAATGCATGAGGAATTTGCATCAATTAGCCCAAGAGTTCTATTTTCTAATTTCGATTTATCTACTTCTTTGTTTAGAACAGAGAATTGACTCTCAAAAGAGGAAATTGTTTTCTTTGACAATGAAAATATTTTTGCAAGCCTCAATGACTCTTCATGCAATTCCTCAAAGGTTTCTTGCAATTCATCATAAGAGTGTTGAGATTCAAGGGTTTTAGTATCTACCTCAAGATCATCATTGGCCACAAGACAAAGGTTGGCTACTTTATCTTCTGATTCGTCTGAGGAGTCTATGTCATTGTCCTACCAAGCAACATATGTTTTTTTCCCTTTGCTCTCTTTGTTGCGTCTTCTTTCAAACTTTTCTCCCTTCTTTTGGCCTAGAGGGCAATCCATCTTCATATGGCCAAGTTTCCCACATCCAAAGCAAGTAGGAGGAGTTGGAGTGGAGCTTTCACCCTTTACATAGTTCCTTTTTGGAGGAAATAGTGGTCTTCTCCCATTTCCTTTCTTCTTTAGAAACCTTCCAAATCTTCTAACCAAGAGGTTGAAGGTCTCTTCATTCATCTCCAAGTCCTATACCTCATCTTTATCATCATCATCATCTTCATTATTGTGGGATGAGGAGGCCTTGAGTGTTAGACCCTTCTTCTTTCTATCAACATCTTCATTTTGGTGAAGCCTTGATAATTCCATTTCGTGCTCTTGTAGCTTCCCAAAGAATGTTGGAAGAGTCATTGTGGCAAGGTTCCTTGATTCAGCAATTACTGTCGCTTTGGGCTACCACTCTCTGTTTAAACATCTCAAAACTTTGTTAATCAAATCTTCATTTGAAATTTTTTTCCCAATGAGGCAAGATGATTAACTATGTGAGTGATAAACCTAAATTTATAGTCTTATACTGGATAAATTGTGGTGATTTGCTTATAATTATTGGTGAATTTTAGATAGATCTTTATCACTGTCTTCGTTTTTGCAGATTAAAAGAGATTTAACATATTTAAAGTGAAAGCAGACGAAGACATCGCGTTTTCAGAGCAAAAGATGACTATTTTGGCTTAGACATTATCTTGTGTCAACTTAGAAGAATGGAGGAGTTAGACACATCCCTGTCTAACTTGGAAAACGTCTCTGTCAAGCTCACATAGCCTTGTCTAATTTGAAGAATGCTTCTGTGTGATTATTTTTAAGAGATACAATCGTCTCTCTTGGTTACACGACCGTGTCTCACTTATGGTGCAGTTACATTGTTTTTATGGCACATTGCCATGTCGTAGGCTTCCTAGCATGAAAAATAGGTAGTTTTGCCCCTAAATTATAATAAATAGAGCAAATCCCTAAACCTAAAGAGAAACTTTTTAGACTTTTTGCGATAGCAGACTTTGAGAGGCAAATGAGAGTTTTAGTTTTCCTCAACCAAAGATTGGAGGCTAGGGTTTTGAAGACAAATGCAAGAGTAATTGAAGTTCAACCATTGACGACATTTTCTCCTTCTTCATCTTCTCTATCTTCTCTTAAGATAGAACCATGGTTGCCTCTTCAATGTTTGTTCTTCTTTGTGCTACATTAGCCATAAGTAGTTAAATTCCTTTTTCTAGGATTAGGATGCAACTCTCTACTTTTCTATATATTGTTAATTTGATTCTTTGTTAATAAAAAATTATTGTTCTTGATTCATTCTTAGCATGTTTAATGCTTGTGGTATGTTGCTAGTTATATGTACATAATCTTAAGCTTTAGGTGAAGGATCGAAAGATGAAATCTAATTACTAAATAATCTAAGAATTGAACTTAGGAATTGAGACCTAGACATATGCTTAAATTCTTCGAGGAGCAAACAATTGTAATAAAACCTAATAAGTTAGAACTTGGATTAATTGCCATAAGAATGAGATTGATGGCATTTTAGCACGTTTTTAGTGCCAAGAAATTATGCTTTAAACAATTTAGGACAAACTGCCTTCAAGAACATAATTGAACATTAGCAACGATAGGATTACAATTTATCATAGGGGGTAGTGTAGTGTTGAATCTCTAGCACAAGTAAGTTTTTGGGTCAAACTAGTTTTAGAATTAAAGAATTTAGGTAGAAATTAGTTAAGTTTTAATTGTTTAAGAGTATTATAGGTTTTTGGTGTTCATTGGCTAATGGAAGGAAATTTTTTGATTGAAACAGGTTTGGATTTAACTTAGAAGAAAGAAGAAGATGTTCCTCACTTGATCTATCGCCTGGCGAGCTTGACATGTCACAAGGCGAGCCTTCATGCGTGCTATCGCGAGGCGAGGAATAGCCATCGTGAGGCGAAGAACAACCATCGCGAGGCGAGATGCTGAATGAAAAGATTTTTGAAGCTGCTGTGGGCCTAGCCTCACACACGGGCCATCGCGAGGCGATACTGGGCCATTGCGAGGCGATGGCCGTTACCTAGCCAGTTTTAAATATCAGATAAAATAATTTTTATGGGACTCTTGGTTCCTCGCTATTGAGATTCCGAATTTTGGGGGTTTTTACCCAGAGCTCTGCTAGGGTTTCATCTTCTTCCACCTCCACTGATTATTCAAGCTTAGGAACAAGATTTTGAAGGATTAATGGCTTCTTCTTCCTCTATTTGTTTGATTTTTCTCATCTCTTCCTCTTTCATCATGAGTAGCTAAATCTTTTAGGCTAGGCTCAGATGAACAATGTTGATACTCTTATGTAATCTGTTTTATACTCTCTTACAAGTTAATTTCATGAAATTGAACACTCTACTCCTTGCTTAATGCTAATCAATATTTGATCACTATTGGTTTGAACGTGGGTATTTCTTTTAATTGGAAAATTAGTTTTAATGCTGGAACTGAGTTGAGTTGGCATGATTATGATTGAATATAGGAATATATCTTTGTAATAATGTGTTCCATGAAATCACTGTTATTAATGCTTAACTTGAATCAATAATTACCTAAGGAATTAGGAGTTGTGATTTGGGTTAAAGGGGTTTTGAATGAAGGGATTGATTTTGGCTTAATTTTGTTGATTGGAACTTTAATTGTATGGTTACTACTTGTTTTGAGAGTTAATCAGTAGCATAAGAGGGTAAACAATGGGATTCGACCCTAGTTGTTTTTCTTGATTAATTTTCTTCTTCTTAAAAAATTCCAAAAATATTCTTTAATTTGTCAATTGCTCTATTTTTAATACATTCTTTTTATACTTGTTAAAAACTAATACAATTCAAAGTTACCAAATCATATTTTCAGTTCAAGTAGAAACAACCTTTTTTTTGTATTGATAAAAAGATTACAATCCATGTGGAGACGATATTTCTTTTCTCATCATTATATTACTTGTTGCGATTCGGTGCACTTGCCGAAATTGTCTCAACATATAGTTAATTCCTAGTCTTATTAGGCCTTTAAATCTTGGTTGAATCTTAACTTTTCTAGATTTATTTGCTTACTTTATTACTTTAATTTTTGTCTTGATTTTAATTGAGCTTTCACTATTTTTTTAATCGCTTAAATAATCAAAATCGCCGTAAGAGTTAGCAATCAATTGATTCTCGATGGAACGATCTTTATTTTACTACTTGAACGATCCGTGCACTTACAGAAAATTCGCAACAGTGAGTAAACCTCTTATGCATATCTTGTATGCTCTCACCTTGATTCATTCTAAATAATTCATACTCATGTGTGATAGTGTTTATTCTAGCCCTCTTCACCTCACTAATTCCCTTATGGCTGACTTAAAAAGCATCCCACATTTCTAGTGTTGTTTTGCAGTTAGAAATGTAAAAGTACTCATCATATCCTAGAGCACTAGTGATGATGATCTTGGCTCTAGCATTATATTGCACTCTCTTTTTATCATCATTAGTGAATTCAGCTCTTAGCTTTTCAACTTGTCTACCATCAACAAACTTGGAAGGAACAAAGAGGCTATTTTCAATGGCATCTCAAACATCAAGCTTCAATGAAATTGTCATGCTCTCTTTCCAGTAAGTATAATTGGTGCCATTAAAAGTTAGGAGCTTATTAATTGAGGAACTTCAGGTAAAATATTTTGAAAAGAAGCCATCATTCATTTTGAAGCTGTTAAGCTTTTTAAATAAGAGTTTAGCTCTGATACCATTTGTTACTAAGTGATTTCAAGACTCAAGAGGGGATGAATTGAGTATTTTAAAACTTTTTGCAAACAAGCTCCTTTTAATTTTCTTTGAAGCTATTTTGTTTGAGTTCAATGGGTTTATGACACTATACACACTTAAATAGAATGGATGAAAGGAAAAACAAGCAACAAAAATGCAAAAGCAATAAATAAGCTTGAATTAAAGAAATAAGGGTTGAGAAGATTACAAACTGAGATTTATACTAGTTCAATCACCATTATGATCTATGTCCAGTCCCTAGGATCATCCACTCAGGAGTTTCCACTATAATCAAGTTTCACAAGATGCTTGATAAACCCTTGACAATATTTGAGCTCTTCCTACACTTCAAGAATCATACACCTCTTATTTAGAAACCTCTTAGTTTCTCAAGGGATCCTCTACCATCTCAAGAGTTTACAAATGAATTGAAATGAAATTGGCTCACTCAATAAGTAGATATACAAATTAAAGTTCTAATGAAGCTCTCAAGATATCTCAAGTAAATTGTCAAAATAGAGCACAATTAATAATTCACGGATTAAATGCTTAGGAGATATTTTTCAGAGTGTCAGCTAGTTGCAATAAGTATCCCAAGACTCGAATTTATAGTCCTTTATGAAAAAGATTTGTTGGAGGATCATTTACTCAAGCATTAAATGCTCTAAAACTAGTCGTTTTTGGTTTCAAACTTATGGTAATCGATTACCAACATATGGTAATCGATTACCAACATATGGTAATCGATGTTGGTAATCAATTACCATATTTTTAAAATGTGTTCTTAGCTTTTTGGGCAGGTGGTAATCAATTACCAACATATGGTAATCGATTACCAATATTATGACTTTTGAAAAATAAGTTCCCGTATGTCAGAAATTGATTATTAGGTCTTGGTAATCGATTACTAGCTTTAAAAAATGTTGTTAATCGATTACTAAGTCATTGGATGTGATTACAATCATCCTAGAACCTATTTTTGAGCCCAATTAAGCTTGGTAAACATTTCCAACTTAGAACACTTGGATTTTTAAAATATTCAAACTGATTTTCATGATCCAAGATTAAAACATCATTTGTTTGAAAAACTACCCACCAACTAAAATAATTTTTAAGAGTACTCTTTCAAAAACATTGTAAAACATTTTGAGATATTTAGAAAGCTTCTTACATAAAGACTTTAAGTCCTATAAACTATATCATTTAAGTTTCCTTTGAACTTGGTTATCAACTTGACTTTGTTATCATCAAAACCTTCATAATCTTCATGACATAAGCATTCACATTATGTTTATAATATTTAATTGTTCAATTTTTTTATTGATTAAAGTATTTGATTGCTTACAATATTTGTGAACCATTATGTGACATGACATTAATGACTTTAAGAATATGTAGTATTTGATTTTTATGCATAATGCTATTAATATGGGATGATATTATATGAGATTTGTATGAAAGTTATTTTTTCAATTACTCATAGAATGAGTGTTGTGAATGACATGATGACTATTTGTATATAGGTAAATTAAAGTTCATTGTTATAAGACATTTATAGATCGTTTAATGGTTAATTAGCTGCCCTTATAATAAATGGACATGATTATTGGTAGTGTAAGTGCACTATTAGTTTTATTTATATTTCCAAAGATAATAAATATTTTTAATTAGTGTATATATCAGTGCCAAATAATGTTAAATTTATTAGCATCAGTATGTTTGTTGTTGTATGTTGATGTATCACCCAAAGAAGAACATTAATATACATTGAATGCTTAAGTAATTTGTTGTCTAAATTTGTATAATATGTTAATTTATGACTTAAAGTATTAATGTTATGCATGTGATTATTGCAGTATATGTCCTTATTTCTTTAAATTCATTTGCTTATTCTGTTTCAGTCTTTAATGGGTTAAATTTTTCTGATTGGAGTGAATAAGTCCAATTTCATCTCGGTGTAATGGATCTTGATTTGACACTCCAAGTTGAGAAACCTATTACTATTACTGCTACTAGTAGCAATGAAGAGAAAGCCCATTATAAGGCTTAGGAAAGGTCAAATAGATTAAGGTTGATGTTTATGTGAATGAGCATAATAAATAACATTAAGTCGACTCTTCCTAAAACTGAAAGTGCTAAATAATTCATGAGTTTTGTGGAAAAACGCTCTCAAATTGCTGACAAGTCTCTTGCTGTGACATTAATGAGTACTTTAACCACCATGAAATTTGATAGTTCTCGTTCTAGGCATGAGTACGTCATTGAAATGACAAACATTGCAACAAGACTTAAGTCATTGGGAATGAAAGTGGATGAGAATTTTCTCATGCAATTCATTTTGAACTCATTACCGCTTGAGTATGGTCCATTCCAAATGAACATACCATGAAAGATAAATGCAATGTGCATGAATTGTATAGTATGTTAGTTCATGAGGAAACTAGACTTAAGAATCAAGGAAATCACTATTTCCATTATGTGAACCATCGAGGAGCTGGAAAGAAAGTTGAAAAGAAACATGAAAAGGGAAAATGATCATTAAAGATTGATGAGTCCTCTGTCAAAATCCAAAATAAAGAGTCAAATAATAATAGATGTCATTTATGTGGGAAATCTAGACACTTCCAGAAGGATTGCCTAAGGCATAATGCTTGGTTCGAAAACAAAGATAAGCTTAATGCTTTTGTATGGTTTGAATCAAATTTAATAGAAGTTCCCTATAATACTTAGTGGAATGATTCTGGATGTACAACTCATGTTTCTAATACGATGCAGGGATTCCTTACAATCCAAATCATAAGCTCAAATGAGAAGTTCGTCTTCATAGGGAATAAAGTGAAGGTTCTAGTGAAAGGTATCAGGACTTATCATTTAATCCTAGACATTGTACATTATTTAGATTTGTTTGAAACTTTTTATGTACATAGTATTTCTAGGAATTTAGTTTCTTTATCTAAACTTGATGTTGTTGGATACTCTTTTAGGTTTGGTAATGGATGTTTTAGTTTGTATAAACAAACCTATATGATTGGTTTTGTTATATTTTGTGATAGTTTATATAAATTGAATCTTGATAATTTATATGCTAAGACTCTTATGACATTGCATCATACGCTGTCACTAAACGTAGTTTAGTGAATAAATGTTCTCTTTACTTGTGGTATAAAATTTGAGTCACATTTCCAAAAAAAGAATAAAAAAGTTGTTAAAAAATGACATCTTTTTAGATTTAATTTTCACTGACCTTAATATTTGTGTAGATTGCATTAAGAAAAAAATAAAAAAAAATACGCAAAGAAAGGTTTGTATGTTAAAAATAATATAAATGTTATTTTTTAATTAGAAAACACCACAAACATTTAAAAGATTTTGCCTAAGTCCTGTCCTTTTCTTTTTAATTCTCTTGTGTTTCTAAATGCTTGACATAATATCAATGAACTTTTTCTCGTGACCGAATTAATATATGATTTTACAAATGTGTAGATCTTACTTAGTTTACTAGTTAGGGACTTAAAGTGACATTTATTTACATATATATCAGTGTCCATATTTTATTTTTAATTTTTTTTTCTTATCTCAACTTTTTTTTAAAAAAATATTGAGCATAAAGCATAGGAAAAGAGTAAACATCTGTAACAAAAAAAAAAAACAATAAACTTCTCATATGGTGATTGTTGAGTTCATTCTCCCTCCTCTCTATCCTCCTTTTTCTTACCGCTGTCTTTGGATGTGTTGGACCTTAACCCTTAGGTTGGAGATTGTGTTTATCGATTAGCCCGGTTTGAGCTGGAGTGACTAAGAGAAGTCTAGTAAGTAATGATGAAGTAAAACCCTGGCTCGTGTTTATAAAGCCCATTTGATAAAGGTCTTCTCCTACTTATTTTGTTTAAGACAAAGCCAGAGCTCATATTTCCAGGCCGAAAAATGAAATTCCATCTATATACATTTTCACTTAGGCCTCTTTTGGGTTACATATGCGAACCCTAGCTGAACTAAAGACCCAATAAAATGAAAAATAAAAAAATGCACAATCAACAGTAGCCCTAACGGCCCACAATCAATGAGCTTGCCTATAAATGTCACTCCAAAACCCTAACCTTTCACCGTCTTCTATCGTTGTTCACCTCTTAATGAAAGTTAGGTGTAGCAGCACCGCGGAGTGTTATGCTCTAAATCAAGGTGTCTTCGTCTCTCTTTTTTTATCTGGTTCATTTTGCACATGCATTCTTTTTTATTTGTTTTTGTTTCAATTATAATTTTCAGTGTTGCGTACGGTGGAGTTTATTTTAAAATTTTATTTGGATTTGTTTATTAGATGAAAGAAAAGGAAAAGTGCCCTATGAGGAAGATCTCCCAAAATTGATAGGAAGTGCCGTATGACACTGGAAACAGCGGCGGGGTGCATCTCAAGTCTAAAGAATGTTCTCATCCGTCGATGGCAAACCCATACTGCCATCGGTCGAGATCATTCTTTGTGGCGCAGGCATCCCGTTGTGTGTGATTTGAAACGGGTCCCTGAGGGTTATCCTTATATAAATATTTGCTTAATTTTAGTCTTTTTTGTTAGGTCCAATGCCACGTCGCTGGTAGCTATTTATGTGAGCAGTGACCAGCGATGCTATGATTGGACCAAAAACAAGAGTGAAGTTCATTTGTTTCGCATCCTGATAGGAACCTGCGGATCTCATACCTTATGATCTTCGGAGCCGATTTATGCGATTACATTCTTTTTACAAATCTATTTCATCTTCTAATTTTATTGTTTGTCTTTTTGTTTGTCTTTGTCATTAGTGGAGTGGTGTCAGTGAAGCCGATGATGACTAAACTGAATTGGAATTACCGGCTGAGCAATTTACCTTTGATGTGAATTTCTGGCTTACTGAGGCTTCCTTTTGATTTGCGCATTAGTCTTCGTTATTTAAACGATGTGCATATTTTGGCATATTGGCATTCATATCTTTTTTTGTTAACATAATAAGTTGTTGATTTTTAGAATTGAGAGGCCCCCAAGTATTTTGCTAGATTGGCTTGACCTTGCGGCTATGCAACTTTGATTATTGTTCTTCAACTGTCGTGGTGGAACTACAAAATGTAGAAAGAATATGACATTAGAATTTCATTACAATATTGTGTAATTATTCTCATTTGCAAAACGCACAGCATAAAAAGGTTAAAGAGGAAAAAAAGGAAGTTCCATCGAGATCAATTCTTTTTTTCAAATCTACTTAGTGCATGATTGGGAGGGCACTCAAACCGACTTTTACTTATGATCCTTGTTTAGTTCGAAGTAAGTGGTACTTGCTTTTAAAGATTAGAGGTGGGTCGGAAACGAGGGAGAACTAAATATAATTAGGTGAAGGTTTGTGACTCAAACCGACTCTTATGATCCTTGTTTTCAAAGCAAGTGGTACTTGCTTTTATGTAGAACTATTATCTTAAATAAGAACATTTAATTAAATTTTAAAAATGAGCACATTTAATTAAATAAAAAAATACACCTCTGCTCTTGCAATTAGGCTCACTTCACAGTAGACTTCCAACATAGCCATTTTAGCAACGCCCCTCGTATGGATCAAAATTTCCCGTTCCATTCCCTTTCTCCTTCCCACTTCTCCCATTTAAAACTTGTCAAATGTAAAATAAGTTATAAATCAGATTTTATAATTATTATTAAATCCATGATTGGTGTTAACGCCGTTATCCTCTTCCTTCCGTACCCATGTTTAATCCTTGTTTACACTCTCGTTGCACTAACCCGATGCACTACTGTTTTTTGCGCTGCTCCATTCAACAATATTGTTGCTTGCATACTGATTCAAGGTAATAATTGCTAATCACCGCATCATGTTACTTCTTTCTATGGATATTTGTTGCATGCACCGAACTAAGATTATCATTGTTAATGTATGTTTTCATCCGATTATATTGTATTCTTTTAACTGATATGTCATCGTATTTTTTTTTTAACTGTTATCGTCTTTCTTAATTTGCATTTGCTTTTTGATGATAATGCCAATTAAAAGGAATTAGTAAAAACATGATTTAATTTTATCTTCTTTGCATTGAGTTTTATTGAATTTATTTAAGGCTACGTTTAGAACACATGATAGTATAAGACCTGATAGTATAAGATAATAGGATAAAAATTGATAGTATAAAAGACCTGATTAACTCTTATACAATCAGACATTTGATATTCAATAGTATAAGAATAGTGATAGTAAATAATTATTTAATATGATTATAATATCCTTTAACATAAACAAAAAATTAGAATGTTATGTGTTCTTCATCTCCTTCCGTGTTCTTCATCTCCTTCCCTGTTCTATACCAATCTCTTCCCCTTCTTCAATGGAAACCCAGAACACAGGAAAAAAAACTTATTGATGCCTTTAATTTCAACTGGATCCAATTGTAACCACATCTTATTTCATCACCATTTTCACCCAAAAAAAAAAACTAGCAGTCACAACCCCCCATCTTCCACCATCATCACTGTGATCCATCAACAAACTAGTTGCCTTGACCCATCAACGAACCAGCCATCGTGAAGCACCACCGTGCCAAAGTTGCAGATCCATGCCCATAGTAACCAGAGTCGTCGTGTTGCAGTCGCGCCATCCACCAGAAGCTCGAATCAATTGCGACTCGCGCAACACCACTACACCGACGTTGCAGATCCGTGGGTACAGCGACTGGAGCCGTCGTCTTCTAGCCGAGCCATCCACCCAAAACCTTGGATCAACGCGACTTGCGCAGCACCATCGCGTCAACGTTGCAGATCCGTCGGTATAGCAACCTGAGTCGTTGTCTTCCAGTCGAGGCCAACGTTGTGCAACCATCTTCGTCCCCAGCTCCACCGCACGATGAAGGCAAGTGGGAAGATAAAAGACTGGGGAAGAAAATATGAACAAGGCAATTTGAACGGGGAAGAAAGGGTGGGGGTTGGGGTAATTTGAGTGAGAGGGATAAAGGTGAGGGTAGGGTTGGAAGAAAATTCTTATCAGGTCTTATCATGAGGTGGAGGAGAGGATACTATTATCAGGTTAGAGTAGGATAAAATTGATTGACTTGATTTTATTATACTATCAAGTTTATATACCAAACACTTGATAAAACCTGATAGTATTAACTTATACTATCAGGTTCTTCTTATACGATGCACCAACCGTAGCTTAAGTGAGTTTCATTTAATTTGAAGGTGATGGTCATTTAAAAAAGCATAAGTGAAATACATGTTTGGAAGAGACTCCACTTGAACCAATTAAGAAAAAACAGTGGAATAGTATATGTTAAGTCTCTATTAGCCGCTAATTCATATGACCAACTGCCATAAGTCCCTCAACTTGGCTAGTTCTGATCTCAAGCTTTGTACAATGGGAAGACTTTTGAACACACATACTAGATGGCACAAATGTTAGAAAAAAAAAATAATCAATTCAATTCATGGATGCCTAAGTTGCTCATCTGATATACTTAAAAGCTCCAGCCTAATCATTTAGTGTAAGTATTCTCTCTCAAAAAAAGTGTAAGCATCATCATGTACACAAGATAAGCAAGATCACTATTATGACAACTCTGCATATATAATCAAACAAGATAAAGTCAAATATGGTGGGTGTGTCAACCAATGGCAAGATCTCTCTATGGTTGCTACTTGGTTGCTCTGGACTTGGAGAAATAAGGAATTAATTGAACCAAATTATAATAGGTCCTCAGATTTCTCAAATTGTGCGCACCAGAGTTACTCACATTGTCAATGCTGGACTTGAAACCGTTGTTCTTCACCAACCGAGTCTCCTCATCACCAAACACATCAAATGGCAATTTCCTGCACCAAGCTGGTATAAAATGAATACTGATGGAGTTGATTGTGTGATAGAATTTGCAAATACAAGTAATTGATCCTGAACCCGGCATGAGTATAACTACTAACAATCAATAATTGTTTACTAACCCACACGGTATAAAAAATGCACTCCATCAAGCTGAAGAATTTTTTTTTTGTAAAAAATTGTTTCAATTATTTTACAATTATGAACATATAAGCCACAAATTGAAAAGTCAAGCTTACCCCACTAATATATGAAAAGAGCAGGAAAATTAAGTCTAGTCTTTCATGCTACATCTAGAGATATACACGATACACCTTCATCTTGCCCAGTATGGAATGAAAAGCAATTGCAGCACTTGAGGCATCAAATGGCCAATTCATTTTGCCCCTCCAATTTGTGCCCATGCCTGTCTCCAACACCTTTGCCAAGGATGCCATCCTTGCCTTGTTTTGCGGTGAGTTTTCTGTCGCCAACGCCATCATCAACGCCCTTTCTGGCCACCACTTTCTTCTCAGTGCTGCCTTCGACCACGGCTCCCATCTTTGCTGCTGTCCACAACTGGGTATCTTTTCCTCACATTTTGCTTTTGCCTTCCATTCCCTTCCTCGTTCTCAGCCAAAACAAAACTGTGTGACTGAGAATGAAATGAGGGTTGATAATAGAAGCAGAAGGAGGGGAGAATGCGATGAGAGAAAATTTAGATAAAGTTTTTTAACTACTTGTAGTGTGTTGTTTTAATAAAAATATGATATATGTATATTTTTTTATAATTCATTAATAAAAATTTAAAAATAATGATTAAATAACTAAAAAATAAAATAAATATTATATTTTTATTAAAGAATATAACACATGTCATATTTTTATTAAAATAAATATTACAAATATATGAAGAATTTTATTTAAGTTTTGTCTCAGTGCGATCAGAGGTGAGAACGACATTTTAACGAGGCTAGGAAATTAACAATCTTTATAAAATCTGATGTGTAACTTATTTTACCCTTGACGAGTGATTTTGATCCCCTCATATATAATAATTAATATTTTGGTTTATATAAACTTTTATTAATAATTAACATTTTGGGGATTAGGATCCTCCTGTCTTCTTTTAACTGGAGATGATTTTTACCGTTATAATCTATCTTAAAATATGAAAGAGAAAATATGGGTAATAAATGCAAGTCATTCGTTTTTGAATTGCAGGGGACCTGGTCCGTATCTTGGAGTATATAAAATTTCATTTAAATTATGATTTTTTAATTAGGTTCATTATTTTGAAAAGTTAAAATAACATATGTGTTTTTTAATAACACTAAAATAGTAGACAAAGCAATATTAAATTCGTATCCTTCTCGATAATTATGTATGTAAAAGTGATTCTGATTAATATTACTAAACATAACACTAAATTACGTTTTAGATAGAATTACTTTTTAGACTAAGATTTCTAAACATAAATCATTTAATTGCAAACTCATTTATAACCCAAATTACTTTTGTAAAATATTATAATAACAAAACATTTTCTTATTATTTGTGATTTGTTATATTAATTAAACAATGTCATTATGATCTATTGTAAATCATATCTTCATAAATACTATTTAAATCTAAATTTATTTTGATAATTTTATTTATAATTTTTCTTGATCTCCTTCACCGATAGTTTTTAATGGATCAAATTCTATTTGTGTTGTACTTTGTTGTAAATCTTTACATAGTCAGTCTCAAGCTTAAATAAAAGGGAAGAATTGTATAGATAAATAGTCAAGGTAAAACTTTGTTGAATTTTTAAAACATGAATAAATTTATAAAATTAAATTTACAAAATTTAATTCACACACGCATACTAGACCATTAATAAGCTTCGATTGAAAACATTATTTTTCAAATATTGCTGAATCTTAATTGTTTGAATTTATGTACTTTGAAAAAGTTTCTATATTTTATGCTATGTTTAAATTGATGGTAAGATAGGAAATGGAATGAGTTGTCATTGTTTAGATAGTTTTAAAACATATTAAAAATTATAATGGAATGGAATTGGATGTATTCTACCATATTCTACTTTATATTTTCATTATTCTTCCCAACTAAATTTGAGGGAATTTGGGGGGTAAGAGGTGGAATCAATCTAAATTGTATTAATATAATTAAAAAATTATATTTTTGCCCTTGAACCCATTCCCCTTGCTAGCGTGATGTTGCCTTGATTTCTCCTACTCCTTGAATTAATGATAAAAGAAATTTGAAATTACTTGAAAATTTTAATCGAGTATTTCATCCTCCAAAATAGAGAATTTAAAATTCTACCTAATGATGTGAAATTTCTAAATTTTCGAGCTCAAACCTCGTCACTATCTTGTCTCGAGCCTTATCTCACCTCCATAGCTATCGATCTTGCTTGGAAATCGTAATTTTGCTTCTCAATATATCGATTCTTCACCTCCATAATTCTAACTTGGCAATTTGAGAGTTGCTATAGATATCAGATCTACTCTTGCTTCCGATATCAATCTTTGTTGATTTTTTATTCTACGAATTTGACTTCATTTTCTTCGATTTTTACACTATTCTTTGTTCTAGTTATAATTTTGATTCAAGCTTAGTTTGTATTCACAAATGGGTTCTATAGCACCCATTGTTTTCACAAAATGGTGTAGTCATAATGTGTTATCGAATGATTATATTCTCTTAACAATTTCAAGAATGTTTGGTAAACTGGTTTCTAGGAAATTGATTCATGGGAAGAGTATAAACTTGGGTTTTTCTAGGATGTTGTTATTGTCAATTCTGTGATGTCAATGTAATAGTAGATGTGGAGAATTTGGTTATGCAATGAAGATGTTCGATAAATTGCTTGAATGTGGATTCATTCAATATAATAATACTTGGATGTGTTGCCTTAGAAAATTATACTTCTACTTTCCTTAATGATGATTTATGGGACTTCCTCACCCTCAAGAATGCAATCTGAAGGGTTTAAGCTTGTTGCTTTCATGGATTCTAGTATGTTGCCTGTGTGTTATGGTATGAGTTATTAAACTCGGACTGGACCGGCTGGTGAACCGATCAAGTAACCTGTCTAAGTGATGGTTTAGGTTGTCCATCCTTGTGACTCGACAGAGATCGATTTGACTCGACCGATTTTAGTAAAAATCGGTGACTCGGTCCAGAATAGACTCAGTCCTAAACCGGTCAAGTATGAAAATTTGAAAAGAAAAATTTCATTGTGATCTTTAACCCATAACAGAGAGTTTGATCATGGCCTCATGTGGTGTACATGAGCAATGATGATGGTGGAGGTGAATAGCAAACCGCGATGCTAAAAATCACCTATTGGCTGGAGTTGCATTGTGGCGGCGCTTCTCACGTGGCACGACTATATCAGAGATGATGGAATCAATTGGTTGGAGCAAAACTTGAAGACAACAATGAGGAATGAATCGTTGAGCACCCATGATTAGGTGGTGAGGAAGGTTGCAGCAAAGCGGCCAAGGTACTATGAAGGGGAGAAAGAGAGTGTGACATGAGGGAAGAAAAAGAGAGTGCAACATGAAGGGAGAAAAAAGAGAATGCAGCACTGTGAGGGAAGACAAAAAAGGTAAGAGATAAGGTAGGGTTTTGGGTTTTGTACACTTATTAAGTTTTGGGCTTAAGAGTTGTTAGCCCAATACAAACAGAAAATAATGAAAGAATACTATATAATCAAAGCCTAAATATTTCTATACTAAAAAATCAGTCCAAATAAATAGAATACAACTTGTTATTAAAAAAGAAAAAAATACTACTACTACTAATTTAAATTTAATCAAAGCTCAAATTTTCTACTATATATATATATAATCGATTCAACCGGCTCGACCTATGACCCAATCACCTAGTATTCTAACTGAGTCCATTATCGGTCTGAGTTTAATAACTATGGTTATGATAATGTTGGGAAATGGGATTATGGGAGGCAACTTCACTGCTATCTTGTGAAAAATGAACTAGATTTGAAAATACTGTTTGTATGGAGTCGTATTTGATAGATATGTAATTTTGGTTCAAGCTTGACTACATTATTTTTATGTTTCACTTTTCCTAGTATATGTAACTATATCATTGTTATTGGTTGCCTGTTAAAAAATATGTAATTACCATACTTTAATGGATACATGTATCAAGCAAATTCTTTTAGAAGCATAACATCAATTGCTACAACCAGCTAAAATTTATGAAATTCTCAGTAATTATAAGAAGTCTTGAATTGCTCTAATTGTAGAAAGTAACAAATTATATTATTGGTAGCTTGCATGGGTGCAAACTTCTCTAGTATTTTATAGCTTCCTTCATAGGACCACAAGTTCTTATGTTAACAGTTTGACACCTCTAGTATTTTATTGATTCATATATAGTACCAGTAGGTTCTAGTATATTCATGCTTGTAGTGCTCAAGTGATTGGAAATTTGGAATAATTTAGCTCATATGATATAAACATTGAAAGTGAGCTACTTCTTCATCTTTTATAATTTATGTGGCTTTTAGATAAATGCTTTCTTATTTTAAAGGTTTAATCAAAGGTGGTTTTGAGATGTCAAAGGTTAAGTAATCACTGAGTTAGGTAAGTGTAACTTGAAGAAGTTTATGAATGGAATATAATTAGGAAAAAAAAAGAAAATATGGTTTAATAGTTGTCATTGTGCTACTTGTGATAAATGAAGATCATTATAGATTGATATATTGACTTGGTGCAGTTAGATTCTTGATAAACAAGGATTTTATACGTGATCAAGTGGTGTATCAAGTGTTATGATTTTGGATTGATTTGAGTTATTGCTTTTACCTTAGACAAATGAACCATCAGTGTTGATATTTGGACTTTGAATATGGTTATTGTTCAGCTGAGTTGAAGTTTGAGTTCTCAAAGGTTTTAAGATAAAGTTTAACTCATATATGAATAAGGTGATAGTGTGATACAACTTAATGGTAAGCATTAATAAGATAAAATGATGGAAAAGAAATAGAAAATTGGAAGGTTGACGAGCACCGAACTCAATCAAAATTGTAAGTGAGTTATACCTATGGCTTGTAGCATAGGGAACAACATTGGATCATCTCTCAAGAATTTTAAATGCAATTTGATCAGATCAAGCCAAAATTTGGGGAGGAATTTGAGAATTCAGAATATGTAAATAACAAAATTAAAGTGAGAAATTCAATTAAAAGAGTAATCAATTCAAAAACCTATCTGAAATTGGGTTGATTCCATCATAGATCATTCTATAAAAATTTGAAGTGCATTTGAATGGTTAATTTGGATATAACTGAAATCTCTGCATCAAATCTAGAATTCATGCTAGATAACCATCTAGAATTCATACTAGATAACCATCTAGAATTCAATTGACAATTGACACACAAATTTAGAATCACACAATTCATGTTAGATCTATGTTAATTTGATCTCCGAATTCAATTAACCTAAGGACAAATTAGTAACCTAACATTTGTAATTCCGCGATTAATTTAGATCAACCAATCCTAAATCTCATCAAAAGAAGAATCCAAATAGAATTCGAGCACAAAAAATTCGAGCACAAAAACAGAACCAAGATCTCAAGAATCCAAACCATAATTTCTTCAAGAATCTCTGAATTGATTATAGAAGTTTAGCTCTCCATAGTTATCACCATGAAGGAGCTTGAGGAAGAAGGAAGAAGAAGAAAGAAGATGAGAAGTGTAGAATAAATGATGCTATCGGATTTATGCTCTCACCCCCTATATTTAACCCCTAATTTGACCTTATATCATTAGAAACCTGATGGGTACAAAGCTGAGTCAATTAGGAATCACTGGCCTTAAGTCTCATGTCATTTAGAGGCGTACAACTCAAGTTATGCTCAATTAAGTGGCCAAACTCATCAACAACTCGTCTCTGACTTCCAGCTTCAATTACATGCCCAAAACAACGTAGTTTAGCTTAGGAGTCTTCATAAGAGTTGTAACTTTGGATATTAGCTTTCATTTGGGCTTGGGTTGATGTCTATTGTGTAACACCCTAGTACAGATATCTAGATATATCTTAGTTAGACAGGGATATATAAAGATAACTAGTACTAGAGACGTCACTTCTATACTACATACTAACATATATCTATAATCATAACTAAGTAATTATAGAAAGCCTTGAGAGATTGCAGAAAAACTTAAACTTAATACATATATATATACAAACTTAGCCACAAAAGGGCTTATTGTAATACATATAACATAAAACTTACAGAACAAATATAAACTGATTACATAAGTTCTGTCTACTTAAAGCAATAAAAACTACTCTAGTATTCATGCTTTATCTTCTTACTTTTAATAGGGTCTGTATCATCGTACCTGTGCCTGTACATGCATCTGTGCCTGTGCTTGGATTTACATAGATTAACAACTGGGGTGAGAATTAACATTCTCAGTAAAAGCAATTCCAATACTAGCTAACTATAACATTGTATATAACAATTATATAACAGATGCTATAATTCTAACTTAGGAGTTTCCTCCTCTTTTCTCATAACTACACACTCTCTTGTAGTGCGATATCAACCGATAACCTACACACTGTTAATATATACAACGCCCATACAGCTGTAAATACCAACAGTGACGGATAATGCCCATACAACTGTCCGTAAATGCAATGAGAATGATATGTAATATGAATATGTCTAAGAAGATCCTAAAAGTATATGGATGATATGTAAATGTAGGGTTTTGTTTTGAAATACATGTAGAAGTTTATTTTGAAAACAAGGAAGTTTGCTAGGAACTGGTTCAGTATATCATCCAGTGGTAAATAGAGGAAAAGTTCATCTTCACATTACTCATATCCTGACACGCTGAGAAATTCGAGCTTCATCCTTACTCAAAGAACGTCTTTGGATTTCTCACTTATCTCCTTTGACCTTAGCACTATCGAGACATCAGGGTTATGTCCTTCTCAAAAGTCCTTCGAACACCCATCTATCTCCTTTTGCCTCCAAGAATGAACCAATTCATAGACTTATATACGTACTTATATACTTAGTTCCTTTACAACCTAAGCATATTCTACTAGGAACTTTGATTTCTTATGTTTACCCTTTGTAATGAGGAGAATCTGTAACCTCATACTACATATAACTTTAGCACTTGGTTAGAAATACTTATCCCCTTAGAAATTTCTCTGATTCCTTACCTTTTCAGCTAAATGACCTCACGCCATATAATGTTACATTCTCAGGTAATTATTACCAAACCATTTCTCATACTTGTACCTAAACTCCACCTCATCACTCATATCTCTTAAGTGATTTCTAATGCAACACTATGTTACTAAGGTGTTAGGTACTTACCTATGACAAACCACTTTTCTTGGTTGTACTAAGGTTCTATCTCTTCACATACATACTAGATTAACTAACTAGTATGCGAAAAGCATAGTGTTATGTTTAACTCTTATATAACCACCATCTTAACTTTCCTATAGAGTTAACTCGTCCTAGTGAAAGAGTCTATCTTAGCCAATGCCTCATCTACCCTTGCTTAAGGAAATAAATGAGCATTTCTCTAAAACTTTGCATAATTAACCCAACGTTAACTAAAGCGAGTAATTCATGCATCTAAATAAGTATAACATACTTATTCTAGTTGTATCTAGCTTTCCCTTCCATCACACTTCTAGTAGTAACCTATGCTACACTAGAGTGTTTAAGGTTCTAGATACCTCCTTAGTTATTCCTAACTCAAGGAATGCTTAAGGACTTAACTTTCATACTTTCATTAGTATTTAAGGAAGTAAATTCCATTTATCTTACACTTCTAACTCATCTTTGCTAATACATGAGTTATTGCACATTTCTGCTATACCTTATGATTATGACAACTTATTAGTCACAATTCATCTTATTGTGTATCTAACAATGCACAAAGTTCCACTTATCTAGAGACTTAGTACATAAACATTCCCTCTTTGAAACTAATACACAACCTTATCTCCACTCAAGTGAATCTAATGCAAGAGTGGTTCTTGTAACTCTTTGTTGTTTAAGGTTCTAGGTACTTTCCTAAGGTAATCCACTACTCTTGGATCTCCTAAGGTTCATACCTTTCTTATTCTCTACTAGAGTGAATACTACTATTTATCCTACTTTGCTTATCTCCATTGCACTATCTTTTTACATCTTAACTGATATCTATTGCAATGTTAAGTTACCTAAGGTGCAATGTTATTACCTAAAGCAAACCTTTCCTTTAGGATGCTTAAAGGCCTATGCTTTCTCATACTTGATAGGTAACTATTTTCCACTTGAAAATATCCCTATTTATGCCTTAACACACTTTAGAAAACATATATGAATGATTCCATTTACTCTAGAACTTCAAAACATCCAAAAACAACATTTTGAAGCTTCAGGGTCTCACACCGGCGGCACCCTGCTCTCGGGTGCTAATACTGGGCTGATTATTGGTCTCACGCCGGGTCATGCACCACCTACGCCGTGGCGTGCATAGTAGAAACCAGATTCTACAAAATTCTGCAGAACCGTGGTACTATTCTATTGGTCAAATTCTCTCTTCCAATCACTCTTTGATCGGTTTTCTAGTGATTTCTAGCATCAGTCTAGGCCCCTAAACTTGTTGTAACTCAATTACAACTTACGAATTCTCTTAGGCATAGATCTAGGTCCAAATCACATAATTGCAACCATTGTCAAAATCCTAAAACCATGGATCCTAATGGTTGATCTTGAGTCATAAACGATTCTCTTAGCTTTACTAAGCTTAAACTAACCTTACTCAACTCTTGGAAACCAAGAATCAAGATAGGAACTTGGATTTGGCTCTCCAAATCCATTTCCCCCATCTCAAACCCTTACCCCTTTTAAGAGCAACAAAGCAAGGAAGAGATGGATAAAAACCCATTACCTTTTGAAGACTCTTGATCTTGAAGCCTTGAACTTGATCATTGATCTTCCTCTTCCTTTTCCCTTCTTATTCTCCCCTTTCTTCCTTTCTCCCTTTCTCTTTTCTTCTTTCTTTTTCTGTTTTTTGGTTCTCTGCCAAGAGAGAAGAGAGAAATAGGGGGTGAGACATGGAGGAAATTAAGGAAAAAGATTAACTTATGTTTCTACACTGAAACTTATATCTGCTAAGGACACCTGAATTATGCTAATTCAAGTTTTCTAGCTTCTAACAACTTTAGAATAAATTATAAGATTTATCTACATTGTTGTTTCACCATTTTCATGATTTTCTATATCTGCTGCTAGTCATTCGGCATTAAAATGCACAACCAGTATGCCCAAAAATACCAAACTGACTCTGATTCTCTTGAAACTTTTACCACATCTTACATGACTTATTTGTGACCTAGAAACAAACTCTCTATGTTTATTTCCCTCAACTTAGCAACTTATACTATTATCTGAGTCATTTTAAGCTACTTTATAACTTCTGTGTTGCAACTAAGTGCCTAAATGAACTCAGTTTGTCACAAAACTTTACTGGCATGCTAAACAAGTCAAATGCTACCTTTGGTAACCATTTACCAGTCTAACATGTGTTTAAGGGTATTAAATTTGAACCCCTATAACTTAAGATATGAGCTGATGAGTGTGCAGAGGTCAACTTGTCAAGATCAACATTCTGGCTCTTGCTTCAATTTCAATTTAAATTATCCAAACATATGATTCGACTCCTAAGGTCTTCATGAAATTTGTAGATATTTGTCTTAGTTTTTCTAAAAGACTAGAATCACATCAATCATACATTAGAAACTCATATTAAAGCCAAAATAATGAACACTGCCCAATAGACAAATTAGCACCAATTCATGCAATAATTCTCACAATGATCCAATTAGGCACAATATCATAAAATGTAACAAAATCAAATCAATTAAGCCAAATCGAACCTTAAGACACCTAGTGAGATGATCATTAAATGAATAAAATATATTGTTATCAAATTCTCCTACACTTAACTTTTTGCACTCTTGGACAAAACACATAAGACTAAAACTAGGGAAAAAAATAATACAAACTTAAAAGCTAAAAACTCTAAAAGACTAAATTTCTAATGATATCTAAGAATACAAAAGTTTACAAGCAAGAAGAGCTACCAAAGTTTCAAGGGATTAAAACATCCATGAGGTAACATTTCTTCACATCTCAAATCAACAAGTAAGGTATCTTCAATTTGAAAAACATGAATCAAGAATGATAGATCCTCATAAGATACACTCTCAGTCTTTCAAGTGTTTAAAAGGTAAGTATTTCATTCAATTAAACTCATGAAAATTGCACTGCCATAAGCTTGCTTTTTTTCTACTACTCCACTACTTAAGCTCATGCACACACAAATCAAGAAGACTTTATTCAATGTTGCAATGGGGCCAAGATAAGGGAAGGAAACAATATGGATATAGAAGCTAAATACCTAAGAGAATAAAAGAGTAATAGGGAGGAACTCAAATGACAAGTAACAAGCATTAAATTTTACCCCCGATTCCATATAATGCACATTCTCTTTACATACTCTCTTTTTTTTTTATTTAATTTATTTTCTTTCAAAACCTTTCTTGCATTTATTCTTTTTCTTTGCATTTTATTTTTCTTTACATTCTATATTTTTTTCCTTTGCATTTGGTTCTTTTTTTTTCTTTTTCTTCCACCAAATACTCTGCATATTGCACATCAATTTACACAACCCCCACACTTGAACTATTAATTATCCATAAGCAAAAGAGCTCTTCTAATGAAAATGAACCAATGCTCTCTCATTCCCTAAGATAAGGTAAAATCATAGTTTTTTCACATAAGGAATATAATGAGCTAAGACAAAGGATATGTAAATAAGTTCAAGGGGGTTAATCAAATGGAAATGATACAAGGTTGATTATTTGGTCAAAGTAGTTAATTCAAGAAAGAATGTCTCAATCATGTTCATACATGCAAGTGAAAAATGTAATCTAAAAAAGAATCAAAGCAAGTTCTAGAGTGATCAATATGACATAAGTAAAAATCAACAAGAAAGAAGAGAATGACATAAATACTAAATCCATGCATCAATAGGCTCAAAATCTCACAATGTATGCATTTATCTAACTCAATCCATCAATTCAACATCCAAAACCAAGCTTGTCAAATTCAAGAAGAAAGAAAATTTATTCAATCATGCTATGAACCTTTAATTTCAATTGCTTCAAACTCATAAACTTGACGAATCTCAAAACATCATTGGAAAGCAATTAAAAGCACAATCATTTTTTTTACAAAAACAATACTAAAAACAACATAAAATTTATTCCACCCCCTCCCCACACTTGAATTTTACACTGCCCTCAATGTAAAACATATAAAATTCCAGAATGTAAATTACCAAAATATTCATGGCAAGTAAAATAAAAGTGTGGTAAGGGCCTCCCTCATTATCCATCTGTGTAAATAGAATCGAGCAAAACTATCACTTCCACGTTGTGCTCTTGACAATCTTCATGAAAATGCTTAAGTCTATGCCTATTGACCTTAAACGTTCTCTTTGTTGTCACATCTTGGAGCTTAATTGCACCATAAGGAAAAACATTAGTAACAACAAATGGTCCATCCCATCTAGACCTTAATTTTTTGAGCATTAACCTAAGACGAGAATTATAAAGGAGAACTTTTTGATTACTTTTGAATTCTTTTCTAGCAATCATTTTATCATGGAAGACTTTGGTCTTCTCCTTGTAAATTTTGGAGCTCTCATAGGCCTCATGGCAGATTTCTTCAAGCTCTTGTAGTTGCAACTTTCTTCGCAATCTCGCTTGGCCTAGGTCCATATTGCACTTCTTTACCGTCTAATATGCTCGATGTTCAATCTCCACAGGCAAGTGGCATGCCTTTCCAAAGACAATCCGGTAAGAGGAATTGGTGTCTTGCAGGTGGTCATATGAGCTCATAGAGTATCTTCAAGCCTCTTGATTCAATCCTTCCTATTAGATTAAATCGTCTTTTCAAGGATTTGCTTGATTTATCTATTAGAAGCCTCAGCTTGCCCGTTTGTTTGAGGGTTGTAACATCCCCGGGAACATGTTAGGCTAGTATAAGATTCTAGAGATGGCCTAATACTTGTTTAATATGTCTGTGAAGTTTTATAATAAACTGAGTTATTTTAGACAATTTGCCGCAACACAGAATGTGAAAATTAGTCTAAAATAACATAAATTGCATAGATAAGAGAAATAATTATGGATAAGTTGTTTTTAAGTTATAAATGAGTTAAGGAAGTCGTAATTAAAATTTGAAAAAAAAATTAAGTTCATTTGATATTTTTAAGCACACCGAGTAAGTGTTTTGATACCGAATGGACACAATGCAGATATGGAAATTAAAGATAATGATGAATTTAGAAATTAGATAAATCTTAAGATTTATTCTAATACCTATGGAGGTAAGAAAATATGAAATAATAAGATCAAAGTGTTCTTAAGAGGTATAAGTTTTAATACCTAACCATGGAGTTAATAAGTCAATATATATGACTATTTCCCTTTCTTTTTCTCAAACGGGAGAAGCAGAATATGAAATAGGAAAAGGAGAAGAAGAAAAGAGAAAAGAGAAAGAAGAGGAGGAAAGGAAGAGAAAAGAAAGAGGAAAGGCCAATGTTTGAGTATCAACTTCATCAAGAGGTAGGGGGTGTGTGTTTCTATCCATTCCTCTCTTTCTCCATCTTAATTATTTAGTTTGTCATGATGAGGAAAAATGATTTTGGGTGAATTAGTGAGTTTAGATACTAGTTTCTTGCTTCCAAAGGTGAAGTAAGTTGAGTTTAAGTTTATTTGATGTATAAGAATTAGTTTTTGATCCCTTGGAATTCATGGATGTTGTTTGAGTTGCAAGATGAGATATGGGTATGAAATTACCCATATTTGTTTTATTGTTTTAAGATTGATGTGGCATGATTTCTATGGAGTTTTCTTGTTGATATTGATGTATAAGTGATTAGTTTAGATTACCCTAGTCTGAAAACTCAGATTTTCTGCATAAAACCAGGTGGTAATCGATTAGCATAGGTTCATAATCGATTACCCAGTCACGAAATGCGTTTTTCTGGGTTTCTGGGCTGAAATAATCGATTACATAAGCCTTGTAATCGATTACGCAGTTTATGTTCGACTTGTAATCGATTACATAAGCCTTATAATCGATTACGCAGTCTCTTTTCGATTTGTAATCGATTACAAGAAGCTTGTAATGGATTACCATTAGTTGAATTTGAAGAAATATAATTCTTTGACCTTCAAGAACACAATGTAACCCCAAATGATGATCAACATCATATTCAACTTCTTAAGATAGAATTTAGCATTAATTCAAAGAATATCTTAGAGAGAAAGATTTCCTCTTGTGTATGAGAAAAATTAAGAGAATAAAAGTAAGATTAGAATTGGAAATGGTGACCAAAGGCTAAATTAAGTTAAGATAAAGATAAGAAGATCTCTAAAAACTTTAATTACACCATTATGATTGAAAAGGGTGTTAGATTCTGGTTGATGGAAGTTAGTAAGGAAATGTCCAAGACTTATCTAGATTTGATTTTAATAAATGATAAGAATGAGAAGTTCAAGTGGATTTATGATATTCATTACATTTAGAAAGTGGGTTAAGGAGGTAATAGATTCCCTCCCTATTACAAGGAGAATAACAAGTTCATAACATTCATGACATTTTATTAGCACAACTCGCATTGCATCATACCCATACCTCATAGCACGACATATGCATTTTTAGACAGCTGTATGGGCAGCTGTCTTATTCATTGCATTTTCAGGCAGTTGTATGGGTGCTTGCCTTACTTTTGTAAGAAATAGTTCTGATTATGGTTGCCAGGAAGCAATTCAATTTTAATTATTGTTCTTTTTACTATCATGAGTTGTATACATATTCAATGTGAATGTTATAACTGTTGGTATTGGTACATTACTACTGAGAATATTTGATTCTCACCCCGAGTGTTACCATGTAAATCCAAGTGGAAGTTCTCTTCGAGCATGGATCAGAAGAAGATGGAAGAGTAGTTTAGTATTACTATCTTTTTGTTTCAGTTTGTACGCCATGTATATATTTATTTTGGTTATGTAAACAGTTGTACATAGAACAATATGTATATGAAAGTGGATACTGTTTCCACAAGGCTCTCCATGATCATTTATTTGTTTAAATATTATGGATTAGTTTATTTTCGAATATAAAGTAGTAACACTAATATTGTTTATTCTAGTATATAATAGATATACTAGGATATCAGTATTAGGATGTTACAAGAGTGGTATGGTGTGGAAACTTTATTTATAACTCCATATTTCTTCAATAGAGCCTCAATGTCATGATTGCAAAAGTGTGAACCCTGATCACTGATTATGACTCTCGGAATGCCAAACCTGCATAGGATGTGAGACCTAACAAAATCCACAACTACTCGAGAATCATTAGTCTGAGTGGACTTAGCCTCCACCCATTTAAATACATAATTTACAACAAGCAAAATGTAAACAAAACCAAATGATATAGGAAAAATACCCATAAAATCAATACCCTATATGTCGAACATCGAACATCTCATAGAACAACAAGGGTTATTGAGGCATCTCATTCCTATGAGAAATATTCTCTGTTCTCTAGCATTGTTCACAAGATTTACAAAACACATATGCATATTGAAATAAAGTGGGCCAATATAATTCAGAGTCCAAAACTTTCCTAGCAGTCCATTGGGGACCAAAATGGCCGCCACATGCAAATGTATGACAAAAGCTAAGAATAGAATAGAACTTATTATCAGGTGCACATCTTCTAATTGTGGAAATAGGTTTGCCTCAATGGTTTAACATGTTAAGTTTTGATGATGACAAATACAAGACAAAAAGAATGATGCTTATGCTTAATAGATGTGCTTGATAGATGACAAATGCATCACAAAAGAATATTGATCATGTTTCATATATGTGCTTAAAAGAGATATATTGGATCATGCATGATTATGTACTTTATTTAGTTATACTTCATTTAATAATCATGCAATGAGATATATGCAACATTCTTATATGCATATTAGACTAACTAGAGTTATACATTTATAAATCATGCATATTAAGATATTAAGTTATGAATTTGGACTAACTATGCTTGTTTTAAGTGAGCAATACTTTGTAGGATAGTCCAAGTATCAAGAGTGAGCATTGCAACAAGAAAGCAAAAAATCACAATCATGCTCAACTCAAGAAGAATAAGAATGATAAATATGTTCCAAGTAATTTACAAGATTTGAATGATATTAAGTTATGAATTTGGACTAACTATGCTTGTTTTAAGTGAGCAATACTTTGTAGGATAGTCCAAGTATCAAGAGTGAGCATTGCAACAAGAAAGCAAAAAATCACAATCATGCTCAACTCAAGAAGAATGAGAATGATAAATATGTTCCAAGTAATTTACAAGATTTGAAGAGAAGAAATTCGTGGAAGCTTGGATTACATCAAGAATTGATATGGCAAAAGATCAAGTCCCAAGGTTCTTCAAGAATAGCTTATAGGACTTAGATCTCGTGTAAAGGTAAAAAGGAATCACACTAAGCTCAAAACATGTTTTAATATCTTTAAAAAGTGTTTTCTAAAAAGTTTAAATGCCCAACAAAGTGTTTAGAGGAAAGTTAGTCTTGGTGGTAGGCCAAACCATTGAAAAATAGCCAAGTTTGTGTTTTGCAAAACTGACCTTTGGTTACTCTTTTGATCATATCTTTCAAAATACTTTGAGTTTTGCTTTGAAACTTATTTCATAAGAAAATAGACTCAAAGATCTTTCTAATGAGTGGTCATTTGCTTTAAACGGATAAGAAATGAAGAAGTTATGACCATTTAAAGTCAGTTTTACAAAAACAATCAAGTTTGAGTTTTGAAAAGCTGACCTTTAGTCACTCTTTTGATCATAACTTTCAAAATACTTTGAGTTTTGCTGTGAAAATAGACTCAAAGATCTTTCCAATGACTGATCATTTGCTTTAATCGGATAAGAAATGAAGAAGTTATGACCTTTTAAAGTCACTATCCAAACTGAGAAATACAGAATCGATTACAAAATCACTTCGATTACAACGTTGACAATCTTCATGTGTAATCGATTAAGTCTGTGTCGATTACCAAGTGCCCAAAAACGTTTCTAATGGCTATAAACGGCTAGTTTTCATAAAAAATCATTTCTAAACACTACCAGCGGCTATTTTATCATTTGGGCTCTATATATAAGTGATATTTGAAGTATTTACATTCTAAGAAACACAAGAACACTATACTTGATCCTTGAATCATCAAAATCATATTTTGAGCTTTAAAGTGTGAATCCTTGATACCCATAGTTCTTCAACTTGTATTATCCACTCTTGAGAGAGTTTCTTATTATCCATACTTTGTTCTTCATGTTGTATATCTACTCTTGTGAGAGTTTATAATCTTTCTCTTCATCTCAAAATCATTGTAAGAGGGTGAGGTATCCCTCAAGAGAGAAAATGGTGGGGTATCCCTTGTAGTGAGGCTTAAACACAAAGGGTGAGGTATCCCAAAGGTGTTGTGAGTGCTCTTGAATGTAAAGGTCATCAAGCACCTGTGAAGCTTGAAGAATTGGAGGCTCTAGCACAAGGGTGAGGTATCCCAAAGTGTAAGGAGTGCTCTTATTTGTACAAAGATTTTCCTTGCACCTGTGAAGTCTAGGAGATAGTGAAGAAAATTTCAAGTTAAGCTTGGGGACTGGACGTAGGCTACAAGTGGATTGGTGGCTGAACCAGGATAAATCTTGTGTTTGATCTTCTCAACTCTATCTCTTTACATTTGTGCCTTAATTATATATGCTTGAGTTGAATTTGATATCTAGTTTATTTACTTGATTTATCCTATAGCCCAAGTAGTATTTGTGAAATTTATAATAGTTGCACCTTTATTAAACTTATTCCGCTGCATTTATTAATTGAGTTATTCAAAATGCTTAATTTCTCAAAGGTGTTTTAAAATTTGTAA
This sequence comes from Ormosia emarginata, assembly GCA_029884605.1. NCBI lineage: Eukaryota > Viridiplantae > Streptophyta > Magnoliopsida > Fabales > Fabaceae > Ormosia > Ormosia emarginata. The sequence continues at coordinate 5,253,926 of JAQQTP010000038.1, read as the reverse complement.
TCACCCAATTCACCCCCCCTCTTGGGTGATGGTTGCCATGGCTAACACTAATGACTTAGTCATTACAAAATCTCCACAAATAAGGGTCATCCCACATATAATATTTTGACTCACTTTTTAGTTTATTAATCTGTGCCGTAGTGAAATGTGTAGGTGGTTAACTAGCAACCAAGAAATTAACCAAAGCTGCAAACCAAGGGATGTTACCAAGGGATGTTACCAGGTGGTTAACTTGCTCATCAGGGAAGACATCGTGGATGGGAGAAGAATCTGTCTCTCTCTCAATCTGACTTAAGTGATCAACCACCTGATTCTCCGCTCCACTCTTATCACAAATCTCAATATTAAACTCTTGGAGTAGTAACATCCACTTAATCTACCGGGGCTTTGCATCAGGCTTCTTTAGGAGAAACTTCAAAGTTGCATGATCTAAAAACACAACCACTCTAGAACTAAGTGGATATGATCGAAATTTATCTAAAACAAAAAATAATTGCTAAAAGTTCCTTTTCAGTTGTGGTGAAGTTAGCTTGTGCAGCATCTAAAGTCCTCAGAGCATAGGAGATTACATGAGGTACTTTGCCGACTCTCTGTGCAAGGACAACTCCTAATGCATAATTAGAGGCATCACACATGAGCTCAAATGAGAGTGTCCAATTTGGTGGCTGGATGATAAGTGTACTGGTCAATGCTTGCTTCAGGTGACTGAAGGCATCCTTGCACCTCTGGTCAAAGTGGAACTCCATATTTTTTTGTAGCAAATTGGATAGTGGAAGGACAATTTTGCTGAAATCCTTTATGAACTGCCGATAGAAACTTGCAAGACCAAGGAAAGAACGAACCTCCCGCACACATATGGGGTAAGATAGGCATGAAATGACATCTATTTTCGCAGGATCTACCTCAATACCCTTGCTAGATACAACATGTCCTAAAACTATACCTTACACTACCATGAAATGACATTTCTTAAAATTTAGAACAAAGTTAATCTTAATGCATTTATGCAAAACTCAAGCCAAACTATCCAGACATACATCAAAGGAAGAGCCATAGACAGTAAAATCATCCATAAACACATCTATGCAACTCTCTAAAAATTTAAAAAAGATACTTACCATACACATTTGAAAGGTTCCCGAAGCGTTGCACAGACCGAAAGGTAGCCTCCTGTATGCAAATGTGCCAAATGGGTAGGTGAAAATGGTATTCTCTTAGTCTTTTGGAGATATATGAATCTAAAAATAACCTGAATATTCATCCAGGACACAGTAATGCGACTTGCTAGCCAGCCTCTCCAACATTTGATCAATGAAAGGCAATGAAAAATGATCTTTCTTAGTGTCCTGGTTAAGCTGCCTATAATTATGCAGACCCACCAACTGTTCTAGATTCTTGTGGATAGAAGCTCATTGTTCTGATTTGCAACTACTATGATCCTGGATTTCTTTGGAACAAATTGCACGAAACTCACCCATTTACTATCGAATATAGGATAAATAATGCTAGCTCGCAGCAGTTTGGTCACTTCCTTCTTCACTACATTTAGAATCAGGAGGTTTAGTCTCCTTTGGGACTGCCTCACTGGTTTGGTACCTTCTTCTAATAAAATCCTATGCATGCATGTGGAGGGACTAATACAGGAATATTTGCAAGTGTCCATCTGATGGCTTGCTTATTCTGTCTTAAAACCTAAATCAATTTTTTTTCTTATTCAAGTTGTAGATTCTTAGTGACAATCACCGACAGTTTCTCACCATATCCCAAATATGCATATTTAAGATGGTCTGGCAAAGTCTTCAACTCTAAGGATGAGGCTTGCACAATAGAAGATTGCAAGCTATTTGAAATAACTAACTAAGCAGCATTAAATTTAGCATAATTCTGACTCTCATTTTCACATGCTACATCATTCAAGTTAGCAGTTGCATCATCACTCATAACCGCATAAATCTCAGCACATACAACACATGGTTCAATATCACAGCCAACACATGTGTCACAAGTAACAAAATCCAGAAAGTTCACAATATCAGGGAATTCAGTATACATATCAGCATAAGCATCATCAACCAACATCTTAATCACGTCAACATGAAAAACTAAATACTCCTCTAGGGGATGTCTCATAGCATACAAAATGTTAAATTGTACAACATCTTCACTAAATTCTATAGAAAGGGTGCCAACATACACATCTATCTTAGTCTTGGTTGTCTTGAGGAATGGTCTACCTACTCAAGATGGGAGTTAAAGGGTTTGATGTATATGTGGTTGTTTTTTTATGTTTAGGAGGTGGTGGCCGCCACATTGGGGGTGGCCAAACTGTGGCTAGGTGTGTTGGTGGTCATCACGGGCAAACACAAATCTCATCACGAGAGAAATTTCAAATTTGGGGTTTTTTATGTTAGTGAAGACACGGTGGCGACCACCACCTTGGGTGGCCAACCACGGTGGTTGTGGACCCCAAGACTACCACAAGTCAAAGTTAAGATGTTGGGTTAAGGTCGGGCCTAAGTGGTCTCCAACTTTGGACTAGCCTTGGGCCAAGTGACTCTAGTTGCATCGATAGCCAAGGTTGACCCTAACCCTCGGCACCAGTATTTGATGAGAAAGGATAATGAGATGTCTAATGAGGTCAATTAATGCATAATGGACCTAGGACTAATGAGAAATGAGTATCAAGTTAATCCTTAAGGTCATATCCTCATAAAGAAATTATATGATTGATAAACACATATTTTATTCATTAAGAAACCCTTATATTTAGTCATTTACACTCTCCATATTCTTAATTGATTGAGTTTGACATGATTTTGTGAGTTTGAGCTCAAATTGGTCCTAATTGAATATTTTCAGCATTATTGAGATTTTACACTGTTTCTGTATTTTGGTCATAACTTGAGTTTCTGATATCTGAAAATCATGAATTTTATCTTGTAGGAAAGCTAAGAGGAAGCTCTACAACTTTGATGAAGATCTCGAAGTCCGATTCAGATGTCTAAGGGACCTAAGTTTACATGGAAGTCAGAATACGGGTTCTGTCAGTAGAATCCGAACAGTGTGCACTCATAAAATCATATCTCAAGATGTAATAATGGAGATGGGCTGAAATTTGGACAGTGGATAGTCAATATCCAAATAAACAACTTTCATGAAGAACACATTTTCAGAAAAAGAAGTCTAGTAGGTCATTTTGAGCTTGCAAGTCGGAACAGAGGTGCTGAAGTTGGGTTTGAGCAACCTACGGTATTTGGGACATATCTTGGGCTTAAGGAAGCCAAATTGGACGAACCAGCTATCCATTTTATAGCCAAGACAAGGATCTACAACTTTCATGAAGAACACTTTTTGTGGTTCTGAAGTATAGTGGGTCGTTTTTGGCTTCCAAGTCAGACACGAAATTTTCGTCCTCAACCACCCACTCATCCATCCACTAATCCACTCATCCATCCACTAATCCACTCATCCACTCATCCACTCATCCACTAACTCACCCATTCATCCACTCATACACTAATCCAACCACTTAACCACTCCACCCACTCATCCACTAATCCATCCACTCATCCATCCACTCACCCATTCATGTCCATAATTTCCCACTCACCAAAAATCCTTTGGCATTTTCACTAATTCAACCACTCAACCATTCCACTCACTCATCCACTAAACCAATCCACTAAACCAACCCACTAATCCATCCACTCAAACACTCCACTCACTCACCCACTCATCCACCCACTTTCTTTTGTCATTTTGTTACCTTAGACTTCTATAAAAGGCACCATTTATCATGAACAAGATGTAACTCTCCTTCATTTTCTCTTTAGTTTCTTGTTTCTTCATAGTTTCTTCTTGTTTCTTCATAGTTTTTCTTGTGATTTCTTTCTAACTATGTGTAACTAAACCTCCCTTGGTTAAGGGGGGTGATGAAACCGCTAGTATTAATGTTGTAAACTTTGCATATTTGATTATTTCAACACGCTTATGTTTTTATTCATATATTTCTCGAATCTATTGTTGGTATGAAGGTTTTTGTACTTGTTCCTACTTTCAAAGTAGTAGATCTAGGTTTATTATGCGCGGTTGCGGTAGTAGATCTAGTGGGATGTATGATGTTCATGTGGGTATAATTATCTTTGTGCTATTTGCCACGCTTATAAAAGTGGTAGATCTCGGGTTTATTATGCTTGTGATTGCGTTATTAGATCTAGAGAAATATATGTTCTAAGTAATTTAATCCCAACATGTGATTAGACCTTAGTGTAATTGATTTTCTAAATCTTAATGCAATTGTTGGATAGTTGTAAGAGCGGTTGCTTTATGACTAATCGTGATTAGGAGTTGATTTGAGCGGTTGCTAAATTAGCCAACACGTAAGGAAAACAGAGATTTAATATCACAATTGCATAAAAACATAATTGAGCATGTTGGAATAAAAGGATATGTGGTTTACATTATCATATAAATCTAGTGGTGGATTCAATCTCTTAACCAATTTTCTTATATTGTTGATTTCAGTTTGTTTATTGTTATCTTTGAAGTCGTTCATTGTTCATCAAAACTCCAAAACCCCCTTTTACTCTGTTTATTGTTAATCGAGTCTAAATTGGGAATTGTTTAATAAAGTGTTAATTGAATTGGTTCTCTATGGATCGACCCTTACTAACTACAACTAGTTGTAAGGTTTTTATTTTCTGGTGGGCCTGACAACTGATTTTTATCTTAATTTTAATCACTACATCCGCACGCATCAATGATATAAGAGACTGCTTTAATGATGATAAAAGGTTATGAATAATGTGTAACTTGATTGCCAAGTCATCGCAATTTGGCTTGAGTGTGTGCCTGAGATTATATGTTGGCAATTGTAACCATATGATATGATGATGTATTCCTTGAATTGGCTATTACATTGATATGATGATATGAGATTTGTGATAATGTCATGTAATACTCTTTGTAGCTGTATGCATATGAAATATGATGTGATATGCATTATAGAACTATTCATGGAAAAGAGTATGCATTCCCATTCGATGGATAAATGTATCTTACTAGAAGAGTAAGGTCCTTATCAATGATATGTAAGGAAAGAATTCACCTTGCTTGGATAGGCACTATGTAGCATGTATGGCTACTGAGAGTGAGATGACTTATGTTTGACAAACAAACTATCTTGCAGGAAGATAAACGTTGCTTCTTATGAGGAATTGTAGAAAATGGTGCCTAACAGCCAATGTCATAAGCATTGCATTCACATTGCATTGACATGATTTTATTACTAACATATTGTTAATTTAAAAATCGTATGAAGAAAACTAGTATAAAATGAACTTTTGCCCCTGGATAATAATGTATAAAATTTTCAACTTATATCTATTATCTATTTTTCAGTCCGAGGTAGTTGGACCTATCATGATAACATAATCTCATGTAGTTTACTGAAAATTCCTAAATTTTTTAACTCGTTTATGTTTTCCATGATATTTTCAGAGATTAAGTAGACAACAAAATATTCTTGAGGAGTCTTTGGATACTAGCTATGGATTTAATACAAAAATTGATGGTTTATTGAGTTACTAATGGATAAAGAAGAAGTCTCATAGGGTGATAGTCGTACTACAACTTATTAGTATAGAACCTTTGTAATAATTTTTGGAGATTGAGTTGTAAACATAATTCCTTTCTAATATGCTTGTATAATAAGAGTGCATCATTTAAGCAATTAAACACTAGATGTCACACGCACACAAGTGGTATCTTACTTTGTTGCTTCGGTACTTGGTGGGATGTCACATTTATGGTATCTGAGCATAATATCTTGTCAACCATTAGTTGGGTAGAGTCAAGATAGTATACTTATACAGGGTTCCATAGTATAGGAAACTTATTGTATGTAGGGAAAATATTTTCTAACTTATTTTCCTTGGCTTTGCTTCTATGGCTACATGATTTAAGTGAAGAAGATGAAAAGGATGACCATCTTACTTGGATTAATTTTGATGATTTCTTACCCTCTGAATGCACGAGTTTGAGCTAGTTATAACATCTTGATCCCTGATACTCTTGATTGTTGAGTTTCAATCATGACAAGTAAGATACTTGTTTGCATGTCAAAGATAGTTTGATGATGAAAATATAGAATTACGGTATGCACTTTGACTTGAGATTCCTTGGTTAAAAAAAGGTTGAGCTTTAGACCTTGTAAGGAGTTCAACCAATGACTAAGTAAAAGGGTTTAGGAATGAATTTTGTTTATTTGTTTTATATGTGACATATTTGATGCCTTGAGTTTGTAAACAATTGGAAACAAGTATCTTTGAAGATCCCTTTTACATGTATATAGATTATTGAGACTATGATTGTTGTACGTATCCTTTAAGGGTTTTGAGTCATTCACTCAAGCCTAGTATTGCTTAAGGAGTCATTAATTTAAGATGAATGATATGAGTTATGTTTGCAAGCTCCAAAGCCCTTTTAGGGCTAAATAGTGCATAATTTGTTTTGATCATAACAACTATGTTGAAAATATGGTTTGAATCTTCTCACAGTTCAATTCATTTATATTTAATCTTTATGGAGTGTTTTCTATTCTGTTAAGCTTTTCAGGACTAAAACAAAGTTTAAGGAAGCCTTTTGGTCATCTGAAACAACTTGAGAAAATCAATTCTTGGCTTAAGAAAGTTCAAGTAAGACCTGAGAAGCTTTTGGAAGAGCATGAGTTCATTAAGAAGGTCTTGAAAAGATTAGAGGAATATGTAAAATAGATCTCCCATAAATGATTACTCCATTAGAAGAAACTCAAACCAACAATGCCATCAAGAAGAATAAAGACTTATCACTAAGATAGTCAAGATCAAAGTTGAGAAGGTTGAAGTTCATAAGAAGGTTATGTGAGAGAGTACTTGAGAAGCTTCATGCTTAGAAGACTCAGAGAGAATATGGAGCTTGAGAAGGTTTCTGGTGAACCTTTACATCTTAAAACAGAAGCTGATGTGTCTAGGAAAAGGACACAATAACGGTCACCTGCAACCAACAAGTACAATAATCGTTTGAAGTGCCCAACAATCATATTTCGAAGCCTATAAAAGAGATCAAGCTTGAAGATTAAGAAGAGATCTTTTGCTGAAAAATTTTCTAACAAGCTGACAAAAGTTGAACCTTCTCACCTATACCTACTTGAATTTAATCTTTGTAAATCTTATAATTGGTGTTGTTGCTAATGTATATAAGTGTTTGTATCCACTCCTAGAGTGATTTTGAGATCTAGACAAGTCAAACATTTACTTCTTTCAACCTCTGATTTTATCTAGTAACGAGTGAGCTTGTGAGGTTGTCTAAGTTACTTGATTATGAGTTTGTAGGCTTGAAGAAGCTATAGAAGAATACTTGTGATTTAGCTTGAAGAGACTATTGTCAAGAATACTTGTAGCTATCCTAAAGAGACTATTAGCAAAGAATACTTGTAAATAAGCCTTGAGAGACTTGGTTGATTAAATAATACTCACATAATGGAAATCCTAGTGGTTTGCTAGGTACTAGATAAAGCCCTACGTGGTTTAGGGATGAACTAGTATAAATCTCTGGTGTTATCTTCCTCCTTTCATATTTTAATTTACATCTGGTTGCTCAAAAGCTTTAAAGATCAAAATCTGGGTGTGTTCTTGAGAAAATTCTTTAAACTTGAGTTTGCCAAAGTTTTTAAGTTGAATCTGGTTTACTCACTAAATCTTTAAGTTTTTTATTCAAGGAAATAATCTTTAAGAAGTTATAATACTCAAATTCATTAAGAGAAAGAACCTGAAGTGGTGAGAAGGTTGATCTTTAAAGGTGCCATGAACAAGAGTTGCCAGGAATGGGTGAAGATGTGACCAAAAAGGGAAAGAGCATAACTTTGAAATCCACTCATAGAGCAGTCAAGTAATCTTCTCATCAACCTTTTCAGAGTTCTCTCAGTTTAAGAACAAAAATTGATTATGAAGATGATGATGAATCAGATGAAGATGAACTTTCCTTCGTCTCTAGAAAGATCCACAAAATCTAAAGGAAACAAAGAAGGAAGGGAAAAAGGGTTCCACCAAAGAAGGACTTTCAAAAGAGTGAACGTAGTGGAAATCCTAGTAGTTGATTAAAGAATACTCACATAGTGGAAATTCTAGTGGTTTGTTAGGTACTGGACGTAGCCCCACATGGTTTAGGGGTGAACTAGTAAAAATCTCTGGTATGATCTTCTTTATTTTATCTTTTAATTTACATATGCCTGTTCAAAAGTTTAAAGATCAAAATCTGGGTGTGTTCTTGAGAAAGTTCTTTAAACCTAAGTTTGTCAAAGTTTTAAAGTTGAATCTAGTTTATTCACTGAATCTTAAGTGTTTTATTCAAGGAAATAATCTTTAAGAAGTTATAAGACTCAAACTTATTAAGAGAAAGAACCTGAAGTGGTAATAAGGTTGTTTTTTACTTTACTATGAAAGCTTCTCATGAACCTTCTCACCTTGGTTTGTCAAGCATTGTTTTTGAAGTTTCTCACTAATAGTTTGCATAGAGCTATAACCTTCTCACCTCCAAATATATCAACTTGAGATTGTTATGAGAAAGTTAATTTTTTTTTTAAAAAAGGAACATAATTAAGCTCCCCTCTTATGTTACTGCCAACTTCAGTTGGTATCAGAGCTCAGTCTCTAGGTTGAGCACACCTGATAGTGAGAGGACAAAGATCTTCAAAGAATTATGACACACTTGCAAGGAGGTGGAACCTATCAAAGCTCATCATATAGATCTTTGTGATATTATTGAAAGTGGCCCTTACATACCAAAGACCAAATTTGATGATGGGAGAGAAGTTAAGAAGGCAAGAGAAAGCTGGACAGATGAAGAAAAGAATAGATATCTTCTCAACTTAAAGGCAGAGTTCTTTTTAACTTGTGCCTTATTTAAAATTGAGTATGACAAAATTGTTGGTTGTCAAACAATAAAGGAAATATGGGATACTCTTGTCATAGCTCATGATGGAACAAATCATGTTAAGGAAGCAAAGATAAGCATGCTTGTTCATCATTATAAAATGTTCAAAATGAAAGGTTATGAGACAATAGATGAGATGTATGCAAGGTTCATAGTTATTATGAATGATCTGAGGTCACTTAGGAAGGTTTATTCTAACCAAGAGTGCGTGAAGAAGCTGCTAAGAAGCTTGTCTAAAGTGTGGAGACCAAAAGTTACTGCCATCCAAGAAGCTAAGGACTTGTCTGTCCTGAGGTTAGATGAACTTATTAGATCTGAATTGCCAAAAATAGGTGAAGATGTGGCCAAAAAGGGAAAGAGCATAGCTTTGAAATCCACTCATAGAGCAGTCAAGCAATTTTCTCATCAACGTTCTCAGAGTTCTCTCAGTTCAAGAACAAAAATTGATGATGAAAGTGATGATGCTAAGTCAGATGAAGATGAACTTTCCTTCATGTCTAGAAAGATCCAAAAAATGTGGAGGAAATAAGGAAGGAAGGGAAAAATAGTTCCAAACCAAGAAGGACTTTCAAAAGAGTGAATGTAATGGAAATCCTAGTAGTTGATTAAGGAATACTCATATAGTGGAAATCCTAGTGATTTGCTAGGTACTGGACATAGTCCCACATGGTATAGGGGTGAACCAGTATAAATCTTGTGTGTGATCTTCCTCCTTTTATCTTTTAATCTACATCTACTTTTTCAAAAGTTTTAAAAAGCAAAATCTGGGTGTGTTCTTGAGAAAGTTCTTTAAACTAAGTTTGTCAAAGTTTTAAAGTTGAATCTAGTTTATTCATTGAATCTTAAGTGTTTTATTCAAGGAAATAATCTTTAAGAAGTTATAAGACTTAAACTTATTAAGAGAAATAACCTAAAGTGGTGAGAAGATTGTTTTTTTACTTAACTATTAAAGCTTCTCACGAATCTTCTCACCTTGGTTTGTCAAGCATTGTTTTTGAAGTTTCTCACTAACAGTTTGCATAGAGCTATAACCTTCTCACCTCCAAGTATACCAACTTGAGAAAGTTGTGAGAAGTTAATTTTTAGGAAAAAAAAAGGAACATAATTCAACCCCCAACTTCAATGTTAAGTATGATGTTGCCAAAGCAATTTAAGTTTACAAAGAATGCTTGTTATGTAAAATATAATGATGAAGTAGATTTAGTTTTGTTAATGATTTTCCTACCTTATGACAAGCTGAGTTTCTTTGAGTTATGCATAGATTTGTAGTAGGCTACAGGGAACTAGAAGTTAGTTGCTTTAATAGAATCCACAAGTAAGGATGTACTAATATAATGACAGTTGTTGTGTAACTGAGTGGAATTAAGTTAATAATTCATGGAGAATCCAAGAGTATAACTGTTGTTCTGTTTCACTTGAGTTTGAATAGATTCATTGGTGGTGTTATTTTTGCTAAAATGCGATTGAAATAATAAGGATATATGTTGATTTTGTGTTACTTGAGTCCTTGACGTTTCTTATGCTTAAATTGTTGCTAAATGTTGATTAGAAAGAGCAAAAACTTGACTGCCTTGTTGTGAAAGAGTTTTCTCTACTTAAATGCCTAATCTTGTGGTGGAGTATAGTAGAAAGATAAGCCAAACCGTTAATTAAATGGCTATGTGAATGCCATGATTATTGAATTAATGCTCATGTGCTGCATATTACTAATGTAAGTTGATTAGAGATACTAGAATTATGTTGCTTAAGTTAACTTAATTGACTATGTTCATTAAGTCACCTTTGACAACTTACTTTTACATGTTGTTATGACTCTTAAATGACTTGTTTTATAATAATTAGTTAACACTTCAATGTAAATATGCCTTTATGTGGAAGTTTGAAGTCATATCCAAACCTATAATCAATTGATAAAGCCTAAGCTAAAGAGGTATAAGATTTGGGTGTAAGGCCAAGCACCCTTGAGATGCTTTGTGATGACTATATGAGTTAACTAAGAATTTTAGACTTGTTTGAATGGTTGTAAGACTCTATATATGACTTTTAATAAAAATGATCAAGAAAAAAAATGGTACTCTATTTTGATTAATTAGGTAAAGAGAATATAGTGTTTAAGCTAAGTAATGCATCAAATAGACTGATTTTGTCATCTAAAAGATGAAAAAATAAAGAGAGAAAAAGATGAAAATTTTGCAGCCTTTAATAAAGGAGATTAAGTTTCCTAAAAATTGGTTTCCTAAATCCAATCAAGATCTTTTTATTACTTAGGAAACAATTAAGGAGATTGAGTTTCCCAAATTTAGTTTCCTAAATCTAAATAATTTTTTTATTATTATTTGGGAGTCAATTAAGATTATTTGGGGACCAATTAAAGTGATTTTATACAAAATATACTTTTATTAGGTTAAATTTCTTATTAATAGACAAGGAGAAGGAGGGTGGACAACTTTCACCAAGGTTTGGAGGCACAATGTTTGTCACAAGTTCAAGGAGGCATTCATCGAAGACATCTTTTCTTTTTGTTCTCTTTCTTCCTTTTGTTTTCTTATTTTTTCAAATAGAATCATGGTTGTTTGTTTGACTATTACTTTTCTTTGTGCTACAATTTTCATGTATGACTAACATTCTAATTTCTAGGATTGAGATATAACTCTTTACTCTTCTATGTTGAATTATTGACTTGAATCTTTGTAAATAAGAAATTATTGTTCTTGATTCATTCTTAGTGTGTTTAATGCTTGTAGTATGTTATGCGTCGTATTTATATGATCTTATGTTTTGGGTGAAGGATCAAGAGATAAAATCTAATTGCTTGAAAATATAAGAGTTGAACTCTAGAATTGAGACCTAGGGTTAGGCTTAAGTCCTTCGAGGAGCAAAACAATTGTCACAGAACTTAATAGGTTATAACTCAATTAATTGTTATAAGAATGATTTTAATATGTTTTTAGTGCCAAGAGATTGAGCTTTAAATAATTTAGGATAAACTACCTTCAAGAATATAATTGACCATTAGCAAAGATAGAGTCAAAATTTATCATAGTGGGTATTATAGTGGAATCCTGGTCCTAGGCTTTTACATACTTAGTTGAACTTTATTCTTTTTATTTTGTTTGCTTATTTTATTAGTTAATCTTTTTTCTTGATTTGAATTAATATTTTCTTTATCGCTTTCGATTAATTAGAAAATTGGTATTGTCGTAAGAGTTAGTACATGTATCGATCCTCGTGAGAATGATCTTTATTTACTACTTGAATGAACCATGCACTAGCCAAAAATTCACATCATTTTGGAGCACAACTAGATCTATAATGGCTTAAAAATTATGAGACCAGTGTCAAATGAAAGCTAAGATGTAGGGATATGGTGTGGATTGTGAATTAAAATTGAGATTAAAAACAGTTGCCAAGTCCCACCAAAAATAAAAACCTTGCAACCAGTTGTAGTTAGAAAGGGTCGATCCATAGAGAACTAATTCAATTAACACTATAAATTGATTCCTAATTTAAACTCTCAAAAATAGTAAACAATAAAAATGGGGTTTGTTTGTTAAAACTAAAAATAGAAATTGAATCTAAAGCAATAACAATAAACACAATTTGAATTACCAATTAAAAGATAATGATTAAGAGATGAAATCGATCACTAGATTTATATGATTATACTAACTTATATTCCCTTTATACCAAATAACCAATTATGCTTTTATGTGATTGTAAGATAAATCCCTTGTTTTCCTTAAGTTTCGCTTAATTTAGCAACTACTCAAATTAAATCCTAATCATTAGTTATTTGTAAAACAATTGCTCTTACACCTATCAAATGACTGCATTAAGATTTAAAAAACTAATCACACTAAGATCTAATCACACACCGAGATTAAATTATTTAGATCATATGTCTCACTAGTCCTACCACCGCAACCGCGTATAGCAATCCTCGTTTTACCACTTTCGAAATTGGTAAAGAGTATAAAAACCTTTATACTAAACTAAGATCAGAAACATTTGAATAAAATCTCAATTGAATCGATATAAAGAGATATGCAAGGTTCACATAATCAAAACTAGGGTGTCATTTTCCCTTAACCAATTAAGAAGAATAGTCACACATGGAAAATTCAAAATCAAAAGAATAACAGAAGAAAGACATCATCCAGAATAAAAGAAGAGAAGAAAACTAAAGTTCAAACTAGTTTCCAAGGTTTGAGGTTGATGGATCTCCGATTGCTCGAACCCGAGTCTCCAATCTTTGATTGAATCTCCCTCTCCCTTGTTTTTCATATTCTCTTTAGTTCCTTGGCGGCTTCCAGTCCTGAGATCTCTTTTTTTGAACCTTATGCAACCCTATTTATAACTTTGGATACCTAATGCATCATGAGAATTTGTATATGCTTTCTTGATGCTATGACACGGGCCGTGTCATATGACACGACTTACCCCGTGTTAGGGTCTGTTAGCATAATTTCAGCAAAATTAGAAGTCAGAGAGGAACACAGTCTACCCTGTGTCAGAGGACACAGGCTGTGTTGTTGGTCACACTCAAAAACTGGATCTCCTTGTGATGGCAGAAATGTACACAACCTACCCCGTGTCATATGATATGGGCCGTGTTGTTTGTTGTTGCCCAGAACTGATAATATATGATATGTCAGAGAAGAACGCGGCCTACCCCGTGTCTCGGGACATGAGTTGTGTTACTTAATTGCTTCATATTCAGCCCTGATTCTTCACATACACTTTTCTCTCTTTGCTTCTAGGGGTGATATTGATCTCCTGAAAAACACAATGCAATTATGAGTACTTATAAATATACTTAAGCATAGTTTCACAATAAGGATCCAATTAAGCTTCATATCTAGAAACTTAGCTAAAAGTCGACAATTAAGCACATATGGATTCCAATTAAATCAAACATAAAGCATTCAAGATATAGAAATAATCGACAGATCAAATACCCCCACACTTAGCCTTTTGCACTCCTGGGAAAAAACATAAGACCAAACTAGGGAACAAGAAAAAATAAAACAAATTGAAAAGCTAAAAACTTTAAAGGACTCAATTCCCAATGATATTCAAGAATGACAAAAGTTTGTAAGCAAGAAGAGCGAGAAAAGATTCAAGGGATCAAAACATTCAAGAGATAACAATTCTTCTCATCTTAAACCAACAAACAAGGTATCTTTAATTTGAAAAACATGAATTGAGAATGATAGATCCTCACAAGATACACTCAATCTGTCAAGTGTTTATAAGACAAGTATTTCACTCAATTCAACCTATGAAAAATGCACTACCATAAGCTTGCTTATCTTCTACTTCTCCAGTACTCAAAAACATGCACACACAAATCAAGAGGACTTTATTCAAGGATGTAATAGGGCCAAGGTAAGGGAATGAAATAATATGGATATGACAAGATAAGTACCTAAGAGAATAAAAGAACATTGAAGAGGAACTCAATTGACAAACATGAAATTTTATCCCTCCCAAATCTATATAATGCACATCCTCTTTACATATTTCTTTCCTTTTTCTTTTTTTTCATTTACAACTTTTCTTGCATTCATTCTTTTTCTTTGCATTTTTTTTCACCAAACACTTTGCATATTACACATCAATTTGCACAACCCCCACATTTTTCCTATTAAATATTTATAAGCAAAAGAGCTCCTCTAATGAGAATGAACTAATATTCTCTCATTCCCTAAGGTAACGTAAAAACATGGTTTTTCACATAAGGCATGTAATGAGCTAAGACAAAGGATAGGCAAATAGGCTCAAGGGGTTAATCAAAGGAAAATGATGCAAGGTTGGCTATTTAGCCAAAGTAGTTAATCAAGAAAGAAGGCCTCAATCATGTTCATGTATACAATTAAAAAAGTAGCCTAAAAAAGAATCAAAGCAAGTTCTAGAGTGAACAATTGCCATGAGTGAAAATTACACAAGAAAGAAAATAATGGCATAAATGCTAATTCCATCCATCAATAGACTCAAAATCTCACAATGTGCACATCTATCAATCTCAATCCACCAATCAAAATCCAAAACCAAGTATGTCAAATTCAAGACAGTAGAAGAAATTTATAAATCTTAACCTTGAATTTCAATTGCTTCAAACTCATAAACTTCACAAATCTTAAAACATCATTAGAAATCAAATAAAAATACAATTTTTTAAACTGCAAAAATATAATTTTAAAATAAAAAAATAGAATGTAAAGTCTTCCACTACACTTAAATTCTACATTGTCCTCAATGTAAAGCTCAAAAGAAAAAACAACATCCATCAAAATCATCAATTAATGAAGGACAAGTAAAATAAAATAGAGGGAAAGAAAAGAAACATCTTTATCAAATGAGGAGGCTTCCACCATGGTCCCATTGGTCTTCCTTAATTTCCTTGACTTCACCACTGGAATGCAGTATGTGTACTTTGACAACTCCATTGTCATTGCTTATGTTGGACCAGGACCCAAAAACAAGATCTACCATAGTAGTGACTACCATCCGGTGCTTTTCTCCCTTCTTAGAAAATTTTTCAATGGACTTCAACTCCACCTCCCTTTGTGTCTTAGATTCTGCAACTACTTCAAGAGTATTGTTGATAGATCCTTCAATATCATTAGCTTCTGCATAAACAGAATCATCAACTCTCAAGAATGTAGAAATTTCAGCACAAATAACATATATCATATCGCCATCACAATCAGTACATGAGTCAAAATGGATAGAATTATTGAAACTAATTAAATCAGGAAATTCATCACACAATTCATCATAAGTTTCCTAAACTAAATCAGCAAGTAACTCAATATGAAAAATAGAATGCTCCTCCATGAGATGCTTCATGCATCAAAAATGTTAAATTGAACAATTGAGTCTCCAAACTCCATGGATAGAGTTCTTGCATGCACATCTATTTTAGTCCTCGTTGTTTTGAGGAATGACCTCCTTAAAATGAACGGAGCCTTGCTAGATGGTGATTCCACCTCCATTTCCAGAACATAAAAATCTGCAGGAAAGATTACCTCATCAACCTTTACTAATACATCTTCAATTAATCTGGCTCGATACGCAGTGCTTCTATTAGCCAACTGAATCACAACACCTGTAGAATGTAAAGGGCTAAGTCTAAGAGAGTTAAAAATAGACATAGGCATTATATTAATAGAAGCGCCTACATCTAGCATGACATGCTTAAATTTGTAATTGCCTATAACACATGGAATTGTAAAAGTCCCTGGATCATTGCATTTCTGAGGCATAAGCTGAATGAGGGCTGAAACATTTTGGTTTATATTAATTTTCTCATTACCTTTCAGTCTCCTCCTTTGGGTGCATATTTCCTTTAGAAACTTGACATATTTCGGGATTTGCTTGATTGCATCCAGCAACGGAATATTGACTTTCACTTTTTTGCAAGTCTCAAGAAGATCTCTATCCTTCTCAGCCTTATCTCTCTTGGTCTTATCCAATCTACTAGGGAATAGAGCCTTAGTGACATATTTTGGAAGGGGTGCAAGAATACTTACCTTAGTGGCCTTAGAGTTTTGCCCCTCCTTATTTACCTCATTTGGTTTTTGATCATTCTCTTTAGTGACTTATGGGGGAGGTGGAGGTGGTGGAAGTTCATCTAACCTCTTCCCACTTCGTAATGTAACAACACTAACATTTTCCCTCGGATTCACTTCTAGTTGTGAAGGAAGTCTCCTAAAAAGTTGGCTCTAAACCTTGTTAATTTCTGTGGCTAACTGCCCCACTTGGTTCTGCAAGGTATTGATTGTGGCCCTTGTTTCTTGTTGAAACTGAATGTTGTTAGTTACCATTTGCCTCATTAGCTCCTCTAGTGAAGGCTCAGGTTGCCTAGGAGCTTGAGCTTGTTGTTGTCTCGGAGGGAAAGGTGCTTGTCTCTGTTAAAATCCTAGAGGTCCATAGGCTGGAGGTTAATTCTGAGCTGCTTTTCATAGCTCAAGTTAGGATGATCCTTCTACCCTGGATTATATGTGTTGGAGTAGGGGTTGTAGTTTGTGGAAAGTCCAGAATATCCACCTACCGCCTTTACCTCCTCATGTGTGTCCTCTTGTAGAGTGGGACATATATCAGTGGGATATCCTGAAGAGTAACAAATCCCATAGGCATTCACTGGTGCTTTCCCAATATCAATAAACTGCTGAACCATGGCGGTCAACTGAGTCATTTATTGCTACAGACTAGTCGTTTCTACCTCTTTTACTACTCTCACTCCAGTGTCATTCGTGGTGAAAAATTGTTGAGTGTTTGCAGTCATTCTTGCTATCAAGTTCCTAGCCTCTTGAGGAGTCTTATCAACCAAAGCTCCTTCACTAGTAGCATCAATCATGTTACGATCCATCACCAATAAACCCTAATAGAAATACTGAATCAGAAGTTGCTCACTAATTTGATGTTGAGGGTAGCTAGCACATGTAACACCCTTGTGGGGATGTCACATATATAAAGAGAAATAAATAAAATCTACCCAAGTTGTAAAACATTTATTACGTATTAATATGGGTTGTAAAATAATTCTTGTTAAACAGAATATTATTAAATAAAATAATGCGAAAACATAAAGTAAACAGAATAACATCACTCATAATATACATATGGTCCAAGTTATAAGTTATACAAATAATTTACAACTACAACTCCAAATATTTAAACAAAAACAAAAAGAAAAACAAGAAAGAGTCAATATATATACATACGCGACGCGCGCCCAAAAATACATCATAAATATTTAATCCTCTCGATGGATCACTGGAAACTCATCGAAGATAAATATCCGGATGCCTCGACACTCGGCGGACATGAGACCGCGCACGCCGATACGAGTGTCATCTCACTAGGCTCAGTGAATACACCACCCCAATGACGCCTAATGGATAAAGGTAACTCTAGGTGCAGAAACACAGTAGTCGTCATCACTGGCTCTTCATCAAACCTATGACGTAAGGACACAGTCAGCCATCCCACATACGTCACGGAGTCTCTGTCTCATCGCATATGCCAAGCTAACGATCCACCGTGAAACTCGAGTGTCACAAACCCCAAAAATCCAGGCACCGCCATACCCAAACCAATCAATCCAATGGATATGGATGATCAGATGGTTCTTGATCATCGAATTGATCTTCGGCTTGCTGATCTTCCTCCTCCTCGGGATACAGAATCTCAAGAGGCTGTTCCTCTTCCTCAAACTCTTTACCGCGTAAAATAAATATACAGAAAACACATACAATAAAGAAAGAGGTAAGACAATCTAAAATTATCACAAACATGGCAAATAAGAAAACGACAAACAACAGCTTATACAATTCATGCAATATGAAAAGCTATAACAATAATTTAATAACAAAATAGTGTAAAGATCTAATTATCATAACAACACATGATATCACAATTAAAACAATAACACATACAATATAATATCACATATAAAATAAATTCGAAACAGATAATTTCTCAGAACAATAATCAAATAAATAAATAAACAGATTAAATAAATAATGTTCAAGATATAATTAAATGCAACATGACACGATCCTATTCCATGGAGCTAAACACAAACAGATATCAGAGAGAGAATGACTCGCAAAATCTATTAGTACCACGGCTGCCCAACCAAACTATTGCGCTGTCACACTTTGCGTCTATAGCCCCAAGTCATATGGAATCCATCATCCAAAGCATGGTGTAGTTCACGGTCTCACATTGTGGCACTAGAGGCAATGTACTATTAGATTTTACGAAATCTCGATTAAAAATAGTGCGTGTCGAGTCCATTAGTGTGCTATCGGTTACCACGGCCCAGCGGAGCGACCGACTGTCCATATATGGAATCCCGTACACTAACGTCTCCAAGTTCATAAAGACAATGAACCACACTACGTTTATCGCATCGACAACACGATGTGATTCACCTCATTAACCAATCCACCAAAAACTGGCATAACCAAGATATCCTCAAAGATAAAAAGATATAGTAAGTCCCACCGGACAAATACTGTTCCAAAGCCTGTACGGGTTCACCTCATAGCCCGACAACGAGAAAATACGTAAAATCCAGAAAGAATATGGAAAATACTGTTTCGGTCAATCGCGTAGAAATTTTATCGCGTTTTCACAATCTCGTCGTTTTTACAAACGTTTTTAAATCGCGTAAATTTATTTTTCTATTTTTAAAATCGCGTAGAGTTTTTAATACATTTTCTCAATCGCGTAAGATTTTTAAATCATTTTCTTGTCCAAACTCTTAAAAATTACTTGTTTAAATAAGCAAAATAAATAATAAATAATACATTTAAACTACGTAAAATATTTTCTATACCGTATACTGTCTTTTGGACATCTTTTCTCTCTTATTTGTCCATTTTTACTAAAAATTGACAGTATTTTGTTTAGAAAATTATAATAATGATTTCCTAATTTTTCAAGAAAAATTCATGCTTATTTAATTTTTAAACCATATAATTAATCCTTTTGAAAACTACTAACATGCTTCAAAATACAGCATGAGTCATATGTTAGAAATTCTCAAAAGTTACTGTATTTTATTTCTAACAATAAAATCAATAGTTTTAATTCAAGACACTTAATTCTAATCAATTAATTTCTTTAAAACTCCTTTTAAAAAAAATTCCTTTTTAACATATATTGCATTATTTTGATTGAAAAAGGTTTGGAATTGATCTTAGAAATCATATATAAGTGGTTTGGCATGTTGGCCTAAACATAAAATTATGTCATTTTATTTCTAAATTCATTTTCCTTAATATAAACAATGTGATACCTTGTTAATGTTCCTAGGTTAATTAAATCTCATTTTAGAAAAATTAAGAGAACATTTTGGTTCTCTATTTTGGTCATGGCCGTAAGCCTCAAGGTTTGTGTTCTTTGGAACACTCATGCAATCCTTGACATATTATTCACATCCTATAAATTATCATACATTTCTAACACATGCAATATATTTCTAACACATATAACCTAAATCAAAGCTTGTAGACATGCAAATTATTACAAACATCAAATAGGAAAGCTACTAACAAATACACAAACACATAAACAAGCTACTAACAATCACACAAATGAATCCTTATGGATTCTACAATCACAAAAATCACACTCCATCTTCTTACCACCATCCATAGATGATAAGATTAGTCTTCCTCTTACCTTAAATGAAGACTAAAACTCTTTCACACCTTTCCTTATGTTTCGATTTTCTCCTTCAAGTCTCCTAACAAACTTAAACAAAAATCTACAAGTTACTAACCATAGAAAGAGAGCTTAAACCATGGAGAAATCATGGCTTAGAACTTTGAAAAAGAGTTTAGAAAAGAAAAACTAGGAATTTCACCTTCTTGGTTAAATCTTCCAAGTAGGTTTTCAAGCTTCAAATGAAGGATTTTGCAAGAACTCTCAACTAGAGATGTTCTTAGGATTGTGTTTAGGTTTAGAAAACTTGGTTGGATAGAATTTTGGGTGGTTGGATAGTATGGAAATGTGTTTGGCCGAATGGAGCTTCAAGAAAACATCAATGGTGTTTAGGGTTTTTGGAAGAGAGAGAAGAGAGAAAAGGCTTGAAGACAAAGTGATTTTTGGTCTTGCAAGGGTGGCTTGGCCGTAGCCTTCAATGCCATGCAAGGTGTCATGGATTTGGCTTCGTCCAAGCCTTAGAATGGATCAAAGGCCAAGATCAAAACTTGGTTAGCAAGCTTGGCTCCCATTGGTTCATCCTTGCCTTGTCATTAGCCTTAGTCACCATGCTTAGTCACTAATTAACCTAGTCATCAAGCTTAGTCACTTGTTCTAGAGAATTCCTTCACTAATGATGCTTAATTAAGTTACTAAGTTAACTGTATTAGCTAAACGTGGGTCCCGCAAAATATTTCCGGGTCCACTGTCATCTAATTATACTGACTAATAAAATAATATACAAAATTATTTTATTGGACAGTTAAATCCTAAAAATTAAAAGATTAATTATCGTCTCATTCAGAATTGAGTTTAGTAAGATCCCCCAGTCTGAATAATTAAAACAAGATTTTCCTGGCCCGAAAAAAAATTATTTTCCTGTCCCGGAGCAAATTGCATAAAAAGTCTAAATAAAATCACAGACAGTAATATTAAGCACTGTAACATATAGAAAAATTAAAAACAGTACAATCGGGACATAACGATCATTTTTCCATTTTTCCCCACGACGAAGCAAATCATCCAAAACGTTCAAATAAAATTACAGACAAGGTATTAATTGTCTGTATATCACCCAGAAAAATTAAAACAGTAGCTCAAAAAAATTTTTATTTTACCGTCTCGAAACAAAATATGTAAAACGATCAAATAAAATTTTAGCCTGTAAAACATATTTGTATTTCATACAGAAAAACAAGAAACAGTAAAATAGGGACATAACAGTCATTTACACAAAAGCTTGCAAAACAGCAAACAGAACATTCGGGACATTTTCTAAAAATTGGGGTGTTACAGCACACAGTCTCTTAAACCTCTCCCAATAGTCATGAAGTGATTCCTCATACCTTTGTTAGATGCCACAAATTTCTTTTCTGATGGTTACAGTCTTTGAAGCAGGGAAATATCTATCTAGGAAAGCCCGAGCCATGTCTTGCCATGACTGGATGGATCCAGGTGGCAAATAGTATAGCCACTCTTTTGCAGAATCTTTCAAGGAGAATGGAAAAGCTCTCAATTTGACTTGTTCTACTGGAATCCTTGCAGGCTTCATGCTATAACATACCACATGGATCTCCTTCAAATGCTTATTGGGGTCATCTCCAGCTAATCTATTGAAAGATGATAAAAGATGGATTAGACCAAACTTTAATTCAAATGCCTTTTCATTTTTTGGAATTTCTATGCACAGAGGCTGCTGATCCAAGTCTGGAGCACCCAACGCCCTTAAAGTATTTTCTGCCTCACCACTTCTTTAGATGTTTCAGAAGACAACTCAAAACTAGATATATCTATATGGTGGGCAACTTCGATGTCAGCAAGTGTAAATTGAAAAGGAAATTGTGAGTTGACTTATTTAAAGTAATGTCTTAGATTCCTCAATTGCCTGTTCACTTCATCACTGGACATGAACACCTGCAAAACAGTCAAAAAGAAGGAATGAAAGTATTAAAAATTGAAACAAAAACAGAGTGAAAAATAAGAAACAAATTAATAGCGCAATTGGACAATTAGTTCCTCGACAATGACGCCAAAATTTGGTGTGGTATGGATTATGAATTAAAATTGAGATTAAAAACAGTTGCTAAGTCCCACCAAAAATAAAAACCTTGCAACCAGTTGTAGTTAGCAAGGGTCGATCCATAGAGAACTAATTCAATTAACACTATAAATTGATTCCTAATTTAAACTCTCAAAAATAGTAAACAGTAAAAATGGGGTTTGTTTGTTAAAACTAAAAATAGAAATTGAATCTAAAGAAATAACAATAAACACGATTTGAATTACCAATTAAAAAACAATGATTAAGAGATGAAATCCACTACTAGATTTATATGATTATGCTAACTTACATTCCCTTTTATACCAATATAACCAATTATGCTTTTATGTGATTGTGAGATAAATGCCTTATTTTCCTTAAGTTTCGCTTAATTCAGCAACCACTCAAATTAAATCCTAATCATTAGTTATTTGTAAAGCAACCGCTTTTACACCTATCTAATGACTGCATTAAAATTTCGAAAACCAATCACACTAAGCTCTAATAATACACCGGGATTAAATCACTTAGAACATATATTTCACTAGTCCTACCACCACAACCGCACATAGAAATCCTAGTTTTACCACTTTTGAAATTGGCAAAGAGTATAAAAACCTTTATATCGAATTAAGATCAGAAATATATGAATAAAAATTCAATTGAATCGATATAAAGAGATATGCAAGGTTCACATAATCAAAACTAGGGTTTCATCTTCCCTTAACCAATTAAGAAGATTAGCCACACATGGCAAATTCAAAATCAAAAGAATAATAGAAGAAAGACATCATCCTAAATAAAAGAAGAGAAGAAAACTAAAGATCAAACTAGTTTCCAAGGTTTGAGGTTGATGGATCTCTGATTGCTCGAACCCAAGTTTCCAATCTTTGATCGAATCTCCTTCTCCCTTATTCTTCGTATTCTCTTCAGTTCCTTGGCGGCTTCTAGTCCAGAGATCTCTATTTTTGAACCTCATATAACCCTATTTATAACTTTGGATACCTAATGCATCATGAGAATTCATATCTGCTTTCTTGATTCTACGACATGGGCTGTGTCATATGACACAGCCTACCCTGTGTCTGGGTATGTCAGCATAATTTTAGCAAAATTAGAAGTCAGAGAGGAACATGACCTACCCCGTGTCAGAGGACACGGGTTGTGTTGTTAGTCAAACTAAAAAATTGGAATTCCTTGTGATGGCAGAAACGTACACGGCCTACCCCATGTCATATGACACATGTCGTGTTGTTTGTTGTTGCCCAGAACTGATAATATGTGACATGCTAGAGAAGAACACGGTCTACCCCGTGTCTAGGGACACGGGCCGTGTTACTTAATTGCTTCATATTCAGCACTGATTCTTCACATACACTCTTCTCTCTTTGCTTTTAGGGTGATATTGATCTCCTAAAAAACACAATGCAATTATGAGTACTTATATATATACTTAAGCATAGTTTCACAATAAGGATTCAATTAAGCTTCATATCTAGATACTTAGCTAAAAATCGATAATTAAGCACATATGGATTCCAATTAAATCAAACATAAAACACTCAAGATATAAAAATATTCGACAGATCAGGATATTTATGGGAAAAATTTTAAGATTTTTATTCTTCCCAAATAGTATTGGATTTTGTTTGAAGTTAAGGTAAATTATGGAAAAAAACTCATTTCTGGTAGCATGTTGTCATAGGTGCATATCTTGAACTACACAAATCTAAATGAGCTTTTACTTAGTCCATTTAAAAGCCAAGGCATAAGGATAGATATAGTAAGAAATTGTAGGATTTTAGCTATGATTGGCTATTATCTTTGAAGATTTGTTTTGATGATAACAAACATGAAGATGTTGCAAGATCAAGTCCAAGACTTTCAAGAATAGTTTTAGGACTTAGATCATTATGTAAATGTATAAAGAGGTTCATGATTCGAGTGTCGAGCTCAACTAAATATTAAAATTTCAGTTCTATCGATAACTTGTAATACAAGACAGTGAATTAAGTCATTTCTTGAGTATCAAAGTACAAATCAAACCAAATCAAGGTCAAACAAGGGGGAATTATGTATAAAAAAATGTAAATATAATAATTAAATGTAAAAAAAATCAAATTGCAAAGTAACCAATCCAAGAAATGTCAGAAACCTAGTTGGCTTATCATCAATCACTAAACATGCATCTGGATTGAATTAATTAGTTAATCTATGATTGACCGAAATCTCTACATCAAACACATAGAATTCAACACTAGATAATCACCTAGAATTTAACTAACAAATGATTCATAAACCCGTGATCGCTAGATTTATGCAACCTATGCTAGTTTAACAACCAAAATTTAATTAGCCTAGATTAGCAAATCTGCTAACCTATCTGTCTTCAATTCATGTGACTGAACCATAATTAATCAATCACAATTTAATCATAAATCTCAATTAGGATTAAGGATCTAATATGATCACATCATATAACAGAAATATCTAATAATGCAATTCGAATTCCAAATCAAGATAAACAAATAATTAATTCAATTCAAAATCAAAATTAGGTACATAATCTCAAAGCCAAATCAGAATTTCCTTAAGATCCTTGGATTGATCCCAAATGTTTAACTCTCCATGTCTGTAGTACACGGTTTGCAAAAGAAAGGAGAAAATTTTAGGTAGAAAAATAAAGTAATACTGATTAGGGTTACTATCTATCTCGAGTTCCCTATTTATACAAAACTAACTGAATTAAAAATTAAGAATCCTAATTGCCCCTAGGTTAAAGTTAATTCTCTGCCTCTTAGCTTTCTTTGTCCATGAAATCACTTAATTTGGGTTTAAGATGAGAAAGTTATGCCCAAATCACTCTCAGTAGGTCTCTAGACTCATTAATTGACTTCACAGGGGTATAAAACACATAAAAAGTTATATTTTCAATTAATGGTATTCATAAGAGTTTTAGCCTTGTGTGTAAGCTTTCCAATGACACTGGTTTTAGCTCTAAAATACCCCTACATCCCAAGTTATGGACCAATTAGTGCACACTGCTCGGGTTCCAATGACGGTACCCTTATTCTGACTTCCAAGCCCAATTCGGTCTACTAGATATCTGATTCAGCTATGGGGCTCTTCATGAAAGTTGTAGAGCTCTTTCTTATCTTTCCTACAAGGCAAGATACATAATTTTTAGATATATAAAACTCAAGATATGACTAAAGTATAGAAATAGTATTAGATCCTAATAATGCTGGAAAAATCAATTAAGCCCAATTTGAGCCCAAACTTATAAAGCATGACCTAACTCAATTAATTAAGTACATGGAGAGAGTAAATGACTAAAAATGAGAGTTTATTAATATATGAAATTTGTAATTATCAAATTTTGCCACATCTAGCTTTTGTACGTCCCGGACAAATTAAAGATTCAAACTAAGAGACAAGGAACACAAAAACTCCAAAACCAAAACTCAAAGAGATTCACTTTCTAATGACCTTCAAGAATGTAAAAGTTTACAAGTAAGGATAGCAACCAAGAAGTTTAAGGATTCAAAACATTCGTCAAGTGGAATTTCTTTACATCTCAAATCAATAAGCAAGGTAATTTCAATTGACAAGCATAAACCAAGAATGATAAATTCTCATAAGATATACTCTCACTCCCTGAAGTGTTTAGTGTTAGAAATGTCTAGAAGGTAAGTGTTTCACTTAACTCAACTTATGAAAATTTACACTACTATAAGCTTGCTTATCTTCTACTTCTCTACTATTCTATACATGCATACACAAATCAAGAAGGCTTTATTCAAGGTTGTAATAGGGCCAACGTAAAGGATGAGAATGATAAGGATATGACAAGCTAAAAACCAAAAAGAACAAAATAACATTGGAGATGAATTCTAAGAACAAGCATGAAAGTTTAATACGATTCCATATGATACAAATTATTCTCTTTATATATATATTCCCTCTTCCTTTTTTTTTGCATAACAATTTAACACAACATTTTCACACCCCACACGTAAACCTTCCTCGTCCTCAAGCAAGACCAAACAACAATAATAATTTAAGATTCCTCCATACTTGTTCATGAGCTCATCTAAGAATAATGTCAATGCTCTCTTATTCCTTAAGGTAAAGGGACAACATGGTTTTTTTTTCACTAAAGGTATATAATGAGCTAAGAACAACAAATAATAAGAAAATAAGCTCAAAGGGGTTAATCAAGGGGAAATATGTAAGGTTGACTATTTGGCTAAAGTAGCTAATATAAGGAAAGTATGCCTTAATCATGTTCATGCATGCATGTGAAAATGTAGCCTAAAATAGAATCAAAGCAAGTTCTAGAGTGATCAAAATCCATGAGTGAAAATTACATAAGAAGGAAGAGAATGATACAATTACTTAATCCATTTATCAATAAGCTCAAATTCTCACAAGGTATAAATCTATCAAACTTAATTTACCAATTCAATTTCCATTACCAAACAAGTCAAATTCAAGATGAAAGACAATTCATTCACTTATGTCAATTTGTCCAAACTCATAACTTCCACATATCTTAAGAGCCATTGAAAAGAAAATAAAAACTAAAAACAAGAAGCACACAATTTTTTTTTTCAAAAACATCAAAACATAATTTAAAAACAAAACAAAAATATAATTGAACAATAGAAAAATAGAAAACAGAATTGACAAAAAAATAGAAACAACGTGAGAAATTAAAACAAAAAATAGTAGACAAAAAAATAAATAAACTGAAAAATAGAAAACTAAATTAAAAACAAAAAATAAATAAGTAAGACAATGAAACTTCCTCTTTCATATTGGATAAGTAGCATCAAGCAAGGCCACCTCCTCCATGATATGCTCTTAGAAACCATCATCAAAATGCTTAAGTCTATGCCCATTAGCCTTGAAGCTCCTCTTTGTAGTCACATCTTGAAGCTCAACTACACCATAAGGAAGACTATTAGTAACAATAAAAGGACCTTCCCACTTAGATCTTAAATTCTCAGGCATCAATTTAAGACGAGAATTGTATAAAAGCACTTTTTGACCAATCTCAAATGTTTTTCTTATAATTATCTTATCATGGAAGGCTTTGGTCTTTTCTTTATAAAGTATGAAACTCTCATATGCCTCCAAGCGGATCTACTCTAATTCATGCAATTGTAGTTTCCTCTCCATGCCCACTTGGTCTAGGTCCAGGTTGCACCTCTTCATAACCCAAAATGCATGATGCTCAATTTCCACTTGCAGATTGCATGCCTTGCCAAAGACAATTTGATAAGGGTATATCTTAGACAGTGTCTTATGGGCAGTCCGGTGAGCCTATAAAGCATCCTCAGGTCTCTTGTTCCAGTCCTTTCTACTAGGTTGAACTGTCTTCTAAAGTATTTACTTGATCTCTTTGTTGGAAGTCTCGGCTTGCCCATTAGTCTGGGGGTGGTAACGTGTAGAAACTTTGTGCATGATTCCATACTTCTTCATCAAAGCCTCTATACCCCGATTATAAAAATGCGAACCCTAATCACTAATGATGGCTCTCGAGACTCCAAGCTTGTAGAAAATCTGTGATTTAACAAAATCCACAACAACTTTAGAATCATTAGTTAGAGTGACTTTTGCCTCCACCCACTTAGATACATAATCAACAATCATCAAAATGTAAACAAAACCAAAAGAAATAGGAAATGGTCTCATAAAATCAATACCACATACATAAAAAATCTCACAAAACAATAAAGGTTTCTGGGGCATCTCATTCCTGCGATAAATGTTCCCTGTTCTCTAGCATTGTTCACAAGACTTACAGAACAAGTATGTATCATGGTGTAAGGTAGGCCGATATCAACCAGAGTCCAAGACTTTCCTAACTGTACATTTAGGTCTAAAATGTCCATCACATGCAAATGCATGGCAAAAGCTAAGAACAGAATCAAACTCATGATTAGGTATGCATCTCCTAATCACTTGGTCATTGCAAAATCTCCATAGATAAGGATCATCCCACAATAATACTTAGACTCACTTTTTAACTTATCAATCTGAGCTCTAGTGAAATATGCAGGTAGTGCACCAGCAACCAAGTAATTAACTAAGTTAGCAAAGTAAGGAGAGATATTCTTACCTTGTAGCTATAAAGGTTGCTCATTTAGGAACGAGTTATGGATGGCCAGAGGTTCTAAAGCTCTCTCAATTCTGCTCAAATGATTAGCCACCAGGTTTTCTGCTCTACTCTTATCTTATATTTCAATATCAAACTCCTGGAGCAACAACATCGACCTAATTAGTTATGGTTTCACTTCAAATTTTTTCAGAAGAAACTTCAACATTGCATGATAAAAAAATACAACTATTTTAAAACCAAATAGATATGATCTAAAATTTGTCTAAAGCAAATACAATGGCTAAGAGTTCTTTTTCTGTAGTTGGCTTGAGCAACATCTAAAGTTCTAGAGGCATAATAGATCACATGAGGATCCTTCACTACTCTCTATGCCAGGACAACTCCCACTGCATAATTGGAGGCATCGTACATAAGCTTAAATGGAAGTGTCCAGTTAGGATGCAGGATGATGGGAGTGCTAGTCAATGCATTCTTCAAATGATCAAAGGCTTCCTGGCATTTCTGGTCAAAGACGAACTCCACATTCTTTTGCAGCAAATTAGATAGTGGAAGGGTGATCTTGCTAAAATATTGAGTAAAACACATGTAAAAACCTATATGTCCCAAAAAAGAATGGACCTCCCGCACGCATGTGGGATAAGATAAACATATAATGACATCTATTTTAGCAGGATCTACTTCAATGCCTTTACTGGAGACTACATGGCCTAAAACTATACCCTATGCTATTATGAAGTGACATTTTTTAAAATTTAAAACAAGATTAGTTTCAATGCATCTATGCAGTACCTTAGCTAGACTATCTAAGCAAGAATCAAAAGAAGAGTCATAAATAGTAAAATCATACATGAATATATCCATGCACTCTTCTAAAAAGTCTGAAAAGATGCTCACCATACACCGTTAGAAGGTGTCAGGGGCATTGCAGAGGCCAAAAGACATCCGTTTATAAGCGAAGGTGCCAAAAGGACAAATAAATTTGGTATTCCCTTGGTCTTCAGGTGTAATGTGGATCTAGAAGTATCCAGTGTAACCATCCAAGAAGCAATAGTGTGACTTGCCAGCCAACCACTCTAGCATATGGTTAATGAATGGAATAAGGTTTTGGTCCTTCCAAGTAGCCTGATTGAGCCTTCTATAATCAATGCAAACTCTCTAACTATTCTGCACTCTAGTAGGAATCAACTCATTCTTCTGATTAGCCACAATAGTTACTCAAGAATTCTTGGGGACAACCTGCACCGAGCTCACCCTTTGACTGTAAGAGATGGGATACATAATGCTTGCCTGCAGTAGCTTAGTCACCTCTTTCTTCACTATATCCTAAATTAGATGATTTAGTCTCCTTTGAGGCTACCTCACTAGTTTAGATCCATCCCCAAGTAAAATTCTATGCATGCATGTGGATGGGCTAATGCCAAGAATATCCGCCATTATCCATCCGATGACCCTCTTATTCTTTCTCAAAACCTATAGCAATCTTGCTTCCTGTTTAGCAGGGAGCTTTCTGGCTACAATCATCAGAAGCTGCTCATTATATACCAAGTTTGCATACTTCAAGTGCTTGAGTAACAACTTCAACTCCAATTTCAATGGTTGTACTACAGAAGGTAATAATCTAATAAGTTGTTGCTGCTCTGCTTCTGCTGCTTGAACCTCTACATATATATCACTTGTTGTACAATCTACTAACACATGAATAGATTCATCATATCCCAAAGATGAAAAAATTTTAGAACACAACTTATCACCATCACAACTAGCACACACATCACTGTACATAGAGTCACCAAAATCAGCAATCTCAAGAAACTTCTCACATAAGTCAGCATACGAATTATTAACTAAATCATCAATTAAATCAATATGAAAGACAAAATGTTCTTCCATGGGATGTTTCATAGCATCAAGAATATTAAACCTCACAATGGAATCTCTAAACTCCATGGATAGAACTCCTACATGCACATCAATCTTTATTCATGCTATTTTGAGGAAAGGTCTCCCTAGAATAAGGGGAGTCTTGTTGGATGATGAATCTCCCTTCATTTCCAAAATGTAAAGTCAGTTAGGAATAGGATGAATCTAGCATGACATTTTCAAATCTACAATTTCCTATTATGCAAGGAATTATAAAAGTACTTGGATCCTTGCACTTCTGTGGCATAAGATGGATGAGGGCTGAAACATTCTGCCCTATGCTAATTCTCTCATTGTCCTTCAACCTCCTTTTGTGTGTACACAATTCTTTAAAGAACTTAGCATACTTCAATATCTGCTTGATTGCATCCAGTAGAGGGATTTTTACTTCCACTTTCCTAAAAGTTTCAAGCAATTCTTTGTCTTTCTTAGCCTTTTCTATTTTTCTAGACTGTGTGGCTCTTTGTGGAAAAGGAAAAGCTATTGCAAGTTGAATCTTCGGTTTGGCTCCAGCGGCTGCTTTCTCATCATTATTAACAAATTTCTGGGCTGGTGCACCAGAATCAAGTGTGGCTACTGTTGATGATTTGTGTAGTTATTTGTTCACTGCTAGTTGGGAATGTAACACCCAACTGGGGATGTCACATTTACGATAAATATGATAAACCTTTACCCAAGTTATAAATCATTTTCTTAATATATAATAATAGAAGTTGTGAAAATTTTCTTTTTGAACATTATATCATAAAATAAAATAAATAAAACATGAAATAAAACCAGCTATTACATACACACCATAATTATACATAGGATTTTGTCTTTAATAAGTACAAATAATTTACACACTATAAACTATTTAATAAAGCAGTAAACTGTCTGGTTTAAAGCAAACCATAAACTAGCCCAAGCATAACACTAAAAGTTCTGATCTTCCGAAGGATCCTCTTCGTGGAGATCATCAGAAGACAGAAATACTCCGGGAATGCCATACCACATCGTAATCAATCCATATGATATGGATTATCTCGAGGCTCGTCCTCCTCAAACTGCTCGTTCGGTTGCTGCTCCTCCTCCGGGTACAAACAATCAAGACGCTGCTCCTCTACTACTTCCTCTTCCTCAAAATCTTTACGGAACAAAAAAATAATACAAAAATTGCATATAAAGAGGTGAGACAATCTACATCATCACCAGTATAGCAGTAAAGAAAATGACAAAATATACAGATATAATAATTAAAACAACAAATCATATTATTATAGCATACA
Source organism: Ormosia emarginata (assembly GCA_029884605.1). NCBI lineage: Eukaryota > Viridiplantae > Streptophyta > Magnoliopsida > Fabales > Fabaceae > Ormosia > Ormosia emarginata. Next base: position 5,222,380 of record JAQQTP010000038.1, on the reverse strand, counting down.
AAATATCTCAAACCAAATATAAATGTCACATAACAATGCAGACCCCAAATACAAATGTACACAGACTCATCCCTACTCCACGGAGCTAAACACAAACATCAGAGAGAATGATCCGAAAGATCTGTCTGTACATCAAACTGCCCCAACCAAGTATTACACAGTCAAACATCGTGTAAATAGTACACAGTCCAAACGTCATGCACAACAGGCATTGAACCGAACAGTCTATATAAGATCTTAATTAAGAATAGTATTTGTCGAGATCGCTAGTGTGTTGCCTGTTACCACGGCCTAGAGGAGCTACCAACTGTCCATATGTGGAATTCTCCGCACACTAATGCCTCCAAGTTCACTAAATGAACGATACTACGCTATCACTCCCCTAACACTGTGTAATTCATCTCATCAGCTAATCATCAATTCTAACCAAATTGACATATCTCTCAATGCGTGTATATGAACCATAATTACACAAATACCCTCTTTATCGATATTTCCAAATATAATGAGCCATAATTATGAAGAAAACCCTTATTATCAATATTTTCCAATATAATAAACCATAATTGCATAATTACCCTCATTATCAATATGATGAGTCATAATTACATATTAACCCTCATTATCAATATTTCTAAATACAGTACGTCTCCACTTGACAGTATTATTTCTCAACATATCCGGGTCTACCACTTTGGGTCGACAGTAAAATTATTGTTCTTCTCTGTCGTGTAAATATTTTATCGTGTTTTCACAATCGCGTCACTTTTTTCAAACGTTTTCAAATTGCGTAAATATTTTCTGACGTTTTTAAATTCGCGTAGTATTTTTAAAATCATTTTCTCAATCGCGTAGTTTAAAAATCATTATTTAAAATACGCGTAAGGTATTTCTAATACTTTTCAACTACGAAAAATATTTCTTTACGTTCTAAATTATATTTTGAGTTTTTCTCCATTATATATTTATTTTCTAAATTTATTTACAACATTTCCTTCTAGAAAATTTATTAAGTAATATTTTCTACGTTTTCTCTTAAAAATTTCCTATCTTGATCATTACCAATATTTACATCTCGAAACTTGCAAACGTGCTTCAAAACCCAAAAGGTGAGCTATACATTAGTATTTTTCAAGTGTTCATTATATTTCTCATTCATACTTAATTTTTCTAATTAAATTTCTAAAATAACTTCATTTATTTTATTCTCTAAAATTCATTAAAATTGAATTCTCTTTAATTTTAATTACATAGTCTACACTTAGCAAAATAATTTTAGATCAAAGGTATCACAAATCATGTTGGCCGAAATTTACTATATCATCCATAAATCATCTTTAATTTATTTTCTACTATCTAAGTCCTTGTAAAAATCATTGATCCAATTAAATTAATTTATCCTTACCTTAGAAAAATATTTGAGAACATTTTGGTCCTCTTTGAAATGATGAAGCCGTGAGCTTCTTTGTGTTCTTTGGAACACTCATGCAAATTCTCAACATGTTATTCACATCCTACAATAATTATCATGCATCTATAAACACATACAAAATATATCAAAGCTATAGACATGCTTGCAGACAAAATCAATCACAAATAGAAATAACTTTAAAACAACCAAGTGAATGAATCCTTATGGATTCTTCACCACAAATCAATCCATTTTCTCACCACCATACATGGTCGATGAGATTAAATCTCCCTCTTACCTATACGGAAGACAAAACCTTCTTGGATCTCCTCCTATGGATTTCGTCCAGCTCCAAGAAAAACCCTAACAAGCTTAAACAATTTTAACAAGTCATAACTAAGGTTGAAAAAGATAAACCATGGATCAATCATGGCTTAGAACATCAAGAATCAAGTTAGAAACAAGAAACAAGGATTTTTACTTTGTAGGAAATAAATTCCAAGGTTAGTTTCCAAGCTTCAAATGGATGATTTTGAAGAAACTCTCAACTAGAGAAGTTCTTAGAATGATGTTTAGGTTTAGGAAATGGTGTTGAATGAAATTTTAGATGAGTGATTAATGGTGCTTAGGGTGATGGCCGAATTGCTCAAAAAGGAGAGCTATGGAGTTTTCTTTGTGTTCTTGAAGAGAAAGAAAGGAGAGAATATGTTAAGTGTGACAGAAATGAAGATGATGAAGTGAAAATTGGTCCCCCCAACATGCATGGCCATGGAACTCAATCAAAGAGGATGGCCACTTTTGTTGACATTCAAGAGCTCCTAATAGCCTTAGATGAATACAAGGGTGGATCTTCATCATGTCATCAAGTGTCTAGCACCTTCTTGAATGCTCTTGGATGTGCTTGGCCGAAATTCACTTAGGGAAGACTAATCAAGTCTTAATTCATTTTAGTCTCCTAATTATGCTTAAGCCATTCTAGTTAGGTTTAGGTAAATTTAGTTAGGTTTTCTTTGTTATTTAGTTAATCATCTAGTTACTTATAATCACTAATCACCTTCTTAATTATGCTAGTACATTGTCTAATTAAAATTTTAATGAATAACTAACTAGATTTAATCCATTTGATTACCACTTAAACACTTTAGATTAGCTTAATTAGGTTTTTAAACTAATTTGGTCATATTTTCTATTCACTAATCTAGTAAATCCAACCATTATTGTTGACTATTTCCTATTGGTCTAAAATTATTCAAGCCATTTTTATTGACTCCTTCTTATTGGCTTAGAAATAATCAAGCCATTAACGTTGACTGATTTTCTAAATGTGGGTCTTACAAACCAAATGTGAGTCCCACAGACTTTTTTGGGTCCATGGTCCTTTTGGTTAGTACTAACCAATAAAATAATAATATAAAATATAAAATATTTTTATTTTATAGATAAATTCTAAAAATTAAAAGATTGATATACGTATTATTCAGAATTGGGTTTAGTAAGATCCCCTAGCTCCAAATAATCAATCAAAGATTTTTCCCGGGCCTGAAAATTATTATTTCCTTGACTCGGAATAAATCACACAAAACAATTGAATACAGTCATAAAACAGTCAAATTAATTTTATAATGCACAAAAAATAGAAAATAGTACAATTAGGACAAAATCATAATTTAACCAAAAGTTGGGAAAAGTTGGGGTGTTACAGGGAATCCACCTCCACTATTTTTCCAAACCTCTGCATAATGGAACCCACATTCCCTTTTGGATTGGGAATTGTTTGGGAAGGGAGTTGGCCAGATCCTTAATTCTATAATTGACTCAGAGTAAAACCTAACTATCCAATTTGAGTTTCCAAGTTTTGAACTAAAGCTTTTGTCCTCTGTTGAAACTGTATATTGTTGGTGGCCATTTGCTTCATTAGATCCTCCAAAGTAGGTTCCGATTTTGTGGCTGCAGGACCTTGAGGATGTTGCTGGAAGGGTGGTCTGCTTGGTCCAGCCTGTTGTTAAAATGTTTGTTGTCTTATTGGATATCAGAAGGGCTACTTGTACTGCTATTGTGGTGCTGTATTCCTATATCTTATGTTAGGATGATCCTTCCAGCTAGGATTGTATGTGTTGGAGAATGAATCATATCCTTGTTGCTACTACTAGAATTGTGGTTTACTAGGAAAGACACATGTTGCAGTAATAGATTAGTCTTGGAATGCAAAACTTTCATCCTGAAGTGTAGGGCATGCATTTGTGGGGTGTGAAGGACAATAACAGATACTGTACACTCGAGCAGGTCCTTGCACAGATGGTTGGTGCCTCTCGACTTCCAATTGTCTCATCAAAGAAGTCAACTCATCGAGTTTATGTTCTAGTCTTTGTTGATCAACATTAGAAAGCTGGACTTCATTAACTCCTCTGGTTGAAGTTATCATTCTGGTACCAAATTGTTGTGAGTTGACAGCCATGTTTGCAATCAAGACTCTAGCAGCTGGAGTTTTATTAACTAAGGCACCTCCACTCACAGCATCCACCATGCTTCTGTCCATTGGAAGCAAGCCTTCATAAAAGTACTGGATCAACAACTGATCACTAATATGGTAGTGTGGACAACTTGTGCACAATTTCTTGAATCTCTCCCAGTATTCATACAAGGTCTCACCACTTATCTGTCTGATCCTACATATATCCTTTCTGATTGCAGCAACTCTTGAAACAGGGAAAAACTTCCCTAGAAATAGTCTCTTCATGTCATTCCAGCAAGTGATAGCTTTTGGTTGTAAGTAGTATAACCAGTCCTTGGCTACACCATCTAATGAAAAGGGAAAGGCTCTCAGCTTGATGTGTTCCTCTATAATTCCTTGTAGTTTCATGGTGGAGCAGGCCATATGGAACTCCTTTAAGTGCTTGTGAGGGTCCTCTCTTGCAAGGCCATGAAACTTAGGCAGTAAGTGAATTAAAACAAATTTAAGTTCAAAATCAACATCCAAATCAGGATATTGAATGCACAATGGTTGATAGTTCACATAAGGTGTAGCCAGTTCCTTTAAGGTCCTATTTTGCATGTTATTAACCATAGGTGTAGTGTTATCTATATGCTTATCTTCAATTTCAAATTCAATGTCAGTCTCAACCTCAGATGTTATTATTTCATTAATCATGCGAGTCCTATTCAAAACATGCAAGGTTCTTTTAATTTCAAGATCAATATCAAGTATAAGACTATCAGAAGACCTAGTCATGCATTAGATAGCACTATAGGGACTCAAAACTGACTCAAAACACAAAGCAATGATAAAAATCACACAAAAACTCAACAAAAACTATATATGCAGTTTTTTTAAAATTATGGGACCACTACAGGGTTAAAACTAGTAAAAAATACTACTAAACAATAAAATAAAAAATCTTAAAAAATTGAAAAAGTGGTATAAACGTTGGAATTTGGGCAAACCAGGGGCGACCTTACAATAAATTGTAAGCCTTGTTTATTAGGTCATTTTCCTTCAATTGACCAAGTTTTAGCTCATTTTGAACACATTTGTTCGTACAAAATTTAGAAAAATGACTTGAAATCATCCGTTTTCACTTGAAAACCACCAAAACACAGAAGAAAAAGGGTTAGGGGGTTAGTGAGAGTCTTGATATGATTAATTAGCACCTAATAATCTCTGTCAATGGTTCCAAATTTGATTCGAGTGTCGAGCTCAACTAAATAATAAAATTCCAGTTCTACCGATAATTTGTAGCATAAGACAGCGAACCGAGTCGTTTCTTGAGGATCAAAGTATCAATCAAACTAAATCAAGGCCAAACAGGAGGGGAATTGTGTATGCAGAAAGTAAATGTAATAATTAAATGTAAGAAAAATTAAATTGCAAAGTAACCAATCCAAGAAACATCATAAGTCTAGTTGGCTTATCATCGATCACTAAACATGCCTCTGGATTAAATTAATTAGTTAATCTATGATTGACCAAAATTTTCGCATCAAACACATAGAATTCAACACTAGATAATCACATAGAAGTTAACTAACAAATGATTCATAAACATGCAATTGCTAGATTCATGTAACCTATGCTAGTTTAACAACTAGAATTCAATTCGCCTAGATTAACAAATATGTCAACCTAACCGTCTTTAATTCATGTGACTAAATTATAATTAATCAATCCAATCTAATAAAAAATCTTAATTAGAATTAAGGATCCAATCTGATCACATCACACAACATAAATCTCTAATAATGCAATTTGAAAACCAAATCAAGAGAAGAAGATAATTAATTCAATTCAAAATTGAAATTAGGTACAGAATCTTAAAGCCAAACCAGTATTTTCTCAAGATCCTTGGATTGATCTCAAATGTTTAGCTCTCCATGGCTGCAGCAAATAATTTACAAAAGAAAGGAGAAAATTCTAGGTAGAAAAATAAAGTAGTACTGATTAGGGTTACTATCTATCTCGGTTTCCCTATTTATACAAAAATAAATGACTTATAAATTAAGAATCCTAATTTATCCCTAAGTTAAAGTTAATCCTTTGCCTCTTAGCTTTTCTTAACCACCGAAATCACTTGATTTGGGCTTAAGATGAGAGAATTTTGCCCAAATCACTCTCAATGGGTCTTTAGACTCGTCAACCAATTTCATAGGGGTATAACACTATCAAAACATTGTAGTTTCAATTAGTGGTCTCATACTAGTTTGATCCTTGTGTGTAAGCTTTCCAATGGCACCTGTTTTAGCTCCAAAAGACCCCTATAGCCCAAGTTATGGACCAATTAATGCACATTGCTCAGGTTTCAACGATAACACCATTGTTCTGATTTTTAAGCCCAATTTGGTCCACTAGATATCCGATTCAGCTCTGGGGCTCTTTATAAAAGTTGTAGATATATCTCTTATCTTTCCTATAAGGTAAAATACATAATTTTTAGATATCTAGAACTCAAGATATGACTAAAATACAAAAATAGTGTAAGATCTTAATAATGCTGAAAAAATCAATTAAGCCCAATTTGAGCCCAAACATACAGAACATAGTCAAGCTCAATCAATTAAGTATATTAATAGTGTAAATGACTAAAAATAAGGGTTTATTAATGTTTGAAATTTATAATTATCAATTCACACTAAAACTCTAAACTTGTTTTTCAAGAACCCAAATAACACATGTAACACCTTGAATTTCATTTTTTTTTCTGAATATATATGAGTTTTATAATTTTTAGGAATTTTGTGAATTTTTATGGAATTTTCTAAGTTTTTGATTATTTTAATACTATTTCAGGCTATATGTAGGCCCAGGGCGGGCTCGAAAAATTAGAAACTTTTCAGAACCAGAAAATTTTGGATTGTTGATTCGGGGTCGAAGGAGCTTACTAACCCCAAAATCAGAAACAATTTTCAAAAATTTTTTTATAGTGATTTTGTTCTATTTTGTTATCCATTGGGTAAAGTTATTGACCATTGGACAATAGATACTTATTTTATAAGCAATAGCTGTTATCTATTAGTTAATATATACCAGAAAATATCTTGGAGCTAATCATGAGTAATCATGACAAGCTTTATGTTTGAACCAACAGGAGAGCATGCTTGCTAGCTAAGTTATTGAAAGTCAACGATAGTGGCTTGTTGTTGTGGACCAATTGAGAGGCTTTCTTGGTGGCTAAGCTTGGAGGAAGTAGAAGAAAAGTTGGATACTCTTTCTTGAAAATATCTTTTGTAAATATCTTCTTGATAAATATCTTGGTAAAATATCTTCTTGAAAATATCTTGATTAAATATCTTGGTTAGATATTTTGGTTAGATATTTGGGTTAGATATTTTGACTAGATATTTTGGCTAAGAAAATATCTTGCTTAGCTAAATATCTTGATCAAAATGTCCTAAGCTTTTATCTTTTTCATGAAGCTTATAAATAGGAGGGCTTTAGTTTATTTCCACTCTTGTTCATTCCTATCACACCTTCATAAAAGCTCTCACCCTTTTCTCTCTCAAAACCCATGACCAACACCATTTAAAAGACCAAAATCTTACACTTAGTTCATCTTTCATTCATTTCTATCCAAGAAACCAAAAACTATATACCAAACTCTCTTATTTTCATGAACATCTCTCTCACCCTTTTCCTTCCTATAACTCACAACCAAGCTAGCCTTGGATACTAAGTTGTGACTTAGATTATTCCTTACCATCTTGTCATAAACCAAGAAGCCAAATACAAGAATTCCTTCACCTTTTCTCTCCATAGACTCCACGGCTAAAGCACCAATATTTACATCCAATCTCTTTTAATTCAATCCAACCATAGATCTTACATATAAATATGATTCTAAGTAACTTTCATTTTGAGACCATCTTCCAAATCATCCATCTTCAAGCATTTTTCCTAAGCTCAACTTTAAGGGTTTTTAGGTGAAGTTCTTGATCATCTTTTCTAAAATTCATTAAAAGTTCTAAACCATGATTTGAATCCATGGTCATCTTAGTTATGCCTTAGATGTTAATATTTGTATGTTGTTTTGTTTTAAGGAGTAACTTGGTGGTGGTGGAAGTTCACTCAAAGAGGACAACAAGGACCTTTAGATCATCATTTAAGGTAAGAGGGAGATCAGCCTCATCAACCATCCATGGTGGTGAGGAATGAATTATGTGTGTATATGTGAATAATCCATGTGAGAATTTATTCACTTGTTGTATAATTTTACTTGTCTGTGTTTGATTGCTTTATGTGATTTATAGTTTTAAATAGTATGCATGATATTTATTATGGTTGCTTATTAGCTATATGTAATGCATGATTTTGATAGTATGAATTTGATGTTGTGATTGATTATTGGATGCTTATTGTGATGATCATAGTATGTATGAAATTATTATGATAGAACTAGGATAATTGGTATATGTTGTATATGTGAATCACACAGAAAGGAAATGATTTTGGTTCTAAAGACCACTTGAGGCTCACGACCACTAAGCCCAAAATAGAGGTATCCAAGACGAAAATATTTACTTAATGGTGAACATAATGGATCTTGTAACAAGAATATGAATAAAGTTCTAATATTGGAAAATGAAAGAAATTTTGGGTTCAAAGACCCTTTTGTGGCTCACGACCATCTATTACATACTAGGGGAAATCAAGTCATTAATATTTTATTAATTATGGATTAAATTGATTTTTGTGACAAAGAAATGAAATAAGGATTTATAAAATGGAAATGGAAAGGAACAATTTTTATTATTGATAAAAGGATGATTTTTGGGAAATAGAAATGGAAAAGGAATTTTTAAAAGAGTAATGTTGAGATTTTAAAGTATTTTATTCAAGAAAGAAATGGAAAAAAGTTTTATTGTGGAACATCAAGCAAATTTTAGTTAAGATTGTTGGAAATCAATTTTGAAAGTGATTTAGAACTTAAAGTATTTTATTTAAGATGATTTTAGTAAATGAAGTAGAAGGAATTTTTAGTAGATTAAGAATAATGTAGTTTTTATGGAAAACATCAGAAAATATTACGTAAAGGAATTTTAATGGGAGAAATTATATTTAAGGTCCAAATTAAATTTTAAACTTAGAAAGTTTTGAAATTAAATTTAGAATGTTAAGAAATATTTTACGTAACTGAAAAATAGTAGAAAAACCTTACGCGATTCAAAAATGTTGATTGTTGACCTATGCGAATGAGAAAATGATTTAAAACATTTATACGATTGAGAAACTGATTTAAAATGGCTACGCAGCTAAGAAAATGTAACAAAACTATTACACGATTGTGAACACATGATAAAAGTATTACGTAATTGAGAATGAGAGTAGTTGCTATAAGGCTGACGTACTGGACCCAAGTGTATCAATGATATTATGTAATTGTATAGGCGGTTATATAATATCATTGATCTAATAGTATTAGACAATTGTATGAGCGGTTGTTCTTATCAATGGGAACAATCAAATAGTGGTTTGTGTTATGCATTGAGTTATCATGCATCATGAAAGTCTAGTGGATTATGTTAAGGCCAGTGGCCTAGGAATTGAATTACACCTTAGTGTAGGTGAGATTTGTGCAATGAAGGTCAATGACTGATCTTGGGGACATCGGGGTGCGGAATGCCATTAGCAGCGAGTTGGTTGTTCAACTGCGTCGTGGTATCTGATGCAAAAACATCGACTCTCCTGGCGAGACACTATGCTTATTCGTGATCTGGTGAATAATGTCTTGTATAAGTCATGATGCACAAAAATTGAGGAAATTTATAGCACTTGGTTTGAGGTTGACGATATGCAGACATATACTCCCTAATCATTCTCTCCGATTTGTGTCTTAGCTCCTTGGAGTAGGAACTGAAGCATTGTGCATATGCATGACCAATATACATATCATTGATATTCGTAGTAGTGTTGATATCTGTATTGCTATGATATGTGTTTATGGAAGTTATTTATTAATTGATAGTATGACTATATCTGCGATTTCTGTGATATTTATATTATCTGATAAGTATTTGTTGAATTATCCATATTAAATTATCTGTTACTTGATAACATGAATATACTTGTTACTTTGTGTTTGAATGACATTATTGTCATTCGTATTGTTTCTCCACTGTTATGCTAGTATGTGATGTAGGGGATCTCACCTCTTCATTGTCTTGTTATGTTTTATGTTTATGTTCTGTTAAGATCGTGGCGGATGCGAAGCGGAGATCTTCTTGGTTTTCGCTAGGAAGCAGTGCTGTTAAGGTTTCGTCATTTGGCGTATTCGTCTGGATGTGGACATTTAGAGTTATGTCCAGTCTATTACCGTGCTATTGAGTGAGACCCGTCATAGGGTTACTACTGTATTTTTTTTAGTATGTAAGTTTGAAATTATGTTTTGTCAAGAACAAGTATGATATAGTTATTTTGATGTTGTTGGATATTATGTGTCATAAGTAATGTGTTTTAATCAGTTCAAAATATTTTAGTATTTTCTATATCTTTGGTAAGTTTAAGTTATCAACGAGAGAAATTTTATAACCCATATTTTATAACATTAAATATTTTATAATTTAATTATAGTTTAGTAAGTTTATAATATAAAATGTAATGCCCTACGAAGGGTGTTACTGCACACATATTTTAAAGGCTTCAAAATGGTTTTTGGTTTCTTAAGAAACAACCACTAAGCGCCCAAAAACTTGTTAGAACATTTAGAATCCATTGGCAAGTTTTTAAAAGTTGTTTGAAATGTTTTTCAAAAGGGTTTATTCGAATAGAGGATCCCTTATTCGAATAACTAGACTTCATGTAAAAAGATTTTTCATATTTTTAGGGCTTCTTAAGTGGCACCAGTTTCTATTTGAAATTAAGGTAAATTTTGCATCGAAAAGAAAACTAGCATCTTATAAACTAGATTTCATAACGTTTTCCTCCGAATTTCAAAATACATGAAACTATGACATTTTGAAGCTAATATATTAGGTTATATGAGGTAAAAAATTTAAGAACTTTGCATTTTTATACACTCCTAGTTTAAGTTTAAAGTTGGGATAAATTATGATAAAACAACTAATTGCTCTATTATAACTTATGCATTTTGTTAAATAACTTTAGCTATACTAACCAAATGAAGCGGACATTTTTTTGATTTGGAAGATATAAGATAAAGCTAATCCTATATAAAATTTCAAAATTTTTGGAGCTATGACATATCCCTAGGGTAATTATGAAAATCGACTTTTTAAGTGAGATTTTTATTTTGACAGTCTTAATCTTTCAAGCTAAACTGAATCTCCAGTTGTCATCTTTATCTCAAATGAAATTCTCAATGAATCACACTTCTTTATGTGTTATCTAAAGTTAGGTGTTGCAATTAGGAGTATGGAATTTTGTTACACTTGATCCTTCTAGTCTCGTGTAGTAAAAGTTTCACTAGGAGTAATAAAACTTATCTGAAAATCTGTATGTGAAGTTGTTAATGGTATGTCCATGTGATTAGAATTTTACCATACTATAACATGCTATTGAAATTCTAAATTTTCAACTTTACGATATGCTAGCAAGAATGGACATAGGATGGTCTCTTGCTGATGGATTTAGCCATCGAGGTAGTATATGTGATTGTTTACTAATATTCAGTGACCTAATAAAAATTGTGCAAGAACATGAGGTGTAAACTCTTTCTTATACATCAACTTACCAAATCTGATTTGAAGTGAACTCATAATTGATTTTAGTTGAGTTGCTCCGTTGGCGAGTTATGATTACTTGAGGATATAATGAAATCTCTACTTAAGCATGGGAGAATATAAATGATAGTATAGTTATGTCTGATGTGAAAGAGCTCTATTCACTACAAGAAAACCAGTGTTTAGTCACAATTTTTTTGCTTCGGTTCCAACAACCGTAACTAACCCAATTTAAAAAGCCCACATCTGCACTTGCTAGGCAGCACGCCACCCTTTCCCATCTTCCTCTTCTTTTTTTTTTTCCATCTCCCACTCTTTTTCCCATCATTGAAGAACCCTTGTGGAAGAATCAAATGGTGGAGCCGAGAGAGAAGTGGCAGCGTCCTCATCTTTGTCCACTGAGCGTAGTTGTCCGCAAGTAAGCAAGGTGAGATTCTTCCTCACAGAGCGTCTTCCTCGCTTCAGCAAGCAAGAAGATGGTGAAGTGACACCAAGGTGAGATTCTTCCTCGCTTCAGCGCGTCTCTCTCACACCCATTCTGACTCGTATCGCAGTATCATTCCTCATTATTATACCACCCCTTCTCTCTTTAATGTAAATCTCTTCCCCTGAGTTCAGTTGGACAAGACCCCAAATATGGAACCACCTCTAACTTCAAAGACTTATAGATTTGTAGGATAGGAAAATGGGCTAGAGAAAGAGTGGTTATAGCTACCTGAAGAATTCAAGATCATGGAAAGGGGAAGGCGAAACTTCTCGGATATTGTTGATCTGCTACCCTTAGAAAACAATTTGGGTAAATTTTTATTTTTTATTATTGGTGTAATGACTGACAATTGAACTGAAATCATAGCTTGGTGTTGATTTGTAGTAATCACTGATATTCCTAAATTTGATACTTGTGAACTGCAATTAGGTGCGTCTGTGTGTATAATAATTTGGAGAAAGTGCCTATTTGAATGGAATGAATGACACATGTTGTTTCTTGCTTTCTTATACTCAGGGTTGATAGTACTATGGTAATATTATCATTTTGTTGAATGAGAAAATGACATTAGGTAGTACTTATGCATTATGATTTTATTATTTTCTAGTGGCTTAAATGCTTATGCATTCTGATTGTTTGTAGTACTTATTGAGTATATCATTGTTCATTGTTCTGCTTCTTAGACCTACTTCTCTAAATTGAGTATTATGTTAAGATTGAACATTTTTGGTATCTATCTAAAGCTCGGTAGATTCAGGTGTACACTAAAGAAAATATTAACTGCATAACTTGTTGCTAATAAGTAGCAGATGCACTCAGAATGTTCAGTATACAACACCTCTATAGCTTAAATCAGTGCATTCTTTTGGTATAAACTGTCTTTGAAGTTTCAAAGAGATTTATCAAAACATTTGTTACTTTAGGAGCTTAACATCCTTAGGCCTTAACACTTTTGTATTTCAACATTGCTCTCAGTGGAACTCACATTGCTAATTTCCTAAGTGTCAATTGTCAAGTGTCATACTTGTTGTAGATATAAGGGACATCCATAGTATTTTTTTCTGTCATTGAAGCAATTTGATTTCAAGTCATATAATTTCCCCTAGTTTATTATTCTTCTTTAATAAATGGCTTTTTGATGTCATAGTCTCTGTTGTGGAGATGAGATTCTCCCATGTCCCTTAAATAACTAATTTTGAAAGTATTTATTATATATAAAAAAATTAATGTTAGAATTCTGTTAATGATAATTAGCAAATGCCTGTCTATTGGCATTTTATCAAAAATTTGTGAAGTAATAATGGATTGGAATGCAGAGGTTTTTGTCCATATTTTTTTAGCTTGGTCTTGGATGTGCTTACTGCGCATATCCAAGAGTCGGTACCACAATGTATACTTTTTACAAATGATATAGTCTTAGATGGAGAGTCGAGAGGGGAAACAAATAGGAAGGTAGAGTTATGGAGACGAGCTTTGGAAGAACATAACTTTCGTCTAAGCAGGAGTAAGACGAAATATATGGAATATAAGTTCAATAAGAAGCGTGCTAATACTAGCTTAGCGGTGAAAATTGGGGTCCACACTATACCACAAGTCACACAATTTAAGTATCTTGGATCTATCATACAAAATGACGGAGAGATAGAGAGAGATGTAAATCATAGGATTCAAGCTGGATGGATGAAATGGAAGAGTGCTTCATGAGTGATTTGTGATAGAAAAGTGTCTCTAAAGCTTAAGGGTAAATTTTACTGCACAGCTATAAAGCCCGCGATGTTGTATGGTACTAAATGTTAGGTGAAAAAAAGCCAGCAAGAGCATAAGATCAGTATTGTGGAGATAAGGATGTTGCACTGGATATGTGGTCATACAAGACAAGATAGGATTTAGAATGAATGCATTAGAGAGAAAGCAGGGGTAGCACCTATTATGGAAAAGATGGTAGAATCTCACCTTAGGTGGTTTGGACATGTAAGGAGAAGACCCTTAGAAGCCCCAGTAAGAAGAGTAGATCAGGTGGAGGATAGTCTAATAGCTAGAGGTAGAGGGAGACCAAGAAAGACTATAGGTGAAACAATTAAAAAAGATTTAGATTTAAATGGTATTTCTGAAGACTTGGTTTATGATATGACACAATGGCGTCATTTGATCCATGTAGTCGACCCCACCTAGTGGGAAAAGGCTTGGTTGTTGTTGTTGTTGTTGTTGTTGATGATGAATTGGATGAAATAAAGTTAAATTTGAAGCTTCAGAGTTTATCTGCCAATCAAAGTTAATTGAATGATTACTGGAGGAAGTACTAGTCTAAGTTGTCATCTTAATTTGCTATAAAAGTAAAAAGTGGTTAATCAGAATTGCCTTGCCATTTGCATTAGTAGTGATGGCTCAGGGTCCAAGTGGGTCATTTTAGCTCCCCTTCTAGACATTTAGACCTTATACTTTAGGATTCAATTTTTTTGCCCCCTCAAATTTTAGAATTTAAATTTTATATGCACTTTTTGCTGTTCTCTTATCTAATTGAAGGCCCTTGCAATATACCCTGTGTCTAAATCCTTACTATAATAACATGCTTGCTCCCTAAAATGCCCCACAACAACCCTATGGTGGACAACGGTACATTATAATTATTTTATGTCAGTGTTTGTAATAGTTTGGTAGTTGGTGAAAGGTTATTTTTCTTGATCACTTGATCCTTGATATATTATGCCTAGTTGGTGTTCTTCTGTTGACTAATGTAGTTGAGGAGGTTGTTTGTCACTGCAAGAATAGCATAATGGCATAGTGTCACTTAATCACTCTCTTGCCAAAATTAAATCCTACTGAAACTAAATTAGTAGATCAGTTATTAGAATTCAGAGGCATGTTATGTTCTGCTCTAAATCTGTGCATATGGTTCTTACTAGTGCTGCAATATAAAGTAAAAATGAAAAGAAAAAAAGATTCAATAGTTAGGCAAACTTGAAAGTTTACTGAGATAGATGGTCCCCGAAATGACCAATACAATTTGCTGGTACTGCTAGATTCTTCAAAAGAAATCCTATTCTCAAGAAAATTGAGATTATGTTCCTTTACTTGTTTCTTTTAGTATGTGAAACTCATGATTGATAATATTAATAATATATAATTTATATTAATTAGTTGACTAACTTAACTAGATCATGCTCTTTTTTTTTTCCACCAATTTTGTGACTTGAATTTCACAATATGTTAAATACCACCTCTGGCTAGTGTGGTAGAGCATTTGCATCCACATTGAATGTTGAGGCTACACAACCTAATGTTGAGTTGTTGGAATGGCCAAAGAAAGATAGAAGCTGCTTCCTGCATGTTGTGTACCGTGTTGGTGATCTTGATCGCACCATCAAGTAAGATTTTGTTGATTTAGGTCTTGATATGTATTGTATGTGTGTTTACATGCATTTTGCAGAGCATTTACTTCTTGCATTTTGCTGCTTCCTGCATAGTTAGTTCCATTGAATTCTTGTTTGAGATTTGTGTTGCCCTGTACTCTACTTATCCATTTCCTTTTTCTCTTTTAGGGAAAGAATGTGGAAAGTAAAGCCCTTGGAATGAGTTGGACATGTGTAAGGTCTAGTGCTTATATTGATAATTGAGAAATCTATGTCATTGATGGGTTCCAACCTTTCAATGCTAGAAGTAGAGCTAATTGCATTGTTGAGGTTTACTATTCATTTAGGCAACCACTGAAAGACTAAATTTTTTCTTCTATTATGTGTGGCGTTGAGGATGTAGATTAGGAATTGCGAGTTTTTACTTGTGATAGACACAATAAAACCATGAAACTACATTTGATATATTATGATTAAAGTTTTATTTATTAAACTGTGTTTTATGAACTATGGCTATGTTCTTATGAGATCATATTTGTGCAGGCTTTGGGTTTGAGGGTTGTTAAGAAGGTGGATAGACCTGAATACAAGGTGAGTTTCCTTCTTAATTTGTTCTTAGCTATTAACTTATTATCCTGTATATCTTTCATGCCTAAGCCATGACTTGCTTATGATTTTCTTGAATTATGTTGCATGTCTTACAGTACACTATAACTATGCTTAGGTATGCGGAGGAGCATGAGACAACTATATTGGAGTTGACTTATAACTATGGTGTCACTGAATATACTAAGGGAAATGCTTATGCACAGGTTAGTCAATAGGTTACATTACCTTCTAGAAGCCTAAGCCGGTTATCTTCACTTCTCTATACCCCTTGATGATAAAGTTTGTGTGATGTATGTAACAGGTTGCTATTGGTACTGGTGATGTATACAAGAGTGCAGAGGTAGTCAATTTAGTCACACAAGAGCTTGGAGGGAAGATTACTTAGCAACCTGGGCCAATTCCTGGCCTTAACACAATGATCACTTATTTCTTATATCTAGATGGATGGAAAACTATAAGTTTTTTTCGTATATCGACCGAGACTTTAACTTCTATTTGTTTTATTGTAGAAGCATCAGCTGTGATAATCACATATTTCATTCATTAATAAGCCATCATGTTTAGTTATTTGCACTATCCATGTTCTTAATTGATTAAGTTTGGTCATGATTTGTGAGTTTGGGCTCAAATTGGACCGAATTGAATATTTTCAGCATTATTGGGCTTTGACATTGTTTCTGTATTTTGTCCATAACTTGAGCTTTAGATATTTGATAATTATGAATTTTACAATGTAGGAAAGCTAAGAGGAAGCTTTACAACTTTGATGAAGAGCTCGAAGTCTCAATCAGATGTCTAATGGGCCTAATTTTGCATGGAAGTCAGAATACAAGTTCAAAGATCCTTTGATGTTGTTTTGGTCATAACTTGATTTTTAGACCTCCAAATTGCATGGGGTTTGGGCCCAAATGTTCATAACTGACCCAACTTTGTAATTAATGGGTTTTTAATTATGTAAAGCCAAAATAAGGGGTAGTCGAGGGGATAGGAAGTCAGAAACCGAGGCACCTCTCATCTGATACTTTTTCTCTTTCTCTCTAGAACTTTCTTCCTCCTCCTTCTCTATAATTTTCGATTTTCTTCTTCCTTCTTTTATTTTTCTGAGTTCTCCCCTTCTCATGGAGGGGTAGAGCCTTTAGATCAATCCAAGAGATTGAACATGCTTTATTGTTAATCTTGAGATTTTGTTTTTAATGTTTAAGTTCATCTATTAATCAAGTTTCTCCTTTTCTTCTTCTCTTTGTTAATTCTGGTTGCTTAATTGGAATTTTCATATGTTAATTGCTTAATGTACATGTGCAAAGAGATGAACTCATAGATTAAACAAGACATTGAAGGTGTTTAATGAAATGTTTAACTTGGTTGGATCTTGGCTTTTAAGTTGATTTCGGTTTTGATGAGTGCTTAACTTGTCTAATCTTAATTAATTGAAATCTAGAAGCATTTCTAGTAGAAGAACCATGATCATTGAGAGGCATCTTGAAGTGATCTAAGACCAAGGACTTGATTAATAATTGAATGGACCTTTAGTAATCAAGGATGGATTAAAATCAAGTTTAGACAATTTTCTTGGATTGGTTGCTTTATTAATTCTGATTTACCCTTTAATTTGAATTATGTTTGTTAATTCTATTTGTTAATCTCGCCTAACCCCCCATTTTAACTTGACTTGATCAAATTGCGTTTTATAATTCTTGAGAGATGATCTGGTGTTGCTTCCTATGATACAAGTCGTAGGCGTAATAACTTGGTTATAATTTTGGTGAGTTTGGTGCTCGTCAGAATTTTGGCACCGTTGCCGGGGATTATAATCTACAATTTGATCATTTTGAGTGCCATTACTGACTTACTGACTTTTGTTCTTACTGATAGCTACCAATCCACAACAACTTTGACCACTGCTACTATATTCTGGTATATTCTACCCAATCTGTTGATTTGCTACATTCTGATTTCTGAACTGATTACACAATTTGCTATTGTACTGTTGCATTGGATTTTTGTTGTATTTTGCAATTCTACTACACAATTCGGGTTACTGTTGCATTAGTTTTTTGCTGCATTGCATTGCATTTTGTCCATGTGCAGTGCATGACTTCCTTCTAGTTGCATTGCCTAACATAACTCCCTTACTAATTCTGGTGCATTGCATTCTGCTATATAATTCTGCATTTTGTGCTGCATTAATACTATTCTATTGATTTCGTACTGCTATTCACCATCATTTTTGCACTAGTTGCTGCATTGCAAGTTGCTTGTGCAAGTGTCACACAATTGTTCCAAGCTGCAACACTAATTTTGCTGCATTGTAATTTCATTTTCTTTGTTATTGTTCCATTGAATTTTGTTACTGTTAACCTTTCTTTTGCTGGCCTTATTGCTAATTGCACTGCAAGACCTCATTGCAAGTGTCTTTCAATCATTTTGGACATGTTCCTAACTGCCTACCACTGGTTCATACCCTGCTAGCACTCTTTCCCTAGTTTCTGATTTTTTCTGGTGCAGGGGATCCTAGTGCAATTCTGACTGTGGAGTCTTAAGCTGAAACTTGGTCTCTAAGGTAAAACCACCATTCTGAGCAAATTTTAGCCGAATTCTATCATTTGGTAGGGTTTTTGAGCAAATTTGTGCAAAAGGGGACATAGAGGTAATTCTAGTAATTGTTTTGGTATCTGTAAATAACTTGAATTTTTGCCAATAAATAGAAAAAAATTCACTGATCAAGTGTAGGTACGTGGTGTGTCTATGTTTTCATTTTTTGGCCAAATTCCTTCGTTTAGACCACTTTTTCAATTTTTAAAATATTTTCTTTCCATGGTAATTTTTTAAAAAATCATGGTTTTCATCTTGTGGTGGTCCCATACATTTTAAAAACCATTTGATATTTTTTTTCTAGCTATTTTTGTAGTGTATATTTGCATAGTTTTTAGTTTTTGGCTTTCTGACACTCTTTTAGGCTTGATTGGTACTTGACTAGGTATGATTCTGTTAATTTACTTGATCTTGATCCTGAGATTGATAGAACTTTGCTTGCATTGATAAGAGCTCGTAGGCTTAGTCAAGTAATTGATTCCTTATTTCATTCTAATACTGAATCTATCATTGAATCTGAGAGTTTAAATGATTCTACAACCATAACTGATAACATGCATAATAGGACTCTTACAGAGCTTGCTGCCCCTGATGTCACTTATCAACTATTATGCATTCACTATCTTGAGATTGATGCTGACTTTGAGCTAAAGTCTAGACTAATCCATTTGCTTCCTAAGTTTCATTGACTTGCAGGTGTGCTCAACCATGCGACCTTAAGGCATCCATGAAGAACATATCAAGCTGAGGATATTTCCCTTCTCCCTTGGTGATGCAGCCAAGGACTGGCTTTACTATCTCTCACCTGGCTCTGTGAATTGCTGGAATGATATGAAGAAGTTGTTTTTAGAGAAATTTTTCCTTGCCTCCAGAGCTGCTGCAATTTGGAAGGACATTTGTGGTATCAGGCAAATTTTTGGTGAAACCTTGCATGAGTATTGGGAGTGGTTCAAGAAATTGTGTTCAAGTTGTCCACACCACCAAATCAGTGATCAATTGTTAATCCAATACTTTTATGAAGGATTGATGCCTATGGAGAAAAGTATGATTGATGCTATCAGTAGAGGAGCTTTGGTGGATAAGACCCCTGTTGGTGCTAGAGACTTGATAGCAAACATGGCAGATAACACTCAGCAGTTTGGAAATCGAATGATCACCTCAACCAGAGGAGTCAATGAAGTTCAAGTGTTTCATGTGGATCAACAGAGAATGGAGCACAAATTGGATGAGTTGACATCTTTGGTGAGACAGTTAGCAGTGGCATAAAAACCACCTATGCAAATGGCTGCCATTGTTTGTGGAATTTGTTCTTGTCCATCTTATCCTATTGATGTTTTTCTAACCTTTCAAGAAGAGAATTCTGCCAACCAAGCCTACCTTGTTGCTGCAGCAGGCATTTTTCCTGGTAGACCCCAATACCAGTAGCCCCAACAACCCAAATATGATCCATTTTCGAATACTTATAACCTTGGTAGGAGAGACCATCCCAACCTCCGATATGGGAATTCTGGCTAGCAACAACAGCAGCAGCAACAGTAGTAGCAACAGCAGTTTAGATACCAAGCTGCAGGTCCTAGCAACAAGTACCAACCACCTGCATTCAGGCAAGCACAACCTGTGTTGCCACCTATGCAGCAGCCCTTCCAGCTACCTAGTCTAGCAACCACTCCAGTCGAGCCATCCTTGGAAGACTTGATGAAACAGATGGCCTCAACCAACATTTAGTTCTACCAGAATGTCAATGCCACAATTCAGAACCTGTAAACTCAGATTGGGCAGCTGGCAACCACTATTAATGAACTAAAAAGTCAAGGATCAAGCCAATTGACTTCACAAATAGTCAATAACCCAAGAGGCAATGTAAGTGCCATTACCCTGAGAAGTGGTAGAGAAGTTGATAGTCCTAAGCAACCTGAGCAGCAACATCCAGTTCCACATCATGAGTAGTAGCACCCTGAGCAGAAAATAAGTGGCTTAGACCAAAAATCTGTGGCACAAAAGAATTATGCAGAAAAATCAGATTTGGCCATTCCACTACCATTCCCAAATAGAGTCACACAGTCCAAGCAAGCAGTGCAAGCTGACATGGAAAGAGAAGTCCTAGAGACATTTAGGAAGCTGGAAATCAATATCCCTATCCTAGATGCAATCAAGCAAATTCCAAAGTATGCCAAATTTCTCAAGGAGTTGTGAACTCACAAGAGAAGACTTAAGGATAAAGAGAAGATCAGTATGGGCAGAAATGTGTCTGCAATGATTCAGCCAAGTATGCCACAGAAATGCAAGGATCCTGGAACATTCACCATTCCTTACATCATAGGTAGCCAACACTTCACTCATGCAATGTTGGACTTGGGAGCCTCCATTAATGTCATGCCTAAATCAGTTTTTGAATCCTTGCACATTGGAGAATTAAAGCCCACTGGAATCATCATTCAGCTAGTAAATCAGAGCACAACTCATCTAGTAGGAGTGCTTGAGGATATTTTGGTAAGGGTAAATAAGTTAATATTTTCAGCAGATTTTTACGTTATGGACATGGAAGATGAATTTGCATTTAGTCAGCCACCATTAATTTTAGGTAGACCTTTCTTGAAAACTGCTAAGACTAAGATTGATGTGCATGCTTGTACCCTTTCCATGGAATTTGGTGATAACATTATTCAATTCAATATCTTTGATGCCATGAAACATCCATTAGAAGAGCATTTTGTTTTTCATTTAGATGTCCTTGATATGTTAGTTGATGATGTGCATTTTGACATGCTAGCTGAATTTGCTGGGATTGTAGGATTTCTAGATAGTGTTGCTGTTTCTGTTAAATATGCATGTGCTGTTTCTGAAATTGATGATTCTGCTATTCTTGACTTTACTGATTTTGATAAATCTGAATTTAATGCTTCTGATTCTAAGTATGATTTTGTTGTTAATTCTTTTTCTGACTCCACTGCTTCTGTTGATCTTGCTCTTTCTGATTTTGCATATACCTATGTTGATAAATCTGTTTCTGATTTTGACAAATATGCATGTACTATTTCTGCTACACATGATGCCAATTCTATTGTTCCTGATAATCCTGCTACATCTGCATGTGCTTCTGTTGTCAATTCTGATCTATATACTGATCTTGTTGTTTCTGCATTTGCTTATTTTGATAAAATTGAGATCCTTATTGTTTCTGATTCTGCTTTTATTTGTGATAAATCATCTGTTGTTGCTATTGTTGTCCCTGATTCTGTTTTCTTTGGTTGTTTTGAATTTGGTAATTCTGGTTATTCTGAAAATAATAACTCTGCATGTTCTACATTACCTTCCCCTATGAGACATGATCGTACTATTTGGAAAGTTTCTGCAACCAGTTTGATACCTTCAATCCAAAAACCACCCACCCTTGACCTTAAGCCTTTGCCTGAGCATCTGAAGTATGCATATTTGGGGGATGATGAGCAGTTTTCGATGATTGTAGCCAAGAACCTCCTTGCTGAATAGGAGGCCAGATTGCTACAAGTTTTAAGAGAAAATAAGAGAGTCATTGGATGGACACTGGCGGATATTCCTGGCATTAGCCCTTCCACTTGCATGCACAGAATTTTACTCGAGAATGAAGCTAAATCAGTGCGCCAACCCCAAAGGAGACTGAACCCTCTGATTCTGGATGTGGTAAAGAAAAAGTTCACCAAGCTACTGCAAGTTAGTATTATTTAACCCATCTTTGATAACACTTGGGTGAGTCCTGTGCAGGTCATCCCCAAGAAGTCTGGAGTGATGGTTGTGGCCAACTAGAAGAATGAGCTGATCCCCACCAGAATGCAGAACAGTTGGTGAGTCTGCATTGATTATAGGCGACTTAACCAGGCCACTCGGAAATATTACTACCCCTTGCCTTTTATTGATCAGATGTTGGATCGATTGGCTGGGAAATCCCATTATTGCTTCTTGGATGGTTACACTAGCTGATTCATATTGCACCTGAGGATTAGGAGGAGACCATATTCACCTGGCCCTTCAACACCTTTGCTTATAGGCGGATGCCTTTCGGCCTCTACAACGCCCCTAGTACCTTCCAGCGGTGCATGGTAAGTATTTTCTCTGAGTTTCTAGAGGAGTGCATAGAGGTGTTTATGGATGATTTCACTGTATATGGTTCTTCTTTTGATTCTTGTTTGGATAGTTTATCTAGAGTACTGCATCGATACATTGAGACTAACCTTATCTTGAATTTTGAGAAATGTTATTTCATGGTAGAACAGGGTATAGTTTTAGGTCATGTAGTGTCTAGCGAGGGCATTGTTGTTGATCCTGCAAAAGTAGATGTTATTACCTATTTATCTTACCCCACATGAGTGCAGGAAGTTTGTTCTTTTCTTGGACATGTAGGTTTCTACAGGTGTTTTATCACAGATTTCAGTCAAATAGCCCTTCCGCTATCCAACCTGTTGTAGAAAGATGTGGAGTTCTTACTGGACCAGAAATGCATGCAGGCCTTTGATCACTTGAAGCGAGCTTTAACCAGTACCCCTGTCATTCAGCCACCTGATTGGACACTCCCGTTTGAGCTTATATGTGATGCCTCCAACTATATTGTGGGAGCTGTCTTGGCATAGAGAGTGGGCAAAGCTTCCCATGTGATCTACTATGCTTTATGCACTTTGGATGCAGTTCAAGTAAATTACATAACCATAGAAAAAGAACTTTTAGCAATTGTGTTTGCATTAGACAAGTTTCGATCTTATTTGCTTGGTTCTAAGGTTGTGATATTTTCTGATCATGTAGCTCTAAAATTTCTTCTAAAGAAGCTTGAGGCTAAGCCGCAATTGATTAGGTGGATGCTGCTACTCCAGGAATTTGATGTGGAGATTCGAGATAAAAGTAAAGCAAAGAACCTAGTGGCTGATCACTTGAGTAGAATTGAGCGAGTCTCGGATCCCTTTCCCATTGATGATTCGTTTCCTACTGAGCAGCTTTTACAGCTGCAAGTTATGGTTACTTCTCATTGGTTTGTAGATATGATTAATTTCCTAGTTGCTGGTATTTTTCCTGTATGTTTTACTAGGGCTCAAATTAATAAGTTGAAGAGTGAGTCTAAGTATTATGTGTGGGATGATCCTTATCTTTGGAGATTTTGTAGTTACTAGTTAATTAGGAGATGCTTCCCTGATCATGAGTTTGATTCTGTTCTTAGCTTTTGTCATTTGCATGCGGTGGACATTTTGGACCTACTCGTACAATTAGGAAAGTTTTGAACTCTGGTTTATATTGGCCTACCTTATTCCATGATGCATATATGTTTTGTAAGTCTTGTGAACAGTACCAGAGAATAGGTAAAATTTCTTACAAGAATGAAATGCCCCAACAGCCTTTACTGTTTTATGAGATTTTTGATGTCTGGGGTATTGATTTTATAGGACCCTTTCCTGTTTCTTTTAGTTTTGTTTACATTTTGCTGGCTATTGATTATGTATTCAAGTGAGTGGAGGCGAAAGCCACTCGAACTGATGATTTCAAAGTTGTTGTAGATTTTGTTAGATCATAAATTTTTTGCAAGTTTGGAGTCTCGAGGGCTATCATTAGTGATCAGAGTTCGCATTTCTGCAATCAGAGCATGGAGGCTTTGATGAAAAAGTATGGGGTCTTGCACAAGGTTTCTACACCTTACCACTCCCAGACCAATGGACAAGCCGAGGTTTCCAATAGGGAGATCAAGCAGATACTCCAGAAGACAATTCAACCTAATAGAAAGGACTAGTGCAAGAGGCTCGAGGATGCTTTATAGTCTCTGTATCGGATTGTTTTTGGAAAAGCTTGCCACCTGCCGGTGGAAATTAAGCATCGCACATTTTGGGCAGTGAAGAGGTGCAACTTGAACTTAGATCAAGCAGGCTTGGAGAGGAAGCTACAATTGCAACAATTGGAGAAGATTTGCTTGGAGGCTTATGAAAGTTCCAAACAGTATAAAGAGAAGACCAAAGCCTTCTATGACAAGATGATTATAAGTAAAACTTTTGAGATTGGCCAAAAAGGTTCTCCTCTACAACTCTCGCCTCAAGCTCATGCCCGGGAAGCTCCAATCTAGATGGCTAGGCCCATTTGTTGTTACTAACATTTTTCCTTATGGTACTATGCAGATTATAAGTGAGGTAACTGCAAAAGCTTTCATAGTCAATGGCCACTGCCTCAAGCCATTTTATGAGGGAGCTCAAGCTCAAGCAGATAATGTGGAGACGATCACCTTGCAAGAAGCCATCTACCCCACTTGATCATGTTGTTTCTTTTCCCTTTCTCTTATTATGCTTGTCTCATATTTGTTGATGCTATTGATGGTTTGCTACTGATTTGTGAGCTTTACATTGAGGGCAATGCAAAATTTTAGCCTGGGAGAGAGATTTTAGCGTGCTATTTGCTATTTTTCTGTTTTCTTTATTTCTGTTTTGCTACATTTTTGCTATTTCTAATTTCTATTTTCTGTAAATAAAAAAAATTGATGTTATGAGATTTGTGAAGTTTATGAGTTTGAAGCAATTGGAATTCAAGGTTCATTGCATGATTGAACAAATTTTCTTCCTTCTTGAAACTGATTTGCTTGGTGGTGGATGTTTGAATTGGTGGATTGAGCTTGATAGATGCATACCTTGTGAGATTTTGAGCCTGATGGATGAATTCAGCATTTATGTCATTCCCTTATTTCTTGTGTGATTTTCACTCATGTCAATTGATCACTCTAGAAGTTGCTTTGATTCTTTTTAAGGCTACATTTCACTTGCATGCATAAACATGATTGATGCCTTCTTTCTTGATTAGCTACTTTGGCCAAATAGCCAACCTTGCATCATTTCCCTTTGATTAACCCCCTTGAGCCTATTTGCCTATTCTTTGTCTTAGCTCATTATATGTCTTTGTGAAAAACCATGATTTTACCTTACCTTAGGGAATGAGAGAGCATTGGTTCATTTTCATTTGAGGAGCTCTTTTGCTTGTGGGCAATTAATAGTTCAAGTGTGGGGGTTGTGCAAATTGATGTGTAATATGCAAGGTGATTGAAAAAAAATGAAAAGAAAGAAGAATAAATACAAGAAAGGTTGTGAAAGAAAAAGGAAAGGAATATGTAAGAGAATGTGCATAATATAGAATTGGGAATAAAAATTTCATGCTTGTTACTTGTCATTTGAGTTCCTCCCCATTGCTCTTTTATTCTCTTAGGTGCTTAACTTGTCATATCCATATTGTTTCCTTTCCTTACCTTGACCACATTACAACCTTGAATAAAGTCCTCTTGATTTTTGTGTGTATGTGTTTGGTAGTGGAAAAATAGAAGATAAGCAAGCTTATGGTAGTGCAATTTTCATGAGTTAAATTGAGTGAAATACTTACCTTGTAAACACTTGAGGGATTGAGATTGCATCTTGTGGGGATCTATCATTCTTGATTCATGCTCTTCAATTTGAAGCTACCTTGCTTGTTAGTTTAAGTTGGAAGAAATGTTAACTTATGAACGTTTTGATCCCTTGAAACTTTGGTTACTCTTCTTGCTTGTAAGCTTTTACATTCTTGAATGTCATTGGATTTTGTTTCTTTTTTATTGATCCCTTGTGCCCTTGTTTTGGTCTTTTGTGTTTTGTCTAGGAGTGCAAAAAACTAAGCGTGGGGGAATTTGATAATCACATATTTCATTCATTAATAAACCCTTATGTTTAGTCATTTGCACTCTCCATATTCTTAATTGATTGAGTTTGGTCATGATTTGTGAGTTTGGGCTCAAATTAGGCCTAATTGAATATTTTCAGCATTATTGGGCTTTGACACAGTTTTTGTATTTTGTCTATAACTTGAGCTCTAGATATCTGATAATCATGAATTTTACCTTGTAGGAAAGCTAAGAGGAAGCTCTACAACTTTGATGAAGAGCTCGAAGTCTCAATCAGATGTCTGGTGGGCCTAATTTTGCATGGAAGTCAGAATACGAGTTTAGAGACCCTTTGTTGTTGTTTTGGTCATAACTTGAGTTATAGACCTCCAAATTGTATGGGGTTTAGGTCCAAATGTTCATAACTGACCCAACTTTGTAATTAATGGGTTTTTAATTATGTAAAGCCAAAATAGGGGGTAGTTGAGGGGGTTGGAAGTCAGAAACCGAGGCACCTCTCATTTGACAATTTTCCTCTTTCTCTTTAGAACTCTCTCCCTCCTCATTCTCTCTAATTTTTGGTTTTCTTCTTCCTTCTTTTATTTTTCTGAGTTCTCCCCTTCTCATGGAGGGGTAGAGCCTTTAGATCAATCCAAGAGATTGAACATGCTTGGTTGTTAATCTTGAGATTTCGTTTTTAATGTTTAAGTTCATCTATTAATCAAGTTTCTCCTCTTCTTCTTCTTTTTGTTAATTCTAGTTACTTAATTGGAATTTTCATATGTTAATTGCTTAATTTACATATGCAAAGAGATGAACTCAGAGATTAAGCAAGACATTGAATGTGTTTGATGAAATGCTTAACTTGGTTAAATCTTGGTTTTTAAGTTGATTTCGATTTTGATAAGCGCTTAACTTGTCTAATCTTAATTAATTGAAATCTAGAAGCATTTCTAATAGAAGAACCATGATCATTGAAAGGCATCTTGAAGTGATCTAAGTCCAAGGGCTTGATTAATAATTGAATGGACCTTTAGTAATTAAGGATGGATTTACCCTTTAATTCAAATTCTGTTTGTTAATTCTATTTGTTAATCTTGCCTAAGCCCCCTATTTTAACTTGACTTGATCAAATTGCGTTTTATAATTCTTGAGAGACGATTCAGTGTTGCTTCCTATGCTACAAATCATTGGCGTAACTCGGTTATAATTTTGGTGAGTTCGGCACTCGTCAAGTTGATATAGTAGGTGAAGTATAATGTTAAAAAACATACATATATGCCTGCCCAAAGGTACCGTTTCTAGTGTCACAAACATTATGATTAAAAAAATAGAGAGATATTATGATTAACCTCTAAGAGGTTGCTTTAACTAAACTTGCATGATTTTGATAATAGACACTTGTATGCTGTTGATACTACTTATGAGTATGAGCAAAATAGTTGTGCCTAAAGCACTTGATGTAAATCGATTATGAATGTGAAATGTGGAGTAGGAAGTTTCTCATGGTATAAAGAAGGATGTTTAGTATATGATACGAAAATGAAAATTGTACTTTAGCATATGAAAGCATAGTTGAGGGAGATAAATACTAATAGCATTGTCATAACTTTCTATTAAGATTTTGCCACATATATCTTATGCACTTTCAATAAAACATTTTCCTTCTCTTTATCAGTGAAAATATGATTTCTTCTTAACATGAGGGCATAAAAATCAAGTGCATTGCATTTTGGGGACATGTCATAAATGTAGTGATGATAATAAAGTCTACTTTTTGAGTAGGATTTGTAGTTAAGTGAAGTTGTGAACATGAAATGTGTGGTTTAATATAGTGATGATGCTAGCTAGGGTTTACATTTTGAGTAGGATTGGTCAGTGAAGTTATGAACATGAAGGGTATGGTTTAGTTTTAACAAAAAATCAAAGTTTTTGTCCAATCCTCTTTATTAACTAGTGATTTGAATGCTCTACTTGATTGAGACTTGATATTATGTGATTGAGCAGGTCTCCTTTTGTGATATGATTGTGGAAGTAGTGAGTATTTTTTTTAAAAAAAAGAGAAATATTTAACCACGGTTTAATCGTGGCAAACCAATTTTATAAATATAAAACTTCTATTATATTAGCCATGGTGTTGTCGTAGCTAAACAATAACTTAGCCACGATTTAAGTGTAGCAAAGCATTTTATAGAATATATTATAATTAAAATGGACTACAATTATTACTTAATTAACCATAGTTGCAACCGTAGGTAATAGAATATTGCCACAATCCCTAAAATCGTGGCTAATTTATTTGCCACGCTTTATTTAACTATAGTAGTTATAACCGTGACTAAATTTATTTAACTACAATTTTTAAGGAATTTGCCATAGTTTTAACTTGACTTGATCAAATTGCGTTTTATAATCCTTGAGAGACGATTCAGTGTTGCTTCCTATGCTACAAATCGTTGGTGTAACTCGGTTATAATTTTGGTGAGTTCGGCACTCGTCAAGCTGATATAGTAGGTGAAGTATAATGTTAAAAAACATACATATATGCCTGCCCAAAGGTACCATTTCTAGTGTCACAAACATTATGATTAAAAAAACAGAGAGATATTATGATTAACCTATAAGAGGTTGCTTTAACTAAACTTACATGATTTTGATAATAGACACTTGTATGCAGTTGATACTACTTATGAGTATGAGCAAAATAGTTGTGCCTAAAGCGCTTGGTGTAAATCGATTATGAATGTGAAATGTGGAGTAGGAAGTTTCTCATGGTATAAAGAAGGATGTTTAGTATATGATACGAAAATGAATATTGTACTTTAGCATATGAAAGCATAGTTGAGGGAGATAAATACTAATAGCATTGTCATAACTTTCTATTAAGATTTTGCCGCATATATCTTATGCACTTTCAATAAAACATTTTCTTTCTCTTTATCAGTGAAAATATGATTTCTGCTTAACATGAGGGCATAAAAATCAAGTGCATTGCATTTTGGGGACATGTCATAAATGTAGTGATGATAATAAAGTCTACTTTTTGAGTAGGATTTGTAGTTAAGTGAAGTTGTGAACATGAAATGTGTGGTTTAATATAGTGATGATGCTAGCTAGGGTTTACATTTTGAGTAGGATTGGTCAGTGAAGTTATGAACATGAAGGGTATGGTTTAGTTTTAACAAAAAATCAAAGTTTTTGTCCAATCCTCATTATTAACTAGTGATTTGAATGCTCTACTTGATTGAGACTTGATATTATGTGATTGAGCAGGTCTCCTTTTGTGATATAATTGTGGAAGTAGTGAGTATTTTTTTTTAAAAAAAAGAGAAATATTTAACCACGGTTTAATCGTGGCAAACCAATTTTATAAATATAAAACTTCTGTTATATTAGCCATGGTGTTGTCGTAGCTAAACAATAACTTAGCCACGATTTAAGTGTAGCAAAGCATTTTATAGAATATATTATAATTAAAATGGGCTACAGTTATTACTTAATTAACCATAGTTGTAACCGTAGGTAATAGAATATTACCACAATCCCTAAAATCGTGGCTAATTTATTTGCCACGCATTATTTAACTATAGTTGTTATAGCCGTGACTAAATTTATTTAACTACAATTTTTAAGGAATTTGCCACAGTTTTAACCGTAGCTAATCGCC
This sequence comes from Ormosia emarginata, assembly GCA_029884605.1. Taxonomy (NCBI): domain Eukaryota; kingdom Viridiplantae; phylum Streptophyta; class Magnoliopsida; order Fabales; family Fabaceae; genus Ormosia; species Ormosia emarginata. The sequence continues at coordinate 5,192,476 of JAQQTP010000038.1, read as the reverse complement.
TTTTTTGTAGTGATTCTATATATTGCTAGTAGGGTTTATTTTGTTTGAAGTTCAATTATAAGAAGAAATCATGCTATAAAATTTTCCATCTAGGAGCTACTTTTTTGTTTTGATGTATTATTGTGGATAAATATTAATCTAATTGCTGCTAAACTATTGATAGATAAAATGAACCCTTTGGTGATCATAGATGATACAGACTTATGAGTCTTATGTACTATTTTAGTTACATGTAAAGTCTAGTCATTTGAATTTATGTTAGATGAAATCTAGGCTAGTTTGTATAAAATGAATTTAATCAAAGTTAAATTTCTATGTACCTTTATTCTTTTATTCTAAAGCTTACTTATATGTTATTACAAATCCCTTTGATCTAAATGGACTTCAGCCAGAATGTGCTATATGACTTGGTACATTTAGTTTTCATTTGAGTTGAGAATCTTACATGGAAAATGAAATCAAGTGATGGAGAAACTTCTTGTTTATGAAGACCACAAGGTCTATCAAATTGTATTAGTATGCTGTTGTCAAACAACCAGAATCCATGATTATATTTTGAATTTTCTCTTGTTATGTTTAATCGAGTTGTGTATTGGTTGTTTAGATAATATATTAGTATCTATGATGCTGATTCTATGAAGAGACTATTTAGCTTGGGAAAGAGTAGGGAAAATGGAAACCTATAATATACTAAAGACACATAGACATGAAAGTGAAGAAATAAACTTGAACGAGTAACAAGGGTATAGAAATAAGTTGTAAGATAGACAGTTGGGTATACTTTGACATCATCTCTAAAGAATCAGTCTACACTCAGTTTCTTCCAGTGCATAGATGGTATCCTTATTGATTATCTATTTATTGTACATATGACTATTTGAATGAAATTTTACTAAAATAGAAAGTGAGTGGATATTGAGAAAATGTATGTGCATATATATGTACAGGTGCTAAGAATGATAGAAAAGATAAAGTGTTCTGCATTAAGATTGATCAACTCAATCTGGGATATATGCATATACACTAAAGAATATAGGAGAAGTTAAAGATTGAGTATTAGTAGAATCTAGTTTGTAAATGTGTGTACCGGGCATAATTTTATAGACTTAAGACTATCACATACTCAAAATCTGACACAACTCTAAGATATGATAAGTATAACTAAATTTTGAGGGCAAAATTCTAAAAGAGAAGAGAAAATTGTAACACTCTCCCTTCCAACTTGCTTATAGAAGTTGCTTAGTAGTTGTGATTTTTTGAGTATATTTGCAATATACGTACTTGTAGACAAATAACATAGCGACATAGCGAGCAAGTAATCTTATAAGATAAATTAGAATAATTAATCAAAATATGATATAATAAAGAAAAATAGAGAATTAAATGAAATTATTATAAAAAAATATTATTTATAATTATTAAAATATAAATTGACATTTTATGAGTAATGGAAAATTTAATAAAATTAAATATTAGCCCAATTAAAGATTAATTAGTAAATTAACTAATTAATTGAGTAAATAATTAGCTTCAGTAATTACTATATCTTTTGAAGTTAAATTAGAGTATAGGAATATAATTAGATAAATAAAAGGATTACTTAGATATAATAATATTATTATATTCAAAGAAATTATTAAAGTTAAACCAATAAAATTACATGCATAGTAAAGAAGCACTTAGCTTCAATCTTACTGGTTTAGAGAATTTAAAGTAATAACAAAAACTCTAAAAATGATTTAGAATTTAAATGATTAAATTGCATGCAATATGATGAGCTTAGGCTCGTCAGTGTAATTTTAATAATTAGAGTTAGTGTACAAGGATTATAGGATTTGCATGGTATTTTTAATTACTCCTAATGTGATTTAGGATGTGCATGAGTTGTAATTATATAACCAAAAGTGACAAAATTCTACATAAATCTACTCAACACTCTTTAAAACCCACTTCAATATTCTTTACCACCCCTCACACTTCCAAACACTTACTGTCCTTTCCTCACTCATGTAAAGTTACACACACTCACACTTAGCTCTTAAGCTAAGTAATTGAAGGAAAGAAAATAATATAAAAGAAAGGGAGGGGGAGTTAGACGGTGAAGTGAGAAAAAGAAAGAAAGAAATAGAGGGAAAGAAAGAGATGTGAACGAGACAGGAGCAGAGGACTCAACCATGGGTTTTGAGCTTCAAGCTCATGTACGATGCCTAAGACCCCACCGAATTAAGTTGCTCTAGTTAGAAGAGTTGTTCATCTTGTTGAGCTCTTCATCTTAACACCAAGAACACAATCATCCATCAAGGTGAAGGTAGTGAACATTCTATTGGGGAAGCTCTCGTGGCCAACTTTAATTATCAAGGGCTTTCAGAATTTAATATGACCCAACATTAGCTGAAAAATGGGTCATGCAACTAGAAAAGATCTTTATAGTCATGGGATGCACAAATACATTAAAGGTGGTCTTTACCGTCTACATGTTAGAAAAGGATGCAGAGCATTGGTGGAAGGGTGCTAGGAGCCTGTTAGAATCTAGAGGAATGAAGATCACCTGAGAGGTATTTCTAATCACATTTTTAACTAATTACTTCTTTGATAATGTAAAAAATGAGAAAGAGGCAGAATTCATACAGCTCAAATAGGGAAACATGACCATAGGACAATATGTAGCTAAATTTGAGGAGCTTTCCAAGTTTTCCTCCTCTTTGAAGAATAATCCTAATGGCCATTGGAAGCCTCAAAATTTTAGTGGGGTCTGAGGCCCAAGATCAGATAAAAAGTACCTTAGAAATAAAAGATTATGTCACTCTAGTGAACAAGTGTAGGATTGTAGAAAAAAGCTATCTAAAGATGGAATTTGAAAGAGAAAAGTAGAACTTTCTAAAAAAGAAAGAGGGTGGTAGAGGCTCAAAAGAAAAATAATTTTAAGGGTGGAGTAAACCATAGAATAGATAAGCAGGCGCAGATTAGAGGATCTCCACCTGTGTGCAACAACTGTAGGAAATCCCATGGTTCTAGATCTTGACATTTTGGTCAAAATGTGTGTTACCGATGTGGAAAGTCAAGACATATTGCCAAGGATTGCAACACTGATAGGATGGTGAACAACTCTATAATCAGACCACAAACTAAAGGAAGAGTATTCGCTTTAAGTGGATATGATGAAAATCAATCTCCTAACATGATTCAAGGTAAATGTTTTTTTTTTAAAAACACTCTCTTAATCAATATTGTTAATAGCGGATGGCGATCCATGGCGGAAAGCCAAAAATTCGCCTTACAAAATGGTGGATGGCGATTGTAGAAAATGGAGGAAGCATGGCGGTTGATTAAAAAAATAAAATATATACAAAAAATACAAAAAAAAATCTACTAAATATAATAAATAATAACAACTAATAACATAAACTAAGAATAATAAAATAAGAAATATATTCTATCAAATAAAATTCATCAAAAGTATCACAATTTAGAAGCATAAAGGAAAAACATAACTATCATAAGTCATATCTCAGTCGGTCATAAACATAATGAAAGTCTCATAAGTCATACCATAAGCAATTAAGCATAAGCAAAAAAAATGACACTATCAATAAGTTCAAGACAAGATACAATCACATAAGAATAAGTTAAAAATCTATGTGTCCACCTCCTCCTCCTCCAGCTCCTCCACATCAATATAATAATCATTGTCAGTGTCAGATAGTGAGGCATATTCCTCAGATTCTTCTCCTTCCAAATCCTCAAAATCAATTTCTTGTAATTCTTCTTCCAACTCCTCAATGTGGTCTTCAAATTCCAATTCTTCGTCATCTTCAACATCAACCACTTTCTCTTTTCCTTTTTTGGTTGATGATGCACTTGTTGAACCTTTCTTGGTCTTAGAAACTCTTGTAGCTGCTGTGTTTGAACCACTTGCTAGCTCCTTTCTTTTTTTAGTTTGACACCTAGTATATGTTCTAGGCTCTCCAACCCCCAAAGCCCTATAAACAGTTTCCTAATTAAGCTCATCATCATCCTCAAAAACCCTCTCATTCGTAGTATCATCATCATCACCATCCATCTCTCAAAGTAGCCACTCATTACACTCATCAATATCATCGAGTGAGATTGGGTCAATTTCATCCCTAAGATTATATCTTCGGTTGAGTGCTTGATTATATTTGACATACACTAAGTTGTGCAATCTTTTTTGCTCAAGCCTATTTCTTTTCTTAGAATGAATATGCAACATTAAGATAAGCAATTAAAAAGTGTTAATAATTATAAGAAAGTATTGGTTATTATTGAGGATTTGAGGTAGACCAAAATGAAAGCAAATTGATAATTACTTGCTCAAACACACTCTAGTTACGTTCACATCCTGATGCACTACATGTCAAGCTCAAGATCTTAACAGCTAGTTTCTACAAATTTGGAGTTGACTGTCCATACATTCGTTACCATTGAGCTAAAAAGCCAAAGATATTTTGTTAAGCAAATGACTTAAATTTTAAAAGTTAGAAGAACTTAGAACTCAACTTACTTAGAAGACTAGAAGTTCTATTCTTAGTTTCTCACGTGGTGCAATGGCTTTCCTCTGTAATATTGCAAAGTTATTTCCAAACATACCACTAGCGGCTTTATAAATTGGTAACTCCAAGAGTATCTTTTGTTTCACCTCTTGCGTTGGCACCAACTTCTTGATGCATGCACACAATTCATTTGTAACCTCAAATTCATATTCCATGTTAAGATTGTCATAAAAGAATTCTGGGTTTAAAAGTGACTAGCCGTATGTAACGGGCGATGAAGTTGGCAAGTCCACCCCTTATCAATGATTTCAAAAACCTCTTTGTATTTGCTTTCATTATTTTTGAAAGACTTGATAATGGCTTCTTTTGCCTTATACATTGCTTCATAAATATAACCCATGGCTGGCTTTTTCTCACTATCAACAAGCCGAAGCACTCGAACAAGAGGAGCCATCACTTTGAGTATAAACACCACATTATTCCAAAAATTCGACATAAGTACAGTTCTTGTTGCTTCCCTCCCCTTAGCCTCCATAGACAAGTTGTTTCTTACCCAATCATCTGAGGTAAACATCCTTCTAAGATTTGCTTTCTCTTTATGAATCCTTTCCAATGATAGAAAGGATGTTGCAAATCGGGTGATTGCATGCCTCACCAATTCCCTATTGTTTTAAAGTACCTCAACAAACTCAAGGTACTTGAATGGTTATAGATCAACAAGAGTTCCTTGAATAGTCTTCTTTATTAAAGGAAGCTTACCAATGTCTTCCAAAATCAAGTCTATGCAATAGGCTACACAAGGGGTCCAATAAAGATATGGTCTTTTTTCTTTCAATAACTTATCGACTAGAACATAGTTGCTTCCATTGTCCGTTATAACTTGGACAACCTTTTCCTCTCTAATCTCCTCCATAATAGAGTCAAGTAACTCAAATAATTTCTTATCGGGCTTCACAAAGTTAGACCCATCAATAGACTTCACGAACATTGTCCCAGCGGGAGAGTTGACCAAAAAATTGATCAAGCATCTTTGCTTCCTATCAGTCTAAGCATTCGACATAATAGAGCAGCCAAAACTTGCCCATTGCTGCTTTTGATCCTTCAACAATTCTTCAGAGTACACTAACTCCTTGTTGAGGAGTGGAACTCTTATGTCATGATAACTTAGAACTCACAAATGTGGTCTAAAGCTTCCAATGGCTGCAACCATGTCATGAAAGCTTTGCAATTTGATCTTGTTAAATGATAACCCAGCTTGGTACCAAAACCGAGCTATATATTGTTGGACTCTCGCTATAGCTTCTTTATCACATGTCTCTCTAATGCTTGCTTGCCTCAACCTCTCTTTCTTATTTTTTTCAATCGCAGTTTCTGATTTTCTAAAAAATAGATCAATAGGGCCCTTCAAAGTACCCTAACTCGTACCCCTCCTACTTGCAAATGCAGGTGCAAATGATATATCTCTAAACCCATATGCTTCATCCATTGCACGTTCTTCATCACTATCACCATCAAGATCAAGAATATCCCGCATTTGCAGTTTGTGATTTTGAATTGCAGCAATTGCTTCACTCTCTTACTTCTTTTTATCTTTCAAATATCCCCATAACTCTTCTCTAACTTCCTTTGGACATTTAGAGCAAACTGCAACATTGCCTTTCTTCCCCATTAGATGCTCTTTTGCTCTAGTGATTCCTCCCCTTGTGATTTTACCACAAAAATCGCACACACATTTATTGGTATAATTTTTTGCAAGCTGGTGGCAATATTTCCACTCAGGGTCTATCCTATTATTGTTAGCAGCAGACCTTGAAGTGTTAGAGGAGGCTTCACTTTGTTCACGAGATGCTATTGATCTAGGTTAGGTCCTAGAAGTGAAAATAAAATAGAGATTTAGATAGGAATAGGATCATAGGAAAGGAAAATAAAGTGCAGGAACTAAGAAGTGTAAAACAGAGAGTTGAGGTTGAGAATTGAGAGTTGAGAGTATAAAACCTAAAATGGAGAGAGGTGAAAAACCCCAAATGAAAAAAAATGAATAACATTCACGAGAATGACAGAACAATGAACAAACAGAGTTTGAGAACAGAGAACAAAAAAAAATAAAGAAAGAAAGAAGTTAAGATTGAAGAAAGAAGAAGAAGTGAGGTTGAGAAGTGAGAAGTAAAAATAGAATAGAGAGAGACATGGAGCTGAGAAGGATGTTCTGTCATATTACCTAGCCGGAGATGGTCGTCGGTTGTCCGAGATGCCAGGGTCCCGTTGCTCAGTCGTCGGAGTTGATGGAGGAGGATGGTGGGTGGGAGTGGGAGGAAGTCTCGAGAGGCAGAAGTCGTGTTCGTCGAATGGAATGGGTTAGGGATTTTATAAATCCCTAGGTGAAAAGCCCGAAAAAGCCCCCAAAATAAAAAAGTGCTAAAACCGTTATTTCAGACCATGGCGCCATGACTGTGATGGCCACCATTTGGAACAAGGCGGAATCCGAAACTCAGTAGCTGGCGAATGGCAGATTCCGAGAATCCCGCCATCGCAATTTGCCATGGCCGCAATTTAAGAACACTACTCTTAATTACATTATTTGATTCAGGAACAATACATTCCTTTATATCTATTGATTGTGTGAAGAAATCGAACTTGCCCATAACCCCTTTGCCATATGATCAATTAGTTTCAACTCCCACATGGAAAAAAGTCTATACTTCTTAAACTTGTTTGAAATGTCCTATTTTAATTGAAGGAAAAGCTTTCACTTTGAACCTTATCTATCTGCCTTTGATTGATATTAATATCATACTTGGAATGGACTAGTTGTCTACTAATGACATTATTTTAGATTGTTCTAGAAAACTTGCTTAATTTTCTAATGACCCACCTAAGGAATAAAAATTCATTGATGCCTTATTCCTCAATGCCACTCAAGCAGAGAAGTATAACTTAGAGTGAGCGTAAGGGCTTCTTCTTTTGCTTTCTTCAAATTCAAAGGTTAAGCAAGAAATAAATAACATACTTATAGTAAGAGAATTTCCAGAAGTGTTTCCCAAAGAGATAGTGAACCTACCACCTGAAAGGGAATTTAAGTTCTCCATTGACCTAGTTCCAAGAATAGGACCTCTATTTTTTGCACCTTACAAGATGTCCCTTTTGGAGCTAAGTGAACTAAAGAAACAAATAAAAGAACTGTTGGATAAAGGATTTATCAGGCCCATTGTATCACTATGGGTGCACCTGTTCTACTAGTCAAAAAGAAAAAAAATTTCCAGAAGTGTTTCCCAAAGAGATAGTGAACCTACCACCTGAAAGATAAGTTAAGCTCTCCATTGACCTAGTTCCATGAATAACATCTCTATCTTTTACACCTTACATGATGTCCTCTTTGGATCTAAGTGAACCCAAGAAACAAATAGATGAACTGTTGGATAAAGGATTTATCAGGCCCAATATACCACTATGGGGTGCACCTATTCTACTAGTCAAAAAGAAATATGGGAGCATGAGGTTGTGTGTAGATTATAGGCAATTGAATAAGGTCATAGTTAAGAACAAGTATCTACTCCCTAGAATAGATGACCTATTGGATCAGTTGTTAGGAGCCTCGATTTTCTCAAAGATAGACTTGAGATCAGGATATCATTAGATAAGAGTTAAACTAAAAGATATACTCAAGATAACCTTTAGAACCTAGTATGGGCATTATGAATACCTTGTGATGTTTTTTGGACTTACCAATGCTCCTTTAATATTCATGGATTACATGAATAGAATCTTTAGGCCTTACCTCAATCAATTCGTACTAGTTTGTATAAATGATATACTCATCTATTCTAAGACTAAAAAGGAGCATAAACAACACCTTAGAGTAGTATTACAAATCCTAAAGGAGAAACAATTATATGCAAATTTAAATAAATATGAGTTCTGGTTAAGTGAAGTAAGATTCTTAGGTCATGTGATAACCCAGGGAGGAGTACGTAGCAGTGGATCCTAGTAAAATTGAAGCAGTGGTTCATTGGGAGAGACCAAAGACAATTACTGAGATTAAGAGTTTTCTAGAATTAGCATAATATTATAGAAGATTCATTAAGGGATTTTCCTAACTTGTTTTACCTCTAACTCGGTTAACAAGAAAGAATCAACCTTTTGAGTGGGACTTAGCTTATGAAGCTAGTTTTTAGGAGTTAAAAAATAGACTTATCTCCACCCCAATCTTAATAATTCTTAATCCTAGGAAAAATTTTGTAGTATATTGTGATGCATCTAAGAAGGGCTTGGGATGTGTTTTGATGTAACAGGGTAGAGTTGTGGTTATGTATTTAGACAACTTAGTCAAAACTACTGTTTTGCTCTGAAAATTTAGAGGCATTACTTGTATGGGGTGAAGTTTGAGGTATATAGTGATAATAAGAGTTTAAAGTATCTTTTTTATCAAAAAGAGTTAAATATGAGAGAATGGAGATGGATAAGATTTTTAAAGGACTATGATTTTGAATTCAAGTACCATGCTGGCAAAGCCAAAGTAGTGGTTAATGCCTTGAGCAGGAAGTCCTTACACATATCGTCAATGATGATAAGGGAGTAGAAGCTATTGGAAAATTTTAGGGACTTAAAAATTTCAGTGTCCCTATAACCTCATTGCCTATATGCAAGTGAACTTAAATTAGAGTGTGATTTAAGAAACCAGGTAAGACAAACTTAGTAAAATGATGAGTTTTTGCAATCTCTCAAAGTAGGATTCCAATAAAATAGCTTGAACATTTTCATATTGATGAAAAGGGAGCTATGATGTATGATGGAAGGTTATGTGTGCCAAATAATGAAGAACTGAGAAAGAAGATTTTATCCGAGACACATTGCAATAAGTATATTATACATCCTGCTACAACCAAAATGTATCAAGATCTTAGGAAATTATTTTGGTGGAATGGGATGAAAAGAGACATAGCTTGTTTTGCAAGTAAGTGTCTAGTTTATCAAAAGGTTAAAATAGAACACCATAAGCTGGTTGGATTACTGCAACCCTTGGATATTCCTAAATGGAAATGAAATAGTATATCAATGGATTTTGCGTTGAGATTACCTAGAACTCCATCATGTTGTGATGCAATATGGGTAATATTTGACAGGTTAACTAAGTCTACTGATATTTTGCCTATTAGGATCAGTTAACCATTAAACAAATTGGCTTAAGATTGTATTCGGGAAATTGTAAGGTTACATGGTGTACCAACTAGCATAGTTTCAGATAGAGACTCTAGATTTACCTCATAATTTTGGATAGCCTTACAAGAAGTCTTAGGTACTAAGCTCCATTTTAGTACAACTTACCACCCGCAAACAAATGGCCAGACAGAGAGAACCATTTAGATCTTGGAAGATAAGCTAAGAGCCTATGTGTTAGAATTCTAAGGAAGTTGGAACACCCATCTACCATTAACAAAGTTTTCCTGTAACAACAATTATCATTCTAACATAGTGATAACACCATTTAAAGCTCTGTTTGGTAGAAAATGTATGTTGCAACACCTTACTGGGGATTTCACATTTCCAAACAATAATAATAAAACCTTTACCCAAGTTATAAGTTATTTCGTAATATATAATAATATAGGTTGTAAAAATATATATTTTTTTAACATTATATTATAAAATAAAATAAACAGAACATAAAATAAAACAAACTATTACAATACACACCATAATTATACATATGATTTTATTTTTAATAGGTACAAATAATTTACATATTACAAACTATTTAATTAAAAACAGTAAACTGCCTGATTTAAAGCAAACCATAAACTAGCCCAAGCAAAACACTAAAAGTTCTGATCCTCCGAAAAATCCTCCTCGGGAAGATCATCGGAAAACAGAAATACTCTAGTAACACCATACCACGCTGCAATCAATCCATATGATATGGATGATCTCGAGGTTCGCCTTCCTCGAACTGGTCACTTGGTTGCTGCTCCTCGTTGTATTGACAATCCAAATAGATTGCTCTCTTCTACTTCCTCAATGACTTTACGGAACATAAATAATAATACAGAAAATATATACAAAGAGGTGAGACAATCTACATCATTAATAGCATGGCAGTAAAGAAAATAACAATACAAACAAATATAATAGTTAATATAACAATTCATATTATCACATATGCAAAATATCATAAATCAAATTATAACTATTTACACAGTGATGCAGATTAAATATGCCATGTACTCAGACTCATTCCTACTCCATGGAGCTAAACACAAACATCAGAGAGAATAATCCGGTAGACATGTCCGCACATCAGGCTAACTCAACCAATTGTTACACAGTCAAATACGATGTGTAAACAGCACACAGTCAAATACGTCGTGTGAATGGCACACAGTCAAATACGTCGTGTGAATGACAACAGTCAAATACGTCGTGTACGACCAGGCATAGTACCAGACAGTCCCCAATAGATCATGATTAAGAATAGTATTTGTCGAGATCGCTAGTGTGTGTTATCAGTTACCATGGCCCAGAGGAGCTACCAACTGTCCATATGTTGAATCTACTGCACAATAATACCTCCAAGTTCTCCACATGAACACACTACGCCTATCACACCCGCAACACAGTGTAATTCATCTCGTCAGTCAATCGTCAATTTCAACCAAATTGACATACCACTCTATGTATGTAATGATCTATAATTACAAAAATACCCTCAGCATCACCATGAATCATAATTACATAAATATCCTCATCGTCACCATAATTACAAAAATACCCTTAGTATCAATAATTCTAAAAACAGTATGTCTCCACTTGACAGTACTATTTTCCAACATATCTGGGTCCACCACTTTGGCCCGACAGTAAAATTACTATTCCCATTAGTCACATAACCATTTTATCATGTTTTTCAATCGCGTAACTATTTTTCAATGTTTTCTCAATCGCGTGGTTTAAAATCCACTATTTTAAATATGCGTAAGCTATTTTTACTGTTTTTCACTGTATAAAATATTTCTTGACGTTCAAAATTACATTTTTAAACTTTCCAAAACTAAAAATATTATTTGGACATCATTTTCCATTTTTCTTACAAAAATTACTCTAAGTAATAGTTTCTGACGTTTTTTTCAAAAATTCGATTTTAATAAATTCTTCTACAGTTAATTTTATTCTTTAACTACGTAAAATATTTTCTTACTATCTAAATGCCATTTTGAAACGTTCTTCAATACTTGCTTATTTTTAACCAATTTTGAAAGCATTTCGTTTAGAAAATCCACTAAGTGATATTTTCTATGTTTTCCTTTTTAAAAAATTCCTTTATTTAATTATAACCATAAAATACACTTTGAAAATTGCTAACATACTTTAAAAACTCAAAGGGCAAGTATTTTTCAAGTGTCTAAAATTTTATTTCTTTTCTATACTAGACTTCTAATAGAAATTTGTTTACTTATTTGGTTCTTGAAAATCCATTGTAAATGAATTCTTTTTAGGTTAACTAACTAGTCTACACATAGAAAATAAATTTTGGAGTAATTATACATTAAAAAAAACATTTTTTTTGATCGAATTCCACCATTCTTTGTACAAATCATTTTTAAATTATTTTTTTATCCTCTAAATTATTGTAAAATCCATTAACTAGATCAAATCAATTAAGTCATCCATTCAAAAATGATTGAGAACATTTTGGTTCTCTTTTTCATAGTAAAAACCGTGAGCTCTTCATTATGTGTTCTTTGGAACACTTATGCAAATCTCAACATATTATTCACATATCATAATAGATATCATATATCTATGAACACATACCATATATTAAAGCAATCATAAAACACATACCAAATATCAAAGCTATAGACATGCTTGCATGCATAATAAATCACAAATAGAAAAGACAATAAACATGCACACAAAATTAATCACAAATAGAAAAGACAACAAACAACCAAGTGAATGAATCCTTATAGATTCTTCACCACAATTACTTCCATTTTCTCACCACCACATATGGTTGATGAGATTAAATCTCCCTCTTACCTATAAGGAAGACAAGATCTCCCTGGACTCCTCTTTAGAAATTTTGTGTAACTTCAACAAAAATCCTAACAAGCTTAAACAAATTATAAAGTCATAAACTATGGTTAAAAAAGATAAACCATGGATCAATCATGACTTAAAATATCAAAAATCAAATTAGAAACAAGAAACAAGAATTTTCACCTTATAGGAAAGAAACTTCAAAGTGATTTTCCAAGCTCCAAATGAATGATTTAGCAAAAACTCACAACTAGAGATATTCTTAGAATATGGTTTAGGTTTAGGAAATGAAGTTGGATGAAATTTATGAGTGGAAGTGTTAGAGAAGCTTGATGGCCGAATGGTGCTAATAGGAGAGCTTTGGAGTTTTTCTTTGAGTTCTTGGTAGGAAGAGAAATGGATGAAGGTTTAGAATAATAGGATGAATGATTAAGGAGATGAATATTAGCCTCCCCCCCCGACAATGCATGGCCGTAGAGCTCAATCAAAGAGCTAGCCACCTTTGTTGACAAATTAGCTTCATAATGGCCTTTGATGGATTGAATGGTGAATGGCTAAGCTCTAGAATTCCATGATTGCTTCATGATTGCATTTTGAGAGCATAATGCATGCAAAAGGCCGAAAATGCAATAGGAATTCTAATCAAAATTTGATTGATTTTAATAACTTAATTATGCTTAAGTCCTCCTAGTTAGGTTTAATTAAAAGTTAGTTAGATTCTTTTATATTTTAGTTAATCATTTATTTACTTAGAGTCCCTAATCTTCTACTTAATTATACTAGTACATTGCCTAACTAAAATTTGATGAAAAATTAATTAGGTTTAATCCATTTAATTATCACTTAAACCCTTTAGATTAACTTAATTAGGTATTAGATTAATTATTCCATTAAGTTAGGTTTTAAACTAACTAATCTACTAAATCTAACCATTTTTATGGATTTTCAACCTTTTGGTCTTGAATTTTACAAGCCATTTATGTTAGTAAACTTTTCCTAAAAGTGGGTCTCACAAACCCAAACATGAGTCCCACAAACAAACATGGGTCCCACAAAACAAATGTGGGTCCTACAAGCCAAACGTGGGTCCCATAGACTTTTCTGTATGATAAATATTTTTATTATACAAAAAAATCCTAAAAAATTAAAAGATTGATATACGTATTATTCAGAATTGGGTTTAGTAAGATCCCAACTCCAAATAATCAAACAAGATTTTTCAAAATTAAGATTTTCCCTCGAGAGTCACAAAATTATTAAATTTTCAAATTAATTTTATAACACACAGAAAATAGTACAATTAGGACAAAAATATAATTTAGCTAAAAGTTGGGGTGTTACATATGTCACCTTTGCATTGGTTTGAGGTGGGAGAAAATAGTTTATTATGACTTGATATAGTACAACAAACCATAGAAAAAATCAAATTTATTAAGGAAAAATTACTTGTTACATTAAGAAAAATGCTAATCAAAGTTTTGGAATTTAAGATGAAAAGTTTTCCTTAGAGTATTACATATGTCACCTTCTAAAAAGTTGAACCCAAATTTTAGTCCAATCTAAATTCTTAAAAGAATGACCTATTGCCTATTAAATTGCACTTCCCCAAATCCTTCAGATCTCCATAATATCTTTCATGTACCACATCTTAGAAAATATTGTTTTGACATTTCACGCATCATAGAACATAAGACAATACAAGTAGGAAAAGATTTAACATATGCAATAAAACTTGTACAAATCATGGATAGATCTGTCAAACACTTAAGAAGGAAAAAAATTCCTTTAGTTAAAGTGATTTGCGAAGGATTGTCACCAGAGGTGGCAACATGGGAACTAGAAGATGCAATCCAGAAGTTTTATCCAGAGTTATTCCAATCAGATTAGTGAATTTTGAGACAAAATTCTTAATTAAAAGGAGAGAAGAAATGTAACATCTTATTTTTCATAAAATATTTTGTGCAGAGTAATTTTTAATTCTTTAAATTGAACTTTTTATTTGATTTTATTTTGCAACATTGTTACTAAGTAAAAAGAGATTAGATAAAGTTTGTAAGAATTTAAATTAAAATTTTAAAGATTAACTTTTTAGATAAATTGATAATAATGAATTAAAAATATGTGATACTAAATTAAAAATAATAAATATATAAATTATGAAATTAAAAATAGAAAGTTATTAAATAGAATCTAGCATTTAATCTTTGTAATAGGGAAGATACATTAAGAAGATATTATTATTATTATTATTATATTATTATAATAAAAAAAAATGAAGAGATATTTATTGAAAGTAATCATTAAAGAATAGATATTTAGTAAAAGTAATGATTATTTAAACTAAAAAAATAGAATTAGTCAGAAAAAATCCGAAAGTAATTAATACTAAGCAAAACAATACGTGTGTGTGTGCGTGCGCGCACGCGTACCAATTTCCACTAGTGCAATGTGCACTAATATGAACCACACATAGCCAATTAAGATGGCTATAAAAGTGAGTAAACATGAACTACTAGAGACAAGGTAAAAAAAAAAAAGAGTGAAGTGTTGAAAGTGTGAAAAAACGAGGAAGAAAAAGAGAAAGAGAAAAAGGAAAGAGGAAGAAGAAGAGACGAGAAGAGAAAGAAAGGGAGAAAGGCGAAAATGTGTAAGAATAAGGTAGGAAATGAAATTTCTTTCCTTTAAAAATTAAAACTATGGCAACAAGTGTAACATCCTACTCTAATTTTAATTATTTTTCTTATTATAGTATTATAGTGTTTTAACTTTAATTAGAATACCATATTACAAACATCTTCTAACAATAAAATTGCCTCGTATATAGAATAATTGATACATGCAAAAATTGATATATACAAACATTTCTAAGTTAGGTACTTATTTTCTAAAACTTGAGGCTTACAAAAGTCTTTTTAAGGTGCCACTATTTACAAATATTAACATAATCTTCAAGCTCCAACCTATCGAGTTGCTCTACACGAAAATCTACTAGAACCCTTTCAGTTATCCTTATTTGAAATATTAAACCACAAAGGGTGAGATATAATCTAAGTAGGAAAGAACAAAAACAATTATACATATTCCACTCTTTGTAATTCTTTCTTTCTAAGATCATATCTGAGAGTCCAACAAAAATAATAAATTAATAATATTTGAAGAGAAATTATTAACTTATAAATATTTCAAGATAAAGATAAATAACTCAATATTGAATGAGTAAATAACTCAATGAAAAAGTGAGAATCTCAATATAATGATTAAAAGAATACTTATCTGAATAAGGAATAAGAATCTCTATGAAAATAGAAGGAGTATAATAAATAATTCCATGTTAAAAATATGAGTAACTATTCATCATCTCTTTTAAATCATCATCTTTTCATCATTTCTTTTTTATATCATCATCTTTTTTCATCATCATTTCTTCATTGTCATCATTGTCATCCTATTTCAATATTCTTTACCAAATGTGCACCTTTCTCTTCATTAGGGCGTCTCTCAATGCTCTCATCATAACCATAATAATTTGATTAAAGCGTCGCTTAATCCTCTCATAATGACCACAATCATTATTAATGATTAAGGCGTCATTTAATCCTCTCGTCATAGTCACAATAATTTGACCAAAGCATCTCTTGATCCTCTCACCATGGTCACAATAATAAATTTGATTAAAGTGTCTCTTAATCCTTTCATCACGACCACAATAATTCTATTTTTGTTGCACATTGATTTATTTTTATTCATGAGATGATACTACAAAAATATTTTCTCCATAAAAATATCTTGTATCAAAATAGATACCAATATAGTATAATGTAAAGAAATAGAAATACTATTAAAGAATCAAAATTAACCTAGAAAAATAATTTATAAGACTTGAAAATAATGAAGAATTTTAAAAAAATAAAATATGTCAAAAGAATGATAAAGAAAATGATGTGTGGTCAAAATTTAGTTTGAAGGAAGTTTATTCGAATAACATAAAGTTGATTCGGATAAATGTAACACCCTAGATAAACATGTTAAACTTACATATGGTTATGGATGTAGCTTAATACTTGCTTAACATATCTGTTATTTTTTGTGACTTTCTGAGCATATTTAGTCACTTTGATGTAACACTGAGTATGAAAAATAGTTGTTATTATCCCCGAAAATGGCTTAAAACTGCTCAGTTAATGGGAAATAGATGTGGAGACTAAATTTCTAGGTCACAAATGTGTGAACTGTGCTACAATTAAAATCTAAAAGTAATGAGAGCTAGTTTGGTATTTTTAAGCATACTAGTTGTATATTTTAATAGTGGTTTAACTAGCAGCTAATATGGAAAATGGTGGTTTTAGTATAACAAGATTTTTTATGAATCTCAGGATTTATTTTAAACTTGTTGGCTATGAGAAAATTGAATTTGGAGAAATTTTAAGTGTTCTTAGCAAATCGGAATTTTTGGTACCCTTTAGTGATTGGCTATAAAAAGCCAATTCTGACTTCTTCTCTTCATTTCTCTCTCGACAACCAGAAACGAAAGAAAGAAAAGAGAATAAAAACCATATGGGAGAAGGAGAGAATGGGGAAAAACTAGAGGACCAAGGATCAAAGCTTGAAGGAGGATCTAAGAGCAAGATCAAGGCTTCAAGATCTCCATCTTTGTTGTACAAAAGGTAGGGGTGCTTGAACTCTACATACTATCCTTCCCTATCTCCATCTCTTTTACATAGTGTTTGTTGTTGGAGAAAATATGGGTTTTGGGTGGTTTATGTTGTGTTCTTGCTTGTTTAATGCCTTAACGGTTGAGTTTGGTTAAGATATAGCTTAATCAATTCATGGGTGTTAGTTTTTCACCCAAGAACACCCATTAAACTCATTGAGTTTGGAGTTAGAAAATAGGTATTTTGATGATTGAACCTTGTTCATGATTCTTTATTAAATGAATTTAAGTTAGTATTTGATGATTCTAACATGTTTAGAGACGATGTTTGAGTTAGAAATCACTTAGAATCCATGATTTGAGGTTTGAAATTGATTGAGAATCAATGGGCCTCTATTTTCTAGTATGAGATGCACCATCAGAAACACATAACAGGTTATTAGAAACACATAACAAGTTATTGGAAACAAATAACATATTATTGGAAACACACAATAAGTTATTGTGTTCAACCAGAATGTAACATCCTCCTCAGGGCATCACATTTTCGACTACCAACTTATAATCTTCAAATCAGTTCATAAAAGGTTTGAGTTTTTAAATATGGGTTTCAAAATTTCTTCTCGCGGAAATATAAATTTTAATGATATTTATAATTAATACTAAAAAATAGATTTTAAACTGATTAAAACTCATATAACAAACATCACTTAATATTTAACAGTTATTTAGGATACATAACACTTACAGACTCAATTTTAAACAGTAGCAAATCCAATGACGGGTCCTACTCAATAGCACGGTAAAACACTAACGATAAATACTCAACATACTTATTCCATCTTGTATTCATCTTAATGCGCCATATATCTGTTCCTCTCAAATCTATACACTAACCAGTCCAGAATGGTCACTCCTTGATGTTGTCACCGAACTCAGAATATCTACCTCTTGTCACGTCTAAGAAACTCGTTCCATCTATTATATAATTTTTAACAATACAAGTACAACAAAACAATATAACAAAGAGGTGAGATCACCTACGCCAATACCAACATGGTAGCACAAAGATAACACAAACAGCACACCATACAGGTATATCATACCACAATTACAATTATGCCATCAACATTATTTATCATCATCATCATCCAATATTCCTCAATTATTATATCACACAAATATAAATATTTAATATTTACGATAATGCCCTCAATTATTATCCAAGTATTCAACAGTTCAATTATCATAACCAATACTCAATAATGATGCATATGTTATGCATGTAGACTCAATGTACTACTCCATGGAGATTTTCACAATTTCGAGAAGAATGCTCTAGTTAATTGTCAGCTTTAGCTCAAAGACAATCTCCCAGTCATCGAAAAGAATCGTGTTATTGTCGGGTATCGTCAATGCATTGCAACAGAACTGCATCGCATCGCCAGTGGCATATGGTCCAAATTTTAGCCCATAGACAAATATTCACTGGTCGACTGCCGTGCCTTGACGCCCCCAAGATCCAACATAGACCTCACTATCAATTCTCATTCCCTCTTCAACCACAAGGGTCACAATAGCATCAGCTATTAATTTTTGTTCAATGCACGAATATCTCAATGCATTTTTGTTCAAATTCATCATATGCCACAATGCATATTTTTCAATTTCATCATATGCCACAATGTATATTTTTCTAATTTCATCATATGCCACAATGCATATTTTTCCAATGCATGTATAATGCACTAAATGTTAATCACAGGCGTATCTTTCCAATGCATGTTAAATGCACCAAATGCCAATCACAGGCAAAACTCGTCATTTTCTTATACAAAGGTCTATACATACCTGTTCAACAAGAATCATACAAGTATTTTCAACAGCAAAATCATATTATCGCGTTTTCATAGTCACAAAATACTTTTATCGTATTTTCACAATCGCGCAACATTTTTGTTATGTTTTCACAATTCTGCAATACTTCTGTTGTATTTTCAAATCACATATTAATTTTTCAACGTTTTCTCAATCACATAAAAATATTTACACATTTCTCAAATCGCGTAGTGATTTTCCACCATTTTCACAATTGCGTAATTTAAAAATCGTTCTTTTAAGTCGCGTAAACTATTTTCCATCATTTTTGAAATATTTAAACGCTTTTCAAATCGCGTAGAAATATTTTAACTTTTTTCAAATTACGTAGCTTAAAAATCACGTTTTTAAGTTACGTAAATCATTTTTCACCATAATTCCATTATGAAAAATATTTCTCAACCTTCAAAAATTTCTTTTCAATCTTTCTTAAAATAATATGACTCCTCACATTATTTTTCACATTTTCATTTTATTCAAGAAAATCCTTTTCACAATAAATTCCATAAAATCACCTTTCCATTGATTTTAAATCAATGTTTCTCACTTAAAATTCCCTAACGCGCTCTAAAATCCAAAGGATGAGTTTTATGTTAGTAAATTTTAAATTATCAATGTTTCCTTTATAAATCAAAATAAATTCTCAAATTCAATCTTTTTCCAAAATAATTTGAGGTTCAAACTCTTTCAACCTCTATTTTCCTTTTATAAGCGAAATTTATATTTTTCAAGTGATAAAATACTCTGATTCCATTTCCAAAATCCTTGTACTAAATCAAATTATATTTCCACTTTGAAAATCACTTTGTTTCATAAAAACCAAAGCATTTACAAACCTTCAAAATCGTGGTGCATGGTTCCAATGGCCATCAAATATTTTTCCTTCTAAATCAATTAGTATTATTCTTGTTTTTACACAAACAAAATCATTAAAATTGCCTTCAAAAATCGTGAGACTCATTGTCTTTAAAACCAAATCATTTGTTCATTTTCATGTCCACTTTCTTTGCAAATCCTTAAAAATCATCAACTCATTACTCTTTTCATTTAAAACTCGTGATTAGTAAAATACTTAGAATCTTTTGATTCAAAAACATCCTTCAAAAACCGTGAACACTTATTCTTTGAAAACAAACCCTTTGTTTATTTTCCTTGCTTTTCTAAACATCCAATTTTATCATTCATGAAAATATAAATTTGTAAACACCTATTTTGAGGTGTCTTAGCCGAAATTACTGTTGGTTTTTGGAACCAAAAATTATTTTCCTTTCCATCATCAAATCATGGCATACATATACATACTCATCATATATATCACAAGCATACCATAAAAGCAATAAAATCATACTAAGCATGTAAGCACAAATAAACCATACAAAACACATAAACCACATAAACACATAAACACCCACAAATAATTACATGACCATGGATATGAATCCTCACATGGATTCACCATCCATCAAATACACAACCATCTCTCACCACCATACTTGGTTGGTGAGATGAATCTCCCTCTTACCTCTTGAAGAACCTTAAAAATTTCTTGTTTTGCTTCTTTTTCCAAGTCCTTCACCACCAAAGGTTTCTTAAACACAAAACAAAACACAAGTTTATTAGTATATTTAGCTTGAACTAGGGGAACCATGGATCAAACATGGCTTAGAACTTGAAAAAGAGATAAGAAATGAAGTTTCCTTACACTTCACCGTAAAAAAAAACTTATAACTTTGCTCTTGAAGAAAGCCCTTGAAAATGAATGATTTAGAGAAAGTCTCCAACATGAAAGTTGCTTAGAATAAGGTAAGGATTCAAGAAATAAGGTTGTATGAAATTAAAGAGTGATGGAAGGTAGAGTATGGGTGCTTGGCCGAGACTTAGAGAAGGAGAGAAATGGAGAGAAAATTTGATAAGTTTGCTTCTTGAAATTGATCAATAATGACCAAGAGTGATCAATAATGGTCTTGAAACCATTCTAATCTCCTACACCATCTCAAAATCATCCCCCCTCCTTCATGTTCTCCAAATGTGTGACAAATTTCACTAGCCATTATTTGAAGCATTCTAAGCCATTGATTAATTCAACGGTTAGGATTAAGGTAGATTTTAAGTTAGAAGACTTAATCTAGGCCATTGGATCTTTCTCCTTTAAATTCTAGCCATTAGATGTGTCTCCAAAATGAAGGGTCAAGATTACTCCTTCAAACTTTACATCCAACGGTCATAAATGATTCTTGTCACTTTTTAAGACCAAATCTCCACCGTTGATTAAGTCAATGGTTAATATTCAAAGTCTTCCTTATTAAGCTTGTCTTTACAACCATTTATTAGATCAATAGTGAACATCCAAAGCTTCCTAACTAAGTTTATTCCCACACCATTGATTAAATCAATGATGATCATCCAATGCTTCTTCATTAAGTTTGTTTCTCAACTGTTAATTAAATTAATATCAAGTTTCCACCGTTGATTAAATCAATGGTGGATATCCAAACCACCAATGTTGACTTAAGTAATATAATATTTATTTTTATATATGTTATAACCCTACGAATAATATTTTTACTGTATTTTTATCGCCTGATAATTAAATACAGTACAAAACACAGTAAAAGAAAATTTTAAAAAAACTGTTTTCGGATTCAGGTTTAGTAAGATCCCTCATATCCTTTTAAACAGTACAAATTTTTCTATCTGCAGAAAAATTTTTACTTTTCAGGACGCACCTAGGCCCACGTAAGGCCACTTGGGCCCACAGACAGCTCAAAAATAATCAGAGAAATATAAAATTTCATAATCATCCATAAAATTATAAAAATTATAAAACTTATGAAAATCAAGTCGGGTTAGTAAAAATCATTAAGGATTTTTAAAAAGAAATAAAATATGAAGGCTCGTATACAGCCTCAAAATAATGTTAAAAACGTAAAAACTCCCAAAAATTCCTAAAAATCACAAAAATTATAAAATCCATAGAAGTCGAGTCAGATTATTCAAAATAATTAAGAATCGCCTGAAATAAATAAAATACGAATTTTTGGGGTGTTACACAAAACCTTAGGAAAGGGTCATAATTGGTTAGCCAAGGTAAATAACTAATTATGCTAAGCCCCCCAGGGATAGGAAACATGTCCTAACCAATTATCCAAATGGGATAATCGGTTAGTGACTTAAGATTTCTAGATTTTGGCTTGTTCCAACCGATTATTCTTAAGGGGTAATGGCTTGGGGACTTGTTAAAACAAAGTTCTTCATTCTTGGGACTAAGATTAACACTTGTGAGACTATGTTTTGATTGACGATGATCCAATTAAGTTAGTCTATGAGGGTTAAGAGCCCTAGAAGGTCTAGTTTCTCCTTTATGAATTAAAGTTGAACTAGTAACTCCTTTATTGGTTAAAGTTAAGTTGTGGGAGTGTGATACAAGGGTGTTTTGCTCACTTATGTGGCAAAGTTAAGCTAGTTGCGCTCTTTTCTGATATGGGGGAGCTATAGGAAGTTCTAGAAACATGCTCTTGCCCCTTTGTGTGATAAGGATGAGCATGAGTTATGCATTTTCTAGTTTTCCTTCTTTCTCTTGGTTGTTGAGAAACCTTGAGCATCCATGGGTGGTAGGATGCCATGGGATGATACCTAGAACCTTAAGCAACATGAGGTTACCTTGTGAGTCACTTGTGAAGTGATGAAGTGAGGTACTAAGTGTTCTAAGCTAAGTGTGCTTGGCTAGTTGTAATTGTTATCAAGCATAGGTTACTTCTTGTGAAGAAGGTAGAACTAGAGATGCATGAATGACATTTACTCCTTTGTGAGATGAGGTTTGAAATATAGGAAGTACTAGAAATATGACTTTGTTAGTCTTCTTTTGTCATTTGGTTGAGAAGGACCTAGTGGTGTGTGTAAGTGTTTGTGAAATACTTTGCATATTTAGTTTCAAACTTGGTATTTATTATTTCCTATGTATTGTAACCTTATGTGGTGTGCACAACCATTTAGCCAGAGAACAAGGTATTAGATCTAGATTCTCATAGCAGGTAATGCTATTATGGTCATAGTTATTAGTATAGGAGTGATAGTAATACTCTTATAGTGATAAGGGGAAGGTGGTCACCTATTACCAAGCAGTGTATAGGCTTTTAGGTCTAACTTGCTTTGTATATACAAGAAACAAAGGTTTCTAGGAAATAAATGAGTAACATGTGTTTTTCTAAAACTAAAATCTACACAAACATTGCATAATCATATACTTAGGACTTGTGTAATCATAACCATACACCATATCATACAAGCATTGCATTTGTTGGTAGCTGTACGGATAGTTGCCTTGCTCGATGTTTGCTTGTTGATGATGTCTTACAATTGTATGGGCGGTTGTTTGATATCATTGACCGTTGTTTAGGTGTAACCTAAGATCCTTGCTTGCCTTGTGAATGATACATAATGTTGATGTATATTCTGGTAGCTCATTTATTTGTTGCAGGCATAACCTTATGTTTATAGTGTGGTTTACTCATTGTGAATGATTAAACGCTAGTGTTGATTATTTATACTAAGAAATTGTGATTTCTCATCCCGCTATATTTCCATGTAAATCCAGGTACATGCAAAGGATTGCAGCAGAAGCCAAAGAACTAGTGTAGTTTATTTTGTTTCTTGTGATAAATATGATGTATATTTATTTTACAATACTTAGAGGTTATACAAAGTTATGTATTACAGTATGCCTTTGTGAGGCTATGGTTTATGTATATAACTTTTATTTGTTCAGGCTCTCCATATTTATTTGTGTGAATGAATGATATGAGTTTAGTTTTTGGTTCAAGTTAGAAGTGACATAGTCAGTGTTAGACACCCTTGTATATGTCAGATATATTGAGATACTAGTATTGAGATGTTACAATAAATCTATTTAAAAACTCATTTTTTAGCATTTTGTCAATATTTTATTCGAATAACGAAAATTTTATCAGAATAAATCTTTTATTCGAATAATAAGAATTTTATTAGAATAAATCTTTTAGAAAAACAATCCTGGAAGTATTTTTTGGCAAGGTTTACTAAAGTTTATTTGAATAAATCATTTGAAATCATGTTGCAGAAACCAGAAAAGTCATTTCCTGCTATTCTTTCTTTCAAATTAAACAGAGCAATTGGTAATGGCTGCAAGGGATGGACTAAGAGATATGACTAGAAGAAATAAAGAAGAAAGGGTGACATTTTTGCTATTTCCTACCTATTTTACAGAATTAAGATTAGTGGAAAAAGTGGTTAAAGTTGAAATAGATGAGTTTGCAAGAAACAAAGCTTGGTTGCTTGTGAGTCTTGGTGAGCATTTGTTGTGTTATGGATGAGAGTGTAGTAAGGTATTTATAGAGTTGTTTCACATAGGAAGAGTGGGATAAAATCTCCCTTTGTAATCATTACTAGCCATGATTCAAGAATTCTTATTGCGACACTTGTCTTGATGACCTTTCTAAGCTTACATCACCTTCATTAAATTCTTGGACACTTGTTACATAAATCACCAGTTGTTTTTCTTTTGGTTGTGCTTCATCATACTTAATTCCAGATCTTTCTCATGCAATATACTTCCAAGATTAACACATGTCTCTTATAATCATTATTTCAAGGTCCAAGTCTTCCAAAAGTCTTTCATCTTGCCACTTGTTTTGGGTAATTATTCTTTCTTCCTAACGTGAAGTGGCTTATGGATTAAGCCTTGTTAATCTTCAATCCATTCCTTAACACATGTCCATGCTGATTTCATAAGCCTATTTCATCCCTTATTAAATTATTGGACACTTGGCTTAACCGTGCTTCATTATGCAGGTTGATTTTTCTAAATGGCTTGATTTGTTTGGTATGTGTTGTTGCAATCATTACTCTAATCTGTTTTCTATCTAGAATTTGTCACTTGTTTTTGCTTACATCTCAAGCTTATTTCATCTTCATTTAATGCTTGTACACTTGTTTCTTCTTGACCATAATTCACCATCTTATTTTGACACTTGTCTATGCTCATGTCATCCATAATAAAAGTTTGAACACTTGTTCCTTCTTAGAAATTTCCAACGTGTTTATCTTGATCTTTCACCCTTCATTTTCATCATTTTTGTGACACTTGTTCCTTATAATCATTGCTTTCAAATCCACATGTTGCTACCAATCATTACTTCCTTGGTCAAGCTTGACACTTGGCTCTTGATGATCTTATCTAGCTTACCTCATCATTTGGTTCTTTTAGAATTATGGAAATGGACAATCAAAGCGAGAAAGAACTAAATGAGAACTAAATTCAATGGTCATCTAGTTTAATTAGGACTAATTGAATGAAAACCAAGTTTTCATTCTGTAATGTGTTTATGTCATTTTATTCGAATCACAAGACTTCTTATTCAAATAATATGGCATATTTTCTCCTTATATGTTTGCTCAACAGAAATTCTATTCAAATAATAGAGATTTATTCAAATAAAATCACTTCTTTTCTCATATCTTTTTGCTCAGCAGAGACTCTATTCGAATAATCATTTGATTATTCGAATAATGTGACTTATTTTCATTTTATATTTTTCAAGGATGTTACAACAAGTGTGTTTATAGTTAGTTGATAATGGGTATGGTTATATGATTTAATAGTAATTTTTATTTATAAGATTAATTAATTTCTTACTTAATTATTTTGTACATATTATTATAATCCCATTTTCATGCTAATTTAGTTGTTCCCATGTAATGTTGAAAGGGTTATGGTTAGACTGTAAAAAATTTAATTTGATTTGTGTTTGTGTTATGGCTTTAAAATCCTTATTATACTTGACAAAATTTAGGTTATTATGATTTAAATATTGACTCTTTCTTGAGACCAATATTATAATTTATAAAAATTAAAATATTATACAAAACTTAAGTTAAATAAATGTTATTGATCTACATGAATATTCTTACATTAAGCTATTATTACCTTGGCTTGGGAACAATTTTTAAGACCTTTACAATGACCTTTGCAAGAAATGGCTCTTGTGTAATGAGTGAATATACTTGACTTATTTGCACTTTCTTACATCGCGCTATTGTTACCTTAGCATGAGAGACGATTTTGTGACCTTTATACAGACCTTTGCAAGGACAAGACTCTTGTGCAATGAACATACTATCGAAACTTGGGCAAAACTATGGATTATGATGAGGACTACGATGAAGACTATGATGAGGAACTTGAAAAGAATTAATGAAATATTCTTAATTTAAAGTTGGTCCCTTGAAGAACTAACAATTGAATTTGATTAATCAAAGTTTTGTGAATTTTATGTCATGATTTATTTAAAGTTTATTGTAGGCTTATATATGATGAATTTATTTTATGACATATTTGTTGTTTTATATTTCTTGTATTTGTGTGTAATGGCCAATAAGTAATTTAAAAGGGAAAACACTTAAAACGTTACACTTAACTACCAAGAAGGTAGAGGGATAGATATAAGATCCTTTTATGTTACCTGTCTTGATTGGAATGGGAATGTCTTACTTTGTTGTTACGATGTTAAAAGTAACACTAGAGATAGTGAATTCCCTAAGAAAGAGAAGGCTTCCAACTAAGATATGCGACAAGCATATATAGAAAGGAAAAGAAATTAAAGCAAAGATAATATAATATCTTAAGAGCTTGCCTAATGATGTTTACACGTAAAATTGCTTCGAGTGATTTATTTAGCATTTATTTAGTCATGTTATTATAATTTGGATGTATTGTTTGAATCTATCTTATTTTTATCCTATTTGGTTGCTATGTGATTTTATGTGGCTTTACACAGTTAAAACTCATTTTATCAAAGATTTTCTAATTGATCATTTTCTCACTTTGATCATGGTGATTTTAGACTAGCACATGACACATCATGATTACCATCCAAAACAATTAAGTGTGGATTCTAGTTCCCTAGGCAGACGAATATATTAGAAGCGTTGGAGATATATATAATTTTACTCTTAAGTAAACACTATGATTAGCTTGCCTAACTGACTAAAGACATCACCTTTTTGAAAGGCTATAAGCTATATATTTTGTAACACGACCTTGTGATATAGTTTAGTGATGCATATTCTAATGCCAATAATGATGTATGTATATATGACTAATAGTATGAAGTTGATAATGACCTAGAAGTTTTTTATGCAATGATGTAGTAATTATTCTCTCCTATTGTGTGTAAGCATAACATTAGTTTTAGGATTAAAAAAATAATTTGACACCAACCTAATTCAAGTATTACTTCTAAATCATTCGCAACGTAAGAAACTAAATTTTGCAATTACAATAAACTTAAGAAGGGGGTTACACGTTACATGGGTTATTGTATAATTTTTATTATTAGTCTAAATAATATGTAGTTAATCCTTTGTCGCTTTTAAATTCACTATTCTATTCTCTTCTTTTAAGATTTACATGTAGTTAATTATAAAATTAAAATGCCTCTAAAAGTAATTTTCCATATAAAAATATAGATTAATGGTAAAAAAAACATAATATGAAAAATACAATATTAAAAATTAATGATAATTTTGTTACTTGGCAAAAGCTTAAATTTTGGATAAAAATTCAATGCATCATATATTAAGTAAGATTTTTATTTACTATGTTATCTTATATATATTTATTATTTATAAAAATTTAGACACATCTTATGTTAATATTATTAGTATAAATAAAAGAGTTATATTATCAATAAAATACACAACAATTAAATAAAATTATAAATATTATTCATATATTTTTATCATTTGAACTCACAAGATTAAAATTTAAATATAATAAAATTTAGAAATATGTAAAAGAATATTATTTAAAGGGAATTTTACTAATGCATTTTTTCTCTATTAAAAGATTAATGTATGTAATAGGGTATGTATTTTTAAATTTATTAAGAATTAATACACTTTGATTGCTATTTTTTAAAAAATTTGAAAGGTCGCTGGATTAAGACTAACAAACCGATCATTTCTTATCAAATCAAACCCAACAAGAGACGTCATTACGTACCTCGGCCTTAGTGCGTCCTACTTGTGTCATTCATTTAGAAAAGGTGATTTATAATAGCCTAATTTTTATATATTTTTCTTATAAAAATAGGAACTATTATATTTTAATATATTTAATTTTATTGATTTTGTGACATTATCATTTGTTTCTTTCAGATAAATTAATTACTAAATTATGTGTTAATTATAGATATTTAAAAGTAAAAGTGGTGCAACTAGTAATATGTTGGGATATGCCATAAAAAAGAGTAATTGAAGAGAAGCCTTTGCACCTGAGCTTGTATGATACCACAAAGGTCATTATGCATGACTACGATAAATCTAGAGAATTTTGGATGAAATAAGGAGATCCTAAAGATAAAATTTTGAAGAGATCTTATCCAAATCTTACATCTCACCCAAAGTCCTAATTAAATGTGGAAACTTGAAGATAAGGATAATTAAAGATTAGATAAGGATCCTTAAAGAGAAAGAAATTAGTTTCAAATTTGGATTCAAGTCGTATTTTCTGACTTTATTGTTGTATTTGGATCATATCTTGTGTTATAGATATCAGATCGATGCGATTCTTATGACGTTGGAAAGCTAATAGAAAATGTAACAACTTTTTTGTTAACCTCGAATGCTAATTTTGTCATATAAAGAATGAGAAAAATAAAGAGAAATAAAAATAAAAATCTGACAATCTTCAATAAAATAAGATTAAGTTTTGTAAATTTAGTTTCCTAAATTCAATCTAAAACTTTTCATTTATTGGGGATTAATTAAGGAGATTGAGTTTCTTAAACTTTTCTAAATCCAATCAATATCTTTTTATTATTTGCGGACCAATTAAGGAGATTGAGTTTCCTAAATTTACTTTCCTAAATCCAATCAATATAATTATATTATTTGGGAACCAATTAAGGATATTGAGTTTCTGAAATTTAGTTTCCTAAATTCAATCAATATCTTTATATTATTTAGGAACTAATTAAGGAGATTGAGTTTCCTAAATCCAATCAATATCTTTTTATTATTTGAGAACTAATTAAAGAGATTATGTGCAAGATACACTCATATTAGGTAAAATTTCTTATTAATAGACAAGGAAGACGACGGAGCACATGGTGGTTCGAGACTATGGAGAGACACATAGCGTCATTCGAAGCATAGGAAGAAGGAGAACAACGCCTAGTAATTGTTTCATCGTTTATGATTTTTTCTTCTCTCGTTATATTTGATACTCTTGCCATGAGTAGCTAACTTTATTTTCTAGGATTAAGATGAAACCCTAATCTTTGTTTTAAATGATTTGACTTTGTTTGAGATATTTTTCTTTGTTCTACAATTACACAATGATGATGATTATTGATCTTTAATTGTTACTCTATTTAATTTTTATTAATTATCTTATAATCAATTAGTAAATTTAAATTAATATATTTTAATCACATTCTTAATTCTTGTAGTCTTAGGTATAGATTGCACAATAATATTCATTGTTTTTTAGATCTAAGGATTGAATAGTTCATACTATGTTAAATGGTTTATGTCGTAATTTGAATATGGTATATTATTTTAGACGAATTATGTCAATAATTATATTCTAATAATATTTAGTAGTGATCAAAGCTTGTAGTCGTAGATATTCCATAGTACAAGATTAATTCTCATTTAAGTTAAATTCATCTTTATATAGTTAGTGGTGGATTTGAGGTTCTGGAATTATTCTTTGATTGATCTTGCATTTTAATTTGAATTATTTCATTTAGATTAATTATTTAATTTGAGTATTTAGTTTAGTGCATAATTTAAATTCTTAGATTAATTATATTAAATCAAAATATCTTTTCTTTTTTCTTTAAATTAATTTAGGTAGATATTAGATTTTACTAATTAATCTTATTATTCCTTGTGAGTACGACACCTTATATATTTTCTAAATATTATATATATTTTGTGCACTTATAAGTAAAAGGTAATTTTATTACTTGAAAATTCTTTACTAAGTTTTGGGCGCCAATGTCGGGGGAGTTAACTTTTTAATTGTTTTTATTTAACTTTTTCCTATTTTAATTTTTAGTCTAGGATTTTTTATTTATTTAATTTTTAGTTTTATTTATTTTATTTTATTCTTTTTTTAATTTTGTTTTATTTTATTTTATTTGATTAGTCTTAGTGTTTTTATTTTTATTTTTATTGTTTTTAGTTTTTGTTGAAAAGGTTGGAGAAGACCAATTCTACTTAAGTTTGTGACTCTCTAGATGCTTTTGTTCCAACTCTTAATTTCTTTTTAGTTTGATATTTTGTTTGGTTTATGTTGGGGAGACACTTCTTGTCATCAGATTTAAAAGATTATGATCCTGATATAGAGTATATTATTACCAAGTGGCCTCAATACTCAAGAGGGGGGTGAATTGAGTGTGTAAAATATTTTCGTAAATCTTTCACAAAACGTTTGATTATCAATTTTCATTGAAGCTATTGGATGATTGAAGTGAATAGATAAATGAGATTGAATATTTCACTCACAAATTAAATAAGCCAAGTTGAATAACATTCAAGTAAGCATATAAAATAAATGTACAAATGTAAAGAGATGAGTTTAGAAGATCAAACACAAGGTTTATCCTGGTTCAGCCACCAATCCACTTGTGACCTACGTCCAGTCCTCAAGCAACCGCTAGAAATTTTTCACTATATCTTCAAGCTTCAACAGGTGCTTGACAACCTTTACAAACTAGAGCACTCACCACACCTTGGGATACCTCACCCTTTACAACCTTTGAGGGATGTCTCACCCTCTTTACACCTTTGAAGGATACCTCACCTTCTTTTCAACAATGGATACCTCACCCTTTTTCACTAGAGGGATACCTCACCCTCTTTACAAGATAAACAAAGTGTTTAAATGATAGAAACTCTCTCAAAAGAGTAGATAATACAAATTGAAGCTTATGGGTATCAATGATTCACTCTATTCAAGCTCAAAAATAGGGTATTATGGAGGTGATATAGAAAACGTGAATTCAATGCTTTTGAACATTTTTCAGATTGATTGACTAACCAACATAAATGCCCAATAACTTAGTTTTATAGCCAAAAGAGATTTTGTGCCATTAAGGGCAGTTAGAAGTATTAAATGCTCTGCAATAGAGCCGTTGTACATGTTTTCTTATTTCCCAGATAACCGATTAGGAAACATTCCTAATCGGTTAGACATTTAAGATTGGTCTCTATTTTAATCAAATAACCGGTTAGCAAATGAGTCTAATCGGTTAGGCTTCTTTAGAATCCTTTGTCATGTTTCTCATTTTGATTGAGCCTTATTCAGCTCCAACTCATGCTTCACGTGTGTTTTAAAAACATACTAACCAGTTAGTTTAACTTCCTAATCGGTTAGGCTTCTTTTTGAAATAAAATTTATTTCCTTGAAAACGTACATACTAACCAGTTAGGACAAGGACCTAATCGGTTAGGCTCTTTATAAAAAAGAAGCCACAGCTTCTGTTTTCATAAATAACCGATTACTTATATTGTCTAATCGGTTAGTCAAATTAAAAAATCAATTCCCACGTTTCTATTTTGGAACCTAACCAGTTAGATGAATAGTGATCACCAGTTATTGATTTGAGCATGAAAGGAAATTTCTTAAAGGTTTATTCAACCAAAGTTTTCCAAATCTTTTTCAATCTTTCTAAAAGGCATTTTGCAAAAACAAAAACATATTTTCACAAAAGTAACATATGATTTTGCAAACCATTTAGGAAAGCCTATAAGTGAGCTTAGAGTGAATCCCAAAATACCTTTACACAAGATCTAAGGACCTATATGCTAAACTTGAATCCCTTGGTACTTGATCTTTGCATTTTCGTTTCCTTTCTTGTTTGTTGTCATCAAAACCATCACTTGTGTCAATACCAATCACATTCTCCCACTTTTTTATGATGACAAACAATTATTGAGAAAAGATTAGTTAAAATAAAATTGGAATTCACAAAAGTATTAGAGACATACGCCCCCTCTATTTTTCAAGAGTTGACAATATCAGAGATGCACATCTCCCTTTTAGTTTTCGAATACCAAGACCATTTTTACCTTACTTTTCTCAATGATTTATGAATTAGAAATATTCATAACCCTTCTCCCCCTTTTTTCATGATCAAAAATAGCATGTATGGGGACAAAAGAAGAGGATGCAAACAACCATTGCTATTACAGATAATTCATCAATAGTATGAGCATGTGAGTAATACAAGCAGACCATTAAGTTCAAAAGCATATAAGTCATTTGAAACATAGGAAATCTGTCATGAGTAGGGCAATATATCCAAAAAGATAAGCTTAAGTTTGTTAGATAAACTTTTAAGCATATTAGAAACTAATAACAGAAGAAATAAACAGCCATGCCTAAGCCCCGTGATCCTCTGATTGTGAATAGCGATGCTCAAGCCTATGCAGCCATCCTTCCATAGTGCTCAAGCGATCATAGATAGCAGAGTTGCTATGTTCTTAATAAGCTTTAAGATCCATAATTCGGGCTTCAATACTGGCTTGCATATTGGCAATTGCTTCCAGGACATGTTCATTGTTGGTGGCAAGGGCCTCTTCCATAGGGTCATCATTAGGTGCAGGAGGAATTTCGCCTTGTGGAGCTGCTGCTTCATTTCTTCGACTGTAAATCCATTCACCATCGACTTTCTTTGCATGCATGCGGTTTAGAGATTCATTGCCAAATTTGTGGGGACCAGTAGAGAAAATGAATCCACCATCCTTCAAATCGACCTTATAGTGATCCAAAATTTTAGCCACTGTGAAGGCGTAAGGCAGATCCATCATTGCCTTGTCCTTGGCTTTCTTCATGTTGTGCATGATATAGTGTGGCAAGTTGATTGTCTTGTGGCTTTTAAGACCCCATATCACAAATATATCATCTTCTTCAACTAAGGCATAGTTGCTTGCCCTTGGTACCAAGATATGGGTTACCACAAAGTGAAGAAGGTGATCCAACAATTTCAGAAAACTAGTAGTGAAAGATCCCGGGGGCACGGCAATACCTAGTTGAATCGTGTCTTCTATAGCTCGTGCTCTATTAAAATCCGCCCATGTAAGGTCATCATTCTTAGTAAGTTTGGCTCCAGAGTGAGTGAGCCCAAACAGAGTAGTCCACTGACCTGGTGACACGGTGATTTTGTGTCTCTTGATTTCAGACACCAGATTCGTACCAGTAATAGACAAATTGCAGAAATAAACTTTTGTTGGTTCAAGATAGAAGTACCCTGGGTTGGTGGTGACAAGGGTTTTCAAGCCCTGAAATTCCAAGAGCTCGGTGAAGGATGTAAAGCCTTCTCTTTCGAAGAAATTCTAGTCCATGAACTTGGGCTGAATGAGGCGTCATGTATGAAACCCAAGTGTGTATGACTTTATTTGAGATTTGTGAGAGAAGTACCTTCCAATGTTGAGAGTGTTTGAGAGATCTGGGGCAGAGAGTGAAGAGGCTTCAGGTTGAAGGGAAACATTGGGGTTTTTGGTACGAGAGCGCTTTGGTTGAGATGAGCTGTTGGTCATGGCTGAAAATGGAGGTAGGGTTCGGTGTAGGAGAGAGAAAAATGAGGGAAGGTGAAAATTTTTTAGAAGAAAGTGGAATGTAAACGGTGAAATGGAGGGAAAGGGAGAAAAAATGATGGAAATAGATTGAAAATGGTAGGATTGTGTTGGATTGGTGGTAGGGATGGATTTGGAGGAAGTGGGTTGTGGAGAGATTGAGAGGAGGAAGGTGATAATGGAGATGAAGGGGCAGCGTAGATGGTGAATTTGGCTGAGGATGGAGTTTAAAAGGGACGTGGGTAACCGGTTAGGTAATGTTATAGGGGCTTCTGCCAGATTCATTAACCGATTAGAGCAAAAATCTAACCGATTACCTTCTTTGAGTTTGTGAACATACGAGCCTCTGTTTACTTGACTAACCGGTTAGAGTGTTGTAATAACTGGTTATATGATACCACTGGAGTTGCTAAGATCTTCTGATTTACTTACTAACTGGTTAGGATAATAAGATAACCGGTTAGGTGCTTGAATTTGAACAGCAAAACAGAACCTCATGAGCTTATATAACCAATTAGATCATTTATCTAATCGATTAGCTTGTTATTTCCAGAGATGTCAGGGCCTTTATTTTGTATACTTAATCAGTTAGGGGCTTGCCTAATTGATTATTTAGGCTTGACAGAAAGCCCTCCCAAGTGCCAGAACATTTCCAAAGGCAATCATTCAAGTTGTTCTCTTCTCTAATTGGTTGTTTCACTTCCAGAACTAGAACTCCTTCATGAGATCACCCTTTAAACATATCAACCCTTGTCTTCTTGGGATTCACTTTAATTCCATCATAAATTTCTTCACTTTCCAAACCAGTATTTCTGACTTATGGATTGATTTTTCTTCTTCTCCTTCTTTTGACTATTGCATTTCCAAATCAAGACAAAATTCTCAAGAATTGAGTCCTTAGATCACCAACTTGAGCCAGCTTAACTAGGTTTCATTTTTATCAACTGTAACCATTATAAAGGAATCCAAGTACAGAATTTTCTTCTTCAAGAGAACCAGAATGCATAGTTCTTCAACAGAATCAGAATTATAGAAAATTGGGGGACTTAAGCATGGATAAAGCACCTACAAAATAGACTTAGGGAAATCTCCAATGCTCAAGTCAGTATTGGACTCAAAAATGATAAAAGAGATAAAAGTTATGCAGAAAAAAAATGTCATATTATGCAGCAAAACACAAGATATGTAGATATTTAACTTATGCATGATTGATCCAAAATTCCAAGATAAAAGGTATGTAACACAAGCATTCATTCAAATGCATGATTGATTAATTATTCCTAATTCTCCTCTTATATACGCACTTTAGGGCAACAATGATCATATTAGGAATATTATGTCAAGTATTAAGATATTTTCAAGATATAAAGCTAGAAAAGAACATCTTTAAAATAAGTTAAAGTATAGAACAAGTCTCCACTTATCCAAATGTTGCAAGTCCAAGCTTCTTAGAGACAATGGATAGAACTTGGAGTATTTTCTTATCTTGTGCTTGCAGCAGCCATTTTTGATATTCCAAAGTCCGTTCTTGGCCTTCAAGCACACCTATAACACACTTCAATTTTTGGCTTTTGGTACCCAAATTCTCTTGGGTCCTTATGTGTTAGAGTTAGGCAAGGTGCCCTTAGGGACCCAAGCCATTTTAGTTCCAACCTTTGTGTTAATTTTCTTCCTCATATTACATGTCGATGCACTATGCCCTTTCTTGCCACAATGAAAACACTTTATAAAAAGACTTGTTGATGTACTTGTGGGAATAAAGAAATTTTTGAAAATTTTTCGTTGATTTTTGGGATTGTACCCTAAACCAGCCTTTTGAAATACACATCTTTATTTCCCAAGCAATATGTTCAAATTATCTCTTCCAAGGGTAAATTTTGCAAGAGTATTTTTCAAGTCTTCAATTTCCTTTTCAAAAATTTTGCATGATGAGCAAGAAAATGATGTAAATGCATTATCAAGAGAAGAACATGTCATGCATGAAGAATTTGCATCAATAAGACCAAGAGTTTCATTTTCAATTTTAAGCTCCTCATTTTCCTTATTTAAAATAGAGATCTTGATTTCAAAAGAAGAAATTGCTTTCTTGGATGATGAAACAATTTTTGCAAGCCTTATAGATTCATTATGCAATTCTTCAAATGCATCTTGCAATTCATCATAGAAGGGGGAAGAGTTTGATTCAAAGTTTGAGGATGTTACCTCAGTGTCATCTTCTTCTTCCTCTTCACTTCTAGCCATGAGGCATAGGTTGGCTTTCTCATTGTCTGAGCTATCGGATAAGTCCATGTCATTTTCATCCCAAGCTATATAAGCTTTTCTTACATTTTTATCCTTTGACGACCTCCTTTCATATTTATCCACTTTCCTTTGATAAATGGGACACTCCATCTTCATGTGCCCCGGTTCTCCACATTCATAGCATTTAGGAGTTGATGAGGTTCCTTCCCTTTTGTGATAGGCATTCTTTGAGGGAAAGGGAGATCTTCTTTGAGCTCCATTCTTTTTGAAGAATCTTCCAAACTTTTTTCTAGAAGGCTAAGATTCTCCTCATTAATCTTCAAGTCATCTCCATCATCTTCATCATCATCATCATTAATCATGGAGAAGGTGGCCTTTAGAGCAATTCTCTTCTTTTCCTTTTTGTCATGTTTCTCATTTTGATTGAGCCTATTCAGCTCCAACTCATGCTCTTGTAGCTTTCCAAAAAGTGTAGCTAAGGTCATAGTTGCTAGATTTCTTGATTCCTGTAACACCCCAAAATTTACTTTTCTACTATCAGAATTCATTCTAAAATATTTGTGATTTTCTGAAATTTTTCTGGAATTTTCTAAGAACGCGGAATATTTTAATATATTTCTTGTTTTACGTATGTACTGAGCGGAACCGGAGAAATGAGATATTTTCTCCGAAAGCCTTGAACTATGGAAATGTCGACGGGGGATCTTACTAAACTCAAGACCGGACACAGTTTACAAGGTTTTACATTTTTCGAGAAATTTTAACAGATAAAATAATAAAACATTGCGAAGAAACTATCTTGTAGATTTGTTAATGCTGACTTCTGCCAACTATAACTATTGTCCAATAAATAATAACATGTAATAAAAATCTTATCACATTATTCAGAATTTACCTTGTGTCAAGCCCCTTTAGCCTTATTTTCAAAATAAAAATAGAGTTAATTAAAAGTCCATTGTAGGAAGCTTCCAAGAAGTTTCCTTGTGGACACATTTTTCTCTCTCTTCCCTCCTCACTCCTTGTCCACGGCAGATGACCCATTTGGGGGAAGTCCAAATTGTTTTCCTTATTTTACCATTTCACTCTCATTTCTTTAGACTCCAAAATACCTCTTCTCTTCTTTTCTCCATCGTGCACCCATTTCTGGAGACATTCACCATTTCTTACTTCATCATCAAAGATTTCTTGCTTCTTGCACCATTCCAAGACCATTCTCTTTTGTGGCCATCCTTTGGTTCTTCTTCTTCTTCTTCCATTATCCACCATTGAAGCTAAAGCTTTGAGCTTGGAGGTAAAGTCTTCACCTTTCTTTCACTTTCTTCTCATTTTCATTTTTCTTGGTCACCTATGTGATCAAGAACTCATTTTTCCATGGTTTGAGTGGACATTATGGAAATCACTCACATTGGTGTTCTTCTTGAAGGGGAAAACGAAAATCTAGGGCAAGAAGAGGTAACACCTTGTGTTGTCTTCCAAATAGGTAAGAGGGAGATGATCCTCTTCAACTAATCTTGGTAGTAAGGGAATGTCTTGTATGTGTGTTGTTATTGATTTCTGAATCCATGTATAAAGTTCTCTCATTTTTATGTTGTCCTTTATGATAGTGCATTTTGTTGGGTTTGTATGATTTATTGATGCCTCTTGCATGATTTGAAGATATATTTGAGTAACTTATTGATTAAATATGATAATGATTGGTTTGGTTTGAGTTAAAGGACCTGGAGAACTCTATTTTCTGCAAGATTACGCGTGGTAATCGGTTACACGAGGCTTGTAATCGATACCAAGCTCTTAAGGGTATGAAATCGTGATTCTGGAAATCTGGTAATCGATTACGTCTTGTGTGTAATCGATTACAGAGATTCTGTCTAGCTTGTAATCGATTACAAGAGTGGTGTAATCGATTACCAAGCCTTTGATGTCACGAAGTGGTGCTTCTGGGAATCACGTAATCGATTACAACTTGTGGGTAATCGATTACGGAGGTTCTGTCCGATTGGTAATCGATTACCAGGTTGTGTAATCGATTACCAAGCCCTTGAAGTTATGAATCGTGGTTCGGGAATCACATGTCGATTACAATGAGATTGTAATCGATTATGAGATTTTGTTACTGCTGTAATCGATTACCAAGGTGATGTAATCGATTACCAAGACCCAAAAATGAGATTTTTGAGTGGAAATGATTGAAATTATGGTTCCTTGCCCTTTGTAACTCAAACATAACCTAAAAACCCTAGATTCAAGGATTTTACTTTACCTAAATGCGATAGGAACATGTATTCATACCAATAGAGAAGAGATGATTTTGAAAATGGAATTCTTGGATCCATGACATGGGAATTGTGGTATGTGTGTAATAAGGAACATATATTGATGCTGAGAATTATTGATGCAAGTGTGATTCCTTATGTGGGTTATGTACTTATTGATTTAGTACTTTATGAGATAAGAATGATGATATGCCATTGAGGCAATGTTTTTAATAAATGTATTGTTGATATGTCATGTTGGACATTGAATAATGCTTATGTGCCATTGAGGCAATGCTTATGTTGAATGCATCATTGATGAACATACATGATTGGACATTGTGTCATCATGCATGTGGGTTATCCGTTGGACATTGTTGAGAAGGCTATGTTGCCTAGGAGTTTGAATAACACCTTTGTGCGGGTGCGAGTAGACTAAGCGTAGGTGTCATATGTTGTTGACCTTGGGGGCGTTGGGGTGTGGGTGTCTCACAATAGACAGTGGTAGCTCCACTGGGGCCATGGGATAGACCAACGCGACACACCAACGATCCTGCCTGAGACGTTGTCCTATATCGCGATCAACTATTGAGGTACCATGTATGAGCCATTGCGCAAACAATTTTATGAAAGAAAGCACACTGTATTTTAAGGCTACTGATATACTGGTATTACTCCTTGATCATTCACTCCGAAAATGTTTACGTCTAGCTCCATGGAGTAGGAACTTTGGTACCCTTGTTGCATTGTGAGTTGTCAGTCACATGGTTCATTGAGCATTTATAATTGGATAATGTGTTTACTATTATGACTACGATATTTATTTGACTTTTGGTGATGCTATTGTTGCTAGCGGGTTATGGATAATGTTAACTATTGTTCTTTGTTGCTTTACTCTCATTAATTGTTTTCGGGTATTACTGCACTTGTATGTATTAACTGTATTTTTTGTGGGCGTTTAACGCCATTTATTTTTCTTGCCCATGTTGGTACTTGAAAGTCGGGAATCTCACCTCTTTCGGTAATTTCTCTATTTTGTATTTTGGTTGGATCGTGTGCTCTCGAGAAGACGCTTGTGAGGAGGACAAGGAAACCACTGAGTTTCGGGGTTTCTACCCTTATCTCGAACCGAGATCGAAGTTGTTGAGGATGTCATTTCGGCTCCGTGGACTTTTTGGCTACGTGCGGATCAACTTTCTTGGAGGTCCGGACTGGCTTTGGCATATCAACGTGCGGGCGATCGATGTATACCACGGCACCACGTGATGTGACCTTATGCGTGGAGACGCTCACTCCTATTCTAGATTTTCATGCTTTTGTATGGCTAGAGTTCTATATGCCCATGAGGGACATGTGAGGTGAAATGTATTATACCCCTCGTGAGGATTCTTTTTTGTCTACTTGCCGGGCTCGCCGCCGCATTGTTCATTCGTCGTCCCGATGGATGTCTCGTCGGACTACGAGGACCTTGAGGAGGATCCATCTACGGTTCCTTCTCATTTTAGGCAGTCTTAGGGTTAGTTTTAATTGATGGCTACTGATGGCTATCCGTTTATTTTGAGGGAGCCTGACGTATTACTGGATTAGTGGGTATATATATTTGTATCTCTTGGGGTAGGTACATATTTTACTTTTTGTATATTTTTAGAAATGTAATTTAAACAGGCTGGTATTTCTGGTACAAAGTATGTAATTATCTATATTGTAAATGGTCGTATGTTTCATTTCACGTTGATTTCACTTTGACCTTTTTGACAGAAGTTTTATTAGAAAGAGGAACTTTTAATTTTAACTTAATCACGCGATATATTCATAAACAGGTGTATATGTACATTAAATGGAAGTTTTAACCTGATTCATGTTAAGCAAACAAAAAGAAAAAATATTTATATTTTCCGTAATCATCTTTATGTCGTTTCACTATAATGCGACGTTCCTTCTTCTTACCCATTATGACTAAGGGAGAAAAAGGGGCGTTACAATTCCGAGATAGCTATCACTTTAGGTTGCTAATCCCTGCTCAAGCATCTTGAGACTTTGTTAATAAGATCTTCAATAGAAAATGTCTTTCCAAATGAGGCTAAATGATTAACAATATGTGTAAAGCGTTTTTGCATTTCTTGAATACTTTCACCATAGTTCATTCTAAAAAGCTCGTATTCATGGGTGAGAGTGTTTATCCTTGATCTTTTCACTTCACTGGTACCCTCATGGGTTACTTGTAAGGTGTCCCACATTTCTTGGGCAGATTTACAATTTGAGACTCTAAAGAACTCATCATACCCCAAAGCTGTGGTAATAATGTTTGTGGCTCTCAAATTATATTGGACCTTCTTTTTATCATCATTCGTCCATTCACTTCTTAGTGTATTAATTTTTATACCATTTACAACTTGTGTGGGAACGAAAGGACCATTTTCAACAGCATCCCACACAGCTAAGTCAATAGCTTCAATAAAAATTTTCATTCTTTTTTTCCAATAAGCATATCCATCCCCATTGAAAAAAAGAGGTTTATAAAGAGAAGAGCTTTCGGAAAAACTATTTGAAGAGGTCATCACTTTCTCTTGAAGCTGCTAAGCTCTTTATACAAGAGCCTAACTCTGATACCACTTGTTACCAAGTGGCCTCAATACTCAAGAGGGGGTGAATTGAGTGTGTAAAATATTTTCGTAAATCTTTCGCAAAACGTTTGATTATCAATTTTCGTTGAAGCTATTGGATGATTGAAGTGAATAGATAAATGAGATTGAATATTTCACTCACAAATTAAATAAGCCAAGTTGAATAACATTCAAGTAAGCATATAAAATAAATGCACAAATGTAAAGAGATGAGTTTAGAAGATCAAACACAAGGTTTATCCTGGTTCAACCACCAATCCACTTGTGACCTACATTCAGTCCTCAAGCAACCGCTAGAGATTTTCCATTATATCTTCAAGCTTCAACTGGTGCTTGACAACCTTTACAAACTAGAGCACTTACCACACGTTGGGATACCTCACCCTTTGTGTTTGAGCCTCAAAACAGGGATACCTCACGCTGTACAACCTTTGAGGGATGCCTCACCTTCTTTACACCTTTAAAGGATACCTCACCTTCTTTTCAACAAGGGATACCTCACCCTTTTTCACTAGAGGGATACCTCACCCTCTTTACGAGATAAACAAAGTGTTTAAATGATAGAAACTCTCTCAAAAGAGTAAATAATACAAATTAAAGCTTATGGGTATCAAGGATTCACTCTATTCAAGCTCAAAAACAGGGTATTATGGAGGTGATATAGAAAACGTGAATTCAATGCTTTTCAACGTTTTTCAGATTGATTGACCAACCAACATAAATGCCCAATAACTTAGTTTTATAGCCAAAAGAGATTTTGTGCCGTTGAGGGCAGTTAGAAGTATTAAATGCTCTGCAATAGAGCCGTTGTACGTGTTTTCTGACTTTCCAGATAACTGGTTAGGAAATATTCCTAATCGGTTAGACATTTAAGATTGGTCTTTGTTTTAATCAAATAATTGATTAGCAAATGAGTCTAATCGGTTAAGCTTCTTTAGAATCCTTTTCACGTGTGTTTTAAAAACATACTAACTGATTAGTTTAACTTCCTAATCGGTTAGGCTTCTTTTTGAAACAGAATTCGTTTCTTTGAAAATGTACATACTAACCGGTTAGGACAAGGACCTAATCGGTTAGGCTCTTTATAAAAAAGAAGCCACAACTTCTGTTTTCATAAATAACCGATTACTTATATTATCTAATCGGTTAGTCAAATTAAAAAACCAATTCCCGCGTTTCTATTTTGGCACCTAACCAGTTAGATGAATAGTGATAACCAGTTATTGATTTGAGCATGAAAGGAGATTTCTTAAAGGTTTATTCAACCAAAGTTTTCCAAATCTTTTTCAATCTTTCTAAAAGGCATTTTGCAAAAACAAAAACATATTTTCACAAAAGTAACATATGATTTTACAAACCATTTAGGAAAGCCTATAAGTGAGCTTAGAGTGAATCCCAAAATACCTTCACACAAGATCTAAGGACTTGTATGCTAAACTTGAATCCCTTGGTACTTGATCTTTGCATTTTCGTTTCCTTTCTTGTTTGTTGTCATCAAAACTATCACTTGTGTCAATACCAATCACACGTATACTTAGAGCACAAAAACCAAACTACATTCATTTATACTAATGTAAATATGAAAATAATAATTAGGCACTTAGGGAGTATTTTTCTCCTAATACATATGCTTCTCCTACTTGTGTCTGTTTGCCTAAGATTGGGGCTGTCCAAATTAAGCATCCTCAATTTGGTAGTACTCTTTTGGTCAATTGTCATCGTTTAAAGCATATTATTGACAATGTTGTTTGTAACGCCCCTTTTTCAGAGAAAAGAATGAATGTCACACCATATTAAAGTGAGTGAAACAAAAATGCAGAAAATTTAAATATATTGATAAATTAAGACCC
The DNA here is from genome assembly GCA_029884605.1 of Ormosia emarginata. Lineage (NCBI taxonomy): Eukaryota > Viridiplantae > Streptophyta > Magnoliopsida > Fabales > Fabaceae > Ormosia > Ormosia emarginata. The sequence continues at coordinate 5,149,813 of JAQQTP010000038.1, read as the reverse complement.
GGTTCATTTTTAATATATGAATGAACATTTTCAATTGTAAGTATGTGTTAATCGAGTATAGAAACATAGGTGTATATATATATATATATATATATATATATATATATATATATATTATATATATATATATATATATTATTTGACTTACACCAAATATTTTTTGACTTACACTCATTTTCAACCGTTAGATTCACTTTCATCTAATGGTTGAGATAATTTTATTAAAAGTAACCATTAGATGAAAGTGGATCTAACGGTTAAAAATGAGTGTAAGTTAAAAAAGACTTACACTGGTGTAAGTTGATCCTCCCTATATATATATAAATAAAATAGTGATAAGGGAAATAATAAAACGTAGCTACAGTAAACAAAATTAGCATGAAAGGAGAACATACATCCATACGTTATACATTCATATCTAGTGAGAGGAGTTTTTATTGTGAGAGGGCGAGAGGAATGAATCTTGACCATACAACCATACATGGATGGTCAAGATTAAAAGTTATTTGAAGGTCATGTGACCACTTAAAAAAGTCACATACATTTATGTTCTAATCTTGACTATTCATGTAAGATCTAATGGTCAAGATTCACCCCTCCCACCTCTTATAATAAACACTCCTCCCACCGGATACACATCATATATATATATATATATATATATATATATATATATATATATATATATATATATATATATATATATATATAATTACACATCTGTTTAATTACATAATCAAATTTACAAAAAGTAAAAGGCTTTACCCACCCCCAAGATGTTTACAAATTTACATCCCATCAAAATAGTAAAACATCAGGCTACCCAAAAAGATATACGGATAGCCATCAGTAGCAACTGATAGTATCAGCCCCTAAGACTGACGAGAAGGAACCAAAGCAAGATCCTCCCCAGGGTCCTCCTCATCCGATGAAATCACCATCGGAGCAGCCGAATTTCAAGCAGAAGCTCAAGCAGTGGAAAGAAACGAGTCCTCCTGTGGGGTATAATAAAGGTCATCCCACAAATCTCTAACGGGTAGGCAAAACTCTAAGTGAACAAAAGCGGTAAAATAAAAAATAGGCGGGTCATAGCTACCCCAAGCCAAAGACACAGTCAGTTCCCCATGATAGATGCATCGGTCCGTGCGCAAGTTTATGTGCCAACAGTCGGGTCCTCTGTGAAAGGTCATCCTCGTATATCCCAAAAATCGGTGTGGACATGAAGACATCTTCAATTAGCACTAATCTTAATCGGGCTAGAAACCAGGAAATTCAGGTGTTTCCTTTTCTTCACGAACGTCTTCTCAAAAATAAATAAATGAAACAGAAATACAGGTATACAAGAAAGAGGTGAGAATCCAGCATTCAATACCAATACGGCAGGAAGAAAATAGAACGGCACAGGGCGCCCACATGCCCACATAACATCACAAGACATATATATATATATATATATATATATATATATATATATATATATATATATATATATATATATATATATCAGCAGTAGTAATAACATAAGCAATAAAAAGGAAAACAACAATAAGTAATGGTAAAGAGAATAAGCAATAAACGATAAGCAACATTAATATTTCAAGCAATCAATAGCTCAATAGCCAGATCATTATTTCAACAGTAAAGAAAATAATTCAACAGTGTATGCATTCATGCCAGATGAAGTACGAGACTGACAATGCGCAATGCATATGGTACCAAAATCTTACTCCATGGAGCTAAACATCAACATTCGGAGAGAATGATCAAGGAGTCATACCAGTATCTCGTTAGCCTCAAAATAAAGTGTTTTCTCTTAAAAATAATATTTTGCGCAACATGGCTTATACATGACACCTTAACAATTGAATACGATATAGGACAGCGTCTCAATCCGGATTGTCGGTGTGTTTGCATCGGTCTATCCTACATCCCCAATGGAGCTACCACTGTCTAGACGCCCCCAAGGTCAACCACTATGAGTCATGCTTAGTCTACTCACACCCGCACTAAAGTGTAATTCAATCTCCTAGGCATACACAGCCTTTCCAATAACATCCAACAGACATTACATATACATGACGACTCAATGTACATCATGTATGTTTATCAATTGTATGTTCCTCATAACACAATGCATATCATGCATATTCATTAACAATATATATTTCTCATGGAACATACCACAACGGCATATAATCAATCCTCAATAACTTCATGCCACAATTTAGTCAAGTACACATCAACAAGTACTTAGTCCCACACATGGACTCATAATATCACACAATTCATTCTCAATATCAACATTTCATATATATATAGTTCAACACATACCACAATTTCACATTATGTATCCAACATTCTTAATTTCCTAAGTCTTGATCAATTAGGCAAATTTAGGGTCAAAAACCCTTAAAAATCGTGGCCTCTCAAGAGCCATTACTCAATCAATTTCTTCCATCACATTATAAAATTACTTATGTCCAAATTGTTTAATTCCCAAGGATGTACAAAAGCATCACTTGGATTCCAAAAATCCCTTAGAGGTCGTGAGCCTCCCAAAGACATCAAGATTCTAATTTTTCCATTTCATGCTTTAATCATTTAATACCTAATCACATAGGCTTCATTTTGTACAAAAATCAAATTCAAATCCCTAAAAATTGAGTCAAAACCGTGACCTCCATAAGATAATAGGAAACCCTAAATTTTCATTCATCCAATCCATTATTATTAAAGCATTTATAACAACCAAACTTTAGTCTCAATCAAGAACACACAAAACATGAAAACAATCAAACAAAATAAGCATCCATTATGGATTTCTCCATCAACAACCACACAAAGGCCTTCTCACCATCAATAATAGTTGAAGTGAGTAAATCTCCATCTTGCCTAAAGGAAGAACACGAAATCACCTCCTTGATAACTCCTTGGTGGTTCAGTTTTTGGGCTCCCAAAACCCTAGAAAACCAAACTCAAAGAATCAACACCAAGCTTTGAAAAAGATGAATCCTTTGTCATTAAAGTGGCCAAGGAACACGAAAATAAGGAGAGAAAAAAAGAAAGATGGAAGCTTTACCTCAAAGCTTCAAGCTTTGATCTTGGAAAAAGATGATGAAGATGACGGATTTTAGCACCAAAGAGAAGATGTTGAGAATGAGAAGAGAAATATAGTAATGGTGATGGTGAAACAAGAAAACGAAAATGGTCTCCAATGGGGGCTGCAAAACCGTGGAGAGGGTGAAGGAGAAGAAGAGAGAAGTTGGAGAAAATGGAAATGAAAATTGAAGAGAGAGAAAGTGATAGTAGAAAATGAGTAAAATTTTGGGTGAGGAGTGTTAAGTGTGGGAAGCAAAATTTGCTCCCCTTGGACACCATGTGCCACGGCAATGAGGAGAGAGAGAGAGTGTGTGAGTGACTTCTCCTACAAGCTTTGGGTAGTTTGGTCATTTGTGGACCAAGCTTCCATGAGAAACTTGATTAAAATATAGTATTTTTGAATTAAAGTGGATTTAATTAGACATAAAGTAGATTACATTAGGATAAGGTGATATGATTTCTAACACATGCTATTATCCAAGGGACAATGGTTATAGTTGACAGAGTCAATATTAGTTGTCCAGCGGATAAAATTACACAACAATTTTTATTTACCAGTTAAAAATCTCAAAAAACATGAAACTTCGTAAATCGTGTCCAGCCTCGGATTTAGTAAGATCCCCCGTCGATGTTTCCACAGATCATGGTTCTCGAGAAAAATATTTTATTTCCCCGGCTCCGCTCAGTTTACACGTAAAACAAGGAATAATATTAAAATATTCTACATTCTCAGAAAAATTCTGAAAAATTCACAAAAATCACAAATATTATAAAATAATTATTTATAATAAAATAGATAAATTTTGGGATGTTACAACTCTCCCCTTCAAATAGAAATTTCGTCCTCGAAATTTTTATACCTTAGAAAAGTTGTGGGTATTGCTCCTTCATCTTGTCTTCCAACTCCCATGTCGCATCTCCGGTTGTCTCATTCCAGATTACCTTTACTAATGGGATGTCTTTCCCTCTGAGTTGCTTCATTCTCTTATCCTCAATCTTTACAGAAGTTGTCTCATAAGTCAAGTTTTCCTTTAATTGTACCGTATCTGGTGCTATAACATGATCAGAGCTAGGAATATATTTTTGAAGTTGTGACACATGAAAGACATTATGAAGATTTGAAAGAAAAGTTAGTAAGGCTATTTGATAAGCAACTGGACCCACCCGACAAAGAATTTGGTAAGGTCCAAGGAATTTTGGAGAAAGCTTTCTAGACTTAAGAACTCGGCCGACCCCAGTCGTAGGCGTGACTTTCAAAAACACATGCTCTCCTACCTCAAATTCAAGAGGTTTTCTCCTTTTGTCCACATAGCTTTTTGTCGACTTTGAGCCGTCCTCATCTTCTCCTGAATCATCTTAACTTTCTTAGTCGTTTGTTGTATGGGATAAGGTCTGACAGTAAGCCGCTCTCCATCCTGATACCAACATAAAGGCGTTGTGCACCTTCGCCCATATAGAGCCTCATAGGGTGCCATCCCTATACTCGAATGATAATTGTTGTTGTAAGTGCACTCTACCAATGGTAAGACTTTATCCCAACATCCAGTTTGTTCCAAAGCACAAGCTCTGAGTAAATCTTCCAATGATTGAATTGTTCTCTCTGATTGACCATCGGTTTGAGGATGATATGCATAACTTAATAGTAGCTTTGTTCTCATTGCTTATTCAAGACTTTGCCAAAATTTTGATGTAAATCTTGGATCTCTATCAGAAATAATACTTGTAGGCACACCATGTAGTCTAACAATTTCACCAATATACAACTGAGTCAACTTGTCCAATAAATACCGCATGTTGATTGGCAAGAAATGTACTGACTTCGTCAGTCGATCCTCAATTACCAATATCGAATCATAACCCTTTCTAGTCTTTGGAAATCCAACCACAAAGTCCATTGCAATACTATCCCACTTCCATTCGGGAATAGCTAAGGGTTGTAACATTCGAGATGGTATTTGGTGTTCAATCTTCACTTTTTGACAAACTAGACAGGAAGACACACATCTAGCAATATCTCTCTTCATCCTGTGCCACCAAAATATCTTCTTCAAATCTTGATACATCTTGGTTATTCCAGGGTGCATACTCAACTGACTCGTGTGAGCATGTTCAAGTATATATTTCCTGAGTTTTCTATCCTTAGGTACACAGACTCTACCTCTGAACCTTAAAATTCTATCATTTCCTTCCTCTAAGATTGTTGCACCGCCTTACTTTATCAGCTCCCTTTCTTCTTGTAAGAACTTGTCAACTTTCTACTTCTCTCGAATGTCTTCCATTAAGTCATTTGAAATAGTGACCATATTCATACAAATTTTTCTAGGTGTTAATTCCACAAAAGACTATACATCTCTGAATTGTTCTATCAAATCTTTTTCTTTAATCATCATAGTGGAAACACGGATCATTTTCCTACTTAAGGTATATGCCACAATGTTTGCTTTTCCAGAGTGATACAAAAGTTAAAAATCATAATTTTTTAGGAACTCTAACCATCTTCGTTGTCTCATATTCAACTCCTTCTGATTATACAAATACTTCAAGCTCTTGTGGTCGCTAAAGACGTTAAATGTTGCTCCATAAAGAAAATGTTTCCATATCTTCAAAGCAAATACCACAATAGCTAATTCCAAGTCGTGTGTTGGGTAGTTCTTCTCATGCACTCGCAATTGTCTCAAAGCATAAGCCACCACTTTTCCATCTCGCATAAGCACACACCCCAATCCTTGGTATGAAGCATCACAATATACTTCGAATGGTTCACTTGGATCAGGCAGAACTAACACTGGTGAAGTAGTTAGTCTCTTTTTCAGCTCTTGAAAACTTTCTCCGCAAGCATCCATCCATTCAAAAGCTTGATTCTTTCTTATAAGTTGAGTGAGAGGTCCAGCTATCTTAGAGAATCCTTCAATGAATCTCTGGTAATATCCAGCTAATCCCATGAAACTTCGAATCTCCATCACTATTTTCGGCCTTTCTGATTGCAAAACAGCTTCCACTTTTGATGGGTCTACAACAATTCCTTCCTTCGAGATCAAATGGCCTAAAAATTTAACCTTGTCCAACCATAATTCACATTTTGACAATTTGGCATACAACCTCTTTTCTTTCAGAATTTGAAGAACTATGCTAAGGTGTTCAACATGATCCTCCTGATTTTGAGAGTAGATCAGGATATCGTTAATGAAAACAACCATGAACCTATCCAAGTAAGGACGAAAGATCCTATTCATATAGTTCATGAGTATAGCAGGTGCATTCGTCATACCAAAAGGCATCACCAAGTACTCGTAGTGTCCATAACAAGTACGAAAAACTATTTTAGGAATGTCTTCCACCTTTACTCTAATCTGATGATAGCCCGATCACAAGTCGATCTTAGAAAACACTGCTGCTCCCTTCGGTTGATCCATTAAGTCATCTATCCTTGGTAGTGGATACTTGTTCTTGATCGTGACTTTGTTCAACTAGCGATAGTCCATACACAGTCGCGAAGTACCATCCTTCTTCTTGACTAGCAATACCAGTGCTCCCCATGGGGACATGCTAGGTCTAACAAATTGCTTCTCCAAAAGCTCCTCCAATTGCTTCTTGAGTTCAACTAGTTCTACTGGTGATATCCTGTAGGGCGCTATAGAAATAAGACCAGCTCCAGGCACAAGGTCAATGGTAAACTCGATCTCCCGCTCCAGCGATAAACCAGGTACATCTTTAGGAAAGACTTCGGGAAACTCTCTGACCACTGGAATTGTGTTCACATCTTCCTTGTTCTCGACTTCTAAAGAAGATAGCAGCATGTATCCTTAAGCTACTTCTTTCAAGAAAGCTTTCACTTGGTTGGCCGTCAAAAATCTAGAACTCTCAACTAAAGGGAAAACTATGGTTTTACTAGAACAATCTAACAGGACATGGTTAGAAGATAACCAATTCATTCCTAAGATTATGTTTAACTGAGAAAGAGGTAAACAGATCAAATCAACAGAAAAGATTCGACCTTCAATAATCAATGGACAATCCAAATAGACATTGGTGGTAACAACTAGTTTAGTAGTAGGGATTGAGACAGTCAAGTCAAAAGGCAAAGAAGACACAGGTAAACTAAGTTTTTTCACACAGTCATAAGAAATAAAAGAATGGGTTGCCCCAGAGTTATACAATATAGTTAAAAGATTACCTTCTATGAGACCTTCTCCTTGTATAAGATCTTTGGATTTAGAGGCTTCAGCTTCACTCAGGGTATAAACCCTACCTCCTGCCTGCGGCTTCACAGTTCTTGCAGTATTGACTGAAGGTTTAGCCTTAGTTTGATTGCAATCACGAGAAACATGTCTAGCCTTCCCGTATCTGAAACAAATAACTCCTTTAATGGCACAATCCCTCGTGTAGTGCTCCTTCTCGCACTTCATGCAACTTGGCGTAAACATCGTAATCTAACCAGTCCTACCAGGACTTCCACTAGGACTTCCACTTTGTGGTCATTGTTGTTGTTGATTTCCAGGTGGTCTTGAACAAGGCTTCTTCTAATAACGATTAGCATTACTGTTGCCTCCCCTTTGGGACCAAAAAGGTCCAAAGTTGCGATTCCTCGTGTCCCGCGCTTGGTCTAGGTCTTCCACCAGGTGACACGCGTCAAGCAGCTCCGAAAATTGGCTAATCTTCAATGTTATAATAGCTCTCTTCACATTATGCTTCAACCCTTCTTCAAACTTCTGACATTTCCACACCTCGTTCCGCCGGTGTTGGAAATAAATTGAGAATCTCGACAAGCTCTCAAACTTCACAGTATACTCACTTACAGTCATATTCCCTTGTCACAGACCAAGAAACTCCATCGCTTTAGCATGTCTGGCACTGGCAGGGAAATATTTCTCCAAGAATACCTCCCAAGTAATTGGTCGGCCTTCAGTTTCTAACAATCTCTGTTCCCCAGTCCACCAATCTTCTGCGCCTCCAACCAACATAAACGCAGCATAAGTCACCTTCTTGTCATTAACATAGTTTATACCCGTGAATATCTTTTCCAGCTCCTTGATCCAAAAAGTAGCCTTCTCAGGATCCAATTCTGCCATAAACTGTGGAGGGTTAATGCGACAAAATTCAGCCAAGTTTTGAGCATCTGCAATAGCTTCCAACTGTTGTGCAGCTCTCTCTTGTTGTTGAGCAGTCTGTTGGTTTTGTTGCAGCATTGCCTCAGCCATCTTCTGAATCGCCTCAATCGCAGCAGTCATATCTCCTCTACGAGCCATATCTTCTTTTTCAAGTCAAACTATACAAAATACAAGCAAAAGTCAAATGCATCCTTTTAGAATACTAAACACATAGAATCACACAACACAAACAAGACAGTCCAAAATCACAAGACCCAAAAGAAAACTTAAATCAGGGCTCTAATACCAAGACAGTGTAACGCCTATTTTTCGAGGAGAAGAAGGAACGTCACACCATATTAAAGCGAGTGAAACAAAAATGCAAAAAATTTAAATACATTGATAAATTAAGACCCGGTTCATTTTAAATATATGAATGAACATTTTCAATCATAAGTATGTATTAATCGAGTATTGAAATATATGTATGGTAAAGCCTTTTACTTTTTGAAATTTTGATGATGTAATTAAACAGGCTGATGTAATTATATATATATATATATATATATATATATATATATATATATATATATATGGTAAAGCCTTTTACTTTTTGAAATTTTGATGATGTAATTAATCATTAATATATATTATAAAAAGTAATCAAGCTTTACATCATCAAAATTTCACAAAGTAAAAGGCTTTACCCACCCCCGAGATGTTTATAAATTTACATCCTATCAAAATAGCAAAATGTCAGGCTTCCCAAAAAGATATACGAATAGCCATCCGTAGCAGCCAACAATATCAGCTCCTAAGACTGACGAAAAGGAACTGAAGCAGGATCCTCCTCAAGGTCCTCTTAATCTGATGAAATTACCATCGGGGCAACCGAATTTCGATCAGAAGCTCTAGCAGTGGAAAGAAATGAATCCTCTTGTGGGGTGTAATAAAGGTCATCCCACAAATCTCTAACGTGTAGGTAAAACTCTAAGTGAACAATAGTGGTAAAATAAAAAAACATGCGGGTCATAGCGACCCCAAGCCAAGGACACAGTAAGTTTCCCATGATAGATGTATCGATCCGTGTGCAAGTTTATGTACTAACAGTTGGGTCCTCCATGAAAGGTCATCCTCGCTTATCCCAAAAATTGGTGTGGACGTGAAGACATCTTCAATCAGCACTAATTGTAATTGGGCCAAAAACCAGGAAATTCTGGTGCTTCCTTTCCTTCATGAACGTTTTCTCAAAAACAAATAAATGAAACAGAAATACAGGTATATAAGAAAGAGGTGAGAACCCAGCATTCAATACCAATAACACAGGAAGAAAACAAAACGACGCAGGGCACCCACATAACATCACAGTACACATATATATATTAGCAATAGTAATAACATAAGTAATAAAAGGAAAGGAATAATAAGTAATGGTAAAGAAAATAAGCAATGAAAGATAAGCAACATTAATATTTCAAGCAATCAACAGCTCAATAGTCAGATCATTATTTCAACAGTAAAGAAGATAATTCAATAGTGTATGTACTTATGCTAGATGAAGTATGAGACTGACAATACGCAATGCATATGGTACCAAAATCCTACTCCATGGAGCTAGACATCAACATTCGGAGAGAATGATCAAGCAGTCATGTCTGTATCTTGTTAGCCTTAAAATAAAGTGCTTTCTCATAAAAATAATATTTTGTGCAACATGGCTTATTCATGGTACCTCAACAATTGATCGCAATATAGGATAGCGTCTCGGTCCAGATTGTCGATGTGTTTGCATCAGTCTATCCCATAGCCTCAGTGGAGCTACCACTGTCTATTGTAAGACACCCGCACCCCGATGCCCTCAAGGTCAACCACTATGACCCACGCTTAGTCTACTCGCAGTCGCACTAAGGTGTAATTCAATCTCCTAGGCATACACAACCTTTCCAATAAAGTCCAACGGACATCACATATGCATGACGACTCAATATACATCATGTATGTTTATCAATTGTATGTTCCTCATAACATAATGCATATCATGCATATTAATTAGCAATATATATTTCTCATGGAACATACCACAACGACATATAATCAATCATCAATAACTTCATGCCACAATTTAGTCAAGTACACATCAACAAGTACTTAGTCCTACACATGGACTCACAATATCATACAATTCATTCTCAATATCAACATTTCATATATATATAGTTCAACACATACCACAGTTTCACATTATGTATCCAACATTTTTAATTTCCTAAGTCTTGATCAATTAGGCAAATTTAGGGTCAAAAACCCTTAAAAACCGTGGCCTCTCAAGAGTCATTACTCAATCAATTTCTTTCATCACATTATAAAATTACTTATGTTCAAATTGTTTAATTCCCAAGGATGCACAAAAGCACCACTTGGATTCCAAAAATTCCTTAAAGGCCGTGAGCCTCCCTAAGACATCAAGATTCCAATTTTTCCATTTCATGCTTTAATCATTTAATACCTAATCACATAGGCTTCATTTTGTACAAAAATCAAATTCAAATCCCTAAAAATTAATTCAAAACTATGGCCTCCATAAGGTAATAGGAAACCCTAAAATTTTCATTCATCCAATCCATTATTATTAAGGCATTTATAACAACTAAACTTTAGTCTCAATCAAGAACACACAAAACATGAAAACAATCAAACAAAGTGAGCATCCATTATGGATTTCTCTATCAACAACCACACAAAGGTCTTCTCACCACCAATAATGGTTGAAGTGAGTAAATCTCCCTCTTACCTAAAGGAAGAACACGAAAATCACCTCCTTGATAGCTCCTTGGTGGTTTGGTTTTTGGGCTCCCAAAACCCTAGAAAACTAAACTCAAAGAATCAATACCAAGCTTTAAAAAAGACGAATCCTTGGTCACTAAAGTGGCCGAGGAACACGAAAATAAGGAGAGAAAGAAAGAAAGATGGAAGCTTTACCTCAAAGCTTCAAGCTTTGTTCTTGGAAGAAGATGATGAAGATGATGGATTTTAGAGAAAATCACCAAAGAGAAGATGTTGAGAATGAGAAGAGAAATGCAGTAATGGTGACGGTGAAACAAGAAAACGAAAATAATCTCCAATGGGGGCTGCAAAATCGTGAAGAGGGTGAAGGAGAAGAAGAAAGAAGTTGGAGAAAATGGAAATGAAAATTAAAGAGAGAAAAAGTGATAGTAGAAAATGAATAAAATTTTGGGTGAGGAGTGTTAAGTGTGGGAAGCAAAATTTGCTCCCCCTTGGACACCATGTGCCGCGGCAATGAAGAGAAAGAGAGAGAATGAGTGGCTTCTCCTACAAGCTTTGGGTAGTTTGGTCATTTGTGGCCCAAGCTTCCATGAGAAGCTTGATTAAAATATATTATTTTTGAATTAAAGTAGATTTAATTAGACATAAAGTGGATTACATTAGGATAAGGTGATAGGATTTCTAGTACATGTTATTATCCAATGGACAATGGGTACAGTTGACAGAGTCAGTATTAATTATCCAACGGATAAAATTACACAACAATTTTTATTTACCAGTCAAAAATCTCAAAAAACGTGAAACTTCGTAAACTGTGTCTAGCCTCGAGTTTAGTAAGATCCCCCGTCGATGTTTTCACAGATCAAGGTTCTTGGAAAAAATATCTCATTTCCCCAGCTCTACTCAGTTTGCACGTAAAATGAGAAATAATATTAAAATATTTCGCATTAACAGAAAAATCTCGAAAAATTCACAAAAATCACAAAATATTATAAGATAATTATTTATAATAAAATAAATAAATTTTGGGATGTTACATTGTTGAGGAAAGATTAATTGAGTCTATTAACTTGGTAGACCCAATTTAAGTTAATTAGTTAGTAAGGAACTCAAGTCTGGCTAAAGACTTTCAACTTAGCGCTATATAGAAGACAATCCAAGTTTCTTTCATTTTCTTTTGATAGATTAGTTTTTTTATCTTAGTTTCACTTTACTATTTGAGTCGGCTTAAGTGTCTCTTAGAGTTCGGAGCCTTTGTATGAGGATGTAAATAATGTCGGTGAACAAAAAAATTTAAAAATACAAAAAAAAAATGTTTGCTACTTTGTTTATTTTATTTCAATTTTCTTTTCTTTTTGTTATTTCTTGTCCTTTCTAACAATAATTAGGGTGTAGTTATCCTCTTTTCTTCCATTGTAATTACTAAGCATTTCAGGTATGTAACTTTTTCCCATTACTTTTTATTCTTTTTGTTCCAATAATTATTTTGATCCATATTGGTGATTATTTTGTAAGTTTGGATTTAATTTGAAACATTAAGGACAATGTTTGGTGTTGACTGGGGGTGGGCATTACTTAAATATTTAGCCATGTTATTATTATGCCACTTTTATAAGAATTTTTTTACCTATCATCGTACTCAAATTGTTTCAAATATTCAGATAGCTACTTATGCATATCTCATTGTTAAAAATTTTGAAATAATTAGAGAACTTGATGATGAACATGTGGATACTATTTTTACTTAGTGAGTTTTAAGCCATTTATTTTTATTATGAGAGAATTTTATTGACTTTTCAATATTTATTGTTAGTGCTCTTTTTTTTCACTAGATCGTTTCATTATTGTTAATTTTGGCTAAAGATAACTTTTATGTTACACTTTCATTTAATTTGATGCCATGGAAATTGATTGAGTTATTTATTTCCTTAAGAGATGATATTAAGTCATGTTTCTTATTCTGAGCCTTGAAATATATATATATATTTGTTCTTTGACATATTACTGCTAGTTAATTACCCATTTGAGCCTTTTTATTAAGTCTTTCTTTCTTAATCATTTTTCAAAGTGTTTCAAGAAAAAAGTATTGTTATTGCAATATGGGGTAATATGAGGAATGTTCAAAAAAATGAAGTGAAAATGAAAAAAAAAAAGGACAAGTCAAAAAAGAAAAAAATAGAAAAAATGTGAAGTTTGAAAAAATAAAGAAAAAGTGTGAAGAAAAAAAAATGTTGGTATTAGGGATTAGCCTAATAGAGTAATTTAAAGAAGAGGAAAAAGACGTTAAAAGTGTACATGTTAGCTTCAAAATATTCTAGGAATACTTTTAATTTTTATTATTACTCTTTAGCTTTCATATTTTTTTCTTTACTAGCATTACAAGCTAAATAAGATCCTATCTAATTTTAAGGGATTGTTTGGTCCTCTCAATGTACATTGCTAATCTAAAAGTTGAGATAGAAAAAGAAACAAGTTTCTATTGCTTATCAAACCCGTTCTAGGGCTGCCCCAATAATCTTGTATAATGAAGCTGTTTTTTTGGAATGCTAGAGGTTTAGCCAATCTTGAAACTAGGTTAGTGTTAAAAAAGCTTTGTCTTGACAATAAGCCTGATTTTTGTTCATCTCTGAGCCCTGGATTTCTCTTGATTAGGTTCCATCTAGTTTTTGGTCTTCCATGAATATGAAGCCTTTTGCTGTTAATGTTAGACCATCCCTCAATCCTAATTTATGGTGTTTGTGTGTTGTTAACCTCCTCTCCCAATTGCTTGATTGTTCTAATTAACAAGTCTCTTTTTTGATTTCTTGGGAGAATCAGTTGGTTCATATTTCTGCAGTTTATGCCTGCACTTCCTATCAACAAAGAAGATCTTTATGGACTGACTTGGCCAGCCTTCAACAAAGACATTCAGGGCCTTGGTGCTTCATTGGTGATTTTAATGCAGTTTTAGGTGCTTATGAGTCCAGAGGAGGCAACTTGCCTCTAAGAATTTCTTGTGACAAATTTCAGGCTTGGTCAGATTGCTGCAATCTTACTCATTTATTAACTAGGGGTGCTAGTTTCACTTGGTCCAATCGTAGAAGAGGAAGCTCTTTTTCTGAAAGAAGGCTAGATAGAGCTATCTGCAATGATGCTTGGTTTTCCTCTTGGAATAGTATATCCTGTTGTACATTGACTAGAATGCATTCTGATCATTTTCCTATCCTGCTGAACATGAAGAATGACTCTCAAATTTGTCCCTCTTCTTTCAAATTTCTAAAAATGTGGACTGATCATCCAGATTGTTACAGATTGATTTCAGAGGTTTGGAAAAGACCAGTTGTTGGTTGTTCAATGTTTATTCTTGCTTTAAAGCTTAAAGCTCTTTAGTTGGAACTCAAATCTTGGAATAGGGACATATTTAGGGATGTTCACCAAAGAGTTGATTCAGCCATGAAGACTGTGGATCATATTCAGCTGCAAGCTGATGAATTTGGATTTTTTGAAGAGTTGATTCTCCAAAAAAAATGCTCAAATGGAGTTGCAAAAAGCTTTGAAATGTTAAAAGGAGTTCTAGAGGGAGAAGTCTCGGTTTAATTAGCATTCTTTTGGAGATAGAAATACTGTTTTTTTTTCCACAAAGTCACCAGAATTAGAAACGCCTCCAAGAGACTTTCTATGCTTAAGCAGAGGGATCAAATTTTGGATCAGCAGGAAATCGTTAAGCATCATGTACTGCATTATTATAAGACTTTATTTGCCTCTGAAAATAATTGTTCCTCAAATGACTTGATAGATTTTGTTATATCTCCAATGGTCAGTGTAGAAGATAATCTCATGCTCATTAATCTTCCTATCGGTGAAGAAGTTAGAAATGCTATTTTTTCTATGAATGCCTATAGTGCTCCTGGTCTTGATGGGTTTGGGGGTTTTTTCTTTCAACACTACTGGGACCTTATTGGTGATGATGTTTTTAATGTTGTTATCCAGTTTTTTATTCAAGATTGGATCCTGCCTAGCTTGAATTCCAATTTGGTAGTGCTTATTCCAAAAGTCAGTGGTGTTGATAGAATTGAGCAATATAGGCCTATTGCACTAGCTAATTTTCAGTTTAAGATTGTTACTAAGGTGCTAGCTGATCGCCTAGCTATTGTGGCTCCTAAAATCATCTCTGAAAACCAAAGAGGGTTCATTAAGGGTAGGAAAATATCAGAATGTGTTTGCATAGCTTCTGAAGCTGTTAACATGCTAGACAACAAGGCTTTTGGAGGTAACTTAGCTTTGAAGATTGACATTAAAAAGGCCTTTGATACATTGGATTGGGACTTCTTGCTCAAAGTTCTTAGTGCTTTTGGCTTTGCTGATAAATTTTGTAATTGGATCAAGGTTATTTTGCATTCAGCTAAGCTTTCCATTTCTATTAATGGTCATTCAGTTGGTTATTTCAGTTGCACGAGGGGGGTTAGACAAGGGGATCCTTTGTCTCCTCTTCTCTTTTATATTGCTGAAGAGGTTCTTAGCAGAGGTATTTCTAAACTGGTGCACAATGGCCAACTCCAGCATATGACAGGTCCTAGGGGTTTCCATACTCCTAGCCATGTTCTTTTCGCTGATGACATTATGATTTTCTATAGAGGGACTAAGCAGAATTTGCAGAACATCATGAATTTATTTAAGGACTATGGAGAGGCCTCAGGTCAAGTTATCAGTCTTGACAAGTGTAAGTTCTAAGTTGGTTTAGTTTCTTCTAGAAGATTAGCTATAATATCTTCTATCCTTGGGTTTTCTGCTGGGAGGCTTCCATTTATTTACCTTGGTGTGCCTATTTTCAAGGGCAAGCCTAAAATTTTACATTTGCAGCCTATAGCAGATAGGATAAAAGCTAAGCTGGCAGCCTGGAAAGGATCTTTATTATCTATTATGGGAAGAACTCCGCTTGTCAAATCTGTTATATATGGTTCTCTTATTTACAGTTTTCATGTTTATTCCTGGCCTATTTCTCTGCTAAAAACTATTGATAAATGGATTCAAAATTTCATTTGGTCTGGGGATATCATGTCTAGGAAAATTGTGACTGTTGCTTAGAACAAAGTTTGCTATCCTTTTCTAGAAGGTGGTTTGGGAATTAAACCTACTCGTGCTATTAATGAAGCTGCAGCATTGAAACTTTGCTGGGATTTCCTCTATTCTAACTGCCAATGGCTTGTTTCCTCAGAGCTAGATTCTTAAAGAATAAAAGACAAAGATCATCTTATGTAAAATCTTCAATGTGGCCTGCTTTAAAAAGATGCTTGCCCACAGTTGTTGACAACACTGTCTGGTTTCTAGGTAATGGCTCTGATATTAATTTTGGACGGATAAGTGGCTTCCTAGCACTATTATGAAGTTGCTAAATATTCCTGCAAGTGTTCATCAATTTCTTCACTCTCGAGTAAGTGACTTTATTGAAAATCACTCGTGGTCCATCCCTTCTTCAGTGGCTTTAAAGTATCCTGTTATTGTTGCTAACATTGAGAAGACCATAATTCCAAAATCTTCTGCTCTAGATCAGCTTGTTTGGATTCACTCTAATACAGGTTTGCTAACCTTTAAAGAAGCTTTTATGTTTTTAAATCCTAAAGGGTAGGTTGACCCTTGGTGCAATGTTCTTTGGAACCAATCCATCCCCCCTTCTAGATCTTTTTTATGCTGGAGATTGCTTCATAATAAAATGCCAACTGATGAGAATTTATGGTCTAGAGGTTATGTTATGGTTTCAATGTGCAGCCTCTACAAAATGGATTATGAGTCTTCTAAGCATCTTTTCCTGCAATGCAAGTTCACTAAGGACATTTGGAATTTGCTCAGCAATATCATTCAGTGTTCTTTTGATCTTACCTCATTCTAGTCAATTTTATCAGTGTGTAACAGAAGCTAGAGCTCTCAATTGCGAGACATCATTCTGGCAGCTGTCATTAATGTAATCTGGGTCATTTGGCATTGTAGAAATAAGCTACGATTTGATAATGAAAATATTTCCTGCTTTCAGGCTATTAATTTGGTCCTTGCTGCTACCTCATTAACAGGGAATCTCTCTGTGGGATTCATGCGCTCTTGTATCTTTGAGTTCACCATCTTTGAAGGCTTTTTTTATTGTTGGGTATCCCTACAAAGCTCCACTCATTAAACAAGTAAACTGGTTTCCTCCTCTGTGTCATTGGGTCAAATGTAATACGGATGGGGCAGCTAGAGGGGCTCCGGGTTAGTCGGCCTGTAGGGGTCTCTTTAGAGATTACAAGGTTGCTTTTCTCGGTTGTTTTGCAGCTAATCTTAGTATTTCTTATTCTCTACATGCCGAGTGCATTGGTGCAATGCTTGTCATTGAATTGGCTTTTAAAAAAGGATTGCACAACTTGTGGTTAGAATGTGATTCTCAACTAGTTGTTGCTACCTTCAAATGTGCAAAAGGGGTTCCTTGGAAGCTTCGAAACCGATGGAATAATTGTTTACTTTTAACTAGGCAAATGAATTTTTTAGTTTCTCACATTTTAGAGAAGGCAATTCTTGTGCAGATAAATTAGCCTCTCAAGGTCTTTCCGTACAAGATTTCTTTTGGTGGGACTCAATCCCTGTTTTTATTAGTGAGGACTTTATCCGTAATAGATTTGGTCTCCCTCATTATAGGTTCAAATAATTGGCCTTTTTGCATGGGTTTGGTTTATGCCCCCCATGTTTTTGTATTCTCGTTTGTTTTTTAATATATTTAGATATGCTGCAGATGATTGGTTGGGTCTGGAGTGCCAACTTGCTGGGATGCCTTTCCCTTCAATAATGCCATTGCATATCCTCTTTTGTTAAAAAAAATTGCTAATCTAAAAGTGTAATGAAAAATCTTTTCTTGACATCCTTCCATGAAATAATATTTGTTTTGTTTCCTCAGTGTTCTTTTATATATTTTAATATATGTGAAAATTTATTTTAATTTGTGTCAACTACTCTTCTTATATATACTTGTTATGAGTGACACCATATTTTTTAGTGATATTTCTTGTTGAGGATAACACTTGTGAGAATTGCATATAGTTGAAATATGTTTTCTAACGGAGATTCTAGTTGTGATATTTGGAGAGTTTGGGTATAAGTCGTAATAACTATATTATTCACATACTCTGAGTTTGATGATAGTTGAATTTTTTGTGGCAATTGTGGTATTCTGATGCATGACTGATATTATTGAGTTGAGATAAAATTTGATTGGAGATATGATTTATTTTGGGTTTTGTTTTAAGTCATTTTCATTGTTAGGGACTAACAATAAACTGATTGGGGTTGTGATAATTACTTAATTTTTATATATTTTTTCTTATAAAAATAGTCATTATTATATCTTAATAAATCTAATTTTATTGATTTAGTGGCATTATCATTTGTTTCTTTGAGATAAATTAATTACTAATTTATGTGTTAATTGTAAATATTTAAAAGTAAAAATAGTGCACTCAATAAGATATTGGGATGTGCCATAAATAAGAGTCTTTGAAGAGGAGCCTTTGCACTTGAACTTGTATGATACGACAAATGATATTATGCAAGACTAAGATAAATCTAGAGGATTTTGGATAAAATAAGGAGATCCTAAAGATAGAGTTTTTCTTATCCAAATCTTATGTCTCACCTAAAATCTCAATTAGGTGTGGAAACTTGAAAATAAGGATAATTGAAGATTTGATAAGGATCCTTAAAGAGAAGGGAATTTGTTACAAATTCATATTTAACTCGTATTTTTTAACCTTGCTACTATATTTGGACCATATCTTTGGCTACAGATATCAGTTTGATGCGATTCCTACAGGGTTGGAAAGCTAACAGTAAATGCAATAACTCATTTGTTAACCTTGAAGGCTAATTTTGTCATCTCAAGGACATGAAAAATAAAGAGAGAAAAAGATGAAAATCTGGCAGCCTTCAATAAAAGGAGATTAAGTTTCTTGAAATTGGTTTTGCTAAATCTAATATAGATATTTTCATTAATTGGAAACCAATTAAAGAGATTGAGTTTCCTAAATTTAGTTTCCTAAATTCAATCAATATTTTTTTATTATTTAGGGACCAATTATAAATTTAATTTCTTAAATCTAATCAATATCTTTTTTTATTATTTAAGAACCAACTAAGGAGATTATGTGCAAGATATACTCCTATTAGGTAAAATTTCTTATTAATGACAAGGAGGAGGGGGAGCACATGGCGGCTCGAGACCAGAGAGAGACGCATAATGCCGCACGAAGCAGAGGAAGAAAGAGAATGACATGTAGCAATTGTATCATTTTTTATGAATTTTTCTTCTCTCTTTATATTTGATACTCTTGCCATGAGTAGCTAACTTTATTTTCTAGGATTAAGATGAAACCATAATCTTTATTTTAGATAATTTAACTTTGTTTGGAATATTTTTCTTTGTTCTATAATTGCACAAAATCATCATTATGCAATTATAGAACAAAGAAAAATATCACAAATAAAGTTAAATAATCTAAAACAAAGATTAGTGTTTCATCTTAATCATAATAAATAAGGTTATTTACTCATGCAAGAGTATCAATTACAAAGAGAGAATAAAAATTCATAAAAAATGAAATAATTGCTAGGTGTCATTCTCCTTCTTCCTCTGCTTCGTGCGGCGCTATGTGTGTCTCTCTGGTCTCGAGCCACCACGTACTCCCCCTTTCTCCTTGTCTATTAATAAGATATTTTACTTAATAGGAGTGTATCTTGCGCATAATCTCCTTAATTGGTTCCCAAATAATAAAAAGATATTGATAGAATTTAGGAAACTAAATTTAGGAAACTCAATCTCCTTATTTGGTTCCCAATTGATGAAAAGATCTAGATTGGATTTAGGAAACCAATTTTAGGAATCTTAATCTCATTTTATTGAAGGTTGTCATATTTTCATCTTTTTCTCTCTTTATTTTTCTCATCCTTCATATGACAAAATTAGCATTTAAGGTCAACAGAAGAGTTGTTGCATTTTCTGTTAGCTTTCCAACACCAAAAGAATCGAGTCGATATGATATCTATAGCACAAGATATGGTCCAAATATAGCAACAAGGTCATAAAATATAACTTAAATCCGAACTTTTAACAAATTTTCTTCTCTTTATGAATCTTTATCCAATCTTTAATTATCCTTATCTTCAAGTTTTCATACCTAATTGGGATTTTGGATGAGACATAAGATTTGAATATGATCTTATCAAAACTATATAATTAGATTCTCCTTATTTTATCCAAAATCCTCTAGATTTATCTTAGTCTTTTATAATGACATTTGTTGTATCATACAAGTTCGGGTGCAAAGGCTCCTCTTCAATTACTTTTCTTTATGGAACATCCTAACATCTTATTGATTACACAAATTTTACTTTTAAATATCTACAATTAACACATAATTTAGTAATTGATTTATCTCAAAAAAACAAATGATAATGTCACAAAATCAATCAAATTAAATATTAAGATATAATAATGCCTATTTTTATAAGAAAAAATAAATAAAAATTGTACTATTATCACAACCCTCAATTTGCTTATTACTAGTCCCTAACAATGAAAGTGACTTAAAACAAAACTCAAAGTAAATCATATCTCCAATCAAATTTTATCTCAACTCAGGAATATTAGTCATGCATCAGAACACCACAATTACTACAAAAAATTCAACCATCATCAAACTCAAAGTGTGTTAATAATATAACTACTACAACATATACCTAATGTCTCTAAATATCATAACTAGAATCCCATTAGAAAACACATTTCAACCACATACATTCCTCATAAGTGTTACCCTCAACAAGAAATATCACTCAAAAATAGGGTGTCACCCATAACAAATATATATAAGAAGAGTAATTGACACAAATCAAAACAAATATATCACATATTAAAATAAATTAAAGAATACTGAGGAAACAAAACAAAAATAGTTTCATGGAAGGATGTCAATAAAAGATTTTACATCACATCTTTATATTAGCCATGTACATTGAAAGAACCAAGTAATCCATTAAAATCAAATAAGATTTTATTAAGCTTGTAATGTGGATAAAGGAAAAATATGAAGGCTAAAGAGTAATAATAAAAATTAAAAGTGTTCCAAAAATATTTTGAAACTCACATGTACACTTTCAATGTCACTTTCCTCTTTTTTAAATCACCCTATTCAACTAATCTCAATACCAACATTTTTTTCTTCATAATTTTTCTTAATTTTTTCAAACTTCACATTTGTTTCTATTTTTTTTTCTTTTCTGACTTTTTCATTTTTTATTTTCACTTCATTTTTTTTTCAACATTCCTCATATCACCCCACATTACAATCACAATGCTTCTTTCCTAAAACACTTTGGAAAAGAGTTAAGAAAGAAAGACTTGATAAACAAACTCAAAGGAATAACTAGCGGTAATATGTAAAAGAACAAAAAACATTATTTCAAAGATCAAAAAAAGAAACATGACTTAATATCATCACTTAAGGAAATACATAACACAGTCAATTTCTATGGCATCAAATAAAATGCAAGTGTAACATAATAGTTCCCTTTAGCAAAAAAATAATAATAATGAAATAATCTAGTGAGAAAAAAATTTATGAGCTCTAAAATTGGAAGGTCAAGAAAATACATCCACAATAAAAACGAATGGCTCAAAACTCACTAGGTCAAAGTAATATCCACATGTTCATCTTCAAGTTCTCTAATTATTTCAATTTTTTAACAATGAGATATGCATAAGTAGCTATGTGAATATTTGAAACAATGAGTAAGATGATAGGAAAAAAATTCACACAAAAGTAACATAATGATAACATGACTAAATATTAAAGTAACGCCCACCCCCAATCAAAACCAAACATTATCCTCAATGTTTCAAATTAAATCCAAACTTGCAAAATAATCACCAATATGCATCAAAATAATTATTGGGACAAAAAGAATAAAGAGTAATGAGGAAGAGTCATATACTTGAAATGCTTAGCAATTACAAGGGAAGAAAAGGAGATAACTACACCCTAATAATTGTTAGAAATGAAAAGAAATAACTAAAATAAAAGAAAATTGAAATAAAATAAACAAACAAACAAAGTACTTTTTTGTATTTTTGTATTTTTAATTTTTTTTGTTAGCCAAAACTGTTTACATTCAATTACAAAAAAGCTCTAAATTCAGAGAGACACTTAAGCCGACTTAAATAGTAAAGTGAAACTATCAACTAAAAATTAATATATCAAAAAAAAATGAAAGAAACTTGGATTGTCTTCCATATAGCACTAAGTTTAAAGTTTTCAACCAAACTTGAGTTCCTTACTAACTAATCAATATAAATTGGATCTACCAAGTAAATAGACTCAATTAATCCTTCCTCAACAACATTGTTAATAAAAGACTTTAAACGATGACCATTAGACACAATCAGGAAAACAGATACAATCAGGGGAATCATATGCATTTGGAGAAAAACACTCCCTAAGAGCTCTATTATTATTTTGTCGTATTTAAATTAGTATCTGATGACAAAAAGCGTCTCCCTAACATAAACCAAACAAAATATCAAACTAAAAAGAAATTAAGAATTGGAACAAAAGCACTGGAGAGTCACAAGCTTGAGTAGAATTGGCCTTCTCCAACCTTTTCAACAAAAACTAAAAACAATAAAAATAAAAATAAAAATAGAAACACTAAGACCAAACAAATAGAATAAAATAAAAATAAAAACACTAAGACCAAACAAATTAAATTAAATTAAAAAAAGAATAAAAAAAATTAAAAAACTGAAAAATTAATTAAATAAAAAAATCCTAGACTAAAAATTAAAATAAAAAAATAAATTAAAGTAATCACAAAATCAAGTCCCCGACAATGACACTCAAAACTTGATAAAGAATTTTAAAGAAGTAAAATTATACTTTACTTACAAGTGCACAAGATCTATGTAATATTCGGAAATATAAGGATGTCATATCCACAATGAGTGATAGGATTAATTAGTAAAATCTATATCTACCTAAATTATTTTAAAGAAAAAGAAAATAGATATTTATTTAATATAATTAATCTAAGAATTTAAATTATGCACTAAATTAGATACTCAAATTAAATAATTAATCTAAATAAAATATCTCAAACTAAAATGCAAGATCAATCAAAGAACAATTTTAAGACCTTGAATCCACCACTAACTATACAAAGATAAATTTAACTTGAATGAGATTAATCTTATTCTATGGAGTATCCATAACTACAAGTTTTAATAACTGCTGAAGATTATTAGAATATAATTATTGACATAATTCTTCTAAAATAACATGACTTATTCGAATTATGATATAAGTCATTTAACATAGCACGAACTATTCAATCATTAGATCTCAAAAGCAATAAATATATTGCACAATCCACACCTAAGATTACAAGAATTAAGCATGTGATTAAAATATATCAATTTAAATTTACTAATTAACTACAAGACAATCAATAAAAATTAAATTGAATAACAATTAAAGATCAATAATCATCAACGCTGTGCAATTATAGAATAAAGAAAATTATCCCAAACAAAATTAAATCATCTAAAACAAAGATTAGATTTTCATCTTAATCCTAGAAAATAAAGTTAGCTATTCATGGCAAGAGTATCAAATATAAAGAGAGAAGAAAAATCCATAAAAGATTAAACAATTGCTACGAGTCGTTCTCCTTCTTCCTATGCTTCGTGCAGCGCTACATATCTCTCTCTGATCTCTAGCCGCCACATGCTCCCCCTCCTTCTTGTCATTAATAAAAGATTTTACCTAATAAGAGTATATCTTGCACATAATCTCCTTAATTAATTCCTAAATAATAAAAAGATATTGATTAGATTTAGGAAACTAAATTTAGGAAACACAATCTCCTTAATAGGTTTCCAAATAATATAAGGATATTGATTGGATTTAGGAAACTAAATTTAGGAAACTCAATCTCCTTAATTGGTCCCTAAATAATAAAAGATATTAATTGAATTTAAGAAACAAAATTCAGGAAACTCAATCTCCGTAATTGCTCCCCAATTGATGAGAAGATTTAGATTAAACTAATTTTGGGAAACTTAATCTACTTTTTTGAAGACTGTCAGATTTTTATTTTTTTCTCTCTTTATTTTTTTCATCCTTCAGATGACAAAATTAGCCTTCAAAGGCAACAAAAGAGGAGTTGCGTTTTTCGTTAGCTTTCCAATGCTGAAAGAATCGCGTCAATCTGATATTTATATCTCAAGATATGGTTCGAATATAGGAGCAAGGTTAGAAAATACGACTTGAATTCGAATTTGTAACAAATTCCCTTCTCTTTAAAGATCCTTATCCAATATTTAATTATCCTTATCTTCAGGTTTTCACACCTAATTGGGACTTTAGATGAGACATAAGATTTGGATAAGATCTCTTCAAAACTCTATCTTCTGGATCTCCTTATTTTATCCAAAATTCTCTAGATTTATCTTAGCCTTACATAATGACATTTGTGGTATTATACAAGCTTAGGTGCAAAGGCTCCTCTTCAATTACTCTTCTTTATAGCACATCCCATGATCTTACTAGTTGCTCCAGTTTTACTTTTAAATATCTACAATTAACATATAATTTAGTAATTAATTTATCTCAAAGAAACAAATGATAATAATACAAAATCAATAAAATGAAATATATTAAGATATAATAATGCCTACTTTTCTAATAAAAAATATATAAAAATTAAGCTATTTATAAATCAACTTTTCTAAATGAACGACACAAGTAGGATGCATTGAGATCGAGGTGCGTAATCACGTCTCTTGTTAGTCTTAATCCAGTGACCTTTCAATTTTTTTAAAAAATTGCAATCAAAGTATATTAATTCTTAATAAATTAAAAAATACATACTTTATTACATACATCAATCTTTAATAGAGAAAAAATGCATTAGTAAAATTCCTTTTAAATACAATTCTTTTACATATTTATAAATTTTATCACATTTAAATTTTAATCTTGCAAGTTCTAATGATAAAAATATTTGAATAATATTTTTAATTTTATTTAATTGTTGTGTATTTTATTGAAAATGTAATTATTTTATTTATACTAATAATATTAGCATAAGATGTGTCTAAATTTTTATAAATAATAAATATATATAAGATAACAAAGTAAATAAAATCTTACTTAATATATGATTTTTATCCATAATTTAAGCTTTTACAAGTAACAAAATTCTCATTAATTTTTCATATTTTTTTATTATTCATATTATTTTTTCAATTAATCTATATTTTTATATAGAAAAATTACTTTTAGAGGCATTTTACTGATATAATTAACTGCATATAAATCTTAAAAGAAGAGAATAGAATAGAGAATTTAAAAGCGACAAAGGATTTACTACATATTATCTATACTAATAATAAAAATTATACAATAACCTGTGCAACGTGTAACCCCCTTCATAAGTTTATTCTAATTGCAAAATTTAGTTTCTTACCTTGCGAATGATTTAGAAGTAATACTTGAATTAGATTGGTGTTAGATTTTTTTTTAAGCCTAAAACTAATGTTATGCTTATACGTAGTACGGACATGAGAATAATTACTATATCATTGCATCAAAAGCTTGTAGGTCATTATAAAGTTCATATTATGAGTCATATGTACATACATCATTACTGGCCGTAGAATATGCATCACTAATCTATATCACAGGGTCGTATTACATAACATATAGCTTATAGCCCTTCAAAAAGGTGATGCCTTCAGTTAGTTAGGCAAGCTAATCATAGTGTTTACATAAGAGTAAAAATACATATATCTCTAACATTTCTAATATATCCCCCCACCTAGGGAACTAGTATCCATACTTAATTTTACTGGATGGTAATCATGATGTGTCCTATGCTAATTTGAAATCACCATGAACAAAGTGAGAAAATGAACAATTAGAAAATCTTTGATAAAATACATGGTGAGTTTCAACTGTGTAAAACCACAAAAAATCACATGGCAACCAAATAGGATAAAATAAGATAGATTCAAGCAGCACATCCAAATTATAACAACATTTCTAAATAAATGCTAAAAAAGTCACTCAATGCAATTTTACATACAAACATCATTAGGCAAGCTCTTAACATATTATATTATCTTTGCTTTAATTTATTTTCCTTTCTATGTCTGTGTAACATCCTCCCTACCCTAATAGTGATAATTAGGGTTATAGAAGCTCAATATCATAAGTATCAGCTGGATAATAATTTTGGTAATTATTTGGATCAGTTTGAGTATAATTCTATAACACTGAATGTGAAGAATAACTAATAATTTAGCTAAAATGGCTGAAATGATAGAAATAAATGTGGGAAATTTATTTCTAAAACATAAATAGTGGGAATGAGTTGCAGTAAATTTTTAAGGATCAAATGAATCAGCTTTGTAAATTAAATAGAAAAGTAGCTTAGAAAATTATGAAACTTTGAGCAAATGCTAAAGAGATGATGAAGAGTAATCTGGTGATGAAAACAAGTTAAAAGGAATATTTTTAAGCTTCCTAGCTCCATTCCATGGGTTTAATTAACCTAGAAAAGAACACTGAAACTTAATGAATGATAAAGGTGTATATAGATAGTTGATGAATGAAGAAACTGAAAAATGAATAGAATCATAGAATTTTTTATAATACCATTGAAGATTAGAAAATTCACTAAAGGAATGTTAAGATATCCTATAGAGATATAAAGTTTCAGGCATGATACCTTTCTTTCCCTTCATTTTCCTCTCCACTGCCTTTGCCATTCTTTTATCTAATATTGACTTTTGGGGTTTGTATCTTATCTCACTCACTCTCGTCTCTCTCTCTCGTGGTTGCTGGGAAAAATAGCAGAAAGAAAGAAGCAAAAAAAAAGATAAGAAAAGGAAGAAAGAAGAGGAGGTAAAGCTTGAAGAATCAAGGCAAGAAGAAAGAAAGAAAAAGGATAAAGGTAAAGGCATAAGAATATAATATGGCAAGGGTAAATGTTTTTCTATTTTCCTTCATTTTTCTGTGTATTCCAACTTGGTTGTTTAATTGAAAATGAAATTTTGAAGGTTTATCATGACTTGTATTCCATAGATATGAATTTGGGTTTGAATGAATTAATTGGTGATTTTGATTGTTGTTTTACCACGGAAATGGTTTGAGAATGTTCATGAATGTTTTTAAATGATGTTGAGATCATTGATGAGTTTAGAAATGGCCTAGAATTGTGATTGTTATGGTTGAAAATGGTTTGGAAACCATCAGAAAAATAGGGGATGCATTCTGATGCATCGGCACCCAGGTGCTGGGGTATGAGCGTCCAAGCACTCGGTGCCAAAACATGTTCTTCAGGTTATACGTGCTCAGTGTCCAAGCACTGGTTATAGAGCGCCTAAGCATCAGTCACTGCAGGAGTAGAGTATGCTCTCTACCTATCCAACGCCCAAGCGCAGAATTTGATAGAAATTGTATTTTGTTAAAATGGATTTTTGTGCACATTGGGATCCTTTATGTATGTTTTCTAAAGCATGTTATGATATAATTGTGGAACATTCCCTATGTATTAGAGTGATTGTATTGCAATGATAATACTCTTGTGAAATATGAATTTGAATTGTATGAATTGTGAATTTGAGAATATGCTCCCTTACGTCATTAAGGTTGAGCTAGCGTGGAATTCGAGAATTGAATAATAGTAATCTGAATGTATGTTTGATTTGTCAGTGCCCCCATAATTTGAATTTATATTGAGAATGAGTATTGGATAATTATCCTTGAATAGGAAGGTAATTAGTCCATGTTTTCCCACACAGTATCCTTTATTTTTATGTGAACTGTGCTTCACTTAGTATAATGGATTTTGGAGATGATCTTGTATAAGGGCAGGGTATTCGAAATTCCATTAGAATCATGGAAATGACTTCTTATGAGGAAGGGGGATCCTGTATTTTTGAATAAATTCCTCATTGTATCAGTATAATCCTCACGTATTAATTCTCGTATAGGATACTTGTGGTAGTGTGAGGCCCTGATTCACTCCCTACCATGAGTATATAGAACCCGAGTTATACGAGGTAGCTCCCATCCTTGTGATGCTTGAGATATGGGTTCTGTGGGATAAGCGAGTATTTGAATAAGTACTAAGATTTGAATTGAATTTATATATTATGTTATGAATTGAATATGTATTTGAATATTTGAATGAAATTAGTACTATGGTATTTGTATTTGGAGATAATTTATGAAATTTATTTGTGATTGAAATGTGTATTATTGATAATGAATGATTTTGGAAACTACTAAATAGAATTCTATTTCGGGAAGAGAAATGATCAGATTTAACATTTTTGCCACCTTTCTAACTATATATGTATATAATGATTTTGAATATTTTAAAGAAAATATATTTTTTCCCTGAAATAGCTGGAATTATTATGATGATTTTTTTTTTTATAATAGAATCTACTAAGAATTAGTATTCTCACCACATTGTTATTTTGTATTCCATGATAATTCTAGGGTTGTATCCTGTAGCACAACAGCAGAAGCAGAAGATGTAGTTTATTTTGTACACTTATGAATTTTGTATTAAGGATATATGGATAATGCCTTGAAGGCATGTGTTATATGTATTTGTACTATGATGTACCCTTGTATAAACATCCTTTAGTATATATAAATTATTATACCCTGTCCAAACTCATATTTTTTTTATATATCATTAGAAAGTATATTTGAAATTTTTAATGAATATTTTAAGTAATGAGCTTACAATTGTTTGCTATAGTGTAATTCTGGATACACTATTAGTAATAATAGTAAGGACGTTACATTTTAGTATCAGAGCAGTTCATTCTATTAAACTGGGGTATGGACTAGTTATGCTTTGATATACATTTGTCTTGTCTTAATGATGATGCATAGGTAGAATAACATAACTACCTTGAGTTTGTATGTTTATAGTTAACTGTCATACTGTTACATAATATTAAGCCTAATCAACTCAATATATAATGTGATGTGTGTGCAAGAAGCTATGGCATCGACTAGGCGCACCCGTGGCTGAGGTAGAACCCCTGCTGGAGATAGAGATAATACTCTAGACATGTCTAAGGTTGTTAGAGATATAGTTGCTATAGTTAGAGAGCAAGCAGCCTTGACAAACAGGATATTAGAAGAGATGTGGGCCAATGCACAATCAGCTCCAATGCAAAATATGGCTTTGGTAGAAAACCAGGACTTTTATGATCTATTTGAATTCAGAAAGACAAATCCTCCATCGTTCCAAGGTGAATATGATCCAGCAAAAGTGAAGATATGGTTAAGGCAGTTGGAAAAGATTTTTGCAGTGATGAGGTGTAGAGACAATCAGAAAGTGTCTTTTGTTTCCTATATGTTAATGGGGGAAGTTAAACATTGGTGGAACGATGTGAAAAGGTTAAAGGAAGCTGTTGGTGTTCAGGTGACTTAGGAAGTGTTCAAAACAACCTTTTTCGATAAATACTTTCCAAGAAACGTACAAGAAGCGAAAGAATTAGAATTTCTAAAATTGGAGCAAGGAGATATGTCAGTATGGTAGTATGTTGCAAAGTTTGAACACCTGTCAAAGTTTTCTTCTAATTTTTTATATAATCCAGATGAAAATTAAAAATGCATTGAATTTGAAAATGGATTAAAAGATGAAATTAAGAGGAAGGTAAAACCACTAGTGATAAGAGATTTTCAGACTTTAGTAGAAAGATGTTGAATCGTGGAGTTAGTTAGTCCGAAGCCATATTAAGAGTATAGACAGCAAGGATTTCAGAAAAGAAAGAGAGAAGATGACAAATTTAAGAAGAATGGTCAGCGACTAAAGAATCAACAAGAGAAAGGAAAGTAAGCTCAGACTAAATCCTATGGACCAATATGTCCAAAATGTGGCAAGCGGCAAGGGAACAAACCCTGTTAGGCGGATCAGGCAGAATGTTATACATGTGGATAGAAGGGACACTTTGCTAGGAGCTGTCCCCAGAAGCAAGCTGCACTACCACCTACTTCCAGGCCTCAAACTAGAGAAAAGGTTTTCACTATGAGCAGCAAAGAAGTAGCTCAATCTTCTGATCTGAATCAAGGTAAGTGCATTGTTAAAGGTAATCTTTTAACTGTGTTGTTTGATTCGGGAGCTTCTTATTCTTTTATTTCGTATGAATGTGTAAGGATAAAGGATTTACCTATTTCTGAACTTCCCTATGATTTAATAGTTCCTCTCCCACTGGAAAATTGATATCTATTTCTAAAGTATGTCTAAATTATTGTGTAACTGTTGAAAACAGAGATTTCTTTATAAACCTCATATGTCTACCCCTTGTTGATATAAACATCATCCTTGGCATGGACTGGCTGTCAGCAAACCATATTATCTTAAAATGTTCAAATAAAACTCTAGTGTTTTTGTCTGACACTTCTTCCATGAACTCTTCTTCTAAATCCATATACCTAAATGCCAATCAAGTTAGCAACCATCTAGTAGAAGGAGCTCAGGGCTATATTATCATCTTTTCTTTAAATTCTGAAAGTCAGCAAAGTTTAGAGACCATACCTATGGTGAGGGAATACCCGAAAGTGTTCCTAGATGAAGTTAATGAATTACCACCTGAGAGGGAGAAAGAATTCACCATAGACTTAGTGCTTGTCCTTGAGCAAAACAAAGTTTGACTATGTAAACTTACTTAACAATTTACACTTCAAAATGCATTCAGCAACTTTCAATTTCAATTTTCTCTTTAATATATAACCAATGTAGAACGATTGCATCAGTACTCAATGAATGCTAAAATCTCACAATCAACTCCACACATACACAATCCTAAACATGCTAACAACCCAGCATCCTTTCATGCAAATCACATTTTTCACAAACATGCAAGATAAACTGCTCCTATTCAAATTATACAAATCCGGATAAGTATATAAGCATACATGCATATGAATCATATAATCCATAAAATTGATCTTAAACTCTCTCTCTCTCTACTAATGTAAATCACACATAACTGAGAATCAAAAGGGTCTTTAACAGTTTGTAATATCAGGCCATGATAATAGGCGTATGAAAAGAAGGGAAATGATATACAACAAACATTGGAAAACATAAACATATTATTTCAAGACTTGAGTCATCAAGTGATATTATCAAGGTATTCAACAATGAAGGATCACAACTTGCCAGAACCATGCAATGCTTTTCATTTTTAAATTTTCTTCTTTCTTTGTTTGCTTTGTTTTTCTCTCTTTTTATATTTTACTTTTACAAAATAATTTCTTTTTCTTTTTATTGCATTTGGTTCCTTCAGGCTGATTTTTTCTCAAACATACATACCCCTACTCACTGGACTCACTTCAAGAAATAACACATCATGTACTCAACAAACATTGATGGTAGGAAGAAAATGTCATGCTTTCACATACATTAGAATGGTTAACAGGTTAACAAACACAATGG
The DNA here is from genome assembly GCA_029884605.1 of Ormosia emarginata. Taxonomy (NCBI): domain Eukaryota; kingdom Viridiplantae; phylum Streptophyta; class Magnoliopsida; order Fabales; family Fabaceae; genus Ormosia; species Ormosia emarginata. Next base: position 5,118,320 of record JAQQTP010000038.1, on the reverse strand, counting down.
GTGAATGAAAAACATATAAGGCCAAACAATCAACAAGCTTTAAAATGGGACCTAGAGATATCATCATATTAGGGTAAGCTTAAAAAGGCTCAATCGGTCTAAACAATGCCCTAATCATTTCCTTAGTCATACACAATCTAGGATTTCACCTCAAGAGAGTTTAAAAACTATTTTTAGGATAATCGAAACTCTACATGTACATCTATAAACTTTCTCTTAACATGCACTCTTATCATACTCAAAGTTACACTTCCATCTAAGTGGAATGTAAATCATACATAAAAAGTAACTAAATTATTTCACATGCTTCTGATCACATATGGTTTCGCTAAAAGTAATCAAATCGCAACCATTTATGTCATTGGACAACCAATTCCACACTAGCATTAATCCAATCATGCATTAAAAAATTGAATTTTTTTCTCAGAAACCCATCAGTAATAGTCAACCTCAGCATATGATCATGATAACATGATGGCTATCATCACTGCATACTGTAAATATCAATACATGTTACACAAATTCAACATTATAATAACAACCACATGTAATAATACTCCCCCAAACCAAATTGAAATAGTGTACTTATTCTCCATGGTTTCTAGGGTACTTGAACCTGAATAAATACTAAAAATGTGAGAGCCGAGTATACTACAACATTTAAAAACACTTAAAATAAACTAACTATGTACAATATATACACTACAGGTGGCATACCGCAACACACAACATCTATGCCACAGTATTTGGTCAGAATGGGTGCTTTCAGAAGTACACAGATCAAGTCTTTTTTTTTTAACAAGTTTTGCAGGTGAGTGTTGCGGCATTGAACTTACCACGCCGTAGCGCTGAGCTCTCTGGATTCTGACTTGATGCGCATAAAATAACTATCATGTCGTGGCGTGTAACAGACTCATGTTGCGGCATGAGAGGTCAACCTACAAAATTCTGCAGTAAACTTAATTTTGCTGCAGAATTTTGTCCAAAGAGGTCCTCAACATCTTTAAAACTTGTCCAAGTAGCTAAAACATAAAATGTACAACTAAAAACTATCAAAACAACAAAATCAACATATTAACCTATATATGGCTTAAGACTAAACATAAATATAAAAACTAACAAAACTTACAACAATTAAACATACTAACTACAAAATTACAAAAATCCTATATACTAACATATATATAACTTAAAACTCACTAAGACCATAAAAACTAACACAACTACAAAAATCAAGCATACTAACCTATATATAACTCAAAACAAACAAACACATATTAATTAACAAAAACATAAAAACCTGGGTTCTCTCCCAAGAAGGGCCTAAGTTATAGTCCCGGCAGGACTTTCACAAGGCAAACCGCCACACTGCACTCCAGTGTGCATCTCCTTGGAGTATGGCCGGTTTGATCCCAAAATAGATGGATCGGATGGTAGGCCTTCTTTTGCTTAATTGGAGGTCTCCATTTGGGGGTTCTCGAGCTCTCTCAAAGACCTTAAATAATTAAGCTTATCCTTCATTTATTGTACCTAACACTACAAAGAATGAAGACTTAAGTTAAACTGTACAAAAGAAAACTTGAACTATACAACTTGAATTAGAACTAAATAAACTCGTTATTGATATTAGAAATATAGAAATAAATTGTCATCCCAGGCAAGTGCCAAGGAATAAGTCTAAACTATACAGAAATAAACCAACATCCCCAGCAATGACGCCAAAAACTTATTTGTACCTTTATTAGGCCGCAAGTGCACGGGTCATTCAAGTAATACAGATACAGAGTAAAAGTTCGTTCCCACAAGGATGATTGGCTTCCAATACTAAGTATCAACCAATAGCTTATCTAAATTCTAGTCAAGAACATATAAAATAAAGGAAAATGCAGTTAAAATAATCTAAAGACATTAAAGCGATAAATAAAAATAAGATAATGGTTTAGAGATTTAGGGAATCCTTCTTCACCTCATACTTCAATTAATGCTACGCAATCCTTATAAGCAACATTAATGAATAGTTAATTTAGCTTGAGAATCTAGTTTAGTTAAAAGCCTTGTTTAGGTCAGTTAACCCTGACTTCCTTTACCTAGCTCAATATGCTTCCATGAGAACCAGAGTGAAATCAACTAATAAACGATCTATTCTCAAACACATGCTATGCATGACTAAGAGGTATATTTCTATCCCATTAGCGAATCAACTTATCCAAGCTAATTAAACTCATCGAACATGCATCAACCATACATATGATCTCAAATCCAAATTCCTATGTTTAGGTTCATCAAATTTCATCAAATAACTTAAAAGCTGTTCAAACTATTAAGAGCATTAAGATCTATATGATTGAACATAACCAAACATCAATAAATACTCAACGTAATACATAAACATCAATATTTATTCAAAGATCCAAAGTAATCCCTAAATATAGCTCAACTAATCATTAAACATGAAAATATACACAAAATCAGTGCTCAAAGGATAAGGAAAGAGAAGAAAACTAAGGGAGAAGGAAGAAAGCTCTTGGATGTCATCTTCTATGCTTGAATCATCCTCTATAAGGAAGATGGCCTCCAACCTTAGCTCCCTTGGCCTCCTCTCAGCCCAGAAATGAAGTTCCAGTTGCATCTTCTCTAAAACCTAAAAAGCTCTCTCGTAAAATCTGTTAAAAATATATTTATAGGCCCAGAAAACATAGACACGTCGCGGCATTAATATGCCTGCGCTGTAACGCACATACAATTAGGTCACCACGCTACGGCATTAACATGCCTACGCCACGGCGAGTGTTGAATTTAGTTCCTTTGTTTGATGCAAGGTATACTCCACCACGCTGTGACATTGATATGTCTGCACCGCGGCGTCAGCTACCAGAATGCTTCTTTGGATTTCTCTTTCAATTTTAGCTCAAATGCTCTGTAGCCCTTCCTATAATAGAGAAATTACCAACTCATTAACAATTACAAATCTACTTAATCAATAACCAAATAAGCACAAATTACTCAATATCATATACAAAAGGTATCAAAATTGAATATAACAAATATAAGCACAAAACCTTCTAATATGCATACCATGAGGATTTAAGTAATCAATGAAAGCACAGATATGGGGCACAAATAACTGCATTTTATGGAGTTATCACTTAGTGCTAGAAACTGGGCTTATTTCTATAACACCTTATAGGACGACCTCTTTAGAGTTGGCTGAGTTGAAGAAGCAAATTGAAGAATTGTTAGATAAAAAGTTCATTAGACCTAGTGTATCACCATGGGGAGCCCCTGTGCTCCTGATGAAAAAGAAGAATGGCAATATGAAATCGTGTGTGGACTATAGGCAACTAAATAGGGTTACCATTAAAAATAAATACTCATTGCCTATAATTGATGATTTGATGGATCAGTTAAGAGGTGCAACAATGTTTTTCAAGATTAATTTAAGATCTGGATACCATTAAATCCAAGTCAGAGAAGAAAATATCCCTAAGACTGCCTTTAAAACTAGATATGGGATGACGAATATCTTGTAATGTCTTATGGTTTAACCAATGCACCAGCTATGTTTATAGACTATATGAATAGGATTTTTAGACCATACCTTGATAAGTTTGTTGTTGTCTTTATAGATTATATTCTCATTTATTCAAAGACAACAGAAGAACATGAAGCACATCTTAGGATATTTCTAGAAATCCTGAAAGAAAAGAGGTTGTATGATAAGTTGTCAATATGTGAATTTTGGATGAAAGAAGTGCAATTTCTAAGACATGTGATATCTGGAGACAGAATATCCGTAGATCCTAGTAAAGTAAAGGCAGTTTTACAATGGGAGAGACTATCCACTATAACTGAAATCAGAATCTTTTTAGGTTTAGTAGAGTATTATAGAAGGTTTATTTAGGACTTTTCCCAAATAGCTTTTTCATTAACCAAAAAGGGAAGTACCTTTGAATGGACACAAGAGTTTGAAAAGAGTTTCCAAGAATTGAAAGAGAAGTTGACCACTACTCCTGTTTTGGTAATTCCAAACCCATAGGAAAACTTTGAGGTATATTGTGATGCCTCAAGAAAGGGGTTAGGATGTGTTTTGATGCAGAAAGGTTGGGTAATTTCTTATACTTCTAGGCAACTGAGACCCCATGAAGAAAACTATTCAACCCTTGATTTAGAATTAGCAACAGTTGTTTTTGCCTTGAAGATTTGGAGGTACTATTTGTATGGTGTAAAATTTGAGGTCTTTAGTGATCATAAAAGCTTGAAATATTTTTTTGATAAAAAAGAATTAAATATGAGGCAAAGAAGATGGATGAAATTTTTAAAAGATTATGATTTTTAATTGAGGTATCATCCAGGTAAGGCAAATATGGTGGTCGATGCACTAAGTAAAAAGTTTCTGCATGTGTCCTATATGATGGTACAAGAAATGAAATTGTTAAAAAGTTTCAAAAATCTGAGTTTGGCAGTGACTATGTTACCACATGGTCTTTGTTTGAATAGATTAGAGATTCAAAATGAATTAAAGAATCAGACTAAAGCTGCTCAAGAAGAAGATAATGAGTTGAAAGAAATAAGTGGACAAATTCTGCTATGAGAGAAAAAAAAACATTTAGAAGGGCTCAGGATGGGACGATTATATTTAAGGATAGATTGTGTGTTCTAAGAAAAACTAAAATTAAAGAAAGGATCTTAGAAGAAGCATATAAAAGCAAGTATACCTTCCACCCTAGAGCAACCGAGATGTATCAAAACCTCAAGAAAATGTTTTGGTGGCCAAGTATGAAGAAAGATATAGCAGAATATGTGTCCAGATGCTTAGTATGTCAAAATGTTAAGATGGAGAATCAAAGACCTTCTAGTCCTTTGCAACCCTTAGAAATCCCAGAATGGAAGTAGGAAAACATTTCAATGGACTTTGTAACAGGATTGCCTAGAACCCAGTTAGGTCATAATGCAATTTAGGTTATAATGGACAGGTTAACAAAGTCTACGCACTTTCTGGCAATAAAAGCTAATTATTCATTGGATAAGTTAGCTCAACTATACATCTAAGAAATAGTAAGACTGCATGGTGTTCCCTCGAGTATAATATTTAATAAGGATCCTAGATTCATATCTAGATTTTGGAGAGTCCTGCAAAAAGCATTTGGAACTAAACTGAATTTTAGTACATCTTATCATTTGCAAATATATGGGCAAATTGAAAGAATTATCCAGACCCTTGAAGACATGCTTAGAGATTGCGTGTTAGAACAACAAGGTAGTTGGGATAGGTTCTTACCTTTAGTAGAATTTGTCTAAAATAATATTTATCATTCCAGCATAAGTATGGCACCATATGAAGCCTTGTATGCTACAAAGTGCAGGCTGCCTATATGCTAGTATGAAATAGGAGAACGAATTATCCTAGGTCCAGAATTTGTACAACAAACTACTGAGCAAATTAGAATGATTACGGATAGGTTGTTAGTTGCCCAAAGTAGGCAAAATAGTTATGCGGATGAGAGAAGAAGACCTTTGGAATTCGAAAAAGGAGAACATGTGTTCCTTAGAGTCACTCTTATTACAGGGGTTGGTAGAGCCATTAAAGCCAAAAAGCCGAATCCTCGTTTTCTCAGTCCTTTCCAAATTTTAAAAAGAATTGGACCTGTTGCTTACTAGATTGCTTTCCTGCCCAGCTTGTCAAACCTTCATGATGTTTTCCATGTTTTCTAACTTCGAAAATACAATCTGGATCCTTTACATATCATATAAAGTGAATCAATACAGTTAAAAAATTACTTAACTTATGTAGTTAAACATGTGAGGATCGTGGATAGAGCAATTAAAAAGCTCAGAGGGAAACGAATTCTTTTGGTGAAGGTTCTGTGGGATGGTGGTGACACAGAGGAAGCCACATGGGAACTTAAATCCAACATCGTGCAGAATTATACGGAACTTTATGAATAAGGTAAGCAAATTTTGAGGACAAACTTTATAAAATGGGGAAGAATTGTAACATTCTCCTTACCCTAATAGTGTTAATCAAGATTATAGAAGTTCAATGTCATAAGTATGAGTTGGATAATAATTATGGTAATTATTTAGATTAGTTTGAGCATAATTCTATAATACTGAATATGAAGAATAACTAATAATTTAGCTAAAATGGCTTATATGATAGAAATAAATGTGAAAAAGTTATTTCTAAAACATAAACAGTGGGAATGAGTTGTAGTAAATTTTTAAGGATCAAATGAATTAGTTTGGCATTTTTAGTAACACTAAGTGAGTGTATAAAGGCCAAATTAAATAGAAAAGTAACTCAAAAAATTATAAAACTTTGAACAAGAGCTAAACAGGGGATGAAGAGTAATCTGGTGATGAAAACATGTTAAAAGAAATATTTTTAAGCTTCCTAGTTCCATTTCATGGGTTTAATTGAACCTAGAAAAGTACAACGAAGCTTAGTGAATGATAAAGGCGTATATGGATAGTTGATGAATAAAGAAATTGAGAAATTAATAGAATCCTAGAATTTTCTATAATACCATTGAAGGTTAGAAAATTCACTAAAGGAATGTTAAAATATCCTTTAGAGATATAAAGTTTTAGGCATGATTTCTTTCTTTCCCTTCATTTTCCTCTCCACCGCCTCTGCCATTCTTTTATCTAATATTGACTTTTGGGGTTTATATCTTATCTCATTCACTATCGTCTCTTTCTCTCTCATGGCTGTTGGGAAAAACAGGAGAAAGAAATAAGCAAGAAAAAGAAAAGAAAAGGAAGAAAAAAGAGGGAGGTAAAGCTTGAAGAATCAAGGCAAAAAGAAAGAAAAAAAGGATAAACGCAAAGGCATAAGAATAGAATAAGGTAGGGGTAAATGTTTTTCTATTTTCCTTCATTTTTTGTGTATTCCAACTTGGTTGTTTGATTGAAAATGAAATTTTGAAGGTTTATCATGACTTGTATTCCATAGATATGAATTTGGGTTTAAATGAATTGATTGATGATTTTGATTATTGTTTTGCCATGGAAATAGTTTGAGAATGTTCATGAATGTTTTCAAATGATGTTGAGATCATTGATGAGTTTAGAAATGGCCTAGAATTGTGATTATTGTGGTTGAAAATGTTTTGGAAACCATCAGAAAATCAGGGGACGCATTCTGATGCACAAGCGCCCAGGCATTGGGGTAAGGGCACTTAAGTGCTCGGTACCAAAATGCGTTCTTCTGGTTGTGCGCGCTCAGTGTCTGAGAGCTAGTAATAGAGCACCTAAAGGTCGGCTGCAACAGGAGCAGAGTATGCTCTCTGTCTATCCAGCGCCCAAGCTCTAATGAATGGGCACCCAAACGCCCGTCGCAAAATTTGATAGAAATTATATTTTGTTAAAATTGATTTTTGTGCATATTGAGATCCCTTATGTATGTTTTCTAAAGCATGTTATAATATAATTGTGGAACATTCCCTATGTATTAGAGTGATTGTATTGCAATGATATTACTATTGTGAAATATGAATTTGAATTGTATGAATTGTGAATTTGAGAATATGCTCCCTTAAGTCGATAAGGTTGAGCTAGCGTTGAATTCGAGAATTGAATAATAGTAGTTTGAATGTATATTTGATTTGTTAGTGCTCCCATAATTCGAATTTGTATTGAGAATGAGTATTAGATAGTTATCCTTGAATGGGAAGGTAATTAGTCCATGTTTTCCCACTCAGTATCCTTTGTTTTTATATGAACTGTGCTTCACTTAGCATAGTGGATTTTGGAGATGATCCTGTATGAGGGCAGGATATTCGAAATTCCATTAGAATTATGGACATGGCCTCTTGTGAGGAAGGGAGATCCTGTATTCTTGAATAAATTCCTCATTGTATCAATATAATCTTCACGTATTAATTCCCTCATAAGATACTAGTGATAGTGTGAGGCCCTAATTCACTCCCTACCATGAGTATATAGAACCTAAATTATATGAGGTGGCTCTCATCCTTGTGATACTATAGATACGGGTTCTGTGGGAAAAGTGAGTATTTGAATTAGCACTGAAATTTGAATTGAATTTATATATCATGTTATGAATTGAATATGTATTTGAATATTTGAATGAAATTAGTACTATGGTATTTGTATTTGGAGATAATTTATGAAAGTTATTTGTGATTGAAATATGTATTAGTGATAATGAATGATTTTGGAAACTACTAAATGGAATTCTGTTTCGAGAAGAGAAATGATCAGATTTGGCATATTTGCCACCTTTATAACTATATATGTATACAATGATTTTGAATATTTTAAAGAAAATGTATTTTTCCCTGAAATAGCTGGAATTATTATGATGATTTTTTTTTATAATAGAATCTACTAAGAATTTATATTCTCACCCCATTGTTATTTTGTATTCTATAATAATTCTAGGGTTGTATCATGCAGCACAACAGCAGAAGTAGAAGATGTAGTTTATTTTGTACACTTATGAATTTTGTATTAAAGATGTATGGATAATGCCTAGAAGGCATGTGTTATGTATATTTGTACTATGATGTACCGTTGTATAAACATCCTTTAGTATATGTAAATTATTATACCCTATCCAAGCTCATATTTTTTTATATATCATTAGAAAGTATATTTGAAATTTTTAATGAATATTTCAAGTAATGTGCTTACTATTGTTTGCTATGGTGTAATTCTGGATGCACTATTAGTAATAATAGTAAGGGCGTTACAATCTACTTATCTTATATCTTGGTTGAAAGTCTTCTCTTTCTTAAGGCATTCCCTATCTCTGGTGTTATTTTTAACATCATGACGACAAAGTAAGACATTCTCACACTAACCAAGATATGCAACATAATAAGATCTTACATATATCCCTCTACCTTTTTGGCAGTTAAGTGTCATGATTATGTCTAAAGAATAATGTGGTAATTGTAGCACAACTTTAGAGTGTCAATTCCACAAAGAGACAAATTAAAAGAATAAATAAAGTAACAAAGAAACTGAAAAAAGTATTAAATGTTAAATAATAAATAAAGACTAATTTGAATGCAAAATTAAGTAAAGCAAAGTAAAACAAATTTGGTTTCTACTAGATGTAAGATGACTAATATTTAGAATTTATCAAGATTAATTTTAGCATTAATTATGTCAAATTATCATACCCAAATAATTTAACTCATGAACATCTAAGAATAAAGCATGTGCTCACAAAAAATATATCAATAAAGTATTAAAAATAATAATAAAATGTATGATAAGATTTCCCTAATTAATAGTAAATTATCAAATCATTAAATGTATCTCTAATAAAAAATCACAATTTATATCTAACAATTACTGCTAACATTCAGATAACACAAATAAATTACAAAACATGAAAAAAACATGACTAAACTCATCTTAAAATTCATTCATATAATATGATAAGAAAATAGAATCAATAAGCGTTAAATCTTAAAATTGGATAAAAATAATTCAACATGGTAATACCAAAATAATTAAGGTTTTATCATCCTCTTAATATAAAAAATTTAGCATGACATAATAAAATTAGATCACAATAAAATTATTTCATTAAAATTCTTTATTGTACACAAATTGTATTCTTTTCTACATTTCACTATTTCACCGTGCTGCGCAAACTATAGGACATTGAGCGTTTCTTTTCTCTTTCTTCGTGTAGTGTGTGGTTGCTGCAATGTGACTTCTCCTGTGCAGCACTTCTTCTTTAAATAGTTAGATAAGGGCATTGTTAATCTTTGCTTCAATTCTTTCATTTACTGTGGGTCCAAGTGGCTTTTATTGGACTTGACTATTCTTTCCTTTGTTTCCTGCATGCTTTAATGTGGGCTACTCAAGTCTTATGGGCTTTAATCACACTCTTTTTTAATTTCTCTCCTTTTGTTATTGATCTTAGTCATGGGCCCACGTGACTTGAGCCAATAAAGTCTTTGGCCTTGGATCATTTGATAATAAGGAACAACCCTAATTTTGTTGTCATGTGGGCTTAATTGAACTTTTGTCATCTTGTCTATTCTTTACTCATATTAATCTATAAAATGAAATAATTAAATAGTGAGATTAAATTAATTAAAATGAATATAAAAATAGAAAATTTATCAAGTTTAAATATATAAAATATATATTTATAAATTATTGCTTAAAAATATTTAAAGTAAATAGAAATTCAATTTAAAAATACACATTAATTCCAATGATCTTTATTCATATTTTAACATTTTAGTCCAATAACAGGGTATTTAAAAAGCACTTTCGTTCACTCATCACACTCCCCAACTTGTATATTGCTAGTCCATAACAATTTTTATGCAAAAAAGATGAAAGAGACTAAGAAAATAATAAAATAGTTCATCAATTCACATTTTCCAAATTCACATATCAAAACAATCTCACGAAGTCAATAATCATAGCACAAGCAATCTGTCTATTGCAGTCCACAGAGTGTGTGTGTGTGTGTGTGTGTGTGTGTGTGTGTGTGTGTGTGTGTGTGTGTGTGTGTGTGTGTGTGTGTGTGTGTGTGTGTGTTCGAAACTATATCCATCTAACTAGAAGCTCTAACACATATAACATCAAGAACATCTCAAGCGAAAAGTTTAACTTCATAACTCACAGGTATAAAAGTGTTTTGTGTGAGGATTCTCTCTATGGGTAGATAATGGGTGTATACACACTCTCATGGGAAATTAGGCAATTATGTACAAGCAACAAGTAAACATTGATCATATGACAAGAACACCAACAAATAAGACTTTCACTACTCTTTCCAAAAGCTTACTTAGGATCAGAACGATCAACACAAAAGGTTGTAACATGACTTGGATTTGGGGCTATATGAAAAAAAATGAAAAGGATTCAAAAAGACTTCCAAGAATATACAAAGGGAATCTTATTAAATATCTCAGTAGATTACACTTCTTACTTGATGTACTTTTTAACTTTTCAAATCATTAAATGATAATGCTTTTCCTTCTTCTTCTTTTTCTTCTTTTTTATTTGATGAACAAACACATCCCACTTAGGTATTCTTTCCATTTCTTTTTTTTTCTTTTTTTTTTTTTCACTTTTTTTTATAACCAAACACAAAAGAAAGAAAATGCAAACTCCAGACTTAGTATACACTTGGAAGTAAAAAGGGTAGAAAAATTAATGTAAGCTATACTCCAATGTGGAGAGGCATGGATGATGTGGACATATGAAAAGAAAAAGCAACATGTGTTTATTGGCTCAAAGTTAGTTACTAGGGGTCTATAATAGAAATGGTTAGTTTGAAAGACTCAAATATTGATCATAAGTTGACCTTCGTCATATCTCAAATAAATCCACCATCTTACCACAAATCATATAATGATGTTCTCAAAAGAAGTGCCCAATTCCACATATCAATGAACGCTTGTCACAATTTACTGCATTTGTAGACTCTCAATTCTCTCCAAAACTCATATGAATACTTAAGTAAAAGAATTCTATAGTTACATGTGTCAAACCACCATCTTACCACAAAGCTTGGATGACTGCATTAGAGGTTTTGTGGATGCTTCAATAAAAATGATTATGGTGGGTTTGGTGAATTCACGAAGATGGCTATCAATGAGAATGAGTACACATGTAATAAAAATGCATGTGTGATGCAAAAAATTTACACATAATATGCCACAAATTTCTAACAAACATTTTAAATATTGAATTTGCAGCACTAGAACTCCCTGACTTAAATGAAATATTGTTCTCAATGTTTAAAATTAAATCCATACTAAGAAATTATTGGGACTAAAATAAACAGAATAATAAAGAGGAGTCATATACCTGAAATGCTTAGCGATTAAAAAGAAAAGACGAGAAGATGATAACTACACCTTGATAATGGTTAGCAATGACAAAAATAACAAAAACAAAATAATGTAAAATGAAATAAACAAGCACGCAAACTTTTTTTTTGGTTTAGAATTTTTTAAATTTTTTTGTTGGCCGACACTATTTACATCCCCATACAAAGATTCTGAAATCTGGGAGGCATTAAAGCCGACTCAATAAAAACACAAGCGAAATACTAAAAACTTACCATCAATCAAATAAGTCATGAACCAAACTATCAATTAAATTCAATTCATGCATCTCATTATCATTATTATCAGGCATCTCCTCAAACTTTGGTTGCCATGCCCAAGTGCTAAGGGTGTAAGTGGGTGGTTTAGTTCGGGTTTTGGGAAAAAATAAATCTAAACCAATCAAAATCAATTAGTTCAGTTTGGTTTGGTTTTCTTATTTTTTTGATAGCCAAATCCGAACCAAATTGAACCAAACATCTATGGATTGGTTTGGTTTGGGTGTTCGAGTTGGCTATTATTTTTTTAACACAAAAATTAACTACACAATTATACATGCAATATAGAAAAGTGTACATAATATATCTAAAATTTCAAATAATATTAGAACATAGACTAACATTTACTCTTCCATCAAGCAATAAACATTCTCCCATAACCTCAGCAGCATCTGCCCAATTTGCTACACTTCTAGTGTGAGGAATGTTGGGAATCCTTGTGTACAAATCCACCTATGTAGTGGATGATCAAAGCTTGTCAACCCGCTTCCATTGATGAAAATGCACCCTGCATTCCAATTGAAGTAGCAAATAAAAATTTAAAAGCATTCTGCCTAAATTGGGAAAAAGAAGGATGTTGAAAAGACTAATCTTCTCTAAGTTTTCAGGTTAAATGGTACTAGTAAGCATAATCAAATACTAGTTATTTTACTTGAATTGAGAAAGTTCAAATAAAGCAGAGAATTGAGAATTTAGAATTTAGAGAATGAAAATTTAGTGAAGCTGAACTAACTTGGAGGAAAAGGTGCACCAAATTTTTCACAGTCCTTTCTAATGATTTTAGGGTCATCAGAGTAGACCAAGGATCCATCCTTTGTCATTCCCCATTGAAATTCCACACTTCCTTCACAATCCTAACATTGGCAGCAACTATGTTAAAACCAACACATACAAAGTATCTAAGAACAGTAAAGCCTCAAACTCCAAGCAAGAAGATTCAATAAGACAACAATACAACATAAATATTGATGCCTTTGGCTTAGAAAACCCCTAAAAAAAATTCCAAGTTTATTAGGGATTAAAAGAAAAAGCAACCATTTTTCATCATAACTCACCTTGGCTATACAAAGAGTGTTTGTCATAGCATCAAAGATAATGAATGTGAATTTTCCATCAAGATGTTTAACAACTTGGTCAGGTGGGTAGGGGGCTCGATCTCTTAAGGTCTTATAGGCTTCAACCACAATCATGGCTTCTGTTGCTTGTCTTAGGAGCTCATAATGATGTCTAAGGTCAGCAATGTTTGCTAAAGTTCCCACAAAAATGCTGAAGATATCGTCCAAAACAATAATAGACCTGATAGAGGATGTGAAAATGAGAAATTGTTGCAAGGACATGGTTTACCATAAATTAAAACAAAACTAGACAACCAACCATTTGAAATTAAGCATTTGAATCTTGAGCCAAGGGCAGTAAAATTTTAAATTTTGAATTCAAGTATTTACTTCTTTAATTTTATAAGCATACATAATAGCAAAATTTTAATTGAATACCATGATTTTCAGTGTGTTTTTTGTTGAAACGCAGGATGAGAAGTCAAAAACCCACAGCAAAATTTTCTGTTGAATACACGTTCCTGTTCCAAACCCACCCAACCACATCAAAAGTAAGCAAAAGCCCACATCCAAGTTGGAAACTTGAAACGAAAAAGAAGCTAAAAAGAAAAAAGAAGAGAGACCCAGATGAGAAAAATGACCTCTCTTAGCCCGCAGTGTCCCAGATCTGAGCCTTGATGACTTTGGAATCGACGGTCAAGGTTCGGGTGGTGAACTTGACGCCAATGGTAGACTTGGACTCGAGGTTGAACTTGTTCTTGGTGAACCTGGAGAGAAGGTTCGACTTCCCTACGCCGGAGTAACAAGAAGCGCGACAGAATAAAGATCTTTGACCAACCTAGATCTTTGAAGAAGCAGAGTAGAGCAGAACAATGACGAAAGCGCGAGCAGGGATAAGAACAACCGGAGAGAGCAAGAAGTGCAACCACCAGAGCAGGAAGCTAGCGATGGTAGCCGACAGGGGTAGGAGCAAGCGGCAATGGGGTGGGTAAGGGGTGCGTACTGGCACTGGGTAGGTAGGAACCGAAGAAAGAAAAAAAGTTTTGATTTTTATCAAAACTTTCTAAAGACTTAAAGCTGCAGGCAGTGATATAATAGATCAATCTCAATCCATTTGGAAACTTATGGGTAGTGGTAATAAGCCTCAGGAGTCACAACAATCTCAGCAAAATTTAACAAATAAAAGCCTTAAAGCAAAGGAAATGGAAGGCCCACGCATTAATTTTCTTAAAGCTATCGGTGGTTCTTGGGTGGTTCGAGTGGTTCTCGGGTTTGAAATTTTCAACCTGAGAACCGAACCAATTAAGTTTCAATTGGTTTGGATTTTGTCTGAACCAATTAACATATCCAAACCAAACCAATTAAATTGGTTTGGTTCGGGTTGATTGGATTGATGAATTATCCGAACTAATTTACACCCCTACCAAGTGGCATAATCCTGAGTTCTATAAAAAATAGCATAAATATCAACTACATCAGATGGATTACTAATAGAATTAAACTCAGAATTAATAAGAAAATACTCATAGGGATCAAAATCAGGGGCTGTAGAAACTCCTTTATCCATGATTAAGTCAATCATGTATGTCTAGTGGCCCTCGTCATCATCTTCTAGTTATTTCACAATATGGAAGATATTCACCTCGAGAGTCATGTTTTCAAAAGATAGCTTCATAAGCCCATTTTTACAATTAATAAGAGTATTGGCAGTGGCAAGAAAAGGCCTACCTAAAATCAAATGAATTTTTGAAGTAGTATCAACAGCAGAGCTAGTGTCGAGGATTAGGAAATCAACAGGATAATAAAATTTGTTATTTTGAATTAGAACATCCTCTACCACATCTCAAGGTACTCTGACTAAACGGTCAGCCAATTACAATACCTCACTAGTTGGTTTGATTTCTCCCAACCCTAACTATAAATAAATAGAATATGACATTAGATTCATGCTAGCTCCTAAATCTAGCAAAGCTTACTGAAACTTATGATTTCTGATGCTACATGCAATGGTTGGACAACCAGAATCTTTACACTTAGGAGGAATCTGTTGCTTAATTAAAGCACTGACTTGTTCTATCAGAAACATTATCTTCTTTAATGGTACTTCCTCTTAACTGTATATAAATCTTTAAGAACTTTTGCATAAGTAGGAACTTGTTTAATCACATACAAAATAGGAAGATTAATTTTTACCTGTCTTAGATTCTCAAGGATTTCATCATTAGGATCCAGAGTTTGTTTGCTTGATTTTAAAACTTGAGAGAATAGTACCTTAACAGGACTCTTTGTCACCTCAAGTTCCTTGGGTAGCTTAGCATCACTACTATCTTGATTCTTTTTCTGCATCTTCTGAATTGTTCATTGTTGAGATGTGTAATGATGTACCATTTCATCTTACAATGATATTCACATATTTCAAATTCTCTTGCGTCATGTGTTGATCATGGGGCGTGGACTGAGCTTGAGAAGGGAACTTACCTCTCTCATTCACACTCAACGAGTTCATCAATTTGGACACCTGACTCTTTATCTCCTTGTTTTCTTCAATAACCTGCATAATCAAAGATTCAAACTTTTGGTTAATCTTATCTTGTGCCTCAATAAAAGCATGCAAAGTGTCTTCTAAAGGACTCACAAAAGGTGAAGGTGCATGATATGGTGCAGGATATGATCTAGGGAGTTGTGCAGATGGCTGGTTTTCAGACTTCCAGCTAAAATTGGGGTGATTGTATCACTTCGGATTATATGTATCAGAGAAATGTGTAAAAGGCTTCATGTATATACCTAAGGAATTACATTGTTCCTCGTACATCCCTATCATCTCAGCAAATGTGGGACACTCTTGAGAGAGGTGATCTACCCCGCCACAAACAAAATATAGTTTAAAAGATTCTGCATGATTAGTCACATATGTTGACTTTAAGTCCTTAGTCTTTAACACCGCTAGCTCCCTAGTGAGCATCTCAACCTTAGCTTTTAGGTTATCCTCTTCCTTGAGATGGTAAATTCCAGTACCATTTAGGTTTCCTATAGGTTGTGACCTATTTGTGCTCTCAGTGGCACTAGGTTCAGTCCAAGTATGAACTTTTTCAGCAAGCTCATTAAGGTATTCTATAGCCTCATCAAGATCTTTCTGTAAGAACTCACCATTACACATTATCTTCACAAATTGGCACTCTTTAAGTGTAAGTCCTTCAGAAAAATAACTTACTAAATGTCAATTCTCATACCCATGGTGAGGACACATATTGAACAACTACTTAAATCTCCCCCAAGACTGATATAAAGTCTCACTATCCTTTTGAGCAAAGGTGGAAATTTGCCTTTTTAAAGCATTAGTCTTATGTTGGGAAAAATATTTATTAAAGAAAGCCTGAGTCATCTCATTTCATGACCTAGTAGATCGTGGTCTCAACGAGTATAGCCAACTCTTGGCTCTATTCTTCAAAGAGAAAGGAAAGAACTTAATTCTCATAACATTATCAGTTGTATTTTGACTATGAAAAATTGTAACTACTCCCTCAAACTCCCTAATATGCAAATACGAATTTTTATTTTCCAAGCTATGAAAAGTGTAGAGTAATTGTATCATCCTTGTTTTAAAATCTAGTTAAGGGAGTATTAGCTGAAAACATGATGCATGATGGTGTGACTGTGCATGTAAGATGGAGGTAATCCTGAAGGGTCTTAGTGGATTGATCTTTGTGTTCGCTCATTTCCTCAGAATTAGAAGAAGTATCAAACAAATGAATATAAAGTTCAAACTTTGACTCAGACACAAGTCTACGAGCAAACCCACCCTAGGAGTCTCTATACCTGTGCATGCAAGGTAGAGAAAAAAAAATAATGCGACACTGAAAAAACTACAAAAAGAAAAGAAAAGAAAATAAAGATGCAGCAAGATAAAAGAGAAAACAAAGTTATCACCTTTACGAACTATTGAAAAAAAATTTGATTAGCAATTCTTCTATCGTCTCCCCAGCAACGGCGCCAAAATTTGATTACGCCCAAATAATAATGCGATAATTGTAGCACAATTTTGGGATGTTGATTCCACAGAGAGACAAATTAAAAGAATAACTAAAGAAATAATGAAACAAAATAAATGTATTAAATGTTAAATAGTAAATAAAGATTAATTTGAATGAAAAATTCAGTAAACCAGATTTGGTTTTTACTATATATAAGATGATTAAAGTTCAGAATCCACTAAGATTAATTTTAATATTAAATATGTCAAATTATTATACCCAAATAATTTAACTCATGAATATCTAATGCAAGACGTGTCTTTCATCATTTAAAATATATCAATAAAGTATTAAAAATAATAATCAAATATATGATAAAATTTTCTTAATTAATAATAAATTATCAAATCATCAAATATATCCTTAATAAAAAACCACAATTGATATCCAACAATTACTAATAATATTCAGATAACACAAATAAATTATAAATCATGAAAAAAAATACTTGAACTTATCTTAAAATTCATTCATATAATATGATAAAGAAATAAAATCAATAAGTATTAAATATTAAAATTAAGTAAAAATAATTTAACATAATAATATCAAAATAATCAAAGATTCAATATCTATTTAATACAAATAATTTAGCAAGATACAATAAAATTAAAATACAATAAAATTATCTCACTAAATTTTTTATTATACACAAATTGTATTATTTTCTACACTTTACTGTGTTGCACGCACTGTATGACGTTGAGCGTTTCTTTTCTCTTTCTTTGTGTGGTGTGGAGCTGCTGCAACGTGACTTCTCCTATGTGACACTTCTTCTTTAAGTAGTTAGGTAAGGGCACTATTAAGCTGTGCTTCAATTCTTTCATTTGTTGTGGGCCAAGTGGCTTTTATTGGACTTGACTATTCTTTCCTTTGTTTGCTGCATGCTTTAACGTGGGCTACTCAAGTCTTATGACCTTTAATCACATTCTTTTTTCATTTCTTTCCTTTTGTTATTGATCTTGGTCATGGGCCTACATAACTTGAGCCAGCAAATTCTTTGGCCTTCAAACATGTGAAAACAAAGCACGACCCCAATTTCGTTGTCATGTGAGCTTAATTGAACTTTTGTCATCTTGTATATTCTTTATTCATATTAATTTATAAAATGAAATAATTAAATAGTGAGACTGAATTGATTAAAATGAATACAAGAATAGAAAATTTATCAAGTTTAAATATATAAAATATATATACAAATTATTGCTTAAAAATATTCTAAAATAAATAAAAATTAATTAAAAAATATACATTAATTACAATGATTTCTATTCATATTTTATCATTTTAGTCCAATAATAAGATATTTAGAGAGCACTTTCGTACACTCATCATGTAACGTTTTAAATGTCTTCCCCTTTAAATTACTTGTTTGCCATTAGACACAAACGCAAGTAATATTAAACAACAAATATGTCACAAAATAAGTTCATCATATACAAGCCTACAATAAACTTTAAATAAATCATGACATAAAATTCACAAAACTTAGAGTTATCAAATTCAAATGTTAATTCTTCAAGAGATCAACTTTAAATTAAAAATATTTTATTAATTCTTTTCAAAGTCCTTATTATAGTTTTCATCACAGTTTATATAGTTTTGTCCAAGTTTTGATAGTGTATTCATTGCACAAGAGTTTTGTCCTTGCAAAGGTCAGTATAAAAGTTATAAAATTACCTCTCATGCCAAGGTAACAACAATGCAATATAAGAAAGTCTATGAAAATTAAGTATATTAACTCATTACACAAGAGCCATTGCTTGCAAAGGTCATTGTAAAAGTCTTAAAAAGTGTTCCTAAGTCAAGGTAACAATAGTTCAATATAAGAATATTCATGTAGATCAATAACATTTATTTAAGTTTTGAGTAATATTTTAATTTTTATAAATTATAATATTGGTCCCTTGAAAGAGTTAATATTTAAATCATAACAACTCTAAATTTTGTCAAGTATCATGAGGATTTGAAAGCCATAATACAAAAACCAAATCATATTAAATTTTTTACAGTATAACCATGACCCTTTTAATATTACATGGGAACAACTAAATTAATATGAAAAGGAGATTATAATAATATGCACAAAATAATAAAGTAAGAAATTGATCAATCTTGTAAATAAAAATTACTACTAAAGCATATAACCATACCCATTATCAACTAACTATAACATACTCATTGCATTGGTTTTAATTTTAAAAGAAAAAAAAAGTTCATTTTCTATTTTATTCTTACACACTTTTCCCTTTCTCCCTTTCTTTCAACTTCTATAAGCAAGTTTGAAGGGAAATTGTTACAATTCTCTTCTCTTTTTTAAAATTTTGCTCTCAAGATTTAGTTATACTTATCTTCGAGTTGTGTTAAATTTCGAGTATGTGATAGTCTTCAGTCTATAAAATTATGCCCGGTGCACTCATTTACAAACTAGATTTTACTAATACTCAATCTTTAACTTCTCTTATATTCTTTAGTATATATGCACATATCCCAGATTGAGTTGATCAATCTTAATGCGGGACACTTTATCTTTTCTATCATTCTTGGCACCTGTACAAATATATGCACATACATTTTCTCAATATCTACTCACTTTCTATTTTAGTAAAATATCATTCAAACAGTCACATGTACAATAAATAGATAACCAATAAGGATACCATCTATGCATCGGAAGAAACAGAGTGTAGATTGATCCTTCAGAGATGATGTGGAAGTATTCTCAACTGTTATCTTACTACTTATTTCTATACCCTTGTTATTCGTTCAGGTTTCTTTCTTCACTTTCATGTCTATGTGTCTTTGTTATAGTATAGGTTTCTATTCTCTCTACTCTTGCCCAAGCTAACCAGTCTCTTCATAGAATCAGCATCATAGATACTAATATATTATCCAAACAACTAATACACAACTCGATTAAACATAACAAGAGAAAATTCAAAATATAATCACGGATTCTGGTCGTTTGACAACAGCATACTAATACAATTTGATAGACCTTATGGTCTTCATAAACAAGAAGTTTCTCCATCACTTGATTTCGTTTTCCATGAAATATTCTCAACTCAAATGAAAACTAAATGTACCAAGTCACATAGCACATTCTGGCTGAAGTCCATTTGGATCTGAGGGATTTGTAATAACATATAAGTAAGCTTTAGAATAAAAGAACAAAAGTACTTAGAAATTTAAATTTGATTAAATTCATTTTATACAAACTAGCTTGATTTCATCTAACATAAATTCAAATGACCAGACTTTACATGTAACTAAAATAGTACATGACACTCATAAGTCTGTATCGTCTATGATCACCAAAGGGTTCATTTTATCTATCAATAGTTTAGGAGCAATTAGATTAATATCTATCCACAATAATACGTCAATATAGAAAAGTAGCTCGCAGATGAAAACTTTTATAGCATGATTTCTTTTTTAAAATTAAACTTCAAACAAAATAGACCCTACTAGCAATATATAGAATAGAGCTCTTTCACATCAGACATGTCTATAATATCATGTATATATTCCCATGCATAGGTAGAGATTTCATTATACTCTCAAGTAATCATAACTCGACAACGGAAAAACTCAACTAAAATCAATTATGAGATCACTTCAAATTGGATTAGGTAAGTTGATGTATAAGAAAGAGTTTACACTCATGTTCATGGACCACTCATCATCCAATCTAGGTAATCAAATTCTTGCACAATTTTTATTAGGTCACTGAATATTAGTAAACAATCACATATACTACCTTGATGGCTAAATCCATCATCAAGAGACCATTCTTTGTCCATTCTAGCTAGCATATCGTAAAGTTGAAAATTTAAAATTTCAATAGCATGGTATAGTAAAGTAAAATTCTAATCACGCGGACATACCATTAACAACTTCACATACAGATTTTAAGATAAGTTTTATTACTCCTAGTGAAACTCTTATTACGTGGGACTACAAGGATCAAGTGTAACAAAATCCCATACATCCCATTTGCTTGTTGGGCATAGGAGGAGTCCAAAAGCTAAGGAGATTTCTATCAATGAGTTAAGTAAAGAACTACATAAATGAGTTTGACATCACATCTTAACCCAAAATTTTAAGGCATTATGTTTATGGGTCTTTTTCACTTTTATAGCCTTCACTTTGCTCATTTTTTTTTTCAATGTGAGACTTATTCTCCCACATCTAACTCATACTTGCATTCCCAATAATTTTCCCCTCAAGTGTGAGTCCTTCACACACGGTCACTCCCCCTCAAGAGGAAGCCTATCAAGCATTTGATGGTATCACCAAAAGAGCTTGGCCCGCATCTAAGACCTCATCTCCTCTAGATCGGGCTACACACGCTCTTCTTCATTAATTTAGATCAATCGGTTCTAAGTTTCATCACAAATCTCATCTTCATTTATGTGATTAGTTTAGATCAATCAGTTCTAAGTTTTATCACAAATCTCAATCTTAAACCAAGATCAATCAGATCAACATAAATAGAATCACCATTCATGCATTCAAGATCAAGAAGAAGAAAAAGAAGAAGAAAGAGGAATTCAATTACAAATCAAATACAATGCATAACCAAGGTCTCAAGAATCCAAACCACAATCTCTTCAAGAGTTCTAAATTGACCCAAAGTAGCTTAGCCCTCCATTACCATGAAGGGGAGCATCAAAATATACAAAACTATGAGAAACTATGAAGAAGCAAGAAGAAACTTAGAGAGAAATGAAGGAGAATTACATGTTGTTCATGATAAATAGTGCCTTTTATAGAAGTCTAAGGTAACAAAATGACAAAGGGAAGTGGGTAATGGTTGAGTGGTTGAATTAGTGAAAAATGCCAAAGGACTTTTGGTGAGTGGGAAATTATGGATATGAATGGGTGAGTGGATGGATGAGTGGATGGATTAGTGGATGAGTGGGTGGAGTGGTTAAGTGGTTGGATTAGTGTATGAGTGGATGAGTGGGTGAGTTAGTGGATGAGTGGATGAGTGGATGAGTGGATGAGTGGATTAGTGGATGGATGAGTGGATTAGTGGATGGATGAGTGGATGGTTGAGGACGAAAATTTCGTGTCTGACTTGGAAGCCAAAAACTACCCACTATACTTCAGAACCACGAAAAGTGTTCTTCATGAAAGTTGTAGATCCTTGTCTTGGCTATAAAATGGATAGCTGGTTCGTCCAATTTGGCTTCCTTAAGCCCAAGATATGTCCCAAATACCGTAGGTTGCTCAAACTCAACTTCAGCACCTCTGTTCCGACTTGCAAGCTCAAAATGACCTACTAGACTTCTTTTTCTCAAAATGTGTTCTTCATGAAACTTGTTTATTTGGATCTTGAATATTCAATGTCCAAATTTCAGCCCATCTCCATTATTACATCTTGAGATATGATTTTTTGAGTGCACACTGTTCGGATTCTACTGACAGAACCCGTATTCTGACTTCCATGTCAACTTAGGTCCCTTAGACATCTGAATCAGACTTCGAGCTCTTCATCAAAGTTGTAGAGCTTCTCTTAACCCTACAAGGTAAAATTCATGTTCATCAGATATTAGGAACTCATCCAAAATACAGAAACAGTGTCAATACTCATAATGCTGGAAATATTCCAGCCAAACCATTGACTCGATACCACTTGAATAAAATATGTGGCCCGCATCTAAGACCTCATCCAGATTGGGTTACACAGCTCTTCTCCAGCCCAATCAATAATGGAACACGCCGCCTCGAGGAGATCTCCATCAATGAGCTAAGTGAAGAACCACATAAATGGGCTTGACACCACATCTTGACCTAAAACCTTAAGGCATTATGTCTATGGGTATTTTTCACTTATATAGCCTTCAACTTGCTCATTTTTTTCCAATGTAAGACTTATTCTCCACATCTAACTCATATTTGCATTCCCAACTTTGCAACACCTAACTTTAGATAACACATAAAGAAGTGTGATTCACTAAGAATTTCACTTGAGGTAAGGATGACAATTATAGATTCAGTTTAGTTTGAAAGATCAAGACTGCCAAAATCAAAATTTCACTTAAAAAGTCGATTTTCATAATTACACTAAGGATACGTCTTAGCTCCAAAAATTCTAAAATTTTATATAGGATTAGCTTTATCTTATATCTTCCAAATAAAAAAAAAAAGTCTGCTTCATTTGGTTTAGTGTAGCTAAGGTTATTCAACAAAATGCAGAGGCTGTAATAGGGCAATTAGTTGTTTTATCATAATTTATCCCAACTTTAAACTTAAACTGGGAGTGCATGAAGAATTCAAAATTCTTGAAATTTTTACCTCATATAACCTTATATATTAGCTTCAAAATGCCATTAGTTTCAAGTATTTTAAAATTCGAAGGAAAACATTATGAAATCTGGTTTATATGATGCTAATTTTCTCTTTTATACAAAATTTATGTTAATTTTAAACAGAAACTGGTGCCACGTAAGAAGTCCTAAAAATATGAAAAATATTTCTACATGAAGTCTGGTGGCTTAGCTTTCAAATACAACTGGTTTCATGAATTTTGAGACAAATTGTAGTTATTTATGTCCCATATCTGCGCTATATTGATGGCTTAGTCCTTGTTTTGATGCATGATTGGAAGACTTTAGCTTTGTATTCATATAATTCAATTTCAGTGTCTTCCATTCTGATTTTGAGAAAATGTTTCCAATTCCTTGATAGATTAAGTACATTTTTACTTATTGTTAAATTAGTAATTTCTCTATGTCAGGTAGGGTTCCAACTAAGTGAAACTTAGAAGAATAGGACCAGCATTGCAAGAGAAATCCAAGATCAAGGATCAGTTTGTCATGTTGCGGTGTGGCATATTAATGTCGTGGCGTGGGACATTCCCTTGTTCAGGCAGAGAGCTACGCATTTTGAACATCGCAACGCAAAGGAATGAATGTCGCAACGTGGTGACCTAAATTGTATGCGCACCGTGGTGTAGGAAGTTGAATGTCGCGGCATGACTCTGTTTTCTAAAGCCCTATAAATATTATTGCATTAATTTTCTACAAGAGGTTAGGTTATTTTTGTAGAGCTGCGGCTATGGTTTTATATTTTACACTGATAGGAAGTAAAAATGATCAAGATTAAAGGTCATCTTCACCTTGGAGGAGGATTGAAGCTTGAAGGATCATCTTATTGAGCTTTCTCTTCTCTTTCCTTCACCTTCCTCTCTTTCCATCTCCATAAACATGATTTATTGTGATATTTTCATAGGGTTCATGGCTGACTAAGTTATTTATAGGGTTTTTCTTTGGATCCTCCTATGGATGTTGAATAATATTGTAATCCTTTGAATTTATATACATGATTTGGTTTTGTTCAATCATATAGTGCTTAATGCTTTGATAGTTTGATCAGCTTTCAATTGATTTGATAAAATCTAATGAACCTAGACATAGGAATTTGGATTTAAGATTGCATATATAATTTATGCATGTTCTATTTCATTCAATTAGCTTGAATGCAATAATTCATTAATAGGATAGAAATATACCTATTGGTCATGCATAATAATTGATTGGGAATAGATCTTAATGAGTGGATTTATGTTAATTCTCATGGAAACATAGTGAATTAGGTAACTGAAGCATGGTTGATTGACCTGGACATAAGCTTTCAACTATTATAGATTCTCAAGCTAACCTAATCACTTCATGTATATTGCTCGTAAGAATTACTTATTATCAAAGGAAGTAAGAGGTGAAAAAGAATTCCTTATTCTCTAATCATTAACTTAATCTAATTTTATAGTTTTAAAGATCTTTTAATTAATTCACATACTCTCTCTCAATTTATATGTCCTTGAATAGAAACTTTTAAACTATTGGTTCATACTTAGCACTGAAATTAACCTATTTCCTCATGGGAACGATATCTGACTCCTAGCTACACTACAAGTGCGATCCGTGCACTTGCGATAAGCAAAAGAATGAACAAGTTTTTGGCGTCGTTGCTGGGGAATAGCGGCTTAAATTCAATTTAGCTAATATGAACAAGGAGTTTAAGTAGTTCTAGTTCATGTTTCTTTTGTGCATATTAGTTTAAGTTATTATTCTTTAATTGTTTCAGGTTATTATAAGATGACGGAAGATAACGTCACGCTAGAGCTGGAGGATGAGAGTCGCAGTAGACCATTGAGGGAGTTGGCTACTCCTCAGATGGAAAATCTGCAATCCAGCATCAGACGTCCGGCCATCGGAGCAAATAACTTCGAGATAAAGCAAGTCATTATTCAAATGATCTAAACTTCTGTACAGTTTGGCGGTTTGCCCAATGAGGACCCCAATGCGCATATCTTAAATTTCCTGGAGATATGCGACACGTTTAAACACAATGGCGTTTCTGAATACGCCATTTGCCTGCGGCTCTTCCCATTCTCACTCCTGGACAGAGTCAAAAGTTGTTTGCACTCTCTGCCACCGAACTCCATAACTACTTGGGCTGAGGCTAGTACCAAGTTCCTCAATAAATATTTCCCTCCAGTCAAGACTGCGGAAATGGTGAATGATATTATATCATTCACTCAGTTTGAATCAGAATCCTTGCACGAAGCCTAGGAAAGGTATAAGGATTTGCTAAGAAGGTGCCCACACCATGCAATTCCACCATGGCATCAGGTATATTCTTTCTATAAAGGTTTGTTGCAGAAGCATTGCCTGATTATAGATGCAGCCACTGGAGGCTCATTACTGGGCAAAACATTCGATGAGGCCTTCTTGCTCTTGGAAGAATTGACAACTAATAGCTATCAATGGCCCTCGAAAGGTAACACTCCACAGAAAATAGTTGGAGTGCATGAAGTGGACGCGATAACCTCGTTGTCGGCTCAGATGGCAGCATTAATAAGTAGGATGGATAGTATGTGTTAGAGTTCACATCAGAGCCCATTTGTTCTGTGTGAAAGGTGTGGCGATACTCACTCGAGTGACAGATAACCTTCTCATATAGAAAGTGCGTAATATGTCAGTAATTATCGGCCGCAGCAAAACAACCTATATTCTAACCAGTATAATCCTGGATGGAGGAACTATCCAAATTTCTCATGGAAGGACAACCAAGGACCCTATTCCTCCAGCTCTGCACCTGGACATGAACGCCAGTATAATCCTCCTAGATTCCCAACCCAGCCAAGACAACCAATGCAAGAAAGGAAGCCTACCTTGGAAGACATGTTTATGCAGTTAATGGCTAAGAATGATGCTTTTATTTCCAAAATCGATTCATATATGGCAAGGACTTATGCTCATTTATCGAAGAACGATTCAATGATTCAAAGCCAAACGGCTTCGATGAGAGCGTTAGAAACCCAACTGGGGCAGTTGGCTAATGCCATCAACAACAGGCCCCCAGACACCTTCCCAAGTGATACAGTAAATAATCCGAATGGTGCCTCAAATGAGCATTGTAAGGTCATCTCACTGAGGAGTGGGAAGGACATTGAGGGAAACTCAAGGACAAAATTGTTGGAGGATGAGGAAGCACAAAGCCCTGTCTATGAAGAGATAGTCCACAAGAAGGTGGATGAAAAGAAAGATAAAGAAGTTGCAAATGATGAAGAAATTGTCCAAAAGAAAGTTGAGGACAAAAAGGTTTTGAATAGGCCTTATGTACATCCTTTGCCTTTTCCAAGTAGGCAAATCAAGTATAAGATGGATGAGTAATTTAAGAAGTTTTTGGAAGTTTTCAAGAAGTTTCATATAAACATCCCTTTTGCTGAAGCTTTGGAATAGATGCCCAGTTACGTTAAGTTTATGAAGGATATACTATCCAAGAAACGTAAGCTGGGCGAGTTTGAAACAGTAGCATTATTTGAAGAATGCAGTGTCGTTTTGCAACAGAAGTCTCCCCCAAAGTTGAAGGATCCCAGAAGCTTTACAATCCCTTATACCATAGGAGAGAACTTCCTAGGCCAAGTGTTGTGCGATATGGGGGTAAGCATCAACCTTATGCCCCTATCCATATTCCAAAGATTAGGTTTGGGGGAATGCAAACCCACATTCGTAACCCTTCAATTAGCCGATCAATCATATACATATCCAAATGGGATTGTGGAAGATGTATTAGTAAAAGTAGATGAGCTCATCTTCCTTGCGGACTTCATAATTCTAGATATGGAAGAAGATCATAGGGTCCCTTTGATCATAGGCAGACTATTTCTAGCCACAGGAAGAACACTAATAGATGTACAAAAAGGAGAATTGACTATGAGAGTTCAAGATCAAGAGGTAACTTTCAACATCTTTAAAACAATTAAGTTTCCTCAAGATCAGGAACAGTGTTCTTATGTTGGGATATTGGATAACATCATTAATGATGTATTCCAACCCAATGTTCTTAAAGATCCTCTTGCTTTGGCTTTGACTTCATCGACTGATAATGGTGAAGATGCTAGGGACGATGTGTCAGATTTTATCAAGCGCCTAGATACAGTTCCTAGGCAATATCGGTCATCCAAGTTTGAAACCTTGGAATCCGATGCAAGTAAAGAGGCATCTAAGCCTTCTATTGAGGAACCTCTAAGGCTTGAACTTAAGCCTTTGCCTAATCATTTACAATATGCTTATTTAGGAGCAACCTCCACCCTACCGGTAATCATATCATCATCCCTCTCAAGTGATCAAACAGAGAAACTTCTCCATGTGCTAAGGATATATAAACATGTTATTAGATGGACTATTGCCGATATCCAAGGCATTAGCCCCTCCATTGGCATGCACAAGATCCTGTTAGAGGATAATCACAGTGGTGTTGTGGAACACCAGAGGAGGCTAAATCCAATTATAAAGGAGGTGGTGAAAAAGAAAATAATTAAGTGGCTGGATGCTGGCATAATATGTCCTATTTCTGACAGCCCTTGAGTCTCACATATTCAATATATTCCTAAGAAAGGTGGCATGACGGTAGTCACCAATGAGAATAATGAGCTCATTCCCTCTAGGAAAATCATAGGCTGGAGAGTACGTATGGACTACCACAAGCTGAATAAAGCCACCTGAAAGGACCATTTCTCGCTTTCTTTCATTGACCAAATGTTGGACACACTAGCAGGGAAAGCCTACTATTTCTTTTTGGATGGTTATTCTGGATATAACCAAATTTTCATAGCGCCAAAAGACCAAGAAAAGACAACATTTACTTATTCCTATAGTACATTTGTGTTTAGAAGGATGTCGTTTAGGCTATGTAATGCGCCTGCAACTTTGTGGAAAAATGTCACTTTATGGTCCAAGAAGACATAGTTCTCAGCCATAAAGTTTCTATTAAAGGGATAGAGGTGGACAAGGCAAAGGTTGAGGTAATTGATAAACTTCATCTGCCAAACTCAGTAAAAGGAATCCGCAATTTTCTTGGTCATGCAAGTTTCTATCAGAGGTTTATAAGGACTTTTCCAAGATAGCCAAGCATCTCTGCAACCTTCTGGAGAAAGACATCTAGTTTGCTTTTGATGATTCATTTCAGGTTGCATTTGAGGAGCTGAAGAAGTAACTGGTCTTAGCACCAGTTATTATTACTCCAGATTGGAACTTACCATTCGAACTCATGTGCAATGCCAGCGATTATGTTGTGGGTGTAGTGTTGGGACAACGAAAGGACAAGGTGTTTCGCTCCATATACTATGTGAGTAAGACACTTAATGATGCCTAACTAAATTACACAACAACGGAATCCTGGAATTTTTTACTACTTCTACCCTTACGCCTTAGCTTTTAAATGGACTAAGTAGAAGCTCATTTAGATTTGTGTAGTTCAAGATATACAACCATGACAACATGCTGCCAGAAATGAGTTTTCTGCATAATATACCTCAACTTCAAACAAAATTTGATATTGTTTAGGAAGAGTAAAAATCTTGAAATTTTTCCCACAAATATCCCTACATCTTAGCTTTTATTTGACACTGATCTCATAATTTTTAAGCCATTACAGATGTAGTTGTGCTCCAAAATGATGTGAATTTTTAGCTAGTGCATGAATCATTCAAGTAATAAATAAAGATCGTTCCCATGAGAATCGATATGAGTACTAACTCTAATGGCAATACTAATTATCGAAGCAATCTGAAGCGATAATAATAATAATTAATTAAAGCAAGACAAAAGATTAACTAATAAAGTAAGCAAACAAATTAAAAAGAATAAAGTTCAACCAAGTTTTTAAAAGCCTAAGAGTAGGAATTCACTACAATACCCACTATGATTAATTTTGACTTTGTCTTTGCTAATGATCAATTATGTTCTTGAATGTGGTTTGTCTTAAATTAGTTAAAGCTCAATCTCTTAGCACTAAAAATTTGTTAAAATCCTAGTAATCCCATTCTCATATGAATTAACTGAGTTATAACCTATTAAGTTTCGTGACAATTGTTTTGCTCCTCAAAGAACTTAAGCCTACTCTAGGTCTCAATTCTTAAGTTCAACTCTTATATTTTCAAGCAATTAGATTTCATCTTTTGATCATTCACCTAAAGTATAAGATCATGTAAATACGATGCGTAATATACCACAAACATTAAACACACTAAGAATTAATCAAGAACAATAATTTCTTATTTACAAAGAACCAAGTGAATAATTCGACATAGAAGAATAAAGAGTTACATTATAACCCTAGAAATTAGAAAGTTAGTCATACATGGCAACTGTAGCACAAACAAAAATAATAGTCAAAGAAGTAACCATGATTCTATCTAAAAAAATAAGAAAACAAAAGGAAGAAAGAGAAAAAGAAGAAAAGATGTATTCGATGAATGTCTCCTTGAACTTGTGACAAATGTTGTACCTCCAAACCTTGGTGAAAGTTGTCCACCCTCCTTCTCCTTGTCTATTAATAAGAGATTTAACCTAATAGGAGTGTATCTTACACAAAATCTCCTTAATTAGTCCCCAAGTAATCTTAATTAACTACCAAATAGTAAAAAGATGTTAATTAGAATTAGGAAACTAAATTTAGAAAACTCAATCTCCTTAATTGTTCCCCAAGTAATGAAAAGATCTTGATTGTATTTAAGAAACCAACCTTTAGGAAACTTAATCTTCTTTTATTGAAGGTTGCCAAATTTTTGCCTTTTTCTCTCTTTATTTTTCTCATCTTTCAGATGACAAAATCAACCTTTGAGGTCAACAAAAGAGTTGTTGCGTTTTTCTGTTAGCTTTCTAACGTCACAATAATCGCGTTGATCCAATCTATGTAGCCCAAGATATGGTTGACATATAGCAACAAGGTCAGGAAATATGAGTTGAATCCAAGATTGCAACAAACTCTTTGCTCTTTAAGAATCTTTATCCAATCTTCAATTATCTTTATCTTCAAGTTTCCATACCTAATTGAGACTTTGGATAAGACATAAGATTTGGATAAGATCTTTTCGAAACTCTATCTTTAAGGTCTCCTTATTTTATCCAAAATCTTCTAGATTTATCTTAAAATTAGAATATTAATAAAAGATTGAGAGAATAGACAATTATCTAAAAATCAAATCAAATAATTAAAATCAAATAAAAACTAAATAAAATTAAACAAAAATCTTAATAAATAAACCCAAAGATGTGTGCATTTTTACATGCATCACAAAATGCCCAAGTCTGTCAAGAGATGATAGCAGAATATTTTTATGCATAACTTAGCTTAAACACTATATTCTCTTTATCTAATCAAAATATAGTAGCATTTTTGTCTTGGTCATTTTTATTAAAAGTCATATATAGAGTCTTACAACCATTCAAACAAGTATAAAATCCTTAGTTAACTTATATAATCATCACAAAGCATCTCATGGGTGCTTGGCTTTACACCCAAATATTACACCTCATTAGCTTAGGCTTTGTTAGTTAATTATAGGTATGGATATGACTTCAAACTTCCACATAGAGGCATATTTACATTGAAGTGCTAAGTTAACTAATCATTATAAAACAGAGCATTTAAGAGTCATGAAGACATGTAAAAGTAAGTTGCCAAAGGTGACTTAATGAACATAGTCAATTAAGTTAACTTAAGCAACATAATTCTAGTATCACTAGTCAACTTATATTAGTAATATGCAGCACATGAGCATTAAATCAATAATCGTGGCATTCACATAGCCATTTAATTAACGACTTGGCTTATTTTTCTATTATACTCTACCACAAGATTAGGCATTTAACTGGAGAAAACTCTTTCACAACAGGGTAGCCAAGTTTTTGCTATTTCTAGTCAAAATTTAGTAGCAATTTATGCATAAGAAACATTAAGGATTCAAGTAACACAAAATCAGCATATCTCCTCATTGTTTCAATCGCATTTTAGCAAAAATAACACCACCAATGAATCTATTCAAATCCAAGTGAAACAGAAAACCAATCATACTCTTGGATTCTCCATGGATTATGAACTTAATCTCACTCAGTTACACAACAACTATCATTATATTGGTACACCCTTACTTGTAGATTCTATTAAAGCAACCAAACTTGGCTTGTCACAAGGTAGGAAAATCATTAACAAAACTAAATCTACTTCATCATCATATTTTACATAACAAGCATTCTTTGTAAATTTAAATTGCTTTGACAACATCAAACTTAACATTGAAGTTGGTAGTAACACAGGAAAGGGGGTTGAATTATGTTCATTTTTTTTCCTGAAAATTAACTTTCTCACAACTTTCTCAAGTTAGTATACTTGGAGGTGAGAAAGTTATAGCTCTATGTGTAACATTCTGAGAAACATGTTAGGCTTGTATATGATTTCAGAGGTACCATTATACTAATATAACATATCAGTTAAGTTTTGTGATAAACTGAGTTCATTCAAGTACTTTGTTGAAATCCATAATGCAAAAAGTAGCTTAGAATGACACAAATTCCTTAGTTAAGTGAAATAAATAAAGAGAATTTATTTTCAGGTCACAAATAGGTGGATTAAGGTACAGTTAAAATTTGAGAGCAATCAGAGTTCGTTTGACATTTTTAAATATACTGATTACATGTTTTAATGTCAGATTGACCTCTAGCAGATATAAAAATTTGAGAAAATGGTAAAACAATAATTTTTATGAATCTTAGTATTTATTTCAAGTTGTTGGAGATTAAAAAACTTGAATTAGTAAAATATAAGTGTTCATAACATATATGAAATTATTAGTGTATAGTTTAAGTGGCCAAGTCTTATCTTATTGACTTGTTTTCTTTCCCTTTCACACGTTTCCTCGACTGGAAACAAAAGGAGAAAAACAGAACAGAAAAAGAGAGAAAGAGAGAGGGAAGAAGAGGAGTAAGGGGAGAAGTCCAAAGAAGAAGCAATCATGCATCATCATCCAAGCATCAAGAGGTAGGGGTCCTTGATTCTTACTCTTTTTCCTTAATTTTCATCTTGTTCTTTGACTGGCTTGATGATAAATAATGATTTCGGATGAGAGTAGGAAGTTAAAGTCTTGTTGATACTTGATTAAGGAAGTGAAAATCTTAGAATTTATAACTTTCTAACCATGAAATCCATAGTTTTCCTAATGTTTAGAGGAGGAAGAGGTTTGAAACCCATTTATGTTTAGTTCTACTTGATAATGTTTGAATAATTGAATATCAAATTTATGATGTTATTGAGTTGATTAATGATGAGTTTAATGTTTGGAATGATTAAAATTTGGTTTTGGTGGTTTTGGGTTCAAGAGGATGAAGTTTCTGGTGCAATTTTGGAAAATCAGAATTTCGCATAGGTGCCGCAGCACCAAGGGAGTGAGGCCGCAACACCCCAATCTCAGCCTCTCAGGAACTTCGGACCAGAGACATTGAGGCCGCGACACAAGTGTGTATTTTCCTATTTTTATGTTTTCATACATTTCTAAATGGTGTTTTGCCTTGATTGAGTATCTAGAACCTTAATTAACATGGAATTGTATAAGTTTACACTTGAGAAGTGATCTAGACAATGGTTCCCTTAGGGTTAAACCTAGAGATTGGTTCCCTTAGGGTTGAACCTAAACATTGCCTCCCTTATATAATAAGGTTGAACTATAGTATTGGCTCCCTTATATAATAAGGTTGAACCCTAGTACTGACTCTCTTATATATTAAGGTTGAACCATATCAAGATTGTTCCTTTATTAATTAAAGTTGAACCAGAATATACATACAAGTGAAATTGATATTTTACAATTGAGAAGTCATTTGTTAGATATCAATAGTGATTCTATGAGTCATAATTTTTAGTTGTATATTTCTTATACTTGAATCAATGCCATGAGATGTATATTATTATTATGTTCTCACCCTGTTTTATGTTTTATGAATAATAGGACAAGACTTAATCGTGGAACTCAAGAAAAATAGGGGGAAAATAAGAAAAAGTCTATAGAATAAATAGTTTTAGTTTTATATTTTTTATAACAACTCTTGTAATTAGTTACTATAAGTTGTGTTATGTTGTATTTATTACCTTTGCCTTGAGCCTTTTGTATGTAAATATGTATAATTTTCGTTTAACGCGGCTCTCCATATTTATTTGTATAAGTGAGGCTCGTTTATTAGACGAGTTAGTAGTAGCAGAAACTAATACCATTTATCTTTCAATATATTAAATATATCGAGATAATCGTATTAGGGTGTTACATTATGCAAACTGTTAGTGAGAAACTTCAAAAACAATGCTTGACAAACCAAGGTGAGAAGATTTGTGAGAAGCTTTAATAGTTAAGTAAAAAAACAACATTCTCACCACTTCAGGTTTTTTCTCTTAATGAGTTTGAGTCTTATAACTTCTTAAATATTATTTCCTTGAATAAAACACTTAAGATTCAATGAATAAACTGGATTAAACTTTAAAACTTTGACAAACTTAGGTTTAAAGAACTTTCTGGAGATGAAGGAAAGTTCATCTTCATCTGACTCATCATCATCTTCATCATTACTTTCATCATCTGTTTTTGTTCTTGAATTGAGAGAACTCTGAGAAGGTTGATGAGAAGATTGCTTAGCTACTCTATGAGTGGATTTCAAAGCTATGCTCTTTCCCTTTTTGGTCACATCTTCACCAATTTCTGCCAGCTCTTATTCATTAATTGATGATTAAGATCAAAATCATCATCATTGTGCAATTATAGAACAAAGAAAAATATTCCAAATAAAGTTAAATCATCTAAAATAAAGATTAGTGTTTCATCTTAATCCTAGAAAATAAAGTTAGCTACTTATGGCAAGTGTATCAAATACAAAAAGAGAAGAAAAATTCATAAAAGATAAAACAATTGCTACGCGTTGTTCTCCTTCTTCCACTACTTTGTGCGGTGCTATGCGTTTCTTTCTGGTCTAGAGCCGCCATGTGCTCCCCCATCCTCCTTGTCTATTCATAAGAGGTTTTCCCTAATAGAAGTTTATCTTGCACATAATCTCCTTAATTGGTTCTTAAATAATAAAAAGATATTGATTGGAAATAGGAAACTAAATTTAGGAAACTCAATCTCCTTAATCGGTCCCCAATTAATGAAAAGATCTAGATTATATTTAGGAAACCAATTTTAGGAAACTTAATATATTTTTATTGAAGGCTACCAAATTTTTGTATTTTTTCTCTCTTTATTTTTCTCATCATTCATATGACAAAATTAGGCTTCGAGGTCAACAGAAAATTTGTTGCATTTTCTGTTAGCTTTCCAATGCTGCAAGAATTGCACCGATTTGATATATGTACCAAGATATGGTCTAAATACAGCAACAAGGTCATAAAATACGAGTTGAATCTGAATTTGTAACAAATTCCCTTCTCTTTAAAGATCCTTATCTAATATTTAATTATCCTTATCTTCAAGTTTCCACACCTAATTGGGATGAGACATAAGATTTGGATAATATCTCTTCAAAACTCTATCTTTAGGATCTTCTTATTTTATCAAAAATCCTCTAGATTTATCTTAGTCTTGCATAAACATTTGTCATATCATACAAGTTCAGGTGCAAAGGTTCCTCTTCAATTACTATTCTTTATGACACATCACAACATCTTACTGATTGCACCACTTTTACTTTTAAACATCTACAATTAGCACATGATTTAATAATAAATTTATCTCAAAGAAACAAATGATAATGTCACAAAATCAATAAAATTAAATATATTAAGATATAATAATGCATATTTTTATAAGAAAAAATATATAAAAATTAGGGTATTATAGTGATAAGTCATTAAAGATATGAAGGGAAGAAATTAAAAATAAAAAAGAAAACAAAGTGAAGTTATAATTAAAAAGAACTTAAAAATTAAAAAAGGGAAAATTCCATGGGCAATTTTAGTGAAAAAATTTATTAAAAATTAATACACTTTGATTGCTATTCTAAAAAAGATTAAAAAAAAAAAAAAAATAAAAAAAATGAAAAGTTGAAAAAGGTGAAAAGTCATAAAAATATAAAAGAGTGAAATGAAAAGTAAAAAATGATAACAAAGTGAAGTTATAATTAAAAAAGTTTAAAAAAAATTAAAAAAATTGTCATGTAGCGATTTTAGTGGAACAAGTGTTATACATTATTATAGATAGATTATAAATTATAAATAGATAATAGAATAGATAGATAGATTTTTATCCTAACAAGATATGTATATATATATATATATATAATATGGTGAAAAAAATATTTATTGTAAGAAGTGAAGTGAGTCAATTTTAATTATTAAATCTTATATGTCTTGATCATTAAATTTTAAATAAATTATTAAAATTAAAATGTAAATATATATATTTTTTTAAATTACTCATATGACCTTTAAATAAAAAAAACTTTTTTATTCCTTTAAGTAGTTTAAATAAAAAATAAATAGCTTCGACCCTTTTTCATTTCTTATACACCTTAATAAATTTCTTTAA
Organism: Ormosia emarginata; assembly: GCA_029884605.1. Lineage (NCBI taxonomy): Eukaryota > Viridiplantae > Streptophyta > Magnoliopsida > Fabales > Fabaceae > Ormosia > Ormosia emarginata. The sequence goes on along the minus strand of JAQQTP010000038.1, from coordinate 5,082,260 downwards.
ATTAGAGGTAGACATCTATGTAGTCAAACATAGACTGCCTCGTCATTTGAAGAAAAATTTGGACAACTTACACTACTGTATCTTTTTTACCAAAAATAAAAAAGAAAAACTTGCAAAAACTTAAAAAAAAAGTTGATGTTTACAGATTGATAATATTCAAGCTTCAATCATTTGAAAAAAGAGGTGAATATATATTTCAGATAAAAGAGCTTACCTACAACGAAAGGCCTATAATTAACTAAATTTCAAAATAATTTGCCTGATTATTGGTGGTACTATCTTTGCACCATAGACTGCTCTCATGGGATTAAGAAAACAAAATAGTTTAAGCTATGAATATATGTCAAATTAAGGATAAACAAAACAACCAAGACTAATGCATCATCGTAATATAAGATAGTGGGATAGATGAAGAGACTTGATTTAAGGTTCTTTGAGAAGCTTTCTCTTTAATTATATACAGCTAGCATCCACTCATAATAAATAAAGTGCTATTCTTTAATGATTTAAGGTTAGAGTGTGTGTGCGTGTCAGGCGCACATGAACTTAATTATTTAAATACCTTTTATTATTACTTTAAAATTAAATTATTATTCTATTAATATGAATAAAAAGTATTATAATAAATGAAGTGTTAAATTAATAAATAAATAAAAAAAACTAAAAAGAATTAGTAGGAGTCTTTGTAATGTTATTACATAGTAACTTAAATATATTTTATATTATTAAATATCAAATATATATACTTAAACAGATAAAATTTTGTAAAGATATATAATTTATGCATATATTAAGCGTGTTGTGTTGGATATCAGAGTTATAGAAACAAAATTACACAATTAAAATAGAGTTGAAAAAATAAAAACTGACATATAATATTTAATGTGAAAAATTCTCTAATGGTAATGAGAAAAAAATCACAAGCAAGAATAAAAATGTTTTCATTATATAGAAGAAAATTACAACTTCTCTCTAATTAGAAGATGAGAACAATAACACTATCTCTTGAAATAAGAAAATACATTTCTCTCTATATAAAATAAGAAAGACTCTCAGAAAATATTATATAATATTTCTCTTTAGAAATGAGATAGTAAAACTGAATGGAAGATGCCTTATTTATAGAGGAAATGATCCTCCTTTTGAGCTACTCCTGCAAAGCAAGGGGAGAGTTTTTTCTCATCCTTTTATTGCACTGAATTTCCATCTCCCAACAACCTCATCACCTCTATCTTCCTTCACCGATTCAAGCCAATATTGTTGACTTTTTTTTTAATGCCACCGCAAGTAACTTTTATTTTCACAATCTCCTACTAAAAGTCACTTTTGGTAAGTTTTCAAAACCTTTCTTATCTTGTCAATTTCATGCTATCTACATTTCTGATAGGTCATAAGAAGATCTACACCATTTAAACTTGTTAGAATTGATTGATTTTGTCATAACATCTGCTAGGTTTTCTTTGGTATGAATGTTTTGCATATCTACACTCCCTTCTTCTACTACTTCTCGAACAAAATGATATTAAACTCCTATGTACTTTGTTCTGGAATGAAATGATGGATTCATTGTAATGTGTAAAGCACTCTAACTGTCATAATACAAATGAATCTTTTGTTGCTTGTGCCCGAGTTCTTCCATTAACCTTTTAATCCAAATTGTTTCATTGCATACTTTGGTAGTTGTCATGTATTCAGCTTCTGTAGTAGACAAAACTACAACAATCTATAACTTTGATAACCAGCTCACAACTCCTTCTGCAAGTGTAAACACATAGCCTGTAGTAGAATTCCTTTTATCAAGATTACCTGTAAAATCTGAATCAACATATTCCCTAACAACAAACTCTGATCCTCCAAAACATAATGCAGCACCTGAGGTTCCTTTAATATATCTTAGGATCCTCTCAATAGTATTCCAATGCTCTTTACTAGGATCTGCCATAAAACGATTGACCGTACTAATTGCTTGAGCAGTATCTAGTCTAGTACAGATCATTGCATACATAAGGCTTCCCACTGCTAATGCATACGGTACTCGAGACATTTCCAACCTCTCCGCTTCATTGCTAGGACATATACTTGAGGATAATTTATAATTGATAGGAAGTGGGGTATAAACTGGCTTACAATCTTGCATGTTGAAGCGTCGCAAGATTTTCTTCAGGTAGTTCCTTTGAGAAAGCCAAATATTCCTATCTTTTCTGTCTCGGTGAAGTTGTATCCCTAAAATCTTATTTGCTGGTCTCAAGTCCTTCATATCAAACTCCCTAGCCAATTGTGTCTTCAATTCTTGGACTCGATCTTTGTTGGGGCCAACCACTAACATGTCATCCATGTACAATAGCAAGATGATAAAATCATTGTCACCAAACCTCTTGTAATATGTACAATAGTCTGAACTCAGTCTATTGTATTTGAAGCTAATAATGAAGGAATCAAATCTCTTGTATCAACACCTTAGCGCCTGCTTTAGACCGTATAGAGATTTGGTTAACCTACAAATTAAGTTTTCCTTGCCTTTTTCTTCAAAGCCTTCTAGTTGAAGCATATATATCTCTTCTTCTAGCTCTCTATGAAGAAAAGTTATTTTCACATTTAGTTGTTCAAGATGTAAATCAAATGCAGCACACATAGTTAGGACTACTTTAATAGTGGTAAGTTTGACAACTGGAGAGAATATCTCATTGAAATTAATACATTCTTTTTTAGCATACCCTTTGACCACAAACCTTGCACGATATCGTTCCACTTGATCATTGCCATATCGTTTGATCTTATAGGCCCATTTGTTACCAATGGCTTTCTGTCCCTTTAGAAATTCAACAAGTTCTCATGTCTTGTTTTTATGTAAGGCTTCCATTTCTTCTTGTATTCCTATCATCCATAGAGAAGCATTTGAGCTGCTCATAGCCTCCTGAAAGGTTGACGGCTCTCCTTCTTCTGTTAGAAGACAATATCCATTGTAGCTTGGCATAACATAGTATGAGTGCCATGATGGTTGCCTTATCTAACGAGTTGACCACCAAACTTTTGTATCATTTGCCTCATATGGTTCTTGTTCCTCGTGCTCTGGTTCTTGTTCTACTTCAGAGGAATCTTCTTCTTCTTCACCTTTTCCATCTATTTGTACCATAGTAGTTTTTTTCAAAGTGCTGTTATCTTCTTGTTTACTATGCAGTTCATTTTCTATAAATATCACATCTCTACTGACAATAACCTTGCGGGCAGTGGGATCTTACAGGAGATACTCCTTAACACCGTCAGCATAACCTAAGAATGTACATTTCCTGAATTTTGGATCTAACTTTGTTCTTTCTTGATAATTGTACATCACATATGCAGGACATCCGAACACATGTAAAGAAGAATAGTCTGCTGGCTTGCCATTCCACATCTCCATTGGTGTCTTTAAGCCAATTGCAATTGATGGCGACCGATTTATCACGTAACATGTAGTTTTGACTGCTTTTACCCAGAAAGACTTGGTTAATCCTGCTGTTAGAAACATAGCTTTGGTTCTTTTTAGGAGAGTTCTATTCATCCGCTTTACTATACCGTTCTGCTAAGATGAGTGTGCAACTATAAAATGCCTTTGAATACCCTCTTGCTTGCAAAATACGAGAAAATTATCATCTGTATATTGTCCTATATTGTCTGTCCTCAAGCACTTGATCCTTTTTCCGAATTCAAGTTCTACTCTTGTTTTGAAGTCCTTGAAGATTAGAAACACATCTGACTTCTTGATTAGGTACACTCATAATCTCATAGAGTAATCATCAATGAATGATACAAAGTATTTTCCTTGTCTTAGGGACATTTTTGGTGACTCCCACATATCAGAATGAATTAAGTCCAATATGTGCTTGCTTCTAGTAGTTGATCTATCAAACTTTAATCAATGTTACTTGCTTGTAACATAATACTCACAAAAAGGTAAGTTTACCGATTTGAGCCCAAGCATGAGATAACGTTCTACGAGAATCTTCAAACCACGTTCCGATATGTGGCCTAATTTGTGATGTCACATTATCGTTGATTCTTCTTGGTCGACTGATGCAACTGATGTGTCTACTTTTTGCAACATTTCTCCCTAAAGTATGTATAGATTTGCCGTGATCTTTTCTACTTTTATCACCACAAGAGCACCTTTAACAACCTTCAAGATCTCACCGTCAATATGGGTCTTGCACTCGAGATTATCCAATTGCCCAATAAACAATAAATTCTTCTTTAAACCATTCACATGTCGTACACCTTAAATTGTGCGAACTGTACTATTGTGCAATCTTATTTTGACAGTACAAACTCCAGCAATCTCCAAGGCATGATCATTTTCCATGAACACAAATCTTTCTGAGATGGGTTCATAAGTACTAAACTAGTCTCGTTGTGAAGTCATGTGCCATGTTGCTCCTGAATCCATTAACCAAACATCAATGAGTTGTTTTTCGCCTTTAGAACCAATTGCTACTTCGTTATACAAGATTTCTCCATCATCAGAGGTACTAGCAACTGATAATCACATATTTTATTCATTAAGAAACCCTTATGTTTAGTCATTTACACTCTCCATATTCTTAATTAATTGAGTTTGGTATGATTTTGTGAGTTTGAGCTCAAATTGGTCCTAATTGAACATTTTCAGTATTATTGAGATTTGACACTGTTTCTGTATTTTGGCCATAACTTGAGTTCTTGATATCTGATAATCATGAATTTTACCTTGTAGGAAAGCTGTAACACCCTTGTGGGGATGTCACATATATAAAAAAAAATAAATAAAATCTACCCAAGTTGTAAAATATTTATTAAGTATTAATATGGGTTGTAAAATAATTCTTGTTAAACAGAATATTATTAAGTAAAATAATGCAGAAATATAAAATGAACAGAACAACATCACTCATAATATACATATGGTCCAAGTTATAAGTTATACAAATAATTTACAACTACAACTACAAATACTTAAACGAAATGAGAAAGAAAAATAGTAAAGAGTCAATATATACATACGCAGAGCGCCCAAAAATACATCATAAATATTTAATCCTCGATGGATCACTCTCGGAAACTCATCGAAGATAAATATCCAGGATGCCTCGACACTCAGCGGACATGAGACCGCGCAGTCGATACGAGTGTCATCTCACTAGGCTCAGTGGATACACCACCCCAATGACGCCTAATGGATAAAGGTAACTCTAAGTGTAGAAACACAGTCGTCGTCATCACTGGCTCGTCATCAAACCTATGACGTAGGGACACAGTCAGCCGTTCCGCATACGTCATGGAGTCTCTGTCTCCTCGCATATGCCAAGCTAACGATCCACCGTGAAACTCGAGTGTCACAAACCCCAAAAATCCAGGCACCGCCATACCCAAACCAATCAATCCAATGGATATGGATGATCAGATGGTTCTTGATCGTCGAACTGATCTTCGGCTTGCTAATCTTCCTCCTCCTCAGGATACAAAATCTCAAGAGGCTGTTCCTCTTCCTCAAACTCTTTACCGCATAAAATGAATATACAGAAAACACATACAATAAAGAAAGAGGTAAGACAATCTAAAATCATCACAAACATGGCAAATAAGAAAACGACAAACAACAGATATACAGTTCATGCAATATGAAAAGCTATAACAGTAATTTAATAACAGTATAGTGTAAAAATCTAATTATCATAACAACACATAATTTCACAAATAAATCAATAACACATATAATATAACATCACAGATAAAATAACTTCAGAAACAGACAATTTCTCAGAATCAATAACCAAATAAATAAATAAATAGATAAAATAAATAATGTTCAAGATATAATTCAGATATAATATGACACGACCCTACTCCATGGAGCTAAACACAATTAGCTATCAGAGAGAGAATGACCCGTAAAATCTATTAGTACCACGGCTGCCCAACCAAACTATTGCGCTGTCACACTTTGCGTCTATAGCCCCAAGTCATATGGAATCCATCATCCAAAGCATGGTGTAGTTCACGGTCTCACATTGTGGCACTACAGGCAATGTACTATTAGACTTTACGAAATCTCGATTAAAAATAGTGCGTGTCGAGTTCATTAGTGTGCTATCGGTTACCACGGCCCAGCGGAGCGACCGACTGTCCATATATGGAATCCCGTACACTAACGTCTCCAAGTTCATAAGAATAATGAACCACACTACGTTTATCGCACCGACAACACGATGTGATTCCCTCGTCAACCAATCCACCAAAAACTGGTATAACTAAGATAAAAGATACAAGATAAGTCCCACCGGACAAATATCGTTCCAAAGCCTGTGCGGGTTCACCTCTTAGCCCGACAAAGCAAAAAAAATACGAAAATCCGAAAGAATATGGAAAATACCGTTTCGGTCAATCGCGTAGAAATTTTATCGCGTTTTCACAAACTCGTCATTTTTACAAACATTTTTAAATCGCGTAAATTTATTTTTCTGTTTTCAAAATCGCGTAGAGTTTTTAATACATTTTCTCAATCGCGTAAGATTTTTAAATCATTTTCTTGTCCAAACTCCTTAAAAATTACTGTTTAAATAAACAGAAATAATAAATAATACGTTTAAACTACGTAAAATATTTTCAATACCGTATACTGTCTTTTGGACATCTTTCCTATCTTATTTGTCCATTTTTACTAAAAATTGACAGTATTTTGCTTAGAAAATTATATTAATGGTTTCCTAATTTTACCGTAAAAATTCTGTTTATTAAATTTTTAAACCATATAATTAATCCTTTTGAAAACTACTAACATGCTTCAAAATACAACATGAGCCATATGTTAGAAATTCTCAAAAGTTTCTGTATTTTCTTTCTAATAATAAAATCAATAGTTTTAATTCAAGATACTTAATTCTAATCAATTAATTTCTTTAAAACTCCTCTTAGCAAAATTCCTTTTTAATAAATATTGCATTATTTTGATTGAAAAAGGTTTGGAATTGATCTTAGAAATCATATATAAGTGGTTTGGCATATTGGCCTAAACATAAAATTATGTCATTTGATTTCTAAATTCATTTTCTTTAATCTAAACAATGTGATACCTTGTTAATGTTCCTAGGTTAATTAAATCTCATTTTAGGAAAATTAAGAGAACATTTTGGTTCTCCATTTTGGTCATGGCCGTAAGCCTCAAGGTTTGTGTTCTTTGGAACACTCATGCAATCCTTGACATATTATTCACATCCTATAAATTATCCTACCTTTCTAACACATGCAATATATTTCTAACACTTATAACCTAGATTAAAGCTTGTAGACATGAAATCAAAGCTTATAGACATGCAAATTATTACAAACATCAAATAGCAAAGCTACTAACAAATACACAAACACATAAACAAGCTACTAACAATCACACAAATGAATCCTTATGGATTCTACAATCACAAAAATCACACTTCATCTTCTTACCACCATCCATAGATGATAAGATTAGTCTTCCTCTTACCTTAAATGAAGACTAAAACTCTTTCACACCTTTACTTATGTTTCAGTTTTCTCCTTCAAAATCACCTAACATGCTTAAACAAAACTACAAGTTACTAACCATAGAAAGAGAGCTTAAACCATGGAGAAATCATGGCTTAGAACTTTGAAAAAGAGTTTAGAAAAGAAAAACTAGGAATTTCACCTTCTTGGTTGAATCTTCCAAGTAGGTTTTCAAGCTTCAAATGAAGGATTTTGCAAGAACTCCCAACTAGAGATGTTCTTAGGATTGTGTTTAGGTTTAGAAAACTTGGTTGGATAGAATTTTGGGTGGTTGGATGGTGTAGAACAAGGCTTGGCCGAATGGAGCTTCAAAAGAGCTTCAATGGCGTTTAGGGTTTTTGGAAGAGAGAGAAGAGAGAAAGTTGCATGAAGACAAAGTGAATTTGGTCTCCCAAAGGCCAAATGGCCGTGAACTTCATGCCATGCAAGGTGTAGCCTTGCTTGGCTTCATCCTTGCCTTAGAATGCATCAAAGGCCAAGATCAAAACTTGGTTAGCAAGCTTGGCTCCTATTGGTTCATCCTTGCCTTGTCATTAGCCTTAGTCACCATGCTTAGTCACTAATTAACCTAGTCATCTAGCTTAGTCACTTGTTCTAGAGAATTCCTTCACTAATGATGCTTAATTAAGCTACTAAGTTAACAGTATTAGCTAAACGTGGGTCCCGCAAAACATTTCCGGTCCACTGTCATCTAATTATACTTGACTAATAAAATAATATACAAAATTATTTTATTGACACAAAAGCTCCTAAAAATTAAAAGATTAATTATTGTCTCATTCTAAAATTGGGTTTAGTAAGATCCTCCAAATTAATAATTAAAACAAGATTTCCATTGACTCGGAAAAATATTATTTTTCTCATCCCGAACAAACCGTACAAAAAGTCCAAATAAAATCACAGACAGTAATATTAAGCACTGTAACATATAGAAAAATTAAAAACAGGACAATCGGGACATAACGGTCATTTTTCTATTTTTCCCCACGACGAAGCAAATCATCCAAAACGTTCAAATAAAATTACAGACATTATTAATTATCTGTATATCACCCAGAAAAATTAAAACAGTAGCTCGAGAAAATTTTTATTTTACCGTCTCAAAGCAAAATACGTAAAACGATCAAATAAAATTTTAGCCTGTAAAATATATTTGTATTTCATACAGAAAAACAAGAAACAAGAAAATTTTTTACATAATAATTTACACAAAAGCTCGAAAAACAGCAAACAGAACATTCGGGACATTTTCTAAAAATTGGGGTGTTACAAAAGCTAGGAGGAAGCTCTACAACTTTGATGAAGAGCTCGAAGTCCAATTTAGATGTCTAAGGGACCTAAGTTTACATGGAAGTCAGAATACGGGTTCTGTCACTAGAATCCGAATGGTGTGCACTCATAAAATCATATCCTAAGCTGTAATAATGGAGATAGGCTGAAATTTGGATAGTTGATAGTTAAGACCCAAATAAACAACTTTCATGAAGAACACTTTTTGAAAAAATGAAGTCTAATGGGTCAGTCTGAGCCTGTAAGTCGAAACAGAGGTGCTGAAGTTGGGTTTGAGTGACATGCGGTATTTGGGCCATATCTTGGGCTGCAGGAAGCCAAATTGGACGATCTAGATATGCATGTTATAGGCAAGACAAAGATCTACAACTTTCATGAAGAGTACTTTTCGTGGATCTGAAGTATAGTTAGTCATTTTTGGCTTCCAAGTCAGACGTCAAAATTTTCGTCCTCAACCACTCCTCTCACCAACCCACTCAACCACTCCACTCACCAACCCACTCACCCACTCCACTCACCAACCCATTCAACCACTCCACTCAACCACTCCACTCAACCACTCCACTCACCAACCCACTCACCAACCCATTCAACCACTCCTCTCACCAACCCACTCCCCTTTGTCATTTTGTTACCCTAGACTTCTATAAAAGGGCACCATTGGTTATCATTAACAATAAGTTGTATTCTCCTACAATTCTCTTATAGTTTCTTCTTGTTTCTTCGTAGTTTCTCATAGTTCTTGTATATTTTGATGATTTCCTTCATTGTAATGGAGAGCTAAGCTACTTTCGGTCAATTTGGAACTCTTGAAGAGATTGTGGTTTGGATTCTTGAGACCTTGGTTATGTAATGTATTTAAATTATATTTGAATTCCTCTTCTCTTCTTCTTCTTCTTCTTCTTCTTCTGTTTTCTTGATCTTGAATACATGAATGGTGATTTTGTTTATGTTTGATCTGATTTGATCTTGGTTTAAGATTAAATATTGTGATAAAACTTAGAACTGATTGATCTAAACTAATCACGTAATTGAAGAGGTTAGGTTACTGATTGGTGCCTAGGTTAATTGAATTCGGTGCTTAAATTGACATATATCTACATGAATGGTGCGATTGTAGATTTGTGTTTATCACTTGTCAATTGAATTCTGGACGATTGTCTAGTGTGAATTCGGACCTAATGTCTTTGAGATCTCGGTTAGATCCAAGTTAACCATTCAAATGTGCTTCAAATGTTTGTTGAAAGGTTTATGATTGAATCCACCCAATCTCGGATAGATTTCTGAATTGACTGTTCTTCTAATTGTTATTTCTCTTTAAATCTTGTCACTGTGATCCTTAAACTGTCAAAACCTCCTTTTGCTAACTTTCACTTGATTTGATTAAATTGCGTCTACAATCCTCGTGGAGATGATCCGGTGTTGTCACTGTGCTACAAGCTTAGGTAATAACTTCGGCTATAATTTTGACTGAGTTCGTAATCGCTTTCAAAATTTTGGCGTAAACACTTATGAGGGATTAGTAAGTGTAATCTTTTCATTTTAAGTGTTTTTACTAACTTTTGCTTTTTATTAACTTTTCTAACATTTTTATCAATTGTCTTGTGTATTTTGCTTATTTATTTATTTTTGTGTGATGCATGACTAGGTCCGAGCCTGATAACTTGGTTGACTTTGATCTTGAGATTGATAGAACCTTGCATAGGTTGATTAGAGCTCGTAGGCTAAGTGCAAGAACTGCTTCTGAATTTGATCTTAATATTGGGAGTGAACTTGAGAACTTGAATAATCCTGAAACCATGGCTAATAACATGCAGACTAGAACTCTTAAGGAACTTGCTGCTCCTGATATAACTAACCAATCTTTGTGTATTCAATACCCAGATCTTGATGCTGATTTTGAGTTAAAATCTGGATTGATACATTTGTTGCCCAAGTTTCACGGTTTTGCAGGTGAGGATCCCCATAAGCATCTAAAGGAGTTCCATGTAGTTTGTTCAACCATGAAGCCACATGGGATCTCAGAAGAGCACATCAAGCTGAGGGCATTTCCTTTCTCACTTGCTGATACAACCAAGGATTGGTTATTTTATCTTTCACTAGGTTCAGTAATAAGTTGGAATGACATGAAGTGGTTGTTCTTAGAGAAATTTTTCCCTGCCTCTAGAGCTACTGCCATTAGAAAAGATATATGTGGCATAAGACAAATGACAGGAGAGACCTTGCATGAATATTGGGAAAGATTCAAGAAACTGTGCTCAAGCTGTCCCCACCACCAAATCACCGATCAACTCTTAATTCAATATTTCTATGAAGGCTTGCTGCCAAATGACAGAAGCATGGTGGATCTTTGCCTCGGAGGAGCCTTAGTAGACAAGACTCGACCCTGCAGAGATTTGATAGTAAACATGGCAGCCAACACCCAATAATTTGGCACACGAAGTATTACCTCAACCAGAGGAGTCAATGAGATTCAATCGTCTCATGTAGACCAACAGAGAATGGAACACAGACTTGATGAATTGACTTCTTTGGTGAGGCAGTTAGTAGTGGGACAACAAGCACCAATGCAGATGACTGCAACTGTGTGTGGCATTTGCTCTTGTTCATCTCATCCTACTGATACATGCCCCACACTTCAGGATGGTGGTTCTATTTTTCTAGAACAATCTGTTGCAGCAGCTGGTATTTTTCCTAGTAGACCCCAATATCAGCAATCACAGCAGCAGCCAAGGTACGATCCATTTTCTAATACCTATAACCCTGGCTGGAAGGACCATCCCAACCTGAGATATGGAAATTCTGGTCAACAACAACATCCCTACCAACAGCAGCAGCCGCAGTTTAGATACCAAGCTATAGGCCCTAGCAACAAGTACCAACTACCTGCATTTAGGCAAGCACAACCTGCGCCGCCACCCATGCACAGCCTACTGTTCCAAAGAACCACTCCGGTTGAGCCACCTTTCGAAGACTTGATGAAACAGTTTCAGCAGAATGTCAATGCCACCATCCGAATTTACAAACTCAAATTGGGCAGATGGCAACCACTCTGAATGAGCTGAAAAGTCAAGGGTCGAACCAATTGCCTTCACAAATAGTCAACAACCCAAGAAGCAATGTAAGTGCCATTAGCTTGAGAAGTGGCAGAGAAGTTGACGGTCCTAATCCACCACAACCTGAACTACAAGTGCAGCAACCAGAAGGTGACCAGAAATAGAAGAAAGTGGATAGCTCAGTCCAAAAATCTGTGACACAGAAGAAATGTGCAGAGAATTCAAATCGCCATTCCACTACCTTTTCCAAACAGTCACACACGGTCAAGCATACTGTGCAAACAAAAATAGAAAGAGAAGTCATGGACACATTCAGGAAGGTGGAAATCAATATTTCCCTCCTTGATGCAATCAAGCAGATTCCCAAGTATGCCAAATTCCTCAAAGAGTTGTGTACTCACAAGAAAAGACTTAAGGGTACTGAGAAAATAAGCATGGGCAGAAATGTTTCTGCAATGATTCTACCAAGCATGCCACAAAAATGAAAAGATCCTAGAACTTTCACAATTCCTTGCACGATAGGTAACTCTAAATTTGAACATGCAATGCTAGACTTGGGTGCTTCGATTAATGTCATGCCTATGTCAATATATCAGTCCTTGAACATTGGCACTTTACAACCTACTGGTATAGTGATTCAGTTGGCAAATAGGACCACTGCTCATCCTGCAAGAGTGCTAGAAGATGTGTTAGTTTGGGTGAATGAGCTAATTTTCCCAGTAGACTTCTATATTCTCAACATGGAAGATGAGTCTTCAACAAACCATGCTCCATTGATCCTAGGCAGACCTTTCCTCAAGACAGCCAAGACCAAGATAGATGTGCATGCTGACACCCTTTCCATGGAATTTGGCGACGATGTGGTACAATTTAACATTTTTGAGGCCATGAGACATCCCCTAGAGGAGCATTCTGTTTTCCATGTTGATGTGATTGATATGCTAGTTGACGATGCTTATGCTGATATTAATGTTGAATTTCCTGATATTGATTTTACGGATTATTTTTGTGAAACATGTCTTGGTGTGATATTGTACCATGTGCTGCATGTGCTGAGATTTATGCAGTTATGAGTGGTGATGTAGCTGCTGACTTGAATGATACAACATGTAAAAATGAGAGTCAGAAGTATGATGAATTTAGTGTTGCTAAGTTAGTTGTTTCAAACAGCTTGCTGCCCTCCATTGTACAGCCTCCATCCATAGAGTTAAAGATTTTGCCGAACCATCTTAAATATGCATATTTGGAAGATGGTGAGAAGCTACCTGTGATTATTGCTAAAAATTTGCAACCTGATCAAGAAGAAAAATTACTGCAGGTTTTGAGGTAGAATAAACAAGCCATCGGATGGACACTTGCAGATCTTCCTGGTATCAGTCCCTCCACATGCATGCATAGGATTTTGTTGGAGGAAGATACTAAACCAGTACGGCAGCCCCAAAGGAGATTGAACCCCCTGACTCTGGATGTGGTAAAGAAGGAAGTTACCAAGCTACTGCAAGCTGGCATTATTTATCCCATATCTGATAGTAAATGTGAATGCTTATGTCATGAAGCATATCAAATAAGTTTTTGATGATAACAAAGCCAAGAGAAGAAGACCAAAATCAAAAGAGGTATATTAGATATAGGTCTTAGAACATCAATGTGAAATGCTCTCAAGGTATCTCAATTATATTCAAATGGTTTTTCAAAGATCTCATAAATCAACTTGTTTTCAAAGTTCATTTTTTAAAGAAATGTTGATTTCAATCTTGGATTATGGTAAACATTTGCAAATCTTATTTTGTCCAAGTACTCAAATGATATAAATGGCCTAGAGACTTAATTGGGATTGAAAAATGTGTTCAAAGTGGAAAGTAATCGATTACATGCTCTTGGTAATCGATTACCCAAAGAAGTCGAGAGGACTTGTAATCGATTACAAAGATCCATGCAATCGATTACCATGTTCCCAGAAATCCAAGAACACGATAAAAAAGGCCATGTAATCGATTACATCAATATTGTAATCGATTACCAGAAAGTCAGAGAGCGTGTAATCGATTACACAAGTCTTATAATCGATTACCACAAACCCAGAAAGCCAAGAACACATTTTAACTGTCATGTAATCGATTACCAGAACCCTGTAATCGATTACCAGCATTCTGACAAGCCCAACGACTATATTATTTGGCTTTTAATGTTGCCCATTAAAGCCCCCAACGGCTTTTTTGTTCCAACAACTTATAAATACTCATCTTGGGGCATCATTTGTGGTTGAACAACACTTGAGAAACATCTATCAATTGCTTTAATCCGAGAATCATCATTAAAATCTCCTTTGCTCTGTTTTTGTATATATTGTTGAGATATTCTTGAAGAGCATTATAGGGCTTCAATTTGTATCATCTACTCTTGTGAGAGTTTTCATTTTTTTTATAAACACTTTGATTCTTTGTAAAGGGGGTGAGGCATCCCTCTAGAGAAAAGAGAGTGAGGTATCTCTCAAAGTTTGTAAAGGGTGAGGTATCCCTTGTTGAAGGTGAGGCATCCTTCAAAGGTTGTAAAGAGGGTGAAGTATCCCTCTAGTGAAAAGGGTGAGGTATCCCTAGTTTGAGGCTCAAGCTCAAAGGGTGAGGCATCCCAAGGAGTTGAGTGCTCTTTTGTGTAAAGGTTTTCAAGCACTCGTTCAAGCTTGAAGTTTAGTGGAAAATCTCAAGTGGTTTGCTTGAGGACTAGACGTAGGTCACAAGTGGATTGGTGGCTGAACCAGGATAAATCTTGTGTTTGTTCCTCTTAACTCTATCTCTTTACTTTGTACTTTAATTATATACGCTTGAGTTGAGTTTAATATCTTGCTTTGCTTGAATTCTTTCTATCTTGGGTTGTTTATTTATGAGTGAAGTATTCAATCTCATTTATCCATTCACCTCAATCATCCAATAGCTTCAACGAAAATTGTCAATCAAATGTTTTGCGAAAGATTTACGAAAATATTTTACATACTCAATTCACCCCCCTCTTGAGTATTAAGGCCACTTGGTAACAAGTGGTATCAGAGCTAGGCTCTTGTGTAAAGAGCTTAGCAGCTTCAAGAGAAAGTGATGGCCTCTTCAAATAATTTTTATGAAAGTTATTCTCTTTATAGACCTCCCTTTTTCAATGGGGATGGGTATGCTTATTGGAAAGAAAGAATGAAAATTTTTATTGAAGCTATTGACTTGGATGTGTGGGATGCTGTTGAAAATGGTCCCTTTGTACCCACACAAGTTGTAAATGGTGTAAGGATTAATACACCAAGAAGTGAATGGACGAATGATGATAAAAAGAAGGTCCAATATAATTTGAGAGCCAAAAACATCATTACCACTGCTTTGGGGTATGATGAGTTTTTTAGAGTCTCAAATTGTAAATCTGCCCAAGAAATGTGGGACACCTTACAAGTAACTCATGAGGGTACTAGTGAAGTGAAAAGATCAAGGATAAATACTCTCACTCATGAGTATGAACTTTTTAGAATGAACCAAGGTGAAAGCATTCAAGAAATGCAAAAACGTTTCACACATATTATAAATCATCTTGCTTCATTGGGAAAGACTTTTCCTAATGAAGATCTTATTAACAAAGTGTTGAGATGTTTGAGCAGGGATTGACAACCTAAAGTGACGGCTATTTCGGAATCAAGAAAACTAGCAACAATGACATTGGCCACACTTTTTGGCAAGCTTCAAGAACATGAATTGGAATTGAATAGACTCAACCAAAATGAGGAGCTTGACAAGAAAAAGAAGGGAATTGCTCTCAAGGCCACCCCCTCTTTGATCAATAATGATGATGATGATGATGGAGATGGCTTGGAAATTAGTGAAGAGAATCTTAGCCTACTAGTAAAGAAGTTTGGAAGATTCTTCAAAAAGAATAGAGCTCAAGGAAGACCTCCCTTTCCCTCAAAGAATGCCTATCACAAAGGGGAAGGAACTTCAACCACTCCTAAATGCTATGAATATGGAGAATTGGGACACATGAAGATGGAGTGCCCAATCTATCAAAGGAAAGTGGAGAAGTATGAAAAGAGGTACTCAAAGGAAAAGAAAGAAAGAAGAGCCTACATAGCTTGGGATGATAATGACATGGATTCAACCGATAGTTCGGACAATGAGGAAGCCAATCTATGTTTCATGGCTAGAGGAGAAGAGGAAGATGAAGATAACATGGAGGTAACATCCTCAAATTTTGAATCAAATTCTTCTCCTTCATATGATGAATTGCAAGATGCATTTGAAGAATTGCATAATGAATCTATGAGACTTGCAAAACTTGTTTCATCATCCAAGAAAACAATTTCCTCTTTTGAAAACAAAATCTCTATTTTAAACAAGGAAATTGAGGAACTTAAAATTGAAAATGAAACTCTTGGACTCATTGATGCAAATTCCTCATACATGACATGTTCTTTACTTGATAATGCATCTACATCCATTTCTTGCTCATCATGTAAAACTTTTGAAAAAGAAATTGAAGATTTGAAAAATACTCTTTCAAAATTTACCCTTGGAAGAGATAATTTGAACATATTGCTTGGGAATAAAAAATGTGTGTTTCAAAAGGCTGGTTTAGGGTACAATCCCAAAAATCAACAAAAACTTTACAAGAATTTCTTTATTCCCTCAAGTTCATCAACAAGTCCTTTTATAAAATGTTTTCATTGTGGCAAGAAAGGACATAGTGCATCAACTTGTAATGTAAGGAATAATATCAATAACAAGATTGGAACTAAAATGGTTTGGATCCTTAAGGGCACCTTGCCTAACACTAACACACAAGGACCCAAGAGAATTTGGGTACCAAAAGCCAAAAATTGAAGTGTGTTGTAGGTGTGCTTGAAGGCCACGAATGGACTTTGGAATATCAAAAGTGGCTGCTGCAAGCACAAGATCAGAAATTACTCCAAGTTCTCTTCCTTGTCTCCAAGAAGCTTGGACTTGCAATCTTTGGATAAGTGGAGATATGTTTTTATGCTTTAACTTGTTTTAACATTGTATTTCTCTAAGCTTTATATCTTGAAAATATCTTTATATGCAATAATATGCTTGATAGGTTCATTTCTTGTTTGAAATAGAATATTTGATATAAAACATCTTTGAACTTGGCATATTGGATCAATCATGCATCTAAACTCTTGTAACACAATTTTGATGCATAATTTTCTGCATAATGTGTCATACTTTGATAATCTGTGATTTTCTCGCAAAATGAACTAAATTGCTTTGCATAAAATGCACCTTTTCTCGCACAATGCATGATTTTAAATGTATAATCTGTTTCTTTTGCTGCATAATGTGCTATTGTGATGCATTACATGCTACCTTGCTGTATAATCATGACACTCTTTGCTGCATATCATGATGGTTCTTGATCATATTTGAATCCAATACTGACTTGAGCGTTGGAGGTTCCCCTTTAGCTATTTTGCAGGTACTACATCATGACAAAAAAACTCTCAAAAAGCTCAAAAACTTCACCAATCCATCAAAATGGTGTAATTATTGGTAAAAGTAGCATTTTTCGCATGATCATATGTTTTAGATCACAATCTATCTGGATTATATGCCTACATGATGTTTGAAATTGTTTTGGAATGCTTTGAAATAAATTTGAAAGGTTTAAAATTGATCTTTTTCTGTTTAAAATGCAAAATCTGAGTTTTAGTAAACTGGTAATCGATTACAACACCTTTGTAATCGATTACAAAGGCTCTGCCAAGCGTTCCAAGCCAAGTCGAAGCGGTGTCGATTACACCTCCAATGTAATCGATTACAACTATTCCAGAAGGCATGTAATCGATTACACCACATATGTAATCGACACGGAATCCGAACATACGTAATCGATTACACAGACATTGTAATCGATTATACAGGGTTTTAAAAGGCAAAAATTCATGGGTTATACCTTTTTATCTGCCATCAAGCCTTTTCATGATGCTTTCCTTATGCTTAATCTTTATCTAACCCCATTTGCTCTTGTATATGACTCTGAATTCTGTTGGCATAAATGATAATTATTATCTACGATTTCTTTTTCATATGCATTTGCTATTGGCATCACAAATTATTGTGCTAAACCGTTCATACTCTGATATTGATCCTGCTGGGCTGAAATGTTTATACAATGCTGAATACCAACGGGGGAGAGATTAGTGAAATATGTTGCATGTGTACGGGGGAGCTTTGTGCTTTTACATGAAAATCTTTTATCCTATCTCATGCATATATTACGGGGGAGAATTGCGCTTAAATCTCTGATGAATAATATGCAAATATTTCTCTATTTTCAATGTTTATTTTGTCATCATCAAAAAGGGGGAGAATGTGAATGCTTATGTCATGAAACATATCAAATAAGTTTTTGATGATAACAAAGCCAAGAGAAGAAGACCAAAATCAAAAGAGGTATATTAGATATAGGTCTTAGAACATCAATGTGAAATGCTCTCAAGATATCTCAATTATATTCAAATGATTTTTCAAAGATCTCATAAATCAACTTGTTTTCAAAGTTCATTTTTTAAAGAAATGTTGATTTCAATCTTGGATTATGGTAAACATTTGCAAATCTTGTTTTGTCCAAGTACCCAAATGATATAAATGGCCTAGAGACTTAATTGGGATTGAAAAATGTGTTCAAAGTGGAAAGTAATCGATTACATGCTCTTGGTAATCGATTACCAGCAAGTCAGAGGACTTCAGGCATCAGGCATCCTAGTGGGTCTGCCTTCAATTGTTGTTAAACAATTATCCTTCCTCAAAATCGTTTTTATCTTCAATTTACATAAGGAGAAATTACTCTTATTGAACTTCTCAATCTCAAATTTTGCTGTCATGGTATTGACAACAATATGTCTCTTAACTAGCCCGGCTTACTCTATTTCACCGTGAATAGTATCGTATACGTGAATAGTATTATATATATATACTGTATCGGGATAACCTCTTATACATTAATAATACTGCAAAAGTATACAATCATATGTATGAATAATAATCATGAATAGTACCCGTAACGTGAATAATACCAACAACCAATGACTCTGATACCATTGTTAAAGGTACCAGAGTTATGGAAACAAAATCACACAACTAAAATAGAATTGAGAAAATAAGAACTGACACACAATATTTAACGTGAAAAACTCTCTAATGGTGATGAAAGAAAAATTACGAGTAAGAATAGAAAATTTTTACTATTTGAAAGAAAATTATAACTTCTCTCTAATTATAAGGAGAAAACAATAACACACTCTTTTAAAATAAAAGAATATACATATCGCTATATAAAATAAGAAAGACTCTCAAAAGATACTATATAATATTTCTCTATAAAAATAAAATACTAAAACTGAATGGTAGATGAAATGATCCTCTTTTGAGCTACTCCTGCAAAGTAGAGGAAGAGTTTTTTCTCCTCCTTTTATTACACCGAATTTTCATCTCCCAACAACCTCATCACCTCTGTCTTTCTCCACCGATTCAAGCTAATATTGTTGACTTTTTTTTTTAATGCCACCGAAAGTGGCTTTTACTTTCACATGTTGTACTAGTGGTGGACAAGTTGGCATACATTCCTCATGACCTGAGTTCCTTCTTCAACTAACTTGGTACATTTAGCAAAATTAAATGTTGAATTGATTCATAATCCATGGTCTGTTCGCGCGGTTGACTGATTTGGGACCGAATCAGCAATTTTAAAACCAATATTCAAACTAGCGGTTTAACACGTTTGACTGGATCCACCAGCTGGTGTAGTCTGAGTTTTGGAACTTTGATTTGCACACCTCCTACCCTCTCATATAGATAGTGAATTAGTGACTTATTTAAACTTTTGTTTGTATGAATTTTTTGTAAGTTTACTTTTGATTCACGTGTTTTATATTATCTTTTTTAGTTTCTTGTTATTATAGTTAAATTCTTTCAATAACATAATAACACATAAAAGCGTTATTATTGCAAGTTGTGAGAAGCAAGTACAGGTGTGGTACTGACATTATCCCCACAGTTCAATCTTGTAGTAATCCTTTCAACCTTTGGCGTGGAGTCACTAAAGCGTGGAAGGTGATTGAAGATAATTTATTGTGGAGGGTTAATAATGGAAGAAACATCAGGATCTGGCATGACCAATGGGTTTCTAGTACGGGCAAGCTTGATAACTTGGCTCTTATTGAGGAAAAGTTCTTGTATATTTTCATAGTATTACATCAATTTAATAAAAGTGTAATAATTGTCTTTTATAATCATACATATTATTATATTAAAAAATAAAATATCATTAAATTAAATATTAATGTTTATGAAACTATCAAAAGTAATCCTACAAGAAAATATTAGAATTTATTGTTATAGAGATACCAGAGGACCAATCAGATAAAAGGTGGCCTATTTTGCAACTCCCATTGGCGATTGGGATTGGGCAGTTCTTAAGGAACTACTCGTTGAGCATGATTGTGCTAAGGTTGCGGGTATCAGGCTTCCCTCTACTTTTGATGGTGAAGATGTTCCGACTTGGGTACTAGGCCATGATGGTGCTTTCTCCATCAAAACGGCGTATCAATTAATAGCTGGCAATATACATCTTGTTGATAATCCTCTTCTTTGGAAGGTGTGGGCTTGGCAGGGAATTCAAAGAATTAAGACCTTCTTATGGCTTCTTGCTAGTAATAGTCTTCTCACCGTAGTTTTAAATTGCGATCCGTAATCGCAATTATGATTATAATATTACGATTTTAATAATTTCTGCAACCGCATCGTGATCATAATTGCGATCGCATCGATCATATTTTTTTGTAATTGTCCGTAATATTATAATTTTAGTAGTATGTGTAACTGCGACTGCAACCGCAATTTAAAACCATGCTTCTCACCAATAAACAAAGGTTCAAGGCTTGAAGCGACACTTAACTACTAATCCTTTTTGTCACCCGGGTGTCTGGGGGGATTTGTGGAAAGTGGAAACTGCTTTGCATGTGGTTCGAGATTGTGCTAGTATTGGGAATTTTTGGATACGGCTATTAATTAATGACCTACAGCCATGAGTGTTTGGTATTGTGGTTCATTTCCTGGAAAGTATGGAATGAGTGTATTTTTTCTCCCAATGATCATGATCGAAGGGATCTAGTCACTCGTTTCTGGTTAAGGGTTGACAATTATAAGGACAGGGTATCTTGTATTTTGGCCCCCAAACGACTTCAATGATGTGCCTGGAAGTTTCCTCCATCTGGATGGGTCTGTTTGAACTCAAATGTATCTGTGGTAGATAGTTGTAAGGCGGCTTGTGGGGCCATCATTCGTATTGAGAATGCGTCAATGATTGCTTGTGTCTCGGCCAACTTGGGGGTTGCTTCGCTAACATTAGCAAAGCTATGCGGTGTGTAGCATGGTCTTTCTTTATCTTGGGAGGTGGGGTGTAAACAGGTGCAGGGGGAGTGGTGGTTGACTCTAATAGTGCTATTGATCTGGTCCAAGGATGTGATACCTTTGTTCATCTTGCTGCTTCAATTATTTTACAGTATTAGAGCCCTTTTGGATCGTGATTGGGGACTGTTGCTCATACTTACAGAGAGGCGAACTGTGCTGATGACAAGTTGGCTCGTATGGGTCATCTTCATGAGTTCGGGATACAGAAATATCAAGTCGCTCCTTCTTGGCTTGCGGATATTCTTTGAGAAGATTTAGCTAGCGTAGCATTTGATCGCTGGGTGTCCTGAATTTCTTTTTTTTGGTGGTTTGTCGGGTGGGCATTCCACACCGTCATCTACCAAAAAATAATAATACATAATTGAAAGCTAATGAAAAAAAGAGTTTTGATACTATTCTAAATTAAATCCTTTGGGCCTCGGCTCCGGTCAGTTGAATTCGTCTCTTGGGCCTGCGGTCTCAGTTTTTCATTTATTCTGTCAACTTATTTCTTTATTCTTTTTTGGTATATTCTCTGTCAACTCAGTTCTACATTGGGTTAACCAAACGCAAACCCACAAACAGGCCCAAAAACAAAATTTGTTCTCGTCCAAAAACTAGCGAAGGTGGAATGGAATCACGGTGGGGTGCATCAGAAAATTTATGAACAATGTCTCTGTTAAGCGCTGGTTGTTAACGAGCTGGCGATGGTGGATGGTGATAAGCATTACTGCTAGTACCTTACCAATTTCGCTTGCTTTGCAGAGAAACCGTATTGCAAAGCTGCGCTTCTTTCAAATCGTTTCTCATTTTCTCTCGATCTCTGGAATATCTAGGGTTTTCTGAAGTTCATGGCTTCCCCTGCACATTTTGATGATGTGAGGCCTAACATTTCCTCGCTATTGCTTTCTCTGAATCATTCTTCCCCTTCATTTAACCTAAATTTTGGTTCTGCCAATCGTAGGAATTTGATTTTGGAGGCGGATTTGGTGGAAGGCATTCAGGTTTTGATTTTGTTGCCAAGCGGTGTTTTCTCGGCTATGTTGTTGGATGTATTATATTCTGTTTGATTGTTTCGTTTGTTCGGAAATTTAGGTAATAAGAGGTCATCTCCCGATTATGACGATGAAGATTATGACAATGATCCTTTTGCACCGAAGAAGGTATTGCTTACATGAATCTATTTCGGGTGCTAGCATTTAGCTGTCTCTGTGTGTGTGTGTGTTTTTTTTTTCCCTCTTTTTTCTTTGGTTGTGTTAGACTTGGATTATAGTTGTGGAGGAAGTGTATAGATTGACGAAAGTGAGGCAACTTGAAAGATTTTATTGTGTTTTTGCAATAATTTGAACCATTTTGTTTGGCGGAGAATGTTGGTAGAGTTTTGGAGTCATATTACTCACTCCATCTCCGCAGCGCATAAAATTGAAGTACAATTGTGATATCTGGATGATTGCGGATGTTTATTTGCTGACGTATTGGTGGGCAATGTAAGTTGGCATGGGTGAAGTGCATTGACCTGTTTATGATATGGCTTACTAATGATATGCTTACTTAAAAAAATAAATAAAAATAAATTAATCTAAACTGCAATTTGTGATGCAGGCCAAATCAAAAGCTGAAGAAGCTGCTACCGGTGTAACCACAGGAATGATCTTGTCACTTCGTGAGAGGTATTTCACTGTATATAGCTGGTGTGAAATATTATACTTTGGTAATCTTGCAGTAAATTATTTGGGCCTAAATGTCTTTTTTCGAACTTTGTTTTTGGCAGTCTTCAGAACTGTAAGGATACACTTGCAACATGCCAAGTACGTTTTCCTTTTAAGAATTGACATTGTTAGCACCCTTTTGTTGGCTGGTATCTTTTTCATTTTCTTTTCCCTTTTTACAGTCTTTTATATGAAAGAATTTGAACTTTTGTTATTGAGGGAAGCAGAATTTAGTTATAATTCATAATTTCATATGATTTAAGACTTGGATTCATAAGTGGTTCACAATGAAAAGGCTTCATGTATAATTTTTTTATGGTAATGGTGTGGGACAGAATGTTTTTTCAACCTTCCCTTCATTCCCATAGCTGAATCTAAGCAGTTAGGATTGAGGGTTGTTTTGTTTCATTGTACAAAGTTCCACATATGATAGTCATATCTTAGGTTGAGTTGTACCTCTTTCTTTCTTAAAAACGTTGACCAGATCATTGCATTTTCCAGAATGAACTTGAGGCTGCAAAATCTGAGATTCAGAGTTGGCATTCTTCACTTCAAAATGAGTCTTTTGTACCTGCTGGGATCACTCCTGGTTAGTTTGTACTTTGTGTTTTGCAAGGGACGTATACCTGTATTAATTGTTCAAGAACTAGCTCTTTCTATAATTGTTTTATGTGTTTTAAATGTATGCATGAATAATTATTTAATCTTTCTTCTTTCTAGAGCCCAAAATGTTGATTAATTATCTTCAGGCCCTGAAATCCTCTGAAGAGTCTTTAAGAGAGCAGGTTTAGAATCTAATCTCCCTTTTTTATTTCTTCAAAATAATTCATCATCCATTGATCAGGTTACTTTGACCCTTATCATTTTTCTGTTGGTTTTCAGCTTGAAAAAGCGAAGAAAAAGGAAGCTGCATTCATTGTAACATTTGCTAAACGGGAACAAGAGATAGCAGAGTTGAAGGTAATATCCTCAAAATAAGGTTCTTTTTCTTTGTAGCAATTAGCATTAGCATTAGCATGATTATGTGTGTGTGTGTGTGTGTAATTTTTGGCATGAACCTTGACCACCTGAGTAAATTCCATTCTTCCCCCCTTTAAGAAAGTATTTAATGAATGGAATATAAGAAGAAATCTGGAGTGGAGTCTTTCTTTCTCTCTCACTTTCTAATTTACATTTGCCAACAACGAACATCAAATAATTGTCTATGTGAGGTTTCACAATATTCTGCTTGGCATCTGCAATGCTCTTCAAATGAAGGTGCTGTGAACTTTCGTAATCTTGTGTCTGACTCTTGTGTTATATCTCTTATTGACCTGGTTGGCAGTTGGAAGGCATATATAGTGATCAACATTGGACTTTTCTGTAGAAACTTTGCCTCTTGTTTTATTTTATTTAGTAGTAAAGTGTCTGGAGACAGCTAATAAATGATCTGGATTCTGAAATGTTCACTTAATAATTTCCAAGAAAGTGTCCTTTACTTGATTAATGGCTTTTAATGATACGAAGATATCAGTATGCCCCTGGAATCCTATTAATTTGGTGTTGCTTAAGCTCTAGAATTGGATATGCTTCCTATCCTATATTATTATTGTTCTTGTTGCTGTCTATAGAATATAGAGATGATTTGAGAAATTGTGTGCTTATTCACACACATATAACCTGATATTTATATACATAGTGGTACATGAATGTATTAAGTATAAACGCTAATTCCTATGAATACACTAAGTCCTATGAAGACACTAAGTCTTATGACACGTGTAACATATGAAACATGTGAAATATGGGCTTTATTCTAACACTTCCCCTTAAGCTGGAGCATATATATCATATGTTCCAAGCTTGTTACAAATAAAATCAACCCAAGGTCCTATGAGGGACTTAGTAAATATATCAGCTAATTGTTCATTGGAGTTGAGAAAATTAGTCGTGATCTCGCTTGAAAGAACCTTTTCTCTGACAAAATGGCAGTTAATCTCTATATGTGTTGTCCTTTCATGAAAAATTGGGTTAGAAGCAATATGTAAAGCAGCTTGGTTGTCACAAATCAGTTTCATTCCTCGACGTCTTCCAATTTTAGCTGCTGAAGCAATTGCTTTAGCCACGTAAGTTCACATGTTGCTGCTGCCATAGCGCAATACTCGGCCTCTGCGCTGGATCTAGCAATTATGTTCTGTTTTTTACTTCACCATGAAATTAAGTTATCTCCAACAAAGACACAATACCCTGAGGTTGATCTTCTATTTGATGGTGAACCGGTCCAATCAGCATCAGAATAGCCAATAACTTGAGCATTGCCTTTGTTTTCATAAAGTAACCTTTTGCCTGGTGCACTCTTGATGTATTTAAGTATGTGAATCACGACATCCCAATGACTATCACAAGGAGCATTTAGAAATTGACTTGCCACACTTACAACAAAAGTAATGTCTGATCTAGTTACTATAAAGTAGTTAAGTTTACCAACTAGACGTCTATATTGTCATGGTCTTGTAGTGGCTCCCCCTGACCCGGTAGGAGTTTGACGTTGGGATCCATCGGAGTATCACTAGGGCGGCAATCCAACATACTTGTTTCTTCAAGTATGTCTAAAGCATATTGTCTTTGCGTGATGACAACTCCTGTATGAGACTGAGCAACCTCAATGCCCAAAAAATATTTTAGAGGGCCCAAATCTTTTGTCTAAAAATGGTTTGACAAATGTTGCTTTAGATGTTGGATACTAGCCTCATCATTCCCTGTGAAGGCAATGTCATCTACATAAACCACAGGGTAGATACAATGGCCAGGTGAAGAGTGTCAGAAGAACACAGAGTGATCAGCCGCACATTGAGTCATGCCGAATTGTTGGATGACAGAGCTGAATCTCCTAAACCAAGCACAAGGAGATTGTTCAAGTCCATTGAGAGATCGGCGTAGTTGGAAGACTAAGTCTGATGCTTCTTGAGCAATAGATCCTAGTGGCTGTTGCATATAGACCTCTTCTTGTAATTCACCATGCAAGAAGACATTCTTGATGTTTAGCTGATGAAGGGGCTAGGAATGAATATCAACCATAGCAAGAAAGAGGCGAACCGAAGCATATTTAGCTACAGGAGAAAATGTATCCCCATAATCAAGGCCAAAGATCTGTGTGTATCCTTTGGCCACTAAGCAGACTTTCAAACGATCAACTTTCCCATTAGGAACAATATAGACCCATCGACAACCAACAGTCGTTTTACCAGGAGGTAAGGGAACAAGTTCCCAAGTACCACTAGAGTGTAAAGCAACCATTTCGTCAACCATAGCCTGTCGCCATCTTCGATGAGATAGAGCTTCACCTGTAGTTTTGGGAATAGAAACAGAGGCCAAAGAGACACAAAGACATAATAGGAAGGGGATAAACGGTGATAACTCAAATGGCAAGCATAAATAGGGTTAGGATTATGAGTGGACCTGATACCTTTGCGTAATGCTATAGGCAATTCTAGTGCAGGAGGCGGAGTCGGAGAGTCCGATGGAGTAGAAGATGAGTCACAAAGAAAATTGGAGACAAGATTTGAAGCAACATGAATGGCTGTCTGACCAATTGGGTTGATGGATGCATGAACAGGATGTGGACGTGGTCTTCGCTGATATGTGATCAAGGTAAGAGTCAGGACAGGTGTGGGACTAACCTGAACAGGAGAAGGACCAACTGGTAGCATATTGTGAAGGTCATGATGCCCATTAGAGGAAGATGGAGGGAACAGACAGGTCTCAAAAAAGGTGACATCAGCAGAGACAACGTATCGTTTGATATCTAGGGAGTAGCATCAGTAACCTTTCTGCAACCAAGAGTAGCCTAGGAAAAGACACTTAAGGGATTTGATAACCAATTTATCTTTTCTTGGAGTGAGGTCATGTACAAAACAAGTACAGCCAAAAACACGAAAAGGAAGAGGAAGAGGAAGAGGAAGAGGAAGAGGATAGAGATCTTGGTTAGGAAACAACAGAGAATGGGGTACCAAATTTTGGAGGACGGAAGAAGACATGCGGTTAATGAGGTAGCATGCGGTCATGATTGCGTCGCCCCAAAATTGAAGTGGTGTATTGAAATGAAGGAGCAAGGTACGAGCAGTTTCAACTAGGTGGCGATTTTTCCTTTCGGCTACACCATTCAGTTGTGGGGTATGAGCACATGATGATTGGTGTAAAATGCCCTGTGAAGTCAAAAAGTATTGAAATGGGGCAAAAAAATATTCAAAGCATTGTCACTTCATAGAACTCTAATAGAGGTATCAAATTGAGTCTGGATTTTTGAATAAAAACCTTTAAGTATGGAAAAAAGTTCAAAGCGATTTTTCATTAGAAATAACCAAGTACAACGGGAAAAATCGTCTATAAAAGTAACAAAATATTGATAACCCAAGGTAGAAGTGACATGGCTAGGACCCCAAATATTTGACTAGATTAAAGCAAAAGGAGCATTATCTTGTTTATTGACTCTTTTAGGAAATGAACTACGGACATGCTTTCCCAACTGACAAGACTCACACTCTAGTGTTGACACTTTAGAAAGACTGGGTATCGTAACATGTAATTTCTGTAGACTAGGATGTCCCAAGCATTGATGAATGATTTCAGGTGACTCAATGGCAGAACAAGCAATAGGAGATGCGGGAATAGTGAGGTGATACGAGCCTCGAGACTTACGTCCTACTTCAATCATCTGTCCGGTTTCTTGATCTTGTACAAGAACGGTATCATTAGCAAAGATAACATAATAAGACAGGGTATGAGTGATTTTGCTTATAGATATCAAATTAAAAGGACAACTAGGTACAAATAGTACAGAATCTAAAAGATACAGTGGGAAGGGGTTTTGCTTGACCAACGCCTTGGACTTTGGTTTGAGAACCATTTGCTAAAGTAACATTAGGTAATGTATCTGTGTAGGTAAGGTGGGAGAAAAGGGATTTGTTACTAGACATATGGTTAGAAGCGCCAGAATCAAGGATCCAAGGTCCCAAATATGAAGATTGTGAAAGGAAGGCTGTAGGATTACCAGGTTGAGTGATAGGTGTAGTTGACTGCATGGATGCCTTGAGCTAGATGTATTCATTATACTCAACAGCAGAGAGGGAAACCTTGCCAAATGAGTCAAATGGGACAACATGAGCAAAATTCACAATTTTTTATTGTTGGTTGGCCTTAGTTTTGCATTGTTCCTCAATGTGACCAATTTTTTTGCAAGAAGTGCATTGTTGATTGGCCTTGGTTCTGCATTGTTCCTCAATGTGACCAAATCTGTTGCAAAAGGTGCAGCAAGGATGAGGACAAGTACCACCACGACCTCCTCTCTTTTTGCCCTGGTTGCTAGATTGGGAAATTAGAGCAGATGATTCAGTAGGTGCAAGGGATGGAGCAACAACTGTAGGAGTTGAAAGACGCAACAGTTGTTCCAAGACTGTATCATATGAAGGAACGGTAGGGCTTGAGAGTATTTGATTGCGGACTGAGTCAAGCGCAGGTGGCAAACCAGCAATGGCAAGGACCATGAAGAACTTTCCACATTGTTCGGCATGTTTCTCTGCATTGTTAGTGAAGGGCATAAGTGCATCAAACTCAGCAATCAAGGTATCAAGCTTACTTAGATAGGTCTCCATGTCCGTGTCTTGTTTCTTAGTGGCGATGAGGTTAGAAACAATGTTGTAGAGACGGTTGACATCATTGGAGTACAATTTCTTGGCCTTGGCCCACACATCATAGCATGTCTGAAAAGCATGGTATTGAGGTTGAAGCTTGGCATCAATGGAGAACCACAACACACTGCAAAGAGAAGCATCAATCTGTTTCCATTTGGCCTGGTCCTTGTTGGGAATGTCCTTGGCTTGTTTGACTAGGTGTTCATGATGGCCTTGACCTTCAAACCATAACTCCACAGCAATAGCCCAAGATGTGTAATTGGCTGTCCCCACCAATTTGTCACATGGGATCAACGAGATAGTAGTGAAGCTAATGGCAGAAGGTGAGGATGAGGTAGACATGTTGGTGAGGGTAAAAAAAAAGGCTTAATAGGCTGGGATTTAGTACTGGAATGGCTGGGGCAGAGGGTGGGAAAAGAAAATCTCGTAACAGTATAAAAGAAAGAAAGAACAAAGAGGTGAGATGAGGTTACGGGTTGGTATAGGCTGGGAGAAGGGAGGTGAGGTCGGAAAGGGGTAAGGGGGTGGCCGACGATGGCACTGGAGAAAGACAGTGGCCAGAGACGGTGGCACGCGCGCTCACGCACCGGCGTGTGAGCGGAAGAGCAAACTTTTGGAGCCGGTGTGGGGGGCATGCGGTGGCGGGTGGAGGTTGGTCAGCCGCGGTTGAGCCGGACGGCGGGTTATGCTGCTGTTTTGGGTCGTCAACGGTGGTGGGTGTCGCCAGAAAAGCCACAGCTGGTGGAGGTGCAGTTGTTTGGACATGAAACCACTGGTGATGCACAGTGGTGAGGATCTTAACTTACTACTACTGATACCATATAGAATATAGATATGATTTGAGGAATTGTGTGCTTATTCATAGACATATAAACTAATGTTTATATACATAGTGGTACATGAATGTATTAAGTATAAACGCTAATTCCTATGACACGTGTAACATATGAAACATGTGAAATATGGACTTTATTCTAACACTCATTATTGTTGCTGTTGCCATTGTTGTTGTTGTTATAATTATTATTAATTTATTTTTTCTTTTGGTTATGGCTATCTGAAAACATTTCCAGTCTGCTGTGCGGGATTTGAAAGCACAACTCAAGCCACCATCAATGCAAGTATGTTTATAACATGAGTGTTTAACTGTATCTCTAGAAATGAATTTGTTCACTGATGATTCTTCTTTATGCATATATTTTAGATCACAATTAGTTTTCCAGCTTCTTTTGAGCTATGTGGAGATTGCTTGTGATTCCTTGCTTGTATTTCATTTTTATTTTATTTTTTATATTTTTTATTGTAAGTCATACTGTGTCTCGCTTAGCAGAAATGTATGTTCATGTTATTAAGTGCTGAAGTAAAATATCAAGTTTACAGCATAGTTGATGAACTACATTTATTTGTTTATTTTCTTGCAAGTTGTTTATAACCTGATTGGGTTGTTTAAAATTTCAGTTTATGTAAGAAAAGGGTTGTATTTTTTTCTCCCTTAACAACAAAGACAGCATTCCCAAGAAAATCCACCTTGAGTTTGGCTAAATGTATTGTTTTGCGTTCTTTTATAATAAATAGAAAATGTTGCAAGGTTGAAATGCTCAATTATCTTTGAAGGCAGATATAGTTTATACTGGCCTATGTAGCTCTTTTTGCTTTGCGACATGCCTCATCAATTCAAAATGCCCATATGCTTATATATATAACCACTGAATGCCACTGCTGTCTTCATCGTGGAAGATAAACTATGAATTTTTTAAATGTCCTCCAACATCAAATCTAAACAATGACAGTACATGTATCAAATATATATGTGGATATGTTGCTTCAAACAATTTCCCTTTTAGAAACAAATTTCTGCATTTTACATGTCTCCTATGTCATGCACAACATGCAGCAGAAAATGGCACCTGTTGCATTCGCTACAGACGATAACGCCCGCCACGCAACACAATAGGGGTCTTGCTTCCCACACCCGTGTTGCCCTGTGCAAATGTGCCATAGCACAATTTAAAAACCTTGAACGTAATACTGTGCTTTATTTTACTTTAATTTATTTAATTGAATTGTAACATGTACCTGGGTACTGACGCTAGGGATAGAAGATTTTGGAATATTACTTCTTCAATCTTCATTAAACTAACAGAAAAATCAATAGCTGTGACAAATGAGGAATGTTATTGAATTTCTTGTTAAAATGGTTCTGCTGTACTACTGCAGGATGGCCTGTGCTATTTTTATGACTGTGGCATCTTTGTTTATATCTTAATCACCACTCGTTAATTGAAAGTTAATCATACTGTGCAACTTCCACATCAAGTTGTCCATATCTTGCATTCATTTTTTTTTTTTAATTCTCCCCAAAATTGTAATGCCTTGATATCCTTCGGAATATAATTTTCAGGCAAGGAGGTTGTTACTAGATCCGGCTATTCATGAAGAGTTCACACGTTTAAAGGTTTGTTATTCAACTTGATGGTGACTTCTATTGAATCTAGTTTGGTCTATACATATATATATCTCTCTCTGTCAGAGATACACAGGGAGGTGGGAAATTTTGAGTGTCATAGCTAATGTTTTCAGAACTGGACCAGTCTTTAAACCGGTAAGAGAAGAGGTTCAAGGTTTTGAAGTCGAACAAAATACATGTATATTCTATAAATATATGACAATATGTAAAAAAAATAAAATAACATGACCAAATTGATTCATGACTAGTACCGACACATACTATAAGTCAACACATTGTAGAAATACACAAAATATAGCATACACTGACTATATCTAAATATTGCTTACACTAATTATATCCAATGCATTTTATATGGTATACCTCGATACTTTTTTATGAAAGCGTGTTTTTAAATTTGTATTCTTAATTTCAATAAGATATTCAATTAATTATTAAAAGTTATTGTTAGAATAAAGCTCATATTTCACATGTTTCATATATTACACGTGTTATAGGACTTAGTGTCTTAATAGAAATTAGTGTATTAATAGGAATTAGCTTTTATACTTAATACATTCATGTACCACTATGTATATAAATATTAGTTTTTGTGTGTGAATTAACATACAATTCCTCAAATCATCTCTATATTCTATATGGTATCAGTAGTAATAGGTTAAGATCCTCACCATTGTGTATCACCAGTGGTTTTGTGTCCAAATAGCTGTGCCTCCACCAATTGTGGCTTTTCCGGCAATGCCTACCATTGTCGACGACCCAGAACAGCAGGAGAACTCGCCGACCGGCTCAACTGCGGCTGACCCACCGCCACCTACCACCACACGCGCTCCCACGCGCGGCTCCAATAGGCTACTCCTCTGCTCAAACGTCGGTGCGTGAGCATGCGCGCCACCTTCTCCTGCCACCATCTTCCTCCGATGTCACTGTCGGCCACCCCCTTATCCCTTTCTGACCTCACCTCCCTTCTCCTAGTCTATACCAACCCGCAACCCCATCTCACCTCGCTGTTCTTTCTTTCTTTCGCACTGTTACAAGATTTTTCTTTTCCCACCCTATGCCCCAGCCATTCCAGTACTAAGTGCATGTTTGGATACAATTAAATTAGCTTTTTTTGGGAAAAAAACTGTTGTAACAGTGTTTAATCATGTTTGGTAAAATTAGCTTCAGTTTTTGCACGAAATTCAATGCAAAATATAAGTTTTTTTAAGCTTTTTTTTTCATAATGCTGAAGATTGAAGTTTATGATTCTAGTTTATAGATTGTTTCTTACACTTTGATATGTAAATACCATTTTGTCCTCAATCAAATAATTTTTTTAATCATTCTATACCTATTTTGGTAATTTAATGCATAAAAACGATTCTTTTTTATACCAACCAAACGAAACAAATTAATTTAAAATCGCTTTTCAGCTAACATATCCAAACATAAAAATGAATCGATTATAATCGATTATAAAAAAAAACTTTTATACAATAATCGATTATTGAAATAATCAAAGTTTTTACAGCTGAACCAAACACATACTAAATCCCAGCCTATTAAGCCTTTTTTTTACCCTCACCAGCATGTCTACCTCATCCTCACCTTCTGCCATTAGCTTCACTACTGTCCCGTTGATCCCATGTGACAAATTGGTGGGGACAGCTAATTACACATCTTGGGTTGCTGCTATGGAGTTATGGTTTGAAGGTCAAGCCATCATGAACATCTAGTCAAACAAGCCAACGACATTCCCGACAAGGACCAGGCCAAGTGGAAACATATTGATGTTTCTCTTTGTAGTGTGTTGTAGTTCTCAATTGATGCCAAGTTTCAACCTCAATACCGTGCTCTTTGGACATGCTATGATGTGTGGGCCAAGACTAAGAAATTGTATTCCAATGACATCAACTGTTACTACAACATTGTTTCTAACCTCATCGCCACTAAGAAACAAGACATGGACATGGAGACCTATCTGAGTAAGCTTGATACTTTGATTACTGAGTTTGATGCACTTATGCCCTTCACTGACAATGCAGAGAAACATGCCGAACAACGTGGAAAGTTCTTCATGGTCTTTTGCCCTTGCTGGTTTGCCACCTAAGCTTGACTCGTCCACAATCAAATACTCTCAAGCCCTACGGTTCCTTCATATGATATAGTCTTGGAATAACTGTTGCGTCTTTCGACCCTTACAACTGTTGCTCCATCCCTTGCACCTGCTAAATCATTTGCCCTGATTTCCCAATCCAGCAACCGAGGAGGACAGTGTTAGCAATAGGAGGAGTAAACATGTAATAGAGGATCAGAACTACTGGTAGAGTAGTTATTCTGTTATGAACAGTTATTCTGTTAGAATAATAATTAGTTAGTTGAGCTGTTAGAATATAGTTAGTTAGAGAGGGAGTCCTTTGGGAAGGGGATTCTATTTTTGGAAGTGGAAAGGAAGGTTTTGGGAGAGAGAGGACCTCTCGAATGTCCTTAGAGTGAGTGTGTTCACAGTAGGTGGGAATTACCATTTCTTGCTAGTTTCTTGTAATCTTTCCTATTGTTTCTTCCTTTCTTTGGTACTAATCCAGAGAGGAGAGATTTCTTTCAATAAAATTGCTATCTTTCTTCCTATCTTCTGGTCCAGTTCTATCAACTAGTATCAAAGCTCTTCGATTCTGGAAGAAATTCATGGTTTCCACAAGAGGAATGGAAGTACAACTTAAGAGGAATGAAGTGGTTCAAGAAGAGATGTTACGAACGAGGGACAAGTCTGAAGGACGATTGAGAGACAAATCGAAAGGGGAGATTCCAATATTTGAAGGAGAAGAAGCCTATTGGTGGTTGATCAACGTAGAACAACACTTTGCTACAGCAGAAATACCTGAAGTAGAGAAGTTGCAAAGGGCGGTGAAGGCCTTGAGAGGTTGTGCTCACAACTGGTGGCTCTGGTGGAAATGGCAGAACTCTCAGGCGATTTGGGTAACCTTCATGAAGGCAGTACTCAGGCGATTTCAGCCTGAGTATGATCCCGATCTAGCAGTATTTGTTGAGGAACCGGAACCGAAATCAGAACCAGACTTTACGTCGGAGAAGCTAGAGTCAGCAGCCATTGGAGGATTATTGGAAACAGAGGAATTTCACCCACTGGGTGAAGAGGCGCTAGATCACACTCTAACCATCACTGTTCTGTCGGAGGTGTTTGCAGGAGGGGAAATAGAATTAATCAATGGGGTTGTGAAAGAAATTGAAATTGTTGATGAAGGAGAACAACGTAAGGATATACGGAAACAACCACAACTATGGACACATATGGGTGAGGAAGAGAAGGGGACGGAGGAGAATCAACACACAATAGGTAGCGCGGTCGTAGTACAGGGACGAAAATTGGTGGTGAAGGTTGCAGAACACTGGGTCTCTAGTGATTCAATCAATCACCCACCACCATCGAAGCCACCGGATTCAAAATCGGTAGTGGTGAGTGGTTTTAGTCATGACGGTGGATGGGATGTGTCATTGGGAAGATACTGTGGTCTAGATGGTAGCGTGAAGGGGCTTTGCGATGCTGTAGGTCATGGTCTTCGCGATGTTGTGGGTTATGGTGGCAAGAAAGTGGCCATAGAAAGACCTCTACAAGTGCGATGGGTTTTTACGATGGGACCAAGGGAAGAGGTAAGGAAAAAAACGACATTATATATGAGTTTTGTTTTTTACTTAATGGGCCGAGCCCAATTTACTATAGAAGTAGAGCAAAGTCTGATTAAAAGGGAGCTATGGTCCGATATGCAAAACAAGTTGCAAACAGAAGTTCAGTCTAGAGGGGAAGTTCAGGTTTTGGGTGTCATGGTGGTCAGAGACGAAATTCAGACTCTGGGCGTTAGAGTTGCTTCCCTCAATTCACCACTGGAGCTATAGGGTGCAGACCATCACGCTGAGAAGGATGGGTCAGCCGCTGCTGTGGAGTTACACTACATCAGGAGTATACAACTCGCAAAAATGGAGAAGTCTTGTATGGAACCATATGCTGTAATTCTTTGGACGATACCTTTTGGAAACTTAAGGAGCACAATAAACCGTGAGAAGTTTGAAGAGCTTTGTGAAGATATTTGGGAAAAATCTCTTTTACCTATGGAAGAGGTGATTGAGCATTCAGGCTTGTTAGTGGACCAAATATATGCAGTGGAGTTGGTCGGAGGTACTTCTAGAGTGCCAAAATTACAGGCTAAGCTTCAAGAGTTCCTTGGGAGAAAAATACTGGATAGGCATCTTGATGCTGACGAAGCAATAGTTCTTGGTGCAGCAATGCATGCCGCAAATTTAAGTGATGGAATTAAGTTGAACCGCAAGTTAGGAATGATTGATTGTTCCTTGTATGGGTTGTTCAGATTCATTAATCATAAGAATGATTTTGAAGTTTCACTAGCTTATGAAAGTGAAAATCATTTGCCACCTGGTGTTACCTTTCCTGAAATTGCTCAATACCAGATATCTGGTTTGACAGATGCAAGTGAGAAATACTCATCTAGGAATCTGTCATCCCCCATCAAGGCAAATCTACATTTCTCTCTTAGTAGAAGTGGATTTTTTTTTTGAATCAGGCAGATGCTGTTATTGAAATAACGGAGAGGGTGGAAGTTCATAGAAAGAATTAAACTATTGAGAATTCAACTATTTCATCAAACCTATCCAATGAAGCTGGTGTTGGGAACAGTTCCGAGGAAAGTGATGAAAACTTGCAAACTGATAGTGGGATTAATGAGACATCCAACATTAGTACAGAGGAGCAAGCTGCTACAGAACCTGCTCCAGAGAGAAAGCTGAAAAAGCATACCTTTAGGATACTGTTAAAGATTGTTGAGAAGATAACGAGACCTGTGATTATTGAAGTTTTAGGAGACTTTAGTCAGGCAATTTTCTCAACAGCAATGACTTTGCAGGTGTTAGAGAAGAGAAGAAGGGTTGGTTTTCATGTCACTGCTACAACGATTGATCTAGCTACCCTGGTGGGAGTCTATGTAAGCTGCTTTTGGGACATTGATCCAGAACTTCACCTTGAGGACAAGGTGAAAGTCTTGGGGGGAAGTATTGTTAGCAATAGGAGGAGTAAACATGTAATAGAGGATCAGAACTACTAGTAGAGTAGTTATTCTGTTATGAACAGTTATTCTGTTAGAATAATAATTAGTTGGTTGAGCTGTTAGAATATAGTTAGTTGGTTATAAATAGAGAGGGAGTCCTTTGGGGAGGGGATTCTATTTTTGGAAGTGGAAAGGAAGGTTTTGGGAGAGAGAGGACCTCTCGAATGTCCTTAGAGTGAGTGTGTTCACAGTAGGTGGGAATTACCATTTCTTGCTAGTTTCTTGTAATCTTTCCTATTGTTTCTTCCTTTCTCTGGTACTGATCCAGAGAGGAGAGATTTCTTTCAATAAAATTGCTATTCCTATCTTCTGGTCCAGTTCTATCAGACGAGGAGGAGGTCGTGGCGGTACTCGTCCTCATCCTCGCTGCACCTTTTGCAACAGATTTGGTCACATTGAGGAATAATGCAGAACCAAGGCCAATCAACAATGCACTTTTTTGCAAAAAAAATTGGTCACATTGAGGAACAGTGCAAAACTAAGGCCAACCAACAATCTAAAATTGTGAATTTTGCTCAGGTTGTCCCATCTGACTCATTTGATGAGGTTTCCCTCTCTGCCACTGAGTATAATGAATACATCCAGCTCAAGGCAGCCATGCAATCAACTACACCTATCACTCAACCTGGTAATCCTACAGCCTTCCTTTCACAGTCTTGATCTTTGGGACCTTGGATCCTTGATTCTGGCGCTTCTAATCATATGTCTGGTAACAAATCCCTTTTCTCCCACCTTACCTATACAGATACACTGCCTAATGTTACTTTAGCCAATGGTTCTCAAACCAAAGTCCAAGGTGTTGGTCAAGCTAAACCCCTTCCCACTCTATCTTTAGATTTTGTACTATTTGTACCTGTTGTCCCTTTAATTTGATATCTATAAGCAAACTCACTCATACCCTGCCTTATTCTATTATCTTTGCTAATGATACTGTTCTTGTACAGGATCGGGGAACCAGACAGACGATTGAAGTAGGATGTGAGTCTCAAGGCTTGTATCACCTCACTGTTCTCGCATCTCCTATTACTTGTTCTGCCATTGAGTCACCTGAAATCATTCATCAACGCTTGGGACATCCTAGTTTACAGAAATTACATGTTATGATACCTAGTCTTTCTAAAGTGTCAACACTAGAGTGTGAGTCTTGTCAGTTGGGAAAGCATGTCTGTAGTTTATTTCTTAAAAGAGTCAATAAACGAGCTAATGCTTCTTTTGCTTTAATCCAGTCAGATATTTGGGGTCCTAGTCGTGTCACTTCTACCTTGGGTTATCAATATTTTGTTACTTTTATTGACGATTTTTCTCGTTGTACTTGGTTATTTCTAATGAAAAATTGCTTTGAACTTTTTTTTCCATACTTAAAGGTTTTTATTCAGAAATCCCGACTCAATTTGATACCTCTATTAGAGTTTTGCGAAGTGACAATTTTTTTGCCCCATTTCAATCCTTTTTGACTTCATAGGGCATTTTACACTAGTCATCATGTGCTCATACCCCACAACAGAATGGTGTAGCTGAAAGGAAAAATCGCCACCTAGTTGAAACTGCTCTTACCTTGTTCCTTCACTTCAATACACCACTTCAATTTTGGGGTGACGCAATCATGACTGCATGCTAACTCATTAACCGCATGCCTTCTTCCGTCCTCCAAAATCAGGTATCCCATTCTTTGTTGTTTCCCAACTAGGATCTCTATTCTCTTCCTCTTCGTGTTTTTGGTTGTACTTGTTTTGTACATGACCTCACTCTAGGAAAAGATAAATTAGTTGCCAAATCCCTTAAGTGTTTTTTCCTAGGCTATTCTCGGTTGCAGAAAGGTTACCGATGCTGCTCCTCATACCTCAAACAGTAGTTGTCACCATGCAAAGACAATATGCTTTAGACATACTTGAAGAAATAAGTATGTTGGATTGCCGCCCTAGTGATACTCTGATGGATCCCAACGTCAAATTGGTATAGGATCAAAGGGAGCCACTACAAGACCTTGACAGATATAGACGTCTAGTTGGTAAACTTAACTATCTTACAGTAACTAGACCAGACATTACTTTTGCTGTAAGTGTGGTAAGCCAATTTCTAAATGCTCCTTGTGATTGTCATTGGGATGCTGTGGTTTGCATACTTAGATACATCAAGAGTGCACTAGAAAAAGGGTTACTTTATGAAAACAAAGGCAATGTTCAAGTTGTTGGCTATTATCTGATGTTGATTGGGCCGGTTCACCATCAGATAGAAGATCAACTTCAAGGTATTGTGTCTTTGTTGGAGGTAACTTAATCTCATGGCGAAGTAAAAAGCAAAACATAGTTGCTAGATCCAGCGCAGAGGCCGAGTATCGCGCTATGGCAGTAGCAACAGGTGAACTTACGTGGCTAAAACAATTGCTTCAACAGCTGAAATTGGGAGACGTCAAGGAAATGAAACTGATTTGTGACAACCAAGCTGCTTTACATATTGCTTCTAACCCAGTTTTTCATGAAAGTATCAAACATATAGAGATTGACTGTCATTTTGTCAGGGAAAAAGTTCTTTCAAGTGAGATTACGACTAGTTTTGTCAACTCTAATGAACCATTAGTTGATATATTTACTAAGTCTCTTAGAGACCCTCGGGTTGATTTTATTTGTAACAAGCTTAGAATAAAGCTCATATTTCACACGTTTCATATGTTACACGTGTTATAGGACTTAGTGTCTTCATAGGAATTAGTGTATTCATAGGAATTAGCGTTTATACTTATTACATTCATGTATCATTCATGTACCACTATGTATATAAATATCAGTTTATATGTGTGTGAATAAACATACAATTCTTCAAATCATCTCTATATTCTATAGTTATAAATTTTTATTTGACAAGAATTTGGTTATGTTCAAGTAAAGTATTGGGCAATTTCTTTAAAAATTTTGAAATTGCATTGAAATAAGAAAGAATTTTTTGCAACTACAAAAATCTAAAAATATGGAACAATTGGGTCATGATTTAATTTAGAATATTTTATTCTAAAAATTAACCAATATATTTAACAATTCAGGATTGTTCATTAACAAACACCACTGGATCAGTGGTCGGGTGTGCCTCATGCATTGCATTGGTCTGCCTGAATCCCAGGTTGAGCATTTTGTGCAATTTCATGGAATAAATGTTGACCGGTTCAACTGGTCAAACTGTGACAGGTTTGTAGCCGGTTTACCTGGTCAGTCACCAATTTTCATCCATCCAGTTTCAGAGCCTTGACTGGACCGGGCTATGGACCAGTTCCTATTTAACCCCTATTTAACCCATTCTGACCAGCTGGTCTATTCCGGTTTTCAAAACTATGGTCATAACTCAAGTTGCACTAGGAAAAGGTTTGTCCAAGTTGTCTACCACTGTTTTTTCACCAAGAGATCTAGTAAGAAGTATCTTATTATCCTCTATTATAAACAGTGTTATAACATAGCAGTAGTTCCATCCCTTGTTCATTGGATGAACTTATTAAGAGATTTGTATACATTGGATCAGGGACGGATCCAGAAAAAATCTCATGGAGGGGTCAAAAGTCATGAATTACATTATCAAATATGTATCATAGTATATATCAATAAATGACTTTAGGGTAGTAACATTTATATTTCACATTCTAGCCCTAACTACCTTGCTCTTTTTTGTAGGTGTAGCAAATTCTTTTCCTTCTTTTAATGAGATATTCTTAATCTTAATAAGTGTATTGCACTTAATAAGTAAAATTTTATTTTAAAATTAACCTAATTATATAAATATAAATTTAATTTATTCAGTCAACATTATACTTACATCTTACATTTATTAAAATAGTTGCAACATGAACAATAAACTTTTTAATTTCATTATAGGAACCTTTATGAAAAGAGTGAATAAAGAAACAAATATTAGATATTAAATGCATTACACTAGTGGTATCCTCTACATCATGGCTAGCTTATTGGCAAAATAAAATCTTTTTACATATAGATTTTAAAATGGGAGGAGTTAGTGGATGTATTGTGTAGAGGTTAAAAAATTGTAGAAGAGCTAAAATTATGACATCAATATGTATATCAAGTCATTAATCATCAAATATATATCAAGTATGGCTCTTTTACCTTAATCATTTTTATTTTTTAGTAAATTAGAGTATTGGTGCCTTAAAAGAAATTATGCATGATGGGGGGACCATGGCCCATGCACGCCCCCCTGTAATTCGTCTCGGCTTTGGAGGTCACAAAATGAAATGGAACAAAATTAAAACAAAGGATGGAAGTGCATAGCTAAGCTTCGTACTTTGGGTTTGTGATACAGACTGCTTGACACGAAAGAGGTAAAGGGGATAACTTCTTTGGTGGAGGGTGGTTTTAAATTTATAAATGGGGTTTCAGATGGCATATTAGAAGAGGCAAGCACCTTCAAATTTCAGAGATGAATCCAGAGGGAGCTTCACACAGCTTCTGAGATGTGTTTGCGTTTTAGACATGTCTTATACTGATGCTTTATTATAGCCCATATCTAATATGTATTATCTTGATTGCCTTTTTTGTGTGGCTCAAGATAGTTGATTCAATTACATGTTTCTTTAGTTAATACATGTACATCACATGTTGTCATTTCCTACATATATTAACAATATATATTA
Organism: Ormosia emarginata; assembly: GCA_029884605.1. Classification (NCBI taxonomy): domain Eukaryota; kingdom Viridiplantae; phylum Streptophyta; class Magnoliopsida; order Fabales; family Fabaceae; genus Ormosia; species Ormosia emarginata. Next base: position 5,041,355 of record JAQQTP010000038.1, on the reverse strand, counting down.
GTAGTTATGGGATACTTTATTCGCATTGGTGGTTACTCCTTTTTCGTAGTTCTTACAAGAGTTCTCATCTGATGATAGAATCTAGTAGAGGAAAAGGACAAAAAAGTAAAGGAGTTGCAAGATAACATTGCCGCTGTAAGTTTTACTCCCCAAAGCAAGATGGGGAAGATGCTGATGGCTAAATGTAGAACCCTGCAGGAGGAAAATGAGGAGATTGGTAATCAAGCTTCTGAGGGGAAGGTGCTACTATCTCATTTGCTTTATGCTTCTAATTGTCACTTTTTTTCTTTTCCATTCATGTATTGTATTAGTAACTGGAAGTAATGTTGCACTTGCATGTATTCACACAACTGTAAAGCTTAATGTGCCCAATCTATTTTATGGTATTCGTTCTGAATTGATGGCTATATTGTCTTCTTTTTCCTTCTTTCGTTATTTTTCCCCCATGGTGTGCAGATGCATGAATTAGCGATGAAACTTGCATTGCAGAAGTCCCAGAATTCACAACTCAGAAGTCAATTTGAAGGTTTGTTGTTGAATGAAATTTATTTCAGTATGTTATGGGCTTCTGGCTTTTTAATTCTTTGACTCTTGCACCAGCTTCTCAGTAACTGCTAGTGTGCTGTGTGTCACTTTTCGTATAGAATCAATATTATTGTTGTGTTAGTGTGACTGAAACTAATCATCATTTGAAGTATAATAGTATGCTAGAAATATTGTTATAAATGTGCTGATCTTGGGATGTTTTTAACATGTTAGATGTTAGGGAGGAAACTTAGAGTAGGGATGGAAGAAGTTGTTGCCTTATGTTCTCTTGTCTATAAAATTGGAGATTGTGGGGGTTAAGAGTTATCTTTCTGTTGATCTATCTATATCGCCATATATTGGCAATTTATGTAACATTAATTATCAACATTGACTACAGGGTTGCAGAAGCATATGGAAGGACTGACAAATGATGTGGAAAGATCCAATGAAACGGTTTTCCCTTCTCCCTACTTTCCTCCTATTTTAATGCATGTTCAGTTATAAAATGCTTCATTTGTTTCATATGAAACAATATATTTGTGAAAAAAATGGTGAAAATTATTGTTGTAGCACGATCCCTCAACTCATAGGTGAAAACATTTAAGGAACTCAAGTACTGTGTTGTAAAAAAGGCTTACATGGCATAAATGAATATAATATGAATTAAATAAATGCTTACGTAGATTTTTCTTAAAAAAAAATCTACTTCACTTTTCAAAAACTAATACAATTTCATCATAAATAAATATAAAATCTTGAATCTAGAAGTTAAGAGTATGATGTTTTTATTTGATTAATATTTTAAAAAAGAAATTAATATCTGATGCAACTTTTTTTATGCCATGTTATTTTTTTTAGTAGCATTAAAGAATTTAAGGTCCTTTATTGATAGAAATTAGAGTTGAGGTTTTTAAATGCAAACTTTTTGTATACTTGAAGTCTTTATTTTTATCCCACTCAGAAAAATGTTTTCCAAGGTTTGTGCAGAAAATGTTAAAATTGTACCAACACGCCCATTTCTGAAACCAACATAGCAGGAAAGCTTTATTAGCTTTGTTTGGACAGCGTGAGAATTATGTATTGTGTAATGTGGTTTGCTCTGTATGAATGCATTTTAATTGTTTTCACGTGTTTGGGAGCAAAACTTTAAAAGTTAAAGGGCGTTTCCATATCTTGGAACTAATGAATACATGCTTGCTATCATTCTATTACTTCCGTTGGAATAAAATGACATGATACTTTAGCTGAACTGACATTCTAATTGTTTTTTTTTTGTTGAAAACTTTGTAAATAGTGTCTAGATTCATTGTATAGGCTAACTAAATCATAATTAGATCATGTAATTACGGTAATTAGGATTTTTTGTATTTATTACATTAACTCTTATATAATTCAGCCTCTGTTGTGTAATTCAAACATAGTTTTCTTCATGTCTCGTTTTTCTCTCTTTCAACATGGTATCTAGAGTATAAAGAGAGGTGACTCTAGAATCGTGCACGTTCAGTGAGTCCACTGCTCTCTGGTGAAAAATTTTCTAGCCAACCATGTTTCCACTTCAGTTTGTCGATGAACACCATCTCCTCCGTGTGTACTCTCTCCTTTGGTTTCTTCCCGCAGCTACCACTGTTCGTTGTCGCCAGCCACTGTTGGTTTTTTCGACTGGCGACCTCACCAATCACACTACCGGCCTGAGTTCAACCAACCTCTGAAGGCGCAACTCCAACAGCCATTTGACGTGTTCTCATGCACACACTTTTCTTTTTGCGCACAGACCCACGTGCCGCCCCTTCCTCCGGGAGCGTGATAGTGCGTCTGAACACCTTTTTCGATAGTCGTCGGTCTCGTGCAACTCGCCCCAACCTCCTTTACACGGATCTGAGCTCACCTCCATCAACCGACCTCTGTGTGGCCTTGTACATTTGCGCAGAGCCATTCATGTACTTGTGGTTTCGATTTTTAGCCTCTTGTGTTTTGACCCATGGCTAGTTCTACCTCCTCAGTTGGCTCTAAAGACCTCTCGAAGGTTGAGCTTTCTGTTTTCACCAGTTATGTCAGTGCCCCTCTCTTCGTTGACAAATTAGATGGTAGTAACTATGATTCTTGAGCTTTGGACATCAAAGCTCAACGACCAAGGCTATGAAGAGCACCTCACCATGAAGCTTGCGTTTGTGCCCGAGGTTGACAAATCAAGGTGGAAGAAGATTGATGCTCAGTTATGCAGTGTCATCAAATTCTCTATTCATCCCTCCCTCAAGCATAATCTTCTGCGCTCATATTACCTGAGTCTTTTTGGGAGCAAGCCAAGTTTATTTACACCAATGACACTCAACGACTATATGGGGTGCGTCATAACCTCATGAGTGTTGTTGCTTATCGAAAATTTGATGGTCCTATATCGGCCTATTTGGGGAAGGTCCATGGTGCTCTCCATGATTTCAATGAGCTGCTACCCCCTGCTGATACCCCGGCGAAGGAACTCGAGCAACACAGTATCTTCTTCATGCTCATGGCCTTGTATGGTTTGCCTTTGGAATATTCTGCTAACCGTAATTAAATTTTGGGTTCTCCCACTATTCCTACTCTGAGCATGACTTTGGTCCACTTTGCTTCGAATCCCGGCCAAGCATCCCTCTGATTTTGTTGCTCCAGCTCTGGTTGATACCTCTGTCCTAGTCTCCTAGTGTAACGTCTCGGGACTGCTTGCAGGATTGACGAGTGTCTCCACAAACCAACATGGGTCTTTTCAGCGTATTTTGTCCTCACTCACACGCATCCTAGAAAACTTCCCATGAGGTCACCCATCCCACAATTGCTTCAGGTCAAGCACGCTTAACCATGGAGTTCTTATGTTCTAGGCTCTCGAAAGAAGTTGCAACTTGTTTTTGGGAGCCTAGAACATAAGAACTCCATGGTTAAGTGTGCTTGACCTGGAGCAATTGTGGGATAGGTGACCTTCTGGGAAGTTTCCTAGGATGCGTGTGAGTGAGGACAAAGCACGCTGAAAAGACCCGTGTTGGTTTGTGGAGACACTCGTCAATCCTACAGGCAGTCCCGGGATATTACACCTAGAGCAACAATCGTGGTCGTTCTCGTTCTGGCAACTCAGGTAGACCCTGTGCAAAATGTGATCATTGCAACAAGTTGGGTCATACCATTGACAGGTGTTGGATTTTACATGGCCGTCCTTCACGGGCTGCCAATGTTGCACAGACTACTGGCCCAGATCCACTTGAGCCCTCTACCCAACCAACCTTATCTCCAGTTGCCTATGCAGATTTTCTGAAGTGGGTTTAACAACATCAGGCCTCTAGTTCCACTGCATCTGTTGAGCACACTGGTAGTACATTTGCTTGTCTCTCTTAGTCACCATCCGTGGATCCTTTGGTCCTTGATTATGAGGCCTTTGACCACGTCTTTGGTAATAAGCACCTTTTCTCCAAAATTTTTAATTCTAGTTATTTACTTATAATCACTTTAGCAAATGGTTCTCAAACATGGTCGCAAGGGATTGGCACTGTCTATCCCTTCCCGTCACGGTCTGTTGGTTCTGTGCTTTATGTTCTTAGAGTTCTTTTAATTTACTGTCCATTAGTCGTTTGACCTGTTCTTTAGATTGTAAAATTACATTCACTAAAGATTGTCATTTTGCAGTATCGAAGTTCAGGATGGATGATTGGCACCTGATGTCAGTCCAATGACCTCTACCAGCTCTCTGTCACCTCTCGTGTTTGCTTTGTTACAGATTCCCCTCTCACTATCCATGCTCAGTTGGGTCATCCGAGCCTTGCCAAACAACAACGAATAGTGCCGAGCTTATCTAAGTTATCTAGTTTACCTTGTGAGTCGTGTCAACTTGGGAAACACACTTGTAGTCCGTTTCCCGATAAAGTCTGTCGTTGAGCTGCATCTCCCTTTGCTTTAGTTCATTATGATGTTTGGGGTCCTAGTTGTATCGAGTCTACTTTGAGTTCTAAATATTTTGTTACTTTCATTGATGACTATTCTTGGTGTCTCCATATTTTTAATGCAAAACAGGTCTGAGCTATTTTCTATTTTTCAAAAATTTTATAATGAAATAAAAACTCTATTTGGTGTTCAATTCATACTATTCGTGAATTTTTATCTTGGCCTTTTCAACATTTTTTGGCGTCTAATGACATTCTTCACCAAATATCTTGTGCCTGGGGTTGCTGAGTGCAAAAATAGACACCTAATTGAAACAACTCGAACAATCTTGCTTCATGGTCGGTCCCTTTCCATTTTTGAAGCGATGTGATTCTTACTACCTGCTACTTGATTAATCGTATGCCCCCTTCTGTGCTTGATAACCAGGTACCCCACTTTGTGTTGTTTCCTCTTCAACCGCTCCATTCTCTTCCGCCTCGTGTCTTCATGTCAACATGTTTTGTCTATAATCTCACTCCCAGTCTTGACAAACTTTATGCCCGATCCATCAAATGTGTTTTTTTCGGTTATAATCGGTTTTAAAAAGGTTATCGTTATTTTTCACCTACTCTCCACCATTACCTGGTCTCTACCGATGTAACATTCTTTGAGTCTATTCTGTTCTTTGACTCTTCTAGTTTCACTCCTAAACTCATTATTGAGGTCTTCCTTATTCCTCCTCCTCTTGTCTCAACTAAACTAGATACCTCTCAGCCACCTCCTATTGGAGGGCCCCCACCTACCATATACCCTTTTCAGGTCTATCATCGTCGGCCCTAGCCACCTTCATCGCCACTACCTCCACCAAAAGTTTTAGAGGTCACTGCGGACTCTCCTCTAGAACCAACTCCTTACCAGCTTCGGCAATGCCTTCTGAACCTAACCTTCCCATTGCTCTCCGAAAAGGTATACGGTCTACTCGTAACCCTTCTCCTCATTATGTTACTTTGAGTTGTCATTGCCTATCTATTTCACATTGTGCATGTCTTTCTTGTCTTTTGTATCTATTCCTAATTCTCCAGATGACGCCTTATTCCATCTTAGGTGGAGACAAGCTATGATTGATGAAATGTGTGCCTTTCAGAACAATGGTACTTGGAAACTTATTCCTCTTACTCCAAGGAAGTCTACTGTAGGTTGTCGGTGGATCTATATGATATACTTAGTTTTTTGGCTTGGATTATGGGGACACTTTCTCGCCGGTGGCGAAAATGGCTTTTGTTCGACTCTTTCTATCTATGGCCGCTATTTGCCATTGGCTCCTTCATCAGCTGGACATCAAGAATGTTTTTCTCCATGATGATCTAGAAGAAGAGGTTTACATGGAGCAATCATCAGGGTTTGTTGCTCAAGGAGAGTCTTCTGATGTCGTTTGTCGTCTTCACAAGTCCTTGTATGATCTCAAACAATCTCTTCGAGCTTTTGGTGATTCAATATTGTAGTTCAGCAATTTGGTATGATTCAGAGTGGTGTTGACCACTCTGTCTTCTATCGTCATACAGCCTGAAGTTGAATTTATTTGATTGTGTATGTGGACGACATTATTATCATTAACAGTGATCATCAGGGCATAACTCAAATAAAACAACACCTCTGTCATCACTTTCAGACCAAAGATCTTGGCAAACTTCGTTATTTCTTTGGAATTAAAGTGGCACAATCCAAGGATGATATAGTTATCTCACAAAGGAAGTATGCTATGGATATCCTTGAGAAAATAGGTTCGTTGAGTGCAAAACTTATTGACATTCCTATGGATCCAAGTATCAGGCTTCTATTAGATCGAGGGGAGCCACTTTCAGACCCAAGAAGATATAGAAATTGGTTGGAAAATTAAACTATCTCATTGTTACCCGTCTAGATATCTCTTTTGCAGTAAGTGTGGTAAGTCAGTCAGTTTCTAAACTCATCTTGTGAAGGACATTGGGAATTGGGATGCATTCATTCATATTTTTAAGTATATTAAACCTGAAGTATATTAAAGGAGTTCTAAGAAAAGGCCTCGTTTATGACGATAAAGGTCATACTCCGATTATTGGATATTTAGATACTGATTGGGCAGACTCTCCTGCTAATAGAAGATTTACTTTTGGGTATTGTGTATTCATCGAGAGTAATTCAATATCCTAGAAGAGTAAGAAACTAAATGTGGTCGCAAGATTGAGTGCCGAAGCAAAATATCGAGCAATGATTTTAGCTACTTGTGAACTCATTTGGTTAAAATTACTACTTAAGGAGCTTCGATTTAGGGATATTATGCAAATGACGTTTATTTGTGATAACCAAGCTGCATTACATATCTCTTCCAATCCAGTGTTTCATGAGAGGACCAAACACAGAGATATATTATCATTTTATCAGAGAGAAGATCTTATTTGGAGACATTACCATTAGTTTTGTCAATTCAAATGATCAACTGACAAATATTTTCACTAAGTCTGAAAGGTCTTCGGATAAACAATATTTGTCACAAGCTTGATGCATGACCTATATGCTCCAACTTGAGGGAGAGTATTGAAAATTATGTAAATAGTGTCTAAATTTATTGTATAAACTAATTAAATTATAACCAAATCATGTAATTATGATTTGTTGTAATCTTTGTATTTATTACAATAATTCTATATAATTTAATACATGATTTTCTTCATGTCTCTCTTTCTCTCTTTTCAGATGATTCGATAATTTTGCCCCTATTTATGATAATTGATATGGGTAATGATATTTGCACAGGCATCATTCCTCACAGATCTCACAAAGTCCACTCATTACCATCCACTTTTTTTATTTTTCTTTTTTTTTTTTTTTTTTTCTCAATTAATGACTTAGGCTGGTTTTGTGAGCCATGCACAAAGATATTGTACGTGCAAGTAGAGTAATATAACTTGTAACTTGTTTTTAGTATTTTATATCAAGTAATTTTATAAGTAATTTTTTTTATAATTTAAATTTGATTCAGTGTTAAGTCTCTATCAGGCAAAGTGTCACATCATTCGTAATTAATGTTTATACCTTTCAGTAAAATATGTCAACTGTTTTTTAATTAGGTAGCATCTGATAATGTAAAACTTTACGTTCTCAGTTTGAAATGAATTTTTTTTATTAACACCACAAAATACACATTCCTTAAAAAATCAATTTAAATAAATATATTTAAATACAAAACCTTTTTTTTTTAAAAAAAAAATCACGGTTGATTCTTTTTAAAATTAATTGTTCAAACAAATCTTACATCGATTATCTAAGGAAACTATATTTTAAAATTTATGAGCAACCAACAGTAGTGGGTGCAGTGTTCTTGTTGCCAGATATATGCAAGGTAATACTGTGAGTACTTAATGGATTTTACTGCAGGTTCTTATGTTGCAAGATAAATTAGAAGAAAAGGATCAGGAGATCCAAAGACTGAATCAAGAGCTCCAACAAAAAAACTTGATGGAGGAGGGAAAATCAGATGCAGCATTTAATAGGAATGACGGTGATGAGATGATACCTGGGGAAGCTGCTAATTAATCTCACTAAATTTTTGTAGGAAACAGTTATTATTTCGTTTATAAGTATTCATTGATAGTTGTATATCTTATTAAATTCAATTTAACAGACCATTTTTTTGGGGAAATATGATATTGTGGAAGTCAGGTGCATGAGGAATGATTTTGCTTCTCCTTTAAATAGATTCTTCTAAAATGAGTTTACTTGTAAAGTTATATAAGAGTGTATTTATCTTTAAATTATTTATTAAGATAATAATACACTTTAGGTTAAATCAAAATAAATATATCTTTATTTACTTATTTTTTAAAGCTCACTTTAAAGAAATTTACCTGTGGAATATTTTGTCACGATGTTTGGTTGGTTAAGAGTTACAAAGATCTAACATGAAGAAAAGTAATCTTTCTAAAAGTCAAATTCAAGATAAGTGTCTGGACCTTGTAAATAACTCTTAAGGCTATGATTAGTTTGAGGGTAATAAGAGAATAAACTTTAAGAAATTTAGATATGGTTGACAAGTAAAGAAAGAGGAAAGGTTTAGGAGAGTAACATTTTTTTGGGGTTATATAAATTTTACTCCAAGATTAGAGTGACTCTTTCAGAATCGTCTTTTACCAACTCCAACCACGTCCCCAACCCCACGCCTCTTCAGATGCTCCACTTCGCCTTCGTCTTGTCTTCCAAAATTGAGTTGCAGGCATCTAGAGAACAAAAATATTTTTGAACATTTCAAATATAACACCCGCTTTGGACATTATGTCACGTGAATGTAATTGTTCTTGTATATTGTATGAATAATTCCATACCCTACATTGTATCTCGATGTGAGAGAATGTTATATGTCATATTCTAAATGTTCAAATAATAGAATTCTTTAAAGAAAGTGGTTATTTTCTGGAGTGAAATAGAGGGTGATGGATCAGATATTGAGGAGAAAGAAAGGACCACCATCGAAAAGCAGATCTGGCCTGCCACTCCGAAGAGTCTCTGACCTCCACACCAGACAAGCTCCAACGGAGACGCCAATTTTCTTGCCTATATTCTGCAATCACTAACCAACACCACCACTCTTTCAATCTTTCACATTGAGGACCCATTCAGTTTCAGAATGGTTTTTGGCCTGACAACCAAACAAGATGAAAACAAAATTTTTCTCTCTATTTATGCCTCTAAATATTACACCATTAACATTTCATCCCTTAGCTTTTAAGCCAATACCAAACGCATCCTAAGTGTAAATATTTCCTAGAACTGTGACACTATAATGGTCCATTGACATGGTAGCAAGTTTCTCGGTGTCGCACTGCTGCATATTCAGCCGCGTTCATTTTTTCAATTTCTACGAGGCCATCCCAAACCTGCACTGCCAATGTTTCCAACTGGTTGAATAGGTTCCACCAAGCCCTTGGTGGAACTGCCAAGCCCTTCCCCCTGCAACATGATCTGAAGTAGTAAGTATAGAATGGTAATTGTCTATAATCAAATATATGAGCATCATCCTAGTCATTGGAGAAAGTTGTGATAGAAGTCAGTATTACCTATTCATGGCTTACAGACAAGTTCGAAGGGTGGGAAAGTGTATGTCAAGTGGCATATATATATATATATATAGAGAGAGAGAGGGAGGATCAACTTACACTTATTTTTAACTTATTTTTAACTGTTAGATTAACTTTCATCTAATGGTTATTTTAATGAAATAATCTCAACCATTAGATGAAAGTAAATCTAACGGTTAAAAATGAGTGTAAGTCAAAAAAGACTTTGGTACACTCCAGATAGCGATCCCCCCCATATATATATATATATATATATATATATATATATATATATATATATATATGGAGGTGGTACTTGCCCTATTGGAGATTTGGAGGATCAAACATTTAACATTATCATCATATTCATACCCCCAATCAATCCTAGAGACGGCCTGATGGCAGCTACAAGCTCTTTGGCAGTGGTATAGTTCTTAAATAGGAAAAACTGCAATTACAATTATAAAATTAGAGATGATTTGAGGAATTGTGTGTATCTTCACACACAAATAAACTAGTATTTATATACATGGTGGTACATGAATGATACATGAAAGAATTAAATACAAACCCTCAACCTGGAGCATACATATTATATGTTCTAAGCTTGTTACAAATAAAATCAACCTGAGACCCTCTGAGGGACTTAGTAAAAATATCAGCTAATTGTTCATTAGAGTTGACAAAATCAATCGTAATCTCACTTGAAGAACCTTATCTCTGACAAAATGACAGTCAATTTCTATATGTTTGGTCCTTTCATGAAAAACTAGGTTAGAAGCAATATGTAAAGCAGCTTGATTGTCACAAATCAGTTTCATTTCCTTGACGCTTCCCAATTTCAACTGCTGAAGAAATTGCTTTAACCACGTAAGTTCATATGTTGCTGCTGCTATAGCGCGATACTCGGCCTTTGCGTTGCATATAGCAACTATGCTCTACTTTTTACTCTGCCATGAGATTAAGTTACCTCCAATAAAGACACTATACCCTGAGGTTGATCTTCTATCTGATGGTGAACCCGCCCAATCAGTATCAGAATAGCCAATAACTTGAGCATTGCCTTTGTTTTCATAAAATAACCCTTTTCCTGGTGCACTCTTGATATATCTAAGAATGCAAACCACGACATCCCAATGACTATCACAAGGAGCATTTAAAAACTAACCACAATTACATCAAAAGTAATGTCTGGTCTAGTTACTGTAAGGTAGTTAAGTTTATCAACTAGACGTCTATATCTTCCAGGGTCTTGTAGTGGCTTCCCCTGACCAGTTAGCAGTTTGACGTTTGGATCTAATGAACCTACAAAAAACTTATGTTTTTACGGTTCAAAATCTTGATTTTCACCGTTTTCCAATCCCTTTTGATTGAGCTTTATTCTCAAATTTTATCATGTTTTTATTATTTTAGACTTTGTTCTCATTACGTGTTTTATTTGTTTTTATTAGGTATTTACACATGGAAGAAGATTGGATGCTTGAACTAAGAGCGAAAAGAGCAGAAATGAAGTTGTTGGTGTTGGGCGCTTACGCGCCCAACTTTTGAGTGCTTAAACGCCCAAGCACAGAGAAGAGTATGATGCATGCCTAAGCGTCCAAAAACTGAGTGCTTTAGCGCTCAGTAAGTTTAATGAGGCGTTTTGTTGCCTATAAATAGGAAAAGTCAGGTTTGTGGGCAGAAATTGAGTAGATATTCAGAGAGACAAGTGGAGGCACAAACCCTAATTTGGCGTGGAAGTATCCAGGCTTAAAGATTAAGAATTTTCTTCAACTTTTTAAACAAGTATAATTAAAAACCTATAATCCAGGCTAACCCATACTCAAACACGTATAATCCAGGTTGGATGAATCATTCCAATTTTTCTTGGAATAATCAAGGGATGCAAAATGCTACTCAACAAGAGAAGAAATCTCCTCTAGAGATTGCTCTTGAAAAGCTCTCTCAACAGACATCTTCGTTTGTGCAACATACTTCCAATTTCATGCAGGAATCAAGGGCCAACTTCAAAAATTAAGAGGCAGCTATTCTAAGTCTGGAAACTCAAGTGGGTTAGATATCAAAACAACTGGCAGAGAGACCTCCAAGTAGCTTACTTAGTGACACAGTGGTCAATCCAAAGGAGCATTGCATGGTAATTACTTTGAGAAGTGGCAAGACTTAGGAAGGGCACGTGAAAGAAGTACCAAGCTCCTCGGGAATAGAGAGGAGAAAACTGAAGCTCCCAATGATGATGTCTCAATTCAGGATGGCAGTAAAGAAAAAGCTAAGGATGAACAACCGAAGTGGCGGAGAAAGAAGAAAGATCTTGAGCAAAACACAACATATGAACCATCACCGTACGCTTGGATCCCATTCCCTCAGAGGTTGAAGAAGGAGAATCAAGAGAGGCAATTCTCAAAGTTCTTAGATGTCTTCAAGAAACTGCAAATAAGCATCCCTTTTGTTGAAGCACTTGAGTAGCCTTCTTATGTCAAGTTCATGAAAGATCTTCTATCAAAGAAGAGGAAGTTAAAAGAAGATGAAACGGTAATGTTGAATGAAGAGTGTAGTGTCATCATCCAAAAGAAGTTGCCTCCAAAATTGAAAGATCTTGGTAGCTTCAATATTCCTTGTACTATTGGGAAATTGACTATTGAGAAAGCCTTATGTGATCTTGGGGCTAGTATAAACTTGATGCCGTTGTCAATAATTAGGAAGCTTGGTATTGGAGAAGTCAAGTCAACCATGATATCTCTTCAACTTGCAGATTGGACTGTTAAACACCCATATGGTATTGTGGAAGATGTGCTAGTAAAAGTAGACATTTATTTTTCTGGTTGACTCTATAGTAATGGATATGAAAGAAGATGCTGACATACCTCTTATTCTTGGAAGACCATTTTTGACAACTTCGAGAGCATTAATTGATGTACCTTTGAGGGTGGATGGAGATCAAGTGACTATCAATGTCTTTGATAAGTCTGTACCAACATTAGAGCTTTATGCCCCCCGTTAATTGTATTCAAGATAAGTCTCAAAAGGATTTGGCTAGTAAGAGCTCTTCACCATTAATTAATGTTGATCCTCCCACCTCCAAGATTGTTGAAATAGAGAAAGGTCCTCCCATGATCCATGATTCATTGCAAACTGATCCTTCATCTTTTGATCAATTGAAACCACCATGGCCTAGTGGAATCTCTCATGCCAAGGTGCGTTTAGGACACCCAATCCCAAGTCGAGTTCAAAATGCCTTTGGAGGCATTTCCAAGGTCATTAACCACAAATGGAAGCATTATTTTGAAAAAGGGAAGGAGTCATCTCATTTCTCTTACTCTAAGCCACCTTGATCAACTTGAACAAAGGACAATGTCGAGCCAATGACGTTAAACAAGCGCTTTTTTAGAGGCAACCCAACTTTCTTTTCTCTTTTGTTTTACTTTATTGCATTACTTTTGAATTAGTTGTTTTGGTTATTTGATTTGTCTTTGTGATTAGTGTTTGTGAAGTCTTTCCCTTCAAATTTGAATTGCTTGTTTTAGCTAGTTGTTTGGCAGAAAATTGGTGTTAACATTAGAGTTAAGGATTTCTCAAAATTTTCCCTTAATCTGAGCACTTATTTGTTGGATATCAGTAAAAAAGAGTTGTGTTCTTGTCATTAGGCACTTAAGCACCCAAAGGCTGAGCACTCGAGCGCTCAATACCTTTGCCCTCTGTCATTGACTGATTAGGCGCTCAAAAATTGAGCGCTTAAGCGTTCAGGACCCTTGCTCTCAGCCAGTCAGCGCCTAAGCGGTGAAAAACTCACCGCTTAAGCACGCAACACCAGAAACGCTGATTTAAGTGGCTTTTCTAACTCACTTTCTCATTTTTTTCCCAGGAAGAACAAGAGGAGGAGGGAAGATGATGATGAGGAGCACAATGATTAGACCGCTAAACAATGAGCTTTTCTTTGCCCTTCACTTTTATTTTATTGTTTTTACTTTTCCTCTGTTCTTGTTTTTATTTTGTTTGTAAAGTGGGGACACTATTTATCTTAAGTTTGGGGGAGTAGCTTTGCCATTTTTGTTTAGTTTTCTTATTTTTTTGTTGTTTATTAGTATTTTGTTGAGTCAAATTGTTGAAACTGAGCATACCGGTGTGTAAAATTGAATATCCAATGATTGCATGAACTACAGATTGATCTCTTTTCTTGGGAAATCACATGAGAATCCAAGAGTTGTATTTATCTCTATTGCTTCAATTATGTATGAATGCATCTCCCATCTTTATGTTTGTTAGACCTTGAAATATGAATGCATGTTAAGCTTAGAGAAAGTTTATGGAAATGAATGTGTGTAGATTACTTCTTGCATCTAGAAGTTGTTAGATTCTCTCTTGAGGCGAAATCCTAGACAATGCATGATTAAGGAAATGATAAGAGCCTTCTTTGGACCATTTGAGTCTTTCAAGCCAACCTTTGAATAATATAATATCCCTAGGTGCCCTTTTGCAGCCTTGCTTATCTTTGGCCTTTATTTCTTTTACTTTCTTTACCTACATTTTCCTTTCCCTTACCTAAAAAAAATAAAAAATATTTTCCCTCTTACACACCCTTTGTTGAGTGCATATCTTGTATTATTTTATTATTCAAGCCATCTAATTAGTATTTTTGTGCATAAAGTATTAAAAGGGATTTAAAAAAAAAAGAAAAAAATGATATAATGGAAGGAAATGGAATGAAAAGTATTTCATGAAAAAGAGAGAATATATATATATATATATAGAGAGAGAGAGAGAGAGAGAGAGAGAATGTTTGATCCTTATGCTCCATTTTGCACTTGTTCAATATTTTGTGGCTTGAATTTTAAAATTTGCATGATGTTGTATCTCAACTTTTGAGTTCTTTATCCTATCCTTTATTTCTTAACCCCTACCATTGACATTACGTTACAAGCTTTAAAAGACCATTTTGATCCTTGATTATGTTTTGTTTACATTAGTAGAGAGAGAGATGAAAAACAACCCTATGGAAGCGGGTTTGATGTGCATTTGCAGTTTTATAAACCTATCCGAGTTTGTACTTCATGAATAGGAATTGGTCTTACATTCATGTTTATGGGAAGTCATTTATGCATGAAAGTCGCATGTGAGAATCAATACAACAATTGGATTGTACATGTGTGCTACCGGCCATTGCTATTATACACCCTAAGTAGTTAGGGTGTATGATGTACCATTCAAACTGACCTGTAATGGCAGGTCAGCCAGCTAAAGTTTTTTTTTTTTTTTGTTTGTAAAACTCTCAAACACCCTTAGAACCACCCCCACCTGACCCCCACCACCACCAGGACGGCGCGACACCGATGATGACGCGATGGTGGGAGTGGACCCAGGCGGCGTTCACGGTTGGTGCTGCGTGGTGGTTTGTGGAGGGACATGGTGGCTTGCGATGGTGGTTCGTGTACGCGGGTGAGAGGCGGATTTGCGTGGTGGTTCGCGGATCTGCCACAGGATCTGCTTGGTGGTTCGCGTGAGAGGCGGATCTGCGTGGTGGTCGTGGGTCGAGACAGAGGTTCGGGATGGCTGGGTGTGGAACAGGGCGGTGGTTCCAGGCTCGACTCGCAGGTAGCGTGCCAACTAGAGCGGAGGCTGAGGTTGCGGTGGCTGATGCTGGGTTTGAGTATCGGTGGCTATGGTGGCGAGGTCGCGGTGGCTGGGTGCGAGGTCGCGGTGGCTAGGCACGGAGGCTGAGAGCGTGGAGGCTATGGTGGCGAGGTCGTGGTGGCTGATGCTGGGGTTGAGTCTCGATGGCTATGGTGGCGAGGTTGCGGTGGCTGGGTGGTTAGGCGCGGAGGTTGACGATTGTGGGTGCGGTGGTTTTTGGGTGGTGGTGGTGGTGGAGGCGACAGTGGAGGGAGCAAAGGTGGGGGTGGTGGTGCAATTTTCCATAACTTGCTTAGCAGGTTTTCGGTATTTGATCTAAACCATTGATATTTTTTATGATTATATCAATGGCTTAATATGCAAGGTGTATTTATACACCTTAATTTTTAAGGTGTATATTAGAAATGGCCGTGTGCTACCTTGAAATGAAGTTGTGAAGCAGTTTACGAGGATATGAATGATCTTTAATAACTGGTATTGCTCTGTTTAAGTCAGAATGTTTTGAGTTTTTAGTTGTTTATTCTTTTGTCATGTTTTGAATTCATTTTCTTGCTTTGCCTAAGGACAAGTAAAATCTTAAGTTTGGGGGAGTGATGAACCTACAAAAAACTCATGTTTTTACGTATCAAAATCTTGGTTATCACCATCTTCTAATCCCTTTTGATTGAGCTTTATTCTCAAATTTTATCATGTTTTTATTATTTTAAACTTTGTTCTCATTATGTGTTTTATTTGTTTTTGTTAAGTGTTTACACATGGAAAAGATGCTTGAACTTTTGAGCGCTTAAGTGCCCAAGCACAAAGAAGAGTATGATGCCCGCCTAAGCGCCCAAAAACTAAGCGCTTAAGTGCTCAGTACGTTTAATGACGCGTTTTGTTGCCTATAAATAGGAAAAGTTAGGTTTGTGGGTAGAAATTGAGCAGAGATTCAAAGAGAGAAATGGAGGCACAAACCCTAATTTGGAGTGGGAGCATCCAAGCTTGAAGATTAAGAATTTTCTTCAACCTTTCCACCCATCTTCCATGGAGTTTGTTGGAATTTCTTCTTTGTTTTCTTCTTTCTCCATGTGTAGCTAAACTTATCTAGTTAAGACAATGATGTATCTTGTTCTTAGATGATGTAAATTTGTTTTTGTGTTTAATCTATGTTTCTATTTCATGATTTACGTGTTTATCTCTTCTCTTAATATTTTTCTTGATTTGGTCAATTTGGGAATGATTTTAGGGTTTATGTATGATTTGGAAAAATTGTGTATGAACCTAAAACTTGTGATAAACACCTCAATTTCTGCAATCGCTAGGAATAGACGGTGTAGGTTATTTGGTCTTGCTTTCTATTCCCTCTTTTTTTATAAAATCTTCTTTATTTGGGGTTATACTAAAGGATTGGTTAACTCAATAGTGTGAAGAGGATTAATATACCAATGGATTAGATATTGATTAATTTTGGGAATTTGATCATGAATCATGAAATAAAACTTAGTTAAACTAATCTTTAAATTTGCATCAAAAGAGTTCAAGTGAAATCGAAACCCTAACACTTTGATATCATTGTTTTTCAACCTTTACCTAATTGATTTAATTTACTCTTATTAATTTTGATTATTTTCTGATTATTTTTTTCTTTTATTTATAATCTTGTTACATCCCAATATTCGAAAGTTCAAATAATGTTGATATAACGAATTTAGTAATTGACAACATAATCCTTGTGAGAACGATACTTACTCATCATTTATTACTTTTGCGATTTGATACACTTACCAATATTACAACAAGATCCATTGGAGTATCACTAGGACGGCAATCCAACATACATGTTTCTTCAAGAATGTCGAAAGCATATTGTCTTTGCGTAATGACAACTCCTGTATGAGACTGAACAACCTCAATACCCAAAAATTATTTTAGAGGGCCCAAATCTTTCGTTTGAAAATGGTTTGACAGATGTTGCTTTAGATGTTGGATACCAGTCGCATCATTCCTTGTGAGGATAATGTCATCTACATAAACAACAAAGTAGATACAAAGGCCGGGTGAAAAGTGCCAGAAGAACACAGAGTGATCAGCCGCACATTGAGTCATGCCGAATTGTTGGATGACAGAACGCAAACCAGGCGCAAGGAGATTGTTTAAGTCCATAGAGAGATCGGCGTAGTCAGTAGACTAAGTTTGGTGTTTCGTGAGCAATAAATCCTAGTGGCTGTTGCATATAGACCTCTTCTTGTAATTCACCATGCAAGAAGACATTCTTGATGTCTAGCTGATGAAGGAACCAAGAATGAATAGCAGCCATGGCGAGAAAGGGGCAAATCAAAGCAATCTTAGCTACCGGAGAAAATGTATCCCCATAATCAAGGCCAAAGATTTGTGTGTAGCCTTTGGCTACTAAGCAGGCTTTCAAACGATCAACTTTCCCATCAAGTCCTATCTTAACAGTATAGACTCATTGGCAACCAACAGCCGTTTTACCAAGAGATAAGGGGATAAGTTCTCAAGTACCACTAGAGTGTAAAGCAGCCATTTCGTCAACCATAGCCTACTGCCATCCTGGATAAGATAGAGCTTCACCTACAGTTTTGGAAATAGAAACAGAAGCCAAAGAGGACACAAAGACATAATAGGAAGGTGATAAACGATGATAACTCAAATGACAAGCATAAATAGGATTAGGATTACGAGTCGACCTGATACATTTGTATAATGCTATGGGCAGTTCTGGCGTAAGAGGTGGAGTCAGAGAGTTCGATGGAGTAGTAGATGAGTCACAAGGAAGACTGGGGACTGGATTTGAAGTAACAAGAATGTCTGTCTGATCAACTGGGTCGATGGATGCATGAACAAGGTTTGGATGTGGTCTTCGTTGATATGTGATCAAGGGAGGAGCCGAGATAGGTGTGGGACTAACCTGAACAAGTGAAGGACCAACTGGGAGCGTACTGTTAAGATCATGATGCCCATTAGAGGTAGATGGAAAGAAGGGACAGGTCTCAAAAAAGGTGACATCAGCAGAGACAACATATCGTTTGAGATCTAGGGAGTAGCATCAGTAACCTTTTTGCAACCGAGAATAGCCTAGAAAAAGACACTTAAGGGATTTGGCAATCAATTTATCTTTTCCTAGAGTGAGGTCATGTACAAAACAAGTACAGCAAAAAACACGAAGAGGAAGAGAATACATATCTTGGTTGGGAAACAACAGAGAATGGGGCACCTAATTTTGGAGGACAGAAGAAGGCATGTGGTTGATGAGGTAACATGCAATCATGATTGTGTCGCCCCAAAAACGAAGTGGTGTATTAAAGTGAAGGAACAAGGTACGATCAGTTTCGACTAGGTGTTGAATTTTCCTTTCGGCTACATCATTCTGTTGCAGGGTATGAGCACATGACGATTGATGTAAAATATCCTGTGAAGTCAAAAAAGATTGAAACAGGGTAGAAAAATATTCGCGGGCATTGTAACTTCGCAAAATTGTAAGAGGTACCAAATTGAGTTTGAATTTCTAAATAAAAACCTTTAAATATGGAAAAAAGTTCATAGCGATTTTTCATTAGAAATAACCAAGTACAACGAGAAAAATTGTGGATAAAAGTAACAAAATATTGATAACCCAATGTAGAAGTGACACGACTAGGACCCCAAATATCCGAATGGATTAAAGCAAAAGGTGCATTAGCTTGTTTATTAACTCTTTCAGGAAATGAACTATGGATATGCTTTCCCAATTGACAAGACTCACACTCTAGTGTTGACACTTTAGAAAGACTAGATACCATAACATGTAATTTCTATAGACTAGGATGCCCCAAACGTTGATGAATGATTTCAGGTGACTCAATGGCAGAACAAGTAATAGGAGATGCTGAAACAGTGAGTTGATACAAGCCTCGAGACTCACATCCTACTCCAATTGTCTGTTCGGTACCTCGATCTTGTACAAGAATGATATCATTAGCAAAGATAACAAAACAAGGCAGAGTATGAGTGAGTTTGCTTATAGATATCAAATTAAAGGGACAACCAGGTACAAACAGTACAGAATCTAAAGATAGAGTGGGAAATGGTTCAGCTTGACTAATGCCTTGAACTTTGGTTCGAGAACCATTGGCTAAAATACCACTAGGTAGTGTATCTATATAGGTAAGGTGAGAGAAAAGAGATTTGTTACCAGACATATGATCAGAGGCGTCAGAATCAAGGATGCAAGGTCCCAAAGATGAAGACTGTGAAAGAAAGGCTGCAGGATTTCCAGGCTGAGTGATAGGTGTAGTGGATTGCATGACTACCTTGAGCCAAAGGTACTCATTATACTCAGTGGCAGAGAAGGAAACCTCGTCAAATTAGAGGTGACAAAACGGACCAACCCACCCCACCGTCAACCCTCCAAAATACGGGGCGGGGTGGGTTGGCTTGTTTTGGGAAATGGGTTGGAAGAGCCAACCCACCCCGTTTTAAGATGGGTTAGCAGGTTGGCCAGCCTAAGGGGGAAAATGAGAGAAACTGGGCAGGTTGGCGGGTCAACCCGTCTAATCCGCCTAAAAAACAAAAAAAAAAGGTATAAAAAAATACCATAAAAATAAAAAAATAGAAAAAAAGACAACAACTCGACGGGCCAACCCGAACCTGGCCCGCATTAAGCGGGGCGGGTTATACGGGTTGGAAAATGAAAATGGATTCAATTCTTGAACCCAACCCACCAAAAAATGGCAAGTTGGCGGGTTAACCCAACGAGTTGAACCCGTTTTGTCGACTCTACGTCAACTGAGTCAGATGGGATAACCTGAGCAATATTCATAATTTTAGACTGTTGGTTGGTCTTGGTTATGCACTGTTCCTCAATGTGACCAAATTTGTTGCAAAAAGTGTAGGGAGGACGAGGACAAGTACCACCACGACCTCTTCCACCCATCCACTCCAGTTGCTAGATTGGGAAACCAAGGCAGATGATTCAATAGGTGCAAGGGATTGAGCAACAGTTGTAGGAATCGAAAGACGCAACAGTTGTTTCGAAACTCGATCATAAGAAGGAACGCTAGGGCTTGAGAGTATTTGATTGCGATCTGAGTCAAGCTCAGGTGACAATCCAATAAGGGCAAGGACCATGAAGAACTTTCCACGTTGTTTGGCATGTTTATCTGCATTGTCAGTGAAGGGCATAAGTGCGTCAAACTTAGCAATCAAAGCATCAAGCTTACTCAGATAGGTCTCCATATTAATGTCTTGTTTCTTGGTGGCGATTAGGTTAGAAACAATGTTGTAGAGACAGTTGACATCATTGGAGTACAATTTCTTAGCCTTGGCCCACACATCATAGCATGCCCGAAAAGCACGGTATTGAGGTTGAAGCTTGGCATCAATGGAGAACCAAAACACACTACAAAAAGAAGCATCAATTTGTTTCCACTTGGCCTGGTCCTTGTCGGGAATGTCCTTGACTTGTTTGACTAGGTGGTCATGATGGCCTTGTCCTTCAAACAATAACTCCACAACAGCAACCCAAGATGTGTAATTGGCTGCCCCCACCAATTTGTCACATGGGATCAACGGGACAATGGTGATGCTAGCGGCAGAAGGTGAGTATGAGGTAGACATGCTGGTGAGGCTAAAAAATAGAGCTTAATATCCTGGGATGAAGCACTGAGATGGCTGGGGCAGAGGGTGGGCTTTATTCTAACAATAATATAATTCTTAAAAGCTTCAATAATAAAAAAAAAGGAAATTCTTGAAGACAGTAAGAACTAAGAAAATACCTCCTTCCAACCCATGCTTTCAAGAAGTTTTCTGGCATAACTACCTGCCCCAAATGACATCTCCAAGGCCTCTGATGCAGCTTCTTGCGGACAACTAGCAACAGGTGATGATGGTGTATCATTATAACTAACTACCAGATTCTTCTGTCCTGGACCCACACCAAAGCCACCATGCAAGATTCTTCTTTCAGCAGCCCTATCTTTGTATTGACATTTTATTTGCTGCAATAGCAAAAGAGTTAATGAGTTAAAGGCTCACAGATTCTGGAGATGTCCTTATATGTAGTGAATTTTTCTATATAAAGGGTGGTCATATAAGAGAGATGTAAGTTTAGAAACCTTTTTCTCCTTGTGCCTGCTTCCATAACCCATAACTCTTTTAGAAGTTATCATTTTTCAGGACAGTTATGAGCAAGGTAAAAATTTATAAGCTTTAGTAGTCAGTTGTTACTGATGTTTGACATCCATAACTACTACATGTATCATTCTATGTGTTTTCTCTATAAGTTTGACACCCATCTCTTATACAAGGAACAAGATGCAGCAAGTAATTGTTAAGACTTCCAAATCAGATTACACACCTTGGATGCAGAGAGCTGAGTTGACAACATAGACAAATCCTTCTCTACGGGGATTTCATCTGAAGCTGAAGCAGTGCTTTCACTGGACCTAGAGTGACGGGTGATTTTTCTATTAGATGACAACTGAGGAAAATCCCAACCTTTTGTTGGATTGGCAGAATCATAGGTTGATAGGGAAGCCAAATATCTTGCACTAGGATTTCGCAATTTGAACACTTGTCCTGATAAAAGAACATGCCAAGCAGCTATATTTAGTCCAGGGAGTACTAGTACTACCATTTTACTGAAAATCCCAATACTGCTTCAATTTAAAACTTGCCAGTGAGCTACCTTCATTGTTGCTTATAAGTTATAACTCAACCATGATTTTAAAATGAAATTTATATGACAGGTTCTAAATGAAAGATACAAATGCATGAAAAGTTTTCAAATTATGTATGATTACATTTCTCTTATATAACTCAATAGTAGTTACATCTCACGTGACATGAATAGAGATACGCACCAACAAATACATGAGTAAAATGCAAACCTGTTTTGACTCGTACCAGATCAAGATGTACTTCGCAGATTGGAGCAGATCTTAATTTCCCTCCACCAGAAGGGATAGATGGATGTCGCTTTGCAGATTGTTTCACCTGCCTTCCAACCAACCTTGCCACCTTATCTTTTCCATCTTTTTTAGATCCTCTAACCATTTCCCAATCCCACAAGTCCACAATTGGAAACTCAGAAACCAGATCTTTCCCTGATTCAATGACTTGACCATACTGAGCTCGCCATTTCTCTTCATCCAACAAGATGCCTGTAATGGTATACATCAATCATATGAACAAAAGTGGCAAACTGGCAATCAATTTCAATCATGGTATCAAAACTGTAATATAACATCCATGCAGAGAAAGAAAAACATTTGATGAGGCACTCAAAGCAAACTAGATTACTGAATTAAAACAACACAAGGAAACAAGCCCCTGTTAGGTTGTTTGGTTTTTCAAGTAAACAACCCATTGATACTTGCAGTATACCCACAGTTTGCATCATAATGATTTTTCTATAAATTATTTCTAAGTGTACAGACTGAAATATAAAATGCTAGTTAGGTATGAGACAAAAGCTATCAGATCAATAAAATAAATATTGTTGCATTCAAATGACTATACATAAGCAGACAATCATGCATATCTGTGGCAATACCTTCATCTGTGGTACTTCTATCAGCTATGCCATTTTCATCCACTGGGTCTGGGATCCACTCACCTTCTTCCACTTCATAAGTATTGCTGTAAGCTATACCTTCATCTACAGTACTTTTATCAGCTATGCCATTTTCATCTATTGGGCCTGGGATCCACTCACGTTCCACTTCATAAGTATTGCTGTAAGCTATACATTCAGGAAACAAATTCATTTAGGAGCTGTCTTAGTTATCAAATTTTTTATATAAAAAAAATTATGGAAGTTATGAACAAACCATCAGCTGCTAACTTAGAGTTATATCCATCATCTGTTTCCAAGGGCACTGTCATTGTATCAGCTGCACTAACTGCTGTATTGTTGTAGCCAGATAAGTAAAGATCAATAAGCGTGTCCTCTAACCTGTAAATTAGCAAACTGACTAATTTTCAGGGGAAAATTTTAAAGGTATAATCATCGATGATATAAGGATGCGGAAGGTAGATACCATTCTGATGGTGGTGGAGGAGGGTTTTCACAAGTTGGACTGCTCATGGAATTCATGGAATCTATTACAAAGACAGCTACTTAGTTAACTGAAGTTACACATATTAATTACTTCTGCATGTCTGAAACACCAAAATGTTGTTGCTCGAAGAGTAGTGTAAAATCAATTGTCTATTGCATTAAAACAACCGAGGTGCAGATAAAGGGGACATGACTAGGTGGCACTTGGCAGTAACCCCTTGTCCCTGGCTACTGCAGAACCTGCTTCCTACCATCATCATACTGTAATATTGTTGCCAGAACATACCTCAGATCTATCTTTGATAGTATGATTATCAAGAATTAATTCAAATATAGTTGGCAGCTTAACAATACTTACCATCAGCTGCTTCATCAGCCGAGGTTCCTGTTTGTTGGTAAGCTTCAAATTTACTTTCAAAGAAGGAAGGGCAATCCTCATTGTTGTTACCATATATTTGTTTAGGATTTTCTGGTGTAGTTTCCTTGCACAGGTATGTTTCACCACAATCATCCTGAGACAATGTTCAAGAGAACTTAAATCACCAACTTGAAATGATAATGATTTGAGAGTTTAGTTCTGAAAAAACCACAGATTTAGATTAATTACAAACCTAAACCTACCTTATTGGAACCTAAAAGTACATAATTCCCATCCTCAAATTTGTAATAAAGACCATCTCTGCTGCTATAGTACCAGCCCGCATTAGGGTCATGGTAAAATCCACTACTGCAAGAAATTAATTACATTTCCCCCCAACAAAAGTAGAGAGAAAAAAAAAAGTTAATGACCATAAATTTATACAGAAAACCAGAAAATTAACAGAAGCTTGTTGTTATATTCATGATTTACATGTGATCTACAGACTATCATGTTGCTTCCTGGCAAACCAAAGCAAACCCAAAAAATGACCTGTTTGGTTGGAGAGCATGGAATGGGAATAAGTCATTCTCATGTTTGATTGGATTTTTGGAAAGGAAAAGCCCATTCCCTTTGGAATGGGGCATTCCTTCAATTGTAGGAATAGGTATTCCATCATAAAAGTGAATGAATCCCCATTTAATTTCATCGATAAAAATCATAAATTATTTCCCATTCTATTTTCTTTTATCAATTCTAACATACCAAACATAAGAATGGAGGAATGTAGTAATCTTTCCATTCATATCCATATGAAACAAAAAAAATGGAAATGAACATTACATTCCCACTCCCATTCCATTAGGTCCCACAACAATTAAGTACATGAGCCATCCGCCAATGTCTAATTGTGCAAAATTCATGCTACAGATGTCCAGTCCTAGCATGAGGGGAGGGTTGCCCAAATTATTATAAGTGGTACCTTGCACATATACTTAATCGATATGGGACCTTAACACAAAACAGGTTATAAGCTTCAACAATCACTTAAGCGAAAAGTAAATTTCAACGTTCTACAATTAAAATTAAAATGTAAACATCATCATGTTCGCGAAATGATTAAGATCAAGATCAAACAGAATAATCATTCATGACATATGTTGCTTGAAATTAAAAAAAAAAACAAAACAAAACAAAACAAAATAAAACAGAAAGAAAAAAAGAAAAACCTGGCATGGAAGTAAAGCTGTGATTTCTCATCCCAAACAAAGACAGAATCGCTCTTTTCCAAGTTTTCAGGATCGGAATCCATAGCTTCTGCAGTTCGATTGTTGAATTGCTCCTTCTCGCACTTGTTGGAATCTTTTCAACTTGCAAGTTTCTACAGGGAGGGCAAACAACTGATTTTTTTTTTTGGGTTTTGAACAAGCAGAAGTGAAGAACATCCACCAACACGACCTCGATCATATTTCTGGGCCCAGCCCAATAGTTTAGGCCTCCAATCCAAAATTTATCGACAATAATCCAAAATCATATAACATATTATAATATAATATAATCATATAATATATAAATGAAAAATGTACGTGCTTTTAAATCATGACATCTATTACTATAATATGACATTACACGTATAAATTATTGTTATGTAACAAATACATACTCCTAAAAATTATCATGTGACATATCATATAATAATTTAAATAAAAGTATAAATATTTAGTCATATTAAAAAAATCATGTCATACTAAAAAAAAATTCTTGTCACATGAAAATAAAAACACTTTTAAACCAGTTAATAATTAAAATTAAAAACTATAAAATTATTAAAATAGGAAAATATAACAAAGTCACATTATAGGGTTTTCTCTCTTCTTTTTATTTTTTTCTATTTTTTAAACTTTGCTCAAAAGTTAGTGTTGATAACCTTGGAAGACAAAAATTTAAGGATGTGAAGGAAAAGTTTAGGAGAAATTTTGTTGAAGAAACTAGTCTTTATCTTCCTTGGCACTACGCCATTATTGAAACCATAGTTCTTAGGCTCAAATGATGAATTGGAACTATGTTTTAGTACTTTCACCCTCTTCTACCCTTTTTTCTCTTTGCTTTGGGCTTTTCCACATTTTTCTCTTCCTGCAACAATAGTCACTCAAATTCTACCCACCACACCTTTAATTTCAAATAAATCTATCGAAAAATAACCTTTTCTTGATTAGGAAGGGAATTTTTTCAATAAAAATTAAAATTTTCTTCTTATTTTGACTCAATAGTAAATTAAACAAAATATGTAATTAATTTTAAGTTCGATTTCAAATTGCAAGTAGTTAAAAGCAATTGTTTTTCTATAAATAATAATAATAGTAATAATAATATAATAATAATAATAACAACCATATAATCATATAATATAATATATATTAAAAATTTGACTTGTGTCATTTTGACATAGAATAACATGTTTAAAAATCTGTCATGTGACAAATACATGATTTTAATAACTGTCATGTGACATCCTTTGTTGTAATTTTAAAAGAAGGTGTACATGTGTCACCAGGTCTAAATTAAATTTACTACTCACACATACAAATATAGAAATTTATAATCATATATTAATTACCTTGACATATGTATCTTTGCATATTAATTCATATTAAAAAAGTTATAAAATCATATATCATAATATAATATAATATAATATAATATAATATAATATAATATAATATAATATAATATAATATAATATAATATAATATAATATAATATAATATAATATAATATAATATAATATATAAAGAGAATGTATGTCTTCAAATCATGACATATGTTACTCTAAATAATTGTCATATGCGCCTTCCAATAATTGTCGTGTGTCATATCATGTAATATTCAATTAGGAAGGGAATTGTCTTCAATAAAAATCAAAATTTCCTTCCTATTTTGACTCATTGGTAAATCAATCAAAATTTGTAAATAATTTCATATTCGATTTTAAATTGCAGGTAGTCAAAAATAATTATTTTTCTATATTAATTTCATATTGATTTGTTTCAATTAGTAATTTTCATTTGTTATTGTTTGTAGAATATTTTGATTTGTTAAGTTTGATTAATTTGCTTTAATTTGTTTAATTCTGTTTTTAATTCATTATTATGTTAATGCGTGATTTTATTCATTTGCAGTAAATTTCAGGTAGTCAAATTTGATAATTATTAAAATAAATTTCATATTCAATTAGAAAGAGAGTTTTTTCAATAGAAATCAAAATTTCCATCCTATTTCAACTCATTAGTAAATCAATCAATATCTAGAATTAATTTCAAATTCGATTTCAAATTGCAAGTAGTCAAAAGCAATTGCTTTTTTATATAAAGGCCACCATTCTACTTTTTCACTACTAATTCGATTCACACTCTTTTAAATGGTTCATCTTTTGATGGAGCCTATGGGTTCATCTATTTTTGGGTTTTATATTACAGCCCATAACTCCTCTCTTGATTGAGACAATCTTCCACGACAAACCACCACTCATTCTTTCCTCTGCACTCAATGGCGCACACTAAGTTATGGTAAATATTACAAGTTATGTTATTCTTGCATTCCCTACCAACCTTTTTTCTTTCACATCTATACATTACTAATCTACCAATCAAAATCTTATCTTTCACATAACTTGATCTAGTCATGTTTACATCAATGAGCACTTAGAGAAGCCTTGTAAAGTATGAGAGATTAGAAAAAGAATCTGCTACCAATCACACAACTTGATTTATCCATTATTAGATCCATGAGCACTCGATAATGCCTTGCAAAGTATGAGAGATTAGAAATAATGTATACTGCCAATGGGACTTCGAATAAGGAGTTGAAGCAGAGTACAACTTTGTTTTATTGAGCACAAGGCTTAACCTTTGGGTACATCAATCTACAAGAAAATCCCACTAAGAAGGCTAATAACAATAATCAAAAGGACAAGAGTCACTTGCTCTTTAGTTTCTTTGATCTTCGCCAGAAAAGGTTTGATGTAAGGATTTAGAAGATGATGATGATTCACGTGAGAATCTCTGAGTAATTGTCCTTTTTTTTTAGGTTTTATTTTCTATGTAGTTTAATTCTTGATTTGCTTGATTTGCTAATTTTAATTTTTGTTGTATGAAATAATTTTTTATTTGCTTCATTTTCTTTATAATTTAATCATTAATTGGAATCTTTACTAATATAGTAACATTAGGTAATTATTATATAAATATTTGGGATAATTAATCCAAATATTTCCTTCTATTTTAGTTGTGTAAATTAACTTGATCCTCCTACATAAATATATAATATATATCTTTCATTATATATCTTCCAGGTTATTTATTTCGATAGTATTGATGATTGTCGCGATTGAGATCTCGACGGGAGCAGCAAACAAATAAATTATTAGGAGTCGGAATCAATTTTATTTAAAATAGGAAAAATTAAAAAACCTTTCTTAGAAAATAGTATTTGAAACCAGATTAGATTCGAGAGTCGATTATGCATAGAGAAGGGTGGAAACTTAATCCCACAGCACCCCTAACACACTTGTCCTAAGTGTTACCAAGTGGCCTCAAGACTCAAGAGGGGGGTGAATTGAGTTTATAAAAAATTTTCGCAAATCTTTCGAAAAACTCTTGATTATCAATTTTCGTTGAAGCTATTAATTAATAGAAATGAATGAATAGATAAGATAGAAAGATATTGCCCACCAATGAACCAACCAAGAGAGAAATAATCAAGTAGGCAAATAAACCAATGCACAAATGTAAAAAGAAGAGTTTAGAGAATCAAACACAATAGTTTATCCTGATTCGACCACCAATCCACTTGTGACCTACGTCCAGTCCTCAAGCAATCACTCAAGATTTTTCTACTATATCTTCAAGTTTCAATAGGTGCTTGATATTCTTTACAAACTTGAGTGCTCAACACCTTGGGATACCTCACCCTTTATACTTAAGCCTCTTCAAACAAGAGATACTTCACCCTTTACAATTTGGAGGGATACCTCACCCTCTATTACAAAGCAATCAAGATTGATAGAATGAAACTCTCATAAGAGTTATTGATACAAATTAAAGCTCTAGGATGCTCTTTAAGAATATCTCAAGTGATTATACAAAAACAGAGGAAGAAGGGTTTTTGTGATTGATTCTCGAATTTGAATGATAGATTCAAGTTTCAAGTTAATGGTTAGCCATTAATGAAGCCCCAACTCAAGTATTTATAAGAGATTTGATCAATGGAGTCATTGGGGACATTAAAGCATAGCATTTAATGCACTTAATATAGTCGTTGGCCACTATCAGACCACTAGTAATCGATTACACAATCTTTGTAATCGATTACATGGCTGTTTGAACGTGTTCTTGACTTTCTGAGCAAGATGTAATCAATTATCAGCCTTGTGTAATTGATTACATGGCCTCTGTCAAACTTGTAATCGATTACAAGGATTCTATTTAGCATGTAATCGATTACAACACATGTGTAATCGATTACCTTGCCCTTAGAACACAATTTTCAACTCTAATTAAGTATCCATGCCATTTTTGACTTTGAGAAACTTGGATTAAAAAATATTGATATGTGTTTAACACAATCCAAAATTGAAATCAACATTTTTTTTAAAATATGAACTTTAAATTTCAAGTTGATTTTAAATAATCTTAGAAAAACCATTTGAGATACCTTAAGAGCATTTAACATTGATGTTCTAAGACCTATGTCTAATAAACCTCTTGATTTCTTTCTTTGATCTTGATCTTCTCTTTGAACTTGATCTTCATCTTGACTTTGTTGTCATAAAAAACCATTTGACATGCTTCAAGACATAAACATTCACATTCTCCCCATTTTTGATGATGACAAAATAAACATTGAAAAGAAAGGGAAATATTTGCATATATTTATCAGAGATTTAAGCATAACTCTCCCCTGTAATGTATGCACAAGATAAGGTTAGTAAAATGTTCATGCAAAAGCTTAAAGCAAGCTCTCCCGTACTTATGCAATCACTAATCTCTCCCCCATTGGCATTATAAAAAACATAAGTATTTAGCTAAAATTTTGGCAGCATCTCAACAGGGTTCTATGATTTCCCAAAGTTTAAACAACAGAAAATAATCAGTACAGCCCAAGCAAGTTTTGCAATCAGAGTATTAACAATCCAAAATATAACCAATCAGATCGAACTATCAATATAATCAATAAACCCATATAAGAAACACTATACTGATTTTATAATGATTAATATAAAATAGATCCAATGTCATATACAACCAAAAACAAAAACAAAGAAATATCATGATAAGGGTCCATGGTCACTGGCAGTCGCCTCGCTGTCACTATCCTCGTCCGCAACTGCATCTCCAAGGTCGACATCATCATCATCGGGTTCAAGATCATCTTATGACTCAAGGAGCTCCTCATCATCAGTAGGATGAGCACTAGAGGGATCAACAAAGGATAGAGGAGCAAGAGGGGCAGTAGAGGTGGTGGGTGTAGTAGCTGTTGTTCGTGGTGCATATCCTGGTCCCTCCAAGAAAGAGCGAATGGATACAAGCTCCTGATCGGAGTAATACATCCTCAGCTCCAGATGATCCACCTTCTGCTCAATGCGATCCATCCTGGTTTCCACTGTAGTTGCCAAATTTCACATTTCTTGAAGTAGGAGGTCCAAAGTAGTTGGAGCTGGAGCTGGCTGCTGGCCTTCTTCTTCATCATCACTCTCGGGGTCATGAGGAATATGACCGTAGCTTCTATGGGTGAGATAGTACCATCTGCCATCCACCTTGTTCAGCTGAAGCTTTTTCAAGGTGTATAGGCCAATGGACTGTGGCCCTTTGGAGCTCTTGTCCCTTGATTCTTCAGACAGGGAGATGTGATAATGCTCCAAAATTGTTGTCACAAGCATGGCATATGGGAGAGCAGAGTTCTTTCTCTTCTTGACATCCAACATGTGCTGAATGATGTAATGAACACAATTGATTAGTCCACATGTGGTCATTGGCCATAAGACCACCACATCATCTCTCAGAACCTAGGAGTAATTTTCTCCCCTTGGGATCAAACCTCTGACCACTAGGTAATGAAGTACCTTGTTTTCTATAGTCAAGCCAATAGTCATCACTCTTTTCTCATCCCTTGGGATATCATAACCAGACCTAATCAAGATAGTTAATGCAGCTTTATATTCAAAATCAGCTCCCCAAGCAGTCTCATTTCCATAAAAACTCGTTCCATCATATGAAAGCTTAGTTAGCCTACACCAGGTTTCCTTAGTGATCCTAATATATTACTTTTTGACCTCAGAGATTAGGCAATTGTCCTTATACTTAAGGTTGGCATAAAATACTCTAACCAGATTAGGGTAAATAGCCTTCTAAATGCTAAAGAAACCAAGCAAACCTAACCTTTCAATCAGCCTAAAGATCTCCGAAGGTTTACTTGAGCAGAATGACTGGGTAAGATACCTCGGAGAGATGAGCTTCCTCAACTGGAAGTTTTTTTAGAACAATTCTACCTTCTTGGTAGTGGAGAAGTGATGGGTGAGGTCCAACCCTGAGATGTTGCGTGGAGGATGATCTGACAATTATCTCTACTTCTTAAGGGAGATCTTTGAAATCATTGAATAATGAAGTCAATTAACGTTAAACTAAACTTGCTATTCAATTAAGGAGATCAATATCATTTCTAGAAGTAAAGAGAGAAGATCACATATGAAAAATTTATGTTGAAATTGAAGAAACAGCAAAACACGGCCCGTGTCATGAAACACAGGGGGGCATGTTATTCTCTAGAAATTTAATTGGATGCAATTTTAGCCTGAAATAAAAACACGGCCCGTGTCATGAAACACCAGGGGGGGCGTGTTATTCTCTTTCTGCATAATTCCATGAAAACTTGTTAGCAGATTCAAATATAGGGGGGCCGTGTAATGAGACACGATTCATGTTTGTGTCTCAAAAATTAGAATTTTAAAGTTGGACGAGGGTTATGGGCCCAAAAGCTATAAATAAGATTGCCTAATGTTCCTAAGACATCTCTGGACTAGGAGCCGTCAAGTTACTGAGGAGAATTCAAAGAACAAGAGAGAGAGATTCGTTCAACGATTGGGAATTCGGGTTCGAGTAATCAAAGATCAATCAACCTCGCTCTTTGGAAACTAGTTTGATCTTTAGTTTTCTTCTCTTCTTTTATTCTAGATGATGTCTTTCTTCTGTTATTCTTTTGATTTTGAATTTGCCATGTGCGGCTAACTTTCTTATTTGGTTAAGGGAAGATGAAACCCTAGTTTTGATCATGTGAATTATGAATATCTCTTTATTTCAATACAATTGTGTTTCTATTCATACGTTTTCTAATTTTAATTCGATATAAAGGTCGTTTTACTTTCTGCCAATTTCAAAAGTGGTAAAATTAGGATTGCTATGCGCAGTTGCAATGGTAGGACTAGTGAAACATATGATCTAAGTCATTTGATCCCGGTGTATAATTAGATCTTAGTATGATTGGTTTTCTAAATCGTAATGCGATCATTAGGAAAGTGTAAGAGCGGTTGCTTTATAAATAACTTATGGTTAGGAATTAATTTGAGCGGATGCTAAATTAACCAAAACTTAAGGAAAACAAGGAATTAATCTCACAATCGCATAGGAACATAATTGGTCATATTGGGATAAAGAATATGTGGGATAATATGATCATATAAATCTAGTGGTGAATTCTATCTCTTAACCAATATCTTTTAATTAGTAATTCAAATCGTGTTTAATGTTATTATTTTAGATTCATTTTTTGTTTTTAGTTTAATAAACAAAACCCCCTTTTTTTACTGTTTACTATTTTTTAGAGTTTAAATTAGGAATCAAATTATAGTGTTGATTGAATTAATTCTCTGTGGATCAATCATTACTTACTACAACTAGTTGCAAGAACTTAATTTTGTTCTAAATTTTAATCTCATTCCATTGCACACCAAATTTTGGTACAGTTGCAGGGGAACTAATTGTTTAATTGCGCTATTAATTTGTTTCTTATTTTTCACTCTATTTTTGTTGCAATTTTTAATACTTTCGTTCCTTCTTTCC
This sequence comes from Ormosia emarginata, assembly GCA_029884605.1. Taxonomy (NCBI): domain Eukaryota; kingdom Viridiplantae; phylum Streptophyta; class Magnoliopsida; order Fabales; family Fabaceae; genus Ormosia; species Ormosia emarginata. The sequence continues at coordinate 5,008,718 of JAQQTP010000038.1, read as the reverse complement.
GACTGTTTTGTAGGTATTCATGTCCAGTGGTGAGGTGAATGATCAATTGAGGAATCTAAGGCATTATTTTGAACAAGTCAGCTCACACAGTTTCCTCTTCAATTCACACCTACTGACGTCGAGGCTGCTCGCCATATAGATTTATCCAGTTTTGAGATATCTTCTGAAACATTTGAAGAAGTGGTGATGGCAAAAAATACTTTAAGGGCGTCGGGTGCTCCAGACTTGGACCAGTAGCCTCTGTGCATAGAAATTCTAGAAACTGAAAGAGCATTTGAGTTGAAATCCAGTTTAATCCATCTTTTACCATCTTTCAATAGATTAGTTGGGGAGGACCCCAACAAGCATTTGAAGGAAATCCATGCAGTTTGTTCTAGCATGAAGCCTACAGGAATTTCAGTAGAACAAGTCAAGCTCAGGACTTTTGTATTCTCATTGAAAGATTCTGCAAAGGAATGGCTATACTATTTGCCATATGGATCCATTAATTCATGGCAGGACGTGGCTTGAGCTTTCCTGGACAGATACTTCCCTGCCTTAAAGACCGCCACCATTTGAAAAGAAATTTGCGACATCTAACAAAGGCATGGGGAATCACTTCATGATTATTGGGAAATATTTAAGAGACTGTGTGCCAGCTGCCCTCAGCATCAAATTAGTGAGCAACTGCTAATTCAGTACTTCTATGAGGGCTTGCTAGTGATGGACTGCAACATGATTGATGCTGCTAGTGGAGGAGCTTTGATTGATAAAACTCCTCAAGAAGCTAGAAATTTAATCTCAAGAATGGCTGCGAACACTCAACAATTTTTCACTCGAAATAACACCAGAGTGAGAGCAGTTAAAGACGTAGAAACGACTAGTTTGCAGCAACAAATGACTCAGTTGACTGCTATGGTTCAGCGGTTAATGGATAATGGTAGAGCCCCAGTAAATGCTTGTGGGATTTGTTGTTTTTCTGGACATCTCACTGATATGTGTCCCACCTTATAAGACGATACAAATGAGGAGGTAAAGGTAGTAGGGGGATATTCCAGACCTTCCAAAAATTACAATCCCTACTCTAATACATATAATATAGGGTGGAAGGATCATCCCAACTTTTGCTATGGAAAACAGCCCCATAATCAACCTCCAACCTATGGGCCTCTAGGATTTCAACAGAGGCAAGCACCTTTCCCACAGAGACAGCAACAAGCTCTAGTTCCTAGGCAACTTAAGCCTTCACTGGAGGAGCAAATGAGACAAATAGCCACTAATAACATTCAGTTTCAACAAGAAACAAGGGCCACCATCAGTAATATGCAGAACCAAGTGGGACAATTAGCCACATAAATCAATAAGGTTCAGAGCCAACTATCTGGAAAACTTCCTTCACAACCGAAGGTGAATCTGAGGAAAAATGCTAGTACTGTCACCTTGCGAAGTGAGAAGACATTAGATGAACCCACATCTTCTCCACAAGTCACTCAAGAGAAAACTTAAGAGCCTACGGAGATAGATGAGGAGGGGCACAACTCTAAGACCCCTAAGGTAAGTATCCCTGAATCACTTCCTATGCATGTCATTAAGGTTCTTTTTCCTAGTAGGTTGGTTAAGAATAAGAAAGAGGAAGCAGATAAAGAGATCTTAGAGACCTTTAGGAAAGTGGAAGTTAACATTCCTTTGTTAGATGTCATTAAGCAAGTGCCTAGATATGCTAAGTTCTTAAAAGAATTATGCACTAACAAAAGGAAGTTAAAAGGTAATGAAAGGGTCCAGGTGGGAGCGAATGTTTCAGCTGTTTTTAACAAGAAACTCCTAACTAAGTATAAGGATCCTGACACATTCACCATACCATGCACTATAGGTAACACAAGGTTTGAGAGGGCAATACTAGATTTAGGTGCATCTATAAATGTCATGCCTTATTCCATTTATGCATCTATATATCTTGGTCCATTAGAACTAATAGGTGTTATTATTCAATTGGCTTATAGATCTAATACATACCCGAAGGATGTTGTTGAGGATGTGTTGGTGTAGGTGAATGAACTAATATTTCCGGTGGACTTTTATATGCTGGACATAGAGGAGGATAAATCCCTCAACTCTGCTCCTATTTTGTTGGGGAGACCATTCTTGAAGACTGCTTAGACAAAGATTGATGTGCATTCGGGGACATTGACCATGGAATTTGATGGAGAGTTGATTAGATTCAACATTTTTGAGGCGATGAGATACCCTATTGATGTGCAATCTATTTGTTTGCTTAATTCTTTTGATTCTTTAATCTCTGCAGCTTTTAAGTCTAATCATTTTAATGCACTTGATACAATATTGACTCACAGCTTAGAGTTACAGGATGAGAAGAGAGATGATGAAGGAGAGGCATGAAGTGAGGACATTCGTGATGTAGTAGCAGCCTTGCATGAGCTCTCTTCCATTTCAGAAGGACATAATGTTTCATATGTTGAGCTACTAGTTACTAATGATGCACCTAAACCTTTTGTTGTGCAGACACCAGAGTTAGAATTAAAGGAACTACCTGATCATCTTAAGTATATATTCTTGGGAGAAAATGATACACTTTCAGTGATCATTGCTAAGTCACTCACTCAAGAATAAAAGGAGAGCTTGGTGGCTGTTTTGAAGAAGCACAAGACGGCCATTAGTTGGACCATAGCTGACATCAAGGGTATTAGCCCATCTATTCGTATGCACAGAATCTTAATGAAGGAGGAAGCTAAACCAATGAGAGATTCCCAGAGGAGATTGAATCCTCCTATGATATAAGTTGTAAAGAAAGAGATACTGAAGCTCTTAAGTGTGGGAGTGATCTACCCCATTTCTGATAGCAAGTGGGTAAGCCCGGTCCAAGTAGTACCAAAGAAATCTGGAATTACTGTGGTAAGAAATGTTAAGAATAAGCTTATTCCCACTAGGCTACAAACTGGGTGGTGTGTTTGTATAGATTATGGAAAATTAAATACAGCCACTAAAAAAGACCACTTTACTTTATCGTTTATTAATCAAATGTTGGAGAAATTAGTTGGTCATACTCACTATTGTTTTCTGGATGGATTTTCAAGTTACAACCAGATTGCTATTGCTCTAGAAGATTAAGACAAGATAACCTTCACATGTCCCTTTGGCACATTTGCTTATAGGCAAATGCCTTTTGGACTTTGCAATGTACCAAAGACATTTCAGAGATGCATGATAAGTATATTTTCTGATTATATAGAAAATATTATGGAGGTCTTCATGGATGATTTTAGTGTGTTTGGGACAGGCTTTAAAAATTGTCTTGAACATCTAAAATTGGTTTTAAAAAGATATATTGACACTAACCTTATATTGAACTGGGAGAAATGTCATTTCATGGTAGAAGGTATAGTGTTAGGTCATGTGATCTCTGTTAGGGGAATTGAGGTTGATAAAGCTAAAGTAGAACTTATGCGCTCCTTACCCCTGCCTACTAGTGTGCGGGAGATTAATTTTTTTCTTGGTTATGTAGGGTTCTATCGGAGATTCATCAAAGATTTCTCCAAGATATCTTTGCCCCTTTGTACTTTACTTCAAAAAGATGTCCTATTCTATTTTGATGAGAAATATATGGAGGCTTTCACCAAACTGAAGAAGTCAATGACTACAACACTTATCATTAGACCACCTAATTGGGAGCTTCCATGTGAGATAATGTGTGATGCTAGTGACTTCGTGGTAGGGGCTGTCCTAGGACAACGAGTGGATAGGATGCCTGACGAGCGCCGAACTCAGTCAAAATTATAACCGAAGTTATTACCTAAACTTATAGTATAGTGAACAACACCGGATCGTCTCCTCAAGGATCGTAGATGCAATTTGATCAAATCAAGTTAAGTTAGAAAGGGGGGTTTTGATTGTTCAAGGATTACAATGACAAGATCTGAAGAAAAATAACAATTAAAAGAACAGTCAATTCAGAAATCTATCCGAGATTGGGTGGATTCAATCATAGACCTTTCAACAAACACCTGAAATACATTTGAATGGTTAACTTGGATCTAACCGAGATCTCTGCATCAGATCCAGAATTCATACTAGACAATCGTCCAGAATTCAATTGACAAGTGATAAACACAAATCTGCAATCGCACCATTCATGTAAATATATGTCAATTTAAGCACCGAATTCAATTAACCTAGGCACAAATCAGTAACCTAACATCTTCAATTACGTGATTAGTTCAGATCAATCAGTTCTAAATTTCATCACAATACTTAATCTTAAACCAAGATCAAATCAGATCAAGCATAAACAGAATCACCATTCATGCATTCAAGATTAAGAGAACGAGAGAGAAGAAGAAAGAGGAATTCAAATATAAATCAAATACATTACATAACCAAGGTCTCAAGAATCCAAGCCACAATCTCTTCAAGAGTCCCGAATTGACTAGAAGTGACTTAGCTCTCCCATTACAATGAAGGAAAAATATACAAGAACTATGAAAAGCTATCTCTAACCAAGTGTGTGTTGTGTTTAGAGCTCTCCACATGCTTCCTTTTATAGAGGATTCAGAGTAGTAGTAGATGGGTAGATGAGATTAGTAGGTGGAATTAGTAGGTGGAATTAGTAGGTGAGCTTGGTAGGTGAGCTTGGTAGGTGAGCTTGGTAGGTGAGATTGGTAGGTGAGCTTGGTAGGTGAGCTTCCTTGTCTCCGAAAGTATTCATTGCTGAACTCATTGATTTCGTCATTTCTGAGCCAAGTGGTCTTCATGAAAGTTCTAGGAAATTGTCTAAGCTTTCCAATGGCTCTAGAAGCACCTAAAAATTCGTCCTACAGTCCAAGATATGACCCAATTACTACAGACTGTTCAGGACCAGTTTCAGCACCTCTGTTTTGACTTTCAGACCCAATATCTCCATCAAGGAGCCCGAATCAAGTTTTGTGCTTGACATGAAAGTTGTACATATGGGTCTTATCTTTCAGATTACAAATTTTCAGCCCATTTTATATGCCCAAACTCGAATTATGTTCTGGTTACTACACACTGTTCGGGTTCCAGTCATAAATCTCGTATTCTGATTTCCATGCCCAATTAGCTCCACTAGATGTCTGAAATTGACTTTGAGCTCTTCATCAAAGTTGTAGAGCTCTCTCTTATCTTTCCTACAAGGTAAAATTCATAATTATCAAACATTTAGAACTCAAGATATGGCTAAAATACAGAAACAGTGTAAGACCCGAATAATGCTGAAAAAATCAATTAAGTCCGATTCGAGTTCAAACTTACAAAACATAATCAAATTCAGTCAATTAAGTATATGAAGAGTGTAAATAACTAAACATAAGGGTTTCTTAATGAATAAAATATGTGATTATCAATGCCTTATGCTATTTACTACGCATCAAGGACCCTAAATGACGCTCAATTGAATTACTTTACAGTTGAGAAAGAGCTTTTAGTTATAGTTTTTGCTTTAGAAAAATTTAGATCGTATTTAATTGGTTCTAAAATAATTGTTTTCTCTGATCATGCAGCCTTGAAGGACCTACTTGCGAAGAAAGATGCGAAGCCTAAATTGCTCCGATGGATTCTGCTACTTCAAGAGTTTGACTTGGAAATTAAAGACAAGAAGGGGAGCGAGAACCTGGTGGCAAATCATTTGAGTAGTTGGTGACTGAGGAGGAGGAAGTACCTATCCATGAGAGTTTTTCGGATGAGCAATTAATAGCCATTGCGACCACAATTCCTTGGTATGCTAATATTGCTAACTACTTGGCCACCAAAGACTTTCCGGAGGGTTTAAACAAAACACAATGGGATAAGCTGATGAGTGATTGCAAGTACTACATTTGGGATGATCCTTACCTATAGAAGCATTGTGCAGATCAAGTGACTAGGAGATGTATTCCGGATTCAGAAACTCACTCCGTACTCTCCTTTTGTCACACCTATGCATGTGGAGGACACTTTGGTATGAAGAGGACAGTCAATAAGGTATTTGACAATGGTTTTTACTGGCCTACAATTTTTAAGGATGCTTGCAACTTCTGTAAGTCATGTGACCGCTGTCAAAGAACAAGTAATATTGGTCTTAGAAACCAAATGCCTTAAACTCTAATAATCTTTGTGGAAATCTTCTATGTTTGGGACATTGACTTTGTGGGACCATTCCCCCCTTCCTTTGGTTTTTCATACATTCTCTTATCTGTTGATTATGTGTCGAAATGGGTGGAGGCAAAGGTCACTAGATCTGATGACTCTAAAACTGTTGTAGATTTTGTGAAGTCTCATATTTTCTCCAGGTTTGGCACTCCCAGAGCTATTATTAGTGACCAAGGGACATACTTTTGCAACAGGATGTTTGAGGCCCTCTTGAAGAAATATGGTGTGGTGCATCAAACTTCTACTCCCTACCATCCACAGACAAATGGACAGACTAAAGTGTCTAATAAGGAAATCAAATTCATCCTTGAGAAAATAGTGAATCCAACACATAAAGATTGGAGTATTAGACTTGAAGACGCATTGTGGGCATATAGAACTGCATATAAGACCCCAATTGGCATGTCACCGAAGCCCTGTCATTTGCCTGTGGAGTTGGAGCATCGATCTTATTAGGCTATTAAGCAAGTTAACATGGAGTCGAAAAGTGCTGGGAAGCAGAGGAAGCTCCAGCTATAGAAGCTGGAAGAAATGAGGAATAAGGCTTATAAGAGTGTGCTTATTTACAAAGCAAAAACTAAGGCATTCCATGATTAAATGATTTCTCGAAAAAAGTTCAGTGAAAAACAAAGAGTGCTACTATACCAGTCCAAACTTAAAATATTTCCAAGTAAATTACGTTCTAAATAGATTGGACCATTTGTGGTGACTCATGTTTTTCCTTCTGGTGCAGTGGAGATCATGAATGAGGTGTCTGGATAGACTTTCAAAGTTAATGGACACCGTCTCAAGCCTTATCATAAGCTTCTAGATAATGAAAATGTGGAAGAGTTTACCTTACTCTGTCTATATTATGAAGAACATTAAGGGGTGGTGCATTGTCGGGTTGATGACAATAAACCAAGCGCTTAATGGGAGGCAACCCATCATCACTAAATTAGATTTGCTCTCTTTATCCCCTTTTATTTTCTGTTTCTTTATTATTTTATTGTATCACTTCTTAAATTAGTTTATTAGAATGGATAGATTTTGGTGTGTTTCTTGACTGATTTCTTAGGAATTCTTAGGAATCCTTGTGTTCTGCATTGTGGAAATTATGATTGAATGCATAAATTATTTGTTTGATGCATGTTTGAGGCCATAATTAGCATCTTTGGGTGTTTGAGAACCCTTGGGCATTATTGATTTAGTGGGGTTTTACAGTATCTTGCAAGGTTGTCAAATCCGTGGATAACAGAGGGGGTGTGATTCAAAACACACCCCTTGTTTCCCACGCAACAAGGACCTTATGGCTCCAGAGCCAAACACGGGGTGGCCATGTTTCATAACATGACCCGTGTCTCTACAAAGGCCAAAGTGCTTTGGCCAGAGAGAAACACGGGCGAGGCCGTGTCTCACAACATGACCTATGTTTGCGTGACAACAAACATGTTTACCCCTCCCCCATTTAGGGTTTTGATTCTCATTTTCCCCCTTCCTTTCCACCATCTACCTGCACCGTTTTCTCCCCTACCTCTTCTTCCAAATTCTTTCTATTCCAGCCCCAATCCCATCCCTATCTCTTACTTTCCTCCATTTCTACACCATACTCCTTCCTTTCTTCCTCCCTCACATCTAACCCTTACCATATGCCACTAAACTAGCCCTCCTCCACCATTCCCCACCTTCATGGTAATAACCCACTCTCTCCCTATCTCCATTTCTTTTGCTTCCATCACCAATGGGCCCCAAGAAGCGCATGAAGACCACTACAGCTTCCTGTTCCTATCACCCCAACCATGCTTCCTGTAACACCCTAATGAGGATGTCATATTTTCGATACAATAATAATAAAACCTTACCCAAGTTATAAAATGTTTAGTACATAATTAATATGAGTTGTAAAATTTTCCTTTTTATACATGATATCATTAAATAAAATAAAACGAATCACAAAACAAAGCAAACTATTCTTACACACCATAATATACATATGATTTTTGTCTTAAGTATACAAATAATTTACAACTACAAATATTTATAAAGTAATAAAAAGTCAGCATAACACTAAAACATAAACATGCCCAAGTGCACATCAAAAATTTCTAACCCTCCGAAGGATCATCCTCAGATGGATCATCGGATGACAAAAATCCTGGATGTCTCACAGCTCTACGGACAGGAGTCCGTGCTGCCGATACACTACTGATCTCACTGAGTGCATGAAAATGTCCTCCCCAGTAACGCCTAAGAGTCAAAGGCATCTCAAGATGTAAATACAGAGTAATAGTAAATATCGATGCTCCATTAAACTCTCTAAGAAGGGTCATAGTCAGATGCCCCACATAAACCACTGATCCTCTATCTTTACACAGTCACCAGGCCTCAGAGCCTCCGTGAAAATCAAGTCTCACAAAACCAAAGAAATCAGGCAAAGCCATAACCACAAGATCAATCCAAATGATATGGGTGATCTAATGGCTCGCCTTCCTCGAACTGATCGCTCGGTTACTAGTCCTCCGGGTACTGAATATCTAGAGGTTGCTCCTCTTCCTCTTCCTCAAACTCTTTACAGAATATAAAAATAATATAGAAAACACA